>JANDEH010000002.1:26537699-31337699 GCA_024610705.1 Tetragnatha versicolor | reverse complement strand
ATTTTGGGCTGATAAATAA
Organism: Tetragnatha versicolor; assembly: GCA_024610705.1. Lineage (NCBI taxonomy): Eukaryota > Metazoa > Arthropoda > Arachnida > Araneae > Tetragnathidae > Tetragnatha > Tetragnatha versicolor. Next base: position 31,337,680 of record JANDEH010000002.1, on the reverse strand, counting down.
ATTTTGTGACAGTGGATTTGAGGTCTTAGGCTAAGCGCGCATTAGAGACTTTTGTCACGGAGACAAAGACAAAATTAACACCCTGGCTATTGCAAGAAGCTAGAGCGCGCGCACAGGAGACGAGACTCTTGGCCGATTGTCAAGAATCTCTCCATAGAAATGCATTGCTCTCGAGTAACTAGTGTTATAAGTCGCTGCGACAGATGTCTCTGCGCGCTTAGCCTTATGGTATTGTTTAAATATCTAAACTTGATTAGTCTATACAGACATTTAAGATACTGACGTTTCTGCTATTGCTGTTATTTTTAACTCTAACAGCTTTTCATTGGAGTTAGTTCCTTGTTTCTGCAAGCACTCCGGTAGAGAAATTTTTCCAAATTGGATAAGAATTATATTAGTGTGGTAAAATTTTTAATTTGTTTTCCATATAATGAATGCAATTTTTAAGAGCTTGGGTTATGCTTTTAATTCACCAAGAATTACCTTATAAAAGGGGTTACTAAACCACATTATACAAGTATTCCCACGATTCTGTAGTTCTATAAGTAAAACTAATTTCTATACTACGGACTCTCTTTCCTACATCCTTTGCCATCTACACTTTTAAAAAAACAGTTCAACCTCTAACCAGTTTTGTAAAGAACGTTTGAGCTGTTTCACTACAAACGTGGTTCAAATTTAGCTGCAACTGAATAGTAGCGAAAATTTGAACCATATTTTCGGTGCTTTCATGCCCCGAAAAGTTGATAAAAAGCACCAAAAATAAGTTTTCGGTGCTTGAAAGCACCGAAAATATGGTCAAAATTTTCGCTACATTTCAGTTGCAGCTTTTGCTGGACCGCTTTTAAGTGAGAGATTGAAATTTCTTTAACAGTGTAACAACTACATACATCAGAGAGCTTTAACAAAACCCATTACTGCCTGACGTCCCTTTTTAGGGACGTTTTTTAAAAATCCTCCTATTTCTACAAAAATTGTTCCTTTGAATCAAAATTTGCACTGATGTATCCCTGATCTTCATAGAACATAAAGAACAGAAGAAGAAAGCAGAATTTTAAAAAAATTTCACTTTTTTTAAAGTTGGAAGATAGAATTTTTCAGAAAAGTGCTTTTTTAAAAAATTTTAAAAGAAAAAGCTTAAAAATCCTAGTTGTTATTTTAAAAAAATTTCAATTCCGATATATATTACTGTTTATACATTAAATCAGTTGGGGTGTTTTTTTATTTTTCCAAAATATTTTATCTTGACCTTATTTTGGACCCTCGAAAAGCGTCCCTAAAAAGGGACGTCAGGCACGAATGCCCCCGTGGTTTTCCCCATAGTGAAATGCTAGTGTTTCCTTTATTTTTTCATAAAAACGCGTTTGATTCTTATGAAATGAATTAAATAACTGATATTTATAAAATAACTTTAATTTTAGCTAATAAATTTATTATTTTTGTTTATTTTTTTTTGGAAAATACTGTTATTTCTGCCAAATTAATAGAAAAAAAAGTCTTAAACTATAAGGAATTAATTAATTTATGTTAATTAAAAGGAATAAATTAATTACTTTACTATATTTATTACTTATGCAAATAAATTCCGGTTATATTTTAATTAAAAGTTTAATAATTATTAGTTATAATGACATTTTGTCATTAAAATTGCCAAAAAAGTAGCTTTTGTGATAAATTTTCGGCTTTTTTTCTAATTGGATGTCGATAATCATTGTGTTCTATACTGCAAATCAATCTATATCATCTGGCTTGCTAATACACATCCCACTAATGCTTGATTTTTGGGGAGAAATTCGTGTTCCGCACAATTAAATTAAATAAAATGAAAAAAGTATTGTCATTTGAAAGACTTAAACTTCACAAATTGAGATATTCTGATGGATTTGTGGTGTGTAAAAGTAATTAATACTCAATATTCGGTAACATATAAACAAAGAATGCCTTTTTCAATTAAAAACCTTAATTAATTTGCAATTAACATAGATTTGGGAGGAAAAAACGTGTTTTAGAGCATAAAAAATGCTCAAATTACGTTAATTAGGTTAAATTTACAGTTAATTGGATAAATAATTAATATTTTTTGTTCATATTCATGTTACAGTATGGTTCCGAATACTTTTGCTGCACTTAAAAAGGTAGAAGATGTTTTTGAGGCTTTAAAAAAGTTTTCTACCATGCGTTTACTATAGGGAAAAACAACGGGGGCATTCGTGCCTAACGTCCCTTTTTAGGGACGTTTTTTAATTTTGGTGTAGAAATTAAAATTTTAACCTGGAATTTTTTTCACTATTTTTCCAGTTGTTTTGGGGCTATTTACTATGTTTTTACCAAATATTTAAGAAAAAGTTGGGCATTAATGGGTTAACAAAAAAGAACATTGCAAAACTCCGCATACTAAATCATGCACAAGCACATACTAAATAATTTTCTTACAAAATCAGAACACCAAGCTGAAATCCCATTCCGAACTGCCCTCATGACATACTTTAATTTATACATACCTCAGCATACTTATAGAATCCTTCATACTGCTGTAAATAAAGGATTTTAACTCCATAAGCCTTTCGCCACCGAACAAGATCTAAATAACAAACAGCATCATGTCACCAACTCCAAATCAAATCAAGCATTCAAATCCTCCTTTCATATCCCCAGCAGCGCCCAATAAGAATGGGTTACCATACACACCCCTATACGCTTAGTGCATTCCATCCAATTGGATGTATTTCGATGAAGAAACATTTTCTTCTTTTTTCACTCGAATGGGGGTCTCCCAAATGCCTTCATTAAATTTCTTTGGACGAAAACTGACTTATTCCTTTTGAGGAACGCGCACCGGGGTCTTTGCCCCATTCATATGCAAATATCTCGCTCGCTTGGGTTGCAACAATGCACTCGTCGTCTTTGGAATCAGGTTTCATTTGAGCTACTCAGAGCGACTATGGCTCAAGTCCAAAATTATGTAACTTGAGAATGGCAAAGATTCGTGTTTCTTTTCTTCTTATATTTTACTTAGTATTGTAGTTTTCTAAGTGAAATTCAAAAATTTGCCTGTAAAAGTAACCAAAAAATGCATCTTTCCCATGAACAGCACAGGTGACTGTATTGAAAACCTTCAATTGCCTAACTATATTCGTCGGACTAACACAACTATCAGTTTAAAAAACTCATTTTATGCCGTACGCGATATTTTTATTCAATGCATTGTATAGGAGAATGGGTGCATTTTTATTGGGGTAATAAATATGCTATTTATATTTGAAAGATAATAATTGGAACACACAGTAAATGACGAGGAAATATTATTTCCCCCTGAATTTAAGAAAAATTGCAACCATAATGCAAGTTAATTTCACCTTTAAAAAATACACAGAAAACATTGAAATTTGTAGATAATTCTATGTTGGTAAAACAAAGTTGCAATTAAAAGATTTTTCCGAATGAATCTTCTGAATGTTCTTCTGAATTTGTCCAATATTATTGTTGTTGTTGTTTTTAATCCCCCAGGTCTAGCTCCACTATACCAGGCCCATCAATCCATTTATCCTCAAAAAATAAAAAAACAGGACCGGGTCACGCAGAAAATCTTCCATGGAAAACTCCATACAGCTGGGAGGTGAGTCGGGCTGGCCGCATAAGAAGAGCATTTGTTGCAGGTGTGAAAGATCTTTTGTCTCTGCACTGTAAAAAATAATCCTGCAAAAAAACAGAAAATTTCTGGCAGCAAAAGTTGCCAGAAAAAATTTGTAAGTCGAAAAATCCTGTTCACAGAAAAAAGCTGTAACCTACAGGTAAATGCTGTAAAAAGGAACTTTCTGTCAAGTGAGCTACAGATTTTTCTGTTGCCTCTCAATAATTTTCTGCTTGTGCGCACGCATTTATTTTAGTTGAGTTTTTTTTAATTTTAATCAATTAATATCCGGGGATAGAACCCAGGACCTACCGCATGCTAAGCGCGCACGCTACCACTGCTCCAAAGAAGATTCAGTATAATGTTGCCAATAGCTCTATTGGTTTTCGATGCAGTAAGTTTCTGTTTAAAGTACAGATAAGCTAAAAAACTAAAAATAAGCTGTTTTCTTACATAAAATAAATAGAAGTGCGGTGGGAATGTTACATGACAGAATATCTCTGTAAACATAAAGTCATTGTTATTGAAAATTTCTGTTTTTCTACAGTTTTTTTTACAGTGTGTTCAAACTTCATGCTCTTAGGTGACCACTCTTGAATCTGGCGAAAGCTGTATGGTCAACTCTTTCACCTTTGTATATTAACACAACAGTAATCTCTACCACCCCTAATGTTCTTAATTATTTTTTCTGACAATAAGCTGAAGGTTTTCAGACAGAAAGAACTGAGAAAAAGAAACTAGGCTAAAATTTGTGTTGTTCCCATTTAAAATCATTACAGCTTTAAACCGTTAAAAATCGAGTTTAACACCTTCGATACATTATTTCGAAGTAGTATTTACTTAATCCCTTCCACTTCAACACAATGAAGTCTCAAAACGTAAAACTCCATGAGTATCCTTACATATTCAGAAAAACTCTTTGCAGAACTGCATTGCCCAAGTAGTGTGCCGTCATATCGAGGGTAAATAAGGGACCCTTTCCTTCACTAGTACAAACAGCACCCGAGCACTACTCATTATTTCTGAACGCTCTTTCGCTGTTTGTTCTGACGTCCCTTATCATTATTGGCAGTAGTTAGAGGAGTGTGTCTTTGCTTTAACTCTCGGCATTAGAGCAGTGAGAAAATTCCTTCTGGAATTTATTTGCGTGTTTCCTGGCTTTTAAGAGGAAAGCAGGATGGTGTTTTGTTATATGGGTTTCAGTACACATAATGAGATGAAAGGAAAACAGAGTCAGTATTCTACATTTTTATAATGTAAACTTTATTATTAGCTTTGCGATTTTCTTTTATAACTATCAGACAAAGAATAAGTCATGTTTATTAAGGTTATTATAAAAAAATTTATATTCACAATATTTGTAAATATGGATTATATAATTTTTTAGACATATCTGCCGCGACTCAGGTAAACAACGAGGCTGTTAAAATATGATAAAAGATTTGTAAATTTTAGTAAAATACCATGTTTTGTATTTTTTAGGTAAGTATGGAAATTTTGTTGTTGGTTATAAGTTTGCGTTAAATATTATAGTTCTGCTTTAGGATTTTATAATGTGAATGTGCCAAATTTTCTTGCCCCTCCAGAAGTGATATACATGCAGTCTCTCGTAAAAAGCATATATTTTTTGAGAGGAACATTTCATACATTGTGGCGAATAATGTACAAATATAATTCTATCATACTGTGCAATTTTAAATATAGTAGAGTTTTATTTCTCATAACACACAAAAACACGACTTTCAACCTAAAATCCAACATTCCCTGTAACTCGAAATATTAAAGTGATAAACTGAATACTATTAACACTTCTAAACAAATTGTAGACAAGGCAGTTCTATTGATAATAGGAACTAAAGGATAATTCTTGAAATGAGAAAAAAATCAATACATTCATGAATTGAGTGTTTTAAACATTTAATGAGAAACATACCCACTAAACATTTATGAATCATTTAAAAAACAATTCGAAATTAATGGTATATTAATCAAAAACTAAAATAAACAAATTTCTGAAAACGTGATGAACTTCCAACAAATCGCGCTTTAATGCTAAAAAATAATAAGAATCCTTAATTTTTAATTACAAACCAGATTGTGATATATACAATATTCATGGAGGAATATTCCTTTTCATCATAAGTTTAATTAAAATGCAAATTAAAAATAATAAATATTTCTCTCCCAATAAAACAAATTTCGATGTCAGATTTTGTAAACGGTTGAACGGCTCTGTCAACAAAAACTGGTTTTCTGGCGATGCATAATTTTCAGCAGGGTTTTTGTGAGGTATAATTAATAAGACGAATGATTAGTTTTTAATTAAAAGTTTTGGAAATGATTTTGTCTTCTTCATTAAATTCTTTCTTTTTATTTCTTTTTTTTTTGAAAGCAAGACCATGTTTTTACACTTCGATGAACTTTCAAAGCAGATTATGCTTGTTCTTTATAATTCTCGGCAATCTAATTTGGTGTGTAAGGCTCTTTTGCATGCATGAGAAGCAAAACAGCTTTTGACACGTTTTTTGTAGATTTTATGCGAGAAGTTTTTCTTTCAAGAAAGTGATTACTAATCTTGCTAGGGTTAGGGTTTATATATTGATATTAAAAAATATGTATGCCTTTATCAAAAATAGTATAATTCTAACGAAAATGAAAGAAATAAAATTGACAATAAATCCTAATTTATTAATTAAGTTTCTTAATTAAATTTGAATGTTAAAAAATGCATGATGTCTTAATTTTAAATCAGATTAGTTCCAAAAATCCACGTTTGTATCTAAATTTAAATGCAGAGCGTTTGGAATTCCCAAACATAATTAACTTGTTCTGGTGATTATCCCTTTCTTTTCAACATCAGGTTTAAAAAGGACGATAAAATATCTTTCTAAAAAACTTTGAATTTTTCAAAACGGGTAACTATCAAATTCTTGAAATAGTAGAATTTAACTCCTAAATCTTGTAAAGAAATTTTTCATAAATCACACACTTTCTTAGGTCCATACACATTCAATAAATTAAGTAAAGCTACTAAACTCACTAATAATTATGCAGATTTTTAAACAAATATTACCAAATTTGTTGCTAGGCACAAAAATCAATAGAAATTATCTGTATAGTAAATTAGTTACGTTCTATTGCGTTGTCAAAAATAACATTCAAATGGCGTAGCTTTTGCTCTTATGATGTCACAAATATATATTTTCTGTGTTAATCAAATTATGAGTTATTTGTAGTTTTTTTTCTTGTGTACTTTCTTTGTTTTTTCTTTATGTCCTTTCTGTGCGTGTGCATTTATGTGTCTGTGTGTGTGTTAATAAATTTGATTTGATTTGAAAAGTTGTAAGGATTTTTAGCACAAACGTAAGACAGTAGTTTTCAACTCGAAGAAGTTAAGAGATAACCTAGCCATATACAGGGTATTTCAAAATTGCGTTACACGGCTTTTATTCGGAACCAACGCCTCCTAGGGTCATGGAAGTAAGGTCTAACTCTAGGTAAGTGAGTATGGAGAATGCACTGAAATAACTTACAGCACCCCTAGCGACGAAATTAAAAAGTTAAAAAAAATTATTTAAAAACTATTAGAGATAGATCAAAAACCTCAATCAGAGTATTGTGTCCAATGTCATGAAGAACTCACTGAAAAAAATTCATGAAAATATCTTGAATATTCTCCGAGATTTTTACATGCTAATATTAGCATGTGAAAATTGCACTTTTTCAGGGGTCGAAAAAGAAAAAGTTCGCATATTTGCAATATTTTTTGATTTTTTGATTAATTTTTTTTGTGTTCTTTAAACTTAAAAAAAACACGAAACTACAAAATAACACTGAAAAATTTGCAAATATGCGAAATTTTTCTTTTTTGACCCCTAAAAAAGTGCTATTTTCACATGCTAATATCTCCGCGAATATTCAAGATATTTGATCAAATTTTTTTCAGTGAGTTCTTCATGACGTTGTCAACAATACTCTCACTGAGGTTTTTGCTCTATCTCCTTTAGTTTTTAAATTATTTTTTTAACTTTTTAATTTCGCCGCTAAGGGCCCTGTAAGTCCTCTCAATGGATTCTCCAGGCTCACTTACCTAGGGGCAGACCTTACTTCCGTGACCCTAGGAGGAGTTGGTTCCAAATAAAAGCTGTACAACGCAATTTTGAAACACCCTGTATACACATTCATGGATCGTTCTTATTTTGTACCCCTTGAAATCGTTTTTCAGCACATAAGTATCCATTTGCTCTTAGGCCTTCTTCTTCTCCTTAGCATCCTGTTGCCCTTGAGTCCCCTTTTTTGTCTTAGTATCTCTTTGGTCTTTACCCCTAGCTTTTTATTAAGCTTCCATTTGCTATTGGGTCACCCTCCCCCCCCTTAGTGTCACATTCTTCTTCAGTCACTCTATGCTTTTAAGCATCTCTTCTCTTCAAAATTTATTGTTTATTTACAAATTTTGTCCTTAAATTTTCTGATTCTTCTTTGCATTATTTATTTGCTCTTGGACATCCCAATTCTTTATATTCGTCGCTTTTCTCATAAAATTCCTTTTACCCTTTTAACCCCTAGGTTATTCAGAATTTCTTTTTGGTTCTTTAGCTTCTCTCTTCTCTTTAGCATCTCTTTTCTCTCTAATATTTTGATCGTAATAATTTTTATTCTCTTTTATTAAATAATACCAATATTAATATTAAATAATACCATAATTATTAATAATATTTTTAATACCATGCACGGCTGTCTCGCACTAAAATCTTTAATTTATCTAGCGACCTTTAGTTTTTTATAAGACAGAGAAACACCTTACCTTGCCACCAATCACATTCAACTATCCCATCTCATGGGCCATTTATGGTCCTTGAACCACCCTTCAGAAACCACTGCTCCAAACCATTAGAGTGAACATTTTGAATAACATTTATGTACTTCAGGGGGAAATTCTTATTTCAAGTAATCCTACGATTATATCAATACTAGCTGATTTGCCCGGCCTTGCACGGGTGGAGTGTATTAATTCCTTTTTTAAAGTTCTCCCAAGTTATATGTCCGATTTTTCGAATCACCAATAACCCCGGTGTCCCCAGTACTTTTTCATATTCCCGATAGTTCCCGATAGTTTCATTTCCTATTTTCATGTTTCCGATAGTTTTCATAACCCGGTTTTCCCGGAAACTTTTCATATCCGGGTGTTCCCGGTACCTTTTCATATCCGGATGTTCCCGCTACCTTTTCATATCCCGGTTTTCCCGGTACCTTTACATACCCCCGGTTCCCAATAATTTTCATATCCAGGTGTTTCCAATAATTTTCATCCCAGTATTCCCGGTTCCTTTACCCCATCCCAGTTCCAACTGTGACATCTCATTCCATCAAATATTTATCCTTACCATGTGATAAAAACAATCACATTGAAATCATCTCTTTTTTTTAATCTAGTGTTTAAAATGTTCCTTTTAAAGTGTACCTTTTCATATCCGGATGTTCCCGCTACCTTTTCATATCCCGGTTTTCCCGGTACCTTTTCATAACCCGGTGTTCCCGATAATTTTAATGTCCCAGTTTTCCCGATAATTTTCATAACCCGGTGTTCCCGATAATTTTCATCCCAGTTTTCCCGGTGCCTTTTTCTCATCCCAGTTCCAACTGTGATATCTCATTCCATCCCGATTTTTTGTCTATTAAACATTCATCCTTCCTATGTGATAAAAACAATCTACTTAAAATCATCTCTGTCATTTGAAATCCAGTGTTTAAAATCTTAAACAGAATTTCCTTAAAGTATTCCCGCTATCCTTTTAAAATTCCGCAAAAAATAAATTTCAAAAATGAAATAAATTTCAAAAATCCCTCGATAAAAAGTTATCAAGTAAGCTTGTCTTCTTTTTAATAAAACCAACTTCTTTAAAAGCTTCTCTGAAAGAGTAAAAAGAGATTTCTAGTTATAATAAAAATCTAGTGATTATAGTCTAGTAAACCAATTCCGCTATGAAGCAATGAAATTTTAGCTCTGTTTCCTCGGAAACTTTTAAATTCTTGCTATTTAAATATATTTTTCTGAGAAATTAAAATATTAAAGAAAGTAAATTAATTATTTTAATTTACTTCGGTTTTCTGATAACTGTTATAATATCACTAGTCGACAAATTTTAACTTTTTTTCCCTAACAAAAATGAAATTAGGTATTTCCGACTAATTTCAGGATGTAGAATTCAGAAATAGTTGTGAAAAAGCTGCAGCACGTACAGTTTTGTTGTTACAAATATGGCACTAGTTCTGTAAAAAACGGAAAAAAGCGTCGAAAACACTCATTTTTAAGAATTAATCTCATTATTTTAGCATAAAATACTATCATAATTAAGATTATATACATGTTTCTGACAATTTAAAACTAAAAATCATTAACATTCGTTAAAAACAATGCAATTTTATCACTTTTTGTCTCTTAAATGGCGTTAAATCTCCTCTTTCAATGAACCAAGAGCTGTAGCCCAAAATTGCTATTCCTCAGTGACCTATGTATCCAGTAAATGTCCTAAGGGAATCTTTGCCCTTGTTTATGATTGACTTCAGTGAGATTTTCCGGAAATAAGTTCAAACGTGGATGTAAAATATGAATTTTGGGTGATGCTCAACATTCTATGACTTGGTAAGACTAAAGAGAATCTTCTATTGGGATTTAAACATTTTTATCGGTCCTATTTTCTAAAAATCATCATACCACTCTCCTAAAAACCATTTTCGAGCTTATAATGCGTTTTATTAAATTTTCCTTCATAAGCAGGGTCGAGGTCCATACTGACTTTGAGTTTGCCTTCAATAAATGGCGAAAAAAGTCCTTTTAAATACTTTTTGAAATGTTTTTTCTGTATTTGTCATAGATATCAAATAACTAAGATAATTTGAATGTCCTCTCCATACTATCGGGATAATAATTTGTATAGAACTACTATTGACTCTTACGCACTTAAAAAGAACCACATTCTAACTTCTGCAACTCACGTAAGGAGCCCAGATTTCATTTTAGTCACCTATTTGTACCCAAATTAGTGGGGAAAAACCTTTTCCCACTTTTTCTGTAAGATATTACCGTTGAATTGTAATTTAAACCGTACCCAAATTGAGCAAAACGTATTGTACATAAATGTGCAAAATTTACACTGAAAACTAGTCAATTTTCAAAATTAACTGCAGTACAAAAACATCGCCACACTTTTAAAATAATGTCTACATACTGGGATACTAGAAATAAATTAATTGGAGGGGATTGCAGGGTTGCTATTGGACAAAAATGACGCTTAAAAAGCAAAAATTAAGAAAAAAGCAGAAAATCGAAAATTTTTGTTACGCAAAAATGGGACGTGGTGGAACTTTTTTACTTGCAGATATTTAAATAACTACATGAGTTAGTAACAAAAATAGTAATTTGGTTGTTGTTAGGAAACCACTGTCGACTAGTGTATTTAAGGGGTCTAGTACCCTTTGGAGAAAAAACTGTCGAAAATTGCTCTTTTTCGAAGAGATTATTCTCCAAAACTTTAAGATACACTAGCGGAAATAAAAATCCCAACACCAAGAAGGAAAGGAGATATCAAAGTGAAATTTATGTCTATGATTGTACATAGTATCAATGTGAATTGATTAAAAAATCAGCCTTCCTGGATGTTAGGAGGCCGAGAAAACTAGGGAGGAGTGTTGTCTCCATTGATGTCCATTACCGCTGTCACACGTCATGGAATTGAGTGACAGGGGCTCTAAATGACTTTTGAGGTATTGGAGGACCATGTTGCCTCCTCAGGTAGGCCATATTCATATGGTGTACCAGCGGACGTTGCATACCGGGCTAGGTGATTTCTCCTCATTGACCGGACTTGTTTTATGGGTGTTGGTTCTAGAGAACGGGAAAGACGGGGTAAAAATGCAACCTAGGGGGTTAAGAAGAAAGCTTGGACATTGCATACAACATATGGTTGTGCATGTTTCTCTTGAAATTTTTCCCCAGGACAGGTCTGAAGGTAAGGACGGTCTACCGGCTCCAAAACCTCAATGACGCAGCTCTGGTTGGAAAAAGTACTGGGGAATCATACCCAGGAGTTGCAGAAATGGAATCCAATGCATCCCCACTCCGTTACCCTGCATCACCATTTCGTGGAACGATTAGAAAATCATCAGCTGAGTGCGCTTTCTCCATTGTCTCTTTAAACTCATACCCAGCCGTCGTGGTGCTCCAAACCGAAGCAGGATTCTCTCATAAACACAATGTCATGAAATTGGGATTTTCATTTCCTTATTTCGTGCACTATTGGAAACAGAAAGGCCCATTTTCAGCCCCTTGTTTATAGGCAAAGACGTAAGAAGCTATGCTGACAAAACGGACAATCCGCAGTACTGCAAACGACATCCATCTTACTGCCACTTGTCCTCAGTATGATCTACCGGTACTTTGGCCAACCAGAGCTGCTTCATTGAGGTTTTTTAGCCGGTTGTCCGTCCTTACCTTCAGACCTGTCCTGGGGACAAATTTCAAGAGAAAAATACACAAACACATGTTTCATGCAATGTCCAAGCTTTCTTCTTAACCCCCTATGTTGCATTTTTACCTTGGCCTATCCGTTCGTAAGAACCAAAGCTCACAAAACATGTCCGGAGAAAGAGGAGAAATCACCTAGCCCGGTATGCAACGTCCGCTGGTGCACCATATGAATTTGGACTACCTGAGGAGGCAACATGGTCCCCCAATCCCTCAAAAGTCATTTAGAGCCCCTGTCACTCAACACCATGACGTGTGACGGCGGTAATGGACACCTATGGAGACAACACTCCTCCCTGTTTTTCTCGGCCCCCTAATATCCAGGAAGGCTGATTTTTTACGCAACTCACATTGATACTATGTGCAATCATAGAAATAAATTTGACTTTGATATCTCCTTTCCTTCTTGGTGTTGGGATTTTTATTTCCGCTAGTGTATATTTGAATGAAAATTTGCATGTGCATTGAACAATCTTTAGTCAATAATTTAACACCAAAATTGAAGTTGTGAATAGCATAGTTTTTTTATGTAAATTTTTAAATGCGTACCCTTAATTTTGTGGTACGTATTCTATAGTTTACGGCGCGCTGCATAACTCTTCAGAAAAGCTCACAAATGGCTTCAAATTTTTTCTGATAGCAAATTATCAATGAATCTCAAAATTAATGAAGCAATATACAATTTGGAGCCATAGGTAAAAAATAACAGCCTTAAAAAGGGAAAAATGGTTGTCTTCTTTTTAATAAAACCAACTTCTTTAAAAGCTTCTCTGAAAGAGTAAAAAGAGATTGCTAGTTATAATAAAAATCTAGTGATTATAGTCTAGTAAACCAATTCCGCTATGAAGCAATGAAATTTTAGCTCTGTTTCCTCGGAAACTTTTAAATTCTTGCTATTTAAATATATTTTTCTGAGAAATTAAAATATTAAAGAAAGTAAATTAATTATTTTAATTTACTTCGGTTTTCTGATAACTGTTATAATATTTAAATACAGATATTCACACTGTTTTTCTTCATAAATTTTGTTGTAAATAATAAAATATGTATAAATGTTAATCAGTTATATTCATTCAAGTGAGGCAAGACGTCGCCTTAAGATAGAGAAGTAAACACTGCAATTTATGCATTTCAACAATGCACAATGCTATTTCAATGGGGAAAACGAAGTCGAAAAAGTGCCGAAAAGCAGGGAAGGAGTCGTTCGATTTTAAAATCGTTTCTTAGTGCGCGTCTAATGGCTGAGAAGAAGGTCTCTGTCAAATTCCAAGCCAATCGGTCCGGCAGTTTTGGAGATTTCGTGATGAGTGTTATGAATGAATGAATGATGAATGAATGATGAATGAATCACCCGTATTTGGATTTTATATATATGTTACCGCTAAAGTTGATAATTAGTTATTCTGAAGAATACCTAGGTAAACTTAAGATTAACTGATTTCTGTCGTTAATGTGCGGATTTTTGAGTTTTTCGCATTTTACCTAGGGAATCTACACTATAACGGCCTCTTGATAGTTAAAGTTCAAAATAGTTTGTTTCGTTCAATACTTTCTGTTAAAATGTTGAGGTGCTCACTGCGACATGCGCTTACCCCTGCGCAGTTGGGTTTCAATACGTAGTTTGTTGTCATATTTGGTGTTTTGATTTCAAATTTAGTGCGTAGCACTGGTAGTTGTCATGTTGAATGTTAAAACAAAATAATACAAGCAGGTAAGTACTGTAAATTTACATGGTTAAGTACAGTATATTACTACTAAAACGGGTATTTTGAAACAATTGTGTTGAAGCTCCGACTTTCAGTGGCGTAGCCAGAGGGGGGGATTTGGGGATATATCCCCCCCCCGAAACTCAGAAATTTTCCTTTTTTGACCATAGGAAACCACTAAAAATACTCCATATCCCCCCCCCGAAATATCAATATCCCCCTCCGAAATTTTTTTCTGGCTACGCCACTGCCGACTTTAGAGTGACATAGATTACTTTTAACGAAAGCAAATGTCCCAGCTGTTGAAATATCTTTTCAACAAACGTTAATTCAACAATCGCTGGAACCTGGGAAAGGGTTTAACATAAGTAATCGATCGCGAATCCTAGCAATAGTTCAGGGCAGGCTGCCAGCCGATTACACCGCGCTTTCATTAAGATTTTCTAGTTTAAGTGCTCATTGAAATACGCTGTCAAATCGAGATCGAAAACCACAATTGATACAAATCTCAGTTGGTACTTTAATATTCTATTATTATTGTTTTTATATTCTAGTTTTAAAATTGCTATTTCATTACTATTTTTATGGGATTTGCGTGTTTTGTGTAATATGAAAAAAGTACCGATCCCCCTTTTTTGATTCGTCATTGTTACTGTTTACCCCCAAAACGAGTTTGGTTATAGTTAGGGCAGGGGGGTTTGGGGGGGCGGCAGCCCCCCCAACCTCCTTAAACTTTTTATAAAATAAAATAAAATTTTGTACTTTAACGGATCACCCTCGTTAATATGTAAAATAACTGATTACAGGTAGTATGCAGATTAACGAGTGTCTAGTCGGTAGGGTGCAGAATACCTAGGTAATTTCAAGATTACCTAGGTAATCTTAGAAATTGAAAAAAAATTCGCTCTTTAACGGATCACCCTCGTTAATCTGCAAATTACCTAGGTTATCTGTAAATTAACTGATTTCCGGACTTTAACTGTAACATATATATAGATTGTTGCAAATACAATGTAAAAAGATTGAACTGAACTAGTGATTAAGATTTATTTGAATTATTTTTCATCTTTTACTTTTTGAAGATTGGCATTGGTGCAAATATTGTTTAGAACTCGAAAATGATGTAAATGGAATGGGCAATACCAGCATTTATTTTTTATTTTTTTATTCGATAGTTACCCTAGAGCGGAATATAAGCGCAACATTTTTTTAATTACGATGATTATTTATTTTATATGTAATTTCAAAGTTTGACTTTAAAAAAGGGCGTTAAATCGCCAAATTTCCAAATGTGACGTACTTCTATCCTATAGAAAGACAAAGGGCTTCGCGATTTTAATTTCAAATATTTAATTAACTAAATTTTTTTTGAAACTTTTCCTTGTGGATTTTTGGATTTATATCTATTTCCTTTACTGGCAAAATGCTTTTTTTCTGTTTTCAAAGGTTGCTGGTATTGCCCATTGAGAAAAAAAGAGGAATTCCTGATTGTATAGGAAGCTGTTTTTTATAACTTAAGACTTATTTTTGGTTAAATTTAAAACACGATTTTTACTAGCGATAAATTAGGTATAAATTTATTAAAATTACAATCAAGTCTTATGTACATTTAAGAGTTGACTCCAGTCGCTTGGAGAGAAAGAACGTGCCTTCCAATCCGTCCGCCACCGAACAATTATTCTATTGATATCCTTTTTTGTTGGTCGTATTTGTATTTTGAGCGTTGTTTGTTTTGTGCCATTAAATGTCCTTTAAGTTTTATCACTAAATTAAATGTTAGCTGTTTTCCTTGATTCTTATTGCTAGTTTAACAATAAGTCACAAAATCTCATTTATTTTTTATTTTATGTCCCGAGATTAGAGATCTCGAGCATTACTCCTATCCCTCCTTTAGGTTGATCATAGCAACAACAAGGTTATGTTTTGGTGGTCCCAATCCCCCAGGTGGCCTAACTCGATTTCGTGCAAATTAGCTCGTGCGACAGACCCATCGGCTAAATTATCTTCCAAGTCCATCAGGGATTAGAGAGCTCAGGATTAGAATATGTAAGCTTGTGACTTTCTCGCTTTTCTCGGATATTAATTTAGTATTTATATTAACGGTATTGTATTTGGGTTCTACTCTTGTTTATTACAATCAATATGGAGTATTTGATCAATAATTAAAATCGAGTTCATACAGGTATATTCTTTTGGAATAATATGGAGTACTTTTTAACGAACTTTTTTTGTGAGAATTCTGCCATAATGATTTTTTTCCTACGATTTTAACTCTTAAGGGAGAAGTTCACTTAATCTGAACTATTCTATATCTTACCGTAGGAAAAGTAATATAATGGAAACCCGAACTGTGTTATAAAGTTAATTTCAATGAATGGAAGGAAATTTTCAAATATTGGAATTCCTATACATTTCTGTTAATATTAACTTGATGATGGAAGGAACATCAATGTAGTATTTCTTGGAATATTTAGATTTCCCCGAAGGCCAAATAATGATGGAATAAGTATATCAAACGGAATTAGATATAGAATCCTACTATGTAGCAAATATTGATAGTTACATAGCAAAATATGAATGAAAAGCAGGTCATTTTTTTAAAACTTGATAATAAAAATTTAAGAAAAACTTTTTAATATTTACAAAAAGATTTTGAAGTATTCATATCATGAAGTAGTATATTTCCAGGTAATTTATGATTTAAGGTTAACCACCATCAAATCCATACCTCTATCATGCTTGAAACAAAATCAACAGGTTGTAATTTGTATGCGATTTACTTGTTGGTCTTATCAGTTGAATAATATACAACTGCATGAATTTTCAAGGAAATGAATTAAAAAGAAATATTTTTGTCATGAATCTTTCCCTCCAGATTTCAGAGATATCGATTCTTTCACAAAGTCGATCACCACCAAGTCTCTAAACGCACGAGTATCGTCACTTTCGCACTACGATAAATTTTATAGGGGGATGAAATACGAAAATACCCTCCTCCTATTTAGTAGGATTCGCGACCGAGATGAATACGAATTGAACGCAGAGATTGTCGGTTGACGGTCGGAGTGGATTAGTTGAGAATCGTTTCGTGGGACCCATTTGACACGTTTGAGGTACTCGTGATCGATTCGTGGGATACGGTTTTATGGAGAGATATATTAACTTTAAATCGCGGCACTTTCGCCATAAATGTGATTAGAGATTTGGTGGGAGCATTAAAGTTGGGGAATGGGGGTTATTCAAATTTTGAAGGGGATTACTAGCTTTATTTGATGTTCCGATCAAGTTGGAGTGCGTAGAATGGTTGGGTAGAATTAATGGTATCTATAAAAGGTGAGCGTTGTAATTTATAAAGGAAATAAAACTGTTATATTACTTGGATATTTGTGTTGTATTTCACACTAGAAACTAAAGCTTATTAAATTTTCCTTTCCGTGTTTTATTTCAAACATTATTATAAGGATAAAGATGGTGAAAGAAATTTGCTATACTGATTTATTAAACTAACAAGTAAAAATAGTATTTTGAGAAAGGGAGAAGAAATTATGTGTTACTGTAACAAAAAATATAGAAAGACATTAATTGATATAAAACTATCCAATACCTGTACAAATGTGATTTTATCAGAGGTTCTTTGGTTGTATGCTTAAGGTTTGATTACCGAGGATCATATTAGGAATTCAAATGAATTCAAATTTTGTCAGAAGACAAAAACCTTATTTGGAACTATAGAAGGATAAAAAAAAGTTTTTTATCACCATTACAGTACCTTTTGCATACAACTTTTGTTTCACTAATTTAAGGTCTTGAAAGGTTAAAATATTTAAGAACAATGCATTAAAATGCTTTGTTTTCTACTTTATTAAAGGTAATACTTTATCTATCTCTTCATCTCCTGGTAGAACTGTTTTATTTGAGCATTTTAACCTGATACAGCAATTTAGATGATAGAAGTTTAAATACAAAGGTATTGATTTATTGGTTATTGAAACAAAACAAATAAAAAACTCGTAGCTTTGCTGTGCATTAGTTTTAATTCCAATGAAGTAGTCTAACTTCAAAAGCATTATACCATATCCACAAACTATTCTCAAAGGCAAATCTCCAGTTAACAACTTAACTTCAAACTCATCGAATAAACAGTAACATCCCAAGAACATAGTCGCAAAGTGTATCTCCAGACGCACTTAAAACTAAATACCCGAATTTAAACTTCTATCTCTCTCGAACCCCAAAAAGCAGCAACACAAGTCCCAAGCGAGTATAGCATTTACATCTCCAGTATTAAAACCGGGTCTTCACAGTTCAGAGGACTACAGACAGACAGTTCGAGAGTATATATGCATCAGCCATTGATTCGCAGCCGCCGGCGAGAGTTCTCACTTCACTTCATTTATTAAATTCCGCGGGCGCTGGTGTGTGAGTAATGGAGTCGCGCGCGCGTTTTTCGGCAGCTGCTCGCCGGAGCTGTTGCCACTCGCATGGAGACTAATAATGCGGAAATCTCCGAAGGCCTCGTTTGCTCGAGTGGGCTTTCAGGAATGGCGGGGAGATGTTTGGAATGGAATCGGGGGAAGTGTTTGGCACTGAACTGAAGTTTACGGATGGAGAAGCTACTTTGTTCTAGGTTCGAGACGATTTAAATTATTAAACTGGAACTTTTACTAGACTGTCTTTCAATACGTTTTATACTTGATGATTAGTAATTATTATGTGATTTAGTAGTTGTTTGAAAATATGTACCGAACAGAAAGTCATTAAAATAAAACTAGACCTATTTTCCAGATTTTCAGAAAATGGCGAATTCGTCATTTGGTAAAACATTACATAAAACTTCAATTTGCTGTATTGCTTGAAAAATATATTCATTACAGTAAAATATTTATTATGTATAATATCATATTTACTATGTATATTATGTACCTTATTCCCGAGATAAATTTCGTAAGACAAAATATAAAATGTACTTCGCTAATTATTTAATCAATTATTCTTAATTTTGTGATTCATATGCATGATGTTTGCTGTTGGATCAAATAAAAAAGATCATATGCATTACGCAGCATTGTGTTTTTTAAGTTTTTACAGCAATGCTTTTTGTTCCTGTAAAACGTGTTTTTCCTTCATTGTACTTTAAACACGTCCGACGTGCTGGCCTAATGGTTAGCGTATCTGACTGTGAAGCCGTACGTCTGGGGTTCGAGTCCCCGTTTGGCATGGATGTTAGTTTCTGTCCTTGTGTGATGAATGAATGTGGCCCCCCTGTAAAAAGGGGTTGTGCGAGTGAATGTGTGTGTGGCGCGGGTAACAGTACCTCACCTCCGTGGCTTCGGTCCACAGGTGCTCGCTGGGTAACGCTAAGTAGGTACTTCTTAGGGCAGTTCAGTGGTCGAGGATAATGTCCTGTAGTACCCGCCCATTGGAAAAAAAAAAAAAAAAACTTTAAACACAGAAAAACAACTTAACTACAATGCTTTTAGCAAGCGTTCAAAATCGATGTGTGTCGGTTTGGAGAGCAATTGGGTACTTTATTCAAATGGATCATCCAAACTTTACTTTATTTTGTTGTAAAATTAGCAGAATTTTTTAAATTCAAGTCCCCATATTTCCTTTAATGGTCGTAGCAAATGAAAATCTGAAATAGGTTTTTATAAAACTCTACTTCATAAAAATAATAAAATTTAATCTTAAATGGAAATTTGGAGGTAAACTAACACTTTTATTGTTTAAAAAGCGATGAAAGGATGTCTTGAATGACCCTCCTTCCTCCATAAAATATTGGTACATAATTTTTTTTCTTGAAACACATAATTTCTAACACCAATCTTGTTATCCCCCTTTTGTTTTTCCCTTGTGGTATAGGGGTTCCTCTCATACTTTTTCATTTTAAATAAAACAAATCATGGAAATACAAGAGATTGCAAAAAAGCATACTAATTCAACTTTTAAAAGAAAACTGCATATTTTTTTTTATAAAATCGCTAAATTAGTGCTATGACTAACATAAAAACTTCATAACTAAACCTTCACATTTGCATTAACCATAACTTCTATAACACCCTTAAGCTCCATACAAAAACCAATATCACAGTCTACCAAACTCTTCCACAAACCATCCATTACAAACCTGTCAACACAACTTCAGTCACCAACCTCACGAAAAGCATCGATGCATTACCATCAAAACCCCTCCCACCCCTCTTAACCATGAACCCTTCCTCTCTAAACCAGTACTTCCCATCAAAGCCCAGGACGACGCGTCCAACTATTCGCGTGACAGGGGGTGGCCGGAGGCGATGATGGAGTCCTTCCCTCGGACTAATTGCCGCTGCGGGAAACGCTTCACGTCAGACGTTGTCATCTGAGCTATTGCTTCCTGAAGTGAAGGGTTTTGTTGTTGCTTCTTTTTCTTACTGCTTCTGCAAGAGTTTTGAGAGGACATTTTTGAAGAATGGATAGAGGGTGGGTTATGACTGCATTAATGAATGTTGCGCAGCTGTAATTCTGTTGTTGTTCTCTCACCAGTGGCTTCGTGGTGGGTTGATGTTGTTGAAGGTTATTGGATAAGTTTGTGACACTCTATGGGAGAGGCAATAAAATTTTGAGATGAAAAGGGGTGAATGAAGAATGTGGAATCTGTTGGGGAGAATGTGAATTCTGGATAAGAGAGAAGTTTTCTAGTGCAGTGTAACGCTTGAGTAAATCGGACGTTTTTCTATCGAAGGTTTATCTTGGTCTTTTGAAGGAATTGTACTTTTCTTTCAATTTTAAGTTTTCCTAATTTGAAATCTTTGGAGTAATTTCAGTTTTGAACTATTTAAGTTGCCCTATGTTTTGAAAAAAAAGCTGAAGTTTGTTTACATTTGTTAATGTTATTATGAGACACAATGAATAATTATGTAGTCGCTTCGTCTCCTTCTTCAGTTTATTACAAAAGTATAAACAACTATCTTTCGATTAGTTAATAGTTTTATTCAAAATATTAATTAATAACATAATGACAACTAATTAAAGATTAATTTAGTATTAGTAGATTGTGTATATTGAAGAATTTTATTTAAAACTACTTTTTTTCGTTTTTAGATTTAAAGTATGCTTATTCCAAATCATACAAAACTTGTATAAGCTGCTTCAGAGGAGAGAATTTATTCTATCAGTTTGTTTCCCTTCAATGCTTTCCATCTTATCAATAATTAAAATGTTAAAGTCAACTTACCCAACATCGATAAATATTTTGATCCCCAATCTCACAGGAATATTCTTTGAAAATATAAACAAAGATTTCTCGAAACTAATCAGCATAAATTATGCAGTTAACGAAGCTTGTTTCATGAAACTGAATAGGCACACTGAATTTAACGAAGATTTTAAACACTCTCTAAAAAGTAGAACTGCACAAAAAAAATTCCATCAAAATAAACTAACAAAAATGAGCACATATTTTAAATATTAGTATTTTCGTTTGTTCTTTATAATATAATAGATTGAATAAAAAACTATTTTTCACTTTAAAATAATATTTTATTTTAGATGTAGTTTGGCAACGCTTAGAAATACTAAAAGAAGTGAGGGAAACATATCGATAGAATAAAATCCGTTTTTATTTATTTGATCTTAAGAAAAAAAATTTAAAAAATCATACACATGTAAAACCACTCCTCATAAAAGTACTTCGATAGTATGTTTTACAAGTCACAAAAGGTACTTCCAGTTTAAATTTTTCTTTAAGCAGTAAGAATTGTTTTAATACTAGTTTAATATTTTATAATTTAATTTTTGGTTTCTCATGAACTTAAATAATTCTAATGCATGCTAAAATAGACTTACTTATAATTTTCATGCTGATATCAATAATTTATTTGTTGAACTATTATTAAAAAAATTATCTGCCGTACAATGCGTGTTTATAACTTTAAATTTTAAATAGATATTTCTTTACATGAAAATATACTATTACTTCTTATAACATCTACACCAAAGGCAATTAGGAATAGAAAGAAGTATTTTCTGTTTTTAAGTTGATATTCTATATTGTTACAGTTTTAGGGGCGGTTTTAATGAATTTTTTTTATCATTAAAAGGGAAACAAAACAACGTAAACCATAGCAAAAATACAAAAATAAAGGCTAATAGCTGTCAGCTTCTATTTTTGTATTTGTGCTACTGTTTACGTTGTTTTGCTTCCATTTTTATCATATTTTTATCACGGGTTTTAATCCTTTAAATATTTGATCATTATTAATAATAAATGTTTATCTCAAAGTAATACATTTTTAAAAAAGGCACACGATATACAACCCCTAAATTTCTATCTCAATGAAGATAGCTGTAAATTCAAGAAAAAGAACGTCCTCACCTGATTAAGAGATAGCTACTACTAACAAGAACAATATCTTCCTCCAAGAAGGAAATCCCGTCTTATTCCATTCCAAAATCGAAGACATTTTCCAAAACTCCGTTGCAGAGGCGACTCCCGTGGGATTCCAAGAGCAATTAATTCCCAAACTCATTCCAACGGACACAAATGTTTCCAATTGAAAATTCCCCAGGAAAACAAATTCGGCAAACGAAAAAATAAAAACAACTACAACCACCACCACTACGGTATCTAATTACAAAGCGTCTCCCGGGGAAGCCGAAATAACTCGTTTCTAATTATAATTTCGAAGTCGATGAGAATGCCCGCTCTCGATTGGGACGTCGGCAATTAGAGCATTGAATGTGCCCGGGTATATTAATTTCGGGCATAACGGGGTGTTAAGCTTTTTAGCGATTCCATTTTTCTCGTTAGTCGCTTGTCACTCGTTGGTAATGCATGACTGTAACCGGGAGTCAGCAAGTTGCCCTGGAATTAACGATGCTGGAATATCAGTGGGTTCGTTTCGATTTGGAGGGTTGTTGATTTGATTTTACGGTGGGTTTCGTTCAAGACAGCCCATCTTTATTTAGTGTGATGTGGGATTGCTGATTATCGAGTAATTAAAATCTGATATATATATGTCTGCTTGAATGAGTATATTTCAGAGATTTTAAGTGAATGTGAAATGCTTGGATGGGCGTGTGAATCAAGTTATTTTAATTATATTATTCTTCTTCGAATGTCTGTAAGTCGGGTTATTTCTTTGACCCTTAATAATATTGTATTTTGTTTATTTTAAATCTTAAGTCGGTGTTAAATAATGATGTCTTTATGCTGAAACATATTGGAAATTCGGTGTCAAACATTTTTCGCTCTAACATTGGCATTGCTTTATCCTCTTTGACTGTGTATAATACCCATCTTAGATAACTAGAGTAGTAATTAATTACTGCTTTAATTATGCGTTGAATTTATCAAAGTTTAGAGGTATACCCCGTACACAACCTAAGTATTATAACTATGAAAATATTCAATAACACTTTTCAGTCAATTATAATTCTATTTATAATGTATGTAAAACTTTACTTTTTGAATCTGTGAACAACTAACAATGAAAGGTGTTTTGAATTTTTTTAAAGTAAAAATTATTGGATAAATAAATTCTTAGTTAACTTATAAACTCAAATGCAATTACATCAACCCACTATTACCCATGGTAGCATAAATATGCTACCATAAGTTTATATGTTACTATTAAGTTTGCAGCAATAATATAACCTTCATGTGCAACAATATACAAAGTTTGGATCCAAACAGAGTTTATATACAAAGTTTTTAAACACTAGGGGGCTCTGCCCCCTGCTCGTTATCGCTCACCAACCCCCGTAAACTGCTGACGCAGGACCATTTGGAATTGCTTCGCAATTCCCACAAATTCCAACTCGCTAAACTTAATACACTTTATAAAACAATTAAACAATTTACAGAAAAAACGTCAACCAACTTTCCAAAAATACGTCACAAAATTCCCTCCTTGAATAAATCTCCCTTAAAAGTTTGAATACATAATAAACTCGAACTTATCAAAAATTTAAACGAAATGTTTTTAAAAATATTCATCTTATATATTTCTAATCTATGATTATAAAAATAACTAATTCTAATTGTTTATGAATATTCGTACCAAACAAAAACCATTATTTTAAAGTAACTCGTTAGTATAATATGCCTAGTGTTTATCCTACTACTATTATAATTGTGAATGTTTGTCTGGATGTTTGTTACTCTTTCACGCAAAAACTACTGAATGGGATTTTAATGAAATTTTACTATAATGTAGCTTATACATCAGAATAACACATAGGCTATAATTTATAAAGAGAAAATTGGTCCTTCATTCTTTTTTTCCAATTTTTCTTCTTTTTTCACTTATTTTTCCGTGTTTGAAAACCTGTTTTACCAGTCATACAACGAGTTAAAAATAAAACATTGTTTCAAATGAGACAGATCACTAGACTTTTTCATTTACTAGATCTTTTATTTTAGTTTTAAACACTGGTTTTAAATTAATTTGTTAATTTGTTCACTAGACTTACTAATTTACTAGACTTTTTATTATGGTTTCAAATTTGTTATTTTATAAAGGCACCAAGATATTAAACTTTATCAGGAACATCGGGATTGTAAAAAGTGACAAGAACACCGGGATTGGAAAATTAGCGAGAACATCGGGATGGAAAAAATTACCGGGTTATAAAAATTACCGAGAACACTGGGATAGGAAATTTACCATAAAGACACCGGGAATACCGGAATATAAAAATTACCGTAAACACTGAGATAGGAAAATTACCGGGACCGCCGGGATTAGAAAAATTACCGTGACCACCGGGATAAGATTACCGGGAACACTGGGATAGGAAAGAGGTGCCTGGGATACCGGGATGATTTGTAATATTGCTAATTTACAAAATTATAAATGTATTTTAAGAAATATTTAAAAAAATAAATTTATAAACTCCCCCCCGTGCAAGGCCGGGTATAACAGCTAGTCATTCATATTTTTTTTAAACCCAGACTTGTTAAACAATACCGTTTAAGCAATTGAAAATAATAAGAGACAAAACATTACTCTCTGTTTACAATTAATTTCGATAAAAGCAGACTAAAAATTATAAATATTGGACAAAAAGTGTGAAATTTTAGTATAAAATGGCGTACATGTAAGTTTTTAGAGTGTTTTTATCAGTCTTTGAGTGATATTTCATCAAGAAAGTACTTTTTAAAAGGGGAAAACACACGTTTCACCTTAAAATATAGCGTCAATCGGTCGTTGTGATTGGATGCATAATAATTTGATTGACAGTACTTGCTTTGTAACTGCAACCTTATCCGTTATCTAATAAAATGGAAATATTTTAAAATTGAGAATTTTTTTGAAAAATCGAAGGGCCTACTCGGAAATCCGGAAAGAATCCGGACATTTTGATACCATATATGTGTCATTCGGTTCAGTAATTAAAAAGCCTTTCTCTGGAAACCGTTCACCAAAAACTTTTTTTTAGAATAGAGAGATTTTAGGTAAATGACCTATTCAATTGTTGAGAAAACTAGCACAAAGCTTGATAGTGAATAAACATTATCTTAACGTTAAAAATATGCCTCTCAACATAAATATTAAAAACTTCCTAATAAAATACGCTTTATTATGACACTAGAACACATTTCCTAGTTCCCAAATATATTTTACGCTAAAACTCAAAAACAACCTTTCTTCTATTATAAAAAACATCCAAAAGCTGTTACTTAGAGCATAAACTCCGAGCATACAATGCAAACATCCCTACGACCCAGATGCACGATGCGGAATGACTTCAAAATTTCCTCAACTGCACGAATGCAAGGAGGGAAAAATTCAAACAAAGTAGAACTCTCTCGCCATAAACTCCTTAAGATGACAAACTGGCTTCGTCTTATGAATTTTCATACTTCTTTCCAAAGTCGCGGCCCCATTTGGGAGTCTTATTTTCCTATTATTCCGCCGCATTTAACCCCGAGTTAGCGCCCCAGAAGCCTGCTCACAGGCTGATATCTTGCTGCTCAATGTAGCATCTTGATAGGAAAATAACTAACCCTAAATCTCGGACTCGCGGGCCCGTGAAATCTCGCGTTCGCCGTGAGTTTGTAGCCGTTTTTAGAGATTTTTATTCAGAGTTTTGGACTCGGCCGGCCGTAAAGTCTACGGAGGAGGCTTGGTTGTTCTAGGTGTGTGTCATAGAGTGGGTTCGGAAGGAATGCATTTTTGTTTATGCTTTTGTTTTGTGGAAGTTAATTATGTGCGAATGGAGTTAGAGAAGGAAATTTCATAAAAAAGAAACGAGGCATAGTAGATTATGTTCTGTGGAAGGTTGGGTTTTTGTTTGAAAATTTGAAATTGTGTTTAGACATTTCAAGGCTAAAAGCTTTATAAACATTTTTTATTTATGTTTTTTAAAGTAAGATGATATTTTTGCTTAAATATATCGTAAATATAATGCGTAACATATAAATAAAATAATCTGATTATGAATGTTCTCATATTATTTTTAGTTTTTTAAACATAGTGTGTATTTGTTCTTATATTTGGCAATATATTCCCAATGTTTAGTTACATGCAATAAAAGTCATGATCAAAATTATTTATAACTAAGAAATTAGTAAAATTAGTTTAAAATGTAGGTTTTGAACAGTGTAACTGATTTACCACTAGGCCTGGGAGGCCCAGGCCTAGGGTTCCATTATTTAAGGATCCCCCATATCTCAAGTCTATCTACAAATTTAACCATAAAAATATTCATATTTTTTTGGCATTCAATTCTAATACTTTTTCGTTCAAAACGTTAAATAAAAATCTAAACTTACGATTTTAAGGCACATGTTGGTGACATTGTGGCGTCGCACTCGGTGACTTTACGTTTTATATAGCTGTAACTGTAACTGCTTGCTAACCGCCCTATAAAGGCGAACTTGAAGCTTGTTTTGACACACATATGTTTTCTGTTCTCAGTTGCAACTTAACTTGAGCCTGTAGAAATATGCTGAAAGCAACCAAAGAAAGTAGTTCCCCGCGAGGTGTCTGAATTTTGAGTGAAATTTAGAGCTTCAATTTTGAATAATGATTAGTTTTTTAAATCCACGTATATTAAGCATCTTTTCATACCAATATGCATAAAATGTTCAGTATTATTATTTTTTAAAGAGGCGTAACGCGTAGTAGTACAACTAGCTCTCAAACTCGCTAGCCAATCAGAGCTTCTAGCAACCTAGCAGGCTTTCTGTTTACTCAGATTTTTTTCCGCGTGGCCGAAGTCAGGGTCAACTTAAGCTGCATTCGAATATAATGCAGTAGGAACCACGGCAATCATATTGTATTGTTTTTCTTTTATTGTTGTTGATGTTATGTTTAATGAATGTTGTTAGATTTTAACTTTGGTATTTATTTGCGGTGTCTCACAACATCTTTGAAAAATTGGCATGCTTACATGAAAATATTAATTATGGTGTGCTATAAATTTGTTTTTAATACTAACCTAACTTATAATATAAGGACCGTTCTTGTGCCTACAGCAGAAAATCTTCTTAAATCGGGTTCTCCTAACCAGACCCAAAGCACGTACAAATTTTATTATCGACCCACCAATCTTATTCCCTAAAGTTGAGCACTAGATAAATATGGCCTGAAAAGAAAAATGACTGCTCAATTCGTCAATTCTTTTTCAAACCCAAGTTCCCCGTGGACTGAGGGGAAAGTTCCACGGAACAGGGGATCATCGCTCGAGAGAACCACAGCCACCTGATCCCTGGTCAACCCCCTGAGAAAAGGATGTTCTTTTTTTACTTTCGGAGAGACTAAGTAGCGAACGAGGCTACGGGAAAGGAAGAAATGAATGCCACAGTTTCTATAAGTCACACGACAATACAGGGAGATACTAGATACTTTGAAGGGACATAGAAGGCATTCTTAACTAACCCGAATAAAAAAATTTTAACTTTTCGGAGAGATGGTGGTTAAGCTTCTGCGGTGTTTTTTCCGTTAAATGAGGGAAAGCTTTCGTTTTTAACAAGAGAATGAAAAAAATTAAATAATATTTGACTTCAACCCCTTAACAGTGTCGCCCGAATTCAGCTCGGACAACTACTACGTGCAGAATTTGTGATACCCGAGCTGAGCTCGGGCGGGAGAAAAATTAACGTTTACGTATTGTGAAGCCCAATTTGAGTTCGTTTCGATAATGAGTGATTTTTAGTCGTTTAGAGATTGGGAGACATCATGTTTGGATAATCTTTCTCCTAACTAATAAGATGTGTGTGTAATCCAAGACTTTTTTATGTGTATGTTAAAATAATTAATACACTTGTAATTGCATTTAAATTTTGATTTTTTAGAAAAATTATTTCCTAACACTAATAATATAATATAAAAAACAAAATTAAACAGTCAACAAAATTTTCCATTTTTGGTCAATTTTTCTGAAATAAATGTCACTGTTTAAGGGGTTAAAGCATTGATATCTATGCATAGAAGCCATCAATTAAAATTCTTCTTTTGGAGAAAAAAAAACCCATCAAAACGTGCATAAAATATGAATAAAAAATTTATCTAAGCCATAAAATATGAGCATTTAACTTTGAATGACCTTTCAGAACAATCTTTGAATTTCAATTTAAACCTTCTACTAAATACGACAATGCCAAGGTCTTACATACAAAGAAGATAAAAACTTATATTTACACAGTTACAGTAAAAAAATAAAATCGTGAGTGTCATTTGGGCTTATATATTATTAGATTCACAAACAGAATTCAAATTTTATTCTAATCCAGCTTACCATAATTCTTTATGATAATTTCAAAGTAAAGCTTTCAAATGTTTCCTGAAATGCTTTAATCAACTGAATAAGATTTAAGTCACATTATCTTTGGAAATAATTTTCTTACATCGTGCTTTTATGCGACATACCTTAGTTAAATTTGCATTTAAAATGTCCGAAATAATTTCAAGTTACTTCTCCAGTTTTGCATTTTTTTACTCGGAGCAAACACTTGAATTTTAATTCAAAACAATCAATCTCTCTCCTCCGTCCTTTCAATTAGTTGGGCATCCCCGTTTAGTTGGAATCTTCGAGAATAAATGGTCGTTCGAACAAATCTACTTATACCTTTCTCCTGTTTCTCCGATAAATTTTCCCTTTCTGTTCTTCTCAGAATTCCTTAACCTAGTTTTAGTAATAAATTTATCCTTTTTACTCGTTCCATAAGCACTTTAACTTCGACTTTTATTTTTTAGCTTTGCTATAGCGTGCCAGTCATTGGGAAAAGTTTTCGAATGTTTTCATTCCAAAAAGTGAAAAGTGAAAAAAAGGATTTTAATGATTTATGATATTTTTTTGTTCGCATTAGAATTATTTCTGGATGTTTCCTTTGTTTGCCTATTTGAATCTGGCTTAAATTTTTGAAATCGAATCATAAAATGAATTCTTGTTTTGGAAAGGATTTTTCGAACCCTCAAGACATGTACGCCAGAGTAGGAAAAGGGGGAATAAAATTGCTTTCGTTTCCCTTCTTTATTGCTGTTTTATTTAAACTTGACAATGGAACCCCAAGGCAATAAGAAACACCAAAAAACCACATTAAGAAGACATAAATGTATAGAATAATGACTAGTTTTTTACTGGGACGATTGAAGTACACCAAAATATCATTGATTTTAATTTTCTCTTATAGCTACCATATTTTAGGATGTGCCCTTGTGCTTTTTAATAACTTTTATAAAAAATATATATTTCCTTCTCTAATTGTAATAACGATTATCCAGAAAATATATCATTTCTATATTAGGATTTGTTTTCAAATTTATTTTATTTTAATTTTTTATAAATGAAATTGTTATTTAGGTATTTGGATTTTTGTAACATACAGAATTCTATGGAAAAATATACTATGTTGTGGCATGAACAAAATGACACTTAAAAAGTGAAAAATTTCTAGTATTAACAATGAAGCAGATAATGAGTTTAAGTTTAAGGTTGTTATTTTACACCGAAGGTTTTGTAAGAATGAATAGAATACTAGAGTGGTGGGAAGCACTTATTAAAAAATCCCCATGTTTTATACCCATGTGAAAATATAACCACAACACTTTTATGATAACATTTAGAAACCTGATATAGTCAAAATCTATTGATTAAAGTTTTTTAAGCGTATTCTTTTTCAGTTGGTTTG
Source organism: Tetragnatha versicolor (assembly GCA_024610705.1). Classification (NCBI taxonomy): domain Eukaryota; kingdom Metazoa; phylum Arthropoda; class Arachnida; order Araneae; family Tetragnathidae; genus Tetragnatha; species Tetragnatha versicolor. Next base: position 31,307,699 of record JANDEH010000002.1, on the reverse strand, counting down.
AGTAGTACTGTTGCATATTTTCGTTCATCAGTGCAATTTCTGTGACGAAGTATTTTGTTAGTTAAGATCTAGTTTAAAAATAAACTAGAAAATATCTAAGTTACTATATGTTACAATAAAATACTGTAGGAGTTACTATACTACTAAAAGTAAAAAAATAAATTTTTGTGTAAAGAAAAAATTCTCCCTTCTACACAGAGAGTTCCCTTCTTGATTTCAGTCCAACAAAAAATAATCTCCACCTCAGCTTTCCCCCCAATCACTTCCACACATCTGATCCACCTTAGAGACCGAACCAATCACGCCAAAAATTAAAAACTTCTCCACCCAGTTTACTCACCCCTCCAAAAACTGTTGATTGCGTTGGAACCAGCTCCACAAGTCCCCCTACGACAACAAACACTACTAAAAAAATGAGATAAATTAGAGAAAGCCGCCGCTTCATTTACTTCAGGGACGTATTCTTCAAATTCGATAACTGTTCCTTCCATCTCCTTTCTCTCAAAGTTTCATTCTTCCCTGTTTATCCAGTTTCCCCATGGAAGTAGTAGCATCTAGAGGGAGCATTGAACGTTTTCTTCCATTCTTTACAAAGAAAACAGTGAGGCCAATAACACAGTGGTAACATCTATCGCATCCATCAAAAAAAACACGGTGTTCATTGTTTTAAACAGCTTTGTTTATTGATTGATAGTGTTAGGTTACGTACAGAAACCTTGTAAATGCTCCCTTATCGGCTCAGTGTACCCCTCTGAAGTTTGAAGTAATGCTTTTTTTAAGAACGCTTTTTTTCATATACAAGCTCAAACAATTTTATGGGCTCATGAATCGGCATTAGCAGCACCAATAGAGAAACCTTATCAGCTCACGTTACTGCATTTCTTCTTCTATGAGTTACTATCGTATTCAAAAGGACCCAAACTAGGTACGAAAATTCGTCCCAAAACTCGACATCCTCACTTTCTCCCACTTGCCCCCTCCCAAAAAAATAACGCCGATTTCCTTGCGTAATACTGGATCACAGAGTACTAGAACAGAGAGTCCGTCGCCATAGGAGCTAATGGAAATCGAAAAGTTGGATGGATGTGGGGCTATTTTGGCGCTGCGATCGCATCTACGTCACGAGAGGCGGGAGGAAAAAGCCTGATTGGTTGAGAAAAACTTTTTCCTTCTCCTTCGAAAATAGAAGATTGAGTCACGACCAATCACAGGTTTGGTCACCAAAATGTACTGCTGATCTATCTGTCAATCATTTGTAGTTCCTCGTGGCGCCCTCATACCCATCCAACTTTTGAATAAATCGTTTTGGACCCTCTGTTAGGATTTTTCTCTGTGTACTGGATATAATAAACGAATTGAAAACGGCTCATATCTACGAATAGGGTTGTTCTGTTCATATTGGTGAAGTATTTACTCAGGAAAACTTAAACTTACCAGTTAAAATTAAAATGCATCACTAATGGCTTTATTCACTGCCACTTAACCAGCGGTTAACCATTGTTTACAGAAGGATTCCACCAATCAGAGTCAGCAAAAAGCTAACTTTCTCTCTTTAGCTTCTGGTTAACCACTGGATTAGTGGCAGTGAATAAGGTCAAAACCCATTACTGCCTGACGTCCCTTTTTAGGGACGTTTTTTTTAAATCCTCCTATTTCTACAAAAATTGTTCCTTTGAATCAAAATTTGCACTGATGTATCTCTGATCTTCATAGAACATAAAGAACACAAGAAGAAAGCAGAATTTTAAAAAATTTTCACTTTTTTTAAAGTTGGAAGATAGAATTTTTCAGAAAAGTGCTTTTTTAAAAATTTTAAAAGAAAAGGCTTAAAAATCCTAGTTGTTATTTTAAAAAAATTTCAATGCCGATATATATTACTGTTTATACATTAAATCAGTTGGGGTGTTTTTTTATTTTTCTAAAATATTTTATCTTGACCTTATTTTGGACCCTCGAAAAGCGTCCCTAAAAAGGGACGTCAGGCACGAATGCCCCCGTGGTTTTCCCCATAGTGAAATGCTAGTGTTTCCTTTATTTTTTTCATAAAAACGCGTTTGATTCTTATGAAATGAATTAAATAACTGATATTTATAAAATTCCTTTAATTTTAGCTAATAAATTTATTATTATTTTTTTTTGGAAAATACTGTTATTTCTGCCAAATTAATGGAATAAAAGTCTTAAATTATAAGGAATTAATTAATTTATATTAATTAAAAGGAATAAATTAATTATTTTACTATATTTATTACTTATGCAAATATATTCCGGTTATATTTTAATTAAAAGTTTAATAATTATCAGTTATAATGACTTTTTGTCATTAAAATTGCCAAAAAAGTCGCTTTTGGGATAAATTTTCGGCTTTTTTTCGAATTAGATGTCGCTAATCATTGTGTTCTATTAGGTCATCCCGAAAGTTTTGTCGCTCTTGGGAGCATCTGTATATAAGATACTTTTGACACTTTTCCATTATGTGATACCAATATAAACTGCAACTTTATCCACCGTCAACTTGGCATCTTGGCTTGATTTTGGGGACTGATCGACAACTGGGCTTTCCTTAAATCTATGATAACATGTTTCTTCATTTCTTTTCTGCTCAAAATTTTACATTTTTCCCACAGAGTAAAGATTATTCAGAGAGTCCATTTCCATAGACGCTAATGGCAACTTTTTTAACATGGGTTTTCCCATAGACGGTGGCGTTTCTATGTGATAACGGTGGAACTAACCAGAGAATATGACGTAACGTTATTGACTCTCTACAATCGAGCTACAGCCGCATACACTCTCTCAATTAACCCCGCCCTCTTTCAAATCGCTAAAGAGGGAAAAAATAATTATATATTTTCCCGGTTATTAAAACAGTTGCGTGTATCTTTCTTTCGAGCATGCGCTGGGGATAATTTCTTAGACATTACAAGTCTCTCTGATGTCACGATCTCCAGGGACTCACCCAATGTTCTGGCCAGCTGAGATCTCTCGCTGGCTTATATATACTTGATCTGCATGTGACGTCACTATCTCGCATCTTCTTTAAAGTGGCGATGGATCGGGAGCTACTCTGGAATCGAACTCACAACTCCAAGTCCACATTTAATACAATTTAAACGAATAACTTCACATTTAATGATAATTTCTGCGACCACAATCACTATAACGAGATATTAAACGACAGAACAAACGATATCAATGTTTATAATAAGGAAAGTTTAGTTACTGTCCGGGAAAGTTTGCAACCATAAGGGAAAAGTTTCATTGATCAGGGGAAAAATAGCAGAGATTGAGAAATTCAAATGCAGCCTCCATACAAAGTTCTAAGTCCAATGAGAATCACTCGTTTCCTTTAGTCCCCGCCCACACCAATGATTGACAGCTGGAGGGTCGAAACGCCACTATGCGATAACTGTAGAACTATTTTAGTAAAATCGCGTTTTGGACTCTCTGAATAATCTTTACTCTGTGATTTTTCCTAAGGTTAGGATTTTTTAAATTAAAATTAGCTGCCTACTTCCCTAAAACAATTATAGTTTTAAGTATTTTTAACAAGTGTGGGAAATTTAACGTAGGTTTAAATTTTTTCTGAGGCATCCGGAGAGTTTGATCACAATCATCCATATTAAATTGCTGGATTGCTACTCCTAACCCTCTATTAGGAAAGACCCGGCTGATCATTTGCAGGAATCTAGACCGCTGGAAATTCTACCGCCGCTCTACAAAAGTAGTAAAAAATCTTAATATCATTTAAAATTAGTTAAATTCCTTTGAATTTTAATTTTGAATGTTTTCAATTAATGGCATCTTGAAGTAAACAAAATGTTATTAATCGTAGAAACTAGGAAAGCTGGAAAAGTGAGCCAACAAAAAAATAGCTAAAATTCGCCAAATTGGCTTTAGATAGAAGTAGAAGTACTTTACTGGTTTACCGTAATGGAAAAGTACCAAAAAATACATTGTATACAGATGCTCCCAAGAGCGACAAAACTTTCGGGATGACTTAATATACTGCAGATCAATCTATATCATCTGGCTTGCTAATGCACATCCCTCTAATGCTTGATTTTTGGGGAGAAATTCCTGTTCCGCACAATTAAATTAAATGAAATGAAAAAAGTATGGGCATTTGAAAGACTTAAACTTCCCAAATTGAGATATTCTGATGGATTTCAGGTGTTTAATAGTAATTAATACTTAATATTAGATAACACATAAACAAGGAATGCCTTTTTCAATTAAAAACCTTAATTAATTTGCAATTAACATAGATTTGGGAGGAAAAAACGTGTTTTAGAGCATAAAAAATGCTCAAATTACGTTAATTAGGGTTAATTTTACAGTTAATTGGATAAATAATTCATATTTTTTGTTCATATTCATGTTACAGTATGGTTCCGATCACTTTTGCTGCACTTAAAAAGGTAGAAGATGTTTTTGAGGCTTTAAAAAAGTTTTCTACCATGCGTTTACTATAGGGAAAAACAACGGGGGCATTCGTGCCTGACGTCCCTTTTTAGGGACGTTTTTTAATTTTTGTGTAGAAATTAAAATTTTAACCTGGAATTTTTTTCACTATTTTTCCAGTTGTTTTTGGTCTATTTACTATGTTTTTACCAAATATTTAAGAAAAATAAAAAGTTGGGCATTAATGGGTTAAAGTGGTTTCTATCACAAGATCGCTATAATATTTTAAAAATAGTGGAGATTTATTTTTACACGCTGTTATTCGGGCCTTTGGTTTACAATATGCTGTTGCATTGTAACGACTGGGTTGGGTTTTACAGAGGGGTCAGGGGTTTTAATACTTGTTTCGGTCTGTGTGGTGGATGAAATGTGTGAGCCTCTATAAAAGGGAATTTTGCAAAAGAAAGCGAGTAACACGAGTAGCAGTATTACTTCACCTCCTTTCCCCCAGGTGTCTGATGGGTAAGTACAAACATCGACCGTTGCATGCATAACTGTTCTAGTTTCAAGTATCAACTGTAAAAAATACTCATACACTAAAATCAACCAGTCTATGGGATGTCCCTTAATTTGTATTTCCTTCTACCACTTTCTATTACTGACATGCTGGGTCGCATCTCATGCGCGCTCTATCGTCTGCGACTTTCCAAAGGGGCAGGGCTGATTGGGAACAAACAAGGCATCCTGGGTTTCAGATCACGTCTCTGGTCTAAGCAGCCACGGCAATAAATTCTAGAATCGTCTGTGCACCGACGTTCTATTGGTTTTCATTCCTTATTTTGGACAATTTCTTTCAAAAAAAATTTTTTTTCACTGTTCCTTAGCAGTGATGATTCACTTTTCCTTTCTCTCTGAGGAGGTGAAGGTGAGGGGTGGGGGTCCCTTTTTTTTCTTTCTTCGAGGGGGTGCTTTTTATTTATTTATTTTTTTAGAGGGGGAAGAGAGATTCGAAATCGTCGGTTGATTGTGGTGTGCTCGGCTTTCTCAAGTAGATTCGGGGGTCGGAGATGTGGGGGTTTCGGTGGATTATGGGAAGGGTGGGACGAATGAGTTCTGGAGTTTGTTGGAATTGGCAATTTATGCCGGGGATGGGACTATTTACTGTGCGGTTCTCTTTAAAGAATTGGACTCTATAACTGTAAAATTGGATTTGCGTCGCTTCATATCAAGAATCGTCATCCGTTACAGTATTCGGAAAGATATTGAAAGAAAGGGTAATTCTTATATCATTTTGAAATTGAATCGAAGATTTCGTATCGTAGAAGAAGCCCTATTTTCTTTGTCATTTATTGCGCTCGAAGAAACTTAAGTTTAAATTTTTGTCTCTCATAAAAAAGTGTTGATTTGAGAAATTTTATGTAGAAAATTTCTTTTAGAATATTTTTTCAATATTCACTTGCGATAAACTTCAAAATACAGTAAAATTAAAAATGTTATATATAGGGGAGAACGGGGCACATTCGCACAAAAAGGGCATTTCGGGATATTTCTCTGGATCTAGAAGAGATATTGAAACAAACTCGGATTCAAATGAAAGTTAAGACCTTTCCCGATATTTTAGAACGATAATTGGTCGCATCCATTTAGAATTTCTAACCTATATAATCAATCTAAAAAACGAGAAATTTCGTGCGAATGTGCCACATGGGTGGGGCAGTTTTGCACACGTGTGGGGCACATTCGTACACATGCAAAAAATTATACAATAATTATTTTTACGAACTAAAAAGTTTATGGCACTTTAAAGTAAGGATAATTAAATGAAATATTTGGCACTTTTACATATTTTTCCTCTAAATTGAAGATTTTTTTTACAAAAAGAAAACTGCTTCCGAAAATATTGAACATTAAGTTTTTGATGAGGAAAAAAATTGTAGTAATGAAGAGTAATATTGCACATTGACATACTTAACATAATATAATTAGTTAGAAAAAGTTAAACCAATATTTTAACTATCAAGTTTTATTCGAAAAGAAAAGTGAACCAACAGCTCGCTTATTAAAACCTGAAACAGACGGTCAGGGAACTTGTAATACGATATTATCTTTTTGTATGAATGTTGAATAATTTCTTACTGGGAAAATAAAAGTTTCGTCATTAATTTTAAAGTTTTTCATCATTAATTTTAAATAAGCACAATTCAACTCCAAATTTTCTATTTGACCATCATAACAAAATTTTCTTTTTAGTAGCAAATTCTACCGGAATAAAATCACCTAAGTTCAAGTCAATTGGTATTAAACAATTATCAGGGACATTATTTTTTCAATGTTTAAATCTGGGTCTAAATTCCTTAAAACTGAAGCTTTCTTAAAGATGTTATTTTCTATTATCACAAATTTTGAAACAATTACAATAAAAAACAATTAAACTTCAAGTTATTAAATATACTGCACTTATAAACATGTAAATCACTTTCATAATCAAAAAGGGGAAAGATGAGGCACATTCGCACTGTCCGAATCTGCCCCATCTTTTGGTGTACGAATGTGCCCCATCTACCAGTTTAAGCTTACCACGTCCGAACAAGATATTTATAAATAAAACAGGGAAATAAAACCTTTCTAGAAACATACTTTAGTAGTGCCTCAACTGAATAAAATGCTGAATGTCCACTTGAGAGTTATTTTTGATTGATATTTCACGCTAACAAAATGACAAGAAAATTTACTTTGCTGCTTCTAACGCTAGCAAATTTCTAGTACGTATACAAAAATATGACCCAGGGCTTTGAAAATTCATGCAGGATGTGGTAGTCATGCATCCATTTACTGGTATTTTTTTCAGATTTTTAAATAAATAATTACTAGGGGAAATGCCGTCTGTCCGAATGTGCCCCATGTGCGAAATAGCCCCACTCTCCCCTACAGGGTACAAAAAATTTCTCTCCCTGGAATTTATAAAAGTTATACATTATTCATGGGATCTTTAAAGAATAAGATTTATAGATTTATTCATTACATAAAACATACTTTTAATTATTTAAAGTCGTTTAAGCTACACAGATTAAGAGTGTTTATGATAAATACCCAACCCTCCCCAAAGAATGGAAACTAATTACAATAGCACGCTTACAATTATTCCTGATGTATAATATCCAAATCGTAATAGAGCTCTTATTGTGTGGTTTATCAGAAGGTTTTTTATTTCCCATATAGAATTTCTATATCTCTGAGTAAAAGTGAAAAGAGGCAGCACCCTCTTATTTCTAAACAAATTTATACTAACACCGATAAATTTTTAAATTCATCAACATTTTTGAACCATAAAAGAGGATAAATTTTAATCCCAAATGTATATCAACAAAGTAATACAGATAAATTTTTTCATTCCCATTTTTTCTACCATTTTTATCACGATATCGTGCACGTTTTCCTGATATCTTTTTATTTCTTCTTTATTTTTCTTCTTATTCATCTGTCTTCTTTATTCCTCTTTTTAATGACACCTTATTTCTCAGCTAGGAACGTTGTAACCAACAAAATGGATTCAGCATCGTCACTTTACTTCCACATGACTCTGAATCCCTTCTATACGTTATTTCAAAGCAAAAGGCTTAAAATGAAACTTAGAGGTCACCCTGCAAAAGTCTATCATTCCTTTTGAATAATCCCAACACATACTCGTACAAATGCAAAACCCCTCCTCTACATTTCCTGATCAATACTGCACCAACACGTCCAAACGGTACATTCAATTCTTGCCCAACACTTCCCGCCCTCAGGACCCCAAAAAGGGGCATCGATCGTACTGTCCCTCGTCACCGAACATTAATATCGGGAGATACCCTCTCCCCGTCAAACTACCCTCATAATTACAGTTTACATATTAAAGTCCTGTTCTTGAGGGGGAGTTTTGGAAGGTTCAATCGGATTTTGCTGTTTCGCTACAGGGGGAATCGCTTGGGAAAAGGGTTCTTGTGTGTTGTAATTGCGTTTCGATGTTGCATGGGATGCCAGCTGGGGTTGAGATGGCCGTGGGAATGTTCGGTTAAATGTGGGTGTCTGGAGGTTGTTTGGTGTTTCTGGAAAACTTGGGAGAATGTGTGTGGTGGGGTAATGTTTCGTTGGGAGTTTGTTCCTCTAGACCTTTAGTAATCTTTGTGGAAGTAATTGTGTATTGTAAAACTCGCTTGAAAAGTCAACCATTTTATCAGTCAGTTTACCACTTTGGTACATTTATTTATCCATCCCGTTGGTATTCTGCAAGGTGTTTTTGGAAAAGATTAGTCATTGCATATATCCAAATATATTTAAAAGTTAATATTATAAAGTATATTAAATAAATATATTAAAAAGTAATTATTATATATCCGTTTTAAATAAAAATATTACACATGAAGTTATCCAAACGTAATTTTTAATCTACGTGTTTCACTGTAACTTTAATTGGTAGTTTGATTGTGTCTTTCTATATTATTTATTCTCTCCCTGTCTCATAAATAAATCCCACCAAAATTTCATTCAGTGTCTCAGAATGGTTTCTGGAATGAATTCAATGATATCTATTGATTGATAGATGATTTTCAATTGGTGGAGTTTTCTAATGATCTCCATGTAGCCAGTACTACAATATATTTCTAACCTACTTATCTGTTTTCAATTGTAAAGTATCATTTATTAAGGGCTTACATTGTATTTACAACAATAAAATAAATTTATTTCATTGTTCTTTACCATCACATTTCTCCAAATAAAGATAACATTGTTGTCTTTGTTTCTCGTCTGCTCAGCCAACGATAGTAAAATGGTCACATGATTTTTACTGACCATAGTTGGGTGACCGGTCATAGTTGGGGTCTTGCTTCTATATACAAGCAAATGTCTCTTCCTCTTTCGATCAACTGCCCCTCAACTTCCACCTGTCTCCTCTCCGAAATACTAGTTTCAGCGTTGTCAAAATCACGTGACCCTTTTACTGTCGTTGGTTTGACAAGTACTAATTGCTTAGTTCACTGTAAAAAATAATCCTGCAAAAAAACAGAAAATTTCTGGCAGCAAAAGTTGCCAGAAAAAATCTGTAGGTTGAAAAATCCTGTAAACAGAAAAAAGCTATAACCTACAGGTAAATGCTGTAAAAAGGAACTTTCTGTCAAGTGGGCTACAGATTTTTCTGTTGCCTCTCAGTAATTTTCTGCTTGTGCGCATGCACTTATTTTAGTAGAGTTTTTTTAATTTTAATTAATTGATATCCGGGGATAGAACCAGCGACCTACCGCATGCTAAGCACGCACGCTACCACTGAACCAAAGAAGATTCAGTATAACGTTGCCAATAGCTGTATTGGTTTTCGATGCAGTAAGTTTCTGTTTAAGTACAGATAAGCTAAAAAACTAGGTAAAAGCTGTTATTTTACATAAAATAAATAGAAGTGCGGTGGGAATGTTACATGACAGAATATCTCTGTAAACATAAAATCACTGTTATTGAAAATTTCTGTTTTTCTACAGTTTTTTTTACAGTGTTGTTGAATTCTTTCATTTACATCAAATAGCTAGAAAAATATCTTTAATTCATTTTTTAAATCGCGGAAAGAAATACGAGCTCTTTTTAACACATAAAATTGCTTTTTCTTTGGATACATCTGTAGTCTCAAAAGAAATGATCTTTTATAAGTATGATAGATTAGAGATAATAGTCGTTAGCTTGATATAAATGGAGGGTATGCCAAGCTAAGGACTAAAATTCCTGAATCAGTTAGAGATTGAATTCACAAGTTTTGAAGATAAGGTGTTAGCTCTGAAAGATGGATCATCTTTTAAGGTAAAAGATAGTACATTTTAACCATCTAATTCATTGATAGTTCTTCATTGTCTCTTCAGGTCGTGAACTTGAATCTAGATTGGTTATTTAAATTTATTTTTAAGATTACACTGCTCAACAAATTTGACCTTCAAAATTTTTTCCTTGATGAAAATAGCCATTTCTTATAGATTTTGGGTCACTGAATACGAAAATCACCATTAAAATTCTCAATCGACTCAGGATTTTCGGCGAACAGTCCCTCCCCCATTTTACATTTTCCAACGACTGTATAACTTTAAACTCGATTACCAGTGTCGAAAAGCATTGCTTTAGTCTTGAAATTGCCCCCCAGGGGACAAGAAAGGTTCATATTAATAAAATATGATAAATTTATAACAAATGGATAGTTTTAAGGGGTAATTATCCCCTTAAAAACGCAAAAAATCGTTAAAAATAGTAGGATTTGTTATACTCTATTTATTTCACTTATTTTTTTAAACTCCTCTTTGAAGGGTCCTAACTCTTCCCCAAGGACCCAAATTTGATGACAATATGCAGCAATGATTTTTACTAAAAGCGGTTGAGGTGTTAGCCTCCCAGAAGTCCCTGCGGAAGAATTCGGGGGACTTCCAGAATCGCGAAGGCGCTCGCGAGCTGAGGAATTAATATTGATGACTTTGAAAATATTACAAATGACGTTTTTCTTATATTTTGGATCTATTCTAAGTAGAAACTCTTCAGTTCTTTAAAAACTGGCCGGTTTTAGGGAGTGAGGATTCTATGTTTCAGGATGTTAATAGATGCACGGCTGTGGATAACAATTAGGGGGCATCCTTTTAAAAACTGAAGGTTATGCAGCGAAATGGGTGTCATATTTGACTTCAGCAGGTCATTTTACACAAAAATTCGCTGAAATTCAGTCGGTGGCATTTTGACTTTTATTTTGCACAGCCGTTTAACTCTAAAGGCAACATTGAAACCTTCTGTGGGTGCTTTGGGGGCGTTAAAAGCTCAACCGCTTTTAGTGAAAATCATAGCTGCATATTGCCATCAAATTTGGGTCCTTAGTGAAGGGTTAGGACCCTTCAAACGGGAATTGGGTAAAAAATAAGTGAAATAAATAAGGTAAAACAAATCCTACTATTTTTAACGATTTTTTTGCGTTTTTAGGGGGGTAATTACCCCTTAAACCTATCCATTTGTTATAAATTTATCATATTTTATTAATTTGAACCTTTCTTGTTCCTTGGGAACGTAAAAAGGGGGAGGAGCTATTCCCCGAAAATCCTGAGTCAATTGAGAATTTTAATGGTGATTTTCGTATTCAGGGACCCAAAATCTATAAGAAATTACAATTTTCATCAAGGAAATTTTTTCATTGTTGAACAGTGTTATTATTGTCAAAAAAGGGGTATTTCAGGAAAAAAATACAGTAGTTGTTTTTTCAACGGTTTTATATGTTTTCGAGGGTGCTGAATCCGAATCTGAACTTTGCATACAAAATTTCCTAGTGCGTTTTAAGAAAATTCGAAAAAACCCTGAAATTTCACCTCATTTTTTGGTTTTTTGTTTGTAGAACGGAAAGTATGGGTCTCTCATGAAAATGTTAAATACAAAAAATAATGAAGGTGAAACAAGCTACAAAATTGTCAAGAACAACTTTTTTGTCAGACTAATAGTTTGGCAGCTAGAGCGCGCTGAAAATAGGGCATATTTCGCTCTGGCGGGCGGCGAAAAATCCAGAAAATCAAACTTGCATCTAAAACAAAGTATTTTTTTCCTGTTGTGAATACTAGTGAAACTTTGAACTGAACTAGTGTTTTAAATTAATTTTTATAGAATTAATAGAAACTGAATTTTTTATTGCCTAAAAAACCTGCGTTTTGGGGGAGGAAATTCCTAAAGAACATTCATTTTATTACTAATTATTGGGATAAAAAGTAGGATTATATCATGTAAGACATTATTAAAGTAGTTTATCTTAGTTATCTAAATCAAAATCTGATTTTTTAAGGAACATATGGGTTATTTTCTGGATTGCGAAATATGCCGCCTACTTTCAGCGAGCTCTAGCTGCCAAACTATTAGTCTGACAAAAAAGTTGTAATTGACAATTTTGTAGCTTGTGTTATTTTCTTTATTTAACATTTTCATGAGACACCCATACTTTCCGTTCTACAAACAAGAAATCAAAAAATTAGGTGAAATTTCAGGGTTTTTTCGAATTTTCTTAAAACGCACTAGGAAATTTTGTATGCAAAGTTCAGATTCAGATTCAGCACCCTTGAAAACATATAAAACCGTTGAAAAAACAACTACTGTATTTTTTTCCTGAAAAAACTACCAAGTTACTGGACTAACACGGTATTCACGAAATTCCTAAATAAACAAACAACCAACGGAAGTGACGTTACCAGGTAACTCAATCTTCCGGTTTGTCTGATATTTACATTGAACAACATTACACTACGGCGCGTTTGTTTTTTTATAATTTTTCTTTTATTATTTTAAAGCGTAATTTAAAGGAGAAACTCAAAATATGAGTTCTCCATACTTCTGATCATTATCTGAAAATTGTAAAATGAGATATCTTGATAAGTTATCTGTGAATGGGATTGATTTACCACACATTTCCTATTCCTATTCACAGCATGGGAAAAAATGCTTATTTTTGGTGATTTTTATTAAAATAAGAGCCAAAGAAATTTTTAAAACAGTTTATACTGGACACAATTACGAACATGTTTATAGGTTATCAAGTGTTTTGAATTAGAAAAATAATTTTAACTCAATAATAACCGATCAAAAATATGAACCTTGAGGTCTACAACGATGTGCTTCAATCTCTCCTCTTATTGATTTTAATTACTAACTTGTTTAAATGTAATTAAAACAGCTGCTGATACAAAGAAAAAAAATTATTGAGCAAATATTCAATCATGAAAACTTTTCAGAACATTCTTGTTGTGATAAAATTAATATCGCTGTTCTGCTATGTCAAACTTGAATATCCATTGTATCAAAGTAGTTTATTTATTTAGAAACTGAATTTTTATTGTCTTAAAAATATAAAGTACATAAAAATATGGAAAACAAAGGGCTAAAATCTAAAAACTAATTAATTTAATTTAATTATGGATTTATTCAAAATTTTAGTGCATTTACCTTTAATGATCCTACTACATTCCAGTCAGCTTGTTTATTTTTATTTGAGATTCAGAAATAGTATTCTTAAAATCGTCTGTCACTTTAATTATCTTTTTAAATATTTTTATGCGTATTTTTTTTAAATAAGTGGGTGATTGTATTCATAAGTTTCAAAACAAACTAAATAATGAATTTCAATAATATCGGACCCAATTAATCCTGATGTATCTACGATCTGTTGCAATGGCGTTGATTGTATTAGCTGAGATATTCGTCCAATGGATCGGGTAAATCAATCGTCCCATTCACAGATAACTTATCAAGATATCTCTTTTTACAATTTTCAGATAATGATCGGAAGTATGGAGAACTCATATTTTGAGTTTCTCCTTTAAATTACGCTTTAAAATAATAAAAGAAAAATCATAAAAAAACAAACGCGCCGTAGTGTAATGTTGTTCAATGTAAATATCAGACAAACCGGAAGATTGAGTTACCTGGTGACGTCACTTCCGTTGGTTGTTTGTTTATTTAGGAATTTCGTGGTATATGCTAAAATAGTATCCTTTGCCTACTACTATTATAATTGTGAAATGTTTGTCTGGATGTTTGTTACTCTTTCACGCAAAAACTACTGAATGGATTTTAATGAAATTTTACTATAATGTAGCTTATACATCAGAATAACACATAGGCTATAATTTATAAAGAGAAAATCGGTCCTTCATTCTTTTTTTCCTATTTTTCTTCTTTTTTCACTTATTTTTCCCTGTTTGAAAACCTGTTTTACCAGTCATACAACGAGTTAAAAATAAAACATTGTTTCAAATGAGACAGATCACTAGACTTTTTCATTTACTAGATCTTTTATTTTAGTTTTAAACACTGGTTTTAAATTTGTTGATTTGTTCACTAGACTTACTAATTTACTAGACTTTTTATGATGGTTTCAAATTTGTTATTTTATAAAGGCACCAAGATATTAAACATTATCAGGAACATCGGGATTGTAAAAAGTGACAAGAACACCGGGATTGGAAAATTAGCGAGAACATCGGGATGGAAAAAATTACCGGGTTATAAAAATTACCGAGAACACTGGGATAGGAAATTTACCATAAAGACACCGGGAATACCGGAATATAAAAATTACCGTAAACACTGAGATATTAAAATTACCGGGACCGCCGGGATTAGAAAAATTACCGTGACCACCGGGATTAGATAAGATTACCGGGAACACTGGGATAGGAAAGAGGTGCCTGGGATACCGGGATTATTTGTAATATTGCTAATTTACAAAATTATAAATGTATTTTAAGAAATATTTAAAAAAATAAATTTATAAACTCCCCCCCGTGCAAGGCCGGGTATAACAGCTAGTATTATATATTAAGGTGGACACAAATTGGAGCCGAGCGGCGTAGCGAACAGCCACGAACACGCTCTGCGCAAGCGCCGCTCTTAGAGCCTCCGAGTTGCGCGTGCGCAGAGCGTGTTCGTGGCTGTTCGCCTTCGCCGCTCGGCTCCAATTTGTGTCCACCTTTAGGGTGGGCCGAAAAAAAACTTTTTATTTTATTTTGAAACGCTATACCGCGGAAAACTTGCCTCTGGGGTAGAGAAGTAAAATGCAACAAAAATTTTTAAAATCGGTTAAAAATTGCAATAGCGCATTGCACCTAAAGTTTGAAAAAAATAGGCTATTTTCATTACTTTTCAAAAAAATCAAATGAAATCAAATAACTTTTATAAAAAGTATCTAAAGGCATATAATAGAATAAAAATGTAGAGAAAACATATTTAATTGAAAAAAGGTGGTATTTTACAATTAATTGGTAGTATAATAACGTCTAAAATATACGTTTTTACCAGAAATCCACATATTTCGTATGAAACAAAAAAAAACCTATGAAAAAAAAATTTTTCATTACTATACTACCTTTCTAGCTATCACTCTGTAACCCCCTTAACAGTTAAAACATTTTTTACAGTTCGCTTCACGATCGGAGCTCGCTCGTTGCACAACAAACCGCATCACTATCTCTCACCGAAACAAAAACTTATTTTATATTTTGAAACGCTATACCACGGAAAACTTGCCTCTTGAGTAGAGAAGTAAAATGCAACACCCAAAAATTTTTAAAATCAGTTTAAAATTGCCTTTGTACATTGGTCCTAAAATTTGAAAAAATATGTTATTTTCATAACTCTTAAAAAATCAAATTAAATCAAATAACTTCTATAAAAAGTATCTAAAGGCAAAATTAGAAGAAAAATATTAAGAAATAATATACACTAGCGGAAATAAAAATCCCAACACCAAGAAGGAAAGGAGATATCAAAGTAAAATTTATTTCTATGATTGCACATAGTATTAATGTGAATTGATTTAAAAATCAGCCTTCCTGGATGTTAGGGGGCCGAGAAAATCGGTGAGGAGTGTTGTCTCCATAGGTGTCCATTACAGCCGTCACACGTCATGGTATTGAGTGACAGGGGCTCTAAATGACTTTTGAGGGATTGGAGGACCATGTTGCCTCCTCAGGTAGTCCAAATTCATATGGTGCACCAGCGGACGTTGCATACCGGGCTAGGTGATTTCTCCTCATTGACCGGACTTGTTTTGTGGGTGTTGGTTCTAGAGAACGGGAAAGACGGGGTAAAAATGCAAACTAGGGGGTTAAGAAGAAAGCTTGGACATTGCACACAACATGTGGTTGTGCATGTTTCTCTTGAAATTTGTCCCCAGGACAGGTTTGAAGGTAAGGACGGTCTACCGGCTGCAAAATCTCAATGACGCAGCTCTAGTTGGAAAAAGTACTGGTGAATCATACTCAGGAGTTGCAGAAATGGAATCCAATGCATCCCCACTCCATTACCCTGCATCACCACTCCGTGGAACGATTAGAAAATCATCAGCTAAGTGCACTCTCTCCATTGTGTCTTCAAACTCATACCCAACCGTCGTGGTACTCCAAACCTAATCAGGATTCTCTCATGAACACAATGTCATGAAATTGGGAACTTCATTTCCTTATTTCGTGCACTATTGGAAACAGAAATGCCCATTTTCAGCCCCTTGTTTATAGACAAAGATGTAAGAAGCTATGCGGACCGAACGGACGATCCGCAGTACTGCAAACAACATCCATCCCACTGCCGCTTGTCTTCAGTATGATCTACCGGTATTTTGGCCAACCAAAGCTGCTTCATTGAGGTTTTTTAGCCGGTTGTCCGTCCTTACCTTCAGACCTGTCCTTGGGACAAATTTCAAGAGAAAAAGGCACAAACACATGTTTTATGCAATGTCCAATCTTTCTTCTTAACCCCCTATGTTGCATTTTTACCCTGGCCTATCCGTTCGTAAGAACCAACACTCACAAAACATGTCCGGAGAAAGAGGAGAAATCACCTAGCCCGGTATGCAACGTCCGCTGGTGCACCATAGGAATTTGGACTACATGAGGAGGCTACATGGTCCTCCAATCCTTCTAAAGTCATTTAGAGGCCCTGTCACTCAATACCATGACGTGTGACGGCGGTAATGGACACCTATGGAGACAACACTCCTCACCGATTTTCTCGGCCCCCTAATATCCAGGAAGGCTGATTTTTTAAGCAATTCACATTGATACTATGTGCAATCATAGAAATAAATTTGACTTTGTTATCTCCTTTCCTTCTTGGTGTTGGGATTTTTATTTCCGCTAGTGTATTTAATAAAAAGAAAAATGGTATTTTACAATATAAGGTTACACTTGGCATTTCGGGTTTTTTTCTTCAAAAATCGCATTTTTCGATTGAAGTAAAAAGTTATTATTCTTGATGGTGCATAGTATGATTTGTAATAAAATGTAGTCCTTTATTGGTTATTAACTTCTTTTGGTATTTTGAAAGTAGACTTGATTGAAAAATTTGGCATTGAAGATCTTGAAATATTAATAGTTCTTATAAACCCATCTCCTGGCATTCATACCGATGACTTTTCGTGATGCCCTCTGTGTTACTAATTTTACACAACGTTCGACTGTTTGTGTGTGACATGGGAATCTGTCCAAGTTCCAGTCATTATCATAGACTATATGTCTTGATCGGCAAATCTTCGTAGTATTAGGTGTATAGGTGGGGATATATGGTCAATATGGTCTGTAGCTTGGAAATTAGGTTAGGGGGATGGAAACGCCTAACTGACTTTCTTTTAGAAGCTGAGTTTCTAGCCTTAATTGTTCTTAACCAAACTCCCTCATATATGATCCCTTTTATCTATGATTATGCCCAAAAGCAAGTTTTCAAAATGAGCAAAAAGGCCTTTTGTTTAATCATTGGATCAATGATTTCTAATAACATTTCTGGCAAAAATCTAGATGTTTCTATCACTTTAAACACGTGTCCAGGTCAAATTTAGAACCATTTACTTTTCTAAATAAAGAATCATACAGACAAATTAATTTGATTTTAATATAAAAGAAAATAAATTATTTTGTTCATCTGTTGGATTATCAGTACTAAAATACAATTTATGTTATAGTACTGATAAATAATCCAACAGAGGAACATAAGATTCTTTCAAACTACCAAAAGAAGTTAATAACCTGTAAAGGACTACATTTTGTTACAAATCAAACTATGCACCATCAGGAAAAATAAATTTTTAATTCAATCGAAAAATGCGATTTTTGAAGAAAAAAAACCGAAATGCCAAGTGTAATCTTATATTGCAACCTTATATTGTAAAATACCATCTTTCTTTTCATTAAATATATTATTTATTAACATTTTTCTCTTAATTTATGCCTTTAGATACTTTTTATAGAAGTTATTTGATTTAATTTGATTTTTTTCTGAGTTATGAAAATAACATATTTTTTCAAATTTTAGGACCAATGTACAAAGGCAATTTTTAACCGATTTTAAAATTTTTTGTTGCATTTTACTTCTCTACTCAAGAGGCAAGTTTTCCTTGGTATAGCGTTTCAAAATATAAAATAAGTTTTTATTTCGGCGAGAGATAGAGATGCGGTTTGTTGTGCAACGAGCGAGCTCCGATCGCGAAGCGAACTGTAAAAAATATTTTAACTGTTAAGGGGGTTACTGAGTGATAGCTAGAAAGGTAGTATAGTAATGAAAAATCGTTTTTCATAACTTTTTTGTTTCATACGAAATATGTGGATTTCTGGTAAAAACGTGTATTTTTAGATGTTATTATACTACCAATTAATTGTAAAATACCACCTTTTTTCAATTAAATATGTTTTCTCTACATTTTTATTCTATTATATGCCTTTAGATACTTTTTATAAAAGTTATTTGATTTAATTTGATTTTTTTGAAAAGTAATGAAAATAGCCTATTTTTTTTCAAACTTTAGGTGCAATGCGCTATTGCAATTTTTAACCGATTTAAAAAAATTTTGTTGCATTTTACTTCTCTACCCCAGAGGCAAGTTTTCCGCGGTATAGCGTTTCAAAATAAAATAAAAAGTTTTTTTCGGCCCACCCTATATATGATTAATAGTATATGCTATAGTTATACATAATTTCATTAGCATTTATAAATAAATACTTTAATGAGCATAACTTGTATGAAAAATCACTTTGTATATTAGACTATCATGGTTTTATGCTTGTGTGCTAGAAAAGTATTGTAAAAAAGTATAAATCAATCCTATTTGGCAACTTTGTTTGTAACTTTTATCTTTCTGTCTTGAATAATCATTATCATTAAATTAAGGAAATCATTTATGACTATTTTTACAAAAAACAAATCAAAATGGGAGTCCACTCCAACCTTTATAAAATAACCCCATTTAAACTTCAAACTCCTTTCAATAATTTAAAAATTCCTAAAAACCAATTTTTATCTAATAAAAAAACTACTCATGCGAAAATTTGTTTAAAACTTCCTGCTCTAAAATTATTTTTGTATAAATACTATCTGTATGCTTTTATAGTGATAAGTTCTACCACATAATTTAATACCCGGCCGTGGGGAGTCTAGTGGTTAAGGTATCGGCTTGGTTGAATTACCGATACCAATGAAGTCCCATCGATTATATGCGGAGTACGTGCTCGCCAAATCTGTGGATCCGTAAGTCATGTGGTTGGTCATGGCGCAGTTTACCACGGGTCCAGGTGTCTGGTAACTATTTCCCTCCTTTTCAGAGACATGGCAAAATTGTGGAGGTGGCGATAGATAGAGGCAGCATCTATCATATCTCATGAGTAGGGCTGGGATTTACACTCATTGCCATAAAAAATAGCGCACCAGGAAGATAAAGAGATATCAAAGCCAAATTTATTTCCATGATTACCCATACTATGAAGGTTAGTTGATAAAAAATTCAGCCTTCCTCGATGTTAGGGGGCCGAGAAAATCAGTAAAAAGTGTTGACTCCATAGGTGTCCATAACCGCCGCCACAGGCCATGATGTTGGGGGAGAGGGGATCTAAATGGACTTTTGGGGATTGGAGGACCAAGCTGCCTCCCCACGTAGTCAAATTTCATCTGGTGCACACGCGGACGTTGCATACCAGAAGTTGCATGCCTTTCCTCTTGACCGGACTTGTTTTGTGAGCATTGGTTCTAGAGAACGGGAAGGCTGGGGTAAAAATGCAACATTGAGGGGTAAGAAAAAAGCTTGAACATTGTGTGCAACATGTGTTTGTCTATTTTTCTCTTGAAACTTGTCCGCAGGCCAGGCCTGAAGGTAAGAACGGACAACCAGCTGCAAAACATAAACCGTTCAGCTCTGGTTGGTCAATGTACCGGTAAATCATACTGAGGAGATGCGGCAGTAGAATGGATGTCGTTTGCAGTACTGTGGATCTCGCGTTTGGTCCGCATAGCTTCGTACATCTTTGTCTGTAAACATGGAACTGACCATTGGCCTTTCTGTTTCAAATAGTGCACCAAATAAGGGAATTATCACCTCAATTTTATGAAATTGTGCTTATGAGAGAATCCTTCTTTGTTATGCAGCACCGCGAAGGTTGGATATGAGTTTGAAGACACATGGAGAGAGCGCGCTCAGCTGTGGATTTTCTAATCATCACACGGAGTGGTGATTCAAGGTAACGGAGTGGTGGTGCATTGAATTCCATTTATGCAACTCCTGAGTTTGATTTACCAGGACATTTACCAACCAGACGTGCACCGTTGAGATTTTGTAGCTGTTGTCCCTCCTTACCTTCAGGCCTGGCCAGCAGACAAGTTTCAAGAGAAAAATACACAAACACATGTTGCATGCAATGTCCAAGCTTTCTTCTTGCCTCCCTATGTTGCATTTTTACCCCAGCCTTCCCGTTTTCTAGAACCAATGCTCACAAAACAAGTCCGGTCTTGAGGAAAAGCATGCAACGTCTGGTATGTAACGTCCGCGTGTGCACCAGATGAAATTTGACTACGTGGGGAGGCAGCATGGTCCTCCAATCCCCAAAAGTCCATTTAGATCCCCTCTCCCCCAATATCATGGCCTGTGGTAGCGGTTACGGACACCTATGGAGTCAACACTTTTTACCGATTTTCTCGGCCCCCAAACATCGAGGAAGGCTGAATTTTTTATCAACTAACCTTCATAATATGGGTGATCATGGAAATAAATTTGGCTTTGATATCACTTTTTCTTCTTGGTGCGCTATTTTTTATGGCAATGAGTGTATATGTAATTACTTATTTGTTCAGGAATCTGATATTAAAGTGTGCTCTTGAATTCTATATGTTTTAAAAGATTTTGAATCGATTAAGACCATGTTTATTTTACATATTTTTACATATTCAACCTATAACTACATATTTTTATTACATATTTATCCATTTTCAAGTTTTTCAAAAATAATTACACTTTTGACCGATTTTTAAATTAAACTAACCCATAAAATGAAATACGCATTCAAATTGTAGTTAAAATTAGTGCACCCAATGCTGAATTTAACTTTTATAAGATTGTGGTGAAGTCGGGATTGTCTGATGAAACGTGTCAAGCGCGCCGAGAAGGGAAGTATACACATTGTTTTCGTTTTTTTCTAGCGACAAGACCGCAAAAAAACATGAGCTGTCGGAAAATAGGGAAAACCACCCTTCCTTACTATGTGCTTGCGTAATATTTGAAAAGCCCTTCTAAAAAAATTACTGAACATTTTCTTTTTAATTACATAATTGGCATTTTTTAATACATATATTGCTAAAATAGACACATGTTATCTGTACATATTTTGGATTTTTAATTACATATATTGCTAAAATAGACACATGTTATCTGTACATATTTTGGATTTTTAATTACATATAAATCACAGCCCTACTCATGAGGCAGCAGTCAGACTTCTTCCATTTATGGGCCTCACTTTCTCAGGAGCCGTACCCCCTTTGCCTTGAATCCTTATGGAGCTTGGGTATTTCAAGTGCCACACGTTCAAGCGGCACACAACAGTTTTTTTTAATTTTAAAACACTAAACCACCAAACTCACTTCTAAGCAACTCTTAATCCAAGACTAATTTCACTCGCATCTTATCAATAACAGAAGCAACAAAGACGGCATTAATAACACATTAACCTTTCCTCGCCCTTATATCACTCCGATAAAAGGAACAAATTAATTTCCCTTTAGAAATGAATGCAAAATGGGGCTAATCTCTCGGGTAAACGGACGCTCTCCCCCAAAAAAAACTACCCAAAATGATCCCAAGCTTTCCTTTGAACGTTCTCCCCCATTCCTATGAAAACAAGTGTCTTTAGATCTCCATTAAGGGCCGCCATTTAAATACCCATAAAGCGATCTTTTCATAGCATCGCTCATTAATTAACCCCGCCTCGAATTCTAGGATACCTTTTGTTTCCAGAATGGCATAAAAAGTAGGCTTAGTTTAATGGATAAACAGCGGCAATGGGATCCTGGAAGCAGACTCAAACTCTAATTTATCGATGGTGGAGCATGGTTGGAAATCGAGACAGGTTGACAACAATGTGCGATGAATGGGAAGGAAGAAAAACTTGTTTGTTCGAACGAATGCCAGGGATTAACGTGGTGTTGAATGTGAGAAGCGACGCGAAATGACGCGTGTAAATGCAGACAATTTCTGTGTTTCCAGATGACGACAAAATGGGGAATAGCATTTGAAGGGGAAGATCTGAAAAGGATTGTATTCCTTTGTTGCTGTATTTACTGTCAAAATTATCCTCAGCGGTTGAGGGAACAGACGGAAGAAATTTTTCAAAACACAAGCTATAAGCAAACAAGAATATAGGAACGGATTTATGAAATATTTCGGTCTCAAGTAAGTTAAATTACCTGCAAAAAAGTGGTATTGCATTATATAATTTCAGATATTTTTTACAATGGCTAAATACTTGAGGTCCGAGTATCCATGTCAATCCGTCAGTGTGAATTAAAATATTGGAATATAATTTTAGGAACTACATTACTTCGTTATTGGTATGAAAGAAATTTAGTAATAACAATAAATTGTTTAGAAAGATATCAAGACCGAACCACATCAGGTACTTAATAGTTATAAAAACTTCTGAAAAATTTGGCAGAACTTATCCCACCTGATTTACTTTGTATTTTAAAGATAGTTTTTAATTCCATTTGTTTTAATGGTTCTATATAATTCAGGATAATTTGAAACTCCACCCAACAGCTAGCATCATATTAATCTAATAAAATGGGGGCAGGGTGATTAGCTTTACTCCCATTATGGGGTTTATAAAACACGTTAAGATACTCGTAATATTGAAAATATCGCTTCGATAGGGTCAAATGTGAGCATTGTTTTTAACCTTTGCCACTTAAGGACTAAATAAAAGTCAATTTCATCGAGTACCAATTGATATAATTGATTAACACTGAAGGAAGAGATATTCTTATTTAAAAATTAATGGGCGAGAGGGGGACAATTCGCACAAAAAGTACAATTTTAGACTATTTCTCCATATGTGAGTACCAAAGATATTGAAACAAAACTAATTTATTCATAAGTTTACAACATTCCTGAAATTTTAGTACCCATTTTAACCCTTTATTTACCAAATTATTTTCGACGCAAGTTTAGTATTGCTGATGCACCAAATTTTTAGCGATAAAAATCACTATATAGTTACCCCAACTTTAAGTGAATTATGTGGCTTCTAAATATGGCACCAAATGCCCAAACTTGCCAACCATCAGTAGTTCTAAACTTGAGCCAGTGGTACTTAGGGGTCATCCATAAATTACGTGAGGTCAAAAAGGGGGGGGAGGGGTTTAGAAAAATCTCACCAAATCTCACCAAGGGGGGAGGGGGGGTCGATGAAAATCTCACGTCAACTATTTTTTAACTTAATTAGGTGCTATGAATCACAAAATGCAAATAATTTTTAGAAAATAATTTTTAAAAGTTGTAGGTATATCTCACGTGGGGGGGAAGGGGGGTCAAGAAAAATCTCACTAAATCTCACCAAGGGGGGGTCCAGATTTTGGAAAAAACACCTCACGTAATTTATGGATGGCCCCTTACAAGTACCGTCTGTAAATAAAGGGTTAAATGCATTTATTAAAAATTTCCCCCTTAGATCACCGTTCGAAAAATTGAGAAATTATGTGCGAATGTGCCCCAGTAGAGGGGCACATTACGTTTTTTTCTTAAATTTTAGAGCTTTTTTCACTCTTAGAAAAAATGTCAACGAAATTTCAGTGTAGATTACGTTTTTGATCAAAAAAAGATAACTTAGTGAGAAAACTATTAACGAATATACAGGGCGTTTCAAAATTGCGTTGCAAGGCTTTTATTTGAAATCAACACCTCCTATGGTCATGGAAGTAAGGTCTACCCCTAGGTAAATGAGCATTGAGATGACTTACAGCGCCCCTAGCGGTGAAATTAAAAAATTAAAAAAATTAATTTAAAAACTAAAGGAGATAGAGCAAAAACCTCAGTAAGAGTATTGTTACCAACGTCATGAAAAACTCACTGAAAAAAAATTCATGAAAATGTCTTAAATATTCGCCGAGCTATTAGCATGTGAAAATTGCACTTTTTCAGGGGTCAAAAAAGAAAAAGTTCGCATAAATGCAATTTTTTTTTATTTTTTGATTAAATTTTGTGTTCATTCAACTAAAAAACACAAAACTACACAATAACACTGAAAATTTTGCAAATATGTGAACTTTTTCTTTTTTGACCCCTGAAAAAATGCTATTTTCACATGCTAATATCTCCGCGAATATTCAAGATATTTTGATCAAATTTTTTTCACTGAGTGCTTCATGACGTTGGCAACAATACTTTTGCTGAGGTTTTTGCTCTATCTCCTTTAGTTTTTAAATTAATTTTTTTAACTTTTTAATTTCTCCTCTAGGGGGAGCTGTAAGTCATCTCAATGGATTCTCCAGGCTCACTTACCTAGGGGTAGACCTTACTTCCATGACCCTAGGAGGTGTTGGTTCCAAATAAAAGCCGTGCAACGCAATTTTGAAACACCCTGTATAAAATCAAAGAAAACTATTTAAAAAAATTAGTTTTCAGTTTTTAAGGAAAGGGATTTGGCTAGCATTCGTTACCCATCTCTAGAAACTGATGGTTTTGGTATTTTTAGTAGACTATACTGGTAAATAGATAAGAATGTTTTGTAAAAATGTTTTCCATTCAGTCTTTTGTTTTGTTCAAACTGCACTTTTCAAATCATGACCTATAAAACTATTCCTTTATTAGCCAGTTATTTAAAGCTCTCTCTTTACTGCAAATATTTAAATCACCTAAATCATTTTGTATGTTTCTAAGAAGGAGTATGTGAAAATTAAATGGGTAAAGAATAACTAATATATTTCTTAAATCAAATAAAAACTTAGTGTGAAAGTTTTCTAATAGTAGTAAGCAAAATTTTTAACTGGTTTTAAAAGGACTTACAAAACAAAATGCGTAAAATTGACTAATATTAAAGAATATTAAATAAAACATATTTCAGACGGAAAACAATAATTTTTAAAAATTATCCAACTTCTATCATATAAGTTAAAACTGGAAAAAATCCTAAAAGCTTTGAATATTAAGTTTAATACTTTAATATTTGAACTAATAAAATTTAAAGTACCTTAAAATACTATATTTAAAGTCTAAAAATGCATTCGAAATCAAGAAAATGAATTGGAACGGATTTTTGACCCGTACGGATGTGCCCCAGCTTTTTGTGTTCGAATGTGTTCCATATCTACTATCTCCAGCTTCAAGAGTAAAAAATAGTTATTTGTAATTTAAATTAAGAAACAATTTTTTTCGGACTTAACTTTACTGATGCCACAATAAAATTTAAGGTGAAATTTTTACTTTAAAAACATTCTTGACTAAATTTCCACACTAATAAAATGAAAAGAAACTATGCACCTTCCAAAGCAGGCAATTTTCAAAGACTACAGCAAACTAATGGTTCCAATGGGCTCACTGCTTTGAAAATTCAGGCAAAGTGGTGTACTAATATAGCTAGCACACCTATTGGTATTTTTTCTTAAAATTTGTAAATTGAATTTTACGGAGAGATAAGTGGCTTGTTCAAATGTGCTCCTCTCTCCTACTCTGAACTAAAAATACTAGATTTAAATCAACAAGCTAATTATGCTCCAACTACTTGTTTTAATTTTTTGAGGGTAATAAGTACCACTAATTATCCGCTTTGGAGGAGAGGATTATACATTTCGCAAACGTAAATTTTTATTTAAATTTCAGGTTTTTAGAATAACACTTAAATTTAATTATTTTTTGTACTATTATTGCAATTTTAATTGGTAATGCTCTGGTTTTTATAAAAGTGATTATGTTTATTTTTGGGTAAAGCGGAATTAAAAGTTTTTTCCCTGTTAAAACTAAGTCTTTAAAACTATTCAGTCGATATTCTTATTAACTTGCTCAATTTGAAGACAACTTAACTTAATTTTATAAAATTACAGTTTTTAAACATAAACATTAATCTAAGTTAACTAGCATTTTCTGGAATATAGGGCCGGATGCAGCTACGTTCTGCGGCGATTTTGGGACCGGTCAAATCCTACTTCCAAACAACTCAACTATCGTTGTCCTGAGTCATTTTTCCAGCATGCCGCTGATTGGTTTTCAAGAACTCACGAACTACGTCATTGAACCACGTGCATTTGATTGTACCCTGCCTTTCCCGCGCTCTGCGCGTTCAACCAATCAGGAGGATAACGATACCCCGATCGTCGTAGAACGCCACCTCGGGAGCAGGCGTTCTTGGGGGATCATTATTAGGTGAAATACGGTTCTTTAGCACGTCGCAGAACGTTGCTGCATTCGGCCCATAATGTTGTTGTTGTTGTCGTGTGCCACTTGGAATACCCAAGCTCAACAAGGATTCAAGGCAAAGGGGGTGCGGCTCCTGAGAAAGTGAGGCCCATAAATGGCAGGAGTCCGACTTCTGCCTCATGAGTTGATAGATGCTGCCACTATCTATCGCCACCTCCACAATTTTGACATGCATCTGAAGGGGAGGGAAATAGTCTCCAGACACCTGGACCCGTGGTAAACTGCGCCATGACGGACCACAGGACTTTCGGACCCACAGATTTATCGAGCACGTACTCCGCATATACTCGGTGGGTCTTCAGCGGTGTCGGGAATCGAACCCGGGACCCTCCGATCCCAAGGCCGGTGCCTTAACCACTAGGAATATAATTTTCCCCATAAATAAACTCTAGGGTGATCCTTATTTTTAAAGGTTGGATAATTTTATACGACGGCGCCCCCCAAATTGTTCCATCATACAAACAAATGATTTTTGCAAAATTTTAGCTTAATCAAAAAATATTAACCCATGTTGCAATTTCCTTAAATTAAAAAAAATGCAGATTTTTTTTACAAAACATCCAAAAACCCTAAGATTAAACCCTCATATTTTGTTCTTGATTTTTTATGAGGAACTAATATGATTGTAGATATAATGTTTCAGTTTCCATTCTTCTATTACCCTTCTTTCGGTAGTAATAATTTTTAATGTCTCCTTGTAAAGTTGTTTCTCCTGCATTTTTAAACAGCTAAAACATCTAGAAGTATACCACTTAAAAACTTGAAATCAGTCCCATTTCGTTCGCAATTTTATTCCCTTTGATTTGGTGTGCATTATAACCACCATTTGTTTTTTACTTTACAGAAGTTTTTTTCATCAAAAACAACTGTACAAAAGTTCTTTTGACATTAAAAAATTATTCTTGCCGAAAAAGGGGTCATAGAAGAATGGAACTAGGAAAATTATATTTATAACAATATTAGTTCTTCATAAAAAGTCAAGAACAAAATGTGAGAGTTTAATCTTTGGGTTTTTGATGTTTTGTTAAAAAAATGGAATTCTTTTTTGAAACTTTGAGGCTTTTGCGGCACGTGTTATTATTATCCGAATGAGCTTAAATTTTGCATGCATCACATTATTTTCTATAGTGACACAAATCTAGGGGGCGTCACCAACGGAATTCCCCCCAAAAAATCTTGGGGGTCATCCATAAATTACGTGAGGTGTTTTTTCCAAAATCTGGACCCCCCCTCCCCCCTTGGTGAGATTTAGTGAGATTTTTCTTCACCCCCCTCCCCCCCACGTGAGATTTACCTACAACTTTTAAAAATTATTTTCTAAAAATTATTTGCATTTTGTGCTTCATAGCACCTTATTAAGTTATAATTAAGTTAAAAAAAAGTTGACGTGAGATTTTAATCGACCCCCCTCCCCCTTGGTGAGATTTGGTGAGATTTTTCCAAACCCCTCCCTCCCCCTTTTTGACCTCACGTAATTTATGGATGACCCCTTGCCATACTAATAAGGACCACCCTAATAAACTCCATAAACATTTTTGTTAAATCTGGTAAGCTATTAAACTAACGCGACTTAATAATTATCTTAATTCTTAGTAAAGGTGCATTACAGAATAATTTTCTTCAGTTTCCAATTAGGCGAATCTTTCAAGACCCAACCAAAACATAATTCCACCAAACGGACGAGCTTAAACCCCCAGACGTGCCCACAATTTGCTTCAGACCATAGAGTCTACATCCAAAGAGAGAGCTTTGAGAATGTTGTAGATGAGAGATGTTGTCTTTGACCTCATTGTAGCGTGCATGGGCATCTCGAACCGTTCAATTTCAACTACAGAAAAGGGGGCTGCAAAATAATTGCCTCGTTTGTATTTAAAAAAACGCACTAAGCTTGAACCACAGAGTATTGAGCTTAACAGATATGCCAAACGGCCGTTTTCTTACTAAGGTAATTAATTTAATTCAGCTCGCAGATTATAATTCAGTTCACTAGCAGCCAATCAGAAAAAGCTAAATGCGATTGATTGAACAAATGGATTTGAGTGACAGCTTCAGTGGGCGAATGAAGTGGGTGAGTGACAGGTGGGAGGTGGAGCTATAGGAGGTAAGGAGGTGGGTCCGTTAGGCCTGAGGTTTGTCTATGGGAAAAGCCCTGTTAAAAAAGTTGCCATTAACGTCTATGGAGATGTTAAGCTCTATACTATGTGGCTTGAATTGCCAAGCCTCAGAAGCCTTTCATTCTATCTCTGTTAGCTTAAGAACTAGTTTCTAACGTAAATACTGGTTTATATTAACAAACAAATCAGAAATAGCCCAAATTTGAAATTAAAATAGTTTATGTTGTAATATGCGAAGCAATCTTTTTACATGTTCCCCTCATAACGACATGGAATTGCAGTTGTAATTCCTTCAAAAACGTGTTGTTTTAAAAGAATCTCAAATAGAAAACTTGAATGGAGTATTTTTTTACTGAACGATTCATATTTTTTTTCCTCTCACAAAAACATTTTCGCTTCTTTTTCTTATAACTTTTCTAGGGAATGTGAGAGAGAAAGTGAGAAAGTTGTTTTTTCTACTGAAAAATCTACTCCCCTGTGGGACTTTGCATATTACCGATTTCTCCCCCTTACTTCTTTTGCCCACGGAGGATAGCCATACCAAACTCGCTCTTCTTATACTACCTCTATTTGTTTCGGACAGATATTAAACTCCCTGGGAGATTCCGAACAAGAGACAAATTAAGCGGCGCATTCCAAACCGAATTTGCCCCCAATCCGAACAACATCCAAATCAGAGAGAGGAACACACAATCTCCCTAATGACCCCCCGCCCCAAAGAATGCCCTACGAAATCCTGAGCGGGGTGCATTAACTTTTCACGAGCCCTCCAATCAAAGATGAATGTCCGGGAATCAATGGAGCACTTTAGACGCTCAATTAACCCGTCCATCATCGGAGAGACGCTCTGGCCTCTTCAAACATTCAGGAGGTAAAAATACCGCGTGGATATAGAAGAGGTTGTTGGACCTTTAAGGGGATGTAATAACCAATGAAGGTTTGAGTGATTCTGGATTGAAGTTTTGCTTAGGATAAGTGATTAGTGAATGAATGACCAAAGGAATCGGAATTTTTAACCTACTATGTAGGTACTTGTTTTTTTTCCTTTTCGTCATAACAGGGAGAGGGAGCACATTAAAACAATAAAAACTTCCTCAAGTTTATTTAAATTTAAAAATTTGAGAAAAATCCTATAGCAGCATTTGTAACGTCCTTTTCTCGAATTTTCAGAGAAGTAGGCCTAGTGAAAACCTTCGTTTTTAAAACTTACCTGTATTGGAATGTGCATATTAAAATTTCTTCTCATTATATTCATGTATGCTAAGTAAAAACGTAAAAACTAATATTTGAAATTTACTTTCGAAAAATTTAAATATTATAGAATGTACCATTTTCTTTGTATATTATTTAGGTTTTGTTTTTAATGATATTTAACTCAAAATACTTCTGTGCTTCGATATTTCTATTTTTAATCATGCACCAAAATATTAAAGCGTTGTATATTACTTTTTTTTCTTGAAAGAGAGAGTGTACTTGCAATAGATAAGATTTTACATATTTAATAAAATTTTGAATTTTAAAGAGTGTTCTTAAAATTTATAAGAATTTATACAGTTAATAAAATTTTGAATTTTAAAGACTGGTAAGAAAAAATTGGGTTGGTTTTGAACCTGGGACCTTTCACGTGTTAAGCGGATGCGATAACTACTACAACATGGGTACATGCTAACCAAACAAAGGTATATTTTACAAAGTAAAAATCACAAAGTAATTTTAGTAAAATTATTAAATTCTACAAAAATGTTTCGAAGTGGGGTATAAATATACGTGCACTCCTTGGAAAATTATCGTCTAATTTAAAAATTAACATACTTAAAAGTTAGCTTATAAGATAAATACATATGACACAATCCTTCAACTCATTTCAGTTAAAATATGGGTGTTTCTGGAAAGTTACTTCAAAAATACTGAAGCAATACTTTTGATAACATACTCTTGATTCTTTTGAAGGAAGAATACCTTAGATTTTAAGAAGAAATGTGATAGAAAATTTAAAGACATCATTTCTCTCTCACACATTTTAGATTCAAATTGAATTCGTACATTATTGAATAAATAAAATCAGAGAACACCAAAGTGAACATTGGGGTGCTACGCCTGAATACAAAAGTGGATAAATCCTGCCAAAAATAAATTTCATATCTTTATGATTCAAGAGGGTTCTCTTTAAAGATAAAATACCACTTCTAGAATAGAGATTACATCATTTTAACTCCTTTTACAGAATATTCACTCAAGCGAAGATTGGCTTACAAATTTTATAGCTGGCCCGCACACAAAGAGCTGAGTTAAAAACTAAACCAGTGTAAAGTAGGGAATATATACTCTTCTGAGAATTTTGAAGAGTATAAAAAGTACTTTATCATCCCCTTACTGCCAGTTTTTCTAATAAAATAAAAATGATATGTTTATTGAAAAATAGATAAATTCAAAATAATTTCGATTCGGCTTACCTCTTATGTTATTTCCTCTTTCTCTTTTAGGTGTTGATTGTCTGAGAAATCTATTTTGAAAGTTTTAAAAATCGAGTTTTGTGTTACTGGTAAGTATACTAGATGATGTGTTCTTATATTCTATCAATTTCTGTAGCTCTCCACATCCCCAGTAATATTTAGAGTTACTTACAAAGAATATAAAGCTAATAGTTTGAACATTTTATTGAAAGAAAATTCAAAGATAGTTTCAAAAACTCAAATTCATTAAAAAAATTAGAAACTTTCATGATAAGTAAAATATAATGCCACGATACTTTTTTTTCTAATTACTCAATTAACTTTTTACTGAGAAAACTTATTACTTGGCTTTCAGAAATCTTAAAAATCCTGTTTAAAATTTAATGTTGTCTTCATACAGCAAGCTAATAAATAACAGTCCTACTCTTTAAAAACATTTTTTCTGATAAATTATCTTAACAAAATTTTGTAGAACCTCGTAATTGTTAAGGTAAATGTGGGTATAGTGGACACTTTAAGGAAAATATTTGCTTAAATTCTTAATAAATACCAACCTATTTGCTTGGAAACGGTTATCATCCTATTTTTAGGTTAATTGGATCTTCTTCTTTTGATTTTACCATTAAAAATTTTAATTAGATTGGGTAAAGTATTTTTAATTAATTTTTAAAAAGTACTCCAAATTGCATCTATAGTGGCCACATAGATGTAGCTGTTGTATCTATGGTGGACACCTCTTGCATCTATAGTGGACACCTCTCTATTTCTGCTTATATGAGGGGTTTATGCATGAAATCGAGGGTTATTTTTGGTATAGTCGTTTAGTTCTAATTAAATCTTCCTTCCCAGCGAAATATATTTTAGATCCAATCAAATTAGCTTTATTTATAAAAGAATTGTTAGTTTTCGACCTAAAGCCTACGCTGTAGCTGATTTTAGGGGAATTTAACATGTAATTCAATTTTTAGAAACATTGGTTCCCGAAGCCAGAATGAAACCAAATTTATTTAACACTCATTTTAAAGCACAGTCAACAGTTTATGAAGAAAAAATATTCAAATTAAATATTATTTATGTTTCTATTAGAATCCATTACGGTGGCCACTATTGGAAAATCTAAGATTATGTGTTGGTATAGTGGCCACCCCCATAAATCCTCGTGAAGTCAAAATTTTCAAAAAAAATTTATTCATTATCATTTTATACACTCTTCATTATCTTAAAATAAATTTAAAGTCAATCAAACGGTAATAAATACAAAAAAAATCATTTCCGACATACCCGTTTCCTTACGCGATTCAATAAGCCAAATCAACTTTCAATCACTCCGCCGATGTTGTTATTTTCAAATATTTAAATATCCTTCCCATGCTGATCGGTGGTATCGGTGGTAATTTACCAGCTTACCTGATTGTACAATCTACTATGCCTATGAATTTTGACTTTCTTTCCTCTAATTCTTTTTGATGCCTCTTTTTTATTCTCTTTTATTTTTCTTCTCTTTCCCGTTTCCTTTACTTTTTCCTCTAACTCGTTCTTTTTAAAATTAATGAGCTAGGTGGCCACTATTTGTACAGTGTCCACTATACCCACATTTACCTTACTTTCTATGTTATTATTGATTTCCAAAATTTTATTTAACACGTGAATACTTAAACAGGGTGTTTCAAAAGTCCGTTTCATAGTTTTATTTGGAACCAACGTCTCCAAGATTCATAGAAGTTAGGTCTATCCCTAGGTAAGTGAACCTAGGGAATAATACATTGAGATGACTTAC
The DNA here is from genome assembly GCA_024610705.1 of Tetragnatha versicolor. Taxonomy (NCBI): domain Eukaryota; kingdom Metazoa; phylum Arthropoda; class Arachnida; order Araneae; family Tetragnathidae; genus Tetragnatha; species Tetragnatha versicolor. The sequence goes on along the minus strand of JANDEH010000002.1, from coordinate 31,274,708 downwards.
AGAGCTTCTCACGGCGAAATAAAAAAAATTAATAAATTAATTAAAAAACCAAAGGAGATAGAGCAAAATCCAGTGATAGTATTGTTGCCAACGCGTTATGAAGAACTCACTGAACAAATTTCATGAAAATCTCGTGAATATTCGCGGAGATATTAGCATGAGAAAAAGCACTTTTTCGCAGGCCTCAAAAACGGACGTTGGAGACGTTTGTTCGAAATAAAAGACGGGAAACGGACTTTTAAAACACCATGTATATAACTTTGTGAATACTTTTGCCAAAAAAGTAATTTTATAGAAGCGTTAGGGTCCAATGAGTCGCGATTGTATATAGTTTTAAAGTAGGGTTAAGGTTTTTTTCAGAGGAGTTGGTGGAAAACATAAAAAAATTAATGATAAAAAATTTAGATAATTTTCATACCCTGTATTTTCTGCGTTATAAATCCATAAAATTTATTTCCATGCAAAGAACGCATTATACAGATTCGAGTAGGTTTTATAGAAACAGGCAAAAGGAAGACAATTGATGTAAAGAAGTCTATTTTCTTTTCTTTTTTAGATAACCAAATCCCTTTTCTCTGTCTTTCATTTCCATAAATGATTGCCTACCCACTTTTTTAGTAAAAAAATCATTTCATAAAAACATTCCCCGATAAATTCAGTATAAACGATGCTCCTGACAACTATTCTAATGCACCCCAGTCACACAACCCTCACACAATCCCTATCAATAACACCTCCACAGCTCTCAAAGAGACATACATTACGCCCATCAAACCCACATGCTAGTGATATCACGAACAACACTACATCACCTCACACGCTGTCTCTCTCCTCCGCCAGAATCGCTCACACTCCCCTTCACGGGCAGTTGGTCCTCTTTCGCAACCGCCCTTCTGGTTGTAGCAGCTCAGCCCTCGCTCTGACGTAAGCCCTATCACTTCCAAAAGGGGCGTAGGGAGGTGTTGCTTGAGCATAGTTGAACTATTGACATTCTTTAGTAGGGTATCTGTCTCTAATGCCTTTATTAGTTAGACGTGTATATCGGGTAGTGGTTCTTTTTAGGTTCTTTTTGATTGGGTGAATCTGGTTTAGGTCGAATGTAAGTAGAGGGTACTGGGTTAAAATGTTCATATCCAATAAATTCTTAAAGACACATAAATGAAAATTGCTATTAAAGCGTTTTTGGGTGTTTTACCATTTTGATTCCCTTATCCACGTACTTTTATAATATTAATGTGTGTGTTAATGCTTTTTTTAAGCCTAAGAAGAGATAAATGGAGTGTGAGATAAGAAAGAGAAAGAAGTGCCAAAATTACAGTAAAAAATTGAAAATTCTGCATTTAAGAAACATTATAAAGGATTAAATTTTCTCATTGAAAGCTTTGTTAACATTTACAAGCAAGATCCTCAAAAAATGACTGAGGGCAAGTTTATTGACGCACAAATCAACCTGCAAAAAAAGAAAGTTTTAGATTGAGCGAAAATATACAGGGTGTTTCAAGAGTCCGTTTCGCGGCTTTTATTTGGAACCAACGCAACCTATGGTCACGAAAGTAAGGTCTACTCCATAGAACCCTGAAGAATCCATTGAAAGAACTGACAGCGCCCCTAGCGGCGAGATAAAAAATTAAAAATAATTAATTTAAAAATTAAAGGAGATGGAGCGAAAACCTCATCAAGAGTATTGTTGACAACGTTATGAAGAACTCACTGAAAAAAATTTCATTAAAATAACGTGAATACTCGCGGAGATATTAGCATGTGAAAATAGTACTTTTTCATGCCTCAAAAATCGAAAATTTGCAAGTTTTTGATTTTTTTGATTATATTTTGGTGTTATTCAACTAAAAAAACCAAAACTACTTAAAAACACTGAAAAATTTGCAAATTAATTAGTTTTTTCTTTTTTGAGGTCTTAAAAGTCTTTCTTTTTTGAAAGCCACGAAACGGACTTTTGAAACAGTATTTAAAATAACAAAAGAAAATGAAAAATTAAATGCCTACTTTTTACCCGACGTAGGTTATGATACACGGGTTCATATGATCCTACATACATCCTCTTGCACTGTTGGTCACTTATTATATCATGCCCTTTTATCGCCTGAAGTTACATGTGGTGTAAAGGGTGCTTTTCTAGGCTATGGAATGTTTACCAAGACTTACTCGACATTTTATAAAAGGATTATATCCCTTTGGTCTCTTTTGAAGAGCTCGAATAATAAACTTTATTTCTCAACAAAAGCTTTGGAAATGACATACCATTGAAGAGAAATGTCATTCCCCATTCAAACTTGCACATTGTGAATTTATGGTTGGCTAAATGTATGAAGGAAAAGGGAAACTGCCATTATAAACTGAAACTTACTGTATTTACTGTATGATAGAGTATTCTAACTAAATATATTTTGTGAGGGATTGTGTAGCATTATTTATTTGTGTTTGCATAGTTTTGAGCAATTTTTAGATGGAAATATTGTTAGTGTGCCTTTAAAGAAGAGAAAAACTATGAAGAGGGCTAAATAACAATTCAATATTTTTTTAATACAAAAATATAATGCTGGTTTTAAAGAGTTATGTTTAAATAGTCCAATCTTCTATACGATAGTGACTACAAAATTGCACTTATATACTTAGATACTTCTGTGAATAATTTATGTAAACATAAAAACTAAATATCCTAACTAATCATATTTAGATAGTTTTTTCTATTTAGACATTTTATGGCCTTTATACTTTTACTAAAATATAACTATTTCTACTTATGTTATTTTGAAAAATTTATTTAACAATATGAGGTGAAATTATCTTAATAGAGTTATAAAAATGGAATAAAATAAATGTTAAAACAGAAAGTGAGAAATCCTGTATTGGTCTATGCATAGATTTTCTCACAGAATGACGCAATAATGTTAAGCAATCAAATCTAAATAATCGATAATTTTCATTTTTTGTAACTAATTTGTAACCTCTAATATTGTTACCTCTAAAAAATGACTAGATAACTGATGTGTGGATTTTTAAAATGTCAACTTTTCATCTCTTAACTTCCTAATCTTAACATTGAAATTATTTAAGGTGCAAAATCATAGCAAAATCGTTTTGCTTTAAATGTTTACGGGACATTTCTTAAGAGGTTTCCGCAAAGAACTTCCTTATTCTGATTACCTCTACATTACTATGCCTCTTTGAACACGATTTGATTTTAAACACTATGAATACATAGAAATGAAAACATACATCCAAACTAAATCCAAAACCTTTATGATACTATGGGATCAGAGAAAGACACTTGAACAACAACAGCACACCAAAACTTCAAACTCAAATTAAAACACAACACAACTGAAGCGCATATCACCGCTGGTAATACTTCTACCTCTCTCTCATACCCCTCCCCCAAAAAATAACCCTATATTTTTACGTCCTCATTTCCTTCTCCAAACTTTCCAACGGAAGATTTTCCAAAACTGTATAAGTGCTTCCAGAATTCAATACTCTCGCAATCAAAGCCTTGCCTTTTCTTCCACGAAATTACGAGTCGTCTGCCAACAGGGGGCTCTGATGACTCCAAATTCGAAAATTGCCGGAGGCGCACTCGCTCCCCCCCTCTCTCTTATTCCCTGAGATAACTTCCAATGATCATAACAATCATCGGGCGAAGTCCGTATTGTAGGGGAAGCAATGGAAATGTGAATTTTATGCACCCCTGTGGCTTGTTTCACCCTTCTGAAAAAAAATTCTTCCACTCGGTCACACCCCCGGAGACCCCCGGGGGGTGAGCGAACCGTAAGAAACGATGTCGTTGGAACGTCTCTTGAGTGCCGTGTCCTAATGGGGAGTGCCGTGGAAGCATTTCGGATCATTGCTCCTTGGGAACTGGAGCTGTGCTCAATGCTCAATGTGTATGGGTTGTTTGGTTGGAAAATCCGGATTTTGGAATTATTCCGGATATTTGTGTTTTGAGTTTAACGGTCTGTAAACGAGCGGTGGCGTTGCACTTTGTTGGTAATCCTTTTTGCAGTTTTAAGTGTTGTTGCAGGTCATCCTATTCATTAGTTTGGAGTTAGAAATTGATTTTTTACTAAATGACTTTACTTTTCTTCTGAGTGAAGGAACATTAGGAATAAGTGATTTATTTTTACTTAAAGCTTTAGGAACATTATTATTAGAAGATATATTTTGAGAGTTCAACTTATCGTATCTGCGTCCCACCATTACTAGTGACTAGTTTGATGCCTTTAAATGTATATTTAATAATACTTAAAAACGTAACACGCCACCAACTTTAACCGGATTCTACTAGATTCTATTGAAGAATGTGTGGTGATTCACGACCAACATTTACAAAATAAAACATATTTAGCAAATTACAAACAAACACATTTCCTGCAGCCAAGTTACTCCTGTCTGTTCTCTACTTATATCGTCTCATTTCTTAATCACCCGTGAATGCATATGAAAAAATTAGTTGTATTTAATATTTTTTTTGTAGCATCATAAATTTATGACAATGGATAATGGGAAAATATTGCACAGATATAATATACGACGACGAAACACTAGTTTATCTCTCAAGTATGTAAATATAGCCTGATTTCCATATGAATATCATTATTCCTCTACCCAAACTAAAATATTTTCATTCTTAGGAAGTAAGGAGATTCAAAGATAATCAGTGCTAATACTAGTAATCTGTGAAGTTATTCATGGCTGAAATCTAATTTCAGATCTAAACTAATGGATGTAGCTGAGATAATGAACAGCACGTTATGTTTAATTTAGGATATTTCCTATATGAGTTAAAACTTTAACATCCAATTACATCCTAATCAAAAGGATCCAATTTCCATCGGCGTTTCCCCTATTACTAACGCGATTCCAAAACGAGCTAAATTCAATCCACCCCAGGAAATTCATTAGTGAATCACCTACTCACACACTTCCCCATTGACCATCCGAATTCTTAATCATCATCGATGAGGTATGGAGAGCAGGAACTGCAGCTATTTCCCCACCCGCCACCACAATCAGTAGAAATCACCTCGTAAATTAAACAATACACCTCCGCAAAACATCGATTCATGAGCAGCGTATCGAATGGACACAGATCACTCGTCTGAATTTATGGAAACAACGTGGTTTATTTTGCACATAATATAAAAAACTTTTTGAAGTAACAAAATCTTGGATCCTCTTCGTCAGTGTAAAGACAGAAGCATGGCAATTGGTAAATATATAATAAATACACAGCAGGACACAAAGTTGCAGTGAACCACAGGAAAAAAGGGGGTATTGAAAAAGTATAGGGGGGAATCAAGACATAACAATTGGAGAGAAAAAAGGTGCATTGGACAAATTATTGCCGAGTTAATTTGAGAAATGATTAATATTACTTGTGGCTTTGATAAAAGTCGAGGTCAAGTGTTTAAGAACAATTTTAAATTATATTAGCAGAAGAGAAAAATTAAAAGCAAAAAAGTCAAATTTTCAATTGCAAAATAAACCACGTTGTTTCCGTAAATTTACACAACTTTGATCAGTTATCAGTTGCTTTTATCAGGAGATCAATCGTTGTTTCCAGTTTCATAACGTGAAATGAATCGATTCTCTAAAATTGCGTGTTCGATTCAACCAGCCGACGAGAATAATCGATTCTTGCGGGGGCGAAATCTGGAATCGGTCATCACGGAACGATAAGCGGCCAATTACCGATCTCTTCACAATATACCCCTTCCGGGATTCTGTGCAGACGATAATGGACACAAAAGGGTGCATCGGAACCGTTCGATCTCCTTCCGGAATGAGCCATTTGCATTCTGCCGCACCCCCGGCCGTTTTGTGGGAGTGGGTCTCCCCTCCCCCGCAATCTAAGGGCTCGGTTGTCATAATGGGTGTTTGGGGCTAGGGGTTGTAATTATGCCCTCTCAGGGGGTGGTGTGGATGTTCTGGAAATGGGAGGTGGGGATGACGTGTAATAGAGTTTGATTGAGAGTTGGGTCGTGCCAAGTGCAGGTATGAGGGGAGTCTCAAAAAGACGTGTATGAACATGTCCGCTTATTTTAATCCTAACTGGGATGTATTTATTAATGACCACCTAGACCTGAACTCAAGAGTTGGCTTAAGTGAACTGCTATTTAGGGAAAGATTTGCTAGATGCATGGTCTCGCCAATCAATTTCGGCAAACTGCGCACTACAAAATTGACATTATATTTTATCACCTCTTCGATTATCAGTTTTAGGATTATTTAGCATATCATAGTTTTGGGTATATAATATATGGGGATAACCCACTAAGCACTTAAAACAATGTTCAACATGAACTAAGTTCCTTTTAGTTCTAAAAATTCCTTACTCATTAATACAGTGCCATTTTTTACCATCTTTCCCAACTTAAGAGTGATCTAGTTAAACAGAAAAGAAATGTTGATCTTGAAAACTATTCTAATATTTAGAAAAAAAATCGAAGTAATGTACGATTAAAATAATTTCCTTAACTCTTGTTACATAATTACGGTGGAAAAATGCTTCTCCCCCATAACGTTCAGATAAAAATTCCTTCAATTCCGATTTAAATAACTTAAAATATGTCATATCAAGAAGCACATATTTGATTTAATAAATTGAAGCGGCCTTATAATAAAGGAATCTACCTCTAAAAAACTACTTCAAGCTTATTTCTCGATAAGAAAATACCTTAATACTCAAATATCCCTCAATAAAAATTCTCCGATAGAACCTTCATATAAAAACGAATCCAAAAAGAACTTGAAATCTTTAATTAGGCGTAGGAAAGGAGTTCCATAATACCACAAAGGCAAACGGGTAATATTTTCCGACGCCTCTTAAATTTTCTTCCGATTAAACCCTGATCGAATATTCCAATCATAAAAAGATTCCCTTTTCTCCTTTCCCCAATAAAGGGAGGAACCAAAAATAAAACCATCATCCTTTAAGTATCAAAACGATGGCTCCAGTATGTTTTCCTAATTAAAAACATTAGAGGACAGACGAAATTTAATTATGCCTCCTTTCCTTTGTGTGTTTCCGTTGGCACACATTTAATTAAGTACCATTGATTTATGCCACTAAGGAGGGAAATAATAAGGAAAGGAGGGAAAAAAGGAGGCGCGGTTTTCCCTCTCCTCCGGGTTGAGTTGTACTGGAAATAATTGAACGAGAGCCAGAAGGATGGTTACAGTTATACTTTTTCCGATTTCGTTTTTTGGATTAATTTGTAATTGGGTGTGAAAGAATCTTGGCCTTTGAGAGAGAAGAGGAGACTTAGGGAAAAAATCTTATTGATGCTATCAGCGGGGTGTGTAGTAATATCTTGTTATGTTATTATCATACGACTGATTAGGTTCTTGATTTTGTTCGAGAAAAAGTGTGCTAGAGTTAAGGTTTAGGATTCTTTACCTGCTTTTGTAATGTTATTTTTTCACTCATTTTATGGTAATAAGTAATTAAGTAATTACTTTGTAAAGAAAGAGGTAAAGTATGAAGCTTCTATTCTTGTGATATGGAAGACACGAGTGTTCTGTTTGTCTCTAGAGTTGATTCATAGTTTACAATGAAGAATAACATTACTCAAATAATTTTTATTCCTCTTGCAATCAAATAGTATTAGTTTTATTTATGAAGGATTTCAATGAGAAACTGTATAACCTGAAAAGCTTTATTGTTTCTGACAAGATTGTTTTCAAATATTTCCGTCGTTATTTATCTTCTTCGTGTCTTCAAAATGTTATGTTTGGAGATGATTCATTGTTTAATCTTCAGTTGTTTTTAAGCAATTAATTTTTATCAGAACGAATTAAATTATTTTCTAATCTATCACAATCAATATAAGTATCAAATTAGTATTTAGCTGTTTTTGTATAAGCATTGAAACTAAATATTTAATTCAAACTATAATTATGCTAGATATAATAAACAACTTGCACTTTTAAATACAGTTCTAAGTTTTAAATACTCACTTTTTTCTATCTACACTGCAAAAAATAATCCTGTAAAAAAACGAAAATTTCTGGCAGCAAAAGTTGCCAGAAAAGTTTTGTTAGCAGAAAAATCCTGTAAACAGAAAAAAGCTGTAACCTACAGGTAAATGCTGTAAACAGAAACTTTCTGAGCTGTTTTTTTAATTTTAATAAAATAATAACTGGGGATAGAACCCACGACCTACCGCATGCTAAGCACGCACGCTACCGCTGCTCCAACGAGGATTTAGTAAAAGTAGAAATTATCCGAATGTTTCTTTCTCCACGAACTGAAACTTGTATTTGGCTCCAAAGCGTGTTGGGTGTTGCCAATAGCTGTATTCGTTTTCGCTGCAGAAAGTTTTTGTTTAACTACAGATAAGCTAAAAAACTAGAAAAAAGCTGTTTTTTATAAAATAAATAGAAGTGTGGTGGGAATGTTACATGACAGAATATCCCTGTAAACATAAAGTCATTTTTATTGAAACTTTCTGTTTTTCTACAGTTTTTTTACAGTGTATAAGCATTGAAACTAAATGTTTAAATCAAACTATAATTATGCTAGATATAATAAACAACTTGCACTTTTAAATACAGTTTTAAGTTTTAAATACTCACTTTTTTATATCTAGTACCTTCTACTTTTTAAAATTTTATATGGAAATTATTGATTCATATTTTTATACACTTAAACACTTCTGATGTAGTTTTGTAAAGGGTTTAGAATCATGCACTCCTTCTCACTTTTAGTGATCCTTTCACTCAACCTAGAAAAACTTTCATAAAAATATCTCACGAAAGGAAAGAAAAATCCCATTGGATTTCGAATTAGGCCCGGAAATCAAAAGAACTTGGGTGGGGGAGTGGAAGGTCAACCGAAGCCCTGCGTTGATTGCGTTACTATACTTCCCTCATACCTTGGAGGGGTCTATCCACCCCCCTGACACCCCCTCCTTATAAACCAAGTCATTATATTGATTTGTTCGTGGCAGACTTTATATGTGCATTGGTTTTAAGTTCCTAATCAAAAGCTATCTATCTATCTATGTTTATCTTAAATTACTTAAATGAGTTGAATATAACAAGCTATTGATGGAAAGTTTTGAAAACAGGAAATGAAGTTATGATGGAACTGTCCCACTCATCCCCACAACTCTTGTCCCGTTCATCCCCATACCCACTTATTTTTAATAAACTAAAATTTTTGAGAATGTTGTCACTTTGTACTAGTTATGAAACATCTATATACAGGTTGGTCCTTAATTCATGGTACAAACTTCTAGGGGTGTTAGAGTACACCTAGACGAACAAGAATTGGTATAGGAAGGGGGGTCGCAGTTACACCGTTAAAGAGCTAGGTCCTAATGTAGTGTGAGAGCGTTACAAAAGGACGTTTTGCCAAGGCCCGTTTAACGAAAAAAAAACATAATGAAATGAAAAAATTCATTGCATGAGGTACAGCAGTATCCGTACTACTTACATCATAAATTTGATAGAAATTGAACCACTTTCTAACCCGCGGAGTTAGTTTCAAAAGTGCAATATTAATCTTTTAGTCAAAGAATCACATTCCTTAATGGTATTTAGAAAAATGATGATCGGGGAAGAAATTTTAAATGATCGTAACATGGATCATTGAAACTGTTTGATCATTGAAAATTCCTTCCCCGATCATCATTTTTCTAAATACCATTAATGGAACTCCATTGTTTGACTAAGAGCACGTTTTAAAACTCACCCCACGGTTTAGAAAGTGGTCCAATTTCTATCAAATTTATGATGTAAGTAATACGGATACTGCTGTACCTCATGCAATAAATTTTTTCATTTCATTATGTTTTTTTTTTTCGTTAAACGGGCCTTGGCAAAACGTCCTTTTGTAACGCTCTCGCACTACATTAGGACCTAGCTCTTTAACGGTGTAACTGCGACCCCCCTTCCTATACCAATTCTTGTTCGTCTAGGTGTACTCTAACACCCCTAGAAGTTTGTACCACGAATTAAGGACCACCCTGTATATAATTCTCTTACGTGACGCTTGAATTTGGCGGTATTTGTTTTCTCCCGTTGGCAACGGTTGGTTTGTTTTGTTTACGTTTCGTAAATTCAAAAGCAATCTAAAGATGGATTTAAGTAGAGCTAGAAAATGTGACAGTTGTAGCTCCAAGCTGGAGTATTTACAATTGTGTTTACAAAGACGTTTTAGAGGAGTAATGAAATAATGGGGAAGTAAAAGCACCTATATCAACTTTTAAGTATAACATATATATGTTAATAGTACTTATCTGATATATTATACTGCTTATGGTGGTTTTTCTTGGCTAATGCAACAGTACCCGTGAATTTTATAAGCACTGTATTCATACTGTTGTTTCCCTGCTGCATATTTATAAAACTCTATTTTCACCAATAAACTTAGTTGGTAAATGAATCTCAGCTAGGCTATACCAGCGGATGGCGAGCGACCGTAGCGAGCACAGGATTGCGACAGCAGCTCCCGGGGGTTGGCGAGCGATAGCCCCCTAGTTTGTATTAAATTCGTATAAATTAATTACTAACGCATTGTTCTAAAATTACCAGAAAACTGGGTTATCTTCACTAGTAAAGTATTTTTATACTTGGAAATAAATATTAGCATGGTTCACATAAACCATTGCTTATACAGTAAATGTTTAAAATTTAATTAAAATAAATGTGAGTTTTAAATTACTACAAAATAACGCCCACTACCTCCTCAGTTCATTTAATTTTAACTGAAAGTTGAATGCTTAGAGAAAAGTAATTCCGTAATCATTATATTTACAAAATGTTACTTCCGCTTTAATTTTAATAAGCTTCATAATATTAATTAACGTGATAAAATATCTTGAACTGGATTGAAATATTAGTTCCTTTATGAACGGCTTTCAAATATTATTGAATACTACTCACTTCCTGGTTTTCTTAAATTAGTTAATGTGAAAATTTATTTTTCAAGTGTAAATTATTTAAATTGAAATATATTTTAATTGCATTAAATATCCCTCATATAATTGGGAGTAAGAACAAAACATCACAGATCTTACATATCTGAAACCAATAACCCCTAACTTGAAAAAAAGTTAAAGTTTAGTAATTAATGATAGTAAAATAACGAAGTAAAGCATATTTTTAAGTATTTAATAGGGGAAAGTGGGAAAACCTTGGAACATTGCCCACCTTGAGACAACTCCCTTTTCAGACGTAATTTTAATGTTATGAACTCGTGCTTTTAGAGAACAATAGTAATAAAGGAAACTAAAATATACTCTTCACAACGTGCTTTGAAACTTTTGGAGTGAACCTTTGGTGTTATCTAGATGGTAATTACGAGTATAACATCAGTTTTCTTTGTTTGTGTGGTGCAAAGTTATTTCTATGTCGTGAAGTTTGAATATAATTTATTTTTAAATAAAGAAATGTGTGTTTATATAAGAGTAATAACACCTACCTAATTTTTTTAAAAGCTCAAACAGATTCAAGCTTTAGATAAGAGCTGATTTTTTTTCAGTAAAACTTAAATTTCTTTACTTTTTTAGAAAATAGGCTAATCCCAAATAATTTTTTACTAGGAAATTTAAGTTCCTCTAATAATAAGAGCATTAAAAAATATAAATTTAAAACGACCTGTCACTATTGCGTGCGTAACATGACTCTTTTTTCCGTTAAGAGTTCTATTGGGAATCATTCGCTTGATTACAAAAAAAGGGCAATTTTCTGGGAATCCAATTCCACTCTTGATCTTTATATGTTTCGTTTCTCGTAACAGAACTGTTCCAGTTACACAGTGATTCTCAGTAACCTATATATCCCTGTGATTCAATCGGGTTTTATACCTGGAAAACGTTATTTAGTCCTTGACCATTTTCAGAGAACTGATCGCCCTTATTTCAAGCTTTGTTTCAATCTTTCTACGAATAGAAAAATTTATTTTTTGGGTAATGGATGATAATGAAACTTTCTATTATTTATGACATTTTGTTTTCATTCTTTCGATATATTTTTTATTGTTTTTGATTAAATACTTTTCTCTTTACTATTACATACTAGTGCAGACGATGCTACTTCAAGAACATAAACCCAATGAGAAAAAAGTTTCAGTTTAATAATTTATTTATAAGTGTGGTCATAAATTTCTTGGGATTTGATTAGTTGTGTAAATAAAGCTCAATTTTGAAAAGCCGAATAAAATAGAGATTTTTATAGTTTTGGGTTATTTTCTATTTTATGGAACTAGTTGCTAAAGAGAGGATGAAAAATTTTAGTTAAAATAATCAGTAAATATATATACTTAAAATAAAAATCTGTGCCTGTTAGGTTTTTAATAAACATAAAATATTGTAACATCACACATATAATTTGGCATTTATAAAGATAAAATTTAAAAATCATATTGGTTTTTGTTGCATTATAAATGTTATGTACTAATTTTTTGCATGCCAATTAATATGTTCCTGAAAATAAACAGTAAGATGAAAGAACAAAACCCATATAATTACTTTAAGAAAAAATAGTTTAAACAAATGATACTTTTTAGTCCTTTCTGTTAACAAACGTTAAGGAACATTTTTATTCAATATCTAATAGATTTGATTACCATAATCATAATAATCAAAATCATGTTTTTAAGTTTTGTTCCTAGCTTAAAACCATTATTATCAACAAAATATAACTTTATTATTAAAGAAAGAAAGAGACTCCTCCCACCAAAAAAAGGATAATCAAAATAATTTAAGTTACATCTGATAAAAAACAAAATCTGTAGAAGTTGTTTTATCTTGATAGCATTCTACTATATGCCCGGAAACCAACTTCAATTCATCTATAACTTTTTCTTACTGGATCAGCATTACAAATAATGAAGAAATCCCAGAATTATCTTATTGTATTATTATCTATATTCATTTTATTAAATAAGCACTTATTAAGCACTTATTTAAGCATTATTTAAGCACTTTCAATATATTTCTGTTACCTTTTTTAATAATACTAGGGAGCTACCGCCCCCTGCTCGCTATCGCTCGCCAACCCCCGTAAACTGCTGCCGCAGGACCTTTTGGAATTGCTTCGCAATTCCCACAAATTCCAACTCGTTGAACTTAACACACTTTATAAAACAATTAAATAATTTACAGAAAAAACGTCAACCAACTTATTAAAAATACTTCAAATCCCCTCCATGAATAAATCTCCCTAAAAGTTTGAGTATATATTTAACTCGAACTTATCAAAAATTTAAACGAAATGTTTTTTAAAATATTCATCTTAATTATTTTTAATCTATGATTATAAAAATAACTAATTCTAATTGTTTATCAATATTCGGACCGATTCGGACCAAACAAAAAATATTATTTTAAAGTAACTCGATAGTATAATATGCCTAGTGTTTATCATTCATATTTTTTTTAAACCCAGACTTGATAAACAATACCGTTTAAGCAATTGAAAACAATAAGAGACAAAACATCACTATTTTTACAATTAATTTCGATAAAATCAGAATAAAAATTATAAATATTGGACAAAAAGTGTGAAATTTTAGTATAAAATGGCGTTCATGTAAGTTTTTAGAATATGTTTTTATCAGTCTTTGAGTGATATTTCATCAAGAAAGTACTTTTTTTAAAAGGTGAAAAAACATGTTTCATCTTAAAATAAAGCGTCAATCGGACGTTGTGATTGGATGCATAATAATTTGATTGAAAGTACTTGCTTTATAACTGCGACCTTATCCGTTATCTAAAAAAATGGAAATATTTTAAAATTGAGAATTTTTTTGAAAAATCGAAGGGCTTACTCGGAAATCCGGAAAGAATCCGGACATTTTGATACCATATATGTGTCATTCGGTTCAGTAATTAAAAAGCCTTTCTCTGGAAACCGTTCACTAAAAACTTTTTTTTAGAATAGAGTGATACCAAGTCAAATTCAAACTGAATCTAATATTGGATACTTTAAAAAACTTTTTATAACTTTTATTCAAGACCAAAATAATTTCGAAACACTATTTTAATTTTTTTGTCAGGTATAACTTTAATCTGTATATTTCTAATCTTATCCTAATACACAAATTTGCCACAAATTTACACAAATAAGCCATTCTCGTTTTTTTCCTTTTTTATTTCTACGTGATTTTATGTATTACTAACTGTTATACCCGGCCTTGCACGGGTGGGGTGTATAAATTTATTTTTTTAAAGTTTTCTTAAAATACATTTATAATTTTGTAAATTAGCAATATTACAAATCATCGCGGTATCCCAGGCGCCTCTTTCCTATCCCGGTGTTCCCGGTAATTTTCTAATCCCAGTGTTCTCGGTAATCTTTCCTATCTCGATGGTCCCGGTAATTTTTCTAATCATGGCCTTCCCGGTAATTTTCCTATCTCGGTGTTTCCAGTAATTTTTATATTCCTGTATTCCCGGTGTCTTTATGGTAAATTTCCTATCCCGGTGTTCTCGGTAATTTTTATAACCCGGTAATTTTTCCTATCCCGATGTTCCCGCTAATTTTCCAATCCCGGTGTTCTTGTCACTTTTTAAAATCCCGGTGTTCTTGTCACTTTTTAAAATCCCGATGTTCCTGATAATGTTAAATATCTTGGTGCCTTTATAAAATAACAAATTTGAAACTATAATAAAAAGTTTAGTAAATGAAAAAGTCTAGTGATCTGTCTCATTTGCAACAATGTTTTATTTTTAACTCGTTTTCCATGAAAAAAATTATATTTTCAGTAAATATATTTATTTCAAAGGGAAAAAATCTTGAAATGGAGGAAATGTCCACGCCTTCGGCGGGGTTTAAAAGAAGATGCGGAACACACATACATACACACACAGCCAAAAACGTTTTTATTTATATAGATATTAATAAAATTGCCTAGTAACTACAACACTGGTACTAAAGTTTCCTATTATTGACTTGCAAGACTGGTAAAACAGGTTTTCAAACACGGAAAAATAAGTGAAAAAAAGCAGGAAAAATGGGAAAAAAAGAATGAATCACTGATTTTCTCTTTATAAATTATAGCCTATGTGTTATTCTGGTGTATAAGCTCCATTATTGTAAAATTTGATTAAAATCCATTCAGTAGTTTTTGCGTGAAAGAGTAACAAACACACAGACAAACATTCACAATTATAATAATACTAGCTGTTATACCCGGCCTTGCACGGGGGGGAGTTTATAAATTTATTTTTTTAAATATTTCTTAAAATACATTTATAATTTTGTAAATTAGCAATATTACAAATCATCCTGGTATCCCAGGCACCTCTTTCCTATCCCAGTGTTCCCGGTAATCTTATCCCGGTGGTCACGGTAATTTTTCTAATCCCGGCGGTCCCGGTAATTTTCCTATCTCAGTGTTAATGGTAATTTTTATATTCCGGTATTCCCGGTGTCTTTATGGTAAATTTCCTATCCCAGTGTTCTCGGTAATTTTTATAACCCGGTAATTTTTTCCATCCCGATGTTCTCGCTAATTTTCCAATCCCGGTGTTCTTGTCACTTTTTACAATCCCGATGTTCCTGATAATGTTTAATATCTTGGTGCCTTTATAAAATAACAAATTTGATAGTAGGATTCATCCACTGTTTATGATCAGACATTTATTTTTGTAATTCCGTTAACCCATGGACGAGCAAGTTGTTCCTTTGGGATAAAAAAAAATTTATGGATCAATGTATTTTCCCCCTTTTTTCTCTTTTTTCTTTTTTGTATATTTTCTTGTCATAGTGTTAAATGCTTTAGATATTAAACAGTTTCTTTTTTAATAAATAATGGTTAAATTGCATATAAAAAATAAATAAACTTTTTTAAAAAGCTTCATGTTTGAAACCACTTTATAGGGTGGGTTGGGGTAAAATGGGTCGATTTTAAGGTACTTTCACATTCTAAGTTTTATTTCATCAAAACTATTACTTTTTAATGATTTCTTTCAATTGGATCTTGACATTACAATCCTTCAGAACATTTTCATCTAATTTTATCAAATATTTTTTAGTTATAAGTTGGTTCAACTTAGCATCAAAAGTAATGACCTATTTTACCCCAATGTGGGGTAAAATGGGTCTCATTGCAAAAAGATGTCAAAAATATATTTATTACTAAATATACATGAAAATAAGAAAAAGGCAATCGGCTAAGCCGTTTTTATCTGAAAAAATTTGTTTTAAGTTGCACTTTAATGAAATTGTAAAAGTCCGGAGTTAATAAACATTGTTCAAATTTAGCATTTAAAATACTTCGTTTGGATAAAAAAATAAACTTGTATGACAGTTCAATGTATATTTGAAGGAAATAAGTTAAAAACAGTGTTTTACTTAATACAGAAGGCCTCCTAACTATGACCCATTTTACCCCAAGAACAAAATATTGTTATAAAAGATAAAATATTTTATATTTTTCTTAGCTGATTGGCTTGAAATTTCTCTCAGACTTTCTTTTATGGAAAAATATTACAAAAGTCTGCTGTAATTTATTACAATATATAGATATTTTGGAAGTTAGTAAACCCTGTTTTTTCGATGACATCATTTACGGTTCAAATTAAATATTTTTTCAGTCCTCAAATTCATAAATCGTAATTTTTGACAGTCGAAAAATATTGCCAACAGATAGAAGATTATAATACAAAAAATGAGCGAAAATTATTCAATTTAAATTTGATTTATATCGAGTTAATTAAAACTGACCCATTTTACCCCAAGACCCACTTTACCCCAACCCACCCTACTTCCTATTTTGTCTACATTTTGTGAATTTTAAAAAATTTTCATACAGAATACGACCCACACAGCATTCTTAAATATAATTTTTATTTTAATTTTGAGTATGTATCTCATTAAAAACAACAATTTTACTTCAATGGTTATTAGTGAACCAAATATATTTTCTGTGTCATTCGAGTGTAATGATAATAACCTCCAAGTATTAGCAAGTGGCAAATTTTTATAAGTGTAATTTGGAATCCAATTTAAAATTCAAGAAAATCCGTGTGCCAGCTAGATTAATACCTAAATCCGTGTGCCAGCTAGATTAATACCTAAATCCGTGTGCCAGCTAGATTAATACCTAAACCCGTGGTTCCTAAAATGGGTGGTACCCCCTCCAGGGAGTGTTGAAGCATTCTAGGGGGCGGTGATGAGTTAAGAGAAAATTGGGGGGTGTTATTAGAATTAAAAGGGGGAGGTACTGAATTTCCTTTGAGCTTAGAAAAGGGATATACGCTCGGGCTATCACACAAAGGATTTCAGTATGTTCAGAATTAGGTAATTCATCCTTTTTGAATCAAACTTAAGGTAGAGTCAAATTTTAAGATGCATAAAAAATTAAACTTTCGATTACTTTTGATTTACAAAATTTTATTTTGTTCGGTTACAAATTAAAGTATTTTTATCTCAAAACATTAGTATATAATTCTAGGAAATATAAGCAAATTAGGGGCAAATATTTGTTAGAGGAAAATTTTCCTCCAGAAAAGGGGACGGTAGTCCCAAAACATTTGGGAACCTATGACCTATACCATTCCTTTCTCACCCACCCAATTTACCCTAACCCCATAGTTCAAAGAAGACACTCTTCCCTATCACCCATACCCTCAGACCCCTTCATCCACGGTCCTGACCCTCAAGCACGGTTCGAGGCTATCTCCTCTCCAAAGGAAGAAGCCAACCAATCGGAACAGCGATCGCTTCACGGCCGAGCGCCTCGGTCAATGCGGAGGAGAGAAGCTCTTCTCAGATCGATTGTAGCTGTAACCGTAATCACTTAATTACCATTCTGAAGAAGGCGATAGAATGACGCCCGCGCTGTCCCTAATTGCTCGGAATGATTTTAATTAAAACGCCTCCGCTCGATACACGGGGGGTAGTAATTAGTGGGGAGATTGATTGGGGGGCCAAGAAGAGGCCCCGACCCCTTATATTTGCGTTGGGGGAAGATTGGAGATCTGATTGGGGTCTACGGTGGAATTAACGGCCGGTTTAGGAGAGGCACTTCTGGATGGACGACATGGTGGTTTACTGAAGTAGGGGTTCCTGTTTCGTTGCAATGGGGTTAAAAAAGAATAATGTTGTCCAAGGAGTTTCTATCGCTCTATTATAAAGGTGTAAGTATTCAATTAAGGAGTGCAGGCAAAAAGGGAAAGAAAGTAAAGATATTTCAATACTTTAAAAATTAAGGCATAAATATATATTTTACAGTTTGTCAGTTACTAATACACTCTTCATATTAGTCCTCACAGTATCCTTAGTCCTCCGTATTTTTCTGAACTTTATAGTAATTAACAGTATTTTAAACAACTTTTTGTATACTACTTAAAAATACATAAAATCCAAAAAATACCCCAAAATTCATCTTCTTGCTAAATATGTTAATTTTTTAGAACTTTTCACCTCTCTGAGCTTAAGAACTTTAAGACTAAAGTAATCCTTGAAATTAGCATAAAATGTTGAAAATAAGTAGGGGCATCCCTCGAAAGCTAAGGATTGTGTGTGAAAATGGTCTTATGATTATTTTTAAATTAGTATCTAGGCCGGGTCTGGGCCAACGACAATTTTAGTTTTTTTCTTTTTGCAAAAAAATGTCTCTTTTTAAATAGATATGAGGATTTGAAAAAAATTACGAAGTTAAAATATAGTTAATTTAAGAAAAATTAACCTTTATAATGAATGTTTGGAACTCTAATATTTAGTGCTGATGCTATGAAATTGGCCAATTTCGTTGGGAAAATTATGCTGAACAGTTGTGTACTTAAAAAATTAAAGAAAAACAAGGTTCTTTAACTCGATTTTCTGTAAGAAATTTACTAAAAAAATTACCCATCCTTAAGCATTAACACTTAAAGTTAATGACAACCGTGCGTCTATCATAACATATGTACTACATATTTAAAAAAACACTTTTACATTTTCTAGGGCCTAATACCTGTGAAAATATTTACAGTGTAATTGTGAATGTTAATATGACATTCATCCCATTTTAGATAATATGATTTTTGTAAAACTTTACTCTACTATGTTTTTCAATATTTTTCTTTTGATTGATCGTATGAATCATCTTGCAGATTAAACGACTGCTTCTTTTCCATTAAAATTTTTTCTATAAATATATTTCTTTTTTAGAGCATCCACTAAATATTTTCAAAATGTTTGACAGATAAATATTTAATCTCAATATCAAATGTAAAGCTTAACTATCTGTTTATTTAAGCTGAAACCTTCAACTAAATAAATTTACTTTCATATACATTTTATTTATTGTGTTTCTACAATATTTTTTAACGTAGATTAAATTGAATAATACTATTTAACATCACTTCTAGGAATTAAAGTATAAGACTTGGTTTAATCGTGTTTCCATCACATCAGTTTTGGCAATAGTTTTGTACAGAATATCACAGTTTATCAACTCATGTTCCTTATTAAAGTAGCAAATGTAAGAAGATTTTTACAAATAAGTAAGCTTCTTAAATGATAGTTGCATCCTACTTCAATTATTCCTTTAGTTTAGGGTTTTAATATATCTTAATAGTACAAAAGGCAATACATTTCGTTAGATTCAAACTAAGAGGTTTAATATCTCTGTGACATTCCCTATCATCATTTCCCAATTTCAATACATCATTATCACAAGAATATTTAGGTCCCCATATACCATGATTGGTCACCAACCCTAAACATTAAATAAATGCGGCACATACATTTCTCTAGTCCAATTATTTGAAAACAGTCAGCATATGTCGTTCCCCGAAAAATTCGACGGTATTACGCCCTCTATTGGAGCAATAATCATTACCGAAGATGTAGAAAGAACAGTAATAGAGGACGAGACGCCGCGATTAAACTGCTTAATCCTCTATTTCAATAGGGCCGCCATTATTCGAGCGATCACCGAGACACGCAGGTCGATTACGATGATGTCTGTCGATTCGATTACGATGAATGATGGAGCCGAGCGAGGCCGAAACGGAGGAAAATGGGGCAAGGGAAAATAATTTCCGATACAATGTGTGGAAATTCGGAGAGGGCTCGAAAATGACCTGGATAAGTGAATAGAGCATCATCATTGGTAATGCATTATATTTAAGTTTTTTCCTCCTAGTCCAGTGTTTCCTTTCAACAAATCATCAGAATGTCTTTTTTATGGCCGTCCGTACTGCTGAGTCAAGAGCGATGTTTTGGTGTAGGTTCTTATTGGGAACATTTGGAGTAGATACAACCTATTTGGGATGATTGGCCCTTTTTAAGGTCGATGGATCTGGAGGGGAACTTTGAAGGAGATGACAATCTTTCTTATATAACTTGGAGGAAAGTGGATGGCTTGGGAATCTCCATGTTATGGTTTCTACGGAGTTTAACTATCCAAAGAAGTAAAGGTACTCAGCCTCATCATTGAGTATAAATGTTACCGAAAAGTGATAACCCATAATTATTAATAACGTCCGACGGGAGGCGGCAATGAGATTAATTCAATGCCTTTTATCAATGAGTAATTTTATCACTTTTTACAAAATACGTGGGCACTATAAATAATGACAGGATTCATCACTTCACCCGTGGCATATATGCAGTATAGTTTATCTTATAATTAAAGAAAAACAATCTCTATAAATCGAACAAAATACTTCAGCGTTATTCCTATTTGCAACTCTAGATCTCTTTAATCCAATTAAATTTTTTAGTAATTACGTACTTCGTCGTCGACCGTGCCGCTTTAACCTTTAAAATTGAAAT
Organism: Tetragnatha versicolor; assembly: GCA_024610705.1. NCBI lineage: Eukaryota > Metazoa > Arthropoda > Arachnida > Araneae > Tetragnathidae > Tetragnatha > Tetragnatha versicolor. The sequence goes on along the minus strand of JANDEH010000002.1, from coordinate 31,253,972 downwards.
AAAAAGAAAAAAATATTATCATTTTTATAGCGGATCTCATTTTCTATTTATCCCATTTCAAGTTTTTGTATTTGCAATTACATTAAGTAAAACAAAAAAACTTGTTTATATGGTTGCTTGTTATTGGGAAGCTCCATCTGTAAATAACTAACATTTACTCATCATTTACTTATGACTTCACCAAATTCTAATATTGGCATTTTTTCCCAACCACCGGGGGGCAATTTGAAAATGTTTAACCAAATTGCCCCTTAGGGTGGTTCACAAGTTACACGGGGAAATTTTTTTTCAACTTTTTTTAGGTCTTACCCCCTAAAATGTGCCAATAGGCTAAAAAATGAGATTGGCCAAGTTTCAGGTCAATCTGATAATATTAACCCGTGCCTCATCGAGGTTAAAGTTCAGAAAAACAGCGATTTTAAAAAAAATCGTAGTTTTCGCCCCATAAAGCTGGAACCGTTTGTCCCAGAAATCTGGTTAGGTGTCATTTGATGGGAAATTTCATACTCTTTACCTCTGAAGTTACAGAATTTTATTTACTAAAACGGGTGGGGCGTTATTTAGCATTTTCATAGTGAAGGTCCGTGAAAAAGCGATTTCATTGCTAGAAATCATTATAGTTCTATATTGCTAGAAATCATAGAATGCATTGCTAGTAAATGAGTTTTTAAACCTCCTAAGGGAATTCTAGGGTATAATTTCAAATCTCCTAGTGTTTGAAAAAAAGGAAAAAAATAATTTTTTTTTAATTTTTAAACACGTATTTTGGGACTGATAATGTGATAAAGTTGGTCCAAATACATTATACCAACATATATAATCTCAAACGTCATTTCTGACACCAAATGACATAAATCTCTAGAGGTTTTTGTGAAAATTTTGTAATTTAGCTCTGTTTATCACTTTAATGGGTATTAAAGCCTTTGCTTAGCAAAACCTCGCAGTCGCACTTCTTTCGCTACTCGCTCTCAAACTCGCCAGCCAATAAGAGCTTCTAGCAACCCAGCAGGCTTTCTGTTTACTCACATTTTCTTACGCGTGGCCATGACGTCAAAGGCCCCCTAAAATGCCCCCTAAAGGCTCCCTAACACAACTTAAGTTGCATTCGAGTATAGTATGTATAAACCACCTTGCTTGTATTTTAAGCATGATAAATTTTAGAATCAGGTAATGAATTACGCATCAACAATGTTTTTCATTGAAATATTAAATCTCGCGTCCTAAAGTCAAGAACACTCAAACATTAAAATTCAAAGAATATTTTTTCAAATTTTTGTGAATCAGCTCTTTAATTTCTAACCCAATACTGCCGCAGTAGAAGTAAACGAGTTTCCTCCTTGTAACTCAGTTTCACATTTCCTGAGATGAAAACTCAAAATTGAAACACATATCTAGGAAAAATCTGAAAAGCAAAATGGCTGTAGACTCTGAACGTTAGCTAAACAAATTTATCGTCAGACTTTTGATGGCTTTTCTTATGGAGTGCTAAGAACTCAAGGTTTTCATTCATCTTTAGTTTTACTCTTCATTTCCCAGATATTGATCTTCCGAGAAGTATTCTTTTATTTTATGAGGAGGGAACTCTCTCACTAGTATTTTATATTTTTTCGCCAGTGAGACTTTTTTTAACGTATCCAATTTTTTTATCGAACGGATATTAAAGATGCATGCACTAACTATTTCTAAATTAATGTTGGCTTGGGTCTTAAATGTTTTTAAATACATTTTTACGATGAAGATAAAAATGTCTTAACAATTAGATTTTTTACTAGTGCAGAAAGTTGTTTCCAGAGACTTAAATTTTGTTGGTTATATTTTTCTTAAAAATAAAAAGTACTTAAGCTACTCTTATTAAACTATCTTATAAACTATTACTTGCAATTTTTTATAACTATTAATCTTTGAAAAAGAGAAAAAATATTAAAGTATCAGATAAAGTTCTTAAAAAGTTATAACGTTTAACTTAATGTAATACTTAATTAACTACTCGTAAAAGGTATAAATATAATGACTTTAAGAAAATTTCAATTTAATCTTTTTAATCTTGACTTTTTTTAAATCCTATTTAAAATTTAAGGCTAATTTATTTATTTCTAGGCTTTGAAATAATACTTGTAATTACACAAAAATTCTTATATTCACACAATTTTCATCAAAATTTACTATAATTTTTAATTTTATATTGAGTCTCTCAAATAAAGCTTTTACATTATTTATCTGTAAATAAAATCCTTGGTCTAGCAAGTATAGGTGTTAGAAAGAACCTCAAAATTTATTTCCTTTTTTGAAAAGGTGACTGTTATTTTGAGACACAATAAAGTTTCAGAACAGACAGTTTTCTTCCAATAGCGCATAAAAGTAGTTGATCCAATTTTTCTTAAAACTAAACATAAAAACCGTATAAATGGGTAAAATAATAAAAAACCCATTAAAGTAGCTATGAATAGAAAACGTAAACTGTTCCAATTAAACACAAAAGCTTCCCATATTATCCAGTTCATTCACGAAATTATTTTTTTCAATGATAGTGCTTATTTTGGTCCCCGTGAGTTTTTAATACAAACTAAGATTAAAACAACCCAACAAAACGAAAAAACAACAGCAAAAAAAACCGAAAATGCAAAACATACACAACAATTATCCTTTAAATAGGTATTCAACTTAAAAACCACTACAAACACTCTTTTATAACCCATAACAATTTCTTTTGAATGAGATCCCCCAACTCCACCCTCCAACAATAATTTACAACTCAAATTTGCATTCATTCATTCACTTAAAACAGTTATGACCAAACAGTATCTAACTCTAAAAGCATCCTTCCTGTGGGGATCTAAAAGACTTCAAATCTCCCCCTCGCTTTTCACGAGACGACAAATCCCCATCAAGTCACCCCTTTCTCCCCGACAACAAATGCAACTTCTGGGTCGACCCCATCTGGTCCACTGCACCCCTTCTCTTCCTAATGAGGGTCCCTCGTTTGTGTTCCATTTGCATACGATAAGGGGATGAAGAGAGAGAGAAAGGGATTTACGGAAACGGGATTAAGGAAGGGGGGTTTAGGAGAGATGGTCGAGATAAAAAGGCGAAGAAGTTTTATCTTTGGGATTGTTGCGTCTTCTCTTTACGTAAATAAGGATTTTAGCTCCTTCTCAGTGAAAAGGTGTTGTTTGTTTTGGGTCCTTGTTTACTTTCGTTTACGTGCATATTTTCATTCTTCGGGTGTTTGTCGTATTTCACTTGTGCTCTTGGTAAGTGTGAATTATAATGAGATATATTTTATATGTCTCTCCCTCTTGGTGTAAATTCATCGTAAATCCAGTTATATTTTTAAAGCTCTTTCACCAAGATATTCATACTTACTTTTATGAAATTACTTCTTATGTTTGCCTCTATACATATACTAGTGCTTGTTGTATTTTTTTAGTAGTAGACCTGACTGTGTTAAAACCTAATAATATGATAACGAATAAAAAAAAACTAAAAAAAGATTAGATAAGGGTCAAACTACTTATTTTATCTCGTAAACTAAGATTGTTTTCTTCCTAAATTATTTTTGATCAATAAATATTTTGAATTTAGATAAATAAAATTAAGGGGGTTTTATAGATAAATAAAATGTTTAGATTTGTAGACGTCTTTTTCTAGAATATTTTTATTTACATATTAGCAAGAAAAATCATACATCAAAGCCATGCTTGTAAATGTATCAAATGCTTGTAATTGTATCAATGTATCAATGCATGGTACTATCCAAATTTTTCGTATGTTGAGTTTCCATATATTTCTAATCTGAAATACCATATTTTTTAATCCTGATATTTAAATTACATCATCTAAAAATGGCATTTTCCTGCTTTGTGACATTGCAAAATCCTTTCAAAAACCAAAGCACAGATTCTTTTTTTGATGATTTCTATTAAATTAGATATAATTTAATAATTTTATTTATAGGAAACATACTATCACTTCCTGTGATTTTATCGTACCTTTTAGTTAGGTATTTAAAGTAAAAATCAAAATTTTAATAGTCTAGATTTCTAAATAAAAAGTACATTACTGAAAATTTATATCTCTTATTATTTTGTTATCATGGTCAAATTAGGGACGATTCCCGTTTTCAAGAAAAATATCAGCCTAACATTTGTGGAAAAGCGACCATCATACCATTATGAAATTGAAACAACTGCACACAATGCATTCGCCTCACGTACAAAGCAAGGCACACTTCACTGAAATCAATCTCTTCCGCCGAATGCACAGCTCTCACAACGTAAGTATAAACCCACCAGAAATACACACAACTTCGCTTGGAATTGACTAATGCCTTCGCTTTGCCGCTGACGTGACCAGTCCGGCATCCGGCCCCTGGACTTATCCCTCTTCCTTTTTTTGGGAAGCAAAGGATGGCGGGACGTCCACTCCCAGGATCCCCGTCATCCATTACAGGACTCTCTTTTCGTGTAGCAAGAAAAAAAAGAGTTTTCGTGTAAAAAATAATAACGATAAAGTGATGAATGACTGAGTAAGTTTCAGGCGTTCGGAAAATTACAGGTTGCCTCTGTCGGAGGCAATTTGTTGGAGATTTCTCCCCTTGCGCAATATTTCAACCGTTCTTTGTTGTTGAGGATTTTTTTTGGTTCGACCCTGTCATTAGAGGAAAGGGGCTTCTGGGAGGCCTTTCCACTTTACCTAATAGTGCAGCGGCCAGATGCATAAACAATTACCTTCGAGGAGGCTTGTTCCCCGTGACCCAATTTTTGGAAAGCTTCCTTGGAATGCTGAAGGGGTAGAGTGGATTGGGGGAATGTTTATTTATAAAGTATATGCGGGGGTGTCGGGTTGGGTAAGTTGACTTAAAGAGGAGAGTGGGTTTGAAGTGATTTAGAGAAGTGGGCTTATACTAGGGGCTCGTAAAAATGGCCTTTGAAAAATATATTACAAAGTTGCTTTCAGTAATGATCCTTATTCTCCATTACTGAAAATTTTTAAGAGCGGTGGGACATGGCGTACTCTTCTTATTTCATCCAACTTCATGGAGTCTATTTAAAGGATTCATGTAAATAAAAAGATAAATAAGTGATGGGTATTACACAATATTTATCGATGTCATAGCAATATTAGTAAGTGTAGTGTGCTACTTGGGTATAAACTAAATGTAATGACTAGTTGAAAATAAAATGACAGAAGGTAATGGGAAAGTGGAGGAAAATTCAAAATCATTTCAACAAGTTATTCAATAATTTATTTCTCCATGATAAAAGTGCAACAGTAAGTAACGGTTATAGGAACGATGTAAATATAAAATTTTTGAATGCTAGTTTATACTTTTTGGAACTACCTTTAACTTATTGAGACTTGTTATCTTATAGTAGTATTATTTTCTTCATTGAACTTAAAATTTAGACTTTTTTTATAAATATCATTCTCCAAATAAAGCGTATTGGGTCAGTTATGTATACGGAAATATAGTAGCATAGACTAAATGAATTTCCTACTTTCAAAACATATCCATCAAATCCTTTTATCATTTAGTAGGTTTTCTCTCTAACCAAACTGATAACAAAAAAGTCTCCTAAGAAATCTCACACCTTTAGCACATTCTTCTTAAATTAAAACGAAAACACCTCATACCTACCATAAAAACAACTCACAAGCAACCCCTCCCGGTATCTCCTCTCCACTTCAGTAACACATACCCTGATTTATCCGATAATGACCAAAGAGCGTAAAGCAAATCCCATCCAGAGATTCCAAAGAAGCACCTCGGCAACTCCACTCCACTTTTTGCACACGACACTCACCCAGTTTTTTTCCCCAGCACGTTATTTATGGCAGCCCATGCATTCCAAGAAGCCCCCCTCTTATCCCAGCCTGGCCCAAAACGAGCCTTGTGGGGGAGAAGGACCGAAAAATATTTCATCCCCTGATAAGCATCTGATAGTCCCCTTTCAATCACGGTGTTATCATCCTGGGACCGAATCCCCACGGGAAGAGACCGAGCAGTCTGTTGTCATGGCAACGAAGAGACACGAGTTCGACCGAGGATTCCCGAGTTAAGGGCAGTCGGCTGCGGTTAGGATGGTTTTGGGTCGGGATGGATGGGTTTGATGTTTTAGGTTTGTTGCACTACGGCTTTTTTGTGATGGGAACTTAGAGTTTATCTGTCCCTTTGTGTTCTTGTTTTGGGATTGATGGAGGACCTGGGATAGGGTTGGAATTGGGCTGTTTTTCTGGGAGGGTATTGCTGTACTCCAGATTTGTGTCAGAGGCGGAAGGTTCCCATTATTGTGGAATTTCTTTCGAGTCCAACCGATTTGTTTCGGGTATCAGAGGGCTGGGCGAAGCTTAGAGGGTTTTTGATGATCGCTGGGTTGCTTCTGGGAGTAACACTTTTTTGTCTTATCTTTTTCAAACCGTTTGTTTTGGTAAATAATGTACCGATAAAAAATGTTGGAGTTTGGTGACTTGAGACAACATCCAAATTTTTTTCTTAGTATGAGGATATAATGCTCATTTTTGGTAACTGACTGTTTGTAAAACTCATATTATCACATCAATTGAAATGAAATTGTAAATTTTTAAATAAAATACTACTTATCACAGATGTTCTGAAAAATAATGATCACAGTGATGATTAAAATAAGTTTTGATATTTTCTTTAGTGATCCGCCAAAGATGATCCATTCTTGATCAGAACGTCGCCAGATTTTTAAAGGAGAAAATAAAATTTTGATGAGACTACATTTGTTTTCGCCTAATAGCTACAGTAAACAATATTCTAAGGATCGCATTCTTTATACAATACAACTTTTAATTCCAGTTCTAAATTTAGAATATAAATTTCACTTTTATTTGGTTCATTTATTCTGTCATGTAGTGCCTATCCTAATATCTAGACTTATTTGAGGACCATTATTAATGCTAAATTAATTAAGGGGTTAAACATAAAACGTAACTAATATAATTGCTAAATTGTGTTAGATGTCCAAATCTCCGTGAGTAGATTAAGTCCCAGACATCCAGACAGTGTCTGTGATATTTTCATTTCATCATGTGTAGATATTTTCAAAATTCGACACCCGTCAAAATGAGAGAAGGAATGATTATATTAATTGTTAATATATCCTCTAACAATAATAGCGTTGGTTAAATTAGAGGTAGGAATTATGATTTGGTCTGAATGTTGTTAAGAGAAAAGCTCTTAGAATAGTTAATACTAATGAATCATTTTCACTGTATTTTAACGCTAGGAATTTAACTACATCCCTGCCTTGTTAATAAACCAACCTGACTTCTCATATTAATAAAATTTTATTAATAGAAGAAGTCAGGTTGGCAAATCAGATCAACTTAGATTAGTCGATTGAATTCTTGTAATCCAGTAATATTTAAAAGAAGCATCGAAATTTCTTTTTTTAAACAAGAAAAAATACGAGGTTATAAATGCACCTTATTTTAATTTCATTATTGCTTTCTATATGTTTTACTTATGTTGGTAAATTGCAATATAAATCAGGGTTTGTGTGTGTAGAGGTGTAACAGCTATCAGAATATTGAATTCCACTATTAAATTCTCCTCAGGATTAAATCTTCCTTAGTTTACACATTTTACTTTGCGCTGTTATTACTTTCCGCACTACATAATACAAATCACTCAAGATTAGGTAATTACTGTCCAAAGTTTCATTACTTTATTTTCCTTTTTATCTTTAGCTTCATCTATATGTGCCTAGAAAATGTTATGCCAAAATAACGTAATCAAGATGTTTAACTTCTATGTCTCCTTCGGTATTTTTATTTTTACTCAAAACGTGTTTAACACCCCTGACATATTCTACATGCTTTTATTATTATTGCATAATTATTCTTGTAACCTTGATTCTGAATTCAAAACATAGAAAAATAATTATGAAACATGACTTTAACATGAAAGTATTTATGTCTAGCATATTTAATGAATGTATGTAGAGCTAAATAATGTATGAGGGGTAGGTATAATTAGGATTCGTTTATCTAGAAGCACGAAGCTTGTAATAAATTAGACCTTAAGTAAAGAAGAATTAACATAGTGTTGGTAAATTTACACTTCTTTTTATGCATAAAAATGTTGATGAAAACCATTTAAAATTTTTAATTTTACTGACATTCAGTTTTAAAATGAATGTTCTATAGAGCGATATATAGAGTAATAGTAATAAAATATATTTGATAGCTATCTTTAAACCATAAATAAAGGAACAGAATGCAAAAAACAACGAAGTATAAAGATTAAACATACGGAAATATATAAATGTACTTCTTTTCGCACTCATTAGGTTTCATTAATTTATTCGAAAATATTTATTTTAAATTTTTTTAACCTAAATCGTTTCACATCAAAACCTGGCTAAAATATTTTTCTGGTGGGTGTTCTGTGAAATTAAAAAAAATTAATTAGATGGTAGTTTTTTTTCAACAATTTTATTTATCCTTTAAAAAACTACGGTCATGTGTAGAGGTAGTTTTTGATAATGGATAATGAGTTTACATGTGTAGAATTATTTTAGAAGTTTTCCCCTTTTTTATGTATAAATCCAGTTACCATGTTGGCTGTTACTTTTAAACATTGACGAAGAAGATCCAAAAATCATTTTTTGTAAACATTTCTTTTACCTCGCACCAAAATTATACAAGAGTTTACCTTTAAATCTAACCTCCATTAATAAATATTCAGTTTTCAAAAGAAATTTTATTTGAGTTATTAATTAATATCGATGACCTGGATACATATTTTTCACTTCAATGAAGCATATTTAGTTAAGGTTTACCAGCTTGCTTCCATCATTATTTAATTACTAGCTGGTATGCCCGGCCTTGCACGGGTGCAGAGTATAAATTTATTATTTTTAAGTTTTCCCAAATACATTTCTAATTTTGTATAATCAGCATTTACCAATAATCCCGGTATCCCAGGCGTTTATTTTCATATTCCGGTGTTCCCGGTAACTTTTCCTATCCCGGTGTTTCTAGTAATTTTTCTTATCCCGGTGTTCCCGGGTGGATTAAAATTCCTTCAGTTCTTAAGCAATATAATTTTTGAATGGTTTCCACATTTACATGGAAAAAGTATTCTAAAAATTATTTAAAATTGCTTAGATCCCGTGATTAATCATAGCTTCAGGAATTAACGTTTTCGGTGAAATTATTCAAGAATTTAAGCTTTTCAAAATCAATCTTTTCTTGTTGAAAGGTAGTTTTAACAGTTTTTTGTTTGTTAACCAACTTTCTTAAAAGGTAAAATATTAACACCTTTTGATTTTACATCCTCGTTTCCATGGAGACTATCTTAACAACAATGACATTCCATAAAGTTTTTTAAAATATAAAAATTAGATAAACCCTCAAATAAAAATATGTTAAACTGTACTTAAAATTTTTAAATTTCATTGAAATAGATTTTTAAATTATTAATATAATTTTTAAATAGACTTGTACCTAGTGTTTCTATTTAAAAATTGTTGTTTAGCATTAAATTTTCTTTGTAACAATGGAGTAAGCAGATCTCTTCTTGAGGGGAAATGAAGCTATTTCAGCAAAATGACCATAAAAAGGGTCAAAAGAGGGTTAAGGGGTCATTAAAAGTTTTCGAAACATAGCCTATGTTTTTTTCTGAGTTTTTTTACGTAGGTATACCAAGTTTGGTGCAGATCGGAAGTAAACTGTGGATTTGTATAAAAGACAACCATACATACATACACACATTCAATTTTATTATATTAGATTTAGCTATTGTTTTAATTCAGTTCTGTGTTTGGGTTGTTGTAATTTGTAATATGTTATTAGTCTATATAATTTATTTTTCGCCTGTACGGGATGTTCCTTCCCCTCGGCAAATCACATTATTTCTGACTTTTCTGTGTTTGTTCTGTATGTGTAATCAAGTCCTAAAAATACAAAATGCAATTGCACACGCCTGCTACTCCAACCCTTTCACATCCCAACACATTCAGTTAAAAACTTGAACATCTCCCTTTCCAAAGTCCACACGCACTTCAACCTTTCCAGAAAGACCAGCTCCATCTTCCGACCTTGATGAAGACAGAGACACAATCTGGAGCGATCTTTTTGACACGGCCGGGGGTTGATTGGGGTAGATAAGTGCATTTGCAGACGACTGCCAGGCGCACGAGCAATGAAGATGGATGAGGATCTGAGCGGTCCTCTCGACACCGACCTCCTGTTGAGAAGATGTGTCGGGAGGACAAGTTGGATGGGTGGAAGTTTCTTGGGAATAGTTTGGGATTGCTGAACTTTGTCGTAGAATCATCGCTGGGAGTGGGTGTATTAAAAGCTAATCAGAATCAATTACACTGTGTCAACAATGAAAAAATTTCCTTGATGAAAATAGTCATTTCTTATAGATTTTGGGTCGCTGAATACGAAAATCACCATTAAAATTCTCAATTGACTCAGGATTTTCGGGGAACAGCCCCTCCCCCTTTTAACGTTTTTCAATGACTTAATGACTTTGAATTCGATTTTCAGGGTCAAAAAGCATTAATTTAGTCTTTAAATTACATCCAAAGGGACAAGGAAGGTTGAAATTTGTAAAATATGAAATTTTGTAGTAAATGGACAGGTTTAAGGGGTTATTACCCCCTAAAAATGCCAAAAAATTGCTTAAAATTGTAGAGGTTTTTATACTCTATATTGTCCTCTTATTTTTTGCGCAATTCATGTTTGAAGGGTCCAATCCCTTCAGCAAGGACCCAAATTTGATGGCAATATGCAGCAAGGATTTTCACTAAAAGCGGTTGATCTATTTGAAAAAAGAAAAAAAGTCAAAATGCCACCGACTGAATTTGCGTAAAATGACCTGCTGAATTCAAATATGACACCCACTTTCCTCCATCCCCCTCAGTTTTCAAGGGGACGCCCCCTAATTGTTATCCACAGCCATTCATCTATTAACAGCTTGAAACATGGAATCCTCACTCCCTAAAACAGGTAAGTTTTTAAAGAACTGGAGAGTTTCTACTTAGGATAGACCCAAAATATTAGAAAAACGTCATTTGTTATCTTTTCAAATTCATTAATATTAATTCCTGAGCTCATGAGTGCCTTCGCGATTCTGAAAGTCTTCCGAACTCTTCCGCGGGGGCTTCTGGGAGGCTAACACCTCAGCCGATTTAAGTAAAAATCATTGCTGCATATTGCCATCAAATTTGGGTTCTTGCTGAAGGGTTTGGATCCTTCAAACGTGAATTGCGTAAAAAATAAGAGGAAAAAATATAGTATAAAAACCTCTACAATTTTAAGCAATTTTTTGGCATTTTTAGGGGGGTAATAACCCCTTAAACCTATCCATTTACTACAAAATTTCATATTTTACAAATTTCAACCTTCCTTGTCCTTTTGGATGTAATTTAAAGACTAAAGTAATGCTTTTGACCCTGAAAATCGAATTTAAAGTCATTAAGTCATTGAAAAACGCAAAAAGGGGGAGGGGCTGTTAACCGAAAATCCTGAGTCAATTGAGAATTTTAATGGTGATTTTCGTATTCAGTGACCCAAAATCTATAGGAAATGACTATTTTTATCAAGGAAAAAATTTTGAAGGTCAAATTTGTTGAACAGTGTTATTTTGGAGATATTGTTTTTTTGGAGGGAATTTTCTGGCATGCTTATGCGTCGTTTTTCAAAATAAATTTTGAAAGTTTTGGATTTTTGTGGAATGTTATTGTTTTTCAAGATTCTGCATGGGCTATCTAGCTTTTCATTCCTGCGCTGATGCAAATGCTCCCCTCGAAAACAAAATAATCATAATAAGGACACTTTTTTTGTCTTAGAATTAACCTTTTACCTACCGCTGTTCCCAAATGGGAACATAATTTTAAGGAATTTTTTCACCACTTATTTTTTCATGCAGGAATTTGATACTTGGTAGAAAGCAACTCGTAGATATGAAGTTATTTTACATGCAAAAGTTTTTCACATGCAATTTAATCCTTTTTGTAGAATTTACATCAAAATCAGAGATTTTTGGGTCTTCCAAAAGTTGCACAAGTTTCAACCCCTTGTGAAAATTTTAAATAAATTTAGTTTTAAATAATTTTGCTGTGTTTTGGTAGCTTAAGTACACATCTACCCTTTTGGCTTAACAGAATAGCTTTACATTCTAATTTTGGAGAGTAATTACCAATATAACGTATATGTTCCCAAATGGGAACATCGGCGTTTGGTGTATAGTACTTGAGGGGATTTTTATAACATGCAAAAATTCAAGTTATTTCCTATTTTCTTTAATTTTTTGAACTTTTTTTGTCTTAAAGGATCTAAACAGGTTAAGAATGATGTTTTAAATTCAAAAATATGTTATTTTTATTTTTTCTCCTGATTTATTGAGAAATAAATTCCAAATCTTTATAGCAGATTCTTACACTTATATATAATTTTAACTCCCCGATCGATTAATTTTCAGTAATTATCAATAGGGATTATGCAAAGAGCATATTTTGAGAGCTTCTGAGGATTTTCGTATATATTTTATTCAAGTACGTATTTAACCTATGTAACCTATTTAAAGCATTTTATTTGAATTAATTGTAAAATATGTGCCTTTTGGAAATCCCCCTAAAAACTTCACCCCAAACGCCGATGTTCCCAAATGGGAACATCCTCAAAATCATACCTAGGAATTTTTTTTCCACCAAAAAATGACTAGAATGGTTTTAGTAATGATAAAACAAGCCATTTAAGCCAAAAATCAGAACCTTTAATTCGAAATTTGAATTGCGGCGTTTAAAAGATTAACAACTTTATAGTTGTGTTGTTAGGCATAGCTTATCCACTTTAACACCTTACTGTGTTGCGCATAGGCTTCTAAATATCTTGGAAGGAATCAATTCCGGAATCGAAAACCTTGGAATCGATACCAAGGAATCGATTCTAGATGGAATTGAATCTGAGGAATTGTTACTTATTTTCTATATAATTCTGATAATTGTTAACAAGTTTGTTCACTTATTAATTAGTATTCTGATAATTTATTAGTATTTTAAAGCAGGAATCAAATCTTAGAAATCGTACTTCACTTTCTAAGTTTAAATAATTTTATTCACTAATTAATTAGTATTTTGATAATTAAAATGTTGCTGGTTTTTAATTATAATAATAATAATTACTAAATACCTTTGATTTGTGATTGAAATAGATAATTTCGAGTCTATTTTTTCGATACTGGCCAAAAAGAATCGATATCAGGAATGGAATCCAAGAATCAAAAGAATCGAACCTCTGGAATCGATTCCGGAATCAAATCGAAAGATTTTTAGATCCCTAGTTGTTCCACTGTGTTCTGAATATATTTTAAAAGTGTTGGAATTTGAAATTAAACCTAATAGGCATTAATAGAAGTAATTGATAGAATCTTTACTAATTAATAACTGAAATCATGCTTTACTTTATCTAGGTAAGTTTATATTTTACTCATCGTATAAGATGCATTTATCTCAAAGGACTCTTTTTCAAAATGTACACAAAGTTTTATCGTAAATTTTTTCACACTTAGTATTCAAGATAGCTTCTTTTGAAAACATTTATACACGATAAGTAATTTTTTATAAGTTACAATATTGTAAGTACTTTACTTCTAAAATGAACTTAAATTAAAAAACGTAACTTTTTTCATGCTCTAAAAAATATTGAATACGCAGTCTAAAAGTTTTACGTTTAAAGCCTCCCTACTTATTTATTTAAAGAATGACATAAAAAATCCGTTAAAAAATTCATTACGATCACTAATGATTTGAGTATCTTCAATAACAATCCCATCTCTAGTTTTTTCGCAATAAGAAATCATTTTAAGGGACATCAATTGCGACAAAACTCTCCAAAAAAATCCACTTTACCTAATAGCGACGCAGACCTCAAAGAACATTTCTTTTTACCGCCAGAATAATTAAGAACCCGCAGAAGTCTGGGCCTCATTAGAACGCTCTACCTTTTTTCCCCACATCCCTTTGATAACAAGAGGTTTTCAATTCACCCCAACGAACAATTTCACCCCAACCCCGGTACGTATTATTCTTTCCCTCCGTCTTTACGCTTACAAAGGCTCTAACGACCCTGCAAGAGTTTAACAAGCAAAGTACGTTACACTGAAGGCCAGGGATAGTTGACTTTTTCATTTATGGCTTCATATCCTAAAGCTCCCATATCCCTTTCTCATTATCGTCTGATATTTATCCATCCATTCTAAAACGGAGAGATTTCTTAATTTGGTATTTCGGGCCTGAGGGCTCGCAAATGAGGCGTGGAACCTCCTTCAGTTGTTGTTTTTCTCTCCCTCCTCCCGTTGTTTCTTTTTCCCCGTATTTTTCACACACAGGAACTTCCTCTTTTTCTCAAAAGAATGGTAAGTGCGCTCCTTCCTCGCGGGCATTCTTAATTTTTCTCTTTGAGCGAACTTTTTCCCAGAGTTGAGCTGTTCTCAATCTGCGATTTTTGTAATTGCTTCTTTGTTGAGGGATAGGGGTCAACAATGCATATTTTTCTCTCTTCCCTGTGATGGAGGATTTTTTTTCTGCTGCTATGGAAACTGCGAAGTAATCACTACCGGTGAGTAATTGGAGACGTATATCGCGAGCTTATTAAAACCGAGAGATAATTATCGCCCCTGCGGTGATGTGAAAAATGCTGCGAGAACGAAATTTCGCTCCGTCGTTACGAAATAAGGCTAATCAAAAATCTTATTAGAATCCTTCAATTATCGATTGGGCCCTTTAAGTACCCCACTCGGTGTATCTTATTTCCCCTAGAGATAATATTGATGTAGTAATTTAAGGGTTATGTAAATGACGGAATGTGTTGCGTCGTTGAAGCATTTTAACTTGATATTTAATGTGCAATCTGAAATAAGCGTAGGTGAATATTTCTGGTTTTGAACTGAAAGATAATTCAGATAAGTTAAGTTTGATGACACAGTATTGGTTTTTTTGTAAACTGTTTGGGTCTTACTCACAAATTTAAAGAAAAGAAAATTAATGAAAAAGTAAAGGGGTTTAGTTTCATCAAAATGTTAGAAAATATTTAGAAATTCAGAAAAGATTTAGAATGTTAGAAAATTTTAATCCGACGATTGTTAGTTTCGATAAAAAAAACATCCTTGCCTATAATTTGTTTTCGTGCACAGCAGCATACCTCTGTATAACTATCTTTTCCTTCTTAAACGTTATTATGTAACAAAAAAAACTTGCCAGAACTCATTTAACCTCCTTCTTTTTATATGTTGCTTTTTTGCAATACAGAATATATCTGTAAAACCCACTTCCCCTCGATATCTGTGAATATGTGCAGCAAAGACAATATACCAATAATTTCAGCTAAAATATTTTTAATGATTTTAAATTATTGCTAAAATAATTTTCACAAAAACAATTATTACAAATTATTAAAATATTTTTTTAGTTGGTTAAATAAAAATGTTTTCTGTGCCCACGAAATTTTATCGTTGTGAATAAATCAGTTCAGTTTTATCGTCATAAAATTTTATTACTCGGAATTATTTTAAGAGCACGTAAAATCTTAACTAATAAGTAAAATTAAATTTATATTATCTTTTTGATCAGTTTTGAAGCATATTATTTAGTATGGAAAACACAAGACAGATTATTTAAATTAGAAAATATTATTCAAAGGAGGAAATATTATGCAAAGAAGTAATAAGGTATTTGCATGAGTGAGGGATTTGCTTTATTTTATACTTTTTTGATACATTATGGTTTAAAACTCCCAAATTTCTGATAAAGTTCAAAAAATTTTTTAATATTTTAAAATTCAATTTTATTTTGCCAAAACGTCAGAAAAGTCTCGTTATCAGAAACTTCTATTAGCATGATTTGTGATCCGAAAGTGTTTTCGCACCCAAACAAAAAAACGAAATTTCAATAATTTATATCTCAGAAACTAGGATACGAAAGTACTTGATGTAAACGTCATTCTTCACGGGTTTTTTTATCTACTATATTAATGAAATTTAATCTCAAAACGTGAGAATACCTCATTATGTAACTGTAGTGAAATGCTAAGAAGGAAATATTCCCAGGCTTAGCTCACAGTAATGGGTGATACTTTTACAGAGGTTAGTAGATGATATAAAACACATACTGTGAACAAATTAGCTACGGATTTACAGTACAAAAGCTGTAAAAGATTCAGAATTTTTTTTCAATTTTAACGCCAAGTGCAGCCTTACAGGACGAAAAATTCAGTGAAGGTGCCAAATGGCATAAATGAACAAGCCGCGTTTTCCCTGAAGCATTTTAAATCTACCAACCAAAAGAGATGTACAGCATGAATCCAAATTAATTAAAAATATAAAAGCACATGAAACAACACAAAATTACAACAATAAATTTATCTTGTTAAATATAAATTACAAGCAAGCCGACAGTGACACATTCCGGACCCCCAATCGAAAGCCGTATAGCTGATTTGAGGAGAAATTATTGGGTCCGATATGCCCATCTATTTGTGATATGTTCAATGATAAAGCAGATGGAACACTGTATTTTGAATCAGGGGCTGAAGAAAGTGAATTTGATAAATCTGATTTTGACTTTATATGTATTTTAGGGATCTTTAAATGTCGCGTCTAATTCCTCATTCCAAATCTTTCTGTTGGGAATCGAGCTCGTAGCTTTTATTCCATTTTTGAGCCACTTCTTTAATAAGGAAATCAAATTTATAATTCCATCTAAATGGAAAGTCACTAAGTTGCGCCAAGTGGTACTAACTGAATATGTTTGGAAACTCAGAACCCAATATTCAAAGTTAACTTCTCTCTTGGTGAAACTCCGCAGCTAATTTTTTCACACTAGGTGTTTTGTGTCATGATCTTATGCCTGTAACATTTTCGTCCAATTCTGTGAATTCAGCCTGGGAAAGTTTCCTTATAAGAGAGAGTCAATCATTTACTGTGTGAAAAGATATAAATGTTAATGCGTGATATAAAGAATAAAAGAAAGAAAACGTTCAATTTATATCTTCAATATAAGAAATATCCTAAAAATATATTGTTACCTAGCGTTCAATTCAAGGGGAAATATTTTCTTGTTGATTGTGGTAATCATTTTTTCCCTCTCGAGGGTAGTAAATATTTTTCCCTGTCATAATCACAGAGTTATTTAACATCTATACGATAAATAAAAGAACTAACTTCTATTAAATAGAATCAAAAAAAATTTTAATCACATTGGCAAATTATACTCTACTTTATTAGACAGTACAGTCAAACAAAACAATAGATAAAACAGTTTCGATTTCCAGAAATCTCAAAGGAACGACGGTGGAAAACGAAAAAAACACACCGCTTTCAAACTGATTGCCACGAGAGAAAGTTCGCCTCAATCCGAAATAGAGCGGGATCCCTTTCAATTCGAAGGTCGCCCTTCGAAATTAGAACGCCACCGTCCCTTTCAAAAGGAATAAACCCCAAAAACATTTTATCGCTTTTTCCAGGGCTCGGACCGAAGGATTTAATCCGTTCCCCAAATAAAAGGAAAAGGAACGCGGGGATTCTACTTTCAGACCCAATCGAATCGCTTCTCGATAAAACCCTGTCATATTCCCGATTCCTCCTGAAAGCGCATTTACGACCAAGCTCTGTGTGCGGAATGTTACTAGGACGTAAACTTTTTTTTATCCTGCCGAACAAATAATAATAAGAATAATAATAAAAGCAGAGGGAATTCAAGAGAAGAAGACGGTCTAGTCTATCCACCTCACACATTTGTTTGGACTGGACTGTTGTTGCTGTTTTGGGGTTTTTTGGGGCTTCTCTGTTTGGATGAGCTTGGACTTTCGCCTTTAATGACGTCTCCAGGGATTGCGGTGGTGGGAGGATTGAAATGGGGATGAATGCAGATCTTTAGAATGACTTTGTTTTCGCTTTTGGTAAGGCCAGGTTTACCAGAGGGAGTTGGTAAATGTTTTTGGCGATTTGTTGGGGATTCCGCGTTGATACTTATAGCTTCTACATTGAGTAAATAGTCAGTTTTTGTGCTGTGGGTATGAACAAATGAAAAGTCAGGTTTCAAAATTGAGCTTTTACTTTACCCTTCATTTACCAAATTATTTTCCTCATCCAAAATATGTCAAATTAACGTGATTGCAACTATAAGTAAACTAAATTTGGCGTTACATGACGAAAATTGGACGAATTTGGAACATTGGGTAGTGGTACTTACAAGTACCGTCGGTAAATAAAGGGTTAAGGCTGATTAAAACAAGTCAAAACATTAAGGATTTAAAAAGGTGACAAAAGGGCTTCTCACCACACCGCTACTGTCGATTATTTATAAGAGAAAACAGAATAAAGTTCGCTTTATTTCACTAACTGTTTCATTCAACTAAATAATTATAAATATTTTATAACACGGAAGAAAAGTAAATGTGAGGTAAATACTTGCAATACTTGTAAATGGAAGTTACTAGATTCTCATCCATGTTCCCACTATGTAATTCAAATATTAGTAACCGAAATAAAACAAAGACTACTGCCAAATTAGTTTAAACGATTATTGAACGTGTCAATCTTGTTGAACAAAAAGAACGAATAGAACAATAGATAGTAAATCGAAAGCCAGGAAAAAGCTGATCTCCTTATTGAGCACACATTATCAATGTCAAACTGTCTTTAATTTCATATGGATTCCTCCTTAAATCCATTAGCTAGTGTTGAACACAGAAAATACATAATTAATTTTCCATAGTGATATGTTTTGCACAAACGGTTTTTTGCAAATTAAAATTAACCAACCCCCTCTTCTAAACTATAACCAAACTTGATACCATTTCGCTTATTAGTTTTGCTTTTATAGCCAGAATAATTATATTTAAAAACCCCCTATATCATATGGTGATTTCAAATAAGATGAAAGAAAAAGATTTACTATTCCTTTCACAATCTTAACACCTTTTCAACTTCCTTTATGATTAGTTCCAGCAAAATCAAATGACAAAATATAATTTAAAATACAAACGGCACATTTTTTCTAAGAAGTTACTAAAATTTGTTTTTCCAATTTTCTTACGCTTTAGTGCTTCTTCAGTCGAAAGCCAGTTAATTATAGGTTCAATTTATAATTATTAATCAGTATCTAAGAAAGAGAAATTCAGTTTATAACGCTGTGATTAAATGTATAATTAAAATATAAGAGAAAAGGAGGGCAATTACTTATCCACTAATACTTCTTTAAATCAAAACATCTTTAAAAGTAAAGACCTTTGGTAGTAACGGTTACAATAACTTGAATTTAATTTCATAATCTAGTAACAAACTTGTTCTTTCACACTGAAAACAAAATGAAAGCAAAAGTTTCATCAAATAAATTAAATTGCAGCTAATTATGTAGGTCTAAACAACATCTGTAAAGTGAGAGTGCAAACAAGAGTGATTATACCCATTCCAATTAGATTTAATTACACATTGTACGAGAGCTTTGAATCTCCATTCTCTGTAGGTCCTCTAATTAACTTTTTTAAATCAAATGAAATTAAACAATTGTCAATTCGAGTGTCTCTAACGATCTTGAAAAGGAAGACAAATTACAATTAAGAATACTGTCATTTAATAAAATGTTATGTGTGTATAATTTATCTACGATAACCCTAAATAATATCATTCGTATATTCATTTAAAGACTTGTTGCTATGCGTCTTCATTACAGTTCAATGTCACTTTTGTGTTTAAATGAAATTTTTCAATTTAAAATAATTTGTTCATAATTATTTTCAGTCATATTGCTTCACACCTGCAATGTATTCAGGTTTTTTATGCTGAAATTGTTATGTGGCCTCTAACATTATATCTGGGTTTGGGAAGAGGGTTGGTAGTAGAACTGGGAGCAAAGGGAGGATTAGAAAAAAAATTCTCTCTGAAGTTTTGGTTATGAACCTCTTATATATCTTTTGTAAACAAAACTAGGGGGCTACCGCCCCCTGCTCGCTATAGCTCACCAACCCCCGTAAACTGCTTACGCAGGACCTTTTAGAATTGCTTAGCAATTCTCACAAATTACAACTCGCTAAACTTAATAAACTTTTTTAAACAATTGCAGAAAAAACGTCAACCAACTTTCCAAAAATACGTCACTAAGTCCCCTCCATTAATAAATCTCCCTTAAAAGTTTGAATATATATTA
This sequence comes from Tetragnatha versicolor, assembly GCA_024610705.1. Lineage (NCBI taxonomy): Eukaryota > Metazoa > Arthropoda > Arachnida > Araneae > Tetragnathidae > Tetragnatha > Tetragnatha versicolor. The sequence goes on along the minus strand of JANDEH010000002.1, from coordinate 31,233,786 downwards.
ACTCTAACTAATCAAAAATTTAAACGAAATGTTTTTAAAAATCATCAGCTTAATACCTATTATTATAAAAATAACTATTTCTAATTGTTAATCAATATTATGACCAAACAAAAACCATTATTTTAAAGTATCACGTTAGTATATGCCTAGTGTTTATCATTCATATTTTGTTTAAACCCAGACTTATTAAACAATACGGTTTAAGCAATTGAAAATAATAAGAGACAAAACCTACACAATTACTACACAAATACTAATTAATTTCGATTAAATCGACTAAAAATTATAAATATTGGACAAAAAGTGTGAAATTTTAGTAAAAAATGGTGTACATGTAAGTTTTTAGAATAGGTTTTTATCAATCTTTTGAATGACATTTCATTTAGAAAGTACTTTTTAAAAGGTGAAAAAGCTTGTTTCATCTTAAAATATGGCGTCAATCGGTCATTGTGATTGGATGTGTAATAATTTGATTGACAGTACTTGCTTTGTAACTGCGACCTTATCCGTTATCTAAAAAAATTGAACTATCTTAAAATTGAGAATTTTTTTGAAAAATCGAAGGGCCTACTCGGAAATCCAGAAAGAATCCGGACATTTCGATACCATATACGTGTTATTTGGTTCAGTAATCAAAAAGCCTTTCGCTGGAAACCATTCACCAAAAACTTTTTTTAGAATAGAGAGATTAGAAATTTCGTATAAAGTTTTCAAATATCTCTGATTTTAATTTCCTTTTAATAGAAATTCAGCAACTTCACAAAAGAAGGATAGAAAATATTTTAAAATCAATTTATAAACTTTTGGTGAATTTTCAAAGTTAAATACTTCTTATCTAACTACACTTCATTATCTTTCATTTTTCAAATTAAATTGATAAAGTTTAGTTTATTTACCTCAGATAAGAATTACTACATATCTATCAGCATTTATTTTAAAAACCATTTTTGACATAAATGATGGGAATAAAAATGTTCAAAAGTTCATATAGTAAAATAGCAAAGCTCACTACCTTCCTAAATTTCTGTTTGGTTTTAAGAAAATAGAAATAAATTATGCCCCGCATATTAGTAAAAGGTAATTTTTTTAAATAACGGAGGAAATAAAGACAAAAAATAAATTAATTCTTTAAGTTCACTTATTTCCTCTTACTTTCACACATCATTTATATGAACAAACTGGTTTGATTTGCTTTTATGACTAAAGAGCTAAAATAAATTATTCGTATGGACATTTTAATCCTCTGGGATAAAAGCGTAAGATGTATTCGTTAAAACTTTTCCCCATCTGACATAAATGTCATCAGAAAAGCCGGAAGAACAACAATTAAGACTGAAGAAATGAATGGGAAAAACAAGAAAAGGAAAAATATTTTCATTCAATTTATTTTCCATCATTACTGTAGTTAGGTTTAAATACGATTAGTTTGAAAGCTGTGACCCAAATATGTCATTTATTTTTCAAAAATCATCTTCAAAATCCAAGTACTTAGTTTTAATGTTATTTTTAGTTCATCGAGTGAAGGATATAAGAAGATAGAAGTGGGAAAAACTAAGGTTTTTTAGTGATTAATTTGTTTTGCATACGTCAAGTTTTTAGTTTTATAATAATAAACGGTAATTATTTCCTTCAGTAATTAGTTTTTTGTGTAGATTAAAATGTTTTATTAATGCAGTTGTGTCAAATTAATTTGAGTTCTTTTTCTTACATCGTGTTATACTTAAATTTAGTTTGAGTGCTTAAAATTTCAAATTCAAAGTAGATTAACTTGATGGCAATTAATAAAAATGCTTGTATTATTAAGCTTGTTTATAATTAAATATAATGTTATTTTTAAAAAGGAATTTATTTTCATGTTTTGTGGGAGAATGATAAAAGCTTTGAAAGCTTGAAAAGGTTTAAGTGTTATTTTGAAGTATTTAATTCATATGTCTACTGGTTTAATCATAAAATTTCAGTAAATTATGAATAACAATATTTATACATTGGTAAAAAAGAGTATTAAAATAGGGCCGTGGGGAGCCTAGTGTTGGCATCGGCTTCGGGATCGGAGGGTCCCGGGTTCGATTCCCGACAGTGCTGTAGTACGTGCTGGTTAAATCTGTGGATCCGAAAGTCCTGTGGTCCGTCATGGAGCAGTTTACCACGGGTCCAGGTGTCTGGATACTATTTCCCTCCCCTTCAGAGACATGGCAAAATTGTGGAGGTGGCGATAGATATAGATGGTGGCAGCATCTATCATCCATGAAAAAAAGAGGGACGAAGCGGCTCATCTTAGAGTAAGCAAATGTCTCCTAAACTTTCCAACTAAGAACTAAGTATTAAAATAACTGATGTTTCGGAGAATTATCTCAAATATAATTATAAGAACTGGGAAACAAATACTATGTGTCTTACAAATACTTGTTTTTATCATCGAATTCAAATACTATTTGTACGGGTAAAACGGTTCCAAGAAAATTTTGATTGAGATATAGATACGTAAATACGATAATTTTAATTCAAGTATTAAATAAACAAGGTTTTCAAAGGATATTGGCAAGATCTTTAACAATGAAGAAAAACTGTTCTCTGAATGGAAACATAGTTTTAAAATTTAAAAATATCTTTAACAAAACATTTATTAATTGTTGTTGCTATTCACCATTCTACAAAAAATCGGTTTTTACATTGCCTTTAAAATGATAATTAAAACAAAGGCTAAGTTAAAAACCTAAAGTCCAAACCCCTTTCCTCCAATTTACTCATAAAAATAGATACCCCCTTGAAGACCATTGAAGACATTCTATGTAATGTCCACCTTTTTACTCCCAAAAGACATCCCCTCCCCTGTCAGACTCCTCAGCACGGGAAATTTGAAATGGACGGAACAGAACACCAAAAGACATTCCAAAACCTCCCAAAATGTCCCTCTCCACCCCCCCCCTCGAAAATCACATCCCGTCTTCCTTATTTTCTACCAGAAGGGGGGAGAAAAAAGTCGCACTAAATCAAATTCTCCCTCCCCTTTTGGATAGAGTTATTCAAAATGGGGCAGATCCCCTCTTTAACTGGCTTCGAATTTTTTCTGGACGATCGCCAAGCGGCGATAAGGCACGTCTCTCTGGCACTCCCCACACAAAGAAAGAGATCCCGAGATAGATATAAATCACTGATCATAGATGGCGCTGAACACCAGCTCCATTTTCTCCTTCTATAGATATATGTATTCCATATATATGTATTCGCTTTTTATGTATGTGTGGGTTTTTCTTCTCTGCAAAGTCAGGGGAAAGAAAGGATTTATTGTTAAGTCTCTTTTACCGGTTCTTTGAACGCATTCTTCTTACTGTGAGACTTAATTAACTTATTCTTTGTGGCAACATCTCAGAACCGTCTGCCGGAGTTTAAAATTCTGGGCTTAAAAAATGGAGGCGAGAGAATTAATGGTTCCACAGTCATGGGCGAGGATTACTTTTTCTTATCTCAAAAGGGGTAATGAACGATTCATTCTTCTTAATGACATTCCTCCACTTTGTAGGTTTTCTTTTTCTCGGAATGAATGCTGCTGATTTACGGTATAATTTCGCGGCAGATTTATCAATATGTTATGAGATAACGAAGACGTAAAAACGGGGTTCGGCTGTGAATGTGAGTAAAACATGAGATTTTCGATTGAAAAGAATCTTTTGTGTCTTGTAATTTTATTTGAATCTTATTTTCTTCTTTGAATTGTTGGTGAAATAATTGGTTGGGAGATGTTGATACACAACGACCATCGAAGATAAACGACCATTTGGACGAAAGCCTGAAAAATTAGACTCTTTAAAAGGTGATAAATAACGTTTAAATGACTTATTTTACAAGACGTATCCGCATGAATCAATTTGAAATGCTTAATTGATCTCATAAAAGAAAGCATAAGAGACACACCCAGAACATTAATATTGAATCTTCATATTTAAAATGATCAAAATGAAACTACTTTTATAAAATCCAATGAATTAAACTAACTAAAACCTAAAAAAGATCCTTTCATTTATTATTAGTAAACATTCGTAAGTTAAACACTGTATAAGTTGGGTTTCAAGTGTTCCTGCTCTTCGGTGTAAGCTGTTCCTTAATATTTTAAACTTAGGAAGTCTTAGAATATATTCTAATAAACTAAAGAGGATTTCACCAAATATAGAGATAATGTTGAAAGCAAACGGAGAACCACATGCTAAACTTCATAACTAATCTCTTAAACCTACAGCTTATGCCTAAAACATTAAATCTGTTTGAGATTTCAAACAAACGTTAAACGGATATAAATTCAAGGGATATGCAAAAGAAAGTAATGAAGTTGTTAGTATATGAATGTCATAATAAAAAATTTATTTACTTTGAAATAATGAGTTGATTTTTTAGGAAACATGTTTATCTCTTTTTAAGTCATCATTTTATATTTTACGTAACAACAGTTAAACCCTGAAATAAACTTTTTTGTTATTCAGCTTTTCATTAAAGTTTGTTATAATTGTCAGCAAAATGTATTTTCTTAAGTTATTTGTATAAATGGCACATGTGATTTTTTATTGAACGATAACGCATCAGTTTAACAAAATCGTTAGTTATTGCCGAAGACTTTACACTCTTTTGTGAATCTTGTTTTCTTTTCCTTTGAAAGTTTTATCAAATCATATTTTTGTAGCTTCTACACGGCACACTTCATTATTGTGTCAGTTACTGACAACTTACTTACTTTCAAATTTTAGCGTTGTAGTCACACCGATATCTAAAATTTAGATGCTTTACAGATTCAGAAATGAATACAAATTCAAATGAAAAATATTTGTTTATTTTACCAAGTATGGTAACGGAAACCTCTTATAATATCTCCTGTTCCTAAAAATAAGCCTCTTATTTTTTTCGTATATCTTAACAATTATAGCATTGTATGTGAGTGCATTTAATGTAGCAGTGTTTCGTTTCAAGAACCCTTTTTATGTTTGGCGTTTAGAAATTATAAACTTCTCTAAAAGAATAAAAACACTGGTTTTGTGAATAAGAATCAGAAAGTTCCTTCCTAAAAGTTTCTACCTCAACCGAAGTTTTTTATGGTCTTTTCGATAAACGTTTTAATAAGCACCTCCGGTGAAAAGCAACCCGAAAACGATTCCCGACTAGATGATTATTCATACGCAGAAGAGTGAAGACGGCTCTTAGGTTTCAAAACTATCTCCCCCGCTGCAATCTAGAAAAAAAACATATTTCATTTCCCGAAGTGCATTTAAAAAGCTATGTCGTGCTTCTACTCTGGAGGACCCCGCGGAACTTGATTTATCCGTCGAGCCTCCCGCCTGACAATTTCTATCACGTGACTCACGATCCTCTGCACTTTTTGGATGCAAATTGCATGCAAATTTCATTCCAATAATCTTGGCAATTTTTTACGCTTTCGGTTCGATAAGGATGTGTTCAATTTCTCTCGCTCTCTCTTCCTTTTTATTATTATTATTTTTCCTTATCCTTGGTTACGCATGTATTTATTTTCCCTTTTTTTCCTCTTCCCTTCATTTCGTTCGGAGTCTTGATCATAATTTAATAATTTTCGTTAATAACTTCTTTAATTCTCGTTTATTTATTTGCTTCGTTGCCGTGTTTGTTTATTTTTTTCCTCGAGAGTTTGCGATTCTCGATTTGGCAGCGGCGAATAAAAAAAATTTAATAAGCTTTGAATTGATTGTGGAGGCGCGGAGAAAAGACAGAGAAATCAATTTGGAACGCGGATGTGGGGAAATGAGAGGTCCGATTCTGGCTCTTGGAATATTCGGAATTTTAACTAGAAGAAAATCGAATAAGGTGGAAATTTATGCCAGGGTTTTGAAATTTAAATGGAAAAATTTCATGCGCATAATTTAAGGAAGAAAGTTTTAAATTGAATATAATAAACCTATAAAAGAGTTCATCTGACAGTTTTTTCATCCTATTTTCTGTAACAGTTCCAAATCGCCAAATTCCTATTTATTGTTGCCCTGATATTCCTATTTATTGTTGCACTAATATGTATATATCAAGATGTAAGGGAATATCAGCTACGATTGTGTGTTATTACGATATCTAAGAAATTTTCACACACTTCTTCAAGACATTATAAAATTCTATAAAATATTATAATTTATAAAAGAGAACATCGTTAACATCATCGTGTCCATAGAATTAGTATTTACAAAAACTAAACCTTTTTAATTTAAAAATATGAAGCATTGTAATTATAGGTTATCTGATGTTCAAACATTTAAACATCATATAACCTGTAATTTCCTCTACAAAATCCGATTTTAAATTTATATCGTGCCCTTTATCACATCTTCTAAATTTTGTTTTATACACATAATTTTTTATGAATAAAAGCAAAAATTTATTTACAGAAACACTTTATTTTACAACGTTTTTATCAATTATATACACAAATTTTACGACTGTAAATGTTTGCACCTGTTAATATTTTTTAAGAAACCCAGAAAAATGTCTTTTAATTCTTCAAAACCCAATGTAAGTCAATACGTAAAATCACCTACTCAGAAACAACTATCAACCACATCGCCAAAATTCAAACACCTGACCCCCAAACAATCCTTCCCAACATCCCCTCAAGCAAAAAAAAGAAAATATAACCCCAAATTCCCTACTCTCAACGTAAAACCTTCCAAATAGGCCCCCTCCACAACCCCCTTAATAGAAAAACTCGATCCTTGCCCCGAATTTGCCATTCATGGCCTCCCAACCCCCTTTCCAGTCCCGAAATTGCACTTTATCCCGGGAAGGGACCCGGAAAACACAGGATCGGCAGCGAAACGCTTTCCTGCATGATGAATGTCCTTCCGAAAGCAAATCGAAAGTCAATCCGCCGATATCAATCAAAAAAGAGAGGAACGAAAAGAGGGGGAAATAAGAGAGGAGAGGGAACTTGCCCGGTCTAAGCATTAAATGTCGCTGATGGCCGGTGTTTCATTTTCGCTCGTTTTTGAGGTTATGAGAGGGCGAGGGGTACGTAAATATCACGGGAGCCCCGTGTGCCCTCGTGGAATGGATGCGATGAATTGAATGAGGGAGGGAGGAACGAAATGACTCGACCTTGCCTGTTTTAATGCCGCTATACGAGTGTTGTCCATTTTAAAGCCCTGGACGCTCAAGTAGCGACAAGCTCCCCAAAATGGCGGACAACCGCAAGTATCGCAAGGCCGCTATGGGAAAACGGAGTTTTGTTAGTTGAAATTAAAGCACTGAATGCCCTTTCCCTGGTGCCTCCGTGCAGCTTTCGATTTGGATTGGATTCAGTAGCAGTGGTCCCGAAAATGGCGGACAATTGAACCCTTGTCTAGAGCCTGGAGTACTCGCTCCATCCAGGGCTGTAGTCCATTTGACGTTGAAGTAGGATCCATTTTTACTTTCAGAGTAAAAACTATCCGGGTTGGTGGGCCGTGGTCTAGAAAAAAGGCTGACTGTGAACTTGTTTTACCATCTTGCGAAGTTGTGGAAGAAACGGCTGAATCCTGTTTTATTGTTTTACCACGGCCTACCAACCCGGATAGATTTGGCCGGATAGATATTATATTCGGCTGCGAGATCCTACGGGTTTAAAGGATCTTTCTTGTGATAAAAACATTAACAATATTTCTTTGAATTTGTATTTCTTTTAAACTTTGCTCGTGTATCCCTTTATTTTATATCACCTTCATTTAAACGTTTTCTATACCTTTTTTCCTTTCGGTTTATACTAGATTCTAACGTTTTTTGACAATGGAGGAATAAGTTGTAAGAGCAAGCGAAGGAAGTTGTTCCCACAGCAATGTCCGAATGCGGATCTAAATTAGACACTTTACTTTAGAAATATGATTAGTTTGTTAAATACATGTGCATAAATGGCGTTTTTGGGTAATAATTTCCATAGAATCTTAAAGTATTTTTGATTTCGCGGCATATTAAATTCATTAAGTGTTAAGCTCACCAGCCAATAAGAGTTCGCAGACAATCTGTTTACTCAGTTTTTCTTCCGATTCTCAGGATTTTATTGTCAAGAAAGGTTGTAATCTAGTATAGTAACTTAAACCGTTACTTTGGATGTGTGAAATTAACATTTTAATACTGCCCATACAATTTTCTTTGTCTTGGATTAAAAATTCTATGAAATGCATTGAATCCTTGACTTAATACTTTAAACATATTTACTCCTTTTTTCACAAGTTCCTTTTTCATTTGGTGGAATTCTTTACTGAAAACATAATTCTATTCATATTTATAATGATGATGGAACGTATTCTTTCAAAAAGTTTTCTGTAGTTACGGCACTTCATATAAATACCTGGAGAGAAGCCAACAGCTGTAGCACATTATCGTAACTATTCAAGTTGAATTTTGTTTTTAAACTACGTTGTGTTAAAAGCTTTCTTTCATCTAATGGTTACTTGTTATTCTATGTATTAATTCATTACAGCAAATACTTTATTTTAAGTAAATGCATTGTTTAAAAGTTAAAGATTTAAACCTTACCTAAACGTATACGTGAAGTGTATTGAATGAATAGGTAAAAATTTTTATTTAATGTATCTACGTATAGTTCGTAACTATTTACACAATTTTTTAAGTTTTTAACTGTTCATAGAAAAATCATTATTTTTTCAAATAATGGAATGTATAAGTGAGCGAGTAAAAATTTACTTTTGTAAAAATACTGTTAACTTAAATTTACTTTTAATTATATTTTTACATTTTACTTTTGGGTGTGTAAATAATTTTCTAACAAGTAGGCTGTTTGTTTTTATCAAGCCCCATAAAGTATTTGGCATATTTTTTTAACAGTTATTCAGTTTGACTTTTTTAAGCCAGCCTTCCTAATAAAAGTTTCAAATGAAGTTTAATAAAAACCTTATTTCTCTAATGTTTCGAACACTAAAATGTTATGATAATGCATTTCGTTATAATTAAAGCTCTAATAGTCTTCAGTTCACTATAGAAGCATTTTCAGGCGAAAACTTTTTACTTTACAAAGTCTTTTAGCATTATTATTCTACACTGCTGGCCATCCAAAATGGTACACCAAGAAGGAAAAGAGATATCAACGTCAAATTTATACCAGATGTTATTTATTATATTAATAATATTTGATCGAAAATACAGCCCTCTACGAGCCGAGGAAGACGAAAAAATAAGTAATTAGTGTTGCCGCCTCGTCTCTCAATAATTACTTCTACACGCCGCTCCATTGAGTGAAAGATCCTTTGAATGCGTCTTTGGGGAACAGCATTCCATTTTGCCTTCACTCGTATCCAAAATTCATCAGTTGTACAAGCAGGTGCTGCATGCCGGGTTGGGCGTTTTCCAATCAATGACCATACATGTTCAATAGGCGATAGATCCGGAGAACGGGCTGGCCAGGGTAATAACCCAATATGTTGGGCTGAGAAGGAGGCTTGGACAATCCACGTGTGGTCGGGCATTATCCTGCTGAAATGTGACCGCAGGCAAGCCCTGATGGTAGGGGAGAAGAACAGGCTGCAGCACCTCAGAAATTTCTGCGGACTGTTAAGAGTATCAGTAATTCGTACCAGGGGGGTGCGAGTGTGGTATCCAATACCACCCCACACCATAACACCGGGTGCTGGACCAGTATGACGATGCATAACAAAGAGGTTTAGCATCCTTTCTCCAACGGTGTCTCCAAACTCTTATACGGCCATCATGGTGCTGCACTATAGTCTGTGTAAATAAAATAGGCGGGTGGACGTCATCAGTTGAAGTTGGTTGCCTTGGTAACGAAGGAGAAAATGTGAGCCGTTCTGCTTTATTTTTGTACATCAGTTAAGGCAGGACCTGAAATTTTCGGTCGCCAACTTAAAGTTGGCGGGTAAGTTTACTCATGCATTTCGTCAGGTGGGCAAGCAGTGTTGCAGAGTTGGGCATCCACACGATTGAAATTTCAATCGTCAATTGTACAAAAAATTCAACCACGATTAAAATCAATTGCGGCTGAAAGTAATCACGATTGTTTTTAATGGAAATTGAAGCTAAATGTCACCGGCGATTGAATTTTCAATCGCAATTAACTTAAATTGTGGATAACAATTAATCATTCGATCGCGATGAATTTCACAAGAGAATTAAATTAATTGCTGTACTTAAGATTATTTAAGACTTCATGGGGATGCTGTAAAGTGGCCCAAGGGGTGGAAGAAAATTCTCAGGGCTCGTACGCAATGATCAAGTGTTTTACATCTTAGAATCAAAAACCACTGTCTTCTGGTGTGTTTCGGGAATATTTTTAATTAAAAGTGGAATAGCTCATTTAATTAATTAAGCGTGACATCATTAAGTTGAAAAAGATCCAAACCAATCAAATGAGCTTCTCCAACGATCTGAAGCAAATATTATTATTATTTGAATTAGTGGTAATTGATAGGTGGATTTATTATAGGTAGGGGTTTCAATTGTTGTCTGGTCGTAAGTGGCCAGTGATCGGGACCCCCAAAGTTGCAGAAAGGAGTGGTGGGGTTTAATATTAAGGTGACGATTTTAAAACATGCAATTTAGATACAAATTGTTAAATTTGATCTCTTGCTTTCATTTTCATAAACCTTATAACTTTAAGATCCTATTTTTGTATAAAAGAATAAAATATTTTCCCAATCATGAGAATACTTTTTGTTTTAAAATTTAGATTTTTTTTTTGCAAATGTAACTAATATATTATGTGGCTTCAAGTTATAGATTTGTGATAGTTAATTAATATACAATTATTGATAGTAAAATTATATAAACTTTATTCAAGAAAAAAGTATCAAAATATGTTTAATATAGAAATTAAATTAAAGTATGTACCTTATACTTTTAATTAAACCTCAAGATTTGCATATATTTTTTCATAATTTTTAAAGAAAAAAATATATCTACACAATATTTAAAAACGAAAATATCTAAAAAAAAATTAAGTATGTGAAACTCATATTCAACACCTCAAAAATCATCGTGATGTAAGTAAGATGTTTCCGAGATACTTAAATAAAAAACAGTCGCCAAAATATCTCGCGAGTTCTTCTTTTCTCGCCAATTCGAAAAAAAGGAAGATATTCGCTTGGCAACCTTCCAGCTTAGCGTGCAGTGGGAAAAAAGTAAGACTGGTGGAAACCATGGCAACGCGATGGGAAGGGGTGAGGAGACTGGGGAAACCACGTGACATTTCAACCGCCGATTCTAATTACACAGACTATAGGGTGTCTCAAAAAAAACATTTTTTAGAAAACCCTCGCTCCCCAGGGCTTTTCCCATTCCTTTTGGTCCCAAAAGATAGTGTGTGAAGTTTCAGCCCCTTAAGTTAACTCTAGGGTTTGCCTGTAGAGCCCCAAAGTTTGAAAAAAGTGGAAAAAATGACCAATTTTCAGAATTTTTAAAATTATATTTTTAGATCGATACTGCGATAAAACCGGTTCAAATGTGTCATTTGAGACTTATTTTGGTGGAATATATTTATTTATGTGTATTAACTGTACCCTATAGCCCCTATAATTTAAGATTAAAACGTACTGCTAAGGGACGTTGCACTCGCCAAAGCCTATAATGCACTACCGGTGGACGAAATGAATTAAATCCGAATTTCTTCAAAAGAACTCCCTCAAATGATGCCATTTGGAGCTAAAATTATATTATAAATTATAAAAACAAGTGAAATAACAGTTTTGGGCCCTTCCACTGAGCTTTTAATGTAAAAAGTGTTTTTCTTCAAAACTTCTCGTTTCCAGCAGATAAAACCCAAAACTTATACTAAAAAAGGGGGTTGTTGTACTTTTTTGATACCAAACTTTGAAATCTTTATAAGGGTTTCGTTTTTAATAAGTAGAATTAAATTTTAAAGCGCACAGATCGGAAATGACATGGATATTTCCTATACCAGACGTGAAAATCTATTTTCTTTTTTTTAAGTTTGGAAAATTACTTCCTTTAAACGTATTAGCGGAAAATTTTAATTAAAAACTTCTTTCTTTAACATTTCAACCAAGATTCACAAGTATTAAACTATTTTCCTAACTTTGAAAAAAGAAAATAGATTTTCACTTCTGGTATAGGAAATATCCATGTCATTTGCGATCTGTGCTGTTTAAAATTTAATTCTACTTGAAAAAATGAAACCCCTATAAAGGTTCCAATGTTTGGTATCTAAAAAAGTTCAACAAACCATTTTTTTAGTATAAGTTTTGGGTTTCATCAGCTGGAAGCGAGAAATTTTGAAGAAAAGCACTTTTTACATTAAAAGCTCAGTGGAAGGGCTCAAAACTTTCATTTCACTGGTTTTTATAATTTATAATATCATTTTAGCTCCGAATGGCATCATTTTAGGGAGTTCCTTCGAAGAAATTCGGATTTAATTCATTTCGTCTACCGGTAGTGCATTATAAGCTTTGGCGAGTGCAACGTCCCTAAGTAGTACGTTTTAATCCTAAATTATAGGGGCTTTAGTGTACAGTTAAGACACATAAATAAATATATTCCACCAAAATAAGTCTTAAATGACACATTTGAACCGGTTTTATCGCAGTATCAATCTAAAAATATAATTTTTAAAAATTTTGAAAATTGGTCATTTTTTCCAGTTTTTTCAAACTTTGGGGCTCTACAGGCAAACCCTAGAGTTAACTTAGGGGGCTGAAACTTTACACACTATCGTTTGGGACCAAAAGGAATGGGAAAAGCCCTGGGGAGCAAGGTTTTTCGAAAAAAGGTTTTTTTTTAGACACCCTAGTGCACACAGAAGCGTGACTCGTCTGAAAACACTATGTCATGCCATTCGGATCTCCATCTCCGCCTTTCAGTGCACCATTGGAAACGCAAAAGTCTATGGTCTAGAGTCAAAGGTATGCGAAGCAATGGACGCCTAGCGGACAATTCTTTCTGTTGCAAACGACGTCGAACTGTTCGTGTAGGCACTGATTGTTGTGCCACACTCTGTATTTGTAGATATATGGTTCGAGAAGTGGCTGTACGCTTAATGCCATGTGCACAATATGCCTGTCTTCTCTTGGAGTAGTGTGAAGAAACGGTGGCACCCGCTTCAGTCTATCAGTCGTACCCCTCTGTATCCAATGACACCATATTCGTCTGAGTGTGTTATGACTACATCTAACACGAAGACTGATTTTTCGAAGGGATAATCCGCTGTCTCTGTACGCAACAATTCTGCCATGGTCGAACTCAGAAACGTGCTTAAATGGTATCCGAGCTTTTTTAAGAGGCATAATGAAGCTACCCACAAAAAAAAATTCAAGAAATAATCATTCATATTCATCCAAACAGCAATGTTTGATCCCTCAATATTCAACTTGAAAAGGGCGCTGCAGTCGCTCTTGATGAGCTAGTGCGCTGAAATTTTAATCATCTGCATATACCCTAACGGTTAAGATTCTATGCAAATTTCAAGAAGATGGCATAATTCCTTCATGGTATACCATTTTGGATGGCCAGCAGTGTATAATATGAAAGAAATAAAACGAATTTCTTTTATATTATATTCGATAAAAATAGTTGTTAAAATACTGAACTTTGCTTAACTTTTATAACCGATCAATATCAATTTCTACTTAAGGTAACTGCCTGCGTTGGGAGGCCTTTTTTTTAAATATTAACTAAATAATTATTTAATTGCTATTTTCTGATAGCTAATGTTCTAAAACAATGAAAATCATTCAAAATAGAATTTAGAAAAAATTGTTTTTTTAAATATTGAGATATTTCAATGAAAATAAGGCTAAAATTTCAATTTGCGCCAACAACTCCTGAGAATGTTCTTTTATAGGTACAATTAAAATTTTTGAAGGATTTTGATCCAAAGACACTAATCTGTGTTACTATCTACAAAAAATCTGAGATTTTTAAAATAGAAAAGAAATACAGGCACTTGAAATCGAAAAAAGTAAAAATTCATGAAAAAACCCATTTAAATCAAGTTTACACACTTTAAAAAATACCTTAATTCAAATATTTTTCTTAGATTGTAGAAGATAACATGCGTTATAATATAAAGAGTGAAATAAATCAAACATAATCAGAATATTTTAAGTAGTTTAAGAGTAATCACTGTTACCGTCATCCAAAATATACAAAAATGTCATTCTTCAGAAAAAGGCTTTAAAGTTTTAAAATTGTATGCATGTTGTTATGAAACCAAAAATAAGAGGGAGTGTTTATGGAGCTTATCCAAAATAAAGGATTGAATGCTAGTTTGTTAGATTAAGACTTCAGACGAATTTAATATTCCGACTGGGCATTATTTTTTGTTATTATAATATAACGAGAAATCAACTTTAAGGTTTTAATCAGTATTCAAATTTTTGTCATTACAGCCTAATATAAAACGAAATGTTAATAATTAATTCTTGACGATTTTAAAAAACATTGATGAGCTATTTAAAATTCCTACTAAAAGTTAGAGTGTGCTGGATTGAAAATATTCATTCTACCATTAATTTATGAAAATATACAATTAGGGATATTAATTACCTTAATTGGTTGTTGTTTTAACTTATCCTTCAAGAACTAATCAGTTTATAAATTAATCACATTCGTCCACTTAATCTAAGTATTATTTGCTAATCTCTTTAATTTACACTTGGAAAGAAAACTCCCGATGGCGTGAAAAGGATATAAAGAAACCTATGAATCAACTCCCGGTCAATTAACCCTAATTTCTCACTCGCTCTACCATAAACTAATTGCTTGATACCAATCCATCCCCCAAAAATCTCTCCAGATCCATCTCATACAAACAAAAACTCTCAAAAAAAATATAAACTCCTTCCTTCCGATTTCAGAAGTAAATTTGTTAACTCGGAACAAATTGCCCGCAAGTAATCGATCCACTGATCCAGCCGAAGAGTTTTCACACCCAAAGACGCTTTCTCACTGATGCCATCTCGAAATACTGGATCGGAAATAATCTCCTGAATAATGAGTTAATCCTGCAAGAATTTTCCGGGCTATCGCCATTCATCAGGGATCCGGAAATTTCCGGGGAAGTGAAGGTGATGGAAGACACTCAGCGCCATCTATTGGTGATTCCTTGCTGGGAAAAAATGGAGGTAGTGTTTATCCTCGAAAGAGAAAATCATAAGAAATGAGTCGATGGTGTGATATGTGATCTTTTATCTTGAATCATTGGAAGAACTTGAACGTCAATTATACTATCTGTTATTCTTATGCTAATTTAAAAATAGCACTACTCTGTTCTAAAAAATCAATCCGATACAACGTAGTTTCTTTATTTTGGAACAAACAGTGGACATTGATATGTTTTTTCCTGTACAAATTTTAGAATAGTTGGATGATGGAGGATAATGGATACATTATTATCAGTCTAATGTAACTTTTTGTTTGCTAATAATAGTTACATTGAGACGTTTAATTATCATGATTAGAGGCATTGTTTTGTTTTGTTTTATTTGGATGAACTATTAATTTCATTTTAACAATCAGTTGTTTAACAATATTTTTGAGTATTGTATAGTATTATGTTTTTGGTAAATTTAATTTGCAAAAAATAGCTGTAAAATATTGTTATAAAATACCCTTAAAACCATTTTTTGGTCAAGGTAGTTTTACTGTTTTTTATTTTTTAAGTATGATAAATATGAAAGTAGAAAATATTTATTACAATAAATAAGTATAAATACTGTAACTTTTTTTGTAAAAGGTATACCAAAGCGCCGTCGTTCTGGTGCAGGGGTTCCCAAACTTTTTTGGCCCGTGGTCCCCCTGACGACATTTTTCGTACCCCGTGGACCCCCTGTGTAAGGGACCGTTCAAAAAGTAGCTAAAAATATTATGTTTTTATACAAATTTCAAAACCACGCATACATTTTGTAATTTTTCAAGTGTTTTTTCGTGCATTGATAATTATTTGATTTCACACTTTTACATATTAAAAATGTTTTTTAATTTTTGCCTTCACAAGATAATTTTAAGGAAATTATAACAATCAAACATTTAAAAAGTTTAAATAAAAACAAAAAAAAATTTTTAATATCACTACATTTCAAGACACAAAACTTTTAATCTTAACAATAAGTTTTGGCCTCAAGCTTGTCAAAGTTAATGGCTTATGAGTGAGTGCCAAATCATAAAAGTTCAAAAATAACTACAATTTTTATAGGGCATGTTAACAAACAATATTTAATTGAGTTCAACTATGAAAAGAAATCAAATTGCCATTGATATATGGTTACACAACTTTTTTAATGAAATTATAAAAATAAAACATTTAAAAAGTTTGAAACTAAAAACAAATCTAAACTTTTAATATAATTGCATTTCAAAGCACAAAAACTTTTAGCTTTAACTCTAACTTTAAAACTTAAACTTTAAAATTTTGGTCACAAACTTTTCAAAGTTAATGGTTTATGAGTCAGTTATTTATTCACCCAATCATAAAATTTCAGAAATAATCACAATTAGGGACACATTCCATAATCGAGGTTTTCGCCAAACTTGGCGAGATCGTATTTTAAAGCGTGGAGGAAATCTCGCCAACATTTAACATTATTACATACATTAAAATGGTCATCGCCAAAATTTGGCAACATTTGGCGAAAACCTCGATTATGGAATATTACCCCACAATTAATATATGGCATGTTAACAAACAATATTTAATTAAGTTCAACCATGAAAAGAAGTCAAATTATACATTACGGAAATTGAGTTTTAATTTATGAAATTGAATTTTGTGCGGCTAGTCGGTGGCTCTTCACCGCGATAAGAGAGAAATAATTCCATCGCCCCCCTGCTAGCGTTGCGAGGACTCAGTGATAACCAACTTTTCATGTTATACTAAAATTTGATTATAAAAAAGACAAAATTTTTGAAACTTATCCAAGTTTTCCATTTTAATGAAATTTTTCCCGTGAACTTCTGAAAGTCGCTGTGGACCCCCTGGAAGTCGCTGTGGACCACTGGGGGTCCATATGGACCACTTTGGGAACCGCTGTTCTGGTGCGTCCTTGTGAAATCAAACTTTTAAAATCATTATATGATTTTAAAATTCTTTTAAGTATCTAGTAGTTCTAGAGTAAATACAAGGTTTTTTATAAACTTATACATACTCATAATAAACCTATAAATTTGCATATAGAAATACTTGAAATCCTATTATTTGGTACCTCTCTAAATCACTGTGCCCATGCAAAAAATCAAGTACAAATTATATAATCACTTATTTATATTACTTTTGCAAAACAGAACTTATCATTGAATTCAACGAATTAGGGATTATCTCATGCACACGCTTGGTTAAAAAATAAATTTTAGTAAACACATATATTGCTATGTATGTTAAATCTTTGAAAGGTTCAGTTACAAATAAAAAAAGTATTTACAGACTTATCGCTCACAATAACCACATCAATTTCCTCTGAACTATTTATTAATTAACACTCTTCGTTACCCCCACAAAGAACCTTCGTAATTCACTCATTTCCATAACCAATTCCCTTAACTAATCATCCCAACCATAATCTCCCTGCCCTTGAAAACCCAAAAGCACCCTTCAGAATCACTTAATCCCTCCCTCTATAGAACACTTCTCCTCCCTACGACATAGAGAACTTCATTAAGCTCCAGTCCTCAAAGCCATTCAAAATAATCAGCAACTCAAAGAACTCCTCAATAACATCAGGCAAATGCTCCAGACATACTCGCTCACTTTCATTAGTGACGAAAGAGGTCGGCAAGCAGTTCGAATCGGGACTTATTTTTTCACGCCCCTATATAGGTGGAGTTCTGAGCTCTCAGACGATCATATTGATTTAACTTAATCCATTTGTTGTTCATTGTTCTTTGGACCGTCTCGATCATGTCTGGATAATGTTATTGAGAATTGTTCTCAGTGTGAAAATCCCGAGTTTCCATATGGTTTATTGGTGGTTTGCGTTTTTTTTCATGGGAAATTAATGTTCTTGTGAGTATTAAACAACATTTACTCTAATTTTGGCAATTTGTTCTTTGAGTTTTATGTATGATGAAATGAATTCTCTTGATTAAAGTCAAATTACTGACTAGTTCATTTATTTTTTAGTTGCGTTAATTTTATGGATGCCTGAAAAGTAATCGCATTACTTTAGCAATTCATTGGAGTCTCTTCGGTATAATTCAGTTTAACTAAAATGGAATAGAAAATTTTTTTACAAATTAATATTTTGCTTCGATACTTAAATTGTTTTAGAAATGCAGTAATTGCATCATTATGTTATCTTTTAGATACTAATGGAATAATTCAATTAATGATACTTTGTCAAATATGATACCATTAATTTGAAAATGTATCTCAGAAGTTTTTCATAATTTGTTTTCTAGTTGCTTTTATGGGTTAACGACAATAAATTACTTAAAAATTAAAAACCTTATTTTAAGTAGTATTATTTGGAGATTAAAGTAAAATGGATAAAATTATGAATAAATTAAATATGAATTTTTAACTTTTAAACCTTAATATTTGTAAAATATATTTACCTCCTTTATAGGATCAGCTGTTTTTTTTCTATTGAACCATAAAGAAACTTATATCTGTAAAACGAGGGTTTTCCCTTATAGTAGGTATTACGCCTGAAAAAAAAACGTTAGAGTTCATGATTCCTGTAAAACAAGTTTTTCCTTGATGATAAACAAGAAAAACAAACAGGAAACAGGAAAGCAAACTTCCAAAGCAAAGTTAGCTTGAAACGTAAAAGGAGAGAATAGAACATTTCAAAATTTACGGAATGTGAAGAAAGGAGTTTACCTTCCTTAACTAGCTTCATTATAAATTTAAATGTGTTGTTTTTTTTTCAAAAGGTTGGGGTAAGTAATCTGCCATACTTGGTTACATTTATCGCGTAGATAGAATACATTTCTTTCTATAAAAAAGATAATATAAATGTGACCCATGACAAGAAACATATACATACAAAGTTTCAAAAATAAATCCCAGATTTTAGTAACTGAAATGTCAAGTTTTACAAGTTTTCCTCATAATAAAATCTGAATTATATGGTATCATTCTTTTCGTATTTTGAAAGGGAACTATCGTGATCTCAACATATACAGGGTGTAAAGGAAAGTCCCTTTACCCTGAAATAAATTGCTACCGGAGCAAGCTAAAGCTATGCAGTTAAGGTATTAAGGTATAGTCAATTGACCATGCCCTATCCGATGCAACAATTTTCAACACCCTCTAGCGGAAATTTTAGGAGTTAAAAATTTTATTTCAAAAACAATTAGAGATATGCTAAAATAGTCAATTACTAAGTTGTAGAGCAGCATCTATTTAGTAGGAAAAGATACCTTAAACAAAATATCTTGAATAAAAAAACCATCGGCGCAACAGCCCAAGTGGGCCAAGGCCTACGATGCCCATCTTCGTTTTCGTGACCGTGGGGCCTGGGGTGCAAGGCAAATGTCCCGGTTAGGTGGTCAGCACAACGCGAGACCCCCAGTGTTTAGTTCCCAAGCATGCTTGGTCCTCAGTTTATCGACCCACTGAAGGGATGAAAGGCTGAGTGGACCCTGCCCAGCCCGGGATTTGATCCCCGGACCTGTGGCGTGGAAGCGCGATGCACTACCACTGCGCCACTGGGCTTGAATAGAACCCCTAAAACGCACGCTCAATTAGGGTGAATTTACATAGATTTTACGTCTTAAAACGCTCTTCACGAGGCGAAAATGAAAATTTTTCAATTTAATGACTTAAGTAAATGACTAAAAGTATTCTTAGCTCATTAAATTGATAAATTTTCATTTTCGCCTCGTGAGGAGCGTTTTAAGACGTAAAATCTACGTAAATTCAACCTAATTGAACGTGCGTTTTAGGGGTTCTATTCAAGATATTATTTTCTTTAAGGTATCTTTTCCCTAAATCAATGCTGTTCTACAACATAGTAATGACTATTTTAGCATACCTCTAACAGTTTTTAAAAAATTTATAACTCCTAAAATTTCCGCTAGAGGGCGTTGAAAGTTCTTGCAACGGATAGGGCATAGTCAATTTACTTTACCGTTACCTTAATTGCATAGTTTTAGCTTGCTCAGTTAGCAATTTATTTTAGGGTAAAGGGACTTTCCTGTTCACCCTGTATAATATCTTATTAGTTTGGATACTAATGTTAAAATTGTTTTCCTTGATTTTGAATTTGAAATGTATTTTAGTTCTATGCTTTAAAGTTTTATGGGTCTAATTAATTTTTTTAATATCATTAAGTGCCCTATTGTAAGCTTTGCTAGGATCTCATTATAAATTTTTACCCACGTTAATTCCTGTTCTCCCTTTGAAACTCAATAAACCAGATAATCATTCACCCTCAACAAATACCCACCCTCAGACACCACCATAA
Source organism: Tetragnatha versicolor (assembly GCA_024610705.1). Taxonomy (NCBI): domain Eukaryota; kingdom Metazoa; phylum Arthropoda; class Arachnida; order Araneae; family Tetragnathidae; genus Tetragnatha; species Tetragnatha versicolor. The sequence continues at coordinate 31,213,420 of JANDEH010000002.1, read as the reverse complement.
CAACTCAAAGTCATTCAAAACTCCAGCCAGCGGCAATATTTTCCACCACCATCTCACCACCACTAAATAAACACCCACCCTTGGCGCATTACCGGAGTGCTTGGCAAACAAAGGAGCCGGCCAAAGATATCGCCAATCAACCGTCCTCTCAGAGACCTATCTTTCCCAAGGAATCTATCTGGACGCACTCGGTTTCCATCCGGGCCTGATATGCTAATCAGCGGAACAAAGCCGAGTCGAGTTGAGTTGAAACAGGAGCCATTCTGACGAAGTTATGTGCCATTTGGGAAACAAAAGGCCGTTGCTTAATTATCCTCCCGGTCACAGTGAAAGGTTTCCGCGCGTAAAATGATCTGCAGAAAGGGTTATTGAGTTGAGTTGCCATATTAATTTAGAGAAGGAGGATCGCCCTAATGGGGTTTGAGGAGGGGAGGGGGTGTTTTTTAAAGGGGGAGGTTTTGAATGCGTGGGAGAATAATTGGAGGGGTGATCATGGGATTGGTTACCCACATCGAATGACCCTGTTTTGAAGTAGAGTTGAGGCATTATTTTAACAAGCTATATGTTAAGTGAGATCGTTGCCTTGGAGCTAGAAGATAATATCGTTGTTGGGGTTTGTGCTATGAAAAATCTACTTGATTACGTGTAATAGAAACCCTTATTTTTTTGTGAGGAAATTTCCTTCATGACTTCCTCCCTAGGGTTAGAATCCATTATTCCGTATCAAAATGATGGGAGATCTTTGATGGATCTGGAAGCTGTGCAAAAATACTAAAGATGTTTTTTTAAGGTTTTAAAAGGTTCTTTATCCTAAGACATCGTCAAACAAAGGAGTGATATGATGGAGAGATTGGTAAACAAAATGTGTATATTTGAGAAACAATTTGGAGGTAATGACAATTATAAAGACCAAAGTATACGATTATCGTGTACCGAATCCTGAAAAACGCCACATCAGTCTTGGAGAGTTATTGCGAAGTAAATCAGTCATTTACACAGATATATGCAGCTCAAAACAGTGTACTATGAATAGAGTCAATGAAATCCCTAAAGTTTATTTTAAGCACATTTTACTTACTTCAATAATTCCAGATAATAATGGAACCCCTCCCCCCACAGATAAAAGCTGATTATAGTGAGTGCACTTTTAAACATTCCTCGAGTTTATATAATTGCCTGCAATTTCAACAAAGTTATTTCATATCATATTTTATTTATACTTTCCCAAAATAACATTTCAATGACTTAACCAGAACTTTAGACGTGGATTTATCTATACTTTTATGGATAAAAGATTAATCTACAGAGTTGACATAAATAGTTTAATACCTCTCAAAGAATAACAATGGACTTATTATAAAATCACGACGAATTCATTTCTTATCCATTTTTCTCAAAATGCCCTTATGAATCCAAATATTTTTCCAACTAAAGAAATGCCTCTGCCCTTTCATACGTACCTCACAATATCCTCATACATATTGGAGGTGGAAGAATTTATTATCTCCTCCTTATTCTATTTACGAACTCTTCTAAGCAAGACTGCATTACTTCCAGAGAGGCTCATAAAAGGGCATTCCTCATTATATACCTGGTCTCCCCATAATGGGGAAAGTAAGAGATCCCAAATTTTATCTCTGTACTTCATCTGATAGATATTATCGGTATGCCCCATCACGCTAGGAAATATGGCCTTTTCTTTTGTGTGTAATAATCACCACCTTATAGACGTAGAATAAAGTTATCTTTTATGCTGTCGAAATATCTTATCTTCAGCAGTGATGAATACGTTGTGAACTGAAGGACTACCTCAGGGGTGTTAAAAATAATTAGTATTTTCACTCATTTTCCTTATAAGCACTTTGACGTTTATAGTAGAAAAATATCTGACAGTTTATAACTTCAAGAGCTTCAGCTTAATTATATAATAATTAAAGTTCACTACCATTTCCTTCATTCCATTTTTCTGCGAGTTCACAGATCTGCTGAAACGAATAAAAGTGCAAAACCAAAAGTAAAGAGACTGGACTTTGAGAGGCCACAAGCTATTTTTGGGACTAAAAACAAATAGGGTAGGTGGGGGTAAAAACCCGCACGAGGCAAAACCACGCACCTCGATTTTTAATCGTTAATGATCGATTAAAAAGTTTAAAACCAGGTGGTTGGTTTGTCTTATTGTGATCTATTGTTCTACTAAAGTTCGTACCCCTAAGTCCCTCATGAGTTTAAAAAATGCTGTAAGTTTGTTTTTCATCATTTTGATGTAATTTTTCTGATCTTTTACTTAAACATTACATAAAATAGAGCTTGAGGAGAAATACAAACAAATATCTCAATGATAAGATAGCAATTCAACTTCAGTTTCCTTTTGAAAGAATTGCCTCAACATGTCTCTAAAAATAATAAGGCTTGTTTTTCAAAATAAAGTAAAACGGAGCAAATCCGCGCAGGTGTTTTGGGGCAAATCTACGCAGCTTAAAAAGCTCAGGAATTCGCCCCAAAAGGAAAAAGGGACTACTTGATCTCTAAAGAGGTTAATAAAGGTGTCCGTGATCCCAACCGTCTACCTGAAACCATCCTTTCTCCCTTTTGAGAAATATCTGGGAAATCTGAAATGAATTGCTACAACAGGTTGACAATTTTCATTAAAACTTATCATATTAATATTTAATATTGTTGGTTGGCTTAGAAATATTAAAACAACATTAAGAGGATTATTTCTAGTGCTTTTATAATAAAATATTCTGTTTATCCATATTTATTTCACTTGGGCACCAAGATTTGCAAGTGCGGGTCTTTGCCCCATTTTGCGAGGCAAAGACCCGCGATTTTTTTTTCTACTAAATTGTAAATTTCTCCTAAAATACCACCAATAAGAGTTTAAACTTGGGTTGGTTTTTTAGGTAGGATCTCAATCTAACATCTCCAATTGAAATTTCGGGATTATCTACCCCCTTTCGACGACAATGTTCAAAAAACTGAAAATTGCGTGGCTTTGCCCCCACCTACCCTATACAGTGTTGAAAGACGCTTTTTGAGCTTACTAGAATTCAAGACAGTTACCCGAACTGATTAAATGTTGATTTATGAGAGCATCTTAACCCTACAGTGCATACTGTTGCCATTTGGCAACACGACATTTTTCCCCATTTTCTTCTCGAACTTCCATTTCCAAACGACAACACCATTCAATAAGTATAATAAATATAACATTTCATTGTAGTAGCACTTTAGATTGCCAATAAATGGCAGCAGGGGTACTATTTTGAGACATTTGTTAGTAGCTAGTGAGACCAAAGTCAAGACACAGAAAACGCCAAAATAAAAGGACCATATAAATTAAAATAAAAAAAAATAACACCTTGAAAAGATAAGTTGTTTTTTATATTTTTAGAGCATTTGGTGTTATTTCATTTCACAATTAATTTCACAAGGGACACAAATTAATTTCACAAGGACAAAGTTTTTTGTCAATTAAAAGTAGCAAAAAATTAAAATAATTTTTTTGTATTTTTTTTACTAATTTACACCATAATAGAAGACACATAAATGATTTTCAAGTGAATTTAAAAAATCATGCATTGTAGAGTTAACATTTAAAAGTAAAATAGTAGGTATCTCAAAACTTCGTTTATGCAGATTCAAGGTTTTGTCATTGTGCCAACGATATATAAAAACAAGGAGGAAAGGGCAACTGTTTTGGATCATTGAAATACAGACAATATTAATTAAAAGCAAAAGATACGAAATAAGATCATCGTTCAGTTTGGAAAATTTCTGCGAAAAAATGTCACTACTCTAAGGTAAATTGATAACTAATTTTATGAATTGGACTAAATACGTATGGATTATGTGATGGTATTTTGAGTTGATAGGTTCGTAAAATACACTTTTATTACGTGTATTATTTAGAGGTATAAAAGTTTAATTCTTGAGTAACATTATTCAGTTTTTAATACTTCCCAAACCCTCTGAAAGTTGAAAAAACAATTAAAAAAAGTTTTCACAGGCCTTCTTTTAATATTTGAAATAATTTTATTTGAGATAACTCCCCTTGAGTGCAAGCACTTTATATTTTGTTCTGAACTGCAAGTTTTTCATTCCATGAGTAATTAACGATTTGTGGTAAAAAAAATCTCAGGAAAGCAAAATATATCCCCTCTATCCATATTCAGAGAACAAAATCCTTTTATTACCCATTTCCGACCAAAACTAAGTAAGAGAAAAAAAGCACAAAAGCCCCATAACGAAACATTTTATAATACAAGCATTTACGTTAATTGAATTCGGAAAACACAAAAAGGAACTAGGATCCCCTCGTTCTTTTGACATCGAACTTAATCTGGGTAGTCTCGAAATTAATTATGGATTGAAAACTACATCCTCAGAGAAATAAACGAGAATAATGATTAATTAATTGAAGCAGGTATGGCTCCAGCTTAACCCTAAAGTAATGAAATAATAATTTATCATCTCAGGTGCTTAGTTTTGAATATAAAAAAGCTTAATCTACTTCTTCCGGGAATCTGGTGGAGAGAATAACAGGATTAAATGCTAATTGTATTATCTTTGACCCCCTGATTAAGCCTTAGGCTTAACTAATACTGCATAAATGAGTTTAAGGTATTAAACTTCAAGAAGCTCGAAGGTTTCTTTAATGATATACCACAATGGGTTTTAGTAAATCGTTAAAAATCAGAAAGAATGGTTAAAATCAGATTAATCATTAGAGATGATGTTTTTCTTTATTCGTGCATTATGTTCCTCTTCCTGAACTCTGGAAAATTATTATGAAGGTAATTTATTTTAGAAATCAAGGGAATATCGAATTTTGATTATCATAAATTACAATATTATTTTTTTTGTAAAAGACTGATTTATAAATCTTGGAAGATAATATTAACGTATTATTGAGATTGGTCTGTTTTGTTGTATTGAATAAATTACTTTTTCAGTTGAGCTGTTAAACAAAGCCCAAGGCTTAAAAATCATGATTTCTGAACTTGATTTGTCAGACTAAATAGGAACTAGACTTTTATTATAAACTAGCTGATTTCCCCAGCCTTGCACGGGTAGAGTGTATTATAATTCCTTTTTTAAAGTTATCCCAAGTTATATGTCCGATTCTCGTATCACCAATCTCCCACGTGTCCTCGTTACTTTTCATATTCTGGTGTTCCCGGTACCTTTTCATATCATAGTGCTTATTTAGATATTATTCATCAGAACGGGCTTTGATTGTTTTTATAATTTTGAAATGTCGATTATTCTTTGCTGTGGTTTAGTTGTTATTCCACGTGCAAGCTCACTACTAATCCTATTTCCCCAGCTATCCCTCCTTTAAAAAAATATTTAACTACACTTATTTTCAAACCTATTTCTTCTGACTACTTTTCTAAAAATTACAATCATGGTTGGTTATAGTTTATGGCCCAAGGACCATATTAAATCATATTGATGTAGCCAAACAAGCTAACTACACAAATGGATATCTGAACTAACTTAACCAGACTTATCATTTTCAAACAAACTTAAGACTACGGAGTGCTGTTTTATGTATAATTGTTATTTCAATTAAAAGATATCAACCCTAAGACTGAAACAAAACAAACATACAACCCCCATTCATCCCTACATTCTTACCGTAACCCTCTTAGTCTTACTTCCAAGACATTTCAATCGCAAGTTAGTACACTTGCCCTTATACACTACTGTTCATAAATTAAGGACGGAACTGTTTTTTCAACATAACACCTAGTGAAATTATTTTTCATCAATGAAAATCATACCAAGATATGTTCAATGGGTGAGAATACAGGGCCCGAAAGCAAATTTTCTCTACCAATATTTTAAGGGGGTAAATAGACCCTCCATTGAAAATGGAGTCCCATTACAATTTGGAGCTGTGGCAGAAACGTCTGTGTAAGAGGTATTTTACCGAAAACTTTATGTTTATTGTAATGAATATGATTACTCCTGAACTCAGTGCATATTTTTAAAAGCGTGTGTTACCTTTAAATGGTATTTTTTTAAGTTTTATTGATAGAAATCGGTCTAATCATCATTTTTGGCAAGTTTTAGCTTCTGGGTCATTTTTGGTAATTGGTATCTTACCGTCAACCATGTTTTTAGTAGTTCTTACATGTGCTAGATTATGTTTAGGTCTGGAGACCCTGAAAGTAAATTATTTCTTTCAATATCGTGACTTTCAAGAAACTTTGAGATAGCCAAATTGTGATTTTGTGCAACTTTTTCTCTCATAAAGAGAAATTCTTGATCTGAAATTTCTTCTAAAAGAAGCGAATGGGACATGAGAACCCAGGCACGTGATCGCAGACATCAGGGAAAATTTTTTTCGTGTATAGGGAGTGTTGAAATGTCTATAACAGTAATAGAGTATCAATGGAGAAATTATATCTCTTAAAAACTCATTTCAAAGGTAATGGAGATATTTTTACAACTATATGTTTCTTTTTAGGTATGTCTACGTCCATAAACACTAAAAATACTTTTTTTTCAAACATTAATAACAGATGTCCTTTCTGTGAAACTATACAATTATGTTGTGCCGTTTGAGCACCTCGTATACACCGCAGATATTTTCACTGATGTTTGCTATTGCGTACCTGTGTTCTCATGTCCCATTTGATTCTCTTAGAAGAAATTTCAGGTCAGGAATTTCTCTTTATGAGAGAAAAAGTTGCACAAAATCACAATTTGGCTATCTCAAAGTTTCTTGAAAGTCACGATATTGAAAGAAATAATTTACTTTCAGGGTCTCCAGACCTAAACATAATCTAGCACATGTAAGAACTACAAAAAACATGGTTGACGGTAAGATACCAATTACCAAAAATGACCCAGAAGCTAAAACTTGCCAAAAATGATGATTAGACCGATTTCTATCAATAAAACATAAAAAATACCATTTAAAGGTAACACAGGCTTTTAAAAATATGCACTGAGTTCAGGAGTAATAATATTCATTACAATAACCATGAAGTTTTCGGTAAAATACCTCTTACACAGACGTTTCTGCCACAGCTCCAAATTGTAATGGGACTCCATTATCAATGGAGGGTCCATTTACCCCCTTAAAATATTGGTAGAGAAAATTTGCTTTCGGGCCCTGTATTCCTACCCATTGAACATCTCTTGGTATAATTTTCATTGATGAAAAATAATTTCACTAGGTGTTATGTTGAAAAAATAGTTCCGTCCTTAATTTATGAACAGTAGTGTATTATTCAAGCCTCAAATCCGCACTGTGATTCGTTCCCCTCCCCCTCTCCTCTCCCCTCTAAACGAATCGAACGCAGCTTTGCGTTCTATCAGGACGGGTCGGAAACGTGACAAAAGTTAAACAGATTTCTCGGGGACTTTTACGACTACGAAGTTTCCCCCTCGTCCCTGCATGTTTATGGGACTTCGTGAGTGTGCATCGTTCAGGCTCATCTTCGTCCGTCTTTGCCTGATCGTTTTATTCGGGAATGTTCGGGATTCGGGTTCGCTCGGGTGTTTCGATGTCTGGTTTCGCGTGGTGGGGATAAATGTGGGAGATTTTTGGGGAAGGGAGATTGTTGGCGATATATGTGGGGATTTTTAGTTTGGTGTGTTTTGCAAATTGAATTTTACTTTAAAGAGACATTGTGTTTCAAGGAATTTTTTAAATATTTTTTTAAGATAAGATGTTGTTTTTTGGAAAAACAAATGTTATCTATTGAGGTCTGAAAATATTAAGTACTAGCTGATATACCCGCCGATGCTCGGGAAAAAAGGATTTTCAAACTGGATGATAAAATAAATAAGAATTATTTTCTTCCCTACTTAATATTTATCAACCCCCTTCATCCCGCTGTTTTCATAAAATTCAAAGCAAATAAAAAATAAATACTTTAATGAAATCTAAAACAAAACAAAAAACTTTTTGAGTTTAAGTGTTAATAACCGATTTTTAAAATTAAAATTAAAAAAAGATCAGGGGGAGACCCCCTGAACCCCCTTGGTTGATTTATTACCAACTCATTCATTAAAGAAATCGCCTTCAATCCTACTACTATTATAATTGTGAATGTTTGTCCGGATGTTTGTTACTCTTTCACGCAAAAATTACTGAATGGATTTTAATGAAATTTTACCATAATGTAGCTTATACATCAGAATAACACATAGGCTATAATTTATAAAGAGAAAATCAGTCCTTCATTCTTTTTTTCCCGTTTTTCCTGCTTTTTTTCACTTATTTTTCCGTGTTTGAAAACCTGTTTTACCAGTCATACAACGAGTTAAAACTAAAACATTGTAAATGAGACACAGATCACTAGACTTTTTCGTTTACTAGATATTTTTTTTTAGTTTTAAACACTGGTTTTAAATTTCTTAATTTGTTCACTAGACTTTTTACAACGTTTTCAAATTTGTTATTTTATAAAGGCACCAAGATATTATTAAACATTATCAGAAACATCGGAATTGTAAAAAGTGACAAGAACACCGGGATTGGAAAATTAGCGAGAACATCGGGAAGGAAAAATACCGAGAACACTGGGATAGGAAATTTACCATAAAGACACCCAGAATACCGGAATATAAAAATTACCGTAAACACTGAGATAGGAAAATTACCGGGAACGCAGCCGGGATTAGAAAAATTACCATGATCACCGGGCACCGGGATAAGATTACCGGGAACACTGGGATAGGAAAGAGGCGCCTGGGATACCGGGATGATTTGTAATATTGCTAATTTACAAAATTATAAATGTATTTTAAGAAATATTTTAAAAAATAAATTTATACACCCCACCCGTGCAAGGCCGGGTATAACAGCTAGTCATGAAATAAAAGTAGACATCATTTGAATTACTGATATCAACTATCTAAAATGCTTCTGATGAAATATTGCTATTTTAAATTTCTATTGAATGGAAAAAGTTAAAAATTTTCGGTTAAATAGTTTTAATTTATTGTAAAAATTTATTTTATCACAAATTATTTTTTAAAAGTTATACTCAAAATATTTTTAAATAAATATTTCTAACAATAGAGGTTTTGCGTCACTTGGAAGGAGCAATAACCGTTATCAATTTAGTATTGAAGCTACGCATAAGAATTTAGAAAAGGGCCAAAAAAGACAGCTTAGAATGGTTTGAATTCAAAAATTCTTTCTTGAAAACCTTCCCGATTGTGTGAGGAACAACATGCTAAAATTTCATACCAATCGCATTAATGAGGTGGGCGATAGAAAGCAAAAACTAAAAACCGGAGTAAATATTCAAACCCCCGTGCACCCCCTCCAGAATGAAATATCGAAAAATCCAGAAATTACTTTCTTTGAAATATTCTTAAGAAGATAATACCAACCGGTCGCTTCGAAATATCAAATTATTAGTATGTGTTTCTTCTAAAATGTAAAACTTTGTTTATGCACAGTAAAATCGGGTTTTTGAAACTTTTAGACCCCTTAAAATTCGAATATCGAAAATTCAAAAAATGCCTTTCTAGATATTGTGGCTAGGTACTTTCCTGCGAAGTTACGAAGATCTAGGGTCATTTGGGACGGTGCTAGGCTCAAAAACGTAGAAAACACTCCAAGCACCCCTGTGGGTCAGAAAAAAAGAATTTCGAAAAATCCCTTCTTAGTGCGCGCATACACCGTAAAGTCTTCCACCACACCAAGTTTGGACTCTTTAGCCCCGGTAGATTTTGCTGTGCGTTGATAGGTGAACCGATGAATGAATGAATGAATGAACCGTAAAGCTCTTTTATTATTATAGATGTGGCCTTTTTAAAGCTATTAAATCTGTATACACTTTTGAAGATAGCTGGTGATTAAAATTTAATATTTTAAAAGAAATTTTGTTATTTTAAAATTACTTGCACATATTTGTATTTTTCATATCTTAAGTTATTTAATATTATTTCGAAATTGTGTCTTCAATAAAAAAAATTATTTTTTAGATCCTTAAGATATTTATCACTTTTGCAAATGCATAAAGAGGCCAAATAAATGGAAATAGTATTTCCATGTCAAAAATAATATTTGAGCTACTTTGAGGCAATTAGTTCATAATATTAAAAATAATTCCTTCGAGTAGATATCACATTATGCATTTATAATCTAAAAATAACATCCATAGCATTAAACTAAATGTAACAACTTTGAATTCCATATTTAATGGATTTTTGCTTTCATTCTTTCGTTTTCATTAGTTTATTTAAGCACAATTCGTTAATTCTTGAATTTCTATTTTTATGTCAGTTTAAAGTCGTTACAAAGTATAAATAATCTTGGAAATTTCTTAGTAATTTAATCTGATTTAAACAACATTCTATAAATCAATATTAATCAATTATGTTCAAACAGGAGATATAACTGGGTGAAACTAAGTAAATGAATTATATTTTTAAGGATTCTTTAAAAAAGTGCCATAAGATTTAAAATATTCCTACATTTCTTTTTTACACAATTAGAATGTGAACTGGTCCTTTTGGTGACATGAAAGTTTATCTTGACGATATCAGCCATAAAAGACGCATAGAATCTTCAACAATTGCCCTGAAGAGCAGGGAAATACTTCTTCCAAGAACTATAGTACATTCTGAAATATGTAAAAGTGACTCTCGCACATGGATCAACCAATCATCAACCAACTAATTAATCTATTCAGTATCCAGTATGTCTTGGTCTATCCCCCTTTTTTCAATATACTTTTTTTCTCGTATATATTTCTCAATGTTTTCTGTCTACCAGGTGATAAATATTTCAATAGATTTATAGGCCTTTCTATTTTCTTCGTCCTACATCCCCCTTTATTATATCGTTATCTTCAAATAAAGAGTAACAGTTTTTAAATGCAATGAAAATATTCTTTCTTCAGTACACTAGCCAATAAACATTTTTGGGATAAAATTTTCATTTACTACTACATTTATAATGATTTTCGAATCAGCAGATATGATGAAACTAAAAATTGGGGCTTATCTGGTAGTAAAATACAGTAAACCATTTGTTTTCGATGTTCTTATGCTATAATGTTTCTTAAAGTAAAATTTTAAACCTATGTGTTTTTATCTGAATGTCAAAAAATGAAATGTAAAAATTTGTCAACTTTAGGCTCTTTGAGAAACGGAAGACTCCTCTGATCGATTTAAAATTTTGCACATAGGCTTAGGATGTCAAAAAGAAAAAAGAGGGGGCTTCAAATTGTGCAAAATTCTTAAAACCCAAAACTAGGGGCCTCCTAATATATAGTTCTAAATTTGGAAAAAGCTTTAGTAAGCAGTTCTAAAAAGAGAATATAACAAGTATTTGAGCTGGTGTAATACCAAAAGCTGTTGAACTACTTGTTGATCTTTATTTAACTAGTCCACTCTAACAAAATCCCATCAACCCCTTTCTTTCCATCGTCCACAAAAAAACACCCCATACGCACATCATACAAACAAATAATCCGCAGAATCCATATATCCATTTCTGCAAACATTTATTGGTCCGGATCCTCCTGACATGCAGCAAGCGGGCAAATTATATTCCTCTCTCCCGAGAAAGCTTTTAGGGCTTTAAAGCAAACATCCCGCCGCTAAAAGCAACTTCTTTGGCTCTCTATTTGTGTCAAACTGTCAGCCGGAATGACGACCGGAGCGGATCTCTGCCAGTTAGCCGGCCAGTAATGATCCGGGATTGGGACGCCGAGGGTTTCAGCCTCGCCGGAAGAAAGTCGTTTTTTAGGCTGCTGCTTGCCGCTGTTCAAATTTCACGGTGCTTTGTGGGGTTGTTTTTCTGTCGATGTGTTTGATTTTTTGCTTTGAAAGTCGTGATAGGATGGGGTTGTTATATGTATAGTAAATAGGGTTTATGGAATCGTGATTGCAGAATTGTTGGTTGTTGTGGTGTTGATGGGATGAGGTGGAGCATGAAGGTTCTTTATTGTGGTAACTATTTGCCTTTTAAAGATTTATTGGCTTAGATTGTCTATGTAATGAATGAAGTAATCAATAATTAGCACGACTTTTAAAATGTATGTTTACTGTAAAAAGTTGTAGGGGGTTACTTTTCTTACTATAAAATTGATGACCATAGGGGATTTTTATAAGAATATCGCAAACATTGATAATGAGGAAGTTGCATGATTTTTTTAATTTTTTGATCGATTCCTCTTGCAAAAATAAGCAACTACCCAAAATTTGAGGCCGATCGAGAAATTTTTTGATTGCCAAAAAAATTAACAAAAAACCCCTTTTTAAAAGCGCTCGAAAACGCCAAGAGTTTGGATGTGACGTCATCTTATACTAAACATTGTTGTAAAGCAATGGAGTTGATGGTATTATTGTTGACGTCATCCTACAGTTTAAACAATAAACGTTTTCAGTCACGTGTTTTTTTTCTCGACTTTTAAATTAAAATATTTAATTACCTGTACATTTTTTTGAAAAACTGACTAGATATTTCATTTTACCATGCAAAAAAACATACGGAACACTTGTTTGTTTTTGAAAATCTGACACATGCAACTTCCTTATTAAAAAAGAGGTGCTAGGTCTGTGTTACTACCCTGAAAGTTTTCACAGTTATTGATTTTTTTCTAAATTTAAACATCACTACTTTAAATAACCCATCTCTTTGTTTGGGAAAAAGAGTATCCCACAAAAGCAAAACTGCTACTCTGCAATGATTACTCTCCCTAACCAACAGAAGGGTTGAAATTTCAAAGGTTTGCTTCAGTCTTGTATAGTGAAGCCCTCATCGTAGCATTAGATCGATTTTCTTGGTAATCCTTACACAATAATGGCCCTTACATAATTTGAGTTAACCATATTGGTTACCTCACAAAATTACCATTCAGCGAAACTTCAATCACCTCTAATCAAACATTTGGAAGCTGGAGATAATTATATGGTCTAGGATGTCACAACAAGAGCTTATATTAGCATTTGTTTACAACGGAAAATTTTAAAAACCAATTTAATAGATCTAAAGCTTGTGTTGAAAATAATAAAAAAATGCACATTGTTTTAAGCATAAAAATTCCCTCAACATCGTTATTTTGTTACATCGTACTTCCTTTTACATGTAATGTAACTCTCTGAAGTCATAAGCACCAATCCATACATACCTCTCCTTTTTAAGAGAAAATCCATATCCTCGAAGGAAGGCATTTATTTTGAAACATTGATCCGACCAGAAACTTCATACCCAGAAACATCTTTTATTCATAGCCTGGAATATTCAGTTATCCACCATTCAGGAGGTCCCAAAATATGAATAATTTAGGAAAGAAGAAATTTACAGTCTAACAAATTTGAATATGTGTTTTATGCGCAAGAAATAAAGGGAGCGTTATATACGGTAGGTCGTGTTTGGAAAACTCGATGCTCCTGCAGATACCCATTGCACATACTTACGAGTATTCAAATTATGTGTTGTAAGTTAAGACGTGCTGAGCAGTTTTGGAATTGCATAGCATTTATAGTAATAATGCAATGTTTGTATTTATGTTTGCGAAAAGTTTTAACCGTAATAAATGTGTCTTCTGTAACAGTTATGGGCAGCCTGTTTAAAAGGCCGTTCTGAATTTCATGGGAGATTGTATTTTACTGTAAAGTTCTTCTCAAATACGTTATTCTGAAAAATACTTTGAGTAAATCTTTTAAATTCACATCAAATGCAAAAACTTTTGTATTTGTGTGAGAAGTTATACTATTGAGAAACAATATTTTTAATGAAACATTGATTTTGTGGGCAATAGAATAATGAAAGCAAAACTTTTCTTACATCTCACATGTTTTTATATTTCTGGTTTTGTATTGTTATTCAATCAAAAAAGCTTTTATTTTAAGTACGTATTTTCTTTTATTATATTACCTTATTTAAGTACGTATTTGTTATATTACCTTATTTAAATTTGTTCCTGAAATTTTGATACTTCATTTTTAAATCTGGTATGAATGATGTCTTATGATAAAAGAAGAAAGGCCCCAAAAGATGTTTTCAATTTTTATTGCATCTTCTTTTGTTCACAGATCTACAAAAAACAATTGTTGAAAATTATCCTTTTTTAGAATTGCTAATTTAATTTAAGTATTACTCTGAGTGAAAATGTAGGCGATTTAATACCTTAAGATGCTTTTTCTGTGATTAAAATGAATCAAAATTTCTTTAAAAAAGCTGAGTTTTTGAAAATTTAAGATCGATGCTCCTTAACCGGTTTTAAAACGCCTTTCCTGATTTTCTTGTTAGCATTACGTAAATTAGAGCATTTTCAGGGGACTTTTTTTTTCGAAAAAAAACGACATGTGAGCTAAATTTTAAAAAATTAAACCGCTTTTTGCCATAACCAAAGCACAAATAATCAAATTTTCGGGGAAGTTTACTTGTAATATCTAGATCCTTTTAGTGTGGAGGTCATAGATCAATAAAATTTTCCAAATCGGAAAAATGAGATACATGATACAATAATCCAGAAAAATTCAATGTTTTAAAAATGCTGAATTACAAATAAAACTATAAAGGTGACCTTAGTAAGATTTATAATTTCAAAAGTAATAAATAAGTAATAATAGTTTAATAAGTTGTAATTTAAGGTACACTCAAAATGAGACCTAAATTTTAACTGAACGAGCCATAAATGTTATTTCCGATTTCATAAACACATTTCCTTCCTGCTTACAAGTCAATGTAATAAAAATTTGCATTCTTTAACCAATAAAATTATCTTTTCACCTAAACGTAGCACCGAATGTAAATCTTATCCAAAACCATAAAATCCTAATTCATTCTTTCCAGTAATCAGTTCCTTACTTTTGCATAAAATGGTTATTCGTCATCATTCTGACCACAAACGAGCAGATTTCCGTTGAGAATTCAGAAAATCCAGTCAGATTTCACCCATTTTAAATGTTTCTCTTTCTTTTTTTCACCTCCATAATTCCTGAGATCTATCTAGAAACTCTTTAGAAGGAAAATCAATGGTGATTCCAACATTGCCCATTGCGAATTCTAAAGAACTAATGTAAATGAAGATTATTTAAATAACTCATTAGGCAGTTAGTGGTAAGGTACATTTCCTTGAGAAGTTTATTCACCAGTTCGGGAATGGTAATATTTCAAAGGCTTATTCTAGTAAGGCAATAATTGCATAGGGAATGAATAGGATAAATCTCTTTTCTCCTCGTGCAATCTTTTTGGATTTACGATAGAATGGTTTCAATTTATCTCCGAATCTTTAAATGGCTAAATACTATTTTTTAAGTGATAGAAAGTATTTTTTTTATCATTTTTATTATTTTTCTTTTTTTTTTTCACTTCACATTTCATTCATTTCCAAGACCAAAATATGTTTTATAAATCAGAACAAAAAACATTTTTAATATAAAATTAGAGTCGTTTAATGAGTTGAACTTTAAATATTTATACTAATTAAAATAAATTTTTATTTTTACTCGTTCCATCTCTTTAATTGCGCTAATTAATATAACAAACCAAATTACTTTTGTTTTAAAGCTACGTTTTACAAACATGTTTTAATGAAATTGTTACAAATTAAGGGGTTCTTTAAATTGCCATCTATTTTCCAGATTTAAAAGAAACTAAGCTTTAAGCATAAAAAGAGAACCTTTTACTAAAAATATTTCTTGCATTAATTTGAGTAACTAGGGGGCTACCGCCCCCTGCTCGCTATCGCTCACCAACCCCCGTAAACTGCTAACGCAAGACCTTTTGGAATTGCTTCGCAATTCCCACAAATTTCAACTCGCTGAGCTTAATACACTTTATAAAACAATTCAACAATTTACAGAAAAAACGTCAACCAACTTTCCAAAAATACGTCACCAAATCCCCTCCATGAATAAATCTCCCTTAATAGTTTGAATATATATTAACTCGAACTTATCAAAAATTTAAACGAAATGTTTTTTAAAATATTCATCTTAATTATTTTTAATCTATGATTATAAAAATAACTAATTCTAATTGTTGATCAATATTCGGACCAAACAAAAACCATTATTTTAAAGTAACTCGTTAGTATAATATTCCTAGTGTTTATCATTCATATTTTTTTAAACCCAGACTTGTTAAACAATGCCGTTTAAGCAATTGAAAATAATAAGAGACAAATTTCACTCTATGTTTACAATTAATTTCGATAAAATCAGACTAAAAATTTTAAATATTGGACAACAAGTTTGAAATTTTAGGATAAAATGGCATACATGTAAGTTTTTAGAATATGTTTTTATCAGTCTTTGAGTGATATTTCATCAAGAAAGTACTTTTTTAAAAGGTGAAGCGTCAATCGGTCGTTGTGATTGGATGCATAATAATTTGATTGGCGGTACTTGCTTTGTAACTGCGAACTTATCCGTTATCTAAAAAAATGGAAGATCCTACTCGGAAATCCAGAAAGAATCCGGACATTTTGATACCATACATGTGTCATTCGGTTCAGTACTTAAAAAGCCTTTCTCTGGAAACCGTTCACCAAAAACTTTTTTTTTAGAATAGAGAGATTAATCTACTTTATGAATTTTAAAAAAATTCTATTTTCATAATGATTTTGCTTAAATGGGTCTTGAAATCCTGGATAACTGAGTAATACTTTTATGCATTCAAAAAAAAGTTTAGTAACATATAGATTTTCTATCGCAATCTTAATTTTTTCGTAGATGTAAAATATTTTCTAAGAAAATTTTATTTAAAAACAAAAATGCTTGAAAAAAAATTATCAAGATTTTTTTCTAAAAAATATCTTCTTGAATTAAACACTATTTCAAGATTTCACTACTTTTAAAAAACTTGGAATATTGCATATGGTGAGTAGAAATGTTTCGGTTATTCATTTTTTCATCATTAAGGGGAATACAAAGCACAATGTCCTAATTTAAATTTACAACAAATATATTTAGCTTTATAAATTTGTATTCATTCTTAAATCATTACTTCTTTCCTCTCTTTTTATAATTTTTCAAATGCAGTGATTAAACTAAAAAACGGCTCCAACACTCTAAATTTCCGTACTTGAATTATTTCTTCCTTTTTGTATGAAACAGATACTTCTCAAACATCCAATAAATTTAGAGTATTTCAAAAGAGAAAAGATCAACCGAACAAAAGTAATAGGACACCCCTGTATCATTTTCACAACGCCATCTTCCACAAGACACCTTCATCCAAAATAACACAAGTGTGAGAACAAAACTATCCCTAGAACGACCTATACATATCCCAGCCTATACGACTGCAACGCATTGTCCTTTTGAATGTCCCTCTCTGCAATTCAAGCCCCATGAACCATACACAAGACGCTATTGGACCTAGTAGACCGTGGCTCGCGTTTTTAAAAGAAAGAGAAGCTCTGGATGTGTTCACACTAGGATGCTTCACAAGAAGAAGGCACAAATAATCCCCATGGAAGCGAGAGAAAGAAGCGTTTGGCCCGGATAAAGCAGCTCAGGAATCGGCTTGCCCAGGCGACTAACATGGCGATCTGATTCGCCATTATTCAGTCCGTGGAAGCTTTAAACACGACCCTATTGAATCAGAGCAAACGACTGAGAGAGCAAAAAGATGTTGCCACCTACTGCCGGAGAAAAAATGTAATAATAAATAAGGGAGGAGGCCAATAGTCCGAGCAAGCTGTTTCTTTATTCAGTCTCTCGTGTCGTTGTCTATTCTGGGAGAGGGTTTATTCTCTATGTGGCAGATAGAAAGGTTATGGTTGCTGCAGCAGATTCGGGAGCTGTAAGCCGGTGCCGGATTTGGCTTCTAAGCCGGCTAGAGAACCCCTTTTTTGACAGTCATGAATTTGGGTTGGGTTTGTCTTGTGACAAGGGTTTGGGGGTAATGCCTTGATATTGGAAGCTATTTTTATGGGTGTCTTGCCTTCCATTTTTCGAAAAGTAAGAATTTCCTACGCGCTTCAACTTGCGTCGAAACAGCTAGCTGTAAAAGTGACATAAAAGTATTTGCTGATAAAAGAAAATACATAAGATTGAAATAACTTTAACATGCGTTGGTTCAATTCCAGTCCCGTTAATAATCTGCAAGAGATAGCAAACAATGTTTAAATGTAGCCAAATTTTTATAGTTGCCATTAATTTATCTGTATGTTTTAGTCTTCAATTTTTATCGATATTTCTGATATTTGGTTACTACAGAGCAGAGTTGGGATTATTCAAATAAAAATTTAGTTGAACTAAAGTTGAAACTAAAAACTAATTAGTTTTTAGTTTCGAAATTGAAACTAAAAACTAATTTAGTGTTCAGTTCGACTTTTGAAACTAATTTTTAGAACTAAATTAGTTTTAGTTTCAACTGTTGAAACTAAACTAATTTAGTTCCAAAAGTTAGTTTCGAAGTTCCGAATAAAAGCTAAAGTAGGTTTCATCTTTTATTCGTAGTTTCGGAACTAAAAATGAAACTAAATATTTTTTCTCACATTTTTTACTAATTTGAAGCTTTGAAGGGGATCTGTTCGGAAGTAAAATGAATAATCTCATGACTGAATCGTGAAATTAATAATCTCATGACTGAATCGTAAAATTAATTATCTCATGACTGAAAACTTTGATTCTAACGGGACCAATCCTCACAAAAATGAAATTAAGTAAAATAAAATAAATGGACACCTTGGTTGACGAGGGCCATTCAACTCAAAAAGGTGGGGAGGTTAGCAAACTTGAATCTATTCTTCTACGACCCTGAAAAAAAGAACTTGTTCGCACCTAGCAGCATCTCCCATATTTCGTTGAAACACACAAACACACATCCCTTCAAATCGGTAAAAAACGCGAGGAAAAAAATTTAGTTTCATTTTTAGTTCTGAAACTACGAATAAAAGATGAAACTACTTTAGTTTTTATTCGCAACTTCGAAACTAACTATTGAACTAAATTAGTTTAGCTTCAACAGTTGAAACTAAAACTAATTTAGTTCCAAAAGTTAGTTTTGAAAGTCGAACTGAAACTAATAGTTTCAGTTTTTAGTTCCAGTTCGAAACTAATTTAGTTTTAGTTTTAGTTTCAGAATTAATTTTTTCCCAACTCTGCTACAGAGCATTTTCAATCACATGACTCGGACCTAGCAACGGCCTTAGCAACAGATTGTTTGACGTACAGCAGTTAACAGTTAAAAGAAAATAACTGGTCATGGAATGCTTCTATTGGAGCATTTGCAATCACATGACAGCAACAGATACCGCCGCACCTAGCAACGGCCTTAGCAACAGACCGTTTGACCTACAGCAAGGAAACAAAGAATGGTGATGACGTCACCTGAAAACACTCTATAAAAGCTCAGCAATAGTTTACAGCACACATAACGGAATTTAAAACATTTGGTTAGTTAAAAACCCTATAAAAATTAAAATGTACAATATAAATATTAAAATGTACAATTCACAAAATAAATCTGTAAAGAAAAGGATGAATACGTATGTTTTGAAAATAAGTAGGGAAATTATTAAAATATGAGTGATATATTTGATATACCTATAATTAACACTCGTTAAAGAAAACTTGTGTCTGTTATGGATCCGAAATTTTCCCTCTCCATTGAGTAAGACTTTTTTGTAAGCTAAAATACTTCAAAAAAGCAAATTTATTTTAGATCAATCTAAAAAATGTTTTGAAGTTAATTTTTGTAAATTACTGGTTCTCTTTTAATAATTTATTTCAAAAAGTTTTCCATTTTAAATTTCTATGATATTTTTTATTACCCTTGATATTTTTCTTGCAAAGATTGATGAAAGAATGTGTATTTTTAGTACAGATTAATTATATCAATATTTGGAAGCTTTCCAGGAAAGTCTTTTATTACATACTTAGATCAAGTCATATTTTCTACTTCCATCGTTCTAGAAATACAAATTGGTTTCAGAAAATGAAAGTAATCCTAATTCTGTTTTATTGATAAAACTCGACGTTATATTTTTCTTATACGGCTTATTTTATGGACAATAAATGCAATTTACCATAAGCTCTTAAGGAAAATGCAATTAATCATAGCTTAAAATAAACATGTTTTATCTCCCTTTGTTCTGAGATATTAAAATACTAGACAGACACAGCTTTATGCATAAATAATTCAATGTTCTAAAATGAATTGTAGGGCCATTTTGAGTGGGGAAAATAGCATCCCGTTGAAAAAAAAAACATTTATTTAATAATACTTCTTTCAAAATCTAATTTGTGTCATATATCGTCATAGCTTTATTCTGTACTCAGAAATTCTGTAAAATTTCCATAAAAAAAGCTGAAATTTTGTCCATGTATATGCTGCTTTTAAAGATTTTTTTTCTGAGAAGACAGAATCTAAGCTACATTTAAGGCAAGTATAATTATATTAATTTAAAAGCTGAGTTCTTTTTATTATTTTAAAAACTTTTTAATGAATGCTGAGATAAAGAAATATTTATCATTTTAAAACTTATTTTAAATTCTTAAAACATATATTAAAGAAAGAAACGAATTTATCAAGGATTATAGTTTTTTAAAGCTTTAATCCTAACTGTTAATTTTAAGCATTAAAACATGTTTGAAGAATCAGTTGAAATAATTAATTGCAAATCTAATGGTAATCAAAGCGTGGTATCTATAATTTTCTTAGAAGTTATAAACATTTTTGGTAAATTTCAGAATCCTAAAGATTCTGTATTCGCCAAGCGTCAGCAACACAGAACTTTCTCCGTCGTTTAATATCAGATGTTTTATTTTTACTGAGAAGTTTATAAATTCATTCAGGTTTTTCAAGCGTCTAAGCAAAAATTTAAAGCAATCTTTTTCGAATCCATGCTGAAGCTCAATGCATCCGACTCTGTTCCCTCCTCTCTATCCTCTAACAAACATCTAAATAAAGATATACAACAAGATGACACCCATCTCGGCAATACATAGACTTCGAATTCCCTCTCAGAAGGAATCTTGGAGACACACGACGACAAGCATTCACCCCCGCAGGGTAACGAAGTCGCCAAAAGTGAACTGTCACTCCCGGAACAAATAAATAAAGGGCGCCAAAAGAAAAGTCCTCTCAGAGAAAGAGAAATGCGAAGATTTGAATTTCCGAACGACTGGCCTTGTCGCTTGGCTGGACATCTGTGAATAGAGAGACATAGGCCCACGCGACGGAAGAGGAGGGAGTTTGGACATTTGCATTGGAAGCCTCAGGTTTATGCCGCGCGGTGGAGAGGAGATTGAAGGAGGGGGTGACTTTGTTTCAATTTAGAATGGATTGGAAGTGGGAGAGTCGATGTGTGTAGGAGTTACTTTCTTGAAAGGTTGGCTTTTAGATCGTAATGGCTTGTCTTGAAGATGTTATGTTGTGTATGCTATTTACTTGAGTGTTCTGAATTATTTGGGTCTGGAATTTTTTAGCATGTTTCAGATAGTTTTTTTAATCACTTAGGGGTACTTACTACACTCACTCTTTTTTACTTTTTTGTAAACACTTTATTTTTTTTAAGAATTATCTTTAGTTGCATTAATTCCAAACTACTTGTCTGGTAAAGAATTTGTCAAGTATGGATTGTTCATTATAACAGCACAGGTATATTTTTAACGCCTCTGAGAGCGTATTTCACGCATTGAAAATAGGAATATGCTTTTAAAAACTACCCAGGCGTATTTTCACGCTTTGAATTTTTAACAAAGGTATTGCTTAAAAATCCAAAATAAAAAAATTTCTACTAAAATTTGTAATATTAAATAAACATTTCATTTAAAATGTTTAATGTAAAATAAATTATTTTATTTATATTGTCACATTTTTCCTATTTCATTTTGACTATTAAAAAGAAAGCATTTTCATAAGATATTTGTCATTTTTTTGCTTTTTATGCTATTTCCGTATTTCACTCCTCATAAATGTATTTCACGCCTCCTAAAAAAGTCTATGCTATGATTGTTAAAAATCAATATGATTGTTAAAAAATCAGATGCTATGATTGTTAAAAATCAAAATAACATCCACAGTTTTCCTATACCATTTTGACTATTAAAAAAGAAAGCATTTTCATAAAATATTTGTCTCTTTTTGCTGTTTATGCTATTTCCGTATTTCACTCCTCATAAATATATTTCATGCCTCCTAAAAAAGTCAAGGAGTATTTTTACCCCTCCAAAAAAATCCTAAGAATAACACTGAGTATAACAGGTATAACAGGTCAGTATAAGAGGTCACTTTTCTAAAGTTTATAAAGAAATTGAATCATTAATTTTCAAGAATCAAAAAAGGATTTTATTTTGTCAGTTATGCTCTTTTTTTTAAGATTTAGTTTTTAATACTTCCTAATTTATGATTTCAGCACTCCCAATTGCTGAGCATCATTGTTAACAAAAATCTTTTTATCTTCAAATATCGTTTTCTTCAGAAGTTTCACTGGCTATCAAAAAGTTATGTTCTATAGGTTTAAATGGAATAGAAATATTCAAAATTGCTTCTAAAAGATTAGAAATTAATATTTGATAAAGTTTTTATATATTTTAAAAACTAAACCCCGTTTATGTGCAGTGTGTTTCAACGAGTCCTCACAAACTATGCACAGAAAGATTCCTAGCGTAGAGTATATAAAAATTCTCAAAGAACTATAACTCTCTACTGTGGCTTTTATTTTTTGAAAAATATGATTCCTCATCCGATAAAAACCTTCATTTTATTCCACAGTGCGCGCATGAATGTGCAATGAACATCTTAGAGTAAAAACATATCCCAATAACAATGTTCACTTTTCCCTAAACCTTTTTAGCGTAAACCTGATGTGACGTACCCTTTTCTCTCAGGATTTTCTCGAAAACTATAGGTCGTGTTCGGCTGGAGTTTTTGAAACAACTTGTACTGTTGTCAATAAAACCTTAATATTTAAGTAAATCCCATTTTTCAAAAACTTAAAGTTAGTATCATAAATACTCTTACTTCATTGAATCTTCTGATCATTTTAAACTTCAAAACCTAGATTTTATTTGAATTTCTCCCGAATTCCAACAACATTTTGATTTTATGGAAAGATATTTCAGCAGGCTACCGGATATAATATTGAAGGATTCTCCATATGTCCGAGCTCTGATTCCTCCACTTATATAAAATCGAATACAGCGGAAAATACAAACAGAATTAAAGACAAATATATCGGATTCCAGACCTCCTCATCCATTATTCCCCTAAAGCATCTAATCCCGACGCATTTTTCAGACAGTCACAAGAGAATAAGGGGAATATGAATCGAATATGAGCCTTCATTTCTTTGTAGGCCTTTGAAAAGAAGGATTTATACTTCGAAACCCACTTTTCCGCTTGTAACTTAAATCTCGGAAAATAAATTGTCCTTCCAACCAACACAGCAGGAAAGCTTCAAGAAACTCAAATATTCATGCCGGAATGAATAGGAATTGATCTTAAATACTCCAAACGTTCTTTTCGTATCTCCAATCCATATGCTTTCTTGAAAGATCCTTCGGGTTCTCTTTTGAGATGCCTGTCCTTATTTCAATCCGTGGAACAAACAGCTGCGAGAGTTGTAAACAGACAAATCACTGTGGAGGTTTTATTTTCCGGGAGTTGGTCCAATGCGACCCATTCTCTTTTCACGCGCGGTTGCGAGAGTTTTGCTTCTGTTTTCGTGCGGATTCTGTTAATCTGGTTTGGCAACAGCTCGGGTGTGTGACGTCAGATTGGCGTGGTTTCATTGTTCTTGTTTTCGTGATCACTCTGAGTTATTTGAGAAGAAAGTTTCTGGAAAGTTTAAGTCGGTTAAAAAACAAAGACTGGTTGAGGGAGAGAAAGAGAAGCACCAGTTATGAATCAGTGGTGCTACATGGGTTTCCTTTTTTTAGTGAAACTAGAATTCTGTATTGTTTTTTTAAGATTGATACTGACTTAGCCATTTTTTTTAAAAGTTAAAATAAATTATTTTACTTAAAGTATTTAATTTTCTGCAGTCCTCCCATATCTAATCATAGCAAGGTAAACAAACAAGTAAAAAAACTAATGACGAAACCTAACTTCTCTCTATTTATTCAACTGGAAATGTATAGCTAATAATGTATATTACTTATAACCTGTCAAATTCGAATCTTCAATTTAAATTATGCAGTTTGCTGCAGGAAATGTTTAATGAATATTGTCCCGAAATTCCTCGCTTCGGTTGAAAAATTCTTATAAAATTTTAAAATTTACTCATTAGATCAATTTATTTTAGAGCGCTAAACTATAACGTGATTAATACACTAATGATATCATACAATAACTATAGTTAGTATAGAACTATACAGCCAGCAGCATATAGTTCACCATAAATATCGCTCACTCCTTTCAAGAACGTCATATCTCAAAAATCACCAATTTTTAGTTACGACTGTTTTCAGAAAGCCCTGAAAGAGTAGTATAACCCTGTAAAATCGGCTTAACTTTAACTTAATAATTAGCCTCTAGAGGAAAGTAGAGAGAAGTTGTGTCGTTTCTGTATTAGTGGAGTTTTCTTTTCAAGACAGTCACAATTTAGTTATCCTCAGCCGTTGAGGAGGAAACACATCTGTCATTTAGTGCAAGACCGTATTATTTCTTCAGAAAACAGTATTGCGCCCAAGATAAGTGTATCTTTTATTCTTAGTTTTGTTTCAAAAATGTACTATTTAGTTTTATGTCAGTATTGTAGGGAAAGGGTGAAAATAATAAAATGGCTTATTTCGATTTATGACGCTCTTGCACAGTAAGTTAGAGAGGTTGACTGTACTATTTTAACTTATGACACTGTTGTCAATAGACATTTTTTCCTTAGACAAAGTGGGTTTGTATCAATTTGCTTTATGACACTTTTACAAAGAAAACTCAAACCCTTTTACGAAATTGTGCAGTTTTATTTTGGAATGTGTCATTATTGACAGTAAAATATTTACGGTTTGCAAGATGTTACGGGTTGCAGTTTGCTTCTTCCTGTTCACAATTCACTTCAACTTTTTTAAGATTAGGTCGGAAAAGTCTAACATCCTATAACTCGATATGCAAGGGGCCATTTCATTCTCCTGCAGGTGCAGTGAAATGACCATCTTATCTCCCCATCGGAAGAAGGCAATTTGGCGACCCGATAAGATCAACACCTGAAAAGAACTGGGCTCGAGGAGGCGGGCCACCCCTACTGACCTCCCATATCGGCCGGATGTAAGATTACCCCCTTGAATTGCCTTTTTCGCTGTCGCCTTCCTTGTTTTCCCATAAAAATTGCTTTTTTGTTGTTATTTGGTGGGGGGGGGTGTTACGGGGTGGGTTTGTCCAGTGCCATTTCCATGGTAGCTTCCAGTTTTTTAAACAAAAGACAAAAATTACGTGAAAATCGTCGTTTTTTGTCTTTTTTTCAAACCGCCATTTTGAAAAGAAATAATATCATGAGGATGGCCAAATTCACACGTTATGTTCATAAATATACATAGATCAAAATCCTCTTTGTTTGAAATCTCCACGTATTACCAGTTTTTCATAAAAAAATTTCAAACACGAAATTTCGTAAAAAGTAACAGAACTTATGGGACAACCCAATATTTTAGTAACAATAATGTCATATTTTGACATACTACAAGCACCATCTATGAAATTTTGTGCAAGAGTGTCATAAAACAAGACGAACTATTTTTAAACTTAAATTTTTATATTAATTATTCTTCAAAAGGTGAGAAAGAAGTTGGGAATTATCTAAAAAGGTCTGCTGCATAATAAAAAGTTCAATTGGGGGCTTAATATTTGTTTTAAATACATTTTATTCTACTTTTAAACTTTAAAATCGCTCTCCTGAAAAATCAGGTTTTTTGAGATATGACGTTCTTGAAAGGAGTGAGCGATATGTAATATTTCATTAGCCGATAGAATTCAGCTTGCTACACAATTTATATTATGCGAAACCTACCTTATCTATTACAAAAGTATCCTGATTATGTTTTATCTTTATTTAATAAAATAAAGTGCACTAAAAATTGTGCATAATTTAAATTAACTTTGGGTGATATTGAATATTTGTGGTAGACTAATGAATATGCAAATGAAATTAATATGCTTTATTAAGACGGGAAGCATTCTGTATTTAAGCTTCCTGAAATTTAGAGTTTATGCGTAATATAATTAGTGTATTATTAGTTTAAGGGTATGAAGGATTATAGAATTAGAAAATTGAAGTAAGCATGAAATGGCGTGATATTTCTTGAACGAATTGCATTTAAAATCTTGTAACAAAGCCAGTTCCTTTAAGTGTGGAATCTGATTAAAGTTGAAATAATTGGGTATCTAAATTACTTGTGTTGAAACTCTTCATTTTAAAATGTAAAACTTACTCCAACTAAAGCCCTGGATAGCAAAGCGTAACGTATAAGTAAAGTAGCTTCATCCAGGGCTTTAATTCCAACAACTTATATTTTTTCAGTGATTTAAATACTTAGTTTGAATTTTATAAGTGCTTTGAAATATCTAACAACAAAAACCCGTTGCATACAAATATACATACATGTTAAGTAATTTATCAAAAGATAAGCCTTAAAATTCTTCTGAAAAGATAGTCAGAAATTTTGTACAAAAGGTTTTAATAGATATATTTAGATTTTAATATTAAAAAAATGAGTTAATTAACTTTTCAGAAACTTTTATTAGTTTCAAATTTTAGCATATAAAAATATTAATCCATTTAACTTACATTTTGTGTAGGTAACGCTTGGACAAGGTAAGTCACAGATATTCTACGTTTACGGAAAAAGTTAGTCTAAATCCCCCATTAATAAAATTATGTACACTGTAAAAAATTTTGGGCCGTGTTGCACCAAAATCTGGTATTTATTTGTTGGCTACAAAAAATGGCTCATAATTTTACCATATTATGGTGTTATCATTAGAACCAACAATCAGAAGAGGTTGCACCATAATATGGTGTTTTAAGGCACTCAAAATTAGAGAGGGGTTGCACCATGATGTGGTGTACTTTTTGTTGTTTTTTTGGAAATTTTAATAAAATAATAATCACTGGGGATAGAACCCACGAACTGTCGCATGCTATGCAAGCACGCTACCACTGTTCCAGCGGGGATTCAGTAACTTTAAAACTTATTATAACATCATATTTCTTTGTGACGCATCCGAAAACAAAACTGCGGAGCGCGAACACAAACTCAACAACGGTCCCAGTTAAGAGAAATTTATCAAACTTTGGTGCAACCGATTGCACCATAAAAGTAGTTTTCAATCATACTACCAATTTTTGGTACAATCTAGCTTTTACACTGCACCAAAGTTTCGGGAAATTGAAAACTTTGCACCAAATATTGGTTTTACATTTACCCACATTTTTTACAGTGTAAAATAAATTTTCATTGCACCAAAGTTTCGGGCAATTAAAAACTTTGCACCAAATATTGGTTTTACATTTACCCAGATTTTTTACAGTGTAGTATGTTCCTTATTAGCCAGAGAAAAATTCACCATTCCATTACGAGATAAAAGTTTTAATTTTATGCATGATTTAAATTAAAATGTGGAAACTTATAGGCAAAAATAATGTTGTATTTGAATTTAGCAAATCAAATACAAAAGAAATCATCTATAAACGTGTTCTTTTCCAAAACTTACCATCCCTACTGATTTATTCATTTTAATTAGAACAGTCTCTTTTTCTATTCTTTCTTAGGTTTCTATTCTTTAATTAATTTTCTATAGCAGTTCCTTGACGGTCATGTTTTTAATAAGACCTATTGGGAGTTTTAATTAAATGTTTAAAAGCACTGTATTTAAATACGCTTTCACAACATTCAAACATGACTCAAATTATTTCCCATCTTATTATTAAAAATCACGAATCACAATCTGTCTTCTAAAAAAATTCCACCCGACTTGAAAACGGGTCGAAAAATATAAAAAGTAAATATAAATATGTTAAAAAAAAATTATGCAATTTTCCATTAATATCAACGCTTACTTTTTATCAAACACCTAACGGAAAGGAAAACAAATTGAACTAGATAGCGTATGACAAAGAGGATTTTCTCGCCCATCTAACCCAATCATGTCTTCGTTGAAAAATTGAAATTAATTTTACTTCAACATGTTCTTGTCCAACCTGACACCCAACCTACACTCCTCTGTGTACCGAAGTGCCCAATACGATCTATTTCCAGAGAAGCGTTAATTGCTCTTGAAGGTGGACATAACACCCCTGGAATGAAGGATTAGAACGGCATGTTTTATAGGAGAAACCCACCCCTTTTGTTTTTATTAGGATTATTATTATTATTATTTATCCTCGATTTTTTTTCGCCATTTTTTCCTTTCGTGCATTCTTTTTCCGGGGCTTTATCCCATCAGTAGCCCTGGCGAGTTTGAGAATAATTCTTTTGTCGTTTGGGAAGAAAGTTGGCAACTTTTCACTTTCCCCTTTGCCGATCAATAAGAAGGCATTGTTATAATGGGATCTGAGGCTCCGGTGGCGAGAATAACGTCACAATCGCTTCACACTACATTGAACATCTCCGAGGAAAGGAGGGAGGGGGTAGTTGAGGATTAAAGCATTTAGGCGATGGAGGGTTTTTAAGAAACATTTTCGAGACGCTGAAAATTTATAATTGAAAAAACTCTTTTTAGAGTGGAGAGAGGCTTTGGAAGTATGAAGGGATGTACTATTAAGAGCAAAATGCGTTACCGCTGGCTTTGGGGTAACGAAGTTTTGGTGCGAGGTTTTACATGAGATGTTCTGTGGTGTAATGGGTTTTTGCCTTTGAAAGTGCAGGTACTTAAGAGTTGAGTGATAGAGCAGGTGGAATTAGTGGCGCAGGGCTTTTTTAGAAAATGGATGGAAAAGTTACGCAAATAATAAATGAGATTTTGTGTTTTGTAACATTTTTTTTAATCTCGAACTAGTACTTGTATTGAATTTAAACGCAGATTTCAACGCTATTATTCAAATATTTTGCTATTATTCAAATATTTCAAATATTCTAATGTGCACTAATCTTCTAAACTCTACACAATTTCTTTTGAAAACAATGCACCTCTCATCCATATAGTACATTGAAGCAATACCCCAGATTATCAAATTTTCTACGTTCTTTGTAGTTTGATCTTTTTATGCCTACCAAACTGCAATTCAAATCGTCACTAAAAAACTTCATGAACAAAGAATCCTCAACACATCTCAAGGTCGTAAGAAACCCTTATTAGCCTTGAAAAGGACTTAGACTGATTCCTCAGATTCTCTATTTCTCCCCACAAAGATTCTATTATCACCAAAATCACAATTCATCAAAAAACTATACAGATAAGAAATCGATTCAGATCCCCCCACAGTCACACCCCCCTCCGAACTTTTATTCCCTCCCCCTTCTCACATTCCCATGACCTCATCCTCCCTTAAAAACAAAACTTCAGACGATACCTCGAAATCCCCCACCAAACAAGGGCCTCCCCAATCTCCGTGAAACAAACCCGGGGACAATAGCTCCCTTTCTTCGAACAAGCTCCAGCGTTCTGGAACGCTAGGGCATCGATTTGGGGGGCCTTTCGAAAGTTTTCTGGGGAGAAAAGTCGTTTGGGGAGGGAGATTCCCTCATTTCTCTCCTATTGGAGAAATGGTAATACGGGTTTCTGAATGGGGGAATATAGGTCCTTGTTGGAAACACGAAGAAAGGAGGAATATTTGTTTTGCGATTGGGTTGGTTGGGGTTTGTAGATTTAGGTTAGGGTTTCGGATTTGAGACTGGTTTCATTAGAGCAAAGGTCTGATTAAATTTTCTGGTGTAGTTTGCATCCGCTTTAAGTGGAAGAATGGTTAAAATGTAGAGAAGTGAGAACATGAGGAGCCTATATGTAGGCTGAAGGGCAGAAATGAATGTAAAATAATGTAGGAATATTTTATGGAAGCGAGCAAGGTAAAGCATAAATTTAGTTTTTGGATAATATATTTATAGTTAAAAATAAAGAATGAATGATTTTGTGGGATGAAAACTAATCTCTTCAAATCTATCAGAACCTCTTTGTACCTGTAAATTATTGCAAACATTTGAATTTTTTGTTAAAGTTTGGTACTAAAATTCATTAAACCTAATTTAACTAATAAAAACTTTTAAAATATTTACTCAAAAGGTTTCATTAAGCGAAAATTTTCGTACGTTTACTGTTCTTTTAATATTTAATAGTTATTCACAATGTGCATTTTACAATGATAGGTTTATAAAGAAGATGTTTTGTTTTCGTTATTATATTTATAAACATTCAATCTCTATTTCAGATCCCTTTATAATTTA
Source organism: Tetragnatha versicolor (assembly GCA_024610705.1). NCBI lineage: Eukaryota > Metazoa > Arthropoda > Arachnida > Araneae > Tetragnathidae > Tetragnatha > Tetragnatha versicolor. Next base: position 31,183,159 of record JANDEH010000002.1, on the reverse strand, counting down.
TTTTTTTTAAATGTAAGATCATTAAATACATTTAAAGTGTCATTATAAGAATTTCTAAGAAAAAAATTAAATCATATTTTTCTCAAAAAATTATTCTAAACTATTTCCATCATTTGCTGCGAATCCTAACCAGTTAAATTAATCACCCTCTTTGGAAATGTACAAATTTCATTTCCATGGTTGAATACTTATAAAAATATTTCTTTAAACAGTAAACAGCTCCCCCTAACGCAACATAACTCAACCACAATAAATCCTCTCTAACTCAACACACCCATATCTAAAAAAAGCAAACTAAAGCGACCCCACACACCTTCATAGAGTCTTCACTTTTTCGCGGAGCAAGATCTTCCTCTGCCATTGTCCACAGACTCCATTTATCTCGTCGATTCAAAAACGCCTGCTCCACTCGCACCCCCTGATTTATGGAACACGGACGAAGCGATGAATGGAAACGGTTCAGACAACGAAAGACAAGAAGCTGCTAGAGTGCTCATGGATCCTCTATCCCTCTTGGAGAGACAGTTATGACGACATAAACTGGCACCCAAAAAGACTGGCTGGGATAATTGAGATTTTTGACCGTTTATTATTACTTGCAAGAATTTTTTCTTTGGGATTCGTCCAGTGTTCAATACAGTATACTTTCAATTCTCTATAATATATGCTACTGTCTAATGGATATTATATACCCTCGACTGTGTGTTATACAACTTTGTCATAGCATTCTCTTGCGTTTTTACTACTATATCTTAGCCTCTCTTGCCTTATTATATTAATACAGTGTATCCTAGTTTCTGTCTTATGCAATTATTAGCATCTTAATATTTACTCTTGTCATAAATGAATCTATCATAATGAATTATTCATAAATGAGTCAGATACTTTTTCTTATACGACCGAATATTACTCTTTTCCCATTGTGAAAATAGAATGCTATCATTTTTGTTTTTTATGATTACTAGCTGTTACAACCCGGCAAAGCCGGGTTTTACAGCTAGCCTTCTTTGGCGCTGAAGCGGGATTCGCTCGTTACTTACCTGTTCATATTTATTCATCCATTCATCCCCTATCATTAAATATGCAGTTTTAATTCATTATCTTCGAAAGACGTTTTGTCTCCGATTTCACATGGCATTGTCCAAATTTATCACATTGAAATAATTGTCATTTGAATTCGACAGGTCGTCAGCCCAATCCACCTAACTGGATCTGTACAAACTTGTATTTAAATGAAATCTTACTACCCCTAAATAACCCAGTTTATGTGGCATTTTCCCAAAACCTTCCATTCTTAAATTATTATAAGAAATACTTCAATCAAATCTGTACCAGTAATTTTTTTAGGAAGTCAATATGCCTAGTATCCTGTTGAGATGAATCTAGTGAACCGTCAAAACTTTGACGTTTAATTTCAAAGTATATTTACTTCACGCTCTTTAAAAGACGTTTGCCAGTGTTGGTAAAAATATTAACTTAAAACAATGGGGCAAGTTGAAATCAATTTATAATTAAAAAATGGAATGCTTTGGAGGAACGTGTTATATTATTGGCTCATCTAGGGGTGGAAAGCTTTCGATCAAGACCGAGTTTGTCCAAATCGGTTCAGGGATTCGGCCTGGAGGCCGGCCGAAAGGAACCTCTCCATAGAGTTAACATTAGAGCAAAACGAAAAGAACGCATAATTTTAAAATGGAAGGTTTTGGAGGAACGTGATATATTATTGGCTCATCTAGGGGTGAAAAGCTTTCGATCAAGATCAAGTTTGTCCAAATCGGTTCGGGGGTTCGGCCTGGCGGCCGGCCGAAAGGAACCTCTCCATAGAGTTAACATTAGAGCAAAACGAAAAGAACGCATAAATTAAAAATGGAAGGTTTTGGAGGAACGTGTTATATTATTGGTTCATCTAGGGGTGGAAACCTGTTCATCAAGACCGAGTTTGTCCAAATCGGTTGAGGGGTTCGGCCTGGAGGCCGGCCGAAAGCTCTCCCATTGAGTTAACATTAGAGCAAAACTAAAAGAACGCATAATTTTAAAATGGAAGGTTTTGGAGGAACGTGTCATATTATTGGCTCATCTAGGGGTGGAAAGCTTTCGATCAAGACCGAGTTTGTCCAAATCGGTTCAGGGGTTCGGATTGGAGGCCGGCCGAAAGGAACCTCTCCATAGGCTTAACATGGGGCAAAACGAAAAGAACGCATAATTTTAGAATAGAAGGTTTTGGGGGAACGTGTTATATTATTGGCTCATCTAGGGGTGGAAAGCTTTCGATAGAGACCGAGTTTGTCCAAATCGGTTGGGGGGTTCGGCCTGGCGCCCGGCCGAAAGAAAAACCCAATTATTTTAATATATAAGATGTCTATTGCAGTTTTAAAGTCTATCTAAGTCTAGTCAATGTCTAATGTGTATCGCAACCAAAGAGCTTTTCCTTCCACAAACAGAGATATGAGCAAAGCGTAGCTTATAAAATTTTTTATGCTTGCCGTAACTCTTGTTTTTTGGATTTCTAAGTCTATTGGGCTTTTGGAGGGAAATAGTGATTTTTACCGAAATCCTTTTGCGTTGGAATATATATCCATGTCTCCTTATTTGACACACTCCATCGTGGCGAAACGGAACCACACCCCAACGCACTCCCTATTTCTTCTCAACCTACGATCCAGGCCTCCCCAGAAACGAGCCGGAATGAAACGCAACTGACAGTTCACTGCGGCGTTGCGTTTCTTTTGTCTTCGTGCTGAAACGGAAGAAAAACGCAACGCGCGGAACTATTGTATCTAAATTGCGCTATTAGCCGCTTGATTTTTAAGGTGGCAGTTTGATTTGGCGTGGGACGCGGGAAAAAGGGACATTTGGAATTGGGTGGCGGTGCGTGGGCGAAGGTTTATTTATTGCTGCTTTTGAGCCGGAATGGGAGTACTTTTGGACTCAGAAGCAAGTTTGGATCTTGATAACGAAGCTTATAAATTTCAAACTCGTTTGCGGAAGCGGATGAAAGAAATGCGGTGACTGCTGAAATGGGTGATAGTTTGGTTTGTCGTTAGTAATACTTTGTTTTTATATCTTTACTTCTGTCAGAAACTCTGAAAGAAATTCCAGGAAGTTGTATTATTTATAGGTAGTAATAGTTTTGACTCATAGAAAGAAGTCTATGAATAAATATTTTCAACATGGAATTGGAAATTTCTTAACTATTAAAGAAATATTTTTTAAGCTTAGTTCAAACTTAAACATATTACTCTCCCCTTGCTCCTTTATAACTTTATCTTAAAATTTAGATTTTAAGTAAAAGTTGTATATTTTCATAAAAAAATTTCAAGCATAGTTCTTTTATTTTTTACTTTTAAATGTAAATAAGAGATATCGGAAAGAAATTCCAACTAATCGAAAAATATGTTTTGTTCTATCTTATTAAGTAACATTCCTTTTTAATATCATCAGGTGCACATTTTTGCTTTAAATAGGTACAGATAATATTTTATATTTTCTTAAGATCAGGAATATTTTATTTGAATTCTTTTGAAATATATCATTTCCTTTCATAACACATAATGTATTAAACTATTTCATGTATTCGAAAAATGAAAGAATTGCGCTTATGAACTTTTAAATTTAATATTTAACAAAAAACCTAGTTCCTTAAGGCCACATCTGCGAGAAGATTATTTCGGTGTAAAGTTGGATTTTTTGCAGCTAGCTTAACCTAAAGGAAAAACTAGTTTTACAGGAATTGTAAGGCATTGAGGGAAAAAAATATTAAGAAAAATGTTAGCATATTTTTGACACCATAAATAGGATCCTAGATGTAAATCATTATATAAGTTCTAAAAAATCACGTTGAAACTTTTCTTCGAACACCATCAAAAAATTTTTCTCATATTTTATTAGTTCTTTAAAATCCAAGGAGCATGGAAAATTTGCATGGACTGAATCAATTCGTTTTATGGGTCATTCGAGTAAGTAGAACAATTTCGCTAAACTTGCTATAGAATACTTAAAAGTGTCAAAAAAACTCATCATGTTTTTAATACTTTTGTATCCCCACCCACATGAAGGTCTTTGCTACAATAGGTTAGTTGTATCATTTTAGAATAAAACTTTTTTTATTAACTATTTTTTCGTATTATATTGAATTAGTATCACAATTAAATTTCTTCCAGATAATTTAGACAACATTTCTGTTAGCACATAGCTGGACCTTCATAAATGACGTTTTTCAAAAATTCCCTTTTTGAGAAAAAAAAATTAATGTAGTTTGACTATTGATCATTTTGACTTGCAAAAGGTGTTAAGTCTTAAAATAATATATTTTTTTCTTTAAAAAGTTATTTTTACTATATTGTCTTTTGAAAATAAAGCTATCAGCTATAAGATATAGTTGTTACCCTACATTAAAATTTCAGTTTGAGATAGTGTAACAATTTATCATTTTTCATGTTTTTTAACGCTTTCAACTCGATAAAACTCCTCTATTTGGAAACTAAAACATTTCCCCTGACCGTAAACTCAGAAAAATTAAACGTAAGACGGTTCAGTGACACGCGTAAAACCTACCACACACCATCACAAGCAATCCACATTCTCGACTTCCAATCCTAGCCAAGAATCACCCTCGAATCCATCCCACAGCCGGCGGCTTCCGCTCAAATGAACCTACCTCTCTAAAATTCCACCCAAAAATTAAACGATCTCGAATCCAGACAGAACCTCCCCCTCAGGGGATCTTACCCTACTCTACAAGAGGTGCCCTTGGGCAAGTCTGGGTCTTCGGTCAATTAGCGAGAATGACTCCCCTCAGGGAACGGCTTAAAAGCCCTTGGATTTCGAGATGGTGTCCTGGCTGCGTATATACATCAGTTCTGTCGAAAGGTACCCGAGGCGAGATGTACTGGGAGTCGTCTGGGGTTTTTAAATCTGGAATGTTCTTGTTGAGAGGGATTTTGTGGGTGTGAGGAGGGGGTTGGAGGTGTCGGAGGAGGGGAGTTGGCTGCGGGGAAGTGTCGTTTGGTTCAATTAGGGTTGCTTGATTAAGTGGTTTGGGTTGTTGGGGTTTGTGGAGATGGAGTTTTAAATTGGGAGAAATAGTTTGGACACGTTTTTGATGTTTAAGGCTTGGTTGGGGGAAGTTATGTGGTTTTGGAGGTCTTTTGTTATTCATTAATCTTTAGATTGTTACATATGAGAGAGGTAATGTTTAAAGAAGAAACACTTTTGCTTGAAAAGGCGAGTAACTTCTATTTGATTTTTCACAAAGTTAATGTGTATTTTTATTAAATGTAATGTTTTTGTCCTGAGGATTCTCCTCGATAACAGTTTTAACTATCAAGTCTAATATCTACTTATTCTGTTTTCTGTTGTACCTAATGAACACCATTTTTCTTAATTTTCTGTATAATGGGTGTCTTATTACTCAAAGACATAGAAAAGCATTAAAAACTGCCCTTTGGTTCTCATTGCTCTTTTTATACTAAGTAATTATTTTATTTATTTCTGTGAGTTCACTTTTTCTGTATTTTTGTATAATATTTTGATGAACAAAAATGTTCTGTTCGGCTCTGCAAAAATGATTCACTTTATTTTATTTTCATCAAAATTGTTTCTCATTAGTGTAAAATTATTTTGCTTACATGATTAGGATTACTTAGTTATTGGACATAATTGGGGTTAAAGATCTTAACCATGAATACCAATATTAAATCAAAACAATCAAGCGTTAGGATTGTTAGGATTACTTAGTTATTGGACATAATTGGGGTTAAAGATCTTAACCATGAATACCAATATTAAATCAAAACAATCAAGCGTTTATGAAGGTTTTAAGATAACAAAATATTTTAGCACCCAAGTCAAAATGTACTTTTATTAATTTTTCTATGTTTAAGTGATTGGGAATTGTCATTGAAGTTTGTTATGGAAAATTATTTACAAAAAATTCATAGTTGAGGTCATCTTATTAGACCAATAACAATCCATATTAAGTCTAAAATTTAAGCAGAAAGCGTGTTTACAATACATTTACAACATCCCAAATGTCTGCTCTAAACCACTTGGAAAAGCGTAAATCAAGAACATACAATACCCACCATTAGAGTAAGATAAATGAGAAAACCTCTAAACTCAGACTAAGACACACAAATAAAGATATTGAGATGCAAATCCTTATACCCACAACCCTTTAAATGTCTGATGCTTTCCAAATGAGTTTCTCAGAACGAAAATGGTACAACTCCATCCAATTTATTTAAGTAATTAAAGATTTCAAATAGCGGCGTCTGTGTAGTTTCTATGGAGAAAGCATTTTAGGTTTGCTTTTACAGGATTTAGTTATTGAACTTTTTTTGGCTTGAGAAGCTAAAGTATTAGGTAAATAATCCAAAGAGAAGCCTAAATACATCCTTATCTCAAATTTCATAATTTAGGACTTATTCCACTTGTATTCTGAGCCCCCATTGCCACGAGGACCGCGTTCCGCCCCACTGCGAACCCGTCCGGCATGAATTTTCCCATTAAATAAATCATGTCCGCAGTGTCCGGCAAACGGAGCGGGTTAATGAAGTGATGAATAATGAGGCTGCCAGGGTCACAGTTTATCGCCCCTCCGGCCATCGCAAAATGGACCCGGCCGTGGACGGAGCAGCTAATTGTATTTTAATACTTAATGGGTCGGTTTTAATTAGTGAGGGGGGGGTGAATGGTTTTGATGTATGTTCAGGTGTTGTGAAAGCGAGGCCCGATATGGCTCGGTAGGTCGCATATGGATCGTAGAAACTGTTGGTTACGAACTGGTTTAATGGTAGAGTTTCGTCTGAGGGGAAGTTGGTGATTTATGCTTCTCACCTCCTCCAGCTTTTTTATTCTGGGGTGGGGTTTGAAAGCTACAGATAATCATCATTGCCTAAATCCAATGTTCTATAAATACTCCGTAGATGATTGAGAAAGATTTATAGTGAGTGATAATATTGATTTATTTAGAAGAGGGTTTTAACACTTCCCTTATGTATTATGCTCGTAAATGGTATTGGTGAGTGTATATTCCTCCAAACTTCCTTTTACTAATGCAGTTTTTTAATATGTTATGCAAACGGTTTTTTCTTATCATATATGTATTTTTTCAAACCTCCTTTTACTCTGATGGCGTTTTTTAATAGGTAATGCAACTGTTTTTTTTTCTGAACTACACAGTTAGTTGTCTTGTCTGACACATAGTTGCTACACAGAAAAGTGTATTTCGTAAACTAGAGTTTCTCTTAAATTAGATTTTCATGCCAAAGGGTTAGTAAATTACTTCTTTGTAAATTTCTTAGATGTATCGAATAGATTTAGCCAGTTAGTTTCAAATATTAATAGAATATATATTTTTGCTTTTCCCCTAAATTATTTTCCAGATAGATAAAATCAGCGTAGATAGAGAACCAAAATTCCAAGCATCGTAGTACGAGTTATGTAAATATTAAAAATCACAACAGACTCTAATTAAAAGGTAGAAAAGTGATTTATTATTTTCCTAATTATTATTTACCTAAATTATTTTCCAGATAGATAAAATCAGCGTAGATAGAGAACCAAAATTCCAAGCATCGTAGTACGAGTTATGTAAATATTAGAAATCACAACAAACTCTAATTAAAAGGTAGAAAAGTGATTTATTGCGAACATATTCTATACTTACCTTAGTCCTCACGTACATTTAATTTATGTTTTTTTCGTAAAAAATCAAAATAAGACAACTTTTTACAAGAATAGTAATAAAAAAACATACTAGATAGCACAAGGGTGCATAGAAGATTATTCAATTACGAAGTATCGCAGAGATATTCTAACTACCTCCCAAATGATGACACAACATCCCAAACACTCTCGAATAGGTATCATTATTATTAATGTCGACATTATTATCATTATCATGCTCCTGGTACTCCAGCGAATATCCCAGAGCATTCTTTTCCAGCACGAACATGTTCGTTTATGTCCCCGATGCCACGTCAGGATAATAAATGTGTGGGAACACGGGACATTTTTTCGAGTATGGGATAAATGAGACTGGCCTGGACAGTCCCTACCGAGAGAACGACTAATTCCTTAGAAAAAAATGGTGAGTAACTCTTTTGCTGACACGAGAGTTACCGTCGACTGTTTTTGACAACTTTCGAGCTTTTGGTGAGAAGATTAACCGGCTGGAGAGGATTTCGTTTTTCGCTTTCATGTTTGGCTATCAATCAGGGGATTACTTTGTAGCACTTCGAGCACACTGTGTTTTTTGAGGGAAGATACAAGATGTGAAACAGAAGGGGCGTTGTTTTTTACGAGAATAAATGCTTAGATGGCATGTGCAAAAGGTAGCTCAGTTCGAGTAAAAGCAAAATTTGAGCAATTTTTTTATACATAAGTAAAATTTGATTTTGAATAAGTAAAAAAAAGAATAAAAATTTAGCAAAATTTAAAAAAGGAAAATTAAAATTTTAGTTATTTAGTTAGATTTTAGTTATTTTACTTATTATAGTTTAGAATAGTTGAATAAACATTTTTGAGATAAAGTTACTTACAATAAGTGATATTGATTACGAAATTTATCAGACTTTTTTATTATGAAGTAGAGTAAAAAGCTTACTATACTGATCCTTTGAACATATTCAGTTAATAAACGCGCTCTAAGAATAAAATTCCCTCCTCAAACTAATTTTAAATGGCGCTAGATTATTTTTCAGCTTTATACTTCCACTCTGCACCTTAACATTAAATCATCAGTCTGGAAATTTTTCTTCTGTAAACACACTTTTCTTCGCATAGATAGTTAAGTGTAATAGGAATCCTATCACCCTTGCCCTGTTTACACACCAAATTCCTATCAAAACTAATTATTACATCAAAATAAGTTTATTTTTCTTGAAAAGTTCAAAGCTCCTTTTGTGAAAACTTTTCAAAACAATAAAGATCTTCTCAGAGCTACTAATACTAATAACCCAAAACTTTCGAGCATTAACCTAATCACTGCATTCATATTCGTTATTTTTAAAGTTCCCAGAACACATATTTAACTATGGTTATATTTATTTCCATTAGAGAGAATCTCTGCATAAAGATCAATATTAATAATAATATTTCCAATAACTTTCCTAATACCCAATAGAGCCATGACTTTCTATACCTTTCCCTTTGGGAAAGAACTCAATCCTAAATCAATATTATTCCATAACTCATAAAGTCTTCTCAGATCCATTATTCTATATAGGATACTATTTTTATTTCCTCTAAACCATTATCTGCAAACTTACGTATCGTTTATCTATATTAGAGATGGCTGCTTACGCATGGTTATAGTCAACTTACAATGACTATACTGCCGTCCTAAGCGAAAGTGTACACTAACGCAATTTCTCACAGATTTACTTTGAGAAAAATCTCGCCAAAAGAGCATTTGGCGGATTTTCAATTCTATGCGGCAACCTGCTTACGATATCAGACCGCCAAGATTAGCATTGAAACTAGCTCGTTTCACAGCAGCCAATGAAAAATTAGAGCACTTTTTTCGTTATAAAAGAAGAACTAATCATGGTAGAAGTACAGTATTTTAAACACATATAGAATTATTTTTTACAAAAATATTGTCGTTTCGTTTTTTAAAAAAATCGAATTAGTTTTAGAATTATTAAGATTTAAAGTTTTAATTTTTCCCTTTTTAAGTTTAACAATGGATAGCAGCAACCCTTTAACAACGCCAAAAACACCAACAAAACGAGCAGAATGAACGACAAAGCTGCGTGAATTTCCCAACCAATCTAATAGAAGTAGCGAGATACATTCTCGCCAATTTAAAAACGTGCCAAGGGAGAAAGGAAATGAAGTTTTAAGAAAACTCGTTAACGTACATTTCGCTTAGGACGGCAGTATATACGACTCACTTTAGACACTTTCATAATATTTCTTAAGAACCGATATTTGAACAAATATTTGCATTGCTTAACTATTAATTACAGTAGCAGTTTTAAGGGAGAAAAGTAAATTGCATCTCTAGGTTTGGTAATCGTGTACACGGATACTGTAATGGGTGCCATAAATTTTAGTTTACCATTGAGGTGAGTTTACATGGCTCAGAAAACGCAACGCTATCGTGTAGCAGCGAGTAAAAAAATTATATTAATGATGAAGACATAGCTACTACGTAGTAGCGCAAAGATCGAATGGGACAACAAGATTATTCAAGTCGTTGAGAAGACGATAGTAAATAGGCGTTGCTACGTTAGGGTAACTTTTTCAAAAAGCTATACTTTAAAACTACAAAATTAGAAGCAGTTCAAATTGAATCGGTGGGTGCAGAAACAACGTCAGTCACAAATTTCAAATTTTTCAGGAGGGAGAAAAAACGTAATAACTCCTCCAAATTTTAAAATATTTGAGAACTTTTTTTCCTTTGTCATAACATGCTTTTATGTTGCTGTTATAAAAAAATTAATTAATTTCCACATAAATTAGGCTCAGGAGAATTAAAACTATGATTTTGACTAATGCTGTTTCTGCACTCAACTGTTTTTTACAGACAGTAGGAAACTTGGAAAAAGATAACCATTCGTTAAAAGTTTGTATTTGTTATTAATTTTGTTACGATTTTAGTTAATAATATTAATTTTAATTAATTTCACAAAAAACTTACAAATGTATATTTTTTCATATTACATGAGAAATGAAGTTACAGTATTGCAAAGTCATAAGACAGGAATATAACAAACTGAAACGCTCTTAAAATAGATCATTCTCGACGATAGTATCATTGTCATGTTCATTGGTTGGCCAGGTAAATAGTTCATCATAAAAAACTTTGAAGTTTCACACTCAACACTCGAAACAAACGGCCTGTATTTACGGAACTACTCAACAGACTAACGAAGTTTTTGCACCCAACACGCATCTTGCCTTTCTACGCTCATTTTCATTGAAAACGAGTTTTCGGATTTTTTTTGACTGAAGTGGTTTCTGCACTCACCGATTCAATTGTTAAATAACTGCTGTAACTATTAGATTAATATAAACTAGCTGTTACAACCCAGCAAAGCCGGGTTTTACAGCTAGCCTTCTTTGGCGCTGAAGCGAGATTCGTTCGTTACTACCTGTTCGTATTTAGGGGACATCCATAAATTACGTGAGGCGTTTTTTCCAAAATCTGGACCCCCCTCCCCCCTTGGTGAGATTTTGCCGGACCCCCCTCCCCCCAAGTGAGATTTACCTATAACTTTTTAAAAATAATTTGCAATATCTTATCTGTGTGTATTCCTTTCTTATACTTAAAAAAAAGAAAATCGTATAATTTCTAACTTAAAAAAGTTGACGTGAGATTTTCTCCCCCCTTGGTGAGATTTTTCCAAAACCCTCTCCCCCCCTTTTTGACCTCACGTTATTTATGGATGTCCCCTTATTCATTCCCTATCATTAAATATACAGTTTTAATTCATTATCTTTAAAAGGGGTTTTGTCTCCGATTTCACATGGCATTGTCACAAATTTATTACATTGAAATAATTGTCATTTTATTTTGACCGGTTGTCAGCCCAATTCACCGAACCGGATCTGTACAAACTTGTTCTTAAATGAAATCTTACAACCCCGATATAAACCCATTTTAAGTGGCATCCTCCCAAAACCTTCCACTTTAAATTATTATTTGATTTTTATTTGTCTCATTGTTTGAAGTTAAATATTTATCCCCTTCTATGTAAAGGGAAAAAAGAAATACTTCAATCAAACATGTACCATAATTTTTTATCCCGTTATTATCCCGTTGGGATAAATCTAGTGAACCGTCAAAACTTTGAAATTAATTTCAATGTAGATTTTCTTAACGCTCTTTCAAGGACGTTTTGCCTGTGTTGGTAAAAATATTGACTAAAAACAATGGGGAAAATTGAAATCAATTTGTAATTAAAAATGGAATGCTTTGGATGGATGAGACCTAAAACTGGCTCATCTAGGGGTGGAAAGCTTTCTTTCAAGACCGAGTTTGTCCAAATCGGTTCGGGGGTTCGGGCTGGTGGCCGGCGGAACGGAACGTCTCCATAGAGTTAACATTAGAGCAAAATGAAAAGAACGCATAATTTTAAAATGGAAGGTTTTGGAGGAATGCGACCTAAAATTGGCTCATCTAGGGGTGGAAAGCTTTCTTTCAAGACCGAGTTTGTCCAAATCGGTTCGGGGGTTCGGGCTGGCGGCCGGCGGAACGGAACGTCTCCATAGAGTTAACATTAGATCAAAATGAAAAGAACGCATAATTTTAAAATGGAAGGTTTTGGAGGAATGCGACCTAAAACTGGCTCATCTAGGGGTGGAAAGCTTTCTTTTAAGACAGAGTTTGTCCAAATCGGTTCAGGAGTTCGGGCTGGCGGCCGGCCGAAAGGAAGCTCCCCTTTGAATTAACATTAGAGCAAAACGAAAAGAACGCATAATTTTGAAATGGAAGGTTTTGGAGGAATTACACCTTATTTTGTCTCATCTAGGGGTGGAAACCTTTCGTTTAAGACCGGGTTTGTCCAAATCGGTTCGGTGGTTCGGACTGGGGGCCGGCAAAAAGTTCCTCCATAGAGTTAACATTAGAGAAAAGTTAAAAGAGCGCATAATTTTAAAATGGAATGCTTTGGAGGAACGCGACCTAAAACTGGCTCATCTAGGGGTGGAAAGCTTTCGATCAAGGCCGAGTTTGTCCGAATCGGTACAGGGGTTCGGCCTGGCGGCCGGCGGCACGGAACCTCTCCATAGAGTTAACATTACAGAAAAGTGAAAAGAAAGTACAATTTTAAAATGGAAGGTTTTGGAGGAACCCGACCTAAAATGGGCTCATCTAGGGGTGGAAAGGTTTCGATAGAGACCGAGTTTGTCGAAATTCGTCCGGGGGTTCGGCCTGGCGGCCGGCGGAACGGAACCTCTCCATAGACTTAACATGGGGCAAATCGAAAAGAACGCATAATTTTAAAATGGAAGGGTTTGGAGGAACGCGACCTAAAATGGGCTCATCTAGGGGTGGAAAGCTTTCGATCGAGACCAAGTTTGTCCAATTCTGTTGGGGAGTTCGGCCTGGCGGCCGGCCGAAAGAAAAACCCAATTATTTTAATATATAAGATGGGATATAGAGATAAAAAGTTTGATATATCAATATACTTTCTCTTAAAATAGTTATTTTATTACTGAAATGTTACTTTATTATTAAAATAGTTATTTATTGGATCATTTCTAAAGTTATTGGAATAAGAGCTTTTCCACTTATCTGTAATAGAGAGAATTTATCCTTCAATGCCATTAAAATAAAGAAAACATGACAAAATTTATTAGGTTTGGTTTGGTTTAATTGGGGTTTTATGGCGCAAGAATCAAGTTAGATCACAAAATTTATTAATCTACTGATCAGATATAATTAAATACATTATTTTTATAATCTGTTTCGGTAATTTGTAGTCATTTCAAACCCATTATAGACACTAATCACGTTTAATTTAATTAACTCTAATGCTTGTCTGTGTGTTCTGTACATTCACGTACCATATACACTTGATTATCTCTTATGAAGATTAGGATGAAACAAGGCTATGGGGTACCATGGTATAGGGGTCCTTGGTACCTCACTGTCTGGTCTTTTCTTTTTCCTTCTCTCTTTTCGTTTATATTCTGCCCGGGTGTTTTCAGGTTCGATTTGCAAGTACAATGTTTTGTTCTGTTGAACAAGCAACCCGGCCTACAAAAAATTCACGCATTGGCTTGACCTCGGGCTTTGTTTCTAACAGACACAACACTCAATATTTACTGTAGCCCCTCACGAAATAAAATCAGACTTTCTTAACCAAACTATTTCTTAGTTTGTGTTCTCCCATCACCCTGCACAGAATCGGTCTGATAACTCAGCAGCGACCTCCAGGCAAACCAACCAAAGAGAAACGATCATTCCGAAAAAAGAACGCCGAATTTGCCTCTGACGTCTAACGGGCAATAAAACATCCAGCCCCAGGGCTGAAACCAAAACCTCCAAAAATTTAAGAAAAGAATAAACATTTTACTCTCTTTGAAGTAAAATATGCATTCGCGTCTGCGGGTTTTTTTTCGCTTAAGCACTTTTGCTGTTTTTGCAGGCTTTTGTTCCACGCCCACGTATTGGGTGGAATAACGAAATTAGTGTGATGCATTATTTTATTCCGGTAGCACCCCTCAGGATGCCAGTTGGACTATGTTAGTGAGGGAATCTTTAAAATAATTCGGGTTGTAACACGTCGTTCATTGAATCACACACTGTAGTTGTCATTAATGAGATAGGAATGAAGGGTTCCTTAGACTAAACTACTGTCTTGTTATTGTCAATGGATGAAACCGACTAATTTATATGCCTTTGATTTATATTAAATATCAAATATAAATTCTCATATCATCTTGTTAATTCTACAAATCTTATAACTGTGTAGTTAAGCTCAGTCATCGAGTTGATCAACGTACTTTCTTATGTTCTTTTTTCAGTGAAGAGTTATAAAGATCCTATTTCCAAGCATAAATGTTCTACATTTATGAAGGTTGGAGATTTGTGATACAATACGTGAAGACATTTTACTCTTAAATGATAGCTTTATTTGAGAAAAAAACACAACCCTTTTATACCAATGTTTGTAATCAATAAAAAATTCTTTGTCTGAGTTTAAAGAATATTAGTTTCTGTTTACCAAATAGTTAATCAAAATATAGAGTTTAACATTTTTTAAGAAATGTTAAACGACATTTTAAATACTAATATTATAAATTAGTTCACCAATAGAACATCGTGATCGTTTAAAAAAATCATCATTTCTTGCAGCTTTTTATACGATTTTTAACCTATAAAATTGAAATAGGTTCCTTTCCCCATATACGCCAAAACCTAAACATAATAAGAACTTAAATACATTTGAAACAAAATATTTACCAACATTGAAAGAGCTAAAGAGTAAATTTCCTTTCGTATTAAATACTCTGTGAATATACAATTTACCGTGGGTCAATGTCTTCTAGATACTTTTCCTCCCTCTTCAAACACAGGACTTAGTTGTGAAGCTCTTAGGTAGCTTAGGTCTTACAAGTAGCCTTAGTAACAACAAAAAGTAAATATTATCTTTGTTAACTCTGATTATGATTTCAGCCAACCATAACTAAAACATAACAAAATGTAACTTAATAAAATCATCAAATCTCTACAGAGAAAGGCCTTTAAAAAACACTATTTTCCAACTTCTTTCTTCCTCCCCCCACAATTTCCTCTAAACCCGATCCTTGTGGTCCTCATTTTCCTCGCCGACCCTTTCGATGTCGGGATCTGGCAATTGACCCTCCAGAACAACGGCCCACGTATCTCATTCCAACTGATGAGTGTAATTTACCAACATTGGCCTTAAGCGGTTTTAGTAAATTGAATCGGTGAGGAACAAAAGGAGAGAGAGGGCTTTGACTCTTCGGTTTTTGGGGGAAATAGGCGGTCACACAACTGAAACCAGGGTAGTGTTGCCATGGGAACAGGGTGGATGAACGAAGCTTGGGATTCGACGGTGTGCTTAACGTGGAGTCCTGGGTTGAGTTTAATTCATTAAGTCTTCTATTTTGGGAACCTTTGATTAACATTTTTCCCCACATGTAAATTAAGATACCTACTTAAGATACTACCTGTACTATTTTTGTTTGATTATAAGAATACCGAACGTTAGTGGTAGATTTTTACTGTTTGCAATACAAATTCTGTTTTAGAAGTTCGTTGAACTTCATTAGTTGAACATTTATTAGTCGATTTTAATCATTGATTAAGCATGTATTGAAGACGCTTTTAACTACCTTCTAAATATGAGGTATCTTGTGCTGAGGAAGCTCAATCATTACATTATCTTTAAAACGTAACAAAATAATTTGTATTTTTTATCTGTCCTGTACCTCTCTGAATTCTCATTTATGTTTAGGGGATACTTTTTCTTTTTTGTGAACATAAAAACAAGAAACTAGAATGTAAAAAAATAAGTTCATATCTTTTGAAATTAAATTTGAAAAAAAATTTGACAACCAAATTGAAAGAAATGTTACTTTACTCTTCACATAAATTCACATGTTACAAGCATAAATATAGTGTAGGTGTTAATCTACTTAAGAATTTAAGAAAACGTTTATGCGCAGAGAAAAGAATAATTCCTGTTATTCGAGGGATATAAAAATTATTTTGTTTTAACTTTCCACTGGAGTACCTCCTATTACGAAATTTCTAACAATCACATTAAACTCAAATCGATGATTTTTTTGTCCTACATACTAGTATTCAATCCCCTTGTGGCGCCCCTATTCCAAAACATCGCCTTGAGTGTTCGATTTCTCCTTCCGGTGGCGCTGCGTCTGTTTGCTTGCCGGCGTACTTCCTCCTGTACTGTACGAATAAAAGGCAGACACCGATCAAGACTCTGCCCCCCCTTTTTCTACTCACCAGACTCTTTAAGTAGTCTTTGTTTGCTAGCTAACTTATTTTAGTTTTTAAAATATTTACATTATGTTTGAATAAATTTACTGTTTTCCGATATTTCTAATTATTTGGAGTCTAAAACATCCACGGCTACACCACCAAAGTTGGCCACTAAAGTTGGTGACTAAACCCTTTTCTCATCTCTTTTCACAACAAACTGATATTCCCAAGATCCATCAAAAGAAAAACTCCGTAAACAAACTAAGTCTCCCCAACTCCTAAACAGCCTTCCCCTCAACTCTTGATTGAAAACAGATCACCCGTTGCCACTTTGTATCGAAGACAAAGCACCAGGGCTGCTGAATCGAAACCAGCCAGCACCAACTTTCATGAAAGGGAAAAGGATCAGCAACACGGGGTCCCCATTCTTCCTTGCAAGAGAATCATTTCGTTCGCTCGCTGTTATTGTTATATTACACACAATATATGCCCTCCTTCTTTGTGTGCCTGCTGGTTAATGAGCTATCGTTTATTCATTAGGTCGGTAATGTGCATGAAGAAATCGCAGTGGTAACTGTTTTTTTTCTCCGCAGTGAAGAACTTGGGAATTGAATCGCATATATGAGGTGGGTTTGATCTATGCTAGAGTCGGTGAATTAAATGGTTTGATTGGTGTTGCCTGGGCTTAAGTGCTTATTGATTATCGGGGATGTTTCATTTCGGTGTGAGGCTTCTGTTTACACGTCATTTGAATACTTTTGAGTGCAAAGAGTTTTCTCTGAGTGAAAAAGATTAGATAATGGTTATTGAATATTTCAGGCCGTTTTGGACATTGTTTCAAAGCAAGATAGGAGATATTCAGAA
Organism: Tetragnatha versicolor; assembly: GCA_024610705.1. Classification (NCBI taxonomy): domain Eukaryota; kingdom Metazoa; phylum Arthropoda; class Arachnida; order Araneae; family Tetragnathidae; genus Tetragnatha; species Tetragnatha versicolor. Next base: position 31,165,869 of record JANDEH010000002.1, on the reverse strand, counting down.
TGCTTTTTTTTCATTAGGTAGTGTTTTAAAAACCATCCAGTTAAATTGAGAATAGATTTTCCTTCCACGAATAAATATTTTCGGTAATAAATTGTAACGACAAAAGGTTTTAACTATTTTGCCATTAAATTCTGTATTCTATTATTTTAGTACGATTGTATTTCACATTTACGGCAAAAACCGGACATAAATTCTCACATATATTTGTTTAGATTTGTTTACAAAAATATTGTGTTACATAGTTCAAATTTTATTCATGCGTATTTTCTCCGCGTCGTCTTTGAATCCTTCTTCCTGTAAACAAAAAAGTATAAACTAAAATAGTCATGAAATGTTACTATTACTCGTTTAAATCTATTAATATGATATATTTTGGAGGGGAAAGATTTGATTTCCCATTAAAGATGTTAATGGCTAGTAGGGTAAATTATTTTTCTCTTTTCTTCGATATTTGTTTCTTAATTATATGCGCCATCTTTCAAAAAAAAGTGACAATATACAAAAAGCTTTCTTTTTAAGTATTATATTTCTTTAAATAAAATGTATTTGTCATTTTATAATGGCGTAGAAGTAGGTTTTCTTTTCTATTCTCTTTAAAAGAAAGATTAATAAGTTGGGTAATTGAGAGGAAAAGTTTTTTTAGTGTCAAAAGTATTTTGTGAATGTCTTAATTAATTTCATTTAGAGAAAATGAAGTAAAGCTTTTACTTCCTTCGTATCAACATGAAAAATAAAAATGTATCGTAGAATAAATAATATATATGTTATATTTTTATAGATTATAATTTTTGTCTTTGAATGTAAGTTAGTTTTTAAGTTTATACATTAGAAACTGTTTTTTTAATTTGACAAAAGCTCTCTAAATCTAAATACTTCAATAGGTGCTAGTTTTATAAACAGGTATATTTTCGCAAGCACTGAAAATCCTCCTACATCCACAAATTTTCTTCTTCCCTAAAAATACCTAAAACCCGAAACAAAAACTCCTATACGAAACAAAGCAGAATATACAACCATAAAGGCCTTACATTTCTTCACATTTTTCCCAACCTGAATCCTTTTTTTATAAATATTTTCATCCACTTTTCAGGTTGTCATCTTATCAAATGCAAGCCTAACTCAATATAAACACCGAGGAAAACAATATTATTTTCGAACCATATCTCATACTTGAAAGCATTCTCTCAGAAAAAGCACCTTCTAGCTTGGAACGGGAGATTTTTTGAAAGCTTTTTAAACTCCCAAAATGTGTATTTTTTTCTCGTATTCTCCGACCTATGGCCATAGCTTTTCATTGGTATTTTGAATCAAAAACAGGATAAAAAAAGGATTTGTGGAGGGAGTTGTTTTTGTTCTATTTTATAAACTCTTGTCCCTCGTCTTACGGAGCTAATCATTTTAAACTTTCTTGTGTATCTTAAGGAAAGTATATTTATCTTGTTTGGAGAAAACTGTCGGATGTTCGTAAAAGAAGATAGTGTAGTTTTGAGATTGTTTGGAGCGGTTTACAATGAAGCAACATCATGATATCGAATGGCTTGTGTTCGGAGAAGTCTTATTGTTCTACGTAAAATGTTATTTCTAACTAGAAGAATATGAAAACTATCATAGAAGAGTAGAAGTATAACATTATATTCGTTGAAATTGATGATGCATCTCCAATCACTCAAGTCTTGGCTTTTTAATTCTTAACCATAAGTTTCGTTTGAAAGAATTAAATTAGTCAAAATAATAAATAATAATTTTAATATTGGATTTGAATTGTTTTAAATGTATGTTTGTTACGGGCAATGTGATGAATTGGGCATTATTAATAATGCCCGAAGTAGAGGAGGGCAATGTGATAAATTCAATGGCATTTATCAATGAAATTTATCACTTTGCCCGCCTCCCCTCTGGGCATTATTAATAATGCCCAATTAATCACTTTGTCCGTAACATATACACTACACACAAGTATTACACAAACAATATTTGAGGTCAAGATGATTGCATTTAAACCTTCAAGCTGTTAAATAAGTTTTGACTTTAATATTCAAATAAACCTCACACGAGTCTAAGGAGAATGTGCCCTAATAAACCAACTCTTCTTTGATTCTTTAATAAGATAAAAGTAGGAAAATGTCTTTTATATAAGAATATACTACACTGCTAATATCAACCAATCAGAGCAGACTCGGCTCATTCAGGTTTATCCTTAAATAACTTTTTAAGAAACCTTTTAAGAATGCTTATGATTGCATTTCGCTTACTTTTACTTTTTAATAAAGGGAAGCATATACTATCCGACTCTGATATTTATGTAAAAAGAATTATTTTCCAATTATGTCTAAATCAAAATAAAATCTTCTATAAGGGCCAGATATTTGAAGTTTATTTTACTAACAAATGTTCCTTTTGTAACACCGAAGAATTTGACACATGGAATCATATATTTAACTCATGTTCTATTGATAGCTATTATCGAAACAAATATTTATCAAACGCAAAAATTTTTCCCTTTGTCTTGAATGAGCCTAACGCTAACTATTTCAATATTCTATGTTTCCTGACTTCCGTTTTTAGGCTCCGCCGGGACATTGGAAAGGATTCTAGTTGATTTATTTTAGTTCGTATTTTGTTCCTGCACCCGGTTTTTTCTGTCTTAACTTGTATTACAGTGATTTGTAAATTCTCTTTTTAAAATATGTTAATTTTTTTTATCTGAATTCCAAGATCATGTCAAGTTCTCTAAAATGGTTTGTGTTATTTGTTAACGGGCAAACGCCCAAAACAATAAACTTTTTTTATGTCTATGTCTATAAAGGGAAGCAATAAAAATTTTCTCTTCTCATGTGAAAATACTCATCTTAAGTTACCAAAACACTTAGGTTTTTTATTTTTTATTTGTTTAGATCATTATAATAAAGCACTAATATTATTTACGTTTGCTAATTTAAAACAAATTGAGTTACATTATATATTCGGGCAGTTGTAAAAAAATTTATAACATGATAACAAAATATTTTTGCATTTTTATTCATACTATGGGTTGGAAACATTCAGAAAAATACTACGTGTGACGTAAAAACTGATGATGATGTCTTCAAATTTAATAAAAAAAATGCCATGTAATCAATAATTTGATTAATATTGCGTTTGGTATTATTGAATGTTTCTAATGGAATCGGTAAATCAATAGAACTATTAACTGTAGATCTTATGATAACTCTAGATATGTACTTGGAATAAGTATTAATAAAATGAAAAATGTCAAAGAAAACACTTGACATCCTAGAATTTCTCCACTACATTTCAAAACCAACAGGAAGAAACACAATAAACTGATATTCAGCAGAAATACATCACAAGAATAAATGGAAACACGAATAAATCCCCCCCATACACTTTATTTTGAATGCACAGTCCTCCCTCTAGATACATATCTCAGAATATTCAAAGTGAGCTGAACTCTTTTTACAGCTTGTCGACTCACTCTTCAAGAAAAAGAGCCCAATCCAAATAAAAACGAACTATCGTTCCCCATTCAACTTGTTCCAACAATGCTTGCCTTTTTTACATCGTCTTCTTCATTCCGTACTTGCACTCGGAACTAAAAACAGCCCTGATTTCATGGCTCCCGAGCCTCAAATCACCTTGTTTTATGCATCGGGCAAAAGAGGCAAGGCGATCACTTGCCGGGGCTATAAAACGCCATACCGAGAGCTCCTAGATAAAAGCTCCGATGAAGAAAAGTGTTCTTTTTATTTGTTGTCGTGTCATTCGCTTTTCAGTTAGATTCTTAAAGTGGGGAATGTCTCTACTGAATATTTTTAGGGTCAATAAAAATTATACCACTCTTCTATTCTGAGCTGGACGGGAGCACATAAAGTTTCGGAACGGGCGGAAAGTTTGTACAGGACTTTTAAAGGAATCGATTGAGAGGATTTATAAGAGTTTTTAGAAGAAGTTCGGGTAGTAAAGTTGTTTAATGAGGCCTAATTTCTGTTCTCAAAGAAGCTGGAACAAACTTTCCATTGAATTAAGCAAAGTATTAAGTAAAGAAAGAAATATTTATTTCCTTTTTCCTTTATTGTAGTAGGGCATTGCAATAAATTAGTCATTTTACTGGAGTAGTTTGTATTCCATAAAACTCAATTGAATTGTCAATTTTAAGAAGGAAATAACTCCAAAAATTTTAATTTTGAAAAAGAAAAATGATTTTTATTCCATAACTACCAAATCTTTTCTAGAACTTTCCTATTTAAAGTATAAAAGAGCAACAGAAAAAAAAGTAAATATCTTAATATTTCTCGTAGAGTTGTCGCCTTATTAAAATGAGTTTTTTTCAGCTATACTAGACAGCAACTTAAGTTGAACCTACTACGTCACTAACAAACAGTAGTTCCCATCGCAGTGTCTAAATTTCAAGAGAAAAAAAGAACGTCAATTTTAAAATATGATTATTTCGTTAAATCTATGTATATATAGTGTCTTTTTATCACAATTCGCGTATCGAAATTCCTATCAACCCAACAGGCTTTGTGTTTATACTCACTTTCTCCTTCCGCGTAGTGACGTACTGGGTTCAGGAAACGTTGCTGTGAAGTAAAGATAAAAATAGTAAAAAATATAATACTAAACTTTTGGAATTTAGATTACATTTTCATTTTAGAAAAAAAAAATTATATGTATGTTTATGATCTACGAAAATATACATTGTAATGATATTTAAACATATTTTAAACTACCCTCATTTCAAAGCATTATCGACATACATTTTTATTAGATGTATTCTATTTACTCATTTAAAGTGTTAACATTCCTTCAGCCAGCATACCAGAAACATCCATAATTTCTATTGACAAACATCCAACGACCCCTCTTTCCATAACCTCCCTTCCCCCCAAAAGAAAATCAAACTCCCCCTTTAAAATTCCATAAAAATCTCACCCCCTTACATCACCCCTCAAAAACCCGTCACTCTCCCTCCCTCTCTCGTCATCAAAAATCTCAAAACCGTCCTCCCAAAACGTCTAAAATAATAGAGGCGTTCCTTCAGAAACCATCACCGGAGGGGATGGAAGAGATTCAGAAAGTGACATTCATCATTCCTGCTGGAGAGACTCGTATACACAGGCAAATATTTCTTTAAAGGATTTCTTTCCTCTTCTTTGTGTGGCGTTGGTTTTTGAATTGATGGTCGGTCGGTGGTGTTGGGAGGAGTTATTAATTGTCGAGTAACAATTCTTGAGGGGGTGATAGGGGGTGTTGTGATGGATGTTTGGGGTGTGGGGTGTTTGCTTCGAGGTCTTGATAGCTTCTTTGAGGGGTGACTTAATCAAGGTGGGGTGGTTGATTAATAATGTGACTCTTTTGGGCGTCCGTCGTTATTCTTTAGGGTTGGGTTTGAAGGTTATCGAATTATTGAGTTTAAAGTTTAGCTTCTTATTGTTATGAAATGATAAAATACCCGTATTCACAGCCATCCGCGTCGGCGTTAGCCAGCAGCTAAAGAGAGAAAGTTGACTCTGATTGGTTGAAACCTACATTGACCAAGGATTTAACACCAACTCTGATAGATGTGATTATGGCCATTAGTGTGTTTGGCCGATGGTAGGTTCAATAAATACACACAGCACTGGATACGATTTTGCTCAGACCTTTATTTACAAACGAAAGCAGCTTACGGGATAGGTCTGAATCACATAGAGGAGAGGAGGGTATTATGGAATAGTCGGGTAATATGGAACACCTGAGTTTCTGCTCCCCCTCGTCCTGCTATCACATGGCAATGCCACGAAAGTCTTAAGAAATCCCCCATGATGCAGTGCACAAAGATTTTAGCTTCTTGTTGTGGTCTGATCAGTCGCAGCAAAGCAAAGTGTGTTTTAGGATTTTCGAAAGTTTTTGACGGTAAATGCTCAAACCTTTTAACCTACCAGTAACTATAAGACTTTGATTTTGTTGTTAAGCATAAAGTACACTAAAAGATCATTAGTTTCTTATACTGCAGTCGTTTTTTAGCTATCCATGTTTTATCGGTCAGTAAAAGGGTTCATAGTACAAGCTGGTGTGTCGGGTATTATGGAACACTAGGTCCATTCTGATGTGTCATATGAAATTTACTTCCTGTCATCAACTAAAGGACTGGAAAACAAACTAAGATATTTTGTAATGAAAACTTTTCAAAAGATCAACGAGGAAAAATTTGAATCCAATGTATTAGCTGTTTTCTATGGGCTCATCTTGACTGTACTGCAGCAGAAAAAGACGATTATGTTTGTGACTATTGCAAATAGACTCATGAACAAAACTATTTGAACGTAAATTGTTAAAAATATTTTTATAGTTCAGATTAACTATGTTCTCTAAGGTTTAATTAGTTTTCACAAGCTGTAAATCCAACTGTTCCACATTACCCGACTGTTCCATATTACCCTCCATTTGTAACTTTTCTTAAAGTACATTTTTTGATTAAAAAAATAAATGCTGATTTATTTTACCATTGGCCCTTCATTGTCATTAGTTATAGTATGTACTTAAAATGATTCGGCGGATTTTTATTAAAAACCAATAGAGTTATTCTTAAATATATAAAGGGTGTTCCATAATACCCTCCTCTCCTCTACCAATAACATATTCTACTTATACCCGTAGTAGTATTTTACAGTTAAGGTAGGTATCTCAAGTCCAAGCACAAAGATTAGTACGAACTTCAGTGTTCGAGTTTACTACAAAGCTAAATTTTATTTCTTTAACTACTGGTTAACAGCGATACTGATTGCTGCGAATATGGCTTTAAGTTAAGTAACTGCCGAAAGAAATATTGAAAATAATGTATGTTAGGTATAATAATAATGTATGGTTGTGAATAATTTTCACAAGCAATGTCTAATCGCCAATCCGTATGTCCTACGACCAAAATTTAGTTTTCATTTCTGTTATGCATTACACAAGGGAGTTTTTCCAAGTAAAGACATCTTCAAGTGCATTCTTTACTTTTCCAGCTTACCTCACTTATAAATTAATTATTAATTATTATATCACCTTGATCAGTCAATAAATTTGTCATTATATATTATATAATTAAATTGCTTTTAACAAACTTTCCGATTTTTAAGTAAATAAATTACTTCTCTCGAAGCTTTCAAACTTTTGTCTGGTATCATAACTTAGAAAGAAAAATTTTTATCCAACTTGTTCAAAGTAAACCCTGAACAAAGTTAACTCTATTTAACTTTAAAATATTCTGATATAAATACAAGTTAGCGCCATGAAAATTAAATTGTATTTTTACATTTTGCATAAACTCTTAGATACTATGAAACTTATAATTTAGTTATCTTCTCTTAGTCATCTAACAAGATAATTGCTTCATTCACTTCTCCGGAAGATTTGGTTATTCATTATTATTTATTCGTGCAAGTAACTAAAGAAAATATCCTACGCAAAATGATAAGTGATTGCCTAACTACTACAGATAATCATTCTACAGATAAATAATTGCTACAAAATTTTTGCCGATGTTTTATTTTGTCTTCTTAATTAACATTGATGAGAGGGAAAGGATTATTACAAACAACTATATGATGTTTTAGTTACATCATCCGACTCAAATAACATTATCTAATAAAAAAGTGTTCATAGGTAAACAGTTCCTTCAAAAAGGTTACCAATGTTTTCCGACTCTTAATTATGGAAGCAGTTTCGCTATCAATTAGTTATATGTTAAATGTGTAACTTCAAAGTATTTTTTAATCAAAAAATATTTTGGTTAAATATATCAACATGGAAATTGTGGTGGTGGTGATGATGATGATGATAATAATAATAATAATAATAATAATAATAATAATAATAATAATAATAATAATAATAATAATAATAATAATAATAATAATAATAATAATAATAATAATAATAATAATAATAATAATAATAATAATAATAATAATAATAATAATAATAATAATAATAATAATAATAATAATAATAATAATATCATTAAAATATTTATTATATCGTTGGAATGGTCACTGAGTTATAAACCAAAGAGGGGCATAAGTTTAATTTCATTGAGTCGAATGTTCATCGAGTTAGAATATCATTTTTTAAATTTAAATAAATATATTACAAGCCTTGTGATAAAAGCAATAACTTTTCTAGCTCTACTTTGGTGTTCCTTTTGACATTGTTTCCAAAAATATTTTATAATTATTGGTCAATATATAATGTGTTATATTCTGTAATTATAATTCTCAATAATTATTTTTTTATTTAATGTGTCTGCTAATAATATTGCAGAAAGTGGGTTTTTTTATTGATTGTATCTCACTTTCTCTTTCTAATTTTGTCTAATTTCACTATTCATTATGTGTTGCCTTAAATTTTTTCACTTAACTTATATTTTTTGAATCATAAATCTATATTAATTTATTATATTACCCTTCTTATAAAAAATAAAGAAAAACATTACAAAGGTGATTGGAAACCTCTATCTTTTCTAATAAATTCGTTTTCATATATTTCAAAGTAAACATTATCGATGCAACCATTTTAATGAACTAATGTTTATGAATTCATTTAACTGGAAAATTTTTGTACAGTCATCCAAAGGAATTATTTAATATTTGAAAACATGATTCAAATAATAGAATTGAATTGAAAAGGAAGCTCTAAAACTAACTAACATAGAGGGCGGCTTTTCTCTTTTCAAGAGAAGTACAATGGTATCGAAAACCAACTATTTTCACCCTTTGTATAACATAATTCCCTTCATTTCTAGGTCTTCTATGTTTATAAAACAATCGTCAGTAAAAGGTTTCCACATGTCACACGGTTCTTTACTTGGCTTTCACACTCATTTATTGATTTTGATCTAAAAATTACTCGTTGCTCAATAGAAACCTTGCTCGTTTGTAATTTTTCAATGTGAACAATTTAGTAATTATTTGTAAAATTTATTAGTTTGTTTTGGGAGAAATAAAGCATTTTACAACCAACATCTTGAACAGAACGATTGTTTATCTCTTTTTAATTTGTACTGGTGACAGTTTAAACCTTGCTCTATGTCCCGGTTACGTAACTTTCTCTCAGGGCTTTCTTTAAATCTATCCCTCATCTATTGAAGTGTCAAGGAATCCATCATACAACGGATATGCAGTACTTCGAGCTTGGCAACCGTCATATTATGAACCGTGTAACATATAAATTTTAATAACAAACAAATTGTCTGACAGCCCCTATAGTCCCCTGTATTAACTCAATGTTCCCCAGTTCGGATCTAGGTTGGCATATATGTTGCATTTGTTTATTTTGCTTTTTTCGAAAAAAAAAATACAATAAATTTCTCTATTTTTATAGGGAATTCTCGAGTTTAGTTGTATGATAGGGTAGCCATAACACTGTCGCATAGCCACGGCCCTTATCATGGCAAATAAAAACAAACTACAATTCCCATTGCCACTCAAAATGACACCCAACCCAAATAACCAAACCAAACACTCAACCCTTCCACAAACCAAACAACCCGAACAAAGAAAAATCCCCTCATCTGCATTTTGATTCCCCACCTCTCCATAAAAAGCAATAAACTTCCAACACGACTGTGTCATCTTTACGTGACCCGAACCGACGAACGCCATAAAAAACCTAATGCCAGGAGACCAAAATTCAACTTCTTCTCAAAAGAACCGATATCCCTCTGTATTCAGAAGGCATTCGGAAGGCAGGTCTATTCCCCTTCGACCCAAATGAATTCCATTTCCCCCTGTTATGAGAGCGGGTATTTCAGGCCACTCATCAAACCTAAGTACTTCTTACTCGGGTGATCTTCGCGTAATATATAGGAACTGGGATCTTTTTTGTAGGGGGTATTATTTTCGGCCCGGTCTTTTCTTTGGGCTTGATGAAGAATCAATGGTGATAAACGCTGGGAGGATTCACGTTTCCTATTTTTTGGGAGATTCGTATTCTAGTCAGGTAGGAGGTTGAGGTCTGAGGCAGTGGTGAAGCGGCGGACGGAAGTGGCTTTTGTGAGTTTTTTTTTTAAAAGATAGGTTATATATATATAGCTGAATTTCTTTAAATATTCTCTATACTTAAAAATAATTCTTGCATGCACCACCTGTAATGCAATACACCCTTGTTATACTCTGTTCATTTTGAATAGGCGCCTAAGAAATAGTGCTTTCCCCCTCGGTAAAAGCGTAACCATGGTTATTATCTTCGCGCAGCCAATAGTAAGCCTTCTTCGCCACTTTGACGTTGATAGTTTTCATAGTTACCGATTCAGTGGTGGGGGAAGGAAATGTAGTCAGGTGCCAGAATTCTAAACGAATAGAGTAAAAGTGTGAAGATGCTGATAGCATTTAGCTGATGAAGGATGTCAAAGTGAAATTAATTTAAGTTATTTTAATTTAATTCGTAATGGAAATTTTTCAGTAACCCAAGTTATTATTGCTACCTGGTAAAAGCCTTCAAAATTATAAAGTTGGTTTTAAATTTATAAAATATCAAAAGAATAAGAATCTTTAAGACAAAATAAACTTTCCAGTGATTGTTAGTTTACCGCTTTTTAGTTCTCAGATAAAAATTTTTAAAAAAGTACTGATTTTTGCTATTTAGGGTGTTAATAAGCTACCTTAGAATACATCTGATAATGAACCAGACATCATAAGATTCATTAAGGTTCAAAAGATAAAATGGGCAGGCCACATAGTAAGGATGGATGAAGACCGCATTGTGAAAAAGATTTTTAATGCCCGACCAACTGGAACGCGTAGAAGGGGCAGGCCAAGTCTCAGATGGCTAAATACCCTGGAGAAAGATCTCTCTACATTGAAAATAAAAAATTGGAAATCCATTACCAGAGGAAGGACAGCTTGGAGAAAACTACTAGAGAAGGCCAAGGCCCATCCTGGGCTGTCGAGCCAGTGAGGAAGGAAGAATACATCTGATTTCAAATTTTACAGACTAAAAATGTTTTTTTAATTGAAGATAAATAAAATCGTTTTAGTAAAAAAATCGATATATGCACATATAATTGCAATATTTCTAGAAATGCCCGATATTAAAATAGTAAATTAATACTCATTGTCATTGCTAAGTTGTAAATTGTTGTAAGTCTTTGACATAAACTAAGCACTTACATTACCCCTTTTTACCCTAACTATACCAGCCTAATTCATAAACATCCCTCAAAAATTATGTACTCCTCCAATTTCGCATCAGCACCTCATAATCAAGAACACCTCTCCTCAACTAACTTTCCCACAGGCGCTAAACTCAATTTCTACTCCCACAGTTGATGAAGAATCAATGCCGATAAACCTTAAAAGGGGCGATTTTCTCTTTTAAAAATTTCGCGTCGTGTTTATGGATTACTTTTTACTTCTTACTGCGTGTGTTGTTTCCTTCTGAAATGTTGGAGGGGGGCTTCGAGAAACGGAGCGTTTATCATCATCAACGTCACTGGTGACCCGGATGCCATAAATCATGGACGTCAGGGGGCAGCGTACCTCTGGGATGGCGGTCTAATCTTGGGGCATCGGTGAGTGGTTGGCGTGCATAAATTGCTGGATGCGGATGCTGGGCTCAGCTGGTCTCTGATGCGATTTTGCATTGGAATATAGGAGCAGGTGAGAATGAAACAGGCGTAAGTCCTCTGAACTTAGTTTTGAGTAAATGAAAGGTTTTTTTTGCATCGACGTCTGTGTTGTTCCCATGGAAGTGGTTGCTCTTCCAGACCAATTATCGGACTTTTGACTTTAAGAACTACCATACTAAACAGAGGGTTTAGTAAGAAATTCAAATCTATGGTTATCTCTACTTTCGTAGTTTTGGACTTACGTCATTTTCGTTCTGAGTTGCTCTTAAGTAAAATCGATTCTTTATGCGAGTGGAGTGCATTTAAGTTTATGGTCTTTATTGCGTTTTAAAAAATTGAAATGAAGTTTGGTGTTCACTCTCTTTGGGAAATGTTTGTATTTTTGCTGAATAGTTTCGGTGCGTGTTTTGGGATTAAAATAATTCATGGTTGTATTTGGATTAGAATGAAGTGAAGTAGGAGGATTTTGTCTAACAAAATTCAATCCCGTTTTTCGGATAAAAAAATTAATCCTTTTTTAAATAAGTTAAATTATTTCCATCAAAGAATTTTCGGTTTATTTAAAAAATGAACATCCTATAAAATATACTAAAATTAATACTTATTTCTGTGAAACTTTTATATAAAACGAAATAACTTCTAGTTCTTAAGACAAACAACTTTATCAAAAAAATATTAAACTTTCTTTACTATATGTTACTTATGCATGCTGCATTATATTCTATATCATCAGAGAAAATAGATTACGGTGTTTAAAAGACATGCTTTAAGCCAACAAAAATAAAATCGTACGTAGAAACTTGTGCAAAAGAATTTTTTTTGACTTCCAATTAAACATTTTCAGTTTGCCAAAATTAATTCTACGCTTTTATTTTGAACTTTGTGATAGGAGTAATACTAGCTTGACCTATTATATTTTAAAGACTAGTAAATATACATTTCTTTTTAAAATTTAGTTTAAGTTAGGTATCAAATTTTGCCTCTATGCCTCAAAACATTTCTTAAAGTCCAATTCAAAAACGTCATTCGATACTTGTTTTTAAAATGTGTCTTTTAGCTATTATTTTCTATACGTATCTTAAAACTAGTACTTCATACTTTCAAAACAACGGTTTTAAAATATAGTATGTTCGATTACTTTGAAAATCATGAAATATGAAACTTCCAAACAAGGATAGGAAAGAAAAACAAATAATCTGAATAGAAATATACTTTTAAGGCTTGTTTTCATGTCATGGCTTGTTTTGGAGAAGACAGGATATATTTCTTTGTATGAAATTTTCCAGTCTATTCCTAATTCATACTGATTTCTGTCAGCACTTATTGGATTTTAAAGTTCTTGGTTTGCATTCAAAAATTATTCATTCCAAACTAATTTAAATGCTTGAAGCCATAAAGTAAGGGTTTACTGACAATATTGAAAACAGAGATTTCTAGGTTTGTTTTATCTTGTTGTTCAATTGCTTCTCTTACTCGTTAGTTCGAGCTAATCTAATGAATTATTTAGATTTGAACTTCGAAAAATGCCTTTTACAAGTTTACATAATATTTGAAAGGTTTCTCAAATATCTGTATTAAATGAATCATCATTTTGAAAAGGGAATAAGTCCAAAAACAAGTTTTGAGAAAATCGGGGGGGAAACTGTATAAATAATTGGATTTTCATTCTATAACAACGAAATTTTTACTGGAAATTCAGGACCCTATTTAAAAAAAAGGTAAGTCATCAAGATGATCAAGGGTTTTGTGCAACCTTAATGTATAAATGTTGGTTGTACTTTCGTTGTTTTCCAAATGAAGAATATTTTCTCTTATAATTTACGGATGCTTAAAATGAAAATAAATACTGAAAGTTTTCTTATTATACCATTTATTATATTGAAATATGACTCCTAAGATAAAGAGAGGGAACTATCACATTTGTTATTATTTGAGGCAAAATAAACTATGAATAAATTTAAAGTAGCTTTAAAGTAATTTTATGTTAATAAATCACCTCACAAAAAAGTTTGGTCTAAAAATTAATTAAATAAATAAATGTATGAAGAGTAAAAGTTCCATAATTACTTAAAACTTTTAATAAAACAAAGTAATAACAAATTTATAATATTGAATCCTAAAATTCTCAATAGAGAATTGAAGCATCTCTTAAATTCTGAATTTTCAATTATATTAAAAATTCTCTCCTGATTCCAAAAATATGCATGTCTTTTCACACAAATTTTTTTCAGTTAATTATGAGATATTTTATTACAGAAAGCTCCTAACAGTGTGACGTCACATGTGCCCCTCTTGGAAATAAGGAAAACACCGTTTTCATCGAAACACTAGGCTATAAAAAAAACTTGAGCTCAGTATTTCAAAGCGGAATGATAGTAAACAAGGCACATTTGACGTCACAAGCTGTTTCAGCTCAGACAGAAAAGAAGCTACTTTTAATTGAAAATATCTTAAAATTTAGGGCTTTGGACGTTAAATTAAAATGTTTTGGAGGTTTTAAGCCCTTTTGATTATATTAAGATTTTTAAAAAATTTGACTGCAGTTATCCATTACAAAATATTCGTAATTTTATAACTTAAAAATAAATTACAAAAATAAAAGAACTCCAAATGGCCAACTAATGTATAAAAATAATAACTTCATAAATTAAGAAATTTAAAAGTTTATTTTTTAATCTTCAAGGCGTAAACTATAAAAAGATAGAAGCTGAAATTAGTTTGAATAATTTCCAAACAATTTTAAACCAATTAGTTATCAACTTTCTCAAACTATCTGGATCACTAGAGTTTTCTGCCTGCAATATTTTCACGGTTCCATTTCAATTATTTTGAAAAGAGGTAAGAGTAATATCTCACCAAAAACACCTCTATCTCTTCGATACCGAAACGAAAGTTCCAAGAATTTATTCCGGTTGCGCAAGACGAATTCCCGTCGAGCAATACAAATATCCCCGTTTCTGAAAGCTCCCGTCGCAAATAATTGAAGTTCGATTACTAGTGATGACAAACAGTTTCAAGAAACACTGGGTCTCTAATTTGAAACAAAACAACAGGAGACTCCCATCCGAAACGTCAAGAACAGAGCACGAATTAGAGAAGCGAGACTCTTCCCGAAAAGAGCAAACACGGAACGAAATAAAAACAACAGTAATTTATCGTTTGGTTCGTGCAAACAAAATTCCACACGGCGCATCCTCTTCTTCGAACAACAACTTAGTGAAAAAGAAACACTCCCTTCTGAGCTATCCCTACAACAAAGAGAGAAAAATAGGAGATCTAAGAAAACAGTCGCAGAAAAATTGCGGAGAATCGAATCTTTTCAAATTATTATCCGGTGCTCTATTTCATGTTTTTATTTTCTGCTCCTTTTTCGTTTTTGTTTCTTATTATTTGGAAGCGTCAGCTGTTTCGTACTAGATATTTACAAAAAAAAAGATTCTCGGCCTGTCACAGATAGTGCTGATAGCGAAAATTTGACAACGGGAGGGATTTTTTTGAAGGGAAAAAAGAAGCGTGGGGAAAAAGCGGTTGAGGGTGCAAGCTTGCATTGAAAGGTGCGTGGAGTACAATTTTGGAGTCTGTTTGGTGGAAGATTTTATAAATAAAAAAGGATATATCTAATTGGTATCAGAGCAGAAAGCATTTTATGTAGCTTGATAACTATTGTTCAAGAGAACAAAATACATTATAAAAATAAAATTTAATTCCATCAAGGTTTATGAAATATTAGCATCATTTGTGATTTTCAAACATTAATTTTTTATTTTTAAGATCTTAAAATCGAAATGAGACTTTCTTTAAGTATTTATTGCTTTAAGTATTAAAATAAATGCTTATACAGGGTGTCCCATAAATGATGGGTCACACTTCTAGGGGGGATAGTAGACACCTAGACGAGTCAGAATCACATAGGGTTTGGGGTCCCACACCAAATCCCAGGGAGCTAAAAATGGAGCGACACCCCAAAAAAAATTATTGAAAAATTCAATTTGTAGAAGAACTGCTGTTGGTAAAAACTTAATCATGGTCTCAAATTTTGTGGTTTAATATGATCTTTAAAATTATTCTAACAGTTTTTCTTCAAATTTTTTTACTAAGAAAAAGTAAAAAAAAAACAAACAAATTTGAAAAATCTGCCAAAACTTTATTTTGTATTTAGAAATCCTTTCTTTTGATTTGATAATCTGAAAGATCACAGTTGAAAACCTTAAGTCCAAAGTTTCACGTAAATACCACCAATATTAAACGCTGGAGATCCTATTAAAGTTTGTTTTTTGCGTGCGAAAACAGAGCCAGAAAGCAAACGTTCAGGGAAAATCTACGTGTTACGGATTGATGCTCGCTAAATTTCTCGCCATTATTTGCGATACGAGATTCCACGCCAACGTTCACCAACAACACATAGCCCAAGCTTGCTTTGCGATCTGTAGGAGCTTGGCATGTTTCGCCAAATTGGGAGAGAAAAGAAAGTTAGCGATTATCTATCCGTAACTGGTAGATTCTCCCTGAACGTTCGTTTTCTGGAGCTGTTTTCGCACTCAAAAATCAAACTTTAACAGGATCTCAAGGGTTTAATATTTATGGTATTTACGTGAAACTTTGGACTTAAGGGTTTTCAACTATGATCTTTCATATTATCAAATCAAAAGAAAGGATTTAAAAATACAAAATAAAGTTTTGGCAGATTTTTCATAATTTTTTGTGGTTTTTTGACTTTTTTCGTAGTAAAAAAATTGTAAAGTGAAAACTGTTAGAATAATTTTAAAGATCATATTAACCAACAAAATTTGAGACCATGTTTAAGTTTTTACCAATGGTATTTCTTCTAAAAATTGAATTTTTCAATAATTGTTTTGGGGTGTCGCTCCATTTTTAACTCCCTGGGATTTGGTCTGGGACCCCCAAACCCTATGTGATTCTGACTCGTCTAGGTGTCTACTGTCCCCCCTAGAAGTGTGACCCAACATTTATGGGACACCCTGTATAATGTTAAGTTTATATAAATATTTTTGACCAGAAAAATCTTTTATAAATGTAAACTTTTCAAAATTTACTCTTCAAGCATAATGATTTCTATACATTTTTCTTGAGCTGAATCTAATAATATCAATAAAGTTATCAAATTTATTTCTCTTCAGGTGGGTAAATGATAAATCTACAAGCATATACTTTTAAAATCTTTGCATGAGGAAATATAACTCAAAATTCTTTGTTACTTTTCATACTTTCTCTTGATAAAGCTTTTGTAAAGTTACTATCACTAACAATTCTTTTAATATTGTAGCCCTAATAAGGCATTATTTTTCTCGTAGTTGCGTATTTGTTTCCTTCTAAGAACACTGCTTCTTAAAATCTAATTTTAAAACCTAATTAACATTTAGGAAGTTCTCTTATAAATCATTTACTATGCTTCTGAAAATATTAATTCGTTTAGAAACGAGATTCCTTCGCAAAAAGCAAGTTAAAAAATAGTTTCCTTTTTACTGTACGATATTTAATTACAAATAAAATCGTGTTCCTAAAAAGTATTTTATACCCTCTTTGCCAGATTTCAAGTGAATTTGAAATTTTAATTTGGAATCGTTGATTTTGAGTGGCATTGTTATGGTTTTGCAATTTCTAACTATATAAGCGAAAGAACTGAGTTGTATTGACAATATTTTATATAATGAAAAGAAAAGGAATCAAAATTTTCAATTTTAGTTGAATGTTTTATACAAATATTGAAAAGCATTTCAGTCGTGTTTGAATCAATATCGAAAAATATCTTTTAAATAAACTAGTCCTAGTTTTGCGATTCATTCCAATTCTTAAGCATATTATATTTCCAAAACATAAAATATTCTTATTACTGTAATTTCTGTACCTAAGTAATTGAAGCCCTCACTATAAACAGTAATGTAATGTAATTTAGTAATATAATATGCATTTTGTATTATTTTAATTTCAGGATTTTTTGTAAAAAAAATTTTCAATTCAAATACTGTTTATGAAATGCGACTAGCTTCAAAAATTTATTAACCTTATAGGCCAGAAAACTATAGAAAATAGTGCTTAAAACTCTAAATGCATGGCTGTTTATAAGGTTAGTAGCTTTCTATGTTTACATGATTTACAATGGCATTTATGGGTCTCATACAAATTACTTTCAACAACCTTATTTCATTTCCATATCGCCCATCAAAAGCATTAACCGCCTAGCAGCAGAACAACACCCAACCCCCCTTCATTACCCCCTCATCAACCCCCTAAACGCCCCCTCATTCCAACAGCCTTGTTCTTCGGAACACGTCTTTTATTTCCAAGGCAGCTGCTCCCCATGTCGCAACAAAAGCGACGCTCTAATGAACTGATCGATGGTCACGTGACGACACTCACCCTTTTTCATCTCATCCCCATTACACTTTCAGCAAATGGGGGCTCATAACTCCCCCTTCCCCTCCTTTGCGGGTGAGGGGCGAAGAAAGGATTCTTCTGACAGTTTGGTGACGTTTTTGCACTCACACTCCTCCCCTGTTGTTTTGTGGTAGATGGGGTGTCGATATTTTTGAATTCGATGATTAATAGACAGGGTGTGTAATGGGTTTCTGTCTGCTCGTTCGAAATCCCTTTGTTTTTGAGTGTCTGTTTTTTGTAAGAGTTATGGTCGTGTATGGCCTCCTATTTATCCACGAAAAATCGATGGTTATGAACACGGATAATAGAGCTTAGCAGACATCTCATGACCATAGACGCTAATGGCAACTTTTAAAGCATTGATTTGCCCATAGACACTTCAGGACGAGCGGACCGCCTCCTAGCTCACGTCATCCTGCTACGTCACTGCCACTCTCCCGCTGAAGCTGTCCCTCAAATCGGCAAAAGGAGGAAAAGTTTTCATTAAAACTAAAAATAAACAATCGAAGTTTAAAAAGAGAGGGAAAATTTCATTCCCGCCGGGGATAATTTAACTACTTTAGGGGGGAAAGTCTACCACTTAGGGAAAAAGGAGCAGCTCCCATGAAATTAAAATACAACGTCTGATATAAGTTCCATATCCAATCAGGAATCACTTTCGCATTTCGTCTTCTCCTGATTGGATGTGGTGAGCTGAGATAGACATACGTTGATCTATAGAGGCACTGATAGAGGTCTCACTTGAGCATGCCTCTTACAATCTGCGAGCTTGGCTGCGTCCGGAGAGGGCGATGTAACTAAAGAGGTAAACTGCCACTTGGACTCTTTCACGCTCTATACTCTGTGGTTATGAATTTATATGAGGTGTTCATTCAGATCCCGATTTGTTAGGAGACATACATTAATTAATTACGTGAGCAACGTCTCCTAATCATAAAAAGGAGGAGAAATATCAATATAAATGTCACGTCAACTTACAATTAAGAAATAGGTGTTTATTTTTCTTTGCTAGATTACAACCTTTCTTGACTATGACGTCATGACAGTTATTAGCTCTCATTCGCTGGCGCGTTCAGTTCTAAATGAATGTACTAAGCCGTGAAAATTACGACCCTAAAACTCAATATATGCACGTATTTAACAAATTAAGCATATTTTTAAAGTAAAAATCCTAATATTTTCACACAGCATTCGAACATTGTACCGGGAGCTACTTCCTTTGTTTGCTCTCACCCTATTTCTCCATTGTTAAGAAACGTTGGAAATAAATAATTAAATACGTCATAGTAATAGAAATAAATACTTTAACTTTGAATTCTGATTATTAGTTTTAGAATCAGGGAAAACAATGAAAAATAACTGTAAGGCTAAGCGCACACTAGAGACTTTTGTCGCGGGCAATGCATTTCTATGGCGAGATTCTTGGCATTTCCAAGAGTCTCGTCGCTTAATGCGCGCGCTCTTGCTTCTTGCAATAGCCAGAGTGATAATTTTGTCTCAGTCGCCGTGACAAAAGTCTCTAGTGCGCGCTTAGCCTAATAGTATGTTTTGATTATTTTTACTTTATAGAAGGCATCATGTGTGTTTAAGTATTTAGTTAAAAAATTTCCCTTTATTAGTTAATTTTTTAACTTAATAAGTGAACTTCAAAACTTTCTGTATGTACTATTTTTCATTTCAGAATTTAAAATATGTTTTACAAACCATAAATGAATGTAATATATTTATTCTTTATAAATAACAAGAACGTCAATCTCTGAAGCAAAAGTCTTAAAGTCCCCCTCCTTATAACCTAATTAAATATTCAACCCCTCAGACCACGATAATGAAATGGACATTCTCTCCCATAAGCGTCCGTATAATGTCTTTGAAATTTAATACTCATTTGATCCCATTTATATCAAAAGAGCATCTACTTCAAGAGCACAGTCAGACCTTAATGAAATCCCGAGCATATCTCGAGGAGACCTCACTTCAAAACCGAAACGAAGATCTAATCCCTCAAGATCACAGCGCCACCGTCCCTTTTGCCAAACTCAAATTCCTCAGATATACGAGTCCCTTTAAAATATTCCATGGGGACTGATCTCCCTTTCAGAAGACTGTTCACATTTGTATGCAAGGTCCACACTGTCTCGAAAGCCCATCATTATAATGCACACGCGCGATTAACCACTTAAAGAATTTATTCCAAAACCCCCTTTTCACGGCGAGATTTCTGGTTGGGAGGGGGAATCTGAGAATCGCTCATAAATAAAATAATCGATTTTTTTCTTCTTTTTTTCCACTGAGAATTCATTCGGAATCGAAAACGACTTTGCTCTCGGATTGTATTCGATGGCGGATTTCTTCATTTGCTGTTTAAACGCTTTCCGGGGCGTCATTTATAATGCATGGTTGCATTCGCAAGAATGAATGTTGTATGAACTTTTCTGAGAGCGTGCCTGTATGGAGGTTTTTTCTGTGTCAGTTTGGTACAGACAGACTTGGAAGTATTCGAATTATTAGGTTGGCAGAGGATGTACGTTTTAAGATGAAAGAACAAATTTTTCCTACCAAACCTTTTCTGAAATTCAAATAATAATTGATAGTGAAAAAACCTTAGAGTTAAATGTAAAAAAACTGTCTGAGCTTTTTTGGACGTTTAATGTTCAAATATAGCCAAATTTTATAAATGAAAATGTATATTTTAATCTGTCAATTAAAAATTTTCATTTATATTTCCAATCTTTTGCCAATTAAACATTTTCATTTATATTTCCAATCTTTTGCCAATTAAACATTTTCATTTATATTTCCAATCTTTTGCCAATTAAAAATTTTCATTTATATTTCCCATCTTTGATGTTTAAAACTGCTTGGTGATCTTATAAAACAAGCGTGGATTATTGAAAATATCAACTTTTAGACACACAGTCCTCTTAAGGAGAAATATTTAGATAAAAATATGTTTGTAAAGTACTTTCTAATACCAGACCAATTCTGAGAACCTCTGCCTTAAACAGAAAAAGAGCTAAAAACATTTACAGAAACTCTATCCTAACTACTACTCCTCTCAATGTGGTACCCTATGAATGATGCTCCAGGGAAAAAAACAAGATAAAAGAATAATCCGATACAACGTCATTCCCTCCATTTCGTGATAAATCGGCGCAAAATTTCATCTCCATTAAATACCTCGATCCCGCCTCTCAATGATGTCACTCCCTTCTTTATTTTTTCGTTCGAAAGGTAACGGAAGTTCGATACCGAAGACGAATACCTCATCGAACACTGGCAGAGGGTGTTTTAACTGCAGGGGCTATCGGCTGGAAAATAGGGGTCTTTTTAATTTAGGTTTTGGCAGCAACAGTGGTGCAAGGCACAGGTGTTGTAAATGGCTTTGGAGCGTAGATCCATTGGATATAGGGAAAGGGATATATTGGAAGGTCCGTGTCATTTTGGGAGGTAATTTATGGGCATTAAAGAAGAGTTTGACTCTTTTTTGGTAATATAGATTCGATGTTTGAAAGTTTAAATTAAACATAAAAATTCTTTTCAAAATAAAATATTGCGAATTAGATTAATATTCAATACAATAAAAAGAATACATACTTAGTTCAATTATTCTACTAGAACTTAAATAAAAATTAATTTGCTCAGTATATTATATTTTCATTTATGTTAAAATAAAGGTATACTAAGCTAAGATTTAAGTGATATTTTGTGAACTTCTCTTCTGAGAATTATTATTCTTCAACATTATTGTGTCTCTTGGCATTTTTAAAGAATTGTGTCCTTACTTCCTAATTATGATGAATCGTGGCCCTTGGGGAATGCGACTTACATTTTGAGCGCCGCTTTTTTAAATTTGCTAGGTACTTAGCTCCTCACTCCATCATGATGTTTTACGATAACATATAGAATCACTGGAAGATCAATAGATAAAATTATAAAAGCAATCACGAAATAAAATATGCAAAAATATGGTCGTTGAAAAATTATGTTAGCATTTTTTATGAACTTTTGCTTCCTCCCTTCCCTTGTTTGCAAAGGTAAGTAAATCAAACCCCCCCTTTATAATTGCATAATCAACGGCTTATTCCCTCCCCATTTTGTGCAAAACGTTTGGGAAAATTAATTTAATTTATAAAATTCAGAACTAAATTCAAATAAAAAGCTAACTTGGGTTAAAAAGAAGAAACGTATGCTTAATTCCGTAATTAAAAGTAAACTAGTTTTTTAAGTTAAATTATTCTTGCAAATTATTTCATATTTTCAAAAATAAAGTGTTTCTTTAAGTATACATCCTCCTTATCAGAAAAAAACTCTGAAACAACAAACCCTCATTTCCCTTACATATCATATGTATAATATTTCTATGTTCGATAATTTTTGAAAACAACCTAACTAGTCTTACCAATTTTACTTTTAAGACGTCTTACGTATGTAGATATATGAGATTGCTATTATATTTAGTTTGCCCTAAACAAGCTGAATTCAATTCAATTGGTCAAGTAAGCTTATCTACAGATGTATAACAAAACACTAATCTGTAAATAATTAAGATAAATACTTCTTCATTCATTTACTTGAAAGCAATCTATCATAATTAAATTTCTTCCCTGAAACTCAATTCTCTTTTATTTGTTGTGATTTTTCACCATTTTTACCTAGCTACAGCTATTTAATAAATACTTATCGGCTTAATTTTGATCGTTAATCTTAATGCATTTCTCTGAGGCCTCCGAGAGGGTCATTAAAATATTTGCAATTGCTCTACCATTTACTGTAATGAGTTTTCGGAGTATTTTCAAACACACTTTCAAAGAAACAGGCAGGCTGCCATAGCTAAATTAAGTGATTATTTAAAAATTACAACTCGGGAAAATTTTCTAGGGATGAGAATTATCTGTTTAAAAGACGTTTATTTTGCGCCTGATTATGGGGTAAAGTATGTTTTTCTGGAGCAAGAGATTCCTCAAATAGAATTAATGTCTGAAAAAAGGTGTGTTGAAAATAAAAAGAAATTTAAAATGTTCAGTAATTCTTCTTTTTATAAATGTACGCAGTAGTTTATAAAATTGTGTGACTTCTACTTCTCTTACGTTAATTAACACACATAATACTGATTGGTAGTACGTTTGAAAACCTTTACCATATAAAGGTTCATAATTTAAACGCTCGAGGAAAGAGTGTTAGTGTAATACCCTTAATAATCTTTACAGTCGGAAAAAACAGAGTTAATAAATGTAAGAGAAAATATATCACAGTAGCTTTATGATCTCTAATAACGTTACAGAAATTGTTTCGAAAAAAGTAGAATTTACGTTATTGGTTTTAATGTTGATACACTTGGTTGATATTCTAATATATGCATCGGGGAGAGTCGCAAAAACAGGGTAGGTGGAAAAAAAACAGGGATTGTGGCTTTATTCATTGATTTTGAGTAATATCTAGCGAAAACTGCTAGAACTATTTCCAGGCATGCACCATGACAAGTTCCAGTGAGCAGAAGTTATATAAACCAACACATTTTGCAAAGGGAATCATTTTTAAGTTTCATGAGAAAAGCTTATACCATTTTAGCGTTCTTTAGTCTTTTATTAACTTTATTTGAATTTTTTTGCAACTAATTCATGAAATTAATGTTTAAAAATCAATGAAATAGTTCTAGCAGTTTTCGCTATATTAAAGTTTGATGTGAATAATAAATCTTAAAATATTTGAATTTTTATTTTCTTATCAATAAGTAATTACCGTTGTTACTGGAAATTGTTTCTCATAAAACTCCTAAAATATTTTGGAGTTTTTTATCCCTTTAAATTGCAATTTAATGGCTTGTATTACCTATTATTTATTTTTCTTAGGATTTCCTTTACTACAGGGAAAGTAAAAATTGAATTTTTTTTAGTAGCTTTGTTTGAAAAAAATAATGAGAATTAACATCCACGTTATATAATTTTTTACTTGATTCCTCTATAGGTTTTACTCATAGGTTTTACTCATAGCTTTAGGCTCTTGTTTGTATTTTTTCCTGCCTTTGTTTTTTCCAATCAATGGGAATAATCTTGTTTAAGCAACTCAACTTCGACATGTATGTATATTTGCAATGTATAGAATTTGAAGTGAATATAACTTCACCGGGCTACTGAAAGCCATGAACTCAATCGAAAAATAAGTCCCTGTGGCTGTTTACTCAATCTTCAAACCATGTTTTCCCTTCATTTCTTTTGTTTGAATTTTCGTGTCCCTCAATTCAAGTTTTACAAAGAAAGAAAACCGTCTACTGCGGGTAATTTTTAACAATACTGAAACTTGGAAGAAGACAAAAAATCAGACATCTATCCAGACTGCAAAACAAACCATAAAAATAATAATAACCCCAGAACAAACTAATTTTTCTACTCTGACCGAAAGAAATGGAATTCCCTAGAAATATTTTATAATTTAAAACTTTCGTGCAGACATTTTCCCTATTTCGCAAAACATGAATAAATGGTAAAGGAAATTACTAAAATTATCAATTTACTTATTCTTCGTAACTTTTTTCGAAATCAACCTAAGGAAATTTTCATTTCAGCATAGATTTTATTTTTCTTTAAAGTTTCCGGTAAAGAAATTAATTTTCTTCTTCAATGCTCACTAATAAAATGGAATGTAAAAATTTCATTTCCAGCAGACACACGTCATTTATTTTAATACCGCATGCAAATGAAAATGTCGCAAGAAATTACATTTCAATTTTTAATTTCTTTAATTTATGTATACCATTTTTGTTTCTTATATTCATTTTATAGTAGAAATATTATACTCAAAAACGATTTTACTTGCATATGAATTTATTTCTTTAATTATAGTATCACTTATTAACTTAAGATCCACATTAAAATGTATACGATGAAAATTATTTCTGAATAATTAGAATATACTGCAGTGTTACTTTGCTATATTTGGAATTAGCTATTGTCATTATTGTAGCTTCAAGGATTGGCTTTTCAATTAGCGAAATTAAATCGACTACTTCGCCTATAATGGTGATTAATAGAAAGAGGGTTAGATAGAGAGGTTAATAAATTAATCAATTCCGTGGTCTTTTCTTTTCAGATTACATTAAAGTGTTCACTACATGGAAACATTTAAAAAGGGGATATTTGTATCAAAGAATAGTTAAGAAAATGAAGAATAGTTAGTGGTTTATATTGGCCCATAAAGTAGATACTCTCTGCCTTAAGCAGAGGATCGTTAAAGTGATAGACTTTTATGGTCTTTCCATAAAACTCATTATTTTATGGCGGGAATTTTCTTGTGCCCCATCATTCACTTTAACCGTTGTCACTTCAGAGCATCTGTTTTAGTTGGTTACGTAAATTTTGAATAGCGTTGTATTAGTAGTTAGCACAATGTTTTGAATACTTTACTTTTTTAATACAAAAAGTTCACTTAAGAAAAGCTTTCTACATTAAACGAATCACAAAATATTTTCTTACGACTTTCACTAGGATATAGACTAAATAATTGAATACCTACTCAAAGTAAATATTCAAAAATTTAAGAATTTATTTTTAAATTTAAATAGTTTGCTGCGAATCCACAGAAGAATCTGGACATTTTGATAACAAAAATGTGCTCAATAGTTTAAAGTTCTTCACCCGAAATATTAAGTATATACCAAATTATTTTTGTATGTATTTATGTTTGTTTGTATTATTTTTGTACTTAACATTAATTATTTGTGTACTTATGTACTTATTAACTAGTTTTCGTTTTAGTTTGATTATTAAGAAATTTCCCTACTTGTTGAGTGAAAAATAGAAGTTTTAAAATATTATTTATTTTTAATATATCACCAAATAAAAATGTTTAAATCTATTCTGAAATTTTTTAAACAAAATAAAGCTTTATTTATAACTTATAGTTTTACTTATGCAGCAAAGTATTTTAAATAGAGCTATAAAAATATGTTTAATATCTTTTTATAAATCAGATAAATATGAGCTTTTTAAATTTTTCTTATTTTAGATAGGATTTTATTAATTATGCGTGTATTGATGTTTAAGATACCACTTTTGCCAAACCTTTCGTTACTGGTGGATTCCAGATGGCGTCAAAGCCAAAGAAAATCAAATAGTTGATGCTTATTGGAAATATGTTGTCTTGCCCTCTTTACAAAAATTTGTCAAACAAATTTTATACTAGCTGTAAGGATTTTATTAGGCAAGAAAATATGATCCAAAAGGAGCTTCAACTACTAAATAGGAATTTATCAGTAGTGAAATGTTGGCACCATGTGGTAGATAACATAATACACACAAACAATTCAAAACATTCAAAATGTCATAAATCATTAATAACTTAAACGAATGCAAGAATTCCTTGCATCATTAACATTGACTGAAAGAATATTCTTTTCTTTTTCTACATTTCTTAGGACTTCTTAACGAATGTGTATACTAGTACTTTAAACGGAAAACGTTTTCCATAATGCTCGGTGCAAATGTTTTCTGTTATTGCTTCTTTGCGTGCCTTCATTCGATGCAGAAAACAACACTTTGGTAAATTAGGAAGCTTGCATGGTGTATTAGATATCTCCTGTGATGGATATTTTATTCCGTATTCTATTTATTTTTATCAACTGCATAAATGCATAACAGATCATGTTTTTTAAGTTCGTACAATCGAGAAAATTAAAAATAATTATAAATAAGTAAGTTTTCTATTTTAATCAAAGCTTCTTTTTGTAAATTTTACGATATAATGTTAATGTATTTTTCGGATAAAAATACAAGATTGTGACCATTAAGAACACAAAAAACTCAACTTAAATATTCTATGAAAATAAGTTTTTACTTCCAATAAACATAGGCAAAATTTAGACGCTTAATAATTAATAAATGTTCGGTTGAACAATATTTTGGAAGTGTTATACTCCATTCTCTACGCAGGTATAATACTCTAAAAATGATTTTATATGATCATTTATGAGACACATAAAAAGTACCCCATTTCTATTGCTTGTTAGGATAAATTTTCAGTAACTGACTTTTTTGAGTAGATAAAATACTTGCTGTTGGCAGTCCCAGTATTTAGGAGAATATTTTAAAGGACTGTTAGACGTCAAATGGAGCTTAGCTAAGTATACAAGTTCATAAATAAGGAATCAGAATATTCCTAACGGTTAATTCGCGTAATTTGAAGATTCGGAGATAAAAGTTTTTAAACTAAAACTCAATCTTAAATGCTTTTAAACCATAAAGGAATTTTTTGTAAGGAAGAAACCCATCTCACTAAAATTTCAAAATTCTTGAAAAAGCTAAGAGCTAAGACTAATCCGAAAAATGTACACACAGACTATACTACAAAATTCGTATCAAGTATTCAAGTACCGTGCATCCAAAGAACAATATTCCTATAAAACTGCAAAGAACATTCCCCATGAAGAAGAAAACCATATCATTAAAATTCAAAGCCCTCGGCTTCAAAGCAAACAGCAGCTAAGCCTAATTCGAAGAAAACACACACGCGCCACTTGAGCGTAACCAATGGGAGCGGAGTGGTAGTTAAGTCTCTGCTGAATGCCCGCCCTAATTGCTTCCGTAGACATTCCAGCAGCGTGCCATTGATGAGGGCAATCTCTTTCACGGCCAGATGCATCTATCTGCATTTACTCTTGAGATTGGTGCTGATGAGATGAAGGTTGGGCCGCTCTGGGGAAGCAAAGCGCTACGGCTAGCCTTCAGGTGAATGGGCTGTCGCAGCAAAGCGGGTTTAATGACTTAGTTATGTCCGGAAATTAATTTATTTGATTTTTTCTTTCTCTTGAGACTAGATTCAGCTTTTTTAAGCTTAACATCAGCGTAAAAAAGAACGTTTGTCCAGAGAGCTTGTGAAAACAAGTAAAGCTCATTCACACTGTTTCACTTTCACTTGAGTGATTCACTCCTATGTGTTTCTAGTAAGCATAGAAAAGTGAGTGAGTAAACAGTGAAATTCCAATCTGCACTTTTCACTTTCGATGATTCCTCCAAAGTGAACCCAAAAAATAAGTCTAAATGATCCTTTAAAGTGGTGATCATTGGTTTGATTGAAGGTTGGTTAAGAAGGAGTCTATTGTATAGAAGATTAGACTTCAAATTGTTTTCCCAACGATCCATGGAAAGTGTGGGTGCGTCACTCAGTCCTTTCTTCTTATTTATCACATGGACAAATTATTGCACATTTTAGATTAAAAGTCCTATATAAGCTTATGTTTTGTTCTTAGGTTGCCTGTTGGAGATTTTCGATTTAAATGGAAAGTTTTTTCTTTATATCTAAAGCCAACATAATGGCTTGAAAAAAACTGTAGCTCCTACTTTATAGTCCAAACTTGGGTGTGTACATACAAGCCATAGAACTATAAAGTGGGAGGGGTTTTTTTTTCTCTAAATGGTGGCAAACAAAGGGAAGTCCATACGGAAATGAACCTGGTCCCACATAGTCTACTTGATTATATTTACAAAACCCTCCATACTCATAACGACCGACCGTCAACAAAAGAAAGCACATCGTTCATCAGATCCCGTACCAGAGGGCGTTTCCCTTTTTTCCCGCTAAAAACGATCCCCTCACAGCCAAACCACACAAGCTCTCCTTCCCCCATTTTTCAAACAAGAGAATCCTCCCCCCTCCGAAGGTCCCCTTCCACCCACTACAACTGTAATGACTGCAATTATGGCCTGGCCAAAGCCATCCATCCGTTCCTGGACTGCAAAATAAACACCCGTCCGCATAAATCTAACCCCCCTTTCTCCTTCATTAGACCGGCCCGAATTTACGAGCTCATCAATTCGCGTCCCACGGACGGCGCCAAATTGGACGCGTCCCGGCAATGATAAATGCCCGTTTACACTACCTCTCCCCTCTAGACCCAATTTGCTTATGCAAATGCGGACTTTTAAGTCTTCCCGAAAGGTGATGATTTCTAGGAGGCCGTAAATGATATGGGGTTTGCGGATGGAGGTTTTGATTGGACGGGACGGGGGGTCAATTAGACCCCCTTCGTCTGGAAGGTCGTTATCGGTGTAACAACCGCTTTCTGATTGGATAAACAGCCACTGAAGCAGAACCGTCTATTATGTTTCAAACGGGACATTTATTGCGTCTGAATGCAAATTTTTCGGGGCTTGGTGTTCAGAGGAAGCTAGCTTAAGCATATTGTTTCGTTCTGGTGGTATAGGTAGATAGTGTCAAAAAGCTATGAATAATGTGAGGAAATGAGAAATGATTGTTTAACTCATAATGGACGGAGAGGTGATTTAAAATTAACTGTTACGATGTAGTGTATTAGTGTTATTTAACTCTTATGCGCAGCCTAAATATAGTACACGAGAGAATTAGCTCTCCTCCCGTCTCTGCCCAGATTATCAAATGCTTGATTTACTACAATCTTCTGTCTAGAAATCGCAAAATATTTTTCAAATTCCAAATAAATAGGATAAGATAAAAGGTAGAATTCAATTGAAAAAATTATAGAATTAAATTTAATCTTATTGTCTGATTTTTTTTTCGAAGTTTAAGATAAAATATTTGAAACAAAATCGTACAAAGTTTCCTTTTATATTTTTACATCACTTTACATAATTAATTTTTTCTAGCATTGAATGAATGTAAGTTTAAATACGGAATTCTAGAATACTTGTATATGTAAGTACAACTGGTTTTAAAGAACTGAAAGCTTATCTTAATGTGCTGACTTATAATGCAGTGCAAGATTTAGCATATTTTATTAAAAATGTTATTTCCCTCAATTGAATTTATCCAAAGCAATATCATTAATTTATTTTTTAGGTTTTCTTCCATTATAATCTTAAAAGCGAACTTCGGGACAATCTGAAATCAATGGTAAGAAACCATTAACAGTCGTTTTAATCTTCAGATTCAATGCACTTTTAAATGCTCCAGTGGTCTAAGAATCGTGGACCATCCATCTTCAATTGTGAAATGAACTCTTCGAAGCAATGGAATCTAAACTGCGCAAAAACCAATCTCCCCCGTCTTTAAAAAAATACTTTTAATCACTGCAAAAGTCCTTCTTTTTGATAGGAACCTGTGACAAAGTACCTTTTCCTCGGAAACAGGGAAAAGGTGGTGAAAATAAAAAAAATTATATAAATATATCGAAAACGAAGAGATGGGAGAAAAAAATCCCTCCTCAGCTCTGGCGCACTTCCAGAAGTGAAGCACTATTCTTTTCATCAAAGAGAATGCTTGGTTCAATTGCTAGTACTCAATGGCGCCTCATTTATCAATGTAAAACTTCCAAGAAGAAAACGACTTTGGATAGTTTATCGAATACTTCTTCGGGTTCTTTTCTCTTTAGCTTATTCTGGAGTCCATCCCATGCGCTTCATAATTTTTTTTCACTCGATAGTTTTAAATGACTTGCGTTGCTTGGACAAACGTTTGTGTCCTTTGCTTATCTTCTTTGGGGACGGACTTTGTAACTGGATGGAGGAATGTTTGTTGCTTTTGAAAAAGAGGGGTAATCAAATAGGAATTGAGGGAACTGTATCGGATAATTAGGTTAGTTTGTGGGAAGGTCTGATTTGATTTGGGAGGCCTCTTTCTTTTGATTGCTAATGAAAAGATATTGTATTTGACTTTATAGTGGTTTTATTAGAGTTTTGGTTTCGATTTTAGGGTATTTTTGTGTACCGATGTTATTAGGTATTAAATATGTTTATTTAATACTAAAGTATAAAAATTTCAAATTGAGAAAAGGTCGCGTGATAACTTTTGCGAAAAATTTTTAAAACTTTGACATTTCTCTACTATTTTTTCTGCGTTAGTTTTAATTAATCCTAAATTAAATACCTTTCAAGATATTTTATGTTGTTTTTTACTTCTGAAGGTTTAGTATCTTTGGAAAAATTGAAAGCTTCATAATAAAATATTCATCTTAAGGTTTGGAAAATTTTCCCATTAAATTAAATGTGAACGGTGGCTTGCGGGAAAATGTTTTTCTAAATCTAATAAACCTAAATAAAATCGGTGTTTGTCTCTAGACACAAAAAGAACTTGCTATCAAGCGAATCTTTAAAAAAATTATTTTATACAAAGAATCTCCCAATCAGATTAAAGTAAATATCCGAGATACATTTCTCGAAAAGAATAAGCATTCCAAACTCTAACATCTTAATAAAAAACGAAAAAAAGAAACCTTACAGATTTGAATCCTTAAAGAAAACAAAGCGTAAAAGAGATACGCCAAATCAAATTATTCTTCTAAAGAATCCACTACTTGAGAGGCCAGGGAACTATACACACACCAACGATTCCTTGTTAATCCTCATGTAACCATCATTTCGACTGTCAAGTCCTAAATAAATAATCACACCATTTCTTGATTAAAACAGAAAATCGGCGTTCTCCTGAACCGTTCGAGCCAAAAAAAAAGCGCAATAATCTCCATTCCCTCTTTTTGGCAAATTCCTTTCTGTCAATTTGCGAAAACGGTTATTCTCTGCCAGGAAGTGCTGATGGTTCTTTAGCTTTGAAAAATGGATATTAGGAATGAAGAAAATGAGCAGAGTGTGACGAGAGGCCGTTTAAAAATATTTCTCAAAGTCCTACTTGCATTAGGAATTGGTGCTGTGCGTTGCTTTTTTAGGGATTTTCTGCATGATCTATTACCCCTTGGCTGTCAGATTCCTAAGCACCGTGAAATATGAAATTCCGGAGTTGGAATTACGAAGTATAGTTTTATGGTAATTTTCAGGAAGAGATATAATTTCGTTTCTATACATATATTCCCTTTGCTAATCAAAATTTTCTAGAGTGGGGATTAAAGTTAGATGCAATATATAACACGTGCCGTCACATGGGAAGGGACGTAGATACAATAATAACAATTGATATACATTAAATACATTTATATACATTACTTATCTATTTGAATATTTTTATGAATCTATCATAAATAAATTACTTTCTATTAGAATTTGATACATGAAAGAAAAGGAAAAGTACTATACAGCTTTTTTCACAATAGAACACAATTTGTCATCTCAATCTAAAAATAGAAAAAGAGAAATTTAACTTCTTATAAAACTCAAAAATGTTTGACATTTTTTTAAAAACTTCTGACAATATTTAATTTTAATTTTTGTTGATACTACTTATTATTTCATTTTCTGTTACAGGCCTTTTTTGAGTCTCAAGATCCATCTTAACAAATGAAAATGGAGAAAAATCCAGATTTTTCTATAAATTTGGCAATCATGATTTTTTTTATTTAAATTTGAAAACTTCTTTGGTAAACATTTTTTAATACTTTTAATGCTTCATACTCATCAAAAAGAAAACTATTAACGTTTATTTACACCAATTAAAAAAATTACATCCTTTATAATTCCATGAAACTTTTTATTTAAAAGCTAGATGAACTTTTAAATAAAAATATCTTAAAGTATACTTAATTATAAGTTTTAAAATTTTAAATATCATTTAATTATATTTTAGACTAGTACCCGGACAATATGCCCGGCTGAGTGAGAAATAATTAAAAAATTTATCGATTTTATGTTTATGCTACAACAATCGATTTCAATCTACAACAAGGGGTCATATAAAATTTTTGAAACATAGCCTATGTTTTTTCATGAGTTTTTTACGTAGGTATACCAAGTTTGGTGCAGATCGGAAGAAAACTGTGCATATTTAATATGCACACATTGAATTTTATTATATTAGATTCCAGTAGCATTTCCACTAGAAACCCTATTTAACACTATAAAATCCATCACTCAATGTAACATTGGAATTCCATACGTTAAAAACTCAAAACTGATTTATTTATAAAGGATCTCTTTTATACATGCCTTACTATCACAACGATTCTCCGCAGCCCAGTAAAAATATACCCCGAAATTTACATAACGTGAGGGGACGAATTCCCTATACTCGAGAACCCATCCCTGGAATTTATTGCAATAGATTCAACGGTCCGCTCATAGTCAAAAGAGTTAAAGCAAAGTCCCCGCTCCTTTCAGAAATCCGAAAGAATTGTATAACTCCGAATTTCGTCGGAATTTCTATTTTATCCCTTAACTTATCCGGACTCAAAAGATTTAAGGAATAAAGGGGGCATTTCTGATCAAGCATAAGGGATTCTACGAGCGTTCTGGGATAGGCCTGTGACTGGTTAAGATAGATAGTGAGCGTCGTTCGCTTCAGACGAAAATTTCGGAGGCATGAAAGGTAAAGTTCGTCTTTTGAGAATGTATCGAGCTTTGGAAATGACCGTAGCAATTTATCTTTATTTCTCGGGATGGAAGGATAATGCCTTTTTGGTGATGGTTTCTGAAATTTCTTGTGATGGTAGTATCACTCATCCTTTGGATCTGTAATGTGGAGTTGCCTAGGCAATAATCCGGTAGTTGGATGGGTTTTGTTTGATTTGTTTATGCGCTCTACGACGATATTTTAAAAAATGCTTTAGAGGATAGATTTTAAGTAGATCTGTATTTCGAGGTATGTCAATGTGGTTTTATTTTGAATTGGGTTCATTTCAGTGCAAACATACAATTTATTACCTTCGGCAGCAGTAGAAGGGGATTGAGAAACTATATTTAATATGTCGTTAAGATTGACGTTAGTGTTATAACAAGATGTATTTAAGTTATATTCGGGTTCTTACGCACCGAGTTTTAAAAGAAGGATCAACAATGGATTTTATTTTGAACAAGATATGTATTCGTAATTCCCTTTATTCTAAAGGCAATCGGCTTAATTTAATTATGTTACAAAACCACATTTGAAATGTTTAAAAAACTAAAAGTTTTGTAAATTTTTAAAGCATCTTTTCACATTGAAAATGCAATCCGACAGCTTTTCATTGAAGTTATTTCATTGTTGCTGCAAGCTCTTCGTATTTAGCACTTCGGTATTATAAGTTTTAAATCATGTTAAAACTAAAGAATTGTAACTTTACTACCCCAAACCAGTTATTCGCACAGTCACATTTTGCTGTATTCCATTTCAATGCTTAATTTAACAATCAAAGCACCCAAATAAGCTCTTCCTCTTTTTTTCCTGCTCATCCCATTACACTGTTAAAAAGACAATTATCAAATGTTAATACCCTTACAATGGCACTTTAATCCCAACCCGTGATAATAGATTCTCAACTAAACAAAGAGCTGGCTACAGGGAATTCAACAAAAAGAATCCGTCCAACCAACATTCTAAATTGGATTAAGGTATCAAAACACAAGTTTGACGTCTTCTGCCATGCAACCGAAAACAAGACCACGATAAAACCTTAAAAATTAAAACCCGTGCTGAGTGGCTTTTTCTTTGCTCCAGTGGCAATTAAAAGTGGAAGAAATTCTTTCAGAAACTTTGTACACCGGCAAACAGACCTGAGAAGTAAATCCACTTATTTTCCCCAACCATCAGGAAGTGTCAAGAACAAACGCCCGGCCGTTGAACAACTCAACTCTTCTCGCTTGCAGACGATTCCTTGACGTTGGCAGGTGAGGAGAAAAAATGGTGCTGCTAATTAATAAGGCTCTTTTCTGGGATTTTAGGGCTAAATTAAATATCGGGACTCAAAAATCGGGCTTCAAACTAAGTTTCAAATTAAAATATTCCCGTTCTTTTTATCTTAATAAAGGAGTTGAATTGTTAATCACTGTGAAGTATTTTCTTGAATTTGCTGGAAGTATTCTTTTTGAAGAGTTATGAGGTATGGAGTATTTGAATTAAGAGGAAATTTTTTCAAATATTGGGAGTTATAATTTTTAAAATCAAAATATATCTTACTCTTTTATAAATCTTTTCTCAGAATGTTTCTAAGCTCATTTTCATTAATGAACTAATCAGAGAGACTACTTTGAGACTATCTGAATGATTTCATTCATAAATTTCGCTTCTAAAAATGTACTAAGTTGAATGTATTTGGAAGAAAACCAGAAACTGTGCTTCCTCATTTCTGCTCCATAAGTCTTAATTATGATTAATTTAGGTAATTGATTCAAGTTATTTTCTTTATTTTTATGACGATTCAGAAACTAAAAAAGATCTGCATGGTCTTAAAATCCTTAAGCAGCTGCTTGGAGTTTTTCGGTTTAATTAAATTTACAGTTGCAGTTAAAAATAATTCAGGAAACACGCCCTTTAAATTTAAATTACTCAAAAATCTCTAATAAACTAATATTCTTGGTAAATCATAAAACTAAATTATGTAAAATATATTTTTTAAATTTAGTGATCAATATTTAACAGTCTTTTCCAATGACTTAAATCGGATGGTAAAACTGTTAATAAGAAGATTAGCCCTTTTCCGTAAAATATAACTAAATGGACATTTAATCATTCAAATTCAGAAATTTTAGAATTGTTTTAGTTATTACAGGTTTTATAGAAATATATATCTTTGAATGTTCTTTTTTTTTTCGGGAATACATTAAAATTTATTGTTTTTTAATTGCTCAACTTATTCTTTACCTTTTTAATCAACTAAATAAATCAATAATCAAACTTATTGCTTTAACCTTTCAGATCTAGCCGCCCCAAAATTCCCATAGGATTCAATAGTATTCTTTGAACTGCTTATAGTCCAGTAATTTTATACATCACAGTATGCGTCAAATCCGGTAGTTCTGATTTTTTGTACAATTGTTTATGATGTTGGCCTAATGAATAATCCAAGTTTTAGATCTCGAGCGCCGAACGCAACTTTGTCAAAAATCGAAAAAAACGCGGAAAAATCAAGTTTTTTTCAAATTTTGGCAATTATAACCCTAAAGAACTAGATTTTGAAAAAACTTTCTCATTACAAAGTTAAAGAAAACAAAATTTCCTACAAAATGCACTAATCAACTTTGATTTTCTGAAGAGTGGTTTTGAAGCTGGAGCGCGCTAAAAAACATCGATTTTTTGCCTTTCCGCAAAAAAAAGGAAAACGCTCACTTCTACCCTCTACAAAATGAAAACTATTCATGTTATCAACAAAAATTTTATACCATGTGAAAGAGCATTTAATTTTCTATAAATAACGTGCTTTAAATTGCCATTTTTTTAGAAGGGGGAGGGAGGGAAGCAAAGATCCATAATAAAACTCTTGCGCCTCGCAGACCAAACGGACTTACACGGTTGTTAATCTGCAATCTATATTATCTATATTTATATGCAATAACAGCTTTATTTCCTGTATATTACCAATAAAATGGGTTCTTTTAGATTCATTGATGACTAAGCATGCTTAAAAAAATAAATTTTTAAATTTATTTATGAATATAGGCGTTTTAGGCGGAATTTCGATCAATATTTTAAATTCATATATTAAATTATAGGAGTGTTTTAATGAACGAATTTATATGTTTTTTGCATCGCTAAATCCGAATTTAAAGTTTATTTTCATTTTGAAAGTCATCTTCACATCAAAAATTGCAAAAAATCTAAAATTTTTGCCATTTTGTTAGGTTTTTCATCGATTTTCGAAACAAATATTCCTATTACGAAAAATTTCATGGAACCAAATTAAAGAACGTAAAATTTCCTATCAGATACATTGGTTCATTTTTCTTTTTCAATGAGAGATGTACGTTTTATGGCGTTTTGAAGTGTGGCGATTTTTTTGTTTTTCTACAAAAAAGTGGTGAATGTTTGATTTACCCCACTACAGCTCTACTTAAATACAAGATACCGAGAAATAGTTTATACCATATGAAAGTACATTTAATTTCCTACAAAATGCACCGTTTAACTTTGATTTTATGATGAAAGGTATTGATGCTGGAGCGCGCAAAATTACTGCTGTTTCCTGAATTCACACAAAAACAGGAAACTTGCTTTTTTCAAAACGCTATAAAACTTACACCGCTGATCGCAAAAGAAAAATGAACCGATGTATCTGGTAGGAAATTTGACGTTCTTTAATTTGGTTTCATTAAATGTTTCGTAATAGGAATATTTGTTTCGAAAATCGATGAAAAACCTAACAAAATGGCAAAAATTTGAGATTTTTTGCAATTTTTGATGTGAAGATGACTTTCAAAATGAAAATAAACTTTAAATTCAGATTTAGCGATGCAAAAGACATATAAATTCGTTCATTAAAACACTCCTATAATTTAATATATGAATTTAAATTATTGATCGAAATTCCGCCTAAAACGCCAAATAATTCATAAATAAATTTGAAAATTTATTTTTTTACGCATGCTTAGTCATCAATGAATCTAAAAGAACCCATTTTATTGGTAATATACCGAAAATAAAGCGCAGATTGCAGATTAACAACCCCGTAAGTCCGTTTGGTCTGCGAGGCGCGAGAGTTTTATTATCGATCTTTGCTTCCCTCCCTCCCCCTTCTAAAAAAACGACAATTTAAAGCACGTTATTTATAGAAAATTAAATGCTCTTTCACGTGGTATAAAATATTTGTTGATAACATGAATAGTTTTCATTTTGTAGAGGGTAGAAGTGAGCGTTTTCCTTTTTTCTGCGGAAAGGCAAAAAATCGATGTTTTTCAGCGCGCTCTAGCTTCAAAACCACTTTTCAGAAAATCAAAGTTGATGAGTGCATTTTGTAGGAAATTTTGCTTTCTTTAACTTTGTATTTAGAAAGTTTTTTCAAAAACTAGTTCTTTAGGGTTATAATTGCCAAAATTTGAAAAAAAACTCGATTTTTCCGCGGTTTTTTCGATTTTTGACAAAGTTGTGTTCGGCCCTCGAGGTCTAAAACTTGGATTATTCATTAGGCCAACATCATAAACAAGTCTGTAAAAAATCAGAACTACCGGATTTGACGCATACGACCCCATGCTTTCAGACGACAAAGTTACTGAACTATTAGGATTGAAAGGATTAAGCATCACATTGTTTACCACTTGTAATAATGTTGGATTTCTAAAACTCATAATTAATTTATTTTAAAATTTAAAAATTATGTTAGGTTAACTGTAAGATAGTTTATAAACAATTTAAATACTTGAATTGTTGAACCCGAGAATTTTTCTGTTTTATATTAATTGAATCACCAGTTTGAAGAAGGGAATAAGTCCAAAAAATGACAAATTGACTTTTTTTGCTCAAAACAATCTTCAAGCTTTGCTCTACACATGGGTGAAAAGAGGGGGAAAATAACTAACCGCTATAGGGAGATATCGCCCCTTGAAGTTGAGAAATCGATGTCCATTTATTGTATCTTTTAAGTTAATTTGGAATTAAAGTTAATTTGTCTTTCTTTTCATATTCTTTATGCTGTAAACTAAGTCAAAATTAAATTTTCTATTAATTGCAATTTTTTTTATGCAGGGAATGTTTGACACCATTAATATTCACTCATTCCATTGATACTGCTTTAATAACTCAGTTTCACTATAATTTTGAATTTTATTTGTCTTATTATTTTTATTTCACCCTTTTGTGGTGTTAACTAAGGAGAAATATAATTTAAATGTGAATTTAGGGGTTTTTAAAGATTTTTTAATCAGAAAAATTTCATAAGGTGGAAGAAGGGAATAAGTCCATCAACTTATTTTGACTATATTATTTTTGAATTTATTTATATTTGTTTTGATGATTGCT
This sequence comes from Tetragnatha versicolor, assembly GCA_024610705.1. Classification (NCBI taxonomy): domain Eukaryota; kingdom Metazoa; phylum Arthropoda; class Arachnida; order Araneae; family Tetragnathidae; genus Tetragnatha; species Tetragnatha versicolor. The sequence continues at coordinate 31,127,330 of JANDEH010000002.1, read as the reverse complement.
CTGTTTTCTAAATAGGGTTCTGAACTTCCAGTAAAAATTTGGCGGTTATACAATGAAAATTCCATTAATTTATACAGTTTTTTTTTTCGATTTTCTCAAAACTTGGTTTTTGGACTTATTCCCTTCTTCCAACTGACGATTCAATTATTATCAAAATTAAACATTGAAACTGAATTTGTTTGTTTTCTAAAAAAAATAATAAGAGGAAAATACTTTCCTGCAAAACACAAATACGCCTGTAAAACAAGTTTTTCCTACCTAAGCCACAGTATGCAGAAAAACAAACTTAGCGATCCATCTGCCCCTTGTCGTTCCTACACTTTAAATTCGTCTCTCTCCATTAAAGTAACACTAGCTCCATCTATACATCCTAATCGTAATCACATCATTCACCTCCAAAATATTGGCTTAAAAAATGAGCACCCATTTAATAGGAAGAATAAAAAGCTTGTTTGAAAGAAGTTTTAATATCATCCGTTGGTTCGATAGTTCAACTTGCTAATGAGTCTACTTTCCCTAGAATCTCATCTTCGGCAAACTTTTGGCCCGAAGTGTTGGGGAAATCTCAGACTATTATTATTTTTATTATTAAGCTTCATTAAAATACCGGGACTTTGATGAATTCGCCAATTTTACTTTTCCTAGGTGGAAAATGAAGAGTCGGGATGAATGAGTGGATTAATTATTTGCGGTTTCTTAAAACTTGTAGGTTCACAATGTGTGCAGTAGGAAGATTTTGGGTTATATTCTATCGAATCTTGTTTTCTTTTCTTTCTTTCCATTAAGTAAAGTGTGTTTATTGCGAGTTAAGGGTCTTGAAGCGTTATAGAAATGTTCTAGCTCATTTCATTTCAATGATTGTTTACTGTTTTGAAAAGAAAGGTAATTTATGTGTTCATTGAACAAACAAATTAACAAATTAAGGAGAGTATATTCTGAAAAGAAATTGTTTTACTTCTTAAAAGTTGACAACCTTTAATTAAATTTATTTAACAGAAAATTGCCTGATTAAAAATTTACTTTAAAATTACATTTTCCGGGTAGTTGTATGTTGGATATATTTTAAGACGTATCATCAATAGATTTAAAATACCTTGTAAGGCTTGGAGAGTGATTTATTTATACGTTAGCTTTTAAGTAGAATATTAATACATATCTCTTATGGAGCGTTTTTGCATCTAACATAAAGTAAAAACCCCTTATAACAACAATTTTAAAAGAAGCCTTTATAAATAAGCCTGAGGGAATAAGACGATCTCTCTTGGAATATTTAGTCTAAGTTACAGCACTAGCAATACATCATTTCTCCATGGGTCGGGTCTACAGGCGTTTATTGGGTAACTAACTCATTGGTATAATGATCTGCATGACCTAAATACAAGATTGAAATATTTGTAAGTATTTCTAATTAGAAAAAAATATAATTCTCTTGGGTAGAATTGATAATTACATTATAAAAATTACATGTGATCGCTTTTTTTTTAATTTTCAAAATTTTTGAGTTATTTATGCTATAGAGCTATGGACTATAGAATCATACTGATACATTCTCAGAATCTTCCCCCTTTAAAATAGCTGCTCTACATAGGCCAACACACATGATGGAAAACACTGTTTAAACCCTAAATTCAAGTCAAATTTATATATCTGGTTAGGTAGGAAAAAGGTAGATCGTTTCAAATATACGAATAATACACGTATAGTGGGTGATCTCAATAGTATGAGGTCCTCACATAAAAACCGAAAGCATATCTCTCCAAAACCAGTTCCATCTAACTACATCATCCTCACCCTAACTTTCTCATTTTACGGAAGCTTTCAAACTCGCTTCTGGGAATGTGATAGTTGAGATCGTATTTCCATATTAATGGAAAAGGAGACTTCATCGAACCGCGTTATCGTGTCTGGGAACCGCCGATTCAGCTACTCTCTCTCATGCAAATGGATCGTGAAGCTCTGATGCGAAGCCACTCCCTTTGTAGAGTGGTTGAAGTTTCCATACTTTGAAGAAAATGCGGCTTCTCTATTCAGATGGTATGCTGTCTTGATCGCGACCTTTCTGTGCTTGATGGGACTACAGTTTGGATTGGTTTGGGGGGGGTTGCATATTATTTCTTAGATGAGATGTAGGTTGTAAATGTAAGTATAGTATACATAGGTAAAGAACCAATGATCTATTCCACTGGATTTATACGTTGTTCAAATATTCAACTTTAAACTCTCACTTTCTCTCTGTCACGTCACACGCAAGATACTTCTTTCGAGATTTTCTTTTATGGTAACATTTGTAATTTTTCATGGAACCAGGTATAAAAAATTAAGATAGCGTTAATTTTGATACCTTATAATTATTTTGGATTATTTTAATGTTAATAAACAACTGTTCATGTTAATAGGTTTTTTCGGCCCTACTCAAAAATTAAAAAAACTGTGGAATGAATGTGGGATTATATGCTTATTCAAATGTGAAATAAGTACACGGCAATCTATCTTCAAATTTAATTATAAAAAAATTACTAAATTTAATCATAGCAGGTAAAAACTCTTTTTTTTCTTAAGTGTCCAGTAAAGAATACTCCTGTTTTATAAATTACATAAAAGTAATTCTAGAGTACAACATATCCAGCATATCTTGACTGATATATTTTTTAAGTTAATTTGTTTTCATTACCTTATCATACTATAGGAAAACTTCCAGTTCAAATATTAAAAGGGAAATCTACCAAACAGTATCTACATTAGATTTACTTTCATTCAACTTCAGAAGATAAAATGAGGAGAAGATATGGTGGTTGTTCTGAACAAACGTGAAAGCTTACATTGTACCAGCGGTAAATGTTCAGAACATAGATAAAACTGGATAGGATCCCTCACTTTTTAACTTCCCCATCACTTTGAATGTACACAACATCGGAGTAGCACACAACAGCTGCGCCCACTAATCTTGAAACCGTGTAGTTATACGGAATACACTCGCAGTAAGTCCAGTTACCATGGAGAGAGAGAGGGGTAATTGAATTACTGAAACGCACAAACTTGTCACTCGTTGTAAAGATTAGGCGCATAAATCAAGTAAAGTAATCTCCGGAGGTGAATTATCCATCATTACGCAGGCTCATCTTCCGTAATTGGAAGCACGTCTTAACGATGAAACCCAAAACGGGCATCGCAATCCTAATACAATGTGATGGATTGATAATATATTTAGGGCCTCTCTGGGTTTCAATTCATCTTATAAAACAATTGCGGCCGTGCAATCAAAGGCCCTCGTATCAATACGAGTCGTGCATGGAGAAGATTGAGTGTCCAATATCTGCGCTGGGCCCTTTTGGGGAATGTTGGTCCAGACGTTCTGGTCGCTAATATTCGCCAAGTCATGATTATGGATATTGTTATGATAACGACGGGCGCCTCTTGTGGGAATGTTTGTGTAGGGGAAGTTATTTGGAGTCGGGAGTCAATAACTATCGGGGTATAGTGTTTCTGTTGATGCTATCGAAAATTTGCTTTGAGTTCCTTTTCCATAAAGTCTAATCCTAACAATATATTCATAAATGAAAGGATAATTTCACCATTTATTGCTGGTTAAGCGGACAATAGGTGTAATCTCACAACTCTCAAGCGTCACCTCCAACCGTGGACCGGTTTCGTCCTTGTTAGGACTCATCAGCACGGTATAGGATGGTAACGCAAGAGAGCAGAGAGCAAGTACTAGTCTAGCCGACTATAACTGAAAAAGTGGTGACCATTGATTAGTATTATGAGTGGAGGACTAATCAATGGTCACCACTTTTTCAGTTATAGTCGGCTAGACTAGTACTTGCTCTCTGCTCTCTTGCGTTACCATCCTATACCGTGCTGATGAGTCCTAACAAGGACGAAACCGGTCCACGGTTGGAGGTGACGCTTGAGAGTTGTGAGATTACACCAATATATTCATAAGCTTAAAGTTTAAAATGTTTAAATGAAAATTTCTTTAAATGGTGGAAACTTATTATGTGTAAAAAAATTATGTTTAATGGATTGCAGTATGTAGTTTGCAAGTGTCTGATTACTAATGTGCATGAAATATTTTGCATGAAATATTTTGCATGAAATGAGAGCATCAATAAAGTCAAACTTCAACTGAATAAAATAAATTCTTTCATTAAAAATAACGGTTCATAGTTTTTTACTAAGTTTTTTTTCTTTTCCCTTACCATCACGAATATTTTACACTGCCATTTGTAATTTTTCTAATCACGGTACTTAGAGATTTCAGCATCTTTTCTGAAAAAGTGTATTTGCAGAATACATTTCTTTCTCCATCACATCGTTGTCATAGAAACTGTATCACTTTTATTCACGTGGAAAAAATCTTCACATGAGCAACCAAGCATCTTTTTAATTTATGTTTATATTCTTAGGTGGGTTTTTTTCCTTTTATACTAGTCATTCTACAAATAATTCTTGATCCTTACAAATATTTGAAAGGGACACTTACATAAAACCAGAACATAGTTAAGAAATAGCTTGGCTTTTTTCCTCGAAATACGAAAACCTTTAAGAGGTTTTTTGTTGAGCTGTTGAATAAAGTATGGCTGATAGAGATAAAAAGTAGTAGTGTATAATTCAACAAACATAAGCTTCATAGGAGAGTAAAAAAGAAAATATGGAAGGGATTTCAGACTTCGAATTGAACTTTTTTCTTGAATAAAATTTCTCTTTATCATTGCTCATAATTTACTTTTAATACGACTGTACTTGTACTTACTTGATTGCATTCTGATAAATGTAATAATGTCTACCTCCTTTTCAAAACAACATTCTACAGCTCGAAGCCAATCCAGTTTTAAAATATTCATTTTAGAATTTTCTGGGTACATAGAAATTAAGATTGTATATTTGCACGAAGCTGTACAAAACTATTGACACTTAAACCTTATTTTAAGCATTTGTTTTACATATTAAATCTTTTTGAAGGTATAAATGTATGCTCGATCTTTCTCAATTTTTATTTAAAAATATGTTCACCTTTTAAAATTCCAAAAATATGTTCCACTCATGGAACATATTAAAAAATAATTTAATTTGTATCACACGCCCAATTTTTAAAATTTAAAAATGTATTCAGTTTAATTACGGAACATCGTCCAACCAAATACAACTCAATACTACAACTCAAAATTCTAAAATCCTTTATTTGTTGCATAGTCATAAAATAACTCTAATAGCTCTCACGTATTTAGTCATCGCTATTTTAATTTTGTAAAGTGTAACTAAAATTCACTTTTATTCCATGCATACAAGTATCACAACTGATAGAATAATTATCAGTGCCATTAATTTTCACCGACTTTTCCCAGGATTTTGACCTCAAAACTTAATTAACAAGAACATTAATACAAAGTAACAAAAGTTAGACAGTGGCTATAAAACTATCAGGTGTATGTTTTAGTTACTATTTCAAAATTTAACAATCAATCTTCGCTGCGAATTTGCATCGATCTTTCCTGACATTGATCGATTCATCAAAGATCGATAACCAGATAAGCTGAAACTCAGCAGTTTGCTTTCGTGATTAATTCAAGGGTCCAATCTCCCTCGCTCCTTAAGTTATTGGGTACTTTATTATTCTGTCAGCGTCAACAAGGTCTCCTATACTATCTGTTTTACTTTGTCAGGCTTATTCGCTGATAGTAGTGACAGAATAGTTATCTGTTTTCGTTCGGATAACGTATAAATTCAATAACAGTCACGCCCGTAGTCTGTGCTTTTGGATTAAAATCACTTGAACAGCCGATCAATTGATTCACAAATACTAGCAAAGCCCTGATCTGTAAAATTTGATAGTCTGAGCACCTGGATCAATTGATAAAAGTGAATCAGAAACACCAGAGCTGGCGAACAAGCGAAACCGATGGCGATAAAAAAAGCTCAATCGTGATTGGTTGAGATCGTTTATATTGATGAATTTGATAGGAAAGAAATTTGCGAAAAAGTACGACATAAAAAGCACTCGGATTGTACTTTAAAAGTCAAGGATTTTTAATAAAAATTAATGAAAGAATATGAAACTTGAAGTTTTGAGTAATACAAATTAAAGAAAATAAACATAACACGTGTAATCAGAATATTCGCATTTCCGAAATTTGCTTCATGGAATCCAATTTAGATTTGAATATAAATAAAAAAATAAAGCACCTTAGTTAGCTGATGATATTTTATTTTTGCATTTGAATGAAAATAATAAAAAAAATCTTTTATTTTTAATTAACACAATTCTGGAGTTCTATATACTAACCTTTAGATTAGGTAAAAAGATAAAATAAATTAAGCAATCATTGGGAACTTAAAATATTGAATCAGTTTTGTACTTAGATCGGTAAATAATTTAATTTAGTAATAATAATTAGCTACCTTTAAAAAAATGGCCATGATGAATAAAATTAAATTGAAATCTTAATAAGTTTAATCAAAAATTGTATCGGCCGCCGGGAATCGAACCCGGTCCACTCGTATGATAGCCGAGTATTATACCACCAAGCTACAGGAGCGGAGGTCGCGAGAGAAATTTTAAGTATAAAACCAATAGAAAAAAATATTTTAATTACCAGAAATAATCATTTAAATAAACATTGGACTCGACAACACACACCTCAAGGATACTGTGAATCAATAATATTTTATTTCTAATATACTAATCTAATTTCGATCATATTGACGTGAAGTGTGTATTTAAGTAAATAGCTGATGACGGACGACGCCATGTTTTTGTTTCGTAATCGCAGCTCCGGCCAGACTCGATTCTGATTGGTGATCCAACCCAGATCACTGCTCTGAGCGTTGATTACTTAACACACAGTGGTCAACTGATTCAAGGTGCTTCGGAATACCAAATCAAGCTGATTTGTGCTAAGAGATCCTGATCACAGGTTGCCAGAGGCTTCAGAATACGGCCGTCAATGTATTAGGATGTTAAGGAATTTCTCAGGTAACTTTAGCAGACGATGTCAACTCATTTATGGTCTTTAAATAATCAAATGCCACCTTTAAGAAATCTTTAATATGTAGTGCACATGCACAAGTTTGTAAAAATTTGTGTGTGTTTTTGTTACTGATGATATTAAACATTATGAGTATTACAACAATTAAGCTCTAAAATTGTTTATGATTCAAACAACTCTCAGTGATCCGGTGTTTTCTATTTAAAGTTTAAAAATTCAAATTAAGAGTTATTATTTGTGTGCGTAGTAGCGTGAGCGAATGGCTCAGTGGATGCACGAGTGGCTGGGGTGCACTAGTCCTAGGTTCGTATCCAGTGTGTTCCTATTTAAATTTTAAAAATCAAAATTCACACATAGAGTTATTATTTGTATCCACAGTTATGTGAACGAATGGCTCGGTGGATGCTTGAGTGTCTAGAGTGCACCAGTCGTAGGTTCGAATCCAGTATTTTTCTATTTAAAGTTTAAAAATTAAAATTAGGAGTTATTATTTGTGTGCATAGTAACGTGAGTGAATGGCTCAGTGGATGCACGAGTGGCTGGGGTGCACCAGTCCTTATTTGTGTGCGAAATAACATGAGCGAATGGCTCAGTGGATGCACGAGTGTATGGGGTGCACTAGTCCTAGGTTCGAATCCAGTGTTTTCCTATTTAAATTTTAAAAATCAAAATTCACACAGTCAATCCAGTGTCACAATCCAGTGTGTTCCTATTTAAATTTTAAAAATCAAAATTCACACAGATAGTTATCTTTTGTATCCACAGTTATGTGAACGAATGGCTCAGTGGATGCTTGAGTGTCTAGAGTGCACCAGTCGTAGGTTCGAATCCAGTATTTTTCAATTTAAAGTTTAAAAATTAAAATTAAGAGTTATTATTTGTGTGCATAGTAACGTGAGTGAATGGCTCAGTGGATGCACGAGTGGCTGGGGTGCACCAGTCCTAGGTTCGAATCCAGTGTGTTCCTAATTAAATTTAAAAATTAAAATTCACACAGATAGTTATCCTTTGTATCCACAGTTATGTGAAAGAATGGCTCAGTGGATGCTTGAGTGTCTAGAGTGCACCAGTCGTAGGTTTGAATCCATTATTTATCTATTTAAAGTTTAAAAATTAGGAGTTATTATTTGTGTGTATAGTACCGTGAGCGAATGGCTCAGTGGATGCACGAGTGGCTAGAGTGCACCAGTCCTAAGTTCGAATGAAATTTTTTTTTCTATTTAAATTTTAAAAATCAAAATTCAGACACACACAGATTTATTATTTGCTTGCATTATTATGTGAGCTAATGGCTCAGTGGATGCACGAGTGGCTTAAGTGCACTAGGCCTAGGTTCGAATCCAGTATTTTTCTATTTAAAGTTTAAAAACTAAAATACAGAGCTAATACTTATATCACTAGGTGTGTGAGTCAGTGGCTTAGTGGATGCACGTGTGTCTGGAGTGCGCCAGATCTAGGTTCGAACCTAGAGTGCGGCGAATCAGAGTAGATATTTTTACAAATACCTGCTGACAGTTACGGTCGCAGTTAACAGTTCGGTTTTGTTCTTTTTTTTTTGTTTTGAAGGGTTCAAAAAAGGGTTAGGCTTAGCGAAAAAACGCAACCTAATAAAACAGACCGTTACGGTCACAGCTAACGCACAGTTTGTTCAAAACTGCAAAACCGGTGATCCGACGGACCCTTCTCTGCTATGCCCCTGGAACCTTTGGCGACGTGGGGGCGTCCATCCTAAACCCCCAGGCCACCAATTCGTCCAGGGGGAGCAGATAAGGTCCGTTGGACACCAGTTTCGACTTCCGACCCCTGCGACAAGGTACATCCGAATACTCAGGAAAGATAAATAAATTAAGTAAATCTTACACTCAATTTAGGTCACATACAATCATAAGACAATTTATATTATTAGTGTTTAGTGAGATTGTTAGGTTAGTGGGTTTGATCTGAGTACCTTCAGCACACAAGCCCCAACTCTACCAACCGAGCCATCAGGGTACAGACGCATATCATATTTGTTACTTTGTGGTTACACATTAGATTATTTCTCTTTAAATATTTTATATACATTTGGAGCAGCAGTGATCATCGAAAACAGAAACCGGACCCTGGAACACTGCCACACCAACAACATATATTGTTTGCAGAATGTAATACTGAAATGAGACATAAATTACTGTTTTGGCCAAAATTTTGAACCCCTTCAAAAGCGGGAATTGAACTCCGGTCACCTCTACCTGAACACCTATCGCTGGAAAACATGCTCTACCAACTGAGCCATCCGAACACATTTTCTGGTTATTTACTTTTCAATTGGTGGCTACATAATATACTTTTGAAATAAGGCATTAATTTCATTTTTCAGCAAAATTGAACCTCAAAAGCTGGAATTGAACTCTGGTCTGCTGTAAGCCCAACCAGAAAACCTGTCACTTCGAAACAGAGTATACCAACTGGGCCATCTGAACACATTGCTTGACGATTTATTTTTAAATTGGTAGTTAGTTAAGTTAGTTATACTTAATTACGAAAGATTTCTTTAGTATAAATCTGAATGCTACGGTTATAGTTAACTTTGGAGCTCACATATACTAGTTTGAATTTAAATTATTACCAGCTTACAGGCTAGGGGTGATAGATTCAAACTAATTGTAATTTTACTTCAAAATTGATTGAAAAGCTATTTTAATAAGATGAATAAAGTTTATTAAGTTAGCATAGGATATCCTTCCTTACTAGAGTAAATAATTTTTTAATGAAATAGAGTTTATTTTATTTTAATATAAGTATATTCAGTTGATATTTGAACTTAAGCTTTGCCTAGGGGCTAACTCTAAAAACTGCACTTAAACTACTTTATGCTTTCCTCTGGTAAACCCACAAGTGGGCAGTTAGAACCACTGAGCTATAAAACAAACTGGAGTGACTAGTTCGTGTGCCGAAACCGCATCACACCGCGGAAAAGATTTCCATCTTCTTTTAAACTTCTCCATCTGTTAACACAGTTGTATGCACAGAATGAAACGACCATTCTAAATTTTGCTCATAGTATTTTGAAAAACAGGCATGGGCGGATTAAAGGGGTAAATGCTCTTCCAACTTTCCTTCCAGCTTGCCCCGATCGCTTAAGCAATCGGGGCAATTTAACCTTCCGCGCTGGCACGATCAATCGCTTGTTATAGTATCGGAGGTTGTATCTCCAGTTTGTTTTATAGCTCAGTGGTTAGAAGTTAGAACATACGCTCTTTACTGAAGAGTCTGAAAAATACAAAACGACAATAAATAATCATAACTAACATCAAATATTTATTGTATCACCAAAAATATATTAAAAATACAGCAGCTGGGTGCAGTCAAAAGCTTGCTTACGTAATATTTGAACGACCCCAAAGATGAAATTATTTCAACTTCCTTAAATTAAAAATAAATTTTTATAGAAATCGTTAGTTAGGATTTGCTTCTTGACTAACTTTATATGTAAAAATTGCGGTCTACTCAGAGTTTCAAGTATAAAATTGGGCCTATCCCCCAGTCTGACTAATAAGCTTTTTCCCCTGTTTTCAATTGTATCGCATTACACACAAATAAAATTATTATTATTATTGTTATTGTTATTATTGTTGTTGTTGTTGTTGTCGTTGTCGTCATCGTCATCATCATCATCATCACCACCATTATCATTATCATTATCATCATTATTATTATTTTTATTTTTATTATTATTACTAGCGCTAAAGCGCTAGACCCGGCTTTGCCCGGGCGCAGTAGCGCTGACGCGCTAGACCCGGGCTTCGCCCGGGTTTTATTTTATTTTTTATAAATATCATCTGGTGCGTTACAGATGGGCTTCGCCAGTCCATTTTTAAAGAAGATTATTCTGGTGTGTTACAGATGGGCTTCGCCAGTCCATTTAAAAAAATTCTTCTGGTGTGTTAGAGATGGGCTTCGCCAGCCCAAATGTGGAAATAGTTAAATAAAGGAGCCACTTTTATGTTTATGTTACAACAATGGATTTTAAACTGCAACAATCGAGAATATGCCTACAACAATTAAAGTTACATCTTCTCTTATGATATTTTCAACAATGGGGGTTTTCCATGAAGTAAGGCACGAAATAGGGGTTTTTGAGCATAAAATTGACCAAAAAAGTTATTAGGATGCATCGATTTAAATTTTTTTTATTCAGAAACCTTCCTTGGAGCGAGTAGATCAACGTGGTATAGTTTAATAGTTAATGTAGGTTCGAAAACTTTAAAACTATAAAGGACATACATACATACATACAGACAGACATTGATTTTTATATATATAGACTAGCGCTAAAGCGCTAGACCCGGCTTTGCCCGGGCGCAGTAGCGCTGACGCGCTAGACCCGGGCTTCGCCCGGGTTTCCGTTTTTTAATGAATATCATCAGGTGTGTTACAGATGGGCTTCGCCAGTCCATTTTTAAAGAAAATTATTCTGGTGTGTTACAGAGGGGCTTCGCCAGTCCATTGAAAAAACTATTCTGGTGTGTTACAGATGGGCTTCGCCAGTCCAAATGGGGAAATAGTTAAATAAAGGATCTATTTTAATGTTTATGTTACAACAATGGATTTTAAACTTCAACAATCGATTTCATATGCAACAATTCGAGAATATGCCTGCAACAATTAAAGTTACATCTTCTTTACAACAATGTGGTTTTGCCCTGAAGTTAGGCATGAAAAATGGGTTTTTGAGCATAAAATTGACCAAAAAAGGTGTTGGAACGCTTCGATTTCAAATTATTTTTATTCAGAAACCTTCCTTGGAGCGAGTAGATCAACGTGGTATAGTTTAATAGTTAATGTAGGTTTGAAAAGTTAAAAACTATAAAGGACATACAGACATACATACATACAAACATTGATTTTTATATATATAGATTATTATTATTATTATTATTATTATTATTATTATTATTATTATTATTATTATTATTATTATTATTATTATTATTATTATTATTATTATTATTATTATTATTATTATAAAATTGGTTCCGGGAGTCCTCCCTCAGAAAAATTTTACAAATTTGCGCGTTAAAAACAGGGCTTAAACTAGTTTTTACACTTAGTTTAAATATCGGAAGGGGCCTTGGCTCGCGCGCCCCACACTTTGAGAACCTCTGCTTTATTCCTTTTTTCTTATTTTCCTTTGAACTCTCCTTTCTGAAGTTCTTAAAAATATTTATGAGTAGCAAGGTTGCCAGTTAAGATTTTATGACCAAATATCTAATACAAACCTTTACATTTAAATTGAATACTTACAATATAATATCTTACACATATTAGACTTTAGGTCATAATATATCTTGATAAGAACGGGGTTTCGTTATCTTTTAAAATTAGTATAAACTGTGAAAGTAGAGTATCTTTAAATACATGTGTGTATCAAAAATGTTTTTTTATTCTTTTTAAACCCGAGTGTTTTCCCAAAGCAGACGGACCAAATATAAATAATCCAATTTACTATGAGGTACTTCCTGAAATTCGTTTTCATACGTTTTTAATTAACTTAAATTGCATAATTACATGGCGTGAGGAACTTGGTCTAAGGAAACTAAAGATGACTGCAAAACCACTATTTAATTTTTAGAGCAGGTAGTAAACCATAAACTAATATATATCCTCTCTTAATAATTCCTCTCAATGGTTAATTTTTATTGGTAATCCTTATGAGACAGCTAACTAATTTATTCCCTTTGCCTTAAAACACTAATAAGAATAAGAAATTCTTTACATGAAGCTTATAGCATCTATGAGCATATTATTGATTCTTAATAAATCCAGTCATTGTCTTCCTTCTCTTGAGGGAAAACGCTAACTAAAATTAATTTCGAAGACATTCTTGCCTTAATGCGTTATTCGGTAATGCTTCTATGTGTATTATTTTTGGTTTAATTTGCATATAACACACTCCATTTGATTAAAAATGCAAGAACAGGCTTGCATTTTAATTAAAGTTTTCATCCAGACTGAAGAATCCAAGTATTTTAATTTGAAGTCGATTTCATATGAATATTAGAAAAGAAGCCGTATTAGCTTTTGTTATTGTTCTTCATTTTCATAATGTATGCCTTGAGGTCATGCTAGTTGAATAAATTTACACTTGAAAGATGATTCCCACGTGAAAGGGTTTGAAATTTTGAATAATTTAGGAACTTTTGTGTATTGTGAAGCTTAGTTAGTTTATTTTCAATACCTGTTTTTCAAGAAATTGTTCCTCTGGGACAATAAGTTCTTTCATAATAAAAAAATGGTATTAATTTAAATTTTATCTAGAAATGAAAGCACAAAGATGAAAACTTATCCCCTCTTAAGAATTCCCAGTGATTGGGGATAGTTTTCAAGATTTCTCTGGGTTTAATTATCTCTTAGTACAGTGTCACTCTTATGTGTTCTTCAATTAAAAAGTTATTAATGCAATTGAGAGTGCACTCTCAATTGCATTAATAACTTTGGAATGAATGCAAAAAATGAATTGCATGCGATTCATTTTTTAACCTTTATTAGATACCCTAATAATTCAATTTAAAACTAGTTTTTAAATTTACTAGAATAAGTAATTATAAAATTAACTTCATTTTATGTTTTTCAAATGTACTTCATTTCTGAAACATAGGAAATACTAAAAAAATATTCGAAACAAAAATTTCAAATGAAGAACCTTTTTATAAACTGCATTTCGTGTAAATATTCTAGATGGTAAAACACATTAACAGAATAAACCAGCTAAAATAATAAAATCTCACGAAAGAGTGTTTAATATTTTCTTAAGCTGTTAAATTACAAGATAAAAGAAATATTTTTTTGAAATAATTCTCCTTTTAAAAAACAATAAAAAATATTAAATGTGTTTAAATGTAGAAATAACTATTCTTCATTAAAATTGTTTCTGCTATGAAGATCGCGTAATTTTTTTCATAGCTATGTATGGAACAAAAATAGTTTTAATTGTTAGTTACTCCTTAAAAGAACTAAGCATTTTAACTATCACAATCCAATATTCAAAGTACCATCTCACACACACACACACACACACACACACACACACACACACACACACATTCACTTCAAGTGCACTTTTGAAGAAGAGAGAGAATCTATTAAAGTATGCTTTATGTGAATACTTTTATCAATATAACAAAGTAGGTGAAATGTTATTTGCAGTCTTAACAAGCTTTAGTTGTTCCAGGGATGCAGCTGAATAAGAAACATGTTTCATTATTTATTATATCCAGGATCTACGTGCGTCTGGATGTAATCCAGACATAGGTGACATTGCAGAAACCAAAGCACTCATAAAAATTACACAACTGTAAACAATTGATAAATTGTATGAACTAATTAATCATATTTATACAATTTAAAACAGTAATCTATAAATATCTCTTAATTAACTTAAGCCAAAATATAGTGCGGAGGTTGAGAAATAGTTTTTCATTTCATGAAAAGAAATAAATAACAAAAATAATTCATAAACAAACGAAAAAAAAGCATAATAAAAAACCTAGGCTTAACTTACAACCGTCTCCTAATAAATATTACCTCGACCTTTAAAAATTTCAATTTATTTAAGAAGACTTGCAATAGGATAGTCCCCCTCCTTCCTCGGCAACATTAACTGCCATCTTTATTTTCCCTCAGCAACCACTTTAATATTTTGATACCCGTTTCCCAACTAGCTTGCATGCAGAGAAATGCCACCCCTCACCGAAAAACCAAAAAAAAAAGGAGCAAAGTGAAATATATTCAATTGAGTTTCGCGATGCCGCCTTTTTTGTATATCCAATGAATATTAAATAAGATGGTAAATGAAATGGTCTTTACAAACCGCGCCAACCGAGTCATTTCATAGCGGGTAATGCTGCAGGGAAAAAATGGCGAGCCCCGAAAATGTTTAAAGCGTCGGGAAAGTAAATACCTGCGAGGATTAGGGAGTCAAGTTTTTTAATATTTGTATGCATTACCCCAGGGACGTAAGAAGGGAAGGAACCGAAAATATGGAATAGTATTTCAAAGCTTGGGGCTTAAAGTAGGGTGAGATGTAGTTTTTTACGTTCGAAATGGCTAAATGAAATGAATGGATCGGTGGAAACTTTCTAACTTAGGTTTATAATGTAATTTCACCTTGTATTTGAATAGTTGCGAGTGAGGTTAAAGTTGCAGTTGACTTTCGATTATAATATGAAGCCTTATTTGGCTACTTTCCATCCCAAATAAAAACAATTCTTTATGGGTGTATAAGTATTCTATCTTATTCGTGTGTAAAATTTTTTAACATTTCAATTGCGTAGATATTGTGTACTTGTACCTTTATACAAAAATTGACATTCCGTTTTTAATTCGTTTTGTCTATTAATTTTCTTTCGCTTAAGTTGTTTAAGTCTGTTGAAAAATATCAAAAGGAATTTGTTAATTAATATTAAAAGCTATTGCTCGAAAACTTGAGATTTTTTTTCCTTTTCTGAAATGTTTGTTATAATTATCCTTAATATTTACGTTCTATGTATATATTTCATCATTGGGAAAATAAGAAAAACTTCCGTTTTATGATTCAAAAAGGGATAATATTTCATTTGTAAAATTGAAGCTTTCAACCTGGAGAAAATGTGTTGAAAGCAATTCAAGATTGAAGCAAATGAAAGAGACTGGAAGAAAACGAGATTGCCTCGTACATGTAAAAGACTGAAACCTTAAAAACGCAAAAGTAACTACAGAAACTTCCTTGGTTGCATCATCCATCCATGTCTTAAAAAAATATTTTTAAACTGTTGAATACTGCATAAATCCTACTACTGTTATAATTGTGAATGTTTGTCTGGATGTTTGTTACTCTTTCACGCAAAAACTACTGAATGGATTTTAATGAAATTCTACCATAATGTAGCTGATACATCAGAATAGGACATGGGCTATAATTTATAAAGAGAAAATCAGTCCTTCATTCTTTTTTTCCCGTTTTTCCTGCTTTTTTTCACTTATTTTTCCGTGTTTGAAAACCTGTTTTACCAGTCATACAACGAGTTAAAAATAAAACATTGTTTCAAATGAGACAGATCACTAGACTTTTTCATTTACTAGATCTTTTAGTTTAGTTTTAAATACTGGTTTTAAATTTGTTAATTTGTTCACTAGACTTACTAATTTACCTGACTTTTTACTATGGTTACAAATTGGTTATTTTATAAAGGCACCAAGATATTAAACATTATCAGGAACATTGGGATTGTAAAAAGTGACAAGAACACCGGGATTGGAAAATTAGCGAGAACATCGGGATGGAAAAATTACCGGGTTATAAAAATTACCGTGAACACTGGGATAGGAAATTTACCATAAAGACACCCAGAATACCGGAATATAAAAATTACCGTAAACACTGAGATAGGAAAATTACCGGGAACGCCGGGATTAGAAAAATTACCGTGACCACCGGGATAATATTACCGGGAACACACTGGGATAGGGAAGAGGCGCCTGGGATACCGGGATGATTTGTAATATTGCTAATTTACAAAATTATAAATGTATTTTAAGAAATATTTAAAAAATTAATTTATTCACCCCACCCGTGCAAGGCCGGGTATAACAGCTAGTATAACATAAATTTCTCTCTTGCATAAGTTTCTCCTAAGATATAACTAATTTATTATACTTTATTATCATTTCTAAAGCTATTATTTCATTTAATATAGACATAATTTATAATATATACTCAAAATGTTTCTGAGTTTGAATTTCTGGGAAAATATCATAGCCTGATCATTCTCAAAAGAAGTCACAAATGATGCTGTTAAACTCAATTTAGGATTTTTTTCTACTATCGTCATTTTTCTGAATGCATAAAAATAGTTTTGGAGTTAATAAAACGCGCGTATACGATACTTTTAAACTGAATATAAATATAACAATTTCCTTTCAAATTTCAAACTCTGGATTAGGAAACCCCCACTCATGATATAAATTCTAACTTCATCAAATAACTTTTATAAACGCCTTCAATTTAAAACTCTTTCATTCCGAATCTTCAAATTTTTAAATCAAGAAAAGCTAACATTTTCCAGTTTAGCTGATGTTATTCAAAACAAGAGAACTTTGTCCCTCTAAGTATAAAAGTTTAATGACATCGATAACTTTTCCGGTTGTTAAAAGACGGCTTCCATTTATCCATCCCCTCCCAGCACTAAATCCTCGAAAAGAGTGCCAATTTAATTAAAACCACTCACAACTGGATGCACATCGCGGCATTAAAAGTGCGAACTCAAATTACACTAACACCTTTCGCAATCGAGAGAAGAAAAAAAATCGCGAAATAATTTACTTTCGGAAACTAACGATAATGATCCAATTCACATTTGACGTTGTTGACTCAAGGCGCCTTTGGAGGGGAAGAGAGAGAAAATATAGTTCACTTTTTTTCTGTCTCGTTTCAATGCAAAGCATTCTAATCCTTCTAAGTACTCTCGAGGCCGGATCGAAAGCGAATGGCGAACCAATAACCTCGGGCTAAGTCGACAATCGTAAGCCAGAAGTCTAATTAATGACACAGTTAAAAGAGGAGAGTTAACTGCACCCGTCCACCTGAAGGTATTCACCATTATCGAAAGAGGAGCTTTCTGAAAGAAAATAATTGCTTTAAAACTGGTTCCATGTTGGATGGTGAAATCTGAATTTGTTTGTGTCTCTGTCTCATAATGGCTTATTTTCTGTGAATAAATTAATTATCTGATAGAATTCGAGTTATTTGAGATGTGGAGCTCAAATTGACTTTTGTATGTTTGATCCGTGTTGAAAGAGAGAGAAAATGGAATAGTTATATGTTCAATGAGATAAAATAACTAAACTAATGATCTTTCGGGTGTATTAATTTAAATTTTACTTATCGTACAATCATCTGCCTATTTGGGAATAGTGGTGCTTGAACGTGATTGGAAAGTTTACAAGCTTGATAAGAAATTTGAATGTAATGATGAATTTAATTGATTACTTTCAAAGACTAAATTTATTAGTACGTTCGAAGCTTACTCTTTTATGTAGTTTTCGTCTGTTTAACTGAACTCGACGCAGAATAAGAGTTCTTAAAAACATTTTTCTTAATTCTTAAGTTTTAGTATATAATGAGAAATCATTTTTTAAATATAAACTTAATAAAGAACAAATCTCGAATTTCAATCAGGGAGTAAAGCTGAGGTTCTAAAGAATTTTAAGGGACACTACTTCTTCAAACTTATTGAAATCACTGACTTTTTTCTAAAGTATCATCATAAATTCTTTATTGTCACATTTTTTCATGAAAGAAGGAGAGCAAGGACATTAATGAAGATACTTTTAAAAGATCTACAAATTTGATTTAGCATCACATTGGGCTGCATCCCCATAGCAATTCCAAGAATTAGCTATAGTGAATGGGAAAATATTAACATTTTAGAATTTACACACTCTTCAAATTAATATCCATTGTAACGGAAAGGAAATTAGAAAATTCATGGTGTATCCATTACATTGTGTATTGTAGTATTAATAAAGTGATTCTTAACTCTCATTCTACATAACGGGTTTTGCAAAACACCCATGTCCTATAGAGAACACTTGTTGATTTTAGAGGGATTTTTCTGTAATTTTCTTGTTATATAAATATTGTTTCTATCTTTTACAGAATTAAATAAATATGTATTTAATATATTTTTAAAATTTTTTCAATAACTTCAAGATGGGAAAACTCTTGGTAAACACACATATTGAACTCTTAGTCCTTACACTTTGATTGCGCCTGATTGTGTATTCTGAAATGTTTACTATTAAGCTTGCTGTACTGTAAAACTGTGCCACTCATAACAACTACATCAACATATTGCCTTTGATAATGTAAAATTATAGCGGCTACACTTAACACTCGGTACAGCTTTAGAATAAGTCCGCTTTTGGCGACCTTGGCGCCGACCGCCGCGCCGTATTTAAAACCCGGCCGCCAAAAAGCGACCGTTCAAAAAGCGGACTTATTCTAAAGCTGTGCCTAACACTCTTAAATTTAGTAAATTTAATCTATATATATAAAATCCAAATACGGGTGATTCATCATTCATAACACTCATCACGAAATCTCCAAAACTGCCGGACCTATTGGCTTGAAATTTGACAGAGACCTTCCTCTCAGCCATTAGACGCGCACTAAGAAACGATTTTAAAATCGAACGACTCCTTCCCTGCTTTTCGGTGCTTTTTCGACTCCGTTTTCCCCATTGAAATAGCATTGTGCATTGTTGAAATGCATAAATTGCAGTGTTTACTTCTCTATCTTAAGGCGACGTCTTGCCTCACTTGAATGAAAATAACTGATTAACATTTATACATATTTTATTATTTACAAAATTTATGAAGAAAAACAGTGTGAATATCTGTATTTAAATATTATAACAGTTATCAGAAAACCGAAGTAAATTAAAATAATTAATTTACTTTCTTTAATATTTTAATTTCTCAGAAAAATATATTTAAATAGCAAGAATTTAAAAGTTTCCGAGGAAACAGAGCTAAAATTTCATTGCTTCATAGCGGAATTGGTTTACTAGACCAGGATCACTAGATTTTTATTATAACTAGCAATCTGTTTTTACTCTTTAAGAGAAGCTTTTAAAGAAGTTGGTTTTATTAAAAAGAAGACAAGCTTACTTGATAACTTTTTATCGAGGGATTTTTGAAATTTATTTTATTTTTGAAATTTATTTTTTGCGGAATTTTAAAAGGATAGCGGGAATACTTTAAGAAAATTCTGTTTAAGATTTTAAACACTGGATTTCAAATGACAGAGATGATTTCAAGTAGATTGTTTTTATCACATAGGAAGGATAAATGTTTAATAGACAAAAAATCGGGATGGAATGAGATATCACAGTTGGAACTGGGATGAGAAAAAGGCACCGGGAAAACTGGGATGAAAATTATCGGGAACACCGGGTTATGAAAATTATCGGGAAAACCGGGACATTAAAATTATCGGGAACACCGGGTTATGAAAAGGTACCGGGAAAACCGGGATATGAAAAGGTAGCGGGAACATCCGGATATGAAAAGGTACACTTTAAAAGGAACATTTTAAACACTAGATTTAAAAAAAGAGATGATTTCAATGTGATTGTTTTTATCACATGGTAAGGATAAATATTTGATGGAATGAGATGTCACAGTTGGAACTGGGATGGGGAAAAGGAACCGGGAATACCGGGATGAAAATTATTGGAAACACCTGGATATGAAAATTATCGGGAACCGGGGGTATGTAAATAAGGTACCGGGAAAACCGGGATATGAAAAGGTAGCGGGAACATCCGGATATGAAAAGGTACCGGGAACACCCGGATATGAAAAGTTTCCGGGAAAACCGGGTTATGAAAACTATAGGGAACATGAAAATAGGAAATGAAACTAACGGGAATATGAGAAAGTACTGGGGACACCGGGGTTATTGGTGATTCGAAAAATCGGACATATAACTTGGGAGAACTTTAAAAAGGCACTGTATATTTGGACGGCTTTTTTCAACTAAACTCTACTCTAATTTCCTCGGCTAGGCTACAGCTCGGCGTTTCATTGGTTCAATCACTAAGCGCCGAGACTGCTACGTAATCACGAGACCTACAGCGCATGCGCCACTGGCCGTTTTGGCCGTCCAAATATACACTTCGCTTTAAAAAAGGAATTAATACACTCCACCCGTGCAAGGCCGGGCAAATCAGCTAGTTCCAGTATAAAACCCAACTAAAACTAATGTAATTTTGCAGTATACTTTGAGCTGTGTTACTTTCGAATTGGTCTAACTCAAAATAATTACCTCAAACTTATAATTCAGTTTGAGATTTTGCTTAGAACTTATTCCTTTCTACAATAGTGGGTGCATTCGTAAAATCGAACTCGTTTAACGAGTTTAACGAATTATGCGAGTTGAGCGTTCGTAAAGTCAACCGGTTATTTCCATGAGAATAACTCGCCGTTCCTAAATTCCCTGTAACCGAAAAAAGTTCGTAACTCACCTAACTCAGAAATTTCTCGGTTATTTCAGTTATGGTTTGTTGTGATGTGGTGATATGTAAACATTAGCGCGGTAACTTGATGAAATGGCTTCCAATTATCAACACACGTGTGCAAATTGCAAAATCGTGGTGGACCTCGATGAAATTGTTAAACACGAATGCCCCGCTTTGGCTAATCTTTCGTTTGACACGTATTAAAATAAATACCTCTTGCGTTGGCAAAAATTAATTTATATCTTCTCTTTTACTATATTTGAAGGATAATTTACCTATTTCCTTGTTCAAACATGATTGAGCTCCTTAATTTTTGAAAAATTTCTCTTTGAACTTCGTTTTTGGTTTAGTTAAAATAGATTAAAATAATTATTTAGTAGAAGGTTTGAATTATTTGGTTTGTTTAACATAATTTTAAAACATATTTTATAGTATCAGACTAATTCCGAAAACTCCGAAATCAGACTGTCCGAAAATCAAAACAAAAGCGCATGGATCGCAAAGCAACTTAACAGAAAAAAGTTATGGTCGTTCGTATAATCTCAGTTTAACGCATGAAACTGAGGTCACGTGACCGTAATTTTTTCCGGTTAGAACTTATTTTTCTGAGGATATACGAACGCGCCCAGTAAAAGAAATGGAATACAACCCCTTTTCACAATAGTAATACTTAACTCCATACAAATTGCACCCCAATAAAAGGGTTGCACAAACAAACTGCACTCGTCTGATGCACAATAGCCACTCCATAAAGGTAAAACTCGGGCTCCAGATTATGGAGGCCGCCACAAATTAAGCTTAACAGATCATTTCCGGCCCCGCTTTATAAATCACGGAATCCAACGGAGATTGCACCCCGGCCATAACCGCCATTTTATACCGGCTTTTAAACATCTCAGAAAATTTTAATTATGAATAACCAGATAACGCAGACCTGCGGTGTTCGTGCAGGCTAGAAATTGAACTCGGCACTAACCGCAGCATTCGTTTAATGGCGAAATCAAAACTTAGAATTTTCCCTACGCCGATAAGCGATTCTCAAATGCGATAACCTGGATGTGGAAGTTTTGTTTACAGTTTTGGGGGGAGGCGCCGCGATTAAAATGATAATCCAATTTGTTTGTGCTTGTTTTCTTTTTTCGAGATGCGAGGGGTTGAAGTATTGGAAAATCCATATTCCCACGAAATAAAAATTCCTTTCTAAAAGTGCGCTCGCGGTTTCAATTAAATTAGTTTGGCGATAACTTCTACCGTGCTTTCGTCTAAAGAGAAGTTCTAGTGTTTTGGGCTTGATAAAAGGATTTAACGAGAGAAGTTAAGGGTTCTCCCCTGTGTGAGGAAAAAGGATGGGAGGGGAATTTTTATTAAGGTGTGCTGCTTTTAAAGGGAGAAGGTAAAAGTTTGCGCTAATTGAAGACTAATCGTTGTGTGTTATTGTGGAAAAGAACAGAACTTTTCTTATGTTCCTCTTTAAATGACCTATGCCATCTAGAAATCTTCAGAACATTTTATTCATCTTTTATTTTTACATTTATGTGGACAATGCAAATTTTATGAGGTTGATAAAACAAAAAGTAAAAGATACAGTTTGGATGGAGTTCACTTTATTCTGCTTGTAGGAAATTAAAATATAAATACAATATTTATTTTTAAATTACTAGGGAACTACCGCCCCCTGCTCGTTATCGCTCGCCAACCCCCGTAAACTGCTGACACAAGACCTTTTGGAATTGCTTCGCAATTCCCACAAATTCCAACTCGCTGAACTTAATACACTTAATAAAACAATTAAACAATTTACAGAAAAAACGTCAGCCAACTTTCCAAAAATACGTCACCAAATCCCCTCCATGAATAAATCTCCCTTAAAAGTTTGAATATATATTAACTCGAACTTATAAAAAATTTAAACGAAATGTTTTTTAAAATATTCATTTTAATTATTTTTAATCTATGATTATAAAAATAACTAATTCTAATTGTTTTTCAATAATCGGACCGACCAAACAAAAATAATTATTTTAAAGTAACTCGTTAGTATAATATGCCTAGTGTTTATCATTCATATTTTTTAAACCGACTTGTAAAACTATACCGTTTAAGCAATTGAAAATAATAAGAGACAAAACATTACTCTATGTTTACAATTAATTTCGATAAAATCAGACTAAAAATTATAAATATTGGACAAAAAGTGTGAAATTTTAGTATACTAGGGGGCTACCGCCCCCTGCTCGCTATTGCTCGCCAACCCCCGTTAACTGCTGACGCAGTAACTTTTAGACCGCTTCACAATTCCCCACAAAACCCAGCTCACTGCACTTATACTCACTTCATAAAACATTCTTAACACAGGGGTAGTACTTCTCCGTGGTATTCTTTCAAAAATGGCGAATATTTATTCAGTGGTGGAATTTTATCATTTCCTTTATGGTAACATGAATTGGCGGATCGCTTTATAATTCCAAGAAAGGTTCATATATAGTTCCCGCTAAATATGAACCTTCCCTTAATGTTTCAGTGCTTCCCTTAATGTATCTGTGAAAAACACATTACCTTAGGGAAATGGGTAAAAAAATGCTTACATTGCTCTGTTGTTAATTTTCTTGGGGTTGAATTCCGTTATAGTTCCCGCTAAATATCACTAATATCTTTTGGACACTATAAAGTATAAATATTGCTAAATTGTTTCAAATTCATAGATTAAAGTGTTTAATTAGATCTATAACTATTCAGTTTATCATTAAAAATTAGAGAAATTGGTTTACATTTGAATATTGAGCGTTCGAAAGAGATTGGCGATATTTAGCGGGAACTACAACGGAATTGAACCCCAAGAAAATTAACAACAAAGCAATGTAAACATTCTTTTACCCATTTCCCTAAGGTAATGTTTTTTCACAGATACATTAAGGGAAGCATTGAAATATCTCAGGAATAAATTTAACTTTCTTAAAATTTGTAATGATTGACTGTTAAAAATGTAGTAATTATCTTAAACATCGCGAAAATTTAGAATTTTATCTTCATGAGAAACAAACTTCGAAGTTGTGTCATTTTCATAGCCACGACACCGAATGTCAAGACTTCCAACATTTTCATCCTTATTTCTAAAACATTCACCCGTGTTATTTAGTTGTTTGCGTTTTGTCATTATGAAATAAAGAGTTACATTTTACTACCTTAAAAAACATACTTGCAAAAGGATATAAAAAATAAATGCAAAATTCAAAATTTCCGAAAGCGAGTGTATATTTTATTGTAAATATAGTAATGATTAGGTTGCCACAACTACAAAGATAAATATAAAAATATTAATTTGTTATTTAAAAAATAAAAATAAATTAATCATAAATAAGTTTTAAATATAATGAAAACCGTTTGAACAACAATTAAACCCTTTGAACAACAAAAATATAAATATTTTTAATCATAACACAAAATATATTTTTTAAATTCGTGTTATAAATATAAAGATGATTATTTACGGCCGTATTCACCGGAGACCTGACCGGCGGTCAGGTCACATCGAAACCCATGGTCACCAAACCGTGGTCATCTTTACCAAACCGCCGGTCAAAATTCCGTATGCACCATTATTTTTTTGACCACGGTTTCGTGACCGCCGGTTTCCAGACCACGGTCACCCGAATGAATCTCATTGGTCGAAAAAGATGATCACATGATCTCAAATTATTTACTTTTTGTTTTTCATTTCGCGCCGAAATTCGTACACGTTGTTTTTCAGTCCTTTGAAAATATCTTAAGCAAAAACCAAATATTACATAAGTGTAGTTCACAACGTATAAGAAACTGATAAGAAAATAGTTATCAGAGAATGAATAGTCTGAAAAGTGGAAGCCCTCACCCATGCAGTCCGATTAATCTGAGAATTTTTATCTCCTTTTAGAACAACTCTGTAGAGTTCTTTTTAAGATTTTAAGTTTTCCTAATCGAAGTTCTGGTGTTGGAAGTCGTGACTTTTTGCTATTAAATTTTTCCTAAAATTAAGTAGTAGTACATCCACAATGATGATTTCAATTCCTAAGCAAAATTATTTTATCCTAAAAACCTTGATCAATGAATTTTTCTATGCCTTTATATAGGCTTTCTTAAGAAAAAATTGCTGCATATACTATATGTATATACTTACACAAGAGCACTTTTGTTATATTCCCAACATATAAATTCCTTTCTTTCTGCTTGAATATCTATAATTTTAATTTTTGGGATAACCTAATATCTTGAAACCTGACCGCCGGTCAGGTTACATCGAAACCCATGGTCACCAAACCGTGGTCATCTTTACCGATATAAAAATAATTATTATTGTAATAAACAAATGCAAAAGTTCAAAATTTCTGAAAGCGAGTTTATATTTTATTGTAAATATAGTAATGATTAGGTTGCCACAACGACAAAGATAAATATATAAATATGAATTAATTATTAAAAATAAAAGATAAATTAATTATACATTAGTTTTAAATATAATTAAAATCGTTTGAACAGCAAAAATATAAATATTGTTAAAAATAACCCAAAATATATTTTTAAATTCGTGTTATAAATAGAAAGATGATTATTTAATCTATTTGAATATTAAAAAACCAGTGAAATATCTTTTCAATTGTTTTAAAATTCATAGTTTCTTGCTTTGTAACTGCGACCTTATCCGAAATCTAAAAAAATGGAAATATTTTAAAATTGAGTTTTTTTTTTAGAAATTCTAAAGGCACTTTGCACATCCTTAAAAGAATCCGGACAGTTTGATACCAAATATGTGTTATACGGATCAGTAGTTAAAAAGCCTTTCTCTGGAAACCGTTCACCAAAAACTTTTTTTTAGAATAGAGAGAAAATGGCGTACATGTAAGTTTTAAGAATATGTTTTTATCAGTCTTTGAGTGATATCTCATCAAGAAAGTACTTTTTTAAAAGGTGAAAAAACGTGTTTCATCTTAAAATATTGCATCAATCGGTCGTTGTGATTGGATGCATAATAATTTGATTGACAGTACTTGCTTTGTAACTGTGACCTTATCCGTTATCTAAAAAAATGGAAATATTTTAAAATTGAGAATTTTTTTGAAAAATCGAAGGGCCTATACTCGGAAATCCGGAAAGTATCCGGTCATTTTGATACCATATATGTGTCGTTCGGTTCAGTAATTAAACGGCCTTTCTCTGGAAACCATTCACCAAAAACTTTTTTTAGAATAGAGAGATTACAACATAATTCTATGAAATGGCAATAAGCATCTTGAAATTACTTCAGCTTCATTTCATTTTAATCTACAATGTGGTCTCTACATTAATTAACATTTCCTTCAAATTTCATCTCATCTCGTCGATGCTATATTTACTGTTTTTTTGTATGTAACACGACTTAAACTTATATTGGAAGTACAGTTTTCTGCACATCATTTTTTCAATAAAATAATTTTCCAATTTCAGTAGCCTCCAAAGTTTTACTTTAAGTTAAATATGACCGACTTAAAAAAAGAGAGACATAGAAGGGCAATTCCACGGTGTTGGACGTTAAGTTTGTACAAAATTTTCCAACAATTACCAACATATGGACAAATAAAAAACACATTTAGAAGGTCATTAAAAAATTTAAACATTATGAAAAAAATTTAAACTTTTTGGTGTCGGACGTAAATTGAACGGGACAAGCAGTTTTACCTGTATTGCATAGACCTTAAATTCAGCCCAATGGGATGTTTTTTATTTTTATAAACACTCAAATATTGAAGATTAAAGATGAAATAAGAATAAAATACCCTTTTATATCAAATTAATCAAAAATTAAATACCTAAATAGCAATTTTTTCAATGGTGTCGGACGTAAATTGTGCAGATTTCTTGGTGTCGGACGTAAATAAAGTATTCAAATACCTAATAATTTCTCTTTTTTAATCCTTGAATAATATAAATACATGAAACTTGAATACATTAATCAAGTTTTGAATGTATAAATCTTGAGTAATAGTATATAATTAGAGAACTAAAAACTTAAAAATAATGATACAAATGCAGTTTTTTAAATATCATCAGAGAATCAATATTGCCCTGTTTCCTACAGGGATTGGGGCAGAAATTGTTTTACTATATTTTCAAAAGTATAGAAAATTTTGTCTTCAGCTTTTCGCCATTTAAAATGGCCTTCTGCATAACATCTTCTTCTGCTTCACATTCTGTGATTCTAGTTATGAGTCCTGGATATAAACAGGACTCATAGCGCACTACAACCCAATCATTTACACTTAAACTTGGGATACTATCATACCATATAACTACTATTCTACCATAAAACCTGTAACCGAAATTCAGATGAGGCGTACCAAAACGAGATGAAAAATAGGGAATTTTGAATTAAATTTCATAACATTTTCTGGGGGGACCCCAGAACCCCCTAATAATAGTTGGAGTAGGATAATTCACTACCTTTATTAAGATCATCAAGAAGATTCAATTGGATTATGAAAATTCTTAGCCCTCCCCAGAAAAAAAAACAAATCCTATGTCCGCCCCAGCTTATATATTTATGACTTTAAGTAAATAAAATGTTCTATTTGACGCATTTCATTTATGAGTGTTATTGATGAAATACTTCATTCTAGTTTGCTGTTAACAAAGGATTTCTTTGTTTCATGATTAAAATATATTAATTTATTTTAATATTATTAAGTTTTTCATTCAATGAGAAAAAAAATTAGTGTAATTCAAAACCTTAATTTTTTTTCTTTCATTACGATATCATCATGCACCCCCCAAAAATAATTTCTGGCTACGCCTCTGCTTTCAATCTCTGACAGGCCTTAGAACCTATTATATAGTATATCTATAAATGCTTTTAGAGCTGCAGCAGAAATCAAATTACATTCATGCGAGTGAATAAAAAAAGCAACTACCATGGGAAAATTATTCACAGATAATAAAATGTTTTTGTTCTAAAATTGAGTTGAGAGGTTTTTTGGTTCATCATTTAGTTAAGTTCACAGAGTATAGAGCTTAACCGAGATTTCAAACGGCCGTTTTCCTCCTTAGGTAATTAATTTAATTCAGCTTCCAGATTATAGTTCAGTTCACTAGCAGCCAATCAGAGAACGCGAAATGTATTTGATTTGATTTTTACTCTGATTATAGGCGATTTGGATTTGAGTGACAGCTTCAGTGGGCGAATGACAGAATTAGCAGGAATGGCGTGGTATTAAAGGGGGTGGGTCCGTTTGGCCTAAGGTTTTTCAATGGGAAAAGCCCTGTTAAAAAAGTTGCCATTAGCGTCTATGGAGATGAACACTCTGATAAGCTCTATACTCTGTGGTCAAGTTGTTTCAAAATTTTTGTAATTAAATGTTTAGTATCTACATATTTAAGATCTTCTATTTGTTTAATTGATGTTTTCAGCAAATTTTAACAGATTTCTTTATTTTTAATTAAAATGAATTATTTTCTCAGGTATTTTGGGATAATAACAAATAATCAGTTAATTTTGTTCAGTTTTAGTAAAAATCCAAGACTTTACACCATTGATTACGGTTAATATAATATAATTAAATTAAATTTGAATGATCAGTTTTAATTATCTTAAGAATCCTTATTTGCATACAAATTTTTTGTAAAAATCTCCAGTTGGTTTTGCAGTACTAAAACTTTTTTATAATTTGGTGTCAGACGTAAATTTGTTAAAGTACTTAACGAAAAAAGCTTAATAAAAGTTAATTTTTAAAATAAATCTTAAATTTTTTTATATTTAATTCTACTAGACAGATGTATCTAACATATAAACCATAAAAAAGTTTAAAAAATAAGCAAAATTAGTTCCAAACAACCATTTCAAAGTTGTCTCAAGGAGTTACTCACAAAAACGCGGCCATAATTTTCTAAATTAAAGTCCTAAAACCCCACTTTATTTTATTTTATTTAATATTTTTTTGCAATTTTCATACACTTTATACAATTACCTTTCTAATGATACCTCATATGTGAGGAAAAAATAAATTTTAAAATTTGGCACATTTTCCCCTTTTCTGTGGAATTGCCCAGAAGCAAGGTATTTAGAGTAAATGTGAAAAAAGAACGTTTTTTGTGGGAAAAGTGAATTAATATCAGTAAGTAGTTATAGCTCCCAACTGGTGATCTTTGTGATCGTTGAAAGTGATCCGCAAAGAGCACTGAAAAATCTAGTGATCACCTACTAGAGAAATCGGGATATCTGTGTTCTGTGCATGGTAGTCAATAGTCATTCATTGGTATAATGAAATGAATTAAAAGGTATCAAGGTAAAAAATAAGTTCTTTTTTAGGAGAAGAGAGAAACAAAAGAACCGAAAGAGTTAAAGACTCAGGAAAGGAAAAGACTAATGAGTAAAGAAGTGTTGTATGCAAAGGGAGGGTAAAGAGTGAAAAGATGCTCAAGAGAAAAATTATGTTAATGAGAGGATGCTCAAGAGCAGAAAAAGTTCAAAAGCGAATTTATGTTGAAGAACGCTTTGTGACCATATTATGATCTATGCTATAACAGTTTATAACTGTAAAATAATTCGTGTTGAAAATAATTTTAGAAAGAAAACGGTATCACGATCTATATATTGAGGGGGATCTAGTTAACTCTTTAAGGCACAGATTTTTATTTGACTCACAAAATCAAAATTACTTATATCTACGAACTAAAGGATGTTATTAAAACTGAAAAATATCATTTTTAATTTTTTTTAGTAATTACAGTTACAGTTGTGAGGTGGTAAACATAGTATACCACCATGCTATAATGCATGTAAAAATTCCAATGAACATACACACATTTTACACTGATTTTTTTTATTTTTAGTCTTTAATTTAGTTAAAATAGTCTGAGTCTTTAATTTAGTTAGTCTTATTTTTAGTCGATCATCAATCATATGCTCTCTTCACCTGAAGGAATTTCATCTCAAACAAGAGCAATTTCACCTTTAGAAAGGCCGCCCTTCTTCTTTTTACAATACTATAGAACATCTAATATAATAAAAAAAGTCATAAGTTTTGAAAGAATATGTTATGCAAAATTTTAATTGCTATAAAACCTAATTTACAAGTGTTTCAAGGGACATCAAACAAGATATCATTACACAAGTTACCGTTTTGCATGCATAATAGAAACCTACAACTTAAAAACACTTATCAGGCTTTAGAGTACATATTAATAAATTAATTTGCATGTTTATCTACTTAATATTAAGGTTTTTCAACTTTGCATGCTTTACTTTTTTTACTTGCATAAATGCACAGTGGTATTTTTTTATTACCGCCTTATGTTCAACAGCATTACATAATTATTATTGTAATTAAATTTATTTATCAAATGTACGTATCTTCTATCCACTTATCTTTATCTGATGTTAAGGGAATTTTGTCAGTGGAACAATAAATGTATACAAGAAGCACCGATGAAATCAGAAGCGAGAGCACGTGCCCGACATTATGACAGTCTCAAGCGAATTCTATAAATAATTTCCGGAAATGGACAGCAACCGCCATTTATATTTGAAGAATAGAAGTGTGTGAACACAAAAAACAATTGGTAGCAGAAATTTACCCATATGCAAAGACTCAAAAAAATCGTGAATATGTGGTATGTTTTCAATACCACCTAGCCCTAAATAGTTAAAATAAAGAAGGAAACACGTAAAATGCTGTCTCAAGAATCGGGGTTTTTTAATTAAGCATAACGCAAGATAAATTTCAAAAATATGAAGTACATTATTTCTCCTTTTCTTTTTTTTAAATGAAGTAACGAAAAAAATTCTGAAAATAATAGGGCAGTGCAATTAACCATTTCTACATACAGGGTGTTTCAAAAGTTCGTTTCTCGGCTTTTATTTGGAACCAACGTGTCCTAGGGTAATGGAAGTAAGGTCTAACCCTAGGTAAGTGACCCTGGAGAATCCATTGAGATGCCTTCTTACAGAGCCCTTAGGGACGAAATAAAAAAGTAAACCAAATTTAAAAACTAAGGGAGATAAAGCAAAAAGCTCAGAAGAGTATTGTTGCCAATGTTATGAAAAACTCACTGAAAAAAAATTTCATGAAAATATCGTGGAGATATTGGCATGTGAAAATAGCCCCTTTTCAGGCCCCAAAAAAGAAAAAGTTCGAAAATTTGTAAGTTTTATTATTCTTTGATTTAATTTTTTTCTTCATTCAACTTAAAAAACACAACACTGCACAATGGCACTTAAAAATTTCCAAATTTACGAACTTTTTCCTTTTTGAGACCTGAAAAAGGGCTTTTTTCACATGCTAATATCTTCGCGAATATTTATGATATTTTCATGAAATGTTTTTCAGTGAGGTCTTCGCAACGCGTTGGCAACAATACTCTCACTGAGGTTTTTGCTCTATCTCCTTCAGTTTTTTTAATTAATTTTTCTAACTTTTTTATTTCGCCGCTAAGGGTGCTGCAATGGATTCTCCAGGGTAATTTACCAAGGAATAGACCTTACTTCCGTGACCCTAGAACACGTTGGTTCTAAAAAAAGCCGGGAAACGGACTTTTGAAACACCCTGTATATTAATAGATTCATTAATGGTTTGTTCTGGATTTTCTGATCTTGTCATTCAGAAATTATTTCATGAAGAAAACCTAAGTCGATTTATTAATGCACGATTTAATGCGGTACATCAATAGGAGGTAAATAAATCTATGTTAAAATCTTCAAACTTGCTAGGGGGTAAGCAATTAGAATTCGAAAAACAATACCTTTAGGCTAAGCGCGCACTAGAGACTTCTGTCACGGCGACTTAAAACACTAGTCACTCGAGAGCAATGCATTTCTATGGAGAGATTCTTGGCAATCGGCCAAGTGTCTCGTCTCCTATGCGCGCGCTCTAGCTTCTTGCCAGGGTGATAATTTTGTCTCTGTCGCCGTGACAAAAGTCTCTGGTGCGCGCTTAGCCTTAGTACTAACCACGACGTTAATCTGGATTTAATACGAAATTCTAAGCTGATGAAAATACACACATTCAGTCAAAAAGAACATGGCGGTCGAGAGGTTACTTAAGATAATACGAACAAGAATTCCTCTTCGTACAACATTCCAATATGGCAGCCCGTTTATTAAATTAAGTAATCCTTTCCTCTCGTGACATCCCGGTAACGTAATTAGTTCTGAAAGATATTGCAGTCTGCATCTTAATTAAATTTAGGATATTTTATCGCGGAGGTGTGCCGTAAAAAGGAACAAATCGCCCCTCCATGAACGCGTTTTCAACGGAATCTGGAGAGAACGAGGAATTTCGGGAGGATGGGAGACATCTTGGAGGTGATTCAAACACTTGCAGGAATGAAAATTATGTTGTATGGTGTCTCCTTTTGTTTCGTCGCTAGTTAAAGGTTGGAGGTTTCGTGGGTTAACCTTAAAATAATGGTTTTATTACTACTTTGCCTTTACATTCACAAACCATGTAATCGGCAATACCAGCATTTTTTGAAAACAGAAGAAATGAATTTTTTCCTGCATGTTTAGGATTGAAGGAAGTTGCATGATTTTTTTTTATTTTTTTAATCGATTCCTCTTGCAAAAATAAGCAACTACCCAAAATTTGAGGCCGATCGAAAAATTTTTTGATAGCAAAAAAAATTAACAAAAATCCCCTTTTTAAAAGCGCGCGAAAACGCCAAGAGTTTGGATGTGACGTCATCTTATACTAGGCATTGTTGAAAAGCAATGGAGTTGATGGTATTATTGTTGACGTCATCTTATAGTTTAAACAATAAACGTTTTCAGTCACGTGTTTTTTTCTCGACTTTTAAATTAAAATATTTTATTACCTGTGCATTTTTTTGAAAAACTGACTAGATATTTCATTTTACCATACAAAAAACCATACGGAACACTTGTTTGTTTTTGAAAATCTGACACATGCAACTTCCTTATTGCTTTGAATAGTTTAAACATTTAAACCATTGTAAAATAATGAAAACTTCCACGACCTGAAGAGTAACTATATTTATTCCAATCTCAGGGAGGGATGATGGATGGCCGTGCTGATGGGAATTCATGTCCGAACGTTTCACCTCTTCTTCGAGGTTTCGGTAACTGTTGGTTATTTATTTTTCAATTTTGGATATTTAGTATTGGATTTTCAATTTTGATCTTTTTGCCACTGAGGAATGAGGATGCCCTCCGAAGAAGAGGGTGAAACGTTCGGAGATAAATTTCAATCAACACGGCCATCCATCCCGGAAAATGGAATAAATAATTAAACCATTGTTTAAAAAATGACACCCCTTTGAAATTTGACGTTTTCACGCTTTTTTAAAGTCGAACCTTTGAAATTAAATTAAAAAATAAATATGTATCGTAATTCAAAAAAAATTATTGCGCATATATTCCTCTCTTGGGAACCTCTATCGAATAAAATTATAAAAAGATGTGCCTCACACATCACACACGAAACAACATATCACAATTAAATTAACAACATAATATCCAAAGCTTTCCTTGGTGCTTCTAGAAAGGAGGAGAAAATTACGTTTGTCTCAGGAGCGTAACGAGCCGTGCTAAATGCGCATGCGTTTGGACTTAATTTTTGATATTTTTGGAAAATACAGTAAAATAATACAGGGGTGGAAAATCCAAAAATGATTTTTGTATCAGCTTTAGGGCAGTTTTGTATCAAGTCAAAATGCATTTTTGTATCAGCTTTTAGTGGTTTTGTATCAAAGCAAATTTCATTTCCGTACGATTTACAGTGAATCTGCATCAGGCTAATCTAATAGTTAGGTTTTATATAATGCAGCAGGGTTCATACAAATTTTCAGAAATCAAAATCAAGTAGTATTGCAGGAGTTTTCAAGGAGAGTTTTTTTTAATTCCAAGAGTACTTTTTTACATACATAACTTTAGATAGACAATTTTACACAGATTCAAACACACACTGCATTCCTGAATCAGTTTTTAAAACCACTTTAAAAGTCAAAATGTTAACTAAAATCAATTAAAACAAAGGAAATTAGTTAACAGAATCATTATTTAAGTAAAAATTAAATTGCAAAAACGATATTGTCAAAAAACTTTTAGTTAAGTAGAAAAAAGTAAGAAATTATTATTTTTGAAGGTATTTTTAGAATCTTATGAATCAGATCAGATACCTAAAACAGGTAATAATCTAACAAGATTAAAAAACCACTGTATTATCAACTTATTAAGTTGCTATAAAGCGACCATTCATTAACATTTATAACTTAGAAAATTCTCTCAAGTTGAAAATACTAAATAAAATAGAGAAAAAATCATCTTATTAGACTTATCAGGCTGGTCTGACCAAAGTAAATTTGTTTTTTCTGCATCGCCGTTGAAGCTAACATCAACAGACGTCCGTAAGTCCGTAGGAAAAGCATCCCGGAAAAAACGGAACTTTCGCGAAAAGTAGCTATTTTCCCGATTTCCTGAACACTAGACGGAACACCGGACTTGTTGACTTCTGACCACGGTAAAGTTGTTTTTTCTACATCGCAATAAAATGACGCAAGAAGAAGCCAACTTGAAGCAGCACCCACGGACGTCCAAGAAAGTCGCGGAAAAACGGAACACTCCGCAAAAAAAAATTCCGAAAAATTGCTATTCTTCCGGAACACCGGACTTGTGGGCTTCTAACCACGGTAAAGTTGTTTTTTTCTACATCGCAATAATGACGCAGTAAGAAGCCAACTTGGATCGGCACCCGCGGCCGTCAACGAAAGTCGCTGGAAGAACGAAACATCCCGGAAAAAAAACACACGAAACTTTCGCGAAATATCGCGATTCAGGGTGAAAATCAAAGAGTTTTTAAGGAGCACAACCCAAAATCAAATCAACGCATAACGTACTCCGTTACAATCGTCCTATTTCCACCCCGTTTCATAGCGATCCTAGCGGGAAGAGAATCGATCATAGTGGCTGAGGATTGGTTCTTTTTTTATCAGTTGGGTTTTCAGGGTTACGGATTCAGATTGAACGGATTATCGCGTTTTTGGCGCAGTTTGGCGCAAAAATGGGAATTTTGCCATTTTTGGAGCAGATTGGCGCAGGTAACCAATTTCGGCGCAGTTTGGCGCAGATTTTCCACCCCTGATAATAACAGGGGATTGAACCCTGGAACTGCCGCATGCTATGCAGGCACGCTACCACTGCTCCAGCGGGACTCTTCAGTAACTTTAAAACTTATTAAAATATCTTCTTTCTTTTTGACGCATGCGCATTTAGCACGGCTCGTTACGCTCCTGAGGCATATATAGAAAACCGTAGCTTTTTAAAAACCATCCCTTACTGAAATTATGACAAGTCAACTGCAAGGCATCTAATTTGAGAGAAGACAACTGCTACATAATCATCCTACCACCCTTACCAGTAACATCTGCAAGTATAAAATTCCATTTAAGCACTTTATCCGAGAAGGACAAGAATAACTAAGATTAAAAATATCTTCCCTCACTAGGAGACATTCAAATATTATCTAAGCATTTCTTGGGTTTTTTTAACCACCTCCCCTTGTCAGCAACAATAAGCAAATCAATCCCCTTCATATAATAAAAGCAAACTGCCCTAACCTCCCGTCATTTGGGATAGGATTCTGTAGAAGGTTTTGGGTGATTCAAAACTTTCACTGTCAAAAATTTAAGGTAAGACAAGATTTGTGTAAAGTAATTTTTACATACAGGGAGTTTCAGGTAAGTGTTTCATAACTTATAGGAGGGGTAAGACTAGGCTTACCATATTTCCTCGGGGCCAACCCAGGACGTATTTTTGAAATTTTTTTTATAAGTGCCATATCAAATTACCAAAGATTAAAAACTATTCAAACTAATAAGCATTAAACAAAAATATCAAATTTTATTTTTTCATTTAACATTGCTTCTTCAAAAATTGTTTGATTGACTTAATTTTTATCACCCAATTCACTGAAAGTAAGTTTTCTCAAGTATTACAGACTTTAGAAAACGTAAAAAAACGCAATTTTAAATAGTTTGGTCAGGATTTTTTCATAAAAATGTCTGACAAATCTTAAATGTATGAAACCCCGGACATTTAGCGTCCCAGGACATTTCCCAGGACAGCTCTAAAAACCCCGGACTGTCCGGGGTAATCCCGGATGTATGGTAAGCCTAGGTAAGACACACCTCCTAGACGACTCAGAATCGCATAGAAATGGATCATCAGAAATACACCCCTAACGAGCTAGGGGTGTTCATAAGCAGGCATAGGAAGTTGTAAAATTCCCTGTGGAAATTGACACACAACCTGTTAAGATTAAGTTAAAACCATTGATTCAGATATTTAATCCAGAAACCAATTAAAGAGCTGAAATTTCAGCTCCTAAATCGGTTTTTATGTAACAAATGCCGGAATCTAATATTTTTGCTAAAAGGTAACTTGTCGATTTCCATTGACATTGTGGTTTATACAACCTCCCATGCCGGTCCCTGGTTGCTAACCCCTGTGTCGCTAGGGGTGCATTTCCGACCCCCATTCCCAGGTGATTCTGAGTCGTCTAGATGTGCCCTAGCCCTACCCCTCCTAGAAGTTATACAGGGTTTTTCAGATAAGTGTTTCATAAGGGGCTGGGGTTAAAAATAGGGGGAATAATAGGTATATGAACATCAGTCACTTGCAAAAGATCAAATTAAAACAGTAGATAGCTTTTCAAAATTTTCCTGAATTTCTCCGAAAAATTTAAATGGATTTCAGTGGGTAAAATTAATTCTTCATAGCCAAATCTGAACCCTTAAATCTCAGATTTCAAGTGTAATTTTTTCAGAGTAATAAGTTACAATTTTGTAAGTTTTTATTTTAGGAAAATAAAACCTTTGCACGGGAGGGTGGTATTTCACTTTACTTTCATTTAATTTCAATTTTACTTTTAAAACATTATTTGATAAATCATTCATGGGAAAATTATAATTTGCTTTAATTCCAAAATGACTATCTGGTCCTCTGGTAGTAATTTTACAATAAATAAACTACTGTATGAAAAAATTTATACAAAGAAATTTACACCTCCTTTAAAAACCATGCCGAGTGGTAAACAGTTATTTATTGATGACATGAAGGGGACAGACAAACATGCAGCACATCACAGGGACACATACACATCTTCCAGTAATACAGTTTTCATTTCTTCGCAGATAATATCATCACACCCACACGAATGAACCAAAAACAATCCACTAACTGAAAGTCAGATCCACTCAAGATCTCTGAGGAAAGAGCGCCACCAGTGGTGAGCCGCTTAAAATCATTACAATACTCAAGTTTTAAACAAAATTCATATTTTAATGCCAAATTTACAAATGCAATTGAACTAAGCGAGTCCTTTACAAAATTTACATTAGCTTTCCAAGCTAGTAACATCAAGGTGATGAAATTCTAGGTGGCATGCCATCCGATAAGATAGGTCCTTCACTGTTTTCAATATCAGAAGAAGTTAAAATAGTGTTTAATAAACCATTAAGCTCCATCATTTCTGTCATGTATTTAACCTGATTTTCTACTGAATCAACAAGATATCGGAATGCTCGATTGACATCAGGGTTGGTCATTTTGGGTCCGTACAGCTCTAAAAGAAAAAATATGCTTAAAAAATAGTAATAATCAAGAAATTTTAAACGAAATTACAAACAGATAATATGATCAATAATATTCAAGCAAGAGGAAAAAACTATTGTTATGTACACAACTGATTATAGAATTTAACAAAACCGAAAGGAGTTAAATAAATATTTTTGATTTTCTTTACATGTTTTAGCACGAAAACTTATATCATTTCTATATGTCAGTATAAATGACTTTCCTCATTTAATTCTGATAACTGATAAGTATTTTGATAGTACTATTTAGTTTTTTTCATCAATTAACTATATTTAGATATTTATACTTAAAAAGTATTAGCATGAATAAATTGGAGGCTAAATCTAAGGGCAGAATTAAGTTTCAGTTTTAACATAACATTCAGGGATGCCAACCTGTTACGATGCTCATCTGTAATCAAGTCGTAAAGAAATGCCCCAATCTTTTAATAAAATTTCAAAAGTCCTAAAAATGCAGATATTTGGGAAAAGAATTCCTTAGGAGAACATCCGGCAACCTTCCTGATGGTCTTCGTGCACCATGAATTTAAACGTGCACACAAAACAGGGTCCGGGGTTTTCCGCCGTAATTCTTATTTCTTCAGGGTGGTATATTCTTTTTTCTTGGATTTCAGATTTTTTTATCGGCAAATTAATTTTACTCTCAGTGAACCACTGTCAGGGTTCCAGGGTTGGAAAAAAACATGTTTTTTTAATAAAAAACAAAAAACATGTTTTATTTGTTTTAAACGTGTTTTTTGTTTAAAACGTTTTATTTGTTTTTTACCCTCGACATAGAAATGATAAAAAAATCCATGATTTTTAAAAATTTAAACTTGACTTTTCAAATCGAAATTAAATTAATAAAGCTATACTTTTAAATACACCACAAACGGTTCGTTCTTTTAAATGATTTTTGTAAGTTTTCTTCACAGCATCATGCTCTTTATCAAGCAATGTACTGCCTATGTCATGGCAATTTGATGGTTTGTACCCAAGCCTTATACTTGGCACTATCTTTTTAGGCTCTGGGTGATCCATACATGAAAACAGTGAGTTTGTTGCCTAAATAAAGGGAGCAACTTGCTAAAAACTACATGTGTTTTAAACAATGTTTTTTTTGCTTTGTTTTAAACATGTTTAAAACAAGTGTTTTCAGTCAGAAATAAAATTTCCTGACTTTTCCAAGTCAATTTTGAAGATTTTTCAGTGAAAAAACTAGCAATTCAGGACACTTTATGAAAACGTTAGCATTAATCAAACATGGTGTTGACATATTAAAAACTAATCATTTTCTAGGTATTCCTTATAATTTTTCCATGTTTTGGCAAAAATGAGCAAATTTCCGACTTTTTTGGTGAAATTGAAATTCTCTGACTTTACCAGGTTTTCCCTGACCCGTGGGAACCCTCCACTGTACCACTATGGTACCACTTCAAATAAAAACAGAAGTAAACGGCATCATCCGGAAGACTACTACGCGAAAAAACAAAGAAAAAAGATTGATTGTTCTCAGAGGTAAGAAAATAAAAAAACAAAAAGTCTATGAGAAAAGCATAAGCTATTCCTATAAGTTACAGAATAAAACCTAAAGAAAACAAAATCTCAGCAAAGTCTTTCTCACATGGAATCATCCAGAAAGATTTGAGTATTCTCATTGATTCCCCCTTCCTATTGCTCATCAGTTACTACTGTTATCGTTTTTATTCACAATTCTAAGTGAAAAAAATCTGTTTTGAAAGTATTGAAGCTAAAAATAGAAAATTAAGAAGAAAATTCTATTACATTATCTTTAAAAGAGTATAATTAGCATAGTTCCCATAGTTTTTCTAGCTTTATTTGCAAATGCAGAATTTGAGACCAAAATGTGGAATGATTCCCAAAATCCAGTATGGTTGACATCCGTGAGAATAAATTTAATACAAATTAAATAGTTTCCTGAAGTTTTTTTATGAGTTATAAACTTATTTTATAAAATTTGAATACATCTATAACTAACTACTATCTAGAGATTTAAAAGTCAACATAATTTAGTTTTAATAAAAAAACACATGAGAAACAGGTATACCCATCTAAGGAAGTATGGCCAGAAACCTAATTTTCTATCATCTTGCAGAAAATTCAAACAGAAATTTAAATATATTTGTAACATCTTTAATCAGTTAAAAGCAAAAACAAATATCATTTTGAAACATCATGACTTACCAATGAGTATTAAGCCAACATCCACAAGTACTCTCATGAATCTTGGATCTCCAATATATCTGTAGGAAAAAATTAATTTTATAAAATCCAATTACCTATTTACTTATACATGTTTAAGCTAAACTTTTTATGAAAAATGACTCCATTAAACAAACATACTGACTGAACAGATAACCGAGAATATCCTCATTCTACACTGCTCACAACAATTAAAGGATATTGGTGGTTTTGGTTCATATTGGCAAGCAAATAAAAAATTTGCTGTGGTTCAAGCATTTTTCATAAACTTTGGGCCATTTCAAAGCTAAATCCATGCAGTTATCAAAATAAAAATTTTATTTTTACTTTTTTTTTTATCAAAATTGGAAAATGCACATTTTGCAATGTTAATGCACGTTAAGCAAAAAAACTGAAAAATCTATCAATACTTAATTGAAACCCCATTTTGCTTGGGGTATGCTTTCTCCCGACTTAAAACAACGTTGTGGGACTGTTTGCCACCAGGTTTGTTTGTTTATTTTTGAGGGGCTGGGGTGTTTTCTCCATTTTCCCCTTTTAGAGCATTTTTCAGCACCTGAGCTGTTTGGGAGATATTGGATGGTCAGAAATTGGTTTCTCAAGCATGTCCTAGACTTGTTCTATTGGATTCATGTCGAGAGAACGTGCTGGTCGATCCCTTTCTAGCGATTTCTTCATCCTGAAGAAAATCATTAACTAAGGTAGCACAATGTTTTCTGCAATTACCATCCCTGAAAGTTAAATTATCACCGATTTCTCCTGCATGAGGGGCAACCAGATGTGTAAGGATATTGACCTTATTATCCTGAACCACCAGAAACGGCACCTTTACCGGTGGGGGTTCTTTATTCCATAGATAGAGATGGTGCTCTATTTCATCACTCAGCATCTTCAAATCTGACTTCTTCGTGTACAAAAAAGGAGTTATTTTGTGTTCCTTGTACCCACCAGACAAAAATCAGAAGTTATCAGGATGAACTGAGGGTCAGATTTGAAGATGTGGAGTGATGAAATAGAGCACCATCTCTATCTATGGAATAAAGACCCCCCACCGGTAAAGGGGCCGTTTCTGGTGGTTCAGGATAATAAGGTCAATATCCTTACACATCTGGTTGCCCCTCATGCAGGAGAAATCGGTGATAATTTAACTTTCAGGGATGGTAATTGCAGAAAACATTGTGCTACCTTAGTTAATGATTTTCTTCAGGATGGAGAAATCGCTAGAAAGGGATCGACCAGCACGTTCTTTCGACATGAATCCAATAGAACAAGTCTAGGACATGCTTGAGAAACCAATTTCTGACCATCCAATATCTCCCAAACAGCTCAGGTGCTGAAAAATGCTCTGAAAGGGGAAAATGGAGAAAACATCCAGCCCCTCAAAAATAAACAAACAAACCTGGTGGCAAACAGTCCCACAACGTTGTTTTAAGTCAGGAGAAAGCATACCCCAAGCGAAATGGGGTTTCAATTAAGTATTGATAGATTTTTCAATTTTTTTGCTTAACGTGCATTAACATTGCAAAATGTGCATTTTCCAATTTTGATAAAAAAAAAGTAAAAATAAAATTTTTATTTTGATAACTGCATGGATTTAGCTTTGAAATGACCCAAAGTTTATGAAAAATGCTTGAACCACTGCAAATTTTTTATTTGCTTGTCAATATGTACCAAAACCACCAATATCCTTTAATTGTTGTGAGCAGTGTATATTTAATTATCAGTACTTAAAAACTAAATTTTCAAATAGATCAAATGCAATACATTCACATCATAAAGGAATCAGATAAATATTGCCCGAGTACCATCTCACTAAACAGAACTATTAAACAACAAAGTAATATTTAATTTTACC
Source organism: Tetragnatha versicolor (assembly GCA_024610705.1). Taxonomy (NCBI): domain Eukaryota; kingdom Metazoa; phylum Arthropoda; class Arachnida; order Araneae; family Tetragnathidae; genus Tetragnatha; species Tetragnatha versicolor. The sequence goes on along the minus strand of JANDEH010000002.1, from coordinate 31,085,634 downwards.
ACACACATTTTTTGCAGTAAAAAACTATTGCAAACTGAAAAATCTATCTAAAACCCTTGTAACATAGGTCCAAAAAATAAAAAAGCTATGAAAATTTAAATATACTTCAATACGACAGAAATACACAGCACATAAAACATACTTTGTAACAAATTTCATCAGTTGGACCAATGAATCTTCTTCTCTCCCAGACATGGCTGCTTTTAGAGCACCCCTTCTCATCAATTCCATTATGACACTTATTGTAGTTTCAGGATTCTTTTTCTGAATGAAATCCTATAAAGGAAATTTTGTAATCAAATATGTACATTATAAATGAAAAAAGCTCGCTACCAAATATTTTAAGACAGTTCAAATCATTACTAAATCTGATACAGTAGAACACCTAAATGATACTAACTTTAAGAACTACATCTAAAGCCTTGGTGCTTTCAAATTTCCTGAGCAGGTAATCAAACCTTTTATGAGTTGTCTTGTTTAAAGCAGGGACAACAACATCCTGGGCCTAAAACAAAAACCTTAAACCGTTAGCAATATAATTATGTAATAAAGAAAAGTAAACAATTTACAGCAGTTTTAATTTGATTTTTTATATATTTTAATTTCTAACAAAAAAATTTACAAATAATAGAAATGTATACTCAATAGTAACTATGAAAGAAATTTAAAATTACAAACTTCTTTTGACGCGCTAGACCCAGACTTCGCCCGGGTTTCAGTTTTTCAATAAATACCATCTGGTGTGTTACAGAGGAGCTTAACCAGTCTAAATGTGTAGCACTGCATGCTAGGCCAGGCGTTACCCGGTATGCCCAGCAGAGTGAGATATAATTTTTAAAAATTGATAGATTTTTATGTTCATGCTACAATTGATTTTAAACTACAACAATCGATTTCAATCTGCAACAATTGATAGTGTTGGAAATGAGACTAGTGTGTCACGTGCAGTTTCAAGACTGAGCGTTTGAACTGTAGTAACTAGAGCAAAAGGACTGCACCACTGCACGTGATGTTTATGTTTGGAGAAAAAGAGGTGTAAAAAGAGAGAACTAGTATGATTTGATGTAGTATTGTGGATTTTAAAAAACAGCTCTCTTATTTTCCGGCTAACTTTATTGTAAATATTCTAAATTTCTAATTAAATGTCTTTCCTTTTCTTTGTTAATTCCTGTGTCATCATTGAGGAAAATTGACCTACAAGAAGTTTTGTAACATCTGGTGTCAGAAGTGGGGTTCCTCTAATGACAACAGGTAAAAATTAGTGCATGGAAACTAACGCAAATTTAAAGAAAAGTAAGAAAACGGAAAGAGCCATGGATCCCATGTTGAAACAAATTATGGAGCTGATGAAAAAAAATCAAGATAGACTGGAAATGAAGTTGGAAGCTGGACAAAGTGCAATAGGAGGTAAACTAGAAGACCACAAGTCGGCCATTGAATCCGTGAACCTGAAAATGGACTGTAAATTAGCGGAAAATCTGGAAAGGATGAAAGAACTTCGGACGGAAATTCTAACGGTGGAAGGCAGAATCATGGACGGTTACACAAAGGTGAATGACAAGGTCAAAGAAGTTGAAACCACAATGCGGAGAGAAATAGAAGACCTGAATTGAAGATTGGAAGAGTTACAGAGCCGATGCAGCCCATCTACTTCGCCTGTGGAATTCGCTTCCCTGCCAAGTTTTCGACAGACTGTCAAACTTTCGACTTATGAAGGTAAAACATCTTGGGAAGTCTATAAGACACAGCTGGAGATTGTCGCCATGGCAAATTGTTGGGATGACAGCATCAAGGCTTTCCAACTGGCTGCTGCCCTTAGAGAAGAAGCGGCTGATGTTTTAAGAACACTCCCGGAGGCTCAAAGAATGAATTACACTGCGTTAACTAGTGCTTTAGAGCTCCGTTTTGGCGAACAAAATCTAAAAGAGTTCTATAGGCTGCAGTTGAAGACTCGTCGCCAGAAAACGGGTGAGTCCTTCCAGGAATCGGCAGCAGACATAGAAAAACTGGTACAGATGTCGTACTCTGATTGTCCTTCCGATATTAAAGATGGATTTGCACTCCAACACTTTACTGATGCTGTGAAAGATTCGGAGACTCAACATTCACTGCGAATGTCTGGATCGAAAGATTTGAAGGAAGCGCTGGCTTACGCTATGAAGTTTGAGTCCTCACGCGATGCGTCCAGGAGAGAAAATCGAGTACGCAGTGCAGTTGTTGAGGAGACCGAAGCTACAAACTTGGAAAACATCAGTAAAGGAATCGAAAAGATTTTGCAAAGCTTACAGGAAGATAAAGTCAAAACAGGAACCCGCAGACAGCCTCGGTGCTACTGGTGCGGGGAAACTGGGCATCTGCAGCGTAATTGTGGAAATCGGGATTTCCCACGACGCGATCACGGACAACGAAGGCAGCAGGAAAACTAGAGAGCGGCTACTTCGTGGGGGAGAAGTTGCCGTATGGAGAGAAGACCCCTCCTTTTACATTGAAGGTGTCATCAATAAGTGGCGGAGATTTAGGGCTGTTTGTCGAAGGCGAGGTGGACAACGTACATTGCAAGCTCGTTGTAGATACGGGGGCTAATGTCACCATCATTCGGCCAGATGTGAGTCGAAAAACAGAGAAACAATTTCTCCTTACCACTCCAAATGCTACCCTTCAAACAGTGACGGGTGACAAAATCAAGGTTTATGGAAAAGTGAATGTTTCAATCAGATTTGGTCGAAGAAGTTACCAACATGAAGCGTATGTTGCAGATATTACGGACTCCTGCATTCTCGGGCTGGACTTCTTACGAAAATTTAATTTTTGCATGGATCTTGGAAAGAATAAAATTTTTACTGCGGATGAAGAGGTTCTCCTAGTTGGGTCGGGTGAAGAGGAATTGCATTCATACGGGGTCTTAGCCATGGAGGAATGCACAGTTCCTGCTCGTTCTGAGTGTGTGGTGAAGGGAATGTGCGATAACCGAGTAAAGTGTGTTGGCGTTACAGAAGTCCCAAATCATGGTAACATCCCTAAAGGTAGGCTTACCATACGTCCGGGTTTACCCCGGACAGTCCGGGGTTTTTAGTGCTGTCCGGGGAAATGTCCAGGGTCGCAATATGTCCGGGGTTTTCATACTTTTAAGATTTGCCAGACATTTTTGTGAAAAATCGTGAAAAAACTCTTAAAAACTGAGTTGTTTCACAGTATCTAACATCTGTATTAATTTGGAGAACTTACTTTCAGTGAATTTTATAATAAAATTAAGTCAATCAAACAATTTTTGAAAAAATAATGTCGAATAAAGAAATAAAATTTGATATTTCTGTTCAATGTTTATAACTTTGAATGTTTTTTCTTATTTTTTAATCTTTGATGATTTGATACAGTACTTGTAAAGAAATTTCAAAAATATGTCCTGGGTTGGACCCAAGAAAATATGGTAAGCCTACCTAAAGGTATAATGGTTGCAGCTTCTTTGGTAGATTTGTTCAAGATGACGGTCCCGGTGAGGTTAGTTAACCTGTCAAATTTGGACCGGGTCATCAGGAAAGGAGTTGAGGTGGCCACCTGTGTCCCCGTGACTAGTGTGATCAGGAGAGTAGATGCTTTTGGTTTAGACAAGCTCGACAATCTCTTGGCGTCTATGAATCACAAATCGGGTCTGGAGCCTGAACAAGTATCGAGAGCCCGGAACCTGATAGTTGAGTTCAAGGATTTGTTCTCCTCGTCTTCAGAAGATTTGGGTCACACGAGTCTGACGCAGCATCGAATAAATACTGGAAATCATCCCCCGATCAAACAACATCCCAGACGGCTGCCGTTTTCTAAGCGAAATGACATACGTGATATGCTCATGGAGATGCAACAGAGCAACATGATTGAACCCTCTACCAGTCCGTGGTCATCACCCATTGTCTTAGTGAAGAAGAAAGATGGATCTACGCGCTTTTGTGTGGACTATCGTAAACTGAACGAAATCACAAGGAAAGATAGTTACCCATTGCCAAGGATTGACGACACTTTAGACGCCTTGACTGGACACATGTGGTTCTCAACTTTGGATCTGAAAAGCGGATATTGGCAGGTGGAAGTTCATCCTGAGGATCGAGAGAAAACAGCCTTTACAGTGGGAGAGCAAGGACTTTGGCAATTCAAGGTCATGCCCTTCGGGCTATGCAATGCCCCAGCGACATTCGAACGCCTAATGGATTCTGTTCTACAAGGACTTTCGTGTGAAGCTTGCCTGGTATATCTGGATGACATAATCATCGTAGGGAGAAGTTTTCAACAACACCTCGAAAACTTGCGGGCCGTCCTTACAAGATTACGGCAAGCAAACTTAAAGTTAAATCCAGACAAATGTAACTTGTTTAGGACAGAAGTCAATTACCTCGGGCATGTCATATCACGGGAAGGGGTGCGCACTAGGGTGTCCCTTAAAATCGAAGGTCGGGGAAACTTTTGCGACACCCCCCAATTTCTTTCCTTTTGGTACCCTAAGACTGTGTGCAAAATCTTAAATCGATCAGATAATATTAACACGTGCCCCAAAACGGCCTAAAGTTAGAAAAATTTGACTTTTTTCAAATTTTTTCGAAAATTTTAAAAAATGTGTTTAATAAATCCGTTACCGAATAATAGGGCTCTAACACATTTAAACAATCTTATTTGACCGTTTTTCATTACTAGTTAGGCTAAAATGCCCAGTTTTGAACCTAGCCATCAATCAGAAAATCCTCAAATTTGTCCATTTTACACTGAGAATAGAAGAATCAAAGAGCAGTGGTAAATGACTTAAAACCGCAAAATTCCATGATTAAACACCATTTGTAGACCATATTGATGTGGAGATAAATTATCTGGAGCTCAAATTAATTATGGGTTGCTTAATTACAGACGCCATATTGGATTGCATTAAAACTAAAAAAAATTCTAGAAAAATGGTATGGGCATGTTTGATATCGGGTAATGGGTGTATGAGGTTTCTAAACTCAATTAAGACTAATAAAATCCTCTTAAACTCCTTTTTAAGGCTCTTTGCCCAATTGTAAGGGCCATCAGATCTCCTAATACAAGTGCAAACTATGATTTCAGAACTATAGATGGTAATAAATTCCATACATATAAAATAGGCAAGAGAAATTCTGGAAATAAGTTAACAATAAGACTCCACAGTGTGTCTACTAGTATTTTATTCCGTAAGTTAGTTTAAAAGCTGAAGAAGATACAAAATTAACCCGTTCATCATAATGATTGAGTTATAGTCTGTGAAGATAAGCAATTAACCATGTTTATAGAGATGGTTCTCTCTCTCTCTCTTGTATTTTTTCATAAATTTATACACAAACATAAAAAATACCTGCAATTTAACAAATCAGTGTCATTAAAACAATTAAACACTGATATTTTGTTTGAGGCTGTAAGAATATATTAAATATAAACTTCAGTTTCTATAACTCTTCTAATATCCTTAGTTCTTCTTCGAGCTGTCGACTTAGCATCAGTAAACGTCCTTGAAAGATTTCGAGTAAGTTTTTCATGAAAATTGTTTATGAAATTAAATTATTTTAAACCCTCAAAGCCTTCTTTGAGAATGTAGATGTAATAAACTTAGAGCGAAGAAAATCTCTAACTTAAAAACAGACTTTGAAGAAGGAGTGATTTTCAGAAACTGTTGTTAATATTTATGATATTCACGTAGCCAATTTAGGTTTCTTAGTTTTTAAAGAGCCTAATTTGTTGAATTGCAGGTATTTTAATGTTAATGTATAAATTTATTATAAAATACAAGAACAGTCTCTATAAACATAGTTAATTGCTTATCTTCACAGAGTATAACTCAATCATTATGATGAACGGGTTAATTTTGTATCTTCTTCAGCTTTTAAACTAACTTACGGAATAAAATCCTTGTAGACACACTGTGGAGTCTTATTGTTAACTTATTTCCAGAATTTCTCTTGCCGATTTTATATGTATGGAATTTATTACCATCTATAGTTCTGAAATCATAGTTTGCACTCGTATTCGGAGATCTGATGGCCCTTACAATTAGGCAAAGAGCCTTAAAAAGGAGTTTAAGAGGATTTTATTAGTCTTAATTGAGTTTAGAAACCTCATACACCCATTACCCGATACCAAACATGCCCATACCATTTTTCTAGAATTTTTTTTAGTTTTAATGCAATCCAATATGGCGTCTGTAATTAAGCAACCCATAATTAATTTGAGCTCCAGATAATTTATCTCCACATCAATATGGTCTACAAATGGTGTTTAATCATGGAATTTTGCGGTTTTAAGTCATTTACCACTGCTTTTTGATTCTTCTATTCTCAGCATAAAATGGACAAATTTGATGATTTTCTGTTTGATGGCTAGGTGACAAATTGGGCATTTTGGCCTAACTATTAATGAAAAACGGTCAAATAAGATTGTTTAAATGTGTTAGAGCACTATTATTCTGCCATGGATTTTTTAAACACATTTTTAAAAATTTTCGAAAAAATGAGAAAAAATATAAATTTTTCTAACTTTAGGCCGTTTGGGGCACGTGTTAATATTTTCTGATTGATTTAAGATTTTGCACACTTTCTTAGGGTACCAAAAGGAAAAAAATTGGGGGGTGTCGCAAAAGTTTCCCCGACTTTTTGAAAAAACGCCTAAATAAGGGACACCCTAGTGCGCACAGATCCTGAAAAGGTTAGCGCTGTGAAGAACTGGCCTCGTCCGGAAAATGCGAATCAGTTGAGAAGTTTCCTCGGGCTGTGTACTTACTACAGACGATTTGTAAAAGACTTCTCTCGGATTGCACGTCCTCTTCTTCTTCTTCTTCTTCTTACTAATCCCCATTTCTAGCAGAGCTAGATAAAGTCCATGAATCCATTCACCCTCAACAAGTCAATTACCGGAACAATGGGTCCGTCAAATAGTTCCTGGTCAGAGAGGCCCAGGCAATTCAGAATGTGTTCTGGGGAAGCCTGTGCACTGGAACAATTGGCGCAGGGTTGAAAAATTTTAATTCCACCAGAGTACTTAAGTGTTTTTAGGTGACCACTGCGGAGTCGCGTTATAGCCTTTTGATCTTCCCGGCTGCAGCTGAGCAAAAGACATCCTCCAAGTTTTCGACTTCGGTACCAGTTGTGAACCGGTGGTACAAGCCAGTCGGCATTTATTTTATGTTTGGCAATGGAAAACAGCTCTGAGAATGTAAGAGGAGTAGCAGGCTCCAAGTCTTCACCTGATGCACCTTCCTTGGCAAGGCTATCTGCTATCTCATTTCCAGTGATGTTGACGTGGGAAGGTATCCATTGCAAGTGTATTTGATGAGAGAGGGAAAGGCGCTTCAGTTTTTTGAGTATGTTTGTGCCGGTATGATCTCTTACATTGTGAAAGTCGGCCAGATGTTGAATTGCACTTTTACTGTCAGAGAGAATCCAAGTTTCATTCATTTGAGCGAAAGATAGTATTGCATCCAGTCCTTCATCAATGGCAATAAGTTCACTTCGGAAAACGGAGCAGAAGTCGGGGTTCTTGCACGTCCTCTTCATCGATTGACTGAGGCGAAGCAGAAGTATGAGTGGACTAATGCCAGTGAGGATGCATTTCAAACCCTAAGACGAGAGCTAACATCATCTCCCACATTGGTTTTCCCCCAACCTGAGAGGCCTTTTATCGTAGACACAGATGCCAGTAACGAAGGTATTGGAGCTGTTCTCTCCCAAGAGACTAAGGGAGTGGAGCACGTGGTCGCTTATTTCAGCAAAAGCCTTTCTAAGCCGGAACGCAACTACTGCACTACTAGAAAGGAGTTACTGGCCATAGTGAAGGCGGTGGAGCACTTCCACCATTATCTATATGGCAGGAAGTTTCTTTTACGCACAGATCATGCTTCTCTGAGCTGGCTGCTAAATTTCAAGAGTCCCGAGGGACAGGTTGCTCGTTGGATCCAACGACTTCAAGAATATGACTTCGAAATCCAACACAGGAAAGGAGCAAGTCATGGAAATGCGGATGCACTTTCTCGTCGGCCTTGCCCTGCAAACTGCAAGCATTGTACCCGAGCTGAGGACAACTACGAATGCTTCAAGCCAGTTGTGCGGCAAGTTCTCTCGACGTCTGCTCCTCTGCTGGATTCATGGAATAACCAAAACCTTCGCCAATCACAGTTGGATGATAGCGATATCAAGCCTATCCTGGAACTCATAGAAAGTGGCAGTTCTAGGCCCGTATGGCAAGCTATATCCTCCTCTAGTCCCACAACGAAACGCTACTGGGCACTTTGGAGTTCGTTACATCTACAAAATGGAGTTCTCTATCGCAAGTGGGAGAGTGATGACGGGAAAATCACTAGATGGCAGCTGGTTTTACCTAAATCAAGAATTCCTGAAGTACTTAGAGAATTACATAGCAGCGCAACGGGGGGTCATTTTGGCTTGGTGAAGACTCTGCAAAAAGTTCGAGAAAGATTCTACTGGGACAAAATTCGAAATGATGTGGAACAGTGGTGCAAGTCCTGTAATCAATGTGCTGCCCGCAAAGGACCTAACAAACGTACCCGAGGTAGGCTACAGCGATATAATGTTGGAGCTCCGTTTGAAAGAATCGCCCTCGACGTTCTTGGACCATTGCCTGTGACCAATAATCAGAACAAGTACATCCTTGTGGTGATGGATTATTTCAGCAAGTGGCCGGAAGCTTACTCAATTCCAGATCAAGAAGCGTCCACAGTCTCCGAGGTTCTGGTGAGAGAGTGGATCAGTCGGTTTGGAGTCCCGTTGCTGATCCACTCTGATCAAGGCACGAACTTTACGTCAGCCATCTTCAAGGGGATGTGTGACCTTTTGGGTATGGGAAAGACGCAGACAACACCCTTGCACCCTCAGTCCGATGGCATGGTAGAGAGATTTAACCGCACCATTTTGAATCATCTCTCCATTTTTGAGTCCAGGAATCAGAGGGATTGGGATGGAAAGCTTCCTTTGTTCCTGCTCGCCTATCGTAGCGCAGTCCATGAAACCACTGGGTATACTCCTGCGCAGTTGCTGTTGGGGAGAGATCTTCGTCTTCCTTGTGATCTCCTATTTGGTTGTCCAAAGGATGCTCCTTCATCACCTGTCGAGTATCTCCATGATCTGCAAGAACGGTTGGAGGCAATTCATCACTTTACCCGGGAGAGAATCAATATCTCGACACAGAGGATGAAGTTGCGATATGACGCGAAATCCAATCATCGTGACTTCAAGGTAGATGATAAGGTGTGGTTCTGGAACCCTAAGCGCCTCAGGGGTCTCTCTCCTAAGCTTCAACATCACTGGGAAGGCCCCTACACCGTGATGCACATATTGAACGACGTAAACGTTCGGATCCGGAAAACACCATCTGCAAAACCAAAGGTGGTGCATATCGACCGCCTGGCACCTTTCTTAGGCTCTTAAATTTTTGATGCTGCCCAGGAGTGCAGGACTTCTTTTAAGGGGAGAGCAGTGTTGGAAATGAGACTAGTGTGTCACGTGCAGTTTCAAGACTGAGCGTTTGAACTGTAGTAACTAGAGCAAAAGGACTGCACGTGATGTTTATGTTTGGAGAAAAAGAGGTGTAAAAAGAGAGAACTAGTATGATTTGATGTAGTATTGTGGATTTTAAAAAACAGCTCTCTTATTTTCCGGCTAACTTTATTGTAAATATTCTAAATTTCTAATTAAATGTCTTTCCTTTTCTTTGTTAATTCCTGTGTCATCATTGAGGAAAATTGACCTACAAGAAGTTTTGTAACAATATCATGTCCATAATAATTAATGTTACATCATCTCTTATTATCTTTGCAACAATGTGGTTTTGCCATGAAGTTAGGTAAGAAATATTGGTTTAAGCAGAAAATAGACCAAAAAATTATTAGGATGCTTCGATTTAAAATTATTTTTCAACAGATACCTTCTTGGGAGGGAATAGATCAACGTGGTAAAGTTTAATTGTTAACGTAGGTTTGAAAAGTTTAAAAATATAAAAGACAGACAGGCAAATATTGATTTTTATATACAGGGTGTCCCATAAATAATGGGTCACACTTCTAGGGGGATAGTAGACACCTAGACGAGTCAAAATCACATAGGATTTGGGGGTCCCAGACCAAATCCCAGGGAGTTAAAAATGGAGCGACACCCCAAAAATATTATTGAAAAATTCAATTTGTAGAAGTGAACTACTATTGTTAAAAATTTAATTATGGTCTCAAAAACTGTGGTTTATTGTGATCTTTAAAATTATCTCAAAAGTCTTCACTTTAAAATTTGCTTTATTATGAAAAAAGCTAAAAAAACACAAACAAATGTGATAAATCTGCCAAAACCTCATTTTGTATTTCGAAATCCTTTCTTTTGATTTTATAATCTGAAAGATCATAGTTGTAAACTCTTAAGTCCAAAGTTTCACGTAAAAACCATCAATATAAAACGCTTGAGATCCTGTTAAAGTTTGTTTTTTGCGTGCGCAATCTGGTTATCTATAGCCGTTTCCGAAACGGCAGTTTGCGGACGCAAAAAACGGATTTAAACCATGCTTTAACAGGCTCTCAAGCATTTAATATTGATGGTTTTTACTTTTTACGTGACACTTTGGACCTAAGGGTTTTCGACTATGATCTTTCAGATTATTAGGGGACATCCATAAATTATGTGAGGTCAAAAAGGGGGGAGGGGTTTGGAAAAATCTCACCAAATCTCACCAAGGGGGGAGGGGGGGTCGATCAAAATCTCACGTCAACTTTTTAAGAAATTATACGATTTTCTTGTTTTTAAGTATGAGAAAGGAATACACACAGATAAGATACTGCAAATTATTTTTAGAAAGTTGTAGGTAAATCTCACTTGGGGGGAGGGGGGGTCCAGCAAAATCTCACCAAGGGGGTCCAGATTTTGGAAAAAACGCCTCACATAATTTATGGATGTCCCCTTAAATCAAAGGAAAGGATTTTGAAATACAAAATAAATGTTTTGCAGTTTTTAGATTTCTTTGTGGTTTTTACACTTTTTTTGTAATAAAAAATTTTAAACTGAAAACTTTTAAGATAATTTTAAAGATTATATTAAACCACAATTTTTGAGACCATAATTAAATTTTTACCAAAAGTAGTTCTTCCACAAATTAAATTGAATTTTTCAATAATTTTTTTCGGGTGTCGCTCCATTTTTAACTCCCTGGGATTTGGTCGGGGACCCCCAAATCCTATGTGATTTTGACTCGTCTAGGTGTCTACTATCCCCCCTAGAAGTGTGACCCAACATTTATGGGACACCCTGTATATAAATACAGGATGTATATAAATAAAGAAATAGATTTTCCTCAAATTTGAAATATTTGTGCTGAAGACCCACATATATTTAGATAGATATGAAGATGCATATTTCTTACACAATATGCTGAGAAATCAGTTGCATTAAAGTGATGCTGATAGGAAGTCTTTTTTGATGATTCATTGTCCTCAGTACTCTTATCTTTTTTCTGCTGTCTAAGAGAGAAGAGTCCATCGGTCATTCCAACTCCAACAGCCTTATCCCCGGGCTAAGAAAATAAAAGCAAAGAACTCAGTTTTAATATGCCTAAAAGGGAAAATATAAATGAGAAAAGTATAACAAGCAAGTTAGGTCTTGTCTTTCACACCTTGCATGGACCAAACTTTTTTTGTCATTAGATCATTTTAAATGCTCTTTTGACTTGACTTGAAAATCTTGTGAAGGCAAGAGTTTAAATTTAAATGTTCATTTTATTCTGAACAAAACTATATTTTATAATACTTAATAAATAGGCAATTAACAATATACAAGATAAAAAGTATGGAAGAGAAAAAACTAATTTTTTAAAATAAAATTATGTAGTTAGAGAGACAAAACACAACCTTCATCATAGTTCCCAAAATTAGTTAAATATTTAAGTTAAGCTGATGGTGAAGTTGGTGGTCTTATTTGAAGAAAAGAATTTGAAAAATATCAAGATTAGATCTTTGTTTTAGATTTTATCATCCAGTCTATGGGTTGGTTTAGTTTTAGAACACGGAATTTAAGGTGCAAAAGCATGTCTAGGTGTAAAAGGGTAGATAAAATAAACAAAAAAAAGGTAGGGAAATATGTGTATTTTGGGGGTTTCTTTGTTGACCTATACATGCCCCAGGCATGGTTTTCCGCAGTAAAACAGAACTCTAAACCAGGGTTGCTGATTTTTTTGATTTTTTTTAAATAAAAAAAATCGGATTTATTTGATTTAAATCGGACTTTTTTGATTTAAATCAGATTTTTTTTATTTAAATGAATTACTAGCTCTGAACTTCTTGAAACTGGTTAATAATATACTGATATTGTAATTTCAATGTGATATAATAGTTTAGGATTCCTTAATATCCCAATTTTGATCTATATTTTATTCATTAATTAATTGAACGGAGCGGTTCGCTGCCATTTTATGGTGAGGTGCCCAAGCCGATCCTAAAATGGTGAATGAACAATTATTATACTATCAGTTACTCTATAAAATTTTTATCTTTTCTATAACTTATTTCTTTAAAATAATAATCAGTAATAAAAATAAAATATCTAATAAGCAACTTTGACAGTCATGTACATAGAGAATAGAGCTCTATTCGCTGTAGTTATGTAAAAGAAAACAATATTTTGGAAAACATGACTAACTATATAAAAGCAAGCTTAGGAAAAAATCATTCACATGCTTGTATTTTAAAAAGTTGATGTACCAAATAAAAAAATTAAAATATTTTAATTCTTGTTTAGTTTATCACAATTATTGATTCCAAACACTGCTATTTACCCCTTTTCGTCATAAATATTTTTGTTACTGGCAGCAGAATTTTATGTTATTTTATACATATCTAGCAGAATTTAAAAAAATTTAATGGAAATAATCTTGCAAACCATTTTAAAGCATACAACTATTTTTTTATTTTAATTGTGGCAGTTTAACATTTTTGATTTAAATCAATGATTTTTTTTAAAAAATCAAGTGATTTAAATCATGATTTAAATCGTGATTTAAATCAAGTTGATTTAAATCAAGCAACCCTGCTCTAAACTGACCCTAAAAGCCCCAAAAAATCATAATCTTAAGAAACAATAAATTTTACAATAAAAATCAAGAAACTTACAGCTGCAGCAACACTCAAAATGGAAGATGGATAATTCAAAGTGTGAACAACTTCATAAGACAGTGTATCATATATTTTTACATGCCTGAAAAAGCAATGGTAAGAATTAGTTTTGCTTCACTCACAAAAAGTAAAAGTTCATACAAGCATGCATGGAATGAATTTTCATGAAACTACAGAAATGAACTTAACAACTAGAAGTAAAATGCAGCTATACCTGTCTAACGAACCAGACATGAGTCGCCGCCCATCACTGGCAAAACAGAGGGAAGTAATGGTCTTGTGATGCTGAGTAATTTGAGAGAGCAAACGTCCTGCCACTGGGTCCCACACTTTAATATTGGTACCTCCTAAAATATAATAAGAGATTTAATTATACATGAATTTGTTCAGATCAATGTGTTTACAAATTACAAATATTTTGTTTTTATACAGCAAAAAATCCACTTAAGGACTAGCAAAACTGTTAGTTGTGACACTTTGATTGTTTTTATTTTGGCATTTTGCAATTTATCAGAACCCTTTGTGTCAGTTGATATTTAGTTGTTTTGTTGATATTAACAACTTACCAATATTTTTTAATAAAAATACATTAATAATACAGGGGATAGAACTTTAAGAGCACACACACAAATAGAATGTTAAATATACAAAATAACAAAAACATGAAAGCAAAAATGCATAGAAGGCTTCATACTTTTAAACATGTCTAACATAAAAGTAATATAAAGCTAACAACTGAATAGCAAAAAATTAAAAATTAGACAAAAAACTAAAAATATCGACTAATATGATATTGTGATTATTTTCAGCTCAAATTACAGTCACTTACCAGCAGAAATAACAAGACCTCCAGAAGGATAAATGAGAACAGACTGAACAGGAACTTCATGATCAAAAGACATAACAGAACTACCAGTTCTAGTATCAAAAAGTTTTATCTTGTGGTCATAAGAACCTAAACAGAAGCAAAATAAGAAACTTAGAACAATAATGTATAAACTTCAGATAAAATGAACAAGATTTTCTCAATCTAAATTTGACTTACCAGACACAAATAAATCATGGCATACTTGACTTATTGCACCTGCTCGAATGTAATCCTAAATTTCACAAATCTTGTTAAACTCAAAAAACACTTTTTAAAGAAATAAATATGCAATTCAACAAAATTATGAATTTGTACAGAAGCAGAGGCCTGGTTTAGAAGTAGGCTTATCATATATCTGGGGTTACCCCAGACAGTCCTTGGTTTTATTCAGTTAGAGCTGTCCAAGAGCGCAAAAATATCAGTGCTTTCATACATTTAAGATTTGTGCGAGACAGTATAATATGATCTTTCTTGCGTACATAATAATTTACAACTAACTCTCTGTGAATTTTATGAACTTGAGTTAAAACTTTTGAAAAATTAAAAATAAATTATTTTTTCTAGGTTTTTAATGTTTAGTGAATTTGGTACTGTTGTACAATTTTGATTCATTTAAGTAACTTCAAAGTAATGTCCTAGGTTGGACCCATGAAAATATAGTAAGCCTATTTAGAAGAAATTTGGGTCCAATAAAGAATCCTTCTCTAAATATTTTAGCTTAAAAATAGACCTTTATAATTTTCACTCTAAAACCAAATACGTTTAGTGTTTTTTTATTTCCCTTTATTCTGTATAATTTTTACAACATCATTAAATAATGTTTGATAAAGCACATTGACTTACCTCATGCTCTTCAAAACTTTGAAGCATTGTCTCAGTTGGAATATCCCATAAGCCAATCGTTTTGTCATCTGAAAAACTTAACAAGTGTACTCCATCTGTCGTAAAGCGGCATCTGTGAGTTGCTCTAAAAATGAAAGGATCATTTAGAGTAAATTCCACGAACACAATCGATTTTATTAGTTTCAAAAATAGTAAATCAAATAAATAATGAAAAAACTTGAATATGCTCATTAGATTCAGTGATTAGGTTAAGGTACTAATCTACAGAAGAGTCTCTATTATACAAGTCAATGTGGACCAAGGAATATGTCCAAGGTGCAGAATATGTCCGAATGTCCAAACAATGTTCGGGGGAAATTCAGGCAGATGTGTGAAAATTTTTGCCAAATTTTATAAATAAAAAAGGAAGTACAAATCCAAGTTGTTGTTAGTTACAAGTATTTTGGCTGCTGACAATATCATGTCCTCCAAATTCTACTAAAATTAGGTAAAAACATGGATGTAAAGCGGAAAACTACGGATCTACGCAGAAAAAACGAGTCACTTTGGTGGAGTTGGCTTTTCCTTCGAAAGGTGACTGATAAGAAGGAAAAATAATAGAGTGGTGATTTTCATTGAAAATCGTTTTCTTGTTTAGTCACAACAATGTTTTTGTCTTAATGGGAACATTTTCTCTGAAATTCAATGAAAATATGGAGATATTTTTAAGGGAAATTCTGGATAAAAGTGTGTTCTGGTGAAATTTTGGGACCTGGAACATTTTCTGCACCCCTGCTACTTGCTGCATCTCTATTTGTTATTGCAACTTAGAAGATAGGATAAAAGTAAGAATTGACAGTATTTATCAGTAACTAAACCTTTCTTGTCAGTGTCATATAAGAATGCATAAAGGATCTTTTAAGGAATTGGGAAGATTGAAATATTACACTGAAGGTTGACTCACCCTTTGTGTCCTTTGAAGATACGAAGCAAACGATTTCCTTGAACTTCAAAGAGACGAAAAGTACCATCTTCACTACCTCCAACCAACAAGTTGCCATCTGATCTAAATACTCCACCATAGGCGGTTTTCTTAAATCTTGATATTGTAGTTAACAGCTCATTAGTAGCTGTGCTGTATATTTGTACCTATATGCATATAATAGAAAAAAATTCTGTCAAATAAAATTCAATTAAACCAGACAAGAATAATACTAGCCAGTGATTGATGGGTTATTTAAATGCCCAAAAGGCACAGCTTTGATAAGAGTCCTTCTTGGCGACCGCGGTGCAGTCACTAAGTTGGAGCTATATCACGGCCATTGCCTGTTCCGGCCGCCATGTTTTACCACGGCTCAAAAAAGGTCAACACAATGAGTTTTTTTAATACAATTTCTGTATATCTCGCTGGTTCTGTGGTAAGGTGCACATTTTGCATGAGGGAGATCCTTAGTTTGATCCAAGGTAATTAATTTATTATTTAAAAATATGTCCAAAATTATATTTTGGACGTGAATACATTACGCATGCGCATTTCTGAGGTTTTGCTGGATCCAATATCCAAAATAAAGGAAGTACAAATATTAATAATAATATATTTATTAATCTCATAATATAATTGATTCAATAATTAAATGAAAGTAATGAAACCCTTTTAGTCTTTTTTTATTTTAATCATCCCGGAATATTGACGACGTTATGGGCAGTAGTGCTGTCAAAAGATCATTGTTGCTAATGGGCAATAACCAGCATTTATTTTTTATTTGGTTCAGATTGAATAGACAGAAATATTTAGCTCTCCGATGTACTTTTTTTCAAAATCGCATTCAAAGTTTGTTTTTTTAGTGCACGAAATCAGCGATTTTCACGGGGAAAAGTTGTGACGTACTTCAATTCCTATACATCCCAGTCGCGCATTGCCGCTGACTGGCGAAAGGGTTCTAGCTGTGCTTATGAGCGTGCTGATTTGAAAATATCGTACACAATGGCGAATAATTATTATTGCACAGTCCCGATGTGTATTAACAGTTAATATTAATTACCCAATAAATTATTTTTTCTATTACCAAATGAACCTGTGCTACGTAAAAAGTGGTTGTAATTAATTTTTAATTACTGATTTTTATTAATGCCTTTTTACCAATTACGTTGATTTGCCATAATTTTGTGTTTTTTTAATCACTATTTTTTACGATCCTTTTTGAGTGTTTACATTGTTCAGTTTTGATAATTTGTTTCCCAAATAAATAGCTTGGAAATCCACAATTTTTTAAGTTGTGTCTTCTTTGTAAATCGATTTTTGGCGATTTAAGTTGGCGACTTTTTTTGGGACCAAAAATAGGGGCCCTGTTCTGTAAAGAGCTACCAAGGCCTTCAATATAGTCCTCCAACCCCTCCCATCTCTCACAGCTCTCCTTGCCTCCGCCCAACTTGACTATCCTTCCTCGTCTCTCCTTCCTGTGGTCACCTAATGGAGGACTCTTATTGAAGCTGTGCCAAACAAAAGCCACATAATTTAATGCTAACTCATCGATCATAGATTTAATCACTAAAACTTATGGCACAGCTTGGATAACAGTCTACCAGCTGCCACAGCTCAAATGATGACACTGAACTATAAAGATCTGACTATTAATATCCTTATTATTGGATCCCAAGATAATATTTAGTAGATTATTATTTTAGGATCTAATAATGATTATATTAACAGTTAAATCTCTAAGGTTGTCAGTCATAATTTGAGCTGTGGATAAACATGGCGGCTGGTAGACTGTTATCGAAGCTGTGCCAAACTTATACAAAAGGGAAGATCTGTGCATGTGATAACACACAAGCTTACCTTAGCAGCACAAGTCACAGCAGCTTTAAATGGTTCTTGAGGAGAGAAATCCACACAATCAATAGCTCCAAACTCTTTAAAAGCACAAGGAAACTGAAAAAATACTTATAAGTGAATATTTAATTGAAATTTAACGCACAACATTGAAAATGGTATTTTGCTTACTCCCAGTCGCTTCCAATACTTGACATCCTCAGTGATAGGCGCACCAGGACGAACAAAGTCACAAATTTCAACTGGCTTGAATTCGCCCATATTTTAAACAAAACTGATGTTTATGCGCTAATTTTAAAATTGTAAATCCACGAAGCGGCTCTTCAGAGTAAGCAAGTTTATTTTGACCTGACTTGATTTGAATGGATAAATTTGGTCACATATATTATCCGTCCAGTGTGCTTAATCTCAAGTCAAGAATCCGTTTATTTATCTTACTATAAACGTTCGTGTTTGACTTGCCTTGACCAGTAGATCGCAGGACCCATGTGGTTTACTTTTCAAAATGTAAACAATATTTAGAGGGTCACAGTTAAAAATATAGATCAACTCAGCGGACATATCAGAAAGATAACAGATTCATGCTATCAGATATTTGTTTTCATTTTCAAGCAAGTACTCAAGAGAATGATAGTTTTAAATAAGAAGAAATTCACAATTACAGAGACCAATAAAATTCTTAAACCATCGAGGGTCTTTGCAGATATTTTCCAATCCATTATGGTAGGCCAGACGCTTTCCCCCTAGTGATGGCTTTTGACATTGACACAAGTGGGAACATAAACCATTTATGCAGGAAAAATTGAATTGCTTTTTAATGTTGATTTCAAACGCAGATTTCACGTCATAAGATAAGATAGTAAAATACGCTCCCATTTGTCCTCAAATGAAGGTGGAAATCTTGGTCCCGTTTACATAGACCACTGAAAAAACCGGGTAAAATGCAGGATATTGGAATTTGGTAGGGAATCCGAAAATCTGTCGTGATGTTTTTCTTGACTTTAGTATCTTTCAGTTTCATCCGAATTAAGTTTTTTAACTTAGAGGAAAGGGTTCATAATCCTCTCTCCTGAAAAAAAAATGTACTTAAATGTCAAAATTTTGATACATCATATTTGTTTTTCTTTTAAAATTCTGCAGTGTATAAGGAACAATTTTTTTCAGATGTCCTCTAAAAGGTATTAAAAGGATTTCAAATATTGCTTTTGATGGTAAAATTTTTATTTTTTAGGGGGAAACCCCTATCTTTGCTTGTGACCATGACCCTCACCCCGAAATTTGGACTCCCAAAACCTTTTGGTACTTTTTGGTACCAAAAGAAGTTAAACCCCTTTTATTCAGTGTCAAATAATTTTCTTAACTTTTCTGGGGCGACTCCAGACCTCCTTTTTATCTAGAACTTGATTTCAATTTTTTATATTAAGGTTCATCAAGACAAATCCTGGCTAAAAAAGTTTTAAAAACCAAGTTGAATCTTATTAACATATTTTGGGTCCCCCTGATAGTGATAAAATATTTAGAGGATATTTGGGACCCTCCCAAGTTAAATTTCTTTGCCCGAGACTCACTATTAAGCACAATAAGTTAACATTCTAATCTCACCTGTTAAATAAGTGTTTAGGAAGACTAACATTATTAGATTATGTACCGGCTTTAAGAATAATCTTGAGACAACCCTCAACACAAAAATCGAATTTCAAGCATAAACTAGTGGGGATTTTTTTTAACACACTTACTTGATCTTCAAAATAAGCAAGTTTAAAGATAATAATTGAATCAGTCTCAAAATAAGATGGGCTCTTGGAAAATTCATATTTAAATTTTGTTAAATTGTTAGGGTTTTTTTTCAATAATAGAACTCAAAATCCCATCTCATCCATTTTCAGAATAAATCCTTTCCTGCTGATTTTCAAAAGTTAATGCACAGGTGGCATTTATTTATTTTTTACTTTATTTCAGAGTCTAATCTACTAATTAAAATTAAAACAATCATATTTGTTTGACTTTCTAATCAATTTTTTTACACCATTTATGTGTTCCAGGGCAAAAATTAGAATAAGTGATCAGTTTAAAATATAAACTACTTTGGGTTTAGAGATGACAAAATATTCTGGAAGCTATTGAAAAGAATAAGTAAATAACTCTAGTAGTATTTTATTAAATAAACTTTTATTAGTAAACATAAACAAGAAAATTCAACAATATATTTTTACATATTTATTTCTTCAGTGTGCATTTTCAAAACTGGTGGTCCCGAAATCTTACCAATACTGATGAACCTGGAAAATGTTTCCAAATATAAATGAAAAAGTTATAAATTTGACTCAGTATAATTAGAAGAGTACATAATATTCCTCAACAAAACCACTGCAATAGAACAATTTAAGGAGTAACTTGCTGTTGAACTGCCTTTAAATTCCTTCCCTTTGGAAAATACTTAACTTAATCTAAACTTAATTTTTAGCTTTAATTTAATCTCATCAGTCAAGTAAGATAATTCATATTGTTTAATAGTTAATATTGTTTAGAGGTGTATTTTCAGTGAAACCATTTTACATCAAGTAATAATATTTATAGAGCTTTTTTAATAGTTTTCAGAATTAATCTAAGCACTAATTTAAAACAAAAAAAATGCAAATACATACAAACAATTTCAAGAAATCTCTCACCTTTAATTCCCAAACCAACTACTGCTCATAGCAGTAACTCTATCATAAAATGATGCAGCTGATTTCATGGTGTTAGTTTGGATATCAGAAGCACTAAGGTTAGGGCTAGAACTATGAGATGGTAAATTCTTTACTTCTTTTTCCTGGACAAAGCATTACAACAAGCATGTAAATGCTAAGGAAAATTTTCACAAGTAATACACAATTCAAATATTTCACAAATAAGAAGTTTGATTAAACCGTTTTTTAAGAAATTCTAACATTATTTTAAAGTTTGACAAACTAGCTACTTTTTAATGTGTGTGTTATGAAAATTCTATAAAAAATATTCATAAAAGTTTTAAATTTTTTACAATTTGATTAATACTTAAATTATATAGATATTTAGCTTCAATTTCCCTTAAAGGCCTTTTACAAACCTATATTGACAGATGATAAACTGAGATAGTATTTTAATGTTTTAGTAATTTGAAATAAATAATTATATATATTTTAATTTCACACATTTGTGACGCTTTCTAATTATGTTTCTTGTTTGTGAAATACTTGTATTTATTAATATTTTAATGGGGGTAACCCGAAGCATGCTTAAATTAATAAAAACATTCCTACAAATTAGTTAATATTTCATGCATAGTTTAAATGTCATTCAGGTTGGTGTGCATTAACACATTTAATGCATCACATCATAACTTAGTACTTTTCTTTTGTACCCTGTTAATATACTCTACAGCAGGGGTCCCCAACCTTTTTGTACCTAAGAGCACATACCAGAATATCGGACGAATAGCGGGCACCATTTTTTTTTCAAGAAATATTTATATTTTATAGTTGGTGGACAAAGTTAATATGCAAGTTATTATTTAGTTAATTTTGTAGTTAAAATTAATTTAACATATGAATATAATTATTAATATTATTTTGTAAAATAAATTATTACTAAAAATTGCTTGTAAGACATAGGAAGTATAAAAATTAATAAAATATATAAAATACAGTCAATGTGATCTTTTGCATTGTGCATTTCACTGACCACGACCAGCGCTTCATAATTGGGAGAATATGGTGAAATTCCTACTCGCAAGCAATCGCCAAGGTGTTCATCTGTAAGTCGTGATCTTTATTTTGATTTTATGATACTCATTGTCGAAAATGATGATTCACACAAGCATGTGGAACCAAAAAAACGTCTTTATTTTATATGCTGCTCTTTTTAAGAATGGAAATTTATTTTTGTCAACTATATTCCAGAATTTCTCATATGATATAATAGTTTTGAGGATAATGTCATTCTGAAGATCCAAAATTTCTATCTCTACTTCTTCTTGCCTTACTTGAAGAAATTCTAAAATGTATGTTGCTATTGGTTGGTAAAAGGATTTGCAAAAAAGGTGACCATGTGTATATTAAACTGTTGAAAGCGATTTTCAAATTTATGGAAAACTGAAATATTTTATCGGTGGGCACAAGCAGCGGGCACACCTAGACCGATCAACGGGCGCCATGGTGCCCGCGGGCATAGGGTTGGGTACCCCCGCTCTACAGTCTACATGCAATTAGTAATAGAAACTATTTTCAATTTCACTTTAATATATTATGTAACATGCATAATGCTATAGACCTTTTAATTTCTGGATAACTAATCAACCTAGTAAATTTTATATTCCGTAGAACTAGTTCAAATTGTACATAAAATGATAATTCTTAGATACAATTCTACATTGATCATTTCCTAACTTTCGGTTATTTTTTTTCTCAATCGTTTGGCGATAAAATTTAAAGTAAATAATTAAGCTAAGCTTAATTGAAGAAAGGTGGCAAGATTTCAACTAATATCTTATTAACCATTTCATGAAGCTGAAATTCCAATAATTATTATCTTATTTTTCAGAATAAAAAATTACGTTATTAAATCTATGAAATGAAATATGAACTAATTTCTTTTTTTATGAAAACTTCTACAAATTACTATAGTCATTTAAGAAAACTTAGAAACTAAATGGACAAATCAAAAACCTATAATTCAAATGCTTTACCTAACTCAAATATAATTGGTAGCACTGAGTTATCTTGATAAAATGAATTACAAAATTTTGTGCAAGAAAATAATTAGCCATGCAGAAAAATACATAGGAGGAATTAGTAAAATCCACTCCAACTGATTTCAAGTGCCAAAAAGGAATCTAACTAACCTTAGGAAGTGGTAAACATTGATCATCAGTTGATGTGCTACTTTGGTTTGGTTTA
Source organism: Tetragnatha versicolor (assembly GCA_024610705.1). Lineage (NCBI taxonomy): Eukaryota > Metazoa > Arthropoda > Arachnida > Araneae > Tetragnathidae > Tetragnatha > Tetragnatha versicolor. The sequence continues at coordinate 31,063,054 of JANDEH010000002.1, read as the reverse complement.
GTAGACAAAGGCAAGAGAGGGAACCTGCTTCCTGCACTGGATGACAGCATAATGTTATGGTCCATTTGACTACTCAAAGAGGCAGATTTCATGCTATTCAGGTATGAAACCTGATCCGGGGAGGTCAACAAACCAAATAATGTCTGGAAACCAAATACAATCTCCATAAATTTCTCACATTGTTTATGATGAAAATTAATACAGAAGATAAGTTGCTTTAGAATAAATATTCTGTACCCCTTTCAAAGTCTTCTTTTTAAAAAATTTAAGTCAATCAATGAAAATTGTTTGTTAAATACTAGAAGCACAAGGTGTTTCAAAACTTTTTTCTTGCTACTAGTTTTTAACCAACATCTCTTAACCCTCCGTCGGTCGCAACTGTACTTTTTCGCACACCTCATACATTTTCGTTCGCCTTTCCGTTATTTTGGGGGTTAGAAGTCTGAAATTTTTGCTAGTCTCCTATCTTTACCGGATGTATGGCGCCAAGCAATTCATTTAATTCACGCGCTTTGTTTAGTTTTGTTTTAATCATAATTTTACTATTTGACACATTGCGCTCGATCGTGTAACTGGTCTTTAAGGTACGTAATATTATTTTTTGTTATCTCTGATGCTTTTTTATTAATTTTATGAGTGGTCACGCATCAATATTATTAAATTTTCCTCAATATGTATGTAATTTTTCTAATTATTTTTGGTTTATTGCGGTTGAACATACACCTACAAAATCGTACCTTTTACAATAAACTCGCCAAAAACAATGTTGTGCAATATGCAAATCTACATTTACTACCTGTAAGCTGACAGTTTAAAGCTAAAATATTGTATTTTGGAGTTATTTTACAAAAGCTACAGGGACTGTCAGTGGTCAGTTTGCCCAGCCTAGTATTACCTGTTAAAGTTTTGTTTGTGAATGGTTATTATTTGGACATGAGTTCAAAAACAATAATTTAGAATTAATATCCCTCAGGTTTCACATCATTAAGTATATTTTTTGACTAAGATATTGAATTATTTATTCCGCTGAAGTAAGCTTAATTTTATGCTATTTTTAATTTTTGTTCTTAATTATTTACAACAAATATAAAATTTTTTATGTCTGAATAATACTATGAACATCTTTTATTGTTTTTAAGACCTTATCATTCAAATTAAAAGGTAGAAATTTGGGATTCTTTCGATTGTGCGTTTTGGCACATTGCGACCTAACACGTCAGTTTAATATTGCGACCGACGGAGAGTTAAAGTCATGAAAGTAAGGTGTTTCTAAAGGAATGTGCTGAATGCTATCGAGACTGCTGACAGAGTTCTTGGAGGCAAAATAAGAAAGCTGAATTTTAAAAAAAAACTAAAGGTGATGGAAACGAAAACTTCTGTTAGAAAATTATAGGCAACACACACCATATAGAAAACATGGAAAAAAGTTTCAGGAAAATATTTTAATATTTAAGGAGATATAAGCAATCCAAGTTAGCACTTTTTTAAACCTTTGAAATAGGGACTGTCCAAAAATTTAGAACTTCTACAATGTTATGGAAAATGGATTTTGTCGAATTCCAATTCAATATCAAAGAAATTGCATAATGTTTTGGCACATTGCGACCTAACACGTCAGTTTAATATTGCGACCGACGGAGAGTTAAAGTCATGAAAGTAAGGTGTTTCTAAAGGAATGTGCTGAATGCTATCGAGACTGCTGACAGAGTTCTTGGAGGCAAAATAAGAAAGCTGAATTTTTAAAAAAAACTAAAGGTGATGGAAACGAAAACTTCTGTTAGAAAATTATAGGCAACACACACCATATAGAAAACATGGAAAAAAGTTTCAGGAAAATATTTTAATATTTAAGGAGATATAAGCAATCCAAGTTAGCACTTTTTTAAACCTTTGAAATAGGGACTGTCCAAAAATTTAGAACTTCTACAATGTTATGGAAAATGGATTTTGTCGAATTCCAATTCAATATCAAAGAAATTGCATAATAAAATTGGAGATAATTTTAAATTTCGAACTAGCTCTTTTTCAATGTTCAAAAAGTGCTAAATTTGATCACTAATATCTCAATGAATATTAGATATTAAGTTTAATTATTTTTCAAATTTTCTTATTTTACTTTATTTTCTCAATGCTGTAAGCTGTCACAATGGACTTAGCATTGTTATTTTACTATAGATACACCTTACTTTTATGATCATAAGAGATGTTGTTTCAAAGTAAAAGACGCAAAATTGACTTTTGAAACACCCTGTATAATAATGTTGAAGTTAAGGTCCTTTATAAAATAAAAATAACTTTACATTTCCCCTACTATTTCTGAGGCTGAATTAGTAGTACAATCTAATGATCTCAAATTACATAACTCACCAAAAATACAAAAAGTGTAACTCTGATAAAACAAAAAACACTCATGTGAAATTTCATTTTTAAAAAGTTTTTACAGAATAGGGCAATTCCACCGTAACTCAAGCTACATTTTTTTCAAAATTGCAATTTCAAATAATTTTTAAATATAGGAATAACTATTTTTTTCTTTCTAAAAAAATCATGCATATTGAAATTTATGCTATTAATATTAAAAAAGTATTGTGAATCTTTTGAGAATTTTAGTTTTTTAAATATTAATTAAAATAGAGTCGTAACTCACGCTACAAGAAAAAAGACATGGATTTATGAGTATAAAATTCAAATTTGTTTTTCTGCTTAAATAGTGTTTCAATAATTCTATATGCTTGTCAGGTGTTTGAATATACTTCCCTTGTTCTAAAGTAGCAAACAGTTTTACTGGGAATACTCAAGAAAATCAGAAATTAAAAAAAATATAGAAAGCTGTTCGTAACTCACGCTACATGTGTATAAGCGTTCAGTTATTCATGAATATAAATATAATTAAATTTATTTAAACACTTTATTTCATTTTTACTATAAAGTTTATGAGTATATTTAACAAAAAAGTTGTAAAAACTAATTAATTTATTTTTAATTTTCAAAATAAAACACATATTTTTCATTAACAAATTAACCTTTAAAACAAGCAGCTCTAAATATTGATTTTTAATGCTGACATTCCGATAAAAATAATTTTACACAAATTTTAAGCAATGCAAAACACAATTAGATCAATACTGCATCATTATTCCCTAAAATAATAAGAAAATTTGATTTTTTAATTTTTTTATTTTTCATGATCATGTCCCTTTTCATATGGAATAGCCCAATAGCCTTTTAAAATTTTCTCCTCCTCATCAGGGGTGTAGAATATGTCGCCCGAACGAGGTTCGGGGGAAATTCAAGCAGCTCTGGGGAAATTTTTGCCCAAGATAGAAAGAAAAACTAAAAAAATCCAATCATTATTAGCTGACAAACAAATATTTTGGGTAGTGACTGCATCATAACCTCCAATTTCAACAGAAATCAGGGGAATATACAGATTTATGGATGTTTAGTGGGAAAACTACGGTTCTCTGCACTACAAATCTTAGTTTTCTATAGGTGAATACCTGAAAGTTGGCTTTTCCTTGCTTTCCGATTGGTATGCAGAAAAAACAACATATTCGTGGCAAGATGGGTAATTTTTACGATAATTACGTTCTTGTTTATTCACACCGAAGTTCTTTTCTAAAAAGTTGAGTCAATTGAGAAGTTTACATTTAGCTTAAATTTGAGAAAAATAGACAATTTTATTTTAAAAATAGAAGCACTTCTGAGCTATAAGATTATAAGTGTGCAAGAAAGACTAAAAAGGAGAGTCTAAAAATCATCAATGTTTAAATCTATGGATTATGTGAAAATTATTGAATCTGAAAGAAGTTTACAGGGTGTCCACTTAATTCTAAGCTAAGAATTCCCTGAGTTTTCCAGGACAATTTTTTTGATTTTCCAGGTTTGGTCAAACTAAAGCTTTAGGGCGTTTCTTTTTTTTTAATTTTTGGTAATAAAATGGAACTTTTATTTTTCTTCTATTCACATACCATATATTAAATAAACTTGATAAAAAATAACTGAAAAAATATCTAGAGATTAGTATTAAATGGTTGAATGATACATTAATTTTAAAATTAGACATTTAATTTACAGATGTTTTACTCATTGAATACAAGATTTGAGAAATGACTATACAATACACTGACTAGAATGGGTGTTGATCCAGGTTTAATTTTTGGGGGTGCATTTTTGCGAAATGAAATTATTTTAATGAAAACTAAAGTCAGATTATATTAGGTCATCCCGAAAGTTTTGTCGCTCTTGGGAGCATCTGTTTATAAGATATTTTTGACACTTTTCTATTATGTGATACCAATATAAACTGTAACTTTATCCACCGTCAACTTGGCATCTTGGCTTGATTTTGGGGACTGATCGACAACTGGGCTTTCCTTAAATCTGTGATAACATGTTACTTCATCTCTTTTCTGCTCAAAATTTTTCATTTTTCCTAAAGTTAAGATTTTTAAATTAAAATTAACTGGCTACTTCCATAAAACAATTAAAGTTTTAAGTATTTTTAACAAGTGTGGAAAATTTAACTTAGATTTAAATTTTTTCTGGGGCATCCGGAGAGTCTGATCACAATCCCCCATATTAAATTGCTGGAAATCCAGATCGCTGGAAATTCTACCGCCGCTCTTCAAAAGTAGTATAAAATGAGTTTCAATTTATGAAATAAATAAGATCTTCCGTACAATCTTAATTATGACTTCAAATTAAAGTTAAATTCCATTGAATTTTAATTTTGAAAGTTTTCAATTAATGGCAACTTGAAGTAAACAAAATCTTATTAATCGTAGAAGCTAGGAAAGCTGGAAAAGTAAGCCAGCAAAAAAAAGAGCCAAAATTCACCAAATTGGCTTTAGATAGAAGTAGAAGTACTTTACTGATTTACCGTAATGGAAAAGTACCAAAAAATACATTATATACAGATGCTCCCACGAGCGACAAAACTTTTGGGATGACCTAATATTTGATCTTCAAATTATTCTGAAAAACTAAAATTCAGAAATGTTTAATTGATAATCAGGAGCCTTCAGTAAAAATTAACTTTAAAAGGCTAATGCTCAAAAAGTATCAAATTATTCAGAAATTTAACTGAGAAAAATTAAAACTTCAATTTTAAGTAAAATATCCTATTTGTGTATAAAGACTACCTTGTAAAGAAATTTAATTTATTTATTTTCATAAATGAGCTGAAAATCTTATCAGGTTATATTTTTTGGAGGAAAAAAACTACCTATCACTCACAACCATACTATAACTACAAAATTATTAAACTTAAATTAAGACTTAAGCAGGGAAATTCAAGTTTTCCAATAAAGTTTCTTTCAATTTTTCTACTTAAAATAATTTTAATTTGAGCACCAATAAAATAAGACTTCATAAGCAAGTCTTTGACTTAAGAATATCTCTCCATGAAAAAGCTCAAGTCCATTTTCCACAATACACCAAATGCGAGAAGCCAACTTTACCGACGATTATGCCCCGTAAAATAGGCTTCTCCTCATCTTTAGGCTTCATGGTAAGAACAGCATGAACACGGCTTTCTTCCAATAAAAGTCGTTTTTCCGTAATGCAGTGAACGAACGAGGAGAAGGCGCCTTTACAGGCCGAGTCGCATGGACGTATCGTTCCGCGCCGATGCGCGTGCAAGCTAGGATGCCGTTGATTTGACTAAATACCGGAGATGATAAATCCACAATGTAAAAAAACACTGGAAAACGCTATGCATCGTACAAAATCACATTTTTCCAGAATATTTTTGGAATTCCCCGAGTATTCCAGGTTTTGCCGGTTTCCAGGGTTAGCGGACACCCTGAGTTTAATAATTGAAAGAAAAACTATTTCTTTAATGAAATCTCATTTTGGGGGAAATTTTTGGAGAAAAAAATATGTTCTGGGGAAATTTTGGACCCTGAAACATTTTCTGCACCCCTGCCCCTCATGGATTTAAGTATGAGAGGAAAGCTGACATGAAAATAAAATGCAATTTAATGGCAGTCCAATAAATGCAACCGACTTACCAAAGATTTCTGCAATGCCTTTTTAATGTTCTGCTGCAGAGGAACTGAGAAAACATCCATGTCAAAGGGATCCACATTTGAGACACACTTTTCAATAATGTACTGGCTAGGCTTGGTGATGAGGTCACAAGTGTTATTTTTATGAACGAGAAGTCCAGTGAGAAACTGCACATCAAACAAGAGCTGAAGGGACTGGACCTGGAGAGTTCTGGAATTGAATTCCTCACAGCTGGCATCTATCTTTGCTTTGTAAATGTCAAGCAGACCAATCAACAGTTGCTTGCTGATGCTAGTCCTCACATCACTAAAAAAACCAATATGTCAAGAAATTTTATGAGTCTAGATTTATATGGATGACTGGATTTCAAAATAAACTTATTCAGGGTGTCCACTTAATTCTAAGCTAAGAATTCCCTGAGTTTTCCAGGTTTTCCAGGACAATTTTTTTTATTTTCCAGGTTCGGTCAAACTAAAGCTTTCCAGACGTTTTTTTAAATTTTTGGTGATAAGATGGAACTTTTATTTTCCTTTTATTCATACCATATATTAAATAAACTTGATTAACAATAACCGAAAAAATATCTTCTATAGATTAGTATTAATTGGTTAAATGATGCATTAATTTTAAAATTAGACAATTTACAGATGTTTTACTCATTGAGAAAACTAAACCTTTTTTTTTTCTCTAGAAAAGCTTCGACCAATTCTGAGACTGAGCTCAAAAGGTAAAAGGAATACAAGAATCGAGAAATGACAATAAACTGGCTAGAATGGGTGTTGATTAGGGCATATCACGAAAAACTTTTTTTCGAAATTCAAAAAGGCATACTGAAAAAAAGTTGCCTTAGGGGTCACATATTCACCATGAAAAATTTCAGACCGATCAAAAAATGTTTAGGTCCCCCGGAATTGGGGCAAAGTTTTGGAAATTGCCTCATTTTTCAATAAATTGACCGAAACCTCCAAGATAAAATTTTTATATAAAGTTCATATTTTTTCTAGGATAATCTACTACCAAACCTTATAGTTTGCAGTTGGTTTTATATTTTTACTACTCTTTGTTTAGAAGTAATAATTTTTTTAACAATACGAGATATTCGTGAAGTTGTTTTTCCTGCATTACTAAAGTTACCATAAATAAAGTTCTATCTACTCTAGAAAGTTGTAGTTTGTGTCATTTTGATAAGTATTTTATTTTTTAACATATTTTGTGCCCTGCACCAATTATTTTGGTTTTGTTTTACGCGAAACGCTCTGTATAATTATAAAAATAGTACTAATTTTGTCATTTACACTAATATTTTTTAAACTGCTATGATATGAATTTATTAAAAGAAATTTATCCAAAAAATGCTCAAGATCCTCAGAAAACAGTACATAATAATTTAACTTTCATAGGTTTACTAATAATTCAAGCTATTCTAATTAAATGGAAATTATTTGATTTATCCTTTTTACAGACTTTTTTTGGTAACGAGTGAAAATTCTAACTACAAAGGACAAGTAAAACTAACGAAAAAAAGGACAATATTAAAATTACAAATAAAATAACATTTATTTTACATAATTAACAAGTATTTCTATATTAAGTATTAAGGGATACATACACTTACTTATATTACATACATACATTTTTATTACTTTGTTTATGAAGAAGCACCTGAGAAATCCCATTTGTTTCGAACTTGGGAAGGAATTTCCTGTCCAATAACCTGAATTTAATTAATACATCCCTATTTCTGAACCCACAAACACGAAGGGAAGCTTCAGTATGACTTCCTTCACAATTCTTTTAGCTGCTTGGGTGTGCGAAGGAATTTTAAACTCCTTTCTATCACTCAATCCAGTTTCAACGATTAGCTCGATTTCTTCTTTTTATTTAAGTTTTATTAAGTGGTGGTTCAGTTACAGTCATAGACTCCCAGTTTATGATGCCTACCATATCATCCGCCTTGAAATTTACTTGAGGGGGTATGAAAACCCTTTTTCCTGGGTAATTCGCAAAAGACACTTAGAATATGATCTAATCGATGAGTTTAAATCTACCTTACAAAGGAACGCCTTTATGGTGCACCCAGATCATCTTTTTGAAACGTTATTTGACCCTCAAAAAAACATTAGTTCTGTATATGGAAAAATAAAAAATACAGGAAGCTCAAGAAAGAGATTCCCTAGAAAAAAAGGTTTTCAAACCCCCTGAAGTAAATTTCGAGGAGGATGATATCGTTGACATCATAAACTGGGACGGAAACTGAACCACCACTTCTATATAACTTAAAAAGAAGAAATCGAGCTAATCGTTGAAACTGGATTGAGTGAGAGAAAGGAGTTTAAAATTCCTTCGCACACCCAAGCAGCTAGAAGAATTGTAAAGGAAGTCATATTGAAGCTTCCCTTTGTGTTTTTGGGTTCAGAAATAGGGATGTATTAATTAAATCCAGGTTATTGGACAGGAAATTCCTTCCCAAGTTCGAAACAAATGGGATTTCTCAGGTGCTTCTTCATAAACAAAGTAATAAAAATGTATGTATGTAATATAAGTAAGTGTATGTATCCCTTAATATAGAAATACTTGTTAATTATGTAAAATAAATGTTATTTTATTTGTAATTTTATTATTTTCCTTTTTTTTCGTTAGTTTTACTTATCCTTTGTAGTTATAATTTTCACTCGTTACCAAAAAATGTCTGTAAAAAGGATAAATCAAATAATTTCCATTTAATTAGAATAGCTAGAATTATTAGTAAACATATGAAAGTTAAATTATTATGTACTGTTATCTGAGGATCTTGAGCGTTTTTTGGATAAATTTCTTTTAATAAATTCATATCATAGCAGTTTAAAAAATATTAGTGTAAATGACAAAATTAGTACTATTTTTATAATTATACAGGGCGTTTCGGGTAAAACAAAACCAAAATAATTGGTGCAGGGCACAAAATATGTTAAAAAATAAAATACTTATCAAAATGACACAAACTACAACTTTCTAGAGTAGATAGAACTTTATTTATGGTAACTTTAGTAATGCAGGAAAAACAACTTCACGAATATCTCGTATTGTTAAAAAAATTATTACTTCTAAACGAAGAGTAGTAAAAATATAAAACCAACTGAAAACTATAAGGTTTGGTAGTAGATTATCCTAGAAAAATTATGAACTTTATATAAATATTTTATCTAGGAGGTTTCGGTCAATTTATTGAAAAATGAGGCAATTTCCAAAACTTTGACCCAATTCCGGGGGACCTAAACATTTTTTGATCGGGCTGAAATTTTTCATGGTGAATATGTGACCCCTAAGGCAACTTTTTTCAGTATGCCTTTTTGAATTTCGAAAAAAAGTTTTTCGTGATACGCCCTAGTGTTGATCCAGGTTTAATTTTTGGGGGTGCATTTTTGCGAAAAGAAATTATTTTCAGGTTTGCTGAGATTTTTAAAAAAAATCAAAAGAATCGGATTTATTTGATTTAAATCGGACTTTCTTTTTATTTAAATGCATTACTAATCCTGAACTTCCTGAAACTGGTTAATGATGATATTGAAATTTGAAAGAAAAAAAAATTATTTTTTTTAAATAATAATTAGGGATAAAAAATAAAATTAAGTAAGCTACTTATTGACAGTCATGTACAGACCACAGAGAAAAGGGATTTCTCTGGCTAAAATTCCCTCTGGTTTTGTAATATAAGAAAAATTAGTTCGGAAAACATGACTAAAATTATAAAAACAATCTTCCAATAAAAATCATCAGCTTACTCGTATTTTAAAAATTTTATACTAGGTAAAAAAATAATTTAATTCTTGTTTAGTTTATCACAATTATTGATTTCAAACTTTCTTGTTATTTACCCTTTTTTGTCAAAAACATTTTTGTCATTGGTAGTAAAATTAATAAGTAAGCTGAAAATCTTATCGGGTTATTGTTTGGAGGAAAAACTTAGCGGATCACTCACAACCATACTATAGCTATAAAATTATTTAATTTAAATTAAGACTTAAGCAGAATAATTCAAGTTTTCCAATAAAGTTTCTTTCAATTTTTCTACTCAAAATAATTTTAATTTGAGCACCAATAAAATAAGACTTCATAATCAAGTCTTTTCTTAAGAATATCTCTCCATGAAAAAGCTCAAGTCCATTTTCCACAATACACCAAATGCGAGAAGACGACTTTACACACGATTACGCCCCGTAAAATAGGCTTCTCCTCATCTTTAGGCTGCATGGTAAGAACAGCATGAACACGGCTTTCTTCCAATAAAAGTCGTTTTTCCGTAGTACAGTAAACGAACGAGGAGAAGGCACCTTTACAGGCCTAGTCGCACAAACGTATCGCCGCGCCGATGCGCGTGCGAGCTAGGATGCCGTTGATTTGACTTAATACCGGAGACTCCACAATTGAAAAAACGTTGGAAAACGCTTGCCATAAGTACAAAATCACATTTTTCCAGAATATTTTTGGAATTCCAGGTTTTCCAGGGCATTTTCGAATTCCCTGAGTATTCCAGGTTTTCCCGGTTTCCAGGGTTAGCGGACACCCTGTTATTACATAAAATGTGTAGGAACTAGTTTAAAATTTTAAAATAGGTTTCAGTTTTAAAATTTGTTAAATGTGGAATAACACTTTGAAAATTAATAAATACCTGTTGATAGCAAAACCCCCAACAGCATTTAAGTTAAGACAAAATGCATAAATGGCATTGGAAATGGGAGTGGACACCTAGAGAAATAAAAAGGATGAAAATATTTTTCAAATTAAAGGATAAAGAAAACTGAATATTTCTTAACTCACATTAGGGTAGAAATGTCAAACTATAACTAGTAGAAACAAAAATACAAAACAAACAAGACAAAATGTGAGTCAGAGTGGTTAAAAGAATATCAAACATCAATATAATTTAATGAGAATGTTTATGTACAAAAGGACATGTATATTTTTATAATTAACACTTATAATACTGAAATTGTTATTAATTAGCATACCACAGAGCCTGTTTTTAAAATTTACCTAAGAGTTTAGTTCAGAAATACACAAAGAAATTACTCACATGTTGGGGTATTCTAAGAACAGAATTTACAGCATTTCCTTGTTCAGATTCTTCTTGAATTTCAATCTTGTCCCATTGCTTGAAGAGAAAAATCAATTAAATTTTTAAAGAGAAAAACTATACATACAAAAGCAATTTGAACTTACCAGAAGAGATTTAAGAAGTCCTTCAGTAGAACCTGTCTGTAGCTCTGAATTCACCTTATTTAAAACTACCTGAATTTGACCCTTACTCCATAACCTATAATATTTTACCATCTTCATTATCAAATATTAGATTATCAAAACTATCATTATCAATATAAAGGGTGTCCCAAAAAAGACTGACACGTTTTAAAAATCAATAATTAATAACTCCAAAACTAAAAAAGATACCAATATGCGGTTTGTTGCATCTTACACCTAAGACTCCCAGGAGTAGGATGTAACACAAATAACATATTTTTATTAGTTTTCAAGTTATTAATTATTGATTTTTAAAATGTGTCAGTCATTTTTGGGACACCCTGTAAATACTCCAGTTAAAATAGCTGAATTTACAAACCTAAAAGCATAGGAACTTATTTCCAAAAGTTTTTTCTTCATATCTTTCCATGAATCATTTTCCTATACAAAAAATTATAAAATAACTATCAGAAAACTCTTTTGAAACATAAGCTCTGCTTGTGAAAATAAGAAATTATTACTTTAAAAGTTGTTGTTGAGAAAGTAACTTTGGTTCCCTGTCTCAAACATTTTTCTACACTTTCACAAAGCTTATCTGAGGATAAGCATATGTTGATAAAAGGACATAAATTTGCTATTCCATAACAAAGATGTCCAATGAAAACAATCCTAAAAAATATTGACACAGTTTAATAAATATTATAGAGAAAATAGTAGATTATATATGAGACTACAGTTTCAGTTACTTACCTATAGCTGTTTTCAGAATTATCTGTTTCATTTTCAAAACAAGATAAAGTTGTTTCCATAAATTTAGTTAATCTGGAAAGAGATTAATTATTAATGTAAGTATTAGAAAATTTGACACAAAAAAATATTACTATAAAGCAGAGAGATGTTCTAAAAAAATACCAAGAATTCTGTAAGTATTTACATATCAATTCAACGGCTGATCACTAGGGTTATTCAAAATAAAAGAAAATTAATCCAATCCAAAAAGCACTTGATGGCAAAACTTATGTAGACTAGTTAAATCGTAGAATAATTTATTTAAATTTTTTTACCATCTCACAAATTACTTAGCATTTTGAATTCTAGGACATTCTTATTAAAAGCACCAAAAAAAAGATATAAAATTTTCCAACATTGTTTTTAGGATTTGCTATAGCTACAAATTTTTAACTGTTTAATTTAGGTATAAAATTTGAAAAATTTTGCAAGTTATTTTGGAGAATATAGACACATGTAAGAAAAACTATTGAAAGGTTGAATAAGTTTCGGTTTTCTAACATCATGTTATGAGGCCCTAATTATGCTGTTTTAGATTGACACTCTTTTTCAAAAGAAATATACTAGCCACAGACTGGCAAAGTTTAGAAGCTACTACTATTATAAATCATATTACAGTCAGCTGATTCAGAACAATTATAATTCATTCATTTATTTGTTATAACAGGATTTTACTGCAGAACTTACTCAAAAAAGTGTTTTTCCACAGAAAAGGTCAACTGTTTATAAATATCAATCCCATCTTTGGGTATATTAGCAGAAATTTTCTGAAAGAGAGAAACTTTGCCTATGTCTTCAGATTTTCCCAGATGATTACTTTGCAAGTAAGAGAAATAAGAAATATCTTCCAAAGCATTTTGCAACCAGATATCCAAATCTCGGCAAATGCTAGAAAAAATATGTCTTTTACTTTTACAATAAAAATAAACAAATTAGTAAGGTTGTATAGAGGTGTTTTGTTTTTAAATTTCTGATTAAATGAAGCAATGATTGAAATTGGAAATATTATCTTATAATTATTATTACTGATAAATATGCTTTAAATTAATAATGACAAAAAAAACTAGATGATCAGCTTCCATACAGGAAAAATGAATTATAATTAACACATAGTATAAAAAAATTAAAATAATGTTTAAATTTTTCAAAAAGTACAAGATAACTAGAAAAAAATTTCAAGTAAATGTTTTAGGGAAAAAACAATATGTATCATAAAACTTCCATACTGATCAATTTTACTAAAACTACAAACACCCTATTAAAAATAACAATTCAACACTACATGTGTATATTATGTCAGTAATACATCAAGGACTCAAATTTTTAGAACCTAAAAAAATTTTAAAAATAGAAGCCATAGAAATAACATTAGCTATTTTATAATTTAATAGATACCTCTGTACTTTTGGAGTGAATCCCATTGCCTTCATACTGAGTTCACCACTGTTCCAATAGTTTCTGTGATGTCTGGGAAGCCAGGCAATGTTGTCCATTACATCATCAGGAGATTCAGTCCATACATACAGAGACACATTTTTTTCTAACTTTAGGTCATATCTAAAAAAAACCTCAGATTAAATGAGTAGAAATAACTGAAGTATATGTTTTCAATCATAAAAATAAAGATGAACCTCAGTAATAAAGTAACAGTATAACATTAAATACTAACTCTTCATTATCTAAACCTATTTTGTGTAAGGTTTCTTCAACATCTTTCTGACATAACTCACTAGCAGATGTCACTTGCTCGCTAATAATGTTCTAGAAATGAAAAAAAAATTTTATTTAAAATTATAACATTTCAAGCAGTAAGTAAATAAAAATAAATTATAGTTGTTATTATTATGTAGAGCAGTGGTGCCCAACCTACGGCCCGCGGGCCAAATGTGGCCCGCGAGGCTGATCCATGTGGCCCGCGGACTCGTTAAATCTTAAAAACAAAAAACACTTTCAGAAATCTTCCAAGAAAACTACAACATCGTGCGAGACATTATGGCACTTCCATCTAAGAATAATGATAAAAAATAAATTCTTCAACATCCAGTAATATTTTTTTACTTCTCCGTTTTAGTTGTTTATATACGGGGAATTTGCCAGTGGATAAATATTTTTCAATATCAGTTAGCCATTTGAATTCAATTTATAAGGATCTTTTTAGAACCAAACTTCGAAAAGATGTCGGATCGTAAAAAGTTGAAAACTCACTCGAAATGCCAAAACTTTCAAGAAAAGGTGACAAATTCATATTTCTTCATTCAGTGAGAAAATAAACCGTACCGTATGTAAAGAGACTGTGGCAGTGTTTAAAGAACACAATATCAAGAGACATTACGAATGAAACAGATTATCATCTTAATTCAGTTTTAAGGATAAGTGTTACAAATTTGGAGCCTAATTTACAAGAACTAGTATCCTCGAAACCGATGCAAACTTCTCATTGAAAATGTGGGTATGCAATTTTCTTCATGTTTAGAAAAACCTTAAAATTGTTTTTTATGTGGCCCGCGAGATAAATCTTCAAAAGCAAATTGGCCCTCGGGTAAAAAAAGGTTGGGCACCACTGATGTAGAGTATTATATTAGAGTTATTAAACGAATAACATTATAAGTTTATAAATTTGTTAAACAATTATTAAGAATGTAAAATTTTAATGGTTAATATAAAATGAAAAAAATTATAGATATTATTTTATGGTTCTTATTTTACTTACAAAATCAAATGAGGTACATTTTACAAATTTTAATTAATTGATTCTATGTAAAAATTTAAAGAATTATACTACATTTGATATTTATATGGGACGAACCTCTATACGTATCCAAAAGCATTCCTTGAGAAAATAATCCCAAATTGAGAAAGATTTCTTCAACAAATTACTGCATAACTTATCCCAATGTTTGACCTGAAATTTCAAGATTTGATCAAACTTTGCATATGATTAAATCAAACCTTTTATGCCTTTCAGCCGCAATAATTCAAAATGCACTTTGTTATTTAAGACATGTAATAAAATACACTTATTTAATTATTGAATGGTCCTTTAAGTCAGTGACATGGGTTTATTTTTAAACGCTTTTATTCTACTTGCTTTTGGCGGCGTTTTACGGGTGGAATTTTAAAACTCGATTTTCGGGCACTTCCCGATATGTCAGGGCCCCGAAACTTTACACATCGGTGTAACCCTCATGACACTCCAATATCCAACCATTATCTAGTCAAACAACCAAAGGATTAAGTTAATTAACGAGTATTTTTAATTAACAGAAAAACCAGAATTTGAGACCTTTCCCAAGGGGCTATTCTCCCTAAACCGTGCACAATTGTTTATAAGGCATAACTTCATCATATTCAAAAGTCAAAACGAGAATTGCACAGTAATTACGATAATTATAGACGATTAATCACTTTTTTTCTTTCCGGATTCTTGTACATAATATTTCAGGCACTTCCAAACGATATAAAGTTCTGAAACTTTGCACCGTGGTGGAAACTCAATGACAATGCAATATTCAATCATCAACTAGTCAAAACCTCCGTAATTTAGATAATTAACGAGTGTTTTTAGTTATCCTTTTAATTCATATTTGAGACACTTCCGTGAAGCCAAGGGCTCCCAAAACCTGTAAGATAATAAACTAGGAATATAACTACAATATTTAATCTTCAAAATGTGATTTTTTACCTTCCAATTAACAATTAAGATAATTAGCGATTTAAGATAATAACCGCGAGAAAGAAATCGCCAGAAGAGCGAGAAATCGCCGAAAATAGGTGTCCCATCCCGAGGAATGGCGATAGAAGAAAAATATGTACTTTTATAATTTATTGGCTACTGAAAAGACTGGATGGTACTGTTTGCTCTTTGATACACACACACTAATTCTGAGTTTTTTACGATTGTTTTTTTTATTTTATTGAATGCTTTCTTTTTATTGTGAATCTTTTTGATATCGATGGATTTCATCGGCGATTGAGCGGAAGCGAGGTATATTCTTTGTGCGAGGTATTTTTCCCGCTCAGCTCTGTTATTATAACGTACCCAGCAAAATTAAATAGATTTTAATTAACTTTGGAGTTGATTGTCCTGCTGAGTCGTCAGAGGATTGTTCTACTTTGTCAGATATGTGAAAAATTTTTGTTTTCATGAAACTAAAATTCCATCCTAACATAACATTAAATATGGTTGAAATAAATACATTTTTTCTTGTGAGTTTTTGTTAAAAAATACCATGACTAAAAAGTAGAAAATAAAATAAGTAAAAAAAGATTTTTAAAAAAACGCTTTTATTGAAGTGTTCTAAAAGGTCAAAAATAATTTTTTCGGTTTGACAAATAATTTATTGGGAAGTAGAAAATAACTTTTTGGTAAGTAAAAAAACTGATTTTCTAATCACTAAAAATAAAAGCGTGGGCGCTAGTAATTCTTAATTCACTATTTATTCTAACTTCTTTATACTATGTTCTATGAGGTTAAATTTACAAATTTCTCATTCATGAGTTTTGAGTGGGATGGATTCACTTTAAATTCTCTATTAGGTATTTTTATTTATATAAAGTTATACATAAATGCCGACGTAATGGCCTAGTGGTAAGAGCATCTAACTGCAAAGCCGTACGTCTGGGGTTCGAATCCCCGTTCGTCAGGGATGTTACTGTTACTGTCCTGTAAAAAAATTTAAATTTAAAAAATTACTAGCGCCCACGCTTTTATTTTTAGTGATTAGAAAATCAGTTTTTTTTACTTACCAAAAAGTTATTTTCTACTTCCCAATAAATTATTTGTCAAACCGAAAAAATTATTTTTGACCTTTTAGAACACTTCAATAAAAGCGTTTTTTAAAAAATCTTTTTTTACTTATTTTATTTCATTGCTATTCCGCATTTTTTAATAATAAATTAACCATGATTTAACAATTTACAAAGTAAAAAAACTTTCAAAAATCTACATCATTAAAACAGACTAATAAGTACAAAATAATTTTTCCTAGCTCCTTTTTAAACAAAAAATGTGGAACTGATGCACTCTTTACCTATCTATTTCAATAACCCCAATTTTTTTGTTATAAGAAGTTGAAGAAAATTATATAAACTTTTAAGATAGATTGAGAAGCATTATTTTTAAAAGTATTTTATTTATTAAGGATTTTTTGCTAATTAAGTAGCATTATCTGTTAAGTTTTGAAATCAACTTAAAGATTAATTTAAATTTTTATTATTTTAACTAAAAATGTATTCTTTTTACTGATATTTAATTAATTAAATTGAAAATTTACATCAGAATACTTACATTTGACAATTTATCAAATACAGCTTCTCTGATGCTTGCTAAACTTTGAACAGATTTAACAAAACTGAGCAAACTTGCTATCTCCCTTTGAAGCTCTACTTTGATACTATAAAAACATAGGATAAACATTTAAGCATAAAATTAACTCTGCCTCTCAAAATGCACTATTCAGTTCTATTTGGATTAAGTTTGTTATTCTGAGATGAATTATTTTTATTTGCAGAAGTCACAGAGCTGAGTAATTGACTATTTGAGGGTTATTTCTTCAATAATTATGGTATCAGTAATTTTGAATTCAAACTTAAATTTAGGAGAAAAAGGTATTGAAGGAAATCAACTTACTCTTCCAGCCATTCATTGCATTTAGAAACAAGCAGATCAGAACCAATAGGTTTAGTGGAAATTGATAAAATTGGTCGAAATTCTATAAAAATATTTTTTACAGTGAGAAATACAACAAAGAAACACTATGGCAAAATTATAATTTTGAAATATTCTAAAAATTTTATTCATAACTATTTAATTAGAATAAAGTACATTTCATAAGAAATCATACTTAAATATTTAATAACAAAGTTTTATGCCTATACTGTCATTTTCAAGGTAGGTATTAAAAGAATGAATAAAAAACAAGTGAAACAATAATTAATCACCTATAACTTCAGCTGGTAAAAATTTATAAATGTCACTTGTTTGTAAATCTAAAAAGGAAACAGGACCTGTAAAAAATTATACATTAATGAGAAGAAGATTTTAGTTTTTCATTTTAGTACACACAATTTAAAAACTTTATAATAAATGTGTGGTCCTTTAGAAACACGAAAAGAACTACAATATTTATTACTATTGAAACTATTGAAATATTATAATTATGTATGCCTATAAGTATCCCAAACTTAACACATTTACAGAAAATAAATAAATGTGTGAATAACTATACAAAAGTTTATGAGACTTAAGAGTTTAAAAACATAAGTCCACATTTACGGTCCCAAAACATAAATTAAGTTATAGAGATAAGATACCTGGGCAATCTTTTCTAATAAGTTTTTCTAATGTTTCATTAAACACATTTACTTTATAATCTGAAAATAAAAATATTCATTATTACTTTATAACTAAGCAGCAAAAAATATTTGAATACAAAAAAAGAGAATGAACCTAGGTAACCAATTTCAATTTTTAAGAAATTGCACTTATAAAATAGAAATGAATGTAAATAACATTATTTCAGTTAAAATTAAGAGCAGAAGAAAAATCTAGACCTTCTATTAAATTGACCAATTTAAAGTTACTAAAAATAAAATTGCAACACTAATACTTTGAAAGTTATTTTTATAATTCACAAACCATCATTCATGTTATCATTTTCAGAAGGATAAAGCAAAATATAAATCATCTTCAAAGTTGACTGAACCCCTATGACAAATTCACAAATTTGGTCTCTAGCTGAAAAAGAAAAATATATATATTTAAAGACCAGGAAAGTTTTTAACATGATTTTCAATGTTTCAATGGTAATCTTGGACCATTATCTCAGTACTCTATTAGATGACATTCATAATAAACCATCAATAGTAAGAAAACAATTTTTTTCTAACTTATATGAGAACTAAAACAACTATTCTTCGCCACATACCATATTTTGTAGGACTAAAAATGGATTTTAGTAAAATCTAAAAAGAAAGGAAAAAGGCTTCAGATTAATGAACCTTTATCTATTAAATTATAATATCTTAAAAGTAACAACTCACCTTTCTGGTATTCAAAATTTTTGAAAGCATTTGATCTAATGGTGTATTTGTCAATAAACAGTTGCAACAAAGAGGACCAAGAACATCTTCTGGTTCAATGCTGAGTGTTTTTAGGACCTTTTCAGTGTCCTGGAAAAGATAAGAAGGAAATGCTTCATATTTAACAAAACAACCACCAAGTAAAATTTAGCTAACTTCTTAAGTTATAATTTAATGCGTAATATTTGTTATGATTTTAAAAACTAAATGCCACAGTGAGTTGACTTCACTTAATAGGATCACTTTTAGTCAAGGTTAAACTGATAATATAATAAGAATAATCAATTAGATAATAACTGTGAGAAGCAGTGATACTTAAGTGTTTGCTTTAAAATCATACCTTTGCAGTCTTAATTCAAACATTTAAAAACAGTTTTTCAGAATTATTAAAATTCTTTAAGGAAAATTTTTAAGTAGCACAAGTAATACTGATAAATTTATCAACTTTCTTAGGCTCATTTTAGCTGCTTTATAGAAGATAAAAACAAAATGTTGATCACGTAAAATGATACATTTTGTGTTCAGTTGAATAAAAGTAATCAGGACCTATCAATTTCAATAATTTTATCTTGTTGATAAGGGGACATCCATAAATTACGTGAGGTCAAAAAGGGGGGAGGGGTTTGGAAAAATCTCACCAAGGGGGAGGGGGGGTCGATTAAAATATCACGTCAACTTTTTAAGTTAGAAATTATACCGATTTTTTTAAGTATGAGAAAGGAATAATACCCCCAGATAAACTGTGGTGATTTTTAAGCTGAATAATGTCCTTTTCCCCCACATAATTAATAATGGAAAAGTTTTAGGTGCTGTGAAGCACAAAATGCAAACGAATAGGATAGAAAATTATTTTCTAAAGGTTGTGGGTAAGTCTCACGTGGGGGAAGGGGGGTCCAGCAAAATCTCACCAAGGGGGGTCCAGATTTTGGAAAAAACACCTCACATAATTTATGGATGTCTCCTAAGATTAAGTGGAGTTAACTGTAATAACTAAGAAAATGAAAAACAGTTACACCATCATCTTTTCCTCAGACAAAATTGAACAAATGTACCTGAAAATAAATAATAAAATAATTCTCACCTTTAGTAAAACCTGCCGAAAATTACTAACTGATGCCCATTGACGATGAATGATAGGGAAACGGGAGGATACATTGAGTTCTTTGTAGATGGGGTTAAGCGATAAAAGAGAATGGATGTGTTGTGCCAAAAGATATAAAGAAATTGCACAAACAAAATCTTTTTGATCAATGGAAGACCATATCTAAAAAAACAATTCAAAGATGTTATAAGCAGTGTTATTCCTAGGATTTTTTTTGGAGGAGTAAAAATACTCGTCTTTATATAGGAGGAGTGAAATACGGAAATACCATAAACTACAAATACAGATACAAATTTTCTATAAAAATACTTACTGTTTTAATGGACAAAAAATTAAATAGAAAAAAATTAGTATGCTATTTAGTTTTTAACAATTAAAGAATATGTTAAGTATTTGTAGAAAATGTTAAACAAAGAAAAATTTGAAACAAATAAAAAACGAAACAATCCAAACAAACAATTAGTAGAAAATATAAAATTTGGTGTTTTGAGAAGACGAAAAATATTAGTTGTTTTTGGTAGGGCTCCATGCATATTTTAAGCTAAACTTTTGTTGAAAATTCAAAGCGTGAAATTACTCCTGGCAAGTTTTTTAAAGCGTATTTCCTATTTTCAATGCATGAAATATGCTCTTAAAGGCGTTAAATTATCTCTGGTTATAAGCAATGGTGCTTTAGAAAAATACAGTTGGAAAAAGTATGTAGATGATACATACTTTATTTGGAGCATCCATTAAGACTTTTATTTGAGAGGCAACTACATAAAGAATTTCATGTTCTTTTTTCCTAAAATCAGTATAAATAAGTCAAAGAAATAATAATGTTTAGTAAAACGACAAACTTTATTTTAAAATTTAAGCAAAAGAATGCACTAAATTAAAAATATAAATTAAAATCATTTAAAAAAATTAGGCAAGCTTACTTCCCGATAACCTCTTTTTCGATAGCATTCATAATTCCATTTTGCAAACGGTTGCTTTGCAGTTCTGTGCAACTATTTTCAATAGACTTAATACAACAAGTAACCTGAAAAGGGAAAAAAACACTGAAATATACTGTATATTTACTTGGGGATAGGGAAAAAAGGCCAGTGTCTAGAAATGAGAAAAAACTGAGACTGACTCCTTCAGCCTCAAATGTTCAAAACAGCCATCTCTTTACCATAGCTTATTTAGACCAATGTTAAATCTCCAAGCAATGAAGCAAGCAGCTGTGTAAGCCGCCATCATATAAACTCATTGAAGACTAGGACATGAAATTTTAATTCTAAAGGTGCTAGCCAGATAAAAGTTTTCTTGTCACTTGACTGAGGTACTAATCTGTAAAACACTCTACTTTAACCCTTTCATACCTAAGTTGCCCGAGATTACCATTAGAACTTATGGGAAATTGGGGCGGCTAGGTCTGAAAGGGTTAACCCCTTAACTGCCACGGAAATCCGCAGCAAGTGGCTCTCCAGTGCCAGCGTTTTTCTCCCGCGCTCGCGTACTTGCGCTTTCGCAGCGAGCGCGTTTCCATTTCAACGAATACACTACTAAAAATACTGCTTATTTCATTTACAATAAGAAATTTCACTTGCTCAATGCTTCCAACACCATTTGGAACTCGATTCATCAGGAGCTAGAGAAAAAATTTTAATAAACAAGAAGAATAATAAATCAATCCGTTATAAGCATTTTTCTTTATTCCTGGAAGTCAAACAAATTCATAACAAATAAAAATATCTTTTTTACACAAAGGGAACTAAAACGGAAGTGATAGAAACAAAATATTGCATAAAACAGAAAAAAAACTAAAAAAGAAACATAGTCGATGACTTAACCGCTTTATTTTTATCGCTGTACCAGAAAAAAAAGCTGGTCCAATTCAGCCCCCCTACTTCTAAGAAATGTGTAATTCCTTAGAAAACACTGTCAAGGTCATTCCTAGTAATATTTTTGGTAAAAACGCAGTGCAACAGATGGAACTTTTAAAGACCGTATACATACGCCCTTGGCACTTAACGCTCGGGATTTTCCAACCGCATGTTTACGTCGACGGCAGTTAAGGGGTTAAAAGACAAAATTTATTCATCAGCCCTAAATATTTGCTGGGTGCTTTAAAAGGGCAAGGGAAAAATTTGGCACCCTTTTGATTTAAAGTAAAGAGTTAAAAATTAATACTTATTGTAAGGCCGGTATTTTAAAGTTGGCTAGCTCATTACTAGTGATGGGCAAAATCGATAATTTTAGGTATCGAATACTTTGGTATCGAATACTTATAGGTATCGAATACTTTGGTATCGAATACTTATAGGTATCGAGTACTTTTAGGTATCGAGTACTTTTTTTCAATGTCGGGAAATGAACCTGAAGGGACAATTTTTTTAGGGCCTATCCATAATCACAGACTAATATTCAAAAACCTGAAAGCGATCCATCAAAAAGCCCCGTAGCTACGGGCCTGGAGGTGGATAGAGGCGAAGGATTTGGCGGGGGAAAAACCTAGCCGCGTCAAATTTCTCTCGCGGATGATTAACGACTTGGGTTTGAGCATTGCAAAATGAAAACGGAAACAGGCTGCGTTTGATCTACAGTAGGTATTATAAAGATCACTTCATTGAAAAATTTAAAATGAAATATGTCAATAAAGTATCGATACTTTTGTGGGTATCGAATACACTCGATACCTATAGGTATCGAGTACTTAAGTATTTGGTATCGATACCTGCCCATCACTACTCATTACTAGATATGAGCCTACAAATGCTATTTACGCAGCCCAGGAAGGGCAAGATGAAACATTTATTACGTGCAATTTTACAGAAATTATTTATACTATTACTTAAGCAAAACATTTCTTCATTGGAAACCAAGATGCTCAACTGTTCTTTGATCAATTGTCAATCTCTCAACTACATCAAAATAAGGCGGACTAGCTTTCTCTAATTATGGAATTACTCTGTGGAGAAGAGGAGAAATATACCCCATTATTACAATATATAAATTTCCATGCTTACACTCTCTGCAATTTCTTTCATTTCAGTGATAGTATCAGCTGCTTCCATAAGATCACGATAACGTTCCCTGAAAAAAAGAGTCATTATAAATAGAATGGATATGTAATTAAATAAAATCATAAATATTAAGTAATATCCTTACCCCACCATCTGTCTAAGTTCCTCTTTTTTACGTTCAATGTCATTTCTAAAATAGAAGACACAAGGTTTAGGTAAATTTGCATTGAAAATATTGTAGAAAATGTAATAATTTGTAAGGGGGGTTTTAATTTTATTTACTTTAAAATTTATGTGATAGGTAAATTTCAGCAATAAAAAGTAAGAAAACTAAAGTCTTATGGCTTGAATGCAGGGCAAACAGTCTTACCACTAATTAAAAATCAAATTTATGAAAACAAATTAGCCTATTTCTTTTTACCTTAGCTTCTTTTCTATTTCTTGAATTTCTTTGATTGTATGATTTTCAAATAAGAGATCTGTTCCCATGATTGCCACCTACAAATAAAGCTTGATTGGAGTAACAAAAAAAATTATTTTAGAATATTTAAAACAGTTAAAGGCAGCTTAAAAGTCAAATACTAAATTACCTTGACCTTAAGAATCATTCAGGTATCATTGAAATACTTATAAGCATAAAGATAAAAGGTTAGCTGGTTTATTCAAATCAGGATTATATTTTTTTTTCTTAAAAATTTGACACTAAGGAAGTTGCATGTGTCAGATTTTCAAAAACAAACAAGTGTTCCGTATGGTTTTTTGTATGGTAAAATGAAATATCTAGTCAGTTTTTCAAAAAAATGTACAGGTAATTAAATATTTTAATTTAAAAGTCTAGAAAAAAACATGCGACTGAAAACGTTTATTGTTTAAACTATAAGATGACGTCAACAATAATACCATCAACTCCATTGCTTTACAACAATGTTTAGTGTAAGATGACGTCACTTCCAAACTCTTGGCGTTTTCGCGCGCTTTAAAAAGGGGATTTTTGTTAATTTTTTTGGCAATCAAAAAATTTCTCGATCGGCCTCAAATTTTGGGTAGTTGCTTATTTTTGCAAGAGGAATCGATTAAAAAATTTAAAAAAATCATGCAACTTCCTCATTGCATAGAACATAACTACAGTAAAATCTTGATATTCCAAGCCCTAATCATTCAAATTTCCAATAACTGAGCTATCAAATATTTCTAGAATCCTTTTAAAATGAGAAAACATTAATACAAAAAAGCACCAAAGTAATCAGGGGTTCATCCAGGTTTTTCTCCTAGGGTCCTGTTGTAGAAATTTTGTGAAAATTCAAATGAATTTTGCAAAATTTCAAAACCAGTAGTACAACTTCAGCATTCATAACTTGAAGAATGGACCCAAAACTCAAAAACACTATCTCAAAATGATGAAAACACAAGGTAAAAAAATTTTTTTTTAATTGTTTAGATTTTTTAGCTTATAAAAAGTCTGTTTTTAGGAATTGGAATTTTGTGAAGGGTGCTTGTTTGAAGATAAGAATTTGTAAAGAGTCCTGTTTTGAGTATTATAATTTTTGGGACTTTAAACCTTAAACGGTCCTATTTACTTTCTAGATGAACCCCTGGTAATGTAAAACAGAGATTGATATAGTATTCTTAAAATGACCTTTTAATTACTATCTATTAACAAATTGAATTACAATTTAAAATTTTAATGCTTGTTTTTTGATTTATCAGAACACTTGACACTTGTGCCTGGCTTATCCTAAGGTACTTTTAATTTTTAGCAACCTTTCTTTGTCTTAGAGTAAATGGTAAATGAAGCGAATCCGGCCCGCAAGCTGAATTTGACGATTTTTTTTGTCGCCAAGTGGAAAACCGATGGCATCCGAGCATTGAATTGCTATCGCCAAATTTGGTGCTGAAAATCTGCGGGCCGGATTCGCTTCATTAATCGAGTAAATTTCACCAACTTCACCCAAATTCCTTATGTGGACTTCACTTTATTAAGGATTTACTAGTCTTAAATAACTTGGGCACACCTATGGTCTTCCTCGGTTGCTATTTCAGAGTTGAACCAATAAATATATTTTTTGGTGCAGTTAATATGGAGCACCCTTACTAAAGCTTGTCTAATTTCTTCTTCCTTCCTTATTTTTCTATTTAAAATCCCAATTAGACATGTTCAGACATTCACTCTTGAAATTTAGTTTTAAAAATTACGGTACAGCTTTAGAATAGGTCAACTTTTTTGCTGTCGCCAAGTTGGCGTATTTCATTGCCGATCGGTTGCGCCGGCTGGGTTATCGGTTGCTTACGTCAGCGAGTCAGCTCATCGGTTGGTCATGTCAAGTAGATTGCTCAATCCGGCAGCCATGTTTATGCATATTTATTTTTAGTTGGAAAATAATATACGCTAATTGTAATTATAGAGATCGAAACGGTAGAAAAATAAAAATTAAATGAATTCTCATTTTTATTTTATAATTTCGAGGTGAAATAATTCATTACTCTTTTTGGTTGTTCCATCAGCTTTGAGTTTAATCTGCGGTCTTGTCATTCATTTGCCATTTGCGGCGGCCATGCATGACAGTATACGATGAATCCGCAGCGTGTTATTTCCGTAGGATCTCGTTAGATTTGATTAATTCAATTCAAATTTCTATTGAATAATAAGGTAAGATTGTTCATTCTAGCTATTAGTGCTGGTAATTTAGAGTATTGTTTCTGTTATTTATTTGGGCTTTGAGCCAGTGTAAACAAGATGGCGGCTGGTTTGCAAGGTTGCCGGGTTTCTGGAAGTTCGGGTTGCAATGTTTCTAGTGACTGTTTCCAGCCGGCGCCAACTTGGCGCCGGCTGGAAACAGTCGCCAAAAGTTGACCTATTCTAAAGCTGTTCCAAAATTACTGCCACTATTTTTTTTACGGATTTGAGATTGACAGCTCTATGCTACAGGAATGGGGTTTGGGAAATAGTCCACAAATTAAAGGTGTCCACTTTTTGGGAAGGCTATTCAGGGTAGTTTTATCGAATATTATAACTTAATACGTATCTAATCATTGAGTTTATCTTGGAAATTCAGTTTCTTTTAAACATGATAGATTACTATACAACTAACCAAATACAATATTTGAAAAAATTTTAACACATCTTTCGATTACCTACTATCACATAATACGAAGAATGAAAATGAAAACTTTCACAAGTTTATCAGATCAAGAAGACAATGTTAGAAAGCATTTTAAAGCCTGAAATTGAATTACCTATCAAAATTATTGAGAATTAATACCAAAATATTTCATTTATTTACAAATGTTAGATGATGATTTGTTTTGTTTTCAAATAAATACTCTCCGATACAGTCACGACTACGACACAAGCCTACCTATCGCATTATCGTGTGCAAGAATCTGTGCACAAGAAGCTTTTTTGGAAATGCTAAATCCATGGGCGGATTTGATTGAAGGGGGTGCAAAGGCCTCCCAACTCGGCCGTGCAACGTCATAACTTTCACTCATCTTTGACGTCACTCCATAGACTTAACATGGCAATTTTCACTCACGTTTGGCGTCATCGTCCGGAGTTGGGTGGCCATGTATATAGAGGGTCTTGGTGCAACGCACCCCCAACGTTTTGAGACAATTCTATTTTTATAGGTCAAATCATAAATCAAAATAGTAAATCTTAAATTAATATGGTATTGATCAGAAATATCTCGGAGTAATGATAGTCTAAAAATAATAATAAATATAATAGAGTTTTAAAATATCTTATCTCAAAGGTCAAATGTTTCCATAAAACAACTTTATATATTTTAAGAATGGGCATTCATTCTGATCACCATGCATTTAAAAAAATACTTTCTTGAGCTGAACTCGAAGACAAACCACACTGATCCTTCCTTGGGTACACTAAATTGGTAATAATAAATTACAAGTAATCAAAATGTGCCCCAAAAGAGTGTCTTTATGTGAAGTATCCGAGCACTATATTAACTGCTGCAGTAATACTTATTTCCACCAATTTTATTGCAAAAAGTTCTTTAGGGAATTAATTTTTTTAGTGATAGGTAGCTCTCATTGTTGAACTGAAATTTCAATCAGGGGCGCTGGGTTTTGAAAATCAATGGGGTTGCTCATATTCACTTTATGAAAGTCAGGGCTGTAACAAAACTTTTGTATCGGGGGATTGTCTCAACGATATTTCTAAGGTAACATTAAAACAGTACATTTATACGTTAAGTTTTAGTTAATTCTAAAAAATAGTATTTGAATTGTCTTGTACATAATGTTAAAGTTTTATAATGTGAGTTTCAATGGGGGTATTTTTTTCATTTTGAAACTCTTTGGGGAACCCTTCTTCCAGAACCACTTCTTGTAAGCGGCAGCATTTTAAAAAAGAAATTCACTGTATAAGACATCCAAAAACTTAGATGAGGGTTTAGGAGGGGTTCTCCCTTATACAAATTTTTAAAATTTGACCCTCAAAAGTAGTGTTTTGTAGCAGTTAAGTAATTTTGAGACTATTTGACGGACCTGGAAAAAGTGCCCGAACCTACGAACCTGGTTCGGGGGAAGCCCATGCCAGCTCCATAGGAGCAATACATAAGGTTTGGGTAAATTTGATTAGGTTCGGGGGAAGGTTTCAACTTTTTCCAGGTCCGCTATTTGAGTTTCATTAGAAGAGAGTTGCTCCTTGTAAGTTGCAGAATTCAAGGGAAAAAGCAGTAGTATAAAGATTAAGTCATTCAAGATTTTCAAGATTAAGTCATTCAAGATTTTCATGGGGGGCTACACCCCCACTCAAGTTATAAGGGTTGCTTGAGCACCCCTGGAGTCGGCGTCCCAGATTTCTATATACAATATATAATTCATATATTAGAATATTTTACTAGAAATTTTATTATACTGAATAAAACCTTAACAGGTTTAAATTTTTTCTTCTATCTGCACTGATTAATGTTTAATACATTATAAAATAGTACAAAATTCACGGATTTCCATGGTAATCATAAAAGAAAAAATTAATTGAATACAGTCAGTGCAGCTTTGTTGGCATAATTAAATATCAATTACTAGGTACCAAGACCAAGAATGAGCCCTGTGCTCTTTTGGTGCTTCTTTATTATGTTTTCTGTCCTAATCAATTTTTTGTTCATTATGAATGTACAACAAAATATATATGTTATTTGAAATTAACTCTGAAGAAATCAACACATAATTTCTTAGCAAGCAAGAGTTTTATTTATTATTTTCATTTTAAAAATACCACAATGATAATTTTAAAAAGAACTGCAAAAAATAAGAAAGTAATCCATTTAATATTATTGAATGTAGATAGTACAAGGACTCTCCACAGCTGATGACAGTTAAATAAGACAAAAATTTTAGTGTACATAAAATCCTAATTAAAAAAATGGCTATTGACTTATGAGCATTAAAAACATTAAGGGGATAGAATACATTCAATACTTTAAGCTGTTCTAAGGATGTAATATAAAATGTATTACAATATAATGGCATGTACAGAAAGTGATTTTTTGTAAACAAAACTTTATAATAAAGCTAAAATATCTAATTTATACATTCTTATATTTACAAAACCTTGACTATAGGGAATGGTTCAATCTGTAGGATATTTTCGTTTCACAACATGTATCTTCTTGTTAGAGACAGCAACAACGTAAAAATGGTCATCATAGTTTACTGCAAATAAAATACAGGGAATATTTGAAAGTGTTGACACTTATCTTACTACAGCTGTTTTGTTATCAAATTAGGAATGTATTATTTTTTAGACAAACTAAAAAAAACCACCAGAATGATATATCTTCACCTTAATATCAAACACCACTATCTACTACTATTCCACTATGACAAATTTCGGAAATCCTGATCCTTGGCAACTTATACTAATTAGATTGGTTTTGATCTTTCCAGCTCGATCATGTCAGCACTTACGAACCAATCGAATCCATTGAGCTTCTCTGCTGGTTATTCCGATTCCCAAAGCAGACCAGAAGACAGTGTTATTTGATTCTAAGATGATATCATCTGAGATATGTAGGGGAGACCGGGGATGGATGGGACACTGGGTAGGATGGGACACCTTCAATAAATCTTAAAATTATAAATAAAATTAGTTTTTGAGTTTTCCACCAGGTAAAGCCATCATGGCTTCATACTTGTTGCTGTTTACTATTTTAATTGCAAGCTCCTCCAAGTTTCTGAATGAAAAAGATGGTTTCACTACAGCAAAAGTTAACTAAGTATTACACTTTTCAAAGTGAATTTTCAATCTGATTCTTGGTTGCTTTCTTAATGGTTTATATTGTTTTCTAAACAGAATAATGTATTCTTTATGAATATATAGTTGAGTTAAGCCTAAAAGCTACAGTTCTTTTGAAAGAACCTAATTTTTTAAAACTGTTGCTACCGGGGTGGGATGGGACACCATGACTTGGGGTGGGATTGGACATGCCCAATTCCTCTCAATACCTAAATACAAGCTATTGCATACAATTCTTTAGATACCATTGTTTTGAAACTGATTATTATTGCAGTTGAAAACATATATTTTTAGATTGAAGAAGAATTTAAACTATTTTGTATTTTTCACTTATAAGTTAATATAGGGTAAGTAGGTTAATATAGGGTACTTATAAGTTAATAGTAGTTAATTTTTCGAAGTAAATATAGGGTAAAATAACTGATATTTTTGTAATAAATCTTTAAAATGTGTAAAATACTTCCATCTTTGTGGTTTTTAATCATATATTTAAAAAGTAATCATAAATTTTAATTTGAAAAGATATGTCCCATCCCACCCCGGCCCGGGATGGGACACTTTTAGAGGTTACTTTAATTGGTTCATAAATCCCAAGTTTTGTTTGCTATCACTTTGGTTATATTTTTAAACATGTTAAAATGTTCTGAGATGTTAGTTTGAAAGTTTCAAATTTATACAATGAAAACTTAATTTTAAAAAATTTGTTCTTGGAAAAAGTGTCCCATCCCTCCCCGGTCTCCCCTACACAATCTTTCTTGGTGGCTAAAGCTGAACTTTCTTTTATTCTTAATTACACTATATCTAATGTTAAAATATAATATAATTGAGGTGTTTGTAGCAACAATGAGCTAAGTCATGTTAAGCTATTGAGTTAACTCATTGTTTTTAGATTCATCTCAATTAATAATAATAAAAACTTTCTTAAAATACTAATAACCAAGTTTTGGTTTTAACAAATTACACAATCAATAATTTTAAAGAAATTTGATTGTTAAATTCAATGAATTTGAAAAAAAAAGTAGAAACACATACTTGATAGTTTTTTGAATCCACTCTCATTTTCTAAGAGAGAAAGAAGTCCTTTATCAGCTCCTTTCATCATTTGATAAAACAAATTTGCTACCTGTTCATTATATTCCAATTCTCCTCCAGACTAGAAAGAAAGTTTAAAAGTATTATTATATTAAATTTTTGGAAATATTAATTAGATTCACTTTTAGTTAAAGCTATCTTATTCAAGTGCACATTTAGAATCAAAGTTATTTGATTTACCAATAGATAACAGTGTATACATGAGTGGAAAAATGTGAAAACTTTAAAATATTTAATTAGCAAATCAAGTTACTCCTTCGGTAAATGAAGCAAATCCGGCCCGCAAGATGAATTTGGTGATTTTTTTGCCGCCAAGTGGAAAACCGATGGCATGCGAGCATTGAATTGTTATCGCCAAATTTGGCGCTGAAAATCTGCGAGCCGGATTTGCATCATTAATCACTCCTTTTAACACAATGCAGAAGTTAGAGGTGCAGAATATGTACGAACGCCCGAACAATGTTCTGAGGAAATTCAAGCAGCTCTGGGGAAATTTTTCCCCAAGATAGAAAAAAACTAAAGAATTCAGTCATCATTAGCTCTGAGACAAATATTTTGTGTAGTGACTGCATCATAACCTCCAAATTCAACGAAAATCTTTACCAAATAGAAAGTTCATTCTACTTACAGATACTATTGCTCCGTCTTCATTAATCACCATGAACCCCACTTGGTGATGGATCTTTTCAGCTGAAAATGCATTCATTCTGAAAAGAATTTAAATGACTTTTCTCTGTTTGAAATATTTGTGCACATTGATAAAATGTAAACAAAGTTAATCCACGATAAAAAAAAGAACGTAGTAACGAGAAAGAAATTACCTGTACAAAATTTTTTTTGTGAGGTATTTGTCTAAATATTAGATTAAGTTGAATACTTGGATATTTCTTTTTAAATATTTGTATTCTGTCAAGTCAAGCACGATTACAGACAAGACAAGATCATGTGGTTTTGATTTGAGTTTTGTAGTACTCTTCTTAACAGAAATGTAAACTAGAATAATTATGGTAGTGTAGCTTACACCACAAACCAAACCAAACACCAAGCACAAAAAGAAGCGAAGTGAACTACTGATTTATTTTCATTTTGGTCGAGGCCGAAGGTTGTCGGAAATTTCTAAATTTTGTTGAAGCAACTGCAAAGTAAGTACCTTTTCAACTTATTTTCTATAAATTATTTGCGTTATTTTCTACATGTTTAGCTTCCTTAAATATTTCGAGATGATAATGTGGAAATAAGAATCAAAATCACCTGTCTAAAAATGCAATCTGCAGTAGTATCCAAAACCATAGTTTTGTTATTTTCCCATTCATTAATCATGTGTTGAAGTTTTCTTTTCAGGGTTATTCATAATAATAGAAATAATAACGAGTGAATAAGTTTGAGACTGGAATCTGTTCTGGTTAACCACAGTCTGGTTAATCTGGTCTGAACCACGGATAATCGGGGTTCTACTGAAATACCTATTGTCAAATTTTTAGGTTTTATTTGTTATAACTTTAAATTTTGATTGTGAAGTGTGCAATTTGTGTTGATTTTTTCACTTCAATTCTGAGTAAATCTAAAGAATCCAGGTCTAGACGACATTTTTATCGATATTAGGTGTTGCCATTGCCATTCATTGGCGAGTAAGCAATTCATCTGATTTAGAACTGGGTTGCAAAAATCCACTTTTTATTGCCATTTTTTGGTGTAGGTCCGAATTCTTTGGATGAACCCAATTATGTTATTCTCACTGAAAACTGCCTAGCCATCTAGATAAGTGATGGCAAACCTAATGCATAGCTGCAAAGTAGGGGAGAGGAGGGAGGAATGGGACAATTTTCACTAAATATTTTTTTATTCATTATCCCCTGCTTATTCATAGATGCAAATGGTTGGATAATAAACTTACATGTTTTAACTTAATTTTATAAAAATGTACAGTTCTTAAATGTTGTTTAATTTTAACACTTTTGATCATTCAAATTAACAAGAATTTTGTCCCATTCCTCCCTCATGGGTGGGAGGAGTGGGACATGAGTATGGGAGGAATGGGACACTTTTGAAAAGTAAAGAAAATTAGTAAAATGTAATAATGAGAAAGGGCCTAGTATTTTACCTACTATTCTTTTAACCTTTGCCCACATTTTTAAACAGCTTTCAATTTTATATCTATTATAGAATAATTTTTAAAAAATATTTAGTACACTTGAACTCTTTCCCATGGTGTTAAGAATCAAAAATTGAAATACAATGTAATACTTGGAATTGTTTATTCAAGAAAAGAAAAGCATTTCAATTGAAGCGATAGAAAGCTATCAGAAATTAATATTTTCAAATTTTGTTTACATTTTTGCAGATTTTGTTTAAATTTTTCAGAGTGTCCCATTCCTCCCTCCACACATTGTTTTTAAAATATAACTTTTCACATAAACTATGCTGGTGTTAGGCTTTATGAAATTGCAGATTAGCATAAATTATATCTTTTAGATTACAATGGCATTATATAATGTTTGTTCTACAAATTACATGAGAAATGAAATAAAACTCAAGATAGACTGGATATTAACTTTGGAAGTGGGAAAATCAAATTTTTACAACTATAAACAGAAACTTGCTGCTGGATAAACTAAATGAAGGAAATAACAAGAAGCTATAAGAAGGCCATCTAATGACCAAATTGGAAATAAAATAAACTGATTTATTTTTCCAGAATTTCAGCTGTCCCACTCCTCCCACTGTCCCATTCCTCCCTCCTCTCCCCTACTCCTATTGGTACATTTGTATTAGCCCGTCCATTCGCCAACGGGTGATAAGTCACCAAGTCTGGTAAACCCCGCAACACTACCGTTGATTCTGGTAACCCTGGAAAATGTAGCGAAATCGCGCTAGTTCCGATCACTGGCGCAAGCGCGTGCAATTTGAATTGGTAAGCCCATGGGTGAAATAATGTGTGCGCACCTTGCAGGTTGTTTTGAACGTAAATTCAACAGTATTTACAAGGTAAGAACGAAGACTGCATCTGAAACAAGTAAGTGAGACTGTTTTCAAACAAACAAAGCTTTATTTTGGGGGCTTGAATTCTTGAAGGTTTTTCAGAATCATTTGAAACAAATTTTCGTTTTTGTGCAATCGGCGCCACACGAATTCTGAAAGGTAGGAGTCTAAATGCTTTCGTGTCGTTCCATGGTGAACTTTGTTGCGCCATTTTGACAAGCCCCAGAGTATTTCAATGTTTTGCGTATGCACGCCGGTGGTAGGATCGACAAAGTTGTAGCTGTGATTTACCTGGAAATGCTCAAATCCAGCTGTTTCCAACTTGGCTGTTTTGTATCCCTTCCAACAATCAGAATAAATGATCTGCCATTTTGCAAGTAAGTGCTAAAAAAATTATTTTTATGCTCTTACCGAGTGATATATCCGTAGTTTTGGTACATCCAAGAATACTGATTCCCCTTCTGAATCCTTACTGTTTCTGATTACCCCACAACGAGTTTGGTTATAGTTAGGGCAGGGGGGGGGTTTGGGGGGGGCGGCAGCCCCCCCAACCACATGAAACTTTTATTTTTTATTTCTGATGTTAAAAAATGTGTTTTTCAGCGATTCTGATAAAATCCCGTATTTTGGCGAAGTTGGCGAAAGCGATGGACGGGCTATACGAAAGTACCCTCCTATTTTATCGGAGTTGCTCCTAATTTTGGTTTCTTCTCCGATAATCCGATTTTCCCCTAAAAACTGATTTTTCTATTTTAAAAAATACTTATGTTTAAATCGTAAAAGACAAGCGAAATGAAAGAATAGTGCCATTTAAAGAACAATTTATCTTTCAAAGAACATGTTATTAAAAGTAAGATGAGTGAAATATATGAATTCAATATTACATTTTCTTTTTAAGTTTAAGGTATCCGCCTACCCCTAAAAAGACAATTTTCGACTTTTTCGTCGAAAATTTGGTTCTTACATTTTCAAGTAGTTTAGACTTTTATCTTTCTAAAACTGTTTTCATTTTACTTGTAGGTGAATTAGAAAAGAAATTACAGCATTATTAAAACAGATAGTCGTGTGCGATCGTATACAAATATAAACTTTAAAGCTGATTTTCTCAGAACTAAATTTTGCATAAAAACCCTCCACTATTTACATGATTACTCAAAAACTATCCAAGATATTCACTCCAAATTTAAAAGTATATTAATCATACTGTTATTAACCAGATGGAGCACAGATTTTTATGTAAGTTTGTTATTTTTGTTTTTATTGATGTTTTTTTGTTAAAGGGTTGTAGAAATTTTGAAATTTTTCACTTACCTTTACATTTTATGCTGTAAAACAATTACTTTTCAAAATATGTCTTAGAAAATGGTCCAATCTAAAGATAAGTGTTATACAATACGTGTGTCCAAAGGAAATTTATATAGGGGTAATAGTTTTTGGGCAAGAGCGAGAGGGGTTTTATAAAAATTCACTTAAATTTTACTCTAATTACCCCATATTTTAGAAAATAATATAATTAATTTTGTTTTTTTTTTAGCATTGATCAATGTTTTGATGTACACTTAAACTAAATATTAAAAAATAATTTTTGTAAATCAAGTATTTCAAAAAAATGGTCTCAAAGGTAGGCGGATACCTTAATTTTTCCAGAAGGCATTAATTTCTGGTATGGTAAGGGCAAGAACCACGATTATTTAAATCGTTTTGGACGCCTGTAGTTTTAACTTTTAGATGATTTTGTTTTCATCTACTTTAAGGGGGGTGTTGTTTTTGTTTCTTCATACACTTCGTTTTAGGTTTTTATCTAAATTATTTGTGCTTCGTAGTTCTACTATGAACTAAAAAAGCTGCTTAAATTTTTCATGACTGTAAAAAAGGGGGTGAGCTTCCATGTGTAGTCTATGAAAGTACTCCTATTTTCCCCCATCAGGTTGGCAGCTATGCTAATGGCATGCGTGCCACTGAGAAAACAAGACAACAAGAATTACCAGATAATCTAGAAAACCCGTCTTCTATATTACTAGTTGCAGAACTTAATTACTAATTACTAAAATTCATCCTTCTATTTAAATTTTAGGCTTGTTGTAGAAAAGGAAAACCATGTCGTTGGCAGATGAACTTCTGGCTGATTTGGAAGATGCCGGAGAAGCAGAAGATGAGCATCTTTTGCAGTTGGATGCTCCTGTCCAAGAAGTGGAAGACATTCCTATGGAAGTGGACACGTCATTTCAGACTATTAGAGCTATAGCTAAACTGAGAGACAGTGAACAGGTTACTTGTTATTTAGATTGTTTTCCATTCAAAATAAAATGCTTACTTTCAGTTTAATGAATACATCATAATCTGTTTGAATGACTGAATTCTTTGGGTGGGTGTATGAAAAGTCGGAATAAGTTAACTTTTAAGTGTAACAGTTTTCATTCTTTGTTTTAGTTGCAAAGAGTTATGCGTGAGATTCAAGAACGGAAAAAATCGGACAGAAAAGAAGGTAATTATGCATTTTCTTATATTTCATTAATATATAGTTGATCCATATTTTAATGTTACCTAACCACACATCAGAGAAAATTTGTCTAATTAAATTAATATAAAAATGTTTATTGGTTAAATGAAAAAACTACTAAAAATAAAATACACTATTGCAACTGGTTTAATTTTAGAAAAAAATGTCAGCTGCCTAATGTTTACCTTGCATCTCAATGTATTCTAGCATCTTAATAATCTGCTCATTAATTATTTCCATACTTAGAAAAGACTAAAAAGACCGGCTTTACAAAATGTGTTCACCTGAATTTAAAGCCTGAGCATTAAGGGTTCCTTTGTGATATAATTTCAATCTTTTTATGGGATTCTTTAAATCTATTTAAGTGATTCTCCAAGTTTAAAAAATACTTTTTTCTGTGTGTGTTTTACACATTAATAGTGAGATTGAAGAAACCTGTGTATTGGTTTTATATTAAAACAAAATGTAGTTTTAAGTAAAATATCACATGAATCAAGGAAAATATATGTAAATTAGACATAGTTAAATAAGTTTTTACTTTTTGATATTTATAGTAGAGTGATTTCTAAATTAAATAATAACCTATAAATTTCATAAACCAGGGGTCTGTCCAGACTTTTTGTGAAGGGTCCGATTTTTTAAAAATTGTGAAAATCTACTCGTAATTTTGTGAATTTTGTTTGTTAAATGAGTTCTTTTCAGCCAGGAGCCTGTTTTTGTGAAAATAAGCTCACAAATTTGCAGTATTGTGAAAAATAGTGGCCATTTAAAGGACAAAATACTTTGTGAAGAGTCCGTTTTTAAGGTTAAATACGTTGTGAAAGGTCCGTTTTCACAATAAAACATTTTGTGAAGGGTCCGAAAACGGACCCAAATTTCTTCTAAACTGACCCCTGTAAACACTAAAATAAATTTCAATATAAATTTTTTGCCCGTTATTACTGTGGTATAAATTAAAACTTTTTGATTTTGTAATAACTTCTTTTACTTAATTTAGCTATTGGACCTGTTGAAGCTGATCCTGAATATCAGTTAATCGTAGAAGCCAATAATCTAGCAGTTGAAATAGATAATGAAATAAGTAAGTACTGTTACGTTTTCGTCAAAGAGAACAAGACGAGGTTACTTTGATAGGGTAGGGTTTATTTGATGATGATGAAATTATATACAAATGAAAGTCCTATTTACACTATTTACAAATTACAAATGGTAACTCAGTCCAAGATGATCGTACCAGTCCTCACGAGTCGTCAGGAAGACACTTTTCTCACAACACAGTCCAATGATGACCGGAACAGTCCTAACACAGTTCTGTTAAGATAGCCTTAAATAATGTCCAAACACAGTTCTACAATCAGCACACACGAAGAACAGCAGTTCACAGGTTAAGGGCAAGCTTCACTCGCAGGCTATTCCCGATAATACAAAACGATGATTCCCAAACAGTTCCACTCAGTCGCTGGAACACTCTCGAAGACGGCTAACTCTCCTCAGTCTCGAAGAAGGCTAACTCTCCTGCCGCGGAATCTCCACCGAGGATCTAGAAGACAATCTCCTATTCGCTTACAGCACTCGTACAACAAAATCGCATAAGCAGGACTCCACACGAGTCTTCAATCGCTCACAACGCACCTTCGCTCGAACCAAGAATTCCACCAACTTCACGAGCCTTCAGTCTCTCTCGAGTGGGCCCACTATCTCTCGGCCCTCACACACACCGGTCTTCTTCCAGTCGCTACTCAGTCCCTCCGCATCGCAACCTTTCACCCTTATATAGTAGGGCCGGCCGCAACTAGAGGGCGCCCGAAGAATCTCGAATGCACGAGGCTGTCTCGCAGGGAAGGATCTCGCTGCTTCGCTAAGGGGCGCGTATCTTCCGGAAACTTCTTTAATTTTGGTTTGCGTCCCGCGTAACAGTACATAATAAAAAGTATAATCACAGTACAGGGAAAAATTACATATAAACAAAGTAAATTTTTTTTTTTGTAGTTATTATGGTTTTCTTACTTTAATATTAATGTCCAGTCCTTTTTTCAAGATTAAAGCAATACAACTTGGGCATTTCAAAGCTAAAAGAACCAGCAAAAAAGTTCAATTTATCCAAAACTTAAAGTTTAAAAAGATTCAACAGAAAGTTAAAAGAACTAAGTTCAAATTAGTGACATAGTTATGCAAGTTCCTTATGGGTCATTCCATGGCAAATCAACACAAGGTTGGGACCTCGATGTCTCAGATTTCCATAATTTTTGGTTTATAGGTAGTACCCATGGAGAATAAGAATGAACCAGTATTAAAAATTTATTTTCTTAAATGTTTTTAATGGATTTTTGAAAATGCCCAAAACTGCCTAATTTTGCAATTTTTTCAGTCACAAAATCCTTTATAACTCAAGAACGAATTAAGGTAGAAAGTTAGTTCTCCTTTTAAAGGTGTTTTTATAAGGTCAATGTAATGTGCAGCAGTCACTTAGTATGTGGAGTAAAAAAATTGTTTATAAGCTTTTCAAATTTTAAATTGAACGCTTGAAAAACACCCCTCCCTTCGATTTTCTTGGAAAAAATATATTTTAATCTGACTTATTAGCTAAGGTATGCAAAATTTCAAGGTAAAGAAATGATGGGTTTCGGAGCTATGAGTTTTTAAATAAGTGTAACACATGAAAATTCAGGAAAATGATACAGAAAATGAATAATTTTACTAGTTTTTTACAATTTCCTTTACTCTTTTAGTGATTATATTCCTAACATTGACTTATTAGCTTAAGTTAATTTGACATGGAATGACCCTTATGTAGCACAATTTTGCAGTCTAATTCTATAATATTGATGAAATCCTAAAATTTTTTACTTGTGAAAGTTTTTAAATGTTATTAATATTTTCTCTTTGTAATTATTTTCATGAATCTTTATAATATGAAATAGTCATGTATTTTTCTATTTTAAATCAATCAATTTCTCTTAAATTTAACATTGCTTTCCATTTTTTAATACAGATATAATCCACAAGTTTACAAGAGATAAATATTCAAAAAGGTTTCCTGAATTGGAATCTCTTGTTCCTGTGCCTCTTCAGTATGTATCAACTGTAAAGGTATGTATTGTTATCATGTTTCATAACTATGCTATGCACATTAATTTAAATGTTGATTTTTGTATCCAAATGTTTGATATTAGTTTTACTTCGGTTACATTTTGACTTTTATTGCGTTTCCTAAAATCCTCCATTCTTTTAGTTGTTATACCAATATTTAATAAAAAACCCCAATAGGTTATATGTTAATGTTCATTCAGGCTTATAGTAAAGTGGCTATTTGTTTAAAAATAACTTTGGTATTCAAAAATTCATTTTTATTTAACTTGGTATTGATTGGCCAGTTCTGGATGATTTTTATTTTAGGAGCTAGGAAATGATTTGGACAAAGCTAAAAACAGTGAGATTCTACAAGAATTCCTCACACCTGCGACGATTATGGTTGTAAGTGTATCAGCTTCAAATACTCAAGGGTAAGTGGACATTTTACATAATGATACCTTAATGTGTGTGACAATATAAATTTTTTTAAATGCTGTTTTTCTCTTTAGACAACATTTGTCGGATGAAGATTTAAAAATAATATTCGAAGCTTGTGATATGGTAAGTATTTTCTTTGATATGTTTAAATTTTGTAATTAATATGTAAATGAAAAAGTAACTGGATTATCCTGTGAATAGGCATAAATTTTATTTGTGACTGTATTCCAGTATTCCCTATTAACCCCTTCTTGGATGTTTTATTTTTCCATTTCTAACCCAAAATTTTAATTTTTTTATGGTCTAAAATTAAAATATGTTGTATTTAGACACTGATAAGTGCAAACATTTTTATCCCCGGGCCTATTTTGCCCATTTTACAAGTGTTCAAATATTTGAAAATTCGCTTACTGATATGCAGTTTTTTCCGCAATACACCTACTTAACCATTGCATTTTCCACAGTTTTTTTTATTGAAATATTATGAATTTATATAAAACAATATTTTTGACTCTCTGAAGTGTTTGAGATAATTATCTGTTCTTAAAAAGAATATTTAAATATAATTTATGTCGCGCTTTCTGTTTTCATGTTTTTCTTGCAATGTACCTGCATTAGAAAATCGCCATCAACCTTTACGATTCATGGATCTTTACTCAGACCATTGATAGGGGTCCAGAACATCTTTCTACAAAATTTCCAGGACCTCTGAGGAGGGCTATTGAGTTTTAAGGGGTCAGCAGAAGAAGAAACAGTAGTGGGAACTTTCAATGGAAGGTCCGTGACGGTTTTATGGCTTGTAAATCTCCAGTCCAGTCTGGAACGTCCCTTGAATTCTTCGCATTTGTTACTGAATGGGGAAGAAATTGGAAAAGTGCATTGGGACAAGTATAACAACAAAATAACCCACAGCGTGACGAATTATATGCGCATCGCATGACATGCGACCGTACAGAAATGAGCCACTTTGTGTTGGACGTATGACATGCGTCAGCGACAGAGAAGGGGTTAAGAGTTAGCAAGATATTTGAATTAGATAAAATAAAAATATAAATGGATAGAATTTTCTGTTTTCAAAAGTTAAAGGGAAGAGTTAATTAAGGTTTTTAATAATTTACAAAATACATATTAACGGAGTTCATTATAAAAAACATAAAAGGTGAAATTTGAGTAGAAAATGTATTGTATGTATCTGAAAAGTATCTTTTGCCAAGTAATTTAGTGCTATTTAGATTCAATGTTTTTCTTTCAGGGAATTGAACTTGATAATTTTAAACAAGATATTTATACATATGTGGAGTCTAGAATGTCATTCATTGCTCCCAATTTATCTGTGATAGTTGGTGCTTCCACTGCAGCCAAATTAATGGGTAAAATTCTTCGTTTTAATTTATTGTATCATTTCTTTTCTTGAAGTTTTAATTGGAGAAGTTTGACTATTATTATTTAAAGATCTGATTGGTAACTTTAAAATGTGCATGAATTTTGCTTCCTAAATTATTTCATATGTTTTATGTTTTCATGATCTTGCAGACTAATTTCTTTATCTTGGTAGGTGTTGCTGGAGGTTTGAGCAACCTGGCTAAAATGCCTGCTTGTAATATTCAAGTCTTAGGATCCCAAAGGCGAACATTAGCTGGGTTTTCTACCACTGCTATCATGCCTCACACTGGATTTGTTTACTCAAGCATAATAGTTCAAAATACTCCAGCTGTAAGTTTTAAAACTTTATATTTGCTATATGACAGGTTATTAACAAATAACCATTTATTTTCATACACCTTAAAATTAATATCAAAGATATTATACTTTTGCCTTAAAAATCCATCAAACGAACAAAAAAATGCATGTAACTCAATTTGAGATAGATAGCTTTTTCCTCATAAAAAGCTCTAGGTTTAGATTTCCTGCTAAAAGCTCTCTAAATTTGATTGATGAGTTTCTGGCTTATCCAGACTGGTTTAGTTACTTACTATTTGGATGAATGTTCCTCATTTTAAGGTGCATTCCATTCTTCCAGGACTTGAGGCGTAAAGCAGCTAGGCTAGTGGCAGCCAAATGCGCTTTAGCTTCTCGGGTTGATGGGTTCCACGAGTCTTTGGATGGGTCAGTTGGCCATTCTCTAAGAGAGGACATTGAGAGAAAGCTGGACAAACTGCAGGAGCCTCCGCCTGTGAAGCAAGTAAAGCCTCTTCCAGCACCCATCGACCAACCCCATAAAAAGCGTGGAGGCCGCAGGTACTTTATTTATCATGCAGTTTATAATTCGAGTGATCTGAATAGTGTGTTAGCCATTATTATGTTACAACTTATTGCCCTAACAGTTATTCATTGCTTATCTTAATATAAAGATTAGTTATGTATCCCGTTTGCTAAGATCATTGATACCCTCTAATTTTTAAGCCTGACAGATTTCTACATGCAAATTCAACTGGAAAATTATGATTCCAGAAATTATTTAATTTTATACAGTAACGGACCCTTTATCCGGGAACCCAAAATCCGGAAGGACCCGAAATCCGGCTCGCGTTTATAATTTGTTTTTTTATATTTTGAAGAATTTTTAGTAAGTAAATGCTGTTACGACGCGCAATGGTTGCGCGCGCCTTTTGCGACATCGTCTCGGTGCGGAATGGGACGATTCGGCGTGGGCCGACGCGGCCGAATCGTATCGTCCCCGCGCTTAAACAGCCGTTCCAAAATCGGCTGCTGCTTCGCTAACGCTATCGGTTCTTGCCGCGACGACCCACGTGATTTGCCGGAAGTTTTTTGTGCTGGATCCGTTACGATTGGAACGGAGTATGTCGTTTCAGCGGGTATTTTGGTTTTACTAAAGCAGCTGCGTCTTTAATGGCGTTTTTTCCGGAACGGACCTAAAATCCGGAAAATTCCGAAGTCCGGGATGATGTCGGCCCCGAGCTTGCCGGATAAAGGGTCCGTTACTGTAGTAGGTACTCTTCCTAGAAACTTAAATTTTGGTTATTAAAAATACTACAGCTTTTAATACTTCCAAATCTTAATAAAAATCACAATTTCACTTTTTTTTCTAAACTATCATAAAATACTGTCGTAAAATCGAATATCAAATTTGATTTTCTAAAAAGAGGAAACTGCCTTTCTCTTGATGGGTAGTTGTTACTCATTTTAAGAACTAAATTCTAGAGTTTCCATGCTTAGCTAACCATTATGTTTTTCATGTCCTCTGTTACGGCTGATGAACCTTTTATTTCTGAACCTATGCTATGTTCCAGTGGGTTTCTTCATGTAATGTATAGATAGTGTGCAGTACCTGGTGACTGGTTAAAACTCATCCAAGTCTTACATGGAGAACAATCAGAAAATGGTAAAATTTTGCTAATGCTAAAAAAAGTACTAAATTTTATTCATTGTATGTCTTTTTAGAGTAAGAAAAATGAAAGAAAGATATGCCATCACAGAATTCAGAAAGCAGGCTAATAGAATGAATTTTGGTGAAGTAAGCATCTTTTTATAAGATTCTTGTTTTAAAAAATTATGAAGAAATTACTTGCTATAAGTTTGTCATTTAAACCAATACATGTTACATTTTATCCCAGGACTATCCAAAAATTGTATGATCCATATAAATTTTTCTGTAATAAAATAGAAAATATTCCATACATTTAAATATTATGTACATTCCCAAAATTATGATTTTTTGTAATATTTTCTCTAAATTTCCTGAAATGCAAAATTTTTCTAATTTCAAGTTGTTTTGGTTATAAATGATTTATGTATGTTTTTAAACCTTATTAGATTGAAGAAGATGCTTATCAAGATGATTTGGGGTTCAGCTTAGGACAAGTTGGTAAAGGTGGTACAGGTCGTATCAGGGCACCACAAATTGATGAAAAGACCAAAGTTCGAATTTCCAAAACTCTTCAGGTTTGTGTTCAAATTATTTTATTATTCCTTTATAGTCATTAATCAAATAAATATTTTTTTGAATATCTTTTAACATTGTGTTCAGTTATTTATTTTAATTTTTATCATATCTTGTGATTGTTTTTAATTGCTAATTAAAGCTCTCAGGTAAAAATAGCTTTTAAGTTATGTTTTTATGATGTATAATTTTTTAATGTTTTAGTCCATATCTATTCATTTAAACTACATTTTAAGTGGTAAATAGCATGATTTAAAACTATTCATTGGAAAAAAATCTAGCAAAGATTTTATGAGCTTAGTATTTTTGGGTGATAAAGCATAGTGTTCATGAATGTAATATTTTCTCCAAAAAATCATTTAAAATAAGCTGAAATAATTTGGTTTTAAAGTATGCTTAAAAACCAGTTGCTTAAATTATGTCAATCATGTATCATCTTCATATAATACAAAAGTTCTTTCTCAAGAATGCAAACTATAAAAGAGAAAGTTAAATTCCCACAGTTATAAGAGCAATAAAAAATCTATTTATTCTTCTATTAGAAGTTAATGTTTTTTCTACCAAATTAAGCTTGCTACTTTGATTATTTACTCTTTATTCAATAAAGTAATATTTATGTTCAAACTGGTAGCAATTAAATGCTCTAGTCATAAATGTTATAGGAAGATTAGTTTGACAGTAGTTTTTATTATACTTATTTAAAAAAATGTGGATCAAATTGGTTTATTATTTAAACACTGTAACAACATTTTTTTGTGTGTTGCAGAAAAATCTTCAGCGGCAGCAGGTATGGGGTGGAAGTACGTCAGTTCGCAAGCAAATATCTGGAACAGCTTCAAGTGTTGCTTTCACGCCATTACAGGTAAGAAAAATGAATATGAGTTTTACTTATAAGTTTTATACTTCAAAAATATGTAATTTACTTACTTTAGGGATGTTTTCTTTTGA
Source organism: Tetragnatha versicolor (assembly GCA_024610705.1). Lineage (NCBI taxonomy): Eukaryota > Metazoa > Arthropoda > Arachnida > Araneae > Tetragnathidae > Tetragnatha > Tetragnatha versicolor. Next base: position 31,018,672 of record JANDEH010000002.1, on the reverse strand, counting down.
GTGCTTTAAAAGAAGGGTTGAATTTATTAATTTTTAACTTGATAATTGAAAAGGTGAGTGAATAAAGGAAGTATGTAACATTTAAAAAAGGAATGGGTGAATAGGGCATATTTTGACTTAGATTTTATTAAGTTACTATCTTGGACCATGGCATTAAGAAAATATATATGCGCTCAAAAGATCTCTACAAAAACTGTTGTGCCTTACATCACGAAACAAGCTTTTTATTGCATACCTCCTTCCATTCAGCCCTTTAATCTTATTATTTAAAATTATAAAACAATTATTATATAAAATTCTATATAGTTTAAAAGGTCACTATTATGTAGAATTAAAACTAGTGGCTAATGTTTCAAAAGTACTGAGATTATATTATCTGGCAATGTCAACTTTTATAGGTATGAAATGTAAATTGTGTACTGATTTCTCTTTTTAATTTTAAGGGTCTGGAAATCGTAAATCCCCAAGCTGCTGAAAAGAAGGGAACAGAGTCTGTAAAATATTTTTCAAATACATCTGGCTTCGTCAAGATTGACAAAAACCTCAAATAAAACAATTATATCATTATGTATGTAACTATAACTTCATCATTTTGTTCATAGTTTCAACCATTAAACGACTTTTTTAATTTATTATTAGGGTGCTTTATTGTAAAGATAAAAATATTTACACTAAAAATATGAATGCAATCAATGAATTTTCGTTGTTTTGAAAGTAATACCCAAGACATAAAAAGTTTAACATTCTAAATACCGTAAAACTGACTAGCTTTCTCTTTGGACATGGCTTATTCACAGTTCTGTCACAGGTATACTGCGACTCAATGAGTTGTTTGTGGAGGTGAATGATGCAGAAAGGGCACTACTGCGCTTCGATGTTTCAATATCCTCTGGTGATTCCTCTGTCACTGCACTCAACTGTCTTTGCAAGCCCATGAAGTGAATACCAGGAGGTGAGTTAGTGGTACGTTTAAATGCATATTGACCCCAAGATGTGTCCTCTTCTTCATCGTCATCACTACCAGTCAGCCTTTTCAGCTTCTCGAAATGTTGTTCTTGATCAAAAGAGGGTTTTCTTCTGTTTTTCTGGGAAACCCCTTCATAGATGTTCTGAAAATAGTCAGATAGGTTTATTTAATGGGGATAAAGTGAACATAGCTTAAAACGTACAGGACACTTGTTTGAATATATATATATATATATATATATATATATATATATATATATATATATATATATATATATATATATATATATATTAGGGTGGTCCTTATTTGTATGGTAAAAATTTTTTTTGGGAAATCCGGTGGTGACGCCCCCTAGTTTTGTGTCACTATATAAAATAATAATGTATGCAAAATATCAGCTCATTCGAATAATAAACACCCGTGCGCAGTTGCCTTGAAGTTTCAAAAAAATACTGATTTTTTCACAAAACATTCCAAAAACCATAGATTAAACCCTCCCATCTTCTTCTTGATTTTTTAATGAGAATCTAATACAATTATTGTTATAATGTTCCAGATTCCATTCTTCTATCACCCCCTATTTCGGTAGTAAAAATTTTTTAAAGTTAAAATAACTCCTGTAAAGTTGTTTTTCCTGCATTTTAAAAAAGCTAATAACTCCAGAACCATACAACTTAAAAACCTGAAATTTGTGACATTTTGTTTGTAATTTTATTACCTTTCATTTGATGAGCAACATAACTGCCTTTCTTTAAAAAATTTTCTTCAAAATAAAAAAAATGGAGAAAAAATTAAATAAAAAAAATTTTTGAAAAAAATTTTTATTAAATACATTTTAAGTTTTTCCACTCCCAAAATGAACATATCTGAGAAATTTCAAGTTGAAATTAAAATTTGATCATGTAGAAAAAATAAAAATTTCCGAAATTTTGGCAGGTCCCTAAACGTTTCATGTAATTTAACAAAAAAAGGTGTTTCACTCATGGGGAATCCAAAAACTCCCTTGAGGGTGTTCATACGATTTTTACCATGCAAAAAAATTCACTTAAATATCAGAAAATACAACTACTAGCCGATTCGGTACAAAATCTTACAGAGCCCTGTCGGGTACCAAATGGTAGACTGCGTTGTGCGTAGTCATCGGGGTATGATTTTATTTTATTCTTTTATCTTTAAACACTTTTAATTTCATTTGATTTGACATGTTGGAAGTGAAAAAATAACGTAAAAATTTAATTCTAAGGGAAATTCAGGTAAAATATAGGCACATTGAATTAGGTTGGAAACTAGCTCTGTAGGATTTTGTACCGAATCGGCTAATAGCTGTATTTTCTGATATTTAAGTAAATTTTTTTGCATGGTACAAATCGTATGAACACCCTCAAGGGAGTTTTTGGAATCCCCATCAGTAAAACACCTTTTTTTGTTAAATTACATGGAATGTTTAGGGACTTGCCAAAATTTCGCAAACTTTTATTTTTTTCTACATGATCAAATTTTAATTTCAACTTGAAATTTAGCAGAAATGTTCATTTTGGGAGTGGAAAAACTTAAAATTTATTTAATAAAATTTTTTTTTTCAAAAATTTTTTTTATTTAATTTTTTCTCCATTTTTTTTATTTTGAAGAAAATTTTTTTTAAAAAGGCAGTTATGTTGCACATCAAATGAAAGGTAATAAAATTACAAACAAAATGGCACAAATTTCAGGTTTTTAAGTTGTATGGTTCTGGAGTTATTAGCTTTTTTAAAATGCAGGAAAAACAACTTTACAAGAGTTATTTTAACTTTAAAACATTTTTACTACCGAAAGAGGGGTGATAGAAGAATGGAATCTGGAACATTATAACTATAACTATATTAGATTCTCATTAAAAAATCAAGAAGAAGTTGGGAGGGTTTAATCTATGGTTTTTGGGATGTTTTGTGAAAAAATCAGTATTTTTTTGAAACTTCAAGGCAACTGCGCACGGGTGTTTATTATTCGAATGAGCTGATATTTTGCAAAAACTATTTATTTGTATGATGGAACAATTTAGGGGGGCGTCGCGTTAAGATTTCCAAACTTAAAAAATAAGGACCACCCTAATATATATATATATATAGGGTAATTCCATGGAAATGTTACATTAGTCACGCATATATTCTACCTTATTTCATACAAGATAACCTCCTGGGTTAGTCTAACCTGGTGGGTTAGACTAACCCACCAATTTTTAGGAAGGAGGAGGTTATCTTGTATGAAATAAGGGAGAATATATGCGTGACTAATGTAACATTTCCATGGAATTACCATATATATATATATATATATATATATATATATATATATATATATATATATATATATATATATATATATGAATAATTAAAGGTGAATCAAAGATGTTGAAATTCATTGACCCGATTCCATCATTACATGCCTCCATGCTTGATGCAATATGATCTTGATTGATTCTTGTGCCATAAAATTTTATAGCCCAACCATAACAAGCCTCTTAACTTTTATCATTTATATTTAATAAACCAAGTGTCAAACTGAAATTATATGCAATTGTTTTGTTTAATACCAATTTCAAAATGTTTCCATAGTTTAAAAATTTTTTAAAACATTCATTGAACTTCAGTTGAACAGGTCAGTTTAGAAACTCCTTTTATTACTGACTTTCCTTTTTTTTAAATTGTAGAAAATATTTTTGTAGATATAAATGGTTTTATGAACCGTATTAGGTCTCATGGGTTTATACCTTACAATTTTGAGTTTTTAAAAAATAAAACTAACAAGTTAAATGTTTACTTAAAAGTGAAGTTAGTATTATTTTTAAAAACCTATTTAAGTATTATCAGATAACTTAATAAATACACAATTTATATTAAGCTTAAAAAATCAAAATAAGTATGATCTCACTTTTAAAAATTATCATTTTCAATTATAAGCTTATCCATTTATAACCCAAGAGTATGGATTTTCCTATCAAACTAATTCAAACCCTATAACCCTAACTAACCTAAACTATAACCCTAATTCAAAATTTAATTATCAAACTTTTGAAAAAATATCTATTTTATCACTTGATCTTTTAAAAAAATATAATATATGCTGTATTTGTCTTAATATATGCAAGGGATATTTTTTATAACTTCATTTACATTACGGTTTTTAACTTTTAAAGTAAATAAGATTTCTTAACTTATTAACTCATTTTAATATTGAATTTAATCCAAAAAAATGCTTGCTACTTTGCAATATTGGTAGATATGAAGCCAAACCTCACACAAAAGGAAATATTCCCAATGCAATTTTGGCTTGCATTTTGAAAAAAAAATCATAAAATACACTTATAATTTTCGTGTAATTTGTATATTGTAATTTCGTGTAATATGTATAAAGACTCATAATTAAATTTTATGTTTATTTAAAAAATATATTGGATATTTCCCAAATCAACTTTTTGGGTGTTTATGATTTTATTATTGTTCAAAGAGTTAAATTTAGTATTCTTATTTAAAGCTAGAGAAAGATCAAAATATATTTTTATTTTTAAAAAATTAATAAACTTACTGAACAATGCTTTTTATTTCTTTGAGACTGCCTGTATATGAGTATAAAGGCAGCTGTGGATAAAATGAGCAGAACAGCAAATCCAAGTCCGATTCCAATGAGCAAGTTCTTGTAGTTTTCTGGATTTTGCTTCTGAAGTTGCATGAGAACATCATTGAAGGATTTCACAATCGATTCTAGTCCTTGGTAATACCATCCATACTCAAAATGAACTTTGCAGTCCTGCATTATTTGCATTGCTGTGTTTTGAGGGAAAATTTTCTTCATGGCTGCACCCATACTGAAGTCTGACTTAGAAATATCAAATTATCCATTACTCATTCATATTTGTTAGTAGCAAAATAGTTTAGATAGATCATATAATCTTTTAGTTCTAGTTTTTATTCTTAAGTAAAATTATTTTGTTTACTGTAATATTTGTTTCATAAATTCATTAATATAAAGTAATTTTTAATGAATTTAATTTTTATATAAACTTTAATCAAAAAGAGTAAAGAAATCACTATTTTTTTATTTAAAAAGCGGATAAAGAGCAATGTGGATTATAAAGTTTTCTGTCTAGACACAGAAATCCATCTTAACAATTTTCAGCTGGACAATAAAAATTAATGCTTAACAACTTGGAGGTAATAAAGGCATTATTTTCAATGAAAATGTTTAGAAAAATTCCTTTTTGGAAAAATTTCCAACTCTTTCACCTATGTTAAGAAAATCATACTTATGGTTTAATATTTTTCTTATAGATATTATGTTACCAAACTAATGAGCTGAAGGATGTTGATATGGTTTTTAGTTCATGTTAATTGTTGAACTGATTAAGCTTTCAGTTTGTATCAATAATTAGAAGAACTTGATACTTTGACATTTCCTTCCTAACTTCAATTGAATTTGTCTTCTGGTAGTTATAATTAAAAGGGCTGAATGAGATGTGCATAGCTGCCTACTCTTCCGTTTTAGCCAGAAGATTTCCGTTTTTTAAGAGAATCTGTATATATTGGAATCTTCTGGTCCAAATAATTTCAGCAGCCTACTTTTGCAAAAGACAGATAACAATTTTCTAAAAAAGGCCGAATCTTGCGCATCAGGCCTCAAAAAATTAACATTAATAACAATATTTAAAAAGAAATAAATTTGTATGGATCTGAAATTAGTTTTTTTAATGTGTGTGTAAAATTAGGTAGGTTAGTGTGCTCATTTGATATTAAATTTGTTTTTCTTTGATTTTTGAACTGAAAGAAATCCATTCATGCTGGTACCCATGGCATTTTTTTCTTAATCAAAGTCCAGACTATCTACCATAGTTACTATACCTAATATAGTAACTATGGTAGATAGTCTGGACTTTGATTAAGAAAAAAATGCCATGGGTACCTTGATTTTTAAAATCTTCCTTTTTTACAATCGCAATGTTGGCAGGTATGGATGTGGTAAAATGCAATTAATATGAACTTACTATGTTGCTTTGAGCTAATAGGATGATGACCAAGTCTCCTTCGCAAGATGAGAGGCTCCATTTTTTCCTGATCATGTCTGCTAAACCTTCCCCGTTAGGGTGTTTGGATGTAGAGCTAAAAAGTTAACAATGGATATTTTAGAACTTTATGTGGGTAACATCAATATCACTCTGATTTGTTATAATGAGTTGAATTGCCTAGCAAATATTAATAATTTTCTCAGATAATGTTAGATACTTTGGATAGTGTGTTAATTATGAAGTTCTCCATTTAAAAAATTGAATAGCACAATCAAATTTTTCTTAAGAATCAAATTTTTTCTATTAACTTTTGCCGGACATAATATTTTATTTGTTTGGTATTTCTTTTTTACAGCAAAGATATTTTACAAAGTGCACAGTTAAAAATGAACTTATTCAATTTGATTTTGTCATTAATTTAACATTTGTTAGGTTAAATTCAGTGCTGTTGATTTAAAGATACTTTTTTATAAATCTATATTGTACATTAATCATTGTCTTAAATTTATACTGAAAGTATCTTACTCTTTCCCAAGATTGTTTTTGACATATATTCCAACTGGGATTCCTGTATTGGCTGGACACTTTGGACATAGGCAAGAAGTTGACCTAAAGAACTCCTGAGCCATTTGATCCAATTTCTCAGCTGAAAATTTTAAAGTTTATTTTGGAATTTGTACAAATAATTTCTTTAATAAGAATGCTGAATTGTATGTTCATTAAATAATCTTTATATTCAGTTTTTTAGATAATTTTTTGGTTAAGAAATTGTTGGGAGAGAATGAAACAGATTTTACTTACTAGACTATGAATTGCTATAAGATTCATACCATAAGAATAAACATATATCCAGGTCATAAAAATAAATTTTTTTTTTAAATGAGTCATTTGGACTAAGTGTATCAAAACCAAGTTGAAACCCTGTTTTTAGGGTCAAATTTCCAAAACTTTTCTGGAGGATGACCCCCAGATCCCCTTTTGTACTTAGAAGAACTCTATTGTTTACAACTTTTTTACATTAAGTTCATCAAAATGCATACACCTTACCTAAAAATTTATATCCAAAATTCTAACTTGGGGTACCAAAACTAGTTAAAAACCCTGTTTTTTTAGGAGTCGAATTTCCAAAATTTGTCTGGGGAAGGACCCCCCAGACTTCCCTTTGTTAGGTAGAACGGAATTACTCATTACTTTTTTATATTAAGTACTTAAAGACGAGAATTCTATTTAAAAGCGCACTAGAAAACTACATTGGACCTATTTATATATATACATGGGAGGGGCTGAGAAATAATTTTGGGCCCTCCCGAAATAAATTAATTTCCATAAACGCCACTGCCCCAAAACTATGAAATATCTCAAACTATAAAGATTACTTCTTAATATTTTCTAAGTTTTAAACCTTAATATTTTTCTTGCTACTCCACTGGAGTGTCCGTTTTGCTTTATGTCAGTCTAAGACGAGTTTTTTCTGTCGTTCTGACTAGCAATTAGAGATATAAGCGATAGAGACCTTTTCACGAAGGAAATAATACCTATTGCAACACTGAAATAATAAATGATGTATTCAACGTGCAAGTACATCCAGTTCTCGCTAAAGATGTTCTTTAAACATTTTTTTATGTTAAGTGTTATCATTTTAAGGAGGCTGATAACGTATCGACAGAAATATAAATCCTAATGCTTTACTTTTTAGGTTTTTAAAATTATATCTTACTTTCATTTTCACATTTTGAAGAACTTGATATCCGCCGGTGAACAATCTTATAAAAAACTTTCAAAAGATTATGCCAGGTGGTAGAAATAAGATAATGTCAAATAGACTCGACTCTGTATTTTCAAAAAACTAACAACAAAGGTGTTTAGCACGTAGCCTACGACATCTATCTGCGTTTTCAGATTTTACTATCACATCTTATGCGTTGGTTTTAACGTCATTAGAAATTTAAACTATTTTACGCCTACAGGAGATTTGGGGGACCATTTGGCACATGTTGCACTTAGCTAAATACCCTCCTGGTCATCCCCATACCCTTCGACAAAAGGGCTCGACTCTCGTAAAATATTTGGGATTTCACCTTCAAAAAGAGATAAACGCATGTTTTGTATGCAAAACATATCACTCAATGGAAGTGATATAAGTGCCGTTATGATATATATAAAGAGTGTTATAAGTACCTACCGTTTCCCCTTTGTAGAACGAAGTCGGGGTCGCACAGGTATGACGGTTTCGGTCTTCCGCATCTTCTCCACTCCGTCTGCGGATTGGGGAACTCGTCCCCAATCGAGGGACAGAACACAGTGCAGAGCAGAGCCACCCCTATCAGTAATGTCATCCTTCGATCATAGAAACCCTGGGTATTTCATCCTGTTGTAAAAAGTGTGAATCGTCTGTTGATTTAAAACCTTTTTCATGTTAGAAAGTATTTTCTTAATTAATGAAACTATATTTTTCATCAATTAAAGGGTAGTGAAATTTTATGCATGTTTTTAAATTAATTAAGTTTAGTTAATTTGAGTGCTACATCATTTAAGATTTGTTTTAATTATAGTGATTTAATTGAGTGCTGGAAATGCAAAGCAGCGAATCTGAGGCGGATGCTGTTGGAGCTTTAGGCACTAATAGAGCAACAAATTCTTTTTTTAATAGAATCCCCTCATTAAAATTCTTGGTTAATTTCTATAGATTTTTCCTTAATTATAGTGATGTAACACGCGTAAATATATCGATTGTTAAAGAATATAGCTTTTATTTACATAAAATATTTTAAAACCTTGAGATAGTAAAAGATGTTCAAGATCTCACATTAAAACCCAAAGTCTGAATTTATTTCTAAAAAACAAATTTTTTAAATCTTAGAAATATGCTTTGAGAAAATTGTAATACTAGTATATGCAAAATCAACAAAAATATCTCTATTCTAAAAAAAAGTTTTTGGTGAACGGTTTCCAGAGAAAGGCTTTTTAATTACTGAACCGAAGACACGTATATGGTATCGAAACGTCTACCTTGCTGTAAACTAAATTATTATGCATCCAATCACAACGACCGATTGACGCCATATTTTAAGATGAAACATGTTTTTTCATCTTTTAAAAAAGTACTTTCTAAATGAAATATCATTCAAATACTGATAAAAACCTATTTTAAAAACTTACATGTACGTTATTTATGCTAAAATTTCACACTTTTTGTCCAATATTAATAATTTTTAGTCTGATTTAATCGAAATTAATTGTAAACATCAAATGTGTAGGTTTTGTCTCTTATTATTTTCGATTGCTTAAACGGTATTGTTTAACAAGTGTGGGTTTAAACAAAAATATGAATGATAAACACTAGGCATATACTAATGTGTCACCCGAGTTACTGTAAAATAAGGTCCAAATATTGATTAACAATTAGAAATAGTTATTTTTATAATAATAGAGAGATTAAAAATAATTAAGCTGAATATTTTTAAAAAAGCATTTCGTTTAAATTTTGATAAATTAGAGTTAATATATATTCAAACTTTTAAGGGAAATTTATTAATGGAGGGGATTTGGTGACGTATTTTTGGGAAGTTGGTTGACGTTTTTACTGCAAATTGTTTAATTGTTTTATAAAGTTTAGCGAGTTGGAATTTGTGGGAATTGCGAAGCAATTCCAAAAGGTCCTACGTGAGCAGTTTACGGGGGTGGGTGAGTGATAACGAGCAGGGGGAGTTAGCTCCATAGAATTAAAAGTTTCTTAATATCGTGCTTTTTCTTTAAGATGGTTGACGATAATTAGTAGACTTGCTGGATATGTTTTAAACATTTCGTTTAAATTATTGATAAGCTAAGAGTATTTCATATTTTGATATCTTCGGGGAAATTATTTGAGTTAAATTATTGATAAGCTAGAGAGATTAGTAGTTTTGGTATCAAAGGAACATTTATTTTGTCGGCAAGCCTGGGTTGTGGTGTGGAGGTGTCGCGAAAAAACCGTTCAAAACAAAAACCGTTCAGACGAAAACCGTTCAAAAAACAAAAAAAATCATAGCTTTACACATGTAAAAAATTTGTTTGTTTTTTATTGAACGGTTTTTGCATTGAACGGTTTTTTCGTATATCCGTGGTGGATTATTGAGATTGAGCGAGCAGGGGGCAGAGTCCCCTAGTCCCTAGTGTTAGAAATATTAGCTTTTTTGTAGCAAATTTCTATAAAACTTTTTAATCCATCATTTACTCTGAAGAATTTAAATAAAGCCGTTATTTATTTCTAACATACAAATGAAAACGTTTTTAAAGTAAAACTAAAACATTTCTTAATTTCCTTAAATATTTGCTGATGCTAAAATAAGTATGTATATCGCTTGAATTTTTGCGTTTTACTGACTAGTTTGTAATCTCCTCTTGTGAATCACAAAAATCCCTATCTGTTTTAAGAAATATGTTGTCTAAAACGAAAGATAAAAGACCTGTCAAGCCGCTAAAATTATAGTTTCTGTATATTAGGCATCCCTGCCAGGCAAGGGTTTTACGTAAATGTTGTTTTATTGCAAGGGCAGTCTTGTTGCAGAAAAGCACATAACTCATCCCTTCTGACTCGGGTCTTCGGGTGTTGTCAGCCACTTCCTGGAACAAATTCTAAATTGCCGATACTTAGCAATATTTAATTTTTTACCGTTATTTGAGCCTATTTCTGATGCTATTCGTGTTAATTGGGGTTATAAAATTGGTCTTTAATTAGAGTAAAATTTAAAGATAATAGGGGAGAGTGTTGTACCTACGGACGGTTGTACCTTCAGCCACCTCCTTTTAAAATTCCTTCGGACACCATAAGTGTTGTACCTACGGACAGTTCTTGTGGGTGTCTAGCTAATCGGCGTTTTAGAATCAGGTTTCATTTATGAGAATACTATCTACTTTAATACTATTTCATTTATGAGAATACTATCTATGATCTAATCTAATTTTTAAAATTTTTGAGTGTACTTGGCATTTAATGTAAAATATTGTGTAAAATCTTAAGCACCCTATCGCATTTAAGTATGATGATTACAAAAAATTTAAAATTTCCACTGAAGAAGAAATACGGAAGTTATTACTACCAAATGCTTGTACAACTAATGTAAGTATCGAGAGAATTGATTTTTTTATCAGTGAAGTGATCAGATCAATCAGCATGATTGATGAAACTATTACCTTAAATTTTGATCCGAAAATCCCATGTGATTTATGTGTTTTTCGTAAAAAATCAAGACTTTTCGACTTCAACTTCGACTTTCAACTTCGTTTTATCATTTATGATCTAAAACTACATTACTTTAAAAGATCTATTTTCAATTTCAAAAAGGCTTGATATAGGTTATTAAAAGGTAATGCATCAATAAAAATGTTCATTTTTAGCTTTTTTCAACTAAAACTTCCCTTTTTAAGGGTGTCCACAGGTACAAATGGGTCTGTCCATAGGGAGAGTACGTTGTTGTACTTATGGACACAAATTTTTTCAAGTTATTAAAATTAATTAAAAATCAAATTTTCAATATTTTAGCTAATAAAAAATATCCCCCTGCTCACAAAGGTTAGGACTATAGATTGGGCACTTTAAATGGTCAAAAGTGGACATCCATAAATTACGTGAGGTCAAAAAGGGGGGGGAGGGGTTTGGAAAAATCTCACCAAGGGGGGGTCGATTAAAATCTCACGTCAACTTTTTAAGTTAGAAATTATACGATTTTCTTTTTTTGGTACTTCTCTAGAAAGCCGGCGCAAATCTCGCCAAGCAGATTTTTTGGCGACGGCTTTATTTCCGAGATTTACCGAGCTTTATTTCTGCTCAAAAAGAGATCTGCTTACCCCATTGTTACGAAAAAAACATAATGTAAATAACAAGTTATTAAAAGAAAAGCTTCATTACTCAAAAGAAAAACTATTTATAAATCTGTTTAAAAATCATATTAATAATCTAAAATATACTTCAACGAAATTTAGAATTTTAAAACTGGTAAATATAGTTTAAAATATTTTTATTTGAGTGTTTAATTTTTAAATAAAAAGTTTCATGGAATGGCATTGTTATTTTTTATTTACAAGCAAAGGCTTACAAGCGGTGATATTCCGTTTGGAGCTGGTTGCATCATTATTGGCGACTTTATATCGCTTGCGCCGGGATTCTGGAGTAGTACCCTTTTTTTTTAAGTAAAATGCAAACGAATAGGATAGAAAGTTATATTTAAAGGTTGTAGGTAAATCTCACGTGGGGGGAGGGGGGTCCAGCAAAATCTCACCAAGGGGGGAGGGGGGGTCCAGATTTTGGAAAAAACACCTCACGTAATTTATGGATGTCCCCAAATGTGATTTTACCTGTTATGTAAAAATCTAAACGCGATTTTTGTCCAAAGGTACAACACTCTCCCCTAACTTTTGTAAGGGCGTTAATAAAATTTTATTTGAAGCGGAATATAACACAAATTAAATCATAAAAAGGATTTAAATTTGTAAATTATAATTTATAAACTTGCTGTTTAGAAATTTGCCACTTTAACAAATATTTCGAAGCTCTTTCATCAGCTTAGCAGCCTGCTCGGCCACCATATTTGATCGGAGCACATCAATGACCTAATGGTTCCTAAGATTAACATATGGGCAAAAGTACATCGAATGCAAAATTATTTTTAAAAAGTCTCAGAATCATAACCTTATAAATAAATATACTCCTTACTCCTGTTCATAAAAAATGCAACACCATGAAGGACTCGTTAGATTTTGCTGAAATTTGCAAAGCAATAAGTGACCTTTTTGGATGAAAGTAAATGATTAAATTTTCAGAACAAAATTAAAAATCAGTGTAATCAATCGGAGTGCTACGATAGTCACTATGACGTGCTAAGTAGTTTTATAATAATAGTGACTATCCTCGCACTCCGATTCATTAGTATGTCATGCACTAACTCAAGAAGTTTTTCTTTTTTGAGAATTTTCAGAAATGAATATATTCGTGTTTTTTAAATTTGAGTAAAATTGATTCGGAGCCAGTTTGAGTAATTTTTACTCTTTTTTGAAACTGTCGTTTTAAGAGTGAGTAATCACCTGGGAACACCGTGGGCTGTTCGCTAATTCTTTGTATCTTTATATTTACTTAATTAATTATATACTATTCGTAGAAGATACCTGAATCCATAAAGGTTAAAGATTTTTTCGGGTTGAAATTGGATTAATTGAACCTTTTTGTTTATTGATAATAAGATTTTTATTTTCTTCTAATTACCTGCGAGTTAATGATTTCCATCTCTAAAGGGAAAACTTTCTCACATAAAGCATAAACCTCTTCTTCCTCTTGTTGAGAATTAGTGAGGTGGGGTAACACCTCAATCCCATGGTCTCATGAGATTTACCGCATAACTTAAAAGTAATAGAGTGTCATTGATATAATCATGGTATTTTGTTTCATGCCCCTAAATACCTAAGCGTTAATACTACAAATATTTTATTTATAATTTCAATAGTTTTATAACCATTAATTAAAAACTAAAATAAAGCTACATTGCAAATAAAACGGCATATTTTTTTTTAAATTTTAATAAACATCGAAGAAAAAATATACATTTTTCGAATTAAAAGTTCACATGGAATTTTTTATTGACCTTCAAACTTGGTGAGATTTTTCCATCTGCCATATTTTGAGCTCATTTTTATAAAGGCAGTCTCCTAGTATAGCTTTTTTGCTTTAGGGAATGTCGGTAGTCGGTTGGATAAAATATCGAGCGTTTCGGTTCGTTTAATGTTACAAATTATTTGTAAGTGTCCCAATAATTTAATTAATGCAATTCTTTAAACTGTTGAAGTTGTTTTAAGATTATTTATTCTTTTACATTTTAAGATAAATATTAAAAAACTCCAAACGCTAGAGCCGCATAATTTGTTTCTTTAGCTTTGGAGACGTGATTATATTTTTTAGAACTCACTACTAAAAAATCAAAATATCTAAGATTATAACTAGTCCAGGCAACGAAGGGTTATAGAGGGAAGTTCTTGGAACACAATTTTTGACTTTAGAACTTTGTTTGGACTAGTTTGGAGGTAAACATATCAAAAGTCCCCGACCCTAGCCCCTGAGCTTAATGTACGGGGGGCGTTTAAAAGTCTCATTTTTCAGTTTTTGGCTTATTACTCTTAGAAAATGCATCCCCACAAAAAAGTTTCAATTATCTTTTTTAAAGTAGACAAAATAACCAATAATTTAAGACCATTTCCAGGTTTATAGGTCCAATAGATCCCGAGTTACATCTCTTCAAACATGGAACATTTGTTAAAAAAGTTCGAAAAATTGAGTAAAAGTCGTATTTAAAGCAATTTATTGGCTATATTACACTTTTAAGAGTGAATTAAGGGCTAAAACATTATAACACAATTATTTAGCTTTAATTTAAGCCCTGAACCAAGTCTGCGAGATCAATAGTTCTTACGCTATTTAAAAAAAACAAAAATTGGGAAAATTGGATTTTCCCAGAAAGGGGACCTAGAGGTTTGAGAGTACAGTAAAAGAGAAGAAAAGTGGTATAAATTAATACACCAATATTGAAAACAGTATTTATTTGTTTGAAGTATTCCATTTTTACCTTATAAAATTTATTAATTACCTATTTCTTAATTATTAATTATTTTCAATTTAATTAATATTTTGTTCTATATTTATTGAATTTAAAAAATGAGGGTCATATTTATGAATTTTGCATAGTTGTCTTTTAGAAATTACAGCTTATAACATTTGGGAGGCATAGGTTCATATTGGTATAACGGTTAAGAGGAAATTTCGAGAGGCTTTTGTCCCCTCAAAAAGGAACGGATAGGGCTATGTTGGTGTAAAAAAGGAAGAACACTGAAAAAACAGCAGGCTACAGGTTTGTAGGAATACAGTAAAATAGAAGAAAAGTCGTAAAACATAAAGGACATGACCACTTTATACAAAATGAAAGCTGATTAAATTTGCCCCAAGTTTTACTCAGTAAAAGTGTAGGCCCGATGACCAGGTCCTCACACTTAATTAAAGAAAATCTAGACATGGGAAAATATTTTGCTATGACCATGTTTGTGCATATAGGATAGGCATTGTGATAGTTTTACAAAACAACCGTTTAGTGAAAACGAAGTTTAATGGCATTGAAAAGTAAACATAAAACATTACAATAGTAGGTATCATTCAGTTAATTTCTTGCTCTCTTAGGGCGGGGAGGACCTTGATCCTCGATTTTGTTTTCATCTTCTGTATCATCCTCTCCATCAGATCCCTGTAGGGAAACAGTCAATACTGGGGGGCTATAAATATTCTTATAGACGACTGTCAGCCCAGGGTATCCCGTTACCATAACTATGTCGCCGTCTGCGGGTGGTCAAGGGGTCGAGACAATGAAAGAGGAAGAAGAAATTAAGTGTTAACAATGTTTTGAAGCCGATCAGAGCCCGAATTACAAGTTTGGGGGGGGGGTCCAGGACAAAAGACCACTTAGGGCCTTCGACATGTCTTAAAGTAAAATTTAAATTTATTAGACTTGGAATATCACAGCACAGACGATATTTAATTTACAGAAGAATATTAAATTTAAATAAAAATGCTAAAGGGTTTCGATATGTTCAGCAAGGAATCGAATCGGAATGGCGCTCCCGGGAAAAATCAAAACATGAACAGCATCAAAAAAGTTATAGAGTAAGAACTTTTGATTTCACAGACTTGGTTCAGGGTTAAATTAAAGTTAAATAATCAGCTTTCATTTTGTATAGAGTGGTCATGTCTTTCATGTTTTACGACTTTTCATCTCTTTTACTGTATTCCTACAAACCTGTAGGCAGCTGTTTTTTCACTGTTCTTCCTTTTTTACGCCAACATAGCCTTATCCGTTCCTTTTTGAGGAGACAAAAGCCTCTCGAAATTTCCTCTTAATCGCTATACCAACATGAACCTATGCCTTTAAAATGTTATAAGCTGTAATTTATGTATGACAAGTATGCAAAATTCATAAATATGACCCTCATTTTTTGAATTCAATAAATATAGAACAAAAAATTAATTAAATTGAAAATAATTAATAATTAAGTAATTAATAAATTTTATAAGGTAAAAATGGAATACTTCAAACAAATAAATACTGTTTTCAATATTGGTATATTAATTTATACCACTTTTCTTCTCTTTTACTGTGCTCTCAAACCTCTAGGTCCCCTTTCTGGGAAAATCCCATTTTCCCAATTTTTGTTTTTTTTTCAGATAGCGTAAGACTATTGATCTCGCAGACTTGGTTCAGGGCTTAAATTAAAGCTAAATAATTGTGTTATAAGGTTTTTGCCCTTACTTCACTCTTAAAAGTGTAATATAGCCAATAAATTGCTTTAAATACGACTTTTACTCAATTTTTCGAACTTTTTTAACAAATTGTCCATGTTTGAAGAGATATAACTCGGGATCTATTGGACCTATAAACCTGGAAATGGTCTTAAATTATTGGTTATTTTGTCTACTTTAAAAAAGATAATTGAAACTTTTTTGTGGGGATGCATTTTCTAAGAGTAATAAGCCAAAAACTGAAAAATGAGACTTTTAAACGCCCCCCGTACATTAAGCTCAGGGGCTAGGGTCGGGGACTTTTGATATGTTTACCTCCAAACTAGTCCAAACAAAGTTCTAAAGTCAAAAATTGTGTTCCAAGAACTTCCCTCTACACCCTTTTTTGAGCATTTGTTGCCTGGACTAAACGTTGAAAAAGCTAAACGAATTAACTACCCAACAAAATAAAAACTGTCACAAGGATCTTTTTCTTTCAAACTAATCGTTTTTCACATCAATGAAAAGAAATAAAAAATGGTCCGTGCTAAAGAAAATATTGGTATGAACTTAATTATAAGTAAACCATTAGAGTTCAAATCATTATGCTAATTAATCACAGATATTGCTTACTTTTGGTTGTTTTTGCAAAACTTTTCCGAAAATAAAGACAAAATGAGTTTAAATGAGAGGTAAGAAAAGAAAAAAATAATAGGTAGATAGTAGATGGATGAACTTCTTTTATACTTCTTGTAATATTTTATACTAATACTTTTTTACTTAATATTATTAGTTAATGCAGTAAGAAGTTAAGAAGATGGAGTTTAAGTGTCAGTTTTTATGAAACAGGTTTTTAAACTCCTAAAACATTGTGGGATGTTGGAACTAGTGATTATAAAAATATAGTAAGAAAATATAGATTCTTTTAATATTATAACCCCTTCTCCTATTTAAACGGGCCGATCTCTCCTCTTGGGGGACAAATAAATATTTTTGTACCGTTATGTATTTGTTACATAGACTCTTAGTAATGCACATCAATTGCTTGATAAAATCATAAATATCAAGTGAATCAAGTAAAATATTTGAATTTGAGATAAATTTACCTTAATGGAACCCCATCAAAGGGATGTTTTCCTTAAAAAGAAAAACTAAGGTTCACGCCTCAAAATACCTCACCTTACAATAATATTTTTTCCTGGATAAATTGGAATGTTATTTAATTCAGACTACCCATTTTAAAAGACATTACTCGAGAGAATAGTGGTTTTTGCGCATAGAGAAACATCTACTTTCAAATCACATGTTCAGCAAACACGGCTCAATCGAAAAACATTCAAACAGCCCTAAGTACCCGCATTCCATCTCTGTTTATCCAACAACCGATGCAACACACCTGTATCAGGGTTGCTGATTTTTTTGATTTTTTTAAAAAAATCAAAAAAATCGGATTTATTTGATTTAAATCGGATTTTTTTGATTTAAATCAGATTTTTTTGATTTAAATGAATTACTAGCTCTGAACTTCTCGAAACTGGTTAATAATTTACTGATATTGTAATTTTAATGTGATATATTAGTTTAGCATTACTTAATATCCCAATTTTGATCTATTTATGCATTAATTAATTGAATTAATTAAGGGCAGCAGTCAGCTGCCATTTCATGGTGAGATGCCCAAATCCATCCTAAAATGGTGAATGAACAAACTATCGGTTACTAAAACTTTTATCCTTCTTTCTATAACTATTTTTGCCCGATTGCAAAATCAATTAGCTATAAAAGGAATTGTAAAAATTTTAATTATCTTTTAATTATAATAATTCAGTTAAATTAATTTACTAAAAGTATCATGTATTTATTTCTTTAAAATAATAATTAGTAATAAAAATGTCATCAAATAAGCAACTTATTGACAGTCATGTACCCAGAGAATAGAGCTCTATTATCTGTAGTTAAGTAAAAGTAAACAATAGCTTAGAAAACATGACTTAAACTATAAAAGGAAGCTTTTTCGATAAAAATCATTCACATGCTTGTATTTTAAAAAGTTGATGTACCAGATAAATAAAATTTAAGATTTTAATTCTTGTTTAGTTTATAAAATTATTGATTCTAAACCCTGCTACTTACCCCTTTTTGTCATAAATATTTTTGTTATTGGTAGTACATTTTGTTCTTGAAATTGCAGGCAATTTTATGTAGAGTAACCTAAACCTATTTCCCAGTTACATATCCAGCAGAATTTAAAAAAAATTGTAATGCAAATAACCTTGCAAAATATTTTAAAGCATACAACTAATTTTTTATTTAAATTTTGTCAGTTTAACATTTTTGATTTAAATCAATGATTTTTATTAAAAAAATCAAGTGATTTAAATCATGATTTAAATCGTGATTTAAATCAAGTTGATTTAAATCAAGCAACCCTGACCTGTATTCTAACTAATCACCTGATAAGAAGATCTAATAAGTGTCGTTCTGTCACAACATCGTCCCTAAATACAAAGGAACTCTTACCTACTATTCAGATAGCTGCCGAAACCGATGGATGCAACAACACCGTCGGTGGTTCCATTTCATCGAACAGTTATTTCGGACATTAAAAGTTGAGTGAATCAGCCTTTTTAGCTTCGGATGGCACTCACACGCGACGCTTCTCGAAATGGATATAATAAAAATGGACTTCGAACCACGGGATAGATAAAAAGCTACAAAAAGCAAAAAAGGAAATTACGTTTCTCTCAGGATGCATCTGTCATTCGCGCTACCTGAGACTAGGAAAATGGTGATTTATTTTGCGTTAGGGAGCTATTTTTCCGTTTTAGTTTCCGCAATAGCACATTCGTTTACTTTGGAGAGAAAAGTTAACGGGATGAATATCTTCCATCGATACAGTCTTGAGGGACCGTTCAAAAATTGTATTTATTACAAATGGTTTCAGTTTAGAATCGAAATGTAGTTTTCGGAAGCGACGAAATATTTTAAGTTTCTCCTTATAAATCATATCCCCTCATAATCAGATCCTTACGGAGGCCCAGTGGTCAAAACATAATTTTTAACTACAACACTGGCCAAATTAAATTATACCCTTTTTATTTTAATTGCTTAGCACAGAGATTTTATGGGATGAAACCGAGATTTCATTGCATATCGTTACCACCACTTCAATCAGTTTCTATGGTCCTTTACACCGAAGTGCATTTTTGGACTAAATGATGCTGCACACCATTCCAGAGCCAATACTCGTAGTTTGAAATAGATTATTTAAAACTGGGCACTGTTTCGCCTTATCCGTAAAAACGCGTATTCTCGACCAACTTTGAATGCAAAAAAACCCAACATATTGTCATTTTGGAGTAGTGGTAAAAATTTACTAAAACCATCTTTTTTAGTGTCTTAAATTTTGAAATAACAGCTATTTTTCTATAAAAAAAAGGAAACCTGTTTTATGTTATAAAATTAGAAGTAGTTATTATAGGAAATAAATTTTTTACCAAGTATTATATTATATATAATTAACTTTAACTTTTGTAAATTAAAATGCTTTGGCAAACATGCAAATCATATAGAGGTATGAAGGGGATTTTCTTTGACTCTACTAAAAAATAGCTTTATATAATTAATTTTTTATGTTAGAAAATAATATTCTACTGTAAATATTGTAGCTGAAATAGTTCCATGTCAGCTTTTAAAATTAAGTTTTGTGAATAAAGAGTTAGTTATTCAAATGATGCTATTATTCCTGACCGATGAGGGTGAAACAAACTAAGATGACATATCACAATAACCTTTGACAGATTTTATGTGTCAGTATAAAGGGGAATGTTGGTATTTTTTATATCAGCTTCCTTTTTTTAATCCAGACCAGAAAGACTCAGCTGCAGTTTAAAAATGTTGCTTGAACTCTGTAACTTGAAGATTGGAAATACGTGTACCATAAAAGAAACAAAAGAGACTGACACATAAAAAAGTTATTTAAATCTTTAGAGATAGATATTTTAACAGGCTTGCTTATATCTGCTTCTTAAATTGAAGAGTTTCTTAATCTTAACAAAAGAAAAAATATTTTTAATGCAGAATAAAATTTTTATTGGTCAAATTTAATTAAAAGAAGAAAAGTATCAAAATAAAATTGTAAACATAACAAAAACTATCAATCGAAATGTCTTACAATTTAATTACCACCCAGATCAATTGAATATATGTATTTTTTAACCTTTTCTTTATTGGATAGGAATATATTTGTAAGATATACAAATCCTATTTTTATGGTTAAGGTTTTGTTACAGTTTAAAAAAACATAATAAATTTATTCAAATGCATGATCGGATCACATCATCTAAGTAATAGAACACCTTTTAGAGTAAAATTTTCACAACACATAATTTATTTACACAAAAACTTACAATTCTACAGTTTGATATAGATTTCTTTGAGTAAAAAAATAAGAGTTTTTGGGTGAAATTTTTTTCTTTTTGGCATCAGGACCCATAAAATTCCTTAAACTCTGGGATTTTTTGTCAGGAGAATTTTCTTCTTCTTCATCTTTCCTATTTGGTAAAAGTTTTCATGCTTTATTTTACCAAATAACAAATAAAACATTTTTTATCATAGATTTTAGAAAAGTATATTCTTTCAACATTTCAAGTTGCAAATAAAACTTATGTCACTTTACTAGCACTGATTGGTGTATATTCTAACTTAAGCTTATTGTCAAATCTAAAGATGAGAAATAAGTTCCAAATTCAGACACAATAAATTTGCTTTCAGATTTTCAGTTAGAACTGGTCCTAATTAAGTTTTAGGGTATTGTAAATGGGTTGATAGGTATGCAACATAGAGTAGAAGAGAAATATTTAAATAAATGCAAGTGTTGTTTTGGAGTTTTAAAACAAAATCATTCCTCAAAACATGACCTGGTTAGTCAACCCTATTTAAGATACCTTTTATCTCACTACCCATTTCCATATCTTTGGTAAAATTTTATTACTGCTCACCACTGATTAATGGTAATTTAATTAATAAAGATGGGTGCGATTTTATTTTGTAAAATTTAGTAGCCAGAAAAATTTTGAAGGGGATACTTTTAATTGTTCTATGTGGTCTAAAGAGAAAACTCCTGAGTTTTGATGGACATATTCCAGGCTACTTCCATGGAAAACTTTTTATTAAATAGTTCATGGAATTTTGCTTAGTTTGGTAATTTATTATAAAACAAATTAGTGTAGTTAACTCTAAATCTCTGCTATCCACCACAAAATGAACACTCACTAGAGATAATTAGGAATCAGGTTGACTAGTAATGATTTAGATGTATGTTTTCTATAATAACCTAATTGATAGGAAGAGTTGGGTTTAGGTTAGGGGCCATTCATTAATTACGTAATGGTCCCGAGGGGGAGGGGGGGTTGGAAAAATCTCTACATACCCTTACTTGGGGGGGTCAAACCCATTCTTACGTAAGATTTTCCAAGTTAATGTAAACAAAGTCCAATTATTCTAATCAAATTACGATTGAATAAAAACAAAAGCAAAAAGAGTGAGAAATCTTTATTAGTTTTGGTTTCAACTTTTTTTTTGTTAATCATGCGCTGATGGTTACCTTTATTATTTTAAAAAAGAAAATGGAATCTTACGTAAGAATAGGGGGGAGGGGGTTTGAAAAATCTTACATACGCTTACATGGGGGAGGGGGGTCAAAAATTGCCAAAATCATCCTTACGTAATTAATGAATGGCCCCTTAGGTTCCTTATTGACAAGGTTGTTAAGTATTTAAATACATAGTAACGGAAATACTTTTTAAATACTTTAAAAGTATTTAGTTACATTCGTTACTTTTTCAGTATCGAACTGGTATTTAACTACAAAAATTTAAAAGTAACTCAAATCCTTGTTACTTAAGTACCTATGCTGTACTTCAGTTACTTTCTAAACCCAGAATAAAGAAAACGTAATCCAAACATGGGAGGTGGGAACAAAACACAAAACACTTCTTCCTGGTTCCGCATCGCCCGAAGGGAAAAAGCGTCCCCGGCCGTTTTTTGTTTCACCCACCCTTGGGGGGTCACCAGGAGCCGGCGAGTGTCTGGGGGTCCACCTCGCAAGGTCGAATTGCTGGAGATCGAAAAGCCGCTATGACACCCTTTTATGGCCATTAGTTGCTCGTAGTTTCTTGTTTTTCCACGAACCGGGAGGGGGGACATTTTTACCGGCAGATCAAATTTTACGACTGCGGTTTCCTGCTCAGTCTACAACTATTCGACGCGGCAGTTTTGGCTAGAGAGCCTAGTTTTGGCATGTGGACGATATTCGGCTTGAGAAATGAAATTAAATTTAACCTTTTCAAAATCATTCTAAAAAAATAGACAACTATTTTTTGTCTCGTGCCGAATCGTCCCATTCCGTTCCTGCTTCCTGGATTAACATTGTTTGTAAGAAGTATAATGTCCAAAAAAGAGGTAGGTTTTTTAATAATTTTTTAAAAAAAGTAGTGAGGGAATTGATGATTTATATTTTCTTTATATTTTTATCTAGATAATTACAATTGATTTTTATGTTTTGATATTTGTATGACATGTAGCTTAAAACTTCTCCCACTTTTTCCCAAAAGGGTTAAAAGCCGTTTTTTTAAAACTTTTTACTCTAATTCAAGCCTTTATGTAGTATATTCTTACAAGATTCTATAAAAAATTCACATAAAAGTTTATTATAACATTCTTTCTTTCACACTTTCTTGAAGAAAAACTAAAAGTAATAAAATAGTTACTACTGACTTAAATTTAACTTTTTTTAATTTTTTAAAAATGACCGAAATAATTTTCTGCTTAATATGAATATTCCATTCGAATTGAAAAAAAGGCAAAATATCAATTAAAAGATTAATTTAAAAAATTTGATAATCGAAGAAATTAAAACATCGCTTAAGCATTTAAGACAAAAGTGTTAATAATATAAATGCTTCAATTTTTAAGTTAAATTAAATTTCCAAAGAAAGAGTGGGGAAAGAAAATGAAAGACTCTTTTACTAGCTTATGAAAATAATTATTTTATTAAAAATTGGACAATAATGAAAGGTAAGAAGAATACCATTATGTTTACAAACTTTTAAGTGTTTAAAGTAAAGTAAAAGTAACCTTTAATTTTTTTTGAGTTAAATGTAACTTCTTTTTTTTTAAAACTTTAGCAATTTACTGTAGAAACATATGTTAGCAATCTATAATTAAATTTCCTTTTATTTTAATATTCTGGTTTAAATTATTAACTTATTAGTATGTAGTCGAAAATTCAAAAATTTTGAGTATCGATTTCTTCCACCTTCTTCCTGTTGAGAAGACATCGTTCTCTCAATTAAGTTTTAATTCAAATATTAAAATTTTGTTTTATTATTAAAATTATATTTCAATTTTTTAAAAAAATAATTAAAATAAATTTTATTAATTTAAAATTAATTTTGAAAATTATTTTTAAAATGAATTCATTTTATTAAGTATTAGTTTAAATTTTATTTAAATTTTTAATTTATTTTATTAAATTTTATTTTTTAAATAATTTTTATTTTAAATTTTGCGGGTAAAGTAACTGAAGGTGGTCTTAAATAATTTTCATATACTCTATTTGTACTCTATTTAGTTACTTTTTTCTGGTATTTGTACTTAATACTTAGTTACTTTTTCTGAAATACTTGTATTTGTACTCAAATACTATTTCAAAGTAACTTTAACAACCTTGCTTATTGACCACAATATGTAGGTCAGATGCCAGCTTGTGTCCTTCTTCCAGACAAAATTCCTATTTAGTTATGCCATAGAAAAATAGAAAATCAAGATTTAAATTTTTCCTTACACTTGAAATTAATTTCGATAAAAAAACTTCCAGATATTTAACATATTAGAATATTTTTCCCCATCGCACACAATCACTAGGAATGTAACAAAATATAAAAGGATTAAAATGTCACCCCTTACAGTTTTGTGCAACATTAAAATGTATTTAAAAATTTAAATAACCAAAGAATTAAAATACAAACCATTCAACTTCTGTACCATTATCATTCAAAATTTTTTCAGCAGTTGACCAACTAAACCTAACTATTTGAGGAAACCCAAATACAGGGTCAATGTTACCAGCCAAAAATTTTTTGGTAACTGGATCTAAAAACAAAATAAAACATTAACAAGCACTCATTACTTAAAAGTTTGTTTAGTTTCATTTTTAAGAAATTTATAACTTTAAGTAAATAAATTGTTTTAGGGTACACTTTTAACTTAATTTTATCCCTTTATTTTAAAGGCCTTTGCAGTTGTAATAAACTGGAGGTTTTTTAAAAATTCAAAAACTCTACCATTGACAACACATCTACCATTGATGAACTAGGATACAAGCAATATCAGGGGTGCTAGTGCTACTGACTTCAACTCAAAATCCCGGAAAACTATTAGAGTAATAAACCTATTTTCGGAATCCCAAAGAGAAATGTCCAAAATTCGGAATGTTTACAGATATAATCATGCTAGGAATCGATGGCCGAACCAGATTCTTCATAAAAGATGTTAAGGTTGCAGCCCAGTACAATTTTTAATTGGAACTTTTTTTGCTTATTAAAATTGATTTTTGAAAAAATCCTTGATTTCAGGATTCATGATGTTAAAAGAAAATGAGATTACCATTGAGAAGTAACACCCCTGCAATGTTTAATGTTTGTGATAATCTAAATTTGTGAAAGTAATTCTTAACTCAACTGGTAAATTTTTAACAAACCATTGGGGTAGCCAGATCCATGATCCTTTTCTTGAAATTCCTCTCCTTCAGGAAAATTCCAAGATTTCAAAGCATTGTCTCGAGCTACCTATAGAAAGAGTCATGGTATCTTAGAGTTACACCTGAATGGAAGGTATTTTGCATTAAATTAATTAATAAAAATTAATTTCAAAAACACACAACAAGAATATTTACCTTAGCACATATACTGGCTGCACTGACAATAGGATATATTGAATCAGCTTTTTTGGCAACAGTAACTTTAATATCAGGAAATAGGGCAGACAATTTAGCTTGGTATTTGTCTGGTGGACCAACAGTGTCAACATATATCTGTCAGGAATTTGTAAAATTTGTTATGAAAATAACTAAACATTAAAAAAGTACTATGGATAAACATACAAGGTGTTTTAACTGCCCATTTTACAGCTTTTATTTCAAAGTAAAAAACAGGCTAATATTGATTGCCAATATCTTCATGAACATTAAAGATATTTGAATGCATTTTTTCTATGCTTTTGTTAAGGATGTTGCACACAATTTCCTAACTGAAGTTTTTCTTCCATCACCTATAGTTTTTTAATTGATTTTTAAAACTATCTTATTTGGCTGCTAAAAATGCTGTAAGTTGCTTCGAATTTAGCATAGATACTTTATGGGAATGCCTAACTTCCATAGCTCTGACATATGTTACTACAAAATAAAAGCAATAAGCAGACTTTAAAAATGATCATTTTAATTACAACATTATTAACATTCAAACAAATTATGTTATTTTTCTGTTAAACCAAGGATAACAAACCTTCATTAGAAAAAAAATGGCTAGGAAAATTTAAAGTTGTTGAATAAAGCAGAAAACTTAAAGATAAAATAAGGTACAAACAGACGAAAGAACATTTCAATGAATGTTGTTAAAATTTATAAGGAATAGAATTTACACATTTTTGTTGACTTAGAGGTAAAAAAATTTTTTCAAGCAAACTAATGTCCATCTTATCAACCAGACCATTTGAACAAGATTCACAGCAAGAATTACTGAATTATTCATTTAAAAATACCAAATAAGGAACATAAAGGTCATAAAGCTACTTTACCTCAGTTACATTAACACCTAGTTCTAGGGCTTTTCTAATTAATAAGATAGCTGAATCATGAGATAGAGCATTCAAGTTATACTTGGATCTATAAGAAAAAATTAATTATTCAAAATAAAACTTAACAATTAAAGCAAAATGAATTACATAGCCTAGTAGAGATAGCTTTAAAACACACTTTTATAGAAAATATTAAACTAAACTCATTGGCACAACAGCCTTAGTCCGCCAAGGCCTATGACGTTCATTTTCATGACTGTGGGGTCTGGGGTGCAAGCAAATGAATAATAAAATAGGTATTTTAAGATTATGTGGGGACAAGTACACTAAAAAAATGGCAAAAAGTATCCAAACATTGAAAAAATAAACCACACAATTAACCCATTAGCGCCCAGTGATCTATTTCTAGATCGCTAAACATAGTGTCATAAATGCTCTCTTAAATTACCTTAAATTCACCCAACAGTAACGAAACTGCACATATGGCAAGAGAAAGCATCCCTTAATCTTAATACCCTGTGTTTTTTGCATTTACTTCATTTATTTTGTAATAGGGATGGTCTAAAGTTCGTCTCGGGGTATCATTTTGCAGTTTTTTCATCTTCATTCGCGTTTTTCAAGAAATCAGTAAAGGTATACCACTTTAGGAATCCTTTTTCAGTTTTATTTTATCTTTAAAACTGTAGCTATTGGGATATAATGCAGAGTTATGTCAAAATTAATTTATTTAGTAAAAAATCAAGTCAAAATGCTGCTGATCTAAAAATAGATCACTGGGCGTTTGGGCATTCATTTTTTCTGTGTTGCTTACAATACGATCATTTAGTTTTCCCACTAAAAACTGACAAAAATGAGTGTGAGAATACTCAGTAATGTTCAAGATGAAGTCAACTATTGATTTTCTTAAGAAATTTAATATTATATTATTGCTAATAAAATTTTAAAATATATTCTGGTGAATAAATGGAGGATAGGCCATTAGATTCATTACCAATAATGCACAGCATTGTAACTAGAGGTATGAAATTATTCGTGTTTATTCACATAAAATTTATTTTATACAACACAAGTCAATGCAAGTAGTTTTGAAATATTTCATAGGGGAAATTATTAGAAAATTAAAGGTTATCAAGGAGCAATGAACAATATATTTCATATTTCTTTTGAAATTTGCCTTGATCCAGCCTTTGTAAGCTTAAAATTGACGTTATGGCAGAGTAAGTAGTTTATTGGAAAAGGTCGGTGAAAAGCTCAAACAAGCAGAAATTTTGAATGTCACCTCGTAAGATCCAATTACATTTTATTTCATGAGAATAACATTAATAATTTATGGTAAAACCAATCTAGAAAAATTTTCAAAAGATTAGCCCAATGCATTTTATTTTACTTATTATGTAGTTAAAATTTTATGTACTATGTGTGTTAGGGTGGTCCTTATTTTTTAAGTTTGGAAATCTTAACGCGACGCCCCCCCAAATTGTTCCATCATACAAATAAATAGTTTTTGCAAAATATCAGCTCATTCGAATAATAAACACCCGTGCGCAGTTGCCTTGAAGTTTCAAAAAAATACTGATTTTTTCACAAAACATCCCAAAAACCATAGATTAAACCCTCCCAACTTCTTCTTGATTTTTTAATGGGAATCTAATATAGTTATAGTTATAATGTTCCAGATTCCATTCTTCTATCACCCCTCTTTCGGTAGTAAAAATGTTTTAAAGTTAAAATAACTCTTGTAAAGTTGTTTTTCCTGCATTTTAAAAAAGCTAATAACTCCAGAACCATACAACTTAAAAACCTGAAATTTGTGCCATTTTGTTTGTAATTTTATTAACTTTCATTTGATGTGCAACATAACTGCCTTTTTAAAAAAAAATTTTCTTCAAAATAAAAAAAATGGAGAAAAAATTAAATAAAAAAAATTTTTGAAAAAAAAATTATTAAATAAATTTTAAGTTTTTCCACTCCCAAAATGAACATTTCTGCTAAATTTCAAGTTGATATTAAAATTTGATCATGTAGAAAAAAATAAAAGTTTGCGAAATTTTGGCAAGTCCCTAAACATTCCATGTAATTTAACAAAAAAAGGTGTTTTACTCATGGGGATTCCAAAAACTCCCTTGAGGGTGTTCATACGATTTGTACCATGCAAAAAAATTTACTTAAATATCAGAAAATACAGCTATTAGCCGATTCGGTACAAAATCCTACAGAGCTAGTTTCCAACCTAATTCAATGTGCCTATATTTTACCTGAATTTCCCTTAGAATTAAATTTGTACGTTATTTTTTCACTTCCAACATGTCAAATCAAATGAAATTAAAAGTGTTTAAAGATAAAAGAATAAAATAAAATCATACCCCGATGACTACGCACAACGCAGTCTACCATTTGGTACCCGACAGGGCTCTGTAAGATTTTGTACCGAATCGGCTAGTAGTTGTATTTTCTGATATTTAAGTGAATTTTTTTGCATGGTAAAAATCGTATGAACACCCTCAAGGGAGTTTTTGGAATCCCCATGAGTGAAACACCTTTTTTTGTTAAATTACATGAAACGTTTAGGGACCTGCAAAAATTTCGGAAATTTTTATTTTTTTCTACATGATAAAATTTTAATTTCAACTTGAAATTTGGCAGATATATTCATTTTGGGAGTGGTAAAACTTAAAATTTATTTAATAAAAATTTTTTTCAAAAATTTTTTTTATTTAATTTTTTCTCCATTTTTTTTGTTTTGAAGAAAATTTTTTAAAGAAAGGCAGTTATGTTGCACATCAAATGAAAGGTAATAAAATTACAAACAAAATGGCACAAATTTCAGGTTTTTAAGTTGTATGGTTCTGGAGTTATTAGCTTTTTTAAAATGCAGGAAAAACAACTTTACAGGAGTTATTTTAACTTTAAAACATTTTTACTACCGAAATAGGGGTGATAGAAGAATGGAATCTGGAACATTATAACAATAATTGTATTAGATTCTCATTAAAAAATCAAGAAGAAGATGGGAGTGTTTAATCTATGGTTTTTGGGATGTTTTGTGAAAAAATCAGTATTTTTTTGAAACTTCAAGGCAACTGCGCACGGGTGTTTATTATTCGAATGAGCTGATATTTTGCATACATTATTATTTTATATAGTGACACAAAACTAGGGGGCGTCACCACCGGAATTCCCAAAAAAAATTTTTACCATACAAATAAGGACCACCCTAATGTGTGTTATGTCATATGTTTTCAATAATATACTTATATAAATTTAAAGTTCTTGGTTCAATTTACCCTTTTTCCCCTATAATTACTTTCAACATTGGCTATTAGTGTATTTCATTTTGGGTAAATTATTTAATTTTATTATTATTTAATTATTTTTCATCTCATATTTATGAATAAATACGTGTTTTTAAAGAGAAATACTAATATTTCTATTTATTTCATAACTTTTAGGATTTTTTGAAGATCAAATGGTACATAGCTACGCGACAAAAAAATATCCTCCGAACGCCCAGTGATTTATTTTTAGATCATCATTTTTTAAAGAAACTAATGACTATTTTGACAAAATTTGTTTATAATTATTCATATTGAAGGCAAAATACACCAGATTCATGATTTTTATTCAATTCGCCCCCTAAAAAAATAATTTGGGCGTTAATGGGTTAAGTTAAAGTATATAAACTAGAAGCGTTGCATTTAATTTTTTTAATGTTTTGATGCAAAATTAGTAAAATGTTGCCAGTAAAATTTGCTTGACAATATTTGTGCCCACTTAATTCTAATTCAAAAGTATCAATAAATTTAATAGAGACATGCTTTCAAGTTTGTCCCAGAATAACTGAAAATTACATTAATATGGCTGTATGTATGAGAATAGAAGTTATAAAACAAACTTTACCTTCTCAACATACTGTTGCTAATCACATTAGGAGAGAGAATTTCAAGAATCCATCCCATCATTTCATTAGATTCATGAATGACGCTAAACAAGCTTTCACGTTTTTCTTCTGTTAATGTTTTGGAGTCTAAAATTTAAGTAAAATATCAAGAACAACATTCTGGAGGCATTTTGCAAGTTAAGTGGTGAATATAGTAATTAAATTGTACTACAATTGGACATGATTACACAGAAAACAATATCCAATTGATGATAATAAGCAATTAGATCATAACTGTGGCAATCAATGCAAATAGAGTGTTGCCTATCAAAGTGCTCCAAATAATATAAATTTTTTATTCAAGCCCTTAACTTATCTCCTTAGCTCCAGGTTTTGTTTTCCAAGGCATTCAAGTCGCACAGTGGCGGATCCAGGGGGGGGCCATGGCCCCCCCGAGAAAATTTCAAAAAATAGTTAAAAACCCCTTTTTTAGAACTAAAATTCAA
This sequence comes from Tetragnatha versicolor, assembly GCA_024610705.1. Taxonomy (NCBI): domain Eukaryota; kingdom Metazoa; phylum Arthropoda; class Arachnida; order Araneae; family Tetragnathidae; genus Tetragnatha; species Tetragnatha versicolor. The sequence goes on along the minus strand of JANDEH010000002.1, from coordinate 30,988,147 downwards.
AAATATTTTAATTCATGCGATGTCGGACAAGAATAAAAAACGCAAGGGGGGGCATGCTCATCCCGAGAAAAATTCCAAAATAGTGAAAACCCCCTTCTGTTTTGTCACCATATCTTCGGACGGCAGAGATGCTTGGGGCTTGGTGTGGAATGCGAAAAATTTTCTGCCTTTCCTGTTTTCTCTTCCCACGTGACTTGACCAGGGGACTACTGGGGGTGACAATTTCTACTTGAAAAGGTGGGTCAGTTCATTGTTCATTATTTGTAATTTGGTTCTCCAAAAGTTGGTATCTCAGTGCTGCTGGATTAGAGGAAAAAACTATTTTTTCAGTCCCAGGCTTCAGTAATGGTAAGTTGTTTTAGTAATTAATCAGGGCCGTATCCAAGGGGGGGGTTTGGGTTCACCCCCCCCTGAAATTTCAACGTCAATTTTTTACTTACTGTTTTTCCTTAAAAATTCGTCTTAAAATGCATAAAATCCCAACTTTTAAGGTTCAAAATTCAAAATTTTTCTTGGGGAGAACCCCCAACACCTCTTGAAATTTTGAAATCTATTATTACAGATTACAGTCGTTCCTTGAAAATTTTGGGACTTACAAGAGAAAGAGGGAAAGTGGGAACTCAGGGTAGGAAAAAAAGGGAAAAGTGACTCTCAAACGTGTTAAAATCCTGCTTTTAGGGTCAAATTTCCGTAAATTTTCTGGGGGAAGACCCCCAGGCCCGCCTTTGGAACTCTTATTATTTACAACGTTTTTGTAAAAAGTTCACCAAAATGGAAATTAAATTCTTGAAAATGTATGTCCGAAATCCAGATTAGGTGTACCAAAACGAGTTTAAAATCTGCTTTTTAGACTTGTATTTCCAAAAATTTTCTGGGGCAGGAACCCCAGACCCCCCCTTTAGGACATTAGAAGATGATTTTGATAGTGAAAATTCTTCACCCCCCAAACCAAATTCTGGATCCACCGATGTCTTCTTACCTTGGTCACCACCAAAATTGAACTAAAGTTTCAAGAAATTTTTGCCCAACCCCCCCCCCCTGAAAAAAAGTCTAGTTATGGCCCTGTAATTAATAATAACACAAATTAACTATTGAATGCAATAATGAGTAGTAAATGACTTCAAAATTAATAAATCTTTAGCCTATGCTTCCGAATAACATATTTCCTTCCTCCATTAATTTGCAAAAAAGTTTTTGAAATTGTTTTTTCTAGTACGCGATAAATTTGATTTCATATTTTAACTGTTTTTCACTTCAAAAACATAGTTCTTCTAATGATCTAATTAAAAATATTCATTTTGCATACAGATTAATGTTTTTTAGAGAAGTATCGTATTTTTCCAAATGGCCCCCCCCCGAAAATTTGGTCTGGATCCGCCCCTGGAGTCACACACAATAATTTAAATTCCAGTAGACAAACTGCAATACCTTATCCAGAAGGCAGACATCTGCAAAGCACAGTACCTAGAGCAGGGGTCCCCAACCTTTTTGTACCTAAGAGATCATACCAGAATATCGGTCGAATGGGGGGCACCATTTATTTTTTCAAGATAAATTTATAGTTGGTGGACATAGTTAATAATACACACTGCATATAATTCACAAAAAATTTAATTTTAAAAATTAATTTAACATAATGAATATAATTAGTATTAATATTCTTTTGTAAAATAAATTATTACTAAATTTCTTGCAAAACATACGAAGTATAAAAATTATTTATAAAATATATAAAATACATTGCATTTCACTGGCCAGCGCTTCCTAATTAGGAGATTATGATGAAATTCTTGCCCGCAAGCTATCGTCAAGGTGTTCATCTGTACTTCGTGATCTTTATTTTTTGATTTTATTATATTCATTCGAAAATGATTCTCATAAGTGTGTGGAACCAAAAAACTATTTTATATGCTGCATTTTTTAAGAATGGAAATTTATTTCTATCAACTATATTCCAGAATTTCTCATATCATCTGATAATAGTTTTGAGGATAATGTCATTCTGAAGATCCAAAATTTCTATTTTCGCCTTACTTGAAGAAATTCTGAAATGTATGTTGCTATTTCATTTCTAGAATTTTATGGGATAGTGGAAAACTGAAATATTTTATCCTTGGGCACAAGCAGCGGGCGCACCTAGACCGATCGACGGGCGCCATGGTGCCTGCGGGCACAGGGTTGGGGACCCCTGACCTAGAGCATACAGGGGTCTGTCTAGGTCAGGGTTGGCGAACCTTTTTCGATCAGTGTGCCATTTATATTACGGTTTATGATTTTCAGGTGTCAAGTGAGCCCCTTGTTATTTTTAAATAAATTATCTTTAAACCCTTGGAAAATGAAATCCTCCTTTGAGGGTCGATAGTTTAGAACAGGAGTTTCTAACTTAAAGAGCTCAAGTGGTGAGTGGTGGGTCGTAAAGTCTGTGGTGTATATAGAAATTTATTTCGGGAGGGGCCAAAAAATATTCCTCAGTCCCTCCCATGCATCTCTAATAGGTTTAATGCAGATTTTTAATACATTTTTGGTAGAATTTGCATTTTCTAGAATTTAATCTAAGAAAAAATGTTAAAAATGAAGTTCCAAGTAAAGGGGGTCTGGGGGTCCTACCCAGATAATTTTTGGAAATTTGACCCTAAAAACGTGTCTTGAACAAGTTTTTGGTGCATCTAAAATTTCGGACATTTTTTGGTAGGATTTTGATTTTCAAGAGTATTATAAAAAAAGTTTGAAGTAGAAAAGGGGGGTTTGGGGGCACTCCCCCAAAAAAATATTTCAAAATTTTACCCGAAGAAACTGGGTTTTAACTTGTTTTGGTAAACCTTGTCCGAATTTAGGAGGGGGGCAGGGCCCCTTCGCCCCTTTTTGCGTAAAGTAAATAAGTCTCCTTTTGCACCCATGATTTTGTTTTCTAACGACTTAATGTCAGTTTCCTTACGTAATTATTATAAGGGCGGTTGGGATTTGCTTACCTTGCTGACAAAAGGGGAGGAGGGAGTCCAAAATGACCAAGAAGATGTTGTTACGTAATATTTGAACGGCTCAACGGCACCTCCTAAGAGGTGAGTGGGGGGATCAGGGGTCCTCCCCTGATAATGTTTTGAATTTCAGCTAGCTAAAAAGTGTTCTGAATCTGGTTTGATACTAAATTTTTTTGTGTCATTTTTAGTGAATGTCGCGTGCCACCGAAATACCGGTGCCATAGGTTCGCCATCCCTGGTCTAGGTTTTTTTAAGAGGTACCTATTTTGTGAAAATTAAGTAACAACTTGTGAAAATTTAAGTGAAGATCAACATAAAAACTAGTGCATAAATAATATTTTTAAACATCATAAACATAAGAAAATTAAGTCTGGAATGGCTAAAAATTTTGTAAGTAAGAGAATATTTGTGATACATGGCTATAGGAGGTAGGTTATTTTTTCCCTCTTCCCACTCATCTGTAGAGCAAAGCTAGAAGTTTTTTTTGTGCCCAAAAGTCAATTTGCCATATTTGGTCTCTATTCCCTTTTTTTCAAACTGGGGTTTCAAATAGAATTGTGATCAGAACATGACAATTTTAATAACATTTTCAGACTGATAACATTAAACAATGATCACATTAAGCAGAGTCGAATGTCTGTATGTCTAGCAGCAGAAAAATATCTACAAGGAGGAAAGGCACAGCTGGGATAAGAGTCGACCATGCCAAATGAAAGATGCGGTCGCCGAATAGAAGCCAAGTTGACGTTATATCACCGCGTTGGATACATTATATCGGCCGCGATAAGTGCCAACTAGTTGGCGACCACAAAGCGGTCGCCAAATGGTCGACTCTCATCCCAGCTGTGCCAGATAAAATTATTATGCTACATACCAGCAACACCTTTGGCTTTTAAAGCACTTAATTCTGAAATGGGACAATATGCTGCACCATAAACCATTGGACCTAGAAGGCAAAAAATAATGTAAGCACATTCACATAGTAACTGAGTAGAGTTTTAAAAACAAAGGAGAAATCCAACTTAATTTTTTTATCGAGCTAATGAACTATTTTCGAAATTTAAATTCATTACAGTAAATTATATAAGACTGAAGTGTACCCTGGGCTAATCGTTAGTTTCAGAAAGAGTGCAAAGCATCAGCCATACCAGATGGTGTGTTGGAATATTCAGATTTAAACTAGTTTGAATAAGCTAAAAATTACCAAGAACAGGTCCTCTACCAGCTTCATCAATTCCCAACATGCAAGGAGCTGATTTTGTACAAAGAGGAACTTCAGACATTAATAAGGCATTCTTGGATTGATCTTGAGAATATTTCGATAGATCCATTTTGAAAAGGTCACAAAATTCTATATTGCTTTATTTTTCTAAAAGAAATTTTCCCGAAAATACTTTAATTTAAATCTAGAATTCTAGAACGCAAAATGTTGCTTTCGCGTTCGCGGTTTTTTTGTAAACAAAAATAATAACAAATAATATTCGTCAAGGTTACCGTTATTGATCTAAAAAATAAAAATTATGTATATTTCCGATATTTCCCAAGATCTTGATTTTTCCTAAATGATTAAGGTTATTGAAACTTATATTCAATCCGATTGCATAAATAATTTCATTGCAAAAAAATTATGCAATTTTAAAATTGTAGTCCTTCTAAAACGTGGTTGTAATTTTTAACTGTAACTTTAAAGGAACAATCAAAACAAACACAAAAAAGCTAATAATCGTATATTTCTTCGGATTGAAAATTAAAATTGAGGAAAAACATGGCTGTACGTTTAATTGGTAAACAAAGCCCTTACACTGGTAACCTTCTCTTTGAAATATTGAATAATTTGAAAAATTATGGAATCGGCCGTGTAGTAGTCCAAAACAGTTTGAGAAAAAAATATCCTGAGATGTGCTTTTTCGTAATACGAAAAGTTGTACCTATGAGGGAAACGATTGGACCTGGTCCTGATGTGAGTTTATTTTTATTTTAGGCTATTTACTAATTCTTTATGCTTTGTTTATCACATCCGGCTCAGCTAGTTTTTAATATTTAATACTGTAGTTGGAATTGGATAGGTACTACAACTACACTCATAACAACAGTGCTGAGATTGGAAAAAAATATTTGGGGGGACTCAACTTTTAACAGAGTAGATGGTTGATAGAGGGCAAAATATCAATAATTTTGGGTACCTACCCAAATTGGGGCTCCAAGAGGGGGCACTTTTCCAGACCATCACCTTTACCTTTTGACAAAAAAAAGTCGAAATGTTGGTGATTTTCTAAAAAGTATAATGCAAGATCCCTTATTTGTGGTACTGCAAGGGGAAATGGGGGTTCTCCCCCAGAAAATTTTTTGAAATTTGACTAGTAGAAGTAGGGTTTTAACTCTAAAGGGGAAATTTTCAGACCATTACTTTTACCTTTTGACAAAAAGGTTTGACAAGGTTCTTCATTATAGAAATTAAAGAAATTTTAAGATATTTTTTATTTTAAAGATATTTTAAAAATTTAATTAAAAATTTTCGTTGAAACAAATATTTTGGGGGGACGGTAAAAATATTTCGGGGGACGGTCCAAACATTTCGGGGGACGGCGTCCCCCTCCAATCTAAGCCCTGCATAGCAATCTCAACTGACATTTTACGGACAAATATTTTATGGTTTTCATATTGAACACTGAATGAATTTAAGATATTTATACCTGATTAATCGGTTTGCTCTAAAATTTAAGATCTGTTTGTAGTGTTTAATCCACTTCTTGAGTTTGTAGTTCTAAATCTATTAGGCTGTTTGGTTAGTGTAACCTCAAGCAAACGAGGCCATTCACTCCCTAGTGTTGAGGTGATAGAGAGATAGACAAATTGGTTATTTCTTGCCAATAACTACCCCACCTTCCTTCCCTCTCCAGTGGTCTGTCAAAGGCAATTTTACTCTTCGGTACCTTCACAATTTCACCCTTTGATAAAAAGGTATGGTTCTTATGTATTATTCTGTCGTCCTTACCGCTGAATCCGAAATCGTTAAACAACCACTTTTCTATGGCTGTGCCGCTGAATTTGACAGTCACGGAACAGTCGACAGGATAATGCATAGGTAAATTAATAGGTAACAAATGATACTTTTGCAAATTCACTTTTAGCTAAAAAGGTACCTTCACACAATATATTTTGGTAAAATCCTAGGAGAGCCCACACTCTTGGCGAAAAACCGAAATAAAGCGCCAAACCAGAACAAGATGGCGCCAAGCAAAATGTAGTGTATTAAAGTAGGGTTACCAAGATGGCGGAATTATCGCCAACTTTGGCAAGGGTGTGGGCTCTGCTAGGACCCAACCCATATTTTTGACAGAAAGTTCTCCAGGAAGCTATGTTTTCTTAATAGTTAAATTTTTATCCATTCTAGACTAAATTTTATTTTGCTTTTAGTGTTTAAAATTATTATTTGTTATTTTGGAAAAAAAATTCACAAATTCATAGAAATTTATACAAATTAGCACTAAATTTTCTCAAAATAGGTACCTCTTAAAAAATCCTAGACAGACCCCCGCTTTCCATCGAAGAAGGTGCTTAAGTAGCCAAGGTAGCTACCCAAATTTCCTGCACCCCTACTCAAACTCAATTAAGCCATGAATCCTTTTTTGAACATGTAGCATCAAATGCAACAACAGGATTTTGAATATTAAAAAAAGTGTATCTGAATCATAACCCTAGTATACACTGTAAATATATTAGATAAGTCTGGGTAGATTCTATTTTTTGGCCTAGTTGGCGAATAATTTTTAACCAAGTTGTTAATGCGTGATAGTTATTTGCTAGTAGAGTATTTCATTACAAAAAAGTATTACACATAGTATTTTTCCCCAAGTTCTTACTACAGAAAAAGCACAAAATAATACTATCTGGTTATTTTTACATTGGAAATGAAGAAAAGAAAAAGAAAACTTACAAAATGCTGATTAAAATGAATAAAAAGTAATAAACAATCACAATGTATATTGTATATGTTGGTTAGATTACTGTGTTGATCCTACTCAAAAAATAATGACATGGCTTACTAGTCTCTAAAACTAGTAAACCATGGTTCTTCTTACAACATACATCCACTTACTAAAATTGCTAGGAAATAAAATTGAAGGTGTCTACCATTACATGATTTTTCCTCCTAAAAATTTAAATTAAAAAAGACAAATTTATAAAAAAAATTAAAATTTCATTAATTCATTCATTTTCTTTAATTTCATTAAAAAGAAGAAAAATCAAAGATTTGAGTTGCTGGTATCAATGAATTTCAGCCTGATTTTTGTGCACTGTTTATAAACTAAGGGTTGCCAGAGAAATTGTAATCCAAGAAAAATTTATCCAGATTTGGCAACTTTTTGCCAATCAGGCCCAACTACGGAATCTGCCCCGATAAGTCATTTGGTACCTTTGACAACCTGATGATACTCAACATAACAGAAAGCAGAATTTTTATATAGGGCATGAAAAGTATTGTTGTACTCTAAAATTATTTAAAGTAGGCATGTTTCAATGATTTAGTTATTTCTTAAAAAATGCACAAAATTTTTCAGGAACTTGTTTATGGAAATGTATGGGTAGACGAAGTGTTCCGAGGTAAGTTTGACTATTTAAGATGATTAAAGGTTTGATAAATACATGACATAAAGCATTCAATCTTGTAGATATGTGATGGTAAAACGATGTTATTTACCTACCTTTATTTAATAAGTAATAATTTTTTTGGTTTTTATGCTATAACTGGGTGCCACTTGTTAATTGGCTATGCCAACTAGGGGGATAGTTTAATTTCTAGCAACCCTGAAAGTGTATTGTATTGTAGGATCTATGCTTAAAATACTAAGAGTGTGATAGAAAATGCCAGGAATTTGTTACATCATGTAAAAACTATATTTATAGTTTTCAGTAGAACAAAACTATTTATAATTTCATAAAAATCTGATTTAATTAAAATCCATCAGTTTTTCTAAGTTCTAAAAAATCAGCAACCCTCTGGTACTGTCTCAGTTTTACTGGTAAAAAATATAGACAGTTTCTTTTCATTAAGAAAACATCGAGAGGTGGAGTTATTTTTGTCACTTTTTTGTGAAATTCACTGTACAATTCTGAATTTGTGCAAGTTAGGATAGTATTTATTGTGATAGTACTGTACAAGTACATAGTAAATTCTTTAATAAAGTAGATGTGAAGTAGCAGTTTTTGCCAATATTTTTCTGGACATACTTTTACCCCCTTATTTATAATTTTTCTCATTTTATAGGACGCAAATTGGAAGGGTTGAAACTTCTTCAAGATCTCACCTACCTCCCTGACTTCTACCTCATTCCTAGAGAGGAGGAAGACAAGTACCTGAACTATAAGGCAAAAGATGTGCTCAAAATACTGCCCAAGTATGCTCCATTACCACCAGTGATTGCTGAAATCATGAAGAAACAAAATCCATCGTTGAAAGAAGAGCCTAAATTGGAGTGTCATTATAAAGAGCTTTCTGAGCATTTAGTCTACAAAATAGCTGAGGAAGGTGAGGTACCAAACTATAAGCTTAAAGTTAAAATCCCCGAGGAATTAAAAATTGGCATTAAGACATGATTTAGTTTTTCTGCTGCTGACGGAGAAAAAATTCTGTACATAGCATTGTAGTTTCAATTTGTATTCTTACAAATAAATTCTTTTCATCATCATTAAAGTGTTTTCAATTCAAAATATTTGTTTCAGCTCATAACCAAAAAACAACCTTTTACAAAATGATATTGTGCCAGTTTAATTTCTTCTTTACTTTAAAGAATGAATTTTTATTAATTATTTTAATTCCAGTTTATAGAATTAACGTCATTTATAGATAAAGGTTTGAAGACAGGGATAGTGTTAACAGACCCCTATTTTTCCTATTCCCATAACTTAAAATGCATTAAAAGAAATAAAAAACAATATATGGCAAGAAAAGGCATATTGAAGCGTGTGCCTTATTTTTTAACCCTACAGTGCATACTGTTGCCATTTGGCACCACAACATTTTTCTCCATTTCCTACTCAAACTTTCATTTCCAAACGGCAATAACATGCTATAAGTACAATAGATATAACATTTCATTGTATTAGCACTTTAGACTCCCAGTAGATCACAGTAGGGGTACTATTTTGAGACATTTGTTAGTAGCTAGTGAGACGAAAGTCAAGACACAGAAAACGCCAAAATAAAAGAACCATATAAATTAAAATAAAAATTTTTTTCAGCTTGAACAAAAAATGTTCTGAAAAGATAAGTTTTTTTTTTAAACGCTTTTATTCTACTTGCTTTTGGCGGCGTTTTACGGGTGGAATTTTAAAACTCGATTTTCGGGCACTTCCCGATATGTCAGGGCCCCGAAACTTTACACATCGGTGGAACCCTCATGACACTGCAATATCCAACCATTATCTAGTCAAACAACCAAAGGATTAAGTTAATTAACGAGTATTTTTAATTAACAGAAAAAACAGAATTTGAGACCTTTCCCAAGGGGCTATTCTCCCTAAACCGTGCACAACTGTTTATAAGACATAACTTCATCATATTCACAAGTCAAAACGAGAATTGCCCAGTAATTACGATAATTATAGACTATTAATCACTTTTTTTCTTTCTGGATTCTTGTACATAATATTTCAGGCACTTCCAAACGATATAAAGTTCTGAAACTTTGCACCGTGGTGGAAACTCGATGACAATGCAATATTCAATCATCAACTAGTCAAAACCTCCGTAATTTAGGTAATTAACGAGTGTTTTTAGTTATCCTTTTAATTCATATTTGAGACACTTCCGTGAAGCCAATGGCTCCCAAAACCTGTAAGATAATATACTAGGTATATAACTACAATATTTAATCTTCAAAATGTGATTTCCTACCTTCCAATTAAGATAATTAGCGATTTAAGATAATAACTGCGAGAAAGAAATCAATCGCCAGAAAAGCGAGAAATCGCCGAAAATTTATCCCATCCCGAGGAAGCGAGAGAGAACTTTTATAATTTATGGACTACTGAAAAGAGTGGATAATACTGTTTGCTCCTTGATACACTAATTCTGAGTTTTATTTTTGTCTGGGCTTACGATTGGTTATTATTTTATCGAATGCATTTTCTTTTTCTTGTGAATATTTTTGATATGGATGGATTTCATCGGTGAAAGAGCGGATGGGCGCTTAATCGCTCCGCTCTGTAATTATAAGGATACCCCTAGCAATATTAAATATATTTTAATTAACTTTGTTGTTTCTCGTGTGTCACCCCTCCCACAAAATTGGGAAATAGGCTCAGAATGAGTCGCGGGACCATTTTTTTCGTCGTCACCAGCCCTGAACTGTTGCTCGCGAACCCATCATATAGTAGAAAACTAAAATTATAAGATTGAACATAAGATTAAATATGGTTGAAATAAATATTTTTTTAGTTTTTGTTTAAAAAATACGATGACTAAAAAGTAAAAAATAAAATAAGTGAAAAAAAATTTTTTTTTAAAAACGCTTTTATTGAAGTGTTCTAAAAGGTCAAAAATAATTTATTCGGTTTGACAAATAATTTATTGGGAAATAGAAAATAACTTTTTGGTAAGTAAAAAATAACTGATTTTCTAATCACTAAAAATAAAAGCGTGGGCGCTAGTAATTCTTCATTCACTATTTATTCCAAATTCTTTATTCTATGTTCCATGGGGTAAAATTTAACAAATTTCTCATTTGTGAGGTTTGGGTGGGATGGATTCACTTTAAATTCTCTATTAGGTATTTTTTATGTAAAATTACACATAAATACCGATGTAATGGCCTAGTGGTTAGAGCATCTGACTGCAAAGCCGTACGTCTGGGGTTCGATTCCTCGTTCGGCATAGATGTTAGTGTTACTGTACTTGAATTTACCTATACGGGTCCATACCGTCAGGTGAATTTGTACAAATTTAAAAAAATAAATAAAAAAGTTTTAATTAAAAAAATATATATAAATTACTAGCGCCCACGCTTTTATTTTTAGTGATTAGAAAATCAGTTATTTTTTACTTACCAAAAAGTTATTTTCTATTTCCCAATAAATTATTTGTCAAACCGAATAAATTATTTTTGACCTTTTAGAACACTCCAATAAAAGCGTTTTTTAAAAAATCTTTTTTTTACTTATTTTTTTATATTTTTAGAGCATTTGGTTTTATTTCACTTCACAATTAATTTCACAAGAGACACAAATAAATTTCACAAGGACAACGTTTTTTGCCAATAAAAAGTAGAAAAAAATTTAATTAAATTTTTTTTAGTATTTTTTTACTAATTTACACCATAATAGAAGTCACATATTTGATTTTCAAGGGAATTTAAAAATCATGCATTGTAGGATTAAGGCCCATTATGTTTAGAAGAATTCAGAGAAATAAAATATGTAAAATTGGATTTTAAGGATAGGCAAAAGTATTATCAATGGAAATTTGTCTGAAAATTTTTATAGCATATTGGTAAAGGTATTTTGTTTCGCATTTTTTAATCAGGAATTTGCCATTGGAAATCTTCCAAGTTGAGTCAAGTTGCTAAAAAAAGTTACTAGCTAAAAATAATACAACTATTAATTAGTTTTTATTTATTAATAATGTAGAAATTGAAACCATTGACAAAAAAATTTGATAAATGTGAAGGGCTTTCAAATAAATTCAGTGAAGAATTTTCCAGGCTTGTTAACACAAAGACCCCCAGTCTGGCTTTCTGCTGCAAGATCCTGTCCTTAAATCCTGGAAAATTCTTTTCTGCAAACTAAGAAAAAGGTTTATGTATAAAAAGGAGAAAAAAAATTAACTTTCTCGGAGAATTTTGTACACTTTTCAAGAACTGATCTTTTAACTTAAGAAAGGCAGAAAACATTATGACAAAATGAATGCAAAAATAGGCAAAATATTTTCAGGGTTTAAATATATTAAGTGATCTTGGTCTCGTCGCCATGTGCGCGCACTCTAGCTTCTTGCAATAGCCAGGGAAGCAATTTTGTCTTTGTCTCCGAGAGCAATTTTGTCTTTGTCTCCTAGTGCGCGCTTAGCCTAAATAAAAAATTGTAGATAATAACCAAAGGATTGGTTCTGGGGGCCCTCCCCTACTAGAGAAGTTCTGAACTTTGATTTTAAATCAGTGGCATACAAAGAAATATTTTTAGGGAGGGGTCCAAAGTTGTTCTTCCCCTCTTCCCTTGCATATTTAATACGTCCAATGTAGCTTTTTAGTAAATTTTTAGGTAGAATTTGCATCTTGGAGAACTTAATAGAAAGAATATAAGAAAAGTTGTAAGTAATGATGTTCCAAGGACTAAAAGAGGGGTCTGGTCCCTCATAAAATTTTTGGAAAATCCATTAAAAAAAACAGGTTTTTAACTAGTTTTGGTATATGCCTAGTTCGAATTTTGATACATATTTCTAGGTATGATTTGGGTATTGATGAACTTATAAAAAAAGTTTTGATTAATAAGTTCCATGTACAAAAGGGGGTTTTGGGGTTCTACCCCAAGAAAATTTTTGGAAATTTAATCCTAAATAGTACTACTATTTAGGATTAAAGGTTTTAACCTGTTTTGACACGAATCTGTTCCCCTCATCTGAGGAAAACCCACTAACCACACAAAGAGATGGGGGAGATTATCAATTACCCCTAATCTCTCCCGAATCCCTGAAGGATTGTTGTCGTTGGTATAATAAAACTATAGATGCACGCATAGTTTTTGTATTAAATAAACTAATGTTTGGATATTTGTGACACTGTGGGTGAAACCCGTGATAAACCTCTTCTTATGCAGCAAACAATTTTAAAACGATGATTTTTGTAGTGACTTCCCGAAACTAGAAGATGAAACAATAGGGGAATTCAGAGTTTTCCTGAGGTAAAATGTGAATTTAAATTTACTCATTTAAGATTGTAAAAAATAAATCTAATGTGGATTTGTTTTCACTGTCAACCTTTTTACGTTGGTTTTTAAAACTATTCAGACTATAGTTTGATTTCCACCTTTAACTAACTGAATGGGTGAAACCGGGTTGATATCACATTGCAGTTTTCAGTTGAATTTATTTTTGTTGAACTAATTGCAAATCTTTGATGTCTCCCCTAGTCAAACGGGTTGATATCTCATCATTTTATAATTATGGGTTTTTTTTTCGTTAAAAAAAGCATTTTGTATAAACGATCGAGAAAATTTGTATTATTCGGTGTACTCTCAATAAAGCTCGGTGGGTGACACCCCAGTTCATACACCTAGAAACCAGTTGATATACGCCTAAACGACGAACCCTTGCCTATAGTTTTCAATATTGGCCCTGCGATGTCCTCCCTAGAGCACCCTGGATTATTGTTAATTTTTTTCTACTTTTTACATAAACAGCTAAACTTTGTAATTGATGGAATTTGAGTTTTCATTGACGGATAATTTTGAATTCAATTCCATCTTTATTGTTTGAAACGTTTTCCATTGAACCTCAATGTAAACTACAGTGATTTTTCATATAGATATTTTTAATTCATTACTGATGCATGCATAGCATGAACCTTTTATAACATTGATAAAAATAAAATTTCTATATTTAAAGAGCAATTTTTTTTATTTTAAGCTTTAGCTCGGTTTCATTGTAGATGTGTGGAGCAAACAATTTCTGGAATCATTGCAATCCCAATCCCCTCTTTAGTTCTAAAAAAAGTAATTTTTAAAAATAGGGAATGTCCAAAATATTGTACTCAAGCTTATTTTGAATTCATCCTCTTTTTCTATCTATGAATTATATTGCCATGTTTGTAATACCATTTTAGCAATAAAAATCAAGATATACAATGATCGCAGATACAATTTTATTATCTATATTTTATTGTGCAATCATCTTTTTTTTTAAACTTTGAGATACATATTTGTACCAGTAGTAGGTTTTTATCTACAAGTGGTAGTAGAAATGGTAGAAGACAGTTTTATTATAAATTTAAAATTTATGTATGTGTGTGTGTGCATTGGGGAAATTGAAAGCAATAAGGATACATAGTTAATAGTATACCTATTAAAATAAATACATAAATCTTTATGCCTTATTTGTTTACGTAAAGGTTTACTTTTCATTGAAAAAAAATGTTTTTTTCTTATTTAAGAACATCTAAAACAGTGGTTCCCAGCAGGTGGTCCGCGGACCACTGGTGGTCCGTGAGGCCTTCAGAGGTGGTCCGTGAGAAGATTTTTAAGCTTATCCAAAAAATGTGTGGAAATTTAAAAAAAATAGTTTTCCTAATCACACATTCCAGGAAATTAGTAAAAACACCACAGATGCAAAAACTTGAGTAAAAATCATACGTCTCATAAATAAAAAATTTTATGTTCTCTTTCTCACCTATGAATCATTTGTTCATTTATATTATTTTGCACAGTTTTATTGTTTACTAGCTGATATGCTCGGCCTTGCACGGGAGGAGTTAGAGCTTTAGGATTTCTTTTTTAAAATTTTCAATATATTTTATACCTTATTTTACCAGGTAAAAGATATTATATCCATCCAGTTGTCAAGCATTTTAATATTTGAACAATTTCTACATTTAACCTCATGGTCCCCATAAAAAATCAGAAAAAAATCTCCCAAAATTACTTAAAATATGCCCATTTAGAACCCTTGATTTATCATACAGGATTTTAATTAACTTTTTCTGTGAAATTATTCAATAACTATAAAGCGTATTCCACTTTTCAATTTACGAAAAATCTATATCTAGTTGAAAGGGCTTTCACATTTTAAATTTTTTTTGTTTTGTAAATCAACTTTCTTGAAGCTACAATAAGGCTAACAAGGAAACATTCTCAGGATGAACTCACAGAATTGGACGAAAATTTTACAGGGGTTAGTATATGACTTAAAACACCTTCTGTAAAAAAATTAGCTGCTGAATTACAGTAGAAAAGCTGTAAAAAATTATTGAAAATTGTCATATTTAACGCCAAATGTAACCCTACAAGGCGAGAAACGCAGAGAGAACGCCAAATGGTAGAATGAACTGGCCGCGTTTTCTCTGTTGCCACTTATAAATGAGCGAATAAAAAAAGTTCATCAAATGCAAAACAGGAATAAAAATTAATTAAAGAAGGAAAATTAAAATAAATAACGCATGAAGCAATACAAAATTATATGCAAATTAAAAAGAATCCAACATCTATTTAGCATTTAATTTTTAGGAGTTATCTGTTTGCCGCATATTTTTTAAAAATGCATCGGAAACTATATATTTTATGGCACTGTCTAAATCCACGAAAGTAACAACTCAACTCTAACAAATTTCGCTAATACTTTAGCACGGGCCAACTTTCGTGGATTTAGACACTTCGAATCAAATTTCTCATTCCATCCGATTGGAAAGTCGCCAAGTGGTGCTAAATGAATGTGTTTGGCAACTCAGAACCCAAATTTCAAATTTAAATAACTCCTCTCCTATTGAAATTCAGCAGCTAATTTTTTCACAGTAAGTGTTTTGAGTCATCTTATGCCTGTAAAATTTTCGTGCATTTCTGTGAGTTCACCCTAAGAATGTTTCCTTGTAAGCGCGCACTAAGAGACTTCTGTCTCGGCGACTTAAAACACTAGTCACTCGAGAGCAATGCATTTCTATGAGGAAATTCTTGGCCTAGTGATCTTGGTCTCGTCGCCATGTGCGCGCACTCTAGCTTCTTGCAATAGCCAGGGAAGCAATTTTGTCTTTGTCTCCGAGAGCAATTTTGTCTTTGTCTCCTAGTGCGCGCTTAGCCTAAATGATCGTTTTTATTTACATTTTCGTTTCCATGGAGACTATTTTAACAACAATGCTATATTCCATGAAACTTTTTGGATTTCAGATTTCTTGAAATCTAGGGTAATAAGAGTTAAGTATAATAAAATTCTTTCAAAGGACTTTAAGATTAGCCAAGGAGTTCCCCAGGGATCCGTCCTCAGTCCTACGCTCTTCTCCTTGTTCATGGCTGGAGTGGAAAGGGTGATAACTGAAAATAGTGGTATTGGCTTATTTGCAGACGATATTGTCCTGTGGCACTCGGGCCACGACGTTTCGACAATAGAGGCTAATTTGTCTCAGTCCCTTAACAGAGTTAGTGACTTTGCGACTGACCACAAACTTTCTTTCAATCTCCTGAAGTCCGTGGTCAGCTTTTTCACCACCAATAGACACCTATACAATTATAAACCAACTATATTCATAAAGGGCCAAGAACTCCCATACGAGAAAAATAACAAAAATCTTGGATTTACCTTGGATCAAGAGATTCTCTGCAATCGACATATAGATGATTTGGTTTCAAAAAGTAGAAAACGCCTAAATATATTAAAATACATCTCTGGGCGTGATTGGGGAGCAGATGCCTCTACTCTGAAAATAACCTATACTTCTTTAATAAGACCTATCTTGGAGTATGGTTCGACCGTTTTCCTTAGTGCATCCGATTCCAACCTAAAAAAACTAGAAAGAATACAGCAGAGTGCTGCTAGAATAATCGCTGGCCTTCGCAACAGCTGCCCCAATAATTTAGCTCTATACGCGTGCGACCTCCAACCCTTAGATATGAGAAGAAAATATTGCCTGACTAAGTACTACAACAAACTGCTCAGCTATGGAGACCAACACAGAACCTCACAATATCTAAAAAACTGGAACAATAATCAAAGGTTAAAACGTAATAGTCCATTTTCTCAAGCACTTTCACAAAACCTGCTGTGCCCTAATGTAGAGCCCTACTGCTTGACTTCGTTTATCAACCCTGTCCATGGCCTCCAGGGGCCCAGATCTACTAAATCAATTGGCCCTAGAGGCAATTGACAAGATTCCTTGCGACGCTGTCAAGATCTATACCGATGGTAGTAGATTAGAGACCAACACAACTGGCAGCGGTGTTTTAATTGAACTCCCCAATCGCTCTATCAAATTTCAGAAAAGAAATGCTGACCACGCGTCTGTCTTCAGAACAGAGCTTATCGCCATCATGAGTGGTCTTTCTATATTAGCTAATAACATGCAAGACAATGCTTTTTCGGAGATCTGGATCCTGTCAGACAGCCGTTCTTCGATCCAGCATCTTTCGAATTGGTCTTCTATCGGCGACAGCACAAGTAGAAGTGTACTCCATTTAATGAAGGATCTTTCTGCTCGGTACCCTATCCACCTACAGTGGGTTCCCTCGCACGTTGGACTTCCCGGGAATGAGGTAGCTGACGATCTTGCCAAGGCAGCTGCTAGTAATCCTGTCGAGCCGGAAGACCACATGCTCTTAACATCAGCTGAGATCTCATCCATGGCTTGGAAACTTATAAGAAAAACCTGGGTAGAACCTCCTGCTCGCTCACCCTTGGTACTTCCAGAGACACCCTGGAGCCGCCACAACATTCAAGGGCTCCAGGGTACACCAGACGGCTTTTTCAAGATTCTGAACAGGCCACCTTAGATGTCTAGTATTTGAAGGTGGCGAAAGAAGATATCCATCATGCCCCAAATGTGACGTCGCCCCCTTTTCCCCTCATCACATTCTACAATGTCTGGGGTTTTCCAGTGAAGAGGCTGGGTCTGATCCACTGCTGTTTTTGGACTTTCTAGACATTTTTGGACTCATGGATCTGGTCTAGTTTCACTAGACCAGATGGGGATTAGTCCCACTACCACCACCATGAAACTTTTTATTTAAAAGCTAGATCAACTTTCAAATAAAAATATTTTAAAATATACTTAAATACCAGTTTTAAAATTTTAAATTTCATTTAATTATATTTTTAGATTATTGTTATAATTTTTAAACAGAGTTGTATCTAGTTTTTCTTTTAAAAACTTGTTATTTTGCATTATGTTTTTTGTAACAATGGGGTAAACAGATCTCTTTCTGAAGAAGAAATAAAGCTATTTTAGCAAAATGACCATAAAAGGGGTCAAAAGAGGGTCAAGAGGTCAATTAAAGTTTTCGAAACATAGCCTATGTTTTTTCTTGAGATTTTTTACGTAGGTATACCAAGTTTGGTGCAGATCGGAAGTAAACTGTGGATTTGTATAGAAGACAAATATATACAGGGTGTAAAGGAAAGTCCCTTTACCCTGTAATAAGTTGCTAACGGAGCAAGCTAAATCTATGCAGTTAAGGTAACGGTATAGTAAAGTGACTATGCGCAATCCAATGCGACCAACCGCAGCGCCCTCTAGCGGAGATTTTAGGAGTTAAAAATTTTATATTAAAAACTATTAGGAATTTGTTAAAATAGTCAATTACAAAGTTGTAGAGCGGCATCGATTTAGTAGGAAAAGACACCTTAAGCAAAAAAATATCTTGAATAGAACCCCTAAAACCCTCGCTCAATTAGGTTGAATTTATGTCGATTTTACGTCTTGAAACGCTTCTCACGTGGCGAAAATGAGAAATTTTCAATGGATAACTGCAACAATTTTCAATTTTGCTTTTAATGTGTTCCGAATGTCTTAAAACTTCTAGAAAACATTTTATTTCTTAGATTTACGCGCCCAATAATTAATTATTTACAATTAAAAATCACCTAGTTTCGGAATCACTTTGAAAAGGCAGTCATGTGACTTGAATGGCTGTGACGTAACATGTGTTAAATACTAGTTGTTTTAGTTAGATATCCCATAGGGTGTAGTGTGTTTTATTATTTATAATTAATTCTTCTGGATATTCTCACCCAGAATTGGCGCGAATTTTTTTTCCTCTTACAATAACTCTTCAAAGAAGCCTAATTAATTTTTTTGTGTTGTTCTGATCGGAATAATGCTGTCGGCAATTTATTTTAAGAGCCTATGTTCTCAACAATGAGAAAAAGCAAGTATCGAGCTGTGATAAAATTATTTTTAAAAGAAGCGATGTCACCAAATTGAAGTAATTCTAAGTTCCGAAATGTGTAAATGGACTCTTTAGCTTTGTTTTGCCAGTGAAAAAATAAGCGTCGAAGATTTAACTTGGGTGTGAGAGCATTCATTAAGAACCATAGTGGAAAAAGTTTAAAAAGAGCGACCATGCCGGAAATAATCAAAAAGTCCCCCCTAGAAGATTGATGAAAGGTGGGGAACATTTGTAATTGTCTAATCTAGGGGTATCAGAGGAACACGCAAATTATTTTTTGCATGAGGAATTGCACTTGAAAACACTGCTCAAGATGGGTGCCACGAATCCTAAATGCGGCACAAAAGTGCATTTTGACGACTTAAATGCGATTTTTAACGCGATTTTCATAAAACAAAAGCTATTTTATGCGTCTACAGGCAAACATGGACATAACTTTGAACTTTTAAGTAAAACAATAATTAATGCAATGGATAATAGTCCGTTTTTCAGCACAAAAAAGTCCTATCGGCTGCCAAAGTCATGGCGTAATAACTCTATGATTTCAGGAAAATTCTGTCTATGAATTATAGGGGGAAGGCTATGAATATAATTGGAGAATACTTAACTAAACGGTTGCTAAGATTTTCCGAAAAAAAATACCTATTTAGCAATTCAAGGATTTGGATTAAAAATTTTTAAAACACCCATCCCGTCACCCAGATTTGGAATCTTCAAACTTATATCTCTCCCCCAAAGTGACAATTTTTCTCTCTGGACACCGTTTTTCTTCGAATTAAGAAGTAATTGTGAGTTGAATAGGTTTTTTTGACGAAATTCCAAAAGCACCCCCAAAAGAGGGGGAAATATGACCGGACTGTCCGAATAAGAAGTGAGGTAGCTTAAAAGGAAGCAATGTTAAAAAATAAACAGTTCTTTAAACCATAACCCAGGTAGCACACGAATATCGGCCAACGCCGGACCAATACCGGCCAACATCGCGAATACCGGAGAATGTCGGACGTCGAAATAATGATATCGGACGGTATTGGCCGGTATTGTGAAATTTTTTTCATATTAAAAACATATAAAAACCAATTTTAATAACATGATTTATGAGAAAAATAGGTGTAAACGTGAAAATTAGGCTTTTTTCCTTTATTTTGATAAAAATGAGAAAATAATGTCGAATAAATTATTTCGATCAATAATGGCCAGTATCGTAAAATCGGTATCGCCATGACGATATCGGCCGTTATTTTACTGTGATGTGGGGCTGGTGTCAGAAAAATGTCGTAAAAAAGATATTGGCCGTTATTCGACAGCATTGTTAACTCAATGTCGTAGAAAAAATAATGGCCGTTATTCGACAGTATAATTGTAAACGCATTGTCGTCGGCGAGGTTATTGGACGGTATTTGGCATTATTGGTAAATATTTTTCGAAAAGCAACAAAAAATTCATTTTAAAGTTTCGAAGCATTATCAAATGCCAAACTTGAAATCCCTGATAATTTCATAAGATTTGAGCTGGTAAAATATATTTGTACTTAAAAGAAACATATTTAACATCATCTTTTAACTCATTGTCGTAGAACAGGTATTGGCCGTTATTCGGCGGTATCGGCCGAGTGGTCATTTTTTCCGTCAGTAATGTGACGCGCATGCGCTCTAGTACTATTGCTATTCAGCGGTGATTGCATTCTCGGCGCCATATTGAAAGGAAAGAAAGAACAAAAAGAGCTCTCCGACGGTAATGGAGTTTTAAAAGTTCTGGAAAGAATGCTTGTTTTGCAGAAAATTGGAATCGACGTTCGATTCGTTCATTGATCATTAGAATGTTGCGCTTTCGTTAAATATTTTTGTTTTGAATTGAATTACCAGAATTTTAGTCTTTTTTCGTTTTTTATAATAATGTCTTTTTTTTCTTTTAGTTACTGTTGACGGTTGAAATGTATAAACATCTGCGTCCACTTATGAGGAATACTACCAATATTAATTTAGGATAGACGCTTCCAGAATGAAGATTTTTGAAAAAGATAAATTGTAAGTAAGTAGAAACTAATTTTTTAATAATTTTAAATCATTGTTTACAAAAAAATTGGCGGCATAATGTTTAGAATCTTTGTTCTTAAAATGAAAAAAAGCAAACGATTAAAACATATTACTGTTAATTAAAATTTGCCCAAAATCAAATGAAAAAATAAAAAACCAAATGAATAAATCTTTCTTTGTTGAAATGGAATGGAAGTGGTCTAGAACTGAAAATGCATACATAAACATAGTGTGTTTATTTTTTTATTAAGTATCGTCTGATATATATATATATATATATATACAGGGTGTCCCACGAGAAGTGACCCAACCCTTTAACTTTTGAACCCCTACAGATATAGTCATGAAAGTGGGGTCTAGGTATAGTAAAGTGACCATGCCCTATCCGATGAGATATTTTTCAACGCCCTCTAGCGGAAAATTTAGGAGTTATAATTTTTATTTTAAAAACTGTGTTAGGTATGTGAAAAAAGTCAATGACTAAGTTGTAGAGCATCATCGATTTAGTAGGAAAAGACACCTTAAGCAGAAAAATATCTTGAATAAAACCCCTAAAACGCAAGCTCAATTAGGTTGAATTCACGTAGTTTTTACGTCTTAAGACGCCCCTCACGAGGTGAAAATGAGAAATTTTTATTTTTATGATTTAAGTAAATGACTAAAAGCATTCTTAGTTCATTAAATTGAAAATTTCTCATTTTCGCCTCATGAGGAGCGTTTAAGACGTAAAATCTACGTAAATTCAACCTATTTGCAAGGAGTTAAAAATGGAGCGACACCCTAAAACAATTATTGAAAAATTCAATTTGTAGAAGAACTACTATTGGTAAAAATTTAATCATGGTCTCAAATTTTGTGGTTTAATATGATTTTTAAAATTATGCTGAAAGTTTTTACTTTAAAATTTTTTTCTACGAAAAAAAGTCAAAAAACCACAAAAAAATGTGAAAAATATGCCAAAACTTTATTTTGTATTTGGAAATCCTTTCTTTTGATTTGATTATCTGAAAGATCATATTTTAAAACCCTAAAGTCCAAAGTTTCACGTAAATACCATCAATATTAAACGCTTGAGATCTAATTAAAATTTGATTTTTGCTTGCGAAAACAGATCCAGAAAACGAACGTTCAGGGAGAATCTACGAGTTACGGATAGATAATCGCTAACTTTCTTTTCTCTCCCAGTTTGGCGAAACATACCAAGCTCTTACAGATCGCCAAGACAGCTTGGGAGATTTGTTGTTGGCGAAAGTTGGCGAGGAATCTCGTATCGCAAATAATGGCGACAAATTTAGCGAGCATCAATCCGTAATTCGTAGATTTTCCCTCAACGTTTCTTTTCTGGATCTGTTTTCGCAAGCAAAAATTAAACTTTAATTAGATCTCAAGCGTTTAATATTGATGGTATTTACGTGAAACTTTGGACTTAAGGGTTTTCAACTATGATCTTTCAGATTATCAAATCAAAAGAAAGGATTTCTAAATACAAAATAAAGTTTTGGCAGATTTTTTAAATATTTTTGTGGTTTTTGACTTTATTTCGTAGTAAAAAAATTTTTAAAATGAAAACTTTTACAATGATTTTAAAGATCATGTTAAACCACAAAATTTGAGACCATAATTAAGTTTTTACCAATAGTAGTTCTTCTACAGATTGAATTTTTCAATAATTGTTTTGTGTTGTCGCTCCATTTTTAACTCCCTGGGATTTGGTCTGGGACCCCCGATTCCTATGTGATTCTGACTCGTCTAGGTGTCTACTATCCCCTCTAGAAGTGTGGCCCACTATTTATGGGACACCCTGTATATATATATTTTAAGATGAACTGTTAATGTTACAAATGTTTTCTGTGTCTTAAATTTATTTCTTGCGTTTTTATCAGTATGCAAACTTTATTATTTTTATAAAAGGACTTTCCAAAAGCCAATTAATTGCAAGTAATATATTTAAATGCTATTTTTAATTCTTACCTTTTAATGGTTGGTTATTACTACTTTATTTGTGAAACCAAGTGTTGTGTTCGTGCTTTTTGAGTTTTGAGGATAGATTGAGTTATGTCATAATTATTAAATTAGAACTACGCCTATCTTGTAATTACTGTTGACTTGTAAATTAAGTCTCTATGTCCCTTTCCCTTATTGTACTTCCATCAGTTTATTTTCCAGTCTATTTTCATATTTTAATGAGGCCATGATAAACTTTTTTTTTGCAGTTTTTTAATATTTGAGTAACTTACCTTTCTCAATTATTAAAATCTAAAACAATTTGTAAATATAATATTGAAGTACCCATGTTTTAATTAAAACTGTTCCAAAGCATGATTTGGAAATGCATGCAATCTCTATTTAAAAATACTTATTTATTTTTTTTAAATAAATTCTTTACTTTTTCAGGGAGCTTTTGTATCTGTGTTGGTTGCATTCAAAGTCATCAACAATCAATGGTTTTATTATGATTCCTCTGCAGTGTCAAAATTGTAATGTTTCTTTTTTTATATTATTTAAAAGCTAATTTTTATGTATTCAACGTTGGGTATTTTTATGAAAGAGTTTTTAACCTTAGCTGAAATCTAACTTACTTGAACTTGTCAATTTCTTAAAAGGAAAAATGTTTTATTTGTTATAACTATAACCTAGATAAATATATCACTAAAAATTGTTGTATGTTACTGGTTTTTCTTCTTCAAATTCTGTAATATTGTAACTGGGACCCCCAGTTTTGTGTGTGTAATTTTATTTTTAATGTTAATTTGTGTTATATTTTGGTATACATCCCTTCGCCTGATTCCTAGGATACTAGAAATGGTATTTGTAAAATTTGTGTAAACATCTGTTCAATAAACTGCTATTTTTGTTTTACTTTGAATTTAATGTGTTCAGATAAATATTAGTTAAGAAAATATTTTTCTAATGTTTCTTCCAGTCTTTTCACCTAAGAAAAATTAATATTTTTGCTTTTTCGAATAATTTATATATTATAAATATAAATTGCTCACAGTAATAGAAAATAATCTTCCATATAAAGAATTCTATTTTAGATTAAAAAACATTTATTCTTGATTGACTGATGTGATAATTTTCTAAGTACTGGCTATTTATAAATAATGTTTAAATATGCTAACTTGATCCAATGATTTGACAAAATATATCTATAAAATTGATCATTTGAATAAAGTTAGCATATTTTAAACATTATTTATAAATAGTCTGTACTTAGAAAATTAACACATTAGTCAATCACTAATAATTTAAGTCGAATAACTGACAGAATCGGCCAATATCCAAAAAAACGAATTCCAAAATTCTGATAACGGCCGGTATTGTGCGGTATTTTTGTTGTTAAGGTGAATACCTGTCAGGATCGGCCAATATCCAAAAGTGCGAATTCCCAAATTCTGATAACGGCCGGTATTGTACGGTATTAAATATTGTGGAAACGGAAATTGGCCAATATTTAGCGGGAGGGTATTTTGGCAAAGGCCGATATCGTCAGAAGAATAATGGCCATTGTTGTGTTGCTATACCGTTAAATGTCAAAAAAAATGAATACCGTCACTCCGGCAATGGCCATTATTCTCCGTTGTCGAAAATGAATAACGGCCGATGTCCGGAAAATGTGCCATTTTGGCATAGGCCGTTATTCGGTGTTACGATATTGGCCGGTATTCGTGTGCTACCTGGGAAGTTATCATTTTCATGGTCAGGCCGAAAATCTTTTTAACTACCCTCGTATTAATATCATTAGATATGGTTATAAGGCATGAGAGCTGTGGATTAATATGGCGATCTGAACGAATATAAGTTTCATATCCACAAGAATCTGGATAAAATTAGAAGAAAATATAGCTAGAACTAACATTCTTAGCCCAAAAAAAGGTTAAAACACCAAACACCATAATATATTGTACATTACATTTAAAAAGACATTTATGAGTATACTATATAATTTGCTTATAAGGCTATTTTTCAAGGATAACCCCTCTTTTTATATTTAAGTAGAATAAGGAATCAATGCATGAAATTTTAAGCTCAACAATATTAAGCAGTAAAAATAACTTAAATTTTGTTAAATACGACTTAAAACACACACAAATTCTATATTAAGTTGTTTAAAAATATATAAAATATGCCACCAAAGTGTTTTTATCCACATTTCTTGCTAAATGCTATTAGATATAAATAGCATTTTTCTGGAACTTTCTTAGTTCCTTCATCTAAAATTCATTTGCAAGAAGTTTAGAAAAATCTAAAACAAATATTAAGAATATTTTATTTGGGGATAAAAATATTTTACCTTTGATCCTAAGATTTACACAGAAAAAATCCTTTATTAGCAGTGAAGAACTGTGGAATCATAATTTCGGAATTTTGTGGCAAATGATCCATTTTCATCTTCCACTTCTTGTTAGAATTAAGAATTACTATTAAAAAAAATAAAAAGCAAAGCAGAAAGTCTCACACTTACTATATAAACAAAACAACTAAAACTAAACAAAACAAAAGCTTTGCTAGATGAATCGTGTAGCCATGTTGTCTGAGCGAGTTATGGCACCCGACACGTCACGATGGTAACAGCCAATCATAGTGCGTTTCTGATTGCATCCCTTTTCGCTCATTTTTAATTGTTAATAATAAAAGAACTAATTATTTTTGAGATTTAAAAATGTGATATTCGGAATCAGAATACCAAATTTTACTAAGAACAAACTAAATAAAGAAAATTTAAGAGATGCTGCAGTTATCCATTTAATGACTTAAATAAATGAATAAAAGTATTCTTAACTCATTAAATTGAAAATTTCTCATTTTCGCCTCGTGAGAAGCGTTTCAAGACGTAAAATCGACGTAAATTCAACCTAATTGAGCGCGCGTTTTAGGGGTTCTATTCAAGATATTTTTTTGCTTAAGGTGTCTTTTCCTACTAAATCGATGCTGCTCTACAACTTTGTAATTGACTATTTTAACAAATTCCTAATAGTTTTTAAAATAAAAATTTTAACTCCTAAAATATCCACTAGAGGGCGCTGCGGTTGGTCGCATTCGATTGCGCATAGTCACTTTACTATACCGTTACCTTAATTGGCTAATGGGTTGTTGCCAACCGGGAAATACAAATTTACTGCTTCAGAGATAATAATATGAATGTAGAGTATCAACTGAAAAAAAAATTTCTGGATTTCGAGTGATTTTGAAGAAAATAACTAGGTTTAAAGTTGATGTCCGGTATACCGCACACCAGGTCCGAAGGGGTTAAATTACAGAGTAGAAACGAAATATGATGATGTGGAAAAGTATTGATTCAGATTAATTGAAACTGAGAGGCGTCGGGTTGGGGCTAATAAAGAATCGAATGATTGGACTTATACTTGGTTTGATACGAAGCAAAGCGTGGAAGTAATACGCAAAGAATACAAAGAAGTAATACACAAAGATACTTCAAACTGGGATGCTATGGTCCGACAGAGGGTCTTCGAGAAATCGCGGTATGAAAAGAGGAAGTTTCTGAGATACACGTGAAGAAGATGAGAAAAATTAATTGTTAAAAATGCAAAAGTTTTTGAACCCATAAATTATTTTCTACTTTAATCGCTCCTTTGAAATAATTATTGACTTTTGACGCGGTTTCTTTCGGGAGAACATCAGCCTCGCTTATAGAATTTCCTCTGCCACAACTTACAGTCAGTGCATGTCCAGTTTGCTTTTTTGTGAACAACAGAATTCCTGGTTATCTCATTCGTCCCGCAGTTTAATGAAAAGCAAAGTACTTTCTTTCAAATTTAAATCTACTAATAATATATTACCTTATTTCTTGATTATAAAAAAGAAGAAAAATAACTATTTTATACTGTTTTTTTAAACCTGTAACTTGCCTTGATAAAAATGGTTTTCTGGCTTGATAAAAATGGTTAACTGGTCTTTTATAAAAAGTATATTTTTAAATAATAAGATATAAAACTAATGTAATGTTATTTCTTCTTTTAAGTTTAATAGATTATTTGATTTTTTAAGTTCTATTTAGAAATATTGTAAGACTCGGTTTCCCTTACTTCAGAAAAAAAAGTCAAAATTTTAGAACCTCCATGAGGAAGGAATACACTGAAAAAAAGTTAAAATTTTGAAGATACAGTTAGGGATAGCAGGCCCGTGCTGGGTACCTTCAGAGGGCGGTGGACAAATGGTGAAAGGGCGCCGCCACTGTAATATTTCTTAGTTAACCTAAAAAATTAATTTTCTGCTGTCTATAGAAATCTATTTCGGGAGGAGCCCATCAAATATCGTCTAAGAAATGTAGATATTATGCAGAAAGCCCAAAAGTATATTTTTGCTAGGAGAGAAGCCCCCCAAATTTTTCTGTAAGCCGCACATTTTATAGATAAGATATTTAAACTTTTCAATGCATATTTGAATTTTGATATAACTTGAGTATAAGATGTGATAATAGCAAATACAAAAGGGGGGTCTGGGGGTCCTCCCCCAGAAAATTTTTGGAAATTTGACCCTAAGAACATGGTTTTAAACTGTTTTTTGGTATACGTAAACCCAAATTTGGACATACATTTTTAGGTAGAATTTTGGTTTTAATGAACTTATTACAAAAAAGTGTGAAAGGTTTAAATACTAAAAGGGGGCCTGGCTGCCCTCACCCAGAAAATGTTTGAAAATTTGATCCTAAGAACCGGGTTTCAAACTGTTTTTTGGTACAGGTCAACCCAAATTTGGACATACTTTTTTCGGTAGAATTTTGATTTTAATGAACTTATTACAAAAATGTTTGAATAATAAAGTTTTAAATATTGAAGGGAGGGCCTCTCCCTGAAATTTTTTTAAAATTTGACCCTAAAAAACTGGCTTTTAACTTAACTAATAGTAAAGTAAAAGTAAATTCCTCAGGAATTAGGGGGCAGCTGCCCCTCCCTGGCTACGCCCATGAATAGAACCAAAATTGTGCTATTGGAATGAAAATATTACTCCAAATAAGAAATTAGTGGTGTTTCAGGCAAGGCTACTATCCTTTGACCAATTTAACCATTAAGTATGGGGTAAAATGGGGACTTTTTGTGTCAGTAAAACTTCCTAAGAACTGAAGCACGAATTTAATACGTGAAAAAGAACGTGGATCAACGACAGAGAAAATTTATGACATCAAAGTGTAATGAGTAATTTTTGCAAAATCTACAATCCGTTTCTATGGAATTCAGTACAAAAAATTATGAAATTAAAAATTTGAAATCCCTCTTTTATTTTCATAGATTAGAGAAGATTAAAACCTGTCATGAAGGAAGTAAAATAAATAAAGAAAAAATGTATAAAATGGTCAATCAAATGAAAAAAAATTTAAAATATTAATTTATTGTGCCACAATTGTTAAAAACACATTTGCACATCACATGTAATACGTTATAATAGTAGTAAAAAACTTCCATTTTAAATTTCAAATGACTTTAAGTTAATTTTATTCGTATTTTATATCTTAACACAATTAGTATTTCATTCTAGTTACTTGTAGTTGTATTTATAGTTATTTTACTGTTGCAATACCTAATTCTTAAATTTCACCATTCATGTACTGCTAGAAGTTAGGGGTGTATAGTAAAGAAGTACAGAGGGATATGGGGCTGTAATTTAAAATATTCCCTTTTCTTTACTATTTCAGCTGAAACGGTTTAAAAAGGGGGCGCCTACGTATTATCTGGGCGTCTGGGCCAGGGGTGGCAAATTGAACGGAACTCTCAGGTTTCACTCCTTCTTGACCGAAACTAATACACATTTACATTTAAATTTTTTCTCCGGGATGAAAAAGAAACTTCAATATGAGATTGCGCTTCCTCCGGATAAAAACCCAATTCATTTTGACTTTTGATTTTGTTCCTGGAAATAAAGTATCACGAATTAAAATTTCAGTTTCGTTCTTGATCAAAACTAAAGCGATCTCTATATTTTAATTTTGTCCCGGATCCAAATCATTTCCCTTTGCAAAACTCTAGTTTCCTCCTGAACCAAATCAAACAATACTTCGACTTTTCAGTTTTTCTCCGGATCAAAAGTCAACGCAACTTTGAAACCAAGATTTCCCCTCGGAACCGAACTAAACACGGTCTCGGCAGTTTTGCTCCGAGCAAAATTCAAGGCAGCTTTGGTGATTTAGTTTCGTTCCCGAACCTAATTACACACGGCGGCTACACTTAACTTTGGCTCCGTATATAATTTTAGCGAGGTTTAATTAGTTGGAATCGCTCTGGAACAAAATTAAATGTGAATAGAATGTTTTCATTTTGTTCCTAAGGCAACATTCTATTTTAATTAATACTATTTTTTACATTATTTGATAAATTTCAAGGTGAAGTTTAGAAAAATCAAATATTCAATATTTAAAAAAATTTGTGTCTTGTTTTTCACACAACCAAAATTCCAACAGCCGATATTCAGACAGCCATTATCCAGACAGCCTAGAATACTAAAAACTGAAATCTCTACAAACGAAATGCCGTCGGTCCAAAATCCCAAGAAACAAAATCCCGACAGCATGGAATCTTCTCAGTATAAAACCCCAACTAAAGAAATTCTGACTCCCCGAAATTCCAAAAATTAAAATCCAAACAGCCCAAAATTCCGTCAGTTTGAAATCCCAAGAAACAAATAAAGATCAGTGATTATTAATTGATCACAAATTTAAGCTATTTATAACAGCTTAAAACTATATAAAATTCCTTCTTGAATTTTGAATTCTCTCTCTCTCTCAAACCCAACAAACTAAACTACTTCTAGCCCCCCGTAACTGTTCGTCAGTTAGCTTAAGTTTAAATAAATTTAAAGCCTCTTTTAATAAACGTTACTCATTATTACAAATTAATTTTTTTTAATTAATTACAGATGATTATTTTTTTATTCACTCATATTCATAAGGTTATTATTTTGGTTGATACTCGACTTAGGCATTAATTTTGATAGAAAGCTGGAAATTGAAGCACTTGCATCAAAAGTCATTTGACGACAATACTTTTGCGTAATATTAAATACTAGCTGTTATACCCGGCCTTGCACGGGTGGGGTGTCTTTTTCTCGGAGCAAAACTGTCGAGACGGAGTTTAGTTTGGTTCCGAGAGGAAATCTCGGTATCAAAGCTGCGTTGACTTTTGATCCGGAGAAAAAATGAGGAGTTAAAGTCAAGTTTTACTTCGTTACGGAGGGCACAATTTAGGCTGAATTAAGATCCGTATGAAAATTAAAACATAAAGAATACCAAAGATTTGTTCCAGGAAAAAACTCAACTTTAATTCGTTTTAAGTGTAGTTCCGGGAACAAAATTCAAAAGGCATTTGGTTCTAATCCGGAGGAAACGAAATATCAAATTTTAAGTTTGCTTTTATCGCGGAGAAAATAAAATTTTTTAGACTGTTGAACTTTGTTCCGGGAGGAAATAAATACCTTAAAATCACAGTTTCTGAGTTTAGTTTCGTTCTTTTTGCCATCCCTGGTCTGGGCCCCTTCACTTCACCCATAATAACTTTTTAAAGCTAAAGAAAGATCCTTGCCATTCCGGCGCCCTCAGTGTATCAAATATTTGTTTTCACAAAAATTTACCGGGGCGCCTTTTTTTGAAGTATAAGTATTTTCGTAACTTGAGAAACAGTGTAAAAGATTCCCTTTTCTTTACAATTTCAATGATACCGTTTAACAAGGGGCGCCCTTATAACTTGTTGTGGTGTCTGCAGACTAAAAGGGCGCCCTTAGATAAGGCTACATCGAAAAAAAAAAGGCGCCCTGGTAAATTTTTGTAAAACCCCAGGGCAGGGAGGAAATGACAAAGGCGCTGGTTAGAGTGTTTTACGAAGCGGGTAACACAAAATTATGATACAGTATAGGCGCCAGATCAGGTTACAAGGGCGCCAGTTGGGACGGAATGGGACGATTCGGCGCGGCCGTTTCGGCGCGAAACGCAATTTTTTCTTTTAATTTTTAGAAGGATTATGAAAGAGTTCTATTTACTTTCATTCATTTTATTTCTCGCACCGAAACGGCGATCGCCGAATAGTAGTAGACCGCCCTTAGGAAATGGTTTCATTGAAATTGTAAAGAAAAGGAAACCTTTCACACTGTTTCTCTAGTTACGAAAATATTGATACTACAAATTGGAGTGTATCAGTATATTTTGTTTCAAAAGGGCGCTTTGACTTTCAACTTTCAAAGGGCGCAGGGGGACACGTCCCCCTGTCCCCCCGGGCCAGCACGGGCCTGAGGGATAGAGATGGTCCGCGGAGGTTCAAATTTAAGTGAAGTGGTCCGCAGACATATTTGAGTTGGGAACCACTGATCTAAAACTTGAATATTGTATGTAAAAACAAAATTGTGAAGTGAAATTGAGAGGAAATTCATGTAACATTCTTTAATTAAAAAAAGGATTTTTGCATTTATTTTTTATACCATAAAACTTCTATTATAGTTATAGTTTCGCATCTTATCTTTTTCTATTATAAAATTATTTCTTGGAGGTTAAAATAACCCAGGTTTACGGTTTTTTAATTGTGAGGAAAAGGTTTTAATAACGAACTTGTTGTTACAATTACAGTTACAATTAATAATGAAAGAAATGTTACAAAAAAGTGAACAAAATACAAATAAGAAGCGTGAGTGATCAGTTACTTTGTAATCGCGTGAAGTGCTCTGAAATATATATCTTCAAAAAATAAATAAATATTTTTCTGATTGATGATTGTATACTAGGCTGGGTCGAAAAAGACAAATTTTCGAATATCGAAACGCTTCAGGTCTCAAAAGTTGTGTCTTACCATGCTGATAACTGGAAAAATAATAAAAAAATTCCTAAAAATATCCCTGAAGAGCGCATCGGGCCTAAAGTTTGAGAAAATTGACAAAAATAACCTTAAGTTGAAAAAATTCCCAAATTTCGTAAATTGTGTTCATAAACTTCAAACTAGGTGTAAGTATATCCTTTTAGTTGTCTAAACTCAAATAAAAATATCTGAAAAGTTTACTTCATTTTTGAAATCCGAAAAGGAGGCCTAAACTTGGTGAATTTCAGTGAAAAAACCTAAAATTTAGCACTTGTAAAAGAAAGGCACTATTGAATGCAAAACTCAACAAATGCGCTTTTTATTGATAAAATAACTTCCTTCATACCTTTTCATCACCTTTTGGTCATTTTATATAGTGCATAATTAAAAAAAATTAGTTACAAGAAGACACAAAAAATATCTCCTGTGAAGCATGCCTAAATACATTACCATACAGTAAACCCCATTTAATCGTAGAAAATATATCTTATTAAGTCTGTAAAATAGCTTTAAAGTTCGGTTTACAATCAAAATCAAGGATACAAGATTGTGTATGAAAACAATGCTGCTTGTAGGAATCCTTCTCCTCTTCTCCATCTTTGTTTTTAATAGCAAACTCCTTCACAAATATCACACATCTTTCGACAGCTTACTTGTGGCAAGAATGGTTTAGAAATATTATTGTGGTACAATGCTTTGTTCACATTTTATTATATGACTTCAGAAATTAGGTTTTCCAGCATGGGTGAGGAAGAGGGCACGGCACACAGTTTGTCCACTGGAGAGAATCAACCTAATATATTTGCATAAAATTTAATGGCAGGAGGCATAACAGTTTTTAACCCGCCCCTTAATGAACAGTTTTTTTATATTGATGGAGGGGTAGAAGTAGGCGTACATAGTAGTGTTTTTATTGCTATGAGCTACTTTTCAGACTCTTGCTTCAATACTTAGATGGGGAAACTAGAGGACCATTAACTTTCAAAACAGGGCAATTGGCAAACTAACTGGCTGTCACCTGCCTACTATAGTTTTCAAAGGAATTTCAAGTGAATATTCTATGGATTAAAAACTGATCATAAATAAGATCAGAGGTACTTTCTAAGGCACTACAGGTTGGTGAGTGTTCTTCGATCTTGCTGTAAAAGATCTTGAGTTATTAAGACACTCTAGTCTAGATGCTTATATGTGTCATTCTCGTTTTAGGATAATACATTTCTGAAAGAAAACTCAATTTAAAAATGACAAGTAGAATATTACAACAGAATATGTTCATATCACGACCTTCTTTGATTCAACATAAAATGTACTTGTAACGCTGATAGTAACGAAGCTGCTGTGGACATAAACATAAAATATGGACAGAGCGTTGTACCACGATAATCTTTTTCAGCTATTCTTGATACCAGTAAGCTGTCGAAAAATGTGTGATACTTATGAAGGAGTTTGCTATTAAAAACAAAGATGGAGAAGTTGTTTACACACACAATCTTGTATCCCAGATTCATTTATCCAGATTTCTTGTATCCCAGATTAAACCCAACTTTAATGCTATTTCACAGACTTTTAATAAGATATATTTTCTACGATTAAATGGGGTGTACTGTTTGGTAATGTATTTAGGCATGCTTCACAGGAGATATTTTTTGAGTCTTCATGTAACTAATTTTTTTAATTGTACACTATATAAAATGACCAGAAGGTGATGAAAAGGTATAAAAGAAGTTATTTCATCAATAAAAAGCTCATTTTTTGAGTTTTGCATTCAATAGTGTCTTTCTTTTACAAGTGCTAAATTTTAGGTTTTTCACTGAAATTCACCAAGTTTAGGCCTCCTTTTCGGATTTCAAAAATGAAGTAAACTTTTCAGATATTTTTATTTGAGTTTAGACAATTAAAAGTATATACTATCACCTAGTTTGAAGTTTATGAACACAATTTACGAAATTCGGGAATTTTTTCAACTTAAGGTTATTTTTGTCAATTTTCTCAAACTTTAGGCCCGATGCGCTCTTCAGGGATATTTTTAGGAATTTTTTTATTATTTTTCCAGTTATCAGCATGGCAAGACACAACTTTTGAGACCTGAAGCGTTTCGATATTCGAAAATTTGTCTTTTTCGACCCAGCCTATTGTATACCAAGTACCTATTAATCAGAAACACCCCTCTGTCCGTATCCAAGCCCCCTGATGACGAGGCATGGATAGAGTTTGTAGTTTTTATCTAATAAGTACCTATTAAAGTTTAAAATGCTTGAAATCTCTTTTTGCGTGTTTCATAGTTATTTATCATTAAAATAGTATAATTTGTTTACTATTTCATGAATCATTAAACTTCAATCATGGGGAATGAGTTTGTTTTGACACACGTTGTGTTTTATAAGGCAAGGCAAAATGTACACTTTTAAAACCATGATAAAATTCTTTAGTCTCTATCATTCTCCATAAATATCAAATATCTTACAATGGGTTGATAATTTTAAAGAATAATTAGAATCTGAACAAGAAATTATAATTTTAATGCATCATTTTAACTAGATTAAACTGGACTAAACAACATTTCAATCTTATAAAATATTTTGAAACAGGATTTTTGAATTTTAATCAAACTTTTCAATACTAATGATGTTTGTACCATAATGGAACTTTTCATATGATTATACATTAATCTCTATAAACATGAATTTCATTTAATGGCTATTTGTTTTTTTAAAAGGATGATCATTAATGATGCTTATGTTTTATAATAAATTGGGATTTCGAATAGTCTTATACAGTTTCATCAGTACACAATACCGCATCCTTGCTAGCTGCTGGCTGAACAAGTCAAGTTTACCTAGATCATATATAAGAGTATCTTTGAGGCAGTTTGTTTCTATTCATGGTGTGGTGTGATAGAAATTATACAGTGTTACAAACTGAGATTCAAATCTAATGTCGCTATTAAGGAATTCATAGAGTGGACTGGAAGCAAACTGTCAATCTTTATTGAAGTATACATATTGAGAGATAGAGAGTAGCGTAAATTATTACAACTTTGTAACCGAGAATTACATGAAATGATGACCACCGCCTTTGTAAGACAACTACTTACTATTTGCTCACTAAAACTCGTGAAGTAATGAAATTGTTTTGATGGAAACGTCTTTGCTTATTTTTGTCACCAATAGGAATTTGTTACAGATCTAATTTATTTAACTCATAAAGGAATAAATCGATGATGTGGTGAAAATGTTTTGAAAGGAATTGTTTTATCAAGTTGAGGGTACTAGGTTATATCTTATATCATCGGAGTTAAACCTGTTTCTAGCCATTTAAAAGAAATGAAATAAAAAAAATCAACAAATTTTTTCAATTTGAATTCTCTAAAAAATGAATATGTTAGCGAAAGCTGAATTGATGTTACTTCAGAAAACTGAAGAATGAATTGAGACACTTTTAACAATAACAATAAAAACTCCGAACTATTCAGTGGCTACATAGACAATATTATTTTAAACCAACCAACGGTTAAAACTGTTGAAAATGAAAAGATTCGGCGTTGACAAAACAACAGCACTACGTAAATACACAGAGTCAGACGAGGAAAAGAAGTCGCGAAGAGCCAAAACCAAAGCGAAATTCCGGAACCTGGCCAAGCGAATCAGCCAGCAATTGACCACATCGTCCATCTACGCCGTCTCACAGGTGGGTCAGTCCCGCGTGGGGCACCGCCGCCTTTTCTGGTCCCTCATCGTGGTGACCGGGTTCTGCGGAGGCCTGTACGGCATCTCCCGGATCCTGGGGCTGTACTTCAGGTACCCCGTCAACGTCAACATTCGTCTGGAAACGGACACCCGTCCGCAGTTCCCCGCCGTCACCGTCTGCAACCTGAACCGCATGATGTCCTCCTACAACCGCTGCCTAAACGAGAGCACGACGGAGCGATTCTGCCAATTCGCCGGCATGAACCCCTTCGACGAGGTTGCGCTGGTGATGTCCGAGAGACGAGGCATGAGGGCGTGCGTCAACGGATCTTTCGGCAGGTACGACGCGAAAGAGGAGAACTTCATGCAGTTCCTGTCCCTCTACTACAAGATGGGATCTGCCAAGAGGATGCACGCCGGACACTCACACTTCATCTCTCTGTTCCACTGCACCTTCAACGGGAGGACCTGCAATTACTTCGCCCATTTCGACTTCCACCCCGACTTGCACTATGGAAACTGCTTCACCTTCAGACCTGACAAGATGGAAGCGAATCCCAACGTGTCCAGTCCCGACATCAACGTCCTGGAGCTGTACTGGAACGTATATTCAAGCGAGTACATAAAATTCAGCGAGACGGTCGGGATCAGAGTGGTCGTCCACGAAAAGGATAACCATCCGAATGTGGAGGAGAACGGAATCAACATCAGTCCAGGGTTCGAGACCTCCATTTACCTGAAGGAGGTGATGTACAAGAGGCTGAAACCACCTTACAAGGATCACTGCCAAGACTACTCTAACGGGAAAGCAAAGAACCAGAACCAGTGCATCCGCTCCTGCATCCAAAAACTGGTGAATGCCACCTGTGGATGCGTGTTCGTTGGGTTCTTCGACTTGAAAGGCACCAGAGGGTGCGATCTGTCGAACGCGACCGAGACCTGCTGCTTGGACAAGACGGTTGAGAACTTGGCGTCGAGGGGGGAACGCTGCGTCTGCCCTCTCCCTTGCTCCTCCACCCACTTCAAGGAACAGGTGTCGAGGGCAAGATGGCCCTCCAAGGTGTTCCACCGCAAAGAGCGGGAGACTTTCTACTGGCTGGAATGGTCCATGGACCTAATAAAATGGATGGAGAGTGAAGGTTTGGACACCGAAGGGAAAGAAATCATCTTCTTCAGGAAGGACTGGGCGAAGGTGAGGGTCTTGCATTCCGGGGCAGAGAAGAGGGTCATCGAACAGAGTGCCACCTTCCACGATTCCGAGCTCTTCAGCTATCTGGGAGGGGAGTTGGGTCTTTGGCTCGGGCTGTCCCTAGCCACTTTCTTCGAGGTGATGGAGTTGGTCATGCGGATGGCCAAGTTCCTCTGCAAGAAGGCCTTTCGATGCCGTCGTAAAGACAGTGGATTGGTGGGCGAGGTATTTTCAAGGTACTGAACAGATTAAGTTTAAATAGGGATTATCATATAGATAATATCCTAATTTTTCTCTTGTTACATTATTGCACGCGTTTATAAATTGAATGTTTCTACATTCTTCACTCTTCTATTCTTATTGCATGACAAAATGCCCTTACTTCGGATTGTAAGTTTTCAAATTAACATGCTGTTATGCCATGACAAACAGGGTTTCCAACAGGAACACAAGTCCACAAATGTAAACTGCCCACAAGCGGAGCGGACACACTTATTTTCATTTACAGACATATGTAAATAATCTTGTTTGTCATGGCATGACAGACCTATATTTTAAGTTTGGCACCAACTTTTTGAGACACCCTGTTTATCACAAATCACATTCACTGAATCCCATCCGTGTGAAACTAAACCCAACCCTAATTCTTCAAGAATCCTCTCCTCCCAATCTCCTCGGGGTAATTTTGTCAATCAACCTCCAGATCCCCATCCTCAGAACGGTGGTCTACCTCCTGGAAGAGCTCCTGCTTCCGAAACTTTCTGGTTATCGTGGTGGACGAGGTTATCGTGGTGCGCGGTCAAGGTCGTCTACGTGGACAGTATCGGGGACGTTGAAATCCTCGACTTGAACCTCTCACCCCGCATCCAGAACGCTCTGGGGGGCCTGCTAGACAACCTGTTGACCAGCGTCCTCTTCATCTTCGTCACCAGGGACTTCAAGCGAATGCTGCAAGAATAGTTCGATTAGCTCATCATCAATAATAGTTACCGCTAGTGTAACATCTCCGGGCAACATGATGATGCCACCTCCACAGCGTAATAATTATACAGGGAATGGTTGTAATAAGGGGTACGAAAATGGTTGTTAGTAAAAAAAGCCTGGTTGAGATTAGTAATTGTATGAACGGAGAATTTATTGAAAGGTCTGTTCTTGGTAGTATAAAGTTAAAGTATATTGGTTACTACGATTTTTAAACCATGATTGATTCATGCATGATTCATCACAACGAAAAATTTATGATACCTCAGATGAGGGGAACCTCTTTTGTTCGCTAATGAGGAAGTTTCATATTTTTTTTAAAATCGATCTACCTTACGTGAAAACCCTAAAACCGAGATATTTTTTAATTCTGATCATTATTTATTTTTTTACTGCGGCTTAAAGTTTGCGCTCTGGAAAAGGCGGGAAAAACAGCGATTTCAGATTCGTGATGTCACTCGGTATGTCAAAACGACTACAACTCGCATCTCCTCCTAAACTATGCAGACGGCTTAGACAAAACTCGGTACATAGATGTATCTCGAGGCGAGGACGATCACTACCAAGTTTTCCAAGTTCAAAAATCGAATATTTACAAGTAATAAACGATTTTATGGCTAAAAACGCTTATTTCTCCATTTCTCTACTAGAGTGGATCTGCTTGACTTACTATTTTAAATATGAAAGCCTCAGGATTAAATATTTTTAATAAGAAAAGCTCTATAATTGCTAATTTAAAAGTTAAAACAGCTATGAAAACGTCAAAATAAAATCAAATAACTAATTTTAAAACATTACATTCTTATATTTTAAGATTTTCCCCCTTAAAATTCAAATATTTATTGAGAATATATTATTAAATATTTTTTATTAAGTGGGACTAATCCCCATCTGGTATAATGAAACTAGACCAGATCCATGAGGTCATAAAGACCTTTTATTTTAATAATGAATAAACATCAACAATGTCTTTTGTTTAGTGTCGAGTGACGTCAAATTTGATTTTTGAGCGTTTGCGATTGCATCAATGAGGAAGTTTCATATTTTTTTTTTATTTTTTAAATCGATCCTACCTTACGAGAAAACCCTAAAACCGAGATATTTTTTAATTCTGATCATTATTTATTTTTTTACTGCGGTTTAAAGTTTGCGCTCTGGAAAAGGCGGGAAAAACAGCGATTTCAGATTCGTGATGTCACTCGGCATGTCAAAACTACTACAACTCGCATCTCCTCCTCAACTATGCAGCCGGCGTTGACAAAACTCGGTACATAGACGTATCTCGAGGCGAGGACGATCACTACCAAGTTTTCCAAGTTCGAAAATCGAATATTTACAAGTAATAAACGATTTTATGGCTAAAAACGCTTATTTCTCCATTTCTCTGCTAGAGTGGATCTGCTTGACTCACTATTTTAAATATGAAAACCTCAGGATTAAATATTTTTAATAAGAAAAGCTCTATAATTGCCAATTTAAAAGTTAAATCAGCAATGAAAACACCAAAATAAAATCAAATAATTAATTTTAAAACATTACATTCTTATATTTTAAGATTTTCCCCCTTAAAATTCAAATATTTATGGAAAATGTATTATTAAATATTTTTTATTAAGTGGGACTAATCCCCATCTGGTCTAATGAAACTAGACCAGATCCAAGAGGTCATAAAGACCTCTTATTTTAATAATGAATAAACATCAACAATGTCTTTTGTTTAGTGTCGAGTGACGTCAAATTTGATTTTTGAGCGTTTGCGATTGCATCATTTGTTTACGACTTTTTTCAACTTTTATTTCTTCTATATCTCAGTAAATAAATTTTTGAGGAAAATTTGGATTGCAGATTTGGATTTTTCACATCTTATATTGTATTAATATACCCCAAAATCGAAAATTTAAAAAATATGAAACTTCCTCATTG
The DNA here is from genome assembly GCA_024610705.1 of Tetragnatha versicolor. Taxonomy (NCBI): domain Eukaryota; kingdom Metazoa; phylum Arthropoda; class Arachnida; order Araneae; family Tetragnathidae; genus Tetragnatha; species Tetragnatha versicolor. The sequence continues at coordinate 30,948,709 of JANDEH010000002.1, read as the reverse complement.
TTTACGACTTTTTTCAACTTTTATTTCTTCTATATCTCAGTAAATAAATTTTTGAGGAAAATTTGGATTGCAGATTTGGATTTTTCACATCTTATACAGGGTGTATCTGAAATGGTGCAACAAACTTTCAGGGATGATAGTACTCATCAAGACGAACAAGAATCGGTATAGAAAGGGGGTCCCAGACCAAATCCCAGGGAGTTAAAAATGGAGCGACACCACAAAAAATCATTGAAAAATTCAATTTGTAGAACAACTACTATTGGTAAAAACTTAATTATGGTTTCAAAAATTGTGGTTTAATATGATCTTTAAAATAACCTCAAAAGTCTTCACTTTAAAATTTGTTTTATTATGAAAAAAGTTAAAAACACAAAAAATGTGAAAACTCAGCCAAAACCTTATTTTGTATTTCGAAATCCTTTCTTTTGATTTGATAATCTGAAAGATCATAGTTGAAAACCCTTAAGTCCAAAGTTTCACGTAAATACAATCAATATTAAACCCTTGAGATCCTGTTAAAGTTTGTTTTTTGGGTGCGCAAGCAGTTTTTTAGAGCTGTTTCCAGAACAGCTGTCAGCGCACGCAAAAAACAAACTTTAAAAGGATCTCAAGCGTTTAATATTGATTGTATTTACGTGAAACTTTGGACTTAAGGGTTTTCAACTATGATCTTTCAGATTATCAAATCAAAAGAAATGATTTCGAAATACAAAATAAGGTTTTTGCTGAGTTTTCATATTTTTTTTGTGTTTTTTAACTTTTTTATAATAAAACAAATTTTAAAGTGAAGACTTTTGAGGTTATTTTAAAGATCATATTAAACCACAATTTTTGAGACCATAATTAAGTTTTTACCAATAGTAGTTCTTCTACAAATTGAATTTTTCAATGATTTTTTGGGGTGTCGCTCCATTTTTAACTCCCTGGGATTTGGTCTGGGACCCCCTTTCTATACCGATTCTTGTTTGTCTTATGAGTACTATAATCCCTGAAAGTTTGTTGCACCATTTCAGATACACCCTGTATTGTATTAATATACCCCAAAATCGAAAATTTAAAAAATATGAAACTTCCTCATTGACCTCAGCTATCCACACAAAAGGAAGGGGGAGATTATCAATGCCCCTAATCTCCCCCGAATGCCCGAAGGAGCCTCGTCGTTGGTATCATAAATTGTTCGCTGTTGACGATCGTCGGGGTAATAAAACTTAAGATGCACCCTTAAATATAACCGGTCCTTTCTGTTCACTGGCATAGCCTCGGCCGTAACTTACGGTATTATTGTAGCTCAGCTCAGAGAAAGGGTTAAACACACGCACAAAATATCCGGTTTTTAGTTATTGGACGGTGTTTTGCATTAACTATTGTAATGGACAAGCCAAAATTTACAGAAAATAATATGATAAAGGTCTGAGGCGTTGGACTCTCATCAGGGGGTCCATCCAACGCCCCACACCCGGACGGCCTTTCTGAAACTGTCGCAAAGCGACAGCTGAACCCCAAGGCCATCCAACAAAACACAGAAATAATCAAAATAACAATACAAGAAAAATTACAAACTCACATCATCCAGGGAACAATTCAAAACGATCCCAATCTAGCCAGTATATATAAACCTTAACCCTCCGGTTACAGTTTATCTCTGTTACAAAACAAACCAGGAAACTCATTATCATTCAAATTCTTTTTAAATATAGTAGTATAATTAAGGTTTATATATACTGGCTAGATTGGGATCGTTTTGAATTGTTCCCTGGATGATGTGAGTTTGTAATTTTTCTTGTATTGTTATTTTGATTATTTCTGTGTTTTGTTGGATGGCCTTGGGGTTCAGCTGTCGCTTTGCGACAGTTTCAGAAAGGCCGTCCGGGTGTGGGGCGTTGGATGGACCCCCTGATGAGAGTCCAACGCCTCAGACCTTTATCATATTATTTTCTGTAAGTTTTGGCTTGTTTATATTAGGCTATCTTCTGTCCAAGCTGCTTGAGCGCTGGATTGGGATTAACCTCCTAAATTTTAAATTTTCAATATTGTAGAAGAATTTTATCTAAATTGTCAATTTCATTATTGTAATGGAGTTATCATTTCACATTTGGCTAGCTCACGCAAAGCCTTGTCCCTATTTGTGTTGGAGAGAAGGTTAGAATTGAAGCCAAAATTTTAATGAAGTTATTTAATAAATACTTGTCTTCAACAAATAGACGAAATTGCCGCTACGAACCCTTGCCTATAGTTTTCAATATTGGCCCTGCGATGTCCTCCCTAGAGCACCCTGGATCATTGTTAATTTTTTTTCTTCTTTTTATACTAAACAGCTAAACTTTGTAATTGATGGAATTTGAGTTTTCATAGACGGATAATTTTGGATTTAAATTCCATCTTCATTGTTTGAACCGTTTTCCCTTGAACATCAATGTAAACTACTGTAATTTTTCATTTAGATATTTTTAATTCATTACTGATGCTACGAACCTTTTATAACATTGATAAAAATAAAATTCCTATATTTAAAGAGCAATATTTTTATTATAAGATTTAGCTCGGTTTCATTGTAGATGTGTGGAGCAAACAATAATTTCTGGAATCATTGCAATCCCAATCCCCCTCTTTAGTTCTAAAAAGGACAATAGCAAAATAGCAAAACAAACATGCCAATCGAATTAATGCATATTAAAGTCATTTTAAAAAATAGGGAATGACCCAAAATATTGTACTCAAGCTTATTTTGAGCGTTGCAGCCCAATGATAGTATTCTGCAAAACGATGAAGCTGTAAAACGATAACCAACATTCTGAAAACCAATGTTAGCATATTTTGAATTCATCCTTTTTTCTATCTATAAATTATATTGCCATGTTTGTTATCACATTTTAGCACTAAAAATCAATATATATGTTATCGTTAAAGTATGAAATCCGTTATTTCATAGAATACCTAGTTATTCCATGGAATAACTGATCGTGTCCGTTAAAGTGTAAAACTATCTTGTATTTCATGGTTTAACTAGTTATTTCATAGAATAACGATCTGCATCAGCCCGTTAAAGTGTAAAATAATCTATATCATATATCTCACACGACAAATACACTTACCTTCCACCCCTACTGCATTTATGAACTATTCCAGGCCATAGGGAATTAATTAATTGTAATTCCAAGTGTCATTTTATTAATCCTTGTTGTAACAAATGATTTTATGGTACGTTTCCATAAATACCATTTATACGCTGCATAAATTTGATAAATTGCTTCTTTTTCATTTTAATTGTCTATCATTAGTTTAATTTAATTTTAGATAAATTGTTTATTTTACGTTTTTGTTTTAGAAATAATTTTTTTTGTAATTCCAAGTGTCATTTTAGTAATCCTTGTTACAACAAATTATTTTATAGTAAGTTTCCATAAATACCATTTATACGTTGCATAAAATAGATAAATTGCTTCTTTTTCATTTTAATTGTATCATTAGTTTAATTTAATTTTAGATAAATTGTTTATTTTACACTTTAACTGTCTGTCATTAGTTAATTTATAGAATACCTAGTTATTTCATAGAATAACTAGTTAAAGTGTCAAATGAATAACATATTACACACTTTAACGGACACGATCAGTTATTCCATGGAATAAATAGGTATTCTATGAAATAACTGCATTATATACTTTAACGGTAACATATACAATAATCGCAGATACAATTTTATTATCTATATTTTATTGTTCAATCATCTTTCTTTAAACTTTGAGATATATATTTGTTACCAGTAGTATAAGTAAGTTTTTATCCACAAGTGGTAGTAGCAATGGTAGAAGACAGTTATATTGTAAATTTTAAATTTATGTATGTGTGTGTGCATTGGGGAAATTGAAAGCAATAGGGATACTTAGTTACAAATTTACCTATCAAAATAAATACATGAATCTAATTTACTGCTTGAGACAATTTACTAAAATCATTTCTGTATGTTCATTTAGGCCTTATTTGTTTACGTAAGGGTTTACTTTTAATTGAAAAAAAATGTTTTTAAGAACATCTAAAACTTGAATATTGTATGTAAAAACAAAATTGTGTGAAGTGAAATTGAGAGGAAATTCATGTAACATTCTTTAATTAAAAAAAGGATTTTTGCATTTATTTTTGATACCATAAAACTTCTATTATAGTTATAGTTTCGCATCTTATCTTTTTTCTATTATAAAATATTATCGCTTGGTGGTTAAAATAACTCATGTTAACGCTTTTTTAATTGTGAGAAAAAGAAACTTTACAAAAAAGTGAACAAAATTCTAATAAGAAGCGTGAGTGATCAGTAAGGGGACATCCATAAATTACGTGAGGTCAAAAAGGGGGGAGGGGTTTGGAAAAATCTCACCAAGGGGGAGGGGGGGTCGATTAAAATCTCACGTCAACTTTTTAAGTTAGAAATTATACGATTTTCTTTCTTTTTTAAGTATGAGAAAGGAATATATGAGAAGGAAAGAGAATAATTTTTTTAAAGGTTGTAGGTAAATCTCACGTGGGGGGAGGGGGGGTCCAGCAAAATCTCACTAAATCTCACCAAGGGGGATGGGGGGTCCAGATTTTGGAAAAAACACCTCACGTAATTTATGGATGTCCCCAAACAATGTAAACACGCGAGGTGCTCTGAAATATGTAATATCTTCAAAACACAAATAAATATTGCTCTGATTGATGATTGTATACCAAGTACCTATTAAAGTTTATAATGCTTGAAATCCCTTTTTGCGTGTTTCATGGTTATTTATCATTAAAATAGTAAATTTGTTTACGAATGAATTTCCTGAATCATAAAACATCAATCATGAGGAATGAGTTTGTTTTGACACACGTTGTGTTTTAAAGGCAACGCAAAATGTACCTACACTTATAAACCATGATAAAATTCTTTCTCCATAAATATTAAATCTCTTACAATGGGTTGATAATTAAAGAGCAATTAGAATCTGAATCATAAAAAGTATTTTGAAACATGATCTTTGAATTTTAATCAAACTTCTCAATGCTAATGATGTTTGTACCATAATGGAACTTTTTATATGATTATATATGTACACATTAATCCCTATCAACATCGATTTCATTTAATGACTATTTCTTTTATTTGAAAGGATGATCATTAATGATGCTTATGTTTTACAATTTATTGGGATTTCGAATAGTCTTATAAAAATTCATCAGTACACAATACCGCATCCTTGCTAGGTGCTGGCTGAACAAGTCAAGTTTACCTAGATCTCATTATATAAGAGTATCTTCGAAGCAGTTTGTTTCTGTTCATGGTGTGGTGAGATAGAAATTATGCAGTGCTACAAACTGAGGTTCAAATCTAATGTAGCTATTAAGAAATTCATAGATTATAGACTGGAAGCAAAAAAAACCGCCAATCTTTATTGAAGTATACATTGAAAGAGAGGGAGAGTAGCGTAGATTATTACAACTTTGTAACCGAGAATTACATTAAATGATGACCACCTCCTTTGTAAGACAACTACTTATTCTTTGCTTACTAAAATTCGTGAAGTAATGAAATTGTTTTGATGGAAACATCTTTGCTTATTTTTGTCTCTAATAGGAATTTGTTACAGATCTAATTTATTTAACTCATAAAGAAATAACTCGATGTTGTGGGGAAAAATGTTTTGCTGAATTGATGTTACTTCAGAAAACTGAGCAATAAATTGAGAAATTTTTAACAATAACAATAAAAACTCCGAACTATTCAGTGGTTACATAGACAATCTTATTTTAAACCAACGATAATAACTGCTGAAAATGAAAAGATTGGGCGTTGACAAAACAACAGCACTACGTAAATACACAGAGTCAGACGAGGAAAAGAAGTCACGAAGAGCCAAAACCAAAGCAAAATTCCGGAACCTGGCAAAGCGAATCAGCCAGCAACTGACCACATCGTCCATCTACGCCGTCTCACAGGTGGGTCAGTCCCGCGTGGGGCACCGCCGCTTCTTCTGGTCCCTCATCGTGGTGATCGGGTTCTGCGGTGGCCTGTACGGCATCTCCCGGATCCTGGGGCTGTACTTCAGGTTCCCGGTCAACGTCAACATCCATCTTGAGACGGACAACCGTCCTCAGTTCCCCGCCGTCACCGTCTGCAACCTGAACCGCATGATGTCCTCCTACAACCACTGCCTAAACGAGAGCACGACGGAGCGATTCTGCCAATTCGGCGGCATGAACCCCTTCGACGAGGTTGCGCTGGTGATGTCCGAGAGACGAGGCATGAGGGCGTGCGTCAACGGGTCTTTCGGCAGATACGACGCGAAAGAGGAGAACTTCATGCAGTTCCTTTCCCTCTACTACAAGATGGGACCTGTCAAGAGGATGCACGCCGGACACGCGCACTTCACCTCCTTGTACCACTGCACCTTCAACGGGAGGACCTGCAATTACTTCGCCCATTTCGACTTCCACCCCGACTTGCACTACGGGAACTGCTTCACCTTCAGACCTGACAAGATGGAAGCGAATCCCAACGTGTCCAGTCCCGACATCAACGTCCTGGAGCTGTACTGGAACGTATATTCAAGCGAGTACATAAAATTCAGCGAGACGGTCGGCATCAGAGTGGTCGTTCACGAAAAGGATAACCATCCGAACGTGGAGGAGAACGGAATCAACATCAGCCCAGGCTTCGAGACCTCCATCCACCTGAAGGAGGTGATGTACAAGAGGCTGAAACCACCTTATAAGGACCACTGCCACGACTACTCTAACGGGAAAGCGAAAAACCAGAACCAGTGCATCCGCTCCTGCATCCAAAAACTGGTGAATGCCACCTGTGGATGCGTGTTCGTCGGGTTCTTCGACTTGAAAGGCACCAGAGGGTGCGATCTGTCCAACGCGACCGAGACCTGCTGCTTGGACAAGACGGTGGAGAACTTGGCGTCTAGGGGGGAACGATGCGTCTGCCCTCTCCCGTGCTCGTCCACCCACTTCAAGGAACAGGTGTCGAGGGCAAGATGGCCCTCCAAGGTGTTCCACCGCAAAGGGCGGGAGACTTTCTACTGGCTGGCATCGTCCATGGCCATCATAAAATTGATGGAGAGTAGAGGTATGGACACCGAGGGGAAAGAGATCTTTTTCTTCAGGAAAGACTGGGCGAAGGTGAGGGTCTCACACTCCGGGGCAGAGAAAAGGGTCATCGAACAGAGCGCCACCTTCCACGATTCCGAGCTGTTTAGCTATCTGGGAGGGGAGTTGGGTCTGTGGCTCGGGCTGTCCCTAGCCACTTTCTTCGAGGTGATGGAGTTGGTCATGCGGATGGCCAAGTTCCTCTGCAAGAAGGCCTTTCGATGCCGTCGTAAAGACAGTGGATTCGTGGGCAAAGCATTTTCAAGGTACTGAACAGATTAAGTTTAAATGGGGATTATCTCATGTAGATAATATCCTAATTTTTCTCTTGTTACATAATTACACTCGTTTATAAATTGAACGTTTCTACATTCTTCACTCTTCTATTCTTATTGCATGACAAAATGCCCTTACTTCTGATTGTAAGTTTTCAAATTAACATGCAGGTCTGTTATCCCATGACAAAAAAAGGTTTCCACAGAAACATATCAACGCAAATGTAAACTGTCCGCAAGTGGAACGGACACAATTCCCATTTGCGGACATGGGTGAATAATCTTGTTTTTCATGGCATGACAGACCTGTATGTTTGACACCAACCTTTTGAGACACCCTGTATTATCACAAATCACATTCACTGAATTCCATCTGTGCGAAACGAAAACCAACCCTAATTCTTCAAGAATCCTCTCCTCCAGATCTCCTCGGGGGAGTATTGTCACCCGTCATCAACCTCCTGATCCCCATCCTGAGAACGGTTGTCAACCTCCTGGTAGAGCTCCTGCTTCTGAATATCAACATGGTCATTGTGGTGGACAAACACTTCGTCAATGGGAAATGCGCGGTCCGGGACGTCTACGTTGACAGTATCGGGGACGTTGATTAGGGTGTATCGAAAAAAACTTTTTTTTGATTTTGATGATGCCTTAGTGCGGAAAAGTTGTCTAAGGTGACAGAGAGTACCTGTGAATTTTTTCAGAATTTTCGGATAATATCTTGAGGTGCCGCCAAGGCCCTGAAGGTCCCCATGTTAATCCAATGGAGCGCGCAAGCCAAGAAGGCCGAAAATTGGTTTTTCGCCCCTCATTTCTACCCTAATCACACGACGAATGTCTTCACTCGAGTTATGGACCCTATATGATCTAGGCTATCCGACAAAACTTGAATAATAGCCTAAATCTCTATATTATGTTGATTTTGGGCTCTGATTTGAACGAGGAAATACGCGATTTTCGACGAAATTGGAGCATACAAAAAAACGTTATATAGAGATTTAGGCTATTATTCAAGTTTTGTCGGATAGCCTAGATCATATAGGGTTCATAACTCGAGTGAAGACATTTGTCGGGTGATTAGGGTAGAAATGAGGGGCGAAAAACCAATTTTCGGCCTTCTTGGCTTGCGCGCTCCATTGGATTAACATGGGGACCTTCAGGGCCTTGGCGGCACCTCAAGATATTATCCGAAAATTCTGAAAAAATTCACAGGTACTCTCTGTCACCTTAGACAACTTTTCCGCACTAAGGCATCATCAAAATAAAAAAAAAGTTTTTTTCGATACACCCTAACGTTGATATCCTCGACTTTAACCTTTCACCCCTCATCCAGAACGCTCTGGGAGGCCTGCTAGACAACCTGTTGACCAGCGTCCTCTCCATCTTCGTCACCACGGAAGAGTTCGATAAGCTCATCGTCAACAACACACTCCGGGCAACGTGAGGATGCCACCACCGCATCCTAAGTCTGTTCATTTAGAATACGCGCCTGAAATAGAATCAAAAACACTCAAAAACGCTTAATTACGATCATCACGCAACTCAGTGACCAATTTTTTTACGGTATTTTAACTGTACTTCTGTTTAGGCTGCCTTGTCATTGCACAAGAAAAATTTTCCATGGTAAGAACAACTACTGCTTCTAATGCATTACGCCTCAGGCGCCTATTTTAAATGAACAGAGTATAATAATTGTATAGTAGGGTTATGATTATGAGACTTTTTTTTGAAATATTCAAAAGCCTGATGTTGCATTCGATGAATTTTTGTCGAAATTTTAATTTTATGACATTTATTTCTTTGTATTGAGAAAAAACCTTGCACTCCCAACATATTTTCACTTTCTCATATATAGGAATCATACTCCACCTGCTCTCAGGCCTTAAATGCTTTTGAAAATACTGGATACAGGAACCATCAGACCATTTAGGTGCTTCGATCCAGTATAGAGGCCGAGCGAACTGCTAAGCTAATGGAAGAACTTCGAAACATTAGTGGCAAATTCCTAAACAGCAATTTTAAAAATTCCAAATTACAAACATGAACCACTTTAATGATTTACATTATATTACATTCTGCTTCAAAAAAAATTTATTATCAGGGCTTCAGTGCTATACAACATCTCGATAGGAGCGCAAGCGTTTTTCACAGTTTTCAAAAATAAAGTTGTATTCGAGAGTTATGGACCAAAACTCATCATTTGCCTCCACAGGCTTCTAAATCTGAAACAAAAAATCCTAACCCTATTGTACAGGTAATGGCTGTAATAACGGGTGCGTTGGTAATAACTAGGGCTGTGATTTATATGTAATTAAAATCCAAAATATGTAATTATAATATGTGTTTATTTTACCAAAATACGTATTAAAAATGCCAAATATGTAATAATAAAAAGAAAATGTTAAGTAAATTTTTTAAAAGGGGCTCTTCAAATGTTACGCAAGCACATAGTAGGGAAGGGTGGTTTTCACTATTTGCTGACAGAGAGAGGAGTAAACGATGTTTAGGTAAGAAAATAAGTTAAGAAGTTGTGAGTAAAGAAGTAAGGGAGGGTTTGGAGGTCCTCCCCTAGAAAATTCTTGGAAATATCACTCTAAAAAACAGGATTTTAGCTAGTTTTTGGTACATGCTGTCCGAATTTTGGATATACTTTTTCAGGTTTTGCATTTTGTGATGGACTTAATATAAAAAAGTAAATAATAGAGTTCCAAGTACTGAAGGGGATCAAGGGGTCACCCCCAAAAATTTTTGGAAATTTGTCCCTAAAACAGGGCATTATCTTGATTTTGGTACACTTAGTTCGAATTTCGGACAAACATTTTAAGGTAGGAATTGGAAAAACCTATTGTAAAAATTTTTTAGTAATCAAATTTCAAACAAAAGGGGGTTAGGGGGTCCTCCTCCAGAAATTTTTTGGTAGTTTAACCTCCAAAAAAACGGGGTTTATCTTGTTTTGATACAACAAGTTCGAATTTACGGGAGGACCAAGGCTTCCTCAACCCCCTTATTTCCTCAACCCCCTGCCCCTGAGTTTTTTTAAAGAAATCCTTTAATAGTTTTCAACATCTTTAATCTCAGTGGCTTGTATAGAAATTTATATCAGGAGAGGCCCAAATATCCTCTAAGAAAATTAAATCGTCATTTAATGAACCTAATATGACAATAAATGTGAATAAGTGAGTTCAAAGCACGAAAAAAGGGTCTGGAGGTCCTCCCCCAAAGTAAAATTTTAAAATTTAACCCTAAAAAAAGAGGTTTTAACTCATTTTGGTAGTCCTAGTCCGAATTTAGAGTATACCACGAATCCATTTTTTTCGTAGATAGAAAGGTGTCCGCGGGCTGTGAGAGAGCCTCGCGCGCCGTAGTTTGGAGACCTCTGCCCTAGACCACCCAGACCCCCCACCACCAAGAATATACACTAGCAATCCCCCAGGGGGGTTAAAAAACAGAAGCAGGCACACTTCGTCATGGGGTCATGTTTTTTTTGCTATCTTATCACGAGAAAAAAAAACGAAAACTATGTGTCTACTTTCATCTGACAATCTCGAATTCACAACCTTTTAAAAGTTAAATTCAGCATTGGGTGCTCTGATTTTAATTACTATTTGAATACGTATTTCATTTTATGGGTTACTTTAATTTGAAAATAGGTTAAACGTGTGATTATTTATTAAAAACTTGAAAATGGATAAATATGTAGTTATAGGTTGAATATGTAAAAATTTGTAAATAAACCGAAACATGTGGAAAATATGTAAAATAAACATGGTCTTAATCAATTCAAAATCTTTTAAAACGTATAGAATTCAAGAGCACACTTTAATATCAGATTCCTGAACAAATATGTAATTACATATAAATCCTAGCCCTAGTAATAACTGTAATAAGGGGTGCGAAAATGGTTGTTAGTAAGAAGAGCGTGATTGAGATCGTAATTATATGAACGGAGAATTTATTGTTATGTCTGTTCTTGGTAGTATAAAGTATATTGGTTACTACGTTTTTTAAACCATGATTGATTTATTCTATCTATAATTTCCAATATTAGACACCATTAATGATGCAAAATTATCTTATGAATTTTATAGAATAGATGTTGACTGAAAATTAAGTAAAAGCCAAATTAATAGTATAAAATATATGTTGTTGTTGTCTCATGTCACTTGGAATATCCAAGCTCCACCGCAAAGCGTACAGGATTTAAGGCAAAGGGGGTGCGGCTCCTGAGAAAGTGAGGCCCATAAAAAATATATGAATTAATGTTAACATAATCTAGGATCCATTTATACTTATAGCAGAGTTTATTTTAACTTGTAGAGCTTTTTGTTGTTTTTCATGTGTTGCCATACGTTTACTCACTGAATATAAATCCAAAAGTTTGGAAATTAATTTCAAAATATACAACAATAACTGAGATTGTAAAAGAAAGAATAGATACGTTTAAAGACGCATAAAACGTTTTCAAAATTATCATCAAATTCTAAACTAAATACATTTAAAAAAAATATTACGTCAACTCAAAAACAGGCTATGAAATGGAAGACAAATATGTACATCCGACATCAACATCATATGGTAATTTTCAGGACATTTGAGTACAAGATCCTATAGATAGTATTACAAGATGAATATTTTGTATGGAGTTATTTTATTTTAGGCATCAAAATTGCATTTTAATTATGATTTATAGAATAGTACATTTTTAACATATTCTTAATGTAAATAAAAATTATATTTAATTGAAATGGCTCTGTTTTGTAAATTTAATAAGGAATATAAACTCAAAACAGTGAGATATTGAAGGATAGTCGAACTTTAATGTTTGGAGCACCTACCAATATTTTTACTGTGTATTACAATGGATTATGTAATAATAAGTATGTTAATAAATTATTTCGTTCAGAGAACTTTTAGCTTTAGTTTTGATCTTTTTGGTTCAGAATTTGAATAATTACAGTTTGAAAAACGACCATTTATTTTTGTGTTTGTTATGCATAACTTTGTATTTACTTGTATACTATTGTAACTTTGTAGTTAATTGAAGTATAATATCAGTACGAAACATAAAATTTTTAAGCTAATTTTTAACTTGACATATAATTTTTAAGCTAGAGTATTATTAAAAAATATAAAGTTTTTAAATTTTATTCTTGCTTTCAAAAGGTAAGATATTTCACCACAAAATTAACCAAGCTTTGTTTTTTAAAAATATCCTCATTGAAAATTTGGAGAACAAACTGCTTTTTAATTTTTTTTGTATTGAAAACTGCACAAAAATAAGTTAACAAGTTACAATGTTTAAAAATAAATTCAATTAATGTTAAAAATCCGTCTTTTTAAAAAATTTGGTTTAAAATTTTACGTGTGATATCTATCTTTGGATTTATCTTTGGAGCTTCCCGTCATAGCTACCCAACCATTTCTAAGAAAACAATATTTATTAAAACTTTATAGTAGGCTTATCCGGCCTGAGGTACAATTAAAACTAAAGTCAGCTTCCTGGCTATCAGCTATTGGCCCTAGTCTTGCAGAGATCAAAATATAAGACGTTTTAACTCCTACTACGGGAGTCATCTTCAGTAAAATAAAAGTTAAAATTTAGCCATAGTAATGGTTTGGCCAAGTATGACTTTTAAAACTTGAAATCAGTATAACATTTACCTTTTAATTATTTTACTGAGGATGACTCCCGTAGAAGGAGTTGAAACGTCAAATTTTTTAACCTCTCCAAGACTACGGCCAATAGGCCCGGAAGCTGGTTTTAGTTTAAAAGTATTTAAAATTAATAGTTAAAAATTAGTAACTTTAACAGTTGTAATTAAATGTGTGATTTTCGCTAATTCATTTCACATGTGAAAAGTATGCACAGTAATGCGATATCACATACCAGAGATGATCGAGACAGTGTATTCAGTCAGCAAGTTATTATTTCAAAGTAAAGTCATAGCTTTTTGAGAACAATATCGTATATAATTCAATACCATAGTGTCTGGAAAAACAAGTTACGTTATTTTACTACAATGGAACAGAGAAAATTTGATTTCATTCGATTTCAACGGCTTACATTAAGAGCAACTTCTAGGAAGGTAAGTTGTTTTTTGTTAAGTAATTAGCTAAAATATATACTTAAAGCTTGTGTACGTTATATTAATATTTTGGACGAAGGAATTGAAATTGTTTACAGAAGCACCAAAGGAATTTTTCACGTTTGAATTTATTTATAGTAAAAAAATTCCTTTACAGAATAAATTTTTGATTGTTAAGGTAATTGTTACTTACTTTATTTTTTTTAAATTGTGTTAAATCAGCTCAAGATGCATGCTTTGGTGTTGTCTGATTTAAATAATAAATTAAAACTATTGTGACTATTTTTCAAAAACCATCATAAATGAGCTATAACAATCAATGGCAAAATATAAACCACGATGTTATTTTTTTCATTTTCCATACATCGATTGCCTTATCTTTCAGTACCTTATTATTCAGTAAGAAATTATTAAATTAGTGTAAAATTCTATATCACACAGCTCATTTACAGTTTACTACATAGTATTACCTTTAAAAAAGTATACCCCACCTGTGTAGCACAAAAATGTGTCTTTTATTCATACATATACAAAAATGACTTTTATTCACAAAACTATAAATATTTGGAACATTTCACTGATGCAGGTCTAAAATGTGAGCCAGAAAGCAAAATTTGCGGAAAAAATGTGCTATGAAAGTTTTAACGTTTTCTGGTTATTATAAAAAAACATCACAGTTACAGTTATCTTTTTTTATTTAATTTTCAGTCTCCAAGTCACAAAGATGAATGCTAAGAGATGGGCCTTTTTCTTTGTTTTCCTGTTTAGTTCAGACTATGTATTGATGGCAACTGGTAAGAAATAATTGTTCAAATTATTTGAAAACTTAGGAGTGTAAGAATATAGTGTGGAGTATTTGAATGGTATGGGGTGTAAGAATGTAAATATATGACATGATATGACTGATAATCAATAAATCTAATTAATAATTTAAATTAAAATTTACTATATAATGAAATTATGTACAGGAACAACTAGCATAAGGTTAAAATAATTGATAATTTTAATTAAAGTTTACTTTTGCTATTGCACATCATGGCTTAAATGGCACTAAGTTTTAAGACTCCAGGGAAATTTTAAAAAAAATTGAAAATTCTGGGGACACATATTACTGAACCGTCAGTTTTAAAAAGGGAATAAGTCCAAAAAATGACAAATTAACTTTATGTGCTCAAAACAATCTCCAACCTTTGCTCTATACATGAGTAGAAAGATGGGAGAAATAGCTACCCCCCCTATTGGGAGATATAGCCCCTTGAATTTGCGAAATTGATGTCCACTCATTGAACATTTCAATTAATTTGGAATTAAAATTAATTTGTCTCTCTGTTTAATTAAAATTTGCTTTTAATTTAAGAGTGTTTTAAACTTTTTTTTTATCTAAGGAATGTTTGACTCCATTCATATTCACTTACTCCATTGATGCTGCTATAATAACTCAGTTTCATAACACACTCATTGCCATAAAAAATAACGCACCAAGAAGAAAAAGAGATATTAAAGCCAAATTTATTTCCATGATTACCCATAGTATAAAGGTTGGTTGATAAAAAATTCAGACTTCCTTGAAGTTGGGGGACCGAGAAAATCAGTAGAAAGTGTTGACTCCATAGGTGTCCATAACCGCCGCTATACGCCATGGTATTGAGTGAAAGGGGCTCTGGATGGGCTGTTGGGGATTGGAGGACCATGCTGCCTCCCCACATGATCAAATTTTATCTGGTGCACAAGCGGACGTTGCATACCAGGCAAGATGATTTTTCCTCATTGACCGGATTTGTAATGTGGGCGTTGGTTCTGGAAAACGGGAAGGACGGGGTAAAATGCAACCTAGGGGGTAAGAAGAAAGCTTGGACATTGCATGCAATATGTGGTTGTGCATTTGTAAACTTGTCCGCAGGACAGGTCTGAAGGTAAGAACGGACAACCGGCTGCAAAACCTCAATGACGCCGCTCTGATTGGTCAATGTACTGGTAGAACATACTGAGGACATACGGGAGGGGGATGGATATCGTTTGCAGTACTGTGGATTGTCCATTTGGTCCGCATAGCTTCTTACATCTTTGTCTATAAACAAGGGGCTGAAAACGGGCCTTTCGGTTTCCAATAGTGCACCAAATAAGGAAATTAAAATCCAATTGTCATGACATTGTGCTTATGAGAGAATCCCGCTTCGGTTTGTAGAAACACGACGGTTGGATATGAGTTTGGAGTACAATGGTCCACACAATGGAGTGGGCGCAATCAGCTGTTGATTTTCTAATCGTCCCACGGAGTGGTGATCCTGAGTACTAACTGAGTGGTGATGCATTGGATTCCATTTCCGCAACTCCTGAGTATGATGTACCAGTACTTTTTCCAACCTGAGCTGTGTCATTCAGGTTTTGCAGCCATTTTGTCCGTCCTTACCTTCAGACCTGTCCTGTGGACAAGTTTCAGGGGGAAAATGCACAACCACATATTGCATGCAATGTCCAAGCTTTCTTCTTACCCCCCTAGGTTGCATTTTTACCCCGTCCTTCCCGTTTTCCAGAACCAACGCCCACAAAACAAGTCCGGTCAATGAGGAAAAATCATCTTGCCTGGTATGCAACGTCCGCTTGTACACCAGATAAAATTTGATCATGTGGGGAGGCAGCATGGCCCTCCAATCCCCAACAGCCCATCCAGAGCCCCTTTCACTCAATACCACGGCGTATAGCGGCGGTTATGGACACCTATGGATTCAACACTTTTTACTGATTTTCTCGGTCCCCCAACTTCAAGGAAGTCTGAATTTTTTATCAACCAACCTTCATACTATGAGTAATCAGGAAATAAATTTGGCTTTAATATCTCTTTTTTTTTTGGTGCGCTATTTTTTATGGCAATGAGTGTAATTATTAAATTTTGTTTGACTTATCTTTCTATTTCTCACTTTTGTGTTGTGAAATAAGCAGAAATATAATTTAAACGTCAATTTAAGTGGTTTTTAAGATTTTTCTTCACTTGAAGTTTCATAACGTTGAAAAAGGAAAACAGTACAACTCTTTAGCTGTAAAATGCTTTTGAATGTACTTATATTTGTTTCGATGAGTGCCCCTTTTTTTCTAACCAGGGTCCTGAATTTCCAGTAAAAGTATGGCGGTTATACAGTGAAAATTACATTATTTATACAGTTTCTTTTTCGATTTTCTCAAAAGTTAGTTTTTGGACTTATTTCCTTTTTCAAACTGACGATTCAATTTACGTTTTCAACTAATGAAGAGTGTTTCAGAACTGTGTTTAGCAATTTAAATGTTCTTCAAAAACACGATAACAAGCAAGAATTATATATAAGGGAGCAGTGTTGCAAACGATTCGGATGCATTGCATTCATTGCTTAAGATCCATATTCTAATTCCCTAGCTAAAATATAGTTCGTATTTTCATTTTTTATACCTTTTCGT
This sequence comes from Tetragnatha versicolor, assembly GCA_024610705.1. Taxonomy (NCBI): domain Eukaryota; kingdom Metazoa; phylum Arthropoda; class Arachnida; order Araneae; family Tetragnathidae; genus Tetragnatha; species Tetragnatha versicolor. The sequence goes on along the minus strand of JANDEH010000002.1, from coordinate 30,931,803 downwards.
ACTAGGTAAACCAATGTTTTTTAATTCGATGTAAAGATTCCCCAATATTTAAAGTTTTATAAATTATTACTCACTTAAAAATAAAAATCTGCACAAGATTGACTGAAAAATCCTGTACTTGCTCTATTCAGGGGCAAATGAATCCTTGCATGGCATGGAACGAGTAATTTAGCTTCTCTTTATACCATTAAAACACATAAAGAATTACAAGCTCAAAATTCAAATCAAATCTATGATCATAATCTAATATCACGCAAATTGACTTTCTTTCTGGATGGCATTTTCAAAAATATTTAAAAAGTAGGACCCTGTAATGACTAGTATTGAAATATTCATTATGTCATCATGGACTGTTCAATAGGGTGGGCCGAAAAAACTCATTTTTTATTTCGAAGTTGTAATAGTGCGGAAACGTTGCGAATTATATAGAAAAAGTAAAAGAAACAAAATTTTCAAAATCGGTTAAAATCTTCCGATCGCGCATAGGCCCCAAAGTTTGACAAAATATGAAAAAACTTCATTTTTGCGATTATTTTTTTTAACCAAATCAAAGATTAAACTATCAAATATTGTTCATGATTTTTTTATGTGGAACTAATATAGTTATATACATAATCTTTCAGGTTCCATTCTTCTATCCCTCTTGTTTCGTTAGATATAATTTTTTAATGTTCATACAAATTTTGTAAAGTTGTTTTTCCTGCATTTTTAAACAGATAACTCTAGAACTATACAACTTAAAAACATGAAATCAGTCCCATTTTGTTCGTAAATTTTTTGTCGCTGATTTGGTGTGCATCATGATCATCATTTTCAAAAAAAAATTTTGAAAAAAGTGAAAAAAAATTAAATAAAAAAAATTAAAAAATTTTCTTTTGAAAAAATATTAATAGCCTTTTAACTCTTAAAATGAACATTACTACCAAATTTCAAGTTGAAAATAAAATTATATCGTGTATAAAAAAATAAAAATAATCGAGGGTGTTCATATGACTTAACATGCAAAAAGTATCACATTAATTTCAGAAAATACGACAATTAATAGATTCGGTACAAAATCTTACAGTGCTAGTTAAGTTAATTTAATTTGCATGCATTTCTCCTGAAAATTTCTAAGAATTATGTTTATATCTAATTGTTTTTACTTTTAACGTGTCAAATCAAAGTAAATTCAAAGTTTTAAAACATAAAAAATTGGATATAAACACATTTCTAAGGAATATTCAGGTAAAATTCATGCAAATTGAATTTACTTAGAGTTGGGAACTAGCACTGTAAGATTTTGAATCGAATCTGTTAGTTGTCTTATTTTCTGAAATTTATGTGACATTTTTTACATGTTTTAAGTCATATGAACACCCTCAAGTGATTTGATAAATTTTCCATGGGTGAATCGCTCTTGGTGTATAATTTTAGGGAATGTTTTGGGATTTGACTAAATTACGGTTATTTTATTTTTTATACATGATTAAATTTTATTTTCAACTTGAAATTGGGTAGTTATGTTCATTTTAAGAGTTAAAAGGCTATTAATATTTTTTCAAACGAAAATTTAAAAAAAAATTTATTATATTTTTTTTCACTTTTTTCAAATTTTTAAAAAACTTTTTGAAAATGATGATCATGATGCACACCAAATCAACGTAAAAAAATTGCGAACAAAATGGAACTGATTTCAGGTTTTTAAGTTGTATAGTTCTCAAGAGTTAATAGCTGTTTAAAAATGCAGAAAAAACAACTTTACAAAATTTGTATGAACATTAAAAAATTATATCTAACGAAACAAGAGTGATAGAAGAATGGAACCTGAAAAAGATTATGTCTATAACTATATTAGTTCCACATAAAAAATTATGAACAATATTTGATAGTTTAATCTTTGATTTGGTTAAAAAATTATCGCAAAAATGAAGATTTTTCATATTTTGTCAAACTTTGGGGCCTATGCGCGATCGGAAGATATTAACCGATTTTGAAAATGTTTTTTCTTTTTCTTTTTCTATATAATTCGCAACTTTTCCGCGCTATTGCAACTTCAAAATAAAAAAATGAGTTTTTTCGGCCCACCCTACTGTTCAGTGTTCAATGACAGTTTACTTAAGTGCATTGAAATATCGGGTATGTTAAGAATAATATTGAAATTGGAGATTCTCGTTAGTTTGATGAAGCGAATGTATTTCTTTTACTTTCTGCAATTTTTATTTATTTATTTATATTTATGAATTCATGGGAAAACCTAGAGTTAATCTAGTATATCATAGTTTTTTAAGTTTGCTTCTTGAAGCATGTTTAAGACCTTGGGGCAAAAACTAGAAAATCCCGAATAGAAACACCTTACTTACTAATTGAAACAGACTGTTTTATTTATAAAAGATAGTTTACAGTTATCCGGTCTGTTTTTGTGGGGCAATTTGGCGAGACTATTCGGACGAGTGACATATAGGTGCCTTGAGATGCTTCATTGTTTCAATCGGACTACTTGCCGGACTTTCATACCGCAACCAAACACAAAAGTGGAAACGGTCCTAAAGAAACCACTTGGGCTACCACCGCTGGCTGCCACCACAGTGCCACTTTTAAGGACCGTTTCTACTTTTGCGTTTGGTTGCGATACGGCAGTCTGTCAAATCCAATTGAACGAATCCAACGAGACACAAATGTCATTATGAGTTGCCTTTCTGTGATTGGTCCATTCTTAATGGTTCCTTAGAAATTACTTGGTCGGCTTCTGATGGCAAAAGTGGCTTCATAAGGACCTTAAGTGGTCATCAGACATTCCCTCTCTTTATGTACTATAAATGGATAGCCGTACCGCAACCAAACACAAAAGTAAAATGTTGTCTGTTGGGGTAAGGCAATCCAAGACCAATTGGACAAATCACTAAGATTCAGCTCGCCTCTTTTGTCTCTCTATGATTCGTTCAATCACCGAATAGCCGTACTGCATCAGACCGCATATAGAAACTCTCCGTTAGTAAAGCTGTTTCTACCCTTGTGCCCAAAAATTAAGGATAGTTTGTAATTATAAGAATAATGACACAAAATTAGGTTTCTTATGAATGATATTCATCTCATAGAATCTTCCAGGAGTGAGAATATATGCCCCGAGAACAAATTACCCTAACATTAGCTTAGGTAGGCACAAAGGCCCTCCAAATAATGGAGTTCCATACACATTCGGAAAAATCATTGCAGGTATTGCACGCACTTAAAATCATGTATGGGATATATCAGGAATATCATATTCTTTACAAATAAGTGGGATAAGAAAATTTTTTTTAATGCTTCTGACATGGATGTTTATAAGTAAGTGTTCCAAATGCGTCTGGAACTGCTTTATCAATGGAAGGCTACTGTACCCCATTAAATTATTAGAGTAACTTGATCCCGGGGCATATATAGGAACAATTCTATAACAGAAGATTCCATGACATGAATTTCATTTATATGGAACAGAGATTTGTATCATTATTCTTAAAATTACAAACTATCCTTAATTTTTGAACAGGAGTAGTATAGTATAAGGATTTAATTAGTTTTTAACCCAAAGTCTTCATTCCATACGGAAATAACTCATACTTGAATGTTTTCAGCCTCCCTGGTCCGACACAAGCGGCAGAGTGGCTGCCAGCCGAAGCCCAAGATGGAGGAGCTGTTCGACAAATGCTTCGAAGACGCCAAGGCCGAAATGCCCGACGAGTTCAACTTGGGCAACATGGCGACGGGCAACCTGCAGCTCTTAGGGGGCACGGCCACGGGGCTGACCAACTTCCGCCGCACCGCCCCCCTGCAGTGCATGTGCATGAAGAACGCCCTCAGGGTCTTCGTGCAGGTCAGCTTCATCGACATCACCGTCACCTTCCTCGTTACTCTGCTCGACGGTAAGTATGTCCAAAAGTAGTTATGTATAGGGACAAATTTCTTTTACTTCTATACTAGACTGTGACGTTATTTGACCCTGGCTGAGAGCAAACGAAGGACAGCGCAAACAGTTTTCTAGAGCTGTTTCCGGAACAGCTGTTTGCGCACGCAAAAAACAAACTTTAACAGGATCTCAAGCGTTTAATATTGATTGTATTTACGTGAAACTTTGGACTTAGGGGTTTTAAACTATGATATATTTCAGATAATCAAATCAAAAGAAAGGATTTCGAAATACAAAATAAGGTTATGGTAGAGTTTTCATATTTTTATGTGGTTTTTTAACTTAAAAAGTGAAAACTTTTAAGATAATTTTAAAGATCATATTAAACCACAAAATTTGAGACCATAATTAAATATTTACCAATAGTAGTTCTTCTACAAATTGACTTTTTCAATACTTTTTTGGGGTGTTGCTCCATTTTTAACTCCCTGGGATTTGGTTTGGGACCCCCAAATCCTATGTGATTCTAACTCGTCTAGGTGTCTACTATCCCCCCTAGAAGTTATGAAATACTTATATGAAACACCCTGATTATATTATAATCTCTCACACAAGTGTAGCTTTATATTAAATAAATAGATTATAATTTTAATGAAATAATATAATGTATTATGATGAGTTTGAATTTTCCTAAGACCTCGTAAAAAAGTATGAGCTGTAAAAAGTCCAAAAACATAACATAAAAATTTATACTTACTTTTGAAAAGCAGAATTCAGACACGGAACATCAATTTTTTTTCACAATTTTTACGGTTCTTAATTTTTTTATATACTCCTGTTCATAAAAAATGCAACACCATGAAGGACTTGTTAGATTTTGAGGAAATTTACACAGCAAGTGATCTTTTTGAATACAAATAAATGATATAATTTTCAGAACAAAGGAATAAAATTTAATATCGAAAATTGGTGTTTAAAGTCTTCCATACGTGCTGCAATGACAGCCTCTATACGACAGGTCATCGAATCAAACAGATTGAAATTTTGACTGAGGAGGTGATTTTCATCTAAGATTCATCCCAAACACAAAGTTTGCCAATATTGGCAACATAACAAGCATTTTAAGCATGAGGACAAACCAACAAAATTTTAGTCGAGCTCCATAGGTGAAATTTTGGATGAAGAAATTTGTCGAGAAAGAAACTGTCTTTATTGGATGTAAAGTAAGTTTGAAACATTCCAAAAAACATGTGTACGGGATTTGTTCTTATGAATTAGAGCTTCAGGGTCACTTCAAAGTTAGGGTATAACTTTTGGCTCCAAAAATTTTTAGAAATATTTTTACGAAATGAGATTGCCCTCATTTTTTATCTAATGAGGTTGCCCATGGTACCCAATAGTGCTCCAGGTCAAAACACTTATCTTCTTTACCACAGACTCAAGATAAAACACTCCAATAATTGCGATTTTCGGAATAGCTCCAAACCCAATTTAGGTGTCATGTTAACCAAAATTGAAGGGGGATTTCTTTAAAAGGACCATTTGTTATCAGTAATCATGCGAAAATATTTTTTTATGGATCCCATGGTAGCTTTATGCACCGATGGAATACCATCGATGGAGCGCTGTAAAAAAACGATACTTGGTGAATTTTGGTGCAATGACGACCGAATTACTGATGGAGCAGACAATGATAGACCTGTAGCAGTATTCTAACAATTTGAAACATGTCGAAAAGACACTCAATGATCCGGCACTGCCATGTGAATGAAGCCTCTTTCATCCCGTGCTGACGTGACTATAAGGGGTCCAGACCCCAATTTTCAACTCGCCTTACCCTTTTTTGGACCTCTGCTTTCAAACCCATATCAATATTGTCCAGTTTCCGTTCATCTGACCAGCGGTAAAACAGTGTGAAAAACTTCCCTCCGGGAGGCCTAACATTAATCCTCTTTAAAACTCTGTTAAACGTTTATATGACATTCGTTAAGGTCTAAGGGGTATAATAACATCTAATGACAAGATAATCAACGGTTGACAACCTTCTTAAAAGCCCTTAACGTTCCGTTACAGGCCCCCAAATATACGAATAAATCATTGGTTGAGAAGACACTGCTCCGCTCGCGCATGCGCTATAGCTCTGAATTTGATATCATTTGATAATCAAACCATAATGAACATACCCTAAAAATTTCAAGTTGATCGGACAATTCCTTCTTGATGTTGCATTTTTTATGAACAGGAGTATATGTTGTAGTTGAAAAATGTCATTTGGTGTTTAGAGGTTCAAAATCAGCGTTAAAACATTCGATGATTGTTCTTTATCCTATATCCCTTTTTGCAATTCATGGTTCATGAACGGGCTTATACCGTCACGAAACCCAGTTACCTCTTAACTCTCAGCACAACATTGGTAAATGAGGCTGGACAGACCTACCTCGACCATCTAGCCCTAAAACTTGACCATTCCTTTCCCTCAGGTCTCCTAGGCGGCCTGTTGGGCAATCTGGGCACCGCCCTGACCCGGCTCCTCGGCCAGGTGGTCGATCTGGTGGTCAAACTGGTGGCCCTCGAGATCAACGTGGTGATCGCGGTTGACCAGCCCTTAGAAGAAGGTTCCAAATGCAGAGTTGTCAGCTACCGAGTGACCCGCGTGTCCGGTATCAAGATCCTCAATATCGACCTCACCAACCTGGTAGTCGGGCTCCTCGGGGATGTCCTCACCCCCGTGATCGAGACCCTGCTCAAGAACTTGCTGGACAGGCAGGTTAGGGCCATCATCACCAGGCAGATTCAAAAGCTCAGCATCACTCCTGATATGTTCTCGTGCTAGAAGACTTTTCGTTAGAGCTGTTGTTTTGAAAAGATAGAAATAAAGTGTGTTCAGTTCCATTGTGCGTTGATTGAATGGGATAAATGGGATTTACCTGTGCGTTATTCAAACCTGGAATGCAAACTTACTAAGACATTATGAAAATAGTGCCGTTTTTGTGAGTAATTTGCTATCGTGTAGGGATACAAATCTGTCCAAAGGGCAAAACATTAATGTGAAAAAAGATAGGCATTTATTGAAAATAGTTCCCTAAAAAAATCTAATATTTTTTAACTCTGTTGTTTTTTTCGTGTTTCAAAAGAAATTTTGTAATATATCGTTCTATAGCTTTTGCGCTTTATTTTATCAAATGAACACATTAAGTTAGATTCTGTTAACATAAATTTAATACAAGGAACTTTAACCTTTGCAATGAAAGAGCAAAGACTTTCTCATAGCCCGAATGAAATGTTTTATCCTTTGCCTCTAATGATACATTTTCATTTTGGGAGGCTGAGTTTGAATTCCAGGTTGTTATATGGCTCAGTGGAATGTAATGGGTATTCAACAAGCCTGCTCCAACTCTGTACAGCCGGATTCTTTGCTTGGATTATATAAAAAAGGCACAGAGATCAAACTACACCTCTATACGACCTATACAAAAACCGACAGAAAAAGATAACTCGCCACATCCAGTTTCCGCTTTGAAATTATATGGAAAACGTTAACTTGCTTATTTTGATATATTTGCAGACTAAGATGTCATAGCATTTACGGTGCATGCATGCGCTCACCGTGGAATAAAAAATTAATGTTTTGTGAATATACTACGTCATAATTTTCATAGGTATCTTCAGACAAATTTATCAACTCCACGCAAGGAATCTTTCTGTGTAGAGTTTAGGTGGACTTGTTGAAACACCCTGTATTTTACATTCGAAATCAAGTAATTACGCATTTAAGTATTGAAAATCTTTCGCATAATTATACCTTGTTATGATAATACTCTTTCAACACACCTTTTTGCCATAAATCTTTTTCATAAAGTTTGCTTTCATCATAACATCAAGCTAAAAAATACATCTCAAAACAAACTTATCTGCCTACCCTACATGTTAATAATTTTAATAGGGATAAGTATAGGATCATAGTAAAAAAGAAGGGCCATTTATATCAGCTTCTTCCAAGAATATCTTTTTATCTTTAAAAAATCCATGTTTTATCATTGTACAAATAGTTACATTGAAGGTTAAAAGCAACGTTTTTTATTTTGCACATAAATATAAAACGTTGTTTTTAACCTTCATTGAACCCATGTTTTAAACTTAAAATATCCTTATCAATTTGAAGCGATAAACATTTTGACTTTTAACACAGATAACAAAAAAACATTTTATGCAGCTTACACTGATACAGTCAAGTCCGCTTAATGTGATCGCAATTGTCCGAGACTAAACTGATAACATTATCCGATCGATAACAATAAGCGATCTCATATCAAAAACAGCAAACAGTGTTACTAGATTTTTTGATTTAAAATCAAAATCATGTAATCGTAATAAATGTATTTAGAACTCTATTTTTAAACAAGGAAAAATTTTAAGGGGAAAATATAAGAGTAGTTCAGTTAATAAAATTAAAATAATCACTTACTGTGTATTTTTATAGAGAGGTCACTCTTTTTCCCGCTCCATTATATCCTTCCACTCCATTGAACCACTTATTTATGACATAATCTAAGTTTCATTAAACAAGGGAAAATCAAAATCTCTTATCGGAAACATCTGCAAAGCGTGGATCTTGGTGTTTCTTTCACCAATCACAAGTATGGATTCGGACCCCCCCATAACCGTTTTCTTTCAATATAATATACGGAATGTTTTATTTTTCTTACCCATACTGAATTTCAAAAAAAGAAGCGCCAGATGTTCTCATGGAGAAGATTTTTACTTGTAAAAATTGATGTTCAAAATGAAACTCGAACCCAAAAGCGGTCGTTTTAAAGGGGATATGGACAAATTATGATAATATTAAGCGGATTAATGATTCATAGTTGATCACATTAAACGATGTATTTTACATTAAATTAAATAGGAATGATCGGGACCTGTTGATTCCGATAACATTATCCGATTGATAACATTAACCGTGATCACATTAAGCGGATTCGACTGTAATTTCAAACTGGTAAGGTACACATTCTGGACTTTTATAATGTAAGCTATATGTTATGGTTGTAACCTGTAAGCTTAATAGAACATGTATAAAGTTTTGTATTTAAAGTAAGACTTTCAAAGGAATACTTTTAAAAACTTTATTCTTTTAATAATATATTTCTTTACTACAAACACATAAATAAATATTTGTTCAACTAATCACAAAACAGAAAAATTACGAATAACTAAAATAAAGACTCTAACATGAGAAAAAGATAGTACAATTATACACACAATTTTCACATAATTATAGTGTTTTCATTTGCAAAAAAATGTTAAGTTACTTCGTTGGATAGATGCTGATATGGATAGAATATGAAATATTTCGTTTAGATTCATTGAATACTTAATTTTTTTCTTTTACACACGACAAATTTGTTAAATTATCCACACAACGAATAAGAATTGTAATTCTTACTAAACTCAACGGTTATAGTTAGAAAATTCGGTTTCTTTGGACGGAGGATAGTTTTCAAAAGCTATACACAAATTAGGGAGAGACTAAGTTTTCAATGAGTAACAGAGTAATGAAAAAGATTTTAATCATTTTGAAACTGTTATAAAAATTTTAAAATATGTACTTCGTACAATAATGAGGACATTCAAAAAGTTTATGATATCCGATGAATGAATGATATGTATGATTGATTGATAGATTAATGAGGATTTGAGATCATTGAGACACAGTAATGAAGAGTGAAGAGACAAACTTGGATTGTTCTTGTGGCTCAGGTAATGTAAATTATCACAGTTTAAGGTCTTGGACCAATTTTACGTTCTATGATTTGAACGGAGACAGATGAGACACGATACACTATCTACAGCTTTTAGCTTCGTTTCGAAATGCAAAAGACAAAAAATAATCGTAAAAAACAAAAACATAGAATATCTTCGAAAGGACAAGGTTTATCTATAAGAGCTTGTCATCTTTCTCAGCTTGCATAATCTTAAATACATATGTGCACGAGTGAGTTTTCGATTGCTTAGTCCTGGCTCTTGAAAATTCGTAAGTAAAATAAAAAACTGTACATTGGAGATACATATTATAATTCGTTTCGGAAATAACACTCAGAGTTACAATTTAACACACGTGTTTAAATAAAAAACATAGAACAGTCTAAGACGTCACTTAATTTAAAGATTTGATATTAATATTACGTTTAAGTAGTATGTACAAGAAAATCAATAGATGGGAGATAAAGTGTAACAAGAAAGAAACAAATAAATAGCAAGAGAAGAGGTTGTAACCTTTGTGTATTATTCTATTAAACAGGTAGTTAAAAATTAGGCTTAAATTTTTTAAAAGTATCCAAATATTCCAGTGAATTTAAGAATTTTCCCACAAAATACCATTATCTTTATTTTAATACTATTACAATAATGATTTTTAAAAGTGGGAAAACCTGTAACTTTTTGGATTTACTGAAAATTTTAAGAACATGTTCTTTCAAGTTAGTTTTATATGAATCACAAGTAAAACAATGTTTTCCAAATAAATAAATATACAGGTGTGCCTTATACACAAAGTGCTGTTACATAACAGGCTAATCAAACATTAATTTTGAGATTCAACCTGAGATAGTAAACAAAATCTTTGGAATAGAAGCCATATGACAGTCATAACCAGGATGACTGTAAACGTATTTTGGTAAATACCTAATTATAAAGTGGACGTCGTATAAAGCGGATATAAAGGTAAGAAATATTACACATAGATTAAAATACGAAGCCTATAATAAAGCTTTGTTGTTCTTATGTAAAAACCAAGAGTTTTCTCAATGTAAAGCTTTCGATACATCTGATTTAGTATTGGTAGATATCCACGGTGCACCACGAACCTTTGCAACTGATTATTATTTGGATTTTTGACGCGTTAATGATATTTATTATTCAGTCCATTATTATTTATAGTTTAATTAAATGAGGGGAAATAAGGAACAAATAAAATGTTCTTCTAAATCATTCAAAATTTGAATTGCAAACAAAACTAAACTTAGCAATCCAAATATATCCGATTAAATAAAACCTCTTGGGAAATTTTTAATAGCAAAATAATTAAAGCATATCCTAAAAAGTGGATAACAGTGCTATGTATTTTGAAGAGAAATATATTATATATTATATTTATAGCATATTTCCAATATTAGTAGATAATTTTTGAGTACTTAGGGTCAATTTAAAATGTTTTCTGATATTATAAAAGGCGAAGTATATATTTATATAATTCCCCTTTGAAACAAAGACACAGTCATGCAAATAAAAACTAAATTTGACAGAGGGAAATTACTAAAAAATCCAAACCTTTAAGAGCAAACCGGAAAATTTTTCAAGAACTCAAGAAAGAATATTTTTAATATTCTTCTTTTTAAAAACTTCCATTTGAAGTTTTCTTTTTGAGATATTTAATTCGAGAGTTCAGCTGAAAATAAAGTTCGAAGAAGATAATTTAAACGCATTACAAAGTCCAAATCATCTCAACACTTCCCAACTAATTGTCAACCACACAAAAAATAATTTGGAACAAAAAGCTATTAGTTTCGCCACAGTTTAATTTAGATAGTCTACCTGGACTTGACCAAAGGGAAATCTTTCCCAACCATACAGTTTAAGAGTCTTTCTATCATATAAAAATATTGGGATTTTCTTTGTCTCCTCAATCTTTTTATTCCAGATGGTACTCTTTGGTATTTTAGATTAGTGGGTTACTCAAAAAATAGTCTAGGTAAATAAAACTGAAACTTGGGGATAATTCGATAGATTATAAATTAAACATTAATTTCAATAGGTAGCAAAACCTTAAAAATTCTCATTACAGCGAATGACCCAGTGAAACTTTTTTAAGGATTTGTTGTCTTAAGAAAGCTCAAGTTTTTGGGTTGTTCGCTTAATATTACCTAACAGTAAAAAGACTTGATTTTGAAGCCAAAATGATCTAATGTAGCTCAAGCTTTTATATTCGTTCGTCAAAAACATTGTGTGGTTGAAAATTAGGAAAATGTCAGCTAGTATGACCTTTTTTGTAGCGATCACTGCACTGCACTCACTTTATTATTTACAATTGTCCTTTATGTTGCGATGTGGCAATCTGGTGTGTGACCAATGGTGGAATCTCCTTTTAAGAGGCGTCATCGTGATTCTTTAATTGATCTCTCCAGATTAATGACTGGATAAGAGGAAGAGCTGCTTTAGAGCAAAATGGAGCTTCAGGAAAAAGGGTGGACCAAAACGTGCCAACCAAGTAAACGATGGTTTTAAAAACGAATTTTACCAACGTCATGTTTTATTACTCAGAGATGTCCACTTCGAGTGGTTTGTTCACGTTTTGTTACACTTTTTTTCACAATCAGTTTTTGATTCAGAGCTATTTAATTAAATAGTACCTATATTAAAATATAAAACCACTTTTAGTTGGTTGACGACTCGTTTTCATAAAGCCACATTCCGCTCTCAGACCTTCTGTTAAGCTCCACACACTGTCCAATTCAATCCATTCGAGACTCAAAAACCGAAATTTTGCAGTGGCACAACCCACACCATAGTCCTCATTTTGGCACGAGAAAGGGACCAGAAAAAAAACCCTTCTCACGTCGTCTTCAAGGTAGTGACGACAACACGCTCCTTAGCAGTCACTTCAACAGCAGCAGTCGTCGTCGCGTTGCAGTCGTCCTCGTCGGACCCGTCTCTGCAGTCGTCGACGCCGTCGCACCAGACGGTCCGTCCGACGCAGCGTCCGTTGCGGCAGGGTCGCTGCGCGGGGAGGCAGGCGTCCCCGCAGCCGTCCGGCTCGTCGGAGCCGTCCGGGCAGTCCGGGAAGCGGTCGCAGAACAGAGACATGCCCACGCAGCTGCCGTCGTTGCAGGTGAAGTTGTCGTGGCCGCACGCTGCAACATTGAGAGAGTTGTTTGAGTATAGGGGGTTTCAGAAATTATGGAGAGTTTCCACATCTCTTGTACACCGTAAAAAACAACCCAGCTGCCAGTTTAAAACCGTAAAACTTACGGTTTAAAGCCATCAGTTGGGTTGATTGCGCGAAACCGTAAAAACTAAAAAGTAAATCCGCAACCACGCCGGTTTTTTATAAAAAAAGTGAATGAAAACGGTAAAAAACCGTTGTGGTTACAGATTTTGTGATTTTAAACTGGCAACTGTGGGTTGGTTGTGCAAAACCGTAAGTTTTACTGGATTTTTTTTGCAGTGTGCCAGTTTAAAACCGTAAAAATTACAAAGTATATCCGTAACCACAACGGTTTTTTACCGTTTTCATCTACTTTTTTAATAAAAAAAACCTGGTGTGGTTACGGATTTACTTTGTAGTTTTTACGGTTTTGTACAATCAACGCAGCTGATGGTTTTAAACTGTAAGTTTTACGTTTTTAAACTTGCTGCTGTTTTTTTTGCAGTGAGCCCGCCCAAGAAATCCGTTTATCTATTGGAATATTTTAATTCAAAAGGGATGTGAAAAGTTTCAGTATTGATGCAGTGCGTGGTCTACCACTTTTTAGTTAGTTGGATGGGGTTTTCATTAAATAAGAAATTAACCAACACTTCACCAACCGATTTCAAACCGAAATCCAACGTATTATTAGATCACACACAGGCATCAATATCAAAATTTCATGTGCTAATTTGTATTCATAAATTTATATTTCCTTGAATACCACTATGCGAGAATTATCACGAAAATAAACTTTATTTTTTGCTTTTCTAGTCTGGGTTTCTAGATTTAAAGGATCATATTCAAGGAGTGTATTAGTAAGTGTTATATTTCAACGAATGAAAATTTACTTATTTTTATCAACCTGTGTGAGTTGCAATATGCTGGAATGATTGTTATAAAAGGAATTTAATAACTAAAAATCTTATAAGTAAAAAGTTATTTAATCTCTATTTTGCATTCCCTTAAAAAATCTATTCTTAAGAGAGAGTAAGCAATATAAAAAAAACTATCCTTTTACTAAATTTTAAAATCTTCAAAACGTATTCCAGATAGAAAAACTAAAATTGGAAACTAGAAAAGAGGCATTTTTCCAACGAATGTTCCATTCGAATGTAATTGAAGTTTTCTGGAGCGACCCGAGTGTTGTTCCTAGGGAGAAGGCATTCTTTGGGTTATTCCTACAAATCCAGACTAAATGAACTTTTGGCTAAGCAAATACCACATTAAGTAAAAAACGTAAAAAGAAACCTAAATTCCAAATTCAAAGGCAGAATTTTATAATTTCGTACTTACGCAACTGTCACTCTAAACAGCTCATGTGTTAATCCGATAGTGAAGACCTACTGCGTTCCTAAATCTTCAATGGTTTCCGAACAATTTTAGCTCCATTGAGTTCTAACTCTAAGCCTTGTTCATTTCATATTATTTGAGCACCCCGAACGGAATTGATCCTTAAAAAAATATCCTGTGCCACAGATCAAATAAAATTTATCTTTGGGCTTAAGTTGTTTCCAATCCCTTTTTCCTACGCCAGCAAAGATTACTCTCCGTTAGTGAGAAACGTGACACATGTTCGCTAAAAAAGAGTATCGATCGATATGTGGGGAGCTTAAAAGAGTGTGTTTTACGGAAGTATTCTTGAGCAGCTTCTTTGAGGGAAATCGACAGATAGGTATTTTATTTGGGTCTTAAGTCTTGAGAATGTGGAAGTGGAAATACTAATTCGACATTTCAATTTAGGAGGTGCGTAGACTGGTCAAGAAATGCTGAGAAATGTTTAAGACAGCGGAATTATTTTTTTAAATTGAAAATTATAAAAGGTTTTAAATGGCCTTAAATGCTATCTTAACAATAAAATACCATTTACATTTATTACATTAATATAAAACGAAAGCCAACGATACCATTTTGTTAAGTTATTTTTGTTATTTTTAAAAGTTATTTTTGAAATATTTGATAATACGTTACATACAAATACAAATTATGTCGACCAACTACAGGCGTAAGCCCAGCAAGGTTGGTCTAATCTTTTTAATATAGAATATTAATATTGAAGATCAATCACGTTAATCACACATCAATCACATAAATTTGTATATGTGATTGTTGAGTCTAAACTAATTTTTAAATTGTAAGAATAAAGATTTCAAAACAAGAAAATGAAACAGTGAACTTAAAACTACAAGTCTCAAAAATACAGATAAAAGGCGTTATACCTAAACTACTAAGCAAGCAAGAAAATGGCTAATTTTCTTCAAATTAAAAAAAACAGTGGGGTGAGAACCATCTTAAACATCTATTGCCCGTTACAAGAAATAATTATGAATCAAAATTTTCTGTCTTAGTCATGTATTTTGGGGGCACATATAATAAAAATGCCAAAATTGTTTTAAAAATATACCTAATAAGGAGAAGATGCCTATTAACTTTGAGTATTACAACCAAGGTAAATATTAATTTATTAGGCATTTTAAGGTATCTTTATATTATAGAGACCAATCAGTCATTGGCGATACTTACATGGTTTAGCTGTGCAGTTGACTTCATCACTGGCGTCCCAGCAGTCTATTCTGCCGTCACACTTCATACTCAGGGGAAGACAAGGGGTGCTATTGCCGCAGAGGAACCGGCCCTCGCCGCACTCTGAAACATGAAATAAGAACACTGAGAAAAACCTCAAATTGTTAATTTACTTTTACACTTTTACAGTACACAGTTAGTTCATAAGATGCTTTGGGCATAAAAAATTGCACGGCTCTTTCTGTCGCTTTCAAATAACATATTAAAAATATCTGGTTTAAAGAATATTAGTATCAAAAGTTATAGAGAAAACTACATTTAAGAAAGAGAGAAATATAGTCAGTAATATTACTGGCTCATTCCATGCCAAATCGACCAAATAAAAATAATCGCTGTGCTCTTAGGTCATGGATTTTTTTCAAAATTTTTCTATAGATAGATACCTATGAGAAATACCATCACAATTTTTTTCAGAATTTTTACTCAAAAAGGAACCCCAGGAATTTTTTTTGAAAATTGGACATTTTCCACCGTTTTTTGATTGATCAGTTACAAAAAGTGACGTTTCTCAACTATTTATCAAGAAAATGAGCTGATTCTGATGCCAAATTAAAGCTTACACTCTACACTTTCTAGTAAAATATAAAAATCCATTATTATTTAATAATTTAATATTTTTTTCGAAAAATAGCTATTTTCGTAAAAATTGAATAACTCAGAGTTATCTTAAAACATACATTTTAAAAGTTTACCTAAGAATCATCTTGGCATATTCTTTCCACAGAATAAAAATTGGGATGGTGTTTTGGGTTAATGAAAAATAAATAATTGTTTTCTAAAATTCGTTAAGTGGTCAATGCAGCTTTGTAATTTTCTTCCCAAAGTCATTAAAATGAAAAACCTAATTTTTTCACAAGAAAAATTTACCATAGTAGGTATTTTCAACAGTATAAATATAAAAAAAAGTGTTTTGGGTGTTGAAAAATAATTTCTTTCAACATTCAATAAGTGGTCTATGTATCTTTGTGACCGTTATTAAAAAAGACCATATTATTTTCTATTTTTATTTAGATATTTGAAACTTATATTTAAAACAAGAGTAAGTTGCCTCAATTCAGTTTTTATTTTGAATAGTAAAAAAAGGGAAGTTATAGATGTTGAAAAATAAAAGAATTTGAAGTTTCTACTTTTCATTTACAAAAAATTAACTTCCTTTTTATTAATAACTTTTAAAATTAATATTTAGCATTTTAGACTTAGCCGTGATGATTTATATGCGTATGAGGATAATATTTTTAGCTATATAAAGATGGAGTAAGTAAACTCTAAATTTGTATCAAAAGTACATAATTAAGTATACCAATAATATGAAGTTCATTAAATATGTATTTATGATTTATATATGAGTGGTTTAGTTTAAGTTTTGTACTATAAGGAAATTCTGTAGACTTTTCAAAGCTGCATTGACCACTTAACGAATTTTAGTAAAAAATTATTTATTTTTCATTAACCCAAAACACCATCCCAATTTTTATACCATGAAAAGTATATGTCAAGATGATTCTTGGGTAAAATTTTGAAGTGTATGTTTTAGGATAACTCGGAGTTATTCAATTTTTTCGAAAATAGCGATTTTTCGTAAAAAATATTAATATAATTAAATAATAGTGGATTTTTATACTTTACTAGAAAGTGTAGAGTGCAAGCTTTAATTTGGCACCAGAATCAGCTCATTTTCTTGAAAAATAGTTGAGAAACGTCACTTTTTGTAACTCATCAATCAAAAAAAGGTGGAAAATGTCCAATTTTCAAAAAAAATTCCTGGGGTTCCTTTTTGAGTAAAAATTCTGAAAAAAATTGTGATGGTATTTCTCATAGGTTTAATATAAAATAGAAAAATTTTGAAAAAAATCCATGACCTAAGAGCACATGCCATTGGTCGAGTTGGCGTGTAATGAGCCTACTTTGAAAAAGTTTCCTCTATTAGTATAGACCTACAATACAATAGAAGTTTTACTTTAAAAAAATCATCCAAGATATAAGAAAGAAACGGCTTTATTTTGAAAACCGACATTCCCACTCTAAACGTAAATTCAGTTGTACATTTTGGGGTAAGAAGTTTTATTCTCTTAACTAAATTTAATCATCAAATTTAGTTTAACATCAAATTCATTAAAAAAATTTTAAATGTTAATTTAGGGTACTACATAAAAATTACTTTAAAATTAACTAAAGACGAATAAAATGGTCAGAGGGGTAAAAATTTATGTAATAAAGCAAAAATATTTTAAGAAGAAATAAAGATTTATATCAAATGATTTTAAGAAAGGGGCTTAATATGGCAAAAGCATATTTTGACGAGAAAAAAACTATATAACCTATATTTTCGTTCTTACCACAGTCTATCTCATCAGACATATCGTAGCAATCCACTTTTCCATTGCACCGGCCGCGGGCATCAATGCACAATCCGTTATAGCATTTCCATTCACCTTGCTTGCACAAAGCTGGAAGAGATAATAAATACATTTCTAATTAGGTAAAAAATTCATAATAATAATTGAATCGTCAGTTTGAAGAAGGGAATAAGTCCAAAAATCAAGTTTTGAGAAAATCGAAAAAAAGAAATGAAATTTTCGACATCGAATGATGATGACATCGATTTCACAACTTCAAGGGGCGATATCTCCCTATAGGGGTTAGTTATTTTCCCCCTCTTTTCACCCATGTGTAGGGCAAAGCTTGGAGATTGTTTTGAGCACAAAAAGTCAATTTGTCATTTTTTGGACTTATTCCTTTCTTCAAACTGACGATTCAATTTATAAAGCATGAAAAATAAAATTTTCATAAAATTCATAACGCATGATGGTTTAAATACTCTTTTGGGGAGAAATGACAATTTTTTTCACATACTACTATTAAATTTGTTTACGGAGGGTTATAATAATTTTTCACGGAAAAGTCCCTTGGCCAAAGTTTTTAAATCCAATGACCATAACTGCTAGTTTATCAAACAAACTCAGTTTAGTCGTGAATTACAAAATAATTTTTACATCTAAATTATAATATCTCGTGTTTTTTTATTTGAATTTAAATTTTACAGTTCTCTTTTATGCATTCACTTCACTTGTATTAATTATCCCCTAGGAGTCAGACTGGCATCATCAAGATACGTCAGTCAACCAAGTTGCCGAAATGCACATGACCATTTTCGCGTTCTTGTTATTTCTCCCCTCCTATGAAAAGCTAAAACTTAAGTGTTACATAAGAAAATATAAAACTTCCTTTCCCCACTTATTAATTTTTTTGCTGTTGGTGAGTGCAGTTCAGGTTCTGTACTCAGTCAGCGGGTCATACCATGAACCTTTAAACCAAGAGTGTCTTGAGATGAGTAACCCACAAAACGCTTCCGGTATTTTAAAAACGATTGGGTTAATTTCACTTCTAAGTAATATTATATACATTGAAAAATTCTCAGAGATCCCAACCTATGTTGTCGGCGCACTGGAAGGTGGCATTGCCGAGTCGCTTGCAGACTTGATGTTCGCTGACGCACCATCCTCCGCAGCCGGTGGGGTCTAGGGGGTCCCTGGGCACCAGACAGCGCGAGAAGGCCGTCTGGGGGAGGTAGAGGCACACCTGGCCCGCATCGCAGTCACCCCGGCAGTCCCCGGGCTCTTCGGCCTCCGTACTCGTCGTTGAAGCAACAGTGGTGGTACTGGTAGAGGCTAGAGAAGAGAGAGATGAGTATAGATATCTATCATACTTGACAACATTTGAAAACTTACCTATAGTACCTATAGCTTTTGGCGTACCGTAACATTACAAAATTGCAATTTGAATTACTCAAATAAAAAAAAGGTACAGATGGATTCCCCTTATCACCTTATTATACACATTTGAAAATTATCACGTATTAATTACCTTTTTCTATAACAATTTTTTAAAATTTATATTTGGAATCGATTTCAGATCCAATATTATAATGAAAGTTTTTTTAAAATTTCCATAATCATTTTGAGCAGCATGTGATAAAACTGAATTTTTATAAGCTTGATTGCTGGGACAGCAACGCTTCAGTGAAGTTGAAATTTTCGTTTCAGTAAAGGAGTTTTTTCCGAATTGCGATCGGAATACGAGAAGAAGCAAACTTACCGGGGAAGCACGCAAGAGACTCGCGAGGAAATCCGAAATCCTTGCAAATAAGTCCAAAATTCACTCAATAAAAGGACCAAAATTGAGAAAATCAAAAAGAGGGATTAGTAGAGGAATCTGGTTTTTAAGTAAAAAGATTTTGAAGAAAATCGTTTACGTCGCGAATGGTTAAGTTGAAAACAAACGCAAATCCGGAAAATCTTCCGATCCATCCGTAAGACCGTAGAAAATTGAACGAAAATCCGTACATTTTACGGACAATCGGTAAAAGTTGGCAAGTATGAGTTATTATAGACAGTCAAGATAGAAATAGTAGGTTTACATTGTTGTTTCATGGAAATGTTATATGTATCCCTAAAAGATCCGGGTATGTCAGCCGATTTACAAGAAAGTGAAAAAATCCGATCTAATCAACTCATTTTATGAGTTTTCCTAGTTATGGAAGAATAAGAAAGTTAAGTAAAAACGTTCTGTTAATATTTCATCAGACTAAAATAAATAAAACGGGAAAAGAAGCGTTAATGTTCACTTTAGAGTAATTTCCCTGTAATAAATAGTAGTCTTACAGAGTTACAAGTTTAAAAAATTAAGAACTATCATGCACATCTTAAAATTATCAAGTGAATATCTTTAAAAAGTAGTGCCATTATTTTGATACTAAAAAAGATGAACAGAAGTATTTTTAAACACTAAAAAATTAAAACTTCCATTGTATTTTCCATGTAAAAAAGACTGTTCCAAAATATACGTCATATTAATCTTTTGGAATAAGATTGTGAAGTAAATGTAGCATATAGAGAGGATTTTTATTTAGCTGTTATCATTAGCGTTATAGACCATTACAGAAATGAAAGAGCATTACTTAATAAAATATTATACGCTCTGTTTGGGTTCAGTCGACGACGATCTGACTCGCATACAACGCCAAGCGTCATGATTATTGAATTAACAATATAATACAGAATAATGGCTTTTCCCGCGAAAACGGGAAAAAGTTATTCTGCTAATGTACTCGTATTAAATGATAGCTTTCACTAGAGATATTAATAATAAAAGGTATGTTTGATGAGTTTGCATTGCAGTAAGTATTGTAATGGTTTAATTTTTCAAATAGATGAAGCATAAGTTTTTATATACAAAACTTCAAATTTTTTAAACATTAAAACAAGTATCACACATAAAATATTACTTAATATAAAAATACCTGGAATTTCAGGATCTTCAACTGACGGTTCGTTTCCATTTGGAAGCCCTGTGAAAAAAAACAATTTTTTAACGGAAATTTCATGGTATTTTTAAGTTTTTATTCTTTTATAAAACTATAAGAATATGAAATTATATTGTTTCATATTTATGTAAAAAAATTTTTTGAAGATTTTTAAATAGATTAGAAATTGAAATTTCGCGTTACTGATTACAAATATATCCAATGAAAAAAATAATTAAAGAATAAAAAATATTCTATAAAAAAAACAATGAGTTTTTTTAGAAAGCCAAATATGAATTTAAGTTTCTATTAAATATGCATTAATTAATATGAGGATGGGATGAACTGTGGGAAGATAAGAAGAAAAGAGGGTTGAAATTACTTACCCATTCTCTTGTTAACATAATTAATATGTTCTCATTCTAATGATAAATATAAATTTTGGACTCAAAAAAGTCTAATTTCTAATTATTTTTTATAAAAATATTGAACAATAATTTCTCTAGAATGGAATGGGTCTTGATTTTTGAAAGTAAAAGTTTTCAAAATTTTATCTTCTAGGGAAGGGTGCAGATTTGAATCAACATATTTTTTTCGTTCTTGTAAAAGGATCTTAACTCTAATAATTCTTACATCATATAAAAAATTCTAGGTACCAATATTAGGTATGTTTTATTAATGTAAAAAAATCATTAAATTTTAAAAATGTAGTTTCAGATAGATATCGTCGCTTAAGGCGCAAAATGACATAACTGCATTTCTCTATTTTGCAGGAGATGAAAAAAACAGTTTGGCTATTAATTAAAGAAAATAAAATTATTATAGTTTTAAACCTTCATTTTAGGCCTTTTTGACCGGGGATTGAGATGAAACGCTTCTCTGTGGTGGCGTCCCTAACAATATCAATGAAAGGTGTGCAATTATGTCATTTTGCCTTACGAATGCAGTTATGCTAAAATGACAAAATTGACGATTGCAGCGATTTGAGTCATTTTTTCGCAAAATCGTTGGTGCCAGGTGATCCGGGGCCGGGATTTGCATAAAGATTGATGCATAACTCAAAATGGCCAAAATGTCAGTTATGTCATTTTGCGCCTTAAGCGACGATATGTAAATCTATGTGCATACTTTTATAGCTACTAGTATGGCTATAGGAATCCTTGATAGATTCATTGATGTCTCGCCTCTTTTCCCAATTATAAAGTTATTTTGCTCTTTTCATGATAAATTTATTTATTTAATAAATTTTGTCGTCCTTCTAAAAGATACCTGTGAAATGTAAGGAGCGGATGTCCACTTGCAGTAGCCCTCCAGGCAGGTACCCATGATGCCTTTCCAGGGCTTGGACCACAGCCATTCCCACCTGGTGAGTTGTGTCCATCCTTGGCTTCGTAAAGTGGATAAGGCATCGCACTATCACGCTACCCTCTCTAAAAGCATTGGAGAGATATTTCAGAAAGGTAAATTCACGAATAATTAAAATTTTTTTTTAAAGGGCAGTTGTTTTATAACTTACTTGTAACTGATAACTCTGGTTTCATTGTAATTCTGTAAAGAGTGTAAAAACACCGTGTCCATCTGAAAAAAAGGAATAAATTACTATCTTAGAAATTGAAAGGAACTATAGTGATTTAGAACTATAATTTCCCGCTAACAGTTTTTTTTTAAATACTGATGTATTCAGCGATTTACAATGTTATTTGATCATACAAAAGTTAGATAAATATATTTGTAAATTACAAAACAAAGTAGTTTCCCTGCATTTTTTAATTTTATGAGATATGTATTCTGGAGATATATTCTTATTATCATTCAGTTTTTATCAAATTCATACCATTATGATTTAGCAACAAGAATTATAGCTATAAAAAGGGGAAACATTTTTAGGAAATAAAGTTATCTTTTATATTGTGTTGAAGTCTAGTATAACCACATAATAGACAAGGCCGTTAGGAAATATTTGTAGAGAGGAATCAAAAGAAAATTCGAGATTAATTTAGTTCCATTCAGAAAGGAATTTCAGAAGTTATTCTACTCTTTCTGATATCACTTTTTTCTTTTGAATCCTAATGATATTACTAACAAAAGTTGTTAATTTTTTTCTTAAGTCTATGATATTCAAATATTATTAGAAATACATAAGTATTAGGATTAAATTCAAAACAGTACTTACCGATTGCGTGATTTGTATTGATAACTTTCTATAGGCTGGATTGTGAGGTGATAATAAATCTTTGGTAAAAACCCTGTTTGTGATTCTCAGATACCCTTCGACTAAAGAAATACCTGTTGAAATAAACATATTCCTAAATTAAGCTTTTATCAACGCAAACATCAATTTAATGACACTCAGACTTGAATTAATTACACGAAATAATTTAGTTTGGTTTGAAATCATCACCTAAATATTGTCATGGAGATTAAAAACTAAATGAATAAATAAAATATAGTTAAGTTGTAAATGCCTACCTTCCTCTACTTCAGGAAAGTCTGCTGTTTGATCCTGCCAAAACTTCACTTCTTTAACTGCAAAAAATACTATAAATTTAAAGAACTCTAAAAAAACCATAAACTATCAAGAGTCCTTTAACTGAATAAGAAAATTCTTACTAGTGTTTAATGGTGAAGGTGCAAAAAAGTTAATTGGTTGAATTTCTCTACTAACAATTCTAACTGATAATATTATTTACAATAGGTAAGGAAACACACTAAGGTAAATGTGGGTATAGTGGACAGTGGACACTGTACCAATAGTGGCCACCTAGCTGATTAATTTTAAATAGAACGAGTAAGAGGCATCAAACAGCTTCAAAATTCATAGGCATAGTAGATAGTGCAATCAGGTAAGCTGGTACCACAGATCAGCATGGGAAGGATATTTAAATATTTGAAAATAACAACATCGGCCGAGTGAAATTTGAAAATATTTTTTTAAAAATCCCATTTTTCATCTCGGTCCCATTCGAAGAAATTCCGTAAACTTTAAAATTAAACATTCAAATAAAATTGTAACGAAACGCGATTACAAAATGTAGTTATTTTTTCCATCACTGAAGAATAAAAATGCAAAGAAAATTTATGTTCCACACCATAGAATTATGTCAATGACATTTTTAAGCAATAAATTCGTTCTCCAATGAATTTTACTACTTCACCTATTGTTTAACAAAGCCATAAAACAATCAAATTTAATACAAAGCAAACCGGGTATGTCTAATTGTTCTCCATTCTTTGAATATAAATTTTTAGGGGGTTTAAAAATACCCCTCCTTGATTATTCAAACAGAAACTTTTTTTAATAATTGAAAACGTAAAAAAACAATCCCCAAGAGTTTTAACAATTTTTTTTCAAATGAAAGACATACATATTATAATGTCAATTGTATCATAATATCTTATGCATATTTACATAATAAGATAATAGTTGTTAATATACATAATAAAGTAGTAATTGTGTCATACAAAAATTAAAGTTTGTAATTTGAATTTAAAATAATGTAATTGACATAATAATAGAATGAGTTCTTTATTGCCGTATCCCTGCCCTCTTTAAAGGCACTTAACCAAGACAGACAAATTTAGCGTGAATTTATTGGATAAATTTCAAGTAGGTGGCGTTCTCTATATGACACCTTTTAATATAAGCAGTCTACTATTACATTTAATCATAGTTGACTCCTAGAACAATCGAAAGCTTTTAGGGTCAAAAATGGGGTAGAAATTCACAACCGTGAAGTGAGAGGTTTGATTTATTGATTTTTCTTTAGAGTCAAGTAGCTAAGAAAGCAATTTCTCAGACGAAAACTCAAGAAAGGTTTGTTCTTTTTTTTTATAAAATAATTTTATAAGCAACGCAATGTTTAAAAACATTATTCAGTGTTTTTCAAAAATTATGAAATCAAGGAGGTGCTTTTTAAAAGTAAAAAAAGAGCTTTAGACAAAAAAAACAATTAAACGACACAAAATCTACTTCACAATAAAATCTCCATTCAAAACTCGATCCTCATTTTTTGGAGTTCAACTATAGAAGCACCCGATATAAAACCAATATTGGTCGAATATCAACCGATATCAAATGGCTGACTTATTATCGTCCAATTTTCCGCAATTTTGGTTAATATTGCGTGCTAATATTAGGAAATAGTCAACTTTCTATCAATATATCAAGGATAACCTTTGAGAAACGCTCTTTAGCATATACAAATACAAATTAAGTCGACCAACTACAGGCAAGCGCCTAACAAGGTTGGTCCGATCCATTTATGTATCTAACTAACTAACTTTATAGAGTCTATTAAAGCTGAAAAAAATTAAGTACAATTTTAATTAATGAATTAAATGCGACTTCATGTGAAATGAAAATGAACCAGAAGTCAAAACAGTTCACCGGTTTGTCACAGCCTTAGATAAACTTAGTTTTTCATTATGACTCACAATAAATTAATGTCTTCAAATAAATTACACAATCAATTTTGTCTCAAAATAAGGATCCAACAAAACTGACCCGCAAGGACTACATACTAGGTCATCGTTCCTATGCTTTGGAGAATCCTGAAACGGAACTAATTTGACAAAAGTTCACATTCCCCAAAGAATCTGATCCCTTTCAAATGACCGCACAGGGTGACATACTGCGTAACCCCTGTCCTCTTATGGGAGTCTTCGTGACCAAAAATACACCGATTTTCTTCTGTTCGGTGGACAATGCCGCTCGGTTAACATCATCTTCGGACTTTTCGAACTCTGGTTTACATTGTCTCGTTCGATTCTAGAACAATAGACATTCAAGTTCTTTTTCCTCAATCTTATAAGAAGGTCAATACACAGAGGTGCTCTCATAGAAAAGTCTAAAGTAGAGAAATTCAAACGGCGGAATATTTAGGGGAGACTAATGTCCTACCAAAGTCTGGAAATTGCGTCATGAACTCGATCCATATCTTACCTTAAAAGTAGACAGATATGGTATTTTTACTAGCTCTCAGTGCATAAATCGAGAAAATGGGCACTGGGTGAAGTATGCTATAAAGAAAGGTTATTCAACTGACAGAGAGTTTTTCCAAGTTTTCCATGGAAAATTTCTAGGGTTGTTGTTTTGATTTTTGAAGCATCGAAAACTTGAGAACTACGTGGAATGTGGTGTATTGTAATGGATGAATGATCTACTGACATACTGTTGAGTGAAATTATATTAAAAATGAGTGAAAAATTAGACCTTAACCTTTTACCTGCCGATGTTCCCAAATGGGAACATCATTTTAAGGAATTTTTTCACCACTTAATTTTTAATGCAGGAATTTGATACTTGGTAGAAAGCAACTCAAAGATATGAAGTTATTTTACATGCAAAATTTTTTACATGCAATTTAATCCTTTTTGTAGAATTTCCATCAAAATTAGAGATTTTTGGCTCTTCCAAAAGTTGCACAAGTTTCAACTTAAGAAAATTTTAAATAAATTTAGTTTTAAATAATTTTGCTGTGTTGAGGTAGCTTAAGTACACATCTTCCCATTTGGCTTGACAGAATAGCTTCAGATTCTAATTTTGGAGAGTAACTACCAATACAACGAATATGTTCCCAAATGGGAACATCAGCGTTTGGGGTATAGTATTTGAGGGTATTTTTATAACATGCAAAAATTCAAGTTATTTCCTGTTTTCTTTATTTGTTTGGACCTTTTTTGTCTCAAAGGATCTAAACAGGTTAAAAATGATGTTTTAAATTCAAAAATATGGAATTTTTATTTTTTCACCTGATTTATGGAGAAATAAATTCCAAATCTTTAAAGCAGATTCTTACACTTGTATTTTTTTCTAACTCCCCGATTGATTAATTTTCAGTAATTATCAATAGGGGTTATTCAAAAAGCATATTTGGAGTGCTTCTGAGGATTTGTGCACATATTATTGTTCAATTACTTTTTTACATAAAAATTTCAGGAATAAAATTGAAGAATTTTGAAAATAAGGAAAAGTGCATACATCTAAAAACACTCTTCTAAATTAAGTTGGATAAAAGATATATGTGGTTCAGTTTGAAATATTCCATGAGAAACACAGCTTTAAATGAATCAATGGAGATAATTATGATTATCAATTTTGAAAGCTAATTAGATTTGAATGCAATTAGTGGATTTTATGCTAGATATCCGTATAGAACCGTAATTAAAACTAATTTTTCTCACAGAAACGTAACTGTTTAGCTTTGAAGAGCATAGGAACACTCTTATGTATTTTTTACACCAAAATATTACGCTTAGTGCAAGAAAAATTTACGGAAAAGCTTCGCGTACGTAATAAACATGTCAATTTTTTCTTATGAAAATTTATAAAATGTTACTCAATCGTCCAAGTATGGATAATAAAAATGAAAAAACCGTCCACAATCATAAAAATGTTCATAATTATTGAGTAGAAACCAATTTCAATCATTTTATTTGAATTAATTGTAAAATATGTGGCT
Organism: Tetragnatha versicolor; assembly: GCA_024610705.1. Taxonomy (NCBI): domain Eukaryota; kingdom Metazoa; phylum Arthropoda; class Arachnida; order Araneae; family Tetragnathidae; genus Tetragnatha; species Tetragnatha versicolor. The sequence continues at coordinate 30,904,630 of JANDEH010000002.1, read as the reverse complement.
TTTGGAAATCCCCCTAAAAACTTCACCCCAAACGCCGATGTTCCCAAATGGGAACATCCTCAAAATCATACTTAGGATTTTTTTCACCAAAAAATGACTGGAATGGTTTTAGTAATGATGAAACAAGCCATTTAAGCCAAAAATTAGAACCTTTAATTCAAAATTTGAATTGCGGCGTTTAAAAGGAAAATGTGAATAGAAGTAAAAATATATAGGGGAGATCCGGCTAATACGACATACCACTTTTTCAAAGCAACTGTGAGAGACGATTTGGATATTTTCTGTAGTTTTCAAAACCAATGAAATGTTTATTTAATGCTCTCTAACACCCCCTAATTGAGTCATATCATAATCTTTCTTTTTTCCTTTCCAAAAACTTACTTTTCGAAAAAAGTAGGAAATATGTCATTTTACCCGATATAAGGATAAAATGACATAGTAAACTTTAAGAAGAAAAAAGGGATTTCTTCAGCAAATAAAATTCTATTTGATTCCAAACAATAACTATATTAGTAGTTAAGCACTTTGACATAATCTATAATTAATTTTTGTGCGAAAGATAAGCAGCAAATTTAAAAAACAACTGTAATGTGCTTATAATAAAATAAAAATTTAGTTTTGTTAGAAAAAAACAAGAACTGTTATGTGATTTCAATTCTAGTTACATTTTTAGAAAGTTTAACTAGCCACGATAGACATAGGGATAGACATAGTTAAATGACATAGTGTGTCCATAAGGTAACACACTATGTCATTTTATATACCAATGAGTTTTATGTCATTTTAGCCTGAAAGGTGTATTTTTATTTACTTTCAATTTCTTGAAAAACAAAAAGATAAATCAACTTCCTACAGCATGAAATATAGTATAATAAATCCACACAAGAATCATAGTTATGGTAAATTAATGGCTGTGAATAAAAGACACCTCATTATAAAATAGCATGACAAAAACTTTGACACTTACATTTTCTATTTTCATTCACCACGAGGTAAGAAATGCTTTTCAAATAATGGTGTCAGTTTGTATCAGTTTGGATGCAATAAAAGAAGAAAAAAGCTACAGACACGTGCTGACCTTCTGCTAAATTTCAAGATATAGTCTGATTTCCCCTAGATGTAACTTTAAAACAAGTTTGGCACAGTGAAAAACAAATCCTTTCAAAGCATTACTTTTATGGAACTGTGTTAATTTATTACACTTAAATCAATCTCGAAATTTATTAAGCATGCTACTTTACCATATAAAAGTTTGACTCCTCTACCATCTTTTGAAAATTTTTCACCAAATAGGCGCACCAAAACTAAACTTTTCATTCGATTAAGAATACTAACAATGCCCAAATTTTATAATTTATTTTTACAAATTGCTTTATTTCAACCAATAAGATACATACAAACCTTACTCGAATTTTTAACTGACGTCATAACAAATTTAATATACTAAAGTTATACGTCATACGTCTCCCATAGTTAATATCCGAATTTGTCGTTCTCTTAAAGTAGATATTTTTAGAGTCTAATAAAATATTCATTTGAACTGTTATATCAAAAGGGTAACCAACCATATCATAAAGGACATGTCGAAATTTCCTTCTTTTGACTTATTAAACTTAAAACCCTATCGTGTTTCCAACACCAGATGGCAAACCGTATCAAAAACCAATTCAGCCATCAGAGACACCACACAATCATAATACCTTCCTGTTTCCCAATCCAATTTCCTCCTATACCTGCGACATGCAAGCTACCGGACACAGCGGTGACAGATGCCCGATCACATGCGAGCGTGCCCCACGGCCCCCCCCATTTAACAATATCCGAGGAGGGGGCACTGAGGGAGGGGGCCCGGCGCGTGGCGTGCTGACCCAGCCAACCGAAGCGGCAGATTGCTCAAGCGCCATATGCGTGCTTGTGATGCCCCGGCCTGGTGGGGCCTATTCTATTCTATTGAAGTGGGTACTGAGTTGAGAAGTGAGGGAGGGTATAAAGAAATCTTCCCTGTTGTAGAGTGGGGGGTTTGTGCATTGAATTTGCTTTTTGTGAGTTATTTACGAACCACCACATGTCAGTAGGCAGCAGGTCGGCATGATTTTACTTATGGGTTCTTGGGCTTGGGATTATCTGACTTGTTAGCTGAACCCTCTTATTCATATTCAGATTGACGGGGAGGATTCATGGAGGTATGCCCATATTTTTTTTCAGAATGTTTCATTTTTTAAGAGTGCATTATGTTTACCGAGCAATCAGGGATAGCTTGCCTCTTAAGTTCCTACAGCTTGCCCCTCCCCAAGGTCCTCTAATATCGATTCCTGCTTTATAATTAAAAATTACAGAACGTATTTTAAAGAATCATACTTTTGTTCAGCACCCACAGAAATTCACATTAAAGTCATTGATCCATGATTTTTGTCTGGGCCTATGGTTCTAAAAAGTTTAGGTTGCTGAGTCATTTCAAATTGCGGTTCAACATGACCTAACATAAAATAAGGATCTAACTCTAAGTAACCGATCATTTCAAATTCAAAGGAGTTGAATGGGGAGTTTCCTTTCATATAGTATTATCATCATATAACCCTTAATTAAACTTTTTTCTATGAAAATAAAGATATTTGATCCAAATTTATAAAGATTTTTTTATAAAAATCAGGAAAATCCTCCTAAAAATATATCCCCTCCCCCTGAATTAATCCCCGCATTAATCGTATGGAAATAAAAAACGATTCAGTTTTTTAACTGCATAAAATAGAATCAAAATATAGAAATTTAAAAATAAACCGCATAAGAGAGAGAGATAGTTGGTCAGATCTTACAAAACAGGTTCGTTTCGTATCGGAATTCCGTAATTTATTCAACACAGTAAAAAATTTCCTTTAGAAAAAAATCTCCAAATTAATTTAAGAACCTATTTATGATTTTCAATGGTCCTTAAAATGATGATGTCATTCGATATTTTGTTTCAGAGCTTAATCTTAAACTTGAATTAAAATTACCAGGATTATTTTTTTACGATTTAAAGCTTTAACATTCGTAATGAATTTTTAAAAAAACCCTAAAAATGAATAAATAATTATTATGAAATAAAAAGAAGAGTTTCGCAAAGAGCCATATTCGTTGAATTGTAGAAGATATTCATAAGACCATTAAAACGTTCTTTAGCGTTTTTACAATTGCAATTATCCTACAGGGAGCTTCCCCGAATTAATGGGGAAGACTTCCTGTGCCACCCTCGGGTGTCATTTTCCTGCATCCGCCCCTGCCACCCGTAATACGAGAACTCAACCTCCAGGAACTTCCGATGCATTTACTTTTGTTTTGCTTAAGATCTTCCAATATACTGACTAAAGTTATAATTCGAGCAATGAGTTCTGATGTAAGTCTATGTCAGGTCAAGTGACTCATTAGGCGTTACCCATTTCCTTATAGATTTGGAACCCAGGGTGCCAATTACTAGGTTCAAATAAACCTTCTCAGGCTCAATACTTATCTCTATTCCCTTTTTACCTGAGAGCAAAGATCTATGAAACGAATGGTAGTGTGCTTAAGATTCCAGGAAGCTGTTAAAATTTTCTTGATAAACCTCCATTCTTCGATACTTTTTCCTGTATAATTTTATGAAGGCAGCAGACAAATTTTAACAACTATGCGTAATTTACATATAGATTCAAAAACAAATGCGTACGAAAATTTGATTTGTATTACAGAACCCCAGAAATTTATCACGTAAATAATGCAATGCTTTAAAACGTTCAATTCGTAAAGGTAAAATAGTAACTAACTGCTTATTTGCACATGAAGCAGTTTATAAAAAACCCTGAAATTTTTAAGAAATTTAATTTAATGCAAAATCCTCTCATGTGAAGGGTTGTATTTATAAGAATAAACATCATTTGTGCTATTATTCATAATCTCTTAAATAGTCTTAATTTTAATTGAAGCAAGCAAGTGGAGATCTTTTCAAGTATCCCCCCAGTAACAGAGTATTAATGTTACGGGCAAAGTGATTAATTGGGTATTATTAATGTCTAGAGTGGAGGCGGGCAAAGTGATAAATTTCATTGAATTTATCACATTGGCCTCCTCCACGGCATTATTAATAATGCCGGATTTATCACATTGCCCGTAACATTAACACCTTTAAATTGAAATTAAATTGAAAACTACAACTTTAAAAAAAATCAAAATGCTTGTAAAATATTTTAAGTATCTTTCAGCTTTAAAAAAGCGCTTTTATTGTAGCAATTTACAACACTGAAAAATTAGTTTTGACCATCTAATAGTTCCTTAATTTGTAGTAGTAAGCAAAGAACCTCAAGACCACACACAGTAAAAGTAAAATCGGTAGAAGTATGAAATTTAACACAACAGGGAAAACTATTCAGATATTTTTATGTTAATAAGTGAATGGCATCCTTCATTCAAAATTAATTGGAATATTCAAATTTGGTAAAAAATGAAATTCAAAGGAAGTTAAAAGGAATCGTTATATAAATAGGCGCAAGAGCTTGAAGTAAAATATGATAAAAACTTACTGGCAAGGATCACGATGGCTGTGACAATAAGGATCACAACAAAGAGCATCAGCCCTAACAAGAAACATACAACCGACTTCTTTTTTTTAAAAAAGGGAGCTCCAATGGAAGAGTAGTCCGGGTGTTTCTTTTGGAATGTTTCATCTTTAGAACCCAGGCCGGACTCGCTGTCGTAGAACGCTGGATTGTCCACCTGGAGAAAATGGTATTAAGTAAATTATTAAGTAGGTTCAAAGCATACTGCGAGTTTATGCATTTTTTATTTCATTGAAGCTTCCATCTATATACAGTAGGGTGTATCGAAAAAAACTTTTTTTCGATTTTGATGACGTAATAGCGCGGAAAAGTTGTCTAAGGTGCCAGAGAGTACCTGTGAATTTTTTCAGAATTTTTGGATAATTTCTTAATGTGCCACATTGGCCCTGAAGTTCCCCATGTTAATCCAATGGGGCGCGCTGCCAAAAAGGCCGAAAATCGGTTTTTCGCCCCTCATTTCTACCCTAATCACACGACGAATGTCTCGTCTCCAGTTATGGACTCTATATGATGTATTCTACCCGAAAAAACTTGAATAACGACCTAAATATCTATATTACGTTAACAGTGGGCTCTAATTTGAACGAGGAAATACACGATTTTCGACGAAATTTGAGCATACAAAAAAACGTAATATAGATATTTAGGCTATTATTCAAGTTTTGTCGGATAGCCTAGATCATATAGAGTCCATAACTCGAGACGAGACATTCGTCGTGTGATTAGGGTAGAAATGAGGGGCGAAAAACCGATTTTCGGCCTTTTTGGCAGCGCGCCCCATTGGATTAACATGGGGAACTTCAGGGCCAATGTGGCACATTAAGAAATTATCCAAAAATTCTGAATAAATTCACAGGTACTCTCTGGCACCTTAGACAACTTTTCCGCGCTATTACGTCATCAAAATCGAAAAAAAGTTTTTTTCGATACACCCTAATATACAGGGTGTCCATAAAATAAGTAACCCGATTCAAGGGCCTCTAGAAGCCAAACCGTTCATCGGAATTGAATAAAATTTTGGTGGAAGACGTTCTGAGGGATGGGGAGGAGAACGGTATGGGGTGGGGCAGTTAAACTTTATCAGTTACGGTTAAAGTGAAAAATTTTTTAAAAATTCCCAATGTAACCCCCCCTTTTTTTTATTCGTGCTATGTGATCCCTGATGTCTAAAAACACAAATAGAGTTGAAACGGTACCTCTAAGTTGTAAACTCGCTCCTAGAGAGACAAATGAAAACAGCTATGAAACTGATATTTCTCTAGAAGCTAGACTAGTGAATGGTTAAGAAAATATGACTAGTGAATCAGGAAATAACAATGAAAACTAGTGGACTTACTAGCATACTTTGATTTTAGTTTTTATTGTTATTTCCTGATACACTCGTCATATTTTCTTAACAATTCACTAGTCTAGCTTCTAGAGAAATAACAGTTTCATAGCTGTTTTCATTTGTCTCTCTAGGAGCGAGTTTACAACTTAGAGGTACCGTTTCAACTCTATTTGTGTTTTTAGACATCAGGGATCACATAGCACGAATAAAAAAGGAGGGTTACATTGGGAATTTTCAAAATTTTTTTCACTTTAACCGTAAGTGATAAAGTTTAACTGCCCCACCCCATACCGTTCTCCTCCCCATCCCTCAAAACGTCTTCCACCAAAATTTTATTCAATTCCGATGAACGGTTTGGCTTCTAGAGGCCCTTAAATCGGGTTACTTATTTTATGGACACCCTGTATATAAAATCCAAATACAGTCGAGTCCGCTTAATGTGATCACGGTTAATGTTATCAATCGGATAATGTTATCGAAATCAACAGGTCCCGATCATTCCTATATAATTTAATGTAAAATACATCGTTTAATGTGATCAACTTTGCATCATCAGTTCGCTTAATGTTATCAAAATTTGTCCATGTCCCCTTTAAAACGACCACTTTTGAGTTCTTATTTCATGTTGAAGGTCAATTTTTACAAGTAAACATCTGCTCCATGATAACATCTGACGCTTCTTTTTTTCTGAAACTCAATATAAGTAAGAAAAATTAAACATTCCGCCTGTTATATTGAAAGAAAGCGGTTATACGGGGGGTCCGAATCATTAAAGAAACACCAAGATCCAGGCTTTGCAGATGTTTCTGATAAGAGATTTTGATTTTCCCTCGTTTACTGGAATTCAGATTAAGTAATAAATAAGTGGTTTATTGGAGTGGAAGGATATAATGGGGCGAAAAAAAAGAGACCTTTCTTTAAAAATACAAAAGTAAGGGATTATTTAAATTTTATTAACTGAACTACTCTTATATTTTCCCCTTAAAATTTTACTTAGTGTAAAAACAGTTTTGAATACATTTATTACGATTACATAATTTTGATTTTTAAGCAAACAATCTAGTTTGCTGATTTTTGATATGAGATCGCTTATTGTTATCGATCGGATAATGTTATCAGTTTAGTCTTGGACAATTGCGATCACATAGCGGACTCGACTGTACCACTGATTCATTCATTCATTCATTCATAACACTCATCACGAAATCTCCAAAACTGCCGGACCGATAGGCTTGAAATTTGACAGAGACCTTCCTTTCAGGCATTAGACGCGCACTAAGAAACGATTTTAAAATCGAACGACTCCTTCCCTGCTTTTCGGCGCTTTTTCGACTCCGTTTTACCCATTGAAATAGCATTGTGCATTGTTGAAATGCATAAATTGCAGTGTTTACTTCTCTATCTTAAGGCGACGTCTTGCCTCACTTGAATGAATATAACCTGATTAACATTTATACATATTTTATTATTTACAAAAAAATTTAAGAAGAAAAACAGTGTGAATATCTGTATTTAAAAGTTATCGGAAAACCGAAGTAAATTAAAATAATTAATTTACTTTCTTTAAGATTTTAATTTCTCAAAAATAAATATATTTAAATAGCAAGAATTTAAAAGTTTCCAATGAAACAGAGCTAAAATTTCATTTTTTCATAGGGCATGGTTTACTAGACTATAATCACTAGATTTTTATTATAAGTAGCAATCTGTTTTTACTCTTTCAGAGTAGCTTTTAAAGAAGTTGGTTTTATTAATAAGAAGACAAGCTAGAAAATGATACATTGACAAAAAATATTCATTCAATGGAAAAATACTCGTTTAACTAAAAGATATATAAGCATAATTAGTGAATTTTTTTTGAATTAATAAAATGCTTCATTTATTAACGTTGTACTTTTTTCTTCAATTACTTCGTCCTCCTTTTTATTGAGAAAAAAATTGGTCACCTTATTTCAAACAAACAATATCTAATATTTGTCTTTCCACCTACAGCAAAAAACACTTCCGTCCAACAATAATAATCAATTAATGGAAATTGGTATTTTGACCCAATGCATCCCCCTTCATTTGTCACCCAAAAGGAAAGTGAAACTAATTGTGATGGAGGAAAAGGAACCGGTTCCCTTCCCAATATTATCTATGAAGAGTCCACCGGATGTTTCCCGTCTCGCTTGGTTTACCGTCAGCCCCCACCCTTCTACTCCAAACAAAACATTCGATATGAACGACCGACAAAAAAATTCTATCACATCACCTTTTTCCAGGTAAAACAACTGAGGAGAGCAAAGTCAAAATTAAAGTAACTTCTCATGAAAAATTTTGGGAAGATAATGTAATGAGTGGATGGTGGATGAGGGGTAAGTACAGACGCATACCATGTGTAATAAGTTTACTTTATGCAGTGGATAGTGTAAATCGTAAGTAGTAAAAATTAAACTTAACAAGATAATTTTAATTTTATGAAATTTATTGACAATTCCGGCCGTGACAGCCTGAAGGCTTACAAAACTTCTGATAGTTATAACATTCTGTACTTCGATTTACCATTGCTTTTAAGCGACTTTTGTAAGCCATGAGGGAAAGTGAACTGAATTATCTTGGTAAAAAAGCATTACCAGGATTGCTTATCCACCTTGTAAACAGAAATTGACTTGTACCGCTTGACTTCCAAGTAAAAAGAGGAGAATTTCCGAGATAAACATCTTTGAAACTTCAAATATTAGATTATTTCGTGTTTTTAATAATTTTTAATCATTTGACTCTTTTACTTCGTAGGCAGATTATAGTCTGTTCATTTAGAATTGGCACCTGAAACAAAATGTACTAGAAGCAGTTACTATTGTAATCGAAAATTGTTTCTTGTGCAATGATAACAGTGGTCGTTAAAATACTGTAAAAGAATCGGTCACTGAAGTTGAATGATGAGCGTTATTAGGCGTTATTGATCCTGTTTCAGTCGCCAATTCTAAATGAACAGACTATAATTAGGGCTCTGTAATAATCACTTGTTCTTTTTTTAAAATCCCAAAATAGTTTTTTTACCCATTTGTATAACAGGTGCAGTTTTAAAATTTTTTAGATTCTACACAGATTCTAGTGCTTTCATTGTACGACCTATGCCCCCAGAACAGTTTCCTTTAGGGAGTGGTGAATTTGGAACGTTTCTGCAATAACAAATACGGTTATTTTAAATACAAAATACCTGAAGAAAATTAGATGAAATTTGGTTTGTATTCAGTAAACTAACTTGATAAGTCAAAATGTGGGCAATATGATGTTAAAAATAATTGTTTGTTTCCATGTTTCAAAACGTTAAGTATTTTATAATCGGATGGAAATAAATAACTATATTAACAAAATATATAATACATTTCCTGATGACCCGTCAGTCTGAGAAACATTATAGGGTATAAATGATAGCGTTTGAGATTACATTAAACAGATAAGGGGGAAGCTTCTAAGCAATATTTGTCAAATTTTGATGACAAATCTACCAAATCAGTGTGTACAACCAAAAATAATTAAATAGTTGTTAAATTTTGTTTCAGTAAGTAGGCAACCACACAATACTTCTAAACTGCCCCATAACTTTTATTTTGTCAAGTCAAATATAATCTCGCAAAAAGAACCTAGGAGGATATTTATAGGATAGAAAAAAGAAAATCCTCGCCAACGGGGAATGTTTTCCCCTTACCGGATTTTCTATTACATCACGAAAGCAATCTGGTCGATAAGAACAAAAATGGTGCACAGGAAAACTCATTAAACGCCTTCTTTAACGCGAAAAGCGTTAAAAAATTTAAGTAGTTAGCCTGACATCTGGCCCGCGTGACATCATCATGCCGCTGACCGGGTTACCATGGCAACTACTTAGCGATACAAACAGTAGCTGGCCTGGACCTCTTATTTTAGCTGCAGTTTGAGCTGGGGCCTTTTTAACAGGTTATGTTTGAACCATAGAGTTAGTACAAATATAGAGACAGCTTGCTCTTCTCCGTAAAGCAACCCTGCATGTCGAAAACTGAGGGACCTGTTTGCGAGGCAGAAAGAAATTTTTAACATGGGAAGTTCCATAGGCGGGTGGATTTTGGGGCATAAAAACTGCTCTTCCTCACAGAAAAATCAGGAGAAAATGAAACCAACAATTTTCCATTCGAGAAAAACCAATGAAGAATTGTTTAGTGAAGAAAAAATTTCTCTATCTGAATTAGTTTTTTATCTGTGATTTTTTTAAATTCCGCGGATTCGGAAAAAACATTTTTAAACTGTATTTTTATAATGTTTCTGGGGGAATTTCTTCACATTAAGCTTCACATTATATAATATGAACCCTCCTGATTCGATACGAGTCATTTCCAATTCGTTTAAACGAGTATTTAAGGGAGAAAATTGCTGATTTTGTGGCCGAGGTAGAAACTGGAAGTTGGCAAAGCTTGGCGGTTTGAGCTTGGCGCGCGTTTTTGCCGTAGTTTCTTTACGTGGTCATTCGAAGTAACTTACTGATTTAATTTTCATTTATAAAGGCCACGATTATCTGAAATATTTCTGCATCTCGACGCATAAATGTTTAATTAGCTTTAATTTTGTTAAATTTTATTTAAGTTTGTAGAAATTTTGCTTCCAGTGTTCGGTTAATTTAAAACAGTCGTATATTATTGAAATATTATCTTACCTAAAATAATTCACGACACAGAATATTCTTTGAACTTATATCTATGGATTTTCCCGCCAATATAAGGCACAAAGAATCTAGGGAAGCTGTAATTCTCTCCTAATGGTTTGTGACATTCGACCGCAGGACCACATCATCTGGCTTTAACTTAATGAACTATGAGCTTTTTTTGTTTAAATTTATCACACTTTTCTCTCTTATTTCTGGAAATATGGTGTGAAGAGTTGTAGCGAATCTGATTGCTTAGAAATTAACCTAGTTTCCCTATTATATTTTAATAAAAACTTATTTTCATCTTATTATATTTTGATTAACAAATTTAAATACAAAAATAATTTGATTAGCAATTAACTGAAAAATACCCTATTTTGTTTTAGTAGTTCATTTGGTAATATTTAATAAATAATATTTTGTAAAATTCTTAACTGATTCCTTAACTTTTGACTTAATAAAAGAATTTTTTTGCAAGTTATAAATAATAGTTTAAATTTTTAATTTTCTATTAAATAATGTATAAAAGGTTTTCCTTAAGTGTTTATCAAGATAGCAAAAAGTTTAAAGTGTAACAATTGAAGTATGAAATATAAACATGACATGAAGTTAAACATAAGGAATGCATGCATTTAATATTAGTTGTTTTTCTTCTGAATAATATTAATTTGATAGCAATACCTTTAAGTGAACCTTATAGTGATATAAGTAAAAGGGGATTTTTAAATGGTATTATTCACTAGAATATTTTAAGCAATCGTGTTTTAATTGTCATTTTGAAATATTAAATTATTTGTAATTTTAAGTTGCTCAAATTAAAATAAAAAAAAAATACAGTATACCTTTAAGTAGACTTACTAAAGAAAGTTTTAACAAAAAATCGTAACAAATACCTTTTCTTTTTAGTGGGGGAATATATTTCCTAAAGGAAGAAAATTACAGAAAAAATTGGGAGATACGAGTAGCATTGTTTTGGTGGAAGCATCGACTAAAAATGAGATTTAGAACATTCATATTTTATAATTATATATAAAGCTGCAAAATTTTTAAAACTTTCCTTCATAACAACATTAGATAGGGCCCACAGGTTGGAGACAACTGAGATATAGTGATCGAAAAAAGCAAGCAAGCGAAAAACCGGAAACGCCAAAAGAGGGATTTAGAGGCCAAATTGGCAATGGTTTGGCGAATGGCAAATTGTCATAAAAAACCGATTTTGCGAGGCAGCGAAACGAAAAACCGACACGCTTAGAACAATGGAGCAGATGTTCCAAGCTGTCTCTATATTTTGTACTAACTCTATGGTTTGAACAACCCTTTTGTATTGAAATGAGCAAGCAGGTGGAAGAATTTTATTTTGTTTTCCATTGAAATCTACGGACACGCGAGGGTCACTAAAAACGCGATTTTCCTTCTTTTCCGGTTTTGCTTTTTTAATCGAAAACACGACAAACTGTTATGCATTCGGTGTTTTTGTTTGTACACGTGACGGAAACAGTTTCACACAATAAATGTATTGAATGAAAGGGACAATACCGTTTTCCAATATCATGTAACGAGGTTTAAGTATGCGCAGTCAAAATATTTTACAGTTCAACAATGGTTTGACCAATTCAGGATAGTTTTACTTATAACCGCCCTAAATCGTTTATGTTATGCCAGAGTTATATTTACCCTTAAAAAAATTCCACCCTTTAATTCGTTATATACTCGAAGGATATTTTTGCTTATCTTCAATTTAAAAGCAGTTCAATTTACAATCTTGAACTCTTTTAAAAGACAAATTGAGTTCCTTAAGCATAATTTCAGTGGGAAAAGCAATAGGTTTTAGTTATTTTTCTCTATCTAATACCATAACTTTATATTCTAATTAAAAAAGTTAAAACGATTATCGTTTTCACCTAATAAACGCGAAACTTGGATACGCCCCTGAAAAATTATAAATCCTAAAGAAAATACTCAGTTATTAAATTTCTCTGTTTTAATATGTAAAATAAAATTTTTGATAAAAACCCCCTGAAGAATATGATGTAAAATCTTAAAATAATAATAAAAACACCCCTAACTATCCCTTGAACATTAAAAACCAAATTATTTCAGCACTAAATTTGCTTACCATATTTATGCACCTTTAAAGCATCCAAAACTCCCTTCGTGACAAAATTTTTTGTAATAATGCGTTTTGTCGATCAACTCGCATTACTATTCACCATTCAGCGAAAATAAAGTTATAAAGAATTTCCCTAATTACGCTCTATCAGAGAAAGGGCATCATTTTATTGGCTTCCGCGAAAACGTAAATCCTACTGTTTCCTCGACTGAAAGCAATATTAAAAGAATTTGCCAATAAAATAGGTTAAAGACATAGGGTGCCGTTGAGGAGCCATCGTGAAAGGCGATGAACTATCACATAAGTGGTCACTTGAGCGACGCATGACTAGGTTGACAGGAACTTTGATAACGGCTGGAGATTTATCTTGACACAATAGTGTCAAGTGAGCTTGGATTGATGGTGGACAGAATGGTTTCATAATATTTTGCTGTTTAAGATGTTAGTTTGGCAAAGTTAATGAGGAATTTTCGTGTTTAATAGCTCTTTTTTAAAGTTTAAGGGTACTTCGGGATATAATGAACATATGGTTATAGTAATGAAGAAGAAGAAATGTCAGGGCAGACCGACCCGTCGCCTGAAAGGATGTAATGAGAAGTTAAAAGAACTAAGAAAATGGGGAAATATTAAAAATTTTTTTGAGAAAATATTGCATTTTTAATAGCTCGTTTCATTCCTTCTTCTTCCGCATTACAGCCTGCTACAGGCCAAGGCTGTCTCTCCAAGCCTTCCCCACCTTACCCTATCCCGTGCAATGGCTGTCCATTGGGTAACTCCAATAGTTTTGAGGTCTTTCTCCACCCCATCCAACCATCTGGTCGGGGGTCTTCCTCTTCGTCTTCTACCTTCTATTTTCGAGAAGGTAATTTTCTTCGTTGGGAATTTATCTTCGTATCTGTATATGTGACCCAGCTATCTAATCCGAGAAGCCTTCACTACCCTAATTATATTAGGTTTGCCAAATTTTTGGTAGATTTCGAGGTTGTCCTGTATCATTCCAATATAATAAATATTATAGCTCAATGTTTTTATTTAAAATGTAATTTTTAAGTCAATATATAGATAATCCTTTTGGTTACTGGTTAATTTTCATTGAACATAAGGCGCATGGAACATGCTATTCAAATGTGTAGATGCTGTTTTAAAATCATCTTTATATTAAGTTTAAAATGGGAATTTTTGTGTTAAACATAACATAAGTTTACCAATATTTTGCTTTTAAGTTTCAAGAGGTCTTAATCATTTATTCAGTTATTAAATTCCCTTTAATTTGTTTTTAGGATTCACAAAGTCTCAATGTATATGAGCGATTTCTAATAATCATTTTATTTTAAAAGTGGAAAAAAGTTGAACAAATAAAAGAATAATCAACTTTGTCTTGTATCGATAAAATTGAAATTTTAAAATTTGTTTTAAGGTTTATTGTAAAATCTAAAGAGAGAGAAATCTTTTGGGACAATATGTTTTTACTAAAAACTTCATACATGAGTTGCTAAATCTTTTATTTTTAAGGACACGTTTAATCTTTCAATTTTTAAGAATGTGAATATAAATTTTGGGATTCGTTAAATGTTAAACTGGAAGAAACATTCTAGACGAAATAAAGTAACAATTTCCCTTTTTAATGAAATTTGATGGAAAAAATGTCCCTTTTACCTGATAAAAATAGAGAACAGGGCCCTGTGTAATTTTAGACTTCCTGAAGGGACTAGTTGTGGGGAGGGGAATGATGTCAAGGTAAGATGAAGAGGGTGAATTTGGGGGGCAAGGGGATTTTTTTAGGTTACTTTGACTCCAGTTATTTATTATTTAGGTCTATAGAAGAGGCATTAAATCATTAAAAACCATTAAATGTAATGAAACAAAAGAAGTAAATGAATATGGACTTTGACAAATTTTTTATGATAGTTATTTTTAATATTTATTGGTTTTTTTATATAAAGTATTATAAGATAAAATAGTATTTTGAAACTACGAAGTTAGGAGAGGTAACACTAAGTTTTTAAAATAAAAGGGTGTTTTTACATAGAATTTACAATGTCAAAAGTTAAATTGTTTTGTAAAATTAAAATTAATTGTTTTTTCTTTTTAAAGGTAGTTATTCATTTACAAATAATATTAAATTATTCAAGATAAATTCCTTCATTTACGAAAAAAATTGTTGCCGTATTAAATTAATGTATGAATTAAATACTTCATTAATCTGTTATCGAATATTAAATGTAACTTAAAAGTTAATGTAAAAGGATTAATGAATTAGGAAGGATTAATGAATTATTATTATTAGTTAATAAAATGTGACAAAAGATACTATATCATTCTTTTCGTGTTCTATGAATTAAAATGTGGAACTTTCATAACATGAGCTTTTTTAATTAACAAATGATACAAACTTTAAAATTTATAAATTTTACAGTTTTAAGATTTGAGTTTCATCTGTTTAGAAGTATGATTTTTTCTAGAATTTTTCTCACTTTAAAGGATAGTGTATTGAAATGAAAAAAAAATATGATAAAAAGGAATATTATAGGGAATACTTTAAAAGTTCAAGTATCAGCGTTGGAGAAAAATTTAAACTATGGAATCCCCTACTATCCAATTCTAAATGTAATAATGCCGGTATAGAAAAATTATGCATTTATTGGGGGTTGATACTCTTACTTTTTCACGGAAACATTTTTGAAAAAGGATAGATAGAATCTGAAGTTGGAAACTTAACTCTTGCATATGAACTAATTATTTTAAAAGAGCAGTACTTAATATCTTTTATCAATAAGGACAAACTCGAACTTAAGAATTTTACCATTACAAAGTTTTTCTCCATCAATTATGAACCGTATGCGGGTAAACGTCCCATATGGTCAAGCCGAAATTTCAAAAGATAAACAACTTACTGGCAAATATTTCAACCTCATAGTCGTCATCAATCAGAGAAAAAAGAACACAGACAACTAACCTAACTCTGACTTAGATATAAAGCCTATCTCTCATCCATCGCACCTACCATAAATTTCACTTTAAAAGGTCGTTAGTAAATAGGTCGAATCAACGACAATCCTGTCAAAAGACGTCACTTAGTCACCAAATATTTGAGCAATACCTCCACCGTGTTTACCTACGCCGTTCTCCCTTGGAAGAGAGAGTGGAATCCTCCAACACACCATCCACGTGAGCAAATCATCCGTCGCTGCAGAAGGAGAAACCTTACGATAGAGAGAAATCGTTTGAACTTACTCCCGCGTTCTCCAGCGATGAGGCGATCAGGGGGTTGATGGTCCACACCTTGGAGGGACGGTCGGCTGCCGCCACCTTCGCCATCGCTTCGCGAATTCGGACTGAGCGCGGGATTTTCCTCGGTCGGCGGCCGGCTTTTTCGAAACGAGGCTGTGAGTGAGGCACTGGCTGAGGGAGTCGACTCGTTTTGCGCGTGTGAGGCGGTTTAAATGTTAACTGCTTCATTCAAGTGTCCCGTTGTGAAGTTGGTGTTTTTTGAAGTTGTGGTAATGGAATTGTTTGTTTTGGGATAGATCGCTTGAATTGATTTTTCCGAGTACGTTCGGTTGTTCTACAATAGGGGGAGAGGAATTTCGAGTTTATAATTTATTACAGAGTATCCTTTATTACAGAGTACCCAGTTGCATTCACCTAATGAACTAATCTAATTACCCAAAGGATTTCTTTACAAATAAAATTAATTTATGTATTTTAATGCAATGTATTTTTTAAGATTAATCTTTAGTTTTATGTATCTTTTAATATATAAATGGTTCGAAATTCCTTTGAAACAAATGAAGATCATTTACTTTAAAACATTTCTTTAAATGAAGATCATTTACTTTAAACGTTTATTACACAAATCTTCCATTGAAGATTTTCTGCGGGAACCGGTCCGGTTTTTTGATTTTTTAAGGATTAATGGACTGATGGGCCTGGTCTATCTCCGCTAGACCCGGGGGATGAGAAACAACAACGACAACAGAAAGTTAGGTATCTATTTGAGAATTTATCATTGGGATATTCTCCGCTTAAAAAAACATTAACTATAAGAAAAAAACTGAGATAATTTAATATATACGTGCCGTAAAACGGGGTTAATTGGATTACTTTTGAAAAAAAGCTTTTTAAACCATCATAGCTCCGGTTGTGTTAGAGTTATCGAATCAAGATGAAAAGGGATCGACTCTACACATTTTTTAGAAGTTTTATCGGCTATTGAAACTTTTTTTTGCTATCATACCTTAGGTTTCCCAGGGCTTTGAAGTTAAACACAAAAAAAATCACAAAATCCTGTCAAAGCTTTGTTAATTACACGAATAAAATAACTTTATTTTCTCAACTTTCCGTATGCCCACAGTTCTTGCACAGACTTCTGTGCAATCATATTTTAAATAAATAGTATGTACGATTTACAAGGATTTTTTTGAAGCAAGTGCTTTCTGATTTCTGATGCGGGGTGAATCGAATTAGTCATAAAAGCGCTTTGTTTCCTACCTTTAGTTATTTTTCTGGTTTCTATTGGTTATGATGCATGTATTTTATAAAAATTTGTTTCATTAATTTTAATAATAAAATGTATTCATTTTACCTTATTAGACTACTTAAAAGCTAATTTTAGGATCCTATATCACTTAAAGAAGTCAAAATTGCTTTAAACCCGCCTCCCTTCCTTACCCTCTCTCTCTTCTTTCATTTCTTTCTTCTCACTTTTCTCTACTTAACTTTTTATTGTTTACGTTCGGGTGAAACGAAAAAATTAATTTCGTCAAATAGTTTCGTAACAGTGCAAAAATTTGCCTTGCTATCAGTATCAATATGTGAAAGCCATTAATCAAGAAAATATTTTGAGGTGCCGAAAAGGACTTGGAGTTTAGAAAAAATATGCTGACAGAAAATACTATGATTTAAAACTCCCATTTTATTTGTGACTTTTGATGAATTACTTACTATAATTAGTAGCTATAAAATGTTCAAGATTTCATTTTATCGCCCTTCTTTTGGTTACGTAGAGATTTAAATGTCAAACATATTTTGTATAGTTGTTTTTTCCACATTCCTAAACAGCTACAACTCTAGAACTAGAACTATACAACTTTAAAATGAAATTAAGCTCATTTTGTTCGTAATTTACTCTTTTTGTTTGTGTGCATCATGATAACTTTTCTTCAATTTTGTTTTTCAAAATTAAAAAAAATTCCAAAAATTCTTTTTTGAAGGTTTTTTAAGAAAAAATTTAATTTTTTTAGCTTCTGAAATAAACATCTTTCTACAGAATTTTAAATTAGAAATCAAATTTATTCATATAGAAAAAATAAAAATATTTTAAATCTTGATAAGTTCCTAAACACTTCCTCAAATTATACAAGGGATGAAAAATATAAGGTTTATCTATATCTATAAAATCCAAATACCACTGACTGACTGACTGACTCACTAACACTCATCACGAAATCTCCAAAACTGCCGGACCGATAGGCTTGAAATTTGACAGAGACCTTCCTCTCAGCCATTAGACGCGCACTAAGAAACGATTTTAAAATCGAACGACTCCTTCCCTGCTTTTCGGCGCTTTTTCGACTCCGTTTTACCCATTGAAATAACATTATACATTGTTGAAATGCATAAAATGCAGGGTTTACTTCTCTAGCTGAAAGCGACGTCTTGCCTCACTTGATAAAATGTTATTTGAAATCATTTTAAATTTATAACGGAGTTCAAGACGAAAAACCGCGTAAATTTCTAATTAAAAGAACAGTGATTATAAAACTAAAATAAATTGAAATAATTAATTTTGAAACATTAATTACATTATTTTAATATTCTCAAAAATAAATATAGATCGTGTTCATTTTTAGAGTATGGTTTACTAGACTTACGGCCATATTCACAGTTTTCGAGTTGACACCGGTGTCAGGTAGCACTAGTTTGAACGGGCAAAACAGTTCACACTAAGTTGATCCGATTCCGTATTCATTGTACTCGGATTAGCTGACATTGTTGCTGGCCTTGGCGATTGCTTGGCGAAGTTGATTCACGCTCTCTGATTGGATAAAGAGAAGCGCGCCACTTGAAACTTGTTTGTTTAGTAAATATAAACACGTGGCAATGCTTTACGCTGGCTGAGCGGCTTAGGTAAAAATACTGCAATGTTTAATGCAATCGTAGAACTATAATAGATCAAATTAAATTAATTACTTTGAGTTTTTAACCTGCTGATATATTTATGAACTGGCATATAAAGCAACATATTTATCTAATTTTTAGTACTTTAAACTCAAAGGCAAAAACATTAATTATAAAGCATTTTGATGGTTTATAGCAAACAATTTATTTTACAAAATATTTCCTTAATAAATTTATTTCGGGACATCTTTCTGAGAATAAAATTGGTATTATACCCGTGATGGCATAGTTTTAATCAGTTTTCTACCGAACTTATTTGCGCTCAAATTAAAAACACAAACAATCTATAATTTATAAATAATTCAAAAGGAACTAGATTAACTTGCTATAAAGTACTTAAAACCTATGTCATAATAATGGATCAAAACAAACTGTGAAGAGAAAGGCAGGTGGCAAAAGATACTTCAACCAAAATCAGCTGCTCTCTTGGACCGAAAAATATAACCATCAATATAAAAAATAATGAAGGGAGCTCCGAGGCGAAGAAAACTAATTTTTAAGTGCTTAGTATATTACGTTTATAGTAGGTACCCGACCTTTATAAATTAGCTTTTAGTATTAATTGAAATTTTAAAACAAAAGCATAGCATAAGGTATGCGTTATGTCTCTCTCTGTAGTAAACCTACATGTGTTGAAACTCAATAAATAGTAAATATTAAATCTATTTGAAATAATATACAAGATATTACATACCTATCAGAGTATTACCTATCAATTTAAAACTTCCCTGAAACTTTCCTTGATAAGAATATTAAATTTTAAAACTATTAAACAAAACTAGGGGTTAAAAATATTTTTCCTTTAGATGTTGACTGTATTAAACTTTATTTTTTAATGATTTTCAGTTGTTAAAGACTCATATTTTTACAAAATTTAGGGACAAAAACAGCTGTAAACATACTATATTTTTTATTTGTGGAATAAATTTTAAAATGTACTTACTCAAAGTGGTTACTCAATATTATTTAATTTTTTTAATCTAGCAAAAATTAATATGAACAAAAATGAAATAAGAAAAGAATAAGAAACAAAAGAACTTAATAAGCTAGGATTTGTATTGAGGTATCCCAATGTATTAAAAAAGGCAATCAATTCTGTCTGGATAGTTCATTTAACTTCCATGCAATAAATAAGACATTTTTAAAAATAATTCAAATTGTAACAAACTCCTTATATTCCTAAAAGTAGATGGCGCCTGGAGCACCTACCGCCACGCTCAATGCGGGGAAATCCCCTCCGCTAAACTTTAATCTTGGACGATACTCCCTAAGAGAGAGACTCATTGTTTTTTTCTCCTTTTTATTTTGTGTATTTTGTAATGTTAGTGTTTGTCCCCTTTTTTGTAACCTTTAGTGCTTTTAATATAGTGATTCAAAATTTGTTCCCCGAGTTTTTATTCCTTTATCCAAAGGTTAATTTATTTGAGTTAGCTGGACGAATACAAAGTGGCGCCCAACACGGCCCTTTCTTTCGGAGTATAGGTATTTCCAAGATTCATTTCCTTTTCAGCTACTTCTAAAAACGAGGATCTGTTTAAACATAAACAGTTCGGATTAGCTGCTGTCTTCAGTGTCTTACCCAAGGCATATTTATTAGTCTATCCAGACTCAAAGGGAAAAGATAAGTGGTACTTTTTTTTCTCACTTGCGTTGATGAGATTTATCGTACGATTTGGTATTTTGTTATTTTCTTTTTAACGTATTTTCGATTGATGTTTTATTCGTACTTATTTACTATATGGTATTTATATTCCAATTTAATTCCTATTTGTGGTGGATGCTATATTAGTATTTTATTTACTATTTTTGTGCTTATTATAATTGATTTGCATTCCAATGGTTATAGTGAAACTTGGTTACTTGAAGTTACAATTTAATAGTTGAGTTATTTAATCACTTGAATACGAAATAAGTTGTGAAAAAACTAAATAATTGAAAAGTGATTTTTAAGTGACTTTATTGTGTTTTTCTTGAAAGTAAATAACAAGTGAATGTGAAGTGTTTGTTTCATGATTGATACTTATTGATTTTTTTATTGTACTATAAAGTTACTATTAAGAGTATAATACAAGAAATATTTTGTATTTTGGTAACGTTTGAACTTTAATACCTAACTATATTTTGCTTCAATATCTATCATCCGAGAACTTTAATTACCCTTAAGGTTGATTTTAATAATTTTCAGAACTTTAATTTAAATAATTAAATAAGACTCTTGTGTCGAGAAGTGAACTTAAAGACGTTTAGTGAACAACAAGGATGGCGTTCCTAGGAAAGGGCAAAAACGAAGATTTGCTGTTAGTGGCAGTGGAAATGGGTGAAACGGTTAACGATGGGATGAAGCTGAAGGATCTTAAAGACCTTATTATGAAATCCTCTGCCTACGAAGAAGAGTTCGTGAAGAATTTACTTACAAATGTGATGGAAGATAGAATTGAAAATCAACAACGTGCAGAACGACAAAAACAGGAAGAAAAACGGGAGGAAAAAAAGCGGCGAAATAGAGAGATAGAATTGAAGAAACTTGAGGCAGAACGACAGTTTGAACTAGATAAAATGCGTCTTCAGTTAGAAAACCAACGTCGGGAAAACCACCAGCCTGCGATGTTGGATAGAGAACCGGATCGACTAGACCTGAAGAAGTTACTGCCTGTATTTGATCGTAATGGGTCAGGGAGCATGGTCCTCTTCTTAAATTTATTCGAACGCCAAGCTAAGTTCCTAAAAATAGATGAGACTAACTGGGTGTCGTATCTTCTTGGTGTTCTCCCAGGTGATGTGGCTACACTGATAGCGAGAGAACCAGAAGAAAAATCGAAGGATTATCAGCATATAAAAACGATGCTCTTGTCACGTTTCAAGCTGAGTTCGGAAAAACTCAGATCCCTGTTTTATTTACACCGAAAACCCCCTGAAAGTACGTGGAGAGATTTTCAATATGAACTGACTTCGTACTTTGAATCCTGGATAAAAGATTTAAATGTCGGAACATTCGAAGAATTAAAACTGCTCATGATCACAGAGCAAATAAAGAAGAGAACTCCACCAGAGGTTCGGGACCACTTCTTAGACTCCTGGTCTGAATGGATCACACCAAATGTGATAGCCGAGAAATTGGACAGTTACGAAAACACCAGAAGCCTTAAAAAAGACGTTCCTGATAACCGAAGAAAGGTTACCCCACCTAAACATCGGGAATTCCAAAAGCACTCCATCAGTCCAAAAGAAATGCCAGTCAAGAGACAAGAATGTTTTCATGGCGATGTCAAAACCGAAACTCGTCCGAGGCCATATTGCTATGGGTGTGGTGCCCAAGGCGTAATAAAGTCTAAATGTACAAATTGCAATCCTGCAAAGCCAAAATCTGAGGGTAGTCTCAACCACCTACTCTTCAACAGTTTTTCCGCCGAGGGTCACCCAATGAGCATCATTGATGTCACCATTTGCGACACCGCAGGTGCTGTGTGTGCAGATACTGGAGCAACTCACAATGTAGCTGGTGAAAAACTTTACCACTTGATGAAAGATCATGGATTGGTTTTTGAAAAGAAAAATACTCTGATGAAATTGGCGGATGGAGTAACCCGGAATGTTGATATCCTTACCACTACAGTCGACATTAAGGTCAAAGAAAAGACAATAGTTACGGAAATGATAGTCTTGCCTCATGCCACAGGCAATCGAACCTTGCTTGGAACTACATTTTTGAAGGACGCTGGAATCGTTCTTGATCTTCAACAAGGAAGATGGTTCTTTTCTGACAAGCCTCGTCAGAGATATGATTTCATCCGAAGTCCTCCTGATATCAACACCCTGTTGATGGTACCTGAAGATGTGTCTCCTGTACAACTTCGTTCCGATGAGGGAAATGAACTTAACCAAGTTCAGAAAGAAAAACTAAATGAAGTCTTGAAAAGGTATGAAAATTGCTTCAAAATAGGGGGAGAGGCGACTCCTTTCATCGAGCATAGAATTAATACTGGTGACCATTTACCTGTTGCGGTACCTCCGTACCGGATGTCCCCATCTAAGAAAGAAATTTTGAAACAAGAAATTGATAGACTTCTCACTGAAGGAATTATTGAAGAATGTGAATCTCCATACGCATCTCCTGTAGTACTGATTCCAAAACCGAACGGAACCTTTAGACTTTGCATCGATTATAGGAAGTTGAATTCCATAACTGTTCCTGACTCCTATCCTCTTCCACGGATGGACGATCTTCTACACGAGGCAAAACCCACTCCTTACATGTCATCCATCGATTTAAAAGCTGGTTATCATCAAGTGAAAGTGCATCCAGCTGACCAGGACAAAACAGCATTTGTATGCCCTTTTGGTACTTATCGCTTCAAAAGAATGCCATTTGGACTTCGGAACGCCCCTGCCACCTTCCAGAGGTTAATAGACCGTTTCCGCAATGGACTAGAAGATATCCTTACTCTCGCTTATCTCGATGACATTATTATTTTGTCTGAGACGTTTGAGAAGCACCTGTCAGACTTACAGTGTGTTTTTGAGAGACTGTTACTGTTCAAACTTCAAGTTAATCGAGAGAAGTGTTGTTTTGCATCCCCTAAAGTCAAATATCTTGGTTTTTGGATAACCCAAAACGGAATAGAAGCTGATCCAGAAAAGATTGCCTCCATCCAGAACATCCCGACACCCAAAACGGTAAAGGAAGTCCAATCCTTTCTTCAAACCTGCTCTTGGTTTCGACGATATATACAGAACTTTGCCGAAAAATCGAAACCACTCAGCGATTTAACCAAAAAGAAAACTCCTTGGGAATGGGGATTTCCCCAGCAGCAGGCATTTGAAATGCTGAAGAATTGTTTGCTGACTCCACCCATATTGACGCAAGCAGACGGCACCAAACCTTACATCCTCCGTACCGATGCAAGCAACTATGCTTTGGGAGCTGTTCTTCTTCAAGGACAAGGTGCTGAAGAAAAAGTTATTGAGTACGCCAGCCGATTGCTTAACCAAGCAGAGCAAAATTATTCCACTACAGAGAGGGAGGCTCTCGCCGTCGTTTGGGCTTTGAAGAAGTTCCGCGGATATGTGGAAGGTAGCTCCATCACTGTAGCTACTGATCATCAACCCTTGAAGTGGCTCCTTAGTCTCAAGTCACCAACCGGTAGACTTGCACGATGGGCGTTGGAGATCCAAGCTTTCAACCTGAAAGTTATTTACGTTCCAGGAAAGGTGAACGTGATTGCTGACTTGTTGTCGAGACCAGCCGGACATCCTGCTCCGCCTGTTGAAGTAAACAACATTGTTATTGCCGATCTTCCAGCCAGAAGTCCGAAGGAAGTAAGGGAGGCCCAGCTTCAAGATGAAGATCTGAAGAAGATCATCGAGTGTTTTGAGTCTACAACAAAGACAGAAGACTATGCCAATTGGACGGAACGAGGGTTCCTGATGGACCAAGGGATACTCTACAGATATGTACCCGATTCCGATTCTGAAGAGGCTCAGCTTGTCATCCCGACAAGTAAAAGGGATTCTATACTGAAGTATCACCATGACGATGCTACAGCAGGTCATTATGGAGAAGAAGGGACCTATGCCAGGATAGCAAAACGATATTACTGGACCGGTATGAAGAAATACATTGCTGAATATGTGAAGAAATGTCCAGAATGCAACCGTTATAAAGCTGGAAACCAAAAGCCAGCTGGTTTACTTCGAACACCTGTCTATTCTCAACGCTTCGAGGTCATCTCAATTGATTTGTTTGGTCCGCTTCCTGTCACCGAAACCGGCAAACAATGGATATTCGTAGTAGAAGACTGTGCAACCAGATGGGTTGAACTGTTTGCTCTAGAACGCGCTACTGCCCATGAGTGCGCTACAACTCTTATCGAGGAGGTATTCCTTCGATATGGACTTCCCAGACGAATAATTTGTGACAATGGACCGCAGTTCACAAGTGCAGTGCTTCAACAGGTGTGCCATACCATGAAAATTGACCATAATTTGTTACCTGTTTATTGGCCCCAAGCAAACCCTGTAGAACGTAAAAATCGTGATTTGAAGCCTCCCCTTGCCATCCTGGTAAGCGACGAACATGACAAGTGGCATGACAAACTGCCAGTGATACGTTTTGCCATGAACACGGCTAAGTGTTCCACTCCTGGACAAACTGCTGCCTTTCTGCAGTTTGGACGTGAACTCCGAACTGTGGATGATGTGGTACACAACTTCAAAGCCGTAGTTTCTAATGACAACTTTGTGGCCGAGATCACCCCGTATCTCAAGCGTTTCGCTTCAATGTCCGAGGATGTTCAGGAGCACATCCAGATGAAACAGGACCAACGCAAGAAATATTACGACAAAAATCGTCGACAAGAGTATTTCACACCTGGTGACAAGGTGTGGGTGAGTTCTCATCCGATAAGTAAAACGAAGGACAAGAAAACTGCGAAGTTTATGCCCAAGAGAGACGGTCCTTACTTGATAATGACTCAGAATTCGCCAACCACTTATACCATCTCATCTTTAGACGACCCCACAACATCCGTTGGACGTTATCACGTGTCGGCGTTAAAACCTTACGCCCCAGACAACGAAGTCGCTCGCCCTGCATATCCACTCAGGAAAAGAGGAAGACCCAAAGCTAATCCTGCCACTAACTCAGATCGCCCTTCTCCAAGAAAACCACCACGCAAGAGATTCCTGGCTCCTCGTCGGGACGACGTCAAAGCCAGAGGGGGAGTGTAACAAACTCCTTATATTCCTAAAAGTAGATGGCGCCTGGAGCACCTACCGCCACGCTCAATGCGGGGAAATAAATCCCCTCCGCTAAACTTTAATCTTGGACGATACTCCCTAAGAGAGAGACTCATTGTTTTTTTCTCCTTTTTATTTTGTGTATTTTGTAATGTTAGTGTTTGTCCCCTTTTTTGTAACCTTTAGTGCTTTTAATATAGTGATTCAAAATTTGTTCCCCGAGTTTTTATTCCTTTATCCAAAGGTTAATTTATTTGAGTTAGCTGGACGAATACAAAATTTTGATTTCTTTTGAATTTAAAAATGATATCTGATTTGTAGAAAGAGAATTAAAGTTCTTAAAATATTATCCCTGTAAGTTAATATAAAAAATACATATTCTCAAACAGCATTAAAATATAACATTCATTTTTATTCAAGAAATAGTAATTTGAGCAACTTTTTGAACATAAAAATCCTTATACTAATTTAGACCATGAGTTTTTGAAACAATATTTGCTATTATTGTCATACTTTACCTTTCAATAATTTTCCTACTACTCTCATTACTAAAATAAACATAATATAAAAACATACCTTTATTTTGTATAATTTATTACATCATCAAATAAGAAACACAAAGAAATTATGATACTGTGGTAAAATATTTTATTTCACAATTTAAAACTAAAACTAATAATAATCAATAATTTTCAAATTATTTTTCATGGCCCAAATACAGACTGAAGCTAAAGGAAGGTAAACATATTGGCAGCTGTTACATGATACCTGTAATAAAAATAAAAATCTAAGCCCTCAAATATTCAGATTATAATTAGTACTAATTGAAAAAAAGATTAATTAATTTTTATTCTTCATTGAAAGCACAATACATTAAAACAAATGCTTTGCTTAGAAAAAGAATTATAAATGAGTGTTCTGGTTCTAACAAATGTTTTTTAACATCAGAAATTCAATTTCTTATTTCATTATTTTCGTTTGCAGAATGAAAAATAAACAAACGGAAGACGGAACAATTCTCGTATATAGTGCTACTGCATTTAAATAGTAATTTAACTGATTATATTTATGGTTAATGAATATTTTAACAGCTTATTTACAATAACTTGTCAAACTTTCAATTTAAACTACAGATTATTATATGTTCGCCGGGGCTGGATTTGACTGTTTTAAAATCATAAATAGAAAGGAACTCAAAAAGTTATTGATTGATTCAAAACATAAAAAGTTAAACAAGAAGAAAATAAATATTGTCTAGATATAGGAGTAAATGAGACATTATTTTAAGGCCGATCTATTAAGTAGTTCTCTCATCATGTTTACATAGTAGTATCAAGTAGTGTATGCAATGGGCAATTTCCAGATCGACATTTTTACGAGCGGTATTCATACAAAACTTACCTCTATGTTCTTCATTCCATCGCAGAAATTGTTTTTCGTCGGAGATTTGTTCCATCGGGCTTTAATATTCTGGTTTCATAATCTGAAATTCGCGCTGCAAAATACTTGGTTGGCCGCCATTTAATTAAAAGCTCTCCTGTTTTATGGAGAAGTAGCGACTGCGCATGCGCCGGTTCTTGATTCAGAGTTGACACCTCGGCCTCTGGGGTATCAACTCTAACACAGTTTTACGGTGTCAACCGGGTACTATGAATACGGTTTTGGGTTTATTTTGACTTGACACTTCGTCGCCAAGGTGTTAACTCTGATTCTGGTGACTGTGAATATGGTCGTTATACATTCACTAGATATTTTTATTATTGTTAGCAATTCGTTTTTACTTTTTCAAAGTAGCTTTTAAAGAAGTTGGTTATAGTAAAATTCCCCCATCGGGATTGTTTTCGGATGGTTAGAAGATTTTTGAAATAGTCAAATAGTCTAAAGTGGTAAATAATTTGTTTCGTTATAAGTTTTATTTATTATAATGCTGTATTTATTGAATGGATAATAGTTAAGTGTGCAACATCGGAACTGATTGGGTTTGGGTAGATATCACAGTTGGAACCGAGATAAAAAAAAGCATTGAGAATACCGGGATGAAAATTTACCGGAAACACTGGGGTATGAAAATTACCGGGAACACCTGGATATGAAAGTTACCGGAAACACTGGGATATGAGAGTTACCTGGAACACCGGGATATGGAAATTACCAGGAACACCGGGTATGAAAATTATTGGAAACACCGGAAAATGAAAATTACCGGGAACACCGGGATAGGAAAATTACAGGAAATACCGGGTAAGAAAATTTTGGGGAACACGATATGAAAATTACCGGGAACACCGGGATAGGAAAATTATAGGGAACACGGCCCACGGGGGTATGAAAAAAAATACTGGGGACACACCGGAGTGATTGGTGATTGCTGATACGAAAAATCAGACACGTTACTTAATAGAACGTTAAAAAAGGAATTAATACCCTCCACCCGTGCAAGGCCGGGCAAATCAGCTAGTGATTATAATAAATGTAAAATAAGGGTGTCCTATGATTGAAAACATGCAAAATCTTCATATAAATTTTAGAAACTTACAAAATTTTGGATATGGTTTTCAGCCCTTTAAAAAATGTGTTTATTTTAATTTACATTTTATTTAATTTTAAGAAAAAGGTTTTCTAGCTATAAAACGGTGAAAAAAAGGAATCAAAATAATTTCTACATCATGCAATATGGCTGAAAAGATTTGGGAAAACTTAATTTTTAAATTTATTGGGCCTCTCAAAGCATTCAAAAATCATTTTCCAAAATGTTTTTTTATTTAAAAAATTATTATTTCCAAAAATTTTTTTAATTTGAAAAATTATTTTTTTGATAAAAGTGGTCATGATGCACACGCACAGGCCCGTGCTGGGGACCTTCAGAGGGCGGTGAACATGGTGTAAGGGCGCAACCACATAATGATTATTAAACCTAAAAGCTTAGTTTTTTTAAAGATTGGCGGCATTTTAAAAATTACAAAGTAATACTGCTGCTCGTGTTTTTTTATTGTTTTTATTTCGATATTTGACTTTTGTTTAAAAAAGAGTATTTTAGCTCATTTTGAGCCCTCCCCTGTGGATGATCACACCAAAAGAGGACCACTCCTTGTAAGTCAAAATATTCAAGTGTAACAGTATATAAAGAATAAAGACGTTTAAAAGGGAGTCTGGGGGTCCTCCCCCAGAAAATTTTTTGAATTCTTACTCTTAAAAGTAGTGTTTAGACTCATTTTGAGACCCCTTGCATGATTACACTCGGATGGCAAAAATTGGAAAGAAAATACAGCATAAAAATAAGTCAGAATTTCAGGGATTGCTAAAAAATCTCCCTGGGAATTTACATTTTCAAAGGTAATTACGTATTTTGACTAAGGGCAGCCCTTGGTGTGTGGGGCCCAGTCGTCAAAATTTGAGCGAAACTTTTAAAATAGCTTACTTGCATTAAAAAAAGGCGCCCTGCAAACACCCCCTGTCTTCCCCTAATTTTTTCACTTAGTGTGCCCTAATCTAATTGAAAACTAATGCTTTTTGAAGTAAGAGGGTCTCCATTTTACAGTTTAAATGAGAGCGCTCTAGCAATTTCAAAGTGTTTAACTAAGGGATTCGGCGCCTTGAATATAAACCACCTTACCTTGTTATTTCATAGTTAATCTTTAAATAAAGGCGCCCAAAAAATAAAAATTCATAACGAAATTTGATGGTAAGGTAAAAATTGGGAGGCTTGAAAAAACTTTAAGATACCTTCAGGACTTGATGAACCAGGAATGAATTGTAAAACCAAAACCACTATTGGTTAAAGTTTGGTGGGAAAAGGAGCCCATAAAAACATTAAGAAGTTCACGAGTAAATTACCAATTGCAGAAAAGAGTTTCTTTAAAAGGGCGCCTGAGCAAAGGGCGCAGGGGGACACGTCCCCCTGTCCCCCTTGTCCCTGACCTATGTCCCTATCATATTGTATGGCCAGCACGGGCCTGCACACGCATACCTAAATTAATAAATAACGAACAAAATGAGCTTAATTTCTTGTTTTCAAGTTGTATAGTTCTAGTTATTGCTGTTTAGAAATGCAGGAAAAACAACTTTACAAAACTTCTTAAACATTAAGGATTTTATTTACAATCTCTATTTCCAAAAGACATGCAATAATTTCTCTCCTGGAAAAATTGTCCCATAAAAAAGTCAATAAAGTAAAAGAAAGCAATTTCAAATATCTCTTGATCAGAATATTTAATAAAAATGTCTCAATCTTAAATGTATGAAACCCTGGACATTTCCCAGGACTGCTTTAAAAACCCCGGACTGTCCGGGGTAAGCCTAGATATAAGGATGACAACAGTTCTACCACTTTCTCCTATCATACATTTTGGTTTATGTGCACAGTAAATTGACAGTAATTAATAGTAATAGTAAGTTTTATTATATAATGTATGTGAGGTCTCCTAGTCATAAGATGACTACTTCGTAATCTAGACTTCCCAGGTTACAGTAATCCAATATCATAAATAGTATTGATAAACGTCAAGCATTTTGGAGGATTAAAAGTGCATTTTCTTGCTCCTTTTTTAAAAACCAATATAAAACGATATTGACCATTAAAAATGGCAACAGTGTCGATGTCGATATCGGTCGATATTTCAGAGGGGAAGGCCAGTGTGGACAGAACAATATTAACAGTTTTTTTTGCGCTAGGTCGGTCAAAAACATACCACCGCAGGGATTAGAGAAGATAGTGACTCACTCACAGTGACTGGGACAAATGAGGCAGCTCTTTCAAAACCCCTCATTCTTCCAGGGACCGCACCTGCGGAGAGGGCCAATGAGATCCCTCTACGCCCGTCAGCTGGTCGGAGCTCCGTCGCCGGAAGCCATGTGACCGGCACAGGCACACCTGCTCGCCGGTTCCTCTATTAATAAGCTGTGTGGGGAAGAGGGACTTCTGCTGTTCCGTTCGGGTTTTGTCCTTTTTTTTGTTCTGTTTCCAGTTTTATTTCAGTTTTCGGGGTGGATGGTTTGTCCTTTTTTTCTTTTTTTTGATGGGAAGGATTGAATCGGCGTGTGGCAGGATTCGTTTTGCTTGTTGTTCCCACAAATTTGGCGGAACGGAAGGATTCTGAAACATAACAAAACATGCATGCTCCCCCCTAAAAAACTGTGGCGGTTGGGATAGGGGTATCTTTTTTAAGATTCCCCGCACAAATAGGAAATCACAAGGTTTCCTTTAGTGCATCTGATATTGAGTTGTACTGAAACCTAACTCTATGACTGAAACCGTCAAAAAAGGATTGAGTTGATAGGATAATTAATAAGTAGGTAAATTATCCCACAAAGGACCAATTTGGCTGTCTAGAAATTTTTTCTATCCTCCGAACTTTTATTTCAATTTTTCTTTTTACAACCAAATATTTGAGAGCTCTTCAATATATGAAATCATGAAACTAGAAGTGATGTAACTTTTTTACAACATTTTATTTTTTAATTAACATATTTTTTCGGAATTTCGGAGCTTGAAAAAGATTACACATGAAGGGACTAAAATTATTAATTATTAAATGTAAAATAGTTTTTCAGAGTACCTGACATAAATTTAAAAGTAACCAACACGAATTTTTTTTAATGTGTATGAAACTGTCCTTTATATTATTATCTATCTACACTGAAACAACTTTCAAATTTTGTTTTAATAAAGTCCCTTTCTTTCTTAACCCTATAACTTTTAAAATACATGCTTATGAAATTAAGGAAATGTATACGTATACGAGTGAACAGTTTTGCATAAATGTAGGTACCACGAAACATGGAAAAATTATTGACAGTTGTAAAAAATATCCAAGTGAATAAAATATTGTCCCTTTGCAAAATTAAAAGAGAAATATGGGACCCTAGAAAACAGACCAATGAAAAGTTTTTGACTTTATGCTTTTTTTTCTTAAATTTTGTTACACAGAAGGATTTTAAATTGATGTAAAACAAATTTCTAGGAGTGTTTCTAACCCTGTATTAAATTTAAATACATATTAAAATAAATATTGATCATAAGAATAAAATATTGATGATACGTGTTACAAATTATAAAACTATAATAATTAATTCTAAACGTTATATTTTTTTAAAGCACTAGGGAGCTACCGCCCCCTGCTCGCTATCGCTCGCCAACCCCCGTTAACTGCTGACGCAGGGCCTTTCGGATCGCTTCGCAATCCCCACAAAACCCTGCTCACTAAAATTATTTATTTATAAAACATTCGTTATAACAATTAGTAGAAAAAACGTCAACCAACTTTCCAGAAGCACACTCTCTTACGGCCGTATTCACCGGTAACCGGCGGTCAGGTCAGGAAACCATGGTTACAGCCTCTGATTGGTGGAAGGAAGATATTGAATTATTTTTCCACCAATCAGAGGCTGTAACCATGATTTCCTGACCTGACCGCCGGTCAGGTTACCGGTGAATATGGCCGTTAAAAGTTAGAATATTTATTGGTTAAATTCAAGGTAAATAAACTAACCAGGTATGCTCTTCCGGCGAAAAAGGCGTGGCTTTTGAAAATGACGTCACCCAGGATATATTTCCTATTCACAGCATGGGAAAATGCTTATTTTTGGGGATTTTTATTAAATTAAGGGCCAAAGAAACTTCTAAAACAGTTTACACTGGACACAATTACGAACATGTTTATAAGTTATCAAGTTTTTTGAATTAGAATAATAATTTTAACTCAATAATAGCCGATCAAAAATATGAAACTTGAGCTCTACAACGATGTGCTTTAATCTCTCCGCTTATTGATTTTAATTACTAACTTGTATAAATGTAATTAACACAGCTGCTGATACAAAGAAAACAAAATATTAAGCAAATATTCAATCATGAAAACTTCATGAAAACATTCTTGTTGTGATAAAATTAATATCGCTGTTCTGCAATGTCAAACTTGAATATCCATTGTATCGAAGCAGTTTAGATTTTAAGGACAAAAAATATTGAGTTCTTGAAATAAATGAAGTATATAAAAATATGGAAAATTATGAGCTAAAATCTAAGAACTAATTAATTTAATTTAATAATGGATTTATTCAAAATTTTAGTGCATTTACCTTAAATAATGATCCTACTACAGTCCACTCAGCTTGTTTATTTTTATTTGAGATTCAGAAATAGTATTCTTAAAATCGTCTGTATCCTTAATTATATTTTTAAATATTTTATCGGAATTTTTCAAATAAGTGGGTTATTGTATTCATAAGTTTTAAAACAAACTAAATAAGGAATTTCAATAATATCGATTATATCCTGGGTGACGTCACACAGCGAGAGTTATGAGCATACCTGGTTAGTTTATGTACATACCTTGGGTTAAATTATCAATAATTTAATCAACACGTTTTCCTTGAAAATATCCATCAAGTCTGCTCGTGCTATTGTTATTCAATATTTACAAAAACGTTCAGCAATGAATCTGTTAAATTTAATATAGTACCTAGTAACTCGTCAAAATATCTAGTGTTTTATCATTTAAGTTTTAGTTTTAAAACAGACTTTTCAAACAATACGATTTAAGCTATTAAAAATAATAGACAAAATCTACATTGCACTCAATGTTTACAAACAATTAATTTTGGTGTGTGAAATTCTATACTTGAATAGTAGATCTGTGAGTTTCTGGAAAACTCTTATCAGTCTTTTAAAAATATTTTATTTAGAAAGTACATATTTTGAAGCGCATTTTTAAAGCGTGAAAGGAATTATTTTCATCATTAAGGAATAGCGTCGGTTGGTCATTGTGATTGGAGGTATAATAAATTGTACGACAGTTTCTTGCTGTTAACTGCAACCTTATCCGTAATCCAGAAAAATGGAAATATCTAAGAATTGAGAATTTTTTTAGAAATTCTAAAGGCACTTTGCACATCCTCAAAAGAATCCGAACAGTTTGATACCAAAAACATGTTATACGGATCAGTAATTAAAAAGCCTTTCTCTGGAAACCATTTACAAAAACTTTTTTTTAGAATAGAGCATGGAACTAGGAATATAGGGAACTGCCGTGGTCTATCTCTCCAATGGATTTCCCAGACGCCAAAGATGGGTGACATAGAGGGAGCTACGTGTGCATATTTGGTTGATCAGAGGAGAGAAATCGATGGGTAGAGACATATGCTTGCTCACTAAAAGCCGCTTTGTCTTAGTTTTTTTTCATGGTGCTTGATTGATAAGTTACATGCGGAGCGGAGGAGGACACAGCTCAGTGGAGGAAACGAACTCTCGCACGTTCCTAAGTTAGTTACATGTTTCAGCATATTTTCTACCTAGCGATTTCATTTTTTCTGCTGTTTTATTTCAAGAAGACGAAGCCGCGGTTCTACCAAGCCAACCAACCAACCGCGTACGTAGCGCCCCCTAGGTCACCCAACATTGGCGCCTGTCAAAGTTGATACGGCAGTTCCCTATCTTCCTAGTTCCATGGAATAGAGAGATACTGCAAAAAACGAGAGCAATAATTTCATTCGGTGATTTAATTACTGAAAAAGAGGTAAAAAATACTCTGGATTCATACAAATTTGTAAAAGCTAGTCTATTCTCCTCTTAAGTGTTATTCCACTTGTTCATGACCATTATAGTATTAAGACCACTGAGCTAACATTTCATTTGCATATTCCAAAGGAAATTATGCCTCGCAATCCTTTGTGTTTTTTCTTTTGATTTAGGGACGTACTGTAAATAGAATACTTTCTTTGAATGTGCATAGGAAATAGAAACAAGAGTCCACTGAAATCTGACAAAACAGCTGAAAAACCCTTAATGATTCTGCGATTTTGGAAAAACTAAAAATGGAGATTTAGAGTAGTGGATTCTTTTGAAAGAGCAATTTGAAAACCTTTAGGTGTTAAATGCAGAGGGGGGGACTAAAAGTTATATGAAGTTATAGTTATATTATAAAAGTTATATGAAGTTATAGTTATATTATAAAAGTTATATAAAGTTATATTATGATACATTAAATAAAAATTAACTGGTATAAGAGGTGAAGTTCCTATTCTATAACCACCAAATTTTTACTGAAACATCAGAACCTTACTTATAAAATATAAAGTACGGAGCAATAAGAGAAAAAAAGCTATGCATTTATAGCTCACTAAAGACTCACTAAAGAAAACTGGGCTATACTAGTGCTATTTGATGCTCGGTAATGATTTAGTTGGCTTTAAAGCTAAAACAGTAAGAAATATAGTCTTAAAATAAAAAAATAACCCTTTATTTTTGTATACATCATCATAATATGCATCTTTCATCAAACTTCACTTTCATTATTCATCAAACATCAAACTTTACGTTCGTCGCACCCATAAAGCTTGCTGACCCTCATGATGTCTACGGGGCTGAGTCCTAGCCTTTCTTCTACTTTCGGGAGCTTGCGATGCTTAACGAGGCTCACCATGGTCAGCAACCGAGATTTGTCCTTAGAGAAAGAGGTGGAGCCGTACAACATGGTTGAGTTAAAGTCGAAAGGGGACAACAACAACTCTGTTCCTGGAAGACGCTGCTTAAACTGTATCTCCTTGCCTGAAATAAAAATTTGAAAATATTTAATCTCACTCTTCGATGATAATTCCTCTATGGATGCTGTCGTTAGGTTTTCACTTTTAGATGAGCATGCAGCTTCTTTGTCAGAAATAATAGCACAAATGTGTTTACGGACGTCGATGCCAAGGGGGAGTGTACCGTTTAATAACTGAGATTATTGTTTAAAATCTTAAATACTTTCTTTCAACTTACAACAACAATTTTAACTTCTGTTAAGAATCATAAAACCATTGATTGTACGTATCTACAACCTTTAACAGTGGAAGGTATCTATTTTTCAATGATTACCAGGAACGTGTAAGACCGAAAATAAGGTTGATACCTTTGATTCACCCCTAATATTTTTCCCTTTCGAGGTTAGCCAAAAGGGCACGCCCCCCCTAGAAATTTAGAATAGGTTGAAGTGTAAAAACATGGATGCGTAGAAGGGAAACAAGTGTGTTACAGTACATAGTTGTCGTTACTTAAAAATTACCCGTTTCTAATTTTAAATGCATCTACCTTACCTGGCTTGATATTCTCCCACAGTATTTGAATATACTTGTTTCTGTCTGCTCGGGTGTGTTCATGATAGAATCCTATGGCATGGCCCATTTCATGCAGTATTTTGCCGACTTTGTTGCAACCTCTTCCCAAAGTGATCCTGTGCTCCCTTCCTTCTAGGAAGCCGACTCTCGTGTGACACCTAAGAGATATTTCCTGATTTAATTTTCTA
The DNA here is from genome assembly GCA_024610705.1 of Tetragnatha versicolor. Taxonomy (NCBI): domain Eukaryota; kingdom Metazoa; phylum Arthropoda; class Arachnida; order Araneae; family Tetragnathidae; genus Tetragnatha; species Tetragnatha versicolor. Next base: position 30,868,764 of record JANDEH010000002.1, on the reverse strand, counting down.
CTACGCTTCGTTTGTTTTATTATTACGTTGAATCCCAAACAGTTCAAGTTGTTGGCTTTTGGCGACTTAAGTTACCGCTAAATTCACCTTTTTAAAAATGAAGACAAGTCTTGTAGTATTTAAATACTGTTTCGGATACTTGAAGCATAGGTGCCAACTAAGATTTCCATTTTTTAATGAATTTTTCATTTAGTGACTGCATTAAAAAAATATGAAATTTGACCCGTGCAAAATAATAAAGCGGACAATGACAGGAAAATATGGATAAAAAAACTAAAGGTAAAAGATAAGTTAATACTAATAGTAAAAAAACTAAAATTTTCCGACTGAATCGGAAGAATTTGAAGCTGTGTTGAAGGTATTAAATTACAGTTGGAAAACAATTGCTTTTAATTGTAGCTTACACCATACTTTAAGATTCATTGAAATTAAGAGACGCAGATAGACATTTGTTTACTTCAAAAGTTTAAAAATATGATTTATATGGAGTATTTGTGGTGTCACCGAAAAAAATATTTTGTGTTAAAAATATTCACTCGAAATACCTTTATATTTTTTTTCATTTACCGTCAGTTGCATACATTTTTAAGTTTAATAAACAAGTGCATTTTGATACTTATCAAGTTATTAGAAACTTAATGGTTGTCCAGGTTGTAATAACTAGACATTTTTAAACCATTTTATTTTTTAAAACTTACCCGGTCCCATTCACAAATCGTATGTAGCTATTTTCTGTTGTTCTTGGAACAAACTTAAGACATGTCACTTTATTGTACTCTTTGATGGCTGCTTCAATCGTTTTCTTGCCTTCAAAAGGGAGAAGAAGGAACGTCAAAAGGATGTATACGTGAAGTTAAGGCAGAAAAATATCTTTAAGGCAACTGCTTTATTTTTCAAGTGGACAGAAGCATATTTGTGAATGCAATAAAACAGTTAAAAAATAGGTAGTTTGATTAATTGTGGCATTTTTTAATGAGTTAATTAGTTATTTTTTTATTTTACAATTAAATGCTATTTAATTTTAGTTATTTTAATTTTGTAACTATTTGTTCTTTTTTTAATATTATTTTAATTTAAAAAAATATTATTATTAATTTTTTATTTTTAATTTTTTATAATTTCTACCAGCAACATTAAAGGATAAATATATGATAAGAAAAAGGTTCATTACCAAGACCACAAAAAATTGCATTAATTATAAAATTACTAATGAACTGTTTTTAACACTCAATGAGGAAGTTGCATGATTTTTTTATATTTTTTTAATCGATTCTTCTTGCAAAAATAAGCAAGTACCCAAAATCTGAGGCCGATCGAGAAATTTTTTGATTGCCAAAAAAATTAACAAAAATCCCCTTTTTAAAAGCCCGCGAAAACGCCAAGAGTTTGGATGTGACGTCATCTTATATTAAACATTGTTGTAAAGCAATGGAGTTGATGGTACTATTGTTGACGTCATCTTATAATTTAAACAATAAACTTTTTCAGTCACGTGTTTTTTTCTAGACTTTTAAATTAAAATATTTAATTACCTGTACATTTTTTTGAAAAACTGACTAGATATTTCATTTTACCATACAAAAAACCATACGGAACAATTGTTTGTTTTTGAAAATCTGACACATGCAACTTCCTTATTACAAATAAAAAAGTTAATTACAAATAACAGTTTTTAACCAGGTTTAATACTAATTTAAGATTATTCAAGTAAATATTCAGAGTGTACTTACTTACTCTGTTATTCAGATCTCCTTCTTTTAATACGTATGGAATGGTGCCATTTGGCCATAACATCTTTTTTGAAATAATTGCAGATCTGTCCTAAAAATTTGAATGGAATTTTTGGATAACGTTAACAAAACTTGGATTTTTTATGATGTAGTAATAAGGAGGAAAATATTCCAGAAACAAATAAGTGTGAAAAAAATTTTCTTTATTAGGATGTAAAAAATATTTTTAATTATTATATAATGCGTATATATTATTTTTATTAATAAAGCAGGGAGAACCTGCAATTAAATTATTGTCTGCATATTTCTTAATAATAAATAGTTAACAATTTATAAAAAATGACTGGAGTATAAACATTACAAATGAAGCGTCATTTATTCCAAGTTCAGCACTCGAAATAAGGAAACAATTGATTTGTAATGAAACTGATAGAAAACAGATTATGGTCCTTTAAAATCCGAAAACTACGAAATCACCTGATAAGCGGGGTTACTTACATCACTATTTTCATCTAACTCAATATCGCCTTCAAATAAATCTGGATTTTCTAAAGAATCATCCTGATCATCTAAATAAAGAGTAAATTATTCAGTTTAAGCAATCTTCAAAAAGATGGAAGATATATTTAATACCAAACTATTCAGCTACTTAATCATGTTAGTTCATTTCACTCGAAATAGAAATTTTAATTAAAAAACTTTTTATAGAATTTTTTTAAATCTAACTTTTTAAACTTTTGTTTTAAGATTTTGCTGCTTATTCAGGGTTTTTATGTAATGTATGCACTTTTGGAATTATATTCAAAAGTAAAGGGTTCACTTGGAAAATTCTAATAATATTTTCAAGTCTTTGTTCTCTAAGTAGTAATTTTGAATGTAATTGCATTATTATAATAAAAGCAGTATATAATTCCCAAACTGTGACTGCTGGTGCCTTGTGGTCTTTATACACTCGCGCTATCTCCTCTCCTAATCAGCTTAGTCAATTTAATTAAAAAATTATTAAAATTAAAACTAATATTTGTGTGTGTGGTAGATATCATCTCTTTTCGGTTTTGAAACCCGTGAAAGCTAAATTTCAGGTGGTTGCATTAATACTGTCTGTGCTAAATATTGCCAATTCCTAATGTAATGCACAGCGAATAAAATATTTTCTTTCTGTGAATAACTGATATCAAATAAATTTATTATACTTCGTCTTCTTTATTCCACTTCTTTCTGTTATTATTCTTTATTGTTATTATCTAACAGGCACCCGAACAGTTTATTTTCATTCATAAAGTCCAGTTTAAAATTTCAACACCTTTTTAAACTGACACTTTATTGAAGTCTTCAAAATGAAATATTAATTTTTTAAAGTGCTTTTAAATTTATAAAATAAAATTATTGAATGTTTATGATATTTCACCTAAAAATATTTTTTTATTGTAGTCTAAAAATATTTTTAAAAACGTTTTACTTCAAAAGAATATTTTAAGAATGTATTTAGATGGAATCAAATTTATTAATAAACAAAAAACTTACATATAAAACAAATATAAAATGAGCATACACAAAAATGAACCAAGTTGAAAGAAATGAGCATTTTTTACCCTGAAGGAGCTAGTTAGTTCATTTATATTTATATCCAATACATTTTAAATTAAATTTGTTGTAAAATCTTCAACTATCATATAATGTTGAATGAATCATTGAAATTAATTGTGGGATGGTAAGGGAAATTTGTACATTAATTTACTTGCTCATTTTTATACTTTCATTAGTTATTTTTAAAATATCTGAAATGAGTAACTAAGTCTCTTTTGGAAATTGCTTTTACCAAAGCTAATTGTTTATAACTTACCAAATGCAACTGTAATTCCACCTAGAAGATTCAAAACCAGGATGCTCAAAAGAATCATCTTTTAAGAGTACAAAAGCACTGCGATCCTTTTAGCTTCATAAGAATATTTAAACCTTTTAGCAGGTGGCGAATCTCTCATCTGCATTGTTATCTTCGGTAAAAAAGCTACGATAATTGAAATGGGATCATCCTTTCAACATGAATTATTGAGAAGCTATGAAAAACCCCAATATGCTTACAGCTCTTCCATGCCAAATTATCCAGTGAAAATTCTACTTTTCAAAATTTTTACTTCCACAGGTAAGATTTGAATGGAAGAACTATCAAATCGAATGGAAGAATGGTTTTTAAAGTTGCAACTTTTTATCGTGGTTAAAAATATTCTCAAACACGAAAAAAACTTTTTTTTTCATAGCGTCTTAAAAACGTACGAAGCAAACTTCTCGAAGAAGTTTTCCAATATCCATGAGGCAGTTTATCAATAATATGAAGAAATTTGCTCTCATAGTGGAAAATATTCGGTAGGGTGTGGGGTTTAAGCGGTCTTTAAACGTCATTAAATTAAAAAAGGTAGTTAGGATTAAAAAACGACTAGGGGAGACACCAAAATTTTATTGATAAACCGCATTATATAAAAAAGAAAAAAGTATAATGAGAATCTCATGAGTTTGCCTATCACTTAATGAAACATAGTCAAACTTTACATAAAATTAAACATTTTAAAATTATCTTTAAAACGAGGGATGATACCAACATTTTACAACTGAAAATTATTCTAGAAAAATTTTGAAAAAATAAATATTTTAAACACAATCAAACTTTACATGAAATTAAAACCAGGGCTGGCAAAAGGAACTAAATTGAAACCAAAATTTGTGTTTTTTACCTATTTTGTTTAATCCTGAACTAACATCAGTGCTACTCGGCATTGTAATTTTTTTCCAGAGTGTAATTAACCGTAATTTTGACATTCAGTTTTTTCCAGACCCTAATTCAACTCCCCAAAAACTTTTAATTTTATTCCAAAACTAAAACCCTTTCACTTCAACATTTAAATTCAGTTCCAAGATCAAAGTCAAAGATCCTTAAGAATTTAATTTTGTTTTTGGAACAAAAGTCAAATTCAGATGAACCGCTAACTTTGATCCGGAAATAAACACAATACCTTTCAACGATTTAGTTTCACTCCAGAATAAAGCCCAAATCTGAAGTCAACGGTTAATTTCTATCCGACGTGAAACTCGAGGCAGATGAATGAGTTTACTTTCCTCCTGAACTAAATACAGCTGATCTTCAACTGTGTCGGTTCCTCCGGAGTTTTATTCAACGCTGCTGGTCGCGCTCACTTCGGATCCGGAGTTTTATTCAAAGCTGCTGGCCTAGTGTAGTTTTGCTCCAGTGCGAACAGAGATGCTGTTCGTAGAGTGGAATAAAATTCCGAAGAAAAATGTCATTGCTTATCAACGGTTTAATTTAGTTCCTAATTAAGACTTTAGGATTTTCAGTCGTCTATTTTAGTTCCGATAATAAAATGAAATTTATTTTGACATTTTAATTTAATTGTGGATTAAATCTTTAGGATTTTTAATCGTCTATTTTAGTTCCGGTACTAAAAGTAAATTTATTTTGACATTTTAAATTATTTTCGGATTAAAACTTGATGTTTCTTAAAGATTAACTCTCAGTTTTGTTCGAATACAAAAATAAACGTAACTTTGGTCTTTCATTTTTGTACTAACACTAATCTGGATATTTTTACGACATATAATTTAGCTTTGATGAGAAAGCATATATAAGACAACCTCAAAAAGTATCAGATTTAAAAGGGGAGATATCTGTGGATATTTCCAGTGATAAATACAATTGAATCAAATGCAATTTTTAAAAAAATCCTGATTAATCAATTGTAATTGTGGGGGCATGATAAATAAATTAAATCAATTGTTATTTAGGGTACATGATCAACAATTACTGCCTTTAGTCAATGCTAAAAAGAGAAAACGTGCTTTTTACTGACTTTGATTGATCCTTCTTTAACCGATGGTTTACTGGTAAGGTAGGAGCTGTGAATGATGCCATAAATCATCGGTTCTTAAACTTTCGGTCGCCGCAGCCCCCCTTTATTTAACTGCCAGACATCGCGGTCCCCCAAGATTTCGAACACCCGGAGCAGTAAGCAGACTTTTTTCAGGGGGAGGGGCTGACATACCATTATTTCTAAGGTACCCCCTAATTTTCCACATTATGTTATAATTTTTCAATTAATTCAAGTTATAATGGGGATGGTCTGAGGATCTCCCCCCAAAAAATTTTGAAATTTTGAATCAAAAAGTAGTTTTTTAGTTCATATTTATTTGATACATTTTCTAGTTGAAGATAACTTCCCAAATAGTTTTTGGTTTGATTACCAACTTCTTTCAAAAACCATGAAAAAATAATTTTTAATTTTTTTACTTTTCTGTATCCATGCTGACTGACAACAGTTTTATTCCATAAAACTTTTTATTTTAAAATTAGGTACACTAGGAAGTAAAAAAGTTCAGTTTAAACCTGCACTGATCCATGGAATATTAATATAATATTTAATGTAATTTAAATCTAGGTTTTCTTTTTAAAACTTATTCCTTTCGAAAGGAATAATGTTTCTTTGTATCCACATAGATCAGTAACCAGGAACGAGCTGATCTTTGAGAAGCGTGATCCTTAAGCAAGATGACTATAAGGCTTAAAAGACCTATTCAGATATAAAATTTCATCCCTCTACGATAATATTAACCCGTGGACCCCCAGACCACCTTGGTACTTGTAACTCTATTATTACAACTCTATTTTATATCAAGTTTGTCAAAACACAAAAATTCTACCATAAAATCTATATCCGAAATCGGATGAGGCGTTCCAAAACGAGTTGAAAAGTAGGGTTTTTTTTACTTAAATTTCCAAAAATTTTCTGGGAGGAGCCCCCAAACCCCCCTTTTAGTAGTTGGAGCAGGATAATTCACTACCTTTTCTCTATTAAGATCATCAAGAAGATTAAAATTGGTTATGAAAATGCCCCCCAAAACCAAATCCTGGATCTGCCCCTGGTACAACCCTACACAACGACGTGGTAAATATCATTCCCGAGGTGTTGAAAACCTTCTCCTAAGTAGTATAACAAAGAAGGATTAAAGGGGGGTGGAGGGAAGACAGCCCCCTGATAAAACTGGTAAAGGTGGATGAAAATGTGGTGAAAACTGTTTTTAAGGGTCAAATATTCAAAAATTTTCCTCCAGACCCACTCTCTCTGTATATAGACACGGTGCTTGGAAATCCCCTGGCATTATACACCACCGTGGAGCGTGCTGTAAACTGCAATGCGCTTTGTCCTCAGCCGGGACCCATAAACGGCACTTTCCGAATCCGATACACCAGTGGTCTCCAACCCCTGGTCCGTGGATCAAATGGTACCGGCCCGCCGGCCGACTATTTCATTGAAAATTAATTTAAATTCCTATTTTTATACTCCAAATTAATGAATGAAATGAATTATAAATCGCTATATATTTATTTTTTGGTGTAACTGTATCGTGTTTTGAAAGCATGATTAAATACAATTAAATAATAAATCAAAATAATCTAGAATGTAAACAATCAACGCCCCCCCCGGCGGGGCGTGGTAAAATTATCAGACGTTGACCGGTCCGTGGTGGTAAAAAGGTTGGGGACCACTGCGATACACCACCTCAGATGCTTAAAATTCCACACAGAATATCCACAGCCTGGACCTGCCTCTGTCTTGAACGAAATAAACTTAATATGGAGTTTTGCTCCTGAACGAAATGTAACTTAAGCGACAGTGTTGAATTTCCTTCCAAAACTTAATTAATTAGTCTAGCTAAATTGAATTTAGTTCCAAAAACAAAATATATCTTCAGCGGCAGATGTAGAATTTGTTCATGAACAAAACTAATAAGTCGAGAAGTGTTAAATTTCATTCTAGAAAAAATATATTTCTAGTGATATGGTTGAATTATATCCTGGATTGAAATATTACTCAAATTCAGAGTTAGATTTCACTCTGTAGCAAAACTAAATTGAACCATCATCTTAAATTTCATTCCTGAATAAAGTTTAACTCATCACAACTGTTGATTTTTTATCTCGGAGTTATATTACAATCAATCCCAACCTTTGAATATTGTCCTGGATTGAAATCACACTCATTGAAAGCGTCGAACTCTACGCCGGAACAAAATAAACTCGTCTCTCAGCCATCAGCTCTACTCAGGAACTTAAATCCACTCTACGAACAGCTTCGCCGCTCCCGCCGGAGCAAAATTGCACTCGGCCAGCTGCTTTGAATAAAGCTTCGGATCCGAAGTGAGCTCGACCAGCAGCGTTCAATAAAATTCCGGAGGAACGTTGACGCGATCTTCCGCTCTGAGTTAAGCGTCGGAGGGAAGTTACCAACAACTAAAGCATTGACTTTAGTTCCTGGAGCATAAGTAAATGATATTTTAGCGAATTATTTTGTTCAGGAACTTAATTGTGCTTGTTACTTGGTACTGAGTATTGGAACAGGAACAGGTTCAAAAAAATCATTTTGTTCCTTTTGCCAGCCCTGATTAAAACTATAGCTGAAATGTATTTAAAACAAAGGGTTACAGGTTTGTTGGCAAAATTTATTGTAGAAAATCTACTACAAAAATTCACGAAAAATTTTTTATTAAATGTTGTCAAACTTAACATGAAATTAAACCTTGTAAAATTATCTTTAAAACGAAGGGCGACACCAAAATAAATAATTTAAACTTATGATATAAAATTATAATAAAAAAAAGGAATATTTGTTTAAATTAGACATAGTCAAACTTTACATTAAAGTTAAAACCTGTTAAAATTTAACCCTGTAAAATTACTGGTTTAAAAGTTAAAACCTGTAAAATTGTATTTAAAACTATGGGTTACAATTACACTAGCATTTTAATGTCAAAATTTTTGACATCAAAACTTAAATAAAAAATCAAGAAAAATTTGTTTTTGATAAATGTTGTCAAATTTTAAATAAAATGTTAATAAAACGGGGGTGAAAAACATTTTATAATTGTAACTTATTTTATATTTAAAAAAAATCATGAAAATTTTTTTATTTAACATAATCAAACTTTAAATAAAATTAAAATATGTAAAATTATTTTTAAAACGAGCGGTGAAACCAACATTTTATAATTGAAACTTATTTTATAAAAATAATTATGAAAATCATGAAAACATTTCTTACATAAAAATGTAATAAATTTCATAGACAAACTTTATATGTCCAACCTCCTCGGAGGCTCTGGCAACTTTTCTCCTCCATGAGTAGTGCATTTGATCGAATGGCACTGCTTTCTGGACAAGACAACAACAACAAACAACACAAACTTTACATAATATTAAAACGGATTATTAAAGGTTGTCAAACTTTAATTGAAATGGTATTAAACTTTGTTGAATTCTCTTTAAAACTAGGGTGATGTATAAAAATCCTAGTAAAAAATATGAAAAAAATTTATGAATTATAATAGTCAAACTTTAAACGAAATTAAACCTTTTAAAATTATCTTTGAAACTGTTGATGATGACAAGCAGCATTACATCGTGAAAACATATTTTATGAAATTTTTTTATAATTTATTGTCAAATTTTACATGAAATTGAGCATTTTAAAATTTCTTTGAAACGAGGGGTGACAACAACATTTAATTATTAAAACTTATGGTGTAAAATTATTATGAATAAACACGAATAAAATATTTTTATTAAACACTTACATATAGTCCGGTAACTTGGTGTCAAAAATGGGGTCAGTAGTTTTTTTCTCAACGGTTTTGTATGTTTTCGGGGGTGCTGAACCCGAATCTTAACTTTGCATACAAAATTTCGAAGTGCATTTTGGTAAATTTCGAAAAAACCCTAAAATTTAACCTTATTTTTTGTTTGTATACCGGAAAGTAGGGATTTCTCATGAAAATGTTAAATACAAAACACAAAGAAGATAAAACAAGCTACAAAATTGTGAATTACAACTTTTTAGTCAGACTAATAGTTTGGCAACTAGAGAGCGCTGAAAATAGGGCATAATTTTAGCATGTTTTCGAATTTTCACCAAACTGTCTTTTGAAATTTTGTATGCAAAGCTCATATTCGAATTCAGCACCCTCGAAAACATATAAAACCGTTGAGAAAAAAACTTCTGTATGTTTTCTTCAACAAGCGACTTACTTATCATTATACTATTGTCTTCTATTCAAACTGCGTTCTTAAGGAAAATTACTGAGGAAAATTTATTTAAATACTAAATAGAGTATATAAAGTGTTTATTTCATGTGAAAAAATATTAAAGAACAATATTATTATTAGAGACAATATTATTATTAGTGTGTTATTTAAAAAAAATACTTTTTTTAAGATGCAAGTTCGATTTTCTGGATTTTTCGGTACCAGGGCGAATTATACCATTTTCAGCACGCTCTAGCTGCCTAACTATTAGTCTCACAAAAAAGTTGCAATTGACAATTTTATAGCTTGATTTATCTTCTTTAATTTTTGTATTTAATATTTTCATGAGAAATCCATACTTTCCGTTCTACAAACAAAAAATCAAAAAATAAGGTGAAATTTTAGGGTTTTTCGAATTTTTGCAAAATGCACTTCGAAATTTTGTATGCAAAGTTAAGATTCGGATTCAGCACCCTCAAAAACATATAAAACCGTTGAGAAAAAAACTACTGTATTTTTTTCCTGAAAAAACTACCTAGTTACTGGACTAATAATCAAACTTTACATGTAACTAGAGTCCAGTGGTTCCCAACCTGGGGGCGATTTGTGTTATCAAGGGGGCGATAAATAAGGGAGGGGCGATTGGGGGGCGATGGGTATTTAAAGGGGGAAAATAAAATAGTACTGTATGACAGACTGTATTCAGACTTAATGTACCCAAATTAGTTTAAACCCTGTTTCTTAGGGTCAAATTTCCAAAAAAATTTTTAGGGGAGGACCCCCAAACCCCCCTTTTCTACTTGGAACTTAATTTTTCAAAACTTTTTTATAATTACTAGTTCATCAAAATCCTACCAAAAATATATGTCCGAAATTTGGAAGAGGTGTACCATACTAACTAGTTAAAAACCTGTTTTTTGGAGTCTTATTTCCAAAAATTTTCTGGGGGAGGACCCCCGGAACCGGGGCGATGGGCCACAAAAGGTTGGGAACCACTGAACTAGACCTTGTAAAATTATCTTTAAAACAAGGTGTGAGACCAACATTTTATAATTAAAATTTATTGTATAAAAATTGTTATAAAAATCGTGTGAAAGAAACATTTTAATAAACATAGTCAAACTTTACTTGAAATTAAACATTGTAAAATTTACTTAAAAACTAGGGGTAACACCAACATTAATTATTAAAACTTACGGTATAAAATTATAATAAAAAATAAATAATTTTTTAAAATAAACATCGCAACATTTTAAATAAACACTTACATTAAATTAAAACCTGTAAAATTAGGGGTTACAGTACAGTAGCAGCTTAATTTCAAAACCTATTACAAAACAACTATAGTGTATACAAAATGCAACGATACTGATGACGATTTCAGAGTACCACTAATTAGAGTCTTGGCATTAGGAGCCGATTTGATGCCGGCAATCATTGATGAATCGCTGCGAATCGCTGAATCGCTGAATTGATCGCTGAATTGAATCGCTGAATTGATTGAATCGCTGCGATGGCTGCGTTTGATGTCGACGCTTTTTCGGTCTCCGTCATTTATTGTTTTGAGAAGTTGAATAGTGTAATTGAATCAAAATGCAATATGAAAACGCCTGTTAGGGAGGAGGCAAAAAAGGCTAGCTTCGATTTGAAAAATTTAGTCTTTGATCTACTTGATGAATTCAAAGTTGCTCGATCTGAAGGCAAAGTTGAAGGGGCGTCTTGTGTGAATGGTGCCGATTGCTCTCCTGTTCCCGGCAATAAGGAAGTGCCCGTTTCCTCCGGATCGCCTGATTGCCGTATGATTTCTATGTTGAACGACCTTGGTAAACAATTTAATCAGATGAAAGAGGATGTATATTTAAAGATTGAAGCAATAAACAACAGACTTGGCTTAGAAGATGACAAGAAGGTAAATAATAACAAACCGGTTAGAAATCAGAAAAGTTATGCTGAAATCGCCAAATCGGCTCCTAATGCCAAGACTCTAATTAGTGGTACTCTGAAATCGTCATCAGTATTAAGGCCCGCTTCAAGATTTCCTAAGAGATCAGCTGTATTCGTTTCTAGACTAAGTCCATCCACTGAGGCGAGAGAGGTAACCGAGTTCTTGTCTACATTATCTTTAAACCTGTTGGTTTGTACAAAAATGAAAACTAAGTTTGACACCTATTCCTCGTTTCATTTGGAGGTACTTGAGAGTGAAGCTCACATGCTGCTTGATGAAGCAATATGGCCTGAGGGTAGTATTGTGAGTAAATTTTATGGAAGGTTAAAACAGGACCAAATTTTCGAATCTGTAAAAAACGCCAATCCTACACCTACTCTGGACCCTGTTACTGTGTCAGAGTCTTCTAACAACAATTGACTATCTGTTTGTTATCAAAATGTTCGGGGTCTCAGAACCAAGACAGGTGATGTGTTTTGCTCGGTGGCTTCTGATGATTTGGATGTGATTCTGCTTACTGAAACTTGGCTTTGTGATGATTTCCTGTCTTCCGACTTATTTGATGATAGATACATTGTTTATAGGAAAGATCGGGATTCTTCTACTAGTGTTTCCAAGCGTGGTGGAGGTGTACTGGTTGCAATTAGAAGGAACATATCAGCTGTTCAGGTCAATACGGACAACCTAAATCTTGAATGTATTTTCTTGTCTATTGATTTAAGGTATCGCAAAAAATTGCTTTTATGTATTGTCTACTTTCCTCCTGCTTCCAGCTACGATGTTTATAATAAGTTTTTTAGCTATTTTGTCACGTTCTCTTCTTATGAGAATATCTTTATTTGTGGTGATTTTAATTTATCTGTAGGTGAGAATTTTAATGGCCTTAATTGTCCTGATCATAAAACTAGAGAATTGTACAATTTTATGTGTTTATATAATCTAATTCAATATAATACTGTTCCTAATTTTAATAAGAAATATTTAGATCTGATCTTGTCTAATATTCAATCCTGTGATATCTCAGTTGATCATTCCGACAATCCGTTGGTTGCTGAAGATAACCATCACCCGACACTGCGTATTGTTGTTAGCTTCTTGACGGATCGTCACACCAGGCGCACTGGAGGTGTCAACAAATTTGACTTTAAAAAAGCTGATTATTTGGGTTTGTGGTCTCTGTTTTCCATGACTGATTGGAATTTTTTGAATTCATTCGATAATGTTGACTGTGCTGTTTTAAGTTCTTATGAATATTTAACTATGATTTTTGACCAAACAATTCCAATTAAAACTAAATCTAAAACTAAATTCCCATTTTGGTACTCTGGTAGAACTGTAGAATTGATAAGAGGAAAAAGTAGGATCCGTAAACTTGCACTTCATAACGGTGATCAGTCTCTTCTCGATGAATTTAGATCATTAAGATCGTCTCTTAAGAAAAGCATTGCTAAGGACTACTCTATCTACATAAAAAATACTGAACTTAATCTAATTGATGAACCTAAGAAATTTTGGTCTTACTTCAATAAAAACAAATCTTCACCTAATAAAATATTCTATAATGATAGTTACTATGAAAGTGATAAGGATATTGCTAATGCGTTTGCAGATTATTTTGGTACTGTGTACAAATCTAGCACAAGCTATGTAAAGGGATCTGGTGACTCAGGCTATATGCGTAATATGGTTGGGATCGAATGTGTTACTTGTGAGGATGTTTCAGAGGCTATTAAAAAACTAAAATCCTCCTCAACGATTGGAGTTGATAATGTACCGTCATTTATTGTAAAAGGATACGCTGAACATTTGATTTATCCTCTTCTTATTTTGTTTAATTTGTCTTTGAAAACTTGCACCTTTCCTGAATTATGGAAAAGGACGAAAGTTATTCCTGTATTTAAAAAAGGAAATCCCGAGGATTGTACGAATTATAGACCCATTGCAATTCTGAGTCCTTTTTCAAAAGTATTTGAAATCATTATATACAAAAAACTATTTTTCCAGGTCAGGGATCTAATTACACCTGCTCAACATGGGTTTATGCCAAAAAGGTCGACACTTTCTAATCTATACTGTTTGACAAAAAATATCATCTCTGCATTTGAAAGTGGGAAGCAGGTGGATGTTATCTATACTGACTTTTCCAAGGCCTTTGACACAATTGACTTTGGCATCCTTCTAAGAAAATTTCAAAATATAGGCTTCAATACTAATTTAATTGATTGGTTTGCCTCTTATTTAAATGACCGGTTGCTTTATGTTTTCTTCAATAGTGCTGTTTCTACTGAGTTTACAAATAATACTGGTGTTCCCCAGGGATCGAATTTGGGTCCCCTTCTTTTCATTCTATTTATTAATGATCTTTGTGAAAAATTAGAATTTAGTGACTATTTATTATTTGCTGATGATTTAAAATTATTTAAAGAGATTCAAACTGTAAATGATGCTGAACTACTGCAAACGGATCTCAATCATTTGTATACATGGTGCTCTGAAAATAGGCTTTTCTTAAATATTTCTAAATGCAGTGTAGTTAGTTACTCACATAGGTCTCAGCCTTTAAACTATGTTTACATGATCAATAATAGCAGTTTATTGCGTAATGTTGTCATTAAGGATTTGGGTGTTACATTTAATACTGCCCTTGATTTTTCTCAGCATATAGATAATATTGTTTCTAAAGCTCATAAGGTTCTTGGTTTTCTTAAGCGCAAGACAGCAAATTTTTCTAATCAAATAGCTTTAAAGTCTTTGTATTGCAGTCTTGTTCGTTCTAATTTAGAATACTGCAGTCCTATCTGGGATCCTTACTATAACAATAAAATTAAAGTTATGGAACAGGTACAGCTCCCGTAAAAAAAAAGGTTACAGTGGGGTTTGTGGGCGAACCACTTGGGTTAGGAAGACAAAAGAGGTGTCATTTTTCCTTGTTTAGAGTATTCTTTAACCTAAAAAATTTTCGAGTCCTTAGGGGGTCGTCTTCATATTAAACGAAACACTAACTTTTTTTTTCAATGGGGACCCCCAATTATTATGAGATTTTCTGAAAGGTCATCCCTCAAAACCATTAAATACCCAGTTTCATCCAGATTGATTCACAATTAAAAAATTTTTGAAAAAATAAAAAAAAATAAAATTTTTAAAATCATGAAATATTTTTAGGGAAATCGATTCAGGTAGTAATTTTATGAAGAAAGCCAAAATTTCAATCGATTTCACCGAATAGTTTTTGATAAAAACGAACTTTAATCTTAAGGGGCCGTATACCGTTGCCGAATGCATACCGCAAATGTTCTTTCTCGTTCGTTTTTATCAAAAACTATTCAGTGAAATCGATTGAAATTTTGGCTTTCTTCATAAAATTACTACCTGAATCGATTTCCATAAAAATATTTCATGATTTTAAAAATTTAATTTTTTTTATTTTTTCAAAAAAATTTTAATTGTGAATCAATCTGGATGAAACTGGGTATTTAAGGGTTTTGAGGGATGACCTTTCAGAAAATCTCATAATAATTGGGGGTCCCCATTGAAAAAAAAAAGTTAGTGTTTCGTTTAATATGAAGATGACCCCCTAAGGACTCGAAAATTTTTTAAGTTAAAGAATACTCTAAACAATGAAAAATGACACCTCTTTTGCCTTCCTAAACCAAGTGGTTCGCCCGCAAACCCCACTGTAACGTTTTTTTTACGGGAGCTGTACAAACCAAATTTACAAGGTACTTATATTTCAGGACCTCTCATATTAGTTCTCTTGATTTATCTTCTTCGCATTTGCTCAATATTTTTAATATTCCTTGTTTAAAGTCTAGACGAGAGTTATCTTGTATTTTATTTTTCTATAAAGTTTGTAATAATCATATTGATTGCAATGAAATACTAAGTGGCATAAATTTTTCGGTGCCCAATAGATTTTTAAGGAATCATCATTTATTTAAAAATACTCTCAGCAAACGTAATTATATTGATAATTTCTGTCTTTTTAAATTTTATAGAATATACAATTGTATTGGTTTTAACTTGGATATTTTTAATATGTCTCTTCTTACTTTTAAAAATGAATGTTCTGTTCTTTTAAATTGTTAGTGTACATTTCTTTTTAGTACTTTGTAGTGTATGGTTTTTTTTTTGTTTTTTTTTACTTTCTCTCCGCACTGTAATTGGGTCGCTGACCTGTTGTGTGTGCTTAATAATAAATAAATAAATAAATAAATAAAAATCAAGAAAATTTTTGAAGTAAATATTGCCAAAATTTACATGAAATTATGCATTGCAAAATTATCTTTAAAACGAGGGATCACACCAAAATTTATAATTTAAACTTAATTAATAAAAATTGGTGGAATTCTTTTTATTAAAAACATAATCAAACTACATATTTCATTACATTTTACATATGACCTTGTAAAATTATCTTTAAAACGAGGGGTGACACCAGCGTTTAATTATTAAAATAACGTTTTAAAGTTTATAATTAATATTAACGTTTTATAATTAAAATTTATTGCATAAAAATAATTATAAAAAAAATTATGAAAAGCATTTCTTTTTCTTAAACATAGTCAAACTTTGCATGAAATTGAAACTTGTAAAATTTTACTTTAAACTAGGGGTTACTATAACATTTTATCGTCAAAATTCATTACATAAAAACTTATATAAAAATCAAAATTTTTTTTATTAAATATTGTCAAACAATAAATGGAACTTTAATGAATGAATTTAATGGAACTTTATTATGAATTATTTAATGGAATTAATTATTATTAATTTATTATCTAAATTAAATGGACCTTGTGAACCTCTTTGAAACGAGGGGTGACACCAACATTTAATTAATTAAAAAATCTTGAAGAAACTTTATTAATTATACTCAAACTTTAAATGAAATTAAAACTTTTAAAATTCTTTTTAAAACTATTATTGCCACCAACATTTAACATTTTTGACAAAGAAAAATCATTAAAATTTTTTTATTAATTATTTTCAAATTTTCCCTTGAAAATGAATCTTGTTTAATTTTCTTTAATACAAGGGGTGACACCATCAATTTATTGTTAAAAACTTATTTTATAAAAATTATTACACAGGGTGTTTCCGATAAGTGTTTCATAGCTTCTAGGGGGATAGTAGACACATAGACGAGTCAGAATCGATTTGGGGGTCCCAGACCAAATCCCAGGGAGTTAAAAAGGGAGCGACACCTCAAAAAAAATTATTGAAAAATTTAATTTGTAGAAGAACTACTATTGGTAAAATATTCAATCGGTAGCAACTTACCAAATGCTAGTGTTAACCCACCCAGAAGATTCAAAACTATAGGAAGCTTAAAAAGGATCATCTTTGTGTCTTTAGGAGTACGAGAGAACTGAGGTAATATAAAGATATTCTTAAACCCCTTTTACAGGTGGTGATTCTCCCATCTGAATTTTTATGTTTGAATTACAAAAATGAGGATATTTATTAAAATATCCTCATTTTTCCTCATCAAAATTTCCTAGTTTTGTGAGCTTTATAATACTAGATCGATAGGAGGACATATTAAAGCTCACAAAACTAGGAAATTTTAACTAAAATAACCGTAAGTAATGAAACGCGTTAAAGAATTACTGGCGAGTATGTTGAAATACAAGCTGCTGCACTGCTCTCGGGCAAGCGGTCGTCGCTTCGTTGGAAGGAAGAATCTTCTCCCCGAACGAGCTCGATGCGATGATGGCTTTCCTGCCTGCCTTTTCTCGTAAATTCATAAAGTTTTGAATGTTTGCAGAATTTTTGTAATAAAATTATTTTTTGAATGTTTTAAAGTGAAGGGAGCATGGCAATGGAAACTCACAACTTGAAAAAATTTTTAATACTTTTTCATTTATTTTAATTGATTGGCTTATCTGGGGGTTCTCGTGCTCGATCATATTCTCCTATGGACGAGCCGCCACTGGATAGTTAAATTCTACTTTTTTAATCTATGAATGAGTTTTCTCTTTTAATAATATTAGCAAATTTATTTAGTGTAGAACCAACGTATATACGATAAATCCGGTCAGTGCAAAAATCGGTCAGCAAAAACCGTTCAATAAAAAACAAATTTATTACATGTGTAAAGCTATCAGTTTTTTTTGAACGGATTTTATTGACCGGATTTTTCGCGACACCGAACCAACAATTGAATCATCAGTTTGAAAATAGAAGAGTCCAAAAATTGGCACACACACAATTTGTCTTTTTATGCTAAAAAATCTCCAAGCATCGCTCTACGCATAAAGAGCAAAAGTAACTTATCCGCAGATATGGCCTGTTGAATTCGGCGGAGCGGAATATTTATGTTCGTTCATTGTACTTTTTGATTTAATTTAAAATAAGGATAATTGAATCGTCAGTTGGAAGAAGGGAATAAGTCCAAAAACTAAGTTTTGAGAAAATCGAAAAAAAAAAAACTGTATAAGTAATGGAATTTTCATTGTATAACCAATAAATGTTTACTGGAAGTTTAGAACCCTATTTAGAAAACAGAGTAGTCCTCAAAATAAATATAAGTATATTCAAAAATATTTTACAGTCAAAATAAGTTGATGGACTTTTTCCCACTCTTCCACCTTATGAAATGTTTCTGATGGAAAAAAAACTTTAAAAAACACTTAAATTCACATTTAAATTATATTTCTCCTTACTTTACACCACAAAAGGGTGAAATAAAAAGAATAAGACAAATATAATTCAAAATTATAGTGAAACTGGGTCATTAAAGCAGTATCAATGGAGTGAGAGTCAAACATTCCCTGCATAAAAAAAAAGTTTAAAAAACATTGAAATTAAGAGAAAATTTTATTTTAACTTTGATTAGAGCACAAAGAATAATAAAAGAAAGACAAATCAACTTTCATTCCAAATTAACTAAAAAAAAATACAATGAATGGACATCGATTTCACAACTTCAAGGGGCGATATCTCCCTATAGGGGTTAGTTATTTTTCTCCTCTTTTCACCCATGTGCAGAACAAAGCTTGGAGATCGTTTTGAGCACAAAAAGTCAATTTGTCATTTTGGGACTTATTCCCTTCTTCAAACTGACGATTCAATTGGTATTTCCTTTCTTATTATTTCTTTTCAATTTTCAGTTCTTATTCAATTTATTAGTTATCCTTAATTTTCTCGGATATACGAAAAAACCGTTCAATGCAAAAACCGTTCAATAAAAAACAAATTTATTACAAGTGTAACGCTATGAGTTTTTTTGTTTTTTGAACGGTTTTCGTCTGAACGGTTTTTGCATTGAACGGTTTTTTCGCGTCACCATTTTTTCTCAAAGCTTGGTGTGTAGACAGTTTCCTTTTTTATACAATCTGTGGGCCAGGCTGAAGGTTACTTTCGAAATCGAAAACGGAACCCCGTGAATTAAATTTTGGCGCCATCTACTTACATAATTTTGAGCTAAATATTTTTTATTGTCTTAAAAAAATCCCTCAAACGTGGTATGCAGAAAATGAAGACCGTTTTTTATTAGGTTATTTTATAGGTTTTATGAATTTTTAAATTACGAACCTCAGCTCACCCCCAAAAAGTTACTTTAGGATTTGTTTTCATTTTATTTGTGGCAATACTAGGAATTTGTGTTTTCTTTAGTTTCGTTTTCAATATTAACTGTTGACTGCGACAACCAAGGTCGAGAAGGACGAATGCCGTCTGCTATTATTTGTAATCTGGATTGAATGTTGCATGTAGTCTGTCAGTTGACCTGTGATCATCTGTCACGTACAAAATCCCAGCTACAGGTTTGCATTTTGTAAACCGATTACCCTATAAACACATCTTCTCATCTCCTTCATTGTGCAGAGCCGTTTTCAGCCAGCTAGTCGTTAATATTTTGGAAATTCATCTACTTTTTCAACATGACAGATCGCTACTCTAGGGCTGATACCGGTGCTATGTTGTCTCCCGAAGCCGATGATAACAAAATCAAACCTTTCTGTAAAAGCAGAGAAGGCCATGCTGCTCCTAGGGGCTCGTTTAGTGAAAAGAAAAATCGCGCGATTGGAGTTTTCACGAGCGGTGGAGATTCTCAAGGTAAGATGTCATTTAATAAGTTGTTGCTTTAAGAAATGGTATTTTACAAATGCTTATGGCATTATTTGTATTGCTTAGTAAATACTTGTGCTAGTTATTTGAATACATTTATGAACTGAAGTACGATTTTTATTTTTCTTTACCTATGTATGAACCTCTTAGGTATGCAAATATAAGTTCACTTTGTAGTCATTAGTATATTTGTCTCCCTGATGCATTTGTATGCTCTTATAAACACATCACTTTTTATGTATTCTGTCTCATACATTCTTTGTCATTCACATGAATTTTTATTTAGTTCTTGCCTCTCACTCTTAAAATTGAAATATTCAGTGTTTGTGTGCTTGAAAGTTTAAATTCAGTTCCGTTATTTGTTATTTGCCAACTTGTTAAATAACTCCTAGCTTTATTGAATGCCAACAATAAAATTATTTTAAAAAATTACTAACCACTTATAAAAATACATGTATATAATTGTGTATGCAGTTATATCAATAAGTTATTACATGTGTAACAATTAAGCTGTATTTGAATATTTGGAAATTTTTAACATGATAAATGGCAAAACTGAACCAAAGTTAACTTATATTTTCAATAGTTAATGAAGGAGATCAAATACCAAATCACAGATATAAAGGTAAAGGATCAAATGACCTCTGTTGGGGTCATAGGCATGTTAACCAGCAGTGGCGTAGCCAGAGGGGGGATTTGGGGATATATTCCCCCCGAAACTCAGAAATTTTCCTTTTTTTACCATAGGAAACCACTAAAAATACTCCATATCCCCTCCCGAAATATCAATATCCCCCTCCGAAATTTTTTTCTGGCTACGCCACTGTTAACCAGTCCAAAAATTTCCAAACTGAAGACTAAGTAGTCAAATGTATGAACTCTGGATATTTATACTTATTAAGATATTAAACTTTCCACCAGATACAAAAAGTAATTTAATCACTGTACTGAACTTGTAGCTTTTTTATGTTTGGACAAGTGTGTAATGCTTATTGAATATTAAGTTTCATAATTTTTTACGTACTATAATGGATTTGATGCAATAATTCTGGTATGTAACTAAATTGTTCAAACTGGAAGATGAACTTGTTGAAGCTTTTCAAAGTTAAGATTATTTTTATTTATTCAGGTATGAATGCTGCCGTCCGAGCTGTTGTTCGTATGGGAATGTATATGGGAGCTAAAGTATTTTTCATCAAAGAAGGATATCAAGGTATGGTTGATGGAGAGGCTTACATTGAAGAAGCAACCTGGGTTAGTGTTTCTGGCATCATTCATAAGGTATGTAAATAATGATTTATTCCTGCTTATCTTATAATAAAATATCATAGTGGGATGCTTAAATATAATCCCATTAATCATTCAGGAACTGTCAAATTCAGCCTGTTTTTAGATGCAGTGGCACGGTCGATGGGGCAATACACAAAAACAATTGTAACACAGTGCTAAACATGGTTACACAAGGATGAATTATTGATACAGGCCTTGAAAGTCTAGGTTTATATAAAACTAAGTATTGTTTTTTAGAATATACTTATCAATGAATTTTACTGAAGAATGTTACCTAGACTTATACTAACAACTTTTCTTGTCAGTGATGTCACACACCACATGAAAGAAACAGATCGTCTGTTGAGTAACAGGGCGGAGCTTTCATAAGCTGAGAAAGCAAAATAATAACTAACAACAAGCAACAAAATAATAATAAAACAACTATTCAAGTTGTAAGCATTCCCGTGCACTAGAAAAGAAAATAAATCAACAAAAGATTGAATAATTTGCCAAATGGCGCCAACTTCAAATATCGGAAGATCGCAAACTGTTTGGGGGCTCTTATTGGCTGGCACTTTAAATTTAAATGTACAACACAAGAATACTCTTGCTCACTTTGTTTGCAGAATATTCTTGGCTTTATCTAAGTTAACTTATGTTTATCCTTTGTGAATAAGCAATTCATTCTTTAGTTTATTAACGATTGTATTCATTGCTAACCTGACTGACGGTTAACCGGGAGTTAAGCATCTGATTGGCTGTTAAAGAAGGATAACTAGTTTTCCAATAATCTGAGATTTCACTGCCCGTCAGGTTAGCGGTGAATTGGTTTCAAGTGGGATTGTTGCTTATTCAGTCTTCAATGGGATTTTGTTGAATACTGATCAATTTCATAAGGTTTTCGTGCTTCCATGTAGTATGCTTTCATACAATATTAATTATTCTTACTTAGGGTGGAACTGTGATAGGGAGTGCTCGATGCAAAGAGTTCACTAGCCGTGCTGGAAGGCTCAAGGCAGCTGCGAATTTAGTGAAAAATTGCATCACAGATCTGGTAGTGATTGGTGGAGATGGTAGTTTGACTGGTGCTAATATTTTTCGTCAAGAATGGTCATCTCTATTAGACGAGTTAGTGGAGACTGGTAATTATAGTTTTTTTACTCAATTCCTTTTAGTTCTGCTTGTACGTGTATGTAAACAAAATAAAGAATGAACAAATATTGGCATTCAGGGTTGTATCCAAAGGGGGGTTATAGTATTTACTCTCCAGAAATTTTGATTATTTATACATATACTCTTCCCCTCTTGCAAATTCAGCTGCATTTAGGGGAAAGTCCTCATTGGGTGTCATCCTAATGGTCACAAATTTCTGAAAGTGAGTTACAGTATTACTTTTGAATTAGTACTATAAACTTCATAAAATTTCTCCCATTTTAGATTAAAACTTGTTTTCTCCACAAAATTTTAAAATCAATTACTACCACATTATTTGAATTATACCTGTTACTTTCAAGGAAAAACTGCATTTATATCATATGTAGGCATTAAGACTATTAATGTCTACATTATGATATAAATCAAATGTAGTTTGTATATATAAATGTAAAAGAAGGATCTCGGAAATAATTTTGAGCCAATTCCCCCTTCCCCTGAAACAAAAGTTGTGGACCATTTAGTTGTCATCTCAATCTGTGATGGATTGGGGTTTCAGAGGCTTATAAATTACACAAAGAATTATATTAATTTAACAAATATTAACCAAAAAGACACTTTTAAAGGTTTATCCATGAGATGATAACTTTTAAATGCCTGTTTATTATTTGATTGTATCTTTAAAACTTGTCAATTTACTGTAGGACGATCTAAAAATTGATCCAGTTAAGAGGGATTTTTAAGACTTGAAATTCATTATTTGCTTTAGTAATTATGAAGAAAACTCAAGAAATATTTGTTCATTAAAGTATTTAGTCACCACCCTGTTAGATTTACATGCATATGATTTCTATAGGTGTCATAACGGCTGAGAAAAGATCTGAATGTGGCCACCTCAACGTTGTTGGAATGGTTGGTTCGATTGATAATGATTTTTGTGGAACTGACATGACAATCGGAACTGATTCAGCATTGCATCGAATCATTGAGTCAATAGATGCTATTGTTACAACAGCATCTAGGTATGAAAATTTAAAACTCTTGAAACATACTTGATGTTCTGAATATTAGCAATAAATATTTTTACTGAAATTGGAATGATTGCAATATGTAGTGTATCTAATTAGACACCAGAAAATATTAATGCATTTTTTGCGTTAAATTTTTAAGTAAACTAATTTTATAAGATTAAGTCTCACATTATCTTGCACAAAGTCTCACAATATCTATATACAAAGGGTACTCTAAGCTCTTAAACTTAATTTTTTTTGTACTTTTCATTGAAAAAAATATTTTCTAAAAAGTAAGGTCTTCATTATCCAGATTTTAAAATTGTACATCTTTGTCATATTTGAATAATAAAATGAATGGTTGTATGTAATTCCTGTTTTACATTTTATTTCAGTCATCAGAGGACATTTATTTTAGAAGTTATGGGACGTCATTGTGGGTATGTCCACATCAACTAGTTCCTTTTAACTATATTTACTTCTGTTTAATGTGGGTTAAGACTGCATTTCTATCTGTGTAGGTATTTGGCATTAGTGGGTGCCTTGGCCAGTGAAGCTGATTTTGTATTCATCCCTGAATGGCCACCAGAGAGGGACTGGCCTCAAACTCTTTGCAGGAAGCTACTGCAAGTTGGTTTTAATGCTTCTTTTTTAACACTTTACAAAAACTCTGTAATTTGTTAGAAGAAGCATAATTTTGATTAAAAATTCAGTACACTCATTGAGAATTTCTAAAATTATCAAAAAGTTTTTGAATCCTTTTCATCTGTAAAAAAGGTATTTGCTTTTAAATGTAGTTTATGATACTATACCTGAACCTTCAAAACAATATACTTATCATAAGAAGTTAATAATGTGTAGATTTTTTTTGAAGTAACATCTTCATTATTCAGATTTTGAAATCCTGGAGTCGATTAGTTGTAAAGTTATCTCTTTTTCAGGAACGTGCCAATGGTCAGAGATTAAACATCATTCTTGTTGCTGAAGGAGCTCAAGATAAAGATGGTAATCCAATATCTGCTGAGCAGGTGAAGAGGGTATGTGTCAAATTATCTATTCTTGGTCTATTATCTACCTATCACCAGAATTTTCCATTTTGGGGGGGAATCTGAAATTGAAGTATCATTAGGTTGTACGATATATTCAGCTTTTTAGATACACCAGTTCCTTTAAAAAGCTGCTATTTGGAACAAATATCAAATAGAAACCAAACAATTCAACTAAAGCATAATTGATACATCTAGTTGGTACAAAAATCCACTTAAATTAGTACTAATGACTCAGTCCAGGGTTCCCACGGGTCAGGGAAAACCTGGAAAAGTCAGGGAATTTAAATTTTACCTATAAAGTCAGGGAAAATTGCTTATTTTATCTAAAAACCTGGAAAAATCATCAAAAATACCTGGAAAGTAAAAATTTTTAATGTTTGCGTGTCAATTTTGGCTTTAGTCAGTGAATAAATAGTAAATTTATTGAAAATTATGTGTTAAAAAATGCAAGAAGTATCTGAAAAATTCGGTGAATCGCTAGTTCTTTTACCGAAAAATCTTAAAAATTGAGACCTGGAAAAGTTGGGGTATTTTATTTCTGAAATTGTGAGTGGGAGCCCTGTCAGTCCCTCCATGTCCCAATTTAGCGTGAACTAATTAAAAAGCAAAGCTTTGCCATTGTCATTGTCTTTAGTCATTGTTTGTATTTATTTGTTTTTCAAATACATTTCATAATCTTCCTAATACTTTTAGGTTATAGAAGATAAACTTCAGCAAGATACAAGAATCACTGTCCTTGGACATGTTCAAAGAGGAGGTAGTCCTTCAGCATTTGATAGAATATTAGTAAGTTAATTGAGTAAATCCTTAAAAGGATTTTTTCATTAAATTAGTTCAACTGTAGTTTTTTAATTTCATTTAAATATTTATTAGATCACAAAGTATCTTTGTCATAATTTCTGTTATTTTATTTTGATTTATCTTAATAATTAATTTATATAAATGTAAACTTTATAAAGTGATTATTTTTAAAAGTCTGTGGACATGCTTCTAGTTTATTTAAGCTTATTTGCTAGTACATCAACAGTTTTGTATAGTCTTCACCTGTGTACTTTTAACTTCAAAACATAATCATACATGGTTTTCTTTTAAATTTTAGTCACAAATTTTAAAAACATTTAATTTTCCTTTTGCAAGACAGATAAGACACTATCTCAAGTGTAAGAAATTTTTCCTACTCTTAAAAATTTAAATTTGAAATTACTTAATGTGTATTATTAAGTAAAGACTGAAAAAAGGTATTCTGTTAAAGTTTTTGCTCAAATTATAAAATTTCCTTTGTTTTGAGTTTGGAAATTTATACAATACTAGATTTCAGTTGCTATTTACTAACACAGCATAGCAATTAAATTATATCCAGGTTTTTTATTACCTGAAACAAATTTGATTGATGCAATCAAACCTGGACCAACATTTTCATTCTACTTAGACAGGTTTGATGTTATTTTGTTCCATTTATAAAGAATAATTCCACTTAAACAGGTTTGATTTTATTTCATTATATATACTTATCCAGGCAATCTCTTGCATTTCCTTTACCTCAAATCTTCTTATATGCAATGGCATTGCGTGTATAGAATCCAATATTGCTTCCACAAAATTAGATCTCAAGATATTCAGAAGTCAGAATTGCCCTAAAAATGTTAGTTTTGGACTTGAAAAAGAAATTTTCAATTCCACTTATGCAGGTTTTTTACAGATCCACTTAAATAGGTTTTTTTTTATCTCTAGCCATTGGGACCAGCACTTTTATTATGTTTATTGAGGAATTCTACTTATCCAGGTTTGACTGTATTTAATTTTTGTTCTTATTTATTACACTACCTCAAAATTGTTCTTGCTCTTAGAAGTGGAGAAAACGTAAAGCTCGATGCTCCTTCCTGGAGATTTGTCATCAATAAAATTATCAGGTGAATTTTTGATATTTTGTGGATGAACCTGTTTGAAACCACATCTTGCTTATCCACCTTCCAAAACTCCCCTTTTCCTTCTCCCAAAATATTTCTCTACTAACAGATGTCTCTGAAACAACCATGATGCAGTACAGTTTTAGTATCTATTCTTTATAGACTTAAACCTTTCTAATTAAACGTGATTTGTATCTTGTAATTGTTTTAAGAACTTGTGTGATAGTTTTAAAACGGTCTAGATTGAATGAATATGCCATTCTTCTTCTTCATATATTTGTGTTCTTTTATTTACATCCTGTTTGTTTATTGTAATTTTAAAGTTGTGATTTTTGTTGCATAATAGGAAAGATTATTACAAGTTTGTGTTTAGTGTCATTAAAATTATACTCAAGATATATTTTCAAAAAAGGTTTTTTATGTATTACTGCCATTAAAGTTATTTTGTTAGAATGATAATAGTTTTATTCTAGCCCTTTCAAATGTAGACCACCTAAGATTTCCATCCTCTTGAAAATTTAGGTTGGTCAGGACTGAAAGAGTTAAAACATACAATGTCATTAAAGTTAAAAACTTATATATTAGTTAGGATCAAATAATAATTTTGTTTTGAAACAGAAGCTTATATCCAAAGAGTTACCAAGCCAACTTATTCAATAATCATTTTTCTAAAGCAATTTTAAAAAAAAATTTAAATGAGGAATTGTGTCAGTATTGACATTACAGTGTATTTTGGTGAAGTTTATTGTTAAAGTTAAAGCAGTCTGGTCTATTTGTTAGAGCCAAAAATATTTACTCCTTTGGTGCATTTCCTTTTGAGCAGTTATTTCTTTTAAACTGTAGGGTTGCCGTATGGGTGCTGAAGCCGTCCATGCTTTATTGGAAGCTACCCCCGATTCTGAAGCTTGTGTTGTTTCCTTAGATGGTAATCAAGCTGTAAGAGTTCCCCTCATGCAATGTGTGGAGAAGGTAATTACTGCTACTTGATTTTATGAAAGATAAATCTGAAGCCTTTAATAGACTAGTTTTATTTCCATTTAGACAAAAGCTGTTGGTGCAGCTATGAATGTGAAAGAATGGGAAAATGCTGTTAAACTGAGAGGAAGGTAATGAAAACCTCCTACTGTTTTATTTAAAATGCATGTTTTTCTGTTTAAATTCTTGTATGGCATAATAAACAGGTCATAAAAATACATGGTGAATTTTATAGGAGCTTTGAACGAAACTTACAAACATACAAAATGCTCACAAGATTGAGGCCCCCTAAAGTTGTTTTTGACGAGCTTGTTCACGGAAAGGTATGTAGGTTCATATAAGTAGTGTTTAAATACAGTGATTATTTTGAATATAATTGAATGATTTTAAAATTTTTGATAGTTATAAATTATTTATTGATTTATAGATTTGGTAAGTAATATTTGAATTGATTTAATATTTATTCTTAATAATGTCCATCGTAAAATAAAAATGTTTAAACCATGATTTAATTGTTTTAATTTATCTGTTAAAAACATAATTTAGTTTGTCATGTTAATTGCTTGAAAGTATAGATTAACTTTTAAATTATTTCATTTGCTTTTCTCATGGATTATAGAAAGTAAGTAAACTTTCTTCTTATAAAAAGATCTTGATGTCAAAGATGTGATTTTGTTTACTTTGTATTTTTACATTAAAACTTACTATGAGCCTAAAACTTTCTTGTAAAAGTCATTTGTGTTGTTTTTAGTTATAGTTTCACAATTTAAAATGGTGTGTTGAGTTTAAAATTCATTTTGAGTTGCAATTTTCTGCTTTTATTTAGGTACTAGCGGTACCCGCCGTGCGTTGCTATGTCTTAAAATAATTATGAAAACAAATTAACATTTACTGTTAGTATGTTATGCATTAAAACAAAATTTTTGACATACACTCTTCGCAGTTCGGCTTGTGGAAACGTCTCGTTAAGTCTAGCTACTTTCATAGCTCGAGCTTTATTAGAGCTTTGGGAAATATTAGACGTAGGCTTTCGCGGCATAATTCTTAGCAGGTACTCTTTTCCTACACTTCCAAAAAACAAAATCTCGCTTCAAAACTAAATCACATCGTCCCGCGCAAAAACAAAATCACCTTTAAATTGGAAATTGGGGTACATAGAGACTTTTGCTAACCCATCCACGTTTAAATATTGAAATCAATAATTATGATGCCAAAAGAGTGCAAAAACTCTCGAAAACAAAGTGACTCTTTGTTTTTGGTATTAATACTAAAAATTAAATAAAACACAAAATAAGTAGATTTTGTTCCAATATTATTATTTTTAATTTATATAATTATTTTTTTATGCTTTGAAATTGGTTTTCTATCAATTTTTTTTGCTTTAATTTCAAAATTTCATAGAAAGGATATTAATAAAATTGCCTAGTAACTACAACACTGGTACAGTAACGAACCCTTTATCCGGGAACCCAAAATCCGGCTCGCGTGTATAATTTGTTTTTTTATATTTTGAAGAATTTTTAGTGAGTAAAAGCTGTTACGACGCGCAATGGTTGAGCTCGCCTTTTGCGACATCATCTCGGTGCGGAATGGGACGATTCGGCGCGGGCCGACACGGCCGAATAGTATCGTCCCCGCGCTTAAACGGCCGTACCAAAATCGGCTGCTGCCTTGCTATGGGTTCTTGCCGCGACGACCCACGTGCTTTGCCGGAAGTTTATTTAGCTGAATCCGTTACGATTGGAACTGAGTATGTCGTTTCAGCGGGTATTTTGGTTTAACTAAAGCAGCTGAGTCTTGAATGGCGTTTTTTCCAGAACGGACCCGAAATCTGGAAAATTCCGAAGTCCGGGATGATGTCGGCCCCGAGCTTGCCGGATAAAGGGTCCGTTACTGTACTACTAAAGTTTCCTATTATTGGCTTGCATGACTGGTAAAACAGGTTTTCAAACACGGAAAAATAAGTGAAAAAAGAAGGAAAAATGGGAAAAAAAAGAATGAAGGACCGATTTTCTCCTTATAAATTATAGCCTATGTGTTATTCTGATGTATAAGCTACATTATTGTAAAATTTCATTAAAATCAATTCAGTAGTTTTTGCGTGAAAGAGTAACAAACATTCACAATTATAATAGTAGTAGGATGTTTATAAACATTTGCTGCTAATTTAGATTTACAGTCAGTATTGCTTTATGTTAACTCTTTTTTCAAAAATTAGACGGATAGCAATACCAGATTTCTAATAGTGATTTGGGTCACGAGCAGCAGATCATTAAAATCACACTATATAGTTTAAGAAAAATCTGGGTTTAGAGGGAGTAACTGTTCAAAAACAGTGTTAGACTGCTTTACAGCTATAAAAAAACTATTTTAAATCTATTACTGTTAAAAATTTTTAAAATTTATTCCACTTACAATTTACCAATACAATTCATAAATTAATAATATATTATAAGTTATGAATTATATTTTGGCTTGTATTCCAAATTTCCCATTTTATGTGAATCAATTGCAGAAATACATCTGTAAATAGCACACAGAAATTGAGACCTGCTCAGTTCATTTTGATATGTTATTTGATAACTTTAAGTTCAATTAAATGTTGTATTTACATAATTTTTTATTTGTAAATTAAAGTATTTGGCATGTGCATTAGTCCCTATTGTCTAACAGATTGTGATTTTAATTGGTTAGAAAGGATATACATTGGCAGTGATGCACATAGGTGCCCCTTGCTGTGGTATGAATGCTGCTGTCCGATCTTTTGTGAGAAACTGCTTATTTAGAGGAGACACTGTCTATGGTATCCATGATGGCATTGATGGACTCATTGAAGGGAATGTAAGTCACCTCTTAAAACATCTTTCAAAGTTTAAAAGACGTTTTTAAGTGTGAAATTGAAAGTGGTTTGGTTGTTTAATTTGTGAGTTTTCTTTAGGTTCAAGATATGAAATGGTCTGATGTGACTGGTTGGGTAGGTCAAGGAGGTGCATTTTTAGGAACAAAAAGGTAAGTTTTGCTGAGGGTTTTTGGGTTTTATGTAATATGAATTCTTTTGAAAACTTTTTAACAGAGTATGCACTTTGTTTTTAGAACTCTACCAGATCAGTACATGGAGCAAGTTGTGGAGCAGTTTAAGAAGTTTAAATTTCAAGCACTTCTTGTTATTGGTGGATTTGAGGTTGGTAAATTTTTCTGAACCTCTGTATATTAGCTAACTGGAATTTTCAGTAATTGTTTTTGCGACTATCAAAATTTGCCACCACAGAGAAAAATCCTAACAGAGGGTCCAAAACGACATTTTCAAGAGTTGGATGGATATGAGGGCACCACGAGGAACTATAAATGATTGACAGATGGATCAACATTACATTTTGGTGTTGGAACCTGTGATTGGCTGTCACTCAATCTGCTATTTTCGAAGGAGAAGGAAAAAGTTTTTCTCAGCCAATCAGGCTTTTTCCTCCCGCCTCTCGTGACGTAGATGCGATCGCAGCGCCAAAAAAGCCCCACATCCATCCAACTTTTCGATTTCCATTAGCGCCTATGGCCATGGACTCTCTGTTCTAGTACTCTGTGTTTGACACCTTGTGCCATAAAGCCCCAACCAACCAACTAAAGAAATGTTAACAGGAAAGAGCAAGTTAGGGTAAATAGGTGACACAGAGCATCTTAACTATAAAAGTAGTTTGTCATAGAATACAACTTCTAAACAATTCATTTGTCTTGGAACTAGTTCCTTTGATATCTTGATATTTTAAAATAGCAGTGCCAGTCATGATGTAAACCACCCATCCTTTTATTTATTTTAGTGCACCTTAATTAATTTCATCCACACTCCTTTCAAGTTTTATGTAAGAAATAGGTATGTATTGTGATGCATTGTTTATTGTTTTCAGGCTTTTCATTCTGTTCTGCAATTAGCTGAAGCAAGAAAGCAGTACAAAGAACTGCAAATTCCCATGTGTGTCATCCCTGCCACAATCAGTAATAATGTGCCTGGTACAGATTTCTCCCTAGGAGCTGATACTGCCATTAATGAGATTACTGAGGTTGGTTAAAACTTCACAAATATAACTTGAGTGATTGTTTTTGTTTGAAGTTATTTGTATTGAAGTGAGAAAGTTTTTATTTTAATTCTGTTAAGTAGTGCAATGTGAATTTAATTTTTTCTCTTTAAAGCCCTAAGTAAATTTACATCATAAATTGAACAAGCCTTTTTATTTTATGTTGGATTTTATAAATTTTTACTTTATATCAGAAAAATTAAAACTGAATACTATTCTATTTTGTTTTTCAAATTACAAGCAATTACAGATGAAATTTTTCTATAATTTTTTTTGTTAAGGCAAAAAAAATCCAATTTTAAACTTATTTAACAGAGCAAGCATTTTCAAAATATAGAAAACCTTTTCATACCCTATTTTAAAGTGAGTATTAAAGTAAATTTTAGTAAAAACATATTTTATATGAGGTTTTTTTTATAAAAAAGTTTTCCCATCTTCTTCAACCCTTAAAAGCTGAAATATTTATTTTGGGGGACTTTTTTTCAGTGGTTTGGCAGACTTTTCTTTATCCTAAAGTTTGTCTAATGACTTGTATTGATCATGATGCAAATATGAATTTAATTGTAATTTGTTGTCATTTCAACATATAAAAAGTAGAAAGCTTTTTATAATTTTCCCCTTGAATAGTTGGATATAGACACTTTGATTTTATATTTTAATCAGTGCATTTATGTTTAGTATCTGCATTTTCATCAAAAGCATTATAATTTTTTTGGTTTTGCTTTAGTACATTAATTTTATCCTACTATAATGAAAGGTGATAGAATGTCTTTTAAGAAATGAGGTGACTTTAAATATCTAATGGCATGTGTAATCCAACTAAAAGTAATATAGACTTATTTTGTTATTGAAGTTATAGTTAGATTCGTTGTGATTGAATTTTTCCTTTTAGATTTGCGATAGGATACGCCAGTCAGCTCAAGGAACTAAAAGGAGGGTGTTTGTTGTGGAAACAATGGGCGGCTTCTGCGGTTACCTGGCAACACTCGCCGGTCTGGCAGGGGGAGCTGATGCCGCATACATTTTCGAAGAGCCGTTCTCCTCCAAAGATTTGATGGGAGATGTCTTTCATATGCAATCAAAAATGGCCGAGGGGGTTCAGAGAGGATTAGTTTTAAGGTAAAGTATTATTTTAATGTTCCCTTCCTTGGTTATTTGTTAGAAGGAACTGTTATGAGAGTCTGTAAGAACATTGAGTTGAAACTTATCTTGTTTTCCCAGAAATGAAAAGGCCAATAGCAACTACTCTACTGATTTTATATTCCGTCTGTACTCAGAGGAAGGGAAAGCCATATTTTCTACTAGAATGAATGTTTTGGGTCACATGCAACAGGTACTGTTTAGTAGTATGTTATGAGAAGAACAGGCATCATCAAATGGTGCCACCCTAATTTAGATCAATTTCTTTCTTAGTTATAAAATTTAATTTATTTTTCAGGGTGGCAGTCCTTCTCCGTTTGATAGAAATTTTGGTACCAAAACGGCAGCTAAAGCCACTGACTGGCTTTTGACCCAGCTCAAGCAGTACAAGCAGCCAGATGGAACAATTTGCTGTACTGAGCCTCATACAGCTGTCCTTATGGGGCTAGTTAGAAGACAATACTTGTTCACACCTGTGCAAACCTTGAAACAAGAAACAGACTTCAAGTAAGACTGCTGATAATTGATAGTTGCAGATAGTGCTCTCAAATCATTATTACACAGCAGAGTTTTTAATTTAAAACTAATGTTAATCGTTTTAGTTATTAGTTTTCACAATTTAGTTTCGGTTCAGGTCTAAAGCTTAACAGTCTAAAAACTGTTGGTGAAACATTGTTCACACAGTTATCTGACATTTTGTTTTTGTCAACTTATCACTGCTATTAGAATAAAGAAAAAATGGATTTATTGATGTTTAGATTTATGTAAAATTAGTGTAATACAAAGAAATGCAATAAACCTAACTTTTATATCAAGAATGAAAGTTTATTTGTTTTAAAACACAATAAGAAAGGGTTTATGAAAGGGGATCTTTTACTCCTTCTAATTCATTAAATATATATTTAATGTTTTCTTACAGACACAGAATACCAAAGTATCAGTGGTGGCTGAAACTGCGTCCACTTCTTCGTATCTTGGCAAAGCACGATTCATCCTACGAGATGGAAAGCATTGAGTGTGCAGCTGTGCCTGAAGAAGACTAAGACACATCTACTATTTAATAATTTCTTATTCTCTGTTGACTTCTCTTCATTTTCTGATCTGTGGTGAGATTTATGCTGTGACTTTTACTCTAACAAGTGAATGCTTTCTCTAGGTTATGGCTATAAGCAGGGTGTGGGCTGTGTATGTTTAAGTTAAAGTACTTCTCACACAACATTGCTAATTTCCTAACCTTTTGTTGTTTTATTAGTTTTTTTATTAAGTTTAAAAAAAGTAATTTTTTTGGAAGTGCATGATTAAAAGCCAGTCAGTGTAAGTTATTCCCTATCTGAAAAGAAATCTCTAGTTTCTTTTTTTGTTTTATAAATGTGGTGTTTTGAAAATTGTGCCTCTATATTACTTTAAGATATACTTTTTTAGCTTAATCATTTACACTGATTGCCTTTTAAACTTTCTGTTTCAAATTGTTTTAGTTTTATTTATTATTTGAATGGTGGTACTCAAACCCATAATTAGATATGCAAATATTGGGGTGTCTAAATTCATCAGCACCAAAAATTATATTAAATTCCAAATAGATATTCCCTTTTATATAAATTAATATACAGTCAAGTCCGCTTAATGTGATCGCAATTGTCCGAGACTAAACTGATAACATTATCCGATCGATAACAATAAGCGATCTCATATCAAAAAACAGCAAACAGTTTTACTAGATTGTTTGCTTTAAAATCAAAATCATGTAATCGTAATAAATGTATTTAGAACTCTATTTTTAAACTAGGAAAATTTTTAAGGGGAAAATATAAGAGTAGTTCAGTTAATAAAATTAAAATAATCTCTTACTGTGTATTTTTATAGAATGGTCTCTTTTTTCCACTCCATTATATCCTTCCACTCCAATAAACCACATATATTTATTCCATAATCTAAATTTCATTAAACAAGGGAAAATCAAAATCTCTTATCAGAAACATCTCCAAAGCGTGGATCTTGGTGTTTCTTTAACCAATCACAAGTATGGATTCGGACCCCCCCATAACCTTTTTCTTTCAATATAGTAAAATACGGAATTTTTTATTTTCTTACCCATACTGAATTTCAGAAAAAAAAGCGCCAGATGTTCTCATGGAGAAGATTTTTACTTGTAAAAATTTATCTTCATAAATGAAATTTTAACTCAAAAGCGGTCGTTTTAAAGGGGATATGGACAAATTTTGATAATATTAAGCGGATTGATGATTCATAGTTGATCACATAAAACGATGTATTTTACATTAAATTAAATAGGAATGATCGGGACCTGTCGATTTCGATAACATTATCCGATTGATAACATTAACCGTGATCACATTAAGCGGATTCGACTGTAATTGCATATCCAATAGAAAGTTAATGTCTGAAACCTCACACTGTTTATTCTGGAACTCTTTTAAATAGTTCCTGGCCATAGTTTTAAGGGGAACTTATAACTTTTTATTCTTATTTAAAAATATACATCATAATATTTTTTCTATTCAGAAATTTTATTGCTTTCATATTATTTATATACTGTCAATGTTTAAATTGTTGTTTTTCTTTTTTTAAGAGCTTTGTAAATTTGGTTATATTTATAAGAAATTTTCAAAACCATAATCAATTTTCTTATTTACTTAAAAGAGGAAGAGGGGTGAATATGAAGTTAAATGGTTAACGTTAAAAGTTGGTCTATTCTGATTCAGTGCAAAAAAACTGGATTTTTAAAAATATATAATGTTATTGTTAAGGAAAGAAAAAAATATATAACAATAAATTTTGCCTGAATCATAAATGAATTGAACAGTAATTTATTAAAAATTACATCAGTTAAAACACAGTAAATAAAATGAATAAAATTTAATATTATCTGTTTACAGTATTAGGCTGAGCGCGCACTGGAGACTTTTGTCTCGGAGACTTAAAACACTAGTCACTCGAGAGCAATGCATTTCTATGAGGAAATTCTTGGCCTAGTGATCTAGCGACGAGACCAAGATCACTAGACCAAGAATTTCTTCATAGAAATGCATTGCTCTCGAGTGACTAGTGTTTTAAGTCTCCGAGACAAAAGTTTCCAGTGCGCGCTCAGCCTTATTGTTTTAGTTGTCATTTTTATGAACACTTGCATTTATTTGCTCAGTGCCTATTCTCTGAGTTAGGAAGTTAGAGCATATCTTAAGAACGAAATTTTATAGCTGCTTGTTGAAGAATCGTTAATTAAAAATATTAGTGTTATTTGTGATTGAAAAGTATGTCCTGTTATTGATATTAATCTGCTGAAAAAATATTGAAAATTGTAATGTATACTAGTCAGGTATGAAGTGTTTTGTAATGAATGTTTGGAACTTTTTAACTTATCAATGTTGTGGAATTACTCTCAAACTTTTTATGAATATATTGTGTCAAACCATGTGTTCTATAATTGTACAAAATTTTTTGATGTTGGGAAGTTAAAGGTTTTTATTAGGTTATTTTAAAGGTGATGGAACGCTTAGAGTTATTGTTGTCTTGTTTTCTTTTTCTTTTATTTCTAGAACATATAAGTGCCCTTACTTGAGAATTGTAAAGTCTGGGACATTCTAATAACTATTTGGATCATAAGATTTTATTATATTAACCTGTAAAAGTTTTATTGATTGAATCGTGAACGGAGCAATTTATTTGTTCAATTAACCTTTAAAGTATGGTTGTACTCCAATTATCTGAATGTTGCATTTTCATTTAACTAATTAAAAGCTCTTTTTCTTTAAAATTAACTTTTTCTCCCACTTTTAACGTGCATACAGTTACTAATTTAAATAGACCTTTTCCCGGAAAAAATCCAAAAATCCAAATTTTTTATCATCCCAATGGCATCCAGTCCCAATTGATTCAGATAGTTGGAGTTTTACACTTTATGTAATAACAGGCTTATATAGGGTAGGTGGGGGCAAAGCCACACAATTTTCAGTATTTTTAACATTGTCGTCGAAAGGGGAAAGATAATCCCGAAATTTCAATTGGAGGTGTTAGATTGAGATTCTACCTACAAAACCAATCCAAGTTTTAACTCTTATCGATGGTATTTTAGGAGAAATTTACAATTTAGTAGAAAAAAGATCGCTGGGATTTGCCTCACAAAATGGGGCCAAGACCCGCACTTGCAAATTTTGGTGCCCAAGTGAAAAAAACATGGATAAACAAAATTTTTCATTATAAAAACACTAGAAATAATAATCTGAATGTTGTTTTAATATTTCTAAGCAAACCAACAATATTAAATATAAATATGATCAGTTTTAAGGAAAATAGTCAACCTGTTGTAGAAATTCATTTCAGATTGCCCAGATATATTTCAAAAGGGGGACAGGATGGTTTCAGGTAGAGGGTTGGCATCTCAGACACCTTTATTAACCTCTTTAGAGATCAAGTAGTCCCATTTTCCTTTTGGGATGAATTCCTGAGCTTTTTAAGCTGCGTGGATTTGCCCTAAAACACCTGCGTGGATTTTCCCCGTTTTACTTTATTTTGAAAAACAAGCCTCATTATTTTAAGAAACATGTTGAGGCAATTCTCTTTCAAAATGAAACTGAAGTTGAATCGCTATCTTATCATTGCGCTATTTGTTTGTATTTCACCTCAAGCCCTATTTTATGTAATGTTTAAGTAAAAGATCAGAAAAATTACATCTAAATGATGAAAAACAAACTTATAGCATTTTTTAAACTCATGAGTGACTTAGGGGTACGAAATTTCGTAGAACAATAGGTCACAATAAGACAAACCAACCACCTGGTTTTCAACTTTTGAATCAATCATTAACAATTAAAAATCGTGGTGCGTGGTTTTGCCTCGTGCGGATTTTTACCCCCACCTACCCTATATGTAGAAAATTGATTGCTTAGTTTTTATTTATTAATTTTTGTAACATTTATTGAAAAGTTTTGCTTGTTATTTTTGAGTATTCTTTTTTGATATTTTATTGCTTAAAAAGTTTTTCTTAGGTTTCATTTTTAGAAATTTTTCTGCTTACTATAAGAAAGGTCCTTCTAGTTTAATTTTGTGAATAAACAATTTATTGCAGTTTTCAGCAACAAAAGCTTTGATATAAAGATTTAAGTGACCATTCCATATTATTACTATTTCAAGGCATTTCACTATATATAAAGATTAACAAATATACTTTAGGAGCTTTTTCAGTTTATAACACTGCATGAGTATTTTTTCAAATATTTTCTAGCACATTTTTTTTATTAATGGACTGATAGAGTAATAATATAGTTATAAATGGTTTTTCGTAATAAGAGAAATCATTAAGCATTTGTAGATATCTTCCATGTATATGCATTAAATATACACTTCCAATTTTGTTTTACTCAGTTTTAATCTGTCATTAAACTGATTAATTTCATTTCAAATTTTGGGTTAACATAAAACATCTTTGATTTATGAAGCCATACTATTATTTAATAGACTTTTAGTTTTCTACTTATGCATAATTTTTCCATGTAAAAATTCTTAATTTTGCACAAAAAAAATCTTCAATTTGTATTGTTTATATATCAAGAATATTTTCTTGAAAAGAATTTTTAAAATCAATCAAAATCATGTTAATTTTTTTTAAATGTTTATTGAAAACATTATTTTTACTAAGGAAAATTAGATAAAATTGTCAGCTTACAAAAATTTAAACAATTTAAAATTTTGGCGATTTCAAAATGTATTTTTCTATATAAATTAAGTCTTTGGTGCTTTTCAAGGAATTATTAATTATGTTTTTTTAAAACAATATCTTGGGTATAAGTTGTTAATAAATGAACATGTTTTGGCTGCTTAAATGTTATTTCAAAGTGTTAAATCTTCCTGTTTTGTGCCAAATGTCACCACTGATGTGGGCCTTGCACCATAAAAATCAAATAACCAACTAAATATCACTAACACAATGCAAATAAGCTATAGCTTGCATATTTTTATATTATTTACTGTTCATGAGGAATTACTTTTTTTTTATTCTATGCATTGGGATATCTTTCTTTTTAAGTTTTTATAAGTAATTTAGTTTTTGTAGTGAATCTTATTTTCTAGTATCTTCATTTTATTTTCCGGTGTTTTAAGAGCCTATGTAGTTCAGCTCTATATATGTGAATTTAGTATGTATCATAAATTAAATAAATTTATTCATGCTTTAATATTTTTGCTATTTTTTATGTATGTTGGTACTGTAAATCATCAATAAAAGGTAGGACTAAACACTTAAAATTTTTTTCTATCAATTTTCGATTCAAGAAAGTAAAAAACCAATGAATAATTGAACTTTGTGTTTCAATTAAATTCAAACTTCTTTGGAGCCCTCCCGAGAATGGTCATTAAGAGTGTGGTCACTCAGATAGGTATAAACTTAAGATTTTTTTAAAGTATTAAAACACTTTTAAAATGCTATTTAGAAAAGTAGCAAAACACTTTTAAAACGCTATTTAGAAAAATTAGAAAATAATTGACTGATCTACAAAATTGATGTGCATATTCTATATCAGCATAAAAAGAGGTTTAACCCTCTACTGTCCCTCTATGGTAGCAAATGTGCTACCATAAGTTTAGCTTCAATTTTCGGCATGAAGCAGCATACAACATGTTTTTAAGTTATTAAAGCAATAATTGCACTGTCAGGTAGGTACTATAATTTGTTAAGTTTATTTTCAGTTCCCAGTTTCAAATTAAAAAAATTGATTTGAAATTTTAAAAAAATTATAAGATTGTTGTCATTTTATTTTATTTGGCCCTTAACTTCATGAATAAGGCAAAAATAATACTTTTTTCCGTAGTTATTTCGGGTAGGTAGTGGGCATTAGAGGGTTAAATGCTATTCAAAATTTTAATAATTCCCATTCTTGTTTTTACTTGTATTTGTGTAATTTGTTTAATTTTCTTGCATCTTTTATTTCTAAGAGAAAATATATATGAGAAATGAGAGAACAAGACCGGTTAATAGCTCTTTGTAAATGCACCGGTACAGTAACTAACTAGATTCATTTCCCCAATTCCCCTGAAATTCAAACAAAATTGGATAACCAATTAGATTCTTTACGAATTTATGAGTTTAAAAAATTAATTTTCTAGTGACAGTGCCTACCTTAAGTTTACAAGCATGGTAATTTGACAGTCACACCTAACTAACCTTTTTTTAAGAAACTAATATGATGCCTTTAAATACTTAAAGACTATAATGAAGAAACTAATTGTGTTAGGTAGGTCATTTAAAAATACATCTGTTTAAAAGAATTACAATGCTGAGGTATCTTTTCCTATTATCTGAGTTGTAGAGATGAAATATAACTAATACTGGGACACTAATACTTGGCCGTATATTTACGTATATATAATCCACTAGAGTCAATTAAGTAAATTGATACTTTTGAGTACTCTGTCAGTACACGGAGTGCTCAAATTTTCTCACAATACAAAAAAAAACAACCCTTGGCTTTTATATCGCAGTTTTTAGTCAATCATGGGAAAATGTCAATCCGATCGATATGGCAGCTGAAAGCACAACTTCAGTTAAATCTATTCGCATTTCCCGCTAAAATACTCATCATATAACCTTCGCTGCTTTTTATCCTGGAAGAGGAAAACTGAAAGAGTGATTTTGCTAAGTATCGTCCATATATTAGTAAGGATGGTTATTCTATGTAATTTTAAAGTTGGTGGAACTTGTACCGTCTGTAGGGTTGAGAGAACGTCAGGGCGTTTCTTGCACACTTCTCTTTGCCATAACATGGCAATTACACCGGAAATTCGGTAATTTTCAAAGTAATTTGTGATATTTATCGTTCTAAAGTTTGCGTTCGGTCAACTGAAAAATACTTGCTAAATTTGTGGGATTGACGGATCCAATGGTAAGCCGACGTCCCCTACATTAGAAACATTTCCAAATCCTTCAGATTTGTTGAGAAACATGCAGTTAATATTTTTTACTAGAAGAAACGCTGTTGTAAAGATGTCGGAGTTTTAGTAACATAAAACAAAGGAATCTGGACATGGAACGTTATCATAGATAAAACAAGGGTGTATGCAATCCATCATGTACCCCTTGTTTTACATGAAAAGTTCCGATACTAGATTCTAAACAAAAACCTAAGGAATTCGTGTTTAACAAAAACTCGATTAAATCAATACTTGTTTCTTCGGTAGAGAAAAATAAAGATAGCCTCTTTTTTTGAGAGAAAGTTTTGCTTTTGTATCTACGACACCTTAGCTCTCAAGTAACCAACTCATAAAAACGGACACATAGAAAAGGCGTTTCAGGCGAGATTTTCGGAATATTTTTTCCTACACCTCTTCCATTGTGACAAAGTACTAGTCTTCTTCGATGTGTCGCGGGAAAGAACTTTTTTTTCTTTACCACCAGAAATCAGAAACTTCAAGAAAACTTCGCAATCTTTTCGGAATGAAAATCGATAAAAACGTCGTTATAACTAATAGCCAAAGTTTAAGCCATAAACTTTCGATCGGCTTTTGGCGGGAAAAAAGCTATTTGTCAAACTCGAGTCAAAAGTCAATTCACCTTTCGTGGCATTACCTGGTTATTTAATTAGGAAAGCTTCTCCGAGATGGGGGTCTTTGTTGAGATTTTTTTCTCTTCCTTCACGACTTTTCCCTTCCTTAAAACGTCGTTAGGAGACTTCATAAATTTTGAGCGAGGAATATTAGATTTGGAAACATTTTTGTGCCACGGATTCATTATGGAGCGGAGCACTTGGCGATTACAAAAAGGGGGTAAGCATTTTCTTTGGTAAATGAATGCTTCCCTCATTTCGGGTAAAGTTGAATGGTTTCTTAGGGAGACTATATCTGAAGAAAAAGCTTTCTTTTGTAAAGCTTTGGGAACATAAAGGATTTGAATTCTTAATTACTTCGCTTGAAATATTTCTTTGTTGCTGAAAAGTTTTGCTCAAGCCTATTCT
Source organism: Tetragnatha versicolor (assembly GCA_024610705.1). NCBI lineage: Eukaryota > Metazoa > Arthropoda > Arachnida > Araneae > Tetragnathidae > Tetragnatha > Tetragnatha versicolor. The sequence goes on along the minus strand of JANDEH010000002.1, from coordinate 30,827,401 downwards.
TAATTAGTAAAGACGGTTTTGCAGTTTATGTTGCATTTTTACAGCTCAAAATAAACAAATGTTCACATTTATTTCTGTTTACTGATGAGTAATTTCAGAAAAAATAGAACACACTGGTACTTATCGTATCACCTATTTTTTACAAAAAGGCAGATATTTCTCTTTATATTAAAAATAGTAATAGTCGCGTACTCTGCCACTGTTTCAGAACATCTTCACTTTGACAATTTTGAACTCTTACTACGCAAAATATATTCAATGAAGTATTATGAAATTTTGACCATTAATAGGCAAATGTATGAGGGTCAATTTCGATTCAAAAACTAATTAATGAGATAATTAGTTCTGGAGTTATTTAATGTCAAAGTCGAAAATTATTTTTTTTCTGCTGTGAATTCGAACCCAGCAAAATCTATTTATAGCAGAAATTGGATTTTTTGGCGCCGATATGAAGGATAGGACTCTTAGGTATGAAGTTTTGCACCTCGTCGCCCGTTTTTCAAATTTCGAAATTGGTTACGGAGTAATTAAATTCCAAAGTTTCGAAATTTTTGACACTTTCTTGGTTTTTTCGTTATAAAAGAAAAATTAATCACGATAGAAGTATAATATTTTAAAAAATCACACGATTACTTTTTATAAAAAGATTGGAATATTGTTTTTAAAAAAATTCGAATTAGTTTTAAATTATTAGGATTCAAAGTTTAAATTTTTTCTTCTCTTTCTGACTATTCACTAGGGTAACAGACGAGTTTTGTCTGATTTCTTTTATTTTTGACGGTTCACACACATGCTTATTTTAAAAATTTAAAAGTTTCTTTAAGTGGACGTTTTCCCCTAAATTGGTTAACAATGGTTTATTAGACTTTCTGCATAATTTTTTTGGGGGGAAACATTTCGATTTAATTATTGGTGAGCTAGAAAAGGAATATCTCAGAAAAAGTTTAATTTCGGGGGAATTATTTAGATTAAATTATTTATAAGGAGTTTCGGTTTTAAAGTAGTTTTAATTAAGCCGACCAGATGGTTGAGCTAGATTAACCAATCGAGAATCAGCCTCATGGAGATCGCGAAGCGATCTCAAAGAGCTGCGTGGGATTGGTGAGCGATATCGAGCAGGGGGCTGAGCACCCTAGTTCCTTAAACAATAGAAACATAACATCTGAAGATTATTTTAAATTTAAGTTCATACTTAAATTTATCATATGGCCGAAAATTCCTGATAATTTCGTACATACTTATCAAAATTTTACTACGTAAAATTTTTATAAAATGGGAAATAAAACAGAAAATTTTTAAAAGCTAATTAAACTATTAAAGTATTTTTTGTTATTTCTACTCTGAAATAGTGTTAAAATTATGTAATTGTGTGTGATATGTCTAAATACTTCCCTTTTGAGTATTTTGGGACTAGTAAAATTAAGAATGCCTCTCGCTTATAAATTGAAATTACCCCGTATCTAATTTGGGTAAAATTATAAAAAAGAGAGGAACTCCACCAGTGACTATGGTAAAACAATTTTGGTCGGTTTTCACTGCAATACTCTGATAAAAAAGTGATCTGTAAAACTCCTTTTCCTGCAAGAGTACTCTTATGGCTGAAAAGCCATTGATGCTTCCTTCCTTTTTACTATTTTATGGACCGGTTTAGAGTGAACTGATATATTGAGCTGACGATAATTGTATAACGATATTGATATAACGTTCTTATTTCTTTTGATTTTGGAATTTTTGTTTATTCATATTACTACTTATATCCGCGTTTAGTTTAAGTCATTTAACATAACATAACATAACATAACATAACATAACATAACATAACATAACATAACATAACATAACGTTTATTATTTATATTGCAATTTTACATAGAACATAAAAGGAACTAACAAAACACAGAAACTAAAAATGTACAATACTGGCAAAAAAAATCGACTCAGACCCTTTATCTCCGGAACGGCTTGTGATATAAAGACACATAAGGTATTATTTTTCATGATTTGAAGTATTCTATATACAGAAAATTTTTCAAGTTCTTAGGGGGTCGTCTTTATATTAAACGAAGCACCAACTTTTCGTTTTTCCTATAGAAACCATCAAAGATTATTCCAGATTCTGAAAGAGCACCCTCTAAAACCCCCCAAAACCAGTTTTCATGCCATTTGGTCCCCACTCCTGGCTTCATTTGGGGACCAAATGGCATGAAAACTGGTTTCGGGGGGTTTTAGAGGGTGCTCTTTCAGAATCTGGAATAATCTTTGATGGTTTCCATAGGAAAAACAAAAGTTGGTGCTTCGTTTAATATGAAGACGACCCCCTAAGAACTTGAAAAATTTTTTGTATATAGAATACTTCAAATCATGAAAAATGATACCTTATTTGTCTTTATATCACAAGCCGTTCCGGAAATATAGGGTCTGAGTCGATTTTTTTTGCCAGTATTGTACATAAGAATACATATCTACTATAAACATTAGAGAAAAAAAATATTAATAGAGTTGTTTGCATTATTCAGGGGTCAGCGCAGTGACCCATACGAGTAACTAAAACTATTTAATTAAAAAATAAAATTATTTTTAAATTATAAATACAATTTAAGATATTTATTTAAAATTATATATAATTAAATACAAGTGAAAACTATCGTGAGGTGAGCTTCAGTATTATAATTCTGAATGAAAAGAGCGTTTGTGGGGAAAAAATAAAAAAAATCCTCAATTTTATGTATTGTCATAACAAAGAGTTTTAGTTGTTTCTTAAATTTAAAAGGAGATCTTTCTGATTTTAGGTCTTCAGGTAAAGCATTAAAAAATTTAGGTGATAAATAAACAAAATTTTTATGAAATATTTCTTTTTTTGATTTAGGCACGGAATATAGGTTTTTTGATCGTAAATTATAACTAATGTTTCGTAATTCAGAGCTATTCTCCTGTTTAACAAAGTAAATTATAGTTTTAAAGAAAAAAAGGTGACGAATTGGCAAAATATTCAATTTTCGGCATAAATCAATTAAAGTTGGTTGGTTACTACAACTTAAAAACTTAATAATTGTGTTTTGAATTTTTATTACAGGATTAATATTTTCCAAGTAATCACCACCCCAAATAACAAGTCCATAACTTAAGATTGAGTTTACCCAAGAATAATATAATTGTAACAAAAAATTATTATTTATGATTTTTTATGTAATAAATTTTATAGATAATGTAACGAAGTTTATTTGTTAGATAACTCACGTGTGATTTCCATTTTAAGTTTGAATCTACGAATAATCCAAGGTATTTTATGGATGTTACTTGTTGAAGAGGGGGCATTTGGAATCAGAAAAATGAAAATCGTTGAGATGATAACAGAGACTAAGAGATTCAGATGGACCATAGATACTAAAGTTAATAAATTTAGTTTTATTTATGTTTATAGAAAGTTTATTGGCGTTAAACCAGTGATTAATTGCTAAAAGGGACAATTTTTTTAGGGACAATTAATTTTGGGACACTTTTGATAGTTTAAAATGGCTTTATAGTAGTCTCAAAATCAACATTATCAAGTTGTTTATTAGATCATCGGTCACCAAAGAGTAGTCACTATCATGTTTATTTTTGTTTTCTTATAAGAATATGTTATTTTTTATGCATTTGAAGAGTTTTCTGAGTGCATGCAAATAATTTTCATGACATTTATAAATACTCGGCCCTTTATGATCAAAACCTATAAAAACTTTTCATGAGTTTGAATATCCGTTATATGCTTGTTCTTTATTTAATTAAACTTCAATGGCGATTTTAAAAAGGAATGTTATTATCATCACATTGCGTTTACTCTACATGTTACTGTTATATGTTGTCACAATTCATAACATTATTATAATAGTTTAAATCAGGCCGGCGCAACTTTAGCAGTGATGCTGGTCAGAATATGCCCTCATAACTTACCGCGGGCCAAGACGTTTTATGAATCTTTCAGATCAAAATATCTTTTAAAATTCAGTATTGTTAGCTCATGATATTGAGAAAAATTATACTGTTGAATAACATATAAAAAAGGATTCCATATTACATAAATTCAAAACGTAGTAGTGCAAATGTGGGGCATCTAATGTTTTAGTTTTGACAGTTACAGTTTTTCATACTACTAACTAACTTCGTAAGGTGACCTTATGATTTACTTTCATTACTAAGATATTAAATTAACAGTTAAAAGTTATCCTTAACCAATTCTTCGTAAAATCTTTTAACATTTCTTAAAATATTTTTTCGACTATATTTTCTCAAACGATTATTTTTTATTATACTAGCGTATGTTGTGCATGCACAGGTTTAAATAATAACAGTTGTAGCCAAACTTAAAATATCGAGCCTATTTGATTTATTGAGACATTTTCCGCATTTGGCTAGAGTTGATTAACGGAGGCATCTTATCGGATTCTCCTTCTAAACGATTCATTGAAAGGTTCTCGAAGCATCGAACGCATCCAAACACAATTAAGATCTTCCCAGATCGAAGGAAAGGGGTGGAAAGGGGAGGTCCAGAATCACCATTAATCGCGACCGGAGTACAAACGGAAGCGGGCATATCGAACAAGAGCGTGGCCCGAATGAAAGCCCCAATTTGCCCGACACCCCCGGAACCGTAGATGAAGGGTTCGGATTGAGTTCGCAAAGAGCTGTGATGCCCTGCGTGCCCACTTTGAACGTGGCAGAAAGAACGTCCTAATGAGGAGAGTTCCGTAAGTGTACGGATGGTGGAGTAGAACAATCGATTTTTCTAAAATATTTTCGATTTTCTAAAATCAATCTGCAAAACAATGTTCGGGAAAGGGAGGTGAGAGAAAAATCTTGAATCACATAGCAAAAAAAACCTTTTATGTCCTGATTAGTTTTAAATTTCCGATGGTAACTTTAAAAGAGTATTTTTTGGTTTTTATAAGACTTTGTTTAGCGAAAATGTTTCATTCTGTAAAATGAACTCTGAATTATTCGATCATATTATGATTGGCACTGTCTAGCTCCACGAGAGTAACAACTCAACTCTAACGAATTTCGCTAATACTTTAAGCATGGGTCAACTTTCATGGATATAGACACTTCGTTTATGATTTATTCGTTTTTACCTCTTGATTGCAAAAGACATAATCATTGTTTATAAAAGTAATACTTTGAAAATTTAACTTGAACTTGTTACAGTCTCACTGTATATTACATCCCTAAAAATAAATTATTGTAATACAGCTGGATTCTCTTACAACCAAAGCATGTTATAAAGTATGAATGTGAGTGGATTGAGTCAAATTACATTTCGGGGGAAAGGATAAACTTTAAGGCCCTACAACTACATATACACTAGAGCTCGAAGAAGTTCGAACCTACTGCTTTTCCTAATTACCAAGACTGTTATAATCATCCCACGCATGCGCGAGGACTACTTCTGTAAGGAGTTGATTTTTAGTTTGACGTACAATTAAAGTTCTGATATTTACAAAAGTCGAAGAAGGGGCAATGGGGTTTAATATACATTTGAAATGTGACTCTAATTCGACGTTGACTTAGGCAAATCGTATTCTTTTAAGCGTAACTGACACGACAGTAGTTAAGTTATTGTTATATTTTTAGATATTGATCGGGGGGCTTATGTGATTCGTCAATGTTATCGTCTTGTTATGTTCTGGAAAATTAGTTGCGAAGAATTACCATGAAAGAATAATAGAAAATTCAATACGTTCTATTTCTTTTTCAAAATGGCGAAAAATCCGTCGTGGGATTTTAGGGAATTTTTAGATAGAGCATCTAAGGTTAAGATTCCGTTAAGAAATCCCAGTGGGTCTGGGGTTGTTCATTGATATATTTTCGTTCGCTCACCTAATTAGACAGTGCTCAATATTCTCAGAAGGCTTATATCCCCAGCAAATGGAATTGGTGACTATTTGACTAGTGAGCATGGTCATTGCAAGGTACACTTTACGTTGACACTGTCAGATCAGTGGGAAAAGTGGTTGAGAGCGAGCTCTATTCCTATCATCTCTACGCCCGGAACCGACGCGCTGGACGTGACCAGATTATTGCTTCCGTCCGCCTGGTTCATTAGCGCGGGAAAAAAGAACAAAAGGACGGAACGAGCAAAAAAATAGAACAAAAGAACGAATCTCTTCTTCTGGGGGAAGGAAGGAAGGGGATCGTTACCAGTTGGAAGAAAACTTCCATTCCGCCTCATTGAATCCCGTTGCCGATCGGAAAAAGAAGGGAATTATCGTCTGACCGTTGTCCAGATGTATGGAACAAAAAGGTGGCATCGCGTAATTATTGAGGCGGGTTGTCGTCAGCGCGGGGGTGTCGGCGATTACGTCACGCTTCGTTTGGGAGGGACTTGGGCAGTGGAAGCACGTCCTCCCCTTCCCTCCTGTTTGATTTGAGGAAAATTCGGCAGACGCAATATTGGGGGATCACGGCTGTGTGGGTTGGAATTTAATTTGTCTTGCCAGGGTCGTGTCGGTATTGGTTCGAATATGTTTTTTCTCTCTCAAAAATGAAGTTGGTTTATGAAATGAAGGGTTTTTTCTTTTAGATGTTTTTTGAAGCGTAGAGGAGGATCTGATTTCGTTTAGCAAAGTGAGTTGTGTGGATTCTGAGGTGTTGGTGAATGTTTTAAAGTATTTAGGTTGCCTTATCTCATGATGGAATATTAATTTCAGTTGATTTTGTTTGACTGTAAAAACGTCATTATCTGAATGGTTCGATCTAATATTCGTTAATTACATAAATTAAGAGTGGTTTTTATGATGGAGGGTCAATAAAGATCTAGTTTAAAAAAGGATATGGAGCGGAAATGAATAATAGCTAGGGATCAAGATTGGGTTGATTTATTTAACATAAGATTCCATTTATTTAACAAATTTGTTATATACAAAACCTTCACTGTTGTTTGTTTTACTGGCTTTAAAACATTGAAACTAATATTTCTTGTATACACAGCTGTGCTGATTCCCGGGACTTCTACTTACTCCATCTAATTTTCTTATCATCATCACATTAGAATCCCCTCTTCTCACTGAAAAAGATAAATTCATCCAATAAGTTCTCAATTTTCAGTGCTATTCAGTTTTTTTATTATCAAGGATTGAAATTTCTTGATACATATAAATGTATTAATACTATTAAAGCTACAAAGTCAATGGATAACTGCAACAATTTTCAATTTTGCTTTAAATGTGTTCCGAATGTCTTAAAACTTTTAGAAAACATTTTATTTCTTAGATTTACAAGCCCAATAATTAATTATTTGCAATTAAAAATCACCTAGTTTCGGAATCACTTTGAAAAGGCAGTCATGTGACTTGAATGGCTGTGACGTAACATGTGCTAAGTACTCGTCCGCATGCGGTTTGTTTTAGTTAGATATCCATAGCGTGTAGTATGTTTTATTATTTAGAATTAATTCTTCTGGTTATTCTCACCCAGATTTGGCGCGAATTTTTTTTCCTCGCACAATAACTCTTCAAAGAAGCCTAAGTAATTTTTTTGGGTTGTTCTGATCGGAATACTGCTGTCGGCAATTTATTTTAATGAGTTAGGTGAGCCTATGTTCTCAACAATGAGAAAAAGCAAGTATCGAGCTGTGATAAAATTATTTTTAAAAGAAGCGATGTCACCAAATTAAAGTAATTCTAAGTTCAGAAATGTGTAAATGGACTCTTTAGCTTTGTTTTGCCAGTGAAAAAATTAGCATCGAAAATTTAATTTGGGTGTGAGAGCGTTCATTAAGAACCACAGTGGAAAAAGTTTAAAAAAGAGCGACCATGCCGGAAATAATCGAAAAGTCCCCCCTAGAAGATTGATGAAAGGTGGGGAACATTTGTAATAGTCTAATCTAGGGGTATCAGAGGAACACGCAAATTATTTTTTGCACAATTGCACTCGAAAACACTGCTCAAGATGGGTGCCGCGAATCCAAACTGCGGCACAAAAGTGCATTGATATGACGACTTAAATGCGATTTTTAACACGATTTTCATAAAATAATAGCTATTTTATAAGTCTATAGGCAAACATGGACATAACTCAGAATTTTTGAGTAAAATAATAATCAATGCAATGGATAAAAATCAGTTTTTCAGCACAAAAAGGTCCTATCGGCTGGCAAAAGTCATAGCGTAATAATTCTATGATTTTAGGAAAATTTTGCCTATGAATTATAGAGGGAAGGCTATGAATATAATTGGAAAATATTTAACTAAACGGTTGCTAAGATTTTCGAGAAAAAATACCTATTTAACAATTCAGGGATTTGGATCAAAAATTTTAAAAACACCCATCCTATCACCCAGATTTGGAATCTTCAAACTTCTATCTCCCCCAAAGTGACAATTTTTCTCTCTGGACACCGTTTCTCTTCGAATTAAGAAGTAATTGTGAGTTGGATAGGTTTTTTTGACGAAATTCCAGAAGCACCCCCAAAAGAGTGGAAAATATGACCCGACTGTCCGTATAAGAAGTGAGGTAACTTAAAATGAAGCAATAATGAAAAATAAACAGTTCTTTAAACCATAAGTTATCATTTTCATGGTCAGGCCGAAAATCTTTTTAACTACCCTCGTATTAATATCATTAGATATGGTTGTATGGCATGAGAGCTGTGGATTAATATGGCGATCTGGACGAATATAAGTTTCATATCATCCACAAGAATCTGGATAAAATTAGAAGAAAATATAGCTAGAACTAACATTCTTAGCCCAAAAAAAGGTTAAAACACCGAACACCATATATTGTACATTACATTCAAAAAAACATTTATGAGTATACTATATAATTTGCTTATAAGGCCATTTTTCAGGATAACCCCTCTTTTGATATTTAAGTAGAATAAGGAATCAATGCATGAAATTTTAAGCTCAACAATATTAAACAGTATAATAATTTAAGTTTTGTTAAATATGACTTAAAACACATAAATTCTATATTAAGTTGTTTAAAATATACAAAATATTCCACCCAAGGATTTTTATCCACATTTCTTGCTAAATGCTATTAGATATAAATAACATTTTTCTGGAACTTTCTTAGTTTCTCATCTAGAATTCATTTGCAAGAAGTTAAGAAAAATCTAAAACAAATATTAAGAATTCCTTTTTTGGGGATAAAAATATGAAGAACTGTGGAATCATAATTTCGGAAATTTGTGGCAAATGATCCGTTTTAACTTTTTGAAACAAATCTTCCACTTCTTGTTAGAATAAAGAATTACTATTAAATAAAAATAAAAAGCAAAGCAGAAAGTCTCACACTTACTATATAAACACAACAACTAAAAGCTTTGCTGGATGGATCGTGTAGCCATGTTTCTGAACGAGTCATGGCACAAGACACGTCACGATGGCAACATCCAATCATAGTGCGTTTCTGATTGCATCACTTTTTGCTCATTTTTAATTGTTAATAATAAAAAAAACTAATTATTTTTGAGATTTAATAATGTGATATTCGGAATCAGAAGACCAAATTTTACTAAGAACAAACTAAATAAAGAAAATTTAAGAGATGCTCCAGTTATCCATTCTTGTTAAAATAGACTGGTTAAAAACTCCCCCCACCATTAAGACGAGATTCAGCCCCCTTTAAATATCTTCATTACGATAAGCGGCGTTAGCTTTTGACGTTTATATGCCAGTTCTCCGTTCACTTCACTTGTTTAATTCATCTCATTCTAAACGCTTTCGGGGGACAGCGAACTCATTTTAAAGCGACAGCTGATATTGCGGGAATCCACAACAGACAGACTGAAAAGGAAGCTGTCACTTTTATCGCAGATATCTTATTGACAGCTTTATATTCCCTCGGACACGAACGGTCAAGCCTCCCACTTTAATCAATGTCCCTTCAGAATATTATACCGGTTGCTCTGTTTAGAGTCTAAAAAAAGGGGGAGGAGGGTGGTGAATCATGAACTGCGGATATTTCTGGGGGGGAGGGGTGTTCATCACGTAGAGTAAACCCCTCACGCGCTTTTCGACGTCACCTGTCAAATCTTTCGATATTCCGGGAGAGAAAAAACTGAAAAGGGAATGAATGAAAATGGAAACGGGGAAAATGCTCTAAGAGAATGCGATATAAATGCATCATGGGAATGCCACAAGAGAAATGAGTGCCGTCACCCGGTCCCCGACCGCAAGTCACGTGACAGCCGATTCATCGGTTCGGTTTTTCTGACGTGAATATGAAATGAGCAGCTTGATGCGTTCAGACAGTTCAATCTCACGGCCCAGCGACAACCGTTGCCATCCCCAGAGAACAAAAGATTACCGCCGCCTTTTCCCGCCATTTTGCAGCGATTTTCGACTTTCGGCACCGAAAAATTGAAAACGGCCGCGGCCGTATATTTTAAGGTTATACTTATACAATCCCCTCTCTATATATGGACCCACTTTTATGGGAGAGAGCTCTAGCGGTGGAACAATACCGTTTCTTTTCGCGAAAGTTGGCGTCCGGATTTATACGTTCCGCTTGGAACGAAGAAGATGGCCATTCATTCAATCAAATGGAACTTTTCAGAGCAGAAATCAATTTTAGATGAGGGTTATCAATCCTCGAAGTGAGATTTTGATGGATACACTTTTATTGAAACTCTCCAGAAAATGGATCTGTCTCGTCTGTATTATAATGGATCTGGTCCTTGTGCCCAATCATCCACGGCGCTTTTAAATTCAACGGCCACTGTATATTTCTGAGCCGATGTTCATGGATGACTCTATCAAAACTCATTTCCAGTTCAGAGTAGAAATACTTTTTTTGTGTTCGGTGTTAAAGCTCTTCTTTTTAGGTTTCGGCTGTCACCTAACTATGACTAATAACTCGAAGGACTTTCTTCCGTCAATCTGCGATAATTATATGGGAATCATGACATTATATAGCTTTTCATAACTAACAGAAGTGATTTATCGTACTACACCCTTCATAATACGCCTCGTATTTTATATATTGTTCTATAGTTTTTATGGTTAAAGTAATCTACTGGCCCCGTATTTCCTTCCTTGTTTTTAAGAAAGGCTTTATTATTTCTCTGGGTTGACAAATGATGCTGTTGTTTTCACAAAAACCATAAAAGCATCAACTATTTTTCCATAATTCTCAATAACGTACTATGACAACGGTGCTCTAGGCTTAAAGATTTCTTTTTTAAGAAGCACTGAACAAAATATGGTGTAAACTGGTACAAAATGTGTAATTCATGAAGAAATATTTTTCCGGTAAGATATTTTGAAATTTAAATAATGCATGTGATAGCTACTTATTTTTAGTTAGTCTCTGGGCTGTGTTAAACAAGCTGCTAACTTTCATTACATAAAGATTTTTAAACTTTCATCTACTATGAAACCATAAAATTACACGTTTCTTTTTAGATGGTAATGCATTTGAAGTAGCTATAGTTAAACTTAGTACTAAATGTTTTTGAAAGTTTACCCACTTATAAATTGGGTGCTTAAACTATCCCAATTTCCTTTGATGTCTTGTACAATATTGTGTTTTCTTTCCTCATAAAAGTTTCTCCAATGTAGGCCCCAAGCCCTAAAGCAGGGTAATTTAAATGTTTAAATAGGAAGAAACAAGAAAATGGAGTTTAAAGGAAACATTTCTACAAACCTGAAATGAAGTATCGTTTTGAAAAATTGATGGTGAAGCATAAATAATACAAATTAGACAGCATATTTAAACAAATTGAAACATTTAATGAGAAAGTTAAAGATAACTACTATAATGTAATAAGTTTAATATTGAATCTAAAACTTATATACTTTCTCTAATTCCTCAACGTTATTCAAAATTATGTTTTTCCTGAAGAAAACTTTTCTACTAACCTAAAATATATGATCTTTCAAACAGTTATGCCTGTATTTTATTTAGACAATGTATTGAGACAAAATTTAATATATTAAACAATAAGGTTCTAAAATATTAATTAATTAAAATTGTGTAGATACTTGTGATTGAAACTAAAAATCTTTTGGATTTCTTTGACAAATAAAATTTATACGAATATTTTTCCTTCAATGAACAACTCAATTTTGAACATCAAATGATTTACATATTCTATATAGAGGTGTGGACCATAATTATGAATAGTTGTTGTAAGGTACAGCTCAAAAAATTTTTCGGAAATACGCCCCTTTAACAATTTAGCTTCACTCGATAATTTAGCATTTAACATAAAACATTAATACACACAAGATAAAAAACAAAAGACCACCTTATTTTGAACGCAATTTCCAACCGCTATAAAAATTTAACAGATCCCTTCTTCCGATCCACACTAAATGAAACTACATCAAACTTCGCGGCAATAAACAGAAGAATGTCGGAATTAAACGGCGAAACTTCTCCTGTAAACTTTCCGACCGAAATGTCAATTATCAGAAAACAACAGTTAAAGGTTAACGGAATGCTCCCAATGAGTGTTCGGGCGTCTTAATTCGTTGCCGGGCAGGCAAAAACCAATACCATAGAACAATTACTGGCATTCTTCGCTGCGGATCAACAAACTTCCAAGAATGCTCCCCGTCTGTTGCGTTTAAAGTGCGGGGCTTTTTAGCTGTTGAATGCTTTTAGTCGGATCTCCATTAGCAGAGAGGACACCTTCTTGACAGGGTGGAATAACTGGGCTTTTTTTGGAGGGGAATGTTTGGGGTCCTTTTTTGTTCTTGAAAGGGTCATGATGAGAATTCTTGAGAGCAATGGGGCTTTTTGTGTGATGAGAGGGGATTCGGACGATCTTTTTTTGGATAATTTGAAAGGTATGTGCTGCGGGAGTTAGTGTGGGGAGTCAGAGTTTTAATAGAGGTTGGGATTTTGTTGGGATTCTTGTTGGTCGTTCAAAGGATTTCAGCAAAACTACTATTTGAAAATGCTATATAATAAGAGGTAAGAGTGATAATGGTAGAATATTCCATTTTTTTCACACATGTGAAAGGATAAGGTGGTTAATAAAGTATAAGGTGGTTAAATTTCTCTCTCAATGCATTCCTTATTGCAATACACTGGTTTTTTTTCTTGTACTTCAAATTTCAACATGTTTTGTAAGATTTGTTTCTTCATTATTTTTATCATGTTTCTCCCGATAAAAAGCAGCTTTTTTGTAATCGAGGTCTGGCCAAAGACGTAATTTTTAGCTTCGCTATAAACTTTACACCAAAACGGCTTGAAAATATTTGAACTTATCTATCAAATGTGAAAATAAATAGATTCCATGTAAAAAGCTGAGTTTAATCAGCAATGAGAAATTTCATGAACAGGATTTAAACTTGAAGTGCAGTTAAAAATATGTTAATACCTAAAATAAAAAAAAGATTTAGAGCTTCGAAAATTCTTGAAAATCTATACCTGACAGGGTTGGCTGGATTGGACCCAATGGATTAAAAAAAAAAACATGTGAAAAAACCCACATTTTGGACCCATTTTTGTTTTTTTAAAAGAAAAATCAAGATTTTGGCAGTTTTAATATTGAAGAAAAACATTTAACGAAATAACATACCAAGAACTGCAGTTGAGTGGGTTTTTTTTTGAAAATTTTAACCATTTTTCAATAATTAAGGGTTTTTCCATTATTGAATGGGTTTTTCCAAAATTTAGGAAATTTAAAGTTCAAAGTTTAAACTTTAGAGGACTTTTTTAAATTTCAGTTTTTTTTCAAAGTTAAATAGATTTACTTCAATATTTTGAATAAGTTTTTCAAAGCTTAGGATATTTTTAAAATTTAAGTTTGTTTTTTAAATTTGTTTTTTTCCTTATTGAAGGGGTTTTTCAAATTTAAGACGTTTAAAGTTTAAACTACTTACAAAAATTAAGGAGGATTTTTTAGATTTCAAAGTATTTGTTTCAAAGTTAAATAGGTTTCTTTCAAAATTTAATGGGTCAAAGTTTAGGATATTTTTTATATTTTAATGGTTTTTTTTCAAAATTTAAACTAGATTTCAAAAGTTAAATGTTTTTTTTAATTTCAGGGAGGTTTTTTTTAAATTTAAAAAGGTTCTTTCATCATTCAGTGGGTTTTTCATTATTGAATGGGGTTTTTCAAAATTTAGGACGCTTAAAGTTCAAACTAGATATAAAAAATTAAGGAGGGTTTTTAATTTCAGTGGTTTTTTTTTCAAAGTTTAGAATATGTTTTAAATTTTAGTGGGTTTTTCAAAATTTAAACCGGGTTTCAATAAATAAGGGATTTTTACAAGTGGGCTTTTTCAAAGTATAAAAAGTTTCAACTTTAAAAAACCCACTTAACTATGGAAAACTGACAATATTTTGATAGAACACATTTAACGTAGAAAGAACTCACTAAAATTTGAAAAAAAACACTTACTATTTAGGAGAAAACCACTTAATTTTGAAAAAACCCACACTTTTTCCGAAAAAACCCAGTTTTATATGGTTTTTTTCAGGGTTTTATTGAAAAAACCCAACCCACTTTGGGTTTTTTTTTTCAAAAAACCCCGAGTTTTGCCAACCCTGATACCTAATAACTTAATATAGAAAATTATCCAGTTTTCCCTATGATTTCAAATCAAAATGCCTCTTAAAAAGTCTGGGTGAACGGATCCAGCTTCCTTTACATACTTTTTCAATGTTTTCATTCATCCATTTACATAAGCCTCGTGTCCAATAAACTATATAAGAATTAATGACTTACAAAATGCTTTACTGATGCATGCTTGTTATAGCGATCCACCTAGCGTAGTGTCGTTTTTACAGCATGGCCTTGAACTACTGTAAAACAAGTTTTACTTCCATAGTAGTTAGTATACAGAAAAAACAACGTTACAACGAACAGTTTTTTTGTTACCATCTTATACAGAATGTTTCAAAAGTCCGTTTCGCTGGGTTTATTTGGAGCCAACATGTCCTAGGGTCACGAAAGTAAGGGATACCCCTGGGTAAGTGACCCTGGAAAATTCATTGCTATAACTTACAGTCATTAAATGAAAGTATCGTGAATATTCGCGGAGATATTAGCATGTAAAAGTGGCAATTTTTCAAGCCTCAAAAATGAAAAAGTTCGCCAATTTGCAATTTTTTAATATTTTTTTTATTAAATCTTGCTTTTATTCAACTAAAAAACACAAAACTACACAATAACACTGAAAAATTTGCACATTTATGAACTTTTTCTTTTATGAAGCACTTATTTTCACATGCTAATATCTCTGCGAATATTCACGATATTTTCATAAAAAAATTTTTAATGAGTTCTTAATAACGTTGGCAATTATATTCTTAGGAGGTTTTTTCTCTATCTCCTTTAGTTTTTAAATTAATTTTTTAACTTTTTTATTTTGCCACTAGGGGCGCTGAAAGTTATCTCAATGGATTCTCCAGGGTCACTTACCTAGGGATAGGTCTTATATCCGTGACAATAGGACACGTTTTCTCCAAATAATAGCCTCGAAACGGACTTTTGAAACACTCTGTATGTATAACAGGTGGAATTAAAATCACACATACTTTTAAAAAACAATTTTTTTCGTTTATAAAATACTGATGTAAATGTAAACGTTTCAAATCGTAATCTTTATGAAGCAAATTCCGATTACAGTTGATTAGTTACGTTATCATTTATCTTCATTTAATTTTGAAGCATAGGATTACCATGTGATGTTATTGCTACCATTGTAAGATTTTTAGTAGATTTAATCCCCTAATACTGAGAATTCGATATACTACGTTATTCCCTATGCATCATTTTTTGGAGTTATGGATGTATTCATATTAAAACTTAAATTTTGAAGTATTCGGATTATTTATTCCCTTTTTGATTCTGTTTTGAATAAATTTTGAAAGTTATGCCGGTGCATGTTTTTTGAGAAGTTAACTTATGCTAAATAGTTTTTGCCCAAATTAAAAACTCAATTCTTTAACTAAAAACAGAAATTTTTAAATTTAGAGGGTAAAATTTATATGACTTAAATTTACTGTGGTTTGTGAGTAGTATAAGATAGTTTACCCCAAAAACAGAAATTTTGAAACTACGTAAAATATTGCAGGGATGTGGAGTCCTTTTGATTACTTTTTTGCATAACGCATTTTAAGTTCTGGGAGCATTATTTTTTCATTCCAACAAAGTATTTCTAAAAGTTAACTTACACCTTAGATTTTTTTCATTTGGTGAGGAACAGAAGTAATTTTCCTCTTTATTACTTCCGGAATCACCAACCTTCCCTCAAATTTATAGGTTCCTTTATATTTCCTCTGGGAGGCTAGGTTAGGCAATTTATATAAAATATACTTCTCCGTCCGAAAAAAAATCAACTTCTTGCCTTTGCCGAGATGACATTCATAAATATCCAGTCCCGTAATAACAAAAGATAATGCGGCAACAATTGCAGAAGGGGAAGAGAGAAGAATATCTTCCGTTCTCGAATAGAAAAGAAGTACGGACTCTCCGGAAGTGTTCTAGAATGGAAGGGAGTGCGTTCTTTCGTCCCATATAAGAACAAGATGGAAGTCTTCCATCCCTCCTGGTGTAGAAAGTGAAACGACATTTGCATGTTCCTCTCGTTGTTTGGAACACAACTTTCATAAATTTGATTCCTGAGCTGCAAGAGATCTCAGTCTTTGAAATCAGTTCTCAGAATTCGTAACAATCTTCTAAGAATTATGAAAAAAAAACGCGGCTGGTTGAACCCAGTCTCTGCTCAGATCTTTTCGAGATAGTTTTTTTCACAGACAATAAGAGACAGACCGGTCAATAGGCGGGGCTTATCCAGAGAGCTCAAGTGGCGCCTGCGACAAGCGGTACCGGTATTAATCGATTAATTTAATATTTTTTAATCGAAATCCTTATACATTTTTTTGTTGACGAAACTTGCAATATTCGATTTCGAAAGTAAACATGAAGTTTGTGTAAATCGTTTAATCGTACTCTTTTAAATTGTTTGCAAGATTTATAAATCATTTTAACAGTGTCTTATTGCATTAAGGCACATTTTATCTCGTTTCTTCTCTATTTTGCAATCCATTGGAAAATCTGTGTTGCATTCTTGAACTTGATTTTTAAGCCTGATAGAATTCAGTATAATTCGCGTTGATTATAGGCGTATGTATTTAATTCAGATGAAAATGTATACTAGTATTAGATATTTTTATTGTCAAGAATTCATTTCAAATGTGCCTGGGATCTGGGATTCGTATTTGCAAAAGATGTGTTCGTTTAGATTCAAGAGGATTGCAACTTCATTTACACATCATGTTTGTCTTAAAAGGCCAAGGGGTTATAACAAATATTTGTAGTTATTGAAATATGAGATTTAATAAAATCATTTAGATTCATTATTTACTTGTGTGATTCTTGATTGCTTTATATTTAAGCTTGTATTTTTACAATCGAGTTTTTCATCATATGCGATCACGAAATTTTGTTGATGAACAAACCTTAATGATTTAATTTAAATTTTCTATTATAATAGCAAATTTTAAAAAATTGTTGAAAAAAAAGGATATTTTTTTATTTTAAAAACCATTTAATGGGCTTATGTGATCGCCAAGGATCGCGATCCTGGTGATTATATGATCGATGGATTACATCTTCGCAAAACGTCTCCATGGTTGCCAGACCTAAAAGCTTAACTGTAATCACAGTTTTAGTGCAGGTACCGTGGGTTGAGGGCGTTCGTGTCGTAGGCCGCCCATTGACCGGTCTGTCTCTTATTGTCTGTGGTTTTTTTTACCTTTGATTTGAGTACTATAGAAATGGTAAATCATTAATGCAGCTTCTTTATTTTTTAATTACGTATTTTATTTATTGTAGTGCTATTTTCACATGCTAATATCTCCGCGAATATTCACAATATTTTCATGAAATCTTTCTCAGTGAGTTCTTCATAACGTTGGAAACAATACTCTCAATGAGGTTTTTGCTCTATCTCCTTTAGTTTTTTAATTAATTTTTTAAACTTTTTATTTCACTGCTAAGGGCGCTGTAAGTCCTTTCAATGGATTCTCCAGGGTCACTTACCTAGGGGTAGACCTTACTTCCGTGACCCTAGGACAAGTAGGTTCCAAATAAAAGCCACGAAACGGACTTTTGAAACACCCTGCATATAAATGTACTCTGTTTGTTGAATCATGTTAGTCACGGGAAACCAAAATTTAGTGAAGTGATAAAATAGTCCACTGAAAATAGAGTTGAACCTCGGACAAATTGCAATAAAAGGTTTCTCAACGGTTTTCACCTAGGAATGACCTCAATAATAACATACTAAAAATCGGCCAAAATCGGCTGGAGGGAAGTTTAATTTTTTTTAAATTTTTAAAAAATGGCCGAAAAAAAAATTAAAAAAAAAACCCAAAACAATAATATAGAATTGTGATATATGTTTATAGGTTATTTTTGAGTTTTGAAACCGAATATTGCCTTTAGTTTTGAAAAAAAATTGAAAATTTCAATTTTTAAAATTAATTTGAAAAATGAGCTATATGAAAAAATTAAAACCCCCCTAAAAACCTAACAAAATCATCAAAAGAGATAAATCAAACGGTTTTCATTTAGAAATGACCTAAATATTAATATACTAAAAGTAAAAAATTTTACGAATTAAAGAAGTTAAATTTTATTTAAAATTTCAACTTTTTTTTGCGAAAAATGCATTTTTTTTTCAAATTCGTGCCCCAAACTTTTGAGGCTTTTGAAAAGGTCATTTTTCGGTGGATATTGTCCACAGATAGTTATATAATGGAAAACCGGTAGAATTGACCCTCAATGAATTAGTTAAATATTTTAAATTCTGATGTAAATATGCCAAAGTATTACCTTTTTTCACTTTTTACTACATTTTACCAATTTCAAAACTTTAAATTAAATAATTAACTAATTCATTGAGGGTCAATTCCACCGGTTTTCCATTATATAACTATCTGTGAACAATATCCACCGAAAAATGACCTTTTCAAAAGCCTCAAAAGTTTGGGGCACGAATTTGAAAAAAAATGCATTTTTCGCAAAAAAAAAGTTGAAATTAAAAAAAAATTGAACTTCTTTAACACGTAAAATTTTTTACTTTTAGTATGTTGGTATTTAGGTCATTTCTAAATGAAAACCGTTTGATTTATCTCTTTTAATGATTTTTTTAGATTTTTAGGGGGGTTTTAATTTTTTCATATAGCTCATTTTTCAAATTAATTTTAAAAATTGAAATTTCAATTTTTTTTTCAAAACTAAAGGCAATATTCGGTTTCAAAACTCAAAAATAACCTATAAACATGTATCACATGTCTATATTATTGTTTTGGGTTTTTTTATAATTTTTTTTCGGCCATTTTTTAAAAACTTAAAACAAATTAAACTTCCCTCCAGCCGATTTTGGCCGATTTTTAGTATGTTATTATTGAGGTCATTCCTAAGTGAAAACCGTTGAGAAACCTTTTATTGCAATTTGTCCGAGGTTCGGCCCTTTTTTTCGCTATTTTCAGTGGACTAAAAGTATTTTTTTAATATTTAGGGATTCATACTTAAAGTTCAGTTTCATTCTCCGTACCGTTAAATATCAGCAAGCTTAATATTAATAAAAACTTTCGAGCTTTTAAGCTGTGGTCAAAAATAAAAATTTATTTAAAAATTATTTATTTAAAATCATTAAAATTAAAACTCTAAACGTTTCGTCCGAAATCCTTCACAATGAATCAGCTGGATGTGATGATCACATCCAGCTGATTCATTGTGAAGGATTTTATTTATATTTTTAAACGCCTTCTACTGATGATGTCCGGCGAAGTTTTCGGACGAAACGTTTAGAGTTTTAATTTTAATGATTTTAAATAAATAATTTTTAAATAAATTTTTATTTTTGACCACAGCTTAAAAGCTCGAAAGTTTTTATTAATATTATGGAAACCGGCTGTGAAAATTTCTCATCGTTACTATCAGCAAGCTGTTTTAAATGCCAAAAATCAAAAATATCGAACAAAATTGCAAATCAACCAATTAAAATATAGTTACATCAATGACAAAATTAAAAATTTGTTGATGTTTGCATATTTGGCACCCAAAGTATTTTGACAATTTTTAACAGGACTGATACTGAATACTGAACCTATCTTCAATATTCTCATTATTCTATCATCTGATTATAATTTTTTAATATTTTTTTAGAAGAGAAGTTAAAAGCCTCTCATGATCCCAAAATTTAAAAAAATTATGGCACCCTCATTTTCAAACATTTGAAAAATTAGATAAACATCGGTCTTAGTTAGACAAAAGCAGTAATCTCATGGATTGTTAAATGCATTAATCCGAATTAAAAGGGAGAGAAATTGTACTCATGATGATAAAGACATTAGGCAAATTCAATCCAAAAGAGCTCTGTCAAAAATTATTTTCACGTGTTTGAGTTGCATTCTTACTTTAATCACTTATTTCACTTCAAAAGGAATTAAAAATGATAATTAGAGTCCGGAGCAAACACTGGCATGACATCTCATTTGTCACAACAGTGCAAAATGCATTAAGGACAGCGCTCTGAAAAAACTCAATCCTATACGAAAACAAAGTGCAACTTCGTAAACAAGAGCCCAAGTAAAAAAGTTATATATTAATATAAAAATCGAATTAGGCCTAAGCTATACAAAATTCAAGAAGCTTGTCAAATTCCATAAAAGCTCCTGTTTCCGGAAAAGCATCAGATGCATTAGCTTCGAAAAAACGATGGACCACACATGATTTTATTTCCTTCCCGAAGGATGGTTAATTAGGTGACAAAATGCCAAGCAAGAGACCCGCGTTCTGTTCTCATTTTTAATTTAAATATTCCTTCCATTCGAATAATCTAGTTATTTCTTCGGAATGGCGGCCATTAGCGTCACGAGTTGAGAAAAAAGGGTCCTGCTTTGGGAGGCTGTTTTAAGGTTTTTCTCGTTAATTCCATTATCTCGTTCCGCAGTTCGCGGCTGTTTGTTTTCTAGGGGTGGGTGTTGCCAGACGACAGTCTTGAGATGGAATTCATTACGCCGGGAATGAACGTTTTTTATTTCATATCTCGTGGTGAATGAAAATTTAGGTTTAAAGAGAATGTGAGTGAGTTTTGTGACTTCAAAATTATTCATGATGCCTATATTAATTTAAGAGATTTTTTTCCTGTTTTGAGCATTCATATAAGGTTTTGTACTGTATTTCTTAGCACTTTAACATCTACGGTACAATAGGTCGGAGTACTTCACCTCCGTACCTTCGGTCCACAGGTGCCCACTGGGTAACGTTAACTAAGTACTGATTTCGGCTTGTATGCAGTAATGACCTTGGTCAGTGTGTGTTGGGCTCTGCCATTAGAAAAAAAACAATAGGATGGAAGTTAAAGTTAAAGTGAGCAGGCAGATATGTCTTCGTCTCCTTTCTTATCTCCGATATCTAGCAGGGCTAGATGAGATCCACGAGGTTGTGCACCTTCAGATAGTCGATGAATAAAACTAGTGTAAGATCTTGTTTAGATAGACCCAGGCAGGTCAGAATATGCTCAGGGGAAACCTGATCAGAAGAGAATTTGATGCAGGATGCTAAGCACTTGGCTCCGCAGGAGAACCTGAGAGAAATCAAGTGCCCACTTAATATCTCTCAGGACATTCCAAAAATTGCAGGAAAGTCAAAAAAAGGATCGCTTTCCCGTTTTAGGAAGGCAGATATGTTCAATGTTCATAACTTCACCAAATTGTTAAAAATCACTGTCGGCCACATCTGCACACTTCTGCTGAATATCCAATACGCCGAGCTGGAAGATATTTTATTTTTTGAATTTCCTCTTTCCAGGGGGGACTGGAAACAAGTAAGGGGAAAATGAATTCGCAAAAAATGAATACAAAATAAAACGAATTCGCAAAAAATGAATACAAAGTAAAAACGAATTCGCAACAATATTTCCCAAATAAGCGAAATCGGTTTTCTATCAAAGAAAGCTTAAGGAAGTCAAGTTTAAGAAAGCAGGCAACCAAAATAGCTCAAGATGCAGGAAAAGGAACCAATAATCTCAGCAGGAACCAATCGAAGGGAAGAAGAGTATTTGATTGCGTTCTCTCCCCGCTCCTTCAGGGTAGTTAAGCAAACGACTGCTTTCATTAGCAAGGTGGAATTAATCTATCACTTCTTTATTCCTATGGAATTAGGAAAGGCAAGAGAAGGCTTTCCAAAGGACCTGGTACAGCTCACATTTTAGCGTGGTATTAAAATATCCCTCTATTGTTTCAACCTTTTTTCCTCTTTCTAGCTGCAGTCCCATATCAAACTTTTATTGTATTACTTTATTCTTTCATCTTATATCCATGATGTTTGATTTCTAGCAATTTTTTTGTTATTTAAGCTAAGTGGTAATCCTGGCTCCAAACTCGCCATCCTGCATGGAAGAGGCAAATGGAATTAATTAAGGTGAGTCTGGCTTTAGGACAGCTTGTATTTTATTCCATAAGAACGTGTCGCGCCATACGTGTTGTATTAAGTGGGTATACTTCAGGGGGTCAAAAGAACACTTGACAAGCAAATCGATATCTAACAAGGGAGAAGAAATTTTCACCAAGAAGTGAAAAATTTAATAAATGAAGCAATCTTATTTTATTTTCCTAGATACCTTTTTAAATTGTCGAAAAAAACAATTACATAAACAAAAATAATAAATGCGCCTCTTTTTATTTCAAATTACTTACTATAGTCCATTTATTAAAATCCCGAATAGCGTTTTGTCTCTGTAATGAGGGAAGATAAAACTGGTACACTGGACATTGTGAGTGAATCGCTGGGGTTAGAAGGATACTTTAAACACCAATTTCTATGATTTAACGTAAATTGAAAATTTTAACGAACTATTTTACTCAAAGAGATCATCTTCATTCGTTATACAACGCAACGTGTAGCTTTTTCATGGCAGCATTTTATTCCATTATTCGAAAAGAGCACACCAAACAGAAAAAAAACCTTACAAACCAAATGACATTTTCAATGACAGTGACAGAACTTAATAAAAGCAAGTGGGTCGCTCCCGATTCACCGAAATCCATAAGACCGAAGTGCCTCTTTCCCGAACGCCAAATGACCGAAAGACTACTTGCTCGAACCGGACGTTTGACCGAATGGGATGTTTGACCAACAGGACTTTTGACAGAACTGGACGTTTGACCGACAAGACTTTTGACCGAACGGGACGATTGACCGACAGGACTTTTGACCGAACGGTACGTTTGACCGAATGGGATGTTTGACCGACAAGACTTTTGACCGAATGGGACATTTGACCAAATGGGACGTTTGGTCCCGACAGCTCTTTTTGGTCTCTTATTTTTAATATATAGAGGAGAGGAGGGTATTATGGAATAGTCGGGTAATATGGAGCACCTGAGTTTCTGCTCCCCCTCACGCTGCTATCACATGGCAATGCCACGAAAGTCTTAAGAAATCCCCCATGATGCAGTGTGCAAAGAGTTTAGCTTCTTGTTGTTGTCTGATCAGTCGCAGCAAAGCTAAGTGTGTTTTAGGATTTTCGAAAGTTTTTGACGGTAAATGTTTGTTGAAATATGTTTCTACCAGGAGCGTGTTCGATTCCCGGCATGGAGGCAAGGGTTCGACTACCACAATTTTACTTACTATTATATTGATATCGATTTAAATTTAATATTTTATATCGATTTTGTATTTTATTAAGTTTTAGTGGCATCTGTGGGTGATTATTGTCGTTCGCATTTTGAATAAAGTTGTATTTTTAACTAAGAAGCTCGTCTGGTCTACGTTTTTTCTGGAGGAATTCCCAATATAAATTTGATTAGAAACGTGTAGAGGTTGGTTTAACCTGCTTTTTTAAAATAGTGGCGTCCGCGACAGGACTTTGGGAACAGGGCCGGATTATCCAATAGGCAAAGTAGGCAACTGCCTAAGGGCCCATCGTCAGCTAGGGGCCCCAAATTGGGAATTGAATTGAATTGAATTCCCAAATTGGGAATTGAATTGATAGACCTGGTGAGCTACGGCTAAGTAATGGAACGTGAAGTTAAGCTGAGAACAGCCAAAAGGGTTGCATTCACGAGAACTGCTTCGGCGCTTCGGAAGCTACTTGTAGAAGAGGATTTGAATATTCAAAATATCGAGGTTTCGTTCTCGGTCTTAGAGAAGAGATATGACGAACTTTGCGAGCTTAATACAAAAATTGTCGGCTTTCTTTTGGAGATTGAAAAGTCTGATATGGATTCTGAGTTTGCGGATTCGGAAAAGTATGAAAACCAGTTTATTCAACTGACACATCAAGTGAATTCTATCACAGGAAATGATGAGAAGAGTGAATAGTCTGTGAGTAGTGACATGGGTGCACATTCTAGAAGGTTTGAGTTACCAAAGCTTGAATTCAGAAGGTTCGGTGGAGATGTTAAAGATTGGCTTCCTTTTTGGGGACAATTTCAAAAGATTGATGCTGACCCTGATATTGCTGAAGAGGACAAATTCCAGTATCTTAGACAGGCAACTGTTGAGGGTTCTAGAGCAAGAGTTATAGTGGAAAGCTTTCCCCCATAGGAGAAAATTACAAGAAGGCGGTGGAAAGTCTTAGAGCTCGTTTCGGAAGGGAAGATATTCTTGTGGAAATTTATGTCCGAGAACTTTTAAAGCTGATTTTGTCTGTGCATCAGGATGGGAATAAGTTTTCCTTTTCGGCTCTTTATGATAAGCTGGAGACCTACCTGAGGGCACTAGACACTTTGAAGGTGACTTCGGATAAGTGTGCATCCATGCTTCTGCCTCTTGTGGAGTCCTGTTTCAATGAAGATTTTCTGAAGTCATGGCACAGGAACATTACCTTTTCTGAAGAGGATGATGCCCAGAATCGTTTGACAAAACTGATGGATTTCCTGAAAGCCGAGGTGGAAAGCGAAGAGCGCATTTCGTTAGCAATGGATGGTTTTGGTTTGGGGAAACGGGATGTTTCTGGTGAACAGAAGAAAAACAGACCCCATCTTGTAAAAGAAAAAATGGCAACGGCTGCTGGTTTACTTACCTCAACTACCGTACCCGATGTTAGAACTGGTTGTGTATTTTGTCAAGGTAAACATTTGAGTATCGATTGTTTTTTGGCTCAAAAAATGACTTTGGATGACAAACAGAAGTTCTTGAGGAAAAAGGGTGCTTGTTTTGCTTGCTTGAGACCTAACCATAGGAGCAGGGATTGCCGTGCGAATCTAAGATGTTTAGTGTGCTCCAGAAGACATGTGCCTTTGATGTGTCCTCAATTGAAGCAAAATGGAAGCTGCCCTCCGGATCCACCTGTGAATCGGTCAACTGAGGATTCCAAGGAGTTGAGTTTGACGTCTTTCAATTACGGCTCTAGGGTCTTTCTTCAAACTCTAAGGGCAAAGTTAGTTGGTGAGGGAAGAGAGAAAGAGGTACGTCTTTTATTAGACAGTGAATCTCAAAGATCATATATCCTGAAGAGTGCAGCTGGACAGATTTGATATGTGCCAATACGGAGAGAAACAATCCTCCATGCATTATTTGGCGGATCGACTGATTCCACTTCTGCTTCCGGGATTAACTTTGTTTGCTAAAAGCATAATGTCCCAAAAAGAGGTATGGTTTTTTCATAATTATTTTTTTAAAAAGTAGTGAGTGGATTTATGATTTTAAATTTTTATCTAGATAATTCAAATCAAATCAAATTTATTGGACAAAGACAAGGACAGAAAAACGACAAAGACAGAAAAACAAGACATACAAAGAGCATTAAAATATACAAAAATAATAAACGTACAACGAAACAACAAAGAGAGAAAATAAATCTGTGGTATCACATGAGCCTAAGGCTCGTCCTTGATACCTATAGAAATTAATAAAAAAAATTGCAACAAAAGCTGGACTGACTCTACTGTATAATATGAAATAATGCTTCAGTATTAATTTGCTCGCCTAAAAATTTATATATGCCGCATTTAAATTCAAGCTTATTGTTAGTTGTCTTAAGATTTTCTTTTAATTTATTAAATAGATAAGGTCCTAAAAATACATGAGATTTATGTAATATTTCTTTGTTAGTTTTAGGTATAAAATAATTTCCTTTTGTATTCCTTATTTCCAAGTTACTGGTTTTAATTTGATAAAAAGATTTGTTATTAAAAATAAAAAGAAGTAAGCGGAAAACGAAGAGTTCACGTACGTTCAAAATGGGCCTAGTTAAATAATTACAATTTATATGAGATAAAATTTTAGTTTGTATTTTGATTAAAGGTCTAATATTACTTAAGTAGTCAGAAGCATAACAAGTTATACCATAGCTAATTATAGATTGGACCCAAGAAAAATATAAAGTGCATAAAAACCTATGGTCGATGATATGCTTAAGTTTAAATAATTTGAAATTAATAAATCGCAATTTATTTAATAAATAGTTAGCGTGAGTCTTCCATTTTAAATTACTATTGAAATGAAGCCCTAAATACTTTATAGAGTCAACCCGCTCAATTCTATTGCAAGGTAAGTCATTACAAAACATATTGCATGTAGCTTCATGTAATTTTAAACTGTCAACAGTAGATTCATTTGAAAATAAATTAAATACAATAAACTTAGTTTTAGATACATTTAACTTAAGAAGATTTTTACCAAACCAAGTATTTGCTTTATGAAGTGCTATTTCCATTTTTTTAAACAAATCAAGATAGTTATCAGCTGCAAACAAAAGAACGGTATCATCCGCAAATGTAATAATATCACAACCCAAATTTAATAGACAAAAATCATTAATAAAAATTAAAAATAATAAGGGTCCTAAGATGGATCCCTGGGGCACACCACCATTTATCCATAACTCTCGACTACAAACATCATTAATTTTAACCAATTGACTTCTTCCGCTTAAATATGACTCAAACCAAGAGTATATATTTCCTCTAATACCAACAGAATATAGTTTCTTTAAAAGAAGGATATGATTGACGGTGTCAAAAGCTTTGCTTATGTCTAGAAAAATTGCAGCAGTTTTAAGATTATTGTTCACATTAGAGTAAATAGTTCTTGTAAAATTCATTAAAGCCAATTCCGTGCTTCTTCCCTTACGAAAACCATATTGGTTATCAGCTAATAAATGATGCATTTCCAAAAAATTGATCAGACGATTGTGCATAATTTTTTCGATTATTTTTGAAAATATACTCAGAAGAGAAATCGGACGATAGTTATTTAAATCGTTTTTGTTACCCTTTTTAAAAACAGGTACTACTAAGGATGTTTTTAGATCTGAAAAGAATATGCCTTCATCAAACGAAAGATTGATAAGATTAGTTATGAAATCAGAATAACAATCAAATAATATAGTGATCATACTTTTATTAATTTTATCCAACCCGGTTGATTTTTTATTTGGAAGAGAATTTATAACCCTAGAAACTTCTATCTTATCTACAGATCCAAAAAACAAACTATTTACATTTGATAGCATGTTTTGATTTAAAGGAACTGAGGGTATATTAATACTGGAAGTATTAAACACCGAAGAAAAATGGCAATTAAAATCATTGGCTAAATCTTGTAGATTATCATGAGAAGGTAAAGTCGGAAGTTTATTTTCATTTAATATTTCATTTACTACCTTCCATTGATCTTTAGTATTAGCAGATATCAAAAATTTATTATGGAAATACTCAGATTTTAGAGTACGTAGTCTAGATTTGAGTCTATTTCGGAAAGAAGTATATTGGTTTTTTATGGATTGATTAAATCTATTTCTTCGATACAATTTAAATAATTTTTCTTTCACATTAATGAGTTCCAGAATTTCTAAAGTTATCCAAGGTTTTTTAATAGTAATTTTCCTGGAGATAGAACAATTTTCAGAGAGGGATAAAACATTATTTACGTTAAACATAAAGTTCCGAAAAATATCATCACAATTTGAACCATTAGCTAGAGATAAATTTAATCCAGAATTACATACAATGTCTTTAAAGACCCCTATATTAACTACCCTACTTTTAGTACGAACAGAGTCACCGAAAGTTTTTGATTTAATACATATGCTAGACATTATAGGGAAATGGTCAGTAATCGGATATAAAATAATTGCAGATTTAATATTAAGGTTATTACTCATACGAACTAAAATGTGGTCCAAGCACGACTGCACTTCGTTTACTTGTCTAGTAATGCCATGTATTTCTGGTTTCAAGCCAAAATTTGATATAATATTAAGATAATTATCGGATGCTGTAGAATTTTCAAGAATGTTTATATTTATATCACCGATAACGTAGAGATTTTTTATTTTATTACGCTTTAGAATATCATCAAATTCTTCAAGAAATACCTCAGATTTAAATTGAAGAGACCTATAAATGCCTATTATTTGAATTTCATGAAGGGATGAATAAACTGATATGCATTCAGCAGTTAACATTGAAATAGAAACTTGTTTAAAATCTGCTAAATTGTTTTTAATAAATAACGCAATTCCACCTGATTTATTAACTTCGCGACATTGAAAAAAACCAGAGTAACCAGGTATGCTAAAAAATTGTGTCTCGTCGTGCTTAATCCAGATTTCACTTAAAATTATAATATCATAATAACACTTTAAATTTGAAAGAAAACATACAAGTTCATCAAAGTTGGTACGTACACTGTAAAAACAAAAGAGTATTAAAACACCATTATTACACCTATTTCGAGAGTAGAGACATTAATTGTGATGTAATTGAACACTACATAAGGTGTCAACTACAAATATAGTGTAAACATAGTATTAGAATGGTTTTGTAAGAATTAAAAGGTATTACGTCTCCCTTTTTGAGTTCAAAAAACACCACAGAAGCGCCATACACTGAGAAATGCTACTCTATCTCTGGTGTTGTCTGGCGTAGTATCCAAATCGACTATTCGAACACCACCAAACCAAACTGGCATCACAGCGTCAGTAGTCATCCACGTTAGTCTTAACATCAATGCTTGATGCATCCCTTGTTATAGAAAATAGAAATATTGTCTGCTTTTTTTATAATATGTACTCTGTTTCCCTCCTCTGTGTCAGTAAATATCATATTTAGTCTGTCTTACTTGACGAAAGTTAATAAGTGGATCCTTGAGATCAAGTGCCAAACCGGAAAATATATATAACCAAATCAACATCAACAAGATATAAGATATTTAGTCAACCAACCGGTAAGTAATGTTATTTTATCTCAATTCATGACATTATTTTCCACGAATTAATATATTACCATTAGTTTAGAGACTTGGTTTGATCAAGTTCGTCAGGACAGTTTTAAACATTGTTTACATTATAGTATTGACATTGTTGTTGACATTGTAGAGTGATATGCATTTGTGCTAATGGTTTTAAGTTTTGTACTTTTATGCTTATCGTTTTGGTGATAAAAATAAGAACTCGGACATGATATTTTTGGCTATTATTAAATAGGTAGAAGAACAGTTAAGGGTTAAATTCATCGGTCGCGACCGATCCGTCAGACTTAGTTTAGGTCGGATGTTTTCCTGCTCATATTTCGTCAAAAGATTAAGAACGTAAAAAGAGCTTTCCTATTTTAACAGGTCTTCTCATATATGTGAAGGGACCTGGTTTTTCGGAATTGAAAAAAAAACTTAATTTTGTAAATTCCAAATTTTTTTCAAATTATGTTCTTTGGCTATAGAAGTCTAAGTGAAAACTATTTGAGCTAAAACTTAATGAAATTTCCTCAAAATAGGAATTAAAAAATATATATAAACTAATTATTAGGTATTAGTATGAAAATAACTTGTTACTGTGTGAACTATTGTTTACGGCTAATTTATTTCCCCAATCGATTCGACAGGCTAAGGTTTCGCGCTTATAGCTTGAATGGTTGGTAATATTTACCCTCGTCGTTGTTAGATTAGTTTTTTTCTCGGCTTCTGCTTTTATTAATGTCTTTTAGAATTGATGAGGAGAGTCTTTACCTATTGTGAAATGCCCTTGTTTTGCGAAATTGTAAAAATTCAAATAATTTTGGAAATTTAAAATAAGCGTTAAATAGTGTTCGAGCAGATTCGTGTTTTTGAGTAAGTAGGGAAATAGGGTCCTGCTGTGTTGAAATTGTAAAATATTTAATGGGTTGAATGGCTTTTTAATTATTTCAGAGAAATTCCAAAAAGTTTTTAAGAAGTTGAAACATGGATCTGACTTTTGAATTTTGCTTCCCACTTTTTATGAACAAATTCAATGCGACTCACAACCTCATCTTCAGTCAATTTCCCGGTAAATGAAGCGAATACAAGCTGAAGCTGAATATGTGTCAACTTTTTTTTGACGCCTAGTGGAAAAACGCTGGCATCCGAGCATTGAATTGTTATCCCCCAAATTTGTCGATGAAAATCTGCAGCCTGAATTCGCTTCATTGACCAATTTCCCCATATCCCCTTCAAGATTTTAAGCTATGTGCCTGTGGGGTTTTGTCACTAACTATTTTGCATACATGTGATTCTTCCCCCAATTGGCGGAATCCACCTATTTGCTTGCAAAATTAAAAGTCCGACAATTCGATTTGCAAAACTCAAATTCCACTTTCTGATTTTCCAATTCTTTTTGTTACTGAAAACTCTGGCCACGAAGGTTACCTTGTAATAAATTTAAAATAAAATAAAAAAATTATCAAATTAAATGAAAAGCAGTTATTTTTTAAGCCAAAAAATATGACGCTAGCATCTCGAATCGTAGATCTCGGGAAGTAGAAGCCAATGGACCCCATCTATTTAAAATGAAGGAAAATCTAAGTGCCATCAAAATTTTTAAAAAATATTTTCACCCAATTTATTGTCAGAGTAGTCACATATATGATTTTGGGTTCTTGTGTATTATCTCGTCAACTGTACGACTGAATCCGAAAACGGTAAACAACCCATTGACTTTTCTATGGCTGTGCCACACTGAATTTGAGTCATGGAACGTCGACGGGATAATACGTAAGCACCCTATTTTGTTTGAATAATAAATTGCGGCACAGCTTGGATATACGTCGACCAGCCGCCATGTTTACCCACAGCTCAAATGATGACACACAACAATATAGATCTAATTTGAGCTATGAGTAAACATGGCGGCTGGTCGACGTATATCCCAGCTGTGCCTAAATTGCTTGTATGTATAACAGGTTTAATTGACTCTTGAAAAATAAAATGAAGGATTTAAACCTGAGCATATCAAATTATTAAATTGTGGGGTTTAATTCTGTTAATGTTCCTGCTAAAGGTTAATGAAGCGAATCCGGCCTGCAGTTATTTACCGCTAAATTTGGCAATATCGATTCAATGCTCGGATACCACTGATTTTGCACTTGGCCAAAAAGTCGCCAAATTCAGTTGCAGACCGGATTCGCTTCGTTTACCCCGCTAATTACCACCATGCAGGGATGCAGAATATGTCAGATCCGGCGATCTAGGATCGGGGGAAATTTTAGCCATCTGGGGAAATTTTGTGGAAAAGTATACTATTGAATTGAATTTTAGTACAGTAATAAAAATATACGTGGCGATTCGTGTCACTACTTTTTAACAGATTTATGATACTGACAATAATTCAGAATTTTTGAAGGTCTTTATAATTTTTTTAAATTTTGGGGAAACTTTTGTATGGATTGGGGGAAATCTTGAAAGTAAACACATTTTCTGCATTCCTGCCACCATGTTGTATTGTAATGTAATGGACACAAAAAGTGGAAAACGTGCTAAATAATTTCAAATACATATATAGATTAAAATGATTAATTTGAAGATCAATAACTGTTCAGTTTCATTAAAGATAAGAAAAGTTTGTCGATATTTGATTATATGGTGTTCTTAAGTGATAGGCGATATTTAGCAGGAACGTTAACGGAATTGAACCAATTGGGGGAGCAGCAATGAGCTCCGTAATATAAAGGAGGGGTTTTACGGCTCACTTATTGAAATATTTGAATTTGACAGTAAGAAACAGGGTTTAAAAATGTTTTTTTTTCAAATCTTATTGGAATAACTAATAATTTTTGAATAAGCACATTAAAATGACATGTTTAGTTTACTTTAATTGTCCATTACAGAATTCAATATTAGGGTATTTGGTACTTAAGGATTAGCTGGGTGCAAGCTTCAAGTACTATGATGCTATATTGCTCATAGTAATCAAACATCAATATAAAACACAAATCAAATATCTCAACTTTTAAATTTTGCTATATATTTTTATGTATAAATAAAAAAACATTGCCTCCTATAATATAATCAGGTTGGAAAGATTTGTACTCGTCTAATCCTAAAGCACCTGGTATTATTATTTGCTCTTTTTGTTCCATTAGGTTTATGATGATTTGTAAAATATAATTTTCTTAATACTTTAAAATATACTTAATATACATATTATGGGCAAAGTAATTTATTGGGCATTATTAATAATGCCTGGGCATGTTAATGTGATAAATTCAACAAAATTTATGAATGAAATTTATCACTATGCCCGCTTTCACTCTGGGCATTATTAAAAATGCCCAATTAATCACTTTGCCCGTAACATATATATACATATAATACTTTTCAGACGAATTCAAAATGCTGTGATCCTCCAAACACTGATCGGGGACCCACCAGTGGGGTTGTTGAGTTGACTTTGTGAAAAAAATTTTTCTCTCAAAATATTTTGTGGAAGGGCACCCAAAAAGAACCAAATTTAGAAAAATGTTGAAAACCTAAATCCCCCTGATTCTGAAAAAATATGAAAGCTCACTAATTGAGCTATAACTGTGTGACTGAATGGTCATAAAGCTTATATGTTTTTAATACGCAGACACAAAACAAATTTTGGTACTTATACATATTATCCTTTTGACCATTCAGCGACCGTCAAATTCAGCCGCACAGCTATAGAACAGTCAATGGGCTTTGATAACTTTTCACTGCCTTTACTGTGTTTCAGGATTTTTAAATTAGTCAGTTTTGGCCATTTTTTCAGTCATCTTGTGGTCGGCGAAGACCTTAACATCTCTCCCTCCGAGTTGATCAAGGCACCGTGCCTTGACCGTGCTCTATGTCATATTAATAATCCTCTATTTACAGATAAGAATCATGAACTTTTTCAAAGAATTGACTCCTCAGTTCCTGGAGGTGTCACGCCTGGTGCCTCTTTGCTTCCAGTTCCTGTCCGTGGAGGGGTCTCTGGTTCCGGTCCCTGTAGGAGTCTTAGCTTCCTCTTCGCTCCTGGTTCCTGAAGGTGCTCCTAGTTCCCCTGCGCTCCCGGTTCCTGTGCTTGGTGAGATCCTTGGTTCCTCATAGACTTCAATTCAGGACACTTTCGTGGTTCTTGGAGTTTGAAAGTAGTTCTTGAACTGTACACTTAAACAAGTGCTGGCTGAACTGTGACTATGAAAACTTTTTTTTTACTTTTAATTTACTTTGTTAAAAAAAACTCAAGGAAGGAAGTGGAAAAACTGGCAATCCTATTGATCAAGTTTCTCATTTCCTATGGCAACGAATGATAGGTTTCCATTCTGATCTGGTGTGTGCTTTATTTTAATGTGAGTTCCTTGTTGCAGAAAAAGATTGACTGAATGTCACACGCTTCTCACCTAGTATTATCATATATCTGTACAAAATGTAAATATTAAGAAATTAAATTTTTGAGTATTGGTAACTAAGAAGTGTTTCCTTCCAACCCATATACACTACCTTCCAGGTTTTGATGTAGACAAGCTTCCCCGTTGGACTTCTGAGAAAAGGTGAGTGCAATTTTTTGATCCCATTGTATTTAAAGTAGAGATGGGTATGGCCGGAAACTTTGGGGGGGGGAAACGTTTTTCCAGTTTTTTTCCCGAAGGGTTTATTTCTTTCCGGAAAAATTGAAAATGTTAATTTAAAATACTTTATTTAGAATTTATATAACCGTGATATCAATTAAAAAATATTATTTAGATGATATTCTTATATAATAAAGTACTTATAAAGAATGAAATTTTAACCATGCAATCATTTTTCCCCCAAAAAGTTGGCTTCCACTCGTGAAAAATTGAAAATTTTTAAGTTTGTATGAAATTAAAAATTTTCTACATTCACATTCTAATGTTTTCTCATTTGATATTTTTTATACTCAATATTTCATTTGAAAACACAAATTTGGAAAAAGTAAGCTGCAAGATAAATTATTTTAACAACCAAATGTTATTTATTTTACTCTCTAAAAATAATAATAATGCCATGCAAATAAATATCAATAATACCAATTAATTAGGATTAGAAGAAATTTAAATTTGATATTCTTATATATTAATTATAAAATGCAGCATCTTAAAAATATTTTAACCATTAAATCAGATTGTCTAAAATCATAAGCATATGAAATGACTTACTACTTCAAGTTTCTCTGCTTTATCTGAATTTAAAAAAAAAACTTTATATCAGAAGTTTGGGATTATTGGAGGCTTTTTACAGGGTTGCTTTTAAAAAATATTTATGGTGTATGAGTATTTATTGAACAATGAACACAATAATATCATGAAAATTAAATAATAAAAAAATAAGTTCCAAAAATATTTAAACAAAACAATGAATGATTTTTTAATTTTTTTTATGCAATGACTTCAACATTTTTTTAGAATTGGCAGAATGTATTAAAACTTCTCAACCTTTCTAAGAAAACATAATTGCAATGATTATGTGGAAAAAGGTTAGGATCAATTATGTATATCGATGTTAAATATAGCAACCATCTGTTATTTGTTATTGGATCATGTTGTATACAAAATTAATTCATCAAAAGTACTTTATGTTTAGTAAATAAATATTAAATTAATGTTATTTATTACTATCACATGCTTTACATTTTATTACATATATTATTATAGTTATAAAAACTGTAGTTTTTTTTCTTTTAAAATTACTCGTAAAATGCTGCATATATTTATTTCGGAGGAATTATTTTTAATGATTAAATAACTTATAGTATATAATGACTAATGATTTTTTATACAACAAATGATTATTTAGTTTCTAAAAAAATATGTGTTTAAAAACCACAAAGTAAGGTTTCAAACTCTTAATAAAGTGAAATTATTTTGGTTTGGTAGTTACAATTATACAGTATTCATTCAAAAAGCACAAGAAATTTTCTTTTTCTTGTATTAAATTATTTTAAGAGGTGAATAATTTACTTCTATTTTGGGTAATTCCATGGGTAACTGACTGACATTTTCAAAGAAAAACAATAAGTATTTTCTAATTTACTTCCCAAAAATAAATTTTATAAAGATTTTTCTACCGGTTTACTGCCTTTTTGTTAACAAAATCCAATGACACAATTAAATTTTCTAAATATGTTTTTTATTTTAAACAACATGGTAACTGACTGAAATAAAGGTTTCATTAATGTCAGTCAGTTACCATGTAAATTTAAAATTACATGTTACCATTCAAATTTATTTGTTCCATTAAATTTAGCTAACAAGAAAGCAATAAACTGGGTTGAAATCCTTTTTTTTATTTATTTTGGGAAGTAAATTACAAAATACTCATTGTTTTTCTTTGAAAATGTCAGTCAGTTACCTGTGGAAATACCCTTTTATGAAAATTATAAAAATAATTTATTCAATTTACTAATTAATTAATTGCTCTTGATTTGAAAGATTTATTTTATTTGATTTATATAACTCACTGAAAGTTTTAATATATTTTATTATGTACTAAAAATATAAATTAGTGCAATTTGAAATTGAAATTTCAAGTTATTACCCAGGCAAGTCAGAAATAAGATGATGAAACACCAAAAAAGGTGCCTAGTATTAAAACACCAGCATTACACCAAAAAAAGTGGCAACTGAGTTGCCACTCCTAGTGGTGTTAAAGAACACCAGTGTTTCATTACACCAAAACTATTCTACCAGTGGTAGGATAGTTTTGGTGTAATGAAACACTGGTGTTCTTTAACACCACTAGGAGTGGCAACTCAGTTGCCACCCTTTTTGGTGTTTTGCCATCCAAAATTTTTTACAGTGTAAGCTTCTTATATTGCAGTGAAAAACATAAATATGAAAACATTTACACTTACATAGAAAGTTCGCAATATCACCAGAGTTAATAGTGGTGCCGGAAGGGAAGAAATCTCCATGAGCATCAATATTATTAAAGTTAGCCATTTATTTTACTAATGTCCGATTCAGATTTGATTCTTAGCACTTTACTAGTTTCGTCACGTCTCATGAAGATCTTCCCGTCACGGCACCAAATAAACTTGAAATCCCGGTTTTCTTTTCCATATTGTTTGGCTTTGAATAGAAGGAACTTGTTGTGGGGAGTAAGATGATCGTTGATGTAGAATTTTTGGTTTATAAAATCAGGATTTATGGATTTAATGTCAAGATCACGCTTTCTTCTGGCCATACCCATAAATTCATCACGATCAGACCTCAGGTTGAATTGACAGGCGATGGGTTTGTGTCTTTTACTGTCAGATCTTGTTGGAACACGATGGATTTTCGCCAAATTAAGAGGTTTTTCAAAACCAATTTGTGACGCAACAATCTGAAGAATTGAAGATAAATTTTCATTCTCAACTACAGGAATTTCATTGACTTCTATGTTGCAATTTCTAGAATATTGCTCAAGATCATTAAGGGTAGATTTCAACTCACAGATCTCCTGCTTCATCTCTGAGTTTTCTTTTAGAACTAGTTGATACCTTTCTTGCAGGATTTTATTGGATTCCTGGAGAGATTTGACTGAATCATTCAAACTAATGATGATGGTACTATTAGATTCAATAGAGGAACTCAACTTGTCGAATTTTTCAGAGATTAGATTCCTGAGCTCCTCAGTTTGGTTCTGCATAGCAACAATCATATCAAAATCTTCCGAGGCAGAGCTTAACGTAGATCCACTTCTTGTTTTGGATTTGGTTTCCATCCGGACACAAGCTACACATCTCCAATTAGCTTTTTTATCTTTAGAAAGTCTTGCAATGGATAATAATTGCAATGGATTTTTATGTTTTGTCATTTCTATGACATGTAGCTTAAAAATTCTCCCATTTTTCCCTAATAGGGTTAAAAGCTGTTTTTTTTAAACTTTTTACTCTCATGCAAGCCTTTATGTAGTATATTCTTACAATATTCTATGAAAAAATTCACTTAAAGTTTATTATGACATTCTTTCTTCCTCACTTTCTTGAAGAAAAACTGTAAGTAATGAAATAGTTTTTTTTAATTTTTTAAAATGATCGAAAATTTGTTTTGCTAAATACGAATATTCCATTGAAATTGGAGAAAAAAGCAAAATATAAATTAAAAGATTAAATTCAAAAATTTGATAATCGAAGAGATTAAAATATGATGGGATTTTTAATATTTGCTCAAAACTACAAAAGAACTGCAAAAGAAGTAATTCACATGTTTTTCCCTTAGAAAATACCTAAATAGTGACACTAAAATTGGTAAAAATGGGACCAATAAAAAAATTAATTTTTTGAATTTTTTTTTGCCTAAAAATCGACCTTTTTTAAAACTCCTGTTAAAAACTCTTGAGGTATTTGTCGAGGTTATTTTTCCTTAAATATTGTAATTATATAGCTCTGATCTGTAACATAAAGAAACACAAATGGTGATAAAGTTTTATTAGTTAATTAATTTATTATAATGAACTTATTTATGAAAAAGAATGAAAATATTTTGACATTATTTGGTAACAAATCATCTAAAAATAATTTAATTCTACAGACAAAAATATATTTTTAAAAATTGAAATTTTAAGCAAATTGAATTTTTAGGAAGAAAAGTTTTATGTATATAGAATAGACCAGAGTTTCTCAAACTGTGGGTCGCGACCGACTGGTGGGTCTCCAGTCAGTTTTTGGTGGGTCGCGAGAAGATTTTTAATTTTTCACAAAAAAATTGTTATTGACTTTTGAATTATCAAACTATTAGTTGAACTTTTGAAATTATCAAATTACCATACTATAGTAAAAAGAATAAAAATGTAAGGAAAAACTACACTACTTGGAGTGGAACGGAAAAGGCAATTAATGTAAATACGTACTATGTGTGTCACTTTAATGTGCCGATAATGCAAATCTAGTCGGTTATTCAAATAAGATTTGAAAAAAAATATTTAGTGTTTCTCCCCATCCACACTGGGGGGGGTCAATGCAAATTTTAAGAATTTTCTTGGGAAATGATGCAACTGATGTAATTTATCCCATATTGCTAAAAAAAACAAGTTAAAACCATGTTTTTAAGGATCAAATTTTAAAATTTTCTCTGGGGGAGTTCCTCCAGACCCTCCTTTTTACTGTACGGATCATTGTTAGACCACAATTAAACTATTTCATACCTTTGTAACTTATAGTTGAAGAACACCCCCAGTCAGAGAAGTTAAAATTCTGTGGGGAGGGGGCATGAGATAATTATCTCAGTTCAGTTAATTATAAATAACTGAAGTCGGTGGGTCGCGTTAGATTTTGTTTCTCAAAATTGGTCGCGATGTTAAAAAGTTTGAGAACCCCTGGAATAGACTATACTTCAGTGCTCTTTACGATAGTCAGGCCAATTTTGCAATAAAATATAGAATATGTTTGGAAATATTAAAACATTTAAGACAAAAGTATAATAATATAAATGCTTCAATTTGTAAATTAAATTAAATTTCAAAAGAAAGAGGGGGAAAGGAAATGAAATACTTTTTTACTAGCTTATGAAAATAATTTTTTATTAAAAAATTGGATAATTATGAAAGGAGGAAACCATTATCTCATCTTATTAAAGTAAAAGTAATCTTAAATTTAATTTAGAGTTAAATGTAACTAAATGTAACTTCTTAAAATATTAATTACTTTAACAATTTATGCTTAGTTAAATTTCCTTATATTTTTACATTATGGTTTAAATTATTAACTTATCATGTAGTCAAAAATTCAAAAATTTGGAGCATCGGTTGCTTCCACCTTTTTCCAGTCAAGAAGACATCATTCTCTCAATTTTAAGTTTTAGTTTAAATACTATTAAAAATTTTTTTTATTAAAACTAGGGAGCTACCGCCCCCTGCTCGCTATCGCTCGCCAACCCCCGTTAACTGCTGACGCAGAAACGTTTGGATCGCTTTGCCATCCTCACAAAACACAGCTCACAGCACTTACTTTATAAAACATTCTTAAAACAGGGGAACTACTTCTCTGGAGTATTCTTTCAAAAATGGGGAATATTCATTCAGCGGCGAAATTTTAACAGTTCCTTTATGGCAATATGAATTGGCGGATCGCCATTTAATTCCAAGAAAATTAGCAACAAAGCAGTGTAAACTTTCTTTTACCATTTCCCTAAGGTAATGTTTTCCTCACACAGATCCATTCAGAAGCACTGAAACATTTCCTTTCTTAAAATTTGTAATGATTTTCATAGATTGTCTGTGAAAAGTGTAGTAATTATCGTAAACATCACGAAAATTTAGAATTTTGTCTTCATGAGAACAAATAAACATCGAAATTGTGTCAGTTTAATAGCAATGGCACGAATGTTCTGACTTCAAATATTTTCGATTTTTATCTTTATTTCTAAAACATTCACCCGCTATATCTAGTTTTGCGTTTCGGCATTATAAAAAAAGTTATATTATACTACCTTAAATAACATAACTTGCAAAAGGATATAAAAATAATTATTATTGTAATAAATAAATGCAAAAGTTCAAAATTTCTGAAAGCGAGTTTATATTTTATTGTAAATATAGTATTGATTAGGTTGCCACAACGACATAGATAAATATAAAAATATGAATTAATTATTTAAAAATAAAAGATAAATTAAGGCACTGTATATTTGGACGGCCATTTTTCAACTAAACTCTACTCTAATTTTCACGGCTCGGCGTTCCATTGGTTCCATCACTAAGCGCCGAGACTGCTACGTAATCACGAGACCTGCAGCGCATGCGCCACTGGCCGTTTTGGCCGTCCAAATATACACTTCGAAAATTTAATTATACATTAGTTTTAAATATAATTAAAATCGTTTGAACAGCAAAAATATAAATGTTGTTAAAAAGAATCCAATATATATTCTTTAAATTAGTGTGATAAATAGAAAGATGATTATTTAATGTATTTGAATGTTAAAAAACCAGTGAAATATATTTTCAATTGTTTTAAAATTCATAGTTTCTTGCTTTGTAACTGCGACCTTATCCGAAATCTAAAAAAATGGAAATATTTTAAAATTGAGATTTTTTTTGAAAAATCGAAGGGCCTACTCGGAAATCCGGAAAAAATTCGGACATTTTGATACCATATATGTGTCATTTGGTTCAGTAATTAAAAAGCCTTTCTCTGGAAACCGTTCACCAAAAACTTTTTTTTAGAATAGAGAGATTATATTTCAATTTAAAAAAAAAATTAAAAAAATTTATTAATTAAATGAAAATTTATTTAAAAAATAAATTTTATTAGTTTAAATTTAAATTGAAAATTTGCGGGTGAAGTAACTGAAGGAAGTCTTAAATACTTTTCATATACTTTATTTAGTTACTTTTTTGGAGTATTTGTACTTAAAATATTTAGTTACTTTTTCTGAAATACTTGTATTTGTACTCAAATACTATTTCAAAGTAACTTTAACAACCTTGCCGACGATATATCCTGACCCCCTTAGCTACGCCAATGATAATATTAACAAGTTTATGCCTATTCATTTATAAGAGACAGCGGTGGGAATATAAAATTATTTGTAAATGAACTATTGGTTTAATTAATTTTCAGTTACGAAATACTGAAAAAACATAAAAATAATTTTTGTCAGAAGTGGGATTCGAACCCACGCCCACATTCGTGGACCAGAACACTCAAAGCTCTGCAACAGAGCAAGATTACTCTTGAGTCTGGCGCCTTAGACCGCTCGGCCATCCTGACATGAAATCAGAGATTAAAAGTAGTACAAATTCAAAATTTTGAAGTTTTACTTTGTATTTTTTTTTCATATATAGTTATAAAAAAATATCGGTTAGTGAAACACAAAGCCCAAATATAATATTGTTTTTCAAGTTCAAACACGTAACTATCAGTAACATATTTTTCATGTAAAAAATGTTTTAAAATATGAGTAAAAAATTCAATTCTAGCTTAAATATGAAATATCATGAGAATTATAAACAATGAAAAGCATTTTTTTCTTTTAATGGACGACAAAAACTTGAAATATCCCGATTGAAAAAAATATTCTTCCCCTCACTTTTATTCATCATTTGCTTTTGCAAATGATTGCTATATTGGCCTCCATTATCGTATCCCCAGTGGCGCAATTGGTTAGCGCGCGGTACTTATAATGCAGTGCTAGCGAGTAATGCCGAGGCTGTGAGTTCGATCCTCACCTGGGGAAGTTATTTTTGACGTACCCTACTAACCCATTTCGTACGGTTAGAGATTGCTTTTGACTGTAATTAATTTAATTTTTTCTTCTAACTTAAATTATGTATATATTTTACTTGCATTTTCTTATTTTCATTGAATCGACTTTATTTTATCATTTTCCTGGTTCATTCTAGAAGCGAATATTTAGAAATGTAGAAGTTCCCATATTGGTTTTATTATCTACAAGAATTAGATGATGACTAACAAAAGACAAATATGTTACATTTTATTTATAAAAATTATTTAATTTAGTTTCATTATTTTATGTTTTTGTAATCTTGAAGATCTAACTTTAAAAAATATCTTTATTTTATAACTACAATAATTTGATTCTCTATTCAAAATAACTCCTCCAACATTTTATAGATGGCGACACGTAAAGTAAAAAGTACTAATCCTAGAAGGAAAATGTAATGGACCTCTAGTCAATAAAGTTTTTGTTTCTTTTTGAAATAAATTTTCCAATATCCATCTATAAATCCACATTTTCTCATTTATCTTGCCACTGAAATGACGTTCGGTGGGCAGAGCCTGATTTCTGAGAATGCGAGAGTGTAAATAAATTTATTAACAAATTAATTTAAAATCAATATGGCAAGCTTTTAAAGCACTCAAATTAATATTTTTTAAGCAGTGCTTACAATTTGATTTTTAAAGATGATTGATTTATGTTATTTTAAATAAAAAAATTAAGTTTTATTTTAATTTTTAACATTTCGGGGGCCCTAACTAAATGGGTCTCTTGACCTAGGCTTGTCGACGGGCTAATGGGTGCAAAATATCCAGTCCATCTAATTTTTTCAGAAAATAAGTAAGACTGTGTACTTAGGATATATTCCCATTTCCCACAAGTTTAATAAAACACACAACGATGTTTAAACATCGCTGCATTTGCATTTTAAAAACTAGAAAAAACCTTTGATAAGTGAAAAATTTTCCAAACTTTTAAATTAATTTAAGCTATTACATTTCTATTAAAAAGAAAAGTAATTATTGTGTCACATGAATTAAACAATATAATCTCTTATGGATTTTAAAAACTAATAAAATGAAAAGAATAAAAGCAATAAAAATCCTAATAACTTATTTAGGGAAATTCCACCGTAACTCACGCTACATTTTTTTCAAAATTGCAATTTCAAATAATTGTTTAATATAGAAATAACTATTATTTTCTTTCTAAAAAAATCATGCATAATGAAATTTATGCTATTAATTTAAAATAAGTGTTGCGAATCTTTTAAGGATTTTAGTTTTTTAAATATTAATTAAAATAGAGTCGTAACTCACGCTACAAGAAAATAGACATGGATTTATAAGTATAAAATTCAAATTTGTTTTTCTGCTTAAATAGTGTTTCAATAATTCTATATGCTTGTCAGGTGTTTGAATATACTTCCCTTATTCTAAAATAGCAAACATTTTTACTGGGAATACTAAGAAAATCAGAAATAAAATAAAATACAGAAAGCTGTTTGTAACTCACGCTACAGTACTTCGTAACTCACGCTACATGTGTATAAGCGTTCAGTTATTCATGAATATAAATATAATTAAATTGATTTAAACACTTTATTTCATTTTTACTGTAAAGTTTATGAGCATATTTAACAAAAAAGTTGTAAAAACTAATTAATTTATTTTTAATTTCCAAAATAAAACATATATTTTTCATTAACAAATTAA
Source organism: Tetragnatha versicolor (assembly GCA_024610705.1). Lineage (NCBI taxonomy): Eukaryota > Metazoa > Arthropoda > Arachnida > Araneae > Tetragnathidae > Tetragnatha > Tetragnatha versicolor. Next base: position 30,784,362 of record JANDEH010000002.1, on the reverse strand, counting down.
CCTTTAAAACAAGCATTTCTAAATATTGATTTTTAGATGCTGACATTCCGATAAAAATAATTTTACACAAAATTTAAGCAATGCAAAACACAATTAGATCAATACTGCATAATTATTCCCTAAAATAATTAGAAATTTTTTTTTTATTTTTTATGATCATGTCTGTTCATATGGAATAGCCTTTTAACAGATTTAGAAAAAGTGACAAAATATTATAGGAACAGGAGAAAAAATTTTCTGTCAGAAGTGGGATTCGAACCCACGCCCACATTCGTGGACCAGAACACTCACAGCTCTGCATCAGAGCAAGATAATTCTTGAGTCTGGCGCCTTAGACCGCTCGGCCATCCTGACTTGTGTTACGAAGATAGGAGATATATTAAAAACAAGCTATTAATCACAAATGTTTTATTCACAGTTGATTGAAAGAAGAAACTAAACTTTCTTCTTTTTAATATAATAACTAAACTAATTTTGTGCTTCTACAGTTTCTGGTTTTATAAAAAAATTCTATATGACACGAATTGGCTATTGTATCCTTAATCAATATATCCACGAATCTTGTATCCTTAAATTCAATTTTTAATCCTCCAATTATCGGATGTTTTCCGTTAATCCTCAATTCCGCTTTTAATGCATATCTCTTCATTACTGCATTTGTCTCATTACTCTTTTTCTCTTTAACCCAACCCCCTTTTTTAATCCTTTTGGAATCCTGATATTTTTTTAATACTCTGCTTTTAATCCGTTTAAAATCCCGATCTTTTCTAATATTTCCGTTTGCGGTCATTCCGTTGTGACTTTGGGCATAAATTGCGGTCATAGTTGCGGTCGCTAAGTTGGTCGCCAAAATTTGGTGACCGACTTGGCGACCTCCCCGATTACGGAACAATCCCCCACGAATTAAATAAGCTATGTTTTTCACGTTTTAAAAACTTAGGATTTTTTTATTCCATTATTTGTCAAAGACGGTTGTTTTACTTCCGAGGAGGACGTCCACAGGCCCGTGCTGGGTAGGCGGTGGACAAAGGGTGAAAGGGCGCCGCCGCTGTAATGTTTATTAGTAAACCTAAAAACTTAATTTTCTGCTGTGGCGTCGATAGAAATCTATTTCGGGAGGAGTCCCATATCTGCATTTTTATTATATCTGCATTTATTTAATATCGTCTAAAAATGCAGATGTTATATGCAGAAGGCCCTAAAGTATACTTTTGCAAGGAGAGAGGCACACAATTTTTTAGATAAAATTATGTAACTTTTCAATACATATTTGAATTTTGATAACTTGAGTATAAGATGTGATAATAATAGGATCTTCAAATACAAAAAGGGGGGTTTGGGCGTTCTCCCCAGAAACTTTTGAAAATTTGACCTTAAAAACATGGTTTTAACACGTTTTAGTTACAACTACCATCTACAGTTCAAATTTCGAAGAGGGCCCCTTCATCAACTTTAGGTAGTACCCTGATTTTAGTTCAGACTTTATTGGTGTCGTTTTACAAACAACATTTCTCAATAGAAAAAATTGCAAAGCAATACTGCGAGTTGAGGTATTTTGATTGTTTTTTATTTAATATTTTGTCATATTAGATTTTAATTGAGACTATTTTAATGTGTGGAAATAACATTTTAGATACCTCTCTGGTTAATCAAAAAATTATAGCTGATCTGGATTTTTTTAGTTCTTTTAAAGGTATAACATTTTTGACCAAAGGTGACTAAAGGTTAGTCAAGGAATTACCTGTTGAAATAAAAGCATCGTAAAAATTAAACGCCCCACTCTAGCGATTTCAATGCGTCTCATTCAGTAAAGACTTAGTGAGAAATCACTGTTGTACCCTAGAAGTTTTCTGGTGCGTGCATGAAAAAAAGGGCCCTGAAAGGGTGGCATCTGTAAAATGCCACCCCGCCCTCACAAAAATATAACTCTTTCAAAGGTACAACGTTTTTTATTAAGGGCACCCATTAGAGAAAAAAACTATACCTGATTAAATAAGAGCGCCCTAAACTATAAACGCCCTGCCCTAGCAACTTCAACGTGTTGAACTAAGGGCAATTCAAATTAAAATTTCATTTAAAAATTTCAAATTAAAATCATCCAAAACTATAGGGAGAGTGTTGTACAATACTGGCAAAAAAAATCGACTCAGACCCTATATCTCCGGAACGGCTTGTGATATAAAGACAAATAAGGTATCATTTTTCATGATTTGAAGTATTCTATATACAGAAAATTTTTCAAGTTCTTAGGGGGTCGTCTTCATATTAAACGAAGCACCAACTTTCGTTTTTCCTATGGAAACCATCAAAGATTATTCCAGATTCTGAAAGAACACCCTCTAAAACCCCCCAAAACCAGTTTTCATGCCATTTGGTCCCCAAATGAAGCCAGGAGTGGGGGTTGAAGTTCGTCGAATTTACGTTGAAATCTCGTTTTTTACGTTGAATTCTCGATTTTGATCCTTTCAACCATCAACCCCGCAGGATCAAAATCGAGAATTCAACGTAAAAAACGAGATTTCAACGTAAATTCGACGAACTTCAACCCCCACTCCTGGCTTCATTTGGGGACCAAATGGCATGAAAACTGGTTTTGGGGGGTTTTAGAGGTTGCTCTTTCAGAATCTGGAATAATCTTTGATGGTTTCCATAGGAAAAACGAAAGTTGGTGCTTCGTTTAATATGAAGACGACCCCCTAAGAACTTGAAAAATTTTCTGCATATAGAATACTTTAAATCATGAAAAATGATACCTTATTTGTCTTTATATCACAAGCCGTTCCGGAGATATAGGGTCTGAGTCGATTTTTTTTGCCAGTATTGTACCTTTGAACAAAAATCACGTTTGGATTTTTCTAAGACAGGTAAAATCACATTTTGACCATTTAAAGTGCCCAACCTATAGTCCTAACCTTTGTGAGTAGGGGAATATTTTTTATTAACTAAAATCTTGAAAATTGGATTTTTAATTCATTTTAATAACTTGACGAAATTTGTGTCCATAGGTACAACAACGTGCTCTCCCTCTATGGACAGACCCAGTTGTACAGTTGAGGAAAAAAAATGACTCAGTTGTGATTTCTGGCAAACCACTTGGGTTAGGAACGAACAAGAAAGAGCATTTGTGGTATGCATTCGGCAACGGTATACGGCCCCTTAAGATATTAATTCGTTTTTATCAAAAACTAATGGATAAAATCTATTGAAATTTTGGTTTCCTACATAAAATTACTATAAGAATCCATTACCATAAAAAATTACACGATTAAAAAAAAGTTTATTTTTGAAAAATAAATTTTTTTTAATCAATCTGGATGAAACTGGGTATTTAAGGGTTTGGGGGATGGCCTTTCAGAAAAACTAATAATAATTGGAGGTCCCCATTGGAAAAAAGTTAGTGTTTCGTTTAATATGAAGACGACCTCTTAAGGACTCGAAAATTTTATATGGTAAAAGAATACTTTAATTAATGAAAAACGACCCCTATTTTGTCTTCCTATCCCAAGTGGTTCGCCAGAAATCACAAATGAGTCATTTTTTTCCTCAACTGTACCTGTGGACACCCTTAAAAAGGGAAGTTTTAGTTGAAAAAAGCTAAAAATGAAAATTTTTATTGATGCATTACCTCTTAATCAGCAATTTCAAGCAGTTTTAAAATTGGAAATAGATTTTTTAAAGTAATGTAGTTTTAGATCGTAAATGATCATCAAATGATGTTGATTGATAACAATATTGATTTTTTTACCAAAAATGCATAAATCACATGGGATTTTAAGATCGAAATTTGAGGTAATAGTTTCAACAATCATGTTGATTGATCTGATCACTTCACTGATCCAAAAAAACAATTCGATCGACACTTTGTTGTGCGCATTTGGTGGTAATAACTTTCGCAAATCTTCTTCGGTGGAAATTTTAAGTTTTTTGTAATCATCATACTTAAATGCGATAGGGTGTTTAAGATTTTATACCATATTTTACACTAAATGCAAAGTAAAATAAAAAGTTTACAAAAGTAGTTTATATCACAAAATATTTGATTTTTCAACTAAAAATCACTTGAAAATAATCACCGGCAAATAACCATTTAGAATTAATTTAATATGCATTAAAATGTATTCACTTTAATGAAAAATGATTCAAAAACGCCGATTAGCTAATAGACACCCACAAAAACTTGTCCGTGGGTACAATACTGGCAAAAAAAATCGACTCAGACCCTATATCTCCGGAACGGCTTGTGATATAAAGACAAATAAGGTATCATTTTTCATGATTTGAAGTATTCTATATACAGAAAATTTTTCAAGTTCTTAGGGGGTCGTCTTCATATTAAACGAAGCACCAACTTTCGTTTTTCCTATGGAAACCATCAAAGATTATTGATTATTCCAGATTCTGAAAGAGCACCCTCTAAAACCCCCCAAAACCAGTTTTCATGCCATTTGGTCCCCAAATGAAGCCAGGAGTGGGGGTTGAAGTTCGTCGAATTTACGTTGAAATCTCGTTTTTTACGTTGAATTCTCGATTTTGATCCTGCGGGGTTGATGGTTGAAAGGATCAAAATCGAGAATTCAACGTAAAAAACGAGATTTCAACGTAAATTCGACGAACTTCAACCCCCACTCCTGGCTTCATTTGGGGACCAAATGGCATGAAAACTGGTTTGGGGGGGTTTTAGAGGGTGCTCTTTCAGAATCTGGAATAATCTTTGATGGTTTCTATAGGAAAAACGAAAGTTGGTGCTTCGTTTAATATGAAGACGACCCCCTAAGAACTTGAAAAATTTTCTGTATATAGAATACTTCAAATCATGAAAAATGATACCTTAGGGGTCATCCATAAATTACGTGAGGTCAAAAAGGGGGGGGAGGGGTTTGGAAAAATCTCACCAAATCTCACCAAGGGGGGAGGGGGGTCGATTAAAATCTCACGTCAACTTTTTAAGTTAGAAATTATACGATTTTCTTTTTTTAAGTATGAGAAACAGATAAGATACTGCAAATTATTTTTAAAAAGTTGTAGGTAAATCTCACTTGGGGGGGAGGGGGGGTCCAGCAAAATCTCACTAAATCTCACCAAGGGGGGAGGGGGGTCCAGATTTTGGAAAAAACGCCTCACGTAATTTATGGATGACCCCTTATTTGTCTTTATATCACAAGCCGTTCCGGAGATATAGGGTCTGAGTCGATTTTTTTTGCCAGTATTGTAAATCACTTATGGTGTCCGAAGGTACAACACCAGGTGTTTTTGCATCTAAAATTATATAAAAATGAAAGAATTGAGGTCTGACAATTTCTAATATCAGAAACAAAAAGTCAAAATCTCGGGGATTTGCCCCTTATATCTCATTTTATCGTATTATAATTAAAGGGGAAGAAAAATATTAATGTAGTGATGCACTAAAAAAAACTTTGAGCAACTAAAAACAGTAAATTTATTACATTAAATTTAAATAGTATTATTTTAAAGAGCTGATTTCGCGTTAGCAACTAGATCTGTTTACATTCAAATTCAACCACTAATTCAAATTTCCATTTTTTCCCGAATTTTCAAACGCGGTGGCTGAAGGTACAGTCGTAGAAAAAAAAAGGGAGACAGTTCGCATTTTAAGCGAACTACTGGGGTTAGAAAGATACTGTAAACGCCAATTTTCATTATTTAACGTCTACTTTAAAAAAAACTATAGTTTATGTCCTTAGGGGGCCGTCTACATATTAAACGAAGCACAAACTTTCGTTTTTCCTATGGGCAACATTAAAGATTATTCCCGATACTGAAAGAGCACCCTCTAAAACCCCCCAAAACCAATTTTCATGTCATTTGGTCCCCAAATAAAGTCAGGAGTGGGGGTAGAAGTTCGTCGAATTTACGTTGAAATCTCGTTCTTTACGTTGAATTCTCGATTTTGATCCTTTTAACCATCAACCCCGCACGAGAATTCAACGTAAAAAACGAGATTTCAACGTTAATTCGACGAACTTCTACCCCCACTCCTGGCTTTATTTGGGGACCAAATGACATGAAAATTGGTTTTGAGGGGTTTTAGAGGGTCCTCTTTCAGAATCGATTATAATCTTTGATGTCGCCCATAGGAAAAACGAAAGTTTGTGCTTCGTTTAATATGTAGACGGCCCCCTAAGGACATAAACTATAGCTATTTTTAAAGTAGACGTTAAATAATGAAAATTGGCGTTTACAGTATCTTTCTAACCCCAGTAGTTCGCTTACAATGCGAACTGTCTCACTTTTATTTTCTACGACTGTACAGTACATGTACAATAGGGTGGAGCGAAAAACTTTTTTTTGGAAATTTAAAACGCCTGAGGTTTGAATAGGTGCCATTTACGATAAAACTTAAAAATTCAAAACTTGAATACGATCAATTAATATCTTCAGGTTCCACATTCACGTCAAAGTTTGAAATTTCATCAAATTTTACGTAAAAATGGTTATAAATGATTCCCACACAATTTTAGCTCCTTTTTCAAACCATAACTGGTTGAGTTTATATTCTTAGGATGTCAAATAACATTTTAAGACCTGCTATGGACCTGGAATGGAGGGAATTTCCGATTTTTCAAGCCCGAAATAAGGGCGCATGCCATTAAAATAGTCTAGCGACCGAAAAACAAATTTTTGAATATCGGTACCAAATAGAGCTCAAAAGTTGCGTCTTACCCTCCTTATTCATGGAAAAATAATAAAAAAATTTGTAAAAAATAATTTAGGTGTGTTTTGGCCCTAGAACTTGAAAAAATGGATCTTTTGCATAGCGTATAATGGGAAAAGTCTTAATTAATCAAATAAAAGTTTTAAATGTAATAGAAACTTATAGTCGCCTTAATTCGGTGTTTTAATCGTCAAAAAAAGTATTTACAAGGGTATTGCATAGTGATTTGAGCTAAGTAGATAGGTCATACATCTTAGAATCACCAAATGTGAGAAAAATTCATTTTTATACTTATTTATATTTATTTTTTCAGTTCAGAGCATTAAAATTACTTATAATATATCCTAAATTTTCCCTTATTATGTATAACAAATCATAGCCTTTTATTTGATATTTCGTACCTTTAAATTTGAAGACTTGTTACAAAAAGTGGTAATTCAGGTTAAAGTTTGGAATAAAATGCCTGTAGTGCAACCCCACTAAAAAAATTCTGCAGTTTTTCTATAAAAAAAATCTGCAGGCCATCTGCAGTTATTTGGCCCCTTCATTCTGAAGAAAATCTTTAGATAACGTTCTTAAGAAAATCTTTAGATTATGGTTTCTAAAGAATTTCTTCAGAAAGAAGGGCCCAAATATAACTGCAGATAGTCTGCAGATTTTTTTTCTGAAGAAAATCTTAAGATTACTCAATGTTAAGCCTAAGGCCTAAGCCTACTTCCCCCATGCAACCATCTAACATATATGCTTGCACTTTGCAGTAGTCTTGCATCTTTGAACAAATGAAATTTTAAACCACAATATAAATAAAGGACATTCGGTAAATTAAATCATACCATATTGTTAGGTAGTCCCACAATTATCAGGAAAATTCATAATTCCAATCAGCATTCATTCAGGCACGCAACTAGTGTTGAAAACAAAACGTAAACATTGTTCTATCGATTCGATTCTGCAATCGATTCTCTAGGTTAGATTCGATTCGTTTGATCTCTGATATCGATTCGGTTCCCGAAGATTTGATTACCTAATTCTCGAGAAAGTAGTTTTCCCGCTATGAAATATTAACATCACAAATACGATCTTAAAGTGATTAAAATTTTAAATCAACAGTACAAATAAGACAACTTTGATCGAGTTCTAGGAATCGATTCTTTTACGATTTAAATTCTTTTGAAATCGATTACAAGGCATTCGATATCAGTTTTTTTTCATTCCGTACGTAAAATGATAAAATTTTTTAAAGCTTAATATATTTTGAAGACAATTTGAAGATTCTGCTCCATCTGAAAAATGTCTGCATTCCTTGTCTTCAAAATTTCTGAAGATACATCGTCTTTAAAACATCTGCAAATTGTCTGCAAAAATTCTGAAGACAATTTAAAGGTAAATCTATGTCTGCGAAATATCTGTCAGTTGTCTTCAAAAATTCTGAAGATAGTTTGAAGACAAAGCAAAATCTGCAAAATATCTTAAAATTTTTGTAGAATTTCTGTAAAAAGTGGCTTTTTCTGAAGAAAATCTTCAGATTATTTTTAGTGGGGAATATAACGCTTTTTTCGTCTGTTTTCTGTAAAAATGTCGAACTTAATGTTTTAAAAGCATTTTATGTAAACAAGAATGTGTATTACAGACTACATAAAATATTTGAACTTTAAGTTTATAAATTTTGGGATTTTTAAGTTTTTTCATCCAAATTTGGCAATTTTAGGCTGTTAACGATTTAAAAAAATTTTTAGTAATGAACTCAAAAGTATTATTGACTATTAAGACACTAAACTAAGGTAACTATAAGTTTTTACAACATTTAAAACTTTAATTTGATTAATTAAGACTTTTCCCATCATACGCTATGCAAAAGATCCATTTTTTCAAGTTCTAGGGCCAAAACACACCTAAATTATTTTTTAAAAATTTTTTTATTATTTTTCCATGTATAAGGAGGGTAAGACGCAACTTTTGAGCTCTATTTGGTACCGATATTCAAAAATTTGTTTTTCGGTCACTAGACTATTTTAATGGCATGCGACCTTATTTCGGGCTTGAAAAATCAGAAATTCCCCCCATTCCAGGTCCATAGAAGGTCTTAAAATGTTGTTTGACATCCTAAAAATATAAAATCAACCAGTTATGGTTTGAAAAAGGAGCTAAAATTGTGTGGGAACCATTTTTAACCATTTTTACGTAAAATTTGATGAAATTTCGAAACTTTAACGTGAATGTGGAACCTGAAGATATTAATTGATCGAACTCAAGATTTGAATTTTTAAGTTTTATCGTAAATGGCACCTATTCCCACCTCAGGCGTTTTTAATTTCCAAAGTTGGTCATTTTTGGCTAGTTTCACTCCACCCTAATGTACAATAGGGTGTCCCTTAAAAATAGAAACTCGGGTAAACTTTTGGGACACCCCCTAATTTTTTTCCTTTTGGTATCCTAAGAAAGTGTGCAAAATCTTAAATCGATCAGAAAATATAAACACGTGCCTCAAACGGCCTAAAGTTGGGAAATTTTGACATTTTTCTCATTTTTTCGAAAATTTTTAAAAATGCCTTAAATTATTATTTTGTCAAATAATAGGGCTTTAACACATCTAAATATTCATATTTGACCGTTTTTCATTCCTAGCTATGTGAAATTACCCAGTTTTTAGCCTGGTCATCAATCGGAAAATCATCAAATTTGCCCATTTTATACTGAGAATAGATGACACAAAAGTCAGTGGGGAATGACTTATAACCACGTAATTCCATAACTAGGTACCATTTGTAGACGGTATTGATGTGTAGATAAATTATCTGGAGTTAAATTAATTACTAGAATTTTAAATACATGCTCCATATTGGATTGCATTACCCCTAAAAAAATTTCTGGGATAAATTGTATGGGCATGTTTGGTATTGGGCAATGAGTATTTGAGTTTTCTTATCTCAGTTAATACTAAAAAAATTATTAAACCCCTTTTTAAAGTTCTTTACTCAATTAGAATGGCTAACATATCTTTTATTACATAACAAGAGATGATAAAATTCTAAATGCACAATAGGGACAAGAGAAATTATAAAAAATATTGAAAAACTATACTTCAGTGTATACAGAAGTATTGTATTGTTGAAAAGTTGAAGTTAATAGAAAATTAACCCGCTTTTCATAATGATTGAGCGTACTACACCCAGTTATAAGTCATTAACCATGTTTATAGATTTGTATTTCATAAATTTATACATAAACATAAAAACTTCCTGCAATTCAGCAAATTAGTAACATGAAAAGCCGATTAAACATTGGTATTTGGTTCTTAGCTAGGAGAATTTTAAATACTAACTACAGTTTCTGTAACTCTTCAACTTCTCTTAGTATTTTTTCGCACTATGCAATTTTCATTTTGGATAGAATGGCCTAATCTGGCCCTTGTCCCATGAAACCCCTCAATTTTCATCAGTGAACATTCTTGAAGAAGAAATTAGGTTTCAAGTTAATTTTCTGATAAATTTATTTATAAAATTTAATTATTTTAAACTCTCAGTATTTTTTAAGAGTCTAAAGTGTGTAAAATTTTTCAGAATGAAGTGTAGCCCTGACTTAAAAACTGACTTTATAAAAAAGGACTGGTTTCAGCAATTTCAGTGTCAATATTTAACATAGTCTCATCACAATATTAGTATCTAATCGGTTTTTCATGTTACAGGAATATTTTATGCTCTTATTTACTATAAAAGCATGATAAAGCATAAAAACAGGCTTTAAACGTAGTAAATGGCTTATATTCTGAGTGCTGTAGGATCAATAATCGTGAAGTGCGGGTTAATTTAGTATAAACTTCAGAGTAAAGAGCTTTAAAAAAGTGTTTTAAGGATTTTATTAGTATTAACTGAGATTAGAAAACTCAAATACGCATTGCCTAATACCAAACATTCCCATACCGTTTATCCCAGATTTTTTTTAGTGGTAATGTAATCCAATATGGCGCCTGTTATAAAAATGCTAGTAATTGATTTTAGCTCTAGATAATTTATCTACACATCAATATCGTCTACAAATGGTACCTAGTTATGGAATTACGTGGTTATGACTCATTCCCCACTGACTTATGTATCCTCTATTCTCAGTATAAAATGGGCAAATTTGATGATTTTCCGATTGATGACCAGGCTAAAAACTGGGTAATTTCGCCTAGCTAGGAATAAAAAACGGTCAAATATGAATATTTAGATGTGCTAAAGCCCTATTATTCGACAAAATAATATTTTAAGGCATTTTTAAAAAATTTCGAAAAAATGAGAAAAATGTCAAAATTTCTCAACTTTAGGCCGTTTGAGGCACGTGTTAAGGTAAATGTGGGTATAGTGGACACTGTACCAATAGTGGCCACATAGCTGATTAATTTTAAATAGAACGAGTTAGAGGTATCGAACAGCGTCAAAATTCATAGGCATAGTAGATTGTACAATCCGGTAAGCTGATAAATTACCACCGATACCACAGATCAGCATGGGAAGGATATTTAAATATTTGAAAATAACAACATCGGTCGAGTGACTGAAAATTGATTTCGCTTATTGAATCGCGTAAGGAAACGGGCATTTCGGAACTGATTTTTTCGTATTTATTACCGCTTGATTGACTTTTAAATTTATATCAAGATAAATAAGAGTGTATAAAATAATGCTGAATAAAATTTATTTTAAAATGTTGACTTTACGAGGATTTATGGGGGTGTCCACTTTACCAACACATAATCTTAGATTTTCCAATAGTGGCCACCGCAATGGCTTCTAATAGAAACATAAATAATACTTAATTTGAATCAGTTTTTCTTCATAAACTGTTGATTGGGCTTTAAAAAGAGTGTTAAATAAATTTGGTTTCATTCTGGCTTCGGGAACCAATGTTTCTAAAACATTGAATTACTTGCTAAATTCCTCTCAAATCAGCTACAGCGTAGACTTTGGGCCGAAAACTATCAATTTTTTTTAAATAAAGCTAATTTTATTGAATCTAAAATACATTTCGTTGGGAAGGGAAATTTAAATAGAACTAGACGACTATACCAAGAAAAACCCCTAAATTTCATGCATAAACCCCTCATATAGGCAGAAAAAGACAGTTGTCCACTATTGATGCAAGAGGTGTCCACCATAGATACAACAGCTACATCAAGGTGGCCACTATAGATGCAATTTGGAGTACTTTTAAAAAATTAATTAAAATTACTTTGCCCAATCTAATTAAAGTTTTTAATGGTAAAATCGAAAGAAGAAGATCCAATCAACCTAAAAATAGGATGATAACCGTTTCGAAGCAAATAGATTGGTATTTATTAAGAATTTAAGCAAAAATTTTCCTTAAAGTGTCCACTATACCCACATTTACCTTAATATTTTCTGATCGATTTAAGATTTTGCACGCTTTCTTAGGATACCAAAAGGAAAAAATTGGGGGTGTCCCAAAAGTTTTCCCGACTTTCGATTTTTAAGGGACACCCTACTGTACAACCGTCCTTAGGTACAGCACTCTCCCCTATTATCTTTAAATTTTACTCTAATATAAATTTTTAGTTGAATATCTACCCTAAACACATAAAAGTCTTAAAATATTTCCTCATTCAAAGGTATGATTGTAAAATTTTTAATTCTAGAATTTTATTAGTTCAGTAGTTATACAAAGAACTGAAATTTCTTTTACTTTTTTCACGAGCTATTTATTCCAAGAATATTTTTCCCTGCAAAAAAATCGTTTCACAAGCGCAATCTAGCCTGATAAAAAATTGTCCCCATCCCTTATACTCACAAAAGCGGGGAAAAAGTAATTGCACATTCTTCTAGCAAAACCATACAGCACAAAGGGTGTTCTTTATTTCATTATTATTATAATTTTATTTTCCTCCGTGGTAACGGGAAGGACAAAAATTATACCGTGTCTAATGAAGAAGCGTGGGCCCGGTTCTTTTTAAGTTCCGTGGCTTGGAAAAACGGTGTTATTTACACAAAACATATTCGTCTGTCTTTCTAACAGAATAAGAACTTCATTAACGCTGCTTCTCCGAAAAGATAGAACGAAAGAACAGGAGAGGAAATGTTCGAAATATAATGGTAGGAACACATCTCCATGCCAGTCTTTTTTTTACAGTGAAAAAATTATCTTTTGCAAAATATCGACTGCCAATTTTTTTCCATCCGTTTTAGTATTTCTTGCTTTTTAAATCGAAAATTAATGAAAAGTTACTTTTCAAAACAGCTGAAAAAAATCGTCTTGTTCATCTCATAAACACGAGGACGTTACTGAAGTGCTAATAAAATTATTTTTAAAGTTAGATATTTTATGAAATTCCGAGAATCTAGTTTCTAAAGAATGAATTTATAATAATTCATAACATAAACTGTCGGGTATTGTGTCTGTACTATTAATGTGTTAGTCTGTATCTTTGTTTAAATGTAATGTTTTGTGTAACTGTGATTTTAACTATATCGTTATGTATATATATGTGTTGCTGTACAGAAATAAATAGCTTTTTAATCAAAACGACTTCTTTCTGACATGGTGTCAAGTGGGGTTAATGCCCTGGCTTTTAAAAATTTTATTGATGTTTTAAATTAATTTTTAAAAAAAAAAAACGTGGACTCGAACCCCGATCGTAAAATGGAGTTTTTTCGGCCACCGGCTGTTCTCGACTTCTCTAGTCCAAACCTTTCCGATGCCTGGGCTCGCTGGAAGCAGAGTTTCTCAAATTATATGTTGGCTGCGGAGAAGGATGGCAAGCCCGAGGCTACAAAGGTGGCGATATTCCTTAGCTGCATTGGGGAAGAGGGCGTGTCTATTTACAACTCTTTCGGGTTTGGTGGATTGAAAACTGAATCGGCTCCGAAAACTGAGTGCTCCAAAACATCGACGACGACGACGACGGCTGCTGGAACCACGCCTGTGGAGATTCGATTGGAAGACGTTCTAGAGAAATTTTCAGAACACTGCTCTCCTAGGAAGAATGTAGTGTATGAGAGATACAATTTCTTTCGCTGCTCACAAAAGGAGGGACAATCGATCGATAGTTTTGTCACCGAATTGAAAAACCTGGCTTCAACCTGCGAATTTAGTGATCAAAGGGAAAGTTTAATCAGAGACAGAGTTGTGCTTGGGATTCGTGATTCTACCATGCAAGAACGTTTGCTTCGAGAGCCGGATTTGTCTCTGTCTAGAGCAACAGACTTTATCAGAACTGCCGAGATTAGCAGGCGACAGATCATGGACATGTAAAGATTGACGGGTACCAGTGTGAACAGCGTGTCTCGAATTCGACACAATGATAGGCTATCAAACTCTAACCGCTGCAGATCTTGTGGACGGCGTCATCAGCGAGGAGGATGCCCTGCCCATGGAAAATCTTGCTTCCGCTGTAATGGCGTGGGACATTTTTCTTCAGTATGCCCAGCGGAGCGACACATAGGGGCGCGAGCTCTTGATGTCAGGGAGATTACGGCTTCGGGCGGGATTGCTGATGTCCAGGCCTCCGATGAAGTACCCTTGTATATCGACGCACTGGATTCTATGGTGAGTTCTAGCGAATGGTCTAAAATAATAACTGTTTATGTGGATAAAGCGGGTTTTCAAGTATCTTTCAAATTAGATACGGGAGCAAATGCTAATATTCTTCCCATGAATACCATCTCGGATTTGATATCTAAAATTGAGATGAAAAGTACAAATGTCGTATTAGTGACATACGGTAACTTTAAAATAAAACCATTAGGTATAGCTACCCTTAAGTGTTCCTCTGAGGGATCTTTTGATTTAAACCTAGATTTTTTTATTGTAAACACAAATTCAAAACCCATCCTTGGTTTGGATGCTTGTCAGAGACTTAACTTGATTCAGAGGGTTTGTGAAGTAACGGGAGACTTTAGGTCAGGGATTCTCGCATCGTATCGAGATGTTTTCACTGGTTTGGGAAAGTTTCCGGATAGTCCTTATCATATTGAGCTTAAACCTAATTCGGTTGGTGTGATCCACCCTCCAAGGAGAGTGCCCCAGGTGATTCGAGGAAAATTAAGGGAAACACTTGAGGATTTGGAAGAACGTGGGGTTATCGAAAAAGTGGGTCGCCCAACTGATTGGGTTCAGAGTTTGGTCATTGTTGAAAAGCCGAACGGCTCTTTAAGGTTGTGCTTGGATCCTAGAGATCTAAATAAAGTAATAAAGCGAGAGCATCATCTGATTCCCTCTACAGATGATATAATTAGTGAACTTGAGGGAAAGAGTTTTTTTAGTGTGGTTGATCTTAAGGACGGATTTTGGCAGATTTGTTTAGATGATACGAGTTCTGAAATTTGCACTTTCAACACACCTTTTGGCCGGTATAGGTTTAAACGAATGCCTTTTGGGATCGCATCTGCCCCTGAGGTGTTCCAAAAACGCAATGAAAGAATTTTTGGTGACATCCGGGGTGTATATGTGTATTTTGATGATCTTATCATCACGGGATCTGACGAGGCTGATCATGATGATGCTCTCAAGAAAGTTTTGGATAGGGCTCGCAGTTGTAATATAAAGTTTAATCCGGAAAAGTTCCAGTGTAAAAAACGAGAGGTGAAGTTTATGGGGCATATAATTTCTGATTCGGGAATAAAGGCTAATCCGGGTCATCTGAAGGGTATCGCAGACATGCCAACCCCGACTACTAAATCAGAGGTTAGACGTTTGTTGGGCATGATAAACTTTCTGTCCAATCGTTTTTTCTTGTGAGAAATTTCATAATTATATTTATGGCAGGAAAGTAACTGTGCAAAGTGACCACCGTCCTTTGGTATCTATTATTAATAAGCCAATGAGTAAAATTTCTAGTCGACTGCAAAAAATGGTGTTGAAATTATTGAAGTATAATTTAGAAATAATCTATGTTCCTGGGAGTCAGATGTTTATTGCTGATACCTTGTCCCGATCGTTTAATGTTTCCACAGAAATTAATGATGATTTGGAAATGTTGAACGTGGTGCATAATGTTGTAAAGTACGTACCGATGAGTGAAAAAAGAAAATTTGAATTTGTAAAAGAAACTGAAAAAGATGTCGATTTGAGTTTGGTCTGTCGGTATCTGCGTGAGGGGTTCCCGGCTATGAATAAAATTCCCTCGGGTGCGCGTCCGTTTTATAAAATTAAAGATAATTTATATATGAACGAGGGACTGCTTTTCTATGATGACAAAATTGTTGTGCCTAAAAACTTGAGAAAGCCTATGCTGGAACTTATACACGAGGCACATTTCGGAATTATTAAATGTAAGCAGAGAGCCCGTGAAATCTTGTACTGGCCCGGAATGTCTAGCGACATTGAAAATGTTGTGTCGCGATGTGAAATTTGCGAAAAATGTTTAAATGTAATGTTTTGTGTAACTGTGATTTTAACTATATCGTTATGTATATATATGTGTTGCTGTACAGAAATAAATAGCTTTTTAATCAAAAGAATACTTATTATAGAATACTTATTTATCTTAATAGAATACTTATTTATAGAATGTATTTTCAGATCGAGAAATTATAATTAAATGTACTTTACATTAAAACAAAACAAATTAGAATGGGCATTTACCAGCTTTTTTTTAAAAGAGAAAAAATGCATTAAAAATTTAGTTAATTCAATATTTTAAAATAAAAATCGACCTTCGCCTTTGCTTTAGATTGAATGATGTCAGATCTGTTACGGCCTTACTTTAATATGAAAATCAACAATTACTTTGAAATTTTTAATCAATTGAAGCATTTGTTTAAATAAATCAATGTTAAAAGGATTAAAGTACGTCACATTTTGGCATTTGACGTTTTCGGGCCGTTTTTTAATAACTTTGAAAACTTTGAAATTAACTAATTTTCAACTTTGAAATTAAATACAGTCAAACCTGTTTTTGTGCGAGGAATAGGGACCGCACAAAAAAAATCGCATAAAAAATTTGCACCAAATTTTGCCAGTAGCTATATAAGTAGTTTTCGTAGCACATTTAAAAAATCCTTTTTTATGCGGTGAATAGGGACCGCATAAAAAAAGTCTCACGTAGGACCGTAGCGAAAATCCCTCAGCATGGCTGAATTGAAAAACTCATTATGTTCGGACCGTAACGCAATCCCCACCCTACAGCTGAATTGAGAAACTGTTTCTATACCTACCGTAGACTTTTTTTCATTTACCATGTAGTCGGGGTCGACTGTTGTTTCATGCACAGAGTACTAGAACAGAGAGTCCGTCGCCATAGGCGCTAATGGAAATTGAAAAGTTGGATGAGTGTGGGGCTATTTTGGCGCTGCGATCGCATCAACGTCACGAAAGGCTGGAGGGAAGAGCCTGATTGGTTGAGAAAAACTTTTTCCTTCTCCTTCGAAAATAGAAGATGGAGGGACAGCCAATCACAGGTTTGATCTCTCTGTCAATCATTTAGTTCATCGTGGCGCCCTCAAACGCATCCAACTTATGAATATATCGTTTTAGACCCTCTGTTAGGATTTTTCTCTGTGGTTTCATGAGACCCATGTATGTTTCGGTAGCCAGATATACAAGATTTTTGTTCTGATTTGAAAATTTCATACACCGCACAAAAAAAAATCGAAGGGAAAAATCGCACAAAAAAAGTCGCACAAATAAAAAATCGCACAGAAAAGGTTCGCACAAAAACAGGTTTGAGTGTAAGAAATGATAAACGTTATTAAAAAATTTTGAGAGAATATTCCTCTCTTGGGTACCTCTAAAAATAAAAAAATATAATAAAATACTGCAATTGCCCATTGTATAAATTTCATTTCCCAATAGAATTTTCAAACGCTGGTATCAATTTCATCTATAGTTTTAGGTAATTACAATTTGACATAAACACATAATTAATTATTAATTTAAATTGTAAAAAATTGAAACTTTTTTTAAATGACGTACCAAAACTTTACTACCATAAAAAATAATATCAAGATCAAGAAGTATCAATTAATAAAAATGAGTGACATCAGAAAAGAAGTATACATGAATTTTATATTGCATTGCTTATATAGCATCTTAAGAGACTAACTTAAATTAATTTAAGGAAATATCTAATTAAAATTTTACTTCGAATAACATCCGTTTTCTTCTACCCAAGTAATTAAATCCTCCTTCAGAACAAAAACAAACTCAAAGCACTATTTTAAATAAACACTTTTATAAAACAAGAAGTATTCGGGTAATGGACTCTCAGTGCATATTGTATCACTTCTAAAAGCAATCCATACATGCACTTTCACAAGAAACAGACACATGAGAAATATTTAATAAGATACCCTGCATTCAAAGAACGAGTTTTTTGAAATTCATACTCTAAAAAGTTAAGAAAATATACGTGGCATCAGTAATTATACCCATCACATCAAACTGCATGCCTGTGATTACAACTCAACTCTGCTTTCCTCGTTTCAAATTTACAATATTTGCATATTCTGGATTCGGTGAAAAGATTGCTTTCTCTCGTATACGTACTTATTTATTCCGTTTCTCTTGAAAGTTGAAAGCAAGAATTGGATGTACTATTTCGAACGAAGGCGCGATTCAGTTAATAAATTCTAAATTGCATTAATTCAAATGAAGTTATAATGAAGTTTGAATTGCTTTACAACGAGACGGTTATGAGGGTTTCATTTATGATGGCTTTGCTATGTAGAAACAATAATGGAAAAGCTAATGTGAATACGAAATTATTTTTAAGGTGGTAGTGACATAACAATTCGAAGAATGAAAACAAGTACTAGAGGCAGGCAGTCAATCTTCAATTAAGATTATCCGTTCAAGGAAAATAAAAGTGGAGCACTAACGCTTAAAATATTTTTCTTATTTGTATTGCTTTTGCATTAAATTTTTTGAACTGATTTAGTTGAAATGATTGACAGACTTTTTTTTGGAAGGAAACTTTTTCATCTCGCTGGTTGGTTTGTCTATTTAATACGCTAGAACATAGGTGTCTAAACTATGACCGTTTGAGGGCCACATTGCAACGAAAAAAAATTTGCTGGGGCGCATATAAAATATTTTTTCAACAAATTGAAATAAAAATTTACTCTGTGTAATTTTATTAATAAATTAACTTCTTTTTAATATAATTTTTTAAAATTTTAATTAGATTTGTATAGATACATATTTAATTTAAATTTGTAAAAGTTTCGTTTCATTTAGTTTGGATTCCATAAAGATAGAAATAATTCCAATTAATGAGATGGATAAATTTGCTTTTGTTGAACAAATTGATATAGAGTTCAATCAGGCGCGGATCCAGCACGGCTCCAAGGGGGAGCACTTTTCCAAACAAGATCCCCTTGTGGTACCATTGGGGGTCCTCCCCCAGAAAAAAATTGAAATTTGACTTGTAAAAGTAGGGTTTTAACTCATTTTTAGAAACGTTTTGAGTTTAAAGGGGGGACTTTTCAACACTATTACCTTCACTTTTTGACCCAAAATTTTGGGGATTTCCCAAAAATAAACACTGAGTACCCCATTTTGATACTAATGGGGGGTATGGGGGTCCTCCCCCAGAAAAAATTTTGAAATTAGACCTGTAAAAGTTGGGTTTTTACTCATTTTGAGAACCTTTTTGGGTCTCCAAGGGGGGCACTTTCCGGAGTGCCACCCCCTGGATCCGCCACTAGACTAGGTTGAAATTTTAATGCATTTTAAAGATGTCTGTTCACTACTATACTGCCAAAAGCTGAAGACTTTAAAAAAGCATGATGGTGAAAATTAGGATATTTATTGCGGGGTAGGTAATCTTTATTAAACTCCAGTAAAGAAACATTCGCACATTTTTCTTTCAGTTGAATGTCGCTTTGCAGTTTAATACATTCTATTTGAAGGTTATTTATCTTCTAAAGAAAATGGGGTAGAAATATGTTAAAATGATCTTCATTTTTTCGAAAATCTTGAAATCTACTTTCAAACTGTTGAATTAAATCACAAATTAATGCAGCATATATTTTGTGCAATTCACAGGCTTATGTGCAGCCAAAGTACTGAAATGTGTCAAATATTTTACTTTTATTTGATTGTGTAAAATGTTAACTTTCTTTAAAACGCAGTTATTGTCTGGATTCTGAAACATATCATTAATAAATTGATTTTTTTCCTTGAAGTCTCAAATTTAAACCATTCAAATGTTCTGTTAAGTCTACTGAAAAAGCTGAATCTAAAACCCAATCTTCGTCTTTCAATTCAGTCACACGGGGGTTCCCCTTTTGTTTCCATAAATATTTTTATTTCAGTTCCAATCGATTTATATGAAAAATATTGCAAACATTTATTTTTAAAAATAAATATGTTCAAACTTAAATATTTTCATAATTTGCGTTTGGGCCGCATTTTAAAGGCTTTTGGGCCGCATGCGGCCCGTGGGCCGCACTTTAGACAAGCATGCGCTAGAAGGTGCACGATGGACACCAAAATACTTTGAATTTCAGCCATATTTGTAGAAAATACGGTTGTAAGAGTTATTTACCGAATTATTGAATGGAAAATTTAGGAATATGGGGATTCTGAAAGGGTTTTTCTATCCAAAGAACGTGTCAGCTCTATCCCATTTCTTCAAGTTTGAATGGTTCAGAAAGTTTATGAAGACACCCTCGAACCTACTCCTCTCCCCATGTGTTTCAATATTGTTTTTAATTAATTTCTCGGAAAATGTAAAAAGGCTAACATTTTTATTTTTTTATTATTTTTTTCCACTATAATTTGTGTTCAGTATGTTATCTTTTTGAAAAAATGTATTTTGTGGTTTATTGTTTTGTTTGTTTAAGTAAATTTTGAATTTGAATTTGAAAAAAATATTAAAAAAACGACCTAATATTTTAATTTACTCACCGTAACTTAAATTAAAACGCAACAGTGATGTAAACTATCGATCGAATTATTTATAAATTTTTCAATAAACTTTGAAGTGGTGAGTATATGTTGTCTTTCAACCCACCGTTTTCAGAAAATGAAGAAAAAATAAACTTAATTTAATTTAAAATATTAACTTGATAAATGAAATAAAAACAATAAAATATTAATATAATAAAGAGAAAAATTCGGTAAATTAATTTTCATGAATAAAATGCCAGTGTTTCTTATTAATACCCCTTAGTTTTGATTAAATTGGGTAATAAGAAACAGGGCATTTTTAAGAATGATCCACAACCCTAAATTAAAGAACAAAAAGTGAATTATATAGCCCCTTTAACCTTCTAAAAAGTTCACTAAAAAATTCCAAAATAATTTAGTAGCTAAAACAAGATAAATTGAAATATTTGAAAGGGCTTGACTTTAGATGAATAGTTGAAAGGCCTTATCTGTCAGCATAAACTTCAAACAGGATTTTTACACAGAAGTAATTATTCGGAAACGATAAAATTTTTTATGGGATATAAAGTATACCTTGGGATATACCTAAGGATATATATCACCTTAGTGATATAAAGTAATACCTTGGGGATACCTTAGGGATATAAAGTATACCTTGGGATATACACAAGGATATACTATATCACCTTAGTGATATAAAGTGTACCTTGGGGATACCTTAGGGATATAAAGTATACCTTGAAAATATTCTGACCTTTTTTGGATTTTTAGGCCCACACACAAAGCCGCAAATTAAAAAGTTTCTTACTACCCCAGTTTCTTATTACCCCCCTCTCCCCTATCCCATTTCTTTCCCGAAATTCCAATATCCTACACCAAAAAATATTCTGTCTACGCAGTTATTAACTTTCAAGTGAATGATGAGTAAATGAGTTGTCAGTGAAAATAATTTTTGTTTGGCACACACTGTCTAAATCCACGAAAGTAACAACTCAACTCTAACCAACTTCGCTATTAAAATCTATGGCACTGTCTAGCTCTTCGAAAGTAACAACTCAACTCTAACGAATTATGCTAATACTATAGCATGGGTCAACTTTCGTGGATTCAGACACTTCGTTTTTGTTATTGAAATCTAAATTGAATTAAGTTAAAGGCAAATCAAACTCAAGGGGTCCAATTAAGGTTTGAAATTTTCCTTTCAAAAGTAGATCCTTTTTATCTTACATTCTCTGACGCATTGTTAAAGAACGAAATAAAAATTGTTAAATTGTTTTTATATTTTAGTAAAGAATCTGGAACTTTCAATATACTTTTTCTTGGGATCTCGAGGAGTTTGAAAAGAAAATAAATACCTCGTACAAAGAAAGAGGCATTATTCTCAGGTAAATAAAAATATCTTTTTGAACAAAATTTGTACAATTTGTTAATGACTTGAAAATAATAACTTTTTTATCTTAACTCAATAACAAACCCCTAACTAATAACAAACCCCTAAACTCAATAATAATCCTCTTACGCTAATGTGCATAATTTAAACTACTGCTATACTTCAAGATTTCAAATTTCTTGGGTGCATGTTAATTCAACCCTCCTGAATAATAAGAAAACCGCGGTATTTTTCTCCATTTCTCTCGTCTAAGCAGCGGTTGGACCACCCACATACATTGATGTAAACGTTAGCCCTTTAAATGCAATGACTCTCACAAAACTGAACACGGGAGGCTTAAGGTATAATGCTTATGGAATAATAAAGAACTAACTTCCTCTTTGCTAAACGGCGATAGAAAGTTATTTTTGAACGAGTTAAGTCCGAGCAAATGAGAAACTCGACGCTGCAGAGGTCGTTAGGCCTAACGTGGCGACGTTTAGTAAAAACTAATTAAAAATAGCCCATGTGATGGCAATATTGCACGCGAGGAGCACATTATTCCACGAAGGAAATTTCATTTATTCCGAAGTTTCTTAATTACCTTGAGAAAAATAAGTGCAAATTAGGGTGATAGCCATTTCGGAGTTGAGAGGATTACGCCGGCCGTCTAGTAGGAGCGGGCGGAATTTTTAAATTCCAAAAGTCTGGGGATTTGTTCGTTATTACGCCTTGAGTTGTGTTGTTCGATAGATGATGCTATTTTTAGCGTTCTTTGGATGCTGTTGGTTTTTGAAATAACTTCGAGCATGGGACATATTGTTCTTATAAAATTCATCCCAGACTTTGTAACTTCTGTTTTTTTCTTTAAGTACGTATTTTATTTATTTATGAAGTACAATTATTCGTATTTTTTTTAATTCTTAAATTTTAGAATGAATCCGATTCACTTTTGTTACAACATAAAACTTATGCATATCGAATTTTAAATATTGTCTTTGTAAGTTTATCACTTTATAAATATGACGTAATAGGACAACTATTTCTACCACACCTTCGTCTCTTTCTGACACAACTATTTCCACAATTCTTGCGATGTTTTATCACCGTTTTCCAATTTTATTCTCGCCACAATAAAGTTAAATTACATGTTTCTCAAATCTTTTAACCAAGGGTAAATTGGTGTTAATTTTTTAAGAGTTTAAAATACATGAAATTAATATTTTTTAAAACATCCCTATTTAAAGAAAAATTAAGCTTTTTGATTTTGAAATATGAAACTGACTATTTCTTAAAATTTTCTGCTAAATCTAATGATAATTCACTTGTAAAATCCCGTTATAACGAACTTCACGGGACCGTAAAATTTCTTCCTTGTAACGGAAATTTCGTTGTTACGGTATTTCGATAACTGAAATAAAAACGGTTGGGGACTTTCTGGATTTTCGTAATAACGGGATTTTTCGTTGTAACGGGATTTCACTTAATTATTTCATAAAATATTTTTTATAATTAATAAATAATGAATTTAGAATAATGCTTTCACACTTATGTATCTTTTATTCATGTTAGGCTAAGCACCCACTAGAGACTTTTGTCACGGTGACAGAGACAAAATTATCACCCTGGCTATTGCAAGAAGCTAAAGCACGCGCATAGGCGACGAGACTCTTGGCCGATTGCCAAGAATCTTTCCATAGAAATGCATTTCTATGAGGAAATTCTTGGCCTAGTGATCTTGGTCTCGTCGCCATGTGCGCGCTCTCTAGCTTCTTGCAATAGCCAGGGAAACAATTTTGTCTTTGTCTCCGAGACAAAAGTCTCTAGTGCGCGCTTAGCCTTATTGGTAAAAATAAGTAGCTTACCTTTCTATAGTATATGTCAAAATTATATTTTTGATTTATATTATTAGAAAATTATCCTAGTTAGTATTTATCGATCAAAATATTTAAATTTTTTACCCTCTAAGCAAGGTAATACTATTTTCTTAACGTTTAAAAAAGTACGCAGTTTACGTCTAACATCCCTATATTGCTTTCTCGGGATTAGTATCTACTCACATAAACTTCTTAGTTTTTGACCTCGAGAAAATACTATAGTTTTAATGCCACTGATACGCTCGACCATTATAGCAAAACCTTCCTTCCGTAAATAACATCAGTCTCGAAACACCTCGACTCCTTAATCCGACCGTTACTGTTTATCAGCCCAAAACACTACCTCTAAATACAAAATAATTGATTCCCGAATAATTAATTAATCGCTCACGTCCATCCTCACAAACCCATAGTCTTCAGTCATCCGTCCATCAGATTCACTGATGCAACCGAAACAATGAAGGATATCCAATCACAATCCCGACTGAGAAAAATATTCACGCAGGAAAAAAAACCCGAATGAAGAAAAAGCTGCTCTAATAGGATTAACAATCACAAGAATTTCCAGCTTCGAAATCAGTAGAACAGTGTGTATGTGTGGGGCTTATTGAATTAATACTCGCCTTCCTAAGGACAGCAAACCCGATTAAGGAGTTATAATTAGGGAAATTTATTTTCTTTTACTGTGTATCCCAGTTGCTTTTCGCGAGATAATACAGTTTACGGAGGAGCTAATTGATGCAATAGAAGTATTAAGCTTTTTTTGCGTTGCCAGGTGCCGAACAGATAAAGGGTTCGGATAAGCAACCACTGCGGATGAGGGGAAGAACACCCCTGGAGGAGGAAGGGGAGCAAAGTTCTCGAATTTATCAACAGATTTTCAGGGAATGTGTTTTTTAGCCATTTTAATAGCCTGGAAATTGCGTTAGTGTTGAATCTGAAGTTAATATTTGATTGAGGAAAGAAAACTAGGAATGTGTAGGGATACTTCTGAGAGTCTTTCCCCTGGAGGGAGAAGAGAGAATAGTATAAATAAATGAGTTAGAATTGTTGTTGGTTTAATTTATCCTTGTTGTTAATGGTTGTTGAACACCGATTTGGATTTGTTTGACGTTTTAATTAGTATACAAAGCTACTGATAAGTAGTCAACAAATTAATGGGGATGTAAGGGATCACGAAGTGCTTAAAATCCATTTCATTGTATTTTTTTAGAGTTGGTGCATAGTTTTTTAGATTTTGAGTAAGGATTATTTTTTAATGAGTAGGAAAGCAATTTTATCCACAAAGTCGAACAGAAATAAGTAATAAATAAATATCTGAAAATAAGTATGGGTAAAATTTACATTCAAATTTTTCAATCATAGAAACATAAGATAATTTATTTATTTCAAAATATGTAATTAGTTTATTTTTATCAAATGAATGAAACAGTATATTTCAAAAAGCAGTAATGATAAGTTAAAGGAAATGATCTGAAAACTTTGGTTTTGATTAAATGTATAGAGCTAAGGTAATTTTAACGATATTTTGAGCGTAATATCAAAAACATATTTTTAGAAAATATTAAAGGTTTTTTTACATCTAAAAAGTAATTTTTTGCCACTAATTCGCAAGTAATAAAAATTTTGTCGTTTTTTTATGACGAATACTAAAAGAAAATTTAACGGACCAAAGTAAATTTAAAATATCTAATAACATATTAATATAATTAAAAACATAAAACTAAAATTTGATTAATCATAATTTTTAACATATATTAGAATTATGATAATTTTATCAGTCGAAGTTTCACAAGATTAAGTATGAGTTTTTCAACCTTGTCATATATTTTTCTAATATATTTTAATGAGCACTCATAGAACCAAATCCTTAAATCAATAAGCACTAAAAACTTCAATCCCAGCTTTTAATCCCAGCTAAATGAGTTTTTCATATTTTATTTTCCAATATCCATTTAATTTGTCTTTACTATTGAACTTTCACCCAACGGAAGTTTCCTTATTTTTGATTCATAGAACAAACATACAATTCAGGGATAGTTAAAAGGGATTAAAGAGAAAGTTTAAAAATGAGGGTTAGTACTTTTATAATATTTTTTCAACTGTTTGTGGATTTTCCAAGATACAGAGAGAATTTTAAATGAGTTTGTAATTTTTCTTGGATGAAAGGTGAAAAAAACCTTTCTGAGATAGGTTATATTCCCAAGAGATTTTCAAGCATATCTGGATTGAATTTAAAATTAGTAGTTTATGTAGTTATTTTATGGTAATAACTTGATAAGAAGTTCATTTGAAAACGTTTCGTTCATTTTAAAAAATGCTGTACTTCTAATCTTTCTTTTAAAAATGAAAACGAAAGAAAACGCTCCCTAAAGGTTTATTCAAAAGAATAATTGGAATTTTAATTCCAGTTTAATCTTTGGGGATTTTTGTGAATGTCAACTTTAATATCGTAAGATAGAAAAGACGAAAATGGCCATTTTCGAGTTAAATTTAATGGCAACTTAAAGAACCTTCTTTTGTAATAAAGACATAAACCCACTACATCTTTAATCCAAAATTATAAGTTGAAAATATCCTTTAAAATACTGTTCCTGTAAATTCCACTGAACATTGTTGAACTTTTACTAAATCTTTTGCGGATAATCAATATGGTTTTATAAAAGGTCGAAATACTGAATTAGCCCTTTTAAATTTTTCTAAATTCATTTACAACAGTATTGACAAAAATAAAAAGACTGCTGCTGTTTTTCTTGACATTTCAAAGGCTTTTGATACTGTTAACCACTCAATATTAATCAAAAAATTAGAAAATGCTGGTTTCCGTGGGTACTTATTAAGTTGGTTTATCTCTTATATTTCTAATAGGAAACAATGCATTAAAGTTCGCAACTCATTTAGTGATTTTTATTTTTCAAACCGTGGTGTTCCTCAGGGCTCTATTTTGGGTCCTTTGTTATTTATAATTTACATTAATGATTTTTGCAAATTGAATCTTTATGGTAAAATAATAACATATGCTGATGATTCTGTTTTGTTATATTCCTGTTCTAATAGTTATGACCTAAAATCTCAAATTGAATCTGATATGATTGCGATCGGGAAATGGTTTGCTTTTAATGACCTTTCTTTAAATTTAAATAAGACTAAACTAATTCATTTCAATTTAATTCCATCAAGTTCTACCCTTAATATTAAATTTCACTCTTCATCATGTAATGGTCTTCTTGTTCATTGCAACTTTCATTTGCTGCAACAAGTAAATAGCATAAAATATTTAGGTCTTTTTATTGATTCAAACCTTAAATGGAAAACTCACATCACTGAATTATCTAAAAAACTACGCTTCGTTTTAATCAAATTGCATTTTCTTAAAAATAAAGTTCAAAAGTCATTTTTAATTACTTTGTATCATTCTTGGGCTCAATCGTTAATAAATTATGGCATTATAGTTTTGGGAGGTGAATATAAATCTAATTTGTCTCCTTTAATATCAATTCAAAACAAAATTTTCAAATTATTAAACTATAAATTTGATCATCCCTGTAACTTAATAATAAATTTAAAAATTTTACCTATTCGCCATTTTGCATTTTATCGAATGTTACTTTTTTTACATCACCACAAAAATATTTGCGACTTAAAAATTCATACCTCAAATAGAAGACCCACAATAATATTTAATATTCCCAGTTTTCATAAAGAAATTTTCAAAAAAAATTTTTTTTATCTTGCTCCTAAATTATATAATTTTTTGCCTATAGAATTTCAGAGTTTTCCATCTCCTAATATTTTCAAGCGATCATTATTTAATTTTATTTGTAACATTGATAATTTGGATGTTTTTTTCCGTCTAAATCCAGAAGCATGAAATTTTTAAGCCTTGCTGTGCCTTTATTTTCTTTACTTAATTCAATTGAAGTGTATATATTGTAGTTATTCTAATTCTGTTATTATACATAATGTTTTTCCCTACTAAACTTACTTAATTATTTATCTTCATATTATGTTACTTTTTATTTTTTCTGTAAAAATTGTAATTTTTCTTTCGCCTATACAGGTCTTTGTTTCTTTCAGGCGAATCATAATTTGTTTTCTCATTCTTTGTGTAATATATGTGTATGTATAACAATAAATTGATTTGATTTGATTTAAAATACAATTATTTAGTAAAGGCTATTGTGTGTATTCAATAAAGAAATATTTAGAAATCCACATGTTATCAAGAAGATGCCAAAAATAACAGTGCGGAAAAGCATCTGTATACAAGTAGGGTTAATAAACTCAACTTTTTAAAATGTTAATTGCGTGTGTTATAAATAAAAAGTTAAAGTAATACATATCAAATCTCAGAAGAATGTTTGAATTGAAAATTTTCTATTTACGATTTTTTCTCACCACACATTTAAAATTTTCCCCTCCTCTTTACACATCTTAAACTATCTTCCCCCTTCATGCAATAAAAAGTTGCAATCTTAGTAACATCCAAGCCTTAAGAGATGAAAAACACTTTTTAGGGAGTTTGAGGCTTCAAAAAAAATCTTTAAAGCGGCGTACAAGGGATCACACTTATGAATAATAAAATTCTTCACCCATTACTCTATTAGCGCGGTGTTTAATTTCACCATCGCGTTTACCAACACTAAAAACTTCTCAACAAAAACTTTCAGCACCAAAAAAAATTTTTAATTACTCATTACGTACAGTTTCTTCCCCTCTTATTAATCTAGTAGGAAAGAACCCCGAATTTTATCTTCATGGGCGTAAAAAATTGGATTTATATTTTTTCCCCTTCAACAAAGTTTTATCCTCCTGTTTCCAAGTTTGTTTATATCAGTATATATTCCATTCCACCATAAAAAATATTTTGAATCTCCTGTCTACATCTTTTTAAGTAACACACCCCATTTTTTCTTTAAGCTAAGTGAATATATGTAAATGAAGATCTTAATACACAAATCCGCATCCCTTGCCTTGAGAAAGAAGCAGAACAAGGAAAAAAATATTTTTTTGTCTCACGGAAACTAATATAATCATTCTATTCTTACTTGGGGAAATATACACACTGAGGAACTTGTATCATCTTTTTCTACTGGGGGGTAAAATGTCAAATTTCCTCCCCCTCCCCACTATACATATTTACGCTCAAAGAGAAATACAAGTCGTTGGAAAGGGGGGGGGGAGGTTCCCGGGAAAAAGAACTCCGAAAAAAATCCTTCCTCAAGAAAAGGTCGGAAAAAACTTACTTAAATATATGCTAAGCTCTTCATCTTCATATCTCATCTGTAGCAAAGTTTATGTATTTCTTTCCCGCGGACGCAAAAAAACGTTCTTACACGGAACAGTAGTGTTCGAGAAAGGACGTTTTTACGTTCAATGGAACGTTGGATTGGGAAGGAAGAAGGAGGCGTTCTTTTACTCCCCGTTTTTATGATTAATTAAAAAGACTTACCGCATCGGGAACCGAGAGGGTATAGGATAAGAAGTTTCTTTTCGGAGGATAAAGATTCTTACGATGATACTACAGAATGGAGGGGATAAGGTCCGTGCAGAATCTTATACTTCTACTTGGTTACTTTGTAAAACGCGAGGCCTAACTCTTCATTTGAATTTCTTTAAAAACAGTCCTTTTGAATTAAAAATATCTTAGGGAAAATACCAGACTTTGAAAACTACTTTTTTGGGTAAAAATGTGTATAGGATTGGGGGAAAAAGCGAAAATTCCGAAAATTTGGTGAACTATATACACTCATTGCCATAAAAAATAGCGCACCAAGAAGAAAAAGAGGTATCAAAGCCAAATTTATTTCCATGATTACCCATAGTATGAAGGTTGGTTGATAAAAAATTCAGACTTCCTTGAATTTGGGGGACTGAGAAAATCAGTAAAAAGTGTTGACTCCATAGGTGTCCATAACCGCCCTTACACGCCATAGTATTGAGTGAAAGGGGATCTAAATGGGGTGTTGGGGATTGGAGGACCATGGTGTCTCCCCACGTAGTCAAATTTTATCTGGTGCACAAGCGGACGTTGCATACCGGGCATGATGATTTTTCCCCATTGACCGGACTTGTTTTGTTGGCGTTGGTTCTGGAGAATGGGAAAGATGGGGTAAAAATGCAACCTAGGGGGGTAAGAAGAAAGCTTGGACATTGCGGGCAACATGTGATTGTGCATTTTTCTCATGAAACTGGTCCTCAGGACAGGTCTGAAGGTAAGGACGGACAACCAGCTGCAAAACCTGAGTGACACAGCTCAGGACCGTAAAAGTACTGGTAAATCATACTCAAGAGTTGCGGAGAGGGAATCCAATGGATCACCACTCCGTTACTCAGGATCACCACTCCGTGGGACGATTAGAAAATCAACAGCTGAGTGCGCTCTCTCCATTGTGTCTTCAAACTCATATCTAACCGTCATGGGGCCGGAAACCGAAGCGGGATTCTCTCATAAACGCAATGTCATGACATTTGGATTTTAATTTCCTTATTTGGTGCACTATTCGAAAAAGAAAGGTCCATTTTCAGCCCCTTGTATTTAGACAAAGATGTAAGAAGCTATGCGGACCAAATGGACAATCCGCAGTTCTGCAAACGATATCCATCCCCCTCCAGCATGTCCTCAGTATGTTCTGCCGGTACATTGACCAACCAGAGTTGCGTCATTGAGGTTTTGCAGCCGGTTGTCCGTTCTTACTTTCCGAACTGTCCTGCGGACAAGTTTCAGGAGAAAAACGCACAACCACATGTTGCATGCAATGTCCAAGCTTTCTTCTTACCCTTCTAGGTTGCATTTTTACCCCGTTCTTCCCATTCTCCAGAACCAACGCCCCCAAAACAAGTCCGGTCAATGGGGAAAAATCATCTTGCCCGGTATGCAAAGTCCGCTTGTGCACCAGATAAAATTTGACTACGTGGGGAGGCACCATGGTCCTCCAATCCCCAAAAGCCCATTTAGATCCCCTTTCACTCAATACTATGGCTTGTAGCGGCGGTTATGGACACCTATGGAGCCAACAATTTTTACTGATTTTCTCGGTCCCCCAACTTCAAGGAAGTCTGAATTTTTTATCAATCAACCTTCATACTATGGGTAATTATGGAAATAAATTTGGCTTTGATATCTCTTTTTCTTCTTGGTGCGCTATTTTTTATGGCAATGAGTGTAATTGGGCAAGAAAATTTATGAAATTTCTAGCCAATAAAAAATTATTGATAAATACAATTGAATGATCTTTTTTGGTAATATTTAGAGTTACTGTAATTAAATTAAAAAGAAATAATAAACAAGGAAAACCAATTATAACAACTAACATAGTAAATCTATATGTATTTCAGTAAAAAATTTGAAAAATTCTACTATGCTGTTACATTATTATCTATTCCTTTATATCAGTGGTTCCCAACAGGTGGTCCGTGGGGCCTTCAGAGGTGGTCCGTGAGAAGATTTTGAAATAACTTATCCAAAAAAATGTGTGGAAAATTAAAAAAATAGTTTTTCTAATCGCACATTCCAGGAAATAGTAAAAACACTAAATACATAACATAAGTAAAAAAATCACACGTCTCGTAAATAAAAAAAAATGTTATGTTTTCTTTCTCTCCTATGAATCATTTGTTCATTTCTATTATTTTGCACAATTTTATTCAACAGTAGTTTTTTATAGAGTAGAAACGAAATGTGATGATGTGGGAAAAGTATTGCATCAGATTAATTAAAACCATTAAAACTGAGAGGCGTCGGGGTGGGGCTAATAAAGAATCGAATGATCGGACTTACACTTGGTTTGATACGAAGCGAAGCGTGGAAGTGTTGAAAGATATTTCAAACCGGGATGCTATGGTGAGACAGGGGGTCATCGAGAAATAGTGGTATGAAAAGTAGAAAATTCTGAGATACACGTGAAATAGATTTGTTCGAAGATATGAGAAAAATTTACTGCCGACAATGCGAAAGTTTTTGAACACATAAATTATTTTCTATTTTAATCGCTCCTTTGAAATAATTATTGACTTTTGTACGGTTTCTTTCGAGAGAACATCAGCCTCGCCCGCCTCGCCTATAGAATTTCCTCTGTCACAACTCGCAGTCAGTGCATGTCCAGTTTGCTTTTTTTGTGATCAACAGAATTCTTACTGCAGTTTAATTAAAGCTAAGTACTTTCTTTCGAATTTAAATCTACTAATAATATATTACCTTATTTGTTGGTTATGAAAAAGAAGAAAAATAACTGTCTTTTACTGTTGTTTTTTTAAACCTGTAACTTTTGCGTAGGTTTTTTAAATAATTTGATATAAAATTAATGTAATGTTAATTTTTCTTTTAAGTTTAATAGATTATTTGATTTTCTAAGTTCTATTTAGAAACATTGTAAAACTCGGTTTCCCTTACTTTAGACCCTCCATGAGGAATGAATATACAAAAAAAAGTTAAAATTTTGAAGATACAGAAAGGGATAGAGATGGTCCGCGGAGGTTCAAATTTAAGTGAAGTGGTCCGCAGACATATTTGAGTTGGGAACCACTGCTTTATATTATATTCCAACGGAAAAAAATAATAACAAAATTGCTACTAAATATGCTTTACACCAATTTACTCCCAACATTTTTAATAGAAATCACCAAGAGTAACAACTCTTAAGTTTTTTATTTAAAACAGAAGGACCGTAGGTTCTACACATTTTACACTATAACATGTATCTCATAATTATGAAAGAAGAATACATTTAAAATCTTTCCTTTAAGATCTAGTCAACAATATGTTACCCAGTGGTCACCAAAAGAAATTGGGCTTATTCACATATTACCCCCTTCTTTATATTTTGAGGGAAGAAAATCGTACCTCAGAAAAGAGGTTTGGGTACAAGAAACTTTGAATTCTTAATTATAATAGTTATTTTTTTATCAAATTAATTTTAATTATTACAACCAATAGAGAAGTGACGTTTGAAAAAGTATTCTTTTATTATTACGGGCAAAAGAAAAGAGTATATGTTTTAGAGATAAAACACATTCCAAAATATTTGGTTTCTCCAAAACGTTTTATTTTGAATTCAATAAATGTTCACAGTTTTAGAAAAAGATAAAAATTATTCCTATTAATTATTTAAATTTTATAACATTTTCATACTTAATCATGTTTTGTATTCCTTCATTACCTTTTGTAAATCCTTCCCTTAGACACAAATTTTGATTAAATGTAATATTTGATTTCCTCCTAAACCACCTATAAAAGAATGTTTCTTAATGATCTCAGGAAAACAAACTAAAGTGAAAAACTAACACTTCCTTTACAATTAAAAATAGTTTTATAAACAAAGTTCATTTTGAAATACTAAGCACTATATTCAGTTCATATTTTACCAATATATAGATGAAATCTGATATGACAACAGAAGGTAATACTTTCGTTCGCAGAATAATAATAACATTCAGGTAAGGATAACGTGACAACCGATCTTAATGAGTTAGTTTCCATCAAAGTTCATTTTCTCCCGAATGCATTATCTTCGAATGATTTTCTGCTTCGAATTATTATCAAGTTAATTATCCGCTTTGGTAGACACCCCCAACGAATATCATTAGCTTATCTCCGTCCCACCACCAGCATCACTACTTTCAAGATGAGACCCGTTCAGAGAATTTTTCTTAAAAATAGATATCATCATCCTAAAGTTTCCATCTTAATGGCATTCTGTGTTGATTCCGCTTTAATTGGAATGGGTTTTCCCTGTTTCCCTCTCGGAAACTTTTTTCTCCCTTTCCCTTTCACATTTCATTTCCCTTAGTCCCCCCTCTTCTTCAATTTGCATTTCACTTTGCTTTGTCTCGTGGATTTGCATAACACTGCAAAGTTCTCCCCCCACCCGGCAAAAAAAGTCCTTTTTTTACCTTTTCTAAATTTTAACTTTCTCCCCACCTCTAACACTTTTTTCTTCTTATTTATATGAAACCTTTTCATTTTCCCTAACGAAAATTATAGCTTTTCCCTTTCAAGTTTCTTTTACCCTCCTCTGCTGCCATTCGTTTAAATTGAAATAACAGAGGATCGATGAAAGTTGTAGTAACTACGCGGAGAGTTTTTTCCCTCTTGTTTGAAAAGTCCACAAAGGTTCTCTTTTTCTCGTTCTTTTTTTATAACTTTATTCATTGTTCCTCAGGGTAAAAATTAATTGGAGATTCGTACATGGGATTAAGTATTCGAAAGAGGCCCTATTTATGTCCTAAAAATTTTGATCTCTGGATTTGAAATCCTTTGTTCATTAGAAAAGAGGGAAATATTGGAGAAAAAGAGAATATCTACGTAATTATTTTTGCGCGGCTAAGATTTTTATGAAGTTATTTCATTAATTTCGGACTGGATTTGTGTCTTTCCCAAAATATCTTTACTTAAAGTTTGTAATTATGATTCGAAAAGGGGATTTTTTAGGGAATTCTCCAGGGATAGTAACTGATCGGTAAACCAAAGATATTATTTGTTTAATTAGACCACGATAAGGAATTTTAAGTTCTTCCGAAAGAACCATTTTAATAAGAATGTAAATATATCCCCTTTTTCTTCCATTCAGTCCAAAAAAATAGATTTATTATACTTTTTTTCTCTTTCAGAGAATTGAAGTATTCTAAGGTTATCGTTCCTTTTATGCTCAAATATTCGAATAGTATCACAATTTTTTTTCATCATACGAATCAATTCAAAGTGTATTTTAAAGAAACATTTATAAAAAGAGGTAAAATGCAGTAGTATCGATTAGGTTTTTCATGCAAGCATTTTTTTCAGATTTTTTTCTTTTAGTTATTTCATTCATATATCTGAAATGACTTTTATGCATCGTTTAAAAGAATGACAAAAATCGCAATCCGAATCATTCAAGATATTTATTTCGATTTTTCACAATGTTTCGAGTAAGACTTTAAAGAAGGGTAGAATATTTTAAGCAATAAGAAATTATTCTGAGCAACAAAATCGATTTTTTACATCACATCTTATTATTTACCGTAAATCAATCTAACGAAAAACACACAGGAAGGGTGGTATGATGAATTAATGAATTAAAAATATTTGAAATTAATTAAATAAGTTATGATCACATTACCGTTTTAAAAACAAATTTTTTCGTAGAGTTTTTTTAATGGATGCAAGGCGAGAGATGGTTTTGTTCGAACGAAACTTTTCAGAATAGAGATTTTTGTAAGGGTTTTCATTTTCCGTACGAACAAGGACTAATGTTTTATTAAGTTACCGTTTATTACTTAAAATCTCCTTGTCTAGAATGGTAAGAAGGATAGCTGTAAATACGAAGAGAAAATCCACAATGTTTTTCCAAATTGGGAGACTAGCTAGAAACTAAATTTTGGGTCACTGGTCAACAACAGAAAAAAAATGTGTCAAACTAGTTTTTATGTTTTATTAGATCGATTTGGGATCATTGAACAAAAACCCTGATATTTTATGGAATTTTTAAAATTAATTCAAAATTCTATTATAATTAAGCTAAAATGCAAATCAGCAGCATGCGCGATTTATATGTCAAGCTAAAAAATTACACGTAATTTGAAGCGATTTTGTCAAAAATCCACACTGAAGGCGAGCATATAAAAAAACCCTGATTTTTATAAAATGAAAAAAAAACGTATTGGAAAAAATGTTTTCCAAACTTTAGGGACAAGTCGACAGCAGAAATATTTGTCATATCGATCTGAAATTTTTTAAACGTCTTTTTAAAGCAATTTGATCAAAATTCCGCACTGAGCTAAGAGGATTAAATTTTTTTTCTTGACACGTAACTTAAGCCTCGAACTTTTGAGCGTTTTATATATAAGAAGTGTATTCTACCTTAAAAAGTGATTACTAGATCGTGAAGGGGGATACGAACGTAGAAACGTCGGAAACGATTTCATCTCCACGACCCCGCCTTAATATTCTAAAGGGGTTCTCTCAAAAAAGAGGTTCTAATATCCCTATACCACAACCGGTCGGAACCTTAATCCCCTCTACCTGTTCAATAAGGGAGCGCAAAAAAAGAGGGTCTATATTGAAAAAGCAAATTACTCCGAATGCGCGGCATCAAATTTATAAGTTCGAGAAAAAGAGGGAGAGGGTCGGGAAAAAACTTCAATCCATTTTCGAACGGACGAGATTGAATTTTTCTTCATTTTCCGAAAAGGGGCACCCCTCCCACTTCAAAAAAATAAACACGAAATTTAGGGAATGGGGTATGAGGTATATGTGAAAAAGAACACAAAAAAATATATGTGTATCATTTCCGGGGATGCAGGAAACTTTCTGGGAAAGGGGGCCTCTAAATATTTTTCCGGGACGCCCCCCCCCCTCTCCCCGCCTCATCCGGGATCGGTTTATTCCTTTTTCCAGGACTTATCACCGGAACTCCGCTAACTGGAGCAAACAAAATTTTAGGGAGACCGAGGGATTTTTATTTTTTGAGGGGGACGATGGCATAAATTGTGGGTGCGAAGGGGGTGATGTTTTATTATTTTTTTTGTCATCCGGTGTCGAAGAGTACCTTGAGGCTGTCGTTGATCTACTTCGGGAGAGTTTGGGTTATGCATGATGTTTTTCTCAGGCGGGACTCAGGAACAAAGTCCAACATTTTTAGGGATTTGAAGGAAACAAGGAAGATAGAATATGGACACTAGGGTTATGATTTTTTTTTCAGATTTAAAAGCCTGTGGTGGTAGTAAATGATGAGCATTGGTTCATAGCTCTTAAAATAACTTTCATTTTTGAAAACTCAGAAAAAAGCTTGGGCACCTAATTGCGGCTCCTGAGAAAGTGAGGACCATGAAAGGCAGGAGTCCGACTTAAGCCTCGGATGATAGATGCCACCACCATCTATCGCCACCTCCACAATTTTGCCATGCATCTGAAGGGGAGGGAAATAGTCTCCAGACACCTGGACCCAAGGTAAACTGCGCCATGACCGACCTCAGGACTTTCGGGCCCACAGATTTAACGAGCACGTACTCCGCATATACTCGATTTTGTATAAGGCTGAAGCACTCACTGTAGGGCAGTTAATAAAATTTTATTTGAAGCGGAATATAACATGAAGTAAATCATAAAAATGGTTTAAATTTGTAAATTATAATTTATAAACTTGTGAATTTGCCACTTTTACAAATGTTTCGTAGCTCTTCCATCAGATTAGCAGCCCGCTCGGTCACCATACTGGATCGAGGCACATCAATGGCCTGATGTTCTTGCATCTAGTTTTTGCAAAGGTATTTTAAGGACTGAGGGATAACTTAAGTTAGGTGATGTATGATTTAGTAGGTGGTCTGTGATTGCTATTTGAGAAAGTGAAATGATGTTGGGTGTGCAAACAATACAGTAAAATTAATATATGCGTAAAAGTTCCTTGAATGCAACATCAGGATTTTGAATATTTAAAAAAAGTCTCAGAATCATAACCCTTATGGACACATAAAGGGTAAAATAAGTTTGGACCCCTTAGCGTCACATTATAGTAAATGAAATGCGGGTCGGATTTGAAAAACAACATTAGGCCACGACGATTTCAATAACACAATGCATTCCTTTGATTCTAACATTTCTCAACTGATACAGTAAATGTATAATATAAGGGACTCTCTATTAAAAACTTTTCAGGATAAACCTTTTCCGGTAGATTTTTTCAAGTAGTGAAATTTTTGCATTTACAGTAAAAAATTGGTATAATTAGATTCCCAATAAGTTTCACTAAAAATATTTTTGACTGTAATTATTTAAACACAAAACATTTAAAAAGAAAGAGTTTTAGAAAAATTTAGTTTGGGGCTACTACACTCTTCCCCTTAAAGTTCCATTTAAATGCAGCATAAAGGCCAACTGAAACTATTATAATTCAGGAGTGCACTTTTTTTAATTGCATGACTTTCGACTTGTGTGGGCTATTTCAAGACAAACTACGATAGCTACAATATTTTTAACCGAATGTATTATATTTCAATAATATCGGTCATGTGAGAGTTATTCGGTTTTACTGAAAATTCGTCTATGGTGAACTATTCATTTCAAGACAAACTACGGTCGCTGCAATATTTTTAACCGAATGTATTATTTTTCAATCATATAGGTCATATGAGAGTGATTCAGTTATAATGAAAATTTGTCTGTGGTGAACTTATTTATTATGATAATGGTTTGGCTGAAATGGATTGTATTGTAACAAATTTTTTACTATTCATACAAAGATAACTATCGTAAAATATCCAATTTTAATGTTTCCTTATTGCCTTATTACAATGCCTTTGTGTGTAAAAGCTGATCAAAATGAAAGAGATTGCTCTAAAAAAGTTCTAATTGTTCATTGGTATGGCAAACTTGATACCTTTAAATTTAAAATAAAATTCTTAAGGGAAAGTATAAGTACAGATATTTTAAATTTTTATTATTAGAATAAAAGAATCTTGAAACTATTATTTCAGTTTGAAAAATTCTAAATCCTTCATTAAACTGAAACAATTGAACATTTTATGAAGTTTTTAGGTTCAACTTCTTTAAAGAATATAAACCAAAGAGTTAAGGTAAAAATGCTATTGATTCAAGATATTAAGAATCAACAAAACATTAACAAGATTATTAATTTTCCAACTAATTAGTTACAGGTATATTTATTGTAAAGTTGAATAACTTTTAACGAAATATTTTTGATGCTTGTGCTTTGCTTTTTAAAATACCGTCTCCAAGTATTTGTCAACGAAAATGCAATCTTTAAAATTACTAATGATGTTTTGCACCATTTTCATTTCTCTTTCCTTAAAAAACATCTTTTATTAATTACTATAGGGGTGCAAAAAGAATAAGAGAGGTGTATTCTGTCTAAATCAATACTTCATTAAAGAGGACATTTACCCTCTAAGGTATTTTCTGAAGAGAATAAATTTTCAGCTTAGAAGTTTAAGAAAAGTTCGGTGCAAAAGTTTAATTTAACTAGTTTAAGAAAACTCCAATTTTATATTAATTACTTTAAAGATCTTTCTTTAAATGTATTTATGAATTGATAATGTAAGAATTAGGATGGAAAGAAAACTGTCAAAAATAAAACAATGAAAACTCGTATATTAGAGACAAAAAAAGTCAAACTGAATTTTGTACACAACATAAGTAAGAGAAAAAGGTTAGACAGATTTGTTTGTAAAAAGTGTATTTTTCTCCCTTTTCTTTAGGTAGTCAGACATTTCTAGAAAATGATTTAGTACTTGTTTGTAAAGATCACAAATGAGAAAATAAATAAATTAAATTTCTCATTCGACATTATTCTCCTAATAAGTCTATAAAATCAAGCAGCACAAACGTTCAAGATTCGTCCAATTTTTTTCATGTACTGCCAAGTTTCTCTTTCTTCTTGAAGCAGTTCCGTAAACTTGACATATTTGGAATGAGCTGTGCTACTAGGGATCCATCTTGTTAAAGGAAGAAGTGATACCATTAATCTTTTAGAAAAGTTAGATTATTCTAAAATCCCACGTGTTTCGCATGAGCTTTGTTTGTAACGCTAGCCTTTTAAGGTAGTTTAAAAATTAAGTGTATTTACCATAATTTCGCGCATATAGTCCGCGGACTATCTATGTTTAAAATGCGATTTTTGAAGCTGCGGATAACACGCTGAAATCTTCCCGAAAAAATATTAGAACTGTTTAATTCTGATACCGATGAATCGGACTTTGAAGGTTTTCGTTAATGTAGTAGAATGTGTGATTAATTAGTAAGCACTGTTTTTTATTTGTATTTAGCGTTTTATTTCTGAAGGTAAATTAGTAAGTAAGTACTTTTTTCCTATTTATACTTAGTTCTTTGTTTCTAAAATACATTAATATTGCCGTATTATAAAATAACGTAATTTCGGACGTATAGCCCGCGGACTATCCGGTGGTGCGGACTATAAGTGCGAAATTACGGTATATATATATATAGTACTTTGTTTTTTCAAAATAACTCGTTAGTGTGGTTGTTACCCCTTTTTCTAAATAAAAACTCTTCATTTCAAGAAAACTGAATCTTAATGCTGTATTAAAACAATCTTTGTCAAAACACCTATAATTCAGGTAAGATTATATTCAAGCCCGAAAAAAATGTATTCATTCTTTGAGTTAACACAATTCTAAAAGAGAGACTTCAGAATGAAGTTTGTTGACGGAGCTCGCCGTAGCAAGTCTATTATATTCCAAGGGTTCACAGTAAGATCTCTCCTAACTCCAAAATGAAACAAGGCATTTTAAAACGACCGACTTTATCTCGGGCTAAACTTCACACTTCAAAAGAACGGCTTTCAAAAAATCATTTTAGTCTCCAACCCCTTTCACTTCACTTCTTGAAAAAGAAAAAAAAAAGGAAACAGACGGAGCACGTTCCAGCAGCAGCGTTCCTAATGCAATCTGCCCAATCTCGTTCCCAAACGAACGTTCCATCGATCCCATCATTCCAAGTTGGAAGCGAACGTTTTTAAAACAGAAGAAAAAGAACGATAGAAGAACCGATAAA
Organism: Tetragnatha versicolor; assembly: GCA_024610705.1. Taxonomy (NCBI): domain Eukaryota; kingdom Metazoa; phylum Arthropoda; class Arachnida; order Araneae; family Tetragnathidae; genus Tetragnatha; species Tetragnatha versicolor. The sequence continues at coordinate 30,744,112 of JANDEH010000002.1, read as the reverse complement.
AAAAAGTGGAAGTAAAAGTCCTTTTACTAGCATTTCGTTTGCGCTTCGAAGATTGTTGATCATTCGCACACATTATTTGATTTGCCTTTCACTGGGCATTCATGGGAGTGTATTAGAATCCCAAATACTAACTCCTTTCTTTTCCTTCCTTCATATTTCTATCTGTTCCGTCGAAACTTTTCCTTTCGCGTTTTTAGAACGCTTTTTTTGTTCCACCACCGTTATGTTTCGTGCCTCGGGGGTAAATATCCCGCTACCAGAGAAATGGAATTCTGTCGGGGTGAGTGGAGGAACATTCTATCTCTGCTTTTTCTTGGTTCCTTATTTGTCGTTTGCCGATGAGCGGAAGCAGAAGATTCAGAGGGAAGATTCCCGAGGGAAGAGCGGAAGGCTCAGTGGACACTGTAGTTTTCGCTTTTTCGCGTAAGGAACTGGTACAAATCTGATACATTTCGGGGAGGAACATCGCAGATCGAAAATAGAGTGGTAGATATCTTGTCTTTTAACTTAAGCTTAACTTGATAAAAATCACAATTATAAAATATATCCGCTTTTATTTCGTAAAGCTTTTAACTTGTGTGTAGCTGTTTCTCACAGTTCATAATTTCTTTTCAAGTTTTCTCATTTAAAAAGAATTTTGGTTTATCCTCTTTAATTTAAACTGAGCCAAAAGTACTCACTCAGTCTGGAAAAAATACAGGACTGTTATTATTCAGGGTTTTTCTAAAATCCGTTTAACGGCTTTTATTTGGAACCAAGGTAAGGTCTTCCTAGGTGTATCCCTACCATGCTGAAAACATTGAGGAGACTTACATCACCCCTTGGGGCAAAAAAGGAAGACAAATAAATTAATTGAAAACTTAAGTAGATGGAACCAAAACTTCATAAGAATATCTTAAATATTCGAGGAGGAGTGCACTTTTTCAGGTCTCAAAAAAAGTTTGCTGTAAGTCATCTCAATGGATTCCCCATGGTCACTTACCTAGGGGTACACCTTACTTCCATGATCCTAGGAGATGTTGTTTTTAAAAAACGTTTTGAAACACCCACCTTGTATATTTGTTGTGCATAATTAGAACGTATTGGCCGCCAGAATCAAGCCGCAAAGAATTGAAAAAAAGAGTCCAAAAAACTAACGTAAGAAAGAGTTCCTCTAACCAAGAGAAAAGTTTACAAATAACACAGAAATGCAGTGTTGAGTTGTCGACCTTTCCTTAATTGCAGTTTAAATACACCGCTTACCTTTATGAACCCTAGTGTTAGGAGTCTTAAAACCCAACTAATCTTTCCCTTAAAAAAAGGAAACTTTTAAAAACTTCAGCTCTAGGGAAGGAGGAAAAGAGGTCAGAGACTATCAACTAAAACAAGTGTCAGAAACTATCACCAACGTCCAAGAACAAACTTTCGTCATAAATCTCTTTTTCGTCTCACGGACACTTTGGAAAGTAGTTAAGGATTTACGCGTTGTGGACCTATTCTGAGCTCAGCCTATAAGGAGACCTTAAACTAAGAGGAGGAGCTAAGCCTTTCGCCAACGAGTAGGATTAAGAGTTTATCGATATGTCATGGGAGTTATATCGTCTTCGTTTGTTGACTCTATTTTTAAAATATACATCTGCATAGTTATTGGTCATTTCGAAGGGCTTTGCCATCTTTATGGATTTTTTTTTCAAAATTTTAATCTTTTGTGTTCGTAAATGATATGGTATAGAAAAATTCTTTTGCAAAGTTCACTGGCATTCAAATAGTTTATTATAAATATTTATAAGTAGATTTTTTATTATAATATAATATTAATATAGAATCAATTGGAACAGGAAACATGTTAAAAAATATTAAGTTAATAAACAAGAGTTGGATTATCAAATCCAACTAAAAACACGATTATCCTTTCCCCTTTAGGAAGTTAAATATTCCTTTAAAAATAATTTATAATAATATATACACTGTAAAAATCTGGGTAAATGTAAAACCAATATTTGGTGCAAAGGTTTTAATTTCCCGAAACTTTGGTGCAATGAAAATTTATTTTACACTGTAATAAATCCGGGTAAATAAAACCGATATTTGCTGCAAAGTTTTTAATTTCCTGAATCTTTGGTGCAATGAAAATTTATTTCACACTGTAATAAATCCGGGTAAATATAAAATCAATATTTGGTGCAAAGTTTTTAATTTCCCGAATCTTTGGTGCAATGAAAAAGCTAGATTGTACCAAAAATTGGTAGTAAAATTGAAAAATACTTTTATGGTACTTAAATGTAATATTACAAGCATTAAAACCATATATGTGTAAAATTTAAACTTTGTATTTTCTATAAAATAATTTTTTTTCATGTCATACAACTACAAATGGGTAATTTTTATACCATTGAACCTTTTTGTAATTGTGAGTAGGGATTTTATAGGGAAGGTCAGGTAGTTTTAATATTTATGGTTACAATTAGAAAAATAATTTCTTTCAAAAAATTATCGTCGATATTAAGCAATTGACTCGTCAAATTTTCTACAAAGTACGGATTGTGTAAAAGGAGATGCAATAAAATATATTTTACAGCACAATATCATAAGAAATGTATTTTTCCTACTTAAGTATTCAAAGACAACTACTGGGTTTTCAGAACAAGAAGCCAACATCAACTTTTGTTTCCCATAAAAGGGATTATTTGACTCTCACCTCCTTTCTTCTCCGTCATCCTGGGAATTGATATTGGCTAACAGTAATATTTACGAACTCTTCGTAATCGCATCACCAGTGCTCTCGGAGAAAAAAACCTCCGCTACATAAAAATCTTAGCCTCGTACAAGAGCTCTTTATCCTTCAGCATAGATATATTATTAGGCGATGTTTCACTTCTATTTCCCCCTCGCTATACTTCCCCTTCTTGTCTTTGTTATTATTATTTTTCCTATCCTCAAAATGGCAATGGATTTTGACATTGATTCAGAAGGGAAATGCTTTCACCAGAATTTTCTCCCAAGATTTCTGTATGGGTTGTGGCAATACGCCAGAGCGCATTTCTATCATGCGCGATTTTATTCTTTTTTTCTCTCTCACGCGCCATTCTATTCTACTTCGTCGGCCGATTTTTAAAAGAAATATGTTGACACGAAATCTCTTAGAACGGTTTATTCCCATTTGTATGCCCGTCAGTAGTCTTACATGAATATAAGACGTGATTTGATACCATAAATAAAAATCTTAGGGTAAATTTTGAAGGACAGTTACGTAATATTTTCGGAAGCCTGCTCGCGCTCATTTTTCGAACGGCGAGCATTTTCTTTTCAATCTGGCAGCACGTGGTCAGCGCAAACAATTTCGATGGAATGCTGGTGAAAATGGCCGATTGAGTTGATGTTGTGCATTGTATTCATCCGTATATTTGCATGCAATCGTTGTATGACGCCACGAAAAAAGGATATGCATGAGAAATAATATTCAAATGTTATTCAAGGAATTTTGAAATATGTCTTCGTTGAGTATTTCAACGCTAAATCTGAATAGAATGTGTCTTTATAAGTTAAGAATGTGTCTTTATAAGAATGAAATAATGCAATTCAGTGTGCGTTATAAAGTAACAGACACAAAAATTATTTACGAATACAAAATGCAGAAACATTTTCCAGACTTAAACAAAGTGAATAAACTAAATATTAGATAAAAACTACAAACTCTATCCATGCCTCGTCATCAGGGGGCTTGGACACGGACAGAGGGGTGTTTCTGATTGCCGACCATCAAACTGGTAAACGACAACAAGCCCCAACACCCAGAGCTGATTATGGAAGCAAATCAAACAAATTTATAATACTAATGTTAGATTAAAATTACAGTTAACCCAAACAGATCAAAATTGAAAAGTAAAAATACACAATTGGGATCGCGCAAATGACGCTGCCCCCTGATGACGAGGCATGGATAGAGTTTGTAGTTTTTATCTAATATTTTTAGATTCTGTCTGACTTGCAGCATTTGCGCAGTTTGCAGAGATCTAATCAGTTTTTAAATTTTAAAACTTAAATTCATCGATTTGATTACGTATATGAATAAACTAAAATTTCACACGTACTTATTTACAAGGTACCATGCATATGCTATTTTAAATAGCGGAATTTTTTTTAAATTGGAAACATCATAAGTTTTTGAATATAAAGTTTCATAAAGAGAGATATTACCTTGTAGAATTAATTACATTGTAGACTTCCATCTTACATTATATCATAATTCCAACCAGAGGAATGAAGAAAAACATTTGGCACATAAATACATTTTTGCTTCAAATTATTTCTCCACATATGAACAACATTTTGTTTATGTGCTCCACTTTCAGCCGTCTATAAACAAACCATTATTTTCCATCTCTTTATATGCAAAATATCTTATTTCTCTCTGTAGAAATACACCTTCAACTAATAAATTTTAAGGCACTGGATATTTACCCCATATTTTTCCAACCCAAGAACCCAAATGGAAGAAAATCTGATGAATAAATTACGCATAGTTTTAGAAATGCATTATCTCCCTAAACACAAGACCCTCCATCAAGTTCTCTTAAGGACCAGTAAAAAAAGCTTTATAATTCCAGTCCAATCTTTTTATCCGGATAATATTATTATATTCGGCCTTTATACCTCGTAAATTGGGTTTACGAAACAATATGGGAAAAAAGCTAAAATTGAGTGAAACTTAAAATGAGTTGCGTTGTCTCATAAAAAGGCTTCCACAATAGGATGGAAGACAATTAGACCTTTACCGTGACCCTCCCCCAAAAGCGTTAATTAATTTAGAAAATTTACCTAATATTATTTTTTATTTCATTGTCGATCCTTGATTCGTGCTATAATTCTGCTGGCTCTGAAAGGATTTTTTTTTACTTTTTGGGTAAGAGATAATTAGGTTTATTAAATTTTGTTTTCCTGTTTCTTTGTAGGGTTTCTTAGCAAGTAAGTCATGTGAACATTGTTATTGTGTAAGAGAAAATAAGGCACTATTCAAAATTTACTTTAAGCATCTTGAAGTTGTTTTTTACAGTGGGTTCACTTTTTGAAGAAATAATTACTGTAAAAAGTATGTTTCAAGAAGACCTTTTCTTATAAATAAAACCTCAACTTAACGAAGATAGTTCTAAATTATTTTTAAAGCTCATTTCATACTGTAACAACTGTTTATAAAAACTAGGTTTTGGTTATACATTTTTCTTAACAAACTAAAAGTAACACGTTCTATTAGTCTTATGGTATACATTTAAATGAGCACTTTTGAATAAGCACTTTAAAACTTTCATTAAGGAATACTTAGCCTTTACAGAATTTATTAATGGGGATATTGAATGGTTTTAACATTACAATTAAAATAAATTTTTCTATCTGTTTATTTTAAAGGTAACCAATGTGTAATTTAGTTTTTTGAAAATCCTCTTAAACAATTATTACACTATTAATTTTTTATGTAGTTTCATTGAAAAACAACTTCCACGCTCAACTTTCCAAAATATGGACAGGAAGTTTTAAGACCATATAAATGTCATTTTCTACTACTGCAGAACTTCACAGAAGCATCCCTCCACCTATGACCAATCCCCCAGGTAAAGGTGCATAGTCTTTCCATTTTCTCAATTTTTTATTTAAAAAATCCCTTTTGTCAAAAAAGGAATGGGACAGAATACACGAAATACTGTGTTTTTAAATTATTATTGTTATAGATTGTAAACTCCTGGGGTATTAGGCAATAGATTATATTGTAAAACAATTATTGTGTATTTTATTGAACATCGTTTAACTAGGATAATAAACATATACCATTGTATACATACTTCAAACGTGCATAATTTATTAACTCTGTTGCGATCAACAGATACATCGAAATTAATTACAGACCAGTAAATTAAAGGCAAAAAAGGGGTACCTAGCGTACTAATTTATAACTCGCTGTAAATTTCAGGATAATCTCTCCATGATGTCTATAATCAAACCTGAAAAGTCCCCTAAAATCCCCTGCGGGCTTCATTCCAAAATGGCGGATCAAAGATGGCCACCAAGCAATCAAGCTTTGGGAGCTATATCTCAGTCAAAAATAAATATTTTTGAATTCTGTAAAAACAAATATACTCAGCAATAAAACCTCTTGGAGTTCGGATCACTTTATCCGGGGAAAAAAAGCTTGTAAATGCGGTTAAAAAGGGTTTAATCAACGCCAAACGGAAAATTTTTTGTGTCTTTTGACATTATTTTCCCCCTACCTTTTCCCACACAAAAATCCCCGAAACCAATCAAATAGTTTTCAAAGGTACCATTAATATAATGATTATTTCAAAACAAAGTTTTTGAAAATCCGCTTATTATTGGCTGAGATAATTGATTTTAAGTTAGTCGTGTCTAGTGTGGATGAATGGACCTATCAATGGGTGCTAAAAATAGACGTTTTGAAAATTAATAGGGAGAAATATTGTTTTTTGGGTCGCTGAAGCCGAATATCAAGTTTGCTGCCATGAGAGAAGCCGGCTTCACCTGAAAAATTTCCATTCTTTTTATTAGTATTGTTTGTTTATGACATTGATTATAAATAGTTGACAGGAAAAATTTGAATAATCTGGTTAAATACATAATGCAAGTATGAATACTATAGTTTCTACTATTTTCATTTATAAATTTGAAACTTAACAGCTGAACCTTTTCTATAACAGAAAAATATTCTTAATGCTTTAGAAAAATGTACATATGTTCCTAATAAATTCCACTAATCCCTTCAATTTTAAAAACCAATCAAAGCTTACCCAATCAGCACTAATGTTCAAGATTCGTCCAATTTTTGTCATGCATGGCCGAATTAAGTTTGTTAGTTCCTTAAACTTGACACATTTGGTAGGAGCTGTGCTATTATAAGGTAGCGACCACAAAATGAGGGCTTGTTGGACGTATGGCATTCAAGACTGGTATACATCTCTAAAAAGCAGAGCATAACAATTTTAGATACGAAATAATATAAGGTAAAACGCTGTAGTAGGATCCTTGAGGAAATTATACCAGCACTCCAAACAAACGCCTCTTATTAGTATAATTAATGTCCTAAAATTAGCATTTAATTAAAAACTTGCGTTACATTAACCCTTACATTTAATCCTCTACATCCATATACCCCCGGATAGAAAATTCCCCAAACTAACCTATCTCCTCATCCGATCCAACCACTCCTCCACTTTATACAGCAGAAAACTCCTCATCCCGACCTCAGAGTGGGAGGGGGGCTTCCCAACCACCAAAAAGGGAGGGGGGGCGAAGCAACGCTATCAGCATTCATGAAGTCCCGTGTCATCATCCCGTCGTCAAATTCGCGACTAAACTCGACGCCCCCTCAACAAAAAAAACCCTCCTCCCCTTCGAACTGCAAACCCGAAAATTTCAGTCTATCCCGGGCAATTTTTCCGGAATTTTGAGTTCTCCGGTACACCCGAGGGGAAAAGAGAGAGAGGCACGGGAAAGTGTTCGGTGAAATATTCAGAGTTCGGAATCGAATGAGATGTGACGGTAACAGGGTGTATATCTTTTGCTTCGACGTCGTACTTTTTTTTTTTCGGTTGGTTCTTTTTTTTCACGAAGGGGTGCATTATGGAAATGGCGAGGGCTGCTGTTTGTATATGGAGGCCGGCAGATGAATATTTAAGTCGTCGGCCACGAAATGTAAATTTCGCGGAGATGAGATCGGAAGTTTTTTGGGGGGATCTTCCTTTAATGACGTCATTTGCTAGTTATGATCTACTACTGTGTGGTTTTCCGACTTTTTTGTGTGCCCCATTCACGTTTTTACGATGTTTGGGATAACTCCTCTGGAGTTTTTAACCCTTTATGTCCCACTTCCCAATGTTCCGAATTCGTTCAATTTTCGTCATGTAAGGGCAAATTCAGTTAACTTATAGTTGCAGTTACGTAAACTTGACATATTTTGGATGAGGAAAATAATTTAGGGCATGAAGGGTTAAGTAAAAGGGCTTGAAAATTCATGAAACAAATAATTGGTCGGTGTAAAATAAATTATCTGAATTTATAAGAAATTGTAAATTTCTACTTCGTTGAAATCTTTGAGTAGGCAAACAATATTTTTTTACTATTTATCCTTTTTGTATACATTCTTGTATGATGTGAAATTAAGTTAAGTTACGTCATTCGTGAATATTGTAAAACAACGAGGTTTTTGGACAATATGTTTATAAAAATGGCCTGGAGGCCGTACATCTTATAACCAAATATGTCGTAGATATTGAACGTAGATATTCTTAGTTAATAATAATAGTAATAGTAATAATAATAAGGAAATAATCATTGGAAAAATTTATGTACAAAGGATCAAAATGATACTCAAAAGGATTTCAACTGAAACCTTAAAGGGGTGGTGTTTACGAGTACGATTTTAAAAGGTTTTTCAAATGTAAAAAATTCTGCGTAAAAAGAGTGCTTTAAATTCAACTACGATCCCTTTATAAATGAGGGATCTTTAAAATCTGCATTTCAAGAATTTTTTACTCACAGAAATGAGGTAAAAGAATTTCTTTGATGTAATAGTTTTTTAATACATTTGAGTCGTTCGGGGATCTATAATATGCATACGACAGCGTTATGTATTAAAAGCACTTAAAGGGTATTCATTTTTTTAACTTTTGCATTTTAATTCCCTTCTAGTATGTAGATTCTCCGTTTTGTTAAACCGTAAAGATGGATTCTTACGAATTTAAGAAAATATAGAGTGGATGGACACTTTTTTCTTGTTTGGAAAAAATTATGTCGTGGATAAGTTTATTTCGTTAATGTATTATAAAAAAATGGAAAGATTGATTTGGAGTTCACAGAGATATTAGGAAACATGGATGGTGTAGAAATATTGTTGAAAAAGTGAAAGAAAAACTTTATTTTTACTTACGATGAAACACATTCAATGGAGTAGTCAAGGAAACGTTTTAAAGGACTAAGTTCATATGATTACATTTTGAACTCTATTCATTGTAGTCATTAAATCTAGGGTAGTAAAATTTTTTATCTCTGATTTTTCTTGCCATTTATATTACTTTTATTATTATTATTATTATTATTTTATTATTATTTTTATTATTATATTATTATTACTTTTGTATCTTAGTAAGTAAAGAGCTGTGAAACATTAATAGCGGTTCATATACTAGTTGATAATATTTTGACAAAAATAATAGTACGGGAGCTGGCGTTAAAATAAAAAATTCATCTGCTCGTACACGATTTTAATATGACAGGATAGTGTTAGTGGTGCTGATCAGGGAATCGAGCGTCAGCTGGTCAGGTAGTGGTGGGTTGAGCGTGGGGAGGGGGTCAAAGTTGCAAAAAGTGAAAAATAAATTCATTTGCTCGTGTATGAAACTTGGTGGAGATGGTAGTTTAGGCCTCCCCGATTACAAAAATGGCCGTCAGCTGGCTGAGTGGCAGTGGAATGACCGTCAGCTGGTCACGTGAACTTGCAAACAAAAAATTTATCTGACAATGCATGGAACTTAGTAGGTTTGTCAATCTCTGTTACATGAAGTAATAACGAGTTACTAGTCTTTAACTTACACCACTGAGCTATAAAACAAACATATAGCTCAGTGACTTACACTAGCAACTCATGAATTAATATCTGTTGTACTAGTAACTCGTTATTATTTCTGTAACAGAGATTGACTTCCTACCAAGTTTCTTGCTTTGTTAGAAAAATTTTTTGTTTGCAAGTTCACGTGACCAGCTGACGGTCATTCCACTGCCACCCAGCCAGCTGACGGCCATTTTTGTCATCAGGGAGGCCTAAACTACCATCTCCACAAGTTTCATACACGAGCAGATGAATTTATTTTTCACTTTTTTGCAACTTTGACCCCCTCCCCACGCTCAACCCACCGCTACCTGACCAGCTGACGCTCGATTCCATGATCAGTACCACTAACACTATCCTGTAAAATTAAAATCGTGTACGAGCAGATGAATTCTTGAAATTTAACGCCAGCTCCCGTACTATAAGGGAAAATATCACAATTTAAAATCATTTGCACTCGTGCCCAAAAGTTAAGGCATCTTATTTTTGGAATAAGATCCCTTCTATCTGAGTACATCGGTCGAACCCTAATGTGACACCTCCTCGATTTTCATTTTGGGTAGATTTTAGCTCTAGGATCCTTTATTGACGAGTGATATCCATATTTTTTTAAGCTCTCATAAGTGTGTGGGCCCTGAAAATTACATATTGCAGGAGCAGAGATTCGTGTCGTTATTCCTAAAAAAAATCAAACAGGTTGAGTTGGGGTGAAATGGGTCTTGGGGTAAAATGGGTCAGTTTTAATTAAATCGATAATAAATCAAATTTCAACTGAACTATTTTCACCCATTTTTTTTGTATTATAATCTTTTATCTGTTGGCAACATTTTCCGATTGTCAAAAATTTAGATTCATGAATTAAAGAACTGAAAAAGTATTTTATTTGAATGGTAAATGGTGTTATCGAAAAAACAGGGTTTACCAACTTCCTATCCCCCATATATTGTAATAAACTACAGCAGACTTTTGTTATGTTTTTCCATAAAAGAAAGTCTGAGAGACATTTCAAGCCAATCAGCTTAGAAAAATATAAAATATTTTATCTTTTATAACAATATTTTGTACTTGGGGTAAAATGGGTCATAGTTAGGAAGCCTTCTGTATTAAGTAAAAACAATGTTTTTAACTTATTTCCTTCAAATATACATTGAATTGTCAAACAAGTTTATTTTTTTCTCCAAATGAAGCATTTTAATTGCTACATTTGAACAATGGTCATTAACTTCGGACTTTAACAATTTCACTAAAGTACAACTTAAAAAATTTTTCAGATAAAAATGGCTTAGCCGATTGCCTTTTTTCTTATTTTCATGTATATTTTGTAATAAATATATTTTTGAGATCTTTTTGCAATGAGACCCATTTTACCCCACGTTGGGGTAAAATAGGTCATTATTTTGATGCTAAGTTTAACCAACGTTATAAAAATGTTCTGAAGGATTGCAATGTCAAGATCCAATTGAAAGAAATCATTAAAAAGTAATAGTTTGGATGAAAAGTTAAATTAATTTGGTGAAAGTTAAATTATAATTTAACTTTCAGGGATGGTAATTGCAGAAAACATTGTGCTACCCTAGTTAAAGATTTTCTTCAAGATGAAGAAAGAAAGGGATCGACCGGAACGTTCTCTCGACATGAATCCAATAGAACAAGTCTTGGACATGCTTGAGAAACGAATTGCTGCCCTTCCAATACCTCCCAAACAGTTCAGGAGCTGAAAGATGCTCTAAAAGGGGAAAATGGAGAAAATACCCCAGCCCCTCATAAAAAAACAAACAAACCTGGTGATAAACAGACCCACAACGTTGTTCTAAGTCAGGAGAAAGCATACCCCAAGCGAAATTGGTTTTCAATTAAGTATTGATTGACTTTTCACTTTTTTTGCTTAACTACAAAAAGTGTGCATTTTCCAATTTTGATAAAAAAAAATTAAAAATAAAATTTTTATTTTGATAACTGCATGGATTTAGCTTTTAAATGGCCCTAAGTTAATGAAAAATGCTTGAACCACTGCAAATATTTTATTTGATTGCCAATATGTACCAAAACTACCAATATCCTTTAATTGTTGTGAGCAGTGTATTACCAATAAATAGGAATCTAGTTGACTACAAATAGTGGCAATGCTTGGTATACCTTTCCCCTGGTTATACTCCAGCAAGAATCCTTTTACGGAACAGATTCTATTCCCTCGTTTACCAATTGAATTCAACGACGAGCTAGGCGATTCTCCTGAATTGAACGCTGTGGCAATGTTCGAACAGAGATTCACCAGGGCTGCTCAATTCCAGGAAACAGCTTGCTGCACAAAGCGTCTTAATGGTTTCGCCGCTTCGTATTCCTAGGCGTCCAATGTCCCTCACAGAGTCTGAAACTTTTATTCGGCAACTCGAAACCCCCTCCGAAAAGAGCACGTCGCCTCCCATAGGGAAAACACTGCTCCGGAATCCCCCCACCGATGCAAAAATCCGATAACGGGACCTGGAATAAAACGGCTTCGAGATTATGGAACGAAATTGAAGTCGGCAGGTTTTCAAAGAGGGGTGGGCCGGACAAAAGCCTGCGCCATCCGTGGCAACAATTTAATCAACTCAGTTGCAAACGAGATTGCATTACTACGCGCAAGTGTTACTTACCGCCTCTCTGGGCTAATGGAAACTATTCAGCGAGGAAATCCCCAAGTTTTCCCCAAACAGCGCTTGAGGGGATTTTTTTAAAAACAAGGTTTTAAATATAATCTCTCTCTCCGGAAAGTAAAATCCAATTTTGAGAAGTTATTGAAAAAAATTTTTCAGAAGGAAATGCGCTCTTTCTGGTTACGAGTGCTTTCAGGTGCTCTTGAGAGATGTTTGTTTGAAGATGAGATATTAGGGACCAGAACACGAATCTTTCAGTAAACATGGTTTCAAAACTTCTTAACTGAAGGTGTTTGATGACAAACTCGAAGATATTTATATTTTCATCATAATACATTTTTCCAATGGAAGATACATGGAACCATTGTTCCATTATACACCCGAGATTAGCACTTACTAAGAGTAATCCAAACCTGTAAAGCCTCGGAATTAAGGTACTGATGTTCACGCTACACAACACATTGGCTTGCACAAGACGATATTTTAAAAATATAAAACAAAATTACACGAAATTTACGAATCTCCACGCTTAAGAATACTCTATTAAATTCAGATTTAAAACCAATTATTCCATACTTGTAAAATTTTAGAGTCTAGAACTTGTAATAAGTCTCTTTTTAGGAAGGATTTGTGGAAGGATACCATTACCATTAACAAATTATTAAGGATACCATTAACACAATTATTTTCATATACGCATGGGTTTCGTGACCGTAGTTTTTATTTCTTGTTAAAAAATCCTCATTCCACAAAGAAGCACTGAGACTTCACAATGATTTTTACCTTTTAATCCATTGTTCCTTTCCTCGGACCACCACCCATTGACGAACTCCACTCCCCATGAAAGAGAGAACGAAAGCATTTTTCTCGAGGGAAAGAAGACCCGAGCAATCCTTCATCGCCAAAGTAGAGCTGATAAGCATCTTGCCAATATCTTAAATTTCATTCGACCACCTGATCGATGTTCGGGGTCACGATTCCACACCCCTCTACATCGGTCTCTCGTGCAACACCCCCTGTCACGAAGGCAAAGCGTCACGCGTGAACCGAGCACGCGTTCACGAGTAGCAACAAGTTGTTAAGTGGTTCTTCACTGTGTTGGGCATTTCGATCGCCTCTTTGCTTCTTGGAGGGTTTGACTCAAATCCATCAAGCTGACACATCGTTTTATATGTTGTTGGTTTTTTCCCGAATGTTTTTTTTTCGCATTTTTTGTATGTTGAAGTTGCCTACCTTGAGTAGAAGTGGGTTAAATGTATTATTTAAGTACATTTTCTTTTTTTACATTAATTTTATTTTCATCCTCTATGGTTACTCCTTTCTCCTTTAGGATAACAAGTGTATATGGATTTAAAAAAATATGAAGTTGTTTTTGCATAATCTGATGTTTAAATAAGAAAGCATATTCAGAAATCTTCGAGTTAATAGCTGAAGTATATGCTTTATTAATAAATTTTATGGAAGTATAACTTTTCTAGATGTATAATCCTTTAGTCTATTCAGTGTTAAGTTATTAATCAGGCTATATCAATCTATCTCGTTAAGGCCTAAGACATAAGCTACTGATTCAAATATTGTTAAGGAAATTTGAGGAGTTTTGTTAGGGGACATCCATAAATTACGTGAGTACAAAAAAGGGGGGAGGGGTTTGGAAAAATCTCACCAAATCTCAAATCTCACCAAGGGGGGAGGGGGGTCGATTAAAATCTCACGTCAACTTTTTAAGTTAGAAATTATACGATTTTCTTTTTTAAGTATGAGAAAGGAATACACACAGATAAGATACTGTAAATTATTTTTAAAAAATTGCAGGTAAATCTCAGGTGGGGGGGAGGAGGGGGCAAGTCCAGCAAAATCTCACTAAATCTCACCAAGGGGGGAGGGGGGTCCAGATTTTGGAAAAAATGCCTCACGTAATTCATGGATGTCCCCTTAGAACTTAAATTTTAATTCCTTTATAATCTAACTTGCAACTATGACCTTTTTGAGAGAGGTTATGATATCGGTTAGATAGGATTAAAATACGATGAATTGTTAACAATCACTAAAGATTAGAAGCTTAAGAATATAGCATGTCCTTCCCTGAGATCACACAACGTGACACCAATTAACAACCCTCGTTAAGTAACCTCTCAGGGAAGCTAGCTCAGAATAAACGAGGATGCATACATTAAGAGGCTTTATAGTCGGTGCATTCTTAGTGGTATAATACACAATGGGTCATCGCCAGATTAAATGACCCGACCCCTTTGAATCATAACCAATAAATCCTGGAAATCTTCGGGAATCCGGAATTCCCATCAGGGCCGTTAACTATTACTATTGAATCTCTCTGCCGGAGGAAGCTGGGGACAATATTTGTCGGAGTAGTCGTGCGCTTGACGCTTGCTGTCTGGAGTTCCCCGCTTGCGAAGATGGCATTTGCATGAAAGTCAGACATCCGCCGTGGAATCGACAGGATGGAGATATGGGTAGGCTAATGCAGTATTGATTAGGAAGGGATGGTATATTGCTGCTTGCCGGGATTGTTTTGGGAACGGGGAATAGTTAGTAGCGTGTGGAGAAAATATTGCGTTACTGGGGTAGACACTCTTGCTCTGAATTTCAATGCAGTGTTTCCCGGAAAGTGAACCCTAATAGAAAGTAAGTCCTAATGTTATTTTTAGGGTGTAATGCATTGCCACTTATAAAAGCCCTGGTTGAGATTGGTAGCTTATGAGCAGAGGCTACGCAAATGCAAAACAAGAGAGCTTGTTTGCGACATGTTGGAAACTTATGTATTTTCTGTTCGTCTAGTTAGAAAGAGACACCTTATTTGATAATAAATTTTATGGATTTTGATTCTCATTTATAAAATGAGAGCATAAAGGAAGAGCTACAAGAGAGAAACGGAGTAAATAAATGTGTTCCTTATAACATGAAAGTTTGTATGAAAGGTAAGCCATCCCATAAAGATAAGTTATTAAATGTCTTTCTCAGTAAAATTAAAGCCCTGGTTTATTTTCGGGGAAACAGTATTTAAAATGATACGCTCTGAAATTGATAATATATGAGTATGACGTCAATATTTATAAATAATATTTAATTTTAGGTTGTTACAAAACACGGGCTTGTTAAATATTTTATAAGATTTTGTCTTTCTAACTTTGAAATTTAAAATGTTTGTAAGAATATCCATTCATACTTACTGTATGTCAAGCTAATGAATTAATAAGTAAATTTAATTCGGATAATTTAATTATAATTTTTTTTAAGTTTAAAAGTATGCATATTTATACCAAAATACTTTTCTTCTCCTTTCGATACATATCTCGAAGTTATTGCTTCTGTTCATAACTAAAACGCTTTCTTCAAAAGCTGTTTTATGCGTATCCATTTCTTTTAAACGGGCGAGATTCCAAAGAATACAAATGAGAATGAAAGAAAGGTAAGTTATGTGTGGTAGATAATATTGACAATTTATTTTAATAACCTTTTGGGGGTTCAGCATTCTATACTATACCTTGGTTTATCACTGCTATGGAAATATCTTTAGAAGTTAAGAGAAAGGATCTAATCCACACCATGGGTGCGTTATTTTCCTGAAAAGAACGTTGCTCCTCACTAAATTTCCAAAGCCTCTCGTATACAAAAGTTAGTCTGATTTGCCGTTTGTACCTTTTGTCCTCTACCCTACTTATAATATGTATCTTAAACCAAAAATTTCTAGAAAAAATATTTGAAAATATTTGTTAACCCTTAAGTTTCAAAAGCTCTTTCACATACAAACAAAATCACATCCTTCTTTTCTCAAACTTCATTCCAGCACACAATTACCCCTCAAGCTCAATCACTTAAGACCTACTTTTGTTACTTCGCCCAAATTTAAACATCTAAGTCCACAACCCACCCAAAAAACCTTCCTAAAAACACACCCAAGAGGTCTTAAACAAACGATCCATCCAGCTACAATTGATCCCAACGGGATCCAACCCAATTTGTAACTATAAATTGGATTCCCGGGTACCAAACCCGGATCCAAGAAACAAAGAATCCGGACCGACCCCCAAAATAAAACACCTCTCACCCCAAGAGTTACACCAGAACTCAGTTACCAACTCACCTTAGCATGCAATGGTCCTTCTCAGGTAATAGCCCTGATAAAAAGCAATCTCTGGCGTCAATATTTGATTAACTTGTCAGGCGAGCGGTGGACCATGATCCTCACATATGGGCCTCTTCTTCTCTCTTTTGGTTTTAATTGCGTTTTCGGAGTCTTCTTGACACCTGTTTCTTGAGGGGGGAGAGAGGTTGGGTTTGTTTTAAGATGTGAGTGGTTTTAATTAGGGTTCTCGTCTCTCATTGGCTGGAAAGGGAAGTTACGGTTGAAAAGTTTGTAAAAAAAAGTTTCGCGGGTAGTGTCAGAAGGATGATCGAAAGGTGCACGGTTCAGTGATTGGTGTAATCGAAGACTTTGTGAAACTGGGACGTTGTATGTAGAGTCAATGGTGGAACTGGAGTACTGTCTCCTTGTCAGCTGAGGTGGAAGCTATAATTAAGTTTTTGAGGAGGACTTTTGTGAATTTAGTTTCCAGAATGTGATATTAAGGGGAATGGTCGGTGTTACAATCAATTAGTACTTTTAAGTTGTGTTCATTGATGCTTCTTGTTAAACTTTGTTTCCTGAGGAATTGGTTGGCTTTGGATAGGGTTTGGTATAATCCTAATTTTGAAAGAATCTAGTTTATATTTTAAAAATTTGTATATCAAAAAGTAATATAAAGACTGAGTTCAACATGAATTAAAAAATATAAACATTAAATTAATAAATTCTAAATGAAGACAGATGTAAAATTCCCCCTTTTAGCAAAAGTTTCACCGATCCAGACTGTTAATAATCTTTTGTTTTTGTGGAAAACCATTATTTTTTTTTGAAGAATTAAACTATACCTTTAATGGAATAGATAGTTTATTTTAATGGTAATAATTAAGGGCATGAAATAATAACAGTAGAACTAAATTTTTTTTAAATCTTTATTGTATGGATTGCTTAATATTTAATCCTATTGAATTGTATTAATGAAAAAATATATAGTACTAACACACATACTTATTATCAAAATAAAACAAGATTGAAAATTATAGCATTTAACTTTCGTAAAGATAAATTAATTGAAAAAAGAAATTTCGAAAATTGGATCTGATGATATTTTTGTTTAATGTTTAATGTTTTTGAAGCTTTGACTAGTTAAACATAGTTCCCCCAATTAAAGGAAAACAAATTTATACATAAACTAAGGTTGTCTGTTAATTAAGCATACAAAAGTTTAGTTATTGACATTTGTGTAAGTGACAAGTCTATTGTGTGACGGCTTCATAAATGTCATTTTCCTTAACTGAACATGTCCGAAAACGTTTGACTAGATAACTAGATCAATAAAAATTTCCCTTCTTTTTGTTTTTTCCAACAGGCATGTTTATTAAATTCTGTACCTATTTTTTTACTTTTATTAGAAGGATTTTATTTCTTATTTAATATTATTTTATTTTAATATTTTTATTAATTTTAGCATAAATAAAATGACTAGACAAAAATAAATGAGTGTAGGAACTAAAAAGAGGAAATAGATACATTTAAAAGATATATTTAGGCAAAAAATCAGAAAATAATTTCTTACTAAACTATCTGGTTTTGTTTGAATAGAGACTTTGAAACATTTTAGAAAAAAAACAGATTGAATTAAATACACGGTGTTCATTAAAATCCCGTCTCACATCCTTTATAAAAACGCCTAAAGCTATAGACACAAAAGTGGCGTCTGGGTATATTAAAGTTACTTCTTAGACTGTGAGATATTGAACTTCACTTTACTTTTATTCTTGAGATAAAATCTGCTCTTTTTACCGTTTCTAGTTTAATGTTAAATAGTAAAAAGTTTGCATTGAGAAAGTTCTTTTATTTAAGAGGTATAAATTAAAAATGCCAAAATGTCTTAGTAACGAATTAAAATTTACATCACAAGGTATCATTTATAAAGTAAAACTGAAGTATTTATAAATAACACCTTGCACTAATTTTTAAAAATTCTACTTTTTTATAAGCACCCAGCACTTAGTGGTGAATTATAGAAAGTGTCGAATTTCAATCATCCTGTAAAATCTCATAAAAATGTCTGAAAATAAGTTTTTTATATGCGCCGCATATTGGAAGACAATTTTTCGCTAATACTAATAGCACATAAAAATATCACTTTTACAACCGCAATAAATTAGCTACTTTCTGATTTCTTTAAGAAAAGTGGTCTTTTCGAAAGGAAAGATAAAGCCACTTAAAAACTAAGTAAAGTGAGTAGCTTAATTAAGCTCCTGTTTGCCTATTGATGGAAGGACTGGATTTTAAAAGCAGCACAAAAAGTGAGCAGTAAGTTCGAAGGTAATAAAGAATCAGGGCAAAAAAAGCTTTTTTAAAGAAGCAGAGGGAAGAGAGGTTATAGGATTTCGTGAAAGTTGAGATGAAGCCAATCACTATCAGTTTCCAGTACGTTCTGAAGGCTTTTAAATTAAGTAATTTTAAGAGAGAAAAGAGAAAAAACTGGAAAGCTAACCCTCATTGGTGTATATTGGCAGTTGAGTTAACTGTAATCGGGTTTTTAAAGGCGTGAAAAGTATTTTTCTGGCTTTTTGGTAGTAGCTGAAAATGTTGAGAAACTTTTCTTTAAAAATCTTTTTCTTAGAATGAGCTATCATTTTTTTTATTTTGTTTGAAGTATAATAACGAGCAAAATTTTGCTTTTCGTCCAAAGTGAAATGTATTCGTAAATGACGCAAAGAAGAAATTGTAGGTGAAAAAATAGTTAGCTGTAGGGGTAATGAAATAAGAACATGCTATCTTTTTATGACTAAATTAAACAAATATATGCATTAATTCAATATATATTCAACTCTCCAAACATAGAGTGAGGAAGAGAAAAATATCTGAAAGACATCCTGTAAATGGTAAAATCAAAAGATTTTGAAGATAATGGCTTATGTTTGTTTGTCTTTGATTATTTTTTGGTAATCAAAAAAGTAAAATGGAAAATTTAAATAAGATATTACTATTTATAATTGTTTACTTTAAGGTAAAGCAATCCTCTCTCTATTTGAACCCCTTTCTATTTTTTAAACAAAAATCTCCGTGGTAGCAGGTACTGTCCGTAAAAACATCAACTATTTTAACTTGAATGTAAAGTACTTTTCAGCATTGAAATGTTTTTTAATGTTATCTTGTACTATTTGCAGAATCTTGTTTAAGTGGAAGCTGTTTCTCTAACAGAATCAAATTCTTGAATCTAAAATACATATTTAACAAAGTAAATTTTTTTTTCAGAAATTTCATTAGTGTATTATTCTTGCAGGCCATTTTATTTCGAAAATTGTTATCAAGATAATAAAATTTCAATTCAAATTAAAATGGTAAAATGAAAGAAAATTATGGGCTCATTATATCATCATAAAATATCAATAGTATTTTGACAATAATATTCTTCAGGATTTGTGGTAAAGTGTGATAAAAATAAGTTCTCTTTAAGATAAATTAAATAGCTTCTAAAAATATCACAATTCCTTGTGTTATAAAAAATTTTTACTTTCATAAAAAAATGTTCTTTACAAACACTTTTAATATTACCCACTATTTTAAATTTTCTGACATTAAGCCTTATTTGACGATTACTTTATTTTGTTTTGCATGTAAACCTTGATTAAAAATATTTATCTGCTACAGTTTAGAACTTTACAATGACAGAATGAAGTAAAAGTGTATATATTCTTCAAAACATCCTACTTCATACTATTTCCTGAAAAATAAAATTTCGTCAGTTGATCAATTTGTAATCATACCTTGTGCTTCCGTCTTCTCGTCTAAAGAAATGACTAAAACTTCACCTTCACTAAAAATTTACCGAGTAATCTGAAAACTCAGCAAGTTTGATGCGTCATATCGCTATAGGGGATGCAAGATAGGGGGAAAATCTCTTCTTCTTGACTTAACCTTATATAACACTGCAACTCAGACAGACAACAAAAAATTTTCAATTCTTCATAGTTTGCTCAAAAGTTTAAATTTGAATATTCTGTCGTTTCGTAAGAAAATGGATAGATTACTCTTCCAGAAAGAAATTTCCATCCACACCCTCTGAAATTATGTAATAGATTGCGCGCCTTTTCCTCATCCCTTTTTATCTAACCCTTCTTTAGGAATAAATCACTATTGTGAGAAATAGTCTTTTCCATGAAGAGAAAAAAAGTAACTACGAAATTTTCAATTTAAAGATTTAGAACGAAGATTAGAACACATCTCATTTACGTCTAGACAATGCAAGAACAAGCAAAACGCTTCATTTCATTGTTGAGTAGAGAAACTCGCATACACGATTAATGAAAAGCAGACTCACAATTAGAAATTTCATCCTCAGTAAAAACGTTCTTATTAAAAACGTCTAAAAAGCATTTGAATCCGGGAGAATAATATGAAAGAATTATTTTGTAATTATTGTCAAAATTGAAATAGATTAAAGCTTATTTTTTTGTCAGTGTATAGCTTTTAGAAAAAATATCCTCAATGATTGCTTTTCGTCAGTATCGTGAGCTTGCTTTTGCCGCCATTTTTTCTGCTTCTTTTATTCTTCCTTCCCATTCGTTTTTCTTTCCCCACCAGGCAGTTTTCCAATAACGTCTCTCTTGTATCTCGACTTACATGTGTCATTTAAAGGTATAAAAAGTGGCCGATGAGAAGAAGGGAGGAAAAAAACTGCTCTAATCGCTATCTTCCTATTGTTTCTCGGAGTGAAATTTCATTAGCAGAGTTATAAGAGAAGGGAGAGAAAATAGAAGTTTTTTTCCTCCTTTGAGTCTTTTTTTCTTTTTCCCCTTGAGCTCTCTAACTGCAACTGTAATCGATCCCGGGAAGAATCTCTTTTCCCAGGCTGTGAAAACTCGTCAATTTTGGCAGGATGGGAAAATGAAGTCGGAGACTTTTTTTCTATACGTAGAAAAATTAAAAGAGGAAATTTACATTTTAACTGGAATTGACGTTTAGGAATCTTGGTTTTTATTTCATTGAGTCTGTTCTAGGAAGACAATCATCAAAGAAGAACTTTATTTAGTACAATGTCAAACCCTTTGTGATAACTTTACCTGGGGGATATTTTAAACAAGTCATACAAAGAACTGTCTGTAAAAATTTCGATAAGTTTTTAAGGAACACTTTAAGTACTATGTTTCTATTTCTTTTAAATCAACCTCATTCTTTCAGTTAGAAACTTAAATTCTTATAAAAGATAAAAAGTCGAAATTGTTATTGTTTCTAAAAGTAAAAATGATAAACTTCTGAAATTAATTTAACACAACTAGTAAATTCATATTCGTTTTTTTTTTCGGTGGGCTGAAAATTTTATTCCTCAGGCAACTATTTTCGTTAGCCTTTTCATTTAATTAACAAACCGTAAGTTACATGTTGATAACTACCTAAAAAATGTGGAAAAGAACTTAAAATCCTTCGTTAAGCATGCAAATGAAAAAACAAAACAAAAATACATATTAAAAACATAGACGCATCCTTCCATCCTTGTTTTTGATTTTCAACGGGTGACAAAAAACATACTTGGGCCAAGCAATTAAGAGGTCTAGTTAAGAGAAAAACAAGCTTTTAAGAAAATTTCCATCGAGTGCAAGAAATAATTAACCTTCTTGAACAAAAAAAAATATTTTTAGTGTACTTTTTACGCTTGATTGTTGTTTTCCCACTTGAAATCACATTACGTTTAATTAACGAGAACAAATATCGTCATTTTGCTGATTAATGAGACAAAAAAATTAAGCTTCTGTAGAGGAATGTAATTTTTTGCTTTTTGAAAAATGAATAATGGATAATCAGGAGAATTTACCAAGGAAAGTGTATTGTTGCTCACTACTTTCTTTGTTGAGGGACTGAATATTAGAAAAATACACTCCTTAAAATTATAGCCAAGAGGCCATGTGTTTTTAACATCCCCTGTCACTATTTTTTTTCTAATATTATCGTTCATTAACATTTATGTGAGAAAATGTTTTATCGTAAAATGTAAATCTTTGGATACTGTTTTTTAGTTGTTCTTGTGACAAATTCTAGTATGAATAGTACATTTATAAGTAAAAATGATAGATTCTACCACATACGAAATATTCGGTAATAAAAATACTCGGGGGAGCCTTTCTGGACACTCCTTCTCAGTAAATACCCAAAGATAACTGTTAAATTAATCACTAGTATACAGGGTATTTCAGACAAGTGTTTCACTACTTCTAGAAAGGGTAGTCGGCATGGTAAGTTGTATATGTATAATCCACAAGGGAAATTGACCTGTAACCTATTATGATTGAATAAAAACCATCAAAATCATTCGATTTCGGCATTCGTTACATAAAAACCAATTTAAGAGCTGAAATTTCAGCTCTTTAATTGGTTTCATGGAATAAATACCTAAATCGATGGTTTTAATTCGATCTTAAAAGGTCAGGTGTCAATTTCCACATAAAATTTTACAACTTCCCATGCCCGCTTATCAAAACCCCTAGTTCGCTATGAGTGCAGCTCCGACTCCCCATTCTTAAGTGATTCTGAGTCTTCTAGGTGTGCTTCCTATAAGTTATGAAACACTTATCTGAAACACCCTGTATATAAGTGATTAATTTAACAGTTATCTTTGGGTATTCATAGGGAAGGAGTGTCCAGAAAGGCTCCCCCGAGCATTTTTATCACCGAATATACCGGATGGTAAAATCTATCGAAATTTTGATTATGATTTTTTTCCGCCTAGGACTGTTTCCATGTTTTGCGTTATCATAAGTCCTTTTTGCCTGCCTGTGATTTGCCAGATTGCCGTTATACACACCAAAATGCTCTAATAGAAACGATCCTGAAGACAAACAAAACAATGCTAACTTTCATGTGGTACTAATTTACTACCGTCAAACATTATACTCGCTAATTGCTAAAGAGAAGTTTTAAATCAAAGCAACGCTTTTTTGCTCATTTTTTTAGCATTCCCCATCCCCACCACGTATTCAATTTCGGGACGGAGGGGGGCGTCAGAAACAACGCTCCCTATTGAACTATGTAAAGCGTCGTTTTAATGCATCATATTAGCGTCAAAGACTTCAAACAAAGGAAGACCGATTATAAAAAGCACTTTTAGCATCAAGGGGAGTGAAGGAAAAAAAACCTCTGCAACCCGAACTCGACTTTTCAAAAAAGAAGATTCGCTTTCACTCCAAAGTGGAGAGAGCGTTAAACGTCCCATTAGGTGAAAGGTATCCATCTCTTAAAAACCTCTCCTCGTCTTACACACGTCCCCTCCTAATTCGAACAAACGATGTCGCAAAATAAAAAGAACCCCGCAGTGAAAAAAAAGTTCAGGTACAACCCTCGCGATCGTATATCAAACTATCGTTTGGCAGAGGGAGGGAAATCATATTTCTCGCGTAATTATAATCGACATTCGGAAACTTGGAAAGCACTTAGATTCGAATATTATTATTTTAAAAATGCATCCCAGCGGGGATGAATGAAAAAAAAGGGGGTGGGATGAGAGAAATAGCTCCAGAGATAAAAGGGCCCTGGAAAAAATATTTTTTAATCTCATTTTGAGAAACCTAACCTTTATGGGTAGCTTTTTGTGATTAAAAAATTATTCTTTCGGAACGGGGGTCCGAATCACCATGGATACGGAACGGGAATCGTTTGTCTCTGTGAGGAGGAGGAGGCAGGATGAGACTAGAGGTGACATCGGCTGCAACACGGCGATGAAGGGAGTGTCAAATGTAGATGAATCAGCCACATGGGGGGATTCCTGTGGAAGGAAGGACTTCGTTAAAAACAATTGACATTTCACTCAGAAAATGGTTGAGAAAAACATTTTCCTCCCAGAGAAGAGATTACAAACTGTACTGCAAGTACAAATTTTCTCGAACTAAAAGTTGTTTAATATTTTAAAATGATTTTTATAACAAGAATCTTCAAAACTTCTATCAGTTTGTGTGGTCATGAATTCTAAAAGCTTTTTTATTTATTTACGGAAGAAAACTGTCGTGATTTAACTTTGAAATGAATCTGAGCAGTTTCTTTGTACACACCTTCACTACCTACTCCTGAATTGCATATTACCTTACTTACCTGGAAAGGGAGTTGAAAACTCTTGGTACTTTTCGGTTGACGAACATACTTAAATATTATTTTCGGAAATAGATTTTCTACTGAGTAATTTGGAATGAAAAAAAATGTTGCAAAAGGACCTCAATTTTTATGTTAGTATAAATAGCCCGGTTCTGTCCTGTCAATGTAAATCAAGCTCTCGTTTCTCGTGGAACCTGGGCGCTGCGATAGCTTCCTTTCTTGGTATAGTACGTATAAATAAAAATATTCCTCTTATAATTAGTCAGCATCTTGAACATTCAGTTTGAAAAATCTCATTGGTTACAGTTCAAATTTAAATGTTATTTAATAAAATAAATAGCTCATTTATAAAGTAGTTATTAAAATTAATGTTTATTTTAAAACTGCGACTGTGCCCGCGGTAGTATAGTGGTTAGCGTGTCTAGCTACGGGCATTACCGACCCAGGTTCGATGCCTTGCAGCTCCAGCTTGGGTAGCTGGTCGTGGGTCCCCCACTAAAAAAATTCTGCAGTTTTTCTATAAAAAAAATCTGCAGGCCATCTGCAGTTATTTGGCCCCTTCATTCTGAAGAAAATCTTTAGATTATGGTTTCTAAAGAATTTCTTCAGAAAGAAGGGCCCAAATATAACTGCAGATAGTCTGCAGATTTTTTTTCTGAAGAAAATCTTAAGATTACTCAATGTTAAGCCTAAGGCCTAAGCCTACTTCCCCCATGCAACCATCTAACATATATGCTTGCACTTTGCAGTAGTCTTGCATCTTTGAACAAATGAAATTTTAAACCACAATATAAATAAAGGACATTCGGTAAATTAAATCATACCATATTGTTAGGTAGTCCCACAATTATCAGGAAAATTCATAATTCCAATCAGCATTCATTCAGGCACGCAACTAGTGTTGAAAACAAAACGTAAACATTGTTCTATCGATTCGATTCTGCAATCGATTCTCTAGGTTAGATTCGATTCGTTTGATCTCTGATATCGATTCGGTTCCCGAAGATTTGATTACCTAATTCTCGAGAAAGTAGTTTTCCCGCTATGAAATATTAACATCACAAATACGATCTTAAAGTGATTAAAATTTTAAATCAACAGTACAAATAAGAAAACTTTGATCGAGTTCTAGGAATCGATTCTTTTACGATTTAAATTCTTTTGAATGATAAAATTTGTTAAAGTTTAATATATTTTGAAGACAATTTGAAGATTCTGCTCTATCTGAAAAATGTCTGCATTCCTTGTCTTCAAAATTTCTGAAGATACATCGTCTTTAAAACATCTGCAAATTGTCTGCAAAAATTCTGAAGACAATTTAAAGGTAAATCTATGTCTGCGAAATATCTGTTAGTTGTCTTCAAAAGTTCTGAAGATAGTTTAAAGACAAAGCAAAATCTGCAAAATATCTTAAAATTTTTGTAGAATTTCTGTAAAAAGTGGCTTTTTCTGAAGAAAATCTTCAGATTATTTTTAGTGGGGTCAACTCAGTCCTTCATCCTTCCGGGGTCGATAAATGAGGACCAAGCTCGTTTGGGAAATCAACTGGGGGTTTAGCGTTGGGCTAGCCACTCAGCCTGGACACAAGCTAAGTAATTAGCACCCCAGGCCCAAAGGCTACTGAAACGGAGATGGGCACCGCCTGATAGGCCACTAGGCCGGGGCAGATTTGATTGAAAACTGCGACTGACTTCAATTTACTTTTATTTTGTGATACCTGAAAGGAAATTTTATAGTATCTTTATAAAAGTAATTATAAACACCTAGAACTCATTTCTGTAGTCAGTTCTTGATACCGCAGCTTCTTGGAGTTCACTATACTCTGTTCATTTAGAATAGGCGCCTGAGACGTATTGTATTAGAGGCAGTTACTACTGTAATTATCATCAAAATTTTTTTCTTGTGCAATGAAAAGGTAGCCGAAACAGAAGTAGTTAAAATACGGTAAAAAAGTCAGTCACTTTAGTTTTGTGATGAGCGTTATTAGGTGTTATTGAGCGTTTTTTATCCTGTTTGAGGCGCCAATTGTAAATGAACAGACTATAAGCCCTTAATTGCATTACATCTTGGATTGGAATGGTTGCTTCAATGATGGAAATGTATCGATGTCCTTTCTAGTCATTCTCCCTATACCGAAGGAGGAGGCCTCTCCCATTTCCCTCAAATTCACTTAGCTGATCGTTTGCTTTGGCTGGCAGATGACGTTCTTTTTGTTCTACCTCATCACGGGAGGGGGTCTAGTTGCCCCAACCCTGATGGGAAATCAACCAGGATGCCTCCTTTCCTATGCTGGAGCTAATAAAGATGTCCGTAATTGAATTTATTTTAACCCAAATCCTTTTAGGTTCGAATTCATTACTGAGGAATGTATTTTCCGAAATCGTGAGCACGAGATGTATATCTCCCGTGATTAGTTTTTGAAGTTGGCATTGATTAAATCTCGTTTGGCGGGGGTGTTTGTGCCACCGGGTGGTTCTTTTCGGTCACTCTGAACTAAAGTTGCTCTCCCTCTCTTTGAAATTCGCTGGCTAGAGGATTCTGCAAATTGCTTAAGAGGAGATCGAAATCAAAGAGTAGATTATAAGCTTACGATAGCATCAAGGATGAATCATGCAATCTTTTGTAAACGCGATTTATTTTGTCGCTCGGCTGTGATTGAAACTGAAATCATTGGGAAAAGTGTATTAAGATGCTTCTTTATGAACAACATATTATCTAACTTGAGGGGGAAACATGATTTTGTTTAGAAAGGATAAATGGAAATCAGCTTGATAAATCAACTGATCAAAAGCAGTTTTTGTGTAAGCTAAAATTAAAAAACTTCCATGGTAATATTAGACACAGAATAAGAGTGCAACAAAGGCTAGAGATAAAAAACACGACTTTTCTCTTCAACCCTTACAGTTCCACCCTAAATTTTCTGTAGTATTTTACGGAAACCTCGGGATCTCTTGGTTTAAAAGGATCATAGCTACACATCCGCCGTTACTAGAATGAACATTCTTTATATCCTAATTATTATCTACTAGAGGACAAGTTGGATAATTATTATTGGGGGATTTAAAAGATGTTTAAAAGAAGGTAGATTACTTATCAACATCGACACAAACTCTCAAAAAATTTTTGTCTCCTTTTTTTTGAAGCAGTGGATAACTATTTTCTGTATAGTGAAAATCCCCATATGGAGAATAATTTGCTCATATAACATTAAATATTTATAGACATCTATACAGGGTGTTTCAGATAAGTGTTTCACAACTCTAGGGTGGATAGTAGACACCTAGAAGAGTAAGAATCACATAGATATTGGGGGTCCCAGACCAAATCCCAGGGAGTCACAAATGGAGCGACTCCCCAAAAAAATTATTGAAAAATTCAATTTGTAGAAGAACTACTATAGGTAAAAATTTAATTATGGTCTTAAATTTTGTGGTTTAATATGATCTTTGAAATTATCTTAAAAGTTTTCACAAAAAATATTTTTTTATTGCGAAAAAGTTAAAAACCACAAACAAATTTGAAAACTCTGCAAAAACCTTATTTTGTATTTCGAAATCCTTTCTTTTGATTTGATAATATGAAAGATTATAGTTGAAAACCCTTAAGTCCAAAGTTTCACGTAAATATCATCAATATTAAACGCTTGAGATCCTGTTAAAGTTTGTTTTTTGCGTGCGCTAACAGCTGTTATCAAAAATGCTAAAGGATTTTCTGAGTACTATAAAATATTTCTAAAATGATCATATTAAATGGATAAAAATAAATCGGGAAGTTCGGGGAATGGTCCTATAATTAAACGTTATTATCACAGTAATATAATCATTATTAGAATAATCGTTCCTAATATGTCAAGGTCAAAATGGTCTTTAGTGAAGAAGTGGTGTAGAAGTGGTAGGGTGGGTTGGGGTAAAATGGGTCAGTTTTAACTCGTTATAAATCAAATTTAAATTGAATTATTTTCGCTCATTTTTTTGTATTATAACCTTTTATCTGTTGGCAACATTTTACGAACGTCAAAAATTTAGATTAATGAATTTAAGAACTGAAAAAATATTTTATTTGAACGGTAAATGGTGTTGTTGAAAAAACAGGGTTTACCAACTTCCAAAAAATCTATATACTGTAATAAATTACAACAGACTTTTGTAACATTTTTCCATTTAAGAAAGTCTGAGAGACATTTTAAGCCAATCAGCTTAGAAAAATATAAAATATTTTATCTTTTATAACAATATTTTGTACTTGGGGTGAAATGGGTCATAGTTAGGAGGCCTTCTGTATTAAGTAAAAACAATGTTTTTAACTTATTTCCTTCAAATATACATTGAACTGTCAAAAAAGTTTATTTTTTCTCAAAATACAGTATTTTAATTTCTACATTTGAATAATGTTCATTAACTTCGGAGTTTTACAATTTCATTAAAGTACAACTTAAAACAAATTTCTTCTGATAAAAACGGCTTAACCGATTGCCTTTTTTCTTATTTTCATGTATATTTAGTAATAAATATATTTTTGACATCTTTTTTGCAATGAGACCCATTTTACCCCAAGTTGGGGTAAAATAGGTCATTACTTTTGATGCTAAGCTTAACCGATCCAATTGAAAGAAATCATTAAAAAGTAATAGTTTTGATGAAATAAAACTTAGAATGTGAAAGTACCTAAACATTGACCCATTTTACCCCAACCCGCCCTATAGTTCTTCAAGAAATGAGGTTACATTAGTCTTTAAATGTGGCTTATACGTTTTGAAAGTTTTATGTCTACTTAGCAGGCAAAATCTTCTGTAGATAAAAAAATGTTTTCATAAACTTTAGGATCAGGTGTGTAATTAAGTAATAAGGGTCTTGGGTAATTTTATAATCTGTTATAAAAATACCCTACACTGATCTAAAATGTTTTTTCTAATAACACACCTACAAGTTTTACCTTTGTGAAGATATTCTTATTACTCAGCTTCTTCTGAAACATGTTTTAAATTTATAAATTTATTATTAAAGTATCGAATTTATCTTCTACTACTTTTAAGTTCGCAAAGCTGGAAGTATGTGAGATAATTATAGATGCCCCTAGCTAGAGTAATTGTAGTAAACCTGTTTTAATTCGCTTTAAATAATAAGAAAATGTTGTCTTCTTACTATTAATACTTTTATGTTGTATTGAAAATCTTTAAAGATTATTTTAAAATCAGCTTGATAACAAAATTGCATCAAATTGAAAGTATGTAGAAACAGCTAAAAACTAAAAAATAACATATTTAAATAACCCCAAAAAGATGGCATAGTATAAATTTACGTATTTTACATATTCTACTTTACAACTATTTTTATTGTATGATTTGAAATTAGAGTAGTTAATTATTAATTTATATAATATGCAAATTATTTATTACGTTTAAAAAACGTAAATTGAATTAATGTAATTCTTTGGAAAATAGTAAGATTCAAACTTAAAATTTCTAACAATATAATAGTATAATTATATCTCTATTCAAAAAAAGTTTTTGGTGAACGGTTTCTAGGGAAAGGCTTTTTAATCTAATCAATCACCTTTCTAATTACCGCCCTATTTCTATTTTACCCTCATTCTCAAAAGTCATTGAAAAAATTATATCTAAACGTATGTTCAAATTTCTAAATTATACAAACTTCTTCGCAGGAAATCAATATGGCTTTATAGATGGACGTTCAACTGATATGGCTTTACTGGAATTTTCGAAATTTATTTACAAAAGTATAGATAACAGTAAACTTACAATAGCAATTTTTCTTGATATAAAAAAAGCCTTTGATAATGTTAATCACTCAATACTAATCGACAAATTAGATAAGGCAGGTTTTCGGGGTGACTCACTTAAATGGTTAACTTCATATTTGTCAAATAGAACGCAAAGGGTAAAAGTCGATAATAGTTTAAGTAATTATATTCTTACTAATCGTGGAGTGCCTCAGGGGTCTATCTTGGGGCCTTTATTTTTCCTTATTTATATAAACGACTTTTGTAATTTAAACTTATATGGTAAAATAATAACCTATGCAGATGACACAGTTTTACTTTATTCGTGCTCCGATAATTATGAACTTCTAAACCAGATTGAAACTGATTTGTTTGAAATAGAGACTTGGTTTAGCGCGAATGATTTGACTCTAAATTTAAACAAAACTAAATATATTCATTTTAGCCTAAGACAAAGTGATTTAAACTTAAACTTCAAATATCATTCTTTATCTTGCAATAGAAACTCCAATAATTGTCACTGTCACATCCTTCAATCAGTTAATAGTATAAAATATTTAGGTTTATTTATCGATTCAAATCTTAAATGGAAAACGCATATAAATGAGCTAGGGAAAAAATTACGTTTTGTTCTATATAAACTTTTCCACTTTAAAAATAAAGTTGCTTTAAATTTTCTAAAATCATTATATTTTGCTTGGTTTTATTCGTTATTTAATTATGCAGCTATCATTTGGGGTGGGGAATATAGATCCAATCTTCAACCGTTAATTTCTATACATAATAAATGCTTCAAACTTCTGAATCACCAATCTAGTCCCCATAATTTTAGGTCTCTTAAGTTATTACCAGTACGGCATAATGCTTTTTATCGCATTCTACTTTATATTTTTCGTAATAAATCTCTTTGTAAATTTAGAACCAGGCAATATAATACTAGATCATCTGAAATTTTTGAAATTCCAACATTTTCAAAGGACATATTTCGTAAACACTTCTTTTATCTTGCACCTAAATTGTACAATAGTTTACCAACAAATTTAATTCAAACAAATAGTTATTCTGTTTTCAAAAGAAATCTTTTTGAATTTATAATTAACATCGACGACCTGGATCTGTATTTCTCACTTTGAAGCAAATTTTTCATTTTAAATATTATTCAGCCTTTTGCCAATAATATTGTGTGTGATTTTGTCGTGGTTTTCTTGTGTTTATTTATAGTTTTAATGTATTTTTCCTTTTTTTTTCTTTATTTTCGTTACTCAGTTATGTATTTAATTTCTTTTACGCCTGGACGGGATTTTTTTATTTCCCCTTGGCGTATAACATTGTTTTTCTGTATTTATGTTTATTTTTCTTTAATTGTTAATAAAAAAAAAAAATTACTGATCCGAATATAATGTTTTTGGTATCAAACTGTTAGGATTCTTTTGAGGATCTGCAATAGAGCGGATCAAAAAATTTTTTTGATTATGTTTTGGCCTGGGGACGGAAAAGCTGGGTATTAGTGAGTAAATCTCGTGTCCCAAATTTTGGGGAAAACAAAAAATATCCTCCGTCCCCCCTTTTCCTTCTAAGTTTTGAAAAAGTGGAAAAAATAGCAATTTTCAGAATTTTTAAAATACACTTCAATGCTAATGCTTTGATAAAACCTATTGAATGTGTTATTTAGAACTTATTTAGAAACTTGTTCAGGAACAGCT
This sequence comes from Tetragnatha versicolor, assembly GCA_024610705.1. NCBI lineage: Eukaryota > Metazoa > Arthropoda > Arachnida > Araneae > Tetragnathidae > Tetragnatha > Tetragnatha versicolor. Next base: position 30,712,273 of record JANDEH010000002.1, on the reverse strand, counting down.
CTAGAAAAAAACGCAAAAAACAAACTTTAACAGGATCTCAAGCGTTTATTATGGATTGTATTTACGTGAAACTTTGGACTTAAAGGTTTTCAACTATTATCTTTCAGATTACTAAATCAAAAGAAAGGATTTCGAAATACAAAATAAGGTTTTGGTAGAGTTTTCACATTTTTTGTTTTTTTTTAACTTTTTTTTAACTTGACTTTTGAGATAGTTTTTAAGATCTTATTAAACCACAATTTTTGAGACCATAATTAAATTTTTACTGATAGTAGTTCTTCTACAAATTGAATTTTTGAATGATTTTTTGTGTCGCTCCATTTTTAACTCCCTGGGATTTGGTCTGGGACCCCCCAAATCCTATGTGATTCTGACTCATCTAGGTGTCTACTATCCCCCCTAGAAGTTATGAAACACTTATCTGAAACACCCTGTGTAAGTTCGATTCTACTTTTTCGATACTGGCCCTAAGGAATCGATTCCAGGTTGGAATCGAACCTCAGGAATCGATTCCGGAATTGAATCAAACGATATTTTAGATATCTTCTTAAAACTAATTCACTTCATTTGAACACTATCAATAAAGTCTACGAATTATTTATTCTATGTCTGTGTTTTCGTTTGAGGCTAAGAAAATATTCCCAAATGCAAATACCAGGTCATTAAAGCTATTCTACAATATATAGCAAAAAAATCCTAATTTAAGGTTCTTCTTTATCAGGTGACATTTTTCAAATGCATTTCTATCAGAACATAAAATGCAGAAATAGAGATAATTCATCCATCATTCTCACTAGTTTATTAGTTTTAAAGAAATTATAAAATACAAGAAATCAGGGAAATGAAAAGAATAATAGAAAACTAATCTCTATGTAAACTATAACTAATATTTTCAAACTTGCGCGCAATAAATTTAATTTTTAAAAAATAAATCAGGAGCTTAGGACATTATTCAGCAGTTCCAAAGGGTTGAGTTGAGAAAATATTGAAGAAAGGAATGTCTAATAAATATTCCTCGAGACAGCATAAAAATAGTTTTCATTAATTAAAAGTCTGAGAGAAATAATTCTTGTATTCTTGTCCAAAATGGAAATGGAATTTCCTTCCAGTTCAGTAGTACTTTTTTCCTTCTAAAAAAACTCGGTACCCTACAAATAACGTAAAAATGGGATATTAAAATGATAATTATAACCCCCTGATTTGGATATCTATGGTTATTTTAATGGAAAATTTAATGGAATTCGGATTTAGTAGTTTTATGTATATTTTTTTCGTTTCAATCGACATGCTGTTCATGATGGACCTTAGATTTATTTTAAAAATAGGAGTTTCAATTTTTGTGCTTTCAAGAAGAATTTTTCACCAATGTCATGGTATTTGTTTTTTGACTTCTTCAAAAAAATCACATTTAGGGAAAAACAATACCTGAAACTAGAATATATTTCGGATTTATGGATTACAGAACAATGATACTCTTCACATTTTTTTTACACTTTCGTTGGGGAAATTAAAATGTGTGATAAAATCAAATCCTAATATTATCTAATTTAAAAATCTAACACACCCGATAGTGTAGGGTAGGTGGGGGTAAAACCATCACGAGGCAAAACCACGATCCGCGATTTTAATTGTTAATAACCGATTCAAAAGTTGATTACCAGGTGGTTGGTTTGTCTCATTGTGACCCATTGTTCAATAAAAGTTTGTACCCAAGTTATGTATAATTCGACCTATAATATTGGTTTGATTGCTAAATATTTCTACTCATAAAATTCAACGTTAAATTTCTAGACTTGTTACACAATCGTATCCTCAAAAAGAAATTGTAAAGATAGAGCGTTACGCTTTAAAGCATTGTAAGTTTGAACGCAAACTTTTAAAGAAACAATTATAAAACAATGTTTTTACTCTAAAAGTACTAACACTATTATTGAAATCTTTTATTAGAGGAGAATACTTCACAGTTTTGCATGAGTGGCTAAAGTAATTAACTTTGTTTCCTTACCGATTACAAAGCCTTAAAATTTATCCATCACTTCATCTATTTAACACTCAATCTTTCTCAATTAATATTTAAAAAATAATAATAATTTTTTAAAATATTTTTTTTTGACAGACCCTTAATGTGACACACGGAGATTTGATCAGAATTCCTCTTTAATTAGCGATTCGAATATAAATTATAAACATTTTTTACTCGCCATTGAGCATGGGTTAATTTTGCCGTTACGGTCAAAGCTAAAGATCCATCAGAGACGTTTACAGGAATCTGCACTGCGCTTTTATAATTAAAAAATCTTCTTAATTTTCCCTAATCCAGCGTAAAAATATGGAATGCCTTTTCCCGTGGAATGCGTTCGCCATTTTGGCATCAGCGTGAATGAAAAGGTGTAATTAAAGAATTTCGTTGTTCTTTTCTTCGCCCCTTTTTTGCTCAAGCTATTCTGACCCACCGGATTAACTCAAATAGGATTTAATGCGAGAAATAGAAGGAGGTTTATATCGGTCGAGGATTTCGAAGATTTATTTATGTTTACGATGGTATTAGGTTTTTTATCTCCCTCTTTTGGCACAGTTTTAGAAAATCATAAAAAACTGAATTTATTTTGAAAAACAACGTTCCTAATGACAAAGATGGGAAAACATGACCAAGATGGGATGAAAGAAACGAGCTAATAATAAAATATGTTTTAAAGGTATTAGCTTTTAAACTTATTGGATGTTTGTTATGAAAACTCCCCACCACTCCCACCACTGTTTCCAATTGTAAGGTAGTAATCCCTTTAAGCCTGATTATCTAATGATCTTTTTTGTTTGAAAGTAATTTTTTGCAGATGGGATGGACCGAAATGGCAAAGCTGTTTCTTATTTGAACGTCGGAAATAATGCTTTTTTAATTACGTCTGCTCGCAAATAGGATGAATAATTATTCACCTAGAGAAATAATATTTAAGTTAAGTTATGCTTTGACGGTTCGAAATTAGAAACTAATTTTTCGGTTTCTGAAACTTTTAGCTGCTTCAGTGACTCTTTATGGTTTAAATTGAGGGCGGAAAACGCACAAACTGCAATAAAATTTAGCTAAATATTTGCGGCATGGAAGAAAATTTCAAGTCTTAATGAGTTAGTTACTCAAAAAATATTTGTTATCCAGTTGACGAGGGTAATTATGTAGTTTTTTAATTGATCCATTCAATTTTTGTTTAATATTCTGGTGATTATACACATTGAAGAATTGTTTTAAATTAAGTGTTGTTTTGTTATTTGTAAGTAATTAATAGTTTATTCTGCATTGCTAAATTTCTTATCAACTCATACTATTAGATTATATTTTAATCTTAATGAATATATTTATATTAAAGGTAAATTCTAGATAAAACAAATTTAAAGAAACTTTTAGTGAAAAGTACAATTTTTAAGTGTAAAATCCAGATAACATTGCTTTATTGACTGTATGGTGTCTATTTAAAAATATTATACGGTAGAGGGAGATTCGGAATAACTATCGTGGAAACTCGAAAAAAAGTATCACATCTTACGGTATGCATTTTAAATCCATGTTCAAATTTCCAAATTTTATAGAGGGAATATATTCTGTTTTCACAATCTGATATTTGAGCATATTTTGCTATACTTTCAGAATAAACTTCATTTTATTGTTTTTATTTTTACATTATTTATACTATTCTACCTAAAACATACCGATATATTAATAAAATTTGGATTTTTAAAAAGCAAATCAATCAACTTCTCCAATAAAAAACATTAAAAATTCTTTATTTTACTTTAATTAGATCTAATTTAGAATATTTCATAATTGTCTGGAATTCTTACTACAATAATAAAAATATAACTATTGAAAGAATTCAAGGTCTTTTTTACATTTTCTTTATTAAAAAACATTATCCTTGTGATATTTCTATTAGTACTTTATGTTATACTAGCTGATATGCCCAGCCTTGCACGGGTGGAGTTATAGCTTTAGGATTTCTTTTTTAAAATTTTCAATACATTTCATACCTTATTTTATCAACTACAGTTGATCTTTTCGCCACTGATGATGCTCTCCGAAGAAGAGAGTGAAACGTATGGAAATAAATTCTAAGAAACACGGCCATCCATCCCAGAAAATGGAATAAATTACTCTTCGGGTAGTGGAAGTTTTCATCAATTTAAATTAAAGCATTGTTTAAAATCAATCTATAGGATAGAAGTAGAGGAGAGGAGGTTATTAGGGAATAGTCGGGTAATATGGGACACCTGAGTTTCTGCTCCCCCTCGCGCTGCTATCACGGGGCAATGCCACGAAAGTCTTAAGAAGTCCCCCATAATGCAGTGTGCAAAGAGTTTAGCTTCTTGTTGTTGTCTGATCAGTCGCAGCAAAGCAAAGTGTGTTTTAGGATTTTCGAAAGTTTTTGACTGCAAATGTTCAACCCTTTTAATCTAGTAACTATGAGACTTTGATTTTGTTATTAAGCATAATGTACACTAAAAGATAAGCAGTTTCTTATACTGCAGTCGTTTTTTTTCCAATCTATGTTTTATCGGTCAGTAAAAGGGTTCATAATAGAAGATGGCCTGTCGGGTATTATGGAACATTCCATAAGCAAAGGGTCAGAAAAAGACGATTATGTTTGTGACTATTGTAAATAGACTCATGAACAAAACTATTTGAATGTAAACTGTTAAATATATTTTTATAGTTAAGATTCCGGTAGTTTGGGTTAAAAAGACTAGACCAACCTTGCTGGGCTTACGCCTGTAGTTGGTCAACTTAATTTGTATTTGTTTTTGTATTAACTATGTTCTCTAAGGTCTAATTAGTCCAACTATTCCATATTACCCGACTGTTCCATATAAATGCTGATTTATTTGACCATTGGCCCTTCATTGTCATTAGTTATAGTAGTATGTACTTAAAATTATTCGGCATATTTTTATTAAAAACCAATACAGTTATTCTTAGTGTTCCATAATACCCTCCTCTCCTCTACTTCTATCCTATACACATTAAAACTATATACTGTACGTCACATTTGGAAATTTAACGATTTAACGCCGTTTTTTAAAGTCAAACTTTGAAATTACATAAAAAAATAAATAATCATCGTAATTAAAAAAAATTTTGCGCGTATATTCCGCTCTAGGGTACCTCTATCGAATAAAAAAATAAAAAATGAATGCTGGTATTGCCCATTGTTTTTGTTTTGTAAATAAACTTTCTTGAAGCTACAATAAATTATCGTTTTTTTTACATTTTAGTGTCCATGGAGACTATTTTAACAACAATGATATTCCATGAAACTTTTTATTTAAAAGCTAGATCAACTTTCAAATAAAAATATTTTGAAGTATACTTAACTTCATGTTTTAAAATTTAAAATTTCCTTTAATTATAATTTTATATTATAATTATAATTTTTAATTAGACTTATATCTAGTTTTTCTTTTAAAAACTTGTTATTTTGCATTATGTTTTTTTTGTAACAATAGGGTGAACAGATCTCTTCTTGAGGAGAAATAAAGCTATTTCAGCAAAATGACCTTAAAAACAGTCAAAACAGGGTCAAGGGGTCGTTCTAGAACTTTGAAACACAGCCTATGTTTTTTCTGGGACTGTTTTACGTATGTATACCAATTTTGGTGCCGATTCAAGTTAAAAGTAATAAAAAATGGTATGGAAAAAAATAACACAAATGTAAAAAATATAGTTTGTTTAGATCAAAGGGAGGGAATATTTTTATACTTTTTGATATGAAATATCATAGTTAATGTAAAATTACCATAATTCAGACTTAAGTTTTAAATTATGAAAAGTGTTTTCTTATTTTCATGTATAAAATGAGTTCGATTAATAACATTCATTTTATTACTTATAAAAGCTACCTATGATGACTGGGATAAAAATTTACCAAGTTTCCTTTACTTTTTATTATCTCCACTTTAAAAATGTTAACTGTTTTAACTAATAACAATAATTTTTTTATTTCTTCAGATAATTTACTAATTTTAATTACATTAAACATTTTACCCTTTAATACTTGACTTTTTCAACTTTCTCAAAGCAAAATGCTATTTTTTTTCATTGGAGCGAGACGTTTCATTAACATTTAAAAAACATATAAGGATTAAAATAATTTAAAATATCAAATTATGTGAACATTTCACCATTATTCTTACTCATACTTCACTCTGTAGGTATTAAAACATTTTATATATTAACTCATAAAATAATAACTCATTTATAATAAAACTCCAAATATGTTTTTGTAAATCATAATTCAAATTTATTACCTCTTGACTAAATAATTGGTTCTTTCATAGAAAAACATATCAGGGCGGAGATATTTATCTCTTCAACTATCAAAGATATTAAGGTGAAATAACCTTTTCAGCCTCATGTATTCATACCGGAACCCCGTATTTTTGGCAAAGTTTTACTCTGCTAGATCAAGGAAACCATTAGGGACAATTCAACTCTAAATGGCGCTTTTAGACACATATTTCCATGGAAACATTTGACAAAATTAATGAAACGAGGAATTTTTTTATGTTATTCACTTAACCGCGTTGGCAACAGCAAAGAATTCTTCCATACCGCTTAAGTTGATTGAGAAGAAGCGTTTGGTGAAAGGAGAGTTATATGGAACTCTTACATGAAATAGTGGTCAAAAAGAGCAATAGTTCCTAACCACTTGAAATAGTTTTAGCGAAAAAAGTTGATACGTTTATGTGACTAGAGTATTAATAAACAGTAATTCAAGGAATTTCTAGGGAGTACCTATTGGATAAGGAAATCATGAACTTAGTTTTTATGACATTTGATATAGTATTTTATACCCCCTATAGGGGGTTTCTTTCTTTAAAGGTTAAATACTTTTTTTGTATGTGACATAGCTTGATTTTAATACACTAAAAATTATGTTACAAAAATCTATTAAGATCAACAGTGTATGAACACCTGAATGGTTGAAAAGTTTTCTAGTAAATAATTATATTTATACAGGGTGTATCTGAAATGGTGCAACAAACTTTCAGGGATGATAGTACTCATCAAGACTTACAAGAATCGGTATAGAAAGGGGGTCCCAGACCAAATCCCAGGGAGTTAAAAATGGAGCGACACCCCAAAAAATCATTGAAAAATTCAATTTGTAGAAGAACTACTATTGGTAAAAACTTAATTATGGTCTCAAAAATTGTAGTTTAATATGATCTTTAAAATTACCTCAAAAGACTTCACTTTAAAATTTGTTTTATTATGAAAAAAGTTAAAAAACACAAAAAATGTGAGAACTCTGCCAAAACCTTATTTTGTATTTCGAAATCCTTTCTTTTGATTTGATAATCTGAAAGATCATAGTTGAAAACCCTTAAGTCCAAAGTTTCACGTAAATACAATCAATATTAAACGCTTGAGATCCTGTTAAAGTTTGTTTTTTGGGTGCGCAAGCTGTTTTCTAGAGCTGTTTCCAAAACAGCTGTTAGCGCACGCAAAAAACGAACTTTAACAGGATCTCAAGCGTTTAATATTCATTGTATTTACGTGAAACTTTGGACTTTATGGGTTTTCAACTATGATCTTTCAGATTATCAAATCAAAAGAAAGGATTTCGAAGTATAAAATAAGGTTTTGGCAGATTTTTCACATTTTTTTGTGTTTTTTAACTTTTTTCATAATAAAACAAATTTTAAAGCTAAGACTTTTGAGGTAATTTTAAAGATCAGATTAAACCACAATTTTTGAGACCATAATTAAGTTTTTACCAATAGTAGTTCTTCTACAAATTGAATTTTTCAATGATTTTTTGGGGGTGTCGCTCCATTTTTAACTCCCTGGGATTTGGTCTGGGACCCCCTTTCTATACCGATTCTTGTTCGTCTTGATGAGTACTATCATCGCTGAAATTTTTTTGCACCATTTCAGATACACCCTGTATATAATGTTATGGGCAAATGTGGGAAAAACGGGGCATTATTAATAATATTCGAAGTGATGCGGACGTGAATTTAATGACATTTATATATGAGTGTTTAGGGGCCATTCATTGGAAAAATCTCTACATACCCTTACTTGGGGGTGGGGGGGGGGGTAAAACCAATTCTTACGTAAGATTTTCCAAGTTAATGTAAAAAAATCCAGAGAGATTAGAGATAGTAATATAATGGTAGTATGTAGTTACAGCAAGAATATTACTTATCTGTTGAAAAATAAAAATCTTTGATTTACGTCAAACTGAGAGTTTTAGTAACTGACCCTTTCTAACATTTTATTATTTTGAAAAACGAAATGGAATCTTACGTAAGAATAGGGAGGGGAGGGGTTTGAGAAATCTTACGTACCCTTGCATGGGGGAAGGGGGGTCAAAAATTGCCAAAATCATCCTTTCGTAATTAATGAATGGCCCCTTATCACTTTGCATGGAATACGAGGACCTACTTAAATGTTTGTAATGATGCTTTATTTACAATGGAAACTGCGGAAACAATCTTATTACATGATAATTTTCTTGATTTGACTATAATCTGTTTATACCGTTCTTTAAGTTTCAGTATTGATTGTTTTAATCTTGAGTTATCAAATAAGCTAAAAACTCTAAACTCTAAAAATGTCTTATTAGTTGGTGATTTAAATATTGATTTATTAACAAATTCTAATGCTATTCAAGAATATCAAAATCTTCTTAGCTATGAGGGTTTTAGGTCACTAATTGAGGGTATTACTCGTAATCAATCTAATTCTTGCATTGATCATTTGTTTTTTCGTAATTTCAATATGAGTTCCAAGTCAGCTATTTTTACCAATAATCTGACGGATCATTATCCGATTGTGTGTCTGCTAGAATATTGTGCCCCAAACAAAGCTAATGTTCTTCATGTTCCTAAAATCTCAAGAGTAAACTATGATAAAATTAATAATTTTCTATTAAACTATGTATTTTCTTTTAACTCAAACTGCAATGATGTTGATACTTTATATGATAATTTTGCAAACGTACTAAGAAATATACTGTTCAACTATACTTACTATTTCAAGTTATCTAACTCTAAAACAAATAAAAACTGGATTAACGATGAAATATTGAAATTGGTTAAAAGAAAAACGTATCTTTATAAAAAACATAAAAAATATCCCTTTGATATTATTCACGAGCAAAATTATAGAGCTATACAAAAGGAATTAAAGGTCAAAATAAAAAACACTAAGCATAATTATTTCAAGTCTGAATTTTTAAAATGTACAAGCATAAAAAAGCTATGGAATTTTGTAAATCAAATCACTAACTCTCGCTCAAGAGACAAAAAGCCTTTATCCAACAATCATGGGCTATTAGCAGAAAACATCAACCAGTTTTTTATAAATATGGGATCAAGCGCTTCATTTACAGAAAATTGTAATTACAAAACGTATTTAGCTAGTCAATTAAACACTTTCTTTCTTACTGAGACAACTGACCTGGAAACCTACAAAATAATACACTCCTTGGATGATAAAAAATCTCCTGGTTATGACAGAATCTCGTCAAAACTACTTAAAATAGTGGCTAACCATCATATCTCTGTCATTACAAAAATAATTAACGTATCCCTTTTGGAAGGTAGCTTCCCTTCATCTCTAAAAACTGCAATAGTTGTCCCTGTTCATAAATCTGGAGATATTAATGATTTTTCAAACTATCGACCAATTTCTCTTCTACCAGTTTTCTCTAAGGTTTTAGAAAAAATAGTGCACACCAGACTCTACGACTATTTGAAAACTTTCAAAATCATTTCTGAAAACCAATTCGGATTCATACCAGGCCTTAGTACTGAAAACGCACTATTAGCATTTACAAAATAAAACTATAACAGTATAGACAAAAACTGTAAATCGGCTGCTGTATTCTTGGACATCTCTAAAGCTTTTGACAGCGTAGATCACGATATATTAATTGATAAACTATATTCTATTGGAATTCGCGGTGCTGGAATAAATTGGTTCACTTCTTATCTAAAAAATCGAAAACAGTTTGTAAGTTTTGGTGATTACAAAAGTAAACTTTTAAATATAAAATCTGGTGTACCACAAGGCTCAATCCTTGGACCATTATTATTTATCATATACATTAATGATTTCTGTAAATTAAAAATAAAGGGCAAAATCATAACTTATGCTGATGACACAGTAATTTTATATTCATGTTCTAACTATGAAGATTTACAAAATCATATCAACGAAGATCTTTTAGTAATCAAAAAATGGTTTAACGCTAACAAACTGTCTATCAACACAAATAAAACTAAATTTATTAACTTTAGCATCTATGGACCATCTAAATCACTAAGTCTCTGTTTTCATCTCAATGAGTGTAAAGTTTTTGATTGTAAATGCCCCTCTCTCCAACAAGTAACAAACTATAAGATACCTTGGATTATTCGTAGACTCAACTTTAAAATGGAAATCACATGTGAGCTATTTAACAAATAAACTTCGTTATGTTCTTTATAAATTTTATCACATAAAAAAAATCATAAATAGGAATTTTTTGTTGCAATTGTATCATTCTTGGGTAAACTCAATCTTAAGTTATGGTCTAATTGTCTGGGGAGGTGACTACTTAGAAAACATAAAACCTATAATAAAAATTCAAAATAAAATAATAAAGTTTTTGAATGGTAGTAACCAGTCAACAATAATAGATTTATACCGAAAATTGAATATATTACCGATTCGACATCTTTTTTTTCTTTAAAACCATAATATGTTTTGTAAAATATGACCATGGTTCTGATTTACGAGATATTGGTTATGATTTACGATCAAAAAACCTATATTCCGTTCCTAAATCAAATAAAGAGATCTTTCATAAAAATTTTGTTTATCTATCACCTAAATTCTATAATTCTTTACCCGATGACTTGAAATCAGAGGGATCCCCAATTAAATTCAAAAAACAACTTAAACATTTTGTAATGACAATAGATAAAATTGAAGATTTCTTCTGATTTTTTTTTCCTCACGAACGCTCTTTTTTAACCTAAATTTATCATACTGAAGCTCACCTTGCGGTGGTTCACTTGTATTTCAGTGTAATTTATTTACTTTTTCTTTTTTTTGTATTAAATATCTTCAAATATAATTTTCAAATGTAATATAATATACTTAAAATTATTTTAATTTTTACCTTTTATTAGTTACTCATATGGGTCACTGCGTTGACCCCTGAGTAACCCAAACAACTGTAATAATCTTTTTCTCCTTTTATTTCTTTATAGTATTGTGTTTTTTTTTTGTAATGTATATTTTGCCGTGTTTCTTGAAAACAAATAAATGTTCTTGTTCTTTTTTTTTATTAATTGGTAATGACCGGATTTGTATTTTCAAAATATTTTGATAAACCTTTCTGTAAAAATGATAAATATGAGTTTAATAAGTGTAAAGTAATATACCAAGTAGTTTATTACATTTATAAATAAACTCCATGCGGTATTTTAAGACATATGTGCTCATAATATCAGAAACAACTGCTCTTCAATAGACAGATAAAGAATACTTTTCGCACACCGACGCGACATATTAAATTCAAAATTTAGAGAGCTGGGGTGTTGGGACCAACACGATTTATTGCTTTCAAAATCAGACGGCAAAGGTTTTCCAGCTTTGTTTTTTCCATTTTGAAGGTGAAACATTTCTAACTGAAACCGAGTGGGAAAAAAAGACATGGAACAACAGACCCAACCAGCTGAAATGGCTTCAGTTTTCTTTAAAAATAGCAAACCTGAGGGAGGGAAACGTAAAATAACAATGATAGTAATGTTAACCAATATCTCTTTGACAATAATAATAGTTTCACAGAATTCGATTTGGTAGCTTTTCTGTAGTTAGGTCTCGGGATCGATATACCAGAAACCAGTTCTGAAAAAAAAGAGTTGATTTCGGTTCCCTCGTTTTATCGTTCGTGAATTTATTTGCTTGCCTATGCAAAAGTTGCTTTCTTTGACTTTAGTTTGCCTTTTATGAGTATCGGTTCCTCCTCCTCTAGGATTTTCGCGTGTGCGCTTTGAGAAAATGCTTGCTTAGAGTGAAATAGTTTATGATCAGTTTACCCTGTGAGGGCGCTGTTTACTTTGTCTCGGAACAGTTTCTTAAGTGGAGTGGAATATACGCGCAATTTTTCTAGTTTGCTTTTCCTCCTGAGATTGAATCCTTTCTTTCCCTTGGGCTTAAAGGATTTCCATGTGTACGTAAATCAGTTATCCATCATAAATCGTGTGTACATTGCATAACAGTGGTGATGCGCATGCGCATGTTATATTTAGATTATGAGTTTCTGGATAAAACTTTTAACTAGCGTAAAATATTTGTGAAGAAATAATAACCTCGTTATAGCATGTATTTATATTCTTCCCTTGATTTCTATTCTGATAATAGACATTTTTTGGGTCACCCTACCTATCGTTACCAAGTTATTTTTAAGTTGCATTTTTCATTGTGAACTTACAAATATTATTCCTCCCTTATCCAACTTAAATGAAAGGGCCGAAAAGGATTGGAAGTGTAATTAAAAATCAATTTTAAATCCAAGTAGTACTCGCAGTATTCTTCTTTCACTGAACAATAAATCGGCTCTATCGGTCATTATAGGCCAGATAAAATTTGGATGATAATTATCTCCGTGACTAGCCTGTGATAGACTGTGATTATCTCCATGATTTTCATGTGTTATCTTCGTGAGAACATTGCCTGATCACTCAGACTTCTGTAATATAGTATAAAGTATACTTCCATGAGTTGGGGAGATAAATTGAAAACTACTTCTGAGCACATGCAACAGTACAATCTCCTTTGGATTTAACTTATATTTTAGAATGGTACTTTAGCCTTTACTAGTGACATTTCAGTGATATGAACCTGTGGTTGCTGAGCCAAACGGATCTTTTATTGACTTACTTGTAAAACAATTGCAATATGGTCGTTTTGGATCGTATTGGTACTATCTTCTAAATTGTAGCTAAATTTATGAACTTTTAACTGCATTTCAAATATTCTTAACGAGCTTCCTGAACTTCAATACCTCACACCCAGGGCCGTATTTAGGCACGTGCAACATGTGCTATAGCACAGGGCGGCAAAATTTTGGGGGGCGGCAGATTACAACATTTCAAAATGCTACTTTTGAAAAAAATGTACCACAGTTTTCACTACGGGTGGATTCTAGTAGCGGAGGTAGCATTGGTAGTAGCATAGGGTTGAGTCGTTCCCAGCATCCAACGGTCACATCCCCCCAAAATATCCGAACGATGGCTTTTGTTTCCCGAAATGGAGAAGATCAGATGGCATGGTCATCTTCGTTCTATCCCGATATTGTCAGTTTGTTACCCTTCATCCCAGGGAAAGGAGCTTTTTTTTTGTTAAAATGGATGGGCTTGCTCGAGTGGATCGGCGTATAGGAAAAAGGTCGGCGAGAAAAAAATATTTACTATTCTTAATTAAATAGGATTAAATGTTAATTTCACCCATTTGTGTCCAAGAGGGGGCAGTCTGGACAGTGCCCCCTCTTGGACCCAAAAATGTTCTCAAAATAAAACCCTACTTATACCAGTCAAATATCAAAATTTTTTCTGGGAGAGGTACCCCATACTCCCCTGCGGTTCCAAAATGGAATCTTGCGTGACACTTTTGAGAAAATCCCCAAAATTTTGTGTCAATTCAAAAGATATAAGTGATGGACCCAAAAAGGTTCTCAAAATTAGTTAAATCCTTGCTTTTAAAGGTCGAATTTTAAAATTTCTTCTGGGGGAGGACCCCTATACCCCCCAGCTGTACCATAAGGGGATCTTACGTGATACTTTTTAAAAAATCTCCAATATTTTGATATTTTGTGTCAAAAGATAAAGACCCCACCTTTAAGCTGTAGACTTAAAAAGAAACAAGGGGATACTTTCTTGAAACTGGAAATGAAATAGAGGGGGCGGCAATAAATCGATAAGCACAGGGTGGCAAAAAACTTAAATACGGGCCTGCTCACACCTAGTTCAAACAATAACAACATTTTTTTTCCTTTCATCAAACACGGTCATCCATCCCGGAAAATGAAATAAATTACTTTTCAGGTCGTGGAAGTTTTCATCAATTTAAATAACAACATTGTTCACAACAATGCCTAATAACAACAATGTAACAACATTGCAAATGACAAACTTTCACTTTAGCGTTTCCCCAATCCTTTCCTCTCACAACCGTTCGCCCTCCCTAAACACAAGTTCTAAAAGCCTTTAAACCCATTCCTTCCATTCGATTAACAGGCGAGCTACGACATTTTAAAACGGCGAGTCCCAAAACTCTCCTTCAAGAAGGACGCGATTATTGTATTAGTTCGAGTGCTACACCTTACAAGGAACTCGCTCGATGGCCCAGAAGGAGTTCCAAAGTGGAACCGACGGTCCTTTTAAGCCAAAGCGACCCCTTTCGATTGTTTTGAGGGGTGGGTGGTTGGAAGTCACTCGGGGTTTGGAACCTTCTTGAGTTCTGGCTTCTTGTTGGAGCGTGAAAGAGTTGGTGTGACGTAAGGGGGTAATGACTCGGGGCAGATGAATTTATTATGGAATGGCGATTTATTGTGTTTGAGAGTTTGGATTGGGAGTCGGAGTGGGTTCTCGCAGTTGGTTAATTGTTGTGGATGCTGTTGGGTGTTTGTGTGAAGTGTGTCTTTTCTGTTGGAAGTTGTTATGTGCGTTGTTTTATGCTTGATTTATTGGCAGTTTTGTTAACATAAATCCAATGTTTCGTAGTTGGTTTGTCCTCAACTCCTTAGTTCCACTGTGGAACTCGGAACATTGCCAGAGGAAACATATATTTTAAGATACACTTCAGATTTCAAAATTTATAATTGTTTTCTAGCAAAATTTGAAAATACTTAACCCTTTTCTTCATTTTTTAAAACCAATTTATCTTCTGAAACCCACACTGATTCACTGGTATACAAGGTTTTTGGCCAAGGATACTTTTATAGTGTTTCTAGGGCAGTTTTTTAAGCTGATTTTAAATCGTCAATCAGAAACTTTCTATCACCCTCAGATTTTACACGATTCAAAATTTTAAATATTGCTTAGTAGTGCTTAGTACCCAAGTAACATCGTTCGTTGGCTCAGTGTTGGGAAATGGTTGGCATTGTTGGCAAACAGTTGGTAGTTTTCTCCCGACTAAATCCCAACTTTCCCAACTAAATCCCAACTTTCTCAACTAAATCCCAACCACAGCTTATGGTTGGCAACGTTTGCCAGAAACTTCTTTGGCTTGATTTCCCATTGGGAAAAATTACTATGAAAAAATGACAAAATCGTCGTGTTTTTTTAAATAGTGTGATTAAATAATAATTTTGGATCCAAGAAATTTTTTAACTAACAAAATAACTTTTTCAATAGATTTTAGACCTAAATAATATAACTTTATTTAACTTATAGCAACCTTTTAAAAAAATAAAGTGATAAGCTTCACGGCACGACTTCTGTAGGTAAAATAAGCATTAAAAAGAGTAAAAAGATCGTATCGTCATGAAACTTGGGTATTTAATCACTATTAACATATGATTTATGAAAATTAAGGTAATAAAACAAAAGTTTTTTTTAGGGGGTGTACCCCTCCCCCTTTCCAAAATAGGGGTTCTAATCGTGTAAGGTGTCATTTTTTAAGACTTTTTGCATCTAATAATTAAGACATTTACTGTTGTCTATACAGGGTGTTTCAAAAGTCCATTTTGTGGCTTTTATTTGGGACCAACGTGTCCCAGGGTCAAGGAAGTAAGGTCTAACCCTAGGAAAGTGACCCTGGAGAATTCATTGAGATGATTTACAGCGCCCCTAGTGGCGAAGTAAAAAAGTTTTAAAAAATTTAAAAACTAAAGGAGATACTACATAGTTACTATACCTATAGACTCCACTATATAGTTTAAATGCCATCACATAATTTTTCTGGTAATAGGGAGAAACAGAAGAATTTTACTTGCAAGAGTTATGATTGCTATATTTTTGTTAAAACCTGTATAGCATCTCTCTATTCTAAAAAAAAGTTTTTGTAAATGGTTTCCAGATAAAGGCTTTTTAATTACTGATCTGTATAACATGTTTTTGGTATCAAACTGTTCGGATTCTTTTGAGGATGTGCAAAGTGCCTTTAGAATTTCTAAAAAAATTCTCAATTCTAAGATATTTCCATTTTTCTGGATTACGGATAAGGTTGCAGTTAACAGCAAGAAACTGTCGTTCAATTTATTATACCTCCAATCACAATGACCAACCGACGCTACTCATTAACGATGAAAATAATTCCTTTCACGCTTTGAAAATGCGCTTCAAAATATGTACTTTCTAAATAAAATATTTTTAAAAGACTGATAAGAGTTTTCCAGAAACTCACAGATCTACTATTCAAGTATAGAATTTCACACACCAAAATTAATTGTTTGTAAACATTGAGTGCAATGTAGATTTTGTCTCTTATCATTTTTAATAGCTTAAATAGTATTGTTTAAAAAGTCTGTTTTAAAACTAAAACTTGAATGATAAAACACTAGATATTTTGACGAGTTACTAGGTACTATATTAAATTTAACAGATTCATTGCTGAACGTTTTTGTAAATATTGAATAGCACGAGCAGACTTGATGGATATTTTCAAGGAAAACGTGTTGATTAAATTATTGATAATTTAACCAATAAATATTCTAACTTTTAAGAGAGTGTGCTTCAAGAAAGTTGGTTGAAGTTTTTTCTACTAATTGTTATAACGAATGTTTTATAAATAAATAATTTTAGTGAGCAGGGTTTTGTGGGGATTGCGAAGCGATCCGAAAGGCCCTGCGTCAGCAGTTAACGGGGGTTGGCGAGCGATAGCGAGCAGGGGGCGGTAGCTCCCTAGTTGTTCAAAAAAAAATTTCTTAAAATTTCCTTTGATTAAAAAACTATTTTCTTGTATCTTTTGAATTCTTTTTGCAAAAGTTATGTTCAGTTAACTCCATTTGACAAAATCAAAATATTCTCACCTATATAAATTTTATTTTTCTGAAATCACTTGAAGTTTAAATTGTTCGAAGAAATAATTTAACCATAAATTCAATGTAGGTCTCTTTTTATGTACCTATCTTTCAACAAACATAAATGAGGAGCTAACAGTCAAACCGTGTTTTCTTCAAAAAAAAAATAAAAAATGAGTTACTGCTATTTTCATGATCTCCACATTAAACTGCACAAAATAATGCCTTTATCTTCAACTTAAACAAGTTTTAACCTATTCTAAAACTACTTAGAAAATTGATGTTTCAATCAAAAAGTGCTTCCTCTAGAGCCTGTTTTCAGTCAAACAGTGATTCCTCCAGTCACATCCAATCATAGCTGTTCTTACTTGTCACGTGACCCACTCATTTGTCAGCGTAAAGTTGGTGATGCAAAAATATTGATGGGGACGTTTTGATACGAAATCACCTAATGTTTATTTTAAAAATTTACATTGTATATCAGAAATAAAAGGAATAGTTTTTGAGAAGAGTAGGTTTAAATTTTTTTTCATTAAAAAGTGTTTTGTCCGTGTTGGAAACATTCAAACCATGTTTCCTCCTCGGAAACAAATTGGAGCCGAGCGGCGTAAGCGAACAGCCACGAACACGCTCTGCGCACGCGCAACTCGGAGGCGCTAAGAGCGATGCTTGCGCAGAGCGTGTTTGTGGCTGTTCCCTTCGCCGCTCGGCTCCAATTTGTTTCCGCCTCTATGTGTTCGATCAAAACGTGATTTCTCCAAATTTCAAATGCATTTTTTAATAATTAATTTTAAATTTTTAGGTAAATTATGACTACAAATCTTCTCAGTTACTCGTTATAGAACTAAACAAACGATAATTAGGTTTTTAAATTAGTTATTTTTTAAGTTATTAGTTTTTTGTGTTTCCTGAAAATTTGTATTTGAAGGAGAAAGCATGGTTTGATTGTTTGCTCCTCAAATGAAGTTCCCTCTAAGGGCTAGAATGACGAAGACACAAAGATCACTCAATCCATTTCTTAAATAGTACTATGAAGTTTCAAACATCGAAATACTACCTATTAAAAGTTTAATAAAGCTTCTTTAATACCTATTGATTAACAGTTTATCAACAGTTTAAAAAAGTAAAGCTAAATAAAGCATTGAAGCTTTTTCAAAATATTAAAAAGAAAAGTTTCTTTTCAATATCCTTTCAGCTGCAAAGATTGGCCTGATATTTCACCACACAAATTGGAACAATAAGGAGAG
Organism: Tetragnatha versicolor; assembly: GCA_024610705.1. Classification (NCBI taxonomy): domain Eukaryota; kingdom Metazoa; phylum Arthropoda; class Arachnida; order Araneae; family Tetragnathidae; genus Tetragnatha; species Tetragnatha versicolor. The sequence continues at coordinate 30,694,014 of JANDEH010000002.1, read as the reverse complement.
TCTAAACTTTAGAAACTTGACGAGTAAGCTGCTTTTGCATTACGAAATTTAATGGTTACTTAACTATCCATAATTTTCTTAACTATCATTTAACCGTATTCAATGATGAGCTAAGATGATTGATTTATTCATCAGAGACTGGCGTTCATTCAAAACAGTTACAAAAGGTGATTTGTTCCCTAATTTAGTGCATGCGAAGTATTCTACTTCTTAAGAATTCTAAGAGAATGCATTAATTTTAAAGATTTAAAAGAGAAATTTCGAAGTATTTGGGTTGATTAAAAATCAGTGTAGGTTAGTTTAATAATCTAATTATGTTAATCTTTCGGGTTTAATTTGACTGCTTTATAGGAATTTTGTTGTAGAATTATTATTTAAGGGTAATATTTGTTATTCATATAGTATCATGAATCAATAGGTGATATAATATATATGTATTAAATAAGAATTGTCAAGATAAAAAATAAATGGTGTACTTCATATTTATATATTCATTAATTTCCTAATATTAATTTAGTTAATTAATTAATTTCTTAATAAAATAAAAAATATGAAGTAAATAAAAATTCAATCCGTTATATGTGATTTCAAATTTTTTTCAAGAACACTCCTATTTAATTAAATAAAAGGTAACTTACACAAATTAGGACTCCTCTTAAGCAACTTAAAAATTAATGGGATGTCTTCATCCTTTCATACTATGGGATTATTTCAACTTACAAAACTTAATTAACTGGTTTAACTAAGTTTCAGACCACTTATTAATATGATAAACTAGACATGAAGAAGGTAAGGGAAGCTTACAATTATTGCTATAAGAGGTGGAGGTAGAAATTAAAACTTCTAGAGCTTCATCACAATTAAAGTGTTATAGTTACTAAAACCGCTAAAAATATTTAGCAGACATTTCCCTGTTCTGTTTCTTAGAGTTGTTAAGTGTTTTGTTCACTTCTGTCTTTTGTATGTCTTACGAGTTTTCTAGAGTTAAGTGGTTATGTCTAGCTTGCTCTTTTTTAAATGTTGTAAACAATATGCACTAGCTATACCAAAGCAGAGGCTGCGATTCTTAGCGTACATATCTGTATCCCGAATTTCTTTTATACAGCTTGGCTTTGGTATCAGTTTACATTAAAAAAATGTAAAATAATACATGAAATTTTTTAATTAGGGGGAGTCCAGCAAATTGCTGAAAAGCAAATACGAAGTAATAAAAATAATTAAAACACAACCTGCGTACAATTTTATTTTTCACTCAATTTAATGAATGTTCTGCTTTTGGCGAAAATTGAGAAATGGGTAATAATAATATAATAATGTTCGTCTTTCGATGGGGGAAAATTTAAAAAGTTATGATAAAATTTCTGGAGTAAATTTTAATTTAAAAATAAAACCTTTTTAGGATTTATTAAATTATGATTTTAGGTTCAACTTTAACGTGCCATTCTTGAAAAGCCATTTATGTCCTATATTTTGGCAGGAAAAATTAAAATTGAAATTCATGAACTTATGTGATTCCTTTATTATGTGATTCCTTACTGGTTGGAATTCCTGAACGTGCGTATTTGATATGGTTTAGTATCCCACATTACAGAACATGAAGTTACGGATTTTTTTTTGCTTAGTGAATGAATTTAAGTGACGTGAAATGAATTTATTTTCACATAATATTTTTTCCAGACATGAAAAATACATAATTTATGCATCAAAGATCTAACTTTGAACTCACTTAACCTCCAAAGGCAAGAAGAAAATAATGAAAGTTTCGGAAACAGTGGATACTGAAATATTGATCCCTTACCTATGTGTATACTCACTCGATTTAATATATAAAAGACCCCCCCTCTAACAGTATCGAGACCCACCTTTGACTTCGCAAACGGCTCGAATCGTTTACGCTCAATAAAGGAGTCGCGAAATTTTCATTTCGGGAAAAACTCATTTCCCTCAATGGACAGGGAAGTTTTTAAACTGTCCAATGGCGTGAAGGCAGGGCGTCCAACAAGAACGAGCAGCGATATTTATGATTTAATAAAACAGTTGCAGGATGTGTGCCTTTCCAAATGATGGAATTTCTTTATACAGATTTTTCAACTTTTCCCTGCTCAATATATTTTCCCCATAAATTTCCCTTTCTGGTGACTGGCCTGTTGCCAAAACACGCGTCCGTTTTACTTTCGAGTCTAAAGGATTATTCCATGCGTGCGGTACTTATATTCAAAATATTTTTTGGACTGGATTTTAATACTTTTCTCATAAGTATTCGTTATTTTTCTACGAGATGACCGTTAATCACAGTTCAGACAGGGCGGTGAAATGTGACGTGTGAAAAATATTAAATTTTACACGATTTGAGGAGGAACTTAAAAATGTTATCACTTACTGTCAAGCATTTCATATAAGGATGTTTTCCCCTCTAATTATATGAATACTTTTCTTTATTAACTTAACTGTATATGATTAGAAATTATTAGAGAGTAGGTAATCGTCTAAAAAGAAAATATTTACCGGGTTCAGGTTCTGTATAAATTTACATTCTTAAATAGTAACTAATAATATTGAGAAAAATATTTTGATTTTGATTTAATGCTACGTATCATGTACTAAATTATCCAACAAGCTAATAATCCAAAATATCAAATCGCTATTTTGTGTATTATTTATTCAAATATCAAATCCCTATTTTGTGAAAAATACCATTAACCATTCATGATATTGTCATCGTTTAAAAAATATCTTCATAAAAATTTATTTAAAAAGTCACATAGAATTCGAATGCATATCCATTGACCTTTGGTTTTCTTCCAAGATGAACCAGTGCAGATAAATTTACGTTTCTTCAAAAGTCCGATCATTTAGTGTTAATTTCATCTATTTCCCCACATTTTAGAAATTCCTTAAACTTAGCTACTTACAACTACACCTATACGTTTGTCAAATAAAAGTCTTGTTATAGTTCATGCACTATAGATAGTGCATTTTAAAGACGACCCCTTCAAAGACAAAATTTTAATACTGGTTTTATAATAAGGTAAATCATGAAAATCAACTATAATTTCACTTCCAGATCCTGTCAGTTGCATTTACTTCATAGCTTCTGATAACCTTTTATTCGCACTGTTTTACCTCAGGATTGCATTTGGGACTAATCATCTTTAAATAGTCTGCTCCCTCCAGAAGTCTACAAAAATAATTAAAAAAAACAATTTATCATCATCAAAATTCAGTTCACAAAAAAGATCCCATACATCATTATTATACTCAGTTCATTTAGAACTGGCGCCTGAGACGTAATTGTGGTGAAAAGACCAAGTGAAAAGACCAGTGTCCCTATGGGACAGTAATGTATTTGAAGCACTTACTATTGTAATTATCATTGAAGCATTTTTCTTCTGCAATGACAAGGCAGCCTAAACAGAAGTATTTAAAATGCCGTAACAAAATCGGTAACTGAAATTGTGCGATGAGCGTTATTAAGCATTAATGAGCGTTTTTGATCCTGTCTCAGCCGCCAATTTTAAATGAACTGATAGTCTGTAGTAATCACAAGCACCTTCATAAAATTAAGAGAAACTCTTCCAATTGTCCTTAGATCACAACCACCATTGATTTGAATCCGCTACAAGAATGTTACCCTAAAAGGTTTCCGGATACTCCTCTCACTTCTTGAACAAAACAGATTTCACATTCACCCCCGCCTGATTCTCTCTCTCTCTTTCTAAACGCCCAAAGGGTGTCACTGGGGTCGAATCATCCTCGTTTGTGTCATCATCACCCTCTACGGATCCCCCTGGGAGATCTGACTAACCCTCGACGGTATGCGGATCCCCCTAAACAGAAAAGAACAACAGAATTCGATCCCCGTCCTCCCCACTTTCGAAATCCTCCCCATGATTGTTTTCAGAAGACCTCGCATTAACGGCTAATATGCAACTCGGGGGGGGTGAGGAGGACACTGAGAGGAGGGATGAGAGTGAGTGTGATCAATCTCCTCCGAAGCCAAAAGGCGATCTTTTGGGATCTCCTCCCCGGGATTCTTATTGGGAAGAAATACCTATGCTCTGTGATAGCTTAAGGCTCATTTACACTGTTTCACTTTCAATGTTCAACCTGAGTGAATAACTCCTTTGAATCGCTGGTTTCCATGGAAAAAAGTGAAAGAATTAAGAATGAAACGCCAATTCACGCTTTTCACTTTGGATGTTGGATGGTTCCTCCAAAATAAACACAAAAAGTGATATAAGTTAGAATGAGAACCTTTAACCTAAACAGCATTTTTGAAAAAATTTGGGTTTCAATCACTTAATCCTTCCTCCTTCAATATATAACTTGTGTCTTTCTCTTATCGTCTACATCCCTCATTTATCCCTTATTCTCTCTTAGCTCAATCCCCTTCTAACCATACTTTATTCTCTCACTCTCTCTTTGATTATTCCTTATCTTATCCTTAATTGATCTCCTATTCTCCTATCCTTAATTGATCTCTTATTCTCTTATCCTTAATTGATCTCCTATTCTCCTTTTTATTTGGATCTGTCTCTCATAATTCCTTATCATATTCTTTCCTATATTACACTTTATTCTCTCTTGTTATGTAAATCCTTCTCTCTCATTATTTCATATTCACCATTACTATCTCTCTCTCTCTTTCCAAATAACTTAGTAACACCATTCTTCTTTTATTTTCTATTTTTATTTCCTATTTTCTATTATTTCCTTCTTTTATCATAGTTTTGAAAAAATCCCGAAGAAGTTCAAGAAAATTAAATATATGAAATAATATATATATTAAAAGAGTTTTTATACTTAAAATAAAAAAAATATAAGAAGGTAAACCAAACCAAACGAAACATACATATTCTGTATAGTTTTTGCACCTGCTACATCATTTTATGCAAAACAAAATAAATTAAAAGACTAAAAGTGAAATGAAATACTATTTTTCTGGGAACATCTACTTTCAAAAGATCCAATTGATTTAACTTTGAATTAAAAGGTGCTTTTTACTTTTTTTGTTATCAAGTATTATCAAAATGCATAGAAGGAAAAACAAGATAAAGACCTGTTATTTTTCATTATTCATTAAAAGACACTACTATCTTACAAATGAATGAGATTGTTTTTTAATAAATTTATATAACTCATATATACTCTGTGTTAACTACTTAAATTTCATAATGCAAAATGTGATCCTTATAAGAGAAAAGGAATTACAGATTACACTGTAAAAAATCTGTGTAAATGTAAAACCAATATTTGGTGCAAAGTTTTTAATTTCCCGAAACTTTGGTGCAATGAAAAAGCTAGATTGTACCAAAAATTGGTAGTGTGATTGGAAAATACATTTATATGGTGCAATCGGTTGCACCAAAGATTGGTAAAAATGCTCTTAACTGGGACCGTTGTTTAGTTGTGTTTGTGTTCGCGCGCTCCGCAGTTTTGTTGTGTAGCAGTAGTAGAAACCAGACTCACTAAGAACTGAGTAATATTTAATCAAATATTGTATAAGTATTTTTAAATACTATATTGTAGGGTTTTTAATAAATAGAGGTGAAAACGTCGCTCTTGAGCGTCCCGTCACAAATAAACCCTAAATGTACAGATTGAAATTGTTTTTTATTTCTAGAAGAAATGAAAAAAAATCCCAGTATATAAAAAGTTTTTCTAATTAATTTATATTACCTAAAAATTAAAATAATATATTCTGTGTTTTGTTTGGCATCACACCGTTAATAAGATTTGACAACCTCTTATTCGTGGTTGAAAAAATAAAAACTTTCAACTGTAGTTATTTTTCTGAGCGACATATCAGATTCGTCACGAACATAAGTGAAGATAATCTGATCTTGCCGATATCAGGAGCACCCAAACAAATCGCCCCTTTCTGTCAGTGAGCACATCCACCTATTGACCCTACGCACCTCTCCATTCAGAAGCTATTCCTGCGCCTGCGCACAACACGGTAGCGGATCGGAGGAGAGGGGCTCGGATTTGGCAATGCATCGCCATTTTGGCGAAATGTGTTGTCCTAGAGACGAGATGAGGTTTCGGTTTTTGTTTTTCAATCTGATGTAGTTGGTGATTTGCTGGAAACATCTTGGAGGGAATCTGTTGGATAAATCTTTTTTTATATGGATTATAAGAAAGATGGTAGTTTTGAAGACAAAGATGGCCAAATACAATATTTTGAAAATAATGAAGTTGTAGAAAATTATAAATATGAACTTTTTATTGACGAAGTATGCAAATACATATGTACTGGGATAGTTAGGAGTTAGGATAGATGTCTTCTATGACGAAGCAACATAAATAGAAATTTTATGATTGAAAAGATGAAACTTTATCGGATCCATGTCCCTGTTTGTTATGTTGCCCATTTGTTTTTTAATATTCCTTCAGCTTTCGATCCTAGTTTTTATTTTGGATCTAATGTATGTTATATTGGATAAATGAAGATATAATAAGTGATAAAAGTTGAAAGTGGCAAAAAAAGTTTTGATACATATTTTATTTTAATTATGAATAATTAAAACATTATTTTCTCTTTATTCAAACATTATTGCTTTCTAACTAATAATTTTCAGTTAACCAAAAGCCAAAATTTTAAATACAGTACGCTTTTCATAGCTTAAGAGGTCATAGGTAGTCATAAGAACCTCGAAACATTGATTTCTATACTATATCAGTATCTCTATGAGATAAAAAGGTCAGAACCATAAAACAAAATAACGCACGTTAAACGAAAATTCTTTTAAGAACCAAAGTTTTTGATACGTATAGAAGTTTATGATATAAAATACCAGGGTTGGCAAAAAACCGGGTTTTTAAAAAAACAAAACAAAAAAAACGGGTTTATTTAGTTTTTTTTGGTTTAAACCAAGTTTTTTTAGAATTTTTTTTATCAGAATAAGTTATTTTAGCATTGATGTTTGAAATTGAGTTGTAAATGAGACATTTATTTCAGGGGTTGTTTATAATTGATAAATGATTTGTATATTTCAATTAATTAATTAAAATTAAATTAATTTGTTTTAAAAATAATTTTTGTTTCTAAAATATTCCAATTTGAATACCTGATATTATTGTAGTGAATAAAAATCAGTGTTAATTTATCTTGGAAAAATGGTTGAAATAATCAAATTATTTATCTTAATTACAGTAGAACCCCGATTATCCGCGAGCGGATTATCCGCGGTGCGGGTTATCCGCGAGTGCCACGAAGAACATTTTTTAACGATGAGGGCAAAGTTTAGATGAGATTAGAGATATTTTAGATGTAGAGCAAAGGTTTCTGCTGTACTGTACAGATTTTAAAAGTTTTACATATCATGTTTTTTGTACAATAAAACATAGTTTTTATGCTGAAAATTTTTTTTCGTGTTTTCACCTCATTTTTAGTCTTTTTTCGGGTTATCCGCGATTTTCGTTATCCGCGGTACCCTTGCCACCCAATTGCGCGGATAATCGGGGCTCTACTGTATATTAGGGTGGAACGAAAAAGGGCCAAAAAAACTTTTTTCGAATATTCAATTAGTGATAGTGCGGAAAAGTTGCCTTTATATATCAGTGTCAATATGTGAAAATCTGAAATTGATCAAAAAATATCTTGAGGTGCCTCAAGAGCCTTGAAGTTTCAAAAAATTGTCACTTTTTCTACAAAACAACAAAAAAACCAAAGATTAAACACTTAAATTTTTTTCATGATTTTTTTATGTGAAACTACTACTATCAGAGATATAATGGCACAAGGTTTGTTTTTTTATCGCCCTTCATTTGGGAGAAATATTTTTTTAGAGTTACGCAAATATTGTAAAGTTGTTTTTCTTGCATTACTAGGAGACATAACTCTGGAACTATTCAGTTTAAAAACAAGAAATGGAGCCCATTTTGTTCATAATTTTATTCTCTTCTCTTTGTTTCCTTTCTTCTTGTTCCTTTCCTCAATTTTTTTTCACAATTTCCAAAAAAATATTTAAAAAAAGTTTTAACCGAAAAAAGTTATTAACCTGTAAAAATTTAATACCAATCAAGAAATGCTTTGAGATTATCACAAATTACTAAAAAATTGTATAATTATAGTTAATTTCAGCAATAAGTGCTTCATTAATAAACTTTTTCAGTTTAAAGTTTTCTTTTAAAAGCATTAAATACTTTCACTAAATACTGATCAAAATTACTTATAGATTGTAGTTTAAGTTAAGTGATTCTCAGGGGTCTGAACTGTATACTAAATATGAATTCTTAACAATTACGGTAAAGCTTTTACTGTTTTTGTCTTGTTATACCTTAGGAATTTTATACGTAGTTATGGTTCTGCTACAATAATTCAACCAATAATGTTGACCTTCAAAATTTTTTCCTTGATGAAAATAGTCAGTTCCTCTAGATTTTCGGTTGCTGAATACGAAAATTACCATTAAAATTCTCAATTGACTCACGATTTTCGGGGAACAGCCCCTCCCCCTTTTTACGTTTTTTGACAACTTTATAACTTTAAACTCGATTTTCAGGGTCAAAAAGCATTGTTTTAGTCTTCAAATTGCTCCCCAGGTAACAAGAAATGTTCAAATTAATGATGATAAATTTATAACAAATGGATAGGTTTAAAGGGTGATTACCCCCCTAAAAATACAAAAAATAGCTAAAAATTATAGAGGTTCCTATACGCTATTTTTTCGTCTTATTTTTACGCAATTCCCGTTTGAAGGGTCCTAACCCTTCCCCAAGGACCCAAATTGGATGACAATATGCAGCAATAATTTTTACTAAAAGCGGCTGAGGTGTTAGCCTCCCAGAAGCCCCCGCGGAAGAGTTCGGAACACTTCCAGAGTCGTGAAGGCGCTTGCCAGCTCAGGAATTAATATTGATGATTTTGATAAGATTACAAATGGACGTTTTTTTACATTTTGGGTCTATCCTAAGTAGAAACTATTCAGTTCTTTAAAAACTGACCGGTTTTAGGGAGTGAGGATTCCATGTTTCAAGATGTTAATATATGCACGGCTGTGGATAACAATTTGGGGGTCCCTTTAAAAACTGAGGGTGATGGAGGAAAATGGGTGTCATATTTGAATTCAGCAGATCATTTTACACAATAATAAGCTGAAATTCAGGTAGTGGCTTCACATTTTTTTGTACAGCACAGTTTAACTCCAAGTGCGGCATTGAATCCTTCCATGGGTGCTTTGGGGGCGCTCTCATCTTAACCGCTTTTAGTAAAAATCATTGCAGCATATTGCCATCAAATTTAGGTCTTTGGGGAAGGGTTAGGACCCTTCAAACTTGAATTGCGTAAAAATAAGATGAAAAAATAGCATATAAAAACCTCTATAATTTGTAGCTAATTTTTTGCATTTTTAGGGGGTAATTACCCCTTAAACCTATCCCTTTGTTATAAATTTATCATATTTTATTAATTTGCACCTATCTTGTCCCCTGGGGGGCAATTTGAAGACTAAAGCAATGCTTTTTGACCCTGAAAATAGAATTTTAAGTTATAAAGTCGTCGAAAACGTAAAAAAGGGGGAGGGGCTGCTCCCCGAAAATCCTGAGTCAATTGAGAATTTTAATGGTGATTTTCGTATTCAGTGACCCAAAATCTATAAGAAATGACTATTTTCATCAAGGAAATTTTTTCATTGTTGAAGTGTAATCGTTCTTTTTCTGTTTTTTGATAAGGGGTGTTAAAAACCTACTAAAATTTCGATTAATTCTATTTTTCTGCATGATTAAATTAAATTTTTAACTTGAAACTTGGTAGAAATGTTTATCATAGATAAATAAAAATAAAAAACTATAAAAATCATAATAAAAATTAAAAATAAAAAAGTTAAATTTTTTTTCACATTTTATTAAAAATTAAATTTTTTTGGGAGGGGATTGTCAATGATGCATACCACTGTAAAGAGAAAAAAATATCGTACAAAAGGAATCCAATTTCACGTTTTTAGGTTTGATAGTTCTAGAGTTATTGATGTTTCAATAATGCAGGAAAAACAACTTTACAAAATTTATTTGACGTTAAAAAAATATTACTACCAAAAAAAAGCGTGATAAAAAATGAAACCTGGAATATTATATTGAGAATAATAGTAGTTCCTCATAAAAAAATAATGAACAAATTGTAATGATTTTATCATTGGATTTTTTGTTGTTTTGTAAAAAAACAGCATTTTTTCGAAATTTTAAGGGCTTTGAGGCACTTCAAGATATTTTTTGATCATTTTAAAATTTTTAACTATTGATACTGATGGCTTAAGGCAAATTTTGCGCCCTATCACTAAACGATTTGACAAAATTCGTTTTTTCGTTCCACCCTACTGTATATATGGATTAATTTATGAACTTAAAAAATTTCTTTAGAAAGAGAAAATTTTATTTTTTAAATAAGAAGTAAAAGTGAAATGTAAACAACTAATGTTAATTGAAATTGGATAATTGATAAAGATAATTAATTTGATTAATTATTAAATGGTAAAATAATCAAATTAAATATATGGATTATTTATGAACTTAAGAAATTTCTTTAGAAAGAGAAAATTTAACTTTTTTTTAATAAATAAAAGAGAAATGTAAGCAACTAATGTTAATTGAAATTGGATAAATGATTGAGATAATTAATCCGATTAAGGAAATTAACGGTTTTTATTAATTTAGTAAAAAAACCCAACTGGTTTTTATCTGTTTATAAACAAACCAACTGGTTTTTAGTTTTTATCATTAAAGAAATCAACGGTTTTTATTAATTTACTAAAAAAAACCAACTGGTTTTTATGACTGACAAATAAGACAAATTGGTTTTATTAATTAATTAAAATCCAAGCCATATTTTATCAGTGAAAAACAGATAACTTTTGTGTTACTCTTTGAAATAATGCTTCATTTTAAAGGAAATTTATAAATGAACTATCTCTTGCAAAATATAATAAGTTTAACTTAAGCATTTAAGGTTAAGTTTAGAGAGAATTCAATAATTAAAACCATTAAATTAAAAGATTTCTGATTTTTAATCACCTTAAAATGTCAATTTTTTTATAAATCTGACCTTTTAATTTAGTGCAAAAGATTATACTTAATAACACTTTCTTTAAAAAATCCTGAAAATATTTTATAATTTCTAAAAAAACCAAAAAAACCATGTGGTTTTTTTGGTAAAAAAACCATGGTAAAAAAAACCATGGTAAAAAAAACCATGGTAAAAAAACCATGGTTTAAACCAATGGTTTAAACCAAATGGTTTAAACCAAATGGTTTAAACCGGCCAACCCTGTAAAATACACAGTATAGGATCCGTCAAAATCTACAGGTAAGAGACCTATTTCTGCATAAAAGTAAATTTATGACATCAGAGAAAAAAGAAATAGAATACCACAACCTTTCAGTCCAAATTTTCAAATACTATTACGCTAAATATTCATCCCATATACTTCATTCAAAATTTTGGACAGCAGCTTCACATATGATCCCTCCTAAACATCCCCCGGCCCACATGAGTTAATATCATAATTACTACAACAGCCTTCACATATGACACCCTCCTGGCACACAAGGGGGGCGTAGCAACCACATGACGTAAATTAAAACACGAGAATATTTATGTCACATTTCTTTATTACATACACCCCAGTACCTACATGCCCATTCCGTTTCAATACATTAAAAGCCACCTCATCGTCCATTCATCTGACCTTCATACCTCCCGCCCCTCCCCCATAACTCACCTTCCACCCATTCCATTGACTTCCAATATCCATACACCCCACAGAACGCGGGGGTGGTCGGTGGGATATAACGAGAACACCACCTGCCCGATAGATATCCCTCTCTGAATCACGGGCGATCGATCTTCAGCAGTAGAGAAATCGTCCGACTGACTGGACAAGAGGGAAGATGCACCCCCTAATTGTTGTGAGGTGTATTCCCAAGTGGGAGGAGATATTGGGACGAGGGGAGATGATTTTTGAGCGAGGATTGCGGAGGGATCTGTTTGATCTTCGGGTGCGGCCCTGCTTCCATGGTAGTCGTATGCGACCATTGCCTTTGAAGTGAATGTGGGGTGAAAAATTTTAAAAAGTTCAACGGATTTTATTTGCACGTTTTGTTAAAAAAAATTTTAAATGTACAATTATTGTTTCGAGGATACAAGATTGGGGCGGCTAAGACTGAAAGGGATTCATACTCCTCAATTCCCCACATTCCACAATGACTAAACTAAATAAGTAACAATAACAATAAGTTGTTATTACATAAATCTGTGCAACACACCACTATTTTTAAACTTTCAGTACTTCAAAGTTGTTTCTAATTACTTATGTTACCTCTTACTGTGGAAGAGTAGATAAACACACCCAACTCATACACCCCAGAGAAAATTTGAATTTGAATTGAATTAAAATTCATCTCTGTTAATTTTGGGGTGTGGCCTAAATTTCACTTCAGAATGACATACTTCAAAACTTTCTTTTGATTTTTTATTAATACATTTTATTGCTATTAAGATACTACTCTTATTTTTTATTGTATTTATTTCAAAAGAAATATACCGACGACTTTTATTAATATCTCTTTATTTGCACAGAAACTCACTGCCTTCCTAATAACAATTGTCGATCAAAGATGAAATTCAGTATAAAGTTAAGACCTCTTTCACCCCACCATTTTCCAGAGTAAGTACCCCATTCATGATTTTATCCTCGGCATTTGCCTTTATGAACCAGGATATTAAAGTAATCGAAAACATCATGGAGTACCAAATTTTCATCAGACACACCCACCTCGTTGGAGGGAAGGTTCTCCCTCCCTGATTGCCAGGGATGGAAGTTAACTCCCATCTCCCTTGTGGGTGGGAAGATCCACGTGAGCTTAGTGGGGTTGTGTGTTATGAGGGGGATTGGACCGACTTTGGTACAGAGGGTTCGTTTGATCTTCCGTGTTCTTTTTGATTAATTAGAAGTATTTTCAGAAGGGGGATAGAGTAGTTCTTGTATCAAAGAGAAGTGAGGGCGGGGGCTTAGGGATTTTTTACCTGATTCTTAGGGGAATCAGAAGGATGTGTTGGGGGTCAGGGAAAAAGGTGAGACTAACTTTGAAAGTAAAAGGAAGGACTCTCATAAAAGCAAAGGGGGTCTAAGTCTGATGAAATACAGTTGTGCTCTTATTATGTATGGGCATGAGGAAGTTCACACATGGTTTGTGGTTTTCGTGTTTGTAAAATTTTCATGGTTAAGTACATTTTTGAAAACTATGTAAAATATTAATGGTAAGTTTTCGTAGACAACAACGCAACGTGATATTCACCCTCCTGCCCAATTATCTGAAAAAGATCATAAAATATCCTAGAAATCGGTTTTGTTTAATAGTGAAGCTGAATTTAACTGGAATATCATTTATAAATTATTAGGCCTTAGGATTTTAAAAATAACTATAGAAACTTAAGAACTGATATTTAAAAAATTTTAAGTTATAATTTTGATAAAGTTAACTAGAATCAGTTCCTTTCTCGTCAGACAGATATATTTTACTTAACCATCGTAGTTATTTTTTTATCTTTTGAGTACAATTATATCCATGCAATTATATACAATTATATCCACCTTTCACCTTATCAACTTAGGATTTGCACATGTGTTTAACTCTTTAGGTGAGAGTAATCCTCACATTTTTATGAATGAACTACATTAGGCTAGGAAAAAATGCTAGTACACTTAGATAACTTTTATAACGGTTATAATTAAAAAAGGAAAAGCAAATATTAAGTAACAGACTTTATGCTAAGATTATCTTTTCCTGGAGTCATCTGTTCTAATAATTTAGCTTCCATATACTAGGAACTATGGAGTACATATATAATTCTTCCGTCTTTCCTTACGTATTAAATTTGTAAATTCAGATAGACGGTTGATAACTTTGAAAGGAATTTTTAATCCTTTTTAAAATATGACTGCCCAAAGTCTAACTATAACGGCTTGTCTCTAATTAAATACTCACAGTTTAGATAAAAATAGTTTATGGCAATAATTAATGTTGAGAATGAAGGTTAAGAAAAACATAACTTTGAATTTATCTTTATTTGTCAACATACAAATGAATCAATTAATTACTTCGTGTTTCTAGTTCAATGAGAGTAATGGAAATGTACTCGAGAATATTAAGTTCCACACACTTAGCGGAAAGTTATCTAAAAAGAGTTCCTAATGGAGTCGCTCTTAATTGCCTTGATGATTCACTTGACATTTTTCTCGTATTTGCACTGAAAAGGTTCAAAATAGGCGTTTTTTATTCATGTTAACAATGGTGACTATTATAAGTAGTGAACTTTCCCTGGCATTGCCTTAATTAGTATAGATTGAATTGACATTTCAATGAACAAGTGCATTAAAAACGGGAGACAGCTCACTCTGATTAGATTTGAATACGTGGTTATATATTTTTAACTTGATAAAATGTAAATAAAGCCAGATATAAAAAATCCTTTTGAGACATCAACTTTCATTTACTTTTTTGGTTATGGTGGCAGATCTCGAAGTTATGATGCGTTTTTCGAAGTGAAAAAAAAAGACTCAAATCGTAGCAACAAGTTTATTAATAGCTGAACTACGAGTACATTGTCTTTCAACTACACTGTAAAGGAGGTTTGAAAAGGTTTATCTCTAAACCAGTGTTTCCCAACCTTTTTCGGTCCATGCCCCACTAAAGCCTTTCCAAATTTTCCATGACCACCATGTAAGATTATAGATTACTCATTAATTTTGTAAAAAATGTAAAAAATGTAATATTCAATTTAAAAACTTAATTGGTTAACTTTTGAAAAAATCATTACACACATTTTCATAAAACTAGTGAGTTAATTTTCAAAACACAAATGGAGAACTAAATTTGAAGTGTAAAATAAGTTTAATGAAGGAACTTTTCATGTAATTTAAAGATTTATAAATCAATGACAGCGTTATCATATTAATAAAGTCATTGTGCTTCAAGAAAGATCCTTGAGCGAAAAAGGGATTTTATGTCAGGTTCCGTTTTGGTTAATTTTAATCGCAAACCCCTCGTTATGTGATACAAATCATTTATGACACTTAATCCACATACTGCCAAATATGAAGATAAAAATGGTAAGTTCTCTAGCACGTTTTATTGAACTAGGATACTTTCTAATTGTGCCCTCACAATAAGGCTTAAATTGTTGAAATTGAAAGGACCTGTCTAAATTGAAAAGAAAAAATATTATAGCTAAAACATACTGATGGAAAAAAATTATCACAGCATGTTTTTATTCATCTTAACAATATACAGACAGCTCACTTAAAACAGTTACAATTAAAACATAAAAAGTTCGTTAAAATATTTAAAAGTGGTAAATGAACTATGACCCTTGATTTTTGATATAGTGAAGGGTTCCAAGTTTTACTGAGTGGTCCACGAATATTTCTGACTTTTCTAGTTGGGAACCATTGCTGTTAGAATAAAAGAACTCCTCCAGGCCAAACAGCTTTCCGCCACCAAAGCATTAACTTATTTACTACTTCCAGATTCTGATTGTTTGTTTATTTAATAAACGCTTCGGCAATTACACCAGGAACGCCCGGCGGTTCGGGAAACGAACCATCTTCGGCAATTTTCTCTCAGGTGTGCGCATTCTCGGCTTCTGTGCATTCCACAACCATAAATCGTTTGCAAAATAAAAAAGATAATGATAAAAAGAAGAAGAACGAAAAACCCCATCTCTGTCCACCCTGCTGCATGACAGAACGCTCATTCCCCTGTTGAGATAACAACGCAGTTATTATCTCCACTTAGAAGGAGTCGTTTTTCATTTCGAACCTTCTTCTGCCATTCCCTCCTGACAGCACCGATGACCATCTCTACCTTCCGTCTTCTCTGTTTTTGGAGAATCAGATAATCCGCGTCTTGTCGTAAATGAGTCTTGTGTTTAGCGTGGGTTTGGAATCCTGTTGGGAGATTGTTTACTGTATTTCAGAAACGTGAGAGAGAGAAAGGTGTTGTGGGAAGAGAATTTCTTCAAGCAGTCTTTTGATAGGTGTCTTTATGATCTAAAAAATCATCAGGAGTTGATTCTCTGTTCATGGTTTCGTGAGTGTCCTTCAGTAAAATAATAGGGGAGAGGGGGGTAGAAAGAAACTTCGGTTCAATTCCGTTATCTGCCCTGTTAAAAATCTCCAAAATATGCAAATGAACTTTTTAAAATGAGTTTTATATTGATGGTAACATTAAAAATTTACTATATTAGCTATAAATATATTACTATACTTAACAGCAACGTTTCCTGAACCCAGTACGTCACCACGCGGAAGGAGAAAGTGAGTTAACACAACGCCTGTTGGGTTGAGGAACTTTTTTCGGTACGCAAATCGTGATAAAAAGACACTATTTATACATTTGTTTAACGAAATAATCGTATTCTAAAATTGACGTTCTTCGTGTCACTCGAAATTCAGACACCGCGATGGGAACTACTTTGTTCGTTAGTGACGTCGTAGGGTCACGTTGCTGTCTGTCTAACGTTGCTGTCTAGTGTCTAGCTGTCTCTTGACAGCTTAAACACCTTAACGATATTTAAAGGGAGGGATAACGGAACTGAACCGAAATTTTTTATTTTACCACTTTTCGTCCTAATAAGGCAAAAAGTATAAATACAATAACTTTGAAACTTGCTTTACATCAAATAAACACTACAAATGCTACTTATTAATAATTAAATAAATTGTCGTTCGACGTAATACCATCTACTAATTTAAGTCACATTTTCCTAATGGTTTCAATCATTTAAACTTTTCAAAATGAATTTTCGTCCAACTTTTTTGAAACAAAAATATTGTAAAAAAGACCATCTTATACTGAAGGGACTTCGGAATATTTCTTCCGTAAATAAATTGAAATTGATTGAGGGGGATAATGTCACAAAATTATAACTAATTGAGATAGTTCCAGTTTAATTTTATGGCATTAACTTCATTCAAAACACACAGATGATCCAAACCAAAAGAAAATACACATTCGGCTGGAATTTTTATTAACTTTTTTAATTATCTGGAAATTAAATGACAACCTTTAATTATCTATAATCTATATGATAACAAATTGAGAAATCGTGAGTGAAAGTTTGCTCAAACGATTTTAAGAAGTTGATTATTTCTGCCATCTTAATGAGGCTGTAAAATATTTTAATACATCATTCACACTATACCCTTTCCCCCCCAAATATAGACAGTAATTTACAAGCATTCTTTAACACTGAATTTTCACTTACTTAGTTTTGAACAAAGATATTTGTTCACAGTATTGGCGAATCGATTGGTCCATTACTCTTCAAAATATTTGTTATAGGACGTCTCGCATTTTTACGCAGATCCAAATAATAAGCGAATAGATTAACACTGCATCGAACGAAATTTCTCAATTTAGCTTCTCCAGACGAATAAACTCTTTTAGATTCTGCGGAAAATATTCCCCTCTCATCTTAGAAGAATCTCCTAGAACAACAAAAGATTCCAAAAATTGATTTTTCGATCCAGACACATCATCAAACAAACTCAGCAAGGAAGCCTATTTTAACCATACCTCAAAAGGAATAATGGGGAAAAAATCAGGAAAACTAACAAACCGGAGAATCATTGTTCATTCTAGACGCACATGGACTGTCTCCCGTGAATAATTAAAGTCCCTATTTTTGATATCCCTTATCACGTGACTCAAAAATGATTAATTGGGTCCATGGACGCGCGCACCATTCATTTTTGAAAGTTGTGTCACAATTCGAACCGAATTTTCTTTTGTTCGACCTGCTGTGTAAAAAGAATCATTCTATTATACCGCGAAACAAACCGTACAAGTGTAATGGAGATTCCGCTGCAGAAAATGAAAAATTTCTCGATAGCTCATTTTGTTCCAATTTCGAATTTTTTTTTTACCCCCAGCGTTTGAATTCCGTTTCCCCTTTTCATTCCATTATGTCAATTTATAAGTCAACTGGGAACAATCGTGGTTTGATATCGTCTGTCGCTGTTATCGAATCTCACGGTGAGTCGTATGTCATCCTGACAGGTATAACGAAACAGTTCTATTTTATTTTTTCCATTATTATCGTTTTATGTACTGTGTTACTTCTGTTTTTTTTCGTTATTGTTATTATCTCCGGACGGCAGTTGCTCCTCTACTGAATTTTTCAATTCCTATAATTTAGAACGAAGCTGGGTCGATTTTCCCGCTCTTTCTACCTTCTGTGTTGCCACTCTCGTCTCATTAATTATACCTTATCAGATGTCGTTTGTTGGAAAGTAATGTAGATTCTATTTGAACGATTTCTGTGCTTTTACTTTTTCGTTCATTATTCTTTTGCTTTTTATCCTGCTACGTATGGCAACACCGACAAAAAATAAATAAATGCTGGTAGCAAAATATATGGTGGGTGGGTAAAAAAGAGATTGAAAAATAACGAAAGAATGTTGTTATACCTAAGAATAATAAGTTTATTTTTTATTTCATTTTTAAATACTGTAAAAGGCTTATTGATGAAATGATGTTTTGCTAATTGGATACGATCAGAGTAAATTGAAACTCTGATACTTTGCGATGGGATTGTGTAAACATTTGGGTTTCTCTTTCTCTCCTTTGTCTCACTCGTTTCGGAAAGTCACTTTTTATATTATTATTTTATCATTCAATTATCTCTCGTTCAGTATCTCAAGAGGCTATAAAAAATTACTCAATCAACTTTTGGTACTTTAAAATTGGCGATTTATTTATTTATTTATTCATCCACCACCATACAAAGTCCATTTGCATGGCAGGAGCAAAAGAAAAAAACGAACACACAAATACAAGTAAAATACAAATGTCTATACACTGTCAATAAAATCATTTTTAAATTTAATGAATTTTTCAAAGAAAATGTCACTGTAATAACCATTAATTTTTAATAATTAATAGTTATACAGTGACTGTAAATGTCACTATTAATTTTTTTTATAAACTGAATAATTTTTTGTGTTTTTTATCAATGTTTCGAATAAAAACGTTGAAGTAATGTGATTGTGTTTCTTGTATTATAGTTTAGGTAAATAAAAATTATTTTTTAAAATTTAATACAGTCTAAAATATCATTATTCTTCATTTACCCTGCACTACTTAAAACCGTTCTCTGTGGCAAAATTTAAAAGGGAGATGTTTTCTTTTCCATATAAAAATATTTTATTTTAAGTGTAATTACAGTTATAAGTGGATTACACTTATTAAACATTATAAGCGTAATCCATACCTTATAGGGCTATTCCATATGAACAGGGACATGATCAAGAAAAATGAAAAAATAAAATAATAAAATTTTCTAATTATTTTAGGGAATAATTATGCACTATTGATCTAATTGTGTTTTGCATTGCTTAAATTTTGTGTAAAATTATTTTTATCGGAATGTCAGCATTTAAAGTCAATATTTAGAAATATTTGTTTTAAAGGTTAATTTGTTAATGAAAAATGTATAGTTTATTTAGAAAATTAAAAATAAATTAATTAGTTTTTCTACTTTTTTGTTCAATATACTCATAAAATTTATAGTAAAAATGAAATAAAGTGTTTAAATCAATTTAATTATATTTATATTCATGAATAACTGAACGCTTATACACATGTAGCGTGAGTTACGAAGTACTGTAGCGTGAGTTACGAACAGCTCTCTATATTTTATTTTATTTCTGATTTTCTTAAGCATTCCCAGTAAAACTGTTTGCTATTTTAGAATAAAGGAAGTATATTCAAACACCTGACAAGCATATAGAATTATTGAAACACTATTTAAGCAGAAAAACAAATTTGAATTTTATACTCATAAATCCATGTCTTTTTCTTGTAGCGTGAGTTTTATACTCTATT
This sequence comes from Tetragnatha versicolor, assembly GCA_024610705.1. Classification (NCBI taxonomy): domain Eukaryota; kingdom Metazoa; phylum Arthropoda; class Arachnida; order Araneae; family Tetragnathidae; genus Tetragnatha; species Tetragnatha versicolor. The sequence goes on along the minus strand of JANDEH010000002.1, from coordinate 30,674,130 downwards.
TTAATTAATATTTAAAAAACTAAAATTCTTAAAAGATTCGCAATACTTATTTTAAATTATTAACATAAATTTCAATATGCATGGTTTTTTTAGAAAGAAAATAATAGTTATTTCTATATTTAAAAATTATTTGAAATTGCAATTTTGAAAAAAATGTAGCGTGAGTTACGGTGGAATTTCCCTATAATGTTTTTACACAATTATTTCAATAACTTTCTGTATTTTAAGTATGTTCTATCTCAATAAATAAAGTTTCTCAATCAAGTTTAAATTCTCACAGTTATGGATTACACTTTACCATTTATTGGTTGTGAAAAATTCCCCAGCGTCCCTTTGCTAGTGTGTTTTAGTAGTACCTCTCTGCTCTTACGTATTCCTTTGATTTTAGCATTTTCTTTTCTACAGCATTTCTTTGCTCTTAAACATCTTTTTTTATCCTTTTATTGTTATTCCTATAACTTTTTATCATCATTTTATTGTTAAGCATCTCTCCAGTATTCCTTCGCTCCTGAACATCATTTTCCCCTTCAGCATCCCTTTGAATATCAATATCTCTTTGCTTTTTACGGCCGTATTCTGAAGCCTCTGGCAACCTGTGATCAGGATCTCTTAGCACAAATCAGCTTGATTTGGTATTCCGAAGCACCTTAATCAGTTGACCACTGTGTGTTAAGAAATCAACGCTCAGAGCAGTGATCTAGGTTGGATCACCAATCAGAATCGAGTCTGGCTGGAGCTGCGATTACGAAACAAAAAAACATGGCGTCGTCCGTCATCAGCTATCTGCTTAAATACACTTCACGTCAATATAATCGAAATTAGATTAGTATTTTAGAAATAAAATATTTTTGATTCACAGTATTCTTGAGGTGTGATTTGTCGAGTACAATGTTTATTTAAATTATTATTTCTAGTAATTAAAGTATTTTTCCTCTGTTGTTTTGTACTTAAATTTTCTCCTGCCGCTTTCGCTCCGGTAGCTTGATGGTAAAATACTCGGCTATCATACGAGTGGCCCGGGTTCAATTCCCGGCTGCCGATACAATTTTTGATTAAATTGATTAAGATTTAAATTTAATTTTATTCATCAGGGTCATTTTTTTGATGGTAGCTAATTATTACTACTAAATTCTGTATTATTTTACAAGATTAAATTATTTACCGACCGAAGTACAAAACTGATTCAATATTTCAAGTTCCCAATAATTGCTTAATTTGTTTTATCTTAAACCTAATCTAAAGGTTAGAATATAGAACTCCAGAATTATGTTAATTAAAAATAAGAGATTGTTTTTATTATTTTCATTCAAATGCAAAAATAAAATCTCATCAGCTAACTACGGTGCTTTATTTTTTATTTGAGTTATATTCAAATCTAAATTGGATTCCGTGAAGCAAATTTCAGAAATGCGAATATTCTGATTACATGTGTTATGTTTTATTTTGTATTACTCAAAACTTCAAGTTTCATATTCTTTAATTAATTTTCATTAAAAATCATTGACTTTTGAAGTACAATCCGAGTGCTTTTTATGTCGTACTTTTTCGCAATTTTCTTTCCTATCAAATTCATCAATCAAAACGATCTCAACCAATCACGATTGAGCTTTTTATATCGCCAGCGGTTTCGCTTGTTCGCCAGCTCTGGTGTTTCTGATTCACTTTAATCAGTTGACCAAGGTGCTCAGACTATCAAATTTACCAGATCAGGGCTTTGCTAATATTTGTGAATCAATTGATCGGCTGTTCAAGTGATTTAAATCCAAAAGCACAGACTACGGCCGTTAGTGTTTCTCTTGGCTCTTATAAACTTATCTCTCTTCTTCAGCATCAGTTTGCTCGTTAGCATTTTCGACATTGATATTCTAGGACTCTCTTTGTTTATATTTTCTCTAGGTGACAAGTAATTTTTTTAAGTGCAACGCATACCTCAACCCCTGCGATAGGTTTATGCAGGGCTCGATTTCTAAAAAAAGAGGTACCGGAACGTTAAAACTGAAAAGCCAATACTTTTTAATACCTAAACTTAAGCATTTATTTTCAAATTTAAATTTATAAAATAAATTCAAATGTGTTGTACTAGATTAGGAAGAGTGTTCTAACTTAATTATTGTGTAAGCGATGAACTCTTTATACACCTTTTTTACAGTGAGTTATACTTTTATTCCAACGGGGTGCCTCTTGTAGGAGGGACGGTGAATGAACCATTAGTGTTGATTACACTGGGGAACAGCCAAATGCGTAAAAAATAAAGAGAAAAACCCTGAAATGCAAAAAAGGAACGTTATAAAGGATAGAGGTTATTTTAAGCTTTTCTTACTCTTATTTTTTATGCAATTCCTCTTTAAAAGGTCTTAACCTTTCCTCAAGGACCCAAATTTAAAGAAAATAGGCAGCAATGATTTTTACTAAAAGCGGTTGAGGTGTTATCGTCCCCGAAGCGAAAGAGAGTCTTCCGAACCCTTCCGCAGGTGCTTCGGGGGCGCTAATGCCTCAACCGTTTTTTGTAAAAATCATTGCTGCTTATTTTCAACAAATTTGGGTCTTTGGAGATGGGTTAGAACCTTTTGAAAAGGAATTGCGTAAAAAATAAGTGTAAAAATAGCGTAAAATAAACTCAGTCATTTTAAGGTTTTTTTTGCGTTTTAGGGGGTTAATAACCCCTTAAACCTATTCATTCGCTAAAATTTTTCATATTTTAGAAACTTTAACCATTCTTGTCCTCTCGGGTGTAATTTAAAGACTAAAGTAATGATTTTTGACCTTGAAAATCGAATTCAAAGTCATTAAGTCATTGAAAAACGTAAAAAGGGGGCGGGGCTGTTTGCCAAAAAAGTTGACGTGATAGAAGAAAACTAACAACAGTTTTCTAATCAGTGTGCCCATTGAACTCTAAAACTGCCAAAAATCGAAGTCAACAGAAATTATGTTAAAAATTGTTCCCCAGTGTTATCAATGAACCATTAGTGTTGTATATTTTGCTAATTTAAGGAATATAATGCGTAGTTAAAAGTCCTTAAATGGTAGAATTTAAGATGTCGCAAATTTTCTTTGCAAATTTGCCCAGCAATCTGACAAATCTATTTGAAATAAAAAAGAATCAACACCGGAGCGGATTGTGGGTAGTTTAAATGGGGGTTCACAATCATGTTTTAAAAGAGCAATTAACAACCGTACAATCAAATCACAAATATTGTTATTTGCAAAAAAGATAAAAATGCATTAATAATGTTTTTGTTATTTGAAATATGCCTTTTTTGTATTATTTTGGTAGGATTCTTACTATTATGAACTTAATCTGAAAATATGTCCGATAAGTTGAGATCTAAGTACAAAAAAGGGGGGCATGGGGGTTCACCCCCAGAAAAATTTTGGAAATTTAACAGTAAAAACACGGTTTTTAATTCCTTTTAGGACTTTTTTTCGTACATAGAAAGGTATCCGCTGGCCTGATGAATGGGTAGTAGTTAGGGGGCCGTAGTTAGGAGACCCCTAAAATAGAATTTAATTTTTTTTCCCAAAAAGAGGTTCCGGAACGCCGTTCAGGCTGAAATCGAGCCCTGGGTTTATGTATTTTCACTACAACATTTCTTTCTCAAAACGTAATGCGTATTATTTATGTTAATTTTTTACAAGCAAAAGTAATGGAAAAACTAAGTAAACGATAGATACTGTTGAGTAAGATTACTTATTAACCTTTGCCTCATTGCCTCTTAAATTCCTACGCAATCCATCTTCAACCATTCATCTTTAACCCTTTCACAAAATAACAACAATTCATTGGACAAAACTCTCGCCTCCTTCAGCAGACACACAACAAAAATTCATTGGCGGTGTAACTTACTACGTTTGGCGACGACGGGCTTCCGCGTACGGCAACCCCTCCAGACCTTCCCCTCCCCCTCCGACCAACACTTCGCTCCAAAAGTGATGCCAGCAGATCAGAGCAAACTGCGCCAGAGTGCGAGCAAGAGGCACTGGTACTAGCATACAACCAAACGCTCCGCTGCCATCGGCTCGGAAACAAACAATTAAAGCGTGGAAAAAATAAAGAACACGTTAAAATAAATCCAAAGCGATGACGGAAAACGTTCCAAGGATTGTGTCGCGATCGTTCTAATATGTGACTCGTGGATAAATGCTTCTTTTCTGGGTTTTCTTTGAGTGCGTTTGATATTTGATTGATTGGTCTTTTGATTCTTGATGCGTCCAGATTGTTCAATCAAAGTGGTGTTATTTACTCTATTTTACAAGAGTGTCGGGCTTAGAAACTGATCTGTGGGCCTGACATGGTTACGAAACCCCAAGAGGATATATTACAAGGTAGGTGTGTGATAATGTTATTGTTTGACTTTGAAGAAATACACGTGAAATAAAAGGAATAAAGATGTACGACAGTTCGAGCTAAACTATGTTATAATCATAGTATTTTTCAATGCAAAAATAGTGTTCACCCTGATTCTCATCAGTGATATGCTATTAAATAGAACTCTCGGGGGTCAAATATTGTAAAATTATATTAGGGAATCTAGAAATGTAATAGATTCATTGAGAGTCACTAAGTTCAATACAAAACGGTCTTTATTTAATAGGAATTTTTTCAGTTATTACAAAATGCAGTAAGTTCTGATCATAATCATCAAATAGAATCAATTATCCCCTTCATAGGCTGTGCTATTTATTTTTTCTGATTCGTCCAATAGAGTTCAATATTTTCCCGGCATTTAATGGTATGACCGATTCAAGTTCAACTCGGTAGGAATTTTTTTTCCATTTATCTAAAAAGGAGAAGTAATCTTTAATGCACAATTAAGAATTTAGACGTTAGTTGATACACAACTTTTAACTAATCGTAAAGATTGGCACCAAGTTAGCATACATCTAGCTTTTGAGAGTAGTTCTATACAACTAATGATCATAGTTATGATCATATTAGTTCGTAAAAAAACTTCTTTTTATGTGTTATCTCCTTTTGAGTTAAGATAAAGCCGTGTCGGGAATTAATGCAGTAAAGGATCCAATGTCGTTAGGATTTATAATTAAATTAATGAATAAAAGAAACCAATTGATAAAGCAAAGAAAATGAAGAATACTGAGGTATGAATCCTGCTAGCATTTCATTCACATGATATTATCAGTACATTAATAATGAATTCTCAACTTCAGTTAAAGAGAAGGAACTAACTAAACCAAATTATTTAGTTCCACTATAGCCAAATAGTTTCTCCAGCAATCAATGGCGATGTGCTAAAATGCAGTCTTTGAAAGTTCGACTTTCATCTGACGTTTCAATACAATTTCTTTTCCGATAAATGTTAGGTAAAACTTGAGTCTGGCATTCTTTGCCTATCTCTATTGAAAGTTGTTTCTTCAAATCGACATTCGTGATGAACAGAAAGGGATAAATAATAGTATTTCTCATTTTTCGCCGTCCCCTTTACCATCGATTTCCGATTTATGTCACATTGTCCCACAAACTAGTTTTGCGTGACTTTGAAAGTGCTGAGACTTAAAGCTCTGTTGTTGATCATAACTGGTGATTTGCCTGAAATCGGAAAGTTCGACCGGTAAATCTTGTGTGATAAAAAATGATTCGAACAAAGAGTCCTCAGTATTTTATCCTGTTAAATTCCTTTACAGAAAGGGATGGAATTCATGTGTATTTTTTCATTGAGGGTTTTACATGCATGAGATTTTTACTGTAGTTTTATCTTCGTTTATTAGTACTACAATTAAACTGAATTTGCTATTCTCTTGGAAATTTAATTAGAACAGTTTTTCGAAACCTTATTAATAATTGTTTTTCCCTCTTCTAAAAATGTCATTATAACAATGTGAAGAAATCATGATGACAAAGGTAAATGAACTCTTACAAAAAGATCCCCATTCATCTTATTGTTCTATTCTCATCATTATTGCATTAGTCAGTTTTAAAAGATTGTTTTATTGCTTAACCTTCTGTTGGGGCTCTGATTTTGTTTCAGTGCTCTTTTTACACATTTTCCCTTTATAAATCTTTTCAAATTGTGTCCTCCAAAGCATGCACTATTGCGATACTTCTTTTTATCTCACAAATAAAGAAGATGGAATATGGAACTAATTTTCAAATGACTCAATATCCCTAAAACAATTTTTTCTATTCCATTTAATTCATATTTTGAAAAGCAATTGACTAGTTCAATTTTATAATAGAAAAAATCCAAAAATGTTCCGTTTTTTTGAGGCTATAAAAAGTAGATAATTTTACGTCATACGTTAGCTATATACTTTTTACAAAAAGCAGAATTACCTCATTTATCGATTATTCTACCCATCTTTTGTTGTTTTGGAGTATATTCTCTTACGGGCCTTACCTGTTTTTCCACATAAATATGATGATACGAAGACGAACAAAGTAAGAATTTTTTGTCTACATTCAAATCTTACGTACGAAACGCATTTTGAGTTTTCTTCAGATTTAATTTTTAAATACCGTATTTTCGCACGTATAGTCCGCAGACACGATTTTATGTAAAAAAAAGTTTCAAAAATCGTCAGATAGTCCGCACCACCGGATAGTCCTCGGGATATACGTCCGAAATTACGTTATTTTATAATACGGCAATATTAATGTATTTTAGGAACAAAGAACTAAGTATAAATAGAAAAAAAAGTACTTACTAATAAACCTTCAGAAATAAAACGCTAAATAAAAATATGATTAAGAGCTGCTTCAACTTTGTGCCGTCAGCACAGCAGGCGAGCATCACTGTGAAATGGGTCTTTTCTTGACCAGTTGTTGTTATTGATACTGTTTTCAACGATTTTAACCGTGAAAAACCAGCGTATTATCCGCAGCTTCAAAAATTCGCATTTTAAACACAGATAGTCCGCGGACTATACGCGCGAAATTACGGTAGCAACCAACGTCTCATACAAAGCTTTCCAAGTTTTCCTGATTTATTTCTATTCTTTCCGTAATAATCCAATTTTGTGATATCAATATTCTTCACTGATAAAGTAGATTTTTTTCCATATTATTGACGTTTTCCATACTGAAAAATTTTTAAATCAATTTTTCCAAATATCCAAGAGTGAATTTTTATCGTTTATTGCTTATGGCTATCAACCTTTTTCTAGATACTTGAATTATTTTAAACTTCACAGAAATTTCTTGTTTACTCCATACCAGAAACCGTGCAGCGCGTAACGAGGGTTGCAGGTTTAACTAGAAACTTCCAGATTAATTTGCCCCATTTAGCTAAAAAAGACTGAAAGAAAAAACACACAAGTGGGTAAAGAAATGTGACCAGGGGAAAATATCCGATTTTCCAATTATTTTCAAATAAATGGGCTTTCTAAATTCAAGATATTTTTTAGCCTCAAACCATGTTTGGCTCATTATATCGTCGTACATTGTCGTAACTTGCGTCATTTAATTTTTAACAAACCAACTTAAATATTTAATTGCTGACTACATTGTTACATTTCTATAACCCATTAAGGTCAGTTGCCCATGGCGTTTCTATAAACAACAGGTTATGTCCCACAAAATATCACCCAAAGAAGTCATAAATTCGTATACCCTCAGTGTATTAGGTTAACTCTGACAGCCTCTAATTTCTTTTTGGAGAATGGCATCGGTGACCACTGCCAAATCGATTTGTTTGTTGCGATGTTTCGATGGTAATTGAGTTTCAGTATTGATCTTTTGAGATGCTGGTTTACGTAGTCAATCAGGTTAAAGCTGTCGAGTCCTGGAGTAATACTGTGACTGGCCTAATGCATTTTCAATAATGCTTTTGCAAAAAGGCGGTCTCGAAATCTGCATACTTGGGTTTGCAGGTATCTGCTGTAAATGAATGGTTTTGAGTTGTTTTTGGCTTGGAGGATTCGATTTGTTATGGCTTTTCACAAATGCGGCGTTAAAATGATCGAGTGGGTTCCTTTCTTTTGAAGGAAACTGTTATAGGTTGTGGAAAGTATTATTAGTATCCACTGTTATAGATTTATTTTTAAAAACATCTAGTTTAGATAGTTGCGCTTGAAAGACGGAATGGATTGAATGGATAAATAGTTATAAGAGAAGCTTTTTTTATTTAAAGCTTTCCGAATTAAATGGAGCATTTAAATAATAATAGTGGGTTTAAGGATAGAATTCTGATGAAATTAAATAATATATATTTCGTTTTTGCGTATTAGCTTGTCTACCGTCAGTTTCAGCCGCACAGATAATGAGCTTTAACAACTATAAATTTTCGGATTCAGTGGTACAGCCGACGGGATAATACGTAAGCGACAAATATTTTTTCTGTGAAAGCATTGATGTCTTGTTCTTGTTTAATTCCCTTGAACTCAAATGAATTTTTCTGTTAAAAAAATTTCAGACTTTTAAAAAGTATTACAAAATATGATTCAATGAAAATTAAAACACAAATACAAATTATAATTCAATGTTAGTTTTTAACCATGAGAACACATATTAGCAAAAATATTGAATTTCATAAAGATTATTACAATCTTTTAACTAAACTAGGGAGCTACCGCCCCCTGCTCGCTATCACTCGCCAACCCCCGTTAACTGCTGACGCTGATACTTAAGGATCTCTTTGCCATCCTCACAAAACACAGCTCACAGCACTTACTCATTTTATAAAACATTCTTAAAACAGGGGAACTACTTCTCTGGGGTATTCTTTCAAAATAGGGGAATATTCATTCAGCGGCGAAATTTTAACAGTTCCTTTATGGCAATATGAATTGGCGGATCGCCATTTAATTCCAAGAAAATTAGTAATAAAGCAGTGTAAACTTTCTTTTACCATTTCCCCAAGGTAATGTTTTTCTCACACAGATCCATTCAGAAGCACTGAAACATCTCCGGAATAAATTTTACTTTCTTAAAATTTGTAATGATTTTCATTGATTGTCTGTGAAAAATGTATTAATTATCGTAAACATCACGAAAATTTAGAATTTTGCTTCATGAGAACAAATAAACATCGAAATTGTGTCAGTTTCATAGCAATGACACGAATGTTCTGACTTTCGATTTTTATCTTTATTTATAAAACATTCCCCCGCCATATCTAGTTTTGCGTTTTGGCATTATAAAAAAAAGTTACCTTTTACTACCTTAAATAACATAACTTGCAAAAGGATATAAAAATAATTATTATTGTAATAAATAAATGCAAAAGTTAAAAATTTCTGAAAGCGAGTTTATATTTTATTGTAAATATAGTAATGATTAGGTTGCCACAACGACAAAGATAAATATATAAATATGAATTAATTATTTAAAAATAAAAGATAAATTAATTATACATTAGTTTTAAATATAATTAAAATCGTTTGAACAGCAAAAATATAAATATTGTTAAAAAGAATCCAATATATATTTTTTAAATTAGTGTGATAAATAGAAAGATGATTATTTAATGTATTTGAATGTTAAAAAACCAGTGAAATATATTTTCAATTGTTTTAAAATTCATAGTTTCTTGCTTTGTAACTGCGACCTTATCCGAAATCTAAAAAAATGGAAATATTTTAAAATTGAGATTTTTTTTGAAAAATCGAAGGGCTTACTCGGAAATCCGGAAAGAATTCGGACATTTTGATACCATATATGTGTCATTTGGTTCAGTAATTAAAAAGCCTTTCTCTGGAAACCGTTCACCAAAAACTTTTTTTTAGAATAGAGAGATATTTGTAACTTTAATGCGCTTAATTTAAATTATGCACTCGTTTTTATTCAAAAACTGTTTCACTAGTAAATAAAAACCCTTTCCTTGTTCTTTTACGCATGGATTTTTTAACTAGTCTACCATCTTGTCTTCCTTCCTTATTTTTTATCTTAAATCCTCGTTTTAAGCTGCTGCTTCCTTTACACTGTCTCGTCTAGCTTTGAATAGTTTTTTTGCCAGATTTAGCACTCCATAAAAGTCTAGTTTGTTTGTTTGAATGCGCTTAAAGGGAAAATACTCCGCAAAAAAGCTTTTGGCGCAGTGAAATAGATGCTGTTTTCTAAACTACACTTTAATTTGTTGGCAACAGTTCAATTTAAGTCTTGTGACGATTTATTCTACCCATATAGAACGTTTTTACACCAGTTGGTTACAAAATATCTCGACGACTTGTGTTGTATAGTTTTATGCTTCATCCGGTATTTATTTTTTTGCTACGGTTCCAAAGAAATAGTTTTTTCTTTTCTTCTGAGGAAAACATGGTATGTTCAACATTCAAATTTGACAACTTTATGATGGATGAACTAAGTTTCCAACTATCACATCATAGAGTAAGAGCTTGTTTTGGACCTAGAAAAGTTATTTTAACCTCATTTTTCACCAGGATAGAAGAGAAAATCTATAAATTCATATGCTGGTCTATTCTGTTTTAGAGTCCCTATTTTGGTGGAGTAGACTTTATTGAAAAAATTTAAGTACGAAACCACGAATTTTCTTCTGATAAGTAAAGTTTGCTTGTACTTAATAAATCTATTGTTTGTTTTTAACAAAATTCTATATCCATTTTCATTCAAAATATTATTTAAATTATCGTTCCCATGCACATTTTAATAGTTGTGGAAGGTTTTTCTTAACACATCAAAGGGGTTAAAAAAATAGGTTCGGTTTATTTATAAACTAAAACTATACGTAATCTAAAAATGGTGTTAGTGTGAAATTGTAAGGGAAATTCAAACAGCTAAACTTAGTAAATGAAAGGAGAATTTCACCATTTATTGCTGGTTAAGCGGACAATAGGTAAAACTCACATCTCTCAAGCGTCACCTCCAACCGTGGACCGTCAAATATGGTGAAATTCTCCTTTCATTTACCTTGCCCTTCTGGAATTAAATCTGTCCTAGGAATGCCATTGTCATTCCAGCAGATGAGTGGAGGACTAATCAATGGTCACCACTTTTTCAGTTATAGTCGGCTAGACTAGTACTTGCCCTCCTCTCTCTTGCGTTACCATCCTATACCGTGCTGATGAGTCCTAACAAGGACGAAACCGGTCCACGGTTGGAGGTGACGCTTGAGAGTTGTGAGTTTTACCTAGCTAAACTTAGTGTTTGATTATCTATGATTTTAAAACTTTCCTACTTCCGGATTGTGCTATTGTTGTAAGTTAAAAAAATAAATTTGTTTCTTTCTCCTTATGAAATAAAGGAAGATAAAATTAAAATAAATAATTCAAAATAATAATGTAGTAGTAGTGTATTAGAATAATTATAATAAGCGTGTATGAGGGATAGTATTCAGTGTAAAAAATTCGTTATTTTTAAAAAAATATTTTGGTGGTTTCACGATATTTTTGGAAGAAAGGACATTTTCTTCAAGCAATATCCGACGTTTTTATTACATTTTTATGAACGTACGTATCTGTTACTCTTTGTTTCCAGATATATGAAAAAATAGAGGAGGTTTTTTACACTATTTCATATCGAATTTATTTACCATTATCCAATATAACTCTTCGACAATCATGTTTGCTTTTTACATGTATTATTTTGAACACATATTTTCTCGAATCTGCCAGATTGAGCACGTCATAATTTTGAAAATTTATTTAGTCCTGATGAATATAAGATAAGCATTAAAACAAGTTGGATATTTCGAGTGAAGTATACTTATTTGCATTGTAAATTGCCTAATTAGGCAAGAGTCGGAAGCGACTCGGACTACTTGGGCACTGATTGAGACCGAATCCAGTTTCCAATAATCATCCTTAGAACCGCTTACACTCTAATACTCTCTCTACCATGCCAACATGATCTTAAAGTGGTTAAATAGTGGTTACCCACATCAACCCACATTAAAAGTGGTTACCCACATCAAACATCGACGTCCCTGCTGACAAATGAAGCCAGCAGCAGGACCTCTCGTCCACCTTCATCTCTCAACCATAAATCGATCCGGACCCGAATCGATCTTACTCACTCACTCGATCCATCTCGGAAGTAGTATTACTCTTACCCATTAGAGAGACAACAAATGAGTCGAGTGTAAGCATATTTCCCGGGGGCCAGGGTATTTGGTCTGTGCCCGGGTTAATTCGGAGCCGCTTCAATTAGGGAATTTGCCGCCTGCGGGCCCAAATGCATGCTAATTCCAGAAGACCCTCCTCCAGGAGTTTCAGGGCTCCTTGCAAGACGCGGGGTCCGGATCAATATTGACTTGTCCGGGCGGCCGGATCCGGAATTCCTGATGCGCTTTTGTGTCTTGGGACGGATTCCGAGGTGTTTGAGTTTGTGCTTCTGAATTTTTGAGTTTTAAAAGTGGGTGTTTGAGTTATTTGGGTCGGCTGGTTTCTTAGTAAGATGGATGGATGAAGTCTGGTTTAAGGTCGGTTTGGTAAACCGGGAGTTGACACTCGGTTTTCGATGCCGGAGAGGTTTAGTTTTGTTCTGTGGTATAGTATTGTTGGAATGGATTGTGTAAAATAACGGTTTATGTAACTAACAGTAGAGGGAAGTCTTGCAAATTTAAAGGTTTTAGTATTGGAGCTATTGTGACATGAAATTAATATTCACCGACACGGAAAATCTACTTGTGCAAAAGCTACTTGAGGAGAAATTCTAAAATTATGATTTAAAAGTGTGGGGCAACTTAAATGTATTGAATGTCTCTAATCAAAATTGTGAATAATTCCAAGATTTTTCTTTATCCCTTGAACTATTGTTCTGAATGAACTCCTTTAATTTTAAATTTTAAATGATTGTGAATATTTTTTGTTGGTTCATTCAGTTTTGAAGTGTCTTTGTTGCATTGTTGTAAATTGATAAAAAAAATATCCTTCTCCAACTACACAAATGCACAGGTAGTATTTCTTTATGATTTGTGGTAAGAGTTCTTAATGATATTGATACTTTTTCATTACACATCAAAATAGTCAACTCATTGCATTATTCTACTGATGTTATTAATAATAACATTATTATATTATAGGTTTTAAATTTGATGGATATTGTTTCTCACAGAGCCTGATTTCTGGGAGGGCATTCGGGGCACTTGCCCAGGGCCCCCGTTCTAAAGGGGCCCCCAAAAACTAAGAAAATGTGCTAAAGCTAATAAAAAAAGGCTTATAAAATTTGAAAGAGTGTAAAATAAATGTATTAACTTATGAATTAAAAATCAATTAAGCTTATGAAGTTTTTAAATAAATAACTTTTACGAAGTGTTTGCACTTAAATTAAAGATGGTTTCGTTATTTTAAATCAATGAATTTAAATTTTACTTTAAGACATATCGGGGGAGTGAGTCTTTTGCCCTGGGCCCTCAAACTTGTAAGTCAGGCCCTGGTTTCTCATAAAACATTTCTCAAATAAAACCATGTTATTATATAACATTTTCTTGTAAATTATGCCGCCCAATCGTCAAACCGTCAAATTTGGTAACGTATACCAAATACTTCAGAGTTTAGTTACAATCACTTTCTTATGCTTTCGAGGTTTACTCTTTTAATTTCAGGATAATTCTTCTTTAAATTTATGGATTTTAATTTTGCAAGTTAGAAAACGAAAGGTTTTAAAAGTAAATATTGTATGATGATCCTTAGGGGCCATTCATTATTTACGTAAGGGTCCCGAGGGGGAGGGGGGGTTGGAAAAATCTCTACATACCCTTACTGGGGGGTGGGGGGTCAAACCAATTCTTACGTAAGATTTTCCTAGTTAATATAAACAAATTCCAGTTATTCTAATCAAGAGATAATAATATAATAGTAACATGTAGTTGACAGCAAGAATATTACTTATCTGTTGAAAAATAAAAATCTTTGATTTACGTCAAACGAAAAGTTTTCTAACATTCTATTGTTTTGAAAAACATAATGGAATCTTACGTAAGAATAGGGGGGAGGGGTTTGAAAAATCTTACGTACCCTTACATGGGGGGAGGGGGGGGGTCAAAAATTGCCAAAATCATCCTTACGTAATTAATGAATGGCCCCTTATCTGCTTCCCACAATAGTTTTTAGTTTTAAACGATGACAATATAATAATGATTAATGTATCCAAGTTGTTTTCACATCTTGTTGTTATCTAATCTGGGCAATAAATTGTGCACTATAATGTAAATGTCTACTAGAAAGTTAAAAATAGCGTCCATGTATTAACAGCCTTATGGGGAAACAACTTCAAAATTAGTGTTTCAGCTTGTTAACATATAACTAATGAATGTAGGTAAACGTTTAACTTGTGCTGTGTGATTTGATTAATGGGTTAGTAACTTTTTAACCGAAACAAGTAGTCTTACTTTGATGGTTAGTTAAACACTGAAGACCCTTCCACAGAGTTCCCATTTATAGTAACTGTGACTATTTCCTAATTGGGTGTCTTATCCCAAAGCAGTCATTACTTAGGCATCAGTCAAAAATAAAGAAGGATTCATAAGTACATTATGAACCACTAGAGCATTAGTTAATTTATTACTGTTTCATCGTTCCTTGAACTTCGTATGAAAGTGTACATCTATTTACGTAAAAGAGCCATTATGTTGTAATAAATTTGAATTTTTTTCTGAAAATTATTATTTTTCACTCGTATAACTTTAATTCGGTTGTTCCCATATCATATTCCTCCAATATTTGAGACAGTTAAAAAAATTAATTTTGGTTGTAACCGGTTACTTTTTTTACCTTTGTGTGAGTGACCCCTGGATCCTCCATTATCTAAACTTTTTATGTATCCAATTGTAAATTTAGCATATGTATTTAAGCTTGCATACTTATATTAGTATTCTACAACTCAATAAATAAAAATTTATTTCACACAATTCATGCTGAATGTTTTTCTTTTGTTATAAATTTGATATATTTTAGTTAAATCCTATCCTAGTGAAATAAACTCATCTCTCAATGAGAAATTCTTCACTAAATATCTCGGTGTTCACAATATTTTAGATGACAAACCCGCTGAACAAACCGTATCACTAAATCAACAATGCCATCATGGCATGCCTTATTTCTCTAACTTTTCTGGAGACATAAAAAACGAATTATTTTTACCGTTCAGTTTTATATCGATAAAACACAAAACTGGGGATTGCTGCATTTATAACTTTTTTTAATCCGCAAGCTGCTTATTTCAGGCAATCCTGTGTCAAATGTCAATAGATTGGCCACTTAGAGTTGATCTTCAATAATAATAATCAAAAATGAAAGAGTGTTATGATGCTCTTAAAGAGGCAAAATGTTTTAATTATCAACCGACACAGACACTGTCCTTGAAATTCGCAAGCTCTGAACTCCAACCTTTCTCCTACTCGATTCCCGAAAAATGTCCAATTCCCCAACGTCGCTCCCAACCACATCTCCATCAACGCCCTGTAAAAGCTGCTTCACCTCACACACGCCTGCCCCGCAGTGAAAACAACTACAAGCAACCCACTTAAAACTCCTCAAAATCCACTCCTCGGCGTCTCTCTAGCTAGCTGCTGCTGCTGCTACTAGTATTTACATCGGAGGAGTGTGTGAGCCAGAATTAAGTAAATACGCTCTATCGATTGCATGTACGTGATGAGATCTCGCAATGAAGTCTTGGGGATATTCCGCGGGGCTTAGCGTAGCGAAGTTTCGGGAGGGTGATGCGCTTTTAATATGCGGCGTTTATATTCTTCTGAGGGGTTCATTGATTAAAGGGGGTGGGTTTCTGAAAGGAAGGAGTTTGGGTGGGTTTTGGCGTTTTTGTTGTGGAGTTATTGTGTGTAATTTTCTTTTGTGTGGGTTTCTGTGGACGGAAGATGCTGCTTTGTTGTATCGGATGGATGGCTTAAATGTATTGTATTGAGACTCAATTGAGTTGTTTTTGAAGGTACATAGTTTGATTAATAGGCGATTAAATTGTAAAATGGGTGACTGTGACAGAGTCTTAAGTAGTGTCTGTGGAAAATTGAGGATGTGTTAAGTAAAAAAATTGTCTTTCTAATTATTGTTTTGAAGAAACATGCTGACTCTACCCATAGGTTCTTCACTAATGTAAAAATTTAGAGAAATTTGATAGTTTTTTATGAAGACTATTTCCTTTAGAACCATAAAAATTAAAAGGAAATTTTCCTTTAACATTTTCTTTGTATTGCATTTATGTCTTTAATACTTTAATCATAAAAACTGCTGATAACTTTGTATCAATTTACTGTGTTATGAATTGTGTAGTTACCCTTTAGACTTGGGTTCTCCCAAATATGGATTCAACTACTTTTTTCTACTTCTTTTAAGGCTTTTCTACTCGCAGATGGTTTTGTTATACAACTCTTCTGTCACCTCTCCTATGTTTTTGATCCTTTGTGTACAATAGACAGCGCAATTTAGAAAATTCGAAGTTCAATTATTAAAAACTTTAAATTAAAAAAGTTAATTTTATTAATTATGAGTTCTGAGGGTTAAATTTTTTTTAAATTATCCATGAATTTAAAGACCTTTGTGAGTAATATTAATTTCACTGTACTTAACTTCGTTTTTAACTATATTAGATTTATTATAAATCATTTAAGATATTCTTGCATATCGCTTTACCTAAGTATTAATTTTGAAAGAACTCACATTTGTAACTTAAATGTTTCCCATTTTCTCCAATATTCACTCTTCTCTCCCGCCAAAAGGTTAGCAGACCACTGCTTCAGCAAAATTTCCTATTCTTCCACCTTTCAATAAAACATAAAACGCTCACCTACTCATCCATTCTGTTTAGACAAGCAAAAACAAACCCCACACCTCGGAATTTCAAAAGAGATTTTCCAAGTAAGGGACATCCACGCTTCCCATACATTTTTCCGTCCCATCGGCCCGCGGGAAAAGCGTATCGTTACCCCCTCGTTTCCGGGCATTAGGGGAACAAAAGCGCACCAAATCCACCCACAGTGCAGCCTCATCCCCCTCCTAACGAAGTCTCCAAAAAAGATGAAAAGGACAAGAAACGCGCGTGTCTTCTGCAGAAGCAGCCCCGTAACAACTCGGAAAGAGAATTTCAAGAGGAGTTGAGTTGTAGGACCGCCGCGGGCAGCGCGAAGACACTTCCCCAACTGCCTCTCCTTCCCATTTCAATTCTTTTTTTTCTCTCTCGAAGAAACCCTTTTCTATCTTTCTCGACTGAGTTCTCAATGTTTATTTATTAGAAGATAATGGAGTTTTTAAAAGGGATTTTTCGGAGTTATTTTTCCCTGTCTGCTTCCAGGAGATGTATGAAGGAGTTGAAAGTATCGCCGTTTCTTCTTCTTCTTCTCTTTTTCCATTAAAATGCCCATTTCGGTTGTCACCGGGGGTTGTTTTTGTTTCTTTTCACGAGACGATGAGGTGTCAGCTCCTGGAGGGCATGGAATAAGTGGGGATTGTCATGAATGTGTCAGCCGGAGAGCACAACGCTTTTCGTTTATTCTGAGTAATTTATTTACAAAATTAATTTGAGTCTGAGTTAATAGTTTTTTTGTCAATGAATACTCACTCGTCTTGACTGTTCAGGAATTTAAAATAAGGCTTTACGTAAAGCCTGAACAATTTTAACGTTGATCCGATTGCGGTCTTATAAAACTAGGCAAAACTCGCGGACCAAGACGTTTGATATCAATCTAAATCTACTATAAGTAATTAAATAATAGAGAAAAGAATCATTTGAGAAAGAATAACTTTTGTTCACAAAATCACAAGTGGATCATGCTTATTGGTTTCATTAGCATTCATAAAATTGATATGCTTTAGAGGGGAAAGTCGGACAAAGCCGGGTAGGTGGACAAAACAGGGAATCGAGCTTTATTCCTTGATTACACTGGGGAACAATTTTTAACATAATTTCTGTTGAGGTCGATTTTTTTTGCTGTTTTAGAGTTTAATGGGCACACTGATTATAAAACTGTTGTTAGTTTTCTTCTACCACGTCAACTTTATAAGATACGGGGTAACCCCCAAAATGTGCATAAAAGCAAAATGAATGTCGAATTTCAGGGTAAAAACCATTACTTTAGTCTTTAAATTACGCGCTAGAGGACAAGAAAGGCTAAAGTTTCTAAAATATGAAAATGTGTGGCAAATGGGTTTAAGGGGTAATTACCCCCCAAAAATGCACAAAAAACATTAAAAATGATAGAGGTTATTTTACAATATTTTTCCTTTATTTTTTACAAAATTCCTCTTTAAAAGGTATCAACCCCTCCCCAAGGACCCAAATTTAATGAAAATAGGCAACACTGTTTGTTACTAAAAGCGGTTGAGGTGTTAGCGTCCCCGAAGCATCCGCGGAAGGGTTCGGAAGACTATCTGCCGCTTCGGGGTCATTTTCAGGGTCAAAATCATTACTTTAACTATTGAATTACATCCGAGAGAACAAGAAGGATTAAAGTTTCTAAAATATGAAAATGTGTGGCAAATGGGTTTAAGGGGTAATTACCCCCCAAAAATGCACAAAAAACGTTAAAAATGATAGAGGTTATTTTACAATATTTTTCCTTTATTTTTTACGCAATTCCTCTTTAAAAGGTATCAACCCCTCCCCAAGGACCCAAATTTAATGAAAATAGGCAACAATGTTTGTTACTAAAAGCGGTTGAGGTGTTAGCGTCCCCGAAGCATCCGCGGAAGGGTTCGGAAGACTATCTGCCGCTTCGGGGTCATTTTCAGGGTCAAAATCATTACTTTAACTATTGAATTACATCCGAGAGAACAAGAAGGATTAAAGTTTTTAAAATATGAAAATTTGTAGCAAATGGATAGGTTTAAGGGGTATTTACCCCCTAAAATGCAAAAAAAAAACGTTAAAAATGATTGAAGTTATTTTACAAGACCTTTTACTTAAAGAGTAATTGCTTAAAAAATAAAAGAAAAAATATTGTAAAGTAACCTCTATCATTTTTAACGTTTTTTGTACTTTTTTGGGGGGTAATTACCCCTTAAACCTATCCATTTGCTACAAATTTTCATATTTTAGGAACTTAGCCTTTCTTGTCCTCTAGCGTGTAATGTAAAGACTACAGTAATGGTTTTTTACTCTGAAAATCGAGTTCAAAGTCATTCATTTTGCTGTTTATGCACATTTTGGAGGTACCCTGTATCTTAAAAAGTTGACATGATAGACAAAAACTACAGTTACTTTTGGACTCAGGGGCTAAAAGTGGTTCAAAAACAAGTTCTAAGTCAACGAAATTGCTGTTCCCCAGTGTTATTGGTGATATATGGCTGAAACTTCAAGAACTACTTCCAGGCATGCGCCCTAACAAAGTCAAGTGCAAAGAAAGTATATTTACAAACCCGTCTTGCTGAGGGAAGCATTAAGAAGTTTCACCACAAAATCTTATAATTTAAGCGTCTAACCTAACACATTGCTCTACCGATCTAAAATCTTTCGAATTTAATTTAGGAAAGTACAGCTTATAAATACCTCATTATTATCTAATTATTTTAAAGTTTTAGTTGGTGCCTTGGAGTTGTTTGATCAAAGCTAGAATAAAATTTCTTCAAAATGGCATGATTGGACAAAACCGGGATGATGGTAGTCGGATACAACCAACAAGGGGTGGGCACGCGAAGCATGCAGCAATGTGGAAAAACGAGGCCCAAATTTTATTTGTGATTTTTCTTCTTAAAAAATTCCTACAAGTCCCTTAGGCTAAAATCTAAGTCATAAGGGTGTAATTTAAATTATTATTTTTTTATGAAAATTTTATGTAGATTCAAATTCCATAATTCTATCTATAGAATGTAATACCCAGCAAATTTTCTCTCAATAAATAATGTTTTTGCTAAGTTACTATTTGATTTTGATAATTCTACCATTTTCCCGGTTTTGTCCGACTAGGTCGGATAAAACCGGGACTTTTTACTCATATGAAAAATGTGGTTTTCTGATCTATATTTGCTATTGGTTATGGTGTATTTGGTATTATTTTATTCATAAGGAGCCAATTTATCGTTTTAGCACCAATTTTGACTGTTTTGATAGCACATTAAGTGAATGATAGGTCCCCTGATTTAGGCTGACTTTCCCCTATTGGTGTGGAGATTATGCACCAGACAAGACAAATTAAAACGATTTTAGAGCATTTATGTAAGACACGGAGGAAATAAAAAGTCCAGGTTACGAAAGATGAAAAAGGAAAACAAATACAAAAATAAAGAAATTTTTGATTTTGGATTTCTAACATGTTTTTTTTAAATGTTGACAGACGAAAGGGCAATAAAGTCCTTTGATTTTGGAACATTTAACTTACACTTTTTTATTAGTTAAGAAATATGTTCTTTCTCTATTTGTGATGTAATTGTTTTTCAACAGGTAGGCTAAATAGGTGAGGGTTAACATTAAGGTTTTAATTGTTTTTGTAATTTTCTAGTTTAATGTCATGTTAAGGTATGTAGATATTCTATGGTGAGATTATTATTTCTTTTTTGTTTTAGGTAAGTGGATTCTATTGCATTGTGTTATGGATAAAATATACCTGAAATATTCAACTAAACTGGAAATGTTTTAAGGTAAGATTTCATTGGATTAAGAAAAATAGAAAGAACTTTGTTAATAATAATAATAATAATAATAATAATAATAATAATAATAATAATAATAATAATAATAATAATAATAATAATAATAATAATAATAATAATAATAATAATAACAGATAATAATAATAATAACAGTTAATAATAACTGTTTAACAGAGAAGAGTGTTTAAGATAATACCAGCTTTTCTCCTTAATTTCTACAGGAAATATAAGTAACGCATTATAAAGCTTTAATTAGTGTAATCAACGTCACACTTCTTATTTATTTAAGTTAAAGCCTTGCAAAAATTACAGATTCTATCCAGCTATGCTGTAATTCGAATTCCAATATCAGCAGACAAATTCTAAAATGAGACTGTGGAATTAATTAATAAACTTATTAGTTTTGCTGATTACCCAACCACATTTTCGTATCGCGGTCGTCAACAAGGTTTTTATAATTAAAAACGATACATCAAAGAGTGATACAGACCAGTCATATTAATCATCTTTGTCCAGTTATTATAATTAACTAGTTCAAACCAATGATTGATGCAAATATCAGCCCGAAATTAAAACACGAAGACGCGAAACAACATCGGTGTAATTTGCTAATGTTTACCAGTTGCTTATATCACGTACGTGTTGTGATCGATTGCATTGGTTTGCCATTTACTGTCCCTTGCCCTTGAGCTAACAAAGTTGATCAAATGTTGCTAAATTTAGCCACTCGTTTATTGAACTCATGGCTGACGATATATCTCTGACTAGTTTTCTTTCCTCACTAACTATCAATGCTCAGCCATGCTTTTAGTAGACTAGAGTTGCGTATAGTGTTAAAGGTAGGAATGTGTTGATAGTTATTTGGTTTATAATACTAGGTCAGAACAGACATTCTATAGAAGTCATGAATGATATCAATAAGTATATACGATGGAGAAGTTGCATAGCCGATCAACAGTAGTTTTTACCTACAACTTTAATTCAATGTAAAAACTGGTAAAACTATTTTTTTACGTTTCCTTATAAATCTTATAATATAATTTTTGAAAAATGTTAAATACTTCAGAAATAAGATATACTACTAAGAAACTATACAGATTTGTTTCTCTTCCAAGAACAGTGAATGGATTGATTCCATTGTCTTTATTATACTACTGAAAAATAATACATTAACAAATTTCCATATAAGTATTTATAAAGGATGTGTGTATTATTTTTCAATAAAGTATTCATCAATCAAAACCAATGACATGACAAAGAATTATTGCTTTCATTTTATGATACATTTACTTTAATACAAAGCGTTAAATTAACAATTACAAACAAAATATACAAATTCCCAAAGTACTTTAAGGAAGGAATCACTGTTGACGTACAAAAATAATTACTTCGAATATTCGAAGATAAATTCCTTATTTCCCCCAATTAACAAAAGCAATATTCATTTGATCACTTATTATATAATTTCGTTTAAAGCTTTCCTTTTTGTGAACTTTTTAAATTCTCTAGGAATGTAGATTATTTATCCACATATTGTTCAAAAAATATAATTTCTCCGTGACCCGAAGATATTTTTCATGCAGAGTGTTAAAAATCAATTTGGAAAATGAAACAGTGGTTAAAGGTTTATGATAGCGTGTGTTGTACCTGTGACCATTCGAAATTATTTTAATATTTAGATAATATGAATTCATAATACATTATACTACCTCTTAACAAAATTAGCATAAAAATGCTTAAATTAAAAAATAAAGTAAATAACATATTGCAAATTATATCGGCATAAAGAAATAAAGTTGAAAAACAATTGACAGTTTCTCGGCTATCCGAATACAAAAATTGTACCACGTAATTTTCAAAATTTACCAAACTTTTACAAGGTCAAAACTATTTACAATCGTTCTTTACAAGTCCCGAATTTTCTTATTTTAATTTAATTTTTTTACCATTATAATAACTTCATTTATTACTTTGACTGTTACGGAGTGTAAACAAAACTGAACTAATCAACAAATTCTAGTCGTATAGGTCTTTTAATAGTTAGCCCAGGTAAACAATCCATAAACTGAGCAAATAAATAATAAGTTCTCTTGCATTTTTAATTCCGTGTTTTCCAAATGACAGGATTTTTTCTTTTTTGAAAACCAATGGTAACATTTAGCTTTTTAAACCAGCCACAAACAGTCAGTTCTTAACAATCGCAGGAATTACTACCCCCTTTCGAAAATAATCATGGGAACTCGCACACCTGTGAGAACTGCTCAGTGTTGGTTAGAATTATTGATCCCGCAGAAAACAGCATCAAAAAGCACCCAAATCAAAAATAACAAGAGCCCGCCATCAACCCTAAGCCGTCGGTTTAATTTCACCTCTCCACTTCCCACGGACGTTTAACCAGAGATAGTTGATAGCGGCAATTAAAAACCCGCGTTAATTTCTTTTCCCGAAAAATAATAGTAAAATGATAATAAAGCCGGGCGATGAAACCAAAAATCCCTTCCTTAAATAATCGCGATAAAATAATAATTCCGCGTTGAGAGCGCGGGGTGCCCCAAAAATAAACTTATCTCCTAACCGAATTACGCATATCTTATTAACCGGTCCTCTTTTGAAAAGTCCCTAATTTTTATACGCCCATGAAATTTAATGTAACGTTCGGTCTTGTTTCTTTTTTCGTCGCGGGGAATTATGGGATACGCGTCGTCGTTTGCTTTTTGTTCCCCGGATTTTATCGGGAGCCGCCGGAAGCGACCTCTGGTGGCAGAGGGCGGAATGAGGTCTCTTCTTTTTCGGATGAGGATGGAAGGCCCTCCTCCGTTGGTTTTCGTTCCGAACGTGCTACTGTTTCTCCTTCTTTTTCTTCTGGGGGCCTCTCTTCTTTTTCTGTTTCTGGGAATGAGTCGGGTATTAGGTTGCCCTATTTAATGGCGTAATTTATAGCGTGTTTCAGGCGGATTTTTTTTCTATTTATCCTGAGGCGGTTAATCGATGAAAGTTGGTTCTTTGGTTGGAACTGGTTCTGTTATAATGCGCTGAATTAAACATCCGAGGTTTCTACAATGTATCGTAGCTAATTTTTAGGTGGAAGCGGTAAGGCCATTTTATTTTCTTGCCTAGATGTCGAACTCTCCTCTTCCCTAGTTATTTCTTTTTTAACGAGTGTACTACGCGGCGTGTATTTGGTGGTATTTGTTTTCCCCTTACACCCCTGTATAAGTAGTTTTATGTTTTAATTCACTTTACAAGAAATTGAGTGTATAAGACTTTATTTCCAACCTTAGGATTCGATTTTTCCTAAGGGTTCGAGATTTCCAAGATATTTATTGAAATTTAAGTTTAAAAAAATAAAAATTCACACTCGAAAAGGTATGTCAAAACATTTCTGCATTACGTGTTTCCCTTACATTAGAACTGTTATCCATATTTCTTTGCCTTAATAATTGCTTCATATCCATATAGATTATTTTCGTGAAGTTAAGCTAAATACAACACAATTCATGATTACGTAATGCGGTCTTAAAAAATTCAAACACGAGCCAAACATCATAATTACAACCCTCCCCAACGGCACAATTCACTTTCCCAAACACATGTATTGGACTTCGTCCAAAACCAATTGCTCTTACAAGTTACAATAAGTACAGACTAAATGCTCATAATATTGTAATAGTTATGATTTTCCCAACCAAAAGGCACCAACTAATACTACTTTCAACTACACACGTATTATATAGTATAGTCCAGGGTAGATAATTTTTGAAACAAAAAAAAATAATAGTAGGATGAAACACATTGGAAAAGGAAGATAATATAACAAAAAAGAAAGGAAAAATAAATTACGGCCGATCTGAGGTCGGGAAAAAGAAGGGGGGGTAAAAAGGGGGTTTTTTAGAATAAAAAACGGTTTATCTCGATTTCCGACAAAACTACATGTCCTATGGAAAAAATTTAAATAGCAAAGTTATAGGTAATAAAAAGATCTACAACTTTTGTATTCACACTTTTTTCACATAACCTCAAAATTTATGTGAAAAACTCAAATAATAAATTTTTTGGTTTTTTATTTTTATCTTTTACAAAAAAAAAATTTTCTTCACGAAATTAGGTGAAAACTTACCTTTTGATGTCCCAAATACACCTTAATTTTTTTTATTTAAAATATTTATTTTTTCTCCTTATTTTGGCTTGATATCGAAAAAGCACCCTAATTTTCATTCGAAAAATCTCACGTCAAAATATCTGCTTTTTTAAAAAAGTTGGTGGGCTTTTTGTTCGTTAAAATCTCTACTTTCTGATGGTGTAAAAAAATATATACATCACTATGGTAAATGTTCTCAGAAAATGCAAAGACACGAAAAAAACCCGAATCCGAAATTTTTTTAAAATCAGTATGTACAATTTTGAGCTATGGTAAACGCACCAGTACCAGGGCAGTTAAGGAAAATTTTGCATTCAATTTAATATTACTCCTTGGAAAAACAATCAAATGTCCGGCTACTACCACCTAATTAAATACCTAAAATTATCCTTAATAACATGTATGTTTTTAAAAATTATTTTAATAAACATTAAGCCACTAAATTTTACAATTTATGAATTTACTCCCATTGCACCAGTAGCCGTTCACTTTACCCCAATATCTGACCAATGCATGCACCATTATCAGTCCAGATAAAAAAACATATTTTTCGACTTTAAAAATTCTATTTTTCCTCAAAAAAATCTTAACTAACGATTAAAAAGTGAAACAAAACACCTTTTTTAATGAACTATGTTTAATTTAAAGGGTTTTTCAAAACGAAATTTTTGAATATTTGAAACGAATATATTATATGAATAGTTTTAGTCTCCTTGATGGCATTTCTTCATCGGCAAACCTTCCCGATTTTAGTGGATCTTCGAAATCTTCAAGACTATCACAGTCTTCGTTTACAATAATATTTTTATTCTGTATTGGTTCTTCATTCACAGTTTCATCTTCCTCGTAGGTTTTTTCTTCCACATTGGAGCATTCAGTACCATGACAATTGGAGCATAAATGTGTACATTTTAAGCCATGTTTTCGGCAGCCACATTTTAAATTGTTGCATCCAGTTTTGCAGCTGCAGCAAAAGGTTTTGAGCAATATTTCTGGAATTAATTCATTTTCTGTAAATTTGGGCATAACTCCACGGTGATGTTGCTTCCAGCCCCAATCTGTTGCTGTCAGTTCTTTACCCAGCCAAGTTTGAACTTGATAATATGCCCTGTAACAATGTTGTACTGCTGCTCCTTCTGTGGGTGGGAGATTTGCCAATATGAAAGATGATTTAATTTTTGCCAATTGATATTTTCGAAATCTTAATTGATTAAGCGTTATATTATCATTTTTACATTTATAAATAGATTTGATTAATTGTAATCCATTTTTTTCGACATCTTCTTTGTTTGCATCTTTTTTTATAAAAAACACTGGCCAAATTTGACAAATTTTTTTTCGTCTGATAAGGAATTTACGATACTTTTCTTTCCTTTTCCGGCAAATCCAGATGTTGTATCGCAACCAGAAAAACAATGCAGAAATGCAACGATATCTTTGAAGGATTCATATTTGAAACTATCAGATGTGAAAAATGTATATTTTACATTTTCAGAACCTGGCTTGAGAAAATAAATGTCCTGATTATTTGAATTTAATTGATTCAAAAGAACCAAAAGATCAATATCTTGACCCACAACAATGACAGTTTTATTAGTGTCTCTGGCAATTTCTTTGCATTTTCTGAGAACATTTACCATAGTGATGTATATATTTTTTTGCACCATCAGAAAGTAGAGATTTCAACGAACAAAAAGCCCACCAACTTTTTTTAAAAAGCAGATATTTTGACGTGAGATTTTTCGAATGAAAATTAGGGTGCTTTTTCGATATCAAGCCAAAATAAGGAGAAAAAATAAATATTTTAAATAAAAAAAAATTAAGGTGTATTTGGGACATCAAAAGGTAAGTTTTCACCGAATTTCGTGAAAAAAATTTTTTTTTTGTAAAAGATAAAAATAAAAAACCAAAAACTTTGTTATTTGAGTTTTTCACATAAATTTTGAGGTTATGTGAAAAAAGTGTGAATACAAAAGTTGTAGATCTTTTTATTACCTACAACTTTGCTATTTAAATTTTTTCCATAGGACTTGTAGATTTGTCGGAAATCGAGATAAACCGTTTTTTATTCTAAAAAACCCCCTTTTTACCCCCCCCTTCCTTTTCCCGACCTCAGATTGGCCGTAATTTATTTTTCCTTTATTTTTTGTTATATTCTCGTCCTTTTCCAATGTGTTTCATCCTACTATTATTTTTTTTTCTTTTTTTACCATTTTCAAAGGCTTCTGCACTGGTCTAGTATGGAATGTGCACACTTAAAGGAACGGGTTAATTGGAATGCTCTTTAAAGTCCTGATCGAAGTAATGGCGCTTAAAAGTGCATGGGAGTGTGCCAGGGTTGCGAATGATCAATCTAATGACCCGTTCTAAACAGCGAAGTGAAATTTAGAAGCCGTTCATTCATCGGAAATTATATCAGACTCTTTGCTTGGTCGTACAGGTATGAATTACAAGGCGAGAAGTCAAGGAATGGACTTTTTATGGGTTGATCGATTGGGTGATGCTGCGGTTTGGGTCCGAATGATCAAAGGCAATAAGGGACCATTCACAAATTACGTCGTTTATTTATGGGGGAAGTCTCGTGTATGTGTGCAACACAAGGGGATATTGTAACGTGTGTGATATCACCTTTTAAATTTGTTTTCACTGCTGTTGAAAAGTTAAAGGGGCTTTTCTTGAACTGCTGGGTACACTAAAAAACAACTTGAGATAGATGCAATATCGGTTTTTTATAGCTCTACCCAGGCAACTCGTTCAATATTCATCCAATTTTCGTCATGTATGGGAGTATGGGTCACATGTCGCTATGTATTTCGTTTACTTTTGGTAACAGTTACGTTAACTGTCAAGCATATTTTATATATGAGCTGTGTTGCTAGGGTATACATAACGATATATTTAAGAATCAAATAGATACTATATCCAACATAATTTGTGAATATTTCAGCAAACACTCTTTGATAGTATGTTCCTATATTGATTTATTATTTATTACAAACATCAATAATATATAATAAAAAATACATGAAAAATATTACTTATTACTATCTCCTACGTATCGGTATACGTAGGTAATCATAATATAGAAAATTTATATACTTACACCAATAAATATATCCCTCTCGTTCATCATCAAAAAAAACATCAGTCACACTTAAAACATTCATTTAAATAAATATTTTGCCGTTATTTCTAAAAGCATCGGTTTTTCCAAACCTAGATTATAAAATGAGAGCGCTTTGTAATGACGGTTCGCCCAAACTAGAAATATGAGTATGATTCTGATTGAAAATACGTGACATCCGAACAAAAGATCAAATTCGAACTCGAAGCCATCAGCCGGGAGTCTCCCTCCCAATCCCCTCCTGCACTTTCGCTTTTTGGAATACCTCCTTCCAAACCTTATTTCATTTTGAGTCAATAGCGGGAGAGCACTCTTAAATATTGCAGCACAAATCTGGGTCGAACAACTCCAATACTCGGGCCCCTTCTCACCGAGAACATCTGCCCTCCCATCCCCCTAAGTTTCGATTCTCCCCCAATAAATATTTCCTTCTCCCCCTCTCTCTCCATTCGAATGTGTTCTTCTCCCCTCTCTCTCTCGTTCTAATATAAAATTCTCGTATCGCGTCTTCAATTTCTTCCAATTGTGCGTTGCAAGGCAAGGAGAGGACTGGCATTTCCCGTTGTTTGTTTTATCCCGGCGATCTGGTAGTGAGTTATTCGCCAGGTTTTGATGTGACGGTGTGCCTGTGTTATTTGCGTTCGTAGAGAAGTGGGTGAATGCACTGGAGAGAGTGCTCTTGTCTGTGATGTTTTCGCTCTTGCCTGTCTTCTCCAGGTTTGTCTCGTGAGTTGCTTTTGTCGCGTGTCAGGAGAAGGAGTGGATGTGTGATGAGATGGGGACGAGAGTATTTGAGTGTGTAGATCGATTCCCCCCTAGTTTTGGTTCGCGTCGTGTCAATATTTTCCCCCGGCAATGTGGGGGGAGATCGTTTTGTCAAGGCTTTGAGAATTTTCTTTTCGTTAACCTACCTAGGTGCTAAAATAAGCGCTATACAGGGTGTCAAAACAATCCATCCAAACTCGGCATAAAAAGATTATTTGCGTGGAAAAAATGTACTTTCACGACAACTTTTGTTTTTCGAAAAATACGACATTATCCGATAAAAACCTAATTGTTCCATTTTCCTATGGCGAAAAAAAATTTTACAAATTCTATCGGGCACAGCAAGAAAAAGGTGCCAAATGGTCTCAAACTAACATGTGTGAAATATTTTTCCATTATAATAACTCTTTTTGCCTCCGGATTGGCCTCAAATGGAACAAAAATATGTAATTTTTCAAATTTTTAAAAAGTTTTATAAATTATTTTTTTGTCGATAATTATTTTAAGCTCACATATAAGGGTATTAAAAAGCAATTTTAATCATATCAGTCACATTTATGCATTTTAAATACAAAAAAACAACTTCCAAAGTGGCAATATAATGTATTACCATATTAACAAACAGGCGTAGAATAGGAGGATATTTTTCGTTTGTCCATTTTTACATGAAATTACTATATTAATCAAAACTTTGGCGTCAATCCGGTGGCAAAAAGAATTATCGTAATAGAATAATATTTCACACATATTAGTTTGAGACCATTTGGCACCTTTTTGTCGCTGTACCCTGGGAAAATGTAAAAAAAATATTTTTTGACCCACCCTAGTGTACAGGGTGTCCCAAAAAAGACTGACACGTTTTAAAAATCAATAACAATAACTCGAAAACTAAAAAAAGATAAAAATACGCGGTTTGTTGCATCCTACACCTAAGACTCCCAGAAGTAAGATGTAACAAACCGCGTATTTTTATCTTTTTTTAGTTTTCGAGTTATTAAGTAGTTATTGATTTTTAAAATGTTGAATAATTTAACTAGCACGTAGAGGAAACATTTATTGGAGTTTTCAAAAGTGAAGCCCTGAAGGTGTTCGTGTATGTAGGTTTATATTATATCTAGGCTTCGTGCCAAGCAACACAGAATAACCACCAGTTACCAGAGCCTTAAAACGTCTAAAATTGGTCATTCCGAATTTACCCCTCCTTATATATCGCATGTATCATCTCACTACAAATTTCTCATCGCCTGACATCTCTAGATAACCAGCATCTCAAGGGTCACAGCCCAGAAACTCCGGTAAACACGCAACCCAAAGGACATTAAATTTTCATACATTTAAATATCCTCCATCCAGAAAATAAATTACCCCTCTCCTTAGCAACTTCATCTTCTGTAAACAAACCCCGAGTTTTCGCGTGTAAACCTACACCCCACTAAATGCGTTCTAAACGCGGTTCCAGTTATATCAATTCATCCTGCCCTGCCGTCCCATTACAACATAAACGCATATAATCTTCTTTAAAAAAATTTTTTTTCATACATCTCGTTTGAGAACCCTATCCGCGTAGCTATAAATATTTCACAGGGAGTAACAACATCCCGGGAAACTAAAAATAATTTAGTTCTCTTTTTTTTCTTAACTTTTGGTCCTTTTTTTTCTTTTCTATAGCCATCTGCTGGTGACGTTTGTTGCCAACTTGAAGGGTTCGCTCAACGCTTCGAGTGGGAACTAATTACTGGGGGTTCGAGGATATGTGTGCGGCTGTGATCGAGAGTATGTGCGGCTTTTCTTTTTTTTGCTCCTGAAATTCATGACGAGACCGTGAAAAAACGGGGAAGAAGCGCACAAAAATAATAATCGCCATTTAAGCGTTGATGGGAGATGATCTGGAGCTACCGGTTGTGTAAAGTACTCGGGTTTGGAATGAATAAAAAGGCTGAAAAGTTTTTTGAAGTGGATGTTCGGGGTTAGATTTTTTTTACCACCATGATGAGAAGTTTTTGGTTTTATCTTTCAGCAAGGGGTGCTGCTACTGTGCGATTCCATTTTTTTTGTCTGTGATGTGTCTGTTCGGGATTATTCAGGGGGTCTGGAAGGGGTGAAGTTTTTTTTGGAGTCAACTCATGTTTTCGAATAACTTCAAGTGAAAGGGAGAGGAGAATTAGTTTTTTTTAGAGGGAGGTGCTTTTGAATGTTCTTTTTTGTGGGAGGAAAAGGTAGAGTCAGCTGTCGTAGATCTTTCATGGCATTATTTTACTACTTTAGGAATAGGAAGTAATTACACCTTGTAACTTAGCTAATTACACCTTGCAGTGCTTTACCTTTTTACCTTGCTTGTGTTTTGAAAGCTTGAACCTAACAAAATCAGAAAACTATCTTTATACTTTTTATTTTAATTGGTTTTTATATTGCTCACACAACTGCTATCCATTTGGGAAGGGATTTGTCGGTTTGTTAGTTTTTGAATGCCGAAACTTTTTAAACGATTGGGAATTGCATATTAGTTTTATGATAGCTTTAAATGAATTTTCTTCTGATGATAGCAAAGGTGGAATATTAAGCGAGTTACCCGTCAATTAATAGAAAGTTGATTCTCTTGACCAATTATTTTAAGTAAAAATCCACATATTTCGATATTATTCTATTCTAAAATAGTTAAAGAATAAAAAACGGCACCCTGTTGAGCGACCCCATCGACGACTACCCGAATCTTCTCGCTTCTTAAAAAAATTGATAAATGATTAAATCTTACCACTTTAAAACAGACTGACGATCTAATCTAATCAAAACTGAAAACTCTCTTTCATCTCCCATCAGAGGTGCTGGTTGCTTTGGTCGCGCTTGGCAGCAATTGCTGTCCGGAAATTGCTTTTTCAGCGCGCGTCGCGCGAGGAATGTCGCGGCGTTGATGGAAGACATTGTCGAGCGATGCAGGCAGCACGACTAATGACACGAACATCCGGCGAGGCTGTTTTCTTCTTCAGAATTTCAGAAGAGAACTGATTGTTGTTATTCGAGCACCTCGTGTTGAATGATTCTGGGCTGTGTAGTTTGTCTCTGGATGTGTCTCTTGGTTGTCATTAAGTCGTGAAGGACCGACGCATGGCTGATGACAAGATCTGATTGTACTTTTCCAAACGCATTTGGAATATTAGATCCTAATTTAAATCAGTATAAAATTATTTTCAACACTACCTCATAAGGGGCCATTCATTAACAAGGATGATTTTGGCAATTTTTGACCCCCCCTACTCCCATGTAAGGGTACCTAAGATTTTTCAAACCCCTCCCCCCTCATTCTTACGTAAGATTCCATTGCGTTTTTCAAAATAATAAAACGTTAGAAAAGGATCAATTACACTAAAACTCTCAGTTTGACGTAAATCAAAGATTTTTATTTTGCTCCAGATAAGTAATATTCTTGCTGTCAACTACATATTACCATTATATCATTATCTCTAGTCTTTAGAATACCATTTATTAGTAGAGATTTTAAAGTAAGTTTTTAAATAATCTTAAACATAAAATTTTTAAGTTTTTCTGGGGTTATTCAATAGTAATTTGATTAGAATAATTCTAATTTGATTAGATTAACTTTGAAAATCTTACGTAAGAAAGGGTTTGATCCCCCACTCCCAAGTAAGGGTATGTAGAGATTTTTCCAACCCCCTCTCCCCCTCAGGACCCTTACGTATTTAATGAATGGCCGTAAATAGTTTTTTTAAACCTCCTGCAGGTAGAATTTCCTAATCTCGGTAAAACTTATAACAACTATTAAGATTTTACTTACAATATTGCCCAAGCAAAAGATGGGACTTGTTTAAGGAAAAAGTTTTAGAAGTTCCACCTTTTTAAGGAAATTTTGAACCTTTTAGGTTAAATCCGAAGAGGACGTTACGAGCGACCGGGACGGGACGTCATCGTCATAGGAAAAACTGGGGAAAGGGGCCGAAAATTTCCTATCGTTTTCCTCATCGATTTTAAATCATGCACTGCCATTGGATTACGTATAGTTTGTCTATCTTCACTTGGTGGTTAGTGCAACCCTAAAACGTGCCTTCCACAATACAAGATTTCGCACGTGTCGTTCAAATCCCTGCATGCAAATCCAACCATAAGGGAACTCTTCATGGTACAAATTTTCAAGGTGAAAATATCTAGATCCAAGGTATACCGATGAAGTTTTTGAGGGGCGTTCAACGTTCATTTTACTGCCCGTCCCTTTGGATGGAGTCTGTAAAAATTGATTGAAGTTTAGCAAATTCGGTCACCTTTTTTCGGTTACAAAACTATTTTCACCCTTATTACTTCTCTAATAGTGTTTACAAATCTTCCCTGCTGTAGTGTGTTAACGTCATATTTTTTACTTAAATCTAATTACTTAAATCTAATTACTTAACTATTTATACGTGTTTTTCCAAAAGTCCCCTCTTTTTAAACGTTACAAAGGATCATAAAAGTTTTCTTTATAAAATTCTTCGACGCCCCGTTTGGATTTCCTATCTGTCAGTTTGAAAAGACCATAGCTCGCTGAGTGCTTTTTAAACTAGTACCGAGTACTTTTTTTCATACGATTTTCTTGATCTCCAAGAGCAAGAATTTTGCTTCCTTATATATTCGACATCTGTTCAACTATAAATTTAAAGACAGCGTTCCTGTTTCTATTCATATTTTGACAAAAGGAGAAAAATTGAAATCACAGTGATTGACCACCTCGTTTCAGAAAAGCTAAAAATAACATCACACGCACTTACACAAAACGCAACCTCGTCTATTCAAAAACGCCTTTTCTCCGGAAGCCTTTCGACTTCTTTTCTCGATAGCATACTACATTTCTTTCAAAAACTTCTGCGATTTCATTTTCTAAATTTAGTCCAGACGCGAAATCCGACCCCAGGCGAGACTGCCAGGAGAAATAAAAAACATCTTCCGAACGCCGGCCATCTGGGCGAAACAGGAAAGCCTGAAAGAGGCCGGCGTTTTTTAGTGAAAAAACCTCTGCAGACCTGGTTATTTTTTAACCCTCATTAGAAAAATATCGAATGCCCTCTGTATCCTTTCCAGTGTGTGTGTGTTTCTTTTTAAGCAGCGTTTCCTGGTTTTTGTGTTTTTCCAGGGGGCGTGCATGGCGCTTTTGGCGGGAACTACGGATGGCCACATGCTGGCTGGGGGAAGGGTTGATTAGGGTTGATGAGGTTGATGGTGCCGAAAGGAGGTTTCGGTTTTTCTTTGACGGGAAATGTTTTGTTTCGAAGTGTCTGGTTGAAAAAGAAGTTCGAGGAGGTGATAATCGTCGAGATCTTATTTGATTATGGGATGCACAATTTTGAAATTTCGCACTTCATTTCCTTGGTTTTCTTTATAAGTTTATGCGTTCTAACGTTATGTTTAGCTTGTTTACCACTTGAATTATCAAGTTAGAACTTGAATGAGGGATTTTAAGTTACCAGATAATTTCGTACTATTACAAAAGCAGAACGATAATAATCGTCTTGTTCGAATTAACTAATTAATTTATTAATGCTCTAATTTATTATGAAGGAACTTAGGTTTTTACATAATGATACATGAAATTTAAGAGATGAAACTGTCTATGGGTCATAAAAGTTAAACGTATTGACTCTCAGAGTCGTGGACATCGATGATACTTATGGGGAACGGTACTTCCAACAGTGTTTGACACCTTTTTTGTTCCTATAACCATAACTGATAACTGTTTAATTATATCTGAAGAAGGATGGTGTCTTCCCCACCATCCCATTCATCGATGGTGTCTTTCTTCCCATCTTACGACTTACTTCATTTGCAATTCTAACCAAATGCTGAAAGGAAACATAACAGTTGAAAACTTTTATAAATTTGGGACGAAATTTTCTCACTTTTGGGGATTGCTTATTGCTGACACTAACCACTTCTGTAACTTTATCCTTTGTTAAATACATATAATTTAGGAGGATGTCCTGATAAGGGGTTATTTTTAGACTTTCAGTGGTCAGCATCAAACTAGACGAGGCATTTCAGTCCAAATTCAAACTGTTCGATTTACCCCAATCTCGTCTGAAACTCACCCCTTTGAAAAGCACATCCCCAGCCGTCTTCATTGTCCCCCTCTCTCGATCAATATTATTCCAGCCACCTCTATCCGAGGGTCCAAACGGGAGTTAATTGCAAATATGCGCTCGGACCGTACGTTTCCCGGACTAACCAGCGGTCCGGAAAATTTCCCGGACAATGGAGCTGTTACTCCCGGAATCCGGATCCCGGACCCGCGTGTGTGTGTGGTGAGGCGATAAGGCAGGGCTCCTTTTGTTGCCGGCGTTCCAATCTAACTGGAACCGCACCGCGTTTTAAAGCTGGTATTTTTTCTTCTGTGCCCTTTGTGTGGCAACGGTTTTGATGAGATTGGATGGGCGGGTTGATTGTTTTGGATTAAAAGGGGTGGTGGGAGGTGGTTATCGGAATGGGCCAGGGAGTCTCTTGTGGAGAGGAAGGGGGGTGAAGTGAAGCTGTGAAAGGGTTTTTGACGCGTGAGGGTTGGGTTGAGTTGTCTGCATCCGATTTCGTGCGTCGGTGATCTGTTGAGTATCATCCACTTGGTGAAGTTTGCTTTTCGGCTTTTGGGGTCGTTCGTGGAAGAGGGTTTATACTGTCTTTTGTGTTTTAAAGTTTGAATTATGCTCTTGTTTCGAGTTTTATATCGACACGTGTCGAAGAGGTTTGTTTTAAAAGGATGTAATGTTGGTTTTATGTGTATTAATTAGTGACACAGGGATTTAATTTAGTAGAATTCTGTACTTTAAAAGTCTGTATTACGGACTGATTGCTTGATGCTTAATTTTTAAACTGCTGCTTTTTATCTGTATAGATTTATGATGACATTATCAGATTTAATTGGGGAATAGCAGACGGATTGGAGCAATCAATCATGATTTACTTTTACTTCGATGAATGATTCAAGAGTATGAGATGAAAGATACTGATTCATCAACGTGATTATTGCTTATTGATGTCATCGTTTTCAAATGATATGACTAAAAAACTTGTGTTTTTCACTTACCATTTTTTCCAATAACCAAAAAACTTGAATAGTATAAACTTTTTATTCTCATCCAAATTTCATTTCACAATGATGTTTCTCAATTTTATTCGGTTTTTGTTTTTGCTATCAAATTTAGTAGTGACTATGAGACCGCCCGCATATTTTACTAACCGAATCTTCATCTCCAACCCCATTCATACCTAATGCATCATCGTCTCCCCAACTTTTCGCAAACATTCCTTCATCAGAACTGTCTGCAACCCCCTCCAACACGTTCCATTAATCCCTTTTGTTCTTTTTCCATTCACTCGCATTCCACCTCCCATCGCGTGATTCCATTTTTTAATGAAACCTGCATCCGAGCTCCCCCATCATCTGTTGCGGAATAGGAGGAACTCCCCCCTCCCAAAAAATAAAACTCCAACTCCCTCCGAATTCCTCCTGCTCCTTTGTTATGGAAATCCCGCCTCGCCCCCGGAGGAAGCGTTGCTGCAAATGCATTGAAAAAGAAGAGTTACGTCTTGATTGAGCATCAGGGTGGATTTACATGAGGTGGTAAACGCGACGTGATCGTTACAACGCGTTGAGAAATTTCCTATGAAGTAGCTCCCATGTAGTTTAACAATCAATGAACTGAAGGAAGAACTAAAATCTGTATTCGGAGGCGGAGAACGAATGTTAATTTCTTGCTCGGTGTTGTCATCGCGTCGCGTTTACGTATCCATGATAATCCTCCTTCACATATGCCGTGTGATTATGTTAGATGATTGGAGGAGGAGCTAGTGTTTCGATTTTATCAATGGAGCATCTTTGATGGCGATTTCTTGAATGAGGTTTCTATCTCTGGAGCCGTGGTGGAAATTGTTTATGATTATGTTGCATGCGTTTTTTGGCGTTGTGGTTCGTGATGACAGCCAATATGTCTAGGTACTGATAGATGAATGAATTTAAAGTTTTTTCTACTTTTCCAAAAGTTTTATTTATTTCTCCTCCTTTCTATCCTTTTGTTTTGATTAAACATCAATGTAAGGGCACAGAATCTGAGTAGAAGGTTAAATTCAACGCGTGGTCCTTAAAAAAACAGAAAGCCAGGTGAAAAAAACTTTTTTGTTATTTAGGCTTTCATACTTATCCCATTTGAAATGTAAAATTCTTTCATTCATTAATATATTAGAAATAAAATACATTGTTATTTACAAGTGTCGTAGCCAGAAAACTTTTTTGTAAGGAATATTGAAATTTGATTGGGTATCCAATACTAAGCCCATATACTCAACTCTTCTTACGTTATTAACTTCTGCATGTTTTATCGACAATGTTACAAAACCATTGAATAGTTTTTGAAATTTGAAATCTTATTTTAACTTCAAATATTAACTCGTAT
This sequence comes from Tetragnatha versicolor, assembly GCA_024610705.1. NCBI lineage: Eukaryota > Metazoa > Arthropoda > Arachnida > Araneae > Tetragnathidae > Tetragnatha > Tetragnatha versicolor. The sequence goes on along the minus strand of JANDEH010000002.1, from coordinate 30,637,232 downwards.
TTTATTGAAAAGTCTGATTCTCTTAGTGCTTACGTGAAGAAATAGTTTCGCTATACAATGACTGAATCCCCAAGTTGTTAGCAACCCTGAAATGCAAGAAGCCATCATTCATACAATCCTAAGATGTCATCCACACTAACTGAAAAAGATGTTATTGCGCCATAACACGGAGCGTTAGCTCCCCAGAAAGGCATTAACGACTCATATCCAACAACCTTCTCACGCAAAATGAATACAGTCTATCAAAATCCCAACAATCTTTATCCCTCTGTATTTCGGCACCCCAACAAATGCACAGTAGAATGAGCACCTCGGCAATTCAACAATGGATCCGCTTGGAGAGCGGTTACAGTGAGTTTTTTGCAGTCATATTGGAGGGGGCATCATCGGAGCATGCAAGTGGGGCCCCTCCTCCCCCTTAACCTTAACCGTAACCCCAGAACCTGCGCTGTCAGGACGGTTGAGGATCACATGCACCGAAAAAGATGGATGTCGGTGGGTACTGAAACGTTGTCCAGATTTTGCTCGATGCCTGTTCGAGGGATGTCGTCGAGCTTTCGATTTTTTTCTGAGATTTGAGGTGGCTTGTCTGGAAAAAATATTTTTTCGACTGTCAGTGTTTTTGTGGTTGTCAAAGCTGGCGATGAGCTGAAGTAGTCTGGAAAGCGCCGCTTCGACATTTTACAATCTTACATGTACCGGATTTTAATCACCAGACAATTTGTTCTTCCAATTTTATTCCATAGTTTGTAATTTTGCATATTTTTACGTTGCAGTTATAGTTAGTAAGGTGTTGATTGCTCAAAACTTTAAATTTTATTCAAGAAAATCGTGATAATTTTTTCTTTAGCGCGTATCTCCATGTCCCCCACCCAACTAGTCACTGTTATTCTGGTATCTTAGCAGCATTAATTGTTTTTACAGACCTAAATGTTAGCTCTAAGTCCAGGACCCGACTTACAAGTTTGGGGGCCCAGGGCAAAAGACTCGCTTGGGGCCCTTGACATGTTTTAAAGTAAAACTTAAATTTATTTGACTTAAAATGGCAGAATCAATAACCTTTAATTCTTATGTAAACTCTTCGTAAAAATTCTTTATTTGAAAACTTCATCAAATTAGTTGATTTTAATTCATGAGATAATAAATTTATTTTACATTCTCTCACATTTTCTTAGCTTTTAAGCATTTTCGGAGCCCCTTTAAAATGGGGGCCCAGGGCAAGTGCCCCGAATGCCCTCCCAGAAATCAGGCTCTGTCTAAGTCTATCCTATGTTACGAATAACTACTTATTAATAGCCTTTACTCTATTATTTGTGGCTCACAGATTTATATAGTTATTCTTTTTTCACTTCTACTTAAACCTTTTTTTAGAGTTCTCTTTCCTTGACAAGTTTTTTTCTAGCTTTTTCATTTCGAATGTCATTGTTACTGTCGGCCATTAACCTCTTTTACACATATTGAAGCCTGAATCGCAATCCAATAATTTCCTTTTTCTATAACACCTAATAAAAATAAATTTTTTTTGTCTGACTTAAAAAAGACAAGTTCGCCTCCTCTTAATAATCGGTCTAAAATTCATTCATTCGTTTCCCTCCAATACTACCATACGATTCAAAATAAGAATACTTTGTTTTGTTCTTTCATCCTCTTTTTACTGTGCCTCACAAAATCTATTTGGCTTTACAGTCGCTCATAAACACTTCATATCTAAATCCTCTAGTGCCCATCAACATCTCCATCTACTCGAGCATACTTATCAGTCCTTTGCAATACCCATTCTCCTTAAAACCAAACTAAATAACACATTCAAGGCACACTCTAACAAAAAAGGAGCCAAAATGGGCGCAATCTTCGCAATAAGCTGTCGAGACAGCGAACCCTAAGCCTCCCCAAATGCAAAATAATCCGATTTCTCTTTTCGACGCCCTGTTTGCGACACTCCAGCGGCAGCAAATAATTGATCGCCCCTACACCTCAACTTCACTCTACTACTCCCTTTTTATTGCTCCCTGGTACGCGCCCCGAAAGTATAGAATTTCCCAAGACCGAGCAGTTATCCCGGATCTTTTTTTCGCACAATGCTTGCTTCCAAGGACCCCGAGCCCTGGTAGAAAAAAAATCCCTCTATTGAATAGAAGGGCGCTTTCCATTGAAAAGGAAATATATATCTGTATAAAAAAGCTGCGGTTGGCGGTTTTCATAGCTACATGCGCGCTCATTTATTTACAGCGACAGTTGCCAAACGGTTGAAAAGGCCAGAAATTGGACTGGGGGAGGGAAGCTTATAAAAAAATGAAGGGATCCCTCTCCTAGGTAGGGGGTTGAGGAGGCATTGTTGAGGGACTTGAGTCCGATTTATTGCAAATGAATGCCTTCCTGGGTTCAGGAATCGGCTTATGAAGTGTTTGTCCGCCGAGGTCTTCTTTCTTGAAGGTTGGTTTGGATCATGTGGTTATGAATGGTTGAGCGATTGGGTGATTTTGGCTTTGGGAAGTTTTTGGGGTGTTGGGTTACGTCTCGTGGTGTCGGTTACACTGGTTTTGGGTTTCGGTTTGAGGTAGGATTTTGGAGACTTTTTTGAATGTGAATGGGGTGGTTTTTGTCACAAAGGAATGTTGGGTTCGTGTGTAAATATGCGGTCAATATTTGGTGTGTTGTTGGGGAATTGTGGCATGGCAGATGTCGGGTATAGTTAGGGAAGGATTTGTCATGTGATGGATGTCTTGGGGATGTTTTTTGAAGGGAAGTCTTGGTGTGAAACCTCAATTGAGAAGTCAAGAATTAAATATAAGTTCGGATACGAATGAAAATTTGGAATTTAAGGAAAACCAAAGAAGATATCATTCAGGAATAACAAATAAGGTTTAAATCAATCCAAAGAATATTTAAATAATTCTGCAGTCAAATCAACCCATATTATGCTCAAAGGAAAATATCAGGGTAGGAATCTTTCTACTCTAACTTTATATTCTTAAAAAAACTTGTTCAAAATATTAATAGGCACAAATGGTTCGAAATAAGACTTCTAGCCAAATTAATATTTATTGTATTTGTAACTGTGTCAACTTGAGCTGTTAATGAATTATGTTATGCATAGCTGTTATGTTTAGCTGTTAATGAACGTGTTATGTACATCAACTTAAAAGATGATGTGTGAACATTTTCTTATCGAGCAATTTGTATAACAATGTTGGTGGTATTAAAATATTAATAGTATTATTATTTTCTCGAGCTGGTTAATTTACTCAAGAAAACATCAGATTTTCTTTTCTCGCTGTACAGTTATTCCATTTTAGAATTTAATCAGCATGATATGGCACCCATTTTATCATTCATAAAATTTTGACCTCAAAGAGAAAAAGGGTGTACAGAAAAATTTTGGAATTCAATTTGCTCTCTCCTGCCTCTCCCTTTTTCCTCCGGCTTATTAGTTAACTCTATGACACCTCGGGTTTCGTGGTGTAATCCAGTTTAACCATTTGATCACGATAAAATTTTAGACATTTAACTATAGCTGAAAAGTAGACTTCAAAGAGAAACAGGGTTACCTACTGTACAGAAAGGGGAAACTTTGTATATTTGATCTTCCCTGCCGTCAAAGTCAGTTCAGAATGGGTGATAAACAGCATCCATCAGCTTAGTGATGAACCGTTTAAACAGATCCGACATCAACATCTGTCGGGAATTCTGATTCCGAAGTCCCTCCATCCATCCATAAAAATCATGTAAACCAACTGAAGGCACGACTTCACAAAGACCCTCGGGGAGCATGTAACCATTATCCAATAAAGATTAACCCCACCTCTGTCACATGCAGAAAGGCCACAATGGAAAGGGATTTGTGTCCGTCTTTGAAAGGACTTCCTCCCGCCCGTTGTCGCCGGTCACGTTCGGACAACAGGTGGTGTGTCCGAAAGGAAAGGGAAGGTGTCCCTGCCTCCCTTGTTGACAGTGTTCCTCTTCTGTGCACACGATGTTCGGAGCTTTTGTGAGGTATGGGAACTGTGACGGATGTGTGTGGACGTGGAAATGGCACGTAATGGTTGGTGGCTTGGGAGGTTTCTGTGGATTCCGATGTTCCTAGTTTCTATGCCAAAGAAGTTTTTTTGTGTAGTTAGTTACTGAGGCTCAGTGGTAGTACTTCGCGCTTCCACACCACAGGCCCGGGGTTCAAATCCCGGGCTGGGCAAGGTCAACTCAGCCTTTCATCCCTTCAGTGGGTCGATAAAATGAGGACCAAGCTTGCTTGGGAACTAAACACTGGGGGTCTCGCGTTAGAATGACCACCTTACCGGGACACATGCCTAACAACTTGCACCCCAGGGCCCCACGGTCACGAAAACGAAGCTGGGCATCGTAGGCCTTGGCCCTCTAGGGCTGTTGCGCCAATGAGTTTAGTTTAGTTTAGTTTAGTTACTGATGGGTGGATTCAACTGGTTCTAATCTAACCCAAAGAATAAGGATATAGAGTTTTCATTATTATGTATGGTCGATCCTTCATTGCTGACAGAAACTGTTGCTGCTGAAACCACTTGAATCTGGCCCTAAGATGATGGACCAGAACGAACCAGAAAGATTCCTTGTTGGAAATTTGTGGATTTGTCAACAATTTGATAGGTATCTCGATTTTCATTCTCTCATTTTAAATTAAGAATAAAGTTAGTCTGTCCTTCCACAATACAAGATTTCGCAATAAGCCGCCTTCAGTAGAAAGACAAGCTATGTACAATATTCTGTATGATATAGGCTGAAAATCCTTTAAGAAACCTTCGTACAGAATGGGTGTGTTGGTTGCCTTTTCTTCAGTTTTCTTACTACTTTGTACTTTGACCTGAGAATCTTAAGGCATTTTCAGGTGACTTTGCCACTTTTAAAACAGCACTGGTGCCAGGGCACGATGGCAGTGGCGGCTCGCCCATAGGAGCACGTGAACACCCAGTGAAAAAGTAGAAACAAACCCAAATATAAAAAGATACACAAAATATCAAAAGAAAATAATACATAAATCAATCTCAATTTCTTTTTCATACTCAGAATCAAGTTTCTTCCCTCTCCCCTTTCACCTGCCAGCATGGGCGTAGCCAAGGGGGGGCAGGGAGGGGCAGCTGCCCCCCCCCAAGTCTCGAATAATGAACTTTTACTTTACTAAAAAATTTTATGGGGAGGACCCCCAGACCCCCCTGTAGTATTTAAACCTTTTATTATTCGCACTTTTTTAAAAATAACTTCATTAAAATCAAAATTCTACCTAAAAATGTAAGTCCAAATTTGGGTTTACGCGTACCAAAAAGCAGTTTACAACCCTGTTCTTAGGGGCAAATTTCCGAAATTTTCTGGGGTAGGACCCCCAGACCCCTCGTTGAAACTTGACGGCCCTCTCTCACGGGGCTTTAAATTCGTTCTCCACAAACATAAAAAAAGTCGACCCTCCTTGCCCCCCCCTGAGTTGAACCCTGGCTACGCCCATGCCTGCCAGCAAAAAATTATTGCCGGAAACGCGAAAGTTTTGTGTTTATCTAATTAAGAGAATACTACACTCTTATTTTTCTTTCCTTATTCGCACGTGTGAGCGAAGAAACTGAATGAGTCCGAAGAAACCTCGACTTCTCGCCGGAGAACATTTGGGCTTACGGCAACACATAGGAGATCCCCGTGCGCACAGATTTTGTGTGCCGAGGCTTACGGTTTTGAGGTTAAGCTTGCTTTTTTGTGGTCTGGATTTTTTCCCGGATTGTCAAACGAGATAAGAACCTTTTGAAAGTATCATTAAACTTTTCAGGTCAGCTAATTTGTAACAATTAATTCTTTTGTTGGTTATTTTTTTGACGTTGAGAAGTGACGTTTGAAGGGACGTTGGAGTAACATTACAGATCTTGAAAATTACACATCACCTGTATTTTTCACAATCAATTGTTCGATTAAGCAATAAGCATATATAACAAGCACTATGAGTAGACAGACAAGTGCTCTTGTCATGCTCCTAATTAAAAAAATTATGATTAGGTATTATGCAGGATTTTAATGAAAGTGTCAAAAATTTGTTTGCTTCAAAAAGGTTAGACGAGTGGAAATCATGCATATAAGTTGTTTTTGTGGTACTATTTTGTTATAGGCTAGGGGTATTATAAAAAATAAAGGCATTCTTTATCGTAAGTTTTGCTTATTTCCATGAAACGCATATTTAAAAAATAACAATGCATGCAGTGAAAAGTTTAGGAAACGTAAAATAACTCCCCTGAAATAAATAAATTTGTTCTAAAACAAGTTTTCTTTATGTATTCGTCCAACATCCCTTCTCTTTCTTGCTCTTGTGTGAATTTTTCATACAAAGGGTGTGAACACCCTGTTAATAAACTCACGAGCCGCCACTGACACTGGGGCAGGACTATCGCAGCGTCCGCCGTATGTCGCCTTCCAGGCGACGGGCCGGTTAGCCCTGAACCAACTCCTTACACATTTACCTACCATCTTAAAACACGCTCAAGCTCTTTTTTTTTAAAGCTTTCGACCTTGGAATGCAGCATATAAGACAAGACAAAAAGAAATCTTTGTATAGTGTGTGAAAATTTGTCAGAAAAATGGCGCTATAACACAACACACACATTCCCAAAGTTTCTATTAATAAACCACATGATTATCGACACTAACCTATTCCTTCAAAACCTCCTGTTTCGACAAGTTCAAAAACATCTCTCCACCATTGTTAACGAAACATCAATTTAAACAACTCTCCAATACGTCCCGAGTGCTCCTTGTCAACGAGGCCACGCTTCACCCAACAGGTTGTCCTCCTCCTGAAGAAAGCTCACAATGTTGACGGAGGGTCTTCACTCCCCGTCAAGAAAGCTCTGCAGCCCACAATAATAATACAACCTCCTACTCCTCGCAATTTTTAACAAGGAGTAGCTCTGCAACCTCTTTTCGGAGTAGGCAGACATTGTCGGGCAAACAGTTGTTCCCAGCTTTCTTCTCTCGGGGGCACCCACCTTATGAAGATTCTTATGCAAATACGTGCGCCGCTGTTCAAACAAAATATCCGGGGTCCTTAAATATTTATAGGGGAGCATGTTGGGGGCAATAAAGGCCGACTTGTGCTCGTTTTTCGAAGAGGGAGGTTTTTTTCATCGGAGTTTTATATCTGGGCTAGTTAAATTATTTTTGTGGTGTAAAAAGATTTCTCGGCCGCGGGAATAGGTCGTATTATTGATTTATACGATGACTTCTGGTTGGAGGGAGGTTTGCGTGTGTTAAATTGTTGAGATAGAGGAAAGTATGGGTTCAGAACTGGTTTCCGTTGTTAAATCTGGAGGTCGTGTTGTTTGGTAGGTTTTGGAATGATGTTTCGAGTAACTGATGGTTACTTTTTAGTTCGTATTTGTGATGCTACCTTAAGTATTCTTTGTTGAAAAGAATGAACATTAACTGAGAGAAACCAGAACCGATATTGACTAGTATTTGACATTAACTAGTATTGAACATTGACTAGTATTTGAACATTGACTAGTATTTGGTTTCAAAACTTAATGATGGTTCTATAGTTCCAATTTATTTGCAATAACGGGAAAGGCGTTGTTGTTCTTCGTCTTGAGAGTGTCAAAGATTGCTATTTCTGTGACTTAGGGCTCCAAGCAGGACCGCCAGGAGTCCTCGCATCAGTGTTCAAATAATTATTGAATGTTGTATATAAAAGTTGTTGATAACATGCAGTTGTATAAAACACACAACACTGAAAACAAAAGGCACTTGTTGAATCTAATTGAGTAATCATAGATTATTTTTTCCCAAAAATATTTCTCGCAGAACATTTATGGTAGGGAAAATTTGTCTTCAATTTTTATCATTCTTTAAAAATATTATACTACCTCTACCTATTCTATGCATTGTACATTTATGATGCACATTCGAGAGAATTGGTTTAAGAGCTAGCTCATTAAAACTCTAAAGATAAATACGGTAGTTCATCGGGAGGGCTTCATAGGTCATTAATGGGTTAAAAACAATTATTCCTCTGCAAACTTTATTCACTGCACGCCTCCGCATTCTTAGTTTTTAAAAAAATCCCTATTCGCTCGGGAAATATGTAACTCGTTATTTATAACCCTAAAAGAGAACTTATCCATTCTAATAAAACAATAGTTTCGACTAAGATCACAACCTAATTCCCACTTAAGGGACTCTTAAAAAACGCCAAGCCGCAAATGACTCAACAATTAAAAATAGTTTATTACCGGCCTTTCTAATTGGTATTAACTCCTTCTACGCTCCTCTCCACTTTTCCAGAAGACAATGGGCAGGGGGGGGGAGGGCTCGTGACTGGACGTCAGCGACAGACGATTTCTGAAGGGCTCTCGATGACCGAACTGTCACGCGCAGGTCTCTCGTGGAGACTGTCTCGCTTTGTGTCTCGCTGAGAGACGTGGGATTTGTGCGAGATTCGACGAGAAGTTTTTTTTATATTAAGGAGATTTTTCAGTTTAAGCGTTGGGTGGGCAGTTTTTATGTGTGTTGGATAATATGCGAAACTTTGCCTTGCGTATGGTTTGGTAACAGGGTGGGCTTTGCAGTTGCGAATGGGATATCTTTCTTTAAAGTGGTCGTTCTTTTTTCGTTGTTGGCGAACTGTGTGGATCTCTTGAGATGTGGAATCAACACCGAATTTGTCAAGGGTTGTGGTTAGGCGTCAACTTTTTTTCCAGCTTGAGGGCTTTATCTGAAATGAGGGTTCTTTGTTAGACGTTATCTTGACTCTTATTAGTGTTTTTAAGTAAGGAAATAAAAACTAATAATCTCATTCGGGGCATTTGAGTGCACTTACTAGAAGTCATGTTTCTTTTAAACACATCCTTCAGATAGAATTTCAGTTTTTCTATATCGTTGCAGTGGTTTCCAAAAAATTAAAGGATAGTTCTTTCTTTGAAAAAAATTGATGTTTTTATTCATTTTTCCATTACGACTTAATAAAATTTCTATTAAATACGTACATTTAACTCCATAGAATTTAATTTTGATGTTTTTTTATTAGTTTTTCAATGTTCATTAGGTCTGTCTCTGTCAAGCACATCAAATCGTCTGTATACTTTGCCTTTTCTGTTTGTTCAACTTTTTACAAATTTATTTTTCGTATATCCGTTACATTTTCACATGTATCATTAAATGAATTCCATAATCAAGTTAAGTATACATTCCAATTGCATAGGTTTTGAATTCTCTATCTCTCCAGTTGGTTCTACACAAATGTTACAAGCTATGTATAGTATTTTATCTCTAACTAATCAATGGTTTTAACAGTCCCTTTTGGATAAACAAAATATATTAGTTTTCCCAATAAAGTTAGTGAAATGCGGTATCTTTGGAATGGTTACCAGTACATAATCTTATTACCATACCACTAACATTTGTCCAAAGAGATCATTCGTAACAATAAACGATCCATTCAGACACGACACCGAACCATTACCAGACAAGAAATAAACAAAACCACCGTCAAAATAATGAGACTGAAACTGTTGCCAAAGCGCAATGCATAAATACTTTAGTTACGTTCCACAGACCTGATCATCAATCACATTCCTTATCTAGACCCGGCAGTGTACTTAATTGTGTTGAACCGGGTACTCCCACTTTGTCATGGTTTAATTTGTAACAGATGGAAAGTCTTGCGTGAGCCTTTAAATGAAATTAAAACAATTTTGATGTTTCGCCACCGTTGCCACAGATTTTAATCAAATAAATACCTCCGTTGTTGTGGAGTCTGATTTCCCTCGGAGATTTGATCTGATTAATCGAGAACATATTTCTAACAATTAAAAAAATCACTTATTTTGAAAAAAGAAGGATATCTCATCATGTGGTAAACACCTACTGATTTACTTCACAGATTACTATTGGGATAATATATGCATTTTTAATCGGTTTATTAAATATGAGATCTCACCAAAGTTTATTTCGAAGGTTAACAACCTGAACCTCGTTTATCCTCAAAATAAGACCCAGTCTTTTAAGTTTTTTCCTTACGAAGCACACGCCTACTTGCTGAGAAACTTATTACTTTCTTACTAAATAATTCAATACTAGTTATTGACATTCAAAAATACACTTATTCGTAGTCAATACAATTTTCAAAAATGAGTAATATGATTTATTTTCATCTATGTTGAGACATTTTCATTCTAAGCTCCAGTTACAGAATACTGGTTTGAATTTCTCGTGACATTATTTCTTTGAACACCATTGGTCCTATCACTTTGTAGTTTTTCAGTAAAATGGCTCGTCTAGCTGAAGATCTTATCCTTGGCTTGGTTTTAGGGAAGTGCTTGTATTCAAAATACCATGAAAATAATCATTCTGTTCTCTAGGAACAAGGTAACACATCATGAACTCCACAAACTTTAACTATACAAAAACTTGGTTAACGGTTCATTTCCTTAACAACACCACCTTGACTTATTGACTTCAACGAACCAGATAAGTAATAAGGTGATTGACATCGATAACTTCTGTTAATCATTCTCGATTGCCAATATGATTCGTCTACGTCAGTATGAAGTCAACGTCTCATTAACGTCGCTTTGCCTATGGAAATGAATGCTAAATAAAACAAATTTTTCTCTTGTAAGGAAATTTTTATCCGTAATGAACATAAACCAAAGAAACACCTATAAAAATTCTTAATTTTTAGCAATTGGTATTTTTCCTTTTATATTTATTAATCTACTACTGTCGTATCAAAAAGCCGAATCTCACGGTGAAGGAAAAACGATTACGACAGACTTCCAATCCCCTCACGCCAATTCAGACAATACGCAATTACGAATCTGTCAACCCCACGCCACAGCTGATACACACAGAAACTTTTGTGTAAAAAAAATAGGAAGAAACAGGAACACTAGACCCCACACCATGTGTCGGTAAGATCAAGGGCACGGGGACGACGCAATTCAAGCAAAGGGATGCTACAGCAGAAGTAGGCCTGCCTAATCTCTTCTAAAAAGGGCCTTCTGTGCATCTCCTTGAGAAGAGCTTGCAGTTTCATTATTATATCGAGGAGCATCCCCTCGGAGAGGCTGATAGTGCGAGAAACGAGCGTGTAAATACGCCGATCATGATGCTTTTGGGATGGGTTCTCGATGGGGGATCAGGGGGTGGTTTGGAGATTTTCTATGGGGGTTTTGTAGTGGGGTTTATGTGAAGGGAAGTGGAATGGTATTTAGGAAGGTTTTTTTTGGTCGTGGGGGTTGTGTAGGGTTTATATTTTTGGGGAGTTGGTGGATAGAGGTTGGATGTGCAGTTGCTTTGTGGAAGGTTTTGGAAATTAGAAAATAATACCTTTTATTCTGTTCTAGCCTTCTAATAAACCGATTTTATGAATTAGAATTTTGACTGAAATGGACTATACTGCCGTCCTAAGCGAAAGTGTACACTAACGCAATTTCTCACAGATTTACTTTGAGAAAAATCTCACCAAAAGAGTATTTGGCGGATTTTTAATTCTATGCGGTAGACCCTCCATTTAAGATCAAATATTAGCTAAGCCCAAAGAAACCTCCGTTATCAGTTACAGCGTTGGGTTGTGTAAGGGTCCGGAATGCGTATATATCAAGCAGAGTTCAATTACAAATTATTAGCATTTCAGCTGCAAACTCGAGCGAGTCGCATATTCCAGATGTAATAATAACATTGATATATTATATGTTCTTAAAACAATAAAACAACATGTTTTAAAATATTCCGTTTTAGTTTAAATATTATTTTCAATTTAAATTGATGTTAATTTCAATCTTACAAAAATATTAGTTTGCTTTCAATTCTGATATTTAAAGAGTTTTTTCATGATCTTGCCAACCATTCTAGTGGCTTGAAAGTAGCGAGATATATTCTCGCCAATTTAAAAACGCGCCAAGGGAGAAAGAAAATGAAGTTTTAAGAAAACTCGTTTGCGTACATTTCGCTTAGGACGGCAGTATATCCGAAATTTTACCCATCATGTGACCTACTGAGCTACTGCTTAACCAACGATAGTAAAAGGGTCACTTGATTTTGACAGATTCGGAGGGGAGAAAGGAAGAAGCAGAGGGGCAGTTGATCGAAAGAAGAAGAAACATTTACTCCCTGGACTCCCTCTAACCTTAGTTAGACCCTCTATATACATAAAAATTAGTATATTTTAAATAAAATAAAAAATACTAAAGAGAAAAATTACATGACCTGTTTACTATCGTTGACTAAGCAAATTGGTTACCACAAAGATAGATTGTAGTGCGATATGATTTGATAGTGAGTTTGTTTTCCCTATCGGCCGAATATAGTCTATTGATGGTCGCTATAACAAAAACTGATGTGCTTAGGGTAGCTGTAACGAACTAAAAATAACCTTATTCCTATGATAAAAAAATTCGGTGCAACTAACGGATTCAATGCAACTACCGGTCGTTGTATTAAAGAGTCATTATTATAGAGGTTCTCTACTGTGTAGTTTTCCGTGATTAAACAAAAACATAAAAAGTCATAAACCGTTCAGGTGATGTTCAACGGATAAATTCGACACCCGTTTTATTTAATGCTTGCGTAATCTAATGGGCATCCCCTGAATTAACCCGGGAAGGACTAGCGGGACCGTATGGTACCGGCAAACAGCACTAGGAAAAAACGGCTTTTTTCTACCAAAATACTTTTATTTTTTCATTCTGACGGTAGATGTCACTACTACATGGACCAAACTTTAGTAAACAGCAATTTAATAACAAATTATTTAAATAAATTCTTGCTTAATGGCTTAATGAAAAACGTGTTTTTTAAGACAGGCGAAAAAAGGCTCGTCTGAAAATGTAAGTGCAATTTATTCATACCTAAAATTAGTGAATGGATTAAATAATCGTGAATTATTATTTATAATTGTATTATGCAATAATAGCCCAAATTTGGAAAAGATTGAATAATTTTAAGGTAGAAAATTTTGGTATAGAAATCTTGCGGTACCATATGGTACCGCTAGGCTTTTACGCTACCAAATAGTTCTAATATTTTAAAGTAGTGTATTTTTTATTTTAAACGTTTTATATGCTGTGAAATTAATTAATTTTTAAGGTAAAACCTATATAATAATTTTTTATGCTAAAAACTTATTGAATTTATAGAGTATTTCCCATAATTTTAATTTTTAAGGCCAATAATTCTAAATTTAATAAGAAAAATTTCATATTATAAGTGATTGATTGGAATATCCATCTATACAATGGTAGTATTTCATGCAAATCATCAATATTATGTTCATAGTCTTCAACTAAACTATAGACGCAAAATACAAAATATGGTTTATGAAATTTTTAAAGCCTAAAACTTATGGTTTTTAACAAAATTCCTAATTTTAACACTCATTATGAGGGGAAAATTGGAAAAACTATCAATTCCGTATCAAATCAGCTTACCTCGCAGTATAGAAAGTTTGTTTATCACCTTTGGACTAGTGTGTACAAAATTTAGTTCTAGAAATAAATTTGATAATAGGATTTTAAGAGCAAAATATAACTACTAATTGGTATAATGAGAGTAATATCAACTATTTAATAATTAATTTGTCAATCATCATTGCCTAAATTGAAATTTTTCTTGTTGTTTTAGTTAAAAATGGTAAATAAAGTGATAAAAGTGTGATAAATTTATTATTTTGACTTTGAAATCTCAAACTTATAAGAATATGTATGGTGCACAAAATGGTAGTGTAAGAGCCTAGCGGTACCATATGGTACCACCCTATTCTGACTAAAATAATAAAATTTTTTTTGAAAAAAGGGTTTTAGGCTACTTCAAGACATGTCATAAGCATACAGTAAAGAGGAAAATTTAATTTGAGAAAAAAAATTAATTCAGTCTTTCCCGGGTTAATGGGTTTTGTGAATTAAAATGTTAAGCTTGTGTACCATCGCCAACTAGATGTACTAACTAGACGAGTAAGGCCTGAGAAGCGCAAAATTGTGACGCGCGATAAATGTTCTTGACTAATTTTACCAACAACTCTTTATTTCAATCAAATCAATCAAAGTCTGCCCGGGCCTAGTGGCCCATCAGGCGGTGCCCATCTCCGTTACAACTTTTTATTTAATCTGTCCTAATTGTTTTAATCTCAAAATTAGAAGAAATAGTCAAAAGGTGACTTTAAGGTACCTACTTTAAGTTAAATTTCAATCATTTACATTGCACATAATTAATTAAAGCAATGGACTAATTTTTATATGCTTTGCATTTGTATTCACAGTCAATAACCCAGTCTGGTTCTTGTAATAGGTTTAAGTCACTAATTATTCTAACTAAGTTTAAAATTTAATGATGTTTGGTTTAGTTGATACCTTTGTGGATTATCTGGCGAGAGAGTGCTTTATTCATTATGTGAAATATTAACTGCGATTAACGTGTCTGGGTCTCAACCGAAACCCTGATGAATAAATGCATTAAAACGGAAAAGTGGAGTATTCGAAATTCAACACCCAACCATCATCACCTACCGAATCCCGTTAAAGGGCATTATTTATCACACAACTCTTTCCGTTATTCCGTCCCAAATTTCCCCCAGTCGACATCCTGAAAACATCGCAATAACTCGCGAGTTATCCGGGTGTCGTCAGTTATTAAAGACCCTTGTCAAGTTTTCTCGGAAACGACTGCAGATTTGGACGACCGTTGACTCATTGTCATTACATCAGGACCTCCCGAAATCAATGATGGAACAGTTCTTTCAGTGTGCAAACGATTTCCGAAAACAACTAAACTCATCGAACGCGCGTCTGGTAAATGATTTCCAACCCCTGGCAATTAATTCAATTATTATATTTCCGCGCGGTGGCAACAACAGCCAACCCCCTTCCTTAATGAGTCCCGGCTCAATTATTGCCCCCGCAATAATATTTGCGCATAATTAATCAAGCGACGAATGGCATCACCGGTTGCCGTGAATTGACCGCGACGAAAAATATATCCCATTGTCCGGCAAGCTTAATTAATCGACGGATTCCTTCGACCGGACTTTAATTTCGCAGGGGGCCAGTGGACACTTTGTAATGATAATCAGGTGGACGTCTTCTAGTCTCTTTCGTTTGCTGGCGTTGTTCCGGAACGTTTAATTGCGAATCACGCGCATAGCGCAAACGATAATTAAAACAAGGGGATGTGCCGCGGGACGGAACAATAGAAACCCCGATTTATGCCGATCGTTTGCAGCTTTGGCGGGAAAGTTCTGGGGGAAGTTTCGCGTAAATTCTTGGGGATGCATGGGCATTCTTTGCGCCGCCGAACCCTTTCCCGAATTTATTTTGATGTCCGTTCTATTTATTATCGAGGAAATGTTCTCTCGCCCCGCGAGGGCTTTTGATTGGTGGTGGAACGTTTTGGTGCCCCGACGATTCGTTAATCAAATGCGAGGCCTCGAGTGAGAACCATTTGGGAGAACTGGTGGTAGAAATGGATTGGGATGATCTGCATCCCATAGAGATAGATGGATGTGGGACCGATTTTAATGATTATCAATCCTTGTTTTGAGGGAATATGAATTTGGTAAAAACAATTTAGTATCCTAGTTTACGTGTTAAATAATTTTTATAATATGCTCTAGATGCTAATTTCTATTAATGCCCAGTGGCTCAGTGGTAGTGCTTCGCGCTTCCACACCACAGGCCCGGGGTTCAAATCCCGGGCTGGGCAAGGTCCACTCAGCATTTCATTCCTTCAGTGGGTCGATAAAATGAGGACCAAGCTTGCTTGGGAACTAAACACTGGGGGTCTCGCGTTAGAATGACCACCTAACCGGGACACATGCCTAACAACTTGCACCCCAGGGCCCCACGGTCACGAAAACGAAGATGGGCATCGTAGGCCTTGGCCCACTAGGGCTGTTGCGCCAATGAGTTTTTTTTTAGTAAAAACAATTTAGTATCCTAGTTTACGTGTTAAATAATTTTTATAATATGCTCTAGATGCTAATTTCTATTAATTATTTACTATGTAAAACTTTCGTTAAGAGGAAAATAATGTATGTAAGAAACTCGTGGAAATATACACAGTTTTGGTTCTCAAGCCAACCAGCCCCAAATCCTGGATTCGCTACTGTGGTGTCAATTGACTGAAATGTAGAATGCTGCTGATGTTGCTAGTTTTGAATATCTTCATATCCTTTAAAATTAATTTTGTGGAATACATTCTAAACTAGAACTAAATTTAATATTCATTAGTGAACGATAAGCTTTTCTTATTAAAAAGAAACGGCCAAAAATTTTTAAAAATTTCATGTTCCTTTTGAAATATACCCAAGGCGATCCAAACTATGAAAGTTTATAAAACCCTTTAGAAACCAAGCAGAAAACCCATTTTTGGAATTTTATAATTAGTTTCCAGCAAAATTATTATCTCTATAAAGTACCTAAAATTGGAGTAATTATTATGTGTTACGCTGT
This sequence comes from Tetragnatha versicolor, assembly GCA_024610705.1. Lineage (NCBI taxonomy): Eukaryota > Metazoa > Arthropoda > Arachnida > Araneae > Tetragnathidae > Tetragnatha > Tetragnatha versicolor. The sequence goes on along the minus strand of JANDEH010000002.1, from coordinate 30,620,793 downwards.
CTTGCCCTGTGGCTATCGACTAAAATCTGATCCACAACAAACTTGTTATCCATTACTTTTTACAAGCATTAGCTAGTCAAAACATTTTTCTTTGTTAATTAAATTCTGATTTAGCTTTCAAAAATAATGATTCTCGTTTTGATGCACTCACTTTTCCCTCCGGGTGTTTGTTATATTGCTACGGATTTAAATGTTACTCTCGAGACATTGGTTATTTTAATTCCAGGTGGAAATATAATTTTTAGATATCTCCCATTAATGTTTTATTTTGATGATTGTATAAAAAAATTATTTTAAATTTTTTGTTTTTTGTACAGGAATTTCTATGAATTGAATACATTTTAGATGGTCTTCGTAATATCGATTGGTTTTAACTAATTAAATGCAGTTTTTATTCTGTAGATATTTTTTAATCTGCTAAAAACGGAATTGCAAGGCACAGACAGTTTGCCTAATTAGACAAGTTTTCGTTTTATAAAATAATATATAGTTGGCATAAATTATTCATTGTGGTGACCTTTATAAGAACTGATAGTAGTAGTTTTAAGGAGATATTTGCTCTCTCTGGGATGAGTCGCTTCGTCTCTCTATTTTTTAAATTTCTATTTTATTAATAAAAACTGGAACCTAAACGATACGATTCCTTCTTTGCTCTGACTGTATAGTCAAATATACTATACAATCAGAGCAAAGAAGAAAGAATATATCTTAAAATTTACTGCGAAGAAAAAGTTTCTAAATTTTAATATCCGTGATGGATTCTGGTTGAATTTTCGGAACTTCAGACCTGCTAAAAAATTAATGGTTTTATTTGAAACTAACTCGCACTGTTTCCATCAATCTCTTAAACCCGGTTCACACATAAAAAGTTAAACTAGTTTAAGTGCCAATCTAGCTTAAGTTGAGTTACATGCTTGACTTAAGCTAGATTGGCACTTAAACTAGTTTAACTTTTTATGTGTGAACCGGGTATTACGGCCGTATTCAGAGGTAACTTGACCGGCGGTTAAACGAAAGTCAAGCTTCTGATTGGCCGTTGAAGAAGGAAAACTAGTTTTCCACCAATCAGAGGTTTAGTCCACTGAAAATAGAGTTGAACCTCGGACAAATTGCAATAAAAGGTTTCTCAAGGGTTTTCACTTTGGAATGACCTTAATAATAACATACTTAAATCGGCCAAAATAGGCGGGGGGGAAGTTTAATTTTTTTTAAATTTTAAAAAAATGGCCGAAAAAAAATTAAAAAAAAAACAAAACAATAATACAGACATGTGATACATGTTTATAGGTTATTTTTGAGTTTTAAAACTGAATATTGCCTTTAGTTTTGAAAAAAATTTAAATTTCAATTTTTAAAATTAATTTGAAAAATGAGCTGTATGAAAAAATTAAAACCCCCCTAAAAACCTAACAAAATCATCAAAAGAGATAAATCAAACGGTTTTCATTTAGAAATGACCTAAATATTAACATACTAAAAGTAAAAAAATTTACGAGTTAAAGAAGTTCAATTTTTTTTTAAATTTCAACTTTTTTTTGCGAAAAATGCATTTTTTTTTCAAATTCGTGCCCCAAACTTTAAAGACTTTTGAAAAGGTCATTTTTCGGTGGATATTGTCCACAGATAGTTATATAATGGAAAACCGGTGGAATTGACCCTCAATGAATTAGTTAATTATTTTATTTAAAATTTTGAAGTTGGTAAAATGTAGTAAAAAGTGAAAGAAGGTAATACTTAGCCATATTTACATCAGAATTTAAAATAATTAACTAATTCATTGAGGGTCAATTCCACCGGTTTTCCATTATATAACTATCTGTGGCAAATATCCACCGAAAAATGACATTTTCAAAAGTCTTTAAAGTTTTTGGCACGAATTTGAAAAAAAAATGCATTTTTCGCAAAAAGAAAATAGAAATTTGGAAAAAAATTTAACTTCTTTAACTCGTAAAATTTTTAAATTTTAGTATGTTAATAGTTAGGTCATTTCTAACTGAAAACCGTTGGATTTATTTCTTTTGATGTTTTTATTAGGTTTTTAGGGGTTTTTTAATTTTTTCTTAAAGCTCATTTTTCAAATTAATTTTAAAATTGAAATTTCATTTTTTTTCAAAACTAAAGGCAATATTCGGTTTCAAAACTCAAAAGTAACCTATAAACATGTATCACATGTCTAAATTATTGTTTTTTTTTTTAAATTTTTCGGCCATTTTTAAAAAAATTAAAAAAAATTAAACTTCCCCCCGACCGATTTTGGCCGATTTTTAGTATGTTATTATTGAGGTCATTCCTAAGTGAAAACCGTTGAGAAACCTTTTATTGCAATTTGTCCGAGGTTCGGCCCTTTTTTTCGCTATTTTCAGTGGACTAGTTTGACTCCCGGTTAACCGCCAGTCAGTTTACCAGTGAATACGGCTGTTAATCCTGGAGAGCTAAAATGTCGAAAAAGCTAAAATAAGTTTGATAATCTTTCACAACAATCCCTCATAAATCAGCACCATTGAATAGACTGTCATTCACCCTCCTGAACAATGACAACACTTCCCTAACACCATCGGGACCATCATCCCAGACGGACTTTTGCCACATTTAATGAAATCAACGAACCCTCGACACCCAGACAGGAACAATAATACCCAAAAGAGAAAGAATAAAAAACTGCCCTTTCTCTCCGTAGCAATTCATCAGGCACACAGCCTGCAATGTGGGGAGCCGGTGCATTATAATATGGCGCAATATTGACCGCCCGTGCCAGCATAGGTCCTGTGGGTGCAGTTAGCATTGGCGGCCTTTTCCCATGCCAAAGTCTGTGTGTATGTGAATGGGGGGTTTAATTCCCCTTTGGGATTCAGTCTGATTTGCAGCTTGGCGTGTGGTGGGGAGTAATTTGGGTTCGAAATGAAGTGGTTTTTCGCTGTTTAATAACGGGAGGGGGTCGAGGAGGCGGCGGCGGGAGTTTTATGAGGAGAGAGTGGTGGACGCAGTTGTTGGTCGTCTTTTTTTGCGGTGATGATTTGATTGAAGGGTGGGTGCTGGGGTGCTTATTTGCTGTGGTGGTCTCTTGAATTTGCATAGTACTTCGGGTGCATTTAGACTTTTTTAACATTAGACGATTGTCAACAGCGAAAAATTTATGAGGAGGGGAACATCTTTTGTTTGCTAATTGACTTCAGCTAACCACACAAAACGACGAGGCTCCTTTGGGCATTCGGGGGAGATAAGGAGCATTGAAAATATCCCCCTTCCATTTGTGTGGTTAGCTGAGGTCAATTATACTCTATTCATTTATAATTGGCGCTTGAGAAATAGAGCTTTCCCCCACGCTAGAAGCGTAACCATAGTTACGATCTTCAAACAGCCAATAGTAAGCTTTCTTCGTCATTTTAACGTGGATAGTTGCTATGGTTACCGATCGGTGGTGGGGAAGGAAATATTTTCAAGCGCCAGTTCAAAATGAACAGAGTATAGCGAACAAAAGATGTTCCCCTCCTCATAAATTTTTCGTTGTTGACAATCGTCGGGGTAAAAAACTCTAGATGCACCCTTAATCGCGGTGTTTTTTAAATTGTAACATAATTGTATTCTTAGCGTGCATCTAAACTTTTATGATACAAACGACCGTCAATCAGCGAACAAAAGATAGTTCCCTCATCTCTTTGTGTGAGCATTCGGGGGAGATGGCAATCGCTGGATTTCTTTTGTTCGCTGATTGAATTTCACTTTAGATACACCCTTAGCTCTAGATTTTTAATTTTATTTTATAGTACTTCTTAGTATTACAAAAAATTGGCTTAGTAATTTGTAAAAAATTCGATATTTGTTATAATTTTCGCTTAGAAATTGCAGTTTTTCCATTCTTAATACTTTGCTAACTAAAACTGGCTTCTGATTTCAGGAGTAGATTTTAAAACTAGCTCCTCGTGTTAAAACCAGTTCAATTCAATTTATTGGACATCAAATACGATACAAAACATGCAGAACATTACATCACACTCATTAATAACACAAAAATTGAAAAATAACCATCACATAGAAACCAAGAAAATAAAATGGTGTGCATATTTTAAAAATGTTTAGAGTTAAAAAAATTGGGACATTTTCGGGTTTTTTCATTTCTTCATTAAGAAAGAAAACCTTTCAAATAGACTGGACTGACTTATCCAATCGTCAAAATTTAACAAACCCAACGTCTCGTCTTCCCCATTTGAAAAAGCACTCCAATCCTCTCTTGGCGCTGTTCCCTCTTCGCCCAAGAATCCCGCCAAGCCCGGAAATGGGATTTCGTCGCCCCCGCAAGAGGGGAAAAAAGTGGGGGGGGGAAGTCTCGGCAGCAAAATGGGATTTCGGGGGAAAGCGAGAAGATTGAAACAAAAATTTAAGTTGACATGTTTTTCCTTTCCTGTCCTGACATCCGCTCTGCCAGGTAGAAGGAATATTGTTTTTTGGGAAGGGGTGTGACTTTTTATTGCGACGAAGGTTTTAGAATATTGTTGTCGGTCCTAACCTTCAGTTTTTAATGTTATTGCGAATTTCCCTCCCTTGTGTGGGACACGCTAACTGTGTTTAAAGTGAGAAAAAGGTAACTTTCTTAAGTATCAATTGAACGAGAGAAAACAAAAAAGACTAAATTGACTTAGAATTTACAGTTGAAATAGGACATAGTACCTATAAGTGACGTCAAATAAGTGCTTTCTCTTCATCTAAACCTTAAATAGAGTTTCGCATATTAGAAAATTATTTTTGACTAAAGTTGTAACTTCTGAATATATCATGAAGAGAGGTTATAGTTTTTTTTATCAAGCTTGATTTTTAAAGAATCAGTGTACGATCCTTTCATTTCCATTTCCTTCTATTGCTTTTCAAAGAAACTTGCTTCGCCAGACAATATGATTAAAGTTTTTTACCACCAAATTCAACCTTTTAAAAATGTTACATAATTCAAATAAAAAACCGTTGTGCAAGTCTCTGATCTCCAAGAAAAATGTAAAACTGTCCCCCGAGGCATAGTTCTTAACTTGTATTCCGAATTATGTGTTAATACTTCCTTTTCCCTTTATCGGTCTAGCTATTCCGATTCGTTAAAATTCTTTTGGTAGTTAAGTAGTTTTCTCTTACAAAAAATGGTGTAGAAGATTGTATCAATTATTCTTTGCCTCACACACACAAAAATTCGAAGCATTAATAGAGAAGCGGAAAAAATGCAGGATTCATTATATTTTTTTAGCTCAGCGAAATCGTACTTTTGTTTCCAATTGATTTCTGTGAATTATCAAAGTACGTTTTTCACAAAGAAGTACTTTAAAAGGTCAGATGGCACTAAGTTAAATTTTTCCTCTTTGTTCGTATCGATTTTGTTTACCCTTTTGCATTTCATTTAATGTGAGGGGAGTTTTTCTTTTGTCTTGTGACTTTAACTATTTCATAATTAGGACCGTATAGTTAGTAAACCTTTATGAGCCTAGTTTTAAAAGAAAGCATATTGTATCAAAGTTATACATTACAAATTAATGTTTTAGATTATTTCTTAATGATGTTTATCTCTTTTTTCACACACACACAAATTAAATTATACAAATTCCTTTTTTCTCTTAATCATTTTTCTTAACCCACAGAGTGAAAAACGTTAAGTATAAAAAATATTTATTTATATATGATAAGAAGAATTTATTTATATGATACTGAAGATTCTGTAGAATAATATACATTTCTGTATATTTAAAACACTTATTAAACTGAAAGCTTACAAATGGGACTTTTATCTCATTGATATTTTTGACGGACCCTAAAAGAATTTAAAAAAACAAGGAATAAAAAATAAGCAAGGGAGAGGGAAGTTCTATCTTAAATATTTAAAATTGTAGCCGAAGAAGCTGAGTCTCCAATTTTTTTCTTTGACTACCTATATCCCATTCTACTTTTTTTTATAATTCACCATTCTGCATTCGTGTTTTTGCAATACATCCTTCGCGAAACTGCTCAACAAATCGAAATTTCTCTCACGAAAGTTTCGTGCCTATCATAGCTGAACGACACGGTTTTCCCCAGCTGATGTCACCATCACGATACCTAATTGCTCCTTAAAAAGAAAGCACACACACAAGTCCCTCGACCTCCAGTCCTTATAAGCGGTTTAAATCTGGAAACTTAGCAATTAGCTGCCTTCGGGTGGCAGCACTACTTTTTAATCCCTTCGCCACGAAACACAACTACAACTTCTACTGTTAAGAAGAACTAGGACTCCCGCCGAGACAGGCAGTCTTTCTGAATAAGTAATTATTTTCCGAAACTTTTGGCGGAAACCGTGTAAGAAGATTAGAACCTCCAATCCTTGTTCCCGCTCTGTTGTTGAATTGAAACATCAGAACTTGGTAGTATAATCGCGGGGAGTTTTGTTTACCGTATAAAGACTCACAACCCGGGTTCTTGAGAATTATCGTCTGGATGTTGATTTCGAATTTCAGTGGAAGTTCGATTTTCCGTTGAGAAATGGACAGTGGAACAATCCTTCTAAATTTCTTGATCCTCTTTTATCCGTATTATAGGGAATGCTCGAGTTCTTTGAATTCTGCTTGAGCGCCTCTATATGGGGAGTTTCTTATTACTCGAGCCAGACATTTGAAATTCCGGTTCCAAAGAATTGTCGCTTTGAAGATTTAAAAGTTCGATTTACTGTATTTATAGTTTGTGAATAGTTTGTTACTCTTACTATTAATACGGAACGACTTACTAGTTTTTCCATTTAGAAGTCTTTTAAATTTTGGAAAGGAAACGAATTTTCAGTTTTAAATCACAACCATATTGGAGTTAAGGATATGAATGAAATGATAATAAGGTACTCTGAAAGTTTCACTGATATATTGGGTTTGGACTATCAGTTTGTTATAATTTTTGCCACTTTAAAATAATTTTAAATATGGATTTGTATCCTCATGAAGAGAGAGAGATAGAAGGAGAAGAACGCTGCAACAATATGGATGAAAATTTTAATTTTTTACCTCAAATTGATATTTTTAAACATTTCCCTGGAGCACTGATTCATTTGTAAGTAGTCCTTAGTAACACAGCCCATTGCAAATGTGTCACGTTTACATAACTGCAACGAGAAGTAAATGAAATTCAGCCATACAAGATAAAAATTGAACGAATATTGAACGTTTGTGCTGCTTGGACTCCGATAGTTTGTTTTATTGCCCACGTCATTCTAAATGTTCCTGAATTTTTCATCTCGATGCTGAGAGGAGCCATATTATCAAGTTTTTACATTTTTACCCTTGTTTCTTTGGTTTTGGTCCACCAGGTAAAAGAAACTCCAGCTCATAACACCATAGGGTAAAACTTAAATCCTGATAATACTATATTTCGGACACTCCCCTCTGCTCTCAAGGGACTACAGATGAGTCACCCCATTCTTTATGCGAAATTGATAGTTTCCAATTAGTAAACCCGGCCTCTTGCGTTACAACTACCGATCCGGCGTTTAGATTAGGTGGCTCAATTAACTTTCCCAACCCGTCGCAGCGAGCAATCACGATTACCCGGACGCTGTTAATACTGATTAAGATACATCTTTCTCGCCCATAGAACTAGGCCTAACCAGCCGTCCAACCTCATTACACGCTGTAGCTTCCTGTCTTAACATCCGACAATTAAAAGCCCGGCTGCCTTAATTGAGTGGCCCCTGAATTTTCCCTCTTGTCATATTATCATTATATAGCAAGCCTCCTCTCTCTGTGTAGTGTAGCACACCTGGTTTCTGACGGAGCGTATCTGACTTTGGTGCGGGTGTTGGCATATGCAGATGTGGGAGGCAATGATATCTCTATGGTTGTGGCTATGATGTATGTTGGTAAATTATGGATGAGAGGAGGGCTTTTTGACAGGTAGTTCCGTGAGGGCAGGTGTGGGGTGTGTTTGGAAATGTAATGTTTTGTTCCGATGATAGAGGGGAATTATGTGACAAATGGAGTGAATGTGGTATGCTCAATGTACAAAGTTCAAAATATCCCGGAGGGGTTACTCTACTTTTGAAACAAAGCTTGGTTTTTAAAGGAAAATTTAATACTTACTATAGTTTAAAATGCATCTCACTACTACTTGTTGGAGAAACTTGGATAGTTCAACCGACTCTCATCCAAAAACCAACTCTTACGTTTTGAAAATCCCTTAATATTTAAATTATTGAAGCTAAAATCTTTATAGTATTAGTAATTGCTTTTGAAATTCCCTTTAAATGCTTTTAAAGAAGTTTAAATTATCCTTTTAATTAGTTTTCTAGATAAACTTTTGCTCCACTTATGAATGACTCCATTTGAAGGGTTGAATATTTTAAATTTTTGTATCCCACGGCTCTGAAATGAACGATTTTTAAACGCTTTTATTCTACTTGCTTTTGGCGGCGTTTTACGCGTGGAATTTTAAAACTCGATTTTCGGGCACTTCCCGATATGTCAGGGCCCCGAAACTTTACACATCGGTGTAACCCTCATGAAACTCCAATATCCAACCATTATCTAGTCAAACAACCAAAGGATTAAGTTAATTAACGAGTATTTTTAATTAACAGAAAAACCAGAATTTGATACCTTTCCCAAGGGGCTATTCTCCCTAAACCGTGCACAATTGTTTATAAGGCATAACTTCATCATATTCAAAAGTCAAAACGAGAATTGCCCAGTAATTACGATAATTATAAACGAATAATCACTTTTTTCTTTCTGGATGCTTGTACATAATATTTCAGGCACTTCCAAACGATATAAAGTTCTGAAACTTTGCACCGTGGTGGAAACTCGATGACAATGCAATATTCAATCATCAACTAGTCAAAACCTCCGTAATTTAGGTAATTAACGAGTGTTTTTAGTTATCCTTTTAATTCATATTTGAGACATTCCGTGAAGCCAATGGCTCCCAAAACCTGTAAGATAATATACTAAGTATATAACTACAATATTTAATCTTCAAAACTTGATTTTTTACCTTCCAATTAACAATTAAGATAATTAGCGATTTAAGATAATAACCGCGAGAAAGAAATCGCCAGAAGAGCGAGAAATCGCCGAAAATATCGCCGAAAATCGCCGAGAAGAAAAATATGTTCTTTTATAATTTATTGACTACTGAAAAGACTGGATGGTACTGTTTGCTCTTTGATACACACACACATTCTGAGTTTCTTACTATTGTTTTTTTTTATTTTATTGAATGCTTTCTTTTTATTGTGAATCTTTTTGATATCGATGGATTTCATCGGTGATTGAGCGGATGCGAGGAATATATTCTTTGTGCGAGGTATTTTTCTTGCTCAGCTCTGTTATTATAACGTACCCAGCAAAATTAAATAGATTTTAAAATTAACTTTGGAGTTGATTGTCCTGCTGAGTCGTCAGAGGATTGTTCTACTTTGTCAGATATGTGAAAATTTTTTGTTATACATGAAACTAAAATTCCATCCTAACATAACATTAAATAGGGTTGAAATAAATACATTTTTTCTTGTGAGTTTTTGTTAAAAAGTACCATGACTAAAAAGTAGAAAATAAAATAAGTAAAAAAAAGATTTTTTAAAAAACGCTTTTATTGAAGTGTTCTAAAAGGTCAAAAATAATTTTTTCGGTTTGACAAATAATTTATTGGGAAGTAGAAAATAACTTTTTGGTAAGTAAAAAAAACTGATTTTCTAATCACTAAAAATAAAAGCGTGGGCGCTAGTAATTTTTAATATTTTTGAAATTTAATTTTTTTTACAGGACAGTGACACTAACATCCTTGCCAAACGGGGATTCGAACCCCAGACGTACGGCTTTGCATCAGTCAGATGCTCTAACGACCAGGCCATTACGTCGGCATTTATGTATAATTTTATATAAATAAAAATACCTAACAGAGAATTTAAAGTGAATCCATCCCACTCAAAACTCATGAATGAGAAATTTGTAAATCTAACGTCATAGAACATAGAATAAAGAAGTTAGAATATATAGTGAATTAAGAATGACTAGCGCCCACGCTTTTATTTTTAGTGATTAGAAAATCAGTTTTTTTTACTTACCAAAAAGTTATTTTCTACTTCCCAATAAATTATTTGTCAAACCGAAAAAATTATTTTTGACCTTTTAGAACACTTCAATAAAAGCGTTTTTTAAAAAATCTTTTTTTTACTTATTTTATTTTAATCTGCAATCATAAGTTCTAACATAGAAGTGCAAAAAACTTTATTATTCTCATCAAAATAACAACAAAAAAATTAATAAATACTAGGGTTGCTGGGTTGCTACTTTATCCCTAAGTTAAACCTTCAACGCACACATTTCCACTTCCTGTTGTATCAGTTTAGCTCCATTTTCTTCCCTCATTGTTTGCGACAACAAATCGCTACCTCCACTAGCTTCCGACATCAACCGGTTCTATTTGCCCCTCCCCTTCTCTACTCATTAATTATCTCCCCACCCTCCACTGAAAACACAGAACAGTTAAAAAGCCCCACTCTTCATCACTTAAACAACAGCGACACTAAACGATCTTCTGTTCTTTTCTTTTTTTCCCGCCTTTTTTTCCTCCCCGTCTCTATTTTCCTAGACAGCCATCAATATTCAGTACACCCGTGGAACGTAATTTTTCTTCCGTTTTTTGTTCTCCCGCTGTCCTTTTGCTCCTGGAGACTGATGATGTCCCCTTGTCTTATCGTCTGAACCTCTTTAATGTTTTTTTTTGTTATTATTATGAGTTTTTCCCATGGCAATGGATGGAACGCTATTTGATCAAGTTCCCTTTGACTTATCGTCGGTATTTACTACGTTCTTTTCGCTCGATCTGAAGTGAAGTGAAAGGGGAGAGGAGTGTGACGTGTGGTAATTGGTGGGAATTATCTGCAGGATTTTTTTTGTGAATAAAAATGAAAGTGGGAGCATTTCAACGATGCTCTGTTTGAGTTGCGTAGTTCTGATCAGCACAGAACACTATTAAAAGATTAAATTAACCATTAAATGATGATTGCAAAAATTATTTTCATGGAACATTTTCAAAGAATCATTTAAAAGTTAAATAATGAAGCTTAAGGATATATTTTTATCATAAACAATTAAACCTTTTGATCTTAACTATTATTGACGCTAAGATTCAAAACTTGCCTAATTAAAATTGCCGTGTTTGCAGTCAATTGAATTGGTAAATTAAACAGAAAGCTTATTAAGCTTATTAATAAAACAAAATAAGCTTAAGAGTTAAATGAACATAATAGTGCATATAAACATCTATAAAAGATAATGCATTTCGGAATGTATCAGAAAGCTGGATAAGTAAAAGGAGAGTTTCCGCACTTTGCCGGAACGGAACCCTTTATGTTGAGGAACTACTCAAGCAGCACAAACAACGTTCAAGATTCGTCCAATTTTTGTCATATATATGGCCAAAATTTCGTTAACTTCTAGTTGCAGTTACGTAAACATGACGTAATTGGTATGAGCTTCGCAAAGAGGGTAATTGGACAAATCACAATGAGAAAGCTGAAAATGAACTCTATTTTTGTCTCTCTGTGACTCATCTTTTGGTCTTGCCTTTTACTAAAGTGTTGGCAAACGCTCTTTCGGAACACGTGATCCGTAGTTGGGGGAAAACCTCTGCAACAGGTGCAATGCAATTGAAAACTAGCGTTCAATTGCGTCACACAGACGGCCGGACATTATTCCAAACATCACGTATATACGTTTTCCTCTCGTTAGCGTCCACTCAAGCGAACTCTGAGGAAAAGTGATGCGGTTTTTTAGCGTTCACCCGCACATTGCCATTATTTATAATGAAGCACAGGGTTGCCGACCCTACGAATTATCCCGGCTAATCAAATCAAAAACGAACAATGAATGAGAGAGGGAAAAAACAGGAAATGTGCGACAAAAAGCCCCGTTTGGCTGATGCTGTCAATCGGAGACATTGTGCTGTTGCGATTTTTGGCAGTTTTTTCATGCGTTGTCCGTTGGCAGCGAATAATGCAAGTTCACAGGACGTACTAGGCGATTACCAACTCGAATCGTGATTGGTCAATTTCAGGGCGTAACTTATCACTATTACCCCAACGTCATACCATTCAGCCAATCATAGACCAAGCTGAGAAATCGCCTAGTGCGTCCTGTGAACTCGCGCGAATAATCATTTGAATGAAATGCGACTGGATCTAGTTGGCGGAAACTCAAGTGCGAATGACCCTTTGATTGGAGGATTCTGCCATTCATGATGGTTCATTCCCGTAGAATCGTTTCCTTATCTTGTTTAATTCGTCGGGAATGAGATACATAAGTATGGTGCTTTTAAGGAGAAACTAAAATAATAAGTTAGGTGTACAATAAATCAATCTTTGTTGGTAATTTTTATTCATAGATCATAGACTAGATATGTTAACATGTCGTTCATTACGCTAATCTACATTTTCCGTCATTTTACCTATGTAATGTCTGCTTCGGAATGGTCTTTGCACCTTAAAACCACATCAACCAACCTTTCTTCACTTGTGTTTAAATCCGTAAGATATTATCGAATACAGCGAACCTCTGTATTAAACTTTCAAGGGATTAAAAATTTATTCTCTGTTAACTGGTTTTTACAGTGATAGTTTAGCATCACGACCAGTGAAAGGATGCATGGTAATTAATAGTTGTTGTAATTCTACTCACTAAAGCGGAACCGACTAATTTTTTAATACACTAATCATTAGTTCATTCTGTGGACAATCTTATACGAATTAATCTCTTTAAATTCTCTACTGAATCATAGCAAAGCTATGGAGATGCTGACTTTCTCCATTACTATTCATCCCTTTTTATTTAGGGTTAATTGGGGGGTATAAGTAGGTCATCCCGCATTCAAATAAAACATGTACAGTTGAGGGAAAAAATGACTCAGTTGTGATTTCTGGCGAACCACTTGGGTTAGGAAGACAAAATAGGAGTCGTTTTTCATTAATTGAAGTATTCTTTTAACAAAAAAATTTTCGAGTCCTTAGTGGGTCGTCTTAATATTAAACGAAACACTAACTTTTTTCAAATGGGGACCCCCAATTATTATTAGTTTTTCTGAAAGGCCATCCCCCCAAACCCTTAAATACCCAGTTTCATCCAGATTGATTAAAAAATTTATTTTTTAAAAATAAACTCAAAAAACATTTTTTTAAATCGGGAAATTTTTTTATGGTAATCGATTCTGGTAGTAATTTTATGTAGGAAATCAAAATTTCAATCGATTTTATCTATTATTTTTTTGATAAAACGAACTAGAAAGAGCATTTGCGGTATTCATTCGGCAACGGTATACGGCCCCTTAAGATATTAATTCGTTTTTATCAAAAACTATTGGATAAAATCGATTGAAATTTTGGTTTCCTACATAAAATTACTTCCAGAATCGATTACCATAAAAAAATCACGATTAAAATTTTTTAAGTTCATTTTTAAAAAATTACTTTTTTAATCAATCTGGATGAAACTGGGTATTTAAGGGTTTGGGAGGATGGCCTTTCAGAAAAAAAATAATAATTGGGGGTCCTCATAGGAAAAAAAGTTAGTGTTTCGTTTAATATTAAGACGACCCCCTAAGGACTCGAAATTTTTTTTTTGGTAAAAGAATACTTTAATTAATGAAAAACAACCCCTATTTTGTCTTCCTAACCCAAGTGGTTCGCCATAGAAATCACAACTGAGTAATTTTTTTCGTCAACTGTAGGTACAGGACATAAACTCAGAAAGGCGCCATCACCAGAAAATTTTTCCCTTCACTCACCGACCGTTTCAAGTGTAAACTACATCATACTTTTAAATTAACACAGATTCTGTCAGGTCATGCCAGAACGGGGGATTATCTCTTCAGATTCAACCATGCAGACTCTCCTGTCTGTTCTTGTAACCAAATTTCCATTCAGAACATCGAACATTTGCTATTTATTTGCCCGTTGCTCGAGTCTGGGAGATATAGACTTAATAAATTAATAATAACGAGTGGGTGGCAGTGGCCACCAAATTTTGACATCCCCATGCAACCAGATTATTTACCAGAATTTTTGAATTTTATTGAAAATATTCATAGTCTTAACTTTTAAAATGATTATTATTCTTCTTATGTGTTAAAGTAATTTTATAGTGTTTATTGTAAATTAGAGTTGTGTATATATTTTAATCCAGTTGTGTATGCAGGTTGTATGGCTCATGTCATGGTGCATGCTGTAAATAATTTTAAAAAAAATACTACCACCCATTGATCATGTTACATTTTGTCACCCTGGGTTTTGTATGTATTTGAGTTGAAGTTTTCCTAACTAGTTTTTTTATCAAGTAAGACCCACTTACCCCCTCTTAAGCTTTGCTTGCATTCAATCTAAATAAAGAGTGGTAGGCCCACTTACCCCTTCTAATGGGGTCACTGAGCTATAAAACAGTAGGGGAGAGTGTTGTACCTATGGACAAAAATCACGTTTGGATTTTTCTAAGACTGGTAAAATCACATTTTGACCATTTAAAGTGTCCAACCTATAGTCCTAACCTTTGTGAGTAGAGATATATTTTTTATTAGTCAAAATCTTGAAAATTGGATTTTTAATAATTTATAATAACTTGGAAAAATTTGTGTCCAAAGGTACAACAACCTGTTGTACCTATGGACAGACCCAGTTGTACCTGTGGACACCCTTAAAAAGGGAAGTTTTAGTTGAAAAAGCTAAGAATGAACATTTTTATTGATGAATTACCTTTAATAACCTATTTCAAGCCTTTTTAAAATTAAAAATAGATTTTTTAAAGTAACGTAGTTTTAGATCGTAAATGATCATTAAAACGAAGTTGAATGATAAAAGTCTTGATTTTTTACCAAAAACACAAAAATCACATGGTATTTTCAGATCAGAATTTAAGTTAATAGTTTCATCAATCATGCTGATTGATCTGACAACTTCACTGATCCAAAAAAAAACAATTCGATCGACACTTAGTTGTGCAACCATTTGGTGGTAATAACAAGTAAATCTTCTTCAATGGAAACTTTAAGTTTTTTTAATCATCATACTTAAATGCGATAGGGTGCTTAGGGTTTTACACCATATTTTGCATTAAATTCCAAGTAGAATCATAAATTTAAAAAGTAGTTTATATCACAAAATATTTGATTTTTCATCTAAAATTCACTTGAAAATAATCGCTGACAAATGGATTACCATTTAGAATTAATTTAACATTTATTAAAATGGTATTCAGTTAAATGAAACCTGATTCTAAAACGCCGATTAGCTACAGACACCCACAAGAACGTGTCCGTAGGTACAGCACTTATGGTGTCCGAAGGTACAGCATCAGGTGTTTTTGTATTCAAAGTTCTATAAAAGATAAAATAATTGAGATCTGACGATTTCTAATATCAAAACTAAAACGTCAAAATCTCGGGGATTCCCCCCATATATACCATTTTATCATATCATAATCATAGAGGAAGAAAATAATTAATGTAGTGATGCACTAAAAGAAACTTCGAGCACCTAAAAACAGTATTTTTATTATAGAAAATTTAAATAGTATTTTAAACAGCTGATTTCACGTTAGCGTTTACATTCAAAATCGACCACAAATTCAAATTTACATTTTTTCCCGAATTTTAAAATGAGGTGGCTGAAGGTACAACCGTCCGTAGGTACAACACTCTCCCCTATAGTTTATTTAAACTCTAAGGCTTTCACGGCCAGAATTATCAATTGAATTCATAAAATCCCGGATAAGTTATATCCCGGATAAGTTTGATTTTATGAATTCAATTGAAGTATAGTTTATTGTTTATTGAAACAGTTTTATATCTCAGTGTATGGGGTAAGTGGAAAACCCATCTGATTAAAAAAACAGTTAAGAAATATGTAAAGCATCATTTTAGAAACTAATAATAAATTTTTGTTTATTAATGTAGTCTTAAATAACATATTTCAATAAGTTAAATTTTTTCTGTCAAGTTACAGATATGTACTTTTCCAAAAAGGGGTTCCACTTACCCTAACCAACCCCCTAAAACCCAACAAAAGTTCACGGCCCAACCATTTCTCGTCCAAACCGTTTCGTTCGTACTTTAAAGAGCAAAAAAACCCGAGCTTCTCAAAAAGACCACCACCATACCTCATAACACTCGATTTCTCTTACACAAAAATAAAAGTTAAAAAAATTCTTAGGCCCTGAAATTGGGATATCTTTTAATTAATTACTCTCCTATGAGAGAAAAAAAGTCTGGAGGAAGCAGACAAAGAAAATGACCGTCGTTAGTGGACCGTCCTGCCTTGAGTTATGTAGCGGTGCCGGACGCTGAGTAGTTATTACTCGGGATGCTTTCGCGGTCATGAATTATTTTGGATTACCGAAATTTTGTGCTTCTATTTGATCTCCTTTCTTCCTCGAAGTAATTACTTTTTTTCTGAGATTGGGAACTGTAATGAAATGAGAGACGTTTTTTAAGACTTAGTTGAGTGAATGGGATATGGGTTTTGAGAAAGGTTTGTTGTAGTATGGTTCTGCTCTTTTGTGGTTTGGTTGGATGTCGGTGCATTTTCATTGGAATTTTGAATTGTATTGTCATTTTTCAATAGATACTTTATTCCTTGAAGTCAATCATATTTTTTTTCGTGTTTACCATTAGGGAAATGTAAAATTGTTTTGAAACTCTGGCTTGGATATATTTACATTTGATCTCAAACGCTGCAATATCACTTCTTTTTTAACTTTTATTTTTTAGTAGGCTTGAATTTGCAAGGAAGACATTCTGACTTATGGTATTGACCCTTTTCTATTCTGGTTTCAAATACTAGTTCGTCATTAGACCTTGAAGAGATCTAAAGTAAAGTAATGTTTTTATGCAACGTAGTTCATAAGGCATAGAAAATCTCTTAGGATGTATGGTTGAAGGATTGGAAAAATTGTGAATTGTTTTTTCCAGATTCTTCTAGTAAAATTTCGATAGTTTTGAATGTTTTTGACTGAGCCATACCTTGAAATGCGAAAACCCATAAATCCTCCTGGGGTTTCAGGGAAAGCAAATATATTCATATTAAAGTGAGCTTGTGTCAAAATCTTTATTACTTGAATTCATCAAATTCAACAGAAATCTAATGATACAATGTTAATCTCTCGCTTTTTCATATTCATTGTTACCCATAACTATCCAAGAAGCTTATTGTTTTGTATTCGCGATTGAAAACTGCACTTTTATCCCCACCTAGTCTTCACCACATTGCTTTTCCAACAACTGTCACATCAAAGTGTCGGATCTTCTTACCCGCGAAGCCTCACAATCCGGGGGCGTCCACTGGCCGAGAAGCCGCACCGGCCATACGGTGCAAAAAGCTCAAATCCCACCGTGAATTTTTTTTATTACTTGCTGCCTATCGCATAACCGTCTAACTGCAACCTACGAATCCCTTCCAAGCCTTTCTTTCTAAAGCTTCCTTTTTTTAACCCAGCATCATTGTGTGTTTGTTGGGTGTCGTTTACTGTAGAGGGCGTTTTATGTATTCTCGAAATGGACAGTTGGGATGCATTCTGACAGGTGGTAAAGGTGAGGCATGGACGGATAAGCCTATGATGTATAAAATCCTGTCCGCACGCCTCTTTGGTGAAGCTCTGCAAGTTCATCTTTTGGTTATTGTTGTCAGAATTGATGTAGTCGGATTTTAGTGCAGTAAAAATAAATGTGATAAGTTTGCATTTGAATTTTGCAACATTACAGTTTTTCACTATCCTTTAAACTTAAAATTTGCTGCGTGTTAATAAATCCTTCAAAAACGCTATGAAAAGACCACTGAAACTACTGAACAGCTGTTAAGTTCCTCTCGAATTACTTTTGTTCTACCTACCTCCCAGTAACATAGAGTGATTATAACTATTGATTATTGAATGTGACATAAATGTTAAATTAATTAATCCCTTCTCAGTAACATACATTTTTTTCGGGAATAGCGTATGACAATTTTGAAGGGGAAATTAGAATTTTAGGTAGAAATTGAAATGGTCGAATCGAAGGACAATAAAAATAAGATTTGGAAAATATACATTTAGGATGATCTGAAATGGTTGAAATATTCTCACAATGATTGTTTTTCTTTACCTTATAAGTTAAATATTCTGAACTAAAACGTTTAAATATGAAAATGTTATTAAAAATCTTAAGTTTACTCATCTCAAAGATTCGTAATTTATCTTTTCTAAATCCTAGGATCATTTCACGTGACTTGTGACCTTTTACATAAACCACACAGAGCAAATGTTACAATTTTACGTAACTATAATACATTACGCTTTGTTTCCCTTAACATCCCTCAATCTTTTCATTTACGGCTCAGAGCCTAAAAGCATTTATTCATACATAGGATACAATTTAATGTAAATATATCCCACACGTTTATTAATTTGACTTGAACCAGTTCTCCCTATCACCCATCAACAAAAAGAAAAATTCCCTCCTTAATCGATAACTTCCCAGAGCTGCCCTTTTTACTTCTCTTTCCGCCGTTTATTAGTTTATTCTCACGTTCTTCTAATTTATGCAGGCTTAGAAAATAAACATTCTCGAGAAATTTAATTAAAAGGGTTTCTTTCTTATATAACGCTCTATTGTTCCAGATTTTAAAAGCAAAGAATGCCCCTTTGCAAAGGCTGCGCTTGTTACTAAAAGCTGGCTCACACAACTGTTATGGAGTAGTTTTCTACTCCCGTTATGGTTTCATAAAGAAGTAAAATCTAGTTAATGAATACTGTTTCGTATGGTGCTGTCTAGATTTTTTCTCTCCTTGAATAGCACTGAAGTTTATTTTAAATGGCTTTGCAGCTCATTGGGTTTCGGTATTTATGTTTTAATGTTGATTTGGGAGTTGTCATTTTTGGATAAAAATGTGAAATTTGATTAGTTTGTTTAAATTGTGATTTAATGAGATGTTATTTTTCTTTCAGGTAGGTGGTATGGATTTTATAACATTTGGAAATAACAGGATGCTTATTTGGATTTACACATTTTTCTGGGCAATTCCAGGATGGAAAAACAGGTAGTTTGTTGTTGGTATTTTCTTGATGCTAGAGCGAGCATCTTTTATATTGTATTTATTGTTCGGTACCGGTATTAAATAATTTGCTCAAAGGCTCCATTTCTAAAAGGCTCGCTAAAGAAATTCTTTCTATCTATATAACAATCAGATTGGCCAACCATCACTTTTTAACTAACTATAAAATAACTCAGCTTCTTACAGGACATTGAAATTTAAAAAATTATTTAAACAGATTAAATTTAAGTTCAATATCTCACTGTGACTGCAAAATACGTGGGAATGAAGACGTTGACCATATCCTTTTAAAGTGTACAAAATATGAAACCGAGAGAAATGCTTTCAGACAAGAACTCCAAAAGATAAATATGAAATGGCCTCCAAAATTTAGTTTTCTGATTTCCCATAATATGGCATTTTATTTTCTCCTTAAGTTCAGCAATAATTTAGCACTTTAAGCCTGTTACCTTCTCAAAATTTCAATACTTAAACTTTATTTATTTATTTATTATCAAATTTTTTTGTTTTTGTTTTATTTTATGTGTATTTTAATGCTAACTCCTACAAATTACTTACTCCTACAAGCCCCGTGCTATACATTGTGGTGCACGGGGAGCTTTTTGTTTGTTTAAATAAAAAAAAGTTCATTTTCTGGGAAGATGTATCTTTTGAATAACCTCAGTTAAAAATTGCGAATATTTCATTATTTAAATGCAATTTTTTCGTTCTTAATTAATATTTCCCCATAACTTTTCACAAGTTAAAGAGCTGGGATATTTATTATGAAGTCTTAGGGGTCATCCATAAATTACGTGAGGTCAAAAAGGGGGGGAGGGGGTTGGAAAAATCTCACCAAGGGGGGAGGGGGGTCGATTGAAATCTCACGTCAATTTTTTAGGTTAGAAATTATACGATTTTCTTTCTTTTTTAAGCATGAGGAAGGAATATATAAGAAGGAAGGAGAAAAATTATTTTTAAATAATCTCACGTGGGGGGAGGGGGGGTCAAGCAAAATCTCACTAAATTTCACCAAGGGGGGAGGGGGGGGGTCCAGAATTTGGAAAAAACACCTCACGTAATTTATGGATGACCCCTTATGGTGTTGGGCGTAGAAAATGAAGATATGTAAAGTTTCCTACTCTCCAATTATAATTTGTTCTCCTTAACAAACCTATTCAGTTACATTTTGAGAGTTTTTTTTATTATGAGAACCCATTTTCTATTGGTTAAGTGGTAACCTCATAGTTGAAGGTGAAGGGTTTGGTTACTTGGTTCACATTTTAAATGATGGTATGGTTTTTATCTGTTCTCTTTTGAAAACTCAGCATCTCAATTTTTTCAGTGTTTCTTCTTCGAGAGAGAGAGATACTGATGAGACTACATTGCAAAACATACGGATCTAAGTTCATCCCCATAGCCATTTTGCAATGGTACTCCATCCCAGTCGACGCAGTCTGTTTTTATTTAATATTTCCCCATAACTTTTCACAAGTTAAAGAGATGGGATATTTATTATGAAGCCATATGGTGTTGGGTGTAGAAAATGAAAATATGTAAAGCTTCCTACTCTCCTATTAATTTGTTCTCCTTAACAAACCTTTCAGTTACATTTTGAGAGTTTTTTTATTATGAGAATCCATTTTCTATAGGTTAAGTGGTAACCTCATAGTACATAGTTGAAGGTGAATGGTTTGGTTTCTTCTTCGAGAGAGATTCTGATGAGACTACGGACGGTATTCAGACATTCGAGATTTGGAAACTCACTAGTGAGATCGAACAGTGAGATGAAAATTCGTATTCTGACTGCCAAAATCTCCCCGCCGAAAGGCGAACTCGAACGCTCGAATCTCACCAGCTCCTCGGCATTCGAGTGTTCGAGAGAATTCATTCGAGTGAGTCTCTGATTGGCTAGGCGCCTTCCGTGACGTCAATTCTGAGCCAGAGCCGACGGTTTAGCTTACGAGAGGAACTATTTGCGCAAACAAAAAATGAGGGAAAAGTTCCTAACAGTTACCCATAGAGGAACATATTATTTGCCTTAACGCTAAAATTGTAAACTTTACTGAGAATATGCTAAAAAAATTTAGTTACATATTACGTTCTATGGGATAGCTCTGTATCGTTGTCACAGTTGTTTGTTTGTAAGGCCGGCTGGAGATGGCGCCACTACTGTCCAAAAATCTCGTTTAAAGCAAGATTTTTAATTTTTATATTAGAGTTGTTGACGATACAGACATGCGTTCTTTTACATTTATAATTTATTTGTTATTTTTTGCAACACATATCAAATCTCAAAACGACATTTTAGCACTATTGGACGCTAGATGTATACCATATTTCAGCAGAAAAACACGTGGAGGAATCATTCCCAACTTGTCACGCGTCTCCTAATTGACCACGAACTTTGGCGCCAATCAACCAATAAGCGAAAGAGTGAGGTCTCCTCCCATCTCACTGGTGTGATTTTTGGAGTCAGAATAGCATTTTTAACTCAAATGGTGAGGTCGAACATTCGAGGTGAGTTTACAAATCTCGAATGTCTGAATACCGCCCTACATTGCAAAACATACGGCTCTAAATTCATCCCCATCGCCATTTCGCAATGTACTCCATCCAGTCGACGCAGTCTGTTTTTAATTCCAAAAGAGCAATTCTCATAATTCCTTCAATAAGCCAGTCTGGCAAAGATCACACAAAACCAGACCGCACACTATCGCCATGTTATACGCATCTCCACAGCATAAAACGCACTAAATCGCTACAACACAAACACATGATCCTCCGTATCAGCCCCATTGGCATTCACTAATCGGCCTCATGCACTTAAAACACTCGAGCGCTCTATTTCTGAAAATTCGCGGTTCCATTCCATTCCTTCCTCGCCCAACACCCCCTAAAAAGAGGGAAATATCCGGCCTAATTTTATTTCCCCATCTCTCTTGTCTGGTCGGCTCATCTTTAATCTGTGGGGCAGCTGCCTTAATTTATCTACGCCCCCCCCCCTTGCGTCCTGAGTAACAGAGGCTGGATATAAAAATCGAGGGCGATAATTCAAGGGCTTAGGGGGGCATTTTCTTTTTTGCCTCCTTATTGCTGTAAATTATGACGTCTTTTTTGAGAGAAAACGTGCGACTCCAGTCCCTGTTTTATTGCCTCTTCCGCTCGTTTAGGTTTTTTGGAGGAACCTGAACGGGTTTGGCTTTGTGTGTGTGGTTAAATTAATGTAGGGATTAGTAACGTGCTGGAGTATATACCATTTGTATGGAATGTCAGGTGCGGGAGTTATGGAGGTTTTATAGTAATGATCATTGAGATATATGTGCAGGGATACTGATCCCTGATACAATAATGGGGTCTTTATTTTTTGGCTTTAGTACTTTCTTATTGATTCGCCTTAGCCTAAATTCTTTAGAAAAGTCTATCCAAATTAATTTATCGTTTGGTATATTTATGCTTAAAATTAGTCTGCAATTTCTTTTCCGGTGATCCGTCAGTTTCTCAGCAAATGAACCTACTTCAAAAATTTCGGTTTTAAATATAAATTTACATGACCAAAATGATTCAATGAAAGGCTTAATCCTCCTTCCTTAATGGTGCTTACAGAGCCATCTGTGACAACATGTTCATTAGAACTTTCTCCCACCCATGCTTGTTAACCTTTGATTTGTCATCAAAAGGGGCATATAGCCCTATCATGGCCTTATTCACTACCCAAAATGATTCCTAAGCCCCTCCTATGCATAGTTAATAAGTGCTATGTGCCTTTGTAATATAATTTTTTGTAAGATTCTCATTTTGACGAAATGAATGAAAAAAATATTACAAATGAGTTTGCAAGAACAAAAGGAGGGTCTGGGGTTCCTCTACCAGATAATATTTTTTAAACTTGATTTTGCTTGGTGCCCAACGGCCCAACGCCAATTTTGTGAATGATGGAACACCTCAATATAAATACAGCTCCATTCTTAAGCTCTTTCTGGTACAGCTCTCAGACACAATGATGTAACTCCCATAACAGGAAAAGCTTATGTCTGGAAAGCAAGTCACTTTTAGCGCCAGCGTCTATAATGCTTGTGTTGTAATAATTGTTAATTAAAAAAACGTCTGCTGCAAAATAACTTGTTTTAAGCTTAAACTCTTTATTTTCTGACCAGACAATGTAATCTGGGTGTTCTTCCTCTGAAAAGCTGTCAAATGGGATTTGGAGCTGTTTTATTTTTAATTTGCTGCATAAACTGATGGTCTGGACTGCCTTATCTACTCTATTATTTTCCTTAACCTTGCCAGTTGAGGAGGTAACCTCTTTAGTGGCTGCCCGAATTTTCTTTTTTTGTTTTGAAGGATTCAATTGCAATATCGGGTGGTCTAGGACAAAGATAGATAGGATACTTGAGGAAGTACCTAGGTCGTTAGACCTTCAAAATCCAGCATGAGACAAAGGCACTTGTTTCCCCAAGTAAACTTTGTCCTCATATTATTGACCCCAGAAGGATGAAATGCTGAGTCTGTCTTGCCCAACACCGGAAAAGTACTCGAGCTTGTGGAGTGGCAGCGAGATGCTCTACCACAGGGGTTTCCAATTCCAACTTCCAAGTACTCTAGGGCCGAAATCGAAATCACAAGTGGCGGGCCGCAAAATAATCTGGCTCCTTTTAATACACGATATATGGATTAATAAGGAACTTTTTCGGCGAAAGAGACGAAGGTTATTTACGTATTGTAAAAGTACTACGATTTTCAAAAAATTCACAGGATATATTAATGTTTGACCTCATACACTTTTAATGCTGAATATTACTTAAAGTAGAGAGCCTGTATACGAGAGAGAGGCGACAACTCAGTATAGCGCGCGCAGATCGGTAAACAGGTTTTCTGTTCGCCACAGGCGGTTCCCTCCATAGGATTAGCATGGGACGCGAGACAAGCGGTATGATACAGTTTGGACAGAACTGGATGCGCAGAGACGCTTTTAAGCGAGTTGTCGCTTCTCTCTCGTATACAGGCTCTCTAACTTAAAGGAGGAGGGCTTTCCCCAGAAATTTTTTAAATTTTAGTATGCTAAAAAGTGTTTGAATCTACTTTTTGGTGGGTTTTCAGAGAGCTTCGCGGGCCGCCAGATGACCGCGGACCAGAAACCCCTTTTCTACCAGTTTGCTACTGGGCTTCAATTACTCACAGATCATTATACCGCTCGGGACACTGTTTGAAAATAATGTGAAATTTTAAAAAAATGTTTAGAAAAAACATTGCAATTTCTTTCTCCAACTACGCTCTTTCCTTTGTCTTTCGCAAACGACGTTAATACACAATGCCCATTCCCACATTAGACAAACGACAATGCCCCGGAAAAGCGGAACAAAAGTATAGGGGGGTATTTTATCTCGAGACTTCATAATTTATGAGGGGTGGGGCGATCCCGTTTTCGGGAGAGAGAGGGGGGTCGATTACGTATATAAAAACAGGAAAGGAATTACTCAGTTTAATTTTATCTTCACTATTTGTAGCCCGTAATTGGCCCGATCCAATTTTACGGGAGGGGGGCGCTGTTAATACGCGAAATCAATTACGGAGGCTTTTATCTCAGTTCCGGAGTTTTTACCCCGTAAACTCTCGCGAATGGGCTTACGCAAAAAGGGTTGAGTTGAGTGAAAGGGATACTGCTTTCCCTCGTGTTGAGAAAAATTTTCGCTCTGGGTTGTTAAATTAAGCTTTTTAAAAAAAAAACTATTTGTGAAGTGGGACTTGCGTGGTGTGTTTTCCTTAAAAATGGTCGGGGAGGTTCCTTCCTTAACTACATCGGAGTGAGTTAGGGCCTCTTAATGATCTTCATTATGATGGTGATGAGCATTTTCGTGCGTGAAACGGCTTTTGTAATTATTGCGTTGTTTCTTTGCTGACTGGGTAATTTGGAGAATTGAATTTTAGGATGAAAGAAGACGGATAAATTTAGAAATTAAGTGGCGGGGCCGAAGCGAGGGATGTTTAAAAAGGAGGGGAAAGTTTACGGATGAATTGGTGACTGGGGGTATTATTATTAAATTGCTCTTTTTTATACTCTCGATTAGTTTATGTTAAAAATTTTAGCATTGGTATCTATATTACGGGCAATGTGATATATTCAATGGCATTTATCAATGAAATTTATCACTTTGCCCGCCTCCACTCTGGGCATCATCAATAATGCCCAATTAATCACTTTGCCCGTGACATCTATACTCTTGAGCTGGCAGTTGAAGTTATTTTCGTTGCTTAATTAGAAAAGTATTCTTTGAAACTTTTTATCAGATCATTTTTAGACGCTTTACGGCCGTATTCTGTGCTTTCTTGACCAGTGGTTAACCCTCAATGAAAGAAGGAATCACCGTCTCTGATCGGTTGAATCCTTCTTTGATTGCTGTTTAACCGCTGATAAGAAAGTACAGAATACGGCCGTAAATGTATGACGAGAATGGTATCGATATTCAAAATTATTTTTGTAAAATTCATGGATTTAATTTGCAATTATTTTTAAGAAGCTATTGAGTAAACATAAAATATATTTTTAAAATTCTTTGGATTAGTAGAAAGTAAATATTTTTCTTTGTGTACATACGTTTGCTTCGGGAAAGAAATCTAAGAAAGCTTCAAATAATAAAAGAAAGAAATACATGAGTAATATATTACAATGTAGTAAAAAACAGAAATTGGTAAAGAAATAAACTTACGTATGAAATAAACTATATTTCTATATATAAACTATATTTCTATATCTGCGGTCATTTGTCACTAGTAGTTTTGCAAATACTCAACATCAAGATAAAATGTCCTTTCTGTCCTGACGGCCCCAAATTTTCCATAGGATTCCAAAAGCAATTTGGACGGTCTATTATAGAAAAGGTTGCAGACAAACCACAATCGGTTGGGGAAATCACAACACAATCTGCACTAACTTGTTGGATGCCATTGTCATTGAAGTTAAGAGATCTGATTGATGTTGCGGTTTCTACTGTTTTTTTTTTCAGGCTCCCTCACAAACTGATATTTAGTCTTGATAACTTTGAAAGCAATTTATAAGGTTGTGTCTTTGTCCAGGCAAGACAAATGAGTCAAAATAAGCGGTACTTTTCATCTTTTCTATTACTAGTTGAAGTAAAACATTCACATTCGTCTGATAAAGGGTTATAGAAGGTAATGATTTTCTATGCTGACTGGATTTCTGGAATAAGATTTTGATTGCTCATGATCTTAGTAAGACTTTGGACTTGGCTTTCTAGAAGAATGGAGTTTATTGGGAATATTCATGGAGGAACATCACTCTACCTATTTAGTTGGATTAAACTTGTTTGCCATTCGGTTTTTTCCCTACAAAAATCGCAATCGATATGTTAATTTGCCTCTTTTTATCGTTGTTATTTTAATACCTCCAGTTGGTTTAATTTGATGAATTCTACACAAGATAAAATCTGATCTAACTGTGGAGGAATTTCTAGAGGAAAAGTAACTCCGGGTTTTGGTTGTAAATAATTCTTTGCTAGATAAATTTTTAGTGCAAAAAAAATAAAGCATTGCCGAATATAAGTGAAATGATCGTTTTCCCACAAAAAATCGACCAGAACTTATTTCTTTCTTTGTGAAAAGCCCGTTTAGAAAGAGTTACCTGAACCCAAAAAGGCATACTATGTCATTAACCCGACATTGCCCAACCGGATCTCTGTTACAAACCCCTCCCTTCGCTCAAATACGGATAAAACGATAAAACGTCCTTTTTTCACGACAAGAATCAAAGTGAAATAAGCACATTTTCGCATTATCATCTGTTCCTCTCCCTCTCACTCATTAACGTATTGGAAAAGGGAATGTGCGACAAACGAATGAAATTTCTCTGGGTCTTTTGGTCGCAGAGAGGTATTGTGGGAATTGTGGTAAAGGTAAGAAATATGCGGTTTCAATCAAAGCAATTATTACATCCTACTTATTAGTACACAATATGGGGTAAATGTGAACCTCATTTTTACTACTCATTTGTTTTAATTTTTAAGACAAAATATTTTGTCCTTTTAGTAGCATTTTTAAAAACTTTCAGTGACTGTATAGCGTTACTGAAATATTCTATTAGAGGGGAATATAATTTAACCAATTATAATATTATTTGCAAAGTGTTTGTATCCAAACCTCTTTATATACAAATTGGGAAGACTCCCCAAGACTATATACTGCCAGATTCCTTGCACGCGTGTAGTACATGAAAAATGCCTAAAGAACTATAGATAAAAATTATTGGACGCGTTATCGCTATTTACAAATCAGTTTTCGTGACGATTGGGATAAAAATTAAATGGTGTCATATCTCGTGTACGCAGTTTTTTAATACTGTTATTTGCATATGTTTGAAGACCCTCTGCCGTCTGCACATATCGAGGTATGCATGCGTGCACTGTGGAATGTAATGAAACAATTTTTTTTTCGTCACCGTGTAGCTATGTCATCACATTTTCCTAAAAAATCCTTATTAAATAATTTTATTTTTATTATATTAAGTTTTCAAATTAAAAATTATGCCTTCCGTTATTTAATGATTTTTTATATTTTTTATGTGTATTATAAATTTGGTATTATGATTTTAAATTTTTTATATTTGTAACTTTGCTTTCAATTATTTAATGTTTTTGTATTGTATTCTTTTTTATTTATTGCGTTAATTAACTTGAAATTTACGTGTCACCTGAACGGGACAAAGTCCCCTTGGTGACGCATATGTTGTTTTCTTATTTTCTATACTTAATTAGGTGATGTAATGAAGTTTATTATTCTTAACTACAACCCTTAAATGGACAGTTCGTTGGGCATTTTTTAAATACTCCGTAAACTCCAGGCTATGAATCTGGGTTGTCTTTCTGAAACGCACAGTGCAAACGAAATTTTACGTTACTCAAAAACTTGTCCCTTGTCACAAATATTTTGCTGGAGGAAAACATTCCCCCTTTCACCGCTATTGTTAGAAACCACAACTGCAAGCATTCCCCCAGAATATCGCTCTCAGCAGCAATCCCATAAATGCCCTCTCAAATGGCATGAGCGGCCGCGGGCTTCACAATATATCCCCGATAGCCCATTAAATTATTTGCAAATTTCTTCTCCGCCGAACCCCGCCAATTGTGTCGCTTTTATCGTTTATTTAACTATCCCTTTAGGTGCAGCGTAGACTTTTCCACTGGCTGTAATAAAACTTTGCGTTGGCCCTTAGGCTAACGTCACGGCAAGCGCAGAACGGGCTTATCTGGTCGAGCGCATCTTATCGGCTGTAGTTTATCTACCCCACTCAATTAGTGGACAAAGGGGTCCCCCAAAAGGGGGACCCCTGCAGGGGGGACCCCTTTGTCCACTAATTGAGCGGGGTAGATAACTACCGCTGATAAGATGCGCTCGACCAGATAAGCCCTTCCATGATTCCAGGCTGACCCTGGCCTTAGCGCTGGAATGGGGCGTTTTGCCCGACATAAAGATACAGATGTCGCCGACAATAAAGAAGTGGTATTCCCCGCTTTTTGAAAAGTCCTCTTCGGTGGCCACGAAATAAAAATGCGGTTAATAGCCTCTCTGGTTGGTTTTTTTAGTGTCCTTTTTCTTAAGCTTTTGATTGTGCTGGTGGCCATTTTCAGGCCGTTATCTGTGGTGACGATCTAATAGCTTGTTTTTGTTTGGGAGGGGGCATTTTTTTTACACGGAATGAGTAATCATAAATAAATTGGTGCGGTATGTGAGGGTTGTTTATGAAAGCTATGAATATTCGATGGTGCGGAAGGTTAGTTTTCCTTTCGTTGTGTTTGTTTCTGAAGCTTGCGATTATTTTAGTTATTTTCCTCATACTCCCACTTAATTGTTTGTCCCATATTTCACCTAATAAATCAATCTTCCAGGTATAAAACTGCTATGCAGAGAATAATACCAAACCTAAGCAATCTGCACTGTTATTTATGGACAATGGACAGGGCCGCCGAGAGCCAAGTCGGGCCCCGGGGACAAGGTTGGGAAGCGGGTCCCCAGTGACATACCTATGCTTCTAATTTTGAGGTAGGGGGCAAAAATTTACTGAAGTACCCCCACCCATGCATTCATAGGCTTAATGTAATTTTTAGAATATTTCTAGAAAAGATCTGAATTTCACTCAACTTAAAAATATCGTTTTCTTTTATAATACGATGAGTTAACAAGCAATAAAGGGGGTCTGGGGGTCCCCCCAGAAAATTTTTGAAAATATGTCCCTAGAGAACTGGGAATTTACTCATTTTCGGACTTTTATGTGAAAAAATTAATTTCCTAAATATTCAAAAATATATCCCTCTTTTAGAACTCAATATGAAAATCTTTGGATCCCGGGCCCCGTACAAGCCCGGGCCCGGGGGAATCGTACCCCCTTGCCCCCCTCTCTCGTCAGGCCTGACAATGGATGTGTTATAATAAAGCTATGCGAATACGTATTCTGGATTCCAGCTACAATGACTTTGTTGAAAGTGGGTATTTTCCTTAACCCTACAGTGCATACTGATGCCATTTGGCAACACGACATTTTTCCCCGTTTCCTACTCGAACTTTCATTTCCCAACGGCCACAACATGCAATAAGTACAATAGATATAACATTTCATTGTATTAGCACTTTAGATCGCCAGTAGATCACAGCAGGGGTACTATTTTGAGACATTTGTTAGAAGCTAGTGAAACGAAAGTCAAGACACAGAAAACGCCAAAATAAAAGGACCATATAAATTAAAATAAAAAAAATTTTCAGCTTGAACAAAAAATGTTTTGAAGAGTTAAGTTGTTTTTTTATATTTTTAAAACATTTGGTTTTATTTCACTTCACAATTAATTTCACAAGAGACACAAATTAATTTCACAAGGACAAAGTTTTTTGCCAATAAAAAGTAGAAAAAAAATTAAATTAAATTTTTTTAGTATTTTTTTACTAATGTACACCATAATAGAAGTCACATAAATGATTTTCAAGTGAATTTAAAAAATCATGCATTGTAGGGTTAAAATTACTCTTTATAATACTTGGCTAAACATTTATGGCAAGGGGAAAATTACAACGGCAGTCCTCTTTGGATTGAGCGGCACAGTCGACGAGCAATAATAATAATAGCACCTTTTTGGTGATAGTTTTTAATAAGGAAAAATAATAAATTGGATTGAGGGAAAATCTTATCAAGGGGATGCTACAAATTAAAATGCGATGTTTTTTCCTTCTTAAAATATCATTGTCTTAAAAGTGATTGTTCTAAAGATTATTTTTTTGGGTAACAATTACTTATGGAATAAAAGATGGTCATTCAAAAATTTGTGACCGATCCACTTATTTTTTTTCAAGAGATAACACTTAATAGCTTGAAATAATGTCGATAGCCATTCCAGTCCAGACATTTGCTTTGGGCGTGTGCAACACGAAAGCTCCATAATTTGTGTAAACACGCATTACGTCAAGGGCCCGAACACGGCACTCAAGCCTCCAATTACAAGCGAGATTACGCTATCTGTCCCCAAAAAAAGTCGCCATCGTCGCCGCAAAAGGAGCCATCCATCAGTGTCGGCGAGAACAACAGACATCGACAATACGCTGAACAACACTCCCTCCAGGGGGAGCTGCTGCGATATGACCGCGAAAAGTAATTGGACGACGATACACGCCCTTGCCTGTGTTTCGAGGGGACAGTTTTCGGTTTTTATGGGTCATAATGGGTCCAAAATGGCGATTACGGGGAAGATCGGTGTGGTCCGCGCGCACTTTCCCTGTGGCCCCTGAAGGGGTTCCCAGGGTTTTGTTGTCTTCAGGAATGGCGTTTCAAATTGCAGGGTCGTTGAGACAGGCCACACGCGATTTTCTCGCCTTCAGGACCTAACGAGGCGATTGATTGAGACATCTTGGCATCTGCAGCAGGTGAGACAAGAAAGAAATGATGCTTGAGACGAGAGCTTGCAGAAGGTGATTACATTCGTGGGATTTTAACAATGGTGAAGCGCAATCATCAACAATTTTATTTGGTTGCGTGTAACCAACCAACAATCAAATTATAAGTGGGGTTTTTGGAATTTCAGATAAAAGTTCCCCTCTTTGATGTTTTCCTTTGGTTTCGAATTGATATCTAACGAAGCAGAGTATAGTACATTGTTCTAGAATCTAGACATGTTAGGGAGGGAAGAGAAATCAAATAATCTCAAAATTATTGTTGTATATACTTGGGAGCTACCGCCCCCTGCTCGCTATCGCTCGCCAACCCCCGTAAACTGCTGACGCAGGACCTTTTGGAATTGCTTCGCAATTCCCACAAATTCCAACTCGCTAAACGTAATACACTTTAAAAAACAATTAAGCAATTTACAGAAAAAATGTCAACATACTTTTCAAAAATACCTCACCAAATCCCCTCCATGAATAAATCTCCCTTAAAAGTTTGAGTATATATTAACTCGAACTTATCAAAAATTTGAACGAAATGTTTTTAAAAATATTCATCTTAATTATTTTTAATCTATGATTATAAAAATAACTAATTCTTATTGTTTATCAATATTCGGACCAAACAAAAAATGTTATTTTAAAGTAACTCGATAGTATAATATGCCTAGTGTTTATCATTCATATTTTTTTTAAACCCAGACTTGTTAAACAATACCGTTTAACGTTTAAGCAATTGAAAACAATAAGAGACAAAACATCACTATGTTTACAATTAATTTCGATAAAATCAGAATAAAAATTATAAATATTGGACAAAAAGTGTGAAATTTTAGTATAAAATGGCGTTCATGTAAGCTTTTAGAATATGTTTTTATCAGTCTTTGAGTGATATTTCATCAAGAAAGTACTTTTTTTAAAAGGTGAAAAAACATGTTTCATCTTAAAATAAAGCGTCAATCGGACGTTGTGATTGGATGCATAATAATTTGATTGACAGTACTTGCTTTATAACTGCGACCTTATCCGTTATCTAAAAAAATGGAAATATTTTAAAATTGAGAATTTTTTTGAAAAATCGAAGGGCTTACTCGGAAATCCGGAAAGAATCCGGACATTTTGATACCATATATGTGTCATTCGGTTCAGTAATTAAAAAGCCTTTCTCTGGAAACCGTTCACCAAAAACTTTTTTTTAGAATAGAGAGATTATAGTCTGTGTAAATAAAATTGGCGACTCACTACTAGTCATTTCCCAATGCATTTCTATTGTGTTGTCATGGTGACCAGCCGCTGTTGTTATTTACACGGACAATAGTCAAAGCAGGACATCTTCCAAATATGTGTGTAGCTTGAGTCTTTCATGTATCGTTCGTAAAGCAAAATATCTTAGGGATTTAGAACAAAACAAGCCATTCAAAGCCGTCCATGTTAAATATAAATTGAAAAACGGTTCTATTAGATCAGTGTTTCTCAACCTTTTCATACGCACGAGATTACCAAATTAATAAAAAGATTTTGCCTACTAAAATGATTTTTATGTCTTGTGCCTGGTGCAATATGTCCTGCTATGGGCCTTGCGCGATAAAAAGTAAACTAACCAACCAACTAAATTAAAAAAATCTGAAATTCTCTCACAGACCACTATGTCGAAATGACACATAATGAAATCTTGAGAGATTCTGAACCTTTTAGGACAATATATACTTAATCATCCCATGAATCTCATGTGGCCAGCGGACTTCGGCTTGGTTGAGGATCACTGCATTAGATGATGATACTATTGGAAAGCCGTACGATATTATAGTCCTGTGAACCTTTGTTGGGGCCTACGGTGTAAACAGTAGCTCTACAACTTCAATCACGCTCAGTAACACAGATGTCTAGCCATGGCCGATGCTTTTCGAGTCATTATTGAAAGGCTATCAGAAACTAAGTACCCGCCACTCCTTCTTCCGATAAAGAGAGCTCTCGAAACTTATACTTTCCAACAAGACTAATGACAAGAACATGTCACGATGTCAAAAGTGCAATTCCCGACATCTGCCCGTTCGAGGTCCATTTAGCCGAGTTATTAACAAAATAACCAAAACTGGTTTGCTTTAGTATTTGGGGAATTCGGCGGAATGGTCGTTTCTTTCTTTTTTTTTACTATTACCCCGACGGTCGTTTCATCCCGATGATGCGCAACAGTGTAATTATCGATACGATTCGGTCTTCTAATTATCAAATATTTTCTGCTCCCCTGTATAATGCGGACTAATAAATTCGCCTGAGATGCCCCTAAGGCCTGTGATGATACGTTACCTGAAACTTAATCTCGGCCCTTTCTCGCTGACTTGTTAATGCTTGGCTCCTTTTATGTTGATAAATTCAGTAGCAAGGGATTACGCGCCAATTAAAACACCTGGAAGGCTATGAATTTGCTGCCAATGGTAAAAACGGTGTTTTTATGTTGCGGTCACGCCTATTAACATAGGAATTTGTTGTCGGAGGTTATCTATCTTGGTTGTATAGGGTCAGGGTCCTTAAGATGTGTATTTATGAGAGATTTTATCAACTGCTAAATTAAATTTATATATACTTGTTCTTTGGATGGTAATTTCTTCTTAGAAAAAAATATACTATAGTTTCTGCTCTTTTTGTTATAAAAGCTCAATGAGTTTTATTATTGTTGATTGGCGAAACTAATTGCCCAAGAGATCTAGAGACTTTTTCTTGGACGTCAAATGCGTGATTAAACAGCAAGCAATAACGCCATGATGTCCGAAATGCTGTAGTGTAGTTATACTCTGTTCATTTTGAACTGGTGCTTGAAAATATTTCCTTCCCCCACCACCGATAGGAAACCATAGCAACTATCCTCATCTAAGTGACGAAGAAGGCTTACTATTGGCTGCGCGAAGAGCGTAACTATGGTTACGCATCTAGCGTGGGGGAAAGCACTATTTCTCAAGCGTCAATTCTAAATGAAAAGACTATAGTTTGGCATTTACTTTTGACGCTTATTTTTGACAGCAGAATGTGAATGACCTTTAAGACATAATTTGTATTCTTCATTAGCCCCTTTTTACAAGTAATCCAAATTTTGTGGATTTATCCATTTTTTGTTGTAAGATATTACAACACACTTCTTAGGATTAGATATTTATTAGGATTTTTAATGTTTTTTTCATCACTAAGTTTTACCGATATAGATTTTTGTATCAATTGAAAAATATCAATTCAAAAATTTTTAATGTCAGGTCTTGGTTTTTTAAACCTTTATGTTTTGTTAATTTTTTCATGTCGTTAACAAAATTAAACGAAATTTCAACTGAAAAAACTCGTTTGAGTTGTGATAAGCAGACGTTATCTGAATTTCACCGAAACGGGCTACTCCTCAGTTTAACAGTGTCCACCATATTCCTAAATTTTCCCTATCTATTTTATAATTATAATTATTAAAGTATGAAAAATAAGATATTAGTTATTTGCTATCTCTCTCTTTTGTCATCCTACACATAACCACAGTTCTGTTTACACGTAAATAAATCGCAAAAACTCTCGAAACGAACTTAAGGCTAACGTCACGGCAAGCGCAGAACGGGCTTATCTGGTCGAGCGCATCTTATCGGCTGTAGTTTATCTACCCCACTCAATTAGTGGACAAAGGGGTCCCCCAAAAGGGGGACTCTCTCGCTCTCCGCAGGGGCCCCCTTTAGGGGGACTCCTTTGTCCACTAATTGAGTGCGGTAGATAACTGCAGCCGATAAGATGCGCTCGACCAGATACGCCCGTCCATGATTCCAGGCAGACGTTACCCTTAAGATCTCCCCCATATTGTTTACCCACCAAAACTCCCATCTAATTACGCGTCCAACTTTTCAGGTACAAACGCAGCAATCCTGGAAACGATAGCAGCAGCAGATAACCTTTTGCGTCCGCTCCAGAGGTTATTTGTTAAAACCAGAACTATTAATAACGCGGCCTAACTGTCCGTGCGTTCATTCCTCCTGTGCGTAAATTAAACGGGCACGCGTGTTAAATTCCCGCCCGCTGACTAATTACCCTTTCTGCTGGCAACTTTTGCTGCCTCAGCGGTGCTCGGTGGTGTTGTTTGATTGGGGGAGAGCTTAGTTAGATCGGATTGCGTAAGCTGTGATAATATGGCTAATTTTAGTCCTTGGGCATGATTGCTTTTGTTATCAGATTGATTTGTTGCGTTTCTTTCCACTAGGTCAGATTATTAGGCGCAAAAAGTTATGTCTGATTTATCCGTCGATGAATTTTTATTTATTTGCATCATATTTTTGTCACAGAACCTATCGGTAATAATGAAACAGGTTTAAGAGAATGAGGAAGTTGCATGATTTTTTTATATTTTTTTTATCTATTCTTCTTGCAAAAATACGCAAATACCCAAAATTTGAGGCCGATCGGGAAATTTTTTGATTGCCAAAAAAATTAACAAAAATCCACTTTTTAAAAGCGCGCGAAAACGCCAAGAGTTTGGGATCATCGTATATTGACGTCATCATACGATAAACATTGTTGGAAAGCAATGGAGTTGATGGTATGATTGTTGACATCTTTAGACAATAAGCGTTTTCAGTCACGTGTTTTTTTCTCGACTTTTAAATTAAAATATTTAATTACCTGTACATTTTTTTGAAAAATTGACTAGATATTTCATTTTATCATACAAAAAACCATACGGAACACTTGTTTGTTTTTGAAAATCTGACACATGCAACTTTCTTATTGTTGAGGGTGATTAAAGTTAAATTTAAGCACTCAGTTTTAGAGGGTAAGTTTTTTACAGCCATATCCACAGTCATAAGCGTGGGTATCAATCAGTCAGCGAAAAGCTAATTTTCTTTCTTTAGCTGCTGGTTAACACTGAAGCTAATGGATGTGATGTGAGTAGGACTGTTAATGCCTTTATAGGGTCGAAATAAAGCAGATATATTATTATTTATTTATTTATTGCTTAGGGAAGTTGTATATGTATAAATTACCTTTACCTGTTGATGAGCAAAAAAACATTTCGGATTGCTGATTTTGATTTACGTTTATATTATGCAGTAAACACTTCGAACTTTTAAAGTCAGTGGGACATCAAGCAAACGTTCAAGATTCGTCCAATTTTTGTCATGCAGGGCCAAATTTCGTTTACTTTCAGTTGCAGTTATGTAAACTTGACATATTTGGCATGATCTGTAAATTGCTTCATAAAATAAAGTAACTGAAAGTAGCATAAAATAGCTGAAGAAATAATTTTCTAATCAACAAGCTTAAAAGACATCGAATGTTAACTGTTAAGAGATGCCCCAAACTAAAAAAACTCTTTAACATACATTTCCCAAAATTTTTCCTTGTCGATTCGCCTATTTGACAGCAACAACATCAGAATTTTAAATATTCGATCACGACATCTGGCCTCCGCGAAACCCCAACATTCCACGATCCTCCCCCGACCACCACCCCTTCAAAAAAGAACAATCCGCATCACCCAGCACGTGCACTCCCCTGAAAAGCGGCCCCACCCCACCTGAGGTATTAATTACTTAACTCCAAACAGAACCGAAGACCCCCTACGACTCCTCAAAAACACGTCAACTCCAAAAAGAAACATCAAGCTACAATATTGAAGAGCGTGTGCCATCTTTCACCGTGATGGCGATAGTAACAATAAGCAGTCCCTGCAGATGGTTATGTTGTCCGATTCATCCCCAAAACGTGGCTGTAGATTAATCAGATTGTCACCATGGGGTCATAATTGGGAGGCAGCTGCCAAACGGGGGGACGTGGCTCCTTTCGGACACTCCCTTCCGATTGGTCGGTTGGGGACTTTTCTTCCCGCCTTGGGGTGGCCGCCGCGTTCGTTCTTTTTTTTCCTCCTCTGTTCGCTCGGAAGGTAGGCAGTTGTGTGCGTCAGTGGCGGTTTTGTGACGGCGTGGTAAACATGGTGTTCGCGGCGTGTTGCTGAAGTGTATTGTGCGTGTGTTGTGTTCTTCCCTGTTTTTCGCAGGGTTTTGTGCCCGTTTTTTTGTGGATTACTCTCGTTGGATATGGATTACGATGCAGTGGATTATAATTACTACAGCGATGATGGGTGAGTTGTGTTTGTTTGGTTTTGGATTACTGTGGGATTTGTTTGGGTTGGTTGTTGACGTGTGATGGTTTCGGTTTCTGAGAGGTGTTTTGATTGTTGTGTACCAAACTCATGTTCAACTTTCCGTACAATATTTAGATTATCCAACTCTAATCTAATCAGATTACCTTAATAGTTACAGATAATTTTAATGAGAATATTGTCGAACTTGGTATTTTTTTATATTTAAATATAAGTACTGTCTGTATCACAAGAAGAGCTCTGGCCGTCGCTAGTTCACATAAGCGGTCATACGTTTTTTTTTAATTTTTGTTTTTATGATCTAAGAACCTTTTCATTCATTTACCCAAGTCATAAAAATACAAATTTATGATTTTTCATGATCGTGATCTCGAAATTTACGATTGATCATTCGGCACCATACCACCGCTCATGTGAATTTTGAACTAGCCACAGCCAGAGCTCTTCTTGTGATAGGCAGACAGTAGGTATCTCTGAATAACTTTTAATACAACTTTCGTTCATTTTCGTATCCTCGCGTTATTGTTTATTTTGATGTTAGTTGTTATTACGTTGTTTAAAATTTGATCATTGTAAAATGTTGCTAATTCTCAGATGTATTTTGTAGTAGGATTATGATGAATATGGAGTTGAGTCGAAGTTTCTGATTCTCCGAATGATTTTATTCGGTCCTAGGACTTCGTTTGTGGATTATTTCATTGAAATGTATTGAATATTTTTTCAAGAGTTTTTGCTGTTCCTCGTAGATTTTCAACATTTTAAACCTTCCTCTATTAAGAAAATAGTTTGTCAATTTTTTTACTGATCACTTCTTTATTATGCTAAAGTAGTTTCTCAGATAGGAAGAATTTTTTATGTTACTGAAAGTTGTAAAAGTAGGTCTAAAAATGTAATAAGAGGGTAATAACAAACGCCTTTCCAATATGCCGAGTATTAACATTTATACTCATTGGTGTCGTCGGCTCCTGAAAATTTGGGGGGGGGGACGCCTCAAGGATTCGGGACTCCTCCCCAAATGTTTTCTAAAAACTATTTGATAACTACCCCAAAAATAATCGTTTTTCTATTTCGCCCACGTTTAACAAATTTAAGGTAGTTTTGAATCAACTTACTTATTAACATAATGTCCCAATTTAAAAAAAAATCCGTTTGTAACTTTTCACTAAAAAAGGGGGGTCTGGGTGTTCTCCCCCATAAAAATTTTAGAAATTCGACCTTTTAAATACAGGTTTAAACTCATTTTAAGTGTTATAAGATTACAGTTTCTGTTTTTGTGAGGTAACTCAAGAGAGAAAAAGCGGACTGTATAATTAAGTTAGTTTATTGCAACATTAGAGCGTGCCTAGTGCACGACCGCTCGGCATGAGCAGGAAAGTAAATCTGGTATACAAACAACAACACAGCAAAAACCTCCGCTAGGGGCGGAGAGGGAGAAGCCGGTCCCCCGAGTAGTGGGGAGCCAGCGAAGAAGGAATTGCGGGAGCGAACATCCTGGCCCCCGTTGAAACATTGAAAATTTTCAACATAAATTAGTACAATGTAAATTAAGTTAAATGAAGCACTTAAATACTACTAAGCAAAGTAAATAAAATAAAATACAAAGTCATGCACAATATGATTCAAAAATAAAGAAGTAAGGCAGATGTCAAAGTTTTTAACAGAAGCAGCAGAAACGAGGAGAAAACATATATTAGTAATTGTTCGTCACAATGTTTCAGTTCGCTTACGAGCTTGCCAGCGCCTGCGTCTTCTATTTCCCAAAGGGAAGATATGAATTTTTTCCAATTTTTCAAATCCTCTCGAGTGTAAGCAGAAATTGGAGTCTGGATTATCAAAATACGATCCAGCCATCACAAAGCCAAATTTCGACTCTACCAGTTTAAAGGAGGAGTCTTGAAGCTTTATTTGGCTGGGCCCGATAATATCGAAGAAGAATTCGCTTCCAAGCAAGCATGAAATTTCGCTTGGTATGTTGAAGTCTGGATCGGCTAGTACACATCCAAAAGGAATTCTCAGGTTGGAAACATCAATTTCCTTCGACGGATGCAACTGTATAACTTCAGGGATGACAAAAAAGTTGGAGTTTAAGGAGTAGGACTGATCCGAATTCGAGATGTCAGCATTCACCACGGAAGAAATGCGGGAAGCGCGGTTGTTCAGTCCCAGCACAGTAGTATCGGATTTGTTCCTTTTCAACCCCAAAACATCAACAGCCGCATCGGTGAGAAACGAGTTTTCACTCCCACTGTCCAAAAGACACTTCAAGGGGGTTCGCTTTCCACCCCCACTGGAGACGAAAACGATAGCAGTGTTCAAGACACCGCGAGAGGAGCGTTTCCCTGATGACATGAAGGTCAATGACTGCGCATCGTCACCCGTTCGGGGAGCCAGGGGATCGGGTCCGTTTCGGGGAACAGGAGGAGAGTTCTGATTGTCGCAAAGGAGACAGTTGTGGTAGGCGTCTTTTTCCAGCGCTTCGCATAAGAAGCAACTGAATTTACTGGAGCAGTTGGTTTGATGAGCATAGCTTAAACACCGTTCACAAATTTGGTGATTTCTGACAAGCTCCCTTCTTTGTTGCAGAGAAAGATTTTTAAAGGCGTCACACTTGTAGAGAGGATGGGAGTTGTAACAATTCTTCATTACACACTTCTTCACTTCCTTGCTCTTCGATAGGAAAACTTTGGGAGGGCTGTAAGCTCTAGGGGGTTTGTTTAAGGAGTAGTAGTTTTGATGTTTTACGTCAGGAAAGTCCTGTTTTCCCACAGCTTCTAACTGCGAGCAACGAATTTCAACAAAGCAAAGAAACTGCTTCAATCTAGGCACTTCTGTAGACTTAAGACTTAACTGGAACTGTTTCTGAGTTTCTTTATCCAATTTTGAGTTCAAAATATGTAAGAAAATGGCATCGGAAAGGTTATTGCTGTCCATATTCATGCTATTTAACGCACGAATATTGCTACGAACTGAGTCAATCATGGATCGTAACAACACAGGGTCTTCAGAATTTATCTTTTTTATATTTAGAATTTCTGTGATATGGATATTAACTAAGGCCCTTTTGTTTTCAAACCTTGACTCAAGGGCATTCCATAGAGAATCAAAAGTATCCTGTTCACTTTGAATACGAGCTGCCTCATTTTTTAATGAGCTGCGAAGATAGCACAGCTTTTGGTCGTCATCCAAACAGGGATTTTTTCCAACGACATTAAAAAACTGTTTTTTAAATATTTCAAAGTCTTGAAATTTGCCACTGAATGTGGGCAGAGGTAGGTCAGGAAGTTTAATCGGCATACTGATTTCAGAAGAGGAGTTAGCCTTAAATTTGTTTATCAATAGCTGGAGCCTTACCTCTAAGGTCTGAGCTTGCTCTTCCAAATCGATGGTCATATCCAGATCTTTTTGTAAGTCCACATCATCCGGAAGTTTGGAATACGATAAGAGAAGATCTGCACATCCGGAAGTTATATCCTTCAGATTCGACAGCTTGATGTTTAATGTAACGAAATTAGCTTCGTCATTATCATGTTCGTTTAGGTGAAAGTCATTAACAAATTTTTCTAGCTTCTTTAGCTTTGTTAGCAGCGTGCCTCTCTGCCTATTTAATTGAGCTAAAGACATCTTCTACTGGTTTTTGCTCCGGTCTTAAAGGACCAATGTTTTTGTGAGGTAACTCAAGAGAGAAAAAGCGGACTGTATAATTAAGTTAGTTTATTGCAACATTAGAGCGTGCCTAGTGCACGACCGCTCGGCATGAGCAGGAAAGTAAATCTGGTATACAAACAACAACACAGCAAAAACCTCCGCTAGGGGCGGAGAGGGAGAAGCCGGTCCCCCGAGTAGTGGGGAGCCAGCGAAGAAGGAATTGCGGGAGCGAACAGTTTCAAAATAAAATTTGTTATGCTTTAATTTTTTATGCTTATGAGTGGTGTCAGTCCCCCTCTTGTATAAAATTTTTGTGCCCATTGGTATATTGACACCATCCTTTATGATTCTTAGTTCTTAGTTGGAAAGTTTAGGAGACATTTGCTTACTCTCTAAGATGAGCCGCTTCGTCTTTTATTTTTTTTCATGGATGATAGATGCTGCCACCATCTATCGCCACCTCCATCCTTTATGATTGAAAGTCGGAGAAACACATTTAGTAAATTTTTGGTCGCCCTCATAAGTTAAAACAGTTTTTTCAACAATGTTCCCAATTATTGGGGGACGCGATACTCCTATCAAGGGCCGTGGCCGTCTCTTACCTAGACCTGCTGTTTAATTTGAATTTTTTGATCCCCTTATACCAAATAATCTATATCAAACTCAAATTATAGATTAACTTCTGTGGAGCATCAGTAAGTTTTCAACTTTTATAAATGATTTTATGATAACAAAAGAGGGTAGACATAGATAATAGGCTTTTTATACTGTTGAAAAGTTTTATAAATATTTTTGTGATGAAATCGTTGTATGTGTCCAATGTATGGTGTTTATTGTTTTTCAATTTTTGGGGAGTTGGGGTTGATTGTCCCAAGCGGCACTTTCTATGGTTCTTCTACTGTACCCACGCGTATTCGATCTTAATATTAATTCCAAGTCTTAATGAAATATCTAAGCCCCAACATCTATTTCCTCCAACCAACAATCTTTCCCAACAGTGAAGTATCCCTCCGCAATCACTTTCTTGATGAATTCCGAGGCCCCAGGAGCTCTACCCGTAAATTCCCGTTTAACCCGAGATTACCCGGGCCCGCCGTCCCTTCTGTTTACGGACCCCTTGAAATACCGCTTATTGCGTAAGGAAGTAAATGTCTGTGTCCAAGTACTCCCACTGCGGCCATTGCCTTCTGTCCACGGAGCAGTAAATATTCGTTAGCCCTTGGCCGGAGTGTGCCACCCTTGGCTTGGGGGATTAGGGGCCCTTTAATGGACAAAGTTGGGACGTGGCCGGACAATGGTCATCGGAAATGCTCCCTGGGACGTTTCTATTTTGGAAGGATGGGGAATCTCAGATCGGAGTTGTTTGATTCTCTTGTAGGAGGGATTCTATGGTACTGGGTGGATTTGGTTTGGGCTAATCGATGAGGGGACCTGTTGAAGTCGTGTGGGGGTGAAAAACGTGGGAAAGTTCTGTTTTGTAGGGGAGGTTTTCTTTGACAGTAGGATTTCTTTCACAAGTATTATTGTCATGCAAGGAATTGACGTAATACGAGGTAACCATTCTTTATGTATGTTGCATATTCATAGAGCTGCCAATTCTTCCTGTTTAGTCAGATTTGCATTTTTTTAGTTTTCCTATTAAATTAAGGACTGAGTTAGGAAGTAACACCAGAAACGGACAATAATCAAAAGATGAGAATAAAAAACAAAAGGGATAAATGATTTGTTGATAACAAACTAAAATCTTTCGGCTAAATATTCATTATTCATTCATTTATTTCCGGCTAAATCAAAAGAATAGGGCTATCCGTTTCTAAATTGGCAAATTTTATCTATGGAATCTTGGTTTTTAAATTTTTCCCATTCCTTATATTAAACAATTAAATTCTTTTTTACTTATGGAGTGTCCATTGAAATGTTTGCATTGATCTACACACTATTCAATATTGTTTAAATGTTATTCTACTTGTTGATTGTTGTTCCGCTTTTCACTGCCCGTGCACAAAATTTCTAGTACAAAATGCGACACATCCCCACGTGTGTGGGCCATTATAAGCTATTTTCCTCATCCTGGAACACTTCTGTTGAATTTTTGCGCTCGTCCATGGAAGATGCCCGCCCTGTTATCACCCTGAATCGCCAGGAAGGAGGACCCGAACATCTCAAAGCGCACACAACAGGAAAACTAACGACCTTTCTTTCTTTTCCACCAGAGCATTATTGATGAACAAGACCAGCTGCGCGTCCTATACAGCAGCATTCCTTATTCCTTTTATATGAAATGCAAAACGAAGCGCATTTCCATAAATAACCCTTTGGTGACAGGAGAAAGGTCGAGGGTTCTGCTGCGGGCGGGCCACTCCTTTGTGAGGGAATGTTTTTGGGGGGTGACAGGTGGATTGTGAGGCATCCCTGCGGAAGGAAGGGGGCCGTGACTTTTTGTGGGGCGGAAAAGAGAATGAGCACTATTCTTTCTTCTGTTTTGATCTCTTTTTCTGGGCGGGAGGTCGAAATTGAAAGTTTGGGGTAGCTTGGGACGGTTTTGTCCTTCTTTTTGTAATCCTGTTGATCTTAAATATTAGATATCGTTTGGCATATACGGGTGTAGTTGTGTATTGATGGTGGTTCACAGTGGATTAAATTAGATTAAGATATATATATATATATATATATATATATATATATATATATATATATATATATATATCCCCAAAAAACTCAGAAATCCTCCCTCCATATTACTAATATCCCCTTCCGAAATTTCCACTTCATCCTCCCCGTGACTGGTGGTTCATTTCTGGGAAAATCACATTTTTCTCTTCACCTTAACAATTTAGCTAAGGTAAAATTCAACTTTAATCTATTCCATTTGAGGAAATTAAACATTTTTTAAAAGCAAAAAGACCATTGGTCCATATACCAAGATTACACGAATGCCTTTAAACTAGACTATTTCGGAGATGGTTAGATATTATTTATAAAGGTTTC
The DNA here is from genome assembly GCA_024610705.1 of Tetragnatha versicolor. Taxonomy (NCBI): domain Eukaryota; kingdom Metazoa; phylum Arthropoda; class Arachnida; order Araneae; family Tetragnathidae; genus Tetragnatha; species Tetragnatha versicolor. Next base: position 30,577,069 of record JANDEH010000002.1, on the reverse strand, counting down.
TTTCGGTTACATTATAAATAAGACGGAGCATTTCGATTTAGAACACTGACAGATAATATTTAAAAATTGGTGTAGTAAAAGTTTTATAGATAAATCCCGAGCAAAATTGAGTCGAAGCAAAGAAGAGTCCGAGGATCCTCCGTCTAATTTAAAAAATACCCCTGTGAAGTTGGGATTTAACCCATTTTCGGAAATTTGGTTGTTTTTGTGCGACACCTCTCCTTGTACGTCACACTATTTAAAAGATAAAGACTGCACAATCATAAAAATTTAAGAGAGGATTTGAACCCCCTAACCATCTTGAAAACGGCCGACACACCAACGTCCTTGTAACTACTCTAGCACTTTATATAAACTTCCTAATACTTGCATCAAAGAGGCACCAAGCAAGCTATTCTGAATAAATAAATCCCATTTTCGGGCATTCACAAAATCCCATGGCATCACCTTCATTAACACCACTGTGATTCAAATGCGGCTCTGGGACAGGAGCGTCCCACCAGGGAAGCGGCGACATCACAAACCATTCATTCCCATCTTCTGCTGCTGCAGGATACCACCCCATCTTCCGGTCCCCTGCACCCCCGGTGGCTAATTGCGTCCCCGGTGGGGCAGAGAAAAAAAACTGGTTCCGGATGATGTTGACGGCGAAGAAATTCGGGAGGAGGACGGATTTTTTTTGTAGGTTTTCAACACGTTTGGAAGTGGGGGTTGATGTGTTTGTTGGGTATGGGGGTGGGGATGGAATTCTCTCTGGGGTGGTGATGGTTCGTGGAGGATGTTTGGTGGGGGAATGTGCTGGATATTTCACAGTGTTGTTGTGGATGTTCCAGTGTGTGATATTAACGTGACTTTAGGTCTTGTGCAGACGATTGTAAATGCAGGATAAAGTAACGGATATTTTATTGTGGTTTTTTAAATTTTTTTTTTGAAAAAGGAATAAATCTTGGGTAGTTTTGTCTTAGTTTTTGATAGTCAACTTATAATCATTTATACATTTGCTAAACAGATGTGGAGAAAAATTTCGCAAATATGGTGAAAATAACATTTTGCTTTTATGCTTTTCCAAAAATTCATATACAGAGAAAGCATGATGGGTCAATGTGGAAGAAAATTAAACTCTAAAAAAATAATTGTTTTGGTTTTACTCGTTAGAAAAATATCTTAACTTGATTGATGAAAAGTATTTAAAAATTGCAGGAATTCATGATTTTTGAGTAGTGTTTGCCATCACCCTTTCACGTACCTTTCCCTACATAATTTTCTACCTAAAATTCCATTACCCTCAAAAAGCCCTAAACTCGTTCGACGTCCAATGGCAAGCCCCCGATCACCCGCGAAATGTAAATCCCGCCCACCGCAGCCGCAATGAAGTCATTAGGTCCGATAGGAAAATGATTGGACGCGAATTTGTCTCGCTGGAGATTGACTATGATGGATAATGTCGATAATGATCACTGCCTCTAAGTAATGACCCTGGTCCGAGGCTGTCCATTTATCCAATTAGACTGACACATGTGCGAGTCGCCAAATAAAAACACTGGCCCTCCAGCCATATGGGAACGAGATTATTTTAATTTGGCTTCGGTAATTTTTGGAACTGGTTGTTATCGTTGTTGTTGAACCTGTATTCGGGAATTCCTCTTCTTGGAAATGGAAGACGTGGGACGCTCTTGGAACTGTTTCCGAAAACTGCTTCAGAGGTTAAGTGTAGTTAATTTGATTGGCGATGAATTGTAGTTTGACGTGGTTTATGAAGATTGGATTAGAGCAGCGGTTCTCAAACTATGGGCTCCGCCAAGCATTTCCAGGGGCTCCGCGAAGATACAGTAAAGCACCGTTTATACGTCTTTCAAGGGACCGACGTAAAACGGCGTATAAATGAAAAGACGTATAATTGAAAACAATTTTAATTATTTGAATGAATTGGGACTTAACGAAAACGACGTATAAATGTAAAAGACGTATAAATGAGAGACGTATAAACGGTGCTTTACTGTATTTGAAATAAATACGTTGATAATTTCTAATTTGCGTTGCTCTGAAATGTTATATAAATAACTTTCTGCTAGGTGTTTCCTGTTACGAACTTACTTTTGCTCCTTTCTACCCTAGTATTTAGAGCTCTAAAATCACCCTTAAATTTAAGTGGATTTGGTGTGGAGCCTCCAATGAAGTGAGCTCTGTTGATCATAGTTCTTTTCTGGTTTTTTTCTTTTTCAGGTCTTTTTGGTTTACCAAAAAAAGTTAAAACCCTGTTTATAGGGTCAAATTTTCAAAACTTTTCTGGGGGAGAAACCTCCGGGATGGGACGATTCGGCGCTGGCCCGTTTCGGCACCAAATTTTTCTTCTAATTTTTAGAAGAGTTATGAGAGTTCTTTTTAACTAAACTAAACCATCGGCGCAACAGCCCTAGTTGGGCCAAGGCCTACGATGCCCATCTTCGTTTTCGTGACCGTGGGGCCTGGGGTGCTAGGCAAATGTCCCAGTTAGGTGGTCAGTCTAACGTGAGACCCCCAGTGTTTAGTTCCCAAGCATACTTGGTCCTCAGTTTATCGACCCACTGAAGGGATGAATGTTCTTTTTACTTTCAATTTATTTCTGCAGCTGAAACGGCCCCGTGCCAAATAGTAGCACACCGAGGAACCCCACTCCCCCACCTCGCAAATTTATTACTCAGCACCTTTTTTTATTAAGTTCAGCAAAATCATAATCCTACTTAAAAATGTAGGTCCAAAATTCGGAGTATATGTACCAAAACCAAGTGAAAACCTGTTTTTAGTAGAGTCAAATTTCCAACCCCCCTTGGAACTTACAACATTTGGAACTTAATTACACAAAACGTTTCTTATTAAGTTCTTTAAGATGCAAATTCTGCCAAAAAATGTATAAAAAGCTACATTAATCCTATGGCATGGGAGGGGATAAGGAATGATTTTGGGCCCCTGTGTAAATAAATTTCGATATGTACCTCTGACGTATGGTCTAGCAGCCCCCCAAAACAGCTCTCGATTTCAAAGGAAGTAGAATTTAGGAAAACAAAATTTACAGATATACAGATTTTTGTATGAATCCTTTGTTCATGCATCTCGGGCATAATGATTTAAAAGTGATAGCTTTAATATTCAGAAATTTAAAACAAAGATTTACATTGTATCCAATGATAAAATATAATTGGTTAACAAAATGTTCCATATATCCCGGGGTAGGGGGGGCGAGGGGGCCCTGCCTCCCCCCCCGGAAATTCGGACTACGTATTACAAAACAAGTTAAAACCATGTTATTTAGGGTCAAATTTTCGAAATTATTCTGGGGGAGAACCCCTAAACCCCCCAATTGTACTTGAAACTTTATTATTGTCAATTTTTATAATCAGTTCGTTAAAATTAAAATCCTTCCGAAAAATGAATGTCCAAAATTTGGACAATGATGTACCTAAAACGAGTTAAAAAAACTGTTTTCACTTCTGTCAGACACTTCTATTGTACTTGGATCTTAATTCGTCACAATTTTTCTTACAAATAAATTATCTTAGATGCAAATTATACCTAAAAATGTTTTTAAAAGCTACGTTAAACTGTTAAATATTCATGGGAGGGGCTGAGGAATAATTTTGGACCCCTCCCGAAATAAATTTCTATATGCACTACTGCATTTATGCTTTTATTTCTAGAAGCAATGGGTTTTATGTAATTTGCTTTTTATATCTTGAAAAATTTATTTCGGAAAAGGGCTCCGCAAAGAATTTGTCTCTTGAAAAGGGCTCCGCGACATAAAAAGTTTGGGAACCCCTGGATTAGAGGAATTGGAGGGAATTTGAATATCACGTTGCGAGTTAACTGGGGGTTAATGCGTTAATGTCTTAATCTCCGAAACTGAAAATCTTGTTATTCCCGGTTAAAGTGGGTGTTGCAAGTTTTCTTTGAATGGTTTTGAGAAACTCTAAGTGCTAGATTACAAGCTCTTAAATGTAATTATTTAATTACGGCTTTTTCAAGTATGCGTAATTCAATGTTTTGATCGTTTGGATATTAATTAATTGTTTAAGATCGTCGTGTCTCAAAAAATGTTTAACGTCCTTTCTGTGACACCTCTGATTTGTAAGAAAACCAGTAGAAGAGCTTCTTGCTGATAATTACTCGATAATTTTACACCTTTTTGGCCACAGTCACCCTGAGCGGAGGATCAGGCGTATCGCAGGCGCGATCTCCGCCCATCACACAAAAGGTTTTTTTTCGGAATCTCCCTTTTGGCTTGGTCATACACTGAGGATGACCGTGTCCTTACTGAAGTTAAATTTATCGACGAGTTGACCATAACCATCATGTATTTAATTTTAATAAACTTGTTAAATGTAACACATGAATAACCTTATTAAAAGTCTATCAACAATTTACATTTAATTTACTCTTTTAAAAAATAGAGGGGTTACGTATAATAATGACTACGACCTTTTCGGGTTGATTTATTTTATATTATCTACACACATGTTGCTTAAAAATGTTACTCCACCTGGAGGATATATTTTCCTGGAGGATTCATTAATTTTTATTTTATGAACGTTTTATCAATATCTATGTTGAACATGCTAAAATAACTCCACTCTAGGAAACTGCTGACTGTTCATTAATTATATATACTACCTTCTAAGATTATTTAAATATTCTAAAGTAACTACATTGTATATGTAATATATTTTATATAACTTGACGTTGATGAATTTCATTCTTTACCCTTAAAAGCTGTTCCACTTGTCTTGATGTAAAATGGGATATTGTAACAATAGTTTATTTTAATCCAACCTTATTCTAAGATCCCCATCCCTATTCCATAATAAATTTAAACCAGACGCTTCGTGTCTCAGTAATGAACACATACAGAATCTTACCTTCCCTATCCAGACTTACTCTAGCAGCCCAATTCTTTAAAGTTAGCTCTACCCTGGTAAATTTTTGCGTTACTGAATTCTACACTAACTCAATTTTGTTTCAGATAGCAGACTCCTCATTGTTTGCTCCACACCAGGTCTCCAATTGATGCTCTTTGCTTCTCAGAATTTACGAGTTACTTTCCTCCTTTCAACAAAAATAATTTTCCTACAGATTATAATATAAAACCTTGTTTATCATTCACCTCGGTTTCTACCAAGTCTCGATTGTATTATACGCGCACTAAAGCTTTTATTTTAGTGAGCAAATGCTTGTCAAAACGGTTCTTTCTCTATTGTGCGTAAATTTAATTAAGATAACAAATCTAGTGTTAACCGTTTTAATTTCTTTAATCCTTACGTTTTCCTCTTCTGAAAAGCTTGAGCTTCTGAATTGTCACTGTTTTTTGGGTGGATTAACTGTTATTTTAATAAAGGTTTTTAAAGTAAACCATCTAATATTTTAGGTTGCTATTGTTGGGAAAATGTGGATCCTTGTAATTAAATGGATTTAAAAGTGTTTCTCATTAGTCTCCATACGAATTTGCTGTGTTTCAATGTTTTAATTTTGTTTTTCTTTCCTTTCAGGTGAGTTGAAGAATGTTTTTCAGATATTTTCCAAGCTGTGTAGAAATTTTTTTGGATATTCTAAATCTTTAGAAGGTAAATCTTTGATTATGTGAGACAAAGGTAGTGTTAACTTGCTTCATGTTTTTAGATTTACCCAAAAATTTCAATTGTATGTGTCGTTAAGTTTATAACCATTGTACTAATTTAATTATTTACCTTTATTCCTTACTACTTTTTAACTTAAAGTTATTTATTTACTCTACAAATTTTTGCGTGAACGTAATTAAAGTATGAGGATATATCTTGTATTCCTTTTAAATTTGCGATAATTAAATTAAGATACCCCAAGCAGGTGTAAAAACAATTGGACAATTTTATGTAGCTTGCTATTTCGCTGTCAAATTCTGATATCAAAACTAACTATTCTATATAAATGAGCTCACAACTACGTCACGATGAGGTCAAACGTACAGGAAAATCAGTGAATTAAATGCACTGATTTCCCCCCCCCGTTAGACGTCATCGTGACGTAGTTAACAGGGTTAATGGGTCATATATAGATGGTGTAGCTATAATATTCCCTTCATGGCGTCGCTCCAATAATTTTTTATGATACTTTAGATAGAAAAATTATTTAATAATTTTAAATTTATTCAAAGTTTTTATTATTGTCTGTTAATTAATTTTAAAAACCCATTGTTTAAAAAAAGAATTGGTATTCACCCCATCCCCAAAATGTTCGTATTATATTTACCTAGAGAGAAAATATCCCAAGTACCAATTTTAAGAGTAAAAGGTAAAATTTGTAAGTTTATTTTAAAGCCCAAATCTTCACTGTTGCGACACATCTTGTAAATTCTCTCTTCTAAAAACTTTCAGAAAATATTTTCCAGTTCTAAAGAACTTCATTTTTGTTGCCGAGTGAAAAGAAATGGAAGAATGGGAAGGTAGATAAAATTGGTAGTATTTGTTCCTTTGTGTACAAAAGTTGTGTAGAAACAAGTTTATTTTGCTGTTGCCATCTTTGTATTTTTAAATTATTTTTAGTCGGTGTAAAGAAGATAAACATTTTTCTTTTGTTACGCGATAAACCCGATGATTATGTTTAACTCAGGGAAAATGAAATTCTCAGAAAGATTAACGATCTTGTGCGAAGTGGTGAAAAATGTTTTCAATTGAAAGAATTTGAAGTACCGGGCTTAAGAAATAGAATAGTTTTGAATATTAGAGTGTGTAAAATATTTTAAGAGAAGAATTTAAGTGATAAATTTTTTAGAAGTTTTAAATGTTCTTCTTTTATAAGAAGCAGTGTCAAACGATAAACATATTTAAACGTTTTCTTACGTTACTATATCTAAATGTTTTTTTGTAAATATTAGTATGAGAGTTCGGAATTAACCTCTACCTGGCACTTCTCTTTCTAAATAATTTAATTATATTCAACATTTATAATGTAGGTTTTTAGGCTCCTGTAGTTTTATTGAAAGTTAATGATAAAATCCCTATTGTAAATGCATCATATAACGCGATCGCCTATCTGATCTAGTTGTAAGTAATTTTTCAAAAATTAAATTAATAAAGTTTTATATGTTAGAAACTTTTCATGTATGTTTAAAAAATGCACTTCCCCAGGTGAGGCTCGAACTCACAGCCTCGGCATTACTCGCAAGCACTGCATTATAAGTACCGCGCGCTAACCAATTGCGCCACTGGGGATATGTCAAACAATAAATGCTTTGAAAAAATGAATTATCAGACGCAATGGTGTGTGATAAGCGTTTCAATGCTTCCTCATCAAGTTTTATCGATTCTCTGCTGATTCATTGATCAGATTCTTAGTTCCTCTGAGATCAAAAGAAAACCAATCTTTGTCTTTTTTCCTGCATAATGTCGGGTAAATCTTAATTGATGGAAATAAATTCATTTTGTCATTGGTCCACAAGTAGTTTGAGATAGTTTTGGTAGTGGTCCACGAAAGACTCCAAAAAAGTTAACATTCTGTTCAATTTGTAGGGACACACTGTTAAAAATATTTTATACTGGCAGCTTGGGTTGGTTGTGCAAAACCGTCAAAATTACAAAGTAAATCCGTAACTACACTGTTTTTTTTGTACAAAAAGTGGATGAAAATGGTAAAAAACCGTTGTGGTTACGGATTCACTTTGTAATTTTTACAGATTTGCACAACCAACCCTAGCTGCCAGTATAAAACCGTAAATTTTACGGGATTTTTTTACAGTGCAGTAATCACCACTGAATGTGTTCTTTATGCTGCGCTCTGCGCTAAGAGTAGTTTTGATAACTACATTGCTCTACTCGATTAAACTACTCTGTAAAATTATTTTGGAATACATTTAACAATGTATAGTGAGAGACGGCTTTTATTACAAACCACCTATTTATTAGGGAATGAGGAGCAACACAAACTAAACAATAAAATCGCAATTGTATAATATATTTGGGACAAATGAACCCTCAAGTTTAAATTGGTTTAACAAAAGGTTAAAATAGAGGGATTAGTACATGATACTTTTGTAAGGCGTACAAAATGGGATGGAAAGTTGTAAAGCTGTTTTTTAGTTTGTTAGATATTTTGCGACTGTCATAAAAGGATTTATGTTTTTTAAATCGTAAATTAAAAAGATAATCTTTCTCTACAACCCTAAGCAAACTGAGCAATTCCCAATAAATTTTAATACATAAAGAACTACCACTCTTGTACACCTGTGGATCGATTCTCATCCCCAAAAGATGCAATCACACACCTGTATAAAAAACCGCATTTCCACTTACGACATGAACCAGTCACCTCTTGCGGTTAAAAACTGATTACACACGCTCAACAGTATCATCAAGTGCCATTTCCTTTGGTCCTACATTCTTCACGCACATTCTCTGTGTACATTAAGAGACTGCGGTCTACCCCTTTAAGTGACACCGTTGACTTAATGGCGGCCATCATCCCGACGCATCCTTGGACGTGAGACACGCGTAATTTTCCTCCCGACTTTGTAATTCGAGTCGGATTTAATAGATGAGATGCGACAGCCGTAGTGGATGAAGAAAGGAAGTCCGCCGGGTTTTTATATTTTCAGTTGAATAAATGAATTCCGGTGCGAATGTTTCTCTTGGGGGATTTCTTGGTGTTTTATGTGATGGAGGAAAGGGATGTCGGAGTGGAGAGGTTCTTTTAATGAAAGAGGGGTATGGGGGGGCGTTTTGGTGTAAAATTATGGACGGGAAGTTGCTTGTTGATGAAGTGTTTTTTCAATGGAAACAATTCGGTGTGATGTCAGGCGCGGATCCTGCACGGCTCCAAGGGGGGGCACTTTTACAGACAAGAACCCCTTGTGGTACCATGTACCATTGGGGGTATGGGGGTCCTCCCCCGGAAAAAAATTGAAATTTGACGTGTAAAAGTAGGGTTTTAACTCATTTTTTAGAAACGTTTTGAGTCTAAGGGGGGCACTTTTCAACACTAGTATTACCCTTGTTTTTTGATCCAAAATGTCGAAATTTTGGGATTTCCTAAAAATGAACACTGAATACCCGATTTTGATACTAATGGGGGTATGGGGGTACTCCCACAGAAAATTTATTTTGAAATTAGACCTGTCAAAGTTGGGTTTTTACTCATGAGAACCTTTTTGGTCTCCAAGGGGGGTCACTTTCCAGAGTGCCACCCCCTGGATCTGCCACTGTGTGATGCACGATATTTTCCCATCTGTATACAATTTACGGTGGTAGTAAAAAATATTACGAGTTCTCACAAATAGTATCTGAATTTCTCTCCCTCGTTTTGAGACCTTGCGCCAAAAAACCAACAACTACTAACTCTCCCTTGTTTCTTACTTAACTAATATCTCATATTTTTCTGCTGTTGAAGGAAAGGGAGAATACAAGAAACATTTTAGGGAAGTTTTTTGTCTCTGAGTAACTGATTATTAGCACAATTTTCAGGGGATTTATTCTCCCTCTTCCCCTCGTTACAAGTTCTATAATAATGAAGTCCCCCCTGATTGTGATGGCGCACTTTTAAAACTTAATTTGGTTCTTACGTATTATCCCGTCGACCGTACCGCTGAATCTGAAAACGGTAAAAACCCATAGACTTAACTATAGCTGTGCCGCTGAATTTAACAGTCACGGAACGGTCGACGAGATAATACGTAAGTACCCTTAATTTAAAGGCACGTCATTAAAAGTTATTTATTAGTTTTTTTTAAATAATCGTTTAATTCTTTAGTATAGTTGTTATGTTAGAGATAACATGTTTTTATAATTCTCTCTTATCTTAAATCAAACCACCTGCTTGATGTTAAATGTATTTCATCCATCATTCCCCTTATCATAATTATGCATATTTGCCAACCTTTCCGAATTTTTAGTATTATACCCATTTTCAAGTCTTGTTACGGAAATAAATTTTAAATTGTTCCGAATCCAAAAGGAAAACCGGGAAATAATCCGATATTTTTAGTATCAAAACTTGAAACAAATACGGAAAGATCGGAACGGTTGACAGTTACGGGTTGGAAGCTTTGTATCATGTTACGCATACAAGATCCCCTCCTCCCCTTAAGGGTGATGTAATTTGTAAATAGTCCTTAAAGCAGGATATTCTTTTGCTTGCTGTACGAAAACGCCTGTATATTATAGAATAAAGGAATAATTCCAGAATAAAGGAAAAATTCCAGAAATATCGTAGTTTACTGCAAAGCAATTATGTAAATTTTTGATTAAAATTCATCTCCTAAAACACGAAAAAAAATTACTTCCCCAGGTGAGGCTCGAACTCACAGCCTCGGCATTACTCGCAAGCACTGCATTATAAGTACCGCGCGCTAACCAATTGCGCCACTGGGGACACACAACTCTCTGCTTTAGTGTTTCATACTATCAAAAACAATTCATGTGACGATAAAACTTTATTGGCTCACTCGGCACACACCGATAAAATGGTGCGAGATAAAACACTCCATCGGATATCTGAGATAATCACAATTGGGAGAGTTGAAAATCTCTGCGCCCGCAGTACAATGACCTTCTTTTGACGGACGACGGGAGACTAGTAGCATTTTGCGACATTTTCAGTTAAAAATGTTTTGTAATGTATTCCATATTTGAAGAGTCCATTTCGTTTTCATATTTAGACTAACTTAGAAAAGTTCTCAATATTTATTAGCTTTTTTTCGGATTGATGCTGCTGTCAACGTCATGTTGAGTTGAGTTGTGTCACTTGGAGGTATGTTGCATTCAAAAGCTCGTATTTTCTGATGATTTTGATAAGGGGTTATTTTTTTCTAAGAAAAAATGTAAAAATGAAGTTCAATGATGACTAGTGGTAGTTGTTTCTGGTATTGGCCGAACAATTTTGATAACTTGGTGTTTTTAGAGGAAATAGAATGACTTCAGGGATTCTTTTGAGGAGGATTCTATACGGGGTGTAACACTTTTAATTACTCTGTCTTTATTTGAATTTGCTTCTGTACAGGTTCCATTATTTTATTGTTTAAAAATAAAATGGTAGCTGTATAGAAAACACATTATTTTTAGTGTAAACTATTTTTGGACGAAGTTCATTGTTTGAAAGAAACGTATTAATCTTATTCATATTAAAAGTTTTAAAAATATTCTATCTAGAGATGTTCCTAACTGGGATTTACAACCCGTATAAGGGTGGACCGAATTAAATCCGGAAGAATAGTTTGTCTCCATGTTTCTACTGTGCTCAGAAATTCCTTAGTATGCAAATATAGACACTTCTTAGCGATATTTTTGCAGTGTTTTTATATGTTATCTCGATGTAGTTTTAAACAGCAAATAAAACCGGACCAGTAGCTGAGAAGCCACACATTTCGTTTCCTTCTGGCAGCTTCCTTTCCCAAATAAACATTTCCTGGTAGCGATCCAAACAGTCTTTAACGAAAGCCCGCATTACCATAATCGTGTATAAAATTGCAGGGGCTTATTCCAAGGCAGTGGGAAATCGGCATCAATACGAAGATTTGATAAATATGAGCTGAAACTACTTGTTCAAACAGCAAGAAACGGCGAATTTATCAACATTTCGGATTGGACCGGTGCCAGTGTCCAAAGGACGCGGCGGGATACGGAATTCGAAACTATCCCTTTGGTGTTTTGATCTAATTTATACTATCAAGAACAATAGTTTAAAAAAACCGACCCTGCTATCTTGTATTAAGAGTTAGTTGAAAAGTTAACCGTAACAGAGTTTGTTTTGAGGAGTTGCAGATGACGTTTTTGGTTTTTGTGTCTTTTAGGTGTAATTGAATTAGTTCGTTATTGGAATTAGTTAAGGGTAGTTAGAGTGGAATTGTTTAGTGCTTGAGGATTGTTGTTTCTGTGGGATGGTTTGCTGATTCGAAAAAGTCTATTCTTTTATGATTGTGGAGTGCTAAATAAATACTAGAACATTTAATGTTTTTTCTTCTGTTGACTTTTATTTTGCTGTAAAGCAATTGTTAAAATGAGTACGGTAATTTTTTACAACTTTCTGTCATTTTGGCGCAGATATTTGGTGGAGCTATTTTAAATCAGAGTTTATGTTTCGTTTACAGTCAATAAACTACTGTATCTGTAAAACCAGTCTTTAACTATGCTTAAGAAACTATAGGAAACGTATTTTTACTGACAAGTTATCTTTATGGACAGTTTGTTTAAGCTTGTATGTTTGTTTGTTTGTTGCTTTGTTAAGCTTTGTTTGTTGTAGCTGGTTTTAAGTTCATCGTTTTGAGTTCATCGTTACTTACATATTTCCATTGTATAATCTCTTTTTTCTACTATCAAATTAATTCTTCAAAACACTTGATCAAGCGGGATGAGTAATTATAACGACATTAATTCTTCACAGATACAGTTTCTTTGAATGAATGATATTAAAACAGACATCTTCAGTCTATAAGACTCTCCATTTGCTTTCCACTTGGTTGGCTGCATTGCGTCCATGTAAAAATAGGACCGTCCCATAGGGATAAAGAATTATGTTAATTTCTTGGTTTACTATTCTAGTTATCTAGTTTCCACAGCTAGTGAGGATGTTAGCATATCTTTACCAAAAATATCCTATAATCCTTCACTTATCCTACTACTATTATAATTGTGAAATGTTTATATCAGATATTATTAGTATTTATAACTATGCACATGGCAACATGTTTATATTTTCATTATTTATTGAGTCTTTTTTTCTGTTGTCATGGCAACCTTTGTAGCACTTCTGAATATTTTCTGTAAATAAATGTGTGTTCTTTTTTGTTATAAATGGAGTTGGTGATTATTTTTGCTGTGTTCATGCTTATTTTAGCTCAGAGTCTTCTGATTTGAATTTTGAGATCTTATTTTAAGATATATGGCGTCCGTGTGACAGGACTCTGAACTTTTGCTTGTGAGATTTATTTGAGATGGAATTATTGAAGCAAACCAGAACACAGCATCGCCGGTTGTTTACACAATCGTGCAATGACTTTGAGAAATCTGAAATGAACTGGAACAATGATGAAAAGTTAGTAAAACTAAAACTTATTTCCGAAAAGGGAAAAGTCCTGCAGTTAGCGGAAGAAAATGTGAGAAACGAACTTTTTAGCAAAATTCGTGATGAAAATGAAATTAATAAAGAACTGGATGAATCAGAAGCATATCTTGACAGGTACCGAGCTTTTGAATTTAAACTGGAAGAATTAATCAGTTTAGCTGAAAAAGAAAACATGTCTGTGTGTAGTAGCTCGGGAGGTCATGTTTCATGGAATTGCCCGCCTCAGGCAAATTCGCTATTGCATTATCCGAAAATTAAATTGCCAACATTTGATGGAAATTTGAAGAATTGGTTATCTTTCTGGGGTCAATTCAAGAAAATTGATGGAGATATGAATTTGGATGACCATGATAAATTTTTGTACCTCAGTCAGGCTATGCAAAAAGGTTCCTGTGCTGAGGAATTGATTAGTAGTTTTCCACCGGGTGGAGAAAGCTATTCCAAAGCTTTAAAGTTATTACAGTCAAGATATGGTAAAGAAGAGTCATTGATACAGTTATATGTGAGAGATTTATTATCAATTGTTCTGCAGAAACAGAAGTTAGGAAAAACATCTTTACGAAAGTTGTATGATCAACTCGAAGCTAAGCTTAGAGCTTTAGAGGTATTGGGGGTGACCAGGGAAAAATATGCTGCAATGTTGTTTCCCCTTGTTGAGTCCAGCATACCTGAAGAAACACTTAAGGCATGGGAAAGGTATCGAACTGTTGTAAGACGTTCAACCAACCCTGTGGTTCCTGATGATTTAACTCATCCTGACGAAGAAGCTGTAAAAGTGGTGAAAAAGACGGATTTGGATTCTTTGTTAGAGTTTTTGGAGGGTGAAGTTGAAGCAGAAGAAAGAGTAGACATTGCTTCCCAGTCATTTTTAAAGAATACAAATGATGCCGTAAAGAGACCGTTTGTGAATTCTAAGCAGCAAAACCCAAATCCAAAATTTGGTAAATACCCACAGATACCTTCAACTTCTGAACTATTTGTTAGACCAGAAGATAAGAAAGTGTGCCTCTTTTGTGATAATCGTCACCGTTCTTGGCAGTGTGATCAAGTAGGCAACTGGACTGTAGAAGAAAGAGAGACAGCAGTGGCTAAAGCGCATTGTTGTTTTTTGTGTCTAAATCCAGGCCACCAAGTGAAACAGTGTAGATTGAAATCGTGTTATAAGTGCGGTAGAAGACATAATGTACTTCTGTGTAGAAAGGAAGTGGTTAATGATGTTCTTCAAAGCCCAGGAAATAGCGAAAGTGCTGTTAGAGATAATGTTCTTACTAGTCAATCCCTTCGTTCTGAAGTGTTGCTGCAAACTTTAGTTGTGCGCATTAAAAATGGTAACCGAGATGTGTTAGTGAGAGCAATTATAGACACAGGTTCTGAAAGAACCTATATTTCAAAAGATGTAATCAAAATGTTAAAATTTGAGAACTGTGGAGAAATAAAGTTGATACACAAATTGTTTGGAGGTGTTTCATCTGGTGAGAAATTGCATTTTCAGTACAAAGTTAATTTAGCTAGCATTGATGAAAAATATAATTGCAACGTTATTTGTTTGGATCAGCCAGTTATTTGTGATAATGTTAAAAGTATACCAAATGGTCCTTGGATAAATGAGTTGAAAGAATATGGAATTAAGGTGAGCGACGCTGAGTATAGATCTCTTAGAGTGGGCAGTGAAATTAAACTATTACTTGGAGCTGATGTGGCAGGCAAGCTATTAACTGGAAATTTAAAAGTTTTGAAAGAAGGTCCTGTCGCCGTTGAAACCCATCTGGGATGGACTCTTATGGGTAAGATACCTGTGAAGAATAATTCTGGTGCGACCCACTCTTCCCTCTCACTACTTTCAACTGAGATACCTGTTAGCCATCTATGGTCATTGGATGTTTTAGGAATTACTGATCCTTCTGCGAAAAGAACCAAAGCAGAGTTACAAGAAGCTGTACATGAACACTTTTTAAAGACAATCAGAGTTGATGCTGACAATCGTTTTGAGGTTAGCATGCCTTGGTTAGAAGATCATGTCCTTTTGCCGACAAACTATGATTTGGCTTACAGAAGATTAAATTCGACTGTCAAACGGCTGAAGTCACAATCCATTTATGAGCAGTATGATAATGTTTTTAACGAGTGGCTGGAAGAAGGTGTAATAGAGGAAGTAAATGATAATTGTGAAGAAAATGTTCACTATCTACCACACCGCCCAGTGTTAAAGGAAAATAGCACTACAAAGATAAGGCCTGTTTTTGACGCGTCTGCCAAGGTAAAAGGATCTCCAAGTTTAAACGATTGTTTAGAAAAAGGTGAAAACCTTATTGAGTTGATACCAAGTATTTTGATGCGGTTCAGAACCGAGAAAATTGGGGTAGTTGCAGATATCCGAAAAGCTTTTTTGCAAATAGGACTCCCTGAGGCTGATCGAAATTACCTGAGATTTTTATGGCTCAAAGAAGATGGTCTAAGAATTTATAGACACTGCAGAGTGGTGTTTGGGGTGACCTGTAGCCCCTTTCTATTGTCCTCAACTATCATATATTTGTTAGACAGTGTTTTAAGAGAAATTCAAGAGAAGAAATCAATGTATCCAGAAATTGTTGTACAGAAACTGAAGAAAAGTTTTTATGTGGATAATTGCGTAACCAGTGTCAAGGACACAAAGGAATTAGAGACGTTTAGAAGAATTTCTACTGAAATTATGGCAAGTAGAAAATTTGATCTCCGAGGGTGGGAGCAAACCGATTTAAATGCAGACACATCAGAAGCTACTAATGTGCTTGGATTAATCTGGGATAAGAAAGAAGACACAATTCATGTAAATACTGCCTGCATAAAGGAATTGAAACTTGAGAAAATAACCAAAAGAACCATTCTTTCTTCAGCACATAGGCTCTTTGACCCTTTGGGTATAATTTGTCCTTTTGCCTTGATACCCAAACTGCTTCTTCAGAGTATTTGGAAGATGAAACTTGGTTGGGATGATGAAGTTGATCAAAATACCAAAAGAGAGTTTTTAAAGTGGGTTGAAGGCGTACTGTACGTTGATAAAATATGCATTCCAAGATATTTTGGACTAAAGGGTGCACAGAACTGTTCCCTACATTTCTTTTGCGATGCTTCTAAACTAGCATATGCTGTGGTTGGGTATATTAGAGTGGAATCTGCAAGTTGTGTTCAAGTGCAATTTGTGCAAGCAAGAAGCAGAGTAGCTCCGACAGGAAAAGGAGAAATAACCATAGCAAGACTTGAACTTCTGGCAGCAACCATAGCTTCTCGTCTTTCAACTACTACTTTAAAGGAAATAGAATGTGATGATGTATATTTCTGGTCAGATTCAACAACTGTTTTAACCTGGATCAAGAGAAATGAGCCATGGGGAATATTTGTTCAGAACAGAGCTAATGAAATTAGAGAGCTTACAAGTATTAATTCTTGGAGACATGTTCCTGGATCAATGAACCCTGCGGATTTACCCAGCAGAGGATGTTCAGCCAAAAAGTTACTACAACTGAGATGGTGGGAGGGACCGAGCTGGTTATACTTGCCTCGAGAAAGGTGGCCTTCATCTAAAGAACTCGTTGATGAAGAAGAAGTAAACTGTGAACGAAAGAAAGGTATCACAACTTCAATGATGAATTTTGAAGTGACAAGGCTGTTGAGTTTGCACCTTTCTGATTACAAAAAGATTGTACATACAGTAGCGTGGATTAAGAGATTTCTTTACAACTGTCAGAATAAGAGTAAAGTAAAAGGTGATCTTTGCCTTGATGAATTAAGGGAGGCCGAGAAAACCATTGTTTATTTGATCCAACAAGAGTCATTCAAGGGAGTTTCTGATAAACGGCTCCAATCATTAAATATCTTTTTTGATGAGAAGGGAATCATTAAGTTGAAAACTACTGTATATAAAAGAGATGATTTTGAAGAGTTTAGAACCCCGGCAATTTTACCTGGAGATCATTCTATAGTAAGAGCCTTAGTGATGGCTGAACATAAGAAAAAAGGACATGCTGGTGTTACACACACGTTGAATTCCCTGAGAGAAAGATTTTGGATTCTTTGTGGAAGAAGAACTGTCAAATCTGTATTAAGGTCTTGTGTAGTGTGCAAGCGTTTTTCTGCAAAGCCTGTAACACCACCTACTACAACACCACCCTCTGACAGAGTTCAAGATGCTAACATTTTTCAAGTGACAGGGGTGGATTTTGCTGGTCCTGTGATTTTGAAAGACAATTCAAAGGCCTGGATTTGTCTTTTCACGTGTGCTGTGTACAGAGCTATCCATCTTGAACTGGTCACATCCCTATCGACTGAGACATTTTTGCTTTGTTTTCATCGCTTTGTTGCTAGAAGGGGAAAACCTTCAATTGTATACAGTGATAATGGCACCAATTTTGTTGGAGCGGCAAAAGCACTTTCATGTATCGATTTCAAAGAGGTCCATGATAAAGCAAGAAATGAAGAGATACATTGGAGATTTATACCACCTAGTGCTCCTTGGTGGGGAGGTTTTTACGAAAGGCTTGTTGGTATGATGAAAGCAATTTTGAAGAAAACCTTAGGCCGAGCAAGTCTAAACTTTGAAGAAATGCAAACTGCGTTATGCAACTGTGAATCCATTTTGAACGAGAGGCCTTTGACAACTGTTTCTTCTGACTCGACTCTTACTGCTCTCAGACCAGCTGACTTTCTGAAGGAGATCAGAAACAGTTTTGTTCCCGATGTTGCTACTCAACCTGATCCCAACTTTTTGCGAAGAAGGTTACACTACCTTCAAACTTTAAGAGAAGTGTTCCGAGTGAGGTTTCGACAAGAATATTTTGGGACCTTGTGCTCAAGACAGAGGAAAAAGACTTTCCAACCTCTGAAAGAAGGTGACATCGTTTTAATTGGTGATGACAATAAGAAAAGAGTTTGGTGGCCACTTGGTAAAGTGGTTGAGACTATGCCTGGCGCAGATGGAGTGGTGCGTTGCGTGAAATTGAAAACTGAACATGGAGAACTGGTAAGAGCAGCGCAAAGATTATATCATTTAGAGGTGTCTTTGAATGAAGAGTGGTCAGGTAATAAAGGTGTAGAAAAAGTCATTACTAAAAATTTAGAAACTAGTGATCCAATTAAAACTGTTAGCCCTATTAAAGCTGTTGTTAGCCCAATTAAAACTGTTAACTCAAATAAAACTGTTAACCCTATTCCTTATACTACTAAAAGAGGTAGAAATGTTAAAATACCCAGTAAACTTTCTCTGTAGATATTTATTGTAATTATAATTTTGAACTTATTTTGTTAGTTATTTTTTGAATATGTAAGTTAACAAGTGGGTCCTGATATTGTTAACTTAGGTGGGAGTATATCAGATATTATTAGTATTTATAACTATGCACATGGCAACATGTTTATATTTTCATTATTTATTGAGTCTTTTTTTCTGTTGTCATGGCAACCTTTGTAGCACTTCTGAATATTTTCTGTAAATAAATGTGTGTTCTTTTTTGTTATAAATGGAGTTGGTGATTATTTTTGCTGTGTTCATGCTTATTTTAGCTCAGAGTCTTCTGATTTGAATTTTGAGATCTTATTTTAAGATAGTTTGTCTGGATGTTTGTTACTCTTTCACGCAAAAACTACTGAATGGATTTTAATGAAATTTTACTATAATGTAGCTTATACATCAGAATAACACATAGGCTATAATTTATAAAGAGAAAATCGGTCCTTAATTCTTTTTTTTCCAATTTTTCTTCTTTTTTCACTTATTTTTCCGTGTTTGAAAACCTGTTTTACCAGTCATACAACGAGTTAAAAATAAAACATTGTTTCAAATGAGACAGATCACTAGACTTTTTCATTTACTAGATCTTTTATTTTAGTTTTAAACACTGGTTTTAAATTTGTTAATTTGTTCACTAGACTTACTAATTTACTAGACTTTTTATTATGGTTTCAAATTTGTTATTTTATAAAGGCACCAAGATATTAAACATTATCAGGAACATCGGGATTGTAAAAAGTGACAAGAACACCGGGATTGGAAAATTAGCGAGAACATCGGGATGGAAAAAATTACCGGGTTATAAAAATTACCGAGAACACTGGGATAGGAAATTTACCATAAAGACACCGGGAATACCGGAATATAAAAATTACCGTAAACACTGAGATAGGAAAATTACCGGGACTGCCGGGATTAGAAAAATTACCGTGACCACCGGGATAAGATTACCGGGAACACTGGGATAGGAAAGAGGTGCCTGGGATACCGGGATGATTTGTAATATTGCTAATTTACAAAATTATAAATGTATTTTAAGAAATATTTAAAAAAATAAATTTATAAACTCCCCCCCGTGCAAGGCCGGGTATAACAGCTAGTATTTAAATATTTTTCTTCTGTTTGTCCATGAAATCCCGACCCATAATATCTTAACATTTCAATAGCTCCTTTTGTAATACCCTTCTGACTGCTTTTCCGTTCATATACTCGGTGAGCTTTGACATTTTTGCATGGACGAGTGGGAGCGGTCCTCCTCTTCAAACGCAATTTAACGAAAAGGGGTTTACGCATTTAAATAGACTCCATCATACTTGGTTCTTGAAGTTGTTAATTACCACTTTCGATTCCATAAATCGCCTGAAATTGTTCCATCACGAGAGGAAGTTATTAAAGATATTTCTTGGTGGCAACCCTTATTAATTCCCTTCTCCAATTACGTACCGGATTATACCAACCATATAATGCGATGCAGAAAGGGATATATTGTTGACTAGTCGGGTTGTTCACAGCATTTACCTAAAGATAATGATTATTTTGTTTAACTGGCTTTTTAAATTGAAGTCTTCTGATTTTTGTAGACATAATGTTTGCATATTGCAGCTTGAAAACAGACATAGAAGCATGTACATTACATTTGCTCTGCATTAATTAGCTTATATTGGTAAGAGAGAGATTTTAACTCTCAAAATAAAATTACTGTGATAAGGCCATTTATTGTTGATTTTATCTGATTAAAAGAGCTTAATATTACGTTTTTAAAGTACGTACTTTTGATAACGGAATTCGAATGGAATAACTCTTACAAATACTTAAAAGAAATTTAGCTAAAGCGGTTTACGGTGTTCTAATGATTTATTATAGTTCCACAATGAAGGACTGTTATGTACGAGAACTATTATTTGACAACGGTCTGGCAAAGTATTCGTCGACAAGATTAACGATCTTTTAGAACTCAATGAAGTGTCATTATTAAGTGAGCTACAATTTTATCCCTGAAACCGATTTCTCATAGAAACTTCATATAATGCTTAATTAGCTTCGAATCTGCTTCATGTAACGCATGGTACACTTAAGGTAATTTCCATGCATTAACTTTTAGAATGATAAATGTTAGAGGGGTAAAGAGCAATGGAATAACAGATGGGTCTACAATTACTAATATTAAGTGTTATTTCTGAAGTTTGGACTTTAACAGTTAATGAAAATGTCAACAACAAACGCAACAAAATGTTTATGCAGAAGCTAATGATTGTTTGCTGCAGAATCATTTTAATGATTCACCAGAGGGAAATAAGATTTTGTGTACCTACCGTCCATTTTTTTGTCAATTCAAATTCAAATTTATTCAACAACACATAACATGACAGTACACAACAGGAAAAAATGATAATAGAAAAAAAACACTGAAAGATTTATTTTAATATCCCAAAGGAGCCAAAAAGGCTTTTTTAATCTCTCTTTTATGAAAATTTTCTCCCCCCACACAGATTCGAATTTATAAAGTAAAGAAAAGTAATGTTATGTTGTAATATTTATATAAAGCAGAGTAGCAGAGTTATGGTTTATAATAGTTACTTATTTAATACTTTGCATAAGACTTAATCTAAATTTGGCAGAATAAATCCGCATAGAACAGCTTACTGATGTTAAATTTAAATTTGTCAGCATTAATTAGTCAGCATTAATTCTCCATGAAAGGACCACTGACCGCTCAATATAGAGATCTGTCACATCCCATCAATTTCTCTTAACCACTTCTTCCTCCACCCCTGACTTCCCGTTTATTTCACCCCATTGTCTTTCCCCTATTAATACAAAACGCATTAACTCCACTTAGACTAACGTAATACCCAGTTTGATCGATCTATTTCCTTCAGGCATTAGCAATTCATGGGCACACACACTCCACTACGAGTCCCAGCGGAATTGAGGACTATCCGAAAATGAAGTTCCTACATCCGGACAGCCAGGATAATAATAAAAAACCCTCTCCACACCCCTATCTAACCCATAATTATCACGATTGGCCGTCCGGTTTCCCATTCTTTGTACTGTTTTAGTCATCTTTTTTTAACCGTCACTGTGAGTTTTCTGCTCTCTCGGATAGAATGGAAGTGATTGTTCTGGAATTAGGCTTAGCAGAGCGATCTGTTACGTGTCGTTGGGTTCTTGCGCCATGCTCAGGAGAGGGTTCGGAAGATTAATCGATGATTAGGGAAGTTAATCCCGAACGAAATTGGGATCCTGTTGTTTTTTTCCGAGTGTCTTGGGATTGATTGTGGTTTTAATTGAAATGAGAGAAGTTCCTGTGTTAATGGATATATTGCTCGAGTTTTTTTTTTCTCAATGGGTGTTTTATTTTCGGATCTGCAAACAATGTAACTAGTTTTGTATTGCTGAAACCCTTCTCTTGTTGTGTATATTCATAATGTTTAAGTTGTGTCAGTATGGTATTATTATCTATCAGCCTTAAAAAATTCTGAAGGTAATGAGTCTACAATGCTCAAAAATATAAAACCCTTAATATTTGAATATTTTCGTTCATTTAATTTCGTCAAAATCTTGGTTTGTATTTTTGTTTGGGTTTTTCAGAATTGAACCTTCGGGGGGTTGCGCCTTATAAAGAATGAATTTTTCAACCACTGATAATTTTAATATTATCGGTAGGATAACTTCTTCAGTTAAGTTTTATTATTTATAGTAAAATATACAGTTGTTCTATGGTCTGGTAAGCGTGTTCCTCTCGAGTTCTCTAACCCTATAGACAAATAAAGTACGATTGTGCGTGTTAGAAAATAACTGGAAATTTGTTTTCCATCATTTTTAAAAAATAAATGCCAGCCAAGTCATTCAATTCAATTTTTAGTACGGTCTTAAAGGATGACAAAAGGGAGATAAAAGTTATCAGAATTTAATAAATGAGTAAAAGATCCTTTGAACTCTCATACTACACCACAACCTCCTTCTCAGCTGTTATTATTTAATAAAAATGAGCATCCACGATCAAAGCATCCTAACCCAACCCCGAAGCGGCAAACGACAACTTTTCCCAATGACACCCCAAAACAAATTTCCTCCCGAGATGAAATTTCCGTTTAATCGGAACCCTTCCTCGCCTTTCTATTAAAAGAATTTGCATTTCGAGCGAACAACCCAAACGAAAAATGGAACACCCTCCCCTCCACCCGAAAAGAATATTCGAATTTCCACTCAAATATCAGGGCAGGCCCACCTTTCCCGAAAAGACAACGGCGAAAAAGCCATTTGCATCCCCTATAGATAACTCCCCATTTGAAAGTCAGATGTACCCCCCAATAAATTAAAAGACATATTCCCCCAAAAAGAAAATGATAATGACCACGAGATATTGCTGTGTCGTCGGCAGTATGCTAATACCATCAGCAGGCCCACCCTTTGAGAGAGAAAAGGGGGGACTTAAAACTAATAACAACTCCCCCTCGCGAAAGGTGAGTTGTCCTTGTCCTCCTTCTCTTTCAGATTCCGACGATTTCTCGGAACTATTATCGGTAATCGTAATCGAATCGATTTTTTGTGAGTTTTGAGTGATGCAATCGGAGGAACGAATTCGTCGAGATTGAACGGATTTCTTTCTGCTAAGCCTAAATCTTTTCATGATGGGGAAATTATTAATGAAACTGCGAGGGTTTTGTGTGTTCTTTTTGCTAATGATACCTTTTTCTTGGTTGCGTATATCGTAAATGGTCGTCCGGAAACATATAACTGAGTGGGTAAACAAAGCATTTTATTCGCACTTTTGTGAGAGCAGTCCGTTTTAATACATAGCCTTGCTTCTTCATTGCTCCAGGGAAAAATATTTCTCCAGAGAGATAATGGTGTGGTAATTCCTGGAGAAATTGCGTATGCACAATTTGATTCAGATGGTGGATTGTTTTTGCTCTGCTTTTCCTGTTTCAGGGATCTGTCGAAATTGCTTGGTTTGCATATTTCCGGAAACTGTTATTTTGTTCTTTTTGGTATGGTTTTCCTAGTTCTATTTCTGTCTTAATGTTTTGTGTAGCTGGTTGGAGGCCGTTATTGGAGAAAAGTTTGCAGTTGGAATCGCATTCCGTTCCGCAAATCGTTTTGTAGTATGTAATTGGAAAGCCTGACGTCCCTGGAAATGAAATTTGAATTTTGAAACGGAAAATTTAAATTTCGGGTTTGAGTTCTTTTTATTTTGTTTTTAATAGTTTTATTTTTCCAGTGTGACCCTTAAAATTCCTTTATTGAATGAAACGCAATTCTTGTGGAAAAGATGCATTTTCCATACTTATTCTTAAAAAATAGTGCTCAGAAGTAAGCGGACTGACTTCCTCAAAAGTTATAAAATTTTCTCAAACAAGATTACTAATAGTATTTTGAATTATTTTAATGGAATATACAAACTCTATCGTTAATTAAGTGGAATATTTTGAAAATATCCTTTAAATAAATGGCTTAAATATTTGCTTGCTATAAACTTTTAGTTCTCATTAAGCTTAGGAAATGAAGTGAATAACATTGAGTTCTGTAAGCATGCTGAATATTCTACCTAGATTGTTCTTTATTTCCCAAGTTAATTGATAAATAATTTAACCATTCATATATGATTGACCGTGTAAGGGGAAAACTATTTAATGAAATTTAATTCTTCGTGGGGTTTGAATCGCTATGTGGACAGTCTTCTAATTTGTTCCCCTGAAGCTGGTAGCTTCATTATCTAGCACAAATTAAAGGATTGGTAGTATAAATAGAGAGTATATTTGGTAGTTGAATAGTGGGTGATAAATTTTTTCACCATCATAAAAACTGCGCTTCTTTAATATTAAAGGTATTTTATAATATTTTTTAATTCATTTATTTTCAGTTCTGAAATGCCAAAACATTAAATTAATTGCGCAATATTTAAGTGGTCTAAAAGATCTAGTCGCCTTCAATGCAGCACATGTTATCTTTAAGTTTGAACTCTTTTAATCTTAGATTCTCTGAAGTGTCACATTATACCATTCAGCAAGTCTGTTAATCTTTCACACGGCTTCGTTCATTTTTCACAGAACTCCATTTATATCCCCCAGCAGAGTATAATAATATGAAATTGACTCCTTAAATAAACTACCCGAAACCCTCCCTAAGCAGTTTTCACCCTTTCAAAAGCCGCAGTAATACTTTCCCCTGTAGTACCATTGACATTGGCACCCGGATAAAATAATCTGCTGGAGTCCCTAAACTTAAGCAAGCCGCTATAAATTACTCCCGGGGACTATTTCCAGAGAGGAAAAACCATAGAGGTATAAGAATAATAGAGACTGCATGGACGGCAACCCTGTGTTCCAAAGATCAATGCTAGGCAAAAAGAATTCTTTAACATTGGAGCTCCCATAGACGCGTCGATTTCGAAGGTGAAAAATCGTAATAACTCATAGAAAAATGATCGGTAAAAGAAAAAAACACCTGTTTATGATGTAGAAGGAAAATACTAATTATGCTGAGCTTAAAAATTTATAATATCTCCGAAACATTTTTATGAATGGGATTTTAAAAAACTTTGTGCCGAGTTCGTTCGACTTTCACGAGCTATATTCGATTAAATTTGACAGAATTTCAGTTAAATTACTTCTAGTATTATAAAATGAAGATTTGTGATTAGATTGGATGTGTTTTTGAGTCATTCAAATCAATATTTCTGGTTGAAAATTGTTTTTTACGAAGTTAAGTCATGAAAGGAGCTTTGGCGGCCGTTGGCGATTGAGCTTGGCGCTTGTTTTGTGTTGGTGCGGGTTTAATTTTAGCGCGTTATTATTTTTTTATTTTACCTCTTTCTTAAGAATTCAAGAAGATAATTTCCAATAATTATTAAGGAATAAAAAAATGCATATTCCAATTATTGAGATGCAGTTTCTAAATAATTGTGATTTTTTAAAGTTTCTGTGGATTTTTTTTGCCATATTGTAAAGACTATTTTTAGATTGCTGCTACATTAATGCTAAATGTATCAAATAAGTTACCAATATTTACATTTATGTAATTTTTTTAACAATATTGTTAATAATATTATTATGGATATTTGTACAAGATTTGGGTACTTCTTTTAGAATTTTAATACCTCAATAAAATAATGTAATAATAATTAATGTCTCCATCACTGGGGCTGTTTAAAAAAATTTTAGCTTTGATATCCTAGAAATTTCATAACACAAAACCTAATCAGTAGAATGCAATCTTATTAATTTAATTTACTAGTTCAAAAGCCATCAAATGTTTAATTCGAAAATATTTTTTCAGTTGCGAGTTTGCCATTAAAAAACTGTAATCAGCAGATTGGTTGGTTGGGGTCTTATGGCATAAGACCCCTCTATTTTCAGAAAAATATTATTTTGAAGCCACATACTCTTATGAATGAAGATTACCGTCACTCTTTTTCCTATTAGTTTTTGGGTATTTATATTTTGAAGTTTCAAGCTTTTCGGTGCCTTTTCGGTTTTTGCAACATTGTTTGCTAAGATCGCGAAGTGATAAGTAGAGGGGGTTAACGAGCTTTAATGAGAAAGGGGGAGAGTCTCCAAGTTAAATAAGGTAAAAAAGTAGACCATCAAATTTCAAAGTGATAATTCACTTCACAAATCCATAAACTTCTTCCCTGTATGTTTTCGGATGTAATTCGCTATTCAAATTACACAATTTATGCACTTTTATATAAAAGCAAAATTAATTAACTATTTTTTTAATCTTTCTAACCACTTAAAGTAACAGTTTACTTTAATTTTTGTATTCATCAATTTAAAATTGCTTTCCTTTAAATATTGCGTGTGCTTTATCGTTGTGAATTAGAATAGGATATAGAGTAGTGTTAATTTCATTTATGTTTCAGATAACAGATACTGGAATTAAAATTACTTAAATAAAATGTAACCTTTAAAAACAGAAGCTATCACTAATTTATATTTTAACTGTAAAAAATACGATAGAATTGATTCAAAAATACGAAACTTATAAGGTAACAAAAAATATATATATTCTGAGCGCCGTGCCAAACAGCGCGATAACCTCGCCAAATAGCGTGAAATCTCGTAAATCATAGCTTTGACATGCTAGGCAGTCATGGGATCGCTCGCTTCCGTTGAAATCGGACCCGATTCCTCCTCTATTCTTCTTTCCTAACTCTATGGGAAAAACACGAATTCCTTTTGTGCTCAGGGAGAAGTGGCAATATTTCACTTCACGAAAGGCGCATTGGTTTTTTTGCTGATGTATTCTCTTAAATCTCTCCCCTTTTTTATGGATGTTGTCCTAATCTGAATTTTTTTGACGCGGAAATTTCATTGTGGTCGTGTGTTTTGCTTGTACTCAAATTAGTTCTTTGCTCTATGGAGGGTTTCAGGAAAGATGTTGAATGTTTTGTCAGGCCCTTGGCCCTATGCCATTCTCGGTGACAAAATCGCTGCTGTAGCAAAGATAGTAGTGGTTGCAGCTAGTTATAACCTGCCTAAGTACAGAGAGTTTATTTTTCAAATTTGTTTTTATGGCAGTTCGTCATGATTGCCGCAATTTTTTTTCTAAAAATTGTTAAATATACTGGATGCTGATGAGGTTCAGGATTTTAAGTAAAAGAATAAGAGGATCAATAGTTCTTTGAGCTAGTTTTTCTTTGTGTAACTTTAATTTGGAAATAGGCCAAGAAATTATGATTTTACCTAGGTCGAAAATAAATATGTAATGTTTCTCAATATGATCTCTTTAAGGGTACAATGGACCTTTAAAATCACTTTAAACATTTTTCTTTAATTTTGAAGCTATTTCTCTGAAACTTTTACAGTATGCGAGCTTGATATCCCAAACAACATTAAAAAATTTCAGAAAAATCCATTGATAAATTTTTATTTTTTTTTTCAAAAAATTTAAAAAATTTTTACAAATTTTAAAATGTTCCAGGCGAACTAAATTTTATAACTAAATTTTTCTTTGTGTTTCAAAGAGGTATTTTAATGCCATTTAATATTTTGCATATTTGAAACATTTGTGACTGTTAGACTGTAGATCAAATTAAAGAAATTTTTTCACGATTTTGCTATTAAAAATCTAGTATTTATGCATTTTTTAGCAAAAATAATTAGCATATGATATAATCAAACATCCAAAATATTGAATGGCACTAAAATACCTATTTGAAACACCAAGAAAAATTTAGTTTTTATAAAATTTAGTTCTCCTGGAACATTTTAAAATTTGTAAAAAATTTTTAAATTTCTTGAAAAAAAATAAAAATTTATCAATAGATTTTTCTGAAATTTGTTTTATGTTGTTTGGGATATCAATCTAGCACGCATACTGTGAAAATTTCAGAGCAATAGCTTCAAAATTAAAGAAAACAATTTTAAGTGATTTTAAAGGTCCATTGTACCCAAAAGTTGTACGAACTTCCGTTAGAAGAGGAGTAAGTTTGACAAAATACAGTGTAAATGGGAAAAATCCAGCATCTCTACTAGTTTTAGGCAGTTAGAACTTTTTTGGTGGTTCCTCAGCTTCTTATTACTCCAGTTGAACTGAATATTCAAATTCCGACCCACGTTTAATTTAAAAATAAGAATAGTGCAAACACTATTTTAGTGCAAATGTATCACAATTAAATTTAATAGTTACCTGTAACTTTTACTATTCGTATTTCATCACATAATCAATGCTTCTAACTCCGCATATCAAATTTTTTGTTTATTAGCATTTGCTTTGACATGAAATAACCTTAAAAAACTGGCGAACTCGCATATCTGCTTATAGTGAGAAGCAACATTTTTTACATTCATATAATCCCTCCCTTTGCAATTCCTTCATACTCATCCGCTATGATTAATCCTATCTCTTTGATCCAAAAGAGCAATCTAACGAACCATCTCTTCATTTTTCATACCTCCTTCTTCAAACAGATCGCTCCCTCATTTGGCCACGGCTCATCAACCCCTGGGTCCGTATAATATGACCATAAACCTCCATTCCCCCTTCGACCCCAATGCATCAAAAACCCGTCCACCCTCCAAAGAAACGAAAAGTGGACCCGCCCTTGTCGCAAAGCTCGCAAAGCGAACGGACACCCAATGCGAAGGTGTGGGCGGCACGTGCGACTCATCCGAGGGGGCGGAAGGGTGCTTCCTGGAGGGGCCCCTCTCATTTGACCCTAATTGACGTGAAAGGGCTCCTTTGGATGAGTGGAATGATGGGTCTTGCCCTACCTGGGCCTCTTTTACCGCTAATAAAACTCAATTGAGTCGGACGTGTGTCGTGTGTTTTACTCAAGTGCAACGTTGGTTTTACTTAGGTCATTGTCTTTTTTGTAGGGATGTTAATCTGGTGGTGCATGTTGGTAGAGTTGGACTTTGAATACTTAAAAGGGCTATAAAAAAGAATGCAGATTATTTCTTTACTCTCGAAGGCACTGAACGTAAACTTGGTTACTCTTAAAATCTTGATTTGTTTGGTAGATTCATTCGAAAACAGTAATCATCTTAAATTCTTTAAGCATCCTTATATTTTAACTTGGTATTGATTGCCTTAATATTATCAATAACACAAAATAATCATGTTAGTTATGCAAAACAATTCAATTGAAGGAGGACAAAAAGATGGACTCTATGTCAGCGGGTCCGTCTAGAGGTGTCTGAAGACATAGATCCCTTCAGTAGTCTTAAGTTAAGACAGTGGTGGAAAGTTATGATCCCCTGAGGCCACCTAAAAATACAGTTGGAAATACAAAAGTTATTTACCAAATAATTTCCACTATGACTTTAATACCACAGCAACGTTTAATCTACCCGCTATTATTCAAAAAGCTGTTTTTTTTAAATTTTTTCAATCCCATGCATGGTCCGGACTACCAACGATTGTTTTCATAGCTAAAAATATACTCTATTTGTCACCTCATAATCAAAATGAAACAGTTCAAGATGAAAATACGTGAAGAAACACACATAACCCGTTAATGGGGTCTTTGTCAATGTCGTTTGTTTTTTCCCCAAGGTGGAAGCGTAGAAGAATGCACTCAATGACAGTTCATTTAACCGGTGTAACCATTGTCATTGGGCAATTCGTCACCCTGATCAATGCGCGAGGGAAGAAAGGACGTATTCCATGTCGGTTGGAAAGTGCTTCATCACCATTTAAACAATGCTCTATCTGCACGGGAGCCCTTTCTTTTACAATTGTTCGAAAAGTGATAAATATTCATTAATTTTTGCTTTTTCGAAGAACGCAGTGATAGCCGATTTTTGTTGAGGTCGATTGGGTGGAATTGCGGTTTTTTAGAACTGTGATGCGTATGGTTGGAAAAAAGTTGCTAGGAAAGACAAGGCTTAAAATAGTGATTTCCGAACTTTTCATTCAACCTTTTCCTTATAAGGTACGGAAAGGAACAGCTCATTTGGGTGGGTTTTCAACAAGCGTGGATCCAGCACGGCTCCAAGGGGGGGGCACTTTTCCAGACAAGACCCCCTTGTGGTATGGGAGTCCATTGGGGGTATGGGGGTCCTTCCTGTCCAGAAAGAATTTTGAAATTTGATGTGTTAAAGTAGGGTTTTTAAGTCATTTTGAGAAACTTTTTGATTCTAAGGGCTCTTTTATAGTGGATCTGGATTTTGGCTGATCTGACAGGCTATCAATCACTTGACCCCGCACCTACTCGGCACGCGTTCCCCCTCCTGGCCTCTCAAATGCAAGACAGAGGGGATGAGGTAGTTAAGTATCATGTTTCACCCCCTTGTCAATCGAGTAAACAACCCCGTTATCTTCTATTACGAACGCTAGAGAAGGAAGCGTGTCGGGTTCAGTGATTTATAGTTTTCCAGTTTCAGCCGAATTCAGCTGGGAGTATAAAAGAGCCCTAAGGGGGGCACTTTTCAACACCATCCATTACCTTTATTTTTTGACCCAAAAGGTCAAAATATTGGGGATTTCCAAAAAATTATCACTGAAGATACCCTTTTGGTACTAATGGGGGTATGGGGGTCCTCTCCCGGAAAAAATTTTGAAATTAGAACTGTAAAAGTAAGGTTTTTACTCACATTTTGAGAACCTTTTGGGGTTCCCAAGGGGGGGAAGTGTCCAGAGTCTTGACAGCCTCTTCCCAAAACATAATCTTATAATCTATTTTTTTGTAACAATACCCTAAAATAATTGAACCCCTCCTACTGAACTTCCCAAAAAAATTAACCACATTTTCAATCCCTCAGGATTTGTTAAAGTTCCTATACAACCTTCAGCACGTCTTTCTACTTTCCCTCCTCTACATGCAGGTGCTATTTAAAATTCCGTGATCTACATGAGATTTATCTCGAAAATCTCGCGATGCATGCATGCCCGTTCTTTCAGCGTTTGATTTACGACGGCGACGTCATAATTTGTTGAAAGGCCGCGTCGTTAGGTTTTTTCTCCGCTTAGGAACGGTCATTACAACGATCCGTTGCGACGTTGTCACATGTGTGCTCCGACTTCCCGTCGTAAATTTTAAGCCCTTTCTTTGCTGCGAGGAGGAATTAATTCTGTGGCCGCTGCCATTTTCAGATGGGAAACTCCGATGCATTTTTGCGTCTGCGAGGCGAATTAGCCATTTTGATGTCGTACAGATACAGTGCTGTGTCCTCCAACGCTTGTCTTGGGTTTTTAAAAAGTGTACGTGAGCTTTGATGTATGTTTGGGAGGTTTTACTACTTGCACTGGAGCTATAGAACACTCTTGAATATAAATGTCACGAGATTGCAAGTGGGATTCTTGAGGTCTCTGGGAGATTAAGTAATGGGTTCTTTAAACTTGTATGAGGTATAATGTGAATATAGTGTGTAGATATATATTTAAACGAAGGTATAAAAGGTTATGTAAGGTTCAGTGGTTGATATTAACATGCTAATATGTATTCGAAATTAATTTTGATATTTTGTGCAGTTTTTTCATAGCTTTTAATTTTGCAGATTTCTTTTAAAAAATATTCATGGATAGTGCATTCGTGTCATAATTATGTATGCCCTTTAATAGGCGTTTAGTTCAAGTATTTATCTTGGGAGGGTTAACTAGCGAATCGTTCTCATAAATTAACATTATATTGTTTATTATACTCTTAATAAAAAAATTTAAGTCTGAATAATACCTGTTTAATTAATACCATTATTTGCATCATAATATTTAATATCAATCATTATTTTAATGAATTGACAAAAATAGATGTGTAATTCACACAAAATTTAAGTTTCAAATAGTATATTTTTACGGTTACATGATAAATATTTCTTTTAACTCCCTCTTTTTCTTAAATTAAAATCTATTTAACCTACATGCATAGTGCTCAAACAAACAACCAGTAAAATTGCACATTTTATTTTTATCTTGGATAAAAAAATCCTTACATTTTGATTGGTCCCTCTTTGTGTACAACAACAGTTTAAATAGATGATCCCCTCATGAAATATGAAAGACGCTTGACTCCCGTCCTCCTTTATTCTGTATATTTTTCACTTCATTGAAGACACTTTAAAAAAACAGCATACACACGATCGCATAAATAACACAAACGACCCTACATCATTGAGTCTTTATACGCCCTCCCCCTCACCCCCAGTTCGTTCCCACAAGCACCCACCTCTCATTCCGGAATCTCCCGTCACGAAAAAAGAACGTTTTTGTGAGCTCAGAAGAAAAGACCCTTCGCGTACACACTATCATCTAATGGAATCGTTTGACCTCTCTCTCTCCCTGCCGTTTGGGTGGTTCG
Organism: Tetragnatha versicolor; assembly: GCA_024610705.1. NCBI lineage: Eukaryota > Metazoa > Arthropoda > Arachnida > Araneae > Tetragnathidae > Tetragnatha > Tetragnatha versicolor. The sequence goes on along the minus strand of JANDEH010000002.1, from coordinate 30,545,006 downwards.
AACGAAAAACATCCCATCAACCCGAGGGTCAAGAGATTGTTCGACCTTTCTCTCTTTTCGTTCGAACGACACCCTTCGGAACGCAACAAGTGCCGTTCCATCATCCCCCCATTGTGGAACTTGGTAGGTGACATTTCGCTCTATGGCCGGAAAAACAAGACTCCCAGCCAAATTACAGGGTGTTTTCTGTTAATTTACCCTCGTTTAGGTACCTTCCCCCTTTATCTACCTCGATGTAATCGTTCCGAGTTTTTTTTTTTGTTCTGCAACGAGAGAATATAATGGGTGCTTGTAAATGAGTTCTTTTTAGAGATGGCGTTGTTTCCATTATCATCTCTGCCCTGTTTTGCAACAGAGTTGTTAGTTTTTTTGTTCTGGGTGAGACCGGGGAAAGCTGTATACTCAATTTACCCCAGTAAGTGCGAGTTTCTTTTCAGAAAGTATCCAGTTTTTTTTATCTTGTTGCAAAGTGGTTGTTTGAGTTTTAAAGTGAGTTTTTAGTTTGTGTTAAGTTTTAAGAGTGTTTTTAATAGGTTACTCTGACTGGGGAGAGTTTAATCAGTTGAGATGAATGTGTAAGAAGTAATGAAGAGACAAGAAACGTGAAAGATGTTTTATCCTTTTAGTGGAGCTATTTCTGTAAAACTTTCTAATGAACTATACTTTAGTATTTTTTAGACTATCGTATGATAACAGGTCATGACTAGAATTAAATACTTCTCATTATTTTAACTAACCTTGTTAGTCTAATTTATTCTTAAAATGGCGGTATAAGTTCCAGTAACTCTTTAAAATTTATGAGATAGTAACTAGTACAGTAAAATAGTATGCTGGCCAAGTGTAACCTTAACAAACCTTATGGCTGAGTGTTCCAACACTTTTTGTGTTAGGACTAAGGTAATTTATTTTATGATTCTTCCTTAATTTATGAAAAGTATACTCATATTCTTAAGTTTATAGTTCTATGGTCTCGGACATTAACGGTTTTATCTCAGAGGCGTAGCCATAGGTGTTACTCTTAGAATAAATGTATCCTCTCTTAAATACATAATTTTTATTTAGGACATAGAGTACAATCATAAAACCCTTCCTGGAATATTTTTCTGGATTTTTAGGTTTGAAAACTAGTTTTGGAACAGATCATTACTTAAACATCATTGGAAACGTTACTTAATCCCTCTTCGTATAAAATAACTCTTACTTTTTTTTCCTGATCGTATCTGAATGCATTCACTCACAAACCTATCGTTCACGGTTGCGGATACAGATAGCACCCCATAACAATCCACCTGTGTTAATAATTGTGATGGATGAGATGAGAAACAACATCGGAGGCTTTTGGTATTAAATCCATCCATGATTACCAGCTTTTTCTACCTGTTGGGTGTAGATAATGGGGGTTTAATCGGAGCAGACATCTTTAGCTCGTTTTTGTTCTCTTTAGAGAAAATTCGTTTGGGCCGTATTTTGATTCAATTCATGTTGTTCTTGTTCTACTCAAGGTTGGATAAATTCTGGTTCTGCGAGAAAGCCAAATGCAAAAACTTTCAATGCCAATCGCATATGATGCGTCGTGAGAACATGTCCAGGTTAAAACTCCGGTTCAAAAGAAATTCTCGGTTGATTGATTTAGGTCTAATACCTGGATTTTATCTTTGGTCAGGAATTTAATGGTGGGAAAACGTTCTTCGAGATGGTATCCCGGCAAAAAACAACTTTTTGTGAGAGGGAATCGTGAGAAATCTGATAAATTTACAACCAATGACCTTTTCAAAGGTTTTAAAGAAAAAAGCATTGTGTTTTGGTATTTCTTCTTAAATGAAATGGGAATCGTAAAATAATTTTCTTTTGAAATTAGTGATGGGTATGGAAATACTTTCATGGCATTATGTTAATTTTGATACTCAGAGCTCTAGTTGGAAAAAAATTTAGGGAGGGAAGAAAATCAACTTAGTTTTACATTTCACTTTCGCTGTTTTTTTAACAGAAACTTCACATTTCAGAGATTTGTATTTCTGTGGGTGGTCCAAATATCAACGCTTTTTTCAAGTTGTTTTAAAAATTGGAAGAAAATAGATTTTAGAATAATTTCTTATTTTTATGACCTTTTACCTACCTTATCGGGTGTACTTTACTAAAATATATCGTAAACAACCAATTTACTTTCTAATTTCCAAAGCACTGTAAAGTTGTATGACTTTTGATGTTTCGAAAGAATTTTTGGGCTGCATTACAATAGTTATTTCCTTTAAATGCGTATGAAAAACCTGAATAAAATAATTTGTATTTGTTTACTATATATAAACTCAATAAAAAATCCCCAAAATTGAAAGAAATGTCACAATAGTATAAGTAACACGTGAAGTATAGTTTTAACTGAGTTTTAAGTTTTTTACTGTATTTAGCTTACATTTTTAAGTTTACTGTGTAAAATATCACGTAATTGTTATAAGAAAACCAGGATTTGTACGAAAGTTACCTGGCCCCCTTTCTCCCTTATCTATTGTCAAGAAACTTACGTTAGCCTTACATTCCCCAGCCCGTATCATCAAATTACGAATCGAAAGTTCTCGAATTAATTATCCCCACTAACCATTTAAAAATATTCCCTTAACGATAAAAGGGAAAGAAAAAATCCCTTCCCAACCATTCATCTTCCTAATCCCGTCTTTATCGAGTCCTTTCACTATTCCCTTCTGAAAAAATCCCCCATCGATCGACAAAAAAACTGGTGAATGGTGAAACAAAAGAGGTAAAAAATATCCCTTATAGAAGACATCTTAAATAAGGAAAAGAGAAATTGATTAGATTCCCTCGCTAAATGAACTATACAAACCCAACTTCGGTTGACTGTGATGGAAATAAGACGTTAAGTAAATTCATGATGAACCCAGGGAGATTTACCACCGCGCGGCTTCATTAAGGGAGGGGAATTGCATTCTCCGGCGGATTAAAGTAGTGCGGGGGCGGAGGGATACGCCTGACCGCTCGGACTGTCGTATGTGGTCACTCAGGCGATGGGTTTAAATTCATTGATTTTTCTCCAAGCTGTGCGAATTTATTGGAGGGCTGGGGGCGTTGGATGGATATTGCGTTACTTTTGTCAAAGTTTCGCGTTGAAGTCCGGCAGTCGGGAAAGTTTTCGGGAGGTTGTCAGGGCTGTTTGTCCCTCTGGGGGTGGTTTCGGATGGAGATTGGATTTTGGAAGGGTGCTTGGTTGGCTGTTTTGAGTGAATTTCGGACGCTAATTGCGGATGGTCGGGGTCTATTTTTGAAAATTTCAGCGGTTTTGGGTGGTGAAGAGTTTCTGGGTGGTTTAATTTTTGTGGGAAAAGTCCGAAACTGAAAAGCCAGGCGATGATATTTCTCATTGAATTTGTGGCAATGAAATATGTCCAATCGGGTGTGTTAGGTGTAAATCGCTCGTTCAGATTTTTGAGGTTCTGAGTCGAATGTAATGCACGCAATTTTTGAAGAGTTCTTTAAATGTATTCAGAGTACTTTATTGATTTTCTACGGATACGTAGGAGGTATTTTATGCAGTTTTATAAATCAAATGCAACATTTGTTTCATATCGAGTATTTCATGTGTAAAAATTATCGATACACCTGTTTTTTCTATACTTGTCGGTTTTACTCAATAAAATCAAGCATTCTGACAACACAGGTAAAAAAAGTAGTAAATATTCTTTAAATACCATGAATTATTTATTGCTTGCTTTCTTTCTGCATGATAAGTTACGGTGGTTTTGTACAAAAATATGAAAGAAACAGTGGTTTGGTAGTAAAGTTCGGAAACAAATTTATTGCATGGAATAAACAGACTCTACATATCACATTGACTTTCATGCACACAAACACCAATAAAACTCATTTTTCCAGTGAAATATCACTCAAAACATTGGATACAAAGCTCCAACCTCCTCTGAGATTGCAAGATCAACCCTTCACTTTCTTTCTCCCCAACCCACTCCCCCCAACTTAACGCACTCCCCATCCATCTGAAACAAACAGCAAAGCGAAAAATCCCCATCTTTGCCCGGGCATCAATGCGACCCGGGCAGGCGAGAAAACCCAGAAAACAATCCAGAGGTGATCGAGGTTTGCTTACGCGTCTGTCTCCCCCTCCTCCCGAAAGGGTGAAATTTCTTTCGATATCTAGCGAAATGATTTTTGTCCTTTTATTTTTTGGTTGCGGGGCGGAATTTACCCTTGTGAGGAATGAGATGTATCGGTTGTGCCCTCGAAAGGGCATGGATCACGTCTGGGCCAACTTATGTGGGGATTTATGGGGGTTTTGGAACTTGAAAGTGGTTTTTTGCTGGTTATTGGATTTTTGAGGATTTATATACTTTGTGTTTTGATATACCTGGAATTGAAGTTTTTATGTTGAGCAAATTATCGTAGACGGCGGGTTTAATGAATATTGTTAATGGGGCTGAGATGTTGGTATTTTGGTGGATGTTTTGTAGAAAACATGTTTAATTATTTGTACGGATATACGAAAAAACCGTTCAATGCAAAAACCGTTCAATAAAAAACAAATAAATTTATTACATGTGTAAAGCTATGAGTTTTTGTTTTATAACGGTTTTTTCGCGACATCATTTGGGATATACGAAGAAACCTTTCAATGCAAAAACCGTTCAATAAAAAACAAACGAATTTATTACATGTGTAAAGCTATGAGTTTTTTTGTTTTTTGAACGGTTTTCATCTGAACGGTTGCATTGAACGGTTTTTTCGCGACGCCATCATTTGTACACTCTTTAAATTCTAAAAATTTATACCTGGAACTTGAACCTATCTTAAAAATATCCTTTTTATAAAAAATTAAAAAGTTTTTGTAAGGCATTTCAGTTCATAATATAGTTAGTAATGTACTACCTATTTTGAATTACATTTAAAGGTTATTATTTTATCGATCACAAACAAGTAACCCTTCTTTTCATACACATTACATTAGTTACAGTTTTAATACCTAGTTTTCTTTTGAAGAGCATTATTTGATTGTTATTGTTAAATTGGCCTATTTGGTATGTGTAGTTATTGACTTTTGTTTGCCTCTGAGAGGCCCTTCAAAGCATATGACGAAACATGGATTTAATGTTCTAAAACCACGGCTTACAATGTATTAATAAATACAGTAATTTAAAGCTTGACTGAATCCTAACTAGATTTCATTGGTATCTATATTTTCTGTTCATATATGGCTTCAACTTTCGAAGCTTAGTTATACACAGAAGCTGCCAAAAATATCTACCGAATTAAACAAGGTCTTTGCCCAGAAGGGTATTCATAAAACATGTCACATCTTCTCCAAGCTCTGCCAACTCTGCGCAACGCTCCGTTCGTTACAGTTCATTATGGTGTGTTGATTATTTAAGAGCCCTCCTTCTAAAAGGATGAACTCAGAGTCACGATATTTTGTAATACAGATGGCGCCCCGAAGAAGCTGTCAAAATAGCGCGCCATGGGTTCCCATGGCGAGGGCATTTATCTTTGGCAAGAAATTTCTCGCGCGGTCCTGGTCATTACCGGTCTGATTTTGAAGGTTGGCGATAAATTCTATCGCCATTGAGCGGAGAGAAAAAGGGTCCGAGAAAAAGAGGCATCGCAGGTGGCCCTACAAGAGCGGAATCAAGATCTTATCTCCTCTTTGGAGTATGCTGGTACTGGACCATACGGGTCACAAATCGCAAATTTTGAACTAATAAAGATATTGAAATAATTCTAACGGATTTGGAATCGTTGGAAAATTCTAGCCCAGTTTCATATAAAATTCAAATGGTTTTTTATTATTCTTTTTTAAAATATATTTCTTTCTTACTCTTTTTACGAGTTGTTTTTTTTCTTACCATGGCCCTTCGATTTGATGATCTTGTTCATGGGGATTGGGTTGACACGAGGACGATCTCCGGGAACCTTCCTAGGCCGGAAGAGTTGTTTTCATATCTCAGAAAGATCGGAAGACATCCTCAGTGGAAAAGGCGTCAAAACCATTAGAAAACTCAATTTCATACATGATAACTATATTTTTGTGGTGTACTTGGTTTGATTCAAACTAAATATGCTAACTGTTAAAAACTATAAATATTATAACCCATCACGTCACGATAGCAGTCGTTATTTGAAAAATACCAAGGACACAATCAGAGACTTAAAATTTTAAAACTACAATTTTACGGTACTTAATTTAATTTTTTAAAGTAATAAATTTATCCCCAATCCTTTTTTACCTCCTATTCGTATAGCACGCCTTCAAATTTATGCAGTTTCTTAAATTTATATAGTCTTAAACATGAGTGGAAGAACGATATCTTTTTTGAAAAAAAAACCTAAAATAGAAATTTTATAAAAAGGTGAAAGGGGGCTTTAAATGATACAGAAATTTAAGATGCGATCCCGAAGATATAGATTTGAAAAAAAATACTATATTAGTTACCTTATATCACGATTATAAACGGCAGATCTAAGGGATGCCAATGTGTGGTGATTGCGTATGCGTTTTTAAAAAAAAACACCCTTGCTCTGAGGCTCTATGGATCACGCACGGCGTGAAACCCTAAAATTCGTTTAAAAAAGGTCATTTGCTAAAGAACTAATCAATTTCTACAAGATAAAGTATTAAAAATAAAAAAAATTTCATTTTTCAACTTTTCAAAATATGAAATGTATGAATTTTTCGGAGATAACTCTTCGTTGATGACTATTGGACTGTGACGCTTTTCCTAATAATAATTGCTTGCTGATCGACATCAAATTTGGGTTTTTGGGGAAGTTAAAAATTTTAAAATCTCGTGGAAGTTTTTCTTGGCAGACTATCGAAAACTCATTCAATAGATCCCCGGAACATATGTATGCACAACGAAGTTGCACCTTCGACAACAATAAATGTGATATTTTGCTAAACTTCGGATTATACCGATTGGACTACGTTTGGTACCGATTGGACTTTTTGCATTCCACTGCTTACGACCCCCATTTCATACCCCAGTGTGAGGAGAGACAGGTTTGAAACACAACACCATCACCCCCTGACGATTCTTCCCCCCCACTAACCGCCGAACGCAGGGAGGAAAAGAGTGAAAACGGCTTCTGTTTGAGAGGACTCCTTCTCTTCCTGGGCTACGCAAAAAACCTACCATATTTCCATGCTTACGCTTATAGTATACACACGCTTATTCCGTCTCTTGTTTGATAAGTTCATCGTAAAAATGAGTAGAGTTGTAACTTTCATTAAAAAAACACTTCCAAATAATATATCCGTTTTGTATTATAATTAATTGACTATTAAACTTACTCTGTAATTTGGATTGATATTTTTTAGGCTATATAAATACAGGGTGTCAACTTTTAAATCCCTTACTTTGTTTATTGGTCATTTTCCAACATAAATTAGTAGGACAAATTTACAATATGGCCCCACCAGTCAGGTATTTCTGGAAAAGTCAAAACAACGTTATTTTTGGCATTTTACAACCACACTAACGCTATAAATAATTAAAAAGTATTTTCATGTAAATAATTAACACAGGTCAACACTGAAAAATCATCAGAAACGAGATTACGTAGGTTTTGTAGTAATTTTGATGCTGATTTATGATTTCAAATCTGCCTTTAGGTTTTCGCTATCATGTCTCGTTTTTGTATAACGCGCAATGGAAATATTTGCGTTTTAGTACTAATAGTCCAGTAAATCTACTGAAAAAAAAGGTCAAACCGGTAAAAAATTGTAACATTTAGTTTTTCAACGGTTTTCGATTGGGAATGACCTAAATAATAACATACTAAAAATCGGACAAAATCGGTCCATGGCAAGTTTAATTTTTTTTGAATTTTTAAAAAATGGCCGAAAAAAAATTTCAAAAAATCAAATAATAGAGATCGAGACTTGTGATACATGTTTATAGACTATCTTTCAGTGCTGAATACGAATATTCCATTTAAAATTTAAAAAAATTAAAATTTCTATTTTTAAAATTAATTTGAAAATTTCGATAATCGAAAAAATTAAAACACCCCTAAAAACCACAAAAAAACTAAAAAAGAAATATTTTCAATGGTTTTCACTCAGAAATAACCAAAGTAAAAACATATTAAAATTTGATAAAAATCGGACGATAAAAATTTAATTTATTTAAGATTTTCAATTTTTTTTACCTCAAAAATCGACCTTTTTTAAAATTCCTGTCAAAAACGTTTGAGGCATTTGCCAAGGTTATTTTTCCATGGACATTGTAGTCATATAGCTATATAAACGAAAAAACCCAAAATTGATGGTTAAATCATTAATTAATTAATTAATTTAATAAAATGAACATTAAAAATAGGTGGAAATATTTTCAATCAAGATTAAACAGTTAATATTTCAACAATATTCAGTATCAAATAATTTAAAAATTAATTAAATTTACAAAAGATAACAAATCTTGAAAAAAATTAAATTTTAAAAAAAATTTTAAAATTTTTAAAAAATTTAAATTTTGCTTTATAGACTTGTGATACATGTTTATAGGCTATCTTTTAATGATGATGTCGAAAAACAAACCAATTTTGGGATAAAATTTTAAAAAAGTGTGAAAAAATTTAAAAACAAACAAACTTAATAAAATATGAACTCAAAACAAAACCTCAGACAAATTACTGCATATTTCATTTTTGAAAATATTTTTGATAACATTTATTCAAAGAAGCTCCTAGAATGTTTTTTTTTCCAAAAAAAATAAATTTAAAAAATTAAAATTTAAAATTTTTGTTAACAAATTGTTAAAATTTTAACAATAGGCTTGTGATACATGTTTAAAGGCTAACTTTTAGTGCTAGTGTTGAATATCAGGTCAATTTTGTTGTAGAACTTGAAAATTGACCTGATATTCAACAACCGTGGAGGGGTCTGGGGGTCCTCCCCCAGAAAACATTTTGAAATTTGACTGGTAAAAGTAAGGTTTTAACTCAATTTTGAGAACATTTTTGATCCCACTTATTATTAAAAATAAGAGGGATTAACAAAATTTTCTTTATTTCATTGTAGAGTCTTCAACATAGCTCATTCCTTTCAAGAACGTCATATCTCAAAAAACCTAAATTTTCAGGAGAGGCATTTGAAAGTTGAGAATTGCATTGAAAATAAATAATAAGAATCTGGTTAATTTCTTTACTATTCAGTTTAAAAATATGAGGGTTAGACAGAGTTGTAGTACTCCTTCAGAGCTTTCCGAAAACAGTCATAACTAAATATCGTTGATTTTTGAGATATGACGTTCTTGAAAGGAGTGAGCTATGTTGAAGACTCTACAATGAAATAAAGAAAATCGTATAAATCCCACTTATTTTTTAAATAGCTTTAGAAATTACTTTTTAAGTTTCCCAACAGTATTTTTCATAATTATTATTCCGAAACAAATCCATCATTATCATTCCAACTTTTGTAATTTAATTCGATTTTAATTTGAAATTCAATTCAAAGATCTAACATTTTAACTTCTGAAGCACAGCGACAGGATTGGTTTTACTTTCAATTTAATATTTTTCTTCTACAAAATTGCCACAATATTTATAAGTGAAGTATTATCAACATCGATCATCAAGCGGTACGCGAGGAGTATCAGTATTCCAGTCCACCCCTTCTTTGCTTCTGCAGGGGAAGTGGGGGAAGAAAACAACAAGTTCCCAGTTCTAGGCTTTTTACAATGCAGCGTGCAGTGACTCCTGTTTTATCACTCGTTTTAGTTTCACCCTACTGTCGCGATTCAATGATGCAATGTGCGGACATCTACAGACTACAGTAGGGGTTCTCGAACTTTTTCTGCCACGGCACCCTTAGCAGGCTAAAAATATTGCATGGCACTTCAAAGAAGTTTTTTGTGGTACAACTACCCATTGAGTATAGTTTGATTCAGGGGTGGGCGGAATCTTCTTGATTTTTATATCAAGGGTCAAACACTTTAAAAACCTAAACTAATTTCCTTATTTTATCTTTTCATGTTTCTTTAATATGGAACGGAATTGAAACTGTACTTCCACTTTTTGTTTCTATTAGTTTACCTCCTTCCAAGACAAAAAAAAGTAAGATTTTAGTTCTTATGATGTCCATAACAGGTCCACACTCTTTTTCACCCCATATTTTTTTCATTTCAGTGCAACAGAAGTTCTGCTAAATGTTAAAGAAAATTAGGCATATATTTGCCCCTTTTTCTGTGAAAAGAAGTGTTTTTGATCGCATAGTAAATTTTTAGTTTCTCAGAAGTTTAAAAAAATTAAGTTTTCAAAACAATGAGGGCACGCGTTCCTTTTCCTATGGGAGAGACACCTAATTTTTTTATAAAAAAACAACATTCAAAATTCTTCAGTTTATGAATGATACTTATTTTTGCCAAACTTAGACGTAAATTATTAAATTGCCGCAATATTTACTGCCCACTCTTTAGACACGCTTGGATAGATTCCCCAACTACCCTATCCACAACTATTTATTAACATAATTATTACCTTACATGAACTACCCCTACAACTATCCCTACAAGCAGCTCAAAAAGCGGCTCAACATGAAACACTGCACTAAGTCAAGGGATGGTTTCTGTGTTCTGATGACTGGTTTCTGCACTAGACTGTGAGGAATTTTGTTTATGCCGTATCAACTACTGCAGCTTGTTTGCGACGGCTATTTATTCTTTAAAATACAAACAATATCTGTGATCGTAAAATCTCTTTCTTTAGAGATGTGTTTTCCATCAGGCCATAGTAAAAACCATACTTTTAAAGGTTTTATACAATCTGAAAACGATATAGAAGGTTTAAGGTTTTGTACCAATCTGTCCGATTTAGAAAATTTGCAAAATATAAAAAAGTTAATAAAAAAACTAAAGGAGATGTACCATTACATGGGGGTAGGGGGGTCAAAAATGGCCAAAATCATCCTTACGTAATTAATGAAAGACCCCTGAATAAAAATCGAAAGATCCCAGGTTCCGTTCCGAGGTAAATGCACTTTTATATAATTTGTGTTATAAATAAAAAAAATTTAATTACTTTTGTGCAACGTAGAAAATTTTGAATTTAACAAACATTGACTATAATTAGTCCTCACTTTTTGAGTCCACGTTGGAGGTCTTTCATGACGCCGTCATCGCCAGTCAGCGTCTCCGATAACGGCGTCTAGGGTGTTGGCCTAGGGGTATCGTAACCTACCGGAATAATATTCCCCTTTATGGGTGGTCAAGTCGAAAGACCAAGATTAACAGGGAGGGGAAATCTTCCAATGAAATAATCATTAGGGGAAAAGGGTTATTTCGGTAAAGTAGGAAGTGTTTATTTTTCACAGGGGTGGGAGTGTGATCACTTGAACACATGTACCCTATGGAATCTAAAAAGACTGTCATTATTGTTTGCATGCATTCTGTATTTATTTATCCGGTAAATAGGGTTTCTTCTGAACGATTTGTCATCGTTACAATTTTATTTTGGGATATTTTTTCTGTTATTTTTTATGGGGATCATGCGGTTAAATGTAGAAATCATTCAAAAATATTAATGCTTGACAAGTGAATGGATTTATTACCACGGTAAAATAAGGTGTAATAAAATGTATTGAAAATTTTAAAAAGAAAGCTTTAACTACACCCGTGCAAGGCCGGGCATATAAGCTAGTGAATTATAAAAACCGGAATAGATAATTGCAATCGAATTTTTTTAATCTTAATGTATTTCGAATGTAATGTATTCCTTCAGCTGAAACAGCTTGTGTCGTCATGCGTACCTTGTTTACTATCATTCCGCTTTGAAACAATGAGCTCTAGTTTTTTTACAGACTAGTATTTCGATGATAACACTACTCCCACATTTCCAAGAGACACATGTGACGTCACCCGACTCGATTAGGAGCTCTCTGATATAAAATATCTCATAATTAACTGAAAAAAAAATTGTCAGAAAAAACAAGCATATTTTTGGAATCAGGAGAGAATTCTTAATAAATTAAAGTTGAAAATTTAGAACTTTAAGAGATGGTGCAATTCTCCATTGTCAAAGAAAATGTGACGTCCGAGGAAAAAATGGAGGTCTCAAAAAGATTAAGATCAGGTTAAATATTCCAAACATAATTCAAAAAGTTTTTTTTTCTGACCAGTGGTATGGATTGGCATATTTTGCAATTAAGAAACACTTGTGAAATAGAAATGAAATGCATTCTATAATGACAAAATATCACAAACTATTCTATTACAATTTAAAAGATAAAAAAAAATTTGAAAAACTTTTTTGAAAGTGAAAAAATCATGAAAAATTAACCTTTATTATTTTGATGCATTTATGAAGAATCGTATTCTGCGGATAATTTACTATGAGAATCACGCACAACCATCAAACTTTCTTTTACCATTAGTTCCTCGGTTACCCATTTTTGAGCTATCTTTCTAGCATAGTACACATGAACAAAAACACAAAAAAACAACAGGGCAGGCGAAATCCTACCCTTCGTTCAATAAGAAGGTAATAAAAACACCCCTCTCTCCGTCGCAGAGATAGAGAGAGAGCAGAGATAGAAGAAACCACACGCGGGCCATAAATCAGGGCTTGGATATAGGGTTGCTGCAATTATCCGTTTTAAGCAGAGAAAAATTTCTTAAAAACGCTTTTAAAAATAGATTTTTAAAGTTTTTCACAAAAATATGGTTATGAATCGGTTAAGAAAAACATCAGGTAGAGTTATGTTTTATTTTCAAGTCATTTTTCCGAAAATATCTAGGTGAAATTAGCTGTTGAAGAGACGATCAAGCAATTCATGAACTTTCAAAAATTATTTAAAAATACTAATAATGCGAATTTAACTACCAATTCAAAACTTCCCACTAGATATTTAATGGATCTTGCGTATAAAGCAAAAATTGAGCATGTGCGATAAAAATTTGAGGCTAAAACATAGTTCCGCAGATTCTCCATTGGATAACATGGGAATCGGTCGAGGGGGGGAATTCGGAAGGAGGGCTCTTAAGGCCGAAATTACAGTCATTCCCGGCAATATTTCATTTTCGGTGCCGTTTTGTAATGAAAGGAAATTCAATAACAAAGTGACGTTAAATCCATAGGGCGTTCGCTAACTGTAACCCTCGGCAAAAAAGCACCACTAATGGCAGTTTTTTTCCCGGTCTCTGATGCCGCTAGAATGTAATCATTGGAATGATTTTCCATTCACGCCAATCGAATCACTGTATAAATTGGAAGAATTCCAGAATCGCAGCTGGAACAGATTAACTTCATTTCTAAATGAGTATCTATTTTCAGGCGTTAAAAATGTCTCGAAACCTTTCATCATTAATAGCTTTTTAAACCATTTTGTTTTTCTCTTCGCTTTTTAAGAGTTTTTGCTGCCGCCTTCTTTAATTGCGTTTTTCCTTATATTCCGGGCTTTTTTTGTAGATTTAATTTCGCACATACTTCCTCGGGAGATTCTTACGTAATTATGGCAACAGTGGGGTAACGTGCCCGTGTAATTATTTCCGAGAACTGAGAATGTTTGGGAATTTCTTTAGTTGTTCTGGTGTAAAAAAAGTAGCGTTTTTTATAAAGTGTATTGCTCTGTGTTTTTTGTGATGTAATAAAATGTTTCAAATAAGTAAATGTAAGTTTTCACACCCGTGGTCTTGATAGATCCACACACACACACACACACACACACACACACACACACACACACACACACACACACACACACACACACACACACACACACACACACACACACACACACACACACACACACACACACACACACACACACACACACACACACACACACACACACACACACACACACACACGGTCTAGTCTTTTTCGAGTTAGAACTAGTTTTTACGTCCCATATCTAAATTGAAATAAACGCTATTACCTTGACCAGCTTTGAATTCAAAATTTTCACAATAAGTTCTGGATGCATTACCGTTAATGTTCTTTCTGTGTTTATTCACTATCTCGTAGTTACCTCTGATATTTTTTATATTCTATTAAAACTATTCTATTCTTGACGTTTTAGCATTAACTATTATATTGCTATATTATATTTGTTAACTATTCTATTTCTATATTATTTCCATTTGGTGTATTTTTACTTATCCTGGCATGGTTTAAGCATTGTGGTCAAATAAACAAAATATTCTATTTAAGAGGAAGATAGAGTAACTTTTCATGTATATAAACTACTAATTGTATTTAGCAATGTTTAGTGTTAGTCTTATTCAGATAACTTCCATAGAAAGTTGACAACTTTCAAGGATCCTATATTATTTGTCTAACGAACTAATATCATTAGTTTTTATTGATTTCTACGCTTTTTTATTCATTGATTTTAATTTGACATTCCACAAGATTAGCGAGGCAGTGTTGCAAATAATGACATTTTGACATCTTATCTTAAACGTTTATAAAACAACCACGATATTAATTCATTAGCAATTTCATAAGTTGCATCCCGTCATGGAAAAGGTTAATTAGCTTTCAACCTGATAAGTTTATTAGATAAGGGATCAGTTCGTCTTACAACCCTCGCAACATGGTCTTGAGTGGCATTTAGTAAAAAAGATATATTACCCCCTCTTGTTACTTTAGTCTCAAAATCCCATCATAGTTTTAGTTTTTGAAATAATATATAATGATTTTCCTTGAAACATCATACGTAACTAGTGATTAATGTTTCTTTGTAGGTTTATTTTAAACAAATTTTCAAAATAATAATTGGAATATTTTGGTTGAACATGGGCACATTTTACTTGCATTTGTTCATTTATTTAGCTAGTAATGATAAATAAAATGAATTCTTTAAGTTGCAATACCAGAATTTATGATATTGCATACACAAATTTCAACTATTCCTGTATTTATTTCAGTACAGTACTGATAAAAAATAATCCGAAGCAAATTCTAACCCCCTAGCAATAATTCATCAGGAACGCCCCATAACTCAATGAGAGGCTGCCACAAATCCCAGAAAACACCAAAAAATCGATAATAAATACATATCGGCCCTCCCTCCCTCAGAAAAGGGGGCTGAATCCGCAATTTATGGCGTTTTAACGAAGCGTTCACTGCAACCGTAACGGCACAAAAACTCCTCCTCAACCGATATAACTTAGGAAAAGCATTAAGAAAGCCTCTGGTAACAAAAGGGCAGGGCTTTAGTGTTCCTTCGAGACCAATTGCGGAATAACTTAAACTCATGATTCCAATAATTACCCCAACGTCTTTTATTATTATTATTAGAGGGGGGCCACGGACGTGCCCCTCAGAAAACCGAGGGCGCCCACAATAGGCTAATTTATTATTTAAAAAGGCCGGAACGTGCCCGGGTACGTTCTCATCTGTGCAAACGTGTGATAATAGTCGCCCCGGGAATAATTAAGACTTTTATCGAGGTTTCTGGGGAAAGTTCCGAGGGAAAAAGAAGGCATAAATGTGTAGTATTAGTTCGTGGTTTTTTAAAAAGTGTTGCGTTGCTTTTGATCGCTGCTTCTTGGCTTCGTTAGTTAAAGAGAAGGAGGAATGTTTATTCTTGTGAGGATTCTTTTGCCTTATCTAGGCGTTCTCCACCGAGGCTTTTGTTAGTGGTGGGCAGTGAGCTGTGAAATTAGAGAGGCGGTATACAACCTATTCTACAGGTTATCCCCGGGATCGTTGTTGAATATTTTGTATCTTTTTTTTTTTAAGAGAGGAGATGTATAAACTTTAAGAAGTTTGGTGGTGTGGTTTTGACAATAAAGTGGGTTGTCCTGTGTTATTATGAATATGAAGGAAATACTATGGATATTGGTGGGGGAATGTTGGGGAAAAATTTATATTAGTGGATTAGTAGTTGAATTGATTTTCATTTGTGGTTTTCATAATCACGACTATTATATAATAAAACATTAGTTAGCATATAATGCTATATGTTTAGTAGTGAATAACCAACCTCCCTAATATTTGCAACAACTTTACATAATTCAAGTGCTTCGTGCGTGATATTCCAAGAGTGTTTTTCCTAATACTAATAACAATAAGTAACGTTCAATTTTGTTAATTTCTTTTTTGAATATTCCATGAAAAAGAAATTGAAAGATTTCTTTTGTTTGTGTATATCACTTAAAAAGAATCTTGAGGGTAAAATAATGTAGGGTTGCTATCGCGCGTAGTGAAATCAAACTTTTGGAAGTTAGTTTTTTCATACTGTATAACGATGATCCGTCTTCTATTAACCTTTTAAACGCCGCAATTCAAATTTCGAATTAAAGGTTCTAATTTTTGGCTTAAATGGCTTGTTTCATCATTACTAAAACCATTCTAGTCATTTTTTGGCGGAAAAAAAATCCTAAGTATGATTTTGAGGATGTTCCCATTTGGGAACATCGGCGTTTGGGGTGAAGTTTTTAGGGGGATTTCCAAAAGGTACATATTTTACAATTAATTCAAATAAAATGATTGAAATCGGTTTCTACTCAATAATTATGAACATTTTTATGATTGTGGACGGTTTTTTCATTTTTATTATCCATAATTGGAAGATTGAGTAACATTTTATAGATTTTCATAAGAAAAAATTTACATGTTTATTACGTACGCGAAGCTTTTCCGTAAATTTTTCTTGCACTATAAGTAATATTTTGGTGTAAAAAATACATAAGAGTGTTCCCATACTCTTCAAAGTTAAACAGTTACGTTTCTGTGAGAAAAATTAGTTTTAATTACGGTTCTATACGGATATCTAGCATAAAATCCACTAATTGCATTCAAATCTAATTAGCTTTAAAAATTTATAATCATAATTATCTCCATTGATTCATTAAAGCTGTGTTTCTCAAGGAAGATACCGAACTGAACCACATATATCTTACATCCAACTTACTTTAGATGAGTGTTTTCAGATGTATGCACCTTTCCTTATTTTCAAAATTCTTCAATTTTATTCCTAAAATTTTTATGTAAAAAAAGTACTTGAGCAAAAATATTTCCGCAAATCCTCAAAATCACTCCAAATATGCTCTTTGCATAACTTCTATTGATAATTACTGAAAATTAATCGATTGGGGAGTTAGAAAAATATACAAGTGTAAGAATCTTCTATACAGATTTGGAATTTATTTCTCCATAAATCAGGTGAAAAAATAAAAATTGCAGATTTTTTAATTTAAAACATCATTCTTAACCTGTTTAGATCCTTTGGGACATAAAAGGCTCAAAAAATTCAAGAAAATAGGAAATAACTTGAATTTTTGCATGTTATAAAAATCCCCTCAAATACTATACCCCAAACGCCGATGTTCCCATTTGGGAACATATACGTTGTATTGGTAATTACTCCCCAAAATTAGAATATGAAGCTATTTTGTCAAGTCAAATCGGAAGATGTGTACTTAAGGTACCTAAACACAGCAAAATTATTTAAAACTAAATTTATTTAAAATTTTCACAAGTTCAAACTTGTGCATCTTTTGGAAGAGCCAAAAATCTCTAATTTTGATGTAAATTCTACAAAAAGGATTAAATTGAACATGAAAAACTTTTGCATGTAAAATAACTTCATATCTTTGAGTTGCTTTCTACCAAGTATCAAATTCCTGCATGAAAAATTAAGTGGTGAAAAAATTCCTTAAAAGGATGTTCCCATTTGGGAACATCGGCAGGTAAAAGGTTAAACACAACTAACCATTCGCTATATATTTTCTAAAAGTACTCTAGTCTTCTGTTCTTTAGAAACTATTGGCAATCCTTTCAAGAGTTACCAACCATTCAAAAGAATATAGTCAAATGAGAAAGAGAAATACATAAGGGAACGTAATTACATAACCTAGGTACTGCACAAACTACATATACGCAATTTACGTAACACAAATTCCAAAAGAAACAAACACTAATAAGCCCTGCTTAAGTGCATATCTCGAATCACGGCCGTTTTCTGAAACAAACATATCCTTCTTCGGCGAAGAAGACCCAATTAAACGGCAAGTCACTATCCCCTGTCTATCAGGAACCTTTAATTGCTTTTCGGAGAACTAACTCTTGTTTACCCCGTCCTCGCAACAATTTTTCTCCGATGCTCTCTTTAGAAGCGGAATACTCTTTTGTTATTGACCCTCTCGTTTCGTGTCAACAAGTTTGTCAGAGGAATTTTGTAGACTTTGTTCGATGCCAAAGGATTAGTGCTGTGAAAGGGAATGGCGGTCTTTATCGGTAGCGAGCATCTGATCGGGATCTATGGACAGGAAGCTGAAGAGTTTTCATCCGTCTTTTGAACGGATTGACTGTGAAAAGAATTAGGAGTTGGATTTAGGGGTAATTTTTCGTTGACGTGATCTTTTCGGTGTTTGTTTTGGGATGAATCTTTGGATTTAAAGGGCTTGAGTCAATATAAGTCTGTAGGAAGGTTCAATGGAATTTTATTTGCTTGGCCTGATGAGTGTTTTAAATGAGTTGGGTATAGTAAAAGAATATTGTGATGTAATTAATTCCTGTTTCTTTTGTCGTAAAGACTTTATTATTAACTCTTAACTACACGTTCATTTGATGCAATTTATGTATTTCGAATGGTAATGTGCTCGTATGAAACTTCTTATGAAATTTGTGCAGCATGTTTTTGTTGGAGTAAATATGAAACTGTTAACTTACCTTTTTCTTTTTGACTGGGAAAAAATTGTTTTCCTCATTTGTAGAAAAAGAAAACCTCATACTTTCAACCCTTTATGAACCAAATTATTTTCCTCATCCTCATTCAAAATATGTCAAGTTAACGTAACTGCAACTAGTATAAGTAAACTAAATTTGGCCTTACATGACGAAAATTGGACGAATTTGGAACATTGGGAAGTGGTACTTACAAGTACCGTCGGGACATAAAGGGTCAAGCATATTCCGAATTATTGTTCCTATAAGACTGATGGGTAAAGTACCTTCCAATATAGGGTTTACTTCTTTTGAGGCTGTTCTAATCCCTCATGATATACCTTAAAACAATAGTTTATTGTAACATTAAAATTGAGAAATAAAAGCAAGTCCCCCATCAGTTCGAAAAGTGTCTGTTTCCCGGCAGTAGGAAACGATTTAAGGAGAGGTAAAAAAAATTTCCAATTTCCAAGCTGTTCGAACCATTCCTGCCCGCTGGGCAGAAACCTTTTTTCTTCTCTCCTCGGATATGGCAACACGCATCTCCAATGAAATATTACTGATACGTAATATGGCAGCTGTCCGATTTGATCCGCAATCGGCGGATCTGGAGCCGAAGTCCACCATCTGCGCACGGCCCCGAGCCACACCATTCGACGGAATAATAACAAAAAAAGAATGAAAAACGTTCGATGGAAGCAAAACCTTGCCCTCGAGGCTAGGGATGAATGTGAAAGTGATGAGGCACCGGTCAAACGGCTTCCTCTTTGCCACTCTCTCGTGCACGTGTCCTGATTTTCGGTATTGATTTTAGGCGCTCGCTGCCTTTTATACGCCTGTCGCACTGTGACGGGAGGTTCTTCTGAATGAGAGGCGTATTATAATAAAAAGACCCGTCTCGATTGGAGGGCTTTCTTTTTTTCTTTCTTCGTTTCGTGTCACCATGCGATAGTATTTTGTAATTGAAAGGACTATTTGTGATTGATTCTAGTTCTTTTGATAAGTCTTACTAGAAGGGTCTCTTCAATATCAATTCAACTCAAAGAAGGAAGAAATACGCATAAATGCATTGTGTAACAAATGTGTCGTGTAAAATTGTCAGTCATGCTCCTCACTGTAGCGTACCATTTTATTTATAGCGATAAAGTTCGGCCAGTGCAAAATAAGATGAGTTGTTGAAAAGTTCGAAATATTTTTCTCAGTTTCCCCCATGTGTGGCATCACAATTTCGAAACGAAAATTTGCTCATAGTTTATCAAACATATGTAGTGCAGTCTTGTAACCTGAGTTTTATTTCAAGGGGCTAGTTTTGTTCAAAATAATTTTAAAGCCCCTCTTAACGTATACAAATAGTTTAAATGTATATTTTCAAAGCACTTACATTTTAGGTTTGAACCTTTGTGTAAACAGATTAGATTTTAATTTTGTGGAAAAAAAACTGAGTTCCAAGCTAGAAAAGAATATTCTGGAAGGACTTCGTTCATGAGCTTTTAATTGAACCCTTTAAGGGGTCAGTAAGGTCTTAAATCATAGAACTAGTACATGTATGCTCAAATGATCCCTACATCTTCCTAGTTTAGGTATTAACACAGTTTTTTGTGAGTGCGAAGTAAAATACTTGTACTTTTGGAATATATCACATCATGTTGTAAAAAAGTTTTTAAAATTTTTATTTATAAATTCTATAAAAACTTAGAATTTTTCATTAAATACCATTTTGTGTGCAGGATTAAGAGCTAAATAATAAAATAATTTTTAAACAATTAGTATTAAATTAATCTTTAGAGCTGCCTTTATAAGTTATACATCATTTTTTATAAATTATAGCAAGAAAATAAAAAATTTTGGCATAAAAAAGAAAACTTTAATTTTTTTACTGAAAAAATTTCCTTTTCAATGTTTGTAAATTTTTTTTACTCCAATAAATTTACAAAAATGATGTATAACTTATGAAGACAACTCTAAAGATTAATTTAACACTAATTATATAAAAATTTCTTTGTTATTTAGCTCTTAATCCTGCACACAAAAATGAAAAATTCTAAGGTTTTATTTAATTTATAAATAAAAATTTAAAAAAATTTTTTACTACATGATGAATTATTCCAAAAGTACATGTATTTTACTTCACACTCACAAAAAACTGTGTTAATACCTCAATTTAGAAAATGTAGGGATCATTTGAGCATACATGTACCAGTTCTATGATTTAAGACCTTACTGACCCCTTAATGTAGCGTACATTGTTGGAATTTGTGGTCCTTTTGGATACCCGAAGAAAACTGCTCCATGAATTTTCAAGGAGAGAATCCCAAGAAATTAAATTTCGCCTCCTAATTTTCAAGAAAAAACACAATTATGTGTAGAAGCAGTAGTCATAAAAATTTCGGTCGGCGAACCGTATTTCCCCTTTTGGATAGGGCCTCTGTAATGTCATTCATTGTCTATTGCACGAACCAAATTCACTCAGCGCGTTCTTCAGGTGCTTGAAATATGCATGAAATTAGTTTAACAAGAAATATACTTATTATACGAATTGGACCAAAGGTACGAGTGAGAATCTGTGGTCTAATTCTAATACATACTAATCCTTTCAACCGTAGGTATAAAATTCCCTTTGCTGACTCACAATGACGATAATCCGTTTACTGCAAAGACGCTATCGGGTTGCAGCTCTTTTTTAATATATGAAAGTGCAGTATCGAATACCCCTGTACTTTCACGCAAACGGGAATCAAATCTATTCTGGGGCCTTAGCACCAACACGTTGATATGGAAAGCAACATCGACGAATTCCGATGTTGCTTTCGGAAGATCGTTGAAATCCCATATCAACCTTCGCTTAACTTCGTAGCACGAAGTCCGGAATTCCAACTGTTGATTTGGAAAAGTCGCGAAAGCGATGTTGAAATGGGAATGGCGCTGGCCAATCACAGAATAGCTTACATTGGGGAAGGGATGGATTTCATTGGTTCTCAGGTTCATTCTTGTTTTTGAGCTCGACTCGCGCGGACGCTTCGTCGTCCCTCTCATCGTATCACCCTAAATTGCATGCGTGATGTTTCGAAATAGTTTATTTTTGAAGTAGTTATCCAATTACAGTATCAAACTCATTGGTTTTAAACTATCAAACTCTTTTGTAATTAATTATGAGCATAAAAATGTGCATCTATTTGTAGGAAATATGCACGCCTAATATTATTTTAAGTCGTTAATTTATTTAACAAACAATGTAAAAAAAAAACCAAATAGTTCGTAAAAAATAGTAGATAAATGTTTCTTTAACTCTTAATGCATTTTATTTAAGTAAATAGATTATTCCTATTTGTATGGGCCTTAAAAAGCAATTCAGCTTCAATTCTGTCTTCAAAACAATTAATACTTAATTGTTTTATATGTATTGTTATCTAGAATTATCTGTCTAAAAACACATGCGCCACTTTAAAAACTCTATTTATAATTAGGAGCATGTGAATAGATGTTCAAAATACGTAGTCACTCTAATGTTTTACATATTAAGTGATACCATTCAAATTTATTTAATATTCTATTTTGCAAGAGAAATTTATGTAAAATATTTCACTTTTTAAAGTGAATTTAAAATAAGGTCTATGCTCTAACACAGTTGTGGCCAACCTTTCTGTGGTAAAAGTGCCACTATTCAGAGGAAAAAAATTAAATGAGGCACTTCTAATTTAATGAATATACAAAACCCTCCATACATTAACCAATATAAAACCTCGATATAAAAAATTATGAGTATAGTAGTAGAAATTGGAAGTGATTGTAGTAAGAAAACAAACACTCAAATTCAATTTTATTCCCGAAGTTTCATTAATTAAGAATATAATAAATTTTAATTTTATAATTCTTAATAATTTTATTGCCAATGATTCTAAATGATTAATACTGCTAATGTGAGTTGGTCAGTTTCAGTTGTTCAGATATTTTTACTTAGTCATCAAAATTAATACAACTTACCACACAGATATTAAAATTTGATGCTTTAATGTCAATTTTATGTGGAACTTGATAAAATGTTTCAAAACACATTCCTAAACACTTGAAAAATCAAATAATAAACACAAGTTTTTGTTTTAAATGAATAAAACTTCATGCTTAGAACATGGATTGGCATGGTTTTCCCAATTAATTGGGGCATTCCCTTAAACAACGAGCTAACTCCAACAACTTTATATTGTAGTTGGCTCATAGTTGCAAGTGCCTCAATGTAAAGCTTTTGACATTAGCTTGTTGTTGCAACTACTTCAATTAAAGGTAACAATTATCAAATATTTTTAAAATTCAAATTAATTTCTTTCACCATAATGCAATGTAGAGTAATAAGAAATAAATAACAAGAAAATATGCAGATAAAACAGACTGGAGGTTTATTCAAGCACAAATAAAATATGAACAGTAAGATGCATCATTTTCATAATCTTTCAATTCCAAGTTCATCTGAAATAGGAAACAAAATATTAGATGAAATAAATGCTATACAGTTAAGATACAGGAAATCTGTGTTCAAATGAAAAAAATTGCATACAAGGTTACACAAAATTAGGCAATATCTGAATGTTTTCTTTAGTGCCATACCATCTCACATTTCAGCTGGTTCAATCATTTTTAATAAGCAACTCAGTTCTTTTCTTTTGTAAGCTGAGGATACTCAACCAAAATTGTATTAAGACTGATATCCCAATATAAAGATTTTAAAATTGTCACTGTGTTCAATTTATTACATAGTTAAAGGTGGGTTATTCCACGGGTAACTGACATTTTTAAGAAAAACACTTAGTATTTTGTAATTTTCTTCCCAAAAATAAATGATAAAAAAATACTTTCCACCCAGTTTATTGCTTTCTTGTTAGCTTAATCTAATGGCACAATTAAATTTTCAAAATATGTTTTTATTTATTTTTGAAAAATTTTAAACATGGTAACTGACTAACATTTATGTCAGTCAGTTACCATGTTGTTTAAAATTTTTCAAAAATAAATAAAACATATTTTGAAAATTTAATTGTGCCATTAGATTAAGCTAACAAGAAAGCAATAAACTGGGTGGAAAGTATTTTTTTATCATTTATTTTTGGGAAGAATATTACAAATTACTAAGCGTTTTTCTTAAAAAATGTCAGTCAGTTACCCGTGGATTTGCCCAGGTTTCTTCAACAATAGAATATTGATAGGGACAGCTCAAGGATTGAGAACCCCTTCTCGGAAAAAGTTAATGAAAATTGATTTAAAAACTACCAAAGAAATAAACATTTCAATATTCTCTTACTAACCACCCACTGGCTCTTACCAATTTAATACTTAGTTAAAACAAAGGTTTAAGGTTTCTTTGAAATTCGTGTTGAAATATAGGTTTATTTTGTCAAAAGCTTTTTGGGAGAACTAGTAGTTCTTAATAATAAGAGAAGAGGATCTGAAGGTTCCCCCAAAGAAATGTTTTTGAAAATTTGACCATCAGAATCAGGGTTAACCTGTGTTGTAATTGGAACAAAAAATTTTGGGGGACTTAACTTTTATTTTACTTTCAACTCTTTTAACCGGAAAAACCACTTGTATCTGTCGTGGGCAAAGCCAAGCTTATTGCAATACATTACCTTGTTTTGTTTATCTTTGTCATTCTATCAGATCATGCTAATTAAAAATCCTGATATGTATTAAAATCAAGGCTGGCAAAAGGAACAAAATAATCATTTTGTTAATGTTCCTTAACAATATATTAACAACTAAGCAGCAAGATCAATTAAGCTCTAGAAAAAATTACACCTCAAAATAGTTTCCCTCTTGACCGATATTCTCCGCTTTGGTCATTATTTATTATTAGGAGCTTTAGATGAGTCATTTCAAAGTTCATTTAACCCCGATTTAAATATAAGTAATTGGAGAGACAATAAGTGAATTTGAAGGCCCCCCACACAAAAAAGAAATGTATTATTTATAGTGGTGTTCAAAGTGATTGAAGTTAAGTTAATAGTAAATTTAAAACATATTGGCAAGACTTAGACATTTGTCATTATTAAAAATATTTTGACATATGTGGATAATTGAGTAGAATCAAGTACTTAAAACAATAACAGATCACTACTTACTACATTAATTGAGAGTGATTTTCCTTTTATTTTAAGTAACGCTTCCAATTGGAATGACAGTCATCTATTTACAGCATGTCGATTCCTTTTTTCAACATTCCTTGCATCCTAAAAACAAAAAATTATTGAAGATCATAGTCTAACAAAATGTGAATGTCTATGCTTCAAATAGAAGCAAGTCAAAACACTTGTTTAGTACTTAGGAACCAATTCCTTTATCCATTAAATTGAAAAAACCAAGTACCCTCGGGGAAACAATTATCCCAAATTACAGTCTGCATATTATTATCTATAGGCACACACATATTTCAGGGTTTGTCATTTCTGCCGTGTCTCTGTTAGTGCTAAACTTTTGTTGTGCTACTTTAAGATAAGCCAGGTGCTAATCTCCCCAATAGGACATTATTGGTGACATTTTACAACTTATTATTGTTACCTATAGGAAAAAATAAAAACAATGCTGTAGATTCTTGTTGTTCAAGTTGCTGCAACTTGGTACTATATTGGATTGGGCAAATTGTTCTATTAAGCGAATTGGTCTGACATTTGAGCCCGCTGAAACCTCTCATCTATTTAGAAAAGTGTTCGTGCAAATAGGGACTAGTACCTATCTCAATGGAATATTATAACAAATTTTCTGTGTTCTTTACATTCACATTATTTTTTAAATCTGTTACCTGTCCCGCTAAATATCAAGCTGTTTTAACACAAAATATTCCAAGATTATGCTTGTCGTTGATGTAGAGCTGTATATTTAAATAGATCAGTTTGCAATTTTTAGTGTCATTCCTAATTTTTGGCATCCAAAATAGCTTGATGTTTAGCAAGACAGTTATTGAACTAAGCAGTAAAGAGTGTTCCGCAAATGTGATCAAGGTACTAATACGCTTGAAAACATAGTACTAACAAAATGTACTGCATGAAAAAAGGGTGGTATTTTAGGATTAGCTGGGTGCAAATTTTGCTCGAGAAAATTTATGTAGGTCCTCAACAGCAAAAAGGACGACAGTTGTAAAGATATGGACACTGTCCGAATGGCGACTGCTTTATTTTAGAGCTTTTATTTATGGTCGCTGTGAATATCTACATAAAATATTTTCCGACTTGTTAATTAGACTATGTTGTCAATGTGTGAGGTTACAAAAAAAACTGACAAACATTTTAAGTATCAATTTGTTAAGATATTTAATGTTTTTTTTAATATTTATATTTGATTGTGTTTGGGGGATTTATTATAATATAAAGTAATTGCACCTGGCTTATCCTACAATACCAATGGTATGATGAAAGTAGTAATGTGGGTTAAGATAGATGCAGCTTTAAATAGAATTAACCAATTTTTACCTATTTTTGGAAAATATTGCCACTTTTTTTCTGGAACAGTTGAATTATCAGGAACGGCACACTTTGTTGACTGCGTTGAAAAAACTGCTCCATAACGTTGATATATCAGCTGAATATTGCTTGTCTTCAGATGCCGCTATCAGCAAAAGGACCAAACACCTACAAAATTTTTTAAAAGGTCAACAGAAACCAGTTTTGAACTAGTTGTTATCAAAAAAATGTTTTAATTCCGTTAAAGCTTCCACTATCACCAAGTTTTTAAGAGCGCCATAATTCAAATATCGACCAGTTTTTCTGATTTTTATTGATAAACTAAGTAGTTATTGATCTAACTAAATATTTTAATCTTTTAATTTGATATTATTTAGCAATAATATTTCAACTTTTAGGTCCAAAAGAGCATGGCAGTATTTAGCGGGACCTTTAATGGAATTGAACCAAAAAATAATAGTTCAAACAATCATCTGGGGAACAGATTTGACGTAAATTCCAATGGCGGCTGCCAACTAGAGCCAATTATACTTTAACTCATTGATTATTAACTGAAAACCTAACTGAAAGTATCCTTAGATAAAATTATGGGTGCATTAAGTTATTTCTGTCAAGAAGATTAACCCTGCGGAATTCTATAGCGACCTCTCACCGCTAGACGTAGAGTTCGAACACTTGCAGTTCAAGCAAATTAAGAAATTGTTTAACCGGAAAGGAGATGGATGTTGTAACAATTACAATTACACATAGATTTAATCAAAACTGTTATAACCTACTTTATTAGACCGAAGGTTGTGAATGTAAAATATAAACAATAGTTTGGCTTAAACTCAAAAAAATTGGGATAAAAGTCCCACATAATTCATAAAGTACCCATTGCACTGTCTTTATGGACGTAAAACTTGTTTGAGCACATTAAGGATTTGTGAATTAAACACAACTATCATGCTAACACAAGAGTTTTAGGCCTCCAATGAAATTATATTGGAGCACTATATCACTAGTAAAGCCTAAAAAACTATTATAAAGTTCTTTTTTAATCATATGGATCAATTTAAAAATTCTTATTTAGAAAAATATGCATTTAGCACAAATATTTGTTCGGAGTCTTGTGACTCACGCGATCACTGTAGGGTTAAAGATATATATAAGCATGAAAATATAGTTTTAGAAGTTATAAAACTGTAAAAACAATTCATAACACACATAATATGATCTAATGATGAAAAAAAATCATGAATAACTTACTTTAATTCAACTTCAAAAGCATCGGCAGAATCACTTGACGATCAAAACACCTCGAGATCGCCGAAATCAACAACGCTTTGGACATTTCCCGCTCGGAGGAGGAGGTGGAATTTGGTGATGCCATTCCGACGAAGATATCAACTAGAATTTCAATGTTGATTTGTTGGGTGTTGATATGGAGAGGCTCGTGCTACGGATTTTTCGCAACTGTTGAAATTTGACGTCATCGGTCACGTGATAGGGAGAATTTCAACGTTGCTTTCCAAATCAAGGTGTTGGTGCTAAGGCCCCTGGTATCGAATTGCCTACTTATACCCGAACACCCTTTGTGCACCGAATCTTCGTGAGAAGCTTGACATGTGTGCCAATCGACTGATGGGGCTTTCCTGTTTAAGCTTACTTAACTACGACTTCCAAATTCAGTCCTGGTGTAGGTGATATTTTTCTTTAATTAAATTCTCATTTTGACAAAAGGGGGAATGATTTGGGTATTAATCACAAATTAAGAACGATGATTCAATTGAAACATCTTTAGCGTGTTGACTTTGCTAAAAGTACCAGGTTTTAACTGCAGTTCTGTTTACCATTATTTTGTAAAACTTGCTAACTTTGTTGATATATTACTTTAGTTCAGACTAAAGAGTTTTATACCATCAAAATAGAAGCTATTGTAAGAATTAAAACTTTGGGCAAACAAGTACTGCTACTAACCTATAGTCCCAAGCTCAACTAGTGAATTTTAAATTACTTACAAAAGAATGTTTTTGACATATTTTTAGTATGGATAAAAAGATTACGAATTTTAAATTAGAGTTGGAAATGAACTACTTTTTGAAGAATCCATTGTGGGTCATGATGAAAAATGTGTAGCTCCTAATAAGAAGCAGAAGGTTTAGTTTAAGTTACACTTTTTCTTTTATCTTGCACTAATGTTGCCGAGTTGGGAAATAATTATCTGCAATAATTGAGAACTTATAGGAGTTTTATTTGCCGTACAAAATAATTTTTTACACCCTTGACTCTATAAAATAAATGTTCACTCCCGTGTTTTCTGTAAGGATGGCCTTTCGGTAGGCAAGAGAGCTCCTAAGTGCTCTGACGTAACCTCATGTATTGTCTTTAGGCTTATTAGAAACACCTTACCAATTTTCGTGAATGACTCAACGGATTACAACTACACGGTCCAACCACCTTGCAAATCCTCACACTTACGCAACTCGGAGCTAATCCGGCTCACCGGGGGGACCAACCTCCCCACGCGAACATTTAGGGGGCCATCTAAAGGGGGGTGTTGAAATTAAAAGCCCATCTCAATACTTCCCCTCAGCAAAATTAAGTGGCAGGGGCAAGACAGATGGGATGCTTCCTTCCATTGCCGAGGATTTTTGGAACGAGGGAATTTATGGCGAATGGGTTCCAACTAAAGGGGGCGAGCACCCCTCCAAGGGATTTTTAGTGTGGGAGTGAAGCATCTGGTTCGATGGCCCCCTGTTTGTTGTGTAATTGCCAGGCATTGGGGACGTGACTCTTTGCGATGGAGTGAAATTATTATGGCGTTTACCGAACGGGATTAATGGTATTAAAAGCTCGTTGGGGGTGGAAGTGGTTTGGGGAGATTGTTTTGGGGATGGGTGGGTGAGATGAGCGATGGAGTTATGGAATGGGGTGGTGCATTGGGGAGCTTACCCAAGAATCGTTTGTTTTATGAGTTCTTTGACCATGTGTCTGGAGAAGGATATTTGGTTGGAGAGCTTCCAAAAGCTGGTGTCAGTGCCCCTAGTATCTCAAACGTGACTCCGTTTGGTATTACCCTGTAATTTTGTTTTGATTCTTCAAAGGAGGAGTAACAATGACGAACGCTCTTTACTCTCTTACAGACCAGTCTCTTTTCTGGCTGATTTTATGCCGAACTTCATGTTCATTTTCTCTTTTTTGCACTGATGGACTATCTATTGGTGATTTGTTCATTGACCCAATATGACAGTTTTATAGCTTGTCTTTCTTCGTAAGACGTCTGAGAACGGCGGAAACTTGTATTGTTGAAGGCAATATTCCGCAGTTCTCAGCCGGCTTCTTAAGGAGAAAGACGAGATTCTGCATTAAACTTCCCCAACGAAATAACTCTACAGAACCACGAAAATAAGAACCATGCTTTTCTTGGAGATTGTTTAAAAAAATATTTAACCGCCAAATTTTCAGTTTCTAGTGATTCATTTATTCGGTGCTTCTT
The DNA here is from genome assembly GCA_024610705.1 of Tetragnatha versicolor. Taxonomy (NCBI): domain Eukaryota; kingdom Metazoa; phylum Arthropoda; class Arachnida; order Araneae; family Tetragnathidae; genus Tetragnatha; species Tetragnatha versicolor. The sequence goes on along the minus strand of JANDEH010000002.1, from coordinate 30,515,462 downwards.
CAACTTATTAAATCAAAAGAAAAAAGGTTCAACCAAGAATCATTTATAAGTAAAACCTCTGTAAACTCTATGTGCGTCTGGCCCTATCCACCCTCCTCCTTTATAACTCCGAATGAATCGTTCTTGTGTTCCATTAGCATAAAAAGGGAATTCGGATGCATCTGGGACAGATAGCGGTCGCCATCCGTGTCCATCGCCCCAAACGACTTTCGAGGACAATAAAAAATTCAATCGTTCGCATTTCGATGGGACGTGACTCCCTCGACGTAACCACGCCCTCGATATCTGAAGTGAAATGAGGGATGGACCACGCGGTTATCGGCTGCAGTAATAGAAGTTTGGATGACAGTTTTGTGCGTATCTGGGTCTCGTGTTTGTCACGATGCTTCTGAAGAGGGTAGTCTGGAGTGTCCTTTTGGTGTTCAATGGGGAGAGAAGAAAATCGTTGGGGTGGTCTTATTTCGGTAAAGAACGTGGCCCAGTGTTCCATAAATTATCACATTTGGTGAAAGTTTTGTCAGAAATGTCCGCTGAGTCTTCGCAAGAGAATTTTCATGTTTTACATTTCGGTTTTGAAGTTTTTTCTCATTTGGTATTTTTATATCTACAATGTGTATTGGTATTATATGGTTTGTAGCTTTATATTAGGTAAAGTTAATGTCTTGTAATCAGAAGTTAAGTTTTGAAGCGACCAGTATGTCGTATAAACTTAGAAAAATGGATGAATAGGGGCCGTTCAAATATTACGTAAGCACCTAAGGGGGGGTTTGCTCTTTGCTTATTTTTCCTGAATAGGGGGGAGGGGGGATATGAAAGATGCTTACGTAAGATACTGAATTTTCGAAAATATCTTGTTTTTTGCATAAATAATTTCAAAACTCAACCAAAAATAAATTTAACAAAAAATTGAAGTAGGAAATCTGACGTAAGCACTTTTTTCTGGGGACCCCCAAACATTCTGAAATTTTAACCCCGAAAAGTTGTTTCGACTCATTTTTGAACCCTTAAAAAGGACAGCTCCTTGAATAAGTCACCTAATTTTCAAGGAGAAAAAAACAATACTTACTAAAAGGGATGTCAAAATTTCGGGGGGGGGTACAGCAGTTTCTTACGTAATTATGGTGGGGGGTTGGAGGTTTGCTTATCTTTGCTGACAAGGGGGGAGGGGGGGTTAAAAATGACCAAAAAAGTGCTTACGTAATATTTGAACGGCCCCATAGTCTGAATCGGCTTATCGTCTTATAGTGGGGCTGAAATTGCCTAAATATAGGGCATGTTTCTGGAGAACTAAAAGGGGACCTTCGAGAAAAATAGTTACCACTTTTGCATCCTGACTAGTGGTTAACCAGCAGTCAAAGAAGGATTCCACCAATCAGATGCGACAAATAGCTAATTTTCTTTTTTAGCTGCTGGTTTACAGCAGATGGCTAGGTATAATAAGGCCGTTAATAGTTCGCAGTTACATTAGTAGAGACTCTTCTTCTTCTTCATACGCACAACAGCCCCCTAGAGGCCAAGGCGGACTCACAGATTCTCCTCCACCTGCCCCTGTCTGGAGCGACCGCCCGCCATCGGTTGACCCCTAAAAACCTGAGATCTTTCTCTACATCGTCAATCCATCTTGTAGGTGGTCTTCCCTTTCTTCTTGTCCCTTGAATTTTGGAGAAAGTCACTTTTTTGGTAGGGTCAGCATCGGGATTTCTAAAGAGATGGCCCAGCCATCTGATGCGTGACGCTTTAATTGTTCTCACTATATCGGTCCCGCCGAATTTACCATATTTTTTGTATATTTCGTGATTGTAAAGGATCCTTCTTACGTTGTTCTCTTGAGTAGGTCCGAATATTTTTCGTCGTAAGATCTTCCTTTCGAAAATTAGTAATTTTTCCTCCTCGGTTTTATTGAGGGTCCAACATTCACTCCCATACATGACTATGGGTCTGATTAAAGTCTTATAGATGATTAGCTTAGTCTTCACGCTGATGAACCTGGATTTCAGTTGGTTTCTGAGGCCGTAAAAACTTCTGTTGGCCATAAAAATTCTACTATTTATTTCAATTTTCAGGTCGTTGTGGCTTGAGATTAAGGTACCTAAATACTTGAAGCGGGTTACAGTTTCAAAGACTAGCAGTAGAGACTCTAGCCGCCTTAAATCGTCAGTCTTTTCCCACGTACTTTCCCAATCTCCTCCGATAGGATCGAAACCAGCTAAGAAAACCTGCGTTTCTTTTACTTAAACATCGAATCAATCCATATTTTCAATCAGGACTTAATTATCCCCACCGCCAGTCACAGATAGATCGGATGACTTCGACCGCTCACACTCATTCAAATTTTGATCTGTCCTTGAAGCCTATTTAAACCATTACCGATGATGGATCGTTCTGGTGCGTGCATTAATAATTCCCCTCCTATTTCGTGTCATTAGGGACTAAACTGTTTCCTTTTGCAAACACCTGAACTATTTGAATTTGCAATTCTTCTGACTGATCAGTGGTAAAGTATGATGTAGGACTTCGTCGTGCTTGACCTCCAAAGCTTTTCGGTGTTTTTTAGGGTGTAGGTTTAGAGCTGTTTTTTCTGAGAAAAGGCGATCTTGGAGATATCTTAAAGGCTATCACGTCGATAGGGGTGTCACACAGGGCCTTTACCCACAAAATAATTCAGAGGGGGATATAAATGTTAATCGAAAAGTGATTTACCGGGCATGAATAATAATGCTCGAATAGTTACGGGCAATGTGATAAATTCAATGACATTTATCTCTTTTCCCGAAATAACGAGGGCATTATTAATAATTCCCTGATTTATTACATTATCCGTAACATGAACACTTGAATTTTGGAGGAAATAGGAGGTACTACGTTTAGCAGTTTTTTGTGGTTAAAAAAACCTTTTGACTTACTAAGGGATACATCTTGGAAGAAACAATTATTTGAGATCAATTCTATTATTTTTTTAAATATTGCCAATTTTTACACTTATCATCAAAATCAGTATATTTTTTGCAATGTAAAAGCTGAAATCATATTCTTTACATCCTATATTATTTTTTTTATTGCAGCAGCGGATATACCAGCTAAATTTCGAGTGGTGAGCTTAGTCCCCACTGATTGGTCTTGTTTCCTCTGTTTCTTTAAAAAGCTAAGCATAAATGAGCCAATAACTGAATATCTTTGCACTTTGACATCTTACTAAACGATCCTTCATGACATTCACTGAGCACCATGTCAGAAGGGCAAACGTGACGACCGTTTAACATCGCGGCACCACCCTAACACCAACCAAGAATCCAAGAAGACAGTGGGAGAAAGTAAATATAGATCTCCCGTTAAAAGCCCTTCTATAGATTTCTAGTCATTACCAACTAATGGGAACGACCAGACAACCCACAGCTCAGCCAGCCATTACTTTCTCATTGGCGAGCGAACCAATTGTTCCCAGTGGATGAAGAGATATAGAAAAAAACTGCCGTCAGTTGATGTCTGTCCAATTCCCTCCCTCCGTAGTATTGATTCCGCTGTCCTTTCGCGTTACGTGCGGCCCGGCCTTTGATCAGCGGAGTTTAATTGCCCATTCACGCGCCTTGTCAAGTCAAACAAACTCTTCTGCCTGTCTGTTGAGATGCGTGGAAAATCGCACGCGGTTTTTTTTCTTTGGGTGTTTTTGGCAGGGCGTTCGCACGTGTGAAGTGGTATTTTTTTATTATTTTGAGGTGGCATGCGACTCAACTGTAAAAAATAGGAAATAGTACAGAAACTACCCGTATATTTTGTACGAAAAGTTTGTTTTAAAGAATTTTTTTCCGTTTTCTTATTTGGGATGTAAGTGGTACTTCCCAAGCTGTGGTTTTAATCACCTAATTCACCAGTTAAATAATCAACTACATTTGCATTATAAAGCACCTGATAAAACTCTATCGGTTTTTCCTACACTGACGAATCGGCATAATATCCTCAGCTCCTTCCTTTCGTTCCAACCGCTAGATGTAGAGGAGAGGGGGGTATTATGGAACAGTCGGGTAATATGGAACACCTGAGTTTCTGCTCCCCCTCGTGCTGCTATCACATGGCAATGCCACGCCCACGAAAGTCTTAAGAAATCCCCCATTATGCAGTGCGCAAAGAGTTTTTAGCTTCTTGTTGTTGTCTGATCAGTCGCAGCAAAGCAAAGTGTGTTTTAGGATTTTCGAAAGTTTTTGACGGTAAATGTTCAAACCTTTTAACCTACCAGTAACTATGAGACTTTGATTTTGTTGTTAAGCATAAAGTACACAAAAAGATCAGTAGTTTCTAATACTGCAGTCGTTTTTTAGCTATCCATGTTTTATTGGTCAGTAAAAGGGTTCATAGTACAAGCTGGTGTGTCTGGTATTATGGAGCACTAGGTCCATTCTGATGTGTCATATGAAATTTACTTCCTGCCAACAACTAAAGGACAGGAAAACAAAGTGCTGATGTAAGTAAAAATGTGTAAAGATGCTGAAGCATCTTAAACTAAGATCTTTTGTAATGAAAAATTTTCCGAAGATCAACGAGGAGAAATTTGTATCCAATGTATTAGCTGTTTTCTAGGGGCTCATCTTGACTGTACTGGAGCAGAAAAAGACGATTATGTTTGTGACTATTGCAAATAGACTCATGAACAAAACTATTTGAACATAAATTGTTAAATATATTTTATAGTTAATATTAACTATGTTCTCTAAGGTTTAATTAGTTTTCAATAGCTGTAAATTCAACTGTTCCATATTACCCGACTGTTCCATATTACCCTCCATTTGTAACTTTTTCTTAAAGTACATTTTTTGATTAAAAAAATAAATTCTGATTTATTTGACCATTGACCCTTCATTGTCATTAGTTATAGTATGTACTTAAATAGATTCGGCGGATTTTTATTGAAAACCATTAGAGTTATTCTTAAATATATATAAAGGGTGTTCCATAATACCCTCCTCTCCTCTAACTGTAACAGTATTTTGTTAAAAACGAAATAATAACAAATACCGTTTGCATACATGTAATTACAAAATAAATGCAGGGTTTATCTGTTAATTTCTGAATTTAAACTGTTAAAAACAGTTCAAATTCTGCAATTCTGACTGAAGTACAATACTAAAAATGGAAACTTTAAATATAACGGAAGATATGTGACAAAAATGGACATAGACTGGCGTCCTGGCTAACAGTTTTTTTCTGAAATTCGACATATTTTTTTTACAGTGGAGTGTGATAGGGATTTTTTTTGTTTCAGGCCTAAGCTCGCTTACAGAAAGGAGGCACAAAAATGCGATATTACATCGTGATATTAAATTCAAGGTATGATATTGATTCAGATTGATATCCGAACACTATTGGCAACATCCCTTTATGGGTGTTCTTCATAAGGTCATGCAAATGAAATTGTCTTGGCAAGAACTTTAATTGGGCGAAAATAAGCTTTGTGTTCCTCATACCCAGCACTTCTAAATTGCCCTCAGCACCAACCAAATAGTGTTCAATTTACTTTCCCCAAAAAGTAGCCCTACTCTGTTTACTAGCGAATCAATTTCGCTTGTCCCGGAATCATCGGCCGTCCGCAGAGACATTTCCATTTAACCCACCTTCGGAAAAGAGACTCGGTCTGTGAAGATTCATCAATATTGCAGCGGGATTCATTAAGGTCTTCCTTCCGCAGCCGTGGAAATGTGCTACGTAGGAATTTATGGCTTGAAATAAGGTTCATTAATATTTATTCGGGCTCCGCGGGTTTCGAGATTATCGAGTCCACTCTAATGTATCGGGTCTATGTGTGGTCGTTTTTGAATTATAAATCAGGTTTGTGGAAAACCCGAGTTTTAAAGAGTTGCTTAATGTATTTTTCAGCGGTTGTTTGTAGTAGTATGTCGATGTTGGGATTTCAAGTTCGGCCTAAATATGCATACTGGGAAAATTCGAAGGAATTTGTTTTGGGACTGAACGGTTCTGCTTTTGATGCTGTATTACGTTACAATGTCCATTAATTTTTAATGAATGAATTCCTTTTGGAAGTTTTAAAGCTTTATGATGAAGTGTTATAAAAAGAGCTAGTTTTGTTAACATCAAAATTCCCTAAGGCCTAATTTACGCTAACGCGCAAAGGTGATGAAAATTCTCAAACGTTGCGCTAGCGAGTTTAAGGGGTTATGGAGTTATGATTCGCTTTAAATGTAAATTGCGGAGTTTAGAGGTGGTAACTTTATTTAAGGTAATGGGATTGAGGTTCATAACTCTTAGTCTTTCTAGATAGGGCAGTTTGTATTCCCTTAAGGTTCTTTTTAAGCGCGCAACTAAGGGAAGGCGGGGCTTAAATAACTGCTTCCCGGGGACTTTTAACTGCTGGTTTCATCGTAGTTTGCATTATTTAATTGAATGATATAACTCCATGTTTACCACTTAATTAGTTACTTACACATGAAGTGAGAATTAATCCTTTACGACTTATTTTAATGTTCTAATTTGGCAACGAAAATCAGGGTGGGGCGGTTGGTGGGTTATTTATTTAGTCCCTAAACGTTTGGCTATAAGTACCGAAAGTTGTGTCAACATTCTTACTGATTCAAACTGACGAAGTTAGAAATCAATAAAAATTGTAAAAACAACTTAAAATTGAGAAAGGATGATTTGGCTTATTTTACAGCACACAAGTGAAGGGATTACTGTTATAACCAAGACAGATTGAATTATAAAACGTATTACTAAAAACTAAACTAAAATTAAATTTTATAAATATTTCGAGTAGGGTGTATTGAAATAAAATTAAAGTGTTTGTGATTCGTATTTTTTCAAACGGGTGCCTTAGACGCCTTACAACATTTAGTTAGTATATAATAAGTAATTGAACTACGTTAATTGATATTTTAATTATTTTAACTACAAGTTTTTTATGTGGTGTATGTTGACTACTTCAAAATAGGTTGTAGATAGCATGAAAGGAGTTTATTTGTATTGTAAAAGGATAGGCGGATAATTTATGTTTAACCGGATGTTTAAAATTTGAATATTATACGCCTCTCAACCACCTTTATAATCAAAAGTAAGCTATTAATATTGAGGCATTGTCATTTTCGCTTGTACAACGCTCTTCAAATTTTATTAATAGTCTTCTTACATAAAATCGTAGTTTTACAACGCCTTGAACGACCTTTCTCCGAAAGTACTTTCCCAGTTTGCTCTGGAGTTTCCTCAGACTGCGACCCGAACTGCCGCCCCTTCACTTACGTCTGTCCCGCCCCGGCCGCCCTTTGGGGAAATAAACCTCCATCGATTGGGAGGCAGCAGCTACCCCTTTTTTTTAAACGGGGCGCTGTTTTTCTGCTGTTCTCACCTTTGTTAACGACGGGTTTTGTTTTCTGCTTAGTTTGGGGAGGTTGTAACCTTTGAAGGGATGTAACTCTCAGGGATTTGTTTTCAAAGCGGGGGCTTCTCTTTTGGTTTTTGCAGTTTTTGTTGCTGTTTTGTTACGCGACTTGGCAATAAAAGCTGCGTTTATGGTGGTTTTAAGAGCCTTCACTCTAATGCTTTTTGTCAGGAAGAAACTTAAAATGATCTACTTAATAGTTTCTTATTTTGATTTGGTCTTTCTTTGTATCATTGAGGTCAGGGGTAAAAAAATTCACGACATTCAATGCGGTTTTTCATGGTCCAAAGCCTTAAACGAGCATTTTATTTGAATAAAACGTGTTTTTAAGGTTTTTTTATTTAAAAGTTTAGTTAACAGTTTCCCAAAGTTTTTTAGAGGAACATTTCAGCCTCGAACTTCCTTTGATTTCTTCTAAGCAAATTCAAAATTTAAAATTAACATACAGATTGTACCTGAGTGAAATCGGAGAAAATGGGGTTGCCACTTTTGAAATAAATAAAAGCAAGATTTACGTCTTCATAAAACATTCGTCGTTCAATTAAGTTGGAGCATTGAGTTAAAAAAAGCAACTAGTACCTGTATACTATTTGGAAGTACATTGTTGATCTGTACGATGTCATCACTCTACTCTCTGATTATTCTTAACACCATAAACTGATTGAAGCAATCATCACCTAAAAAATATTGCGGAATATTGCACTTAATAATGTTAACGTCACCGTGGGCTCAAGATCGGGCGTATCTGGTCGGGCAAATCTAATCAGCAGCGGATATCTACCCTATAGCGGGGACTCATTTGTTCGCTAATTGAGTTGTGGCTCTACCTATTAACCAATTTTATACCTCAACTTAATATGCTGAGTGCATCGTGAAAAGGATAACACACTAGCTAATTAAACATCTTTTCCACAAACTATCAGTTTAACAACCATCACCCGACGAGGACATAGCCATATCCCGCGTCCTGGCCGCTCTATCTGCGGTCAGATTGACACCACCAACCCTCCATCTCCGCAGGAAATTACCCCCGCACGGCTAAATGACCAACCGTCCGAAAGGGACCATCACCCTTTTGCTGCCGGGAGAGTAATTGGGGCGCTTTAATTTCGACCCCTGGCCGATTAGGCATTGCGCCCTATCTTGCTCCGTTCGGAATGGGAGATGCGCGTGGAATGGACTCTCTCTCTGTGTTTGGGCTGATTGCAGCAGGTTGAGTGAGGGGATTGATTTAGATTACACTGTTCTACACTGAAAAAATTTCCTTGATGAAAATAGTCATTTCTTATAGATTTTGGGTCGCTGAATACGAAAATCACCATTAAAATTCTCAATTGACTCAGGATTTTCGGGGAACAGCCCCTCCCCCTTTTCACGTTTTTTAACGACTTTATAACTTTGAACTCGATTTTCAGGGACAAAAAGCATTGCTTTAATCTTCAAGTTGCCCCCCAGGGGACAAGAAATGTTCAAATTAATAAAATATGATAAATTTATAACAAATGGATAGGTTTAAGGGGTAGTAAACCCCCTAAGAATGCAAAAAATTAGCTAAAAATTATAGAGGTTTTTATACGCTATTTTTTCCTCTTATTTTTTACGCAATTCTCGTTTGAAGGGTCCTAACCCTTCCCCAAGAACCCAAATTTGAAGGCAATATGCAGCAACGATCTTTGCTAAAAGCGGTTGAGGTGAGAGCGCCCCCAGAGCACCCACGGAAGGGTTCAATGCCGCACTTAGAGTTTAACTCTGCTGTACAAAAAAAAATTTGAAGACACTTACTGAATTTCAGCTGATTCTTGTGTAAAATGATCTGCTGAATTCAAATATGACACCCATTTTCCTCCATCACCCTCAGTTTTTAAGGGGATGCCCCCTAATTGTTATCCACAGCCGTGCATCTATTAACATCGTGAAACATGGAATCCTCACTCCCGAAAACCGGTCAGTTTTTAAAGAACTGAAGAGTTTCTACTTAGGATACACCCAAAATATAAGAAAAACATCATTTGTAATCTTTTCAAAATCATCGATATTAATTCCTGAACTCGCGAGCGCCTTCGCGATTCTGGAAGCCTTCCGCACTCTTCCGCGGGGACTTCTGGGAAGCTAACACCTCAACCGCTTTTAGTAAAAATTATTGCTGCATATTGTCATCAAATTTGGGTCCTTGGGGAAGGGTTAGGACCCTTCAAACGGGATTTGCGTAAAAAATAAGAGGAAAAAATAGCGTATAGAAACCTCTATAATTTTTAGCTATTTTTTTGTATTTTTAGGGGGGTAATTACCCCTTAACCCTATCCATTTGTTATAAATTTATCATATTTTATTAATTTGAACATTTCTTGTTAACTGGGGAGCAATTTGAAGACTAAAATAATGCTTTTCGACCCTGAAAATCGAGTTTAAAATTATAAGGTCGTCGAAAAACGTAAAAAGGGGGAGGGGCTGTTCCCCGAAAATCCTGAGTCAATTGAGAATTTTAATGGTGATTTTCGTATTCAGCGACCCAAAATCTATAAGAATTGACTATTTTCATCAAGGAAAAAATTTTGAAGGTCAAATTTGTAGAACAGTGTTATCGTAACTGGTATTGGAGTGTAGTTGTAGCACTTCCTTATTGCATCCTGGATGGGATTGCCCGGCGTTCGATTTGTTAGAGAGGTCACTTCGTTTTGGGTAGGGGAGGTTTGGTGGAGACGTGCTCGTTCAGTTTGAAGCCTAAAACATGGTTTTATGATAGTATTTTCGTGTGTGGTTGCAACATGGAGTAGTGAAATGCATTGAGCAATTCACACACAGAATGTCCTGTTAAAGCAAAAAGCCGAAAAGCAATTTTTGAGAAGTGCCAATTGTCCTGGTTAGAGCAGCCCTCCAGTGAGTTTCAAAACTGGTCCACGAACTACTGTAAAATCTTTATAATTAACTATAGGTTTATATAAATCAATATCTGTGATCTGTTGCTGACTGATACTGTTTCAAACATTACGTACTTCTATTTTAAAGAATGATAGGCACGGAATATCTTGAAATTTAGCTCAATATGAAAGCAGTTTTTCTTGTTAAATATTAATAAAATTGATGAAAATCATGCCATGTAGTTATTTTAACGCAATTTATGCAACATGAAGCTTTCTATTTGATGTTTTTTTCGTTAGTTTACTTTATAAAGATTTTAATAACTCCTTTTTTGTTTCCGAACAGGCAAGGAATTGAGATAACATCTTAAGGAATAATATATCATAGAGAATATATCTTTATGATTAGCTTAATGACCATCAACGGCTAACAAACCATGACGGAGCAATATTTTCTCACAAACAGTTTTCTTCACTATCTCGCTAACTAAATTTAAATATGAACAGGCGTTAACCTAACATGCATTTCTCTCGCTACAACAACAACAACAAAAAAAACCGCATGCTAAGTTAACGCTGTACTTCTTTTACTTCTCTAGATGTAAAACCCAAGTCTTGCAACAACTCCTTAGCGAAATTGCGTGTTTCCCATCCATCGACTTACTTCCTAAGCGCCTTCCGTCTCCACCGTGTATCGATCCCGTTCTCTCAAAAACCGCCTTCTTCAAAGGCAGCAATAACGCGAGAGAGGGAGCGAAATAAACCATGAATAATTAAGAGCTCCCAGGTAAAATCGCGGAGGCAAATCAAATATTAACTCCCGACTCCCCGAGATAGAGCATGACTGACTTTAATTTAATATTAATCGGATGTGAAGAACGCTGCTGCAATTGAAATCGGAAGCTCTTATATAGCGGCCTTTTTATTTTTTCTTAAGGATGTTTTGGGGTATGGAGACTCGGGTGTTTTTGGCCTGTTCGAGGTGAAGTGGGAGTGAAAGGGTAAAGGTCGACTAGTTAATGAGGAGTGACACGTTTTATTAATTTTTCTTCTCTTTCTGTTATTTTCCATTGTATTTTTAGTGTATTAATTTCTATTACGCCTGTATGGGATCTTTTGTTTCCCCTGGACGTATCATATGTTTATTTATTTGTATTTATTTTATATGTTTCTTCTCATTTGTTAATAAAGATTTATTATTATTTTTGGTGCCATTGACAATGAGTGTGTTAGAAGAAAATGGGTATAAGTGACATTTAGGATTTTTAAACGAGGTAGTAAAAGTATCAAATCTCCAAAAAATTTGTTAAATTAAAATTTCGGTATTTACATTAATGGGTATAATTCATTTACACATATCCCTTTAAATATTACCAAATTGGTTTTAGCGAGATATATCTTTATGGTTAATATGTTTTTTTTAGAAATATTGCCAAAAATTGCATAAACTAACTTATTTGAATATGTATTGTCATATTAAAGAAAACTGTAAAAATTAGACATATTTTTCTGCTATTAGGCGCTCGAGAAACCGCTTGGCAATTTTTGTACGAGACCGATAGCAAAATTAAATCATGATTGAACCTAATTTTAATGTTGTTACTTGTACAACTTTTTTTATCCACTTGATGTTTCATACTAGTCTTAAGTTAAAATTGTACTTGCAGTCTTTTGGTCAGTACTTGATTTTTGGTTATGAAACTGCCTCGATCAAAATGAAATATAGTGCAACTCGGAAAACTTGAAAAGAAAGTTCAACTCGTTTTTTTTGGTCCTTGAACTCTTCCCAAGTCTATTTTGATTCTCAATTTATACTTTAGCTGTGTCTTGGAGGGTCAAATCAGATTTTCCCAGGTATTGTTAGAACTACATACCCATCTGAACTTCCACTTCAAACATACTTTTCAGATCCTCCTTCTGATCTCAATCGCATCTAATTTGTCGCTATTTATTTTCGAAACATTCCTTCTTCCTCACACAGAATACTCTGAAATTTCTCGAAACCTGTTCAAAGTAAACGACACCCACCGAGTTGATACAGCTCTCAATATTTGTTTTCAAACAACACAAAAAACGGACTTTGGCCGTTCTTCAGTGCGTTGACTTTACCTCAAAACCATCTCCACCACTCTCGAGTCTTGTTTACTTTACGAAACCACTTGCTGAGCGGACTTGAAGGTGTCACTGAACCGGCCTGTCACGCTTTTCAACCCTTCTGAAATCTCTTTCCAACCTTTTGTGACTGAAAGAAATGGAAACGGTCTCCGTTGCATATGTATGAGATGGCACTTTGTATCTTGTTTACTAGTGCTGAAGAGGGAGTGAAGTGGTTCTTTTTTTACGAACGCAGACAATGGGACTTGCTCTTGACCCTCTGGAACCGGTTGTCGCTGGTGATCCGCTGCTTCATCCCGTTCGCTACCTTTTGGAACTGTTTTTTTCCCTCCTCTCCGTTCTTTTTGAAGTGGTGATCTCTTTGTTGTTGGGAGGAAAGGGCTTCAGGAAGTTGAATTCGGAGTTGGTTCCGGAGTTGTGTTTAGGAAAAAAAAGGTTCTTCGTAAAGTTTAGTTCTAAGAGATGATGAATTTTTGAAGTTATTCTCAGATTAGAATTGATTAAGAAAGATAATAGAGGTGTGGGATAGAGAGTCCTTGATTTAATAAGGATAAATATAGTTTTCATGAACATTTAGACTGCATTTTATGCAGTTTGTTTGCTTCAAATTTTATATTAACTAAATAATGTCCGTATAAAGTTGTGGCGCTTAGGTTTAACATTTAAAAATATTTTATGTTCTAGGAAAGGAAAGGTTATCTGATAGTTGACTTGGGTTCCAAATTAAAATTTTTTAACTTATTGTTAATACGTTGAAAGATGGGGAACAAGAAAATACAGATATTTCTCTTAAATATGATGCTGTATACATACATACTGATTGCGTAGAAAATTATAGTTGGTTTTCCAATGTAACCCATGAATTTTGAGATACGAAACAAATATTCCTTGGCCTTAATAACGTATAGACTTAGACACGTATGTTTTCACTTAAAAAAAAGCCAACCTCCACAACTCCAGGATGTTCTTTGTTCTATAAATTCGTTGCAAAACCCCATTCCCAAACGGTCTTCACGTGCTTCCCCTCAACACCTGCCTTGCAAACAAAACGGCTGCCACTTTTTAATATACTCTCCGAAATCAAGTTCAAAGATTGTTGCCATTCGCAGAAGTGTAATTGTGACGGCGAATTTCGTGACCTCCCGATTTCTTTCCGCGGAAGCTGTGCAAACGGCCGCAGTTGGTTCTCCGTAATCTTCGATCGGGGCTTTTTCTGCGGTGTATCGATCATGTATTGGTATGAAGGAGGTGGCATCGATGCAAAAGCCGTTTATGCGTTTTCCCTTATGACCTGAAGGAACCCTAATGTGGCCGCTGGTTTATATAGTTATCGTTTACCGTTACGGTAAAAATTGCTGCTATGCAACGATCGTGGTAGGGTCGATAGGAAATTTTTATGCCGTGTATATGTTTTTATTTATAAATGTTTTCTTTGAATATAAATGTTTCCCCCTTGAGTTGTTGAGATTAGATAACTAACTAAAAGCATAACCATACGATCTGGTGAAAAAAAATAACTGTTAACGGTTTTCTAACCCCTTTTCTTTGTAAGGATTTATAGAACTTAGTTTCTATCATCACTTTCTTGTGGGGGCATTTTATTGTATTTGTTATGTTTTCGTAGAGTTTATTAAATGTGACATTTGTTTCTTAATGTTAAATAAATTAGAATTTTTCCCTTTTTTAATTCTTAGTTATGTAAACTGGTCACATTATTACTGGTGTAGAAAAGGTTGAAAAATTTTTTCAGAATATACAGTATACACTCTACAAGACTCTTCTACAACATTGCAGAAAAAAACATTTTCGGTGCATTAAAATGTATATATCCCCTATATATAATTTAAATGTTAAAATAAACTAATTTAAAAAAAGATGAAATTCACCATGACTGCTAAATGAACAAATTGCTGAAACCACCACATACATTTATTGGAAAATCTACGCTTCGTACTTTAGTCATCCAGGAATTCTATTCTCTGTAATGATGATTGCCTTTGAGGAATTTAATAAGGCAAAGTACATCAACTGTTAAACAAACGAATTCCTTTTTTACTTTCAAATTTAACAACTTTTTGAGGTACCTAACAGTTAACCTTTTCTTTTAAATCAGGCAGCAAACTAGACTTTTGGACTTATTTTTTTGACTTTTGACAGCTTATTTTAGTCCAACGGGCTTACTGGGTCTTGTACCTACTTTTGCTCTCATATCAGCTAAGGATTATAATGGTCATTTTCGGACAACTTAATATTTTAAAGCGCTTCTGTAAAATTACGTGTATTCGTGCCTTGCCAGTAAAACAACTTGAACTCTTAATGTTCAAGGGACCCCGTTAGCTATCTCATTTGGCTAATGCAATTTCTCTTCTAGTTGACTTTGGCTTTCTTTTTTTACACACATAAACCACCCCTAATGCAAATTATCGGTAGAGAACCTCAGTAATTACTTCTTAACTTCTACAATCCTCCTTTACAACGCAAGGCCATAGCTCTCTACAACACTAATTACACAACGAAAACAAAACAACCCGAAAAAAACCAACGCAACTTTTTCACTTATTTCCCTTAGTAAAAAAATTAGGAAATCTCCATAATTAACGCCATAATTGCAACAATGAAAGCCCATACATTCCCATCTTTTGTACTTAATTACTTTCTCCTCAAATTATCTCTTTGCAACTTCTTGGTCCGTTCCCCATTTCCTCCTCCGATCATCAAGGCGTATAATTAAAATACGGCGCACGTCGTAATTACCTACAAAGCGCGAATCGATGGCCGAAACTTTAATCCGCGAGTTCCTCCGCCAACATCGCATTCGGTATTAATCCGCGGATCGAGTTTAATTAGTTGAACGAGCGATCATGTTTGATGATGGACGCTGTGGTCATCAGCGGGTAAATAGCTAATTAGAGGAATTAGCCGAGTGTTATCGGACGGTTCTTTTTCCGGTGGACAGTGTCAATAGGTCGTTTGCGCGGTAATATGCAGTGAGGGAGAGCGGGTTTGGAGGAATTGAAAGAGTTCTGAAAGGGGGAGTTAGTTGGAGGGTAAAGGAAGGAAGTTATAACGACTAGTTGGATTTGAGGTAATCACAGTCCTTACCAAATAAATGGATAAATATGAATGCATGAAGATGTTCTGTGAGCTGATAGGTGCAAGATGAATAAATGGTCTGTAACCTTTGAAGCCCAGGACTCGAGGGGACCATTTTTACTTGTATGGATCTGTGGCAACATGGTGAGATCAATGGACGGAATGACAAAAGTGGCGCCATTTTAAGCTCTTTTGCTGTTATATCGTCCAGTTGGTCTGGCTGTACCACAACAGAATGGGTCAAGTGGATCTTGAGAATTTTAGGAATTGGATCACGTACAATTGATACAACAATCGGATATGAATCTTCTTGGCTGGAGAGATAGGATAAAACTGTCCTTCGACTTCTGCTTCGGACGTCATCAGCAGCAAAGTAAACATTCCACTCCCTGAAGCTAGTTTCGATTTTATACTTGAGATGCTATGTAAATGTCTAAAAGTTGAGGTGATGAGGACTTCAAAAAGATGAAGAAAAAATCAACAACCTCAACTTTCAGACATTACCACCTCCATTATGATATCGACCCTCCATCTCCAATTTTTATCCTGCTGATGACCTTTGACGTAAAGCTTGCCTTTCTTCAATAGGCGGCTTAGAACTGCGTAGTCTTGCACGTTTCCGCAGTTCTCAGCCGCCTTCGGAAGAAGGCAAGCGGTTTCAATCTACAAACGGGGGCTACTTGTTTCTTTGGAGTTGCCAAGTGAGGCGATAATTCATTTTCTAGAAACCCGGTGATTGTACTGGATAATGGATTATAATAATGCCCAGAGTAGTGCCAAAAAAAGTCGCCAAGAGTGGCACCCGGTTGTAATGCATAGCACCATAGGCAAGCTATAGAAGTCGAAACGTTCCAACTTTTCAGTTCTAACGTATCTCTTCTCCTGGACCACGGGTGTCCAACCAAAAATATTCGCCTATTGTTAATGTTCAAGCGAGCTTGCCTTGTTATGTCAAAAAAATGAGTGTAGTTATTAAACTGTTGTTGTTGTCGTCGTATGCCACTTGGAATACCCAAGCTCCACAAGGATTCAAGGCAAAAGATATTGAACTGACTGCTGAAATTAACGAACTGTGTTTCACTGTTATTGAAATCCCAATACTGAATCTGTGTGACCATCATATTATGTGTACTAACTGGCCGTTTTCCGTTTCAGAAGCAGCAGGAGCGAGGGGATGCTAGCCTCGGAGGAGGAGGAGGCCCCGCCGTGGGGCGAGGGGCCGCCCCGCTTCCTAGTGCCGCCGCCGCCTGCGCCGCCCTCCTCGGCCGCCTGCCGCTCTCCCTCCTCCGTCGACCTGCATTTCTGCCAACTGGAGCCGGTGGGGGCCGAGTTCACGCAGACCGCCTTCCCCTCCCTGCCCATCATCGCCGTCTGCTCCTCCGTCGTACTCGTGGCAGTGCTCGTAGCCTCCTTCCTGCTCTGGAAGTGAGTACTCTCTCTCTCTCTTACTCCAATGGTTGATTTTTTTTAAATGTGTTATAAAGGTCCACCGAAGCTTACTATACTGCTAAACCAACGATATAGTAGAAGGGTCACGTGATTTTGACAACGCTGGATGGAACTAGTATTTCGGAGGGGAGACTGGTAGAAGTTGAAGGGCAGTTGATCGTAAGAGGAAGGGACATTTGCTTGTATATAGAAGAAGCAACTATCACCGGTTACCCAACTATCGGCCGTGCAAAGTCTGTAAAAATCACGTGACCCTTTTACTATCGTTGGGCGAACAGTAGATTTTAGGCCTGTAATCGTCAGATTGGCCTAATATTCACGCCATCATTACGCAGAATAAGGTAACAATGTTTTGGCGCTTTTTGTCCGATTTTTTGGACCTTGCGCCATTAAACCCCAACTAACCAACCAACCAACCGCAGAATAAGGGAGCGTTTCCACTCAAACGGTTGGTTGTGCGGTAGCAATTCTGTGAGGGCCCTTAAGTACCCAAGGGGTGACGGAATACTTTCACATCTACATTTGGTTTTTGACCCAATGAAATGTCATTTTTGTCTGCCTGAGATACGCCATTTGGTAAATCTAGATTAGTCCTCAAGGGTGAAATTGGAAGATCTTCAGGATTAAGTGTTCTGCCGACGTGACGTCCAGCTTGCTTTTAAACCTTGATTGAACCTTGAACCTACAGACGATTAACACATCTTGTTGCAATCTTTCCAAAGTTACCAAGTACATGATTCAGTATCATCAGTGTGGTGTACGAGTTGTTCTCGTTACCACCTCCAGTCCAGTCTCTTTGGCCTGATCCTAGCTGATCCATTCCACATTTTACTGCTGAAAATCAGTGAACATAAGTTTATAAACGATATTAATGTTTTTCGGTTTTATTTAGATAAATAACGCTTGTAGTACGTGGTTTAAAGAAATATCATTTAGTACTGAAGAATGAAATCAAACTTATAATTCCTTAACTTATACCAATCAATCTTAACTCATTTCTGAACGCTATGCATTTTAGTACCTGAAAAAGTTTCTATAGTGTACTAAACGATCCTTTGAAATATAGGGCCGTATTCAGAAACTTTAACACGAGATGGAAACGAGATGAGAACGAGATGGAAACGAGAACGTTATGGAAACGATGAATTTGAAACGATATTTTCCCGAAACACTAACGGGAGTTTCCGATCCTTTCCCTCATTGGATAAAATCTCCTACGTCACCAAGCAGACCAAGACGAGATTTTCTTTTCAGCCAATCAGAGTCAGCTAAATTTCTCGCTTTTGAAGAGACGGGTGCTCTTGAACGACCATTTCCAATTTATCATTTCGTGATCGTTACGTGAGATTTTACAACGTTTCCATCTCGTGTTAAAGTTTCTGAATACGGCCCATAGTATATAGGATGAACACGTTCTGTAGAGAACTGAATGCAACTCTTCTACATCTCAATTTCCTCTCCCTCAAACAAACCAAACTTCCACAACAATACGACTCCCACACAAAACATTTTCCCTCTGATTAAACCCACTTCGAACACCCCATATCCCTCAAAAGATTCCAATAGAAGGCCCCCTTCTCTCCAGTGAATTTCGTCTGCTGCCCCCGCTTTCTCTCTGTGTCGTCTGGGTGTCAGGACACACAAAGGCCTTCGGAAGTGACAGCCCTTTCTGCGGGGCTGTCAATCGGTCTTGCGGGTGGCCCCGCGGTTTTTTGGAGACTTTTCGAGGCTGTCAACCCTCCCAAACACTGTCGATTCTTTTGCGAGAGTGGGTCTTTTTTCTGAAGCTCTGTGATATGGAGTTAGGTGGTTCTTGTTCTTGTGTTGTTTTGAATAGTGTTTGGATATTGTAGATTTTGTTTTGGATTGTTGCAGGTTTGGAAAAGATTGTGTTGATGGGGCAAAACCAATACATTTGGGTGTTTGTCTCAAATGTATCCATCCAATACTTAAATTGAATTGCTTTTTAGGTTTTTGATTTTTAGAACCAGTTTGAAATCGGAAAATAGTTCTGCATTAGGATAGCTCGTAATTACTCTTATGTTAAATAACTGGACACGATTTAAAATAAGACCTCAAAAGTTTTTTCCAATTAATAAATATTTTTAATTCAAAATTCAGTTGAAATCGGTTGAAATTAAAATTTTTGTGAGGGATTTACATGATAGAGATTATGATAGATTAATTATGTAAGTTATTTCGTACAAATTACTGGATAAGGCATTAAAATTAATCTTTAAAAGCTCTATTCCAGTAAAATTTTGTTACATTCGGCTTTGAAATTTAATATAAAGTATAATTGCTTTTAACATTTTTCAAGCGAACTCATTCCAATTTTATTTATTAAAAGATTATTCATTATTTTCTCCCGCATTTAAGAAAACTATCAAGATGGCTGAAACGATTTAGTTCTTGCCTTGAATGAATTTCTATTAACCCCAGTCCACACATGAAATTTAAATTGCTTTCATCATACAATGTATCTTATAATTTTTTCATTTCTTTTTCCATTCAAACGGCAAATTGAGAAACATTTACTTAAAATGATTATTTTAAATAACATGAAAAGATATTCAAATTCAACTTAAGAAAATGGTTGTTTCTTAGAATATACACGACAAACCATTTGTGAAAGAATATTATATTGTAGTAATGGGAAATGAGTATTTCTTTGTTATCGAACCCATGGACAACCCACTTCCTGCAAAAATACATTCTATCATATTGTATCTCATCTCAAAGTACTATTTGCTCAATTAGATTGAGCATGCCGAAACGATCGTTTCGAAAACGTCTCGCTGAAAAAAACCCGTTCATATTTTACGTAAGCATAAAAACACTCCCCTTCGTTGGAATCATTTCCGTTTACGTCTAATCACATCCCGAGATGTATTTTCTGAATGCTCTTTCAAGTAACTGCTCCGTATAATAATCCCAAAGATCATGATGCGCAATTTGTATTTTGAAATAGAGAACAATGCGCAAAAGCGAACGATGACAAAAATCCGGTCATAGCGTTCACCCCACCCCTCAGCCGGATTCCGTTCTTTCGCAAATTGATCATGTTCTATTTCCGAGGAATCGTTCTTTTCCCCATTTTGCGAAAAAATGGGTCATTTCCATAAGCACACCATTCTTTCTGGAGATCGTTCCTTAAAACCTCGAGGAACTCTCTCCGGTCCATCATGGTAATGGGATGTTCCATTCGAATTTTCAGTTTCGGAATTCCTTTATGCGTTCTTTTCGATCAGGGTTTAGCGTTCCTGCCAACCGTTTGCATGTTTCCGGGGTTTCAGTTTTTGATTTTTCAATGGAGTGGAAAACCTGGATTTTACTCGTACCGTGAAAAGGACCGATAAACATGGAGGACGCGTTATGCTATTTATTACTCTGTTCTAGAAGCTTTTTTATGCAGGGTGGATTTATCAATTTTTTTAGAACTAACTCTTAAAACTCAGTCATATCAAGCAGTTTTGATTCTTCTGATTTAAATTTCCATTTTTAAACTAATTTATCGACGAAAAGGTTGAATAGGTTGCACCCTTTTTTGTTTTCAACTTAAATTAACGAATCAACTTAAATTCTGGAATCCCTTACTGTTTAATCCATGGATATCCTATGATATGCAACTCACCACATTTACAGTACATATCTTCCTCCTACTTGAGTTGGATGTGTGTACTTATTGGATATTAATATTTGTAGGATAATTGTAAAATTTTGTAATAAGATGTGAGCTATAAATTGTTTCTCAATAGTCTTCATTATACTCTATTCATTTAGAATTGGCGCTTGAGAAATAGTGCTTTCCCCCACGCTAGAAGCATAACCATTGTTACGCTCTTCGAGCAGCCAATAGTAATGGGGGATTTACACCACCGCTGCAAGAGCTGCAAGTCATGCAAAAAGCGGAATATTTTAGTACCCGCTACTCACAAAAGATGGCGCTCGTCAATTGGTTTATTGGAATAACAAATTCCCGTTTCTTGCCTCAAACCGAAAATGTCGCGTTTACAGTAGTGCTGTAAATCCCCCATAAGCCTTCTTCGTCACTTTGACGTGGATAGTTGCTATGGTTACCGATCGGTGGTGGGGGAAGGAAATATTTTCAAGCGCCAGTTCAAAATGAACAGAGTATAGTTTCAGCTAAATTTAATTGTCTTAAGTATTTCTTTATTTTAAAAAGTGCACCCTAGAAATAATTTTCCCGAGTTTCACATTGCTTAACCCAAGTCTAATCAGGATAATAATCTTCTCTATCAAAAGCTTCCATTGTGTAGTTCTGTACTATATTCAAACTTAAACAAGATGAGGAATAACTCAAATTTGCAATAGTCCTGCTTTTAATGACTTCTTAAACGTTCTTTGAAAATCCACAACGTTAAATGCTTTTAATCCGACATAAAGAGCCGTTTATTTAGTAAGCAGCTAGACCACTCATTTGCACAATTCGCGCATTCTTACTGCGTCCCAACAGCTCATTCTAACCTTCCCTTATAACGCTGCAACAACCCTCATTAACAACTAAATGCAAATTATTAACAAAAAAAATCCTACAACCAGATCCCTTTCAGTTCCCCCACCTTTTCATCTCCAACTCAATTAATCCCCATTTCTCAAAAGAAAGATTCTGCAACCTCGGCCGCCATCTTGACTTACATTCAAAAAAGTTGGTGCTTGGGCATTCCTCTACTTCGCGAGATTTTCCTTCTACACCTCTGCCACCGTCCTCTTCATAATAATCTGATTATTTATGTGCTAGGAGCTTGGCCTTGGGAGTTGCTAATTATGCCATCAATCAGTTAATTATTGTTGGCCACGCGGCGGTGTCTGGAGGAGGCGATAAGTGGCCAAAATATTGTGGCGCCTGCCGCGGTTATTGATTGGTGACCGGCGATGGATTCTTTCGGGGTATTAGCCTTTTCCTCCCCTTGGAGAGATAGAATTATGGGAGATACCATCGTTGGTTCTTATCGAAGATTCTTATAATGGTTCCTTCGTTCTTTTGTTTTTGTTTGTCTTATAAAAAGCCGTTAGAGCTCGGATGTTTCTTGGTGTAGTATTATGATAGTAACAATCGAAATGCTTAAGTAAGTTTTCCAGTGTGTAAATGACCTGATGAAACCACTTTAAATGCAGTAATAGCAAATTTTATTTTCGCTGAATGCTGACAAACTTCAGAACATGCAAAAATCATAAATATGAATTTATGGCCAACCTTTGAAGGAGGGTGACCTTTGGAGGAAGAGATTTTATTTTGAAATTGAAAGACTATTTAAAGAGAAAGACATAATTAATTATACAAAGACCAAAAGAATACAATGGTTGGAACACCTCGAGAGAATGAAGGAAGATAGGGGCACTAGAAAGATCTTCAAGGGCCAGTGCCAGGGACAACGAAAAAGAGGAAGGCCAGTCGAAAGATGGTTGGATGAGGTTGAAAAGGACCTTAAAATTCTAAAAGTCCGTAATTGGAAACAAAAATAAGGGACAGAGGGCTGTGGAGGAAAATTGTTGGAGAGGCCATAGTCCAACATGGGCTGTAATGCCAAGGAGTTAGTTAGTTAGAATTTATGGTCGTAATTTTTTTCTTCATAAATTCCTATTTGTCTTAGCCTCGTTGTTCGATAAAGTGAAAACGTTACTCTAGAATATAGAAAAAATAAATCAATAAGGTAATGAAAAAAAGGATTTAAATTTTTTTGAAATATTTATTTCCAATAAATTTGAAAACTCCAAATAAGGAATAGAATGGAGTGGGAAAAATATACCTCATAAAATTTTAATCGGGTATATTTTTTCCCATTTTATTTTATCCAAATATGATAAAAAATCTTATTTGCTATAGTTTAAGAGTTCAAGTGTAACTAAAGAGCACAAAAATTACTTCCAAAACAACAAGATTGAAAATAGAAACTCTCACATATGTTTGTTTGTTCCTTAGTTCGTGTCACCAGGGAAATTTGTAGCCCCCACCTCAAAAAAAAGAAAAAATATCCCACCCAAATCCAATCAGTCTCCCTATTTATATTGCTTTCCAATTTAATTCGAAAGTCAAAATCAATAGCCGCAGTTTTCTCCCAACAAAAAAAAAAATAACCTGATCCCAAGACCGGACGATGATTTTTCTCGAAACCCCTTTCTCCCTTTTTTTTCCTCCCCAATCCAGAAAGAAGAAGAGTCTCCTTTTTTCTGCACGGGGAGTTAAGATTCGTTTTTTCTGCCCTCCATCGTGATTGAGTCGTATTGGATCTTGTTTGTTAGAGATGGTTACTAGTCAAGCATAAAACAATTCCCCTTCTTTCCGGCTAGGCGGTCCGACTGTAAGAAACATCAGCATTTAAGGGCAAAATGGCACCTGTGCTTTGTAGTCTTCTTTTTTCTCCCTTCCTCTCTCTCTGTTCTTTTTTCTCATCCGTTAGTCCAGGCAACGAAGGGTTATAGAGGGAAGTTCTTGGAACACAATTTTTGACTTTAGAACTTTGTTTGGACTAGTTTGGAGGTAAACATATCAAAAGTCCCCGACCCTAGCCCCTAAGCTTAATGTAGGGGGGCGTTTAAAAGTCTCATTTTTCAGTTTTTTGGCTTATTACTCTAAGAAAATGCATCCCCACGAAAAAGTTTCAATTATCTTTTTTAAAGTAGATAAAATTACCAACACTTTAAGAGAATTCCCAGGTTTATAGGTCCAATAGATCCCGAGTTACATCCTTTCAAAAATGGAAAATTTGTTAAAAAAGTTCGAAAAATTGAGTAAAATTCGTATTTAAAGCAATTTATTGGCTATATTACACTTCTAAGAGTGAAGTAAGGGCTAAAACCTTATAACACAATTATTTAGCTTTAATTTAAGCCCTGAACCAAGTCTGCGAGATCAATAGTTCTTACGCTATCTGAAAAAAAAAATTGGGAAAATGGGATTTTCCCAGAAAGGGGACCTAGAGGTTTGAGAGTAAAAGAGAAGAAAAGTGGTATAAATTAATATACCAATATTGAAAACGGTATTTATTTGTTTGAAGTATTCCATTTTACCTAATAAAATTTATTAATTACCTATTTCTTAATTAATTATTTTCAATTTAATTAATTTTTTGTTCTATATTTATTGAATTTAAAAAATGAGGGTCATATTTATGAATTTTGCATACTTGTCATATATAAATTACAGCTTATAACATTTAGGAGGCATAGGTTCATGTTGGTATAACGGTTAAGAGGAAATTTCGAGAGGCTTTTGTCCCCTCAAAAAGGAACGGATAGGGCTATGTTGGTGTAAAAAAGGAAGAACACTGAAAAAACAGCAGGTTACAGGTTTGTAGGAATACAGTAAAAGAGAAGAAAAGTCGTAAAACATAAAGGACATGACCACTCTATACAAAATGAAAGCTGATTATTTAACTTTAATTTAAGCCCTGAACCATGTCTGTGAGATCAAAAGTTCTTACGCTATAACTTTTTTGATGCTGTTCATGTTTTGATTTTTCCCGGGAGCGCCATTCCGATTCGATTCCTTGCTGAACATATCGAAACCCTCAAGCATTTTTACTTAAATTTAATATTCTTCTGTAAATTAAATGTCGTCTGTGCTGTGATATTCCAAGTCTAATAAATTTAAAGGTCGAAGGCCCCAAGTGAGTCTTTTGTCCTGGCCCCCCCCAAACTTGTAATTCGGGCTGGAATTAGATGTATGGATGGAAGATGGAGAATAACTGCCTGGTCCCAGTGCATAGTGAATTAGCAGCTGCACCGGACGATATCCTAAAAACAATTTTCTGCCGATGCGTGAAAGACTGTGCCAGCGCGAAGTGTGGTTGTAAAAAAGCAAGCCTCAAATGTTCCCCAGCATGCCAAAACTGCCAGGGGAACTGCCTGAATGGGGTCTCTCAAATTGACTCCGAAAGTGAAGAAGAACAGGAGGATCCTCTAACTGTTTCCCTACAGGGATCCGATGGAGAGGATGATACAGAAGATGAAAAAAAAATCGAGGATCAAGGTCCCCCCCGCCCTAAGAGAGCAAGAAATTAACTGAATGATACCTACTATTGTAATGTATTATGTTTACTTTTCAATGCCAATAAACTTCGTTTTCACTAAACGGTTGTTTTGTAAAACTATCACAATGCCTATCCCATGTGCACAAACATGGTCATAGCAAAATATTTTCACATGTCTAGATATTCTTTAATTAAGTGTGAGGAACCTGGTCATCGGGCCTACACTTGTACTAAGTAAAACTTGGGGCAAATTTAATCAGCTTTCATTTTGTACAGAGTGGTCATGGGAAAAATGGTCATAGCGCTCCCGGGAAAAATCAAAACATGAACAGCATCAAAAAAGTTATAGAGTAAGAACTTTTGATCTCACAGACTTGGTTAAAAGTTAAAGTTAAGTGACTTAAATTAAAGTTAAATAATCAGCTTTCATTTTGTATAGAGTGGTCATGTCCTTTATGTTTTACGACTTTTCTTCTCTTTTACTGTATTCCTACAAACCTGTAACCTGCTGTTTTTTCAGTGTTCTTCCTTTTTTACACCAACATAGCCCTATCCGTTCCTTTTTGAGGGGACAAAAGCCTCTCGAAATTTCCTCTTAACCGTTATACCAACATGAACCTATGCCTCCTAAATGTTATAAGCTGTAATTTATATATGACAAATATGCAAAATTCATAAATATGACCCTCATTTTTTAAATTCAATAAATATAGAACAAAAAATTAATTAAATTGAAAATAATTAATTAAGAAATAGGTAATTAATAAATTTTATAAGGTAAAAATGGAATACTTCAAACAAATAAATACTTTTTTCAATATTGGTATATTAATTTATACCACTTTTCTTCTCTTTTACTTTACTCTCAAACCTCTAGGTCCCCTTTCTGGGAAAATCCCATTTTCCCAATTTTTGTTTTTTTTTTTCAGATAGCGTAAGAACTATTGATCTCGCAGACTTGGTTCAGGGCTTAAATTAAAGCTAAATAATTGTGTTATAAGGTTTTAGCCCTTACTTCACTCTTAGAAGTGTAATATAGCCAATAAATTGCTTTAAATACGAATTTTACTCAATTTTGTGAACTTTTTTTAACAAATTTTCCATTTTTGAAGAGATGTAACTTGGGATCTATTGGACCTATAAACCTGGGAATGGTCTTAAATTGTTGGTAATTTTATCTACTTTAAAAAAGATAGTTGAAACTTTTTCGTGGGGATGCATTTTCTAAGAGTAATAAGCCAAAAACTGAAAAATGAGACTTTTAAACGCCCCCCCTACATTAAGCTCAGGGGCTAGGGTCGGGGACTTTTGATATGTTTACCTCCAAACTAGTCCAAACAAAGTTCTAAAGTCAAAAATTGTGTTCCAAGAACTTCCCTCTACACCCTTTTTTGAGCATTCGTTGCCTGGACTACGTGCTTCTTTTTCTATTCTCCCCCTTCCCTTACGTTATTTGCTTGAGTTGTTTCCAATTCTTCGCTCGTTTTTTATCTCCTCCTTCAGTTATCGTTTTTTGTTATTATTATTATTTCGAATGAATATAAAGTTCTCTCTATGCTAAGAGGAGATATTCACGCTTCGGTTGCAGCTATGGTGCTCTTCAGTCAAAACGCAGATTTGACGTCTGCCTACTTACTGCCTTGGGCCAGTGTTATGATAGTTATTATCTCGTCCTTATTTCGGCATTATGCATAGTTTTCTTCACCATGCACACCTAAGTTTTTTTGCCGGTATCGTTGGATTTGCGTTTTTTAATAATTATTTTTGGATGGTTAGATGAATATCGAATTTTCTTTTTATTCTTGTAGCTTTCAAGCTTTTTTTTTGGTTAAAAATTTATAACTCTCTATTCCACCACCTTAAAATGGATTTTTTATTTGCGTTTAAGAACACCCGAGCTTTGTTATAGATAAGAGCTGGGAGCCATTTTTTAATAATATTTCACCTTAACTATATTCGTATTTTTTCCTCCTAGATATTAAAAATGTTTTCTTCGGTAAGCTGAAGTTATTTTTAAGTATCATGTACTGCTTTTCCATACGTCTTGTGAGTAGGTTGTAGCTTGAAGCTCTATTTTTTTAATGCTAGGTTGGAAATAAACTTTTTTGATACTAGCTGAACAAAATTGCGTGCTCAAACTTGAAACCGTTCTATTATTCATTTCATTGCATCCAGATAAAGGACTAGGCGATATGTACTATATCTGAATATTTATGTACTTTTTGTAATAAATATAGTTAGCCGTAATAGTACAAAATATTTGTAATAGCAAAGTAATGAAATACTTGAGGTTTCGGATTGATTAGATGTCTTTAAAAAGTTTATAAAATTTTTTAACCTAAGTAGTTTTTCATGTATCGCTTAAAATAAGCTTTTTCTGGTAAACCATCTTCTTTGGTATTTTTTTATTTTTGAGTTACAAAAACAAATAATTTCAATACTTGTTAACCCTTATATCAACTCACGATATTAATTATAGCAACATGAATGAGAACAAAATTGCATACAGGAAAACAAACATTAAAAGGATCCATGTTATAGTCAACTCCAGCCATTATTTATAAACCATTCCAACCGACCAAACAGAACCAAAATTAGAAATTTTCCCAACGACAAACAAGAATCCCAAAGCAGCTCAAAACTAACCACCTCCATATACACGTCAACAGCATCCCCAGCAAAAACAACTTTTCGCCACTAAAAAGTAAACTTACGAGCTCTGCAACACACTCCATCATGTTACGTCCACCCTAGGTCTCGAGCACATCCAAGCACCATCCAAAACACGTTAACCAAACCACCTACACGAAGAAACTACTTAATAAACCACCGTCTCCAGCAGAGAGAAGAGCGCTTTACAAACAAAAGAACGTTGTCTGCAAACATTTAAGTACACGACGGTGTTCTTCTTGGGTTTTGACTACCAACAGACGCCTTCAGATGTTGAGGTAGCTTTTCTCAGCACGAAGAGCTAGTAGCTTTTCTGATGCACATGCTCGCTTCGTTAGTTTACCCACTCTTTCTCTACTCTTGGGATCGAAGAGAACATTTTATATTTGTGTGCTTTAATTTTTTGCATCGAGAAGAAAACGAAAGATTTTTTAAGCAATAGGGTAATGAGTAAGATGTGCTTTTAGCTGTGAGAGAAATGTTTTATAGTTAAGAGGTATATACTAGTTTTCTCGTATAAGAGCATATTGCAACAGAAGTTGAGTTTTTGTTTCATTTTAATTTCCTTTTTAATTCTCATTGTACTTAAGTATGTTTATTCATATTACATAAGTATCATTTATTTGTTTTTATTTCATTTTATTTAATGTAAGTGATGATAATTATGTGTGTGAAATAGCACCATAAAACCAGCATCAAAACAAAGGCAAATATAAACCTCTGTATAAAAGATGGTAAATTAAACTGTGTGAGGTACCCTGAAGTCTAACTTATAATCATACTTTAAGAAATATTGATGAACAAAGAACATGTCTAGTTTATATTTGTATAAATTTAATCTTTTTAGAGTACACCGAATTAAAGAAAAATTTAGTTTCAAAATTTTTTTAACGAGTGCAATTATTTCTAAGGGGGTCATCCATCGAACCCCTCAAAAGAGAAGTGAAAAATACTTCAGTAACTGAGAATAATTTAGTTTTCTTCTTAATTATTCAATCGTCATTCCTTGTCATTGTACAGAACATATCTTACGCAGTGTAATTCCTAAACTGTGTACACTAAAAGAAATTCCAGTGCCGAACTCATCCAATTTTACCTCCAGCAACAGGTTGCATAAAAATCCTCCCTGAAAACAAACGGTCGCTCTGGGTTGCGTTTCGTTCTAAATAGAGCCCCCGACACCCCTCGAATGCCCCGGATGGACGAGTTACGACACTCGGGGGTGCACCCTTTTTCTCGCGAGTTGGACGTGAACGAAGTTTCTTCTTTTCTTTCTTTCTGGGACAGTACGAAGGGAAATGTCAGTTCTGAAAGTTGAATTTGATGAATGACTTTTGCCATTGATTTGTATGTCTTAGGTAGTATGAATAATTGTTTGTGTTGCTTGTGGGTAGTAGGTGATATTTTATTGTCAATGATTATTAGTAATATTGAATAAGGTAGCGAGGTTTCCGTTCATGAAGCGTGAAACTCATTAAAATGTAATGCATAATATGTCAGTATCAATACATCTACATTGGCTGAAACGAGTTAATTATTTGCCAGAAATAATTTACTGAAATTGCAGAATTCTTGATTTATCTTTCTTGTGTATTTAATTCTTGTAATGTTCGAAGGAATTGGCCTGAGATTAAATAACCCCATTAAAGTATAAAATGCAGTATTTTATAAAACTGCATGCAACTCAATCATAATTTTTTTAAGTACAAAATGTTCTTCAAGTTATATAAGTTATAGATTCAAAACTGACTACGTTAAAGTATTGAGTAACTAAATTCATCAACTACCATTTCTACAACTCACTTATTCAATGTTTAGGCATTACATTTAAAATATTTAATAATTTCTGCAACATTCTATTCAGAAATGTTGTTTAACATACTTATTGTAATAAATGTATGCATTTATATAATCTCCGATAAACTTCTTGATTGTTCTCCAGTTTTATTTTTTTTTGTAAATTCTTACTTCAGAGATGCAGGGCTCACACGCCTGCGCCAAACTGCGCCAAAACCAAATTTTGATACATACTGATACAAATTGCCTATTTTACCAGCTCCTGCGCCAAAACTGCGCCATTTTCAGAGAATACTACCACGGATTCTCCGTAGTTTCTACGGATGCCTTCGTTAAACTACGGACTATGGATAACATCGAAAAAGCTACGGAAAATCGGAAATCTATCATAAAAAGCACTTAGAAGCGCAAGTTTTTTCCCAATTATGCTCTATTTTTAGGATATTTTTTCTTGGACGGCCGGCGGGCGCCAAGTTGAAGTTGGCTTCTTGCGATTAGGAGAAAACAACTTTATAGTGGTTAGAAGCCGTCGTTCGGTGTTTAGGATCGCATTCTGCGGAAAAGTAGAAAAATAGCGATTTTTCACGCAAGTACCGTTTTCCAGCAAGTAGTTGAAGATGGCTTCTTTTCACATAGCTGCCAAGTTTTACGGATTGTCCGTAAAATTTATGACTTTGCACCAAAATTTACGGTTTTACGGATCGACCCGAAATTTTTACGGAATTTACGTTTTTGTTTGCATTTTTCCTACGTGAAAACGTAAAAAAATCTTATTGCGCCAAATTAAAGTGTCTGCCTTTTCTAGGTGTTTGGAAACAGGTAAATCGCGGAAAAAGCCGCGGTTTTTCGCGAAAGTTTCGTTTTGTGCGCCGCGTGTTCCGTTCCTTCCGCCACTATTTTCGACGGCCGCGGACGCCAAGTTGAAGTCGGCTTCATCTCGTGTCAGTATTAGAATGCAGGAAAAACTACACTACTTTAACGTGGTCAAAGCCAACATTTCCTATGGTTAGAATCACGATCTTGAAAAGCCGAAAAATAGCGATTTTTCGAGAAAGTTTCGTTTTATCCGCGATTGCGTCCTACGGCGCCTAATTGAAGTTGGCTTCCTTTCACTATTGTATTTATATGTAGAAAAAACAACTTTACTATGGTCAGAACTAATTACTTAGGAGGTGAATTATCACTAGACCTAACCTCAAGTAAATAAAAATTGATAGGGTGTAAAAATTGGATAAGAGCTGATAAATTAATAGATGTTTAAGTTAAGTATTTATGAATTAAATCTATACGCACATTATTTGTCGTAATCAAAATTATTGTTTTCATGTCGTACGAAAAGTTTTACTGATGCAAGTTTAAAATATAATGAAGGGAAAGCTTTTGTAATTTTAAATTACAAAAGCTTCCCTGCAATCAAATTGCTACAAAAGGCGTTTTTTGTGATACAAAACTTGGTTTTACCTGATACAAAAGACATTTTTTGTGATACAAGACTTGGTTTTACCTGATACAAAAATTGATACAAATATTTTAAAGTGAGTGTGAGCCCTGGAGATGTCGTTATCAAAAAAGCAACTCCACATAATGAAAAATGGTTTCCTTCTACGAAAGAAGACATCTTATTTAAAAGACTGAAGCTAAATGAAAATAACCCGTACACTCTATTTCAAATTTCATTAAGTTGAGCAAGCAGTAATTGAAATTTTATTTTAATTCTTTCGTTGCCATAAAAAACTCATAAATTATTTAAAAATCGTTGCTACGTCTAGATCGCGTCCCAAAAATAGTCCTTTTAATTTGCAGAGCTCGTTTTTAACTCTTAATTTCTGGAAAGAAAAGTGCGACTTAATGTTTTAATTAACATTAGAAAAATGTATTATTTTTCTAAACAACTACTCCAAACATTACATTTCTAGAATTCCTTTCAAAAAATTTAGAAAAGGGAGACGTCTTGCGGAACTATAGGAGATTCCCTCCGGTCACCATGGAAACGCATTTCAGCCATTGATTTAATCAGAACTCTAATTAATTGACGAAAACTTTTCAAGGTGCATAATGCGAAAAGAATTCGTTAAGGGTTGACGAATAAGATCCGGATTTTCTTTTTCAAAATGAAGTGATTTGATTTCTCTTTTCAAAAAATGTCTGAAATTAGCAATACTGTACGAGACTCTTTTGTGCAAATTAAATATTTTACGAAGAATTCTCTTCTTGAAAGAAATTCTGTCGAGTTTTGAAGACAGGAAAATATTTTTTACCCACATTGGCGTTGATAGTGACCATCTTCATGATTAACTTTTTATGAATTCGATTTGGGGAATCCTGTATTGAACTAAATAAATTAATCTTTAAAGCTGTTTTCGAATATTTAAATTTAATGCCCGAATATTTGAGTTTTGATTTTGGAGATAAATTCTCTTTGAGAAGAGCGGAGTTGGGTTAAGAAAAATGAGTATTTATTTTAATCCCTGAGTACATTTTGCTCATTTTTAATGGTATTTGACGGTTGTAAAATAATTTATTTAAAGAGTGTATCCAAGATTAAATTTATTCCCTTTATTGTTTTAAGTTGGCTTTAATTTTACTGTTCAGTAAAGCTTTTTAATTCTTCTTAGAGATTCCGTTCCAGTAGTTAAAAGTGTTTTTAAACTTTTATAAGAAGGAGTTTGATTCAAAATTATGTTCATATCTTATTTAGTTTCTATCTATATTTTAAGAATTGAGTACTCGACTCCAATATTTTTTATAAATTTTAGAAAGAGACAGAAAGTAACCTATAAACAAAATAAATAATTCAAAAAAATGATAATTTTATTTATTTTAATTTTTATTCATTGAAGAATAGTTAACAAATAATATCGTTTGGTTCATCACCTATTTAAGTATCTTATGGATTTGAAAAGAAGGCAAGAGAAGCAGCGGCGGGAGGATCCAGGATTTGGTTTTGGGGGGGCTAAGAATTTTCATAATCCAATTGAATCTTCTTGTTAAAGTTTATAAGGAAAAGGTAGTTAATCCTCCTGCCTCCTGCTCCAACTACCAAAAGGGGGGTCTTTTGGAAATTTAAGTCAAAACCCCACTTTTTCAACTCGTTTTGGTACGCCTCATCCGAATTTCGAATATAGATTTTTTTCGTTTTGATAAACTTAGTAAAATATATTTGTTATAACAGTTACAAGTGCTAAGGGGGTCCTCCCCCATAAATTTTTTTAAAATTTGACCTTAAAGGGTTTTAACTCATTTTGGTGCTTAAATGTCATATTAGAGAATAAAACTTTCCATTTTGGGGGCTTGAGCCCCCTAGCCCCCCTGGATCCGCTAGTGAAGAGAAGCGTTCCCCCTCAAATTATCCCTTACGTTTTCATACATAAACGTCTCGTGTTGTATTGTATGAAATGACGTTTAATTTATTACTTGATGGGGTATTTAATAACAATATCGTATCATTGAATGACCTTTTCGAAGATAAGCAGTTCCTGGATTTAAAATAAGAGCAAGAAAGACCCATAGACCAAATTTTCCCATATCAAAGTATCAATTGCTCATATTCTGCTATAACTCTCACTGACATACTAAAATCTGCGCTGTTTTCCAAAGCAAAACCAACCTTTACCGCTTTCACAATTTATAGGCACTTACGATAACCATCGAACACGATCGTTTATTAAAAAAACGACATGGGGAAAACACCGCAAACCGTGTAGCGAACGGTCAACTTTTTCCTACTAATTACATCTTCGGCTACTCAGCCCATGTTATCTGTCTTGTAATGATAAATGCTCGCTCGCCGAACATTTATCGTTGCGAGGTAGGTACAACACGTCAAAGCGCGCGCGTATAAATTCAGAAGACCAATTATAAATCTATCGTTCAATTGAATAAATATTAATCAAAGCACGTTTGATGGGGGTACGCATCCGTGGTGCTGTATGAAGTAATGATGCGGCCATCCTTTGGAAGATCGTTATTCAGAGCTGTCTGAGTGAATCTATGGTTAATTATGTTAATGTTATTATAATTGATGTGTATATAGTTAAGGGGGTGCCTTTAGTGTATTGTGATGTTGGTTTTGTTGATGAAAACGTTGTGGGATATTACAAGAAAAAAAAAGGTTTTCACCGGATAAGTCTTAGTTGATTACGAAAATGTTGTTGGGGTTATTTCTGTGTTTAGGACAATACTTTTCCTTTTAAACCGAAAATATTGTCATGATATGATGTATATGGAAAATCCGGTTTTCCGGATGTATAGAATATTTTCTTTTTGAAAGAAAAAAGCGCTAACTTAGAAATGGTCCGGTGTTACAGACCATGACACCATTGGAAAATTGGGATAATTCGATTGGAGAGAAATCGTTGAAAAAATAGAAAAATTCGTAACTTCTAATGCAGTAAATCCACGTTATCTCAACCTGTTAGTCGTTACTCGATAACTTGAATTTATTTCTGGGTCTCCTCGATTTAAGATATCAAGGTCATAATGTTGTACTTTTTAAACAATTTCAGACTTAGTATTTGTTTTCTTTTCAAAAATAAACCGACGATATGCATGTCTGGATAATATAAATTCTTATTTGCTACATACTACTTAAATATTTTAAACTTTAACTGTACTAAAAAAAACTGTTACAAATTTATCATCATCATTTATGGACATAATGGATCACTATAGTTCGACCGCTACGAAAAAAAAACTTTGACAAGAAAAATACAAAATACTTTGAAAAAATATTCAAATCAAACGAAGGTCTCGCAGATTGGGCACAAAACGTTTTTCAGCATTTATGAATTACCATGACCCCCAAAATTGAGTGGAATAACCCGTTTCCATAACAACAGCCACAATATTTTGGTGTTTCTCGTGGCAGTCGGACTAGACGTTAGTTATCCACAATCTCAACACTTCTAGCTCACGGATAAAAACGTAAGCATAACCAAGCACATTCCTCGCCACTTCTACGACCTTCTAAACTGTAATCCCATCGGAATCAGCCCGAAGAAAGGTCTAAACTAAAGAATTGCGAACTATACTCCCTTTTTCCCAACCTGGCAATTCAAAAGTTCACCTCTGCATTGTTTGAGGCCCCACAGAATAACACGAACCGATAAATAAATAAAAAAATCGTTCCCCTCGCAGCCTGCCTCCATAAAAATGTTTCTGGAATCTAACGAACCCAGAAGAAGGGATGTGAAACGGAGAACGAAGGAAAATATCTTTATTCTTAGGAAATATATCTCTTGTAGTACCCCTCGGCTATTGGCCCCCGTCTGGAATAGGATGGGGTTGCTGTATGTAGTTATGTGTGTTGGCTTGGTGGCTGAAATATAAATGATCTTTCTTATGTGTAACTGATACTGAGGAGCAAAACGGGAATATATCTGGTTTCCTGAGTTGTGTTTGAACTCTTTAATTTCAATTTTTATTTTCATTGTTTAATGATTTTTATTATTGGTCAAGGTTTTGTCATTTGGTGGTAAAAAAGTAAGGTCTGCCCAGAAAAGTATGAGTACCTAATGAAATTTATTTTATACTCATGTATTTGTAAAGAGATCACGAAAGGTTTTGAAATATCGTCGATTTCTCTGCTGCAGCGATTGTATTTTAAAAGAATCTCGACTTTCTATCTTAAGGGGGCTCAGTACCAAAATTTTGTCAAAGTATTGAATTTGAGATTTTGCAATAAAAATAAAGATAATACCCTTAGAATTATTCCTACCAAGTTTCATAATGATACGGGGATTCTAAGTGTGAAAAGTTTTAGATTTATGAAGCCTAGATAGTGTTAAGAAGCCTAGTTTTCTATCTTTAAACGGCTTTTTCTCAAAACAAGGTTTTTAATATTTAAAATCACAAGGCTTTTTTTCTAATCATCCAAACCACTTCAAACTTTGTAGTCATTATTAGTAACACCTGTTTAACATCTTCAGGCATGGATTTTATAATATATTTATTAGAATTTTTTTTACAGAGCAGTAAAGTGGAAACTTAGGATATTTTTCGAAAAAAAATGCCTAATTTCAGAGGTTTTTTTAATTTTTCAGAAACTTTTATAGATAATCAAATTTCCATGCCTACAAGTGACTATATATGTTTGATCTATGTTATGACAAAAAATCAAATCAAAAGAACATATATTCAGGGAGGAGTATCAATTTAAATTTAGGGTAATTTTGGGCATTGTTGTGAGGTTTTTTATAATTTTTTTAAAAAATAAATTTTAGAACTGGTTTTTTAGGATAAATATGAATTAGTATGAAGTAGGGCTCGACCGATGTATCGGCGCCGATTGTTTGAAAAAATAGCCATCGGCATTGACATCGGCGGCCGATGCTAAAATTTGAAAAAATCGGCCCATCGACCTAAAAAAACATCTAAATGCCGATGTTTGGCCGATGGTTATCAAATTTTTGAAGTAATTTTGAATTGATATTTCAATCTTAAAAAATTTAAATAGAATATTCGTATCAGCAGCAGTGAAAAATAGTCTATAAACATCATTCTCAAGTGAAAACCGTTAAAAACTAAATGTTGAAATTTTTACTGGTTTTACCCCTTTTTCCTTTTTTTTCGTTAGATTTACTGGACTAAATTAGTTTAATGCAATTTTTACCATCGGCCTTTAGCATCGGCCATCGGCATCGGCAATCGGCCTCGTAAAGACCCATCGGCCATCGGCTTGCCGATGGAAATTTTCGAACAATCGGCATCGGCCCATCGGCCAAAAAAGTGCCATCGGTCGAGCCCTAGTATGAAGTAAATACATAATTTAACACCTTAAAAGATAATAAAATCCTGTTATTAGAGAAAAAATATTTTTGGTACTGAGCCCCCTTAAAATTAAACTGCATCGTATCTCGACGTTAAAGTGAGATGGGTTTTCATGGTGTCGTTTTTGAGTTTTCAATGTAATCATAAAAAGTTCAGTTAATTATCTCTATATTGGTTTCTCTAATCACTATAATAGTGTTGTTACCTCAACGCAACCACCAAACACAGCTCAGATCTTTTATTTTAATCCCCCGTTTTAAATCTCGCCTTAATATTTAATGCTACGGAAAACTGATATGACGATGACAATAAATTAAAGCTTAACATCAATTTCCAACTAAACGCAATTTTTTTGTGCGAAGAGAATTTTCTAAAACTCATCTACGTAAAAACCATCTAAACTTGTTTTCTTAGCCAAGCACCAAATCCGTGTGTTCCTCTCCCGCCTTGGTTGTTTTCCCCGTGCAGTAACTCTTCTAAAGGAAAAACAACATTTACGGGTTGACTTTGGGGTGCTTGTTGCTAACTCCTTTTGCAGTTGCGTATGCTGTTCGTGTACATTTCTGCTCAGGAAATGAATGACTCACAAACAATTAACCTTAAGGTTGTATAATAATATTAAAATATTTCTTGGTTTTAAATTTGTGAAACCAATGTTTTCATGGAGGTCATCCGAAATTTTTATTCGTTGTTGAAAACTAACATTGCTCTGAAGGTTTTGATTGGTTGGTTGAAGTAGTATTCTTATGGCACGCAAGGCCCATATCTGGGTATAGAGCGCCACCCAAGAAGTATATAAAAAATTTAACGAGGGAAAACAAACCCTTGTCGAGTGTAGTCTACTGTACAACAAAAACATAAACATAGTTTTGATCACTGAATTAAACAGTGTATCCTTACCTTGTTAGCAGTTGAATAGGCTAAATTTTGCTCAGTTAATAAACTTTAATAGAATCCACTTTCTAACATGTCTATGGAATGAAAAACTTAAATCCAGTTAACTTCCCCAAATCGACGAACCGCCTGGACACCTCCCCAGGACTCCCATTCGACTAGCCATACAATTCTTAACGGCCCCATTCCCAGCAGATGTCGCCAAATAAAGGGCTAAAGACTATCTCCTGGCACCCCAGCCATAAGCGCAACGTCTGTTTTTCCATCTTCTTTCCTCGGCCTTTAGGTGCTTTTCCGCAATAAGTCATGAGCTAGCAGGTCTTTGTGAAGGTTGCCCGAGAGAGAAGGGGCCGAACAAAAATCTTCTGCCCTCCCACATCCCTGGGAAAAAGCGGAGAAGCCGAAATGAGATTATTTTTTCGCTCCACTTGCTTGAACTGATGCCAAACTTTTTTTTATATTGCTTTGAGAGCGACACTTTGGGTCTGAAGGGGCTATGGGTTGTCGATAATGCTTAAGAGAGCTTTTTGGTTTAAGCGTTTTGGTGCTTTTCCTGAAGAGGGTGTGGAATCGAGGTGTTTTACGGGTATCCCGTTTTTTCCTTACAAGGGTTGGACTTTTTGTGTGGGATAGATATGAGTTATTTACACCTGATGGGAATCTCTTATGGTATCAATATTTGACGTTTTGCTCCATTATAATTTTTCATGACCCGAACAATCATATAGTGTAAACCCGAAGTAAACGAGTAGAAAAATAGATTCAGTTGCTATTTCAGCTTTTCTATTTAAATAATTAGTACATAAAAGCACATACTATAAACAAGGTATAATATAAAACAACATTAAATACACAATGGTAACGTAGGTAACCATCGTTTAAAATTCTATACCTTGTTCATATTGTGCACAAGTATCGCTTGCCAATAAACACATACTATCTTTTCTGTTCCGTATGCTGCCAATCCCAAATTGATTCAAGAACAAAATAAAATATTACTAACACAATCGATTTACTATTCATAACATTTCTCCCCATGTCTCTTCCTCAATCTTCATTCATTGAGTAAACACAACTCACTATAGCTGATATTGTCATTCACTACCCTTATTATTAACTGACAATTTCAGCTGTTGTTCGTGTATCTGATCAAGAATAGTAATAAAATACCGACGTTTTAGTTGCTTCAATTCAAATTATACAAGAATTCCCTCCAACTATTCTTCATTATTCGATTTAATCCATAATCACCAAATGACGCGAAAATAACAACATTCTGGCGAATCATTCGCGATAAGTAAACACCAATCAGTTATTGTTACGAGTTTGACACATCGCGAATTCACAAACACCAAAGCCAATATTTCCAAGCAAGGAAGATTAAACACAAAAGGATGGCGCATTATGAAATGTATCATTTTCCCTCTACTCAAGCATTGTTCACTGGCAATTTTAACTTCCACGCCACCAAGCTTCGGCTCCGATATATGTATTGCTTGCTCTTTATTTGCCATAAGATTTATTGGCCATTATGACCCCAGCTCCATTGGTTATTCCCGGAATAGCATTTCATTCCCGTGCTTTAATAATACCACGTGTGTTGTGGCCCATATTTGTAGTTTTCATTCTGAAAGATCGATATTCCGGCGCATTTCGATTCATGTCGCCATGGCTGTGGCGATTTTTTTTTACCCTCGATCGTTTCTGGTGGGTGTGTTTGTGTGCACACGAAAGCAAACAAGTGGGTTGTTTTGGTATCCAGAATAAGTGGGTATATCTCTAAATAGCATCTTGTAATGAAAGATAGATTTGTTGAATCCTTAGGATTACGAGGTTTTCCTTTTCCGTGATTTATGTTATTTTATCGCATGTTATTTGAGTGGGTGATCCAAATGGGGGAAATGCAGGAGACAATGTAGGGACATTTTTGTTAACAAAATTGGGTTAAAAAATTCCCTAATGACTGTGGAAGCGGTTTTCGATTTTTTCAACTTATCATTACCTTTCCTCTTATAAATATTACTTTATATATTTTTAAATTAAATTAGTAATTTTTAAGTTTCAATATCCATTTTAAGTTGGAATTATTACAAAAATTCAGAAAATGTGTTTTTAGATTATAGCTTCCTTTTTGTAAAAATATATCTCCTTTCTCTATTTTTGGAAAAAAAGTATGTAGAACAAGTCCTCAAGAAAGCGTTATTCCTTAGAAATAAATTTTCCAAGTTTAAAAAATATCTCAAAAGAACGGCTCAAAAGAGAAAACGTTTCAATTTTCATCTACAACCTTCCTATTTTACATTAGTTTCTCCTTGCATTTGGGAAAGAAAACACCAGTAACGATTCTAAAATTTCACTAACTCCAGACGAAAGAATACCCCTTTGATTTCTCAATCTTCATTGATTAAATTGGCAACAGAAAGAGTGAAGTCGTGTTTTCCTGGCAACTCGCTAACTTTTGTCGTTGGAAAATGCCCCTGATCCCCCATTTTTAACAACCCCCATAGAAATAAAACACCCTTAAACACGTCTCTAGTAAAGAACTGACCCATTTACAAACAACCCACTTAATTTTTTACCCAGTTGTGTTCCAGGGACCTTGGGGAAATACCGACTCTACTTTTCTGGGGGCCTAATCTTTATTTTGCGGCATGCACCTCCCCTTGTTTTCTGCAAAAAAGAAACGTTAACTCGCAAACAACAATTGTTAATGCGGAACGCATTTTTAAATGTCACGCGTTCTCCTTTTTCAGCAAGCACTCTGGGAAACTACTTTTTTTTTCGTCGTGTGGTGGTGGAATTGTTTCTCCTGAGGATATAATTACCACTTTCTTCCGACTCTGGGAAGCGTCGAACACTGCATGACAAAATGGCCGCCGTGGGAGACGTTAGTGACTTCGAGTTGAGTTGCACACCACCTGCCAGTCTGTTTTAGATTTCCTCGCGCGCGGGGGCAGCTACCGGGGAATCCAAATCTAATTTCGACTGATTCCAAAGAAATTAGTCGGGAAGGGATTTTTTTCTTCCTTTCCGTCGGGATTTCTCGGGAAGGGATGGGGATCTTTTGCGCTCACGTTCGGCGTTCTAATCATAAGGAAAGAGAAGTTCTCTTTCGTTCCCTTTTCCTTTGGCGGCTCTAATTGCTTTTCTCTTCCAACTTTAAAGCGAGTATTAAGAAATAAAAGCCGGAGTTTTATTCATTTAAGCGTGTAAAAATACGGAAATACGCCTTTCATTGGGGGATTTCTTTCGCCCTTTTTCTTCTTGTGAGGGGGTGAATGAGTTTTCTTTTATTATCTCAATAAGGCCCTTGCCGTTTTATGATGGCGCTTATTCGCTGTTTAATACGTAAAATTGGTAATTGTTATCGGAAAATTCTTCTGCAGGAAAGGGAAGAATTGTTCTTTGAAATATGTGATCTGGAATTTTACTCTACATTCATTTCTCAAATTCCATTCTTGAAACGAAGTGTACCCAGCTGTCGGGCTTTTATTGTGTCGCGAACACTGATTTCCTTTAGAAAAGTTATTGAATTGGCTTCTTGATCCTCGAAAAATTCATTTTATAAGAGACACTCGATCTTGATTTTCTTCATCACCTGTGTTTAAGAACTATGATTAGTTAATATCGGATTGATACAAATTCCCTCTTCAATTTATTGTTGGAGTATATGCATTCTCTTTTCCCCTTCTGTTTCCTTTCCACATTGTTAAGGTAATGTTTGAAAAATGTTATTTTCTATCGCGTGGTGCCCTACTTTTATTTTCCCTACTTTAAATTGATGTAATTGTTTGTTTTCCTCCCTCATTTCTACTTTCCGTTCTCAATGTATTACAAAAATTAGCTAGCAAAATACTTTAACACTTAGTACACTTACAATACTTACACTTATCTTAGGGTTCTATTCGGTTTACTGTCCCGTTAAACATCTCCAAGCTGTTTCATACTTTAAAAATTAGAAATATCGTCGAAAGTTGCAAACTAAACAGATAAAAATATACAGTTGCAACCATAGAATTTTGGGTATATTTGATTATTTTAGCGTCTATAGCAGCTTGGCGATATTTAATGAGGGTAGTTAATCGAGTTTAACCATTCCTTGAAAATACTGAAGGCCAGTCTAACTTTTGAGGCGCAAACTGCAGCAATCTAACCCCTGCATTCTGGTTCAAATGTAAAACTGCTAAAGCTAGCTCGTTGTTGTTTAAGAGCCCAATTCTTGATCGCTTTCTCATTGATGTTTGAGTGACCTGGCCATATTCACATGTGTATGTTAAGAGACCCATGTCCACTTTTACATTCCTTGTGAGCATTTGGAGTTGCATTTTTCACACATTTGAAGAGTTCGTGTAAATGTCCTCAACCTAAACCACAAAATTAATGCGTAACAACTGTGTCTCATTACCACCTCTTACCCTCTTCACCACAATGCAGCTAACTTAACCCTCACTCGCGGATTATCGACGGATTTCGTCGGAATTCGAGGCTATTAGCGACGAACTCAAGAAGAGGCCGTAACCCGAGAGCGCGTTCGGTATTGTGTGCGGGAGGAGTAGGGGAGTCGCGACCAAATAAATCCCCTGTCGCCGCCTAATCCCAGAGTGGTTTAGAACCTCGGGATGGATGCCGAACAGCTGCGTCTTCATTGCGCCCAGATTACCCCCGAAGAAGAGCCGTGGCACTTTGCCAGGATGATGGGTTGGAACATCGTAGAGTTACGAGAAATACAGTGAAGTGACACCTCTGTCAGCGAAAAGCACCTGGATACCTGAACTCCACGATCTTGTTCAAGCGTGATCGGATCGTGGAGTGGTCAATTTTTCTAATGGATATTTTATAGCAATAATCTTTTAGCGATAGTGTGCCTCCAGGTTTCAAGCTTGTCCCTCCCAAGCATCAACTTCCTCCTGAATTTGCGTTTGGGTCTGACTTTATGACTTTTCCATAATAGTGACAAGTGCAAATCCAGCCGGGTCAAAGATTTGCGAATTGCCTCTACCTACCTTGGGGTACAAATAGACAAAAAGGTGCTTTTTTTATGGTTTTCCCGAGTTACCCTACCCCGATGTATTTCATCTCCCTCATTTCGAAAATTAAGTTTATGTCCATAAACTATGATGCAGTTATATTTTGGGTTCGTAATGTTTAATATTTTCAGTTGATGGGAGGACAAGATGTTGAATGAAAAGCCTAAATAAGAATTTGATAGATTACTAAGTTTTGGTTTACTGAAACGGATAATACG
Organism: Tetragnatha versicolor; assembly: GCA_024610705.1. Lineage (NCBI taxonomy): Eukaryota > Metazoa > Arthropoda > Arachnida > Araneae > Tetragnathidae > Tetragnatha > Tetragnatha versicolor. The sequence goes on along the minus strand of JANDEH010000002.1, from coordinate 30,473,201 downwards.
CGAGCACTTGGCGAACTCTTTTGTATTAATTTGCCTTAAGTTTTCATGCTCCAACCTCCTTTTTTATTTAAATTTCTAAAACGGCAGTTCCCTCTCCCCCGCCTATAAATACTTTTATAAACTTCGTAATGAATTCTGTTCGAATTAAAAGGGGTCATATTGAATAAAAATTATCCAAACTATCCAAAAAACACTTAAGATAAGATCCTTCGGGGATGCAGTGTTGTGTTTCTAAATACAAAAAAACCCTAGATAAAGATTTTATCTCTAAAGACATCTCTATGCAATTTTATGTTTGTCACGTAGGATGCCAGCCGATGAGCGCTCTGCATATATCTTTCTCTACGATTCGAGGAAGCTTCACCTAACCTAGTAGATGGGAGCTGCTCCTGCTACGCACTGGGTGCGAGGTGACAGAATTTGATACAATTGGTATAAATTGATACGTCGTCTCTGGTGTCGAGGCTTTGCGAGGGATTTTTGAACTCTGCTGTAGTAATTGATTAGGCCGTCTGTTTGACGCTGAATAGGGGATTTTTTTTGCATGTGAAGTCGAGGGATTTTCGGGTTTCTCTTTTGCGATTGAAGCTGAAGGAGAAGGCTTAGAAACGCTTTGAATGGGTTATATGTTTCGGTAAAACGAACTTATTTTTTGTTGGAGAGTGTGAACATAATTCAATTTTACGAGGCGTCTAGAGAGGGATGGTTTCAATATTTCAAGTACATGTATTTTTAAAAGGTTCTGAAACTAACCTGATGTTGGTTATTTTTTAAACAACTGTACTAGACAGCAACGTTAGTTGACCCTACGGCGTCACTAACAAACAAAGTAGTTCCCATCACGGTGTCTGAATTTCGAGTGAAACGAAGAACGTCAATTTTAAAATACGATTTTTTCGCTAAACCCATGTATATATAGTCTTTTTATCACGATTTGTGTACCGAATCTCCTCCTAGCAACCCAACAGGCTTTGTGTTTACCCACTTTTCTCCGTCCGCGTAGTGACGTACTGTGTTCAGGAAACTTTGCTGTTAAGTTGTCTTTTTAAACAGAACAGTGACACCGACAGTCTATCTTTTAATAGATTCAATAAGAATTGATATCAAACCCGAATCGTAGCATACTTAAAACAGTTTTTTATATATATTTTTTCATGAATGAACTCTTTCAAATTTGATCAGCTAATTCTTTTTGGAGATCATCCTGTTTATATTAAGTTAAGCTAATTTCTTAACAAATGCAATAAGTATTTTGCTCCATAAAAATTCCGTTTCGGATTGTTTTATTAAGCATACTTTTGAATTTATGCTATTCATATTAATTTGAAAACTTGATAATTAGTAAAACGTTTAAATCCCTTATAAATCCTTATTACTTCCTAGTTTAACTTCTATCATACTAGAGTCTCACTGAAGGCTTAATGTGAATGAAGATATTAATTGTGAAAAATTCTCTAAAAACGCAATTTATTCATCCCTTAACGTTTTTACTTTTTTACGTGAGGATAATTAAAATTCCAGAATTAAATCCGCCAAAACAGTCTATTAATTAATCCGACCCCACCAACAATTCAACAATTTCTTTAAAAACCATTAAAAAACCAAAAGAAAATGGATCTTCAAATAACCCTTTTCTCTATAAATCAATTAGCTATCGCGCGTTTCCGGCGAAGAACAACCACCCATTTTCCTCGACAAAATCCCTCCGCCCCCTATTCACGAAACAAAAAAGAAAGCCCACATCCCTTCAAAAAGAAGTCTGGTAATTATTTCCTCAAGAGAGGCAGAGAAAGTCTTCCCCAAGAAAGGGGAAAATAACAACAACAACACAGCAACCAGTCCCCAACAATTGATCGGTGCAAAGTGAGGTCGCACTATTTATACCATCGATGACGAACGATATTCTTAATTAAGAAGGAGCAGAATAACAGCAATAACATCAGGGGCACAGCCGAAAAAAGCAGGGTCGTTTTCATTCATTCATTCATTCATTGAATAATGAGGGGAGTCCTCAGGCGCGCAGGGTTGTGGACCGGACGCGACCGAGTAATTAGATTAATTTGAAAATCCGGTTCGTTTCTTCTTTTTTGGTGGTGATGGCTTTGTTATTAAGTATAGCCTCCCTCTCTCGGAATGCTGTTAGTTTTGGACCGTATCTTTAGCGATTTTATGCATGGGGCAGTTCCAGGGATTTAATATTCAGCCCTTGAGAGGAAAATCCCAGTCTTAACCCTTTGGTGGTATTTTGCCGTCCTGGTTTGGATGTTTAATAAAGGATGGGATGACGGAAGACGGTGTCTTTATCGTCTTGGCATTCCTTTGTTTAAGCTAAATAGTCGAATTACATTAATCTTGAGGTATTATGTTTTGATGTTTCTTGGAAAGAGGAAATGAATATTTTAGTGATGATAATACATTAAAACTACCGGTTATGTATTTATTGCATTCATTGGATATGCATAATCTGTAGTTAGTATTAACGTTACTAAGTTTTCAGTCGATAAACCTAATTTTAGACCCTTTAGTAATCCTTTTATTGCATAATCCTTTAATTGAAAATTCATTTAAAATCGTAGTGTTTTCTCGCGGTTTTATATTTTTCATTTTCTTAAAAAGAATTATAAGACAAGAAACCATATTAGGGTATTGGCCACATCAAAAATTCTTCCTCATATCTATATTTTAAAATATATAGATAAATAATATTTTTCTACATTATATAATGTAGAATATATAAAAATATTTATAATATTTAAAAAAAACCCAGTGATCATTTAGTTAATCATTCCAGTTACCGAAAACCTTTCAATTAAGACAATTTAAAATCTCAAAGGCATAGCAAAATAATCTTTTTACTCACGCAGACGCATGTTATACGAAGTCCAGCCCATGTTATGCCTATTAAATTTAAAGACTTAACAAGCCCACCCCGGGACCCGTAATCTTCATACATATTTCCCAAAACAACTCGATAACGTCCAACGCAAAACGCTTGAGGTCTCATCACCAGTCCCAATCATAACTCACAACCAATCAAAAACTATAATCAAAAGCAATCAATCGCAGAAGGCCGCAGATAAGATCCCCGGTCGTAATTGCGGCAACTCCCGACTTGCCAGATAAATCACCGTCGTAATTGACGTTTTAAATGTGTGTGCCTTTCGGATGTTATCTGAATCGACGACCTTTTCTTGATTTGTTCCTCCAAAAAATCTGAAACCGTGATCTTGAGAAGTTGGAAAAGTCTCCTCCTGATGTGTCGCTGCTGACTGTCTTCTCAGAAGATATTTTGATGGGTTTTTTTTTATCTCGGGAACACGAGGTTTTTGCTATGCGTCAGGAGTATTCTTTGACTTTTGCCGCAATATCAGAAAAATTTTGACCAGGTTTTGACCAGACACTCATGCTGTGGCTCTTTAAATTACCATTCCTAAACTCACTTCTAGGATTTTACCTAATTACGAATGCAAATTCGTGTTTTTGGCGATAATAACCAAATTTTTGGTGTACTCTTAACGATATTTTAGAAAAAATGTTTAATGGATTTGTAGTAACTACTCCATTTAGTGCAGATTTTAAACTGAAATTAACTGGTGCGATTATAATGCCACCCGCGATCGCTTTTTATTTTTACGCCAATAAATTTGATTAGTCAGAAAAGTAAACAGTTATTGGGTTAACAGTGGTAAATAAAAGATTAAAAAGGCGTGAAGAAAGGGGCATTTATGTAGTTCATTCCTATAACTGCTAATTGCTTTTAACCACGGAAATTCGATATTTACCCAGGATAGATGAATTAATTGGATGAAAACAGTTCATTTTTAGTGTTCACTTGCCGTTGAAATGACAATAAGAGCGTTACAAAATTAAATATATAGTAGATTGAAGAAAATGCCATGCCGAGTTTGGAAATCACATTAAGTTAGTCATTAACTCTTAATGCATTGTTTCCAAAAATATCCTTTTACTCATTCTAAAGCCAATTAAGTTAATTATATCAGATTCGTGGCAATGCGAAATCACAAAGTATAAATTAACACTAGCTCCTTTTTTCGCAGTTCTTTATGCACGAAGGAAGGGTGTTTGGATTTTCTTATCGAAATATTTACCGTTTCAATGGAAATTAACAGTTTGGAATCTGTTAATTTATTCATATCGACTAAAAGACGCTGCACAGATTAACTCGAGTACCCTGCGGAGGATCCGAATACAATGATCCCTCCATTGTTTTTCCGAAGCGCATATTTATTTAACAAATGTCTCATTCGATTAATTAAATTAGTTTGTTCCGACGCGACCTTGCGAATTTATTGAAAATGTGTTAACAAGATCCTAACATCTCAACCCCGCTTTGTTTCAAGGAAAGAGCACAAGTGGTTGTCATTGTGTTATTTCACAACTGGAAGAGAATGTTTTTGTTTTCTGCCCCAAGGAACGAACAGCGCGCGAGAATTTCTCGGCACTTCTAATCAGTCTGATAATTACGAAGAAAGTCACGTTCGGGGAGGTTTAATTAATTCTTTCTATCTCCCCTCCGTACGAACCCGTGTGGGGGAACTTCTTTCGATCTAGCAGTAGTGTGTTGGAAGTTCTTTTCCTAAAAAATTCCTTTCCCTTTGTGACGATGTTATTTTTATTTGTTTTTGCGGAATGGCAACGTTATCGCGACTTCCAAACGATCCTTTTATGTCAGCTAACTTCGTGAGAGACGTTTTTTTCCTCTCCGAGAGTTTTTCCTTACTTTATATATAGATATATTTATATGGGGAAGAGGAAAAAGTTTTTGAGGTACATCTTGCCCTTGCCTCCCGGGCGAGTTTGTTTACTTTTTCCTCGCTGCCGTTCCCTTGTGTCTAAAGCGCCCATCTTTTACTCAAAGCTCCAGAAGATCTTTGTCTTTATCTGATGGCTATTCTTTTTTTCTCTCCCGTCTTGTCCTTTTTATTTTCCCGAGATTTCTGAATGCATTCTTTCTGCCCGTTTTTTTCTTACCCGCGTTCTTTTTTTTAAAGTACTACCCCCTTGCCCGTCTTTGGAACTTGGGTTTCATTCATTTTTTAAATACCAAAAAAGGAAGTTTTGGGTTCCCTCGGCGAGAAAAAAAATATCTGTACTCTCAGAAGTTGAAGTGTCATCTGAAGTTAAGGGGTAAAAAATATCACTTAATGGCTTAGCAAATAACGGGAAAAAAATTCGCCTTGGGAACTAACTTTTCCGAAAGTTAAATCTTTACAAAACTTCGATCTTTGGTGTACTGAAGCGTCGAATGTAAGAGGATTGCGCATCATCTTTTTACCGTGAAATGAAGTTTGGCACTGTCAGAAGCAAGTAATTAATCTTATTTGTCTCTACAAGTTTTTTTTTCAAGATCCCGAGATTTATTATGGATTGGAAAGTTTTTATCGGAGAAATTCTTCGAATTCCCTTTTTTGAACTTGAAGACATTCTTGTTCAATATTCCTATCCTAGAAGTCAAACGACTATAGAAATATAGTTTTTGTGGTGGAAACGAAAATTTAAAAACTATTTTTGGATTGACTTGTAAAAATAGTTGAATAAGATATATTGACGATAAATAGTATTTTTCCCTGAAATGACTTTACAAAACCACTAACTGGAACTCGTGTATCGTTTTATTTTTTTCATCATCATGCTTCTCAATAAAAAAATATTAGCTACTTTACACTGTAAAAATAATTTAAATTTAGAGAAAAAAAACTGCCTGGACTGTTTATTTCAGTCAATTTTACAAAAATCCTCTAATATTTTTTGATGTTCAGTTTTTGATAGTATGTAGATACAGCAGTAGATAGTATCATATTAACTGAATTATTTTTAACATTTTTAATAAATTTATTTCATTAACAATACTCTGTTTAACGGAAATTCTGTAAAATATTACAGATAATTTCTGTAAATAAAGAGAACAGTCTGGAATGTAGAGTAGAAATTTCCAGACTTGATAGGTAACTCTAGAAACTGGGACGGCTATATATATTTACATATATATTCCTTACTAAGCATTTTCAACAAAAAGTAATTGAAGTTACGCTGACGGATGCCATTTACTAAACTCAGATATTTTCCCGGAGTGCCATATGTTGCAAAGAGTGCTTAGTTGCAAAATTTCCAAAGCAAAATCGTTCCAAAACATTGCGTGACGGAATTTTCCGCACCACATTTGCGCCAGGAGAAACTAACAACTTCTCAAAAAACAATCCGTTAAGAAAAAAAAGGCATTTCATTCCGAAAGTCGGCACCGAAACTCTTTCTACACTGTTGCCACTCTCTCATGACAAAATACCTCGCGTGAGGATTCCTCAAAAGCCGTCACGTGGGGACCGAGGAAACGTGCCATTCGAACGCGATCCCTTGGCGTGATTTTTGCCTTCTAATCGCTTTGTTCCGCGATGTTCGAAAGGGCATCTTCTCGACGTTCGAATCTTGTTCCACGCGTCACGGCACGGGCCTATCTAGGGCCTGGATCGGCCGCAACACCCCCCAACACGTGACTTTCGGCGTTCCTTTCTCTTGCGAGGGTGTGTTTGGTCGGCGAACCGATCGTCTATCGTGATAGTGAGCCGCTTTGCATGCGAGGAGAGTGGAACCTGGTTGTGCTGAGCTGATTGTGGGGTTTGGGGGAAGTCGGTTTTTCTTTCCTTCAAGGTTATTGTGTTTTTTAGTTCCATGGATTTGGCTGGGAAGCGATTTTAATGCAGATTAAATATAAATTTTGAAAATATTTTGGGTGTATGTAAAGTTTATTTTACTTTGTATCTTGCAGCTTGCAGTGAACTTACTTATTTCACTAATAGACTTGTTTTAAGCTAATTTGTTACTAAAAAATTACAAAGGTGTTGTGCGTAAACAGTGGCGGATCCAGGATTTGTTTTTTTTGGGGGGGGGGGGCTAAGAATTTTCATAATCCAATTGAATCTTCTTGCTATTGTTAATACGGAAAATTTAGTGAATTGTCCTGCTCCAACCCATCTAAAGGGGGGTCTGAGGGTCCTCCCCCAGAAAATTTTTGGAAATTTAAGTCAAAACTCCACTTTTTCAACTCGTTTTGGTACGCCTCATCCGAATTTCGGATATAACGGAGGAGAGTGGAACCTGGTTGTGCTGAGCTGATTGTGGGGTTTGGGGGAAGTCGGTTTTTCTTTCCTTCAAGGTTATTGTGTTTTTTAGTTCCATGGATTTGGCTGGGAAGCGATTTTAATGCAGATTAAATATAAATTTTGAAAATATTTTGGGTGTATGTAAAGTTTATTTTACTTTGTATCTTGCAGCTTGCAGTGAACTTACTTATTTCACTAATAGACTTGTTTTAAGCTAATTTGTTACTAAAAAATTACAAAGGTGTTGTGCGTAAACAGTGGCGGATCCAGGATTTGTTTTTTTTTGGGGGGGGGCTAAGAATTTTCATAATCCAATTGAATCTTCTTGCTAATGTTAATACGGAAAATTTAGTGAATTGTCCTGCTCCAACCCATCTAAAGGGGGGTCTGAGGGTCCTCCCCCAGAAAATTTTTGGAAATTTAAGTCAAAACTCCACTTTTTCAACTCGTTTTGGTACGCCTCATCCGAATTTCGGATATAGATTTTTTGCGTTTTGACAAACTTAGTAAAATATAGTTGTAATAACAGAGATACAAGTGCCAAAGGGATCCGGGGGTCCTCCCCCAGAATTTTTTTAAAAATTTGACCTTAAAATAGCAGGATTTTCACTCATTTTGGTGCACAAAATGTCATAGAGTAAAACTTTTAATTTTTTTTGAGGTCCGCTAGTGTCCGTAAATGATGTCACACCTTTCCTCCATATTTTTGACCACCTCCTATTTCAAAAAGTTTTATATTTCACCATACCACCACTGACCGACACCCAACTAAACCTTTTAATTTCAAAGTGAGTTTTCATTTTATAATTATATTTTTTTTAAATGTCGCTTACAATATTTTTATGTGATTTACATTCCCCTCAAAATATTGTTATTGGGTTTTTGTTGATTCACTGTGAGTTGCAACCAGTGCTAGAAGTGCGGGGGGACGCGTCCCCCCACTTTTCATAAAAATACCCATCCGTCCCCTCACTTTTATTTCTACTTAAATCCATCCCCTCACTTCTAAAATCCCTCCTTCCATTAATAAACTAGAAAATTTTACTCTAATATTTCTTTTGTTAGCAACCTGCTTTAAAAAATAAGTTTTTTTCTCACAAGTTAAATGAATATGATAATTTTAGTTCTTTCTGATTACAGACTATAGTGTGAAACTAAATTTATTGCGTTGAATCATAGGTAACTGAAGTCTGTAATAAGGAACAGTAATATTTGTAAATTTTACTTGTTTAGTCAATTTAGAAAAATTTAAGGATCACATCCAACTTTCAGAAAATACATGATTTCAAAAAATTTCAAAAAGGGGGAAAGGCACTCTCAGGGGGGACTCGGGTTTGGCCATCCCCCCACTTTTGTTTGACCCACTTCTACCACTGGTTGCAACTCTTCATGTAACCCTCGTCACAAAGGGTCATAGATTGAAAATCCCCTCCAAGCAGGACATCATTTTATGGAAGTTCCTAGGGGGAATTTTTAATTGAATAAATTGAGAAATAAAATTTGCAATGAACTCGTTGATTATAAAACTCTTTTAATGTAGTTCAAGAGGAAGGAATTAGGTTATAGAAGTTTCTGTTCGTTATCTTTTCATTTTCCTATCAAAATAGGAAGATTCCTAAATAGAAGATTTCCTATCTAATAGAAAGATTACGTTTTTGGATGAATAAAATAATTTTAAAGTATGCAAAGATAAACATTTAAGATAATGTCTTATATATTTTTGAATCACGGATAATAAAATTTTTAATGAGAATCCGCACAATTTTAAACATTGCAAAAACATGTTTAAAAATAGCATCGACACTCCACCTTTATTCACGGAACCCCAACAACTTCTTTAAGAATCTCTAGAAAAGCTGTTGTGTAAACCGAATAAATTCTACTGCCCCGAAACCTTACTTAACCTTTAACTATCCACACTACACTATCATATTTATGTGTTATAAACAGGTACGGCATTGAAAAGTAGCCTTTTATATTTTCTTTCGATGAAGATCTTTTTGCTGAATAGCAGTTCACACTTCGGTCTGAAAAAAATGCGATATCTCTCCAACAGTTTTTATAAAACCAACAATATGTTCAAAAATCGAATATTTTTTAAGAGTAAACACCCCGAAAACGGCTTACTGCATCCTCTAGGCCAGAAAAATCTTTTCAGCCTTAAAAAATTCATCCCCAAAAGATTCCCTCAAATCCCTAGTCTCTGATATCACATTTCCAACTCCTGGTAATATATATGCACCGCGGTTGTCTCCTGTGAACATATCCAACTAAATGTATCACTAGTTTTTATACTAAACTTCGCTGTGACGTGTCTGAGTGTAGCCGACAGGTATGAGAGACACTACAATCCTACGACTTCGTGATCTCTCTAGGAGAGGGAAAAAAGTCAAAACCTCTTGAAAGATAGAGGAGAAATTTCAAAGAGAAATATTTAGGTTTGAGTTTGCAATCAGGTTTCTGGACCGCGCGGCTCTCGAACTTTCTGTTTGCCTAGCCGATTTAGATATGCATTTTCTTTCTCAACCAGGGAATATATATATTTTCGGGCTTTTGCTAGACTGCCCTTTCGGAATTCTCCACTCCTGGCAACCGGGAGATAAACCAGGAGAGAAAATATTAGAATTTGTGTTTGTTCCTGCTGTGAAGTTTTTTTGCCCAGCATATAAATCTTGTTCCGGATGCATTGGAAGTACAAATAGCATTACCTTGTTATTCAAATGTCCTGATTCAGAAATATGCTTTGCTTGTTTCTGTGTGCCTCCTCCAGCATTGCCTTTTGTTCTGGGAATATACAGCTTATATGGCATATAAGCTGGTGAGAATAATAGTGATTCAAGTCCACCGAAAGTAGTTTAGAGGAATAAAGGGTTTTCTGTAACGTTGCCTGTGTCGGTCCTATGGAGAAGGCATTTTTTGGGGGGCTCTACTAACAACTCTTGAATTTTTGACTTAGTTAACTACCACACGAGATAAAGCAACTAAAAACAAACCAAAATCATTACTTAAATGAAATTTTGTAATTTTGGACTTAGACCACTGTCATACTGAGCGAACCATACATAAGCTGGACAAAGGCTACGGCGTAATATATTGCATCGATTTATTTTGGTAGCATACAACTTTTTGTGTATATATTCAGGAAGAAGCTGTCTCTGAATAGTTGTATTCCCTATACGATCATAACTTCATAACTAGTTGGTACTTGAGCATGAATCAATGACATTAGTAGATAGTTTATCAGAATCCTATAGTTAATGTGTACTATTCGCTTTTCCTTCAGATGTATTTCCATTAATTGAGAGTTATACGTAATAGTGTGGTATCTATTATGATGACTTGCTGAATACAGTAAATAAATAATTTTACTAACAATTACGGTTGTTACATATGGATATTACTTGATTAGAAATGCAACGTAGTATAAAAAAGTTGTAAAATTTAAAAGAAATCGCCCTCAATACAGCCTTCAAATAAAAATTATTTTGAATTTCAATTGCTTTTCTATTTTAATAACATTTAAATACTTTTTGTCCCATATTTTTATATTTTTTGTGAACATAACTATCCTAGAATGTGAATTTATTTTTCTTTTTAAATTTTCAGAACTCTGAATACACTTTTCTTCCCGTGAGAATTGTACTTCTTACTGTAACAAAGGAGAATGACGTTGATTCTGTAGACAACTCTGCATTCTTCACTATTATAAGAAGAAAAATTTTTTTACTATTTTTTAGTCTGCTACCCAAAGTATTTCAATAGGTCAATCAACAAAAAACCCTCAAATAATTCAATTCATCATTCATTTTGTCACGAATGCTTTGCCGCTTCCAGACAAAAGTATGTTATTGTTCATTAAATTTCGTTTCCCTCTCTATGGGTGGCTATCAAAAACCCCTTTTTAAAAAACCTATATTTTCAACTTATTTATGTTCCTCTCCTGACCATCCATCTTTGCCGCCGCCGCCACCAAGCGCGAGTTTGATTAATAGCCAAAACCGTATGATTTTCTTTCCATGCTTCAGAGATTTGTCTTGTAATAATTCATTTTTTGTGTTGGACATGATTGTAAAACAGCGATTAGACAGAAGGCAACAATGACTAGTTGTTGTATCTTGAGGTCATCTGGATCTCTCCTCTTGTGTTCAAAATGGGATACGTGAATCCTGGGTCTGAAGGTGCATACCAACTAACTTTAAAGTTGTCGTGTGATTTTTTGAGTGGCTAACAGTTTCTCTGGATAAGTCGAATCGGGCTATAAATTTTGAAAGAAAAAAATCCTTAAAGAGATGCATGATGCTTTGGTTTTTAATTGGCTAGGGTATATGATTGATTCAGTTTGTTTGTTAGTGCTCCAACTCCTACTCTCGAGTTTTGGTATTGGAATATAAAAACTATAAGGTATAATTATAACAAGAGGTGTTTTATTATGTAATGTATATATTCGTTAAGGTTCTCACTGAAATACTTTAGTGTTATACAAACTCACCAAAATAAAATTATTATTAAGTATCTGATGAGAAAAAAAATTACTTAATTCAGGAATCTAATATATATGTTACGGGTAATGTGATAAATCGGGCATTATTAATAATGCCGGGCAATTCAATGGAATTTATGAATGAAATTTATCAATTTTCCCGCCTCCACTCTGGACATTATTAATAATGCCCAATTAATCACTTTGCCCGTAACACTTATATAAATAATTATACTTAGTGCATATTTTTTCCTCTTCATTTAATTTCACTTACTAATTTAACCTTTGATCTGCTGTGTTAGATAGTTTTCTCTGAAGTAGGTGTCTCTCCATTCTCCTAAGTACTTACAACTCATCCTTTGAGACGTCTAGTTCAAATATAATCTAGAAACATAGTGTCTGCGAATGTTTCAATCGAAAGTTAGGTATTTGGAGGCACGTTTGATACAAACTTGTTCACACGAGAAGAGCAAGCCTGTGTGAAATTGCTTTCACTATAGTGCTTCATGAAAGTTGTTATGTCTTTGACAACTTCCCACGTCTGTAAATGTCTGGACTTCCGAAGACATTTAAAGGGTCAATTTTGAAGTGAAAAGTTTTGAAGTGTTCGTTCTGATGATGGTTTTCAGTTTTGTAGTGGTTTGAGTTAAAAGGTTAATTTTGAGAAGTTTTTTTTAGGGAGAGTGCTGTTATGGCGTAAAAATGTTTTTCCTTATAAAAATGTAAAAGTGTAAGTGTAAAATGTTTCCTCTGTAAAAATGTCTTAACTGGATATTGCAAAACTTACAAATATGCTTTACTATCTCTTAAAACTTTACACGTCTTACTTTGAGGAAACTCTTGTTTCTTTATTAATGGTTCCTGGATAGCTAGTTTCATGGAACGTTTAACACAATGATTTGTTGTTAAGATGTTAGTAAGCAGTTTTTATATTTTTTGAGATTTTTAAATGATTAAACTTTAAACTTATTCAATCCGGAATGATAAAATTAGAGAATTGTTTCTTATCAGCTTACATTATGCTTTACGTTAATGCTTTTATGTTTACGTTTGCTTTACGTTGTAAGTTAATGTTTTATAGTTAAAAAATTTGAAAATTTAATTCCTTAAAATAGTACTTTCTGAGAGAGAATTATCAACCATCCTTTATTCTACTTATGCAGTTGCTAGTACGACTACTTCGCATTAGTTTCAACAAATTATAAATTTTTTTTCGTTTACAGCGTTTCTAAAAACATACAGCTATGGCATTTTTTACATGCACACGTCCCCTGCACAAAATCCTGCTCCTGATACTCTTCATAACTTAATTAAAACTCAAAACAAAGTCAAATCGAACTATAGAATTCCCATAAAAGATGTAGTACAATCCCTTCCCCAATTACCCAACCGCAATCAATATCGATTCCTGTTAATTAAAATCCCTACTTCCCTTCGCAGTCGAGTTGAGAAGACGTCTGTCTTCTTCCAGGAGAAATCCTACCTGATTCCCTGTGAGTAGTAGTCGCAGAGGCGTCACTCTCTGACGGCTTCACTTGAGCGACTTCTCTGGCACCGGTTTTTAAGATGATGGGTGTTATTTCAGAAGTCGGCACCCATTGTTGGATTTGTTAACAGCAGGGGCGGTCTTTTTTCTTTCTTACTGTCGTTTTGTTCTTCTTGAGAGTGGTGGGATCGACATAATTTAAAACCGACAGTTCCGAGGTGGGGTTTTTTTCACTTTTTGGTGAGGTGTCAAGAGGTTTTTTTCGTGATGTGATAAGTTTGATGCCTTTATTTTGAAGATGGAGTTGGTTTGAGGGGATTTGGTTCCTTTTTTTAAATTGTTGAGGTTTTAGTTATGATGATAACAATGGTGTAGGAGGCTAGGCCTTAAATTTTAACCATCCAGAACATACTACTTCTGCTTGAATTTATAAAAAGTATCTTTTATGGTTCCTTTTTTTTCTTACATCATGGAGAACAGTTTAAGACAACAGGCATGAGACAATGTCGTGTATTTTTTTACGGGGGACTTATTCCTTTCTCTCTTATGGAAAGATTTACCGATGGATCTTAGGAGAAAATGCCAACAACTTTTTCAGAACCTTAAATTTCTTTTAATGGTAAATGGTATTTCCCATACAACAAGTGACAGCGTCTCCTTTTCCCAAAGGATCTAGCTAGCCTACAAAGGGATTTCTTGGTCTCTAAATATCGTATAATATTGGCATCTTTTTTTAAAAGTCTCCTAACTGTTTTCTCTCCACTTTCACCTCAAAGTTTCGGAGTCTTCAGCGAGTCTCCAGTCTGTTTGCATCAATACTAACTTAACGAGACAGTATCTAAGGTATGGGAATAGTAATTTTTCGGTAGGTTAATCTCTTGACAGCAAAACTATTAATATCTCTTATTCTGTTCAAAAGCCGTGAGTTAAAAAATAATGGACCTTAAGCACCATTTAAAAAAATGCCAAAAAAAAAAAGAAAAAGGAAAATAACAATCGGCTACCCCTCAACAAGGTCAAACCTTTCAAAAACCCACCAACTGCTTCCCATTCCCTCTGTCACAGAAACAACTACACGCTCTGAAATCAGAGGCTATATTTCATTGGTAATAAACCTCCGCTGCGACTCTTCGCCAAAATAACAACAACCGTTGCTCGAAACAAGCCAGTCTCTGTAATTTCGCAATTCTCTCTTTTTCGCCGTTTATATTTTTTGATGATGATCGGGAGGGGATCGTTCGGAAGCAAGTTGAGTTAACATTCTTTCCACTCGCAAATCGTCTGCTCTCGTGTCCCGAGGCCCCGTGTTTTCCCTTCTAGTTATTTAGTGTTAGTGTTTTGGCAGCGAAAACTGCAAATTGCCCTCGCTCATGAATGGCTCCTCGGGCGATGGTTTATGTGCCGCTGTCTTTCTACCGACCGTTTGTTTTTAGTTGTGGGTTCGGCCCCTTTAATTTCAATCGTTTTTCGCCCCTTTTTTCTTTTCTTTAAGTGGAAAATTTCTATCGGGATCGCTTCTTTTTCGTGTTCATTTCGATTTACTTTTCGTTTTAATCTTCTGTTTCTGCGGTCAGTTCAAGTTGGGTTGTTGATTAATTTTCATTTTTTTCTTGTGTGTGCGCAATTGCCGGGCCTGATTTCTATAACATTCTGTAGGGTGAAGGAAGGCTACAAATTTTGAAGCCTATTATAATTTTTGATAGAATTAATCGTAATTTAAAAACATTCCGTCAAGGTTAATAATTGAACTCCTGAAACACCCTTGTAAAACTTTAAGGCAGTTAAAAATGTGTGTTTGTGAACTTGATTTTACACATATACAGAATATGAAATTTCATTCAAAACCTTTTCCAGTATTTCTATCAATTGAGGTTGAATTAATGGTTTATGAATTAAATAATTTAACTTTTCATACTTTTTAGTTTTTTTATCTGATTCTGTTACCACATTTCGATTCGACAACTCACAATTTTTTCAGTAACTGACTATTACTATTAAAATTTGAAGTCTTGTTGAATCAAAATGTCTTCAATTCATATTGCTATATCCTGCATTACCTTGAAAATTCAGAAATACCACTTAAAATTGGAATTTGTATCCCCTGCCAATATTTGTAAACTTTTAATAATATTTTTAATAAGAATTCTTTTCTTACCATTTACTTATACTATAAAGAAGTTTTTAAGCTTTATGTTTAGTGAAAATATTCATAGAAGTCTAACAAAATTTGCTTTTTCATCGTTCCTGTTTTATTAGAATTCCCCTTATACGAAATCTCCTGAACTCTGAATAAATGATGCATTTCTTCGCCAAGAGAGTTTTCCAGCTTGTTGAGGTATAAACTATTCTCTTTAATGAGAAATCTTCATATATCTTCTTTTTACTTCTCTATCGTGGTTGAAAGCAACCCAAACTAACTAGGTCGGTGTTCAAAGAAAAAGCTGCTTTCAAACCATCCAATTAGGGAACGCAAAAATGGCCGAGGCAGGACTAGTGTTAGTTTGAGGGTATTGCTGGATTAGCCATTCCACGTATTGTCTGGCGGAAAACAAGCTTTGTGTTAAAGTTGTTCAAAACCCCTTTTCTGAAGGGGCGGCTTAAAACTCAATATTCTTTTGGCATTTGTCTTAATTTTTATTTCAAAGTGCGCTTCTACGTTTGAGTGAGTTACTATAAAGAGAATATATCTTTCCATAAAAATACTTTTTTAATCGCTAACTCGGGTTTTCCCATTCAATACCAAGGAAATAATGATGTGTAGCTCCGATATTAAACAAATTCGTGAAAAGAGGGAAAAAGAAATGCCGCATTTTCCCTTTCTCCCCACTTTTTCCCCCTCCCCGTGCTTTGTGTTTCTCTCCAAATAATTAGATAATGCCTTCGCAAATGAATGCTAACATTTCTGTGCATTACGCTCTTAAAGAAACACCACTCGGGTAAGTTGAAAAAAATATATGGAAAAAACAAAGGAAGGAGGAAAGAAAAAAACCGAAAACGGCATCAGTTGGGAGCTTCATAACCTGAGGGATCTTTTTAATGATCTTGTGCGTTGGTTTTCTTCCATTTTTGGAATTCGCGTTATTTAGTTATCTGAGAAAAATTGCGACATGCTTCCTATGGAATATTTTTTAATTGTCTGAATAAAAGTTTCGAAGAGTACGTGAAAGAGCCTTCAGCTACTTAAGAGCGTTTTCTTTTTCCAAAGAGTAATAACTTATTAATTTCATGTAAAAAAATTAAATTCTATTACAAATTAAGCGTTTTGCGTTAGTTTGGGAGCATTTTTTACCTTCAACCTGGAAAGTTCTTGTTTTATTTTAACAATAAAGTTGTTTGAGAAGTAAAACTTTGTTTGCCAAGAGCTTGGAGATACTGGTTTTTAATATCATTTCGGAAAATTTAATTTAACTGGACTAGACCATTTTCTATATTTACAGTTTTTATCGTGCGATAAATATACTAATTTTGTTAAGAATAAAATTTTTAACACCAGACTATAATTTTTTATACAATAGCGATGTTGGTGCAGTAGTTAAAAATATTTCCTTCCCTCTAACCTTGAGCTTCTCGCTCACATATCTCAACGGGTGCTCACACAATCTCAAACTTTCCTTCAAAAATCGAAACAATAAAATTTGTACAACATCAAACTGGAAATCCATACTTCGGCTTATGCTACGACCTTATCTGATTTCTCCTCTTTTTATTTCCCTTCCCTTTATGTCCACCCCTTCCCTATTACTGCCGAAAATCTTCCCGTTTCCATTTCGAATTCACCCTCCTCCTCCCCCCTCGCACGTTCGAAAAAGGGTTCCGAACGAACAAAGCCGGACTTTATTCCTTTTATTTTTCTCTTTGTTTTTAGTTTTTTTGTGCCTTTTTACGAGGACGGATCCTGCATAGGTTTTATTTGCGAATGGTAGGGAGGAGAGAGAATTATCTTTCGATGGGGAGGGAGGGAATGGAAAATTTTCGAACGTTTTTAATAGGCGGGATGGAGTGAGTGGCCCTGCAGGAGCCACGTTGGTGGCCACTTCTGGGACTGTGGAATTTCGCGCAAAAGTCGACGATTTTTTTGTGTTCTGTTTGCGGATCAATTCTGCGGTTTGCGTGGTGGAGAAAATGGAGGGTTTTTGTTAAAAGAAGTGGGTGTTTTTTTCTGTGTGTGTCTTGGTGAAAAGTGCTTGTTACGTCTTGTTTCCAGTGAAGGATGTGTGAGAAGGGAATTTCGGGCTTTGTTTTTTTAGATGGATAAATAGTTTTGCTACCATGCATTCATTAAAAGGGATATTCATCTGAGGGTTAATGTCTGTTTTTTAATGGAGTAGAATTGGAATAATAAAAGTAAGACAGGTTAACTAAGAATTTGAGTTTCCATCATCAATATCATTACTCTGCTTTAAAATGTATTTCAAAAGTAATTTACTTTCTTACAGCTTGTAAAATTAGCTTTAAGTTCTTTGCCAATCAGTTGATTTGAATCATTCAGGCAAACCCAAAAAAGAATCTTGCAAAGCAGTTGTGTAGTACATAATGTCAAAAACTCCTTAATGAAAAAATATATTCTATGGGAATTTTAAGCGTAAATACTACTCACTAATTCTAATTTGATCCAGAAACCTCTCCCTAAGTTTCAAGCTAATCAAAATTTTATCCTAAGTATCACTATGATAAGTCGATTATGAAAATTACCATCAAGTGGCTCATTCACAACTATACTAATTCATTATTAACCAAAACGAAAAGTATCCCTTATAGACAGTTCCTCCATAGAAGCGCTGTGTTTTTTTATGCTTCCAAGCTTTTGGTTATTAGTTTAAAACATTTCAATGACTTTAAATTCAAAAGAAAACATATATATATCTTTAAAAACTATCAATGTCGAACTTGTTTTTCTGGCCAAACGTAGTCTTATATCCCCCTCAGTAAACAGCCACCTGCCTCCCACCAGTTAGCCACATCCCAACAGGATGCCGGCCACTTTCCATCGATGCCAGCCGGTCATTAAGTGGGCGTCGACCGCCGTCGTCTCTGTTCCAATAGACCACCGCCGCACTGGACCTGGCATTCGTGGGAAACAGGTGATCTGTAGCGATGGCTCGGGATTTTTTTGTTAGGATTCGTAAACAGGAAACTTTCTGTTATCTGTCTCATTCACGCCGGTTTCCCCAATTGCTGCTAAAAAAATGATTATTGTATTCCTAACAAGTTTATATTTCAAAAATTTGAGGGTGGGATGCTAAATTATAGGATTTTAGGACCTTGAAGAAATTAGCACAGATTTAATTTTAGATTTGAGGTCATCAACATGCTTAAAAGTAATGGGAGGTAATATCTCCCTATTCTTTTATTTAGACATAAAGGGAGGGATGTCCCCAAAAAGAAATGTCACGTTCCTTCCAAAATACTCCCTCTTGCCCTCCCTGGGTCTTCATCCTAAATATACCCTGTTTGAGACTCACATATTAAGCTTATATTCCTTCCCCATCAATCACAGATATGACACCCCACAAGAAACAATCAACTCCACCCGACAAAGGTAGAAACAAACCCTGGGTGGAACTGGTTCTCCAAAACCGATCCAATCCGAAAGGGAGTCGGAACTGATAAGAACCCCAACGCAATGCATCCATCAAAACCACCCACAAAACAAAAGCCGTTCCGCCCACGCCAACAAGAAAGGCCACCCTTTTGTGTCACCTTCGCCAACAAAGGGCCCTCTATCTCCAGTTACCATAGATCCGATCTTCTCTGGCGATTAAAACCCGGGTTGCGCAATGAAAACGAGGCCTAAACTGCGATTTAATAATGCAAAACTCCCATCTTCCGGAGCCCATTGTGGGCGATAAAAGGCCAATCTGTCTTCATCAATAACCTGGATTCAATGGCGCGACAGGGGGATATCTTGGCGGATGTGTTCGCAGGAAGTTGTGGACACGGCAAGGCTTGTTGATGTTCTTGTGACGGACTTGCTTGTACCGGAGAGAGGTTTTTAATTTGCTTGGTGGGGGAAGATGGTTTTGGAGATTAGCTTGGGAAGAGCCGTGAGATTTGATTGAAAAGGGGTGGAATTGGGTTTTCACATGAGCCTTGGGCGAAGTTAAGGTTCTCCACGTCCGCCAAGTTCTTTACTGAATCCAGTTTATAGTAGTGAACTGTTGAAGTGATTCCTGAACTATGTACTCCACGGCACGGAGTATAGTAAAAATTTATTTATTATTAGGTTTAAGTAATTGTAGAAATTCTTATTACTTTCCCTTATATTGGTAGGTCTTATTACTTTCCCTTGGTTGTAGAGATTCATTAAAAACATTGTTTAAGAAGTTAGACGATTTACAAGAATTAGCTAATCTCTTCATTAGAGAGAACTGCTAGTAGGTTAACTTCTGCATGAGAGCCTTAAAGGTATTATCTTTTATTTGCTATGTAACATATTTAATTAAGCAGCATTTTTCCTAATTAATTATTTTAAAAGATGGATACTAAACTAAAGCATGCAGACTGACGAAAACAGCAAAATCGCTATTGTAAGAAAAATAAAGTTGTACCGTGTGTAATTCTAATTAGATTTCGTTTCCATTGTTTCAAATGAAAGATCATAACTTTAAATAATTCACTCGTTAAACTTAACAACGTTGATAGTAGCGCTTCAAAGTGTTAACTAAGTCAGAATTTGTTTTTCTCTGAAACGTTTGTAGAACATCTCAATCTCCATCATCCATAAATACCTGTCAAAATCACCGTCTAGTCCATTTATAACCGTCCCCCCTTACCCAAACTAATTTTTAAACTAAATCATTATTCAAACACAAAAAATACATCTTCACTAATTCATACAAGTCTCCAAATCAGTTCAACATCAATCATCATACGTATCCACTTAAAATTCAAAAATTTAGATACCATCCCATCATAACGTGTCTGGCAAGTGCCCTATCGAGTCGGACTAAAAACCTCGATGACCTTTCAAACAAGACTTCTCCTTGCAGAAAGACACGCATTCGGTTCTGAAGAAGAAGAAAAAAAGACCCTTGCTTGTAGTAATTAATTGCTCCCAAAACCCGAAAATTAAGTCATTTATCACTGAGAACTACGCACTCGTATTCCGTGGATAACCCACAACTTCAATTAAAGTTATCGATCTCCACTCTCTCCTGTTTTGCACTTAGGACGCAATTAAAAACCCATAATCAGTAACTCTAATTGCCGAAGATGACTAACTAGCGTTGTTAGGTTTTTAAAACAAATTAAAACTTCGTGTGCCCAAGGTGGAGGTCGATTGAGATTTGAGACTGGCCTTTCCTCCCGTGGTTTTGTAAGTTTTTAATATGGTTGTTGTGGTGAAAGTGGGTTTTAAAAAAATAATGATAAAACACTGGTTTCTTAATGATGTTTTCACACATTCATTCTTTTTTTAATTATGTATTATTTGTAGTAACAACACAACATTTCTTGATTTTTGTCCATCTATCCCTCAATACTTTAAAGCTATAGAGGATTCAGAATGTTAGAGAGATGTTTCGGTTTTATCTGATCAATGTTGCTAAAATGTATTGTTTCTTCTTATGTCGTACATTTCAAATGTTCTTTTTCTAATCTTATACAATCTCCTTATAACTTTATCTAGGGCTAGATTTCTAAAAAAAGGGTACCGGGACGGTAAAATTATTGGTATTAAAACTGAAAAAGTGTAGACTTTTTAAAACCTAAACTTAAGCATTTGTTTTCTAATTTAAATTTATAAAATAAATTCAAATGTGTTGTACTAGATTAGGAAGAGTGTCCTAACTTAATTATCGTATAAGATGAACTCTTTACACACCTTTTTTATACAGTGGGTTATACTTTTTTTCCAACAGGGTGCCTCTTGTAGGAGGCGGGACGGTGAATGAACCATTAGTATTGTATATTTTGCCAATTTAAGAAATATAATGCGTAGTTAAAGTCCTTAAATGGTAGAATTTAAGATTTCGCAAATTTTCTTTACAAATTTGCCCATGATTTGGCAAATCTGGTTCAAATAAAAAGAATCAACACCAGGAGCGGATTGCGGGTAGTTTAAATGGGGGTTCACAATCATGTTTTAAAAGAAATATTAAGTAACAACCTTACAATTAAATCACAAATATTGTTATATGCAAAAAAGATAAAAATGCATTTAAAATGTTTTTTTTAATTTGAAATATCTTTTTTATATTTTGTTTGTTAGGATTCTTACTGTTATGAACTTAATCTGAAAATAAGTCTGACAAGTTGAGCTCTAAGTACAAAAAGGGGGGTCTGGGGGTTCTCCCCCAGAAATGTTTTTGAAATTTGTTAGTAAAAACAGGGTTTAATTCATTTTAGGACTTTTTTTCGTACATAGAAAGGTATCCGCTGGCCTGATGAATGGGTCTCGCGGGCCTTAGTTTTTTTCCGAAAAAGAGGTTCCGGAACGCCGTTCCGGCTGAAATCGAGCCCTGACTTTATCGCTTTTCTTTATAGCTAAAAACTTGTGACTTGAAAAACTAAAAACTTTTGTGTTGACCGTATAACTTTCACCTACTATAAATACAAAAAAAATTTAGTTTAAATATTTGTCACTGGGGGGTGCAGAAAATGTTCCAGATCCCAGAATTTCACCAGAACACAATTTTTTCCAAAATTTCCCCAAAAAATGTCGCTGTATTTTCTTCAAAATAATGTTCCCATAAAGACAAAAACAAGAACCCGATTTTTAATAAAATCACCACTCCCATCATACTTTGTTTTTCCTACATATCAGTCAAAAGGAAAAGCCAACTCAACCAAAGAAACTCGTTTTTTCTGCGTAGATCCGTAGTTTTCCGCTATACACCAGCAAATCCGTAGTTTTTACTCAACTTCTGTAGAATTTGGAGGGCATGATATTGTCAGCAGCCAAAATTCTAGTTACTAATAATTAGATTTGTAAGGTTTTTTTCTGTATAAACTGGTAAAAATTTCCCCACAACTGCCTGAATTTCCCCCGAACGGCGTTCGGACATGTTCTTCACCCCTGATTTGTCATAGCTGTGGTGTGGATAAAAAAAACTCATACCTTCCTCTCTTTGTAGAACTATCATTACTTAAAAAACAAAGTACGGTTGGTTTGAAGTACAGGAAATTATTTAAAATTTGTTTTGTTGGATTTGGCAATCTATGAAAGGGAATGAAATTGACTTGAATGAATTGAAGGGAATTGACTCCTTGAGTGATGAGTTATCATCGCTTCTCATTCTAACTAACGTTTTCCCATCCCTATTTACTAGTCTGTAGGTCGTTTTTTCATTATTAGTACATATTGTGAATGGAAGAAAAGAAAATATTATCTTATCCTTCGCAGAAAAAGGGATTGGAAATAGAGAATCCAATGAAATTAAACTCAATAGTGCAATGAAAAAATTATTATGCCTTACAACATAAAAAATATACCAAAGAAATCTTACCAAGTAATACCACCTCTTTAGTGTTCCAATGGAATAAATATCACCAGGTGTTACTGAGAAAGTCCAGACTACCAGCAAATTTATCTATCCCCGGATAACACTTCGCGGTATCATTTTCTAATCTGCGATCCCGGGCTAACGATGTATCTGGTCGCAGAAAACTCAGTCACCACTGCCACCAAAACAACAAAAAACAGACTCGTTCGAGAATATGAAGAAAAAAAAATCCCCTTCTAATGATTAGGGCATCCATTCGAATGCCATTCGAAGTTATCAAAAGTGTAGCTAGCGAACCACGAGAAAGTGATTTACAACTCGCCAAGGTAAAGCAGAGAAAAAAAGTGTCAGGGTTAATGATGTCCTATGGGCTGGTGAAAGTTTGCCGCAAGTTTATGCTTTCCTTATTTTTTCTCCAGCTTTTTTTTTTCATCTCCAATTTTTTTCTTCTGTTGTGCTGTGTCTGATAACGAGGTGCCAAAGCTTAGTGTCTTGTTTTTCTGACGCCTGACATTTTTAATGAGAGGACTTGATGCCGCAGCTTCAAACGAGAAGGGAATTGGGGGAGATATATTTCTGGAAGAAGGAGGGCTCGCTATTTCGGATTTGGATTCTTTTTTTCTTGTTCTTGGAGGAATATAATCCCGAAATTGAATAAAGCGTTTCACGCTGTGGTCGTGGGAATTCGGTAGGTTGTATGGTCTTGCTTTTTGTATTTCAGAAAATTTTCTTGAATTGTTTAATTGTGGCATGTAGAAATTATTAACCAATATCGTCCTCTGAAATTTTTTATGGCTAAGCCACTGAACCGTACTGTTTTAAGATAACTAATTGAAAGTTGATAGTTGACATATTTATAAAAAAAAGTTCCTACTAATCGATGGAAATCTAAACGGGGAAGCTTTTATCAAAGAGGCTAGCAACTTAACAAAATAAGCATATTTTCATGTCAGTTTATTTCTCAATTAAAATTTGGAAGTAAATAAGAGGGAAATCATTTTAATAAAAACATAAATTAATACTTTTCCAGCTCTCAGGGAGAGTTCTCACCCCACTTCTTAGTGTTAATTTAAAATTTTTTCGAATGACATGAATTATGCCTTATATTTAAATAATTTAATCATAATAAATAATTTGTTTAAGCATGTTGTTAGCTTTATAATGATCTTCCTCCTTTACTCTCTATCTGATTATTACTCTCTATTCTCTCTTCACTTGACAGCTTTTAATAATCCACCATAAACCTATCTACTAGATAAATTTCAGTTCATAACTATATTAGGACGCGACAAACTATTAGATATTTGATAAGTTAATTTGTTCAACAATTACCACCGTCTATAGGCAGAGAATGTTAGTTTAATTCATTAACTCTAATTGAGATGGTTATATCAATTAGCTTGCTTAAATAAGCGATTATTGCTTAAAAAGTACAAATATGGATACGTGAACTTGTCAAGTATTTCTTAGAATTTTTCAAGACATCTCGTAGGGCAGGTTACCCGCTCTGGTTTACTTAACAACAACAACAACAACAACAGGCCTCAGCTGCCAGCTAACCCGCGGAGCGGGTTTATAGCCTCTTAGTGGCAGCCGAGGATGAAAATCCTCCAACCAGCGAGCCCCCAACCAGGGCAGCAGGCCCAGAAGGTCAGACGGCATTTTGTAAAACTTAAAGCATGTTACATTTTTTTCCCTTTTTCCCTTCTTTTTTTTTTTTTGCCGTTCCGTCGGTAATCACATACACAAAACATTAATACAATATTAAAAGTTAAAAAAAAAAAAACTATAGCAGTGTACCACTATGTAAAATATCTCAAAATACACTCCCCCAAAATATGCAATTTCTAAATTTAAAAATTTTAAAATCTATTGTAATGTCACCATAGTGTTCCTTATCTTATGATTCATTAAACACAGTTAGTCTCCCTTAAAATACCATAACAATATCTGAGAGTTTAAAAAAGAAAAAAAAAAATCTATATCAGTGTCTCCACTATGTAAAATATCTTTAAAATTGACTAAAACACATTTCGTCTCCTTTAAAATATATTTTTACAATGTTTAAAAGTTTTAAAGTCTATAGCAGTGTCTCCACTGTGTAATATATCTTAAAATTGAGCTAAACACAGTTAGTTTGCCTAAAAATTAATTTTTACCATATTTAAAAGTTCAAATAATCTATAGCAGTATCGCCACTGTGTAAAGGTATCCCAATATTCAATCAAAGCCTAAAAAAAAAATTCTAAAGTTCAATTAAAACACTGTTAATTCCTCAGTTAAATATTATTACAATACTTAAAAGTTTAAAAGTCTAAAGCAGTGTCACCACAAATGAATAAGTGCCATTAAGCAAATTGTAAATCTTTCTTGTCAGCTCCCTGTACTTGTTGCTTCTGTTGATTCTTCTAAAGTAGGTTGCCAAATCCTCCATCTCCCTTGGTCTTATGGAATCACCTGAGAAGCTGCAGGATTCCTGTAGAAAGTGTTGTGGTGACCCTAGCTTTCCACAGGTACATCTGTCCGTATCCAGTTTGTTAATCTTCTTAAGAAAAGTGGGGAAGCTCCCATGGCCAGTTATAAAATACATCAGCACCCTATCTCCCATGAAAGGGGAGAAGCCTACTTTAGGGATAACGTCAAATGTGGATCTTCCCTTTTCGCTCATGTTCCAGTCCCTTTGCCAGTTTGTAAGCAGCTTGTTTTTGGAGTAGGCCGTAAAGTAACTCATCGGTAGTGGCATCACTGTCGGAGTATCCACCGCCCCAGCTGCCATCTTGGCCACCATGTCTGCTACCTCATTACCTAAGTTTCCTTCATGGGCCTTGACCCAGCTTATTTTTACTGGTATTTTCAATTTACCCACACTATTCAGAATGTCATTAACTATTCTTGATTTCGGGTAGGTATTTTTCAAAGCCATTATAGTTGACATGCTGTCGGTGTATATCAGTATTTCTTCGTATTTATGGTTTTCCCTGTTCTGGAGGCATCTCAGGATGGCCAAGGCCTCCGCTTGAAACACCGAGTTTTCCTTTCGAAGTGTCTCCATTTTAGTTGATATTTCTCTCCTTCCATCCGTGGCCAATATTCCAAGTCCTACCCCCGTGTCGGTTTTACTTCCATCTGTATAGTAGGCTATGGCGTTGTTTCGTGGTTCTTCGTCCTTCCCCGTCACCCTCAGCACCAGGTTCATTGGGTAATCCGCCGGCGATCTCTCAGTCTTTTTCGTCTTTGCCTCGAAGTCACCTCTACCAAGGTACTGACCATTCACATAGATTGAGTGTCCCCCTACCCTCATATCGAACTTCTCGCATTCCACCTCCGCAAAGCGATTTATTGGTGGCACTCCCGCCAATACCGACAGGGCATCGTTCGAGACCGACCTGTAGCATCTGAGTGCCTTAACCAGGAAGGTCCTCTGTATTGACTCGAGCTTTCTTTTCGCATGGACGTTAGTTTTTCCATACCAGGCTCCCACCGCATACATGAGTTTTGGCCTGACCACTGCTTTATACCATGTCACCATCATTTCCGATGGTACCCCCCAGTATTTAGAGGATACTCTACTCAGTCCCGAGGTCAGGGCTGCTATCCCTTCCCTCATTCTCTCGACATGAGGTATGAATGATCTCCTACAGTCCAGCGTTATCCCTAGATATTTTGCTGTTGGGCTCACCCGTATTTTTTTGTTACCAAGTTTGAAAATGGGTGGTCTTTTTGATACGTCTTTTCCAAATATGAGGGCCGTTGTCTTCTCGACTGATATCTTAAGTTTATATTTTTTGCTGATTGAGCCAAATTTTTCGGCCAGTCTGTTAACTTCTGATTCCATCGTTCTTCTTGACGCCGCCCTCTATAACACTGAGAGACGTCTGACATGACCAAAAAATAGAAAAACCGAAACAATGCCATGTCCTTATCGATAGCCAGCCAGAAGACTCGGAAGCTTTTCCCTTTAATTGCTCCGACAAATTCCTGCCGTCAGTTTTTAACAATGTAGCGGAAAAAGCCAAGAGAGATGAAGAAGACGTCAAATTCGCTCAAGGGGGACTTGTTCTCTTGGGGGGGGAGACCGCGCTTTTAATCCCTCATTGCGAAAAGAAGACAAGGTAGACAGCGGCACTTGAGTTAAAAGTTGCTCAGAACCTGGCTAATCCTATTTGGGTACAATGGCTTTTTTTTGCCCTCTTATAGATCAGAAATGTCAGACTTGAAAAAAAAACCCGAATGTCCAAAAGTCGCTGTTGTTGGAGAGAATTAAGTAACTCGTTGATTCTTCTGGATGTTGTGTGCGTGAGAAGATAGAAATAATTTTGACGGGGGGGAGTTTTGAAAAGATTCTAATTTGTTATCTTTTGAGGGATGTTTTTTAGTCACGTTTTAATGTACGGTTTGTCATATATTTGTCTTAAGATTAACGTTATCTTTTTCATTTATTTTACTTTTTTTTCATTATCCCCTGGCCAATGATGTTCTTTGAACGTATACATGTCCTTTATTTTTATACTTGCTGGTTGTTTTAATTATTTTCTTTTATCTGAAAGGAGCAAGTTTCGGAGCAGATTGTATTTTTATTCCATCTTTTCAATAAAAATGTTTTGTGAAAAGACGTAGTATTCTGTGAATATGTTGGAATTTTTAAAAATACATCAGTATAAAAATGTTAATATAGCTCTGAATTCCTAAAAAATTTTGTTCTTCTAAGAAACGTTTATTTTCCTTGTCAGTTTGTTAAATCTATAACGTTTCTCTTTAATTCTAATCACTAAAATATTATACCTGAAAATTTAAATTTTAATATATGTTTTAACTTGATATTAAGATCACATTCTGAATCAATTTAAGATTACCGAATACACCGACTGTCTCCAAATATCCCCGGCAGCTTATCAAACAAAAGAAAGATTTGTTTTCATACTTAATCTGTTCCGCTAACACCACAGAAATAAAACCATTTCTCCTCAAACCAAACCATGAAACAATCCCATAAGGGAATTTCCACGCTCAACTATCAAATTTCACCAGACCCTCATGATTCACACCGTCTTATAAAAAATCAACGCGGGGCAGCAAAAGAAACCGTTCCAGGCAATAAATACACATCAGAGACGTGTCAGCCCCCGAACGTGTAAAAAAGGCACCGGGGTCACTATGGTAAGAAAACGCACAAAACAATTACACAGCTCATTTCTTTGGGGCCCTGAGCCATTATGGCATTTGCTCAGCGCATGCGCAGTTGACCTGCGACTTACACGCTCTTCTTCTCTATTAACTTCGCGCCATTTTCTTGACATCCGTATCTTGCGATCCATTTTCTTTCTCCACCCCTCATCGTTTGGGGTTTTATATTTGTTTTTTACGTTGACTCATCACTTGGATCATCTAGTTGTTTTAATAGCTTCGGAAAATAGATTTCGGATTTTTCTCCCCTCCAGAGTCTTAGATTTAACTTTTTTCTTGGGAGGTTTAAGTGGGATTTGGATGGTCTTTTAATAATGTGAGAGTTTATGGGGTTTGATTTGGTGGTTGTTAGAGTGGATATGCTTTGGCGAACTCGTTGAGTAGCTTTATATCCAATCCGGGTCTCTATTCATCAAATTTTTTATACTTAAAAATGGTTTATTTCTAATTTTAGGTATGAATTATTTTTTGGTACAAATATTCACCACCATCATTATAGAATATTTCATTCATTTTTTCTATGTAAAGATTATTTTGGAATTTAACATTTGTAAAGGTTTTATAAAGTGTTTATGAATTTAACTACGATGACGATGAACGTGCTCTCCCCACTTAAAAAAGGTGCATTGATATTATGGTTTGAGTTTGTTTTGTGCATATGATTAATCTTTTTACTTAATTAGTTTAACTAAACTCCTGTAAAAAAGTACTAGTAGCAGGAGAAAAACTAAACAACGAAAGGAAAATAAACTAGACTAGTAGATGAAAAGAAATGACTTCAACTTGTTCTGAAAAGGAAAAGAGAAAATTATTGTACCATTTTTAATTTAGAGTGAAAAGATGTTTTGAATAAATAGACGTATTTTTGTAAATGTTTTCGTTAAGACGTTACAGTCTTATATTATTAAATGAGCTAAATAATCAGAAACTTTATAATACTTAAATTCAAACCGTAAGCAGTTCTTAATTGAAACTTCTGAAAAATGTTGTCTATTCTTTCTATAAAACGTACGAAAAAAAGTTATTATGAATCCCCATTGAAAAATTTCCTAAATTGCATCACACCATAGCACACACAAGCAAATAAATCTTCCCATAACAACCCGGAAAAACCTTACATTCTCCACTCCATACACACACAGCAACCTTTTCTCCCCCCCAAAAAAGCCTCAATGTCACCCATCTGACCATTGTTTCTGAACACAATACCCGCATTCACTTAAAACAAAAATATTCCACGCACCATCCGAAAACTCATATGACATCTACCGACACATCAACCCAACTTGCACATACCTGAAAATACCAAGAGCCTTGAGCCACGGATTGTTTTCCAAACTGTTCGATTTTCTTTTGTTCCCTGCCCCCCCCCCTTTAGCCTGCCGATTACCTTTCATCGTGAGATTCTCATGTGTCATTAGTTCGCAAATAACAGCCTCTGGAGAACTGTGTTAGCTCCCCCTTGTCACCGTTGGGAGAAGTACCCTGAAGCTCTGTGCTTTTTGTTTCTATTATTTCTGATGGTTTGAGGGAATAGGGAGAAGATACTGCCATGGCAGTTGGGGTTTGTAACGGTAACTGTATTGCATGATTTTGCTTTGTACACTCGGGATTTTTCTAAAAATTTTGGTAAATCTCAAAATTATCCATGAATTCCTCTTTTAGACCACTGTTTCTCAACCTGTGGTCCATGGGAGGATTGCAAGTTTCATTTATTTAATAAAGTATGTAGTGATCTTAGGGTATGAAATGGTTGATAATCCCTAGTCCTAGTCTAAATTATGCGTTACTTCGATGTGTGGCCTTTGGGAGGCTTTCAGGTTTTATTTATTATGTTAAGAGGTATTTAGTGGTACGTGGATAATGAAAAGTTGGGAATTACTGCTTAAGAATACGAACATTCAAAGTACATTCTATTTTTAGCAATACTTTTATTTTTAACGTTTGAACTGGCATGTAGCAGAAAAGGATTTTACTGGCGGAATATTTTATCAACGTTAATATTATCACTGTATATTAAAAATTTATGCAGCAAACATGAAAATACAGTTTATTATCTTTTTATTACTTTAAAATTAATCACTATCTGTTCTTATCCTAATTTATTTTAGAAAAGTAAGTGTTTTTATGCCATGTCAGACGTCAATTTAAGCCAGGCCAAGTGTAACACCGAGCGCATAAAAATGCGTTTTAAAAATTATAGTTTGTAAATAGGAATTTAAATTCACATTTTATCTATCTGACTATCTTAATTACCAGCTTACAGTTCGTAAAAACGAATTTTGACTGCATTTCTGGGGAAAAGTCGAAATTTCCCCAACGGCGCTATTGTCACCCACCACAATTCCCAGGTACTCCAAGAAAAAGGTGAAGTCATCGGGTCACTCAGATTTTTTTCCCTTCAACTGACTTTCTTTTAGCAGTGGTGGTGTCTCAGGAGAAATGGTTGCTCCCGTAGTGAAATGCATCTGCGTTGACAGTTGGGCCCGAACCGAAGAATGTCGGGTTTTTTTTGCGCCGTTGTGAGGAAAGCAAATGCTCGAGATTCTTCCTGAAGATGGTTGGTGGGTCATTTGTTACAATGACTTCTGAGGGGAGATTATATCTCAGTGAGAAGTCTCTAAAAATTATCACTTCTCATCCTTGTCATTTGTTATGGGATTAGTACGATGATATCCTTGTAGTATTAGTGCCACGTTCTATCCTCACTTTCACAATCTCTTTCGATTCTGTGAGGGAGATCAAGCCTGGAAATGTTTGGGACTAACTGTGACGAAATGATTAATATGGGATTGCACACCCGGTATTAAAATTGGAATTTCATGAATATTACTATAAGCTGTAATATTATGCAGTGAAACTATTAATAAGGGGATTTTCAATCTATTTCGAAATAAGTCATAAATCCTTGTATATAGAGACGGAATATTCGCGCATCTTCCAAGTAAGGGGAACATCTGAGGAAAAAGGATTTGTGATGTATGAATTTTAATGAATTTCTCAATTGGTGGTTATACAAGTTTACCTTTATGTTCAAGAATGGATAGGTGTGAAGCAATTATTCGAATGTGTTATAATGATGCATTATTTTATAACTTAGCATTGGGAATTTAAGTTGGTGTAATAAGGTGTAGTGTTTTGTTTTAATTACTTATTCAAATTCATTTAATATTTGTGCTATAAAAACTTGTTAGAAAGTGATTACGTCATTCCTATATTATTGATGTGATGTAATCAATGCATTTATGAATTTATGCATGTATTTAATTTCTAGATTGGTAAAAGGTCTGAGGGTGTAAATATTGTTTTATCCTGACGTCCTTCCTCTGAATCTACTAGAATGAACGAAGGTGTTTTCTCAATCTACTGTCATGAGTTGCTATATTACCTCTTAAATTAAAACACAATTTAGAATTGAGGTCTACTGATCTTTAAGAAAAATATCTAGTTTGCTGTGAAACAGCTAAATTTGTAGCTTATCTTCCACAGTGCAAATGCCTCTTTTTTAGAGTACATTCATTAACTTATCCGATTTCGATAAACAATATCTTACACAGTGTTTCCCAAAGTGGGCGGGTAATACGCTATTTAAATTAATGACGAAGGTATGATACTCAACAACCATAACATGCAATTTATCATATAAACGCTCCATCTCTTGTACGAGTTCACGTTGATAACATCCAACCACCTCTCTTGCTATGGTTCCAATTTGCATACACCCGAATGACGAGTTAGATATAACGACTTCTCTCCCTCTCATATCTCCAAAAACCATTCCTCCAGTTGAAATCGTAATATTCAAAAACAGCATTTCTTCTTATTAAACTTAACAAGCTCACAGGTTCTCCGCCTGCTCTTGACCTAACCGAAGTGCTCGCTGAGGAGGAGATAGTTCTGAGGATAAGGAGCTATCTCTGGAACATGCCTATTCAATATTTCAGCGTCCGTGCGCGAATTTCGGAAAATGTAATGATAAGAAAACAAACATTAATCTTAATGGAATTCCTGGGCCGTCTTACCTTATGCTTATCACCTGGGTTGAGGTTACTTCATTTGGCCTTTTATCTCCGCTCTTTTGTTGTTCTTTCGGTTAATGCACTGCTCTTGTTTCAACACATGCGAGTCGATAACTTTTTCTTGAGGAATGTTGTAGTGTCAGTTATCTAATGATGGATAAATAATTTTCTGGGTTCGGCTCTAACATGGAGGCTTTTTTATTCCTCTTGTTCTTGAAAATATACACGTTTGTTAAATATTTTTAGATCCGCTATCTGTGTACTAAAGGATTTGTTGTATATATAGAAAAAACTGTCAGATTGTAAAAAAAAATATTTTCATTAGTTTATCTTTGATACTTTGTTAAAAAGGTTATCAGTTCTTTTTAGTGTATTATATTTGGTTATAAGTTTAAGTAACTAAAATCTCAATTTCAAACGAAGTTTGTAGTATGGAAACCCCCTTTTTAGTAAATATCATTTAGAGTAAGAAATCCTTTAAAAGTAGTGATGGAGTACGTGCATATAAGGTTATTAAACCTTTATAACGACAATGATTGTTTTAGTTCTAATGATAAATAATCGTTTGTAGTGTTTTGTACTAAACTAGAGGATAACTCGCCACACAGTTTTCAATGCTTAGACCTCCTGACTTATTTTAAAATCGCAAAAACTGATAATTCACTTGAGGAAATTGTCAATACATTAGAGTTCTTTTCTAGAGATATAACCGATTTGAAATGCACATTGGATCATTTGGTACCTTTTCCCCCAGCTGTTCTCTATTAATTGTTGGTTGTGAAGGCAACAGTTCTATCAATTCAAACGTCACCATCTAGTTAGTTAACACCTTTTTAATTCCTTATTAGCCATTTTCCTTCAGATTGCAACCAGCTTCGAAGGCATCTAACATCGGGTTGACAACATTATCCTTAATTCCCAACACGACATGCATACCACACGTCTTCAATTTCGTCCCTTCCCATTACTTTTAACAAGCCTCTTTCCATTTACCCCTTTCCATTATTATTACCTTTAACAAGCCCAATCAGGTCCCGACCAAAGCCCTCAAAACGCCGCCAACACACGTCGCAAGTTGCATATCTCGCCAACAATAAGCCCTTAACCAGGATCAAATTTTTAATGAACCCCTTTTCATTGGAAATGGAAGATCCCGTCCATTAAAATTCCCGAGACCGCATTCTTTCGTCCACAGGGGCTCTAATTGAGAGGGCGCTGCGTTCGGTTGACAGGAGGGAGGGGGTCGACCTTCCTTTCGCAGGGACGATTAATATCGCACAATTAAAATTCCCTCTCCGCAATCAGAGCCTCCCGAATAATTAAATGTCAATTGTGTCACAAAGCTGTTAATTGAATTCGGACGCCCCCAGCGATGACATCTGTGGTGGGGTTTCTTTGCGGGGGCGGTCCATTTGCTGATGGGGTGGGGGAGGTTGGATGGGTTGAGCGGGGTTTATTATGGAGAGAGCGGGGTTTATTATGTTCTTGTTTTCAGTTGGATGTTGTTGATTTGTTTTTTTATTTGTAGTAAGTTCATCTTGATGTATGAAATAAAAAGGTCTTGACTTGACTCTCGTCATAATATTACCTAGCAAGGGTGTATAATATGAATGAGTTGTTCATAATGGAAGTAGCGTCAGTTCAAAATTACAAAATGTATGGCTCAAAATTACGCTTTTCTTTTATGACCAGCTCATATTTTGTCTAATTTCAGTTAAGAGCGAAAAGTAAAATATCTGAAAAGACAGGTATTTTTAATTCTAAACTACAAAAGGATATTGCTATTTTAAATTCATCACTTAAATTGATTATACACAGAAGAACACCCAAATTTTGCAGCCTTCATTCATGACAGTGTATACAATGGATAGTTAGTTATACATCCTGATACAATTTTAAATGGACCATCTGCAATCAATGACTCATACAGTTTTTGCTCCTCTCTCCTTTATACATTCCTTCAAATAGAAACGCCCTTTCATCAGATGTATCGGTTACTTTGCATCCACCTCAATTATTATAATGTTGCTAGTTTTGAATGCACATTCCATCTAAAATAAAAATCGTATCCCTGTATCCAATTTGCTGCCTGCCATCATCTTGCAAATATTTACACTTCGAATGACTATCATTTCACGGATGAACTGAATACAATCTGAAGCACTCAATTTTTTCTACACTGAAGTTGAATCGCGTTAGGTGTAACAAAAGACAGCCCTTTTTTATCCATCTCAGAATAAATTAAGTTTCTTTTTTTTTTAAATAAGCAGATCAACTTTCCTGGGGAGACTCCACCACATGAAATCGTCCCGATACGATCTCCCCATTCACACTTCCCAATCCAGCCGAAGACGTCTCAATTTCGTCCTAATCTCGCCAAGCCAACCAACGCCCTGCCATGCAATCTCGTTTCCTTTCTTTCAAAAATGAAAACAAAAAAAAACCCTTCCAACAATGACCAACCTTTAAGAACAGATCAGAGGCCGTCAATAAACCTCTTCAACAGCAACAACAGGAGCAGCAAAACATGGCCGTCCGAACGGTCCCTTCTTCTTTTGCCATTGAACGAGATGATCGCCAGGGAAAATACATTTATCTCAATTGGACTTTGGTAAGGGTCTGCCTACACTTTAGCGACTAATGTTGCGCGACCCATTAAGATCTTGTTCAATTGGTTTAAAGTTGTTGATTAGGACCATGCCACCTACCATTTCCCGCAGGTTTTGCTTTTGTTCTCACCGAAACTATAATTATACTCATCTACTAATGCTTCGCCCCTCAAGCCCCCATCTTTCTTCCCTCCCCTTGATAAGGATCTTAATGATTTCCGCAACAAGAGTCGCTCCAGTGTGATCAGACCCGAAGAAGACGAGGATCGTGATGTTTCCCCCTTGTCATAATTGTTATTCGCGCGTTCTTGAAATGGCCCGAAAAGGAGCTAAATCCGAGTTGAGGTGAGTTGTTTTGTTGCTGCCGTTGAAAGAATTTTTTTTTGT
Source organism: Tetragnatha versicolor (assembly GCA_024610705.1). NCBI lineage: Eukaryota > Metazoa > Arthropoda > Arachnida > Araneae > Tetragnathidae > Tetragnatha > Tetragnatha versicolor. Next base: position 30,438,475 of record JANDEH010000002.1, on the reverse strand, counting down.
CTAGTTTCATCTGGTGTCGGTGATAGCACAATGCAATGTGTTTGATAGATAGTGGCAATTTTTAGAACCTCAATTTCCCACTGGAGTATTGCTGTTTGTTCTTTTTTATTGTCTGTTACGAATTGAAAAATAGAAAGTAATCCGGATGCGGGAGGTTTTCTTTCTTTTTCTCTCGCCTGGGTTTGAGGATTTGAAGGCAAGGGTGTTGTTTTGCTTTTTTTAATTATTGAAATTTTTTCCACCTCGTGAATGCTGCGCGTCTTCGTTGTTAAATGGTGCAATTTGAAGAATCAGCTGCTGCTGTAGTTTTTATAGGAGGTAATTTTTGGAACGATTTTTCATCGTTCTAACGATTTGTGGAATTGTTTTTTGTTTTCCAGGTGCCTCTTTAAATGGAGAGAAGTGTTTTATAGCAACTAGTCACGAGCCAAATTATGTAAGGAAAAGATTTTTCAAGAGCCTCTAACTACATTCTCATTCTATCCATTGCTACCTTTTAAGAAATTATAGCTTAGTATTCTCAGCTAGTTACATTTCTAACCCACTCTGTTGGATTCTCATTACCATTGTATGTTATCCTGGGGTTAAATTCCTTTAACTTACAGTTGTCTAGTTCTTTTAACAAAGAGATCTAGTTGTTCCATAAGTTCTGTTACTTTTTACGAAGTTTTGTCTTTGAAAATTTTTTATGAAAAACTGATAATAGGTGGAGATTTCAAACAAAAGGGATTTTGATATATGTATATTTATGAACATAATGTGGGAATTTGGTAGTTCTCGGGATATTATTTCTTTTCAAAATGGCGGTTTGAAAAAAAGACCAAAAACGACGATTTTCTCGTGATTTCTTTCTTTTGTTTTAAAAACTAGGAAGAACGCATAATTCATGGCTAAAAAAAGTTTTACTGTACATTTGAAATGTTTAGATTACGATGTCATAGTTTCAAGATGATTCGATAAGTTTAAGGGGACTCGGTACCAAAAAAAATAAATTTTTTATTTTTCAGGTTTTTTTTTAGTTTTAGGTATTAAATTATCTGTTACCATTATTTAGTTGAATATTAATCACAAAAAGTTTAAAAAAAAAATTATTTTTTTAAATATTTAAAAAAAACAACAAAATTTTCAAAAATTTCACTCAATTTCGAAACGCTACTCCTCACTCATTTTTCACTTTTTTTACTAGCTTTTTTCATTTTTATGTACAATATGATCTGTACTATAATTCTATGTTGAGACATTTTGGATATTTAGATTAGTTTTTGAGAAAAAAAAATTCTCGTCGATTCCCATTCAAAAACGTGAAAATGCCATGATTTTTTCCCAATTACGCACAATAAAAAAATTTCTGGACCAAAATCATCAAATTTTGAGACATACTTTTGATAAAATTACCCTATTGAATGTAAATACCAAATTTTATAACATTTGGTACAGTAGAAAAAAAGCCTTAGGGATTTGTACATTATAAAAACATGTTTTGAGAAAATCCAATTTAAACATTAAAAAACACTGAAACCAATATTAAACTTTGATATATCAACCTAAATATTTTTTCACTGTTAGTCATGACACTCATCAACATAATATACACATTTTTGCAATGAATTTCTGTAGTTTAAATGATATGGAGGGGAAAATATGTAAACAAAACAACATAAAATTTTCATCAAAAACCCGATTTTAGAACGGAATGCGTAAATAGTGTCAAACTCTTAATTGTTAACTTAATTATAATTAATATCTAAATTGGTGTTAATATGATAATATGCAATTGTAAAAATACCATAAAAAGCAGTTAAATAAAAAAACTTTGGTACTTATCTTAAAATTCTCCGGCTTTGTACGTGACTCCTTCCGCTTTTTTGAATTGCTTCTCTCGTCGTTTTATGGCCATCGACACCAACTTTCGAGCCCTCTGATGCTTAACATTTCTCCTTCTAGACTGGAACCCTTTCTTCCTCTGGAGTAGGATGTTGCCCAAATTCTCTGTCACCTCGCCGAACGGAATCTGTAGAGCTTTCTGTTGCAAACGTAGAGTCCGCACAATCCCAATGTTGTATTCGCAGACAGCTTCGAAGACACTGGTTTTTATTTTGTTGGAATGTGTGAACTTGTCCTTCGGGCATTTACTCCAAATCATGCTATGTAGGGACTCATTGGAGTTTTGGGTGGCACAGCTTTTACATCGCTCCAGAAGTTTATCCTCAGCAAGCCGTTGATAGACTGGTAAAATGTGTTCGAAGAACTTTTCGTTGATGGGGGTTCTTACTCCAGTCTTGTGAGACTCAGGTTTTCTACCATGGGCAACAGCTGACTGGTAGAAGCACCATGAGTCTTTGCCTTCAGGACATTTAAAATGTTGTGGTTTGGCGTCTGTAGAAATAGCGTGATAGAGAGTGGCATAAATAGAGCTTTTCATCTTTTTAGCATCTCCTTTATTGCTGAGTATGGCCGAGGTGTAATAGCGCTGAAGCTTTTTAATGGTACTGTCTTTTAGGCTGCCAACTTTTTTCCCACCTAAAGTAATGCCCTTGGCCTTGCATTTCTTCACTACTTCCCGGAGTGCAGTCCCTAATCTCTTACCGACATGGTTGATACATTCTTCTTTCGTAATCGTAACATCTTTTCCATAAACGTTAATGTTCTTCAAATGTGTGAAGGCTTTTGAGTCACCATCTGAAAGCATTGTAGTGTAGCGGAAGCCGAGTTGCTCTGAGCGCTTCCAAAGTATTTCCGCTGCGGCTAGTTCCATTGAGTTTGCAGATCCCACGTGGTTCAAAGAGCATTCACTTTTGTGCCCCTCGTACCAGAAGAAAAATTCTGCAGAATCCCCCAAGTCTCTCCTGGCGTTTTGGCAAAATCTGCAAATTTTTGACATCACTTGATAGTCTAGGGCATATCCAGTTTGCAGATCAATCACACAGCTGACCCCGAAAAGCGACGAGTGTCCCCGAGTCAACCAGGTGCCATCGAAAGATACTGCTACGTCTACGATGTTTTGAGCATCAGTGGCATTGAGATCTCCATAGGCCTTTTTCACTTTTTGATAAACAGTCGACATCATGGTTGTCTTTGCACTTTTGTAGGCGCTGCAGATGATGGACTCGCAATTCCGGTAAGTCTTTGATGAGAACACGGGCATGTTCATCACCATGCAAAACTTTTCGATGGCCGCATATCCTTTTCCAATATGCTTGAAGGCTTGTGTGAGGCGGAGGTTGATATCATAGGTTCTTTCACATTTCTCGGAAGATATTCTACTTTTGGAATACTTGCACTGGGAGCAACACAGCCTCACTTCCCTTGCAAACCCAAGCTGACTGGCGAATTCAAATTGAAGAGAGTTGGTTAGGCACGAGGGACAACCGACATCAACAATCAGAGAGTTGAGGCAAAGGATATTGATGAATGCATATATTCTCTGCACACCACTCAATACACCACTCAAACAATTTTCTTGAGCTGGAACATCAGAAAGTGCTTTGATTCTCTCCTTTACTAAGGGTAAATCCATAGGAGCTGAAGACTGCTCCTGACTTCCGTCTACAGCAGATGCACTGTCCGACGACATGCGGGCACGCTTATTTGAAGCAAGATCATAGCAATGCTGAATCTTTCTTTTCCTTCGAGGCATTTTAATCACAATTTGGTCTAGTAGAATTTTGATACAAACACTAAGAGTCCAGGAAAATGTTGGAAATAATGCCAATCAGATCGCAAAAAAATCACGTTTTAGGAAGATAAAACAACGTGCTACAAGTTTGTAAACAAGCAAAGAGTGTAAAGAACTTCAGTTACAGTTACAATAAACTAACTCAATTCACTTCACGCAAAATATAAAATCAATAACACAGAATAAACAGAAAAAACTTGAAACTTTAGAAACCGAAACTAAAAATTCAGCAGACAGTGTCTTTTTAAAAGCTAATTTTTTAATATTTAGAATTAACTAATCGCTTAGGAATTTTGGGAGATTAATTACAATTGTATAAACTATATAAATATCAAAAAATCTCAAAATCGATATTTTGACCGAATTTCGGGTACTGAGTCAGATTGGAAATTTTGGCTTCAAAACTTCATAAATTGGTAATTTCAAGTGTTTTTTAAAGCACGTCTATTGTTTTTCTAAGCAGCTGGTATGAAGTAATTAAATGCAGGTGTTTTTTGAACCATAATGCTTGTTAACGCATTGAATTGATGCCATTAATGCATTGAAAGTATCTTTTCATAATATCATTCAATTAATTTATTTCTAATTGCCAAGGAGTTGTTTTTATTGTAATGTTTTCGTATGAAGCAAAGAAAATTGCTTTGTTCGCTGAGCGTAAGTTCGGCGAGTGTATAGGGATAGGCTAAAACGTTCCGCGCTTGCATTGTGCGCACTATTTTCTGAACTTAAGTTCAGATATAATTTAATATACTGCATATTTTGAATACTTGGGTCTTTCCTAAGCTTTTTTATTGATTTTGATGCTATTTTTCGTAAAAATTTCTTCGAAATGACTAACATTACTGAGGTAAGTTTTTTGCAATAGATGTTATGTTTGGGACCGAAATTTCCTAAGTTAAACTTATCGAATTATCTTGAAACTATGACATCTTAAACTTAACATTTCAAATATATAGTAAAACTTTTTTTAGCCCTGAATTATGCGTTCTTCCTAGTTTTTTTTAAAAAAGAAAAAAATTACGCGAAAATCATCGTTTGTGGTCTTTTTTTCAAACCACCATTTTGAAAAGAAATAATATCACGAGAACTACCAAAATCCCACATTATGTTCATAAATATACATATATCAAAATCCCTTTTGTTTGAAATCTCCACCTATTACCAGTTTTTCATAAAAAATTTTCAAACACGAAACTTTGTAAAAAGTAACAGAACTTATGGGACAACCCAATACTTAAATTATTTATTTATATTGATTCTGAAACTAAGCAATCGAATCAAAGAATCGCTCAAATTTCTGAATTAAATTACAGTTTTTGAATGACTAACTACAAAATATATACTGTGTCGCTATTGCAACTTTTCTACAACCGCTTATGTACTACAATTGCAAAAAGCAGAACCTCAAGTTGCCTTAACAGTATTTGTTAAGAGTCTTTTTTGTATCGAAGTTTATCCTACTGGAGGATTACACGTAATCTTTTGTCTTTTTCTTTCCTGGATGACTTTTCTTCTCATCCCTTCTGATTTCTGATACTTCCTCTCCGGTTCATGACTTTCGTATAAGCATTGCAATATTGTATGCATCATGTACTAATTTTCCCTGACTTCTTTTTTCTAAGCAAAAGCACAAAATTTATTGAATTTGCCACAAATCACCCAAAGAGTAAATTCTGAAGACGAATTTCACACCGTCATTATCACCAAATTCACCTCGTCTTTCAATAAGCAAACTGAAAAAAAATCGTCCCCTATCCCGATTCGTCCCCACAAAAAGCAAGGGCGTGATGCATGGCGGCAATTTCTCCACAGTTTTGTCTCCTCGCATTGCTTAACGCTCGGCGAAATATGCCGAACCCCGCCGAATCCATTGTGAGCGATTGAAATATCGGGAACTATGTGCATGGGTATTTAGATAAACAAAGATGATGTATTGGGCATCTCAGGAATACACCCCATTTGCCTTGCCTTTTTGTAGAGAGGAGATCGCGTCTTCTTTTTTTATTTAGTGGGGTTTTCTATGGGAAATGTATCTGGTGGAAGTTTTTGGAACTGTGTGTTGGATGTTTTATGTGTGTTTGGAATGGCTTTTTCTGTGCGATTGTATTTGGTTCGATTGTTGCTGCTCTTTTACCTTTTTTTTGTTATGGAGGTGTGTGTGTGTATGTATGGAAAGTTCTTGGAAAGTGTGGGATTAGTTGGTCGATGTGCTTTTTTGTTGCTGGAAATATGGAGTGGTGAGGTGATATTCTTTTTTTTGGATGTGTTTGGTTTGGAAAGTTGAGTTTCTGGAATTGCCTGAAGGACAACTTTATGATAACTTTGGCGTTTTCTTCGGTTAAAATTGAGATTCCTGGAATGATGGAAAGCTAGTAGACTTCGGAGAAATTTAGGAACACTCGTCGAAATAGGTTTTTTGTTACTGTAGAGTGTAGTCTTTGATGTGAAATTTATACGTCGATAGGTCTGGGAACAGTTCTACTTATGTTTTAGTGATTTTCTAAGAATTTGTTCTAAGAAAGTTCGTTATAAGTTGAGTTGAATAGTTAAGAAAATCTTATACTTAACTATATAAAACCTTAAATAACAGGAGGCAATTTCGTCGCTATTATAATTATTAATAACTAAAACCTTTCACTTTAACTTTTTTTAAAGAAAGTTTCTTTTCTCATTTCACAAAAAACACTTAAAGCTTTTTTTCTCTCTCCTTAAAAACCTAAAAAAATGAATTGTGGAAAATCTTTCCAATTAGCACTCTTCTTAATCCTCATAACCCCAGCCCCGTTATTTTTAATTCCATCCTCCTAAGCGGCCATAATTCCCAACATTTTAACACATCCTTCCCAACCCCTTGAAGTCAATAACTCTTTATGAAAAACGAACCTCGCTCCCTTTTCTCTTAGAGACCTGGCTTCATTATTCACCTATTATTTTATTATAATTCCAGTTTTCTGGCACACACTCGCTTCAAAGAAAAATTTCCCCCGATAACTTTAAATTATTGATAACGCTTTACCTTTCTTTCTGCCTTTGGATAAAAGCGCGGTTTTTGTGAAAAATGATGAATATAATTAACGTCAACTTCAACCGTTTTCGCCGAACGTTTTTCATCCCCTGCGTGTGTTTCACTGCCGGGCACTTTTCGCTGATTTTTTTATTGTTATTCTCTGCGACATTTTTTTCTTCTTTTGCATTTTTTCCCGTTAAAGTTACAGTGTTATTTGTTTTATGGTTTTTAATGGCTTCTCTCGTGTGCTAAGTAGATATTAATTTTTCTGCGTCTTCAGTAGCAAAAATGAAGGGAGTAGTTTTCTGATGGTGGAAGTAGAAAATTGTTCCCTTTAGGGTTCGGTGGATTTTTTTCTTTGAAAAAGTATTTAATTGCTTATTTGAATTTTTTTCTTCGTCAAATTGGAAATTTAAAACAAAGGAATGATGAAGCTTTTTAAGAAATTATATTTTTATGGCAATTATTATTTAGTGATGTTCAGAATCAATACATTAGGTAGAGTTTTTAAATACATTTATGTTGCTGAATACGTTTAAGTACTTTAGAGATTTTAAGCCTTGATCGAATCACAGATACTGCTTGTTAAGCACGATGTGCTCTCTCTTCCCGTTAATATGTTAAAAAGTGCTACTTTTGTAAATATTTGAAAACATTTTAAATGTCGTTCTCAGAGCAGTGAGTGTTTGGAAAAAGAGTCAAATAAACTCGCACTCTCGAGTACTGAATGTTGTTTTGTTAATTTAAATTGTCCCCGGTCATTCATTTAGTAGATTTTAAGCCACCTCAACAGCTTACAAAATACTATGTAATATATTGTGATTTCTGCAATCACTTTTTAAGTACCTATTTACCAATGTAAATATAACATACTTCATAACATCTTTTCTCCCGACTCATCTTTACATCCTTCTTTGTTGTGCAATTTGTGTCTGGTATGAAATGGCTCAATACGGAACTTTTGTGTGTAAAATCACACCAACCAACGTATATTGTCTACCTAATCTACTTAACTAAAACGATTCGGTAGTCAGACCATTACATAATCAATCCTTAACCCATATTTCAAACTTAATGAACTCGTTAAGCACACAATGCTCTTACCCCACCACGAAATATCCCCGATTAGTTAAAACTCTCATAAAAATCCTCAATTTCAAAACTCGCATTACACCTAATATCCCGATATCAGATCCCTATCTCCGTTATTATATTAGCATTTTAAAACGCACCGAACCCAAAACGGAATTAAAAGCTCCCGGACAGCAACTTTTTAACCCTTTGCCACAAAGGCCTTCTGCGGTAATTAAACCATCTCCGTCCCCTCGCCTAATTAATAAGGAATATTGAGGGGTGATCCATTTCGATAAATACCCCGTGAATGGTAATTCTTTTCCGATAGATCCCGCCTGAAAGGAAACGGGAATCTATTGTCGGTGCTCTATCTGATGCAGCGATGTTATCTTTTATCGCGGTTAGGTAATTTGGATAATAGCCTTTCTCTTCCAGCAACGAAAGAAAATGCTGATCGAATATATCTTGGTGGAGGGCTTTTGCTGCTGCTTTTGGAACATCTTCGGTTGTTCTGAAGGGAACGTGCCGTGCTGGAATGAGTCTTTTAAAAGCTTTTGAATGTAATGAGAGAAGGCTGGGGTACAATGGGGTGATTTTTGTGGAAATGCTTGTTCTGGGGTTGCGGACTTCTTTTGTCCGGCTGGCAATTATAGTTGTTTAGAGAACGTTTGGGTTTTGTTGGAGGTTGGTTTGAGTGTTCTGGGTAAATTTCGAAGGGTATTTATGCGATAGTATTACTTTGGGTAGCCTGGATGCAAAATCGAGTTGAAATACTTTGATTTCTCAGCTATTGTTTTACGTTCTGATTTTATTGTATTTCAATCTGTCCGAAACAGTTTGGGTGATAGTTTTTTTATAGTAATTGGCAAAACTAATTTTCAAAATAAAATTCATGGCATTCTTAAATTACTCCACTATTCTGAACTTAGAAGTATTACTATAGTATACTATATAACCTCTATATATCGAAATCGGAGAAACCAGAAAATAAATTCGAGATAGCGAGTCTTCGACATTGCAAGTCTACTATAAATATAAAATAAATTAGGACTTTGTTTAAAGAGAAAAATAAATTTTCAAGATATAAAGGTGTCTGAGGTATCAAATTTGAAATAACAAGGTTTTGCTGTGTATTTCCATTAACTTATTAAAACTACTCATTTTGTATCACTCGAGAAAGGGGATATTTTTATTTGTTTAGACTACTTAAAGCTTTTTAAAAGAATTACCAGTCATTAAACTAACTACACATGATATTAGATATGTGTAAATGTCAATAGTCAATATTATCATTAGTTACGAAATAAGTGAAATAAAAGCTCCTCTCCATTATAATAATTAACTCTTTAATTCTTTAAGTGTACTTAGAAAACTATTTGAAATTGAGCTCTTCCTAGAACCTAATGCTCATGTTTATAACTACTCAAAACCACATGTTAACTAAAATATCAAACATTTTTCATCTGTTTTCAAGATTTCTATGTAACAACTCAAAACGACCCTTATTTTGACTCTACAACTTATAAGAACCGGTTACTTTCCGCAAGGAAGAGGTGGATCAAATTCAAACGAAAAATGTAAACATTTACTCTTCCTTTCGAAGGAGGAGAGGGATCAATTTCTGAGCGTCTGGGGCAAACCCATTTGGAATGCTGCAAGTATTTTTCGGGAAAACCATTTTTCTGGGCGCCGAACGCTTCCGTAACTTTGTCTCCCCTGAAACGTTCTAGAATGTTGAAAAATTTTTTCCGCCCCATCGCACGCATTCCGTGCCCTGTCTGCAAACAATATTCCTTTTTCGACGCCGAAGATCGCGTTCGAATCCTCTGTTCCAATTTCTCGAGGGCTAAGGAGGATTGAGAACTCATCCGCAGATCTATTTATTGAGCGATGTTTTTAGGGTGGAGTGGTCTGCTTGTGAAGCTGAGAGTTTTGTCTTTTTTGTGTTTTCGAAATGTCCATTGCCAATCCATGTGGGAAGATAATACAGAATTGTAATCTTTTTCGGAAAATGGACCTATTATTCTGACCATATTCTGTGTGTGGACCAATGGCACATGAAGATTACTGGAGGTAAATGACCTTACCTTAAGGCAGCGTTTACACTTCTTTTATGTTTTTGCTGCTTTACTTTACGGCGATCCGGCGAGACCAATTGGACGAATCAGAGTGAGCCTAGGTGACGTCACTTTTGTCATTCTGTGATTCGTCCATTCGTTTTGCGAAAAATGCTTATCGCAGAAAAAGAAAACGCACCCTCAGAGGTCATAGTATTTGGTTTTACCAAAAAGAGTTGATACAGTTACAGTCCTGGAGAAGAGCTTTCTCCATATCACATCTTCCATTGTCCAGCAATGCTTATAGACCAGGGGTTCTCAACCTTTTTGACTCCGCGACCCCCTTTTCAGGGAAAATATTTTGGTGACCCCCTCAGACCTAAAATTTTAAGACTTTATTAATTATTTACCATTTAATTGTCATTTCACTCGCAATACGCTGCCGATGCTTCCTATACTTACTCTTATTCAAAATAGTTCATGCATGAAACGAACTCTAAAAATCTACAATTTATAAGTTTTGAAAATTTTTGTGTCTGTATAAAAAATAACTCTGTAAGTATGACTGTTTTTAATTTTTTTTTCGCGACCCCCGTAGGCATGCCCCGCGACCCCCCAGGGGGTCGCGACCCACCGGTTGAGAACCCTTGTCATAGACCTTCAGACAATTGAGGAATTTCTTCTCTGAAAAGGTTATAGACTGGCAAATGCCTGTAATAATAACTCATTGACATGATGGCATGAACACCTACCACCAACAAAGCAGTTGTCACAATTAGGGATAGTTATTGAATGCAAAGTAATTTAGGTGGAGAAAAAAAGCTTATTTAACTTTTAGAAAATCAACAGAGTTAAATTTTATCTCATTTTTATCCGAAATATATCGTGAATACACGAAGAAAAATTCATAAACTGCCAAACACTCTTTGTTTAACCATGATAAATGAATTCAAAATATTCAAATGGATTATAAGAAAAATGAGCTACTTCAGCGCACATTTCCTCAGCCATTACTGGCCATAACTCCCCCCTGAAGATCACCGGGTAGCGACTTCCATCCAGTGCATTTAAGTGACCTCCCTCGCCATGCATCTTCCCTGTTAATGGCCTAACCCTTTTTTGGCAAATGCGGGGGCATGTCAAGGTTTATCTCTGCCCCATCTCTCATCCAATCCATTATCTCGTAATAAAACCGACCCCAAGACTCACTTTATGCACCCTCCCTGCTGCAGAAAAACAGCAGCTGTTAAATCCAGCCTGCAACAAATCCATAAAGCAAGTATACAACTCAACTCTCTTCAACCCGGTCTTTAAAACTTGCTTTTCTGAACATTAATTTCTGTTTATGGACTTTCCGGTGGCCAAAAAATCCCTTGTCTTTCCACCCCCCCCCCTTCACCAAAGATGGCGGCCGCCGAGGAAGGTTTAATAGCCCGATAATTACGGCGTGGAAATTTACACTTTCTTGAAAACTCGCGCAACTCATCCGAAATTACCTCTTTCTGTTTTGGCAACACGATGGCCTAATGGCCGCTTTTCTGGAACTCGGTTACTTTGTTTGCCGGGCGCTTTTTATGGGGCGGCGAGTGCGATTTTTATTGGGGCTACTTTCGGGAGTGAGCCTGTTAGTTTTTATGGGGATCGGGAGAAGAGAAGTGTGTCGGTTCTTGTTTTGTGTTGTTAAAGTCCGGTAGGGTTTTACGAGTGCAAGGGAGGTCAGTGCGGGAGTTGTCCGAGGACTCCTGGTAGTAAAATGTAACGAATGCCGAATACTTTGCATAGTTTTGTGTAAATAGGAGGTACTGGATATATTGGTATACCTTCTCAGATGAGGAATTACATCGATCTTTCTTGGTTACGTTTCTCTTGTATGCGATACGTTGTTGCATGGTTAATTTTCTGCGTGTCCCAGAGCATGGATGGAAGAATGATTATCACCTAGCTCTACAGATAAAGGCTTCGAAACAACTTTTTAAGTGTAATACTGTAGTGTTTCCAATAAATTCAACGTGGATATTTTATCACAACGTGAACAGAAATAGGAGCAGTACTCAGTAGCCTTAAACAACAATTTCAAATTCTGGACCTCTACAAAAAGTACCTATAATTGTAGCATAACAACAAAAAATGCACTTAAATGTTTCTAAGAATTATCCGTTCACAGTAATTTTCGTGCAGGTTGGAAAAAGTATGAATCTTTCTGTAAATTTTAAATAAATTCGTTCGTGTTTGCTAGACTTGTTTCAATATGATGCTTAAAATCACCCAGTTCGTTGATATCATAATTGGCGATCATCGCCTCCCCTAATTTGTCGTATTCATTTTTGCTTTGAGTTCCTTATTATGTTTCTAAACAATAAATTTAAACATTAAACATAAAGATATTTTACCACAACTCCACCATGACCTCTAATCCATCGAACTCTTGGCAAGAGAAATAGGAACTGTAGCCTTAAACAACAATTTCAAATTCTGGACCTCTACAAAAAGTAACTAATTGTAGCATAGCAGTGGCCGGAGATACTTTTAATATTAGGCATTAGGAGATACATTTGCATAACATCCACACTACACTTACGCATTCACAATTCCACTCACATCCTCAGGACACTCGCTACCTAAAAATTACTCAATCCGAACCATAGTAGCAGGACACGGTCACCCCTCGGGACATGTCACCCAACACCTGTTGTCACACGGGCACCTGTCGCTCTCCAATTACACACTGTCGTCTCCATTTTGACTGCTCCCATCATCCAACCAAAAATTAAATAAATCAATCAAACAATCTCCCAAAAAACACAGCAAGGTGAGTTCTCCACCCACTTGGGTCCCCACATTCCGCTTGTCACCTGCACGTTTCCCCTCCTGTGGCATGACAAGGGGCCTGCGACGTCCATCCCTCATGTCGTTGCCACCCGTGATTAAGGGGTCGGTGTGGTGTTATTAAGGATTCGAGGCAGGTGACGTCGTCTTGTTTGTACCCGGATGTCCCGCTGATGCTGTCAGAAATGGATGGTTTTTGGCGAAGGTTGTCATGTTTCTTTGCTTTTGGGAGTGGCGCGTGTCTTTTGGTGTTTTGGAAATTCATGGATGTCTGCATGGGTTTGGTTTTAGAATGTTTTGTACAAGAACAGGATGCTTTTAAACGTTTTGTCAAATCTATGTATTCACATGTCTTGACTTAAATCGAATTGCCAGTCCACGTGACTTTGATTTTTCTTATTAACAAGTATGTTTGTAATAAGAAAGGTGATACCTACGTACTTATCAAAATATTTGCAAGTTCTTACCTTTAAACTTAAGCTTTCTATGCTCACAGGTAAGAATTTAATATAAAAATTTTCTTACTGCGAAACATATGAATTTTGTTTTTACCTATCATCCCTTCTGTACACTCGTTAGATGCAATAAGCTAATTAGTTTAATCTATAACTTTTTAGTACATTAGTACTTTTCATTAATAAGAAATTCGTTGATAATCTTACTTACACCGCAACCGCAGTATGCTAAGTTTTATCAAAAAGCAGAGTCCTGTTCAAAACTTACTTTGCTTACGGTTTACCACTGTCGTCATAGTCCTTAAACCCTTTTACAATGAAGTCAGTACAAAGTCGACAGATACATACAATGTTAATAAAAACAATTAGAAGTGGCAAAATAAAAGTTAAATTTTCCTTGGCTATTTTTAGTTTGGTGCATTAAAAATACCTTTCTTGTTATGTTAAGTTTTTAGACGTCTTGAATTGGATTTGACTTCGTGACGTTCTTTGTTAAGGGACCTAAAATATAAATGCAAATGACAGTTTCTTGAGTATATTTGAATATTTTCCTACTGAATGGTGTCTGAATGAAATTTTCTTAGCGTCACAACTGATTTAATCTTCTTTATAAACAAAAATAACAACTCGAGCTACGACTGCCAAAAGTGATATCGATATGAAATCACCCTAAAAATATGATATTATTCTATACTATGTATTATACACTTTAAAAAAACCTAAGGATTACCGATTCCTTTCATCACATTCAGTCACAAATGATTGCATGCAGACTGTTTCCAGTCAATCATATCCGGTTTTTCCAAGAAATTCAATAGAGCGAAAATTGTTAAAGCTTCTAGTGCAGGGATTTCGTTGATATCTCATCGACGAAAGTAGAAAGAAATGCTTTTTTTATTTATATAAAGAACTCTTTTTCCCCTTCTTGTGCTAATATAAAGCTTTCACAGAAACGATTGCCAGGAGTGGAACTGAAGATTCGACTCCTATCGAAAATAATCCCGATATTACTACATGATGCGTCCCTATATATCCCGATACCCCCTAAATATTATAGTAATATCTGTCTCTTTCAAAGCGATTCAAAATTTATTCGCTTGTAAACCCATGTAATATGTATTCTTTCGTGCGCGGCATATAAAATGCTGCGCTTTTAAATTTCTGCTTGCAGTATTTTCCGTCGAATCTGTGCAGTTTAATTTTATTTGTTAGAAATATATTTCTCTAAATCCTTTGCGATGTTTTCATCCTCACTCTATAGTTGATAAACTAGAAACCTATACTAACTCTTTTGATGAAGTATTAGTACTGTACATTGTAGTAGCATTTAATAAAGCTTCTTTAAAAGATTGAAATTTTCTGAGAAAACTTAAGTAGCTAAGCTACTCTGAAACTTTCTAGGAAATATAATTGTGTTATATCATGCTTAAATTGAGTTTTCCTACTTTATTTTACTTGAAATTTTTCTACTATGCAGATTATTTTTAACTCAACTCACATTGTTTAAATAATGATGTAATTGTAAAATTTTCTTGGGATTATTCCAAAAATCTTTTTCAAATAAGGATAAAATCTACAACACAAAAATTTCTTCCCCTCAATTTTGTTCATGTATTATTTGTGAACTTTTATATTAATTGATGCTTAAAATTTATTTTTAGCTTATTATTCATTAGCAGTTTAGTAATTATGAACTATATTATTGAGGTTAAGAAATCGTTTTTCAAGTAAAGAAATAATTTTGTTAACAAAGCTTAATTTGTTTCTCTCTAAATTGAAATGTATCCCCTTTAAAAGTTTGCATTCTATTGCGTTTTCATATTTAATATTGTCAAACTCCAATTATAAATGAGAGAGTAGAACGCAACCAATGTAATTTTAAAAGAAATATAAAAAAAACATTTTAAAATATGATAGGGTTTTTTTTATGTTGAACATATTTTTATTGCATTTTTAAAAAAAGTATTTTCCTGTCTATATGTACTGTGCTCAAATAACCTCAATTACCTTAGGGGGAGAAGATTTACTTTACGAGGAAATCTAATATGGATTTCATCTAAGAAATTTAATGTACATTTTTCAAGACGCGTTATTTATAAACGGTATTCAGAAACTTAGATTACTACCTCTTATATACTTATAACTTACTTACGTCTTATATACTCTTATAACTTACGTACTATTTTGACACCTCCTGGGACATATCAGTATCTAACTACTCTAGCCATACTGGGTAGTTTTCCTAAATTTAAAACTTCACGTCAAACTACTTCCTGGCTAGGTATGAATATAAATTTTAAATTTTCTCCTAGCGTTAACATATAACCAGACACGCGAGTTTAACTCCCAACTTCACCATCGATCGCTACATAGTAACCACGAATACTCCCAGAAAACTCCCGTCTATGTGTGTGTGGACTCTCATAATTCCAGCCTTGGCCGGACCATAAAAAAGGATCGTGTGCCCCTGTCTCCGCATATAAACTCGTTTAGTACCTCGGGTGCCCCATACATCTATATATCCGTAATAATCATGAGACTGCCCTGAAGAATGATACTGGTTCCCTTGTAAGGAACATTTATAGCGTTATATCGTAAGGGAAGATGCATTAGTAAGTAGGATGAGGATGGGTTCTGGGATATCAGGTGAAGGTGGTTTGCTAAGTGGAAGTCGTAAAGTCAGGTAAGACGAGTCTTCTGGTGTGAAGGTATGTATTCGATTCGGAAATATTGGGATCAAAAGATCGAATATTTGTGATGGATACGAGTTTTTGATGTTTTGATAAGTCTGTTAGAATGCCTTTTCTTATTTTGATGTGAAATATATTTGACGTGTTTTGGATTTTAAATCCCAAGCAGCACAAACGTTCAAGATTCGTCCAGGTTTTTGTCATGTGTGGACAAATTTCGTTTAGGTACTTCTTTTTACAGTTACGTAAAGACATAGACATAGACATAGAAAAATTTTATTGTTTTGGGCGTTGCCCGTTAACAAATAACACAAATAATTTTAAAGAACTTGACATGATATTTGAATTCAGATTTAAAAAAAATAACATATTTTAAAAAGAGTATATACAAATCACTGTAATACAAGTTAAGACAGTACAAACCGAGTGCAGGAACAAAATACGAACTAAAATAAATCCATTAGAATCCTCTCCAACGTCCCGACGTAGCCTAAAAACGGAAGTCAGGAAACATAGAATATTGAAATAGTTAGCGTTAGGCTCATTCAAGACAAAGGGAAAATTTTTTGCGTTTGATTCGGTGTTACAAAAGCAGTTACGTAAACTGTGCTTCTTGGGATGGGTGGTGTCTTTTAATATTAATGAAATTAATAGCTTGCAGAGTCGCATATTTTAATGTGTTAAACCAACACTTTTTTTCATATTCACTATTTATACAGATTTCCAAGTTTTTATTTTCGAGATTTTACAAGCAAACTAAATTTTAATAGAAGGAATCTTCTAAAATAAATTGGGGATTTTTTTATTGTAATTCTATAATTTAGTTTTTAATTATCAAAGGGAAGAAATTAAAAATGATGAAACGAATATATGTTCCTTTTTAACTTGTCAAATATCAAATCGATAAATATTTCTCAATGTGTCCAGATGTTTCTCCGAAGAAACCACTAGATTCCAATGCTATCTTCTATGGAGAAACATTAACACTCAATCAAAATCAGCCGTCCGAAAACCACAGCAGTTTTTCTACGCATGCTAATGAAGTAAGCTGATTTACCATTAACCCGCACTTTTTGCTTCCCTGCCGTACACGAAAGTGGGGAATTTTCCAAAAAAAATCCCTAACTTTTCCCTTCATACCCGCGCGGTGCATGTCGGGAGTGCAATCTCTTCTATTGCTGATGTTCTTCCAATGAATACAAACATCATTTATCAGAGTCCCAGATTATTTTTACAAAAGAATGGAGGGAACCTCGGATTGCGGCCGTGGAGAGAAGTTGTTTTACTTCTCGAACGGAAATTCTGCGCTGAAAAGAACTTTTCTCATTTGCTTAAAATGTTAATGCGGCAGAGAACGATCCCAGAACGAACTTTTGTTCTCCGTTTCTTTTTATGAAGCAGTTAGCCATTTTTTTTTCTTTTCAGAACGGGAGACTTAAGCGATGAAAAAGTGTTACGAGTTCGGGAGAGTGTTCGTCTCGTTCGAGTTCATATTTCAGTGTCGCTTGTTTACATAATTCGAACGCTACTGTATAATAAGTTCGTAAATTCTCGTTTTACTATTCAGTTCGAGTCGAAAACTAGATTTCTCATATTTTCATCATCATGCAAGAATAGAAGAGTGTAAATTGCTATATTTTAAAATTGATGTTCTTGATTTTGAATAATAGTTCTCTTTTCTGTTATTACCTTATTTTTTAGATACGTTTTATTATTTTATCATATTATCACGTACATAATTTAATTTACTTCATTTTTGTTGGAAAATGTTTGAATAACTATCCCAACAACTTATCAAATTATAAAAAAACGGATATACGAAAAAACCGTTCAATGCAAAAACCGTTCAATAAAAAAAATTTATTACATATGTAAAGCTATGAGTTTTTTTGTTTTTTGAACGGTTTTTGCATTGAACGGCTTTTTCGCGACACCAAAAAAAACACCAAGGCGTAGTTTACAACTTTGGGAGATTGATTATCATCATTAGCATCAGTAAGCCATCATTAAAAAATCTTTTTGAGGTTTCAAAGAAACCATAAAACCAGGTTTGTTTAAATAATTAATTTTAATGATTTTATTGGGGCTTTTGATAAAGCCTCTTATGTGTTAACCAATTGAACCTTAAGAAGCTTCTCAAAAATCAAAGTTTAGTAAGGAATAAAACTCGTATTGAAGTCATAAAATATGTTTTTTCATTTATAAGGTGTAGAGGTTGACTTTTAATGCTCATGTCAGTTTCTGGTCTATAAAATTGTGTTCACGCCTTGGAAACTAGAACTTCCTCAATTAAAACCGTCCTTTCAATCAATCATATCCATCATTCCCTTCAAACCTATCCAGCTTCTCCATTTATCCAGCTGTGGACTTTACCTCTGAATTCGTTAACAGGAAATGAAACGACCTGTAAAAAGGATTGACATCTTTTTCGCGGCAAACCATTCCTCACCCGCATTACCTGACAACGATTGTAATTGATCCCGGCATTCATCAACAAAAATCCATCTTTTCCCTCCTGACACATCATTTTCCCTCAAAACGTTTTCCCCCCCTTTGTCGTGTCCACCGCCTGACAAACGACCGGCAGGCACGCTATAGCAGCGCCGCGCTCGGCACGACACGGAACCATCACTGACCACTAATCCTAATGGACTCCCAGCGAGCGTGCCCATTTAATACGTTGTGAAATCTGCCGCATAATTTCTTGAATTTATACCGCGGCACAGCACGAAAGCCTCTTCGATGTATAAATATAAAACGTATCTTTTTTTATGAATGAAGATGGTTTTATTGTGTTCGTTCCGGTTGATGACGAGTGGGAATTGCGTTGCACGGTAGGGGAGTTGCGTTTAATGGCCACGGTGATTCCTTTTCGCGTTTCTTTTGATGCAAGTTTTGGGGGATTTCCCCTTTATGTTGTATATCAACACCTCCCGCTTCCATTGTTTCTGTTAGTTGATGGAGTGGGCGGGGCTTTATGCGGTGACGTGACTTCCGTTTAATGAGCTATTGTCTCATTGGTTAATGACTGCCTTTTGTAAATAGTGTGGCTGCGGATCTCTGTGTTCCAATTAGCCTATGAATTGTGATTAGGAGGTGGAAACCGGAATCGAATAAATTTAATTCGTTTCCGAGAATTGTGAAAAGATTATAAAGAGCTCATTTGTTCAACGTATTTGTTGTGAAGTAATGGGCGTTCACAGATCGTTATTGCTTTTCTCCACACTCCATCTAGCGATGAGAACTTGAAACTGTTAAGCTCCATAGGATTATACATGATTTTTCTCTTTGGTGATTTATACTGTTGGTGTTTGTATCCTCTAATGAAATCTAATGGATTCCATTTACTCCAGAAGTTGAGCGGAGTATTATTCAAATAAAAGGATTTAATTACTTTGTTCGGAGTTAGTAATCGCGAAATCTGTGCTCCATATAGAGTTCTATATACTCTTTTTTAAAGGTACAAGGTTAAATGGGCACTTGTTAGGTTTAAAATCTTTGTGGCGGAACTATTACAATCGCAAATACTTATTTAAAGTTTTGAACCAAATATTTAAAAGCTATTTTCGTGGAAAAATTAATGTTCCTGTACCACACCTCGACTTCTTATCCAAATGAAATTGTCAGAATAGAATAGAAACACAAAAAACTGGACGTCTAGACTGGCTCAGCTAATTCGACTTTAACCAAAGAAACGTATGTAAACTCAGAGGATATATCACACATAGAATCCATTAAAGTTTAGTTCCATTCCCCATCAAGACAAGTTTCCACCATCAACACAGCCATATCTCGACGCGTTCTTTCTATGGAACACATCCAAATCCTCTCTTCCAAATCATAGTCGCACCATATAAGGAACAAAATGGCTTCTCGCACAAAATGAGCATTACCTCACTAAACGAACCCCCAGACACATCGAACCATCTCACTTCCCCCTACTTTCGCCCTCCCCCACATCGATTCTTCACTGGATCATTAGCAACAGCAACAAAACGGAAGACATCGCACGAGGCTACTAACCTCCATTCCGTTTCTTTATTTTCTCTTGTAGTATTTCTTGCCCGTCCGTTGGCAACGCTAAGGCCATCCTCACCTGTCTTCTCCTTACGACTCTATCTTCTCTCTGTCTGAATAATGAATGGCGGACAAACAAGAGAGAAATCGATGAATCTGAGTTGTTATTTGCCGCAGGTATGGAGTGGGGTAGCTATATGTGGAAGAAGCCTTGTGGAGGAATTTCTTTGTTTTAGCCAAGGAATGAAAGTGGTATTGTCTATGACTAGGTTCTTCGGTTGTATAACGTGATGATGATTCCATTGGGAATTAAATTTTGTTTTCTTACAAGGTATGTGAATGAGTAGAAGGATGAGGCGAATGTTGAAACACCCATAAATACAAGATAAAGACCGGGAAACCACCATATCATAGCTAGTAGGTTTTTGTAAGCTTGCTCCGGCATAAAGGAAGAACCAGATATTTAATCAGATAAAATAATTTCCCTCCGAGGTCGATAAAATGAGCACCAAGTTCCGTCGAGGAATCAGTTTGGTGGGGGTCCAGCGTCGAGCTAGCCACTCGGCATGGACACAAGCTACGTGTGTAGCGCCCCAAGCCCGAAGACTATGTAATGTTGATGGGCACCGCCTAGGCCTGAGCAGAATTTGATTTGATTTGAAAATAAGTGCACGAAGTTTCATAGGTATTATAAAAACGAAGTGATTCGTTTGTACATTTAGTTGTGAAAATTTGAAGAACCAAGTTTTCCCTAGTAGCACAGCTCATACCAAATGAATCAAGTTTTAGTTTACGTGTAACTGCTACTAGAAGTAAACGAAAATTGGCCATGCATGAAAAAAATTGGTCGAATTTTGAACCAATACGCTGCTTTTGTGGTTATAAAAGAAAGTTTCGGAATTTACCAAACATTATGAATGCTATGTGAACTACTTTCTGCAACCCCAGCCACCTTCAAGAATCGATCCGGAATCAATTTCTGAAAGAATCGCGATATCCCCAGAGCGTGGACATGAGTTATACGGCCGACGCCTTCTGGATCGATGGCTGTACCTGAAGAGGGCTCTCCTCCGAGATGGAGTCGTAAACCGGGACATAAAACCCGACCGGCACACGCCCCTCCCGTGGGTGGGCCACTACAGGTGGCTCCAGATGGAAGGTCCTTCAATCTTCATCTTATCTAATTTATTTAGTGTGTTTCTGCTGGATAGGCCCCTATCCATTCTCTGTTATTAGGTTCTGCTGCACTTATTGGATTAAAACCAGTTTCTCTTACTGTAGACGAACGTGGTTCAGATAGATGTATTGATAGAAACTAATTGGTTGGGAAATCGCTGGTGAAACACTAGGTGAAGAATTGAGGGAGAGAAAAACTAATGAGTTAGATTAGATTTTGAGGGAGTGTAGGCTTATAAGATGGTTTTTTAACGCTAACTCTTTCAATATAAATGTCTTTCATTTCAACCATTCCCACGTCTCCCACTTTTAACTTGAATGAATATTTCCTTACTTTTAGAATTTCTTTGTAATTTTTGCTTCACTAGTATAGTATAATCTCCTTACCGGGCGTTCTCCAAAGATGCAAAATGTGTTTTTTTGCATTCCTACATCCAAAATCGTATTTAACTTTTCATTATTTTAAAATCTCTTTAACAATATTTAATTTATCATCTAACCACAAGTTTGATCTCATTTCTTCTTAAATTAATTTTTAAGGAAAATATAAAAAATTAAGCCAGCATTGCGAATCCGGTAGGCATTTTCGCCGATCCCAACCGTTTCGTCCAACGAAGATTCAGGCGCATGCGTCGAAGTCTGAGGTTGTTCTAGTTGTTATATTTTGCTTGGCGGTTAGATTGGGCTTGTTCTGATTGGCGATAAAATTACTTGGTATATTCGGTGTTTTTTTTGTTTACAAGTTTATACATTTTTAGCGGAATTGGGTGATGGGATATTTTAGATCTCAGCCAATTTTTTGTTAAAGCCATAGTACTTATCTTACTTGTTAAAGTAAAGTATCATTTAAAAGTTTTAAATAATAATTTAAAAGTTTTAATCTACCTTTGTTCGTAATTGACAGTTGGGTACATAATAAATTTTTTGATCTGTTCCACTTATCTAACCTTTGGTATGTAATAATGTAATAAAAATCTATTCTAATGAGACTGATACACAGTAAATAAGTCTGATACACAGTAATAAAGTCATTTTTACTTGAAAATGTGTGAAATTTATAAATAAGGATATTTTCTAATATTATTGATTCATTAATAAATATTATGTTATGTAAGCATTTTTTCTTATATAATGTAATTATGTTTTAATTATGCTTATGTAATATAATGTTTTAAAATTATGTTAATCCAAAGTTTAAAAGAATTATAACTGAAGGGTTTTTTGTGAACAGAAATTTAACTTTTACAGAAATGAATTCTCTGAAATCAGACATACTCCCCACATGTGTGTAAGTTTTATTACGAAACGAAATCAGAGTATATAGACCAAAAATTTATAAGGGTTAAGTAAATATATACTGGTGTTTCAAAAGTCAGTTTCACTGCTTTTATTTGGAACCAACGCCTCCTAGGCTCATGGAAATATGGTCTACCCCTATGTAAGTGACCCTAAAAAATCCACTGAGAAGACTTACACTTACAGTGTCTCTAACTAAAGGCAAAATAAAAAAGTTTAAAAAAATTAACTAAAAATGGAGGAGATAGACCCAAAACCATAATGATAGTATTTTTGTCATTGGAATTAAAAACGCACTGAAAAAATTCATGAAAATGTCGTGATTATTCGTGGAGATAAATATGTGGCATGTAAAAACAGCACTTTTCAGTTTTTTTAAATGTTTGATTAAATTGTGTCTTTATTTAACTAAAAAAACACAAAACTACATAATGACACTGGAAACTTGTGAAGTTGCTAACTTTTTCATTTTTGAGGCCTGAAAAAGTGCTATTTTCACATGCTAATATATCCAAGTATATTTTGGGTAACATTTGAAACCCCCCTTGTCAGCAAAGATAAGCAAACCACAAACCTCCCTCATTATTACGTAAGAAAACTGCCCGATCCCCTTTTTTGTATGGACAAATTTTAAAGTAAAATTTTAGTTTTGGTTGAATTTATGCAATAAACGAGAGGTTTTCAAAAATGCAGTGTTAGTAAGATCTTATGTAAGCGTCATTGACTTCCCATGTTGTCTGGAAAAATAAGCAAAGAGCAAACCTGTCCCCCCTTAGGTGCTTACATAATATTTGAACGGCCCCTGTAGAAATAATTTTTTATTAAAAAATCCACATATTTTGTAAATCTAAATAAAAATAAACTGATTGTTGCAAACCAAGGATAAGAAATACAGTCAAATTTGAGCAACATGTAAGAGAAATATATATATTGATGATTAAAAGAAAGGTTTAAAAAAACTTTTGCTTAAACGTTGCCGAACTGTGAAAAAATGCTTACGTTAGGTATAATTCATGAAAGTAAAAATTGTAAAACAAGAACATTCAAAACTCTTAAATATTCCTAAACATATTCTCAAAACTCTCCAAAAACGCGAACTATGCCAAAATTTGGTAACCTCATTCAAGACCACGGAGTATTGTGGAAATATCCAAGTCCAAACGCATGCGCCTGAGTCTTCTTTGGACGAAACGGTTGGGATCGGCGAAAATGCATCCGGTAGAGGACCTATCGTCAGGTCAGTTGACCAAAATTTTTGTTCAGGTTTCGTGTCTCGAGAGCGATGGATAGTGTCTAAGAGAATTCCCGTGTTACAAATTGTAGCATTAAGGTCTATGGAAATACTCGTTCTGTGTTCTTCTATTCCTTGGTAATTCTGTTTTTACCTCCAATTCTGACGTACCTTTGGCTCCAGGAGTAGTTATCATCCCATCATCGGATCACCATCCCATTCTTCAACTGGATGCCATTAACTGCATGTCCCTCCATAACACCCCTCATTTCCCGGAGGAAAAGCCAACAGCCCAGTTGATATTCGTCATCAATTCACCCCTAGCGGACCAACCCACAGGAAGAGGCTGTCCCGCAGCATTCCCGGAGATGTAGGTCATTCCTGTTTCCCGGAACGTCGTTTAATGGCTAATTACACCGCTTCACACCGCCGCAATTAAAAAGTGCGAGACCACGGACGATTAACCGCAGACGGAATGGCTCTTTCGAATGACATTTTCTTCTTCTTCTTCTTCTTTTGTTCTCTTCTGCACGTCCCTGAGCGGGGGTGGTCCGAAAATGGGTCTCGGACGGAGAACGCATTCCCAGAAGTGATGCCATGCGTGAAATGGATTTTTTTAAAGGGGGGGGTGCTAAGTACGGACTGTCATCGGTCTGGCTACGCCTTTGGTTGTGGATGAGAAGGTTTGTGGTTGAATAAATTGTGTGTGACAAAGATGGATGAAGTGATTCTGGGTTGTGTTTTTAAGAGTTAATGTGGGTTTTTGGGTATGGAGCTTTAAAAAGTGGATTTCTCTTTAACAAGCTGCTAAGAAGAAGCTTTATTTGCGTGTTGTCTTATCACATCTCTATGATGCATGTTTATCTCGAAAAGCAGTAGAATATGAAGCTTTGACTTCCTATTTCTTCAACATAACATGCAGTGCTTTCAGTCCCAACAAAATATGTACGATTCATTTAAGCAGTCACTTGAAACCTAATAAGCTCCAATATCCCGTTTTAAAAAGAAACTATTATTCACACTAATAAAAAATATGAGCCAGTTATATTGAACTCATGACAACCTTTTGCTTAAAACTAATACTATATAGTTCAATGGTCATGCATGGTCCCACACATGCATTACAAATAAGAGTTATTCATTTTGATCATTTATGTTTTACTGAGCTTGTTATGTTTTTCATTTTTATAGCTTGACCTCGTATACCAAATGAGATTATGTCGCTGTCTATATCGTTACATTCAGTGAATAGGAAAAATTTATATACTGCGCTTAAAACGACACCATAAATAACGTCTAGTGAACCCTTCCGTTTTTCTTTAGCACCACTAAAACATTACTCCCCATCTTTATTCAGAGATCACCACCACTACGAGTAATTTCACAGAGAGGTTAAAAAGCAACAGCAAAAAAGTTTTTGGAATTGACTCCGTAAAATAAGACATCCAGTTCTGGCAATAAAAATGTAAATACGAGTCTATCATTTCAATGTCTTTTTCACTGCTTAAATTCAACAGCGAAAGGGAGTATATATGACGGACGATTTGACCACAAAATAATCGACTGTAGCAGGAGGAAATGACATTTAAACTCGGGCCCGTGATATAAACCGCGCTCCGTTCCGTGCAGTTGATGCCTGAAGAAGATATCGCCTGCTTTATAACGAATGACGTTCTTTATTTTTTCTCTCCAAGTGTGAAATTGTTTCTTTCATTTCTCCGCATTTTTATTTTGCGATGATATAAATTCTGCAGAAGTCGTAAAAATGGGTGTTTCCTGGTGGTTTCGGACAGAGAGAAGAGTTTCGTTAACGGCGAAATTTAACGACCCTTTTCATACATTTTTATTATCCTTTTGGCAATAAAAATAAGAGAACACAATGAGAATTGCATGAAGTGAGTATCTACCAAATGATGGTGATTGTATCCGCAGAAGTTATGCACTGAATAGAACTGTTAGGTTTTTTTGTTTATCAAACTTAAAACAGTTTCCCTTCGTTAAAATTATAATATTAATCTTAAATATTTAAATTTCAAAACGTTCAATACGTGTTAATAAATGATGGAAAACTTTTTTTCGTATAAAAAAACTTAAGCTTGTTTTTATAAAATACCATTTCAACTATGCTATAAAATACAATAGAACAAACTGTTAGTCTGGTGTCTTGTTCCCTCAGAATATAGAGCATAATTACCTAATGAAGTTATACAAGGACAAAATATTGTTAGTTAATTTGTCATTTATTTTTTCTATTAGACAATGTCCTCTTTTTTATTGCAATTCAGTTTTTATGGTTCACACATTGTAAAAAAAATAATGTATAATTACACTACCGTCGTACGATCCATTTTTTGATCAGGACTCATGGGGGACAAAGTAAAGAAGTCTAAATATTTTTAAGACGTATTGTCAATCTCAATATTTTTACTTTGGCAATTAAAATTTATTTTGTTTGAAAAACAAAACAAAATAGTTTTTTTTCTAACGAAAACTACTAAAACGCTGTAGACATTTGCTGCTTCTCTGTTCCAGCTCTTCCCCCATATCTTTTATGAATATTCCATTCAGAAACCAAAGACGTTTTTACCCCACAAAATTTCCGTTTCAGAGTGGTGCAAATAAATTTTCGAGCGACAACCGAATTAAAATTTTTCCCCGCCCAGTAGAAAAGGGGATTCATTTTGCGCGAGCGCCATTCAGCCCTCAACGATATAATTGTCAATAATATTATTCGGAAAAACTTTCGCCAGAATAAATAAACGAAAATAAACACTTCCACTCAATCTTATTTTAGTTGGGGAATTTTATTTCATTTGAATACTCCATCAGCATTTTTAAATATATATGCAAATTCACCCCGCTATAAAACCGTACGCGCGCTGCGGAGTTTTTACCCGGAGGAATTTTCCCCTCTTCTCTCCCCTCACATAGCCCCTGCAAATGTAAATTCGAAATAAAAGAAGCACTTTTCCTATTTCATTTAGACGCTCCAACTCGAGAAAGTAGGATGGCGGAATCATAAATAAGTTATCAGATAGCCAAAACACAAATATATAAAGTTTATGTTTGGCGGTGTCTGGGAACGGTACTGACCCACCAGGAAAAGGGAACGTAAATAAATAAAATGGCGCTTGAAAATCAGGATACTTGCTTAAATTCTCGCGGAGATGGGGAAAATCAATTATTTACTTTCACTCTGATTTTTTTGCTCGCTCGTGGGAGAAAAGGCAATATTTAAAGGTTTAGGTTGACAGTGGTCTATATGCGTTGTTCCCGGGAAGTTTCCAGATATTTTTTTATTTTCATTTCTCCTTTTCTGATGTGAAACATTCTGAGAATCGAAACCTTGGTGTGGGATTTGTTGGAAGGGTAAAAGCTATTGGATTTTTTTGTATTCTTTTACATTAGTTCGGGATATTTTTCTTCAAAAAACTAACCGACGCTTCTCGTCTATCTATTGATCTGTTGCCCGAAATTGGCTTTTCACTGTGAGTTTTCTTCAGAATGGTTTTTATGTAACCAAGATAATATAAGCTAAATTTTTACCTTAAATTGTATAATATTTGGCAATAATTTCGGAAGAATTTTCAAATGTTGTGATCTTTTTAATTGGGTATAACTAGGAAGTACTCTAATAAAAGCGCGTTCTAAACATTCTCCCAAAAGTTATTTGATGAGGAAAGTCTTTTCTAATTCTAGTTCAAGAAAAAACTGTAATGAACAATGGAAAAACTAAGAGTCCTATGTCATCACTGTGTTTTTTGTAGCATTATCCGCTTTTTTATAAAATATCCTTGTATAACTTGAATGTATAAAATTCGTTTCCTTGCTTAAAACTTTATTTTGTGATAAAACAAGTATATTATAAATGTTAAGTACTTTCTCAGGTTAACGATTATTTACTCTTGAGAAGATACTGGAAAGACCCCAAAAAATGAGTCAAAACGTCTTTTGCAACAAATGGAAAACCTGACTTGTAGCTGTTGGTATCGAGTACTACCGATACCTACGATAACCCGATACCTGAAGTATCGATACGATAAATTAAATAAGCATATCCTTTTCTGTTATTTTCGTGAGTAAGCTTATAACTGTATGTAAGAGTCCTAACTTATAGTAATGAATCTTTAACTTATAGTAAGTCTTATAAGTAATCACTAACTTATAGTAAGTGAATCTTTCACTCAAAAACTCGGGATTTTTGAGGATAGTAAGTTTATAACTATATGTAAGAGTCCGTATAGTAAGTGAATCTTTCACTCAAAAACTCGGGATTTTTGAGGATAGTAAGTTTATATAACTGTATGTAAGAGTCCGTATAGTAAGTGAATCTTTCACTCAAAAACTCGGGATTTTTGAGGATATCCTTTAAAAAACTACTTGTTCCGCATTTTCGTGATAACAAGCGTAACAACGCCAGCAAAACACCTGAACAATGAAAACATCTTCCCCTCGAGAGTAGGGGCGATCCCACTTCTCCTCCAACACGAAAAGAAACGTGATAAAGAAGGAGTCTCGACCCCCATATGTTATTCCCTATTAATCAAAAAATCTCCCTCCTCACGCCACTGTTGCCACCAAACACACCCGGCAAAAAATTACGCCCCCTCCCCCCAAAAAGAAGCTGGAACCTTCACTTATTAAGCTAAGTGAGCGGGTATAGAGATGTCGGGAGGCTGTTGTCATGGTTACATCACGCTATCGGATAATCCGGACCCAGTGCGTATGTCAGGTTTCCATTCACTACATCGATTGCACCTGAGGCTTCGGCCACCCCTGATATTGTCGCCAGCCACCCACTCCTACATTAGCAGCTTTCCCCTGAGGCTCCCCCGACGGTGATTAAGACTTTTCCCTAGATTTTTTCCCCAGCCGGACAATCGAGTATTTGGATTGAGTTTGAGTGAGTCGCTCGTTTGTGATATGTGGTGGGGCATTTTGATTTGGATCAGTAAATGCCTTTTACTCGTGACTGACTCTGTTAGTGAATCTGACTTATTAGGTTTGGATGTTTGCAATAAACGTCGATGTAATATGCTGGAGAAATAAATTGGTGGTATTTAAAGCTACATTTTTATCGCGTGTATCAAGACTCAGTGATCAAGTAATGATTTCAGTTTTATCTCTCTAATGATCTTAGTTTTACAGCAAAATGAATAGTTGGTCTAGTGCCTCCAGTTTTTTTATTTATTCATTTATTGACAGAGCTTGTAGTGGGCCCAAGTCAGACCTAGCGACCATAAGACGCTACTGCAATTAATCAAAGAGGTGAAAAAGCATGGAGTTCAGCGTTAGCCTGAGACTCCCCCTATCTTGACAGGAATCTTCATTCCTGTCAAGATAGGGGACTAGGCTTTCTCCATGCTTTTTTATGGAGATTGATTGCAGTAGCGTCTATAAGACGCGCAGTGTGTTTTGCACCTTAAAACGTTCCTCGAGAGTTTTTCCATCGATTTATCGAATTCTCGCAAATTTTGTTGAAATTATAAGGGTGCAATTAATTAAGTATTCGGTAACGTTTGGAAAAAATTACCTGGATTAATAGTCAGAACGGTTTTATGGCGCTCTTTAATTTGATTGGATGATTCAATTTCGTTCTTTTCTATTATCCTACCTATTAACTTTAATTACTAAGTGGGTCATGAATCTTTTTTAGTTCTTTTTAACGGTTGATACAGTTTTCTTATTGTTATACAAAGTGAAGGGTAACAAAGTTTAACTACATCCATGATCGTTATTTTCTAAATAATTAATTATAGTTTTGCATAGAGCTTGAAGTCTTATAACAAAAAAATCGTGATAGTTTCTATTAACAGAATTCTTAGTTTTACTTAGTGCTTTATTTATGTGTATTTATTGCATTATTTTTAGTGTGGTTATCAAATACTTAGACTAGTCTTGCATTGTAAAATTTCTATCTTATTAACTGACTAGCTGATTTGCCCGGCCTTGCACGGGTGTAGTGTATTAATTCCTTTTTTAAAGTTCTCCCAAGTTATATGTCCGATTTTTCGAATCCCCAATAACCCCGGTGTCCCCAGTACTTTTTCATATTCCCGATAGTTTCATTTCCTATTTTCATGTTCCCGATAGTTTTCATAACCCGGTTTTCCCGGAAACTTTTCATATCCGGGTGTTCCCGGTACCTTTTCATATCCGGATGTTCCCGCTATAGGGTGTATCGAAAAAAACTTTTTTTCGATTTTGATGACGTAATAGTGCGGAAAAGTTGTCTAAGGTGCCAGAGAGTACCTGTGAATTTTTTCAGAATTTTTAGATAATTTCTTAATGTGCCACATTGGCCCTGAAGTTCCCCATGTTAATCCAATGGGGCGCGCCGCCAAAAAGGCCGAAAATCGGTTGTTTGCCCCTCATTTCTACCCTAATCACACGAAGAATGTCTCGTCTCGAGTTATGGACTCTATATGATGTATGCTACCCGAAAAAACTTGAATAATAGCTTAAATCTCTATAATATGTTGATTGTGGGCTCTGATTTGAACGAGGAAATACGCGATTTTCGACGAAAATTGAGCATACAAAAAAACGTAATATAGCTATTTAGGCTATTATTCAAGTTTTTTCGGATAGCCTAGATCATATAGAGTCCATAACTCGAGACGAGACATTCGTCGTGTGATTAGGGTAGAAATGAGGGGCGAAAAACCGATTTTCGGCCTTTTTGGCGGCGCGCCCCATTGGATTAACATGGGGAACTTCAGGGCCAATGTGGCACATTAAGAAATTATCCAAAAAATCTGAAAAAATTCACAGGTACTCCCTGGCACCTTAGACAACTTTTCCGCACTATTACGTCATCAAAATCGAAAAAAAGTTTTTTTCGATACACCCTATCCCGCTACCTTTTCATATCCCGGTTTTCCCGGTACCTTTACATACCCCCGGTTCCCGATAATTTTCATATCCAGGTGTTTCCAATAATTTTCATAACCCGGTGTTCCCGATAATTATCATCCCAGTTTTACCGGTGCCTTTTTCTCATCCCAGTTCCAACTGTGATATCTCATTCCATCCCGATTTTTTGTCTATTAAACATTTATCCTTCCTATGTGATAAAAACAATCTACTTGAAATCATCTCTGTCATTTGAAATCCAGTGTTTAAAATCTTAAACAGAATTTTCTTAAAGTATTCCTGCTATCCTTTTAAAATTCCGCAAAAAATAAATTTCAAAAATAAAATAAATTTCAAAAATCCCTCGATAAAAAGTTATCAAGTAAGCTTGTCTTCTTTTTAATAAAACCAACTTCTTTAAAAGCTTCTCTGAAAGAGTAAAAAGAGATTGCTAGTTATAATACAAATCTAGTGATTATAGTCTAGTAAACCAATTCCGCTATGAAGCAATGAAATTTTAGCTCTGTTTCCTCGGAAACTTTTAAATTCTTGCTATTTATATATATTTTTCTGAGAAATTAAAACATTAAAGAAAGTAAATTAATTATTTTAATTTACTTCGGTTTTCTGATAACTGTTATAATATTTAAATACAGATATTCATACTGTTTTTCTTCATAAATTTCGTTGTAAATAATAAAATATGTATAAATGTTAATCAGTTATATTCATTCAAGTGAGGCAAGACGTCGCCTTAAGATAGAGAAGTAAACACTGCAATTTATGCATTTCAACAATGCATAATGCTATTTCAATGGGGAAAACGGAGTCGAAAAAGCGCCGAAAAGCAGGGAAGGAGTCGTTCGATTTTAAAATCGTTTCTTAGTGCGCGTCTAATGGCTGAGAGGAAGGTCTCTGTCAAATTTCAAGCCAATCGGTCCGGCAGTTTTGGAGATTTCGTGATGAGTGTTATGAATGATGATGAATGAATCACCCGTATTTGGATTTTATATATATGTTACAGTTAAAGTCCGGAAATCAGTTAATTTACAGATAACCTAGGTAATTTGCAGATTAACGAGGGTGATCCGTTAAAGAGCGAATTTTTTTTCAATTTCTAAGATTACCTAGGTAATCTTGAAATTACCTAGGTATTCTGCACCGTACCGACTAGACACTCGTTAATCTGCATACTACCTGTAATCAGTTATTTTACATATTAACGAGGGTGATCCGTTAAAGTACAAAATTTTATTTAATTTTATAAAAAGTTTAAGGAGGTTGGGGGGGCTGCCGCCCCCCCAAACCCCCCTGCCCTAACTATAACCAAACTCGTTTTGGGGAGTAAACAGTAACAATGACGAATCAAAAAAGGGGGATCGGTACTTTTTTCATATTACACAAAACACGCAAATCCCACAAAAATAGTAATGAAATAGCAATTTTAAAACTAGAATATAAAAACAATAATAATAGAATATTAAAGTACCAACTGAGATTTGTATCAATTGTGGTTTTCGATCTCGATTTGACAGCGTATTTCAATGAGCACTTAAACTAGCAAATCTTAATGAAAGCGCGGTGTAATCGGCTGGCAGCCTGCACTGAACTATTGCTAGGATTCGCGATCGATTACATATGTTAAACCCTTGCCCAGGTTCCAGCGATTGTTGAATTAACGTTTGTTGAAAAGATATTTCAACAGCTGGGACATTTGCTTTCGTTAAAAGAAATCTCTGTCACTCTGAAGTCGGAGCTTCAACACAATTGTTTCAAAATACCCGTTTTAGTAGTAATATACTGTACTTAATCATGTAAATTTACAGTACTTACTTGCTTGTATTATTTTGTTTTAACATTCAACATGACAACTACCAGTGCTACGCTCTAAATTTGAAATCAAAACACCAAATATGACAACAAACTACGTATTGAAACCCAACTGCGCAGGGGTAAGCGCATGGCGCAGTAAGCACCTCAACATTTTAACAGAAAGTATTGAACGAAACAAACTATTTTGAACTTTAACTATCAAGAGGCCGTTATAGTGTAGATTCCCTAGGTAAAATGCGAAAAACTCAAAAATCCGCACATTAACGACAGAAATCAGTTAATCTTAAGTTTACCTAGGTATTCTTCAGATTAACTAATTATCAACTTTAGCGGTAACATATATACTAGCTGATTTGCCCGGCCTTGCACGGGTGAAGTGTATTTATCCCTTTTTTTAAAGTTTTCCCAAGTTTATATCCGATTTTTCGTATCATCAATCACCCCGGTGTCCCCTGTACTCTTTTCATATCCCGGTGTTCCCGGTACTTTTTCATATCCCAGTGTTCCTGGAACTTTTTCATATCTTGGTGTTCCCGGTAACTTTTGATATCCCGGTTTTCCCGATAATTTTTATGTCCCGGTTATCCCGATAATTTTCCTACTCCGGTGTTCCCGGTACCTTTTCATATCTTGGTTTTCCCGGTACCTATACATACCCCGTTCCCGATAATTTTCATATCCAGGTGTTTCCAATAATTTTTATCCCGGTATTCCCGGTTCCTTTTCCCCATCCCAGTTCCAACTGTGATATCTCATTCCATCAAACATTTATCCTTTCCATGTGATAAAAACAATCCAATTGAAATCATCTCTTTTTTCTAAATCTAGTGTTTAAAATCTTTAACTGAATTTTCATGAAGTATTCCCGCTATCCTTTTAAAATTCCACAAAAAATAAATTTCAAAATAAAATAAATTTCAAAAATCCCTCGATAAAAAGTTATCAAGTAAGCTTGTCTTCTTATTAATAAAACCAACTTCTTTAAAAGCTTCTCTGAAAGAGTAAAAACAAACAGATTGCTAGTTATAATAAAAATCTAGTGATTACAGTCTAGTAAACCATGCCCTATGAAACAATGAAATTTTAGCTCTGTTTCCTTGGAAACTTTTAAATTCTTGCTATTTAAATATATTTATTTTTGAGAAATTAAAATCTTAAAGAAAGTAAATTAATTATTTTAATTTATTTCGGTTTTCTGATAGCTGTTATAATATTTAAATACAGATATTCACACTGTTTTTCTTAAATTTAATTGTAAATTATAAAATGTTTTCAAATTATATTTTATCAAGTGAGGCAAGACGTTGCCTTCAGATAAGAAGTAAACCCTGCATTTTATGCATTTCAACAATGTGTAATGTTATTTCAATGGGTAAAACGAAGTCGAAAAAGCGGCCAAAAACAGGGAAGGAGTCGTTCGATTTTAAAATCGTTTCTTAGTGCGCGTCTAATGGCTGAAAGGAAGGTCTCTGTCAAATTTCAAGCCTATCGGTCCAGCAGTTTTGGAGATTTCATGATGAGTGTTATGAATGAATCAGTCAGTGGTATTTGGATTTTATATATATAGATAGATGGTTTGAAAAGCAGAAAAAACTAGCGAATAATGAGAAAAATATTGAAAATAGGCAAAAGAAATATGTATAATTCAAAAATTAAAATAGTTCTTCTAAATTTGGCAATGCCTAGTTAATAACAAAAAGTTGTTTCGAATTAGCGTAATTAATTCTCCAAAGTTTTGGAACCTAACATTTAAAATAAATTTGAACAGTCTGCTAATAATTCAAAATGTTTCTCTAAGCCATTTTTATAAAAAGGAATCACTTCAGACAAGTCATTAATATGAAATCTCTCTTGACTAATAAAAAACTTCATTGAAAATGGACAGTATAAAAATTTCCCACGAACCGGAATCGTTCTTACCCATCCGAATCGCCCACCAAACGGTCCTCCATCGTTACACAACCCTCTGCGCATGACACCTGTCACGTCTCATTACCCCCTTTAAGCCCCTCCACATCCATAACTAAAAATCGCCACGACCACACACGTGCCGATCGTTTATTTAACGCTCTCACTTTTTACAATTCACGAACGCACCCTACTGTCGATTTCCCTTTCGCGTGTGTAGGGTTAACCGGGCGTGGGGAATTTTTTTGGAACGTTTTGTTGCGGCTTTGGGGGTCACACCTGGGGGTGGGCCCTTGGTTTTATGCCCGGATGAGGTTCTAAAGTGATGGGGGCGGCTAATTGGTCTTTCATGGTCCGTTGTTTTGACGATGAAGGCTTGGAAATGATGGATTTTCTGTGTTATTGTATTAGGGGAATTCCCGTGTGACGCATTTGTATTTATGATGTATTTTAATGTCTGTCTATTTATTCGTTGAAAGGGGAATTATTTTTCAGCCCATTGGCTATGCAAATTTTCGTAATGGCGTGGGTGGTAGGAACTGATAATGTTATTTTTAGAATGAAAGGAGGGGAATTTTGAAAATTTAATTGCCTGAAAGATATTGTTGACCTCAACTACTGTCATGTTTATCTAATCTGCGCTGATTTAAATAGTTTCTTTTTCAAACTCTTCAAAAATTTCTCGAAATCTTCTACCTTTTTGGATTTTTCAGGCATATGTGCTGCAAGACGTCTGACTTTGTTTGCGATTATTTTAATTATTTATTTTTTGCTTGTTGGGAATCTGGCTTTACATTCTCTCATTGAGAGGAGGAAAGAGTAACACAACGGTCAGAAGTTATGATTCTAGTAATTATCGCAAAATTAGAGTTCTCTACGATTTATAGCATGAATGCGTGATTATTCTGTGTTTAAAATTAAGCTTATTTATTTACTCCTTTCTTTTAGTAATTTCAGTCACTGTAACTGAAATACATTGATTTATTTTACCCAATCTGGCAACTTCTTGAGCGTAGAATCAAAACTCAAAAATCTCCTTTGAAATTTTCAGTGAGTGGAAGTCGAACCACCGCCTTTCAAAACTCCATTTTCTCAATTGTCTCCCCGAAATCATCCCACCAACTCGACATTTCGCGACAGAACTGTCACTCTGCCTCTCCCATCACTGTCCAAATAAAAACCCATCGACCCACATTCTAAAAAAAACCTCCTCCCCCTAGGAATGAAATATTAATACCACCAAAGAGATTATCTTTACGCGATTTGTCCGATTCTGTTCCATCTGTGACACGTGGCGCCCTCTAACAAGTTGCATGTGGCAGAGTCCACAGGGAAAAAGAGATTGACGTCGGCAGTAGCTGAAGAAGGGAGATTAACACACCCTAATGCAGCTTTTATTGAATCCCGAGGCCCTGGCTGATTAGTTATGCACTGCCTGCCATGATTCACAGGGCCCTGCCGAAATGAACTCTGCCGGGCCGCGTCTATTGCATTATTAATCTACCCGACTCCCCCGCGTGTGGTGTATTTAAATGTGGGTGCTGGTGCTTTTTTATGGAAGACTTTTTTTTGTGGTGGGGTGTGTTGTTGAAACAAATACGACGGAAGTTTTTTTTTAGTAGGTGATTGTAAAGATGTCTGAAAGAATTTCTGATTGTATACGAACGGTTTATGTTCCCATTCAGTACATTGAATGTAATGCGTTAAAGTATGTTCATGAAAGCGTCCCCTGAAATAAGATTCAGTTGATTTTGGTAGAGTTCTGTAGGTTGGAAGTTTTTATCCGCGTTGGTTTACCTTTACTAAATGTGATATGAAGTTACATATGCAAGGTAAGGTAATTTAGCTGAGAAGTTTAGAGCAGAGAAGGTTAGAGCTTGGGAACTTCTGTTTCACCAACTTCCACTAACACTTCAACTTGATTCTGATTAATTTTTAACAATTACTAGTTTTTATGGTAGGAAAATTATTATTAGTTTTTGAACGCGAAGGGTTCAAAATGCAGAAGACTTATTATGGAAGTTGTGTAGGGGATATTGAAAGAGTTCTAAATCCTTTCGGTTTCTTCTAATCGCTAACAGAAAGGGGAAAACTCTGATACTTCTGAAAATCCTCCCTCTAAACTGGCAACTAAGCAATTGTTACTCTGACGCTGATTGTATGTATTAATAATTTTACTATGATTGTATACTTCCCCTATTATCTCTTTTTTACTTAGTCATGAACTTCCTATGCTTGCCAAACCTTCTTTTCTGTAAAAAGTCCATATTTAATGAAATACAAAACTCACTTCACGTCTTTTCATACATCAGGTAATTTGATACATCCGATATCCTGACGCACACTGCATTCTTTTTCTCACTCACCCCTATCTTAATAAGCATCTCCATTTCCTAGAACTCCACGACAGAAAACTGCATATCACAAATCCCCAGGCCCAAAACCCCTCATAAATTCCACCCAACCCCCTGAAAAATCCCACCCCATTCCAATAAACCCCCCTTACGAAATCGGCACGTGGGCCACCCCCATGATATTTACCATCTGCTTTCCTTCTGATTAAAACCAGGCATGTCTTCCATGTCATGATGGCGTGCATTTTTTTTCTTTACGGGACCCGGGGCTTTGTTGTATTGGTTCGTTATGGGTGCTGGAAATTAAATTTCGAGGGAAAGAAGTGTTGGGTCTATGGTAGAGTGACGCCATCGTATGCAAATTTTTCGTGTTGGGAATGGAGTGGTGATTTTGTGTCCGCTGTGGGGTTTTTAGGGGGTCGTAAAGTTTTAGGGTTTGCCTTTAGGGGGTTTATTGTTATTAAAAGGGTGCTGAAGCATCCGGAGGCATTGTAGGGGGGACGGGGGACTATAGTGAACTACGGAATAGAAATTTTATCAGTTTGTTTCATATTTATTTCTATAAAGTTATGTTTGTGAATTGCCTTTTTGATTTGATTAACCCCAGGTACTGAACATTTCCTTTAATGTATCATTTTCCATAAGAGTGTTTCTAAAATTGGATGTAGCCTCTGTGTTCTTTCCAGGATTCACGAATATCCATACTTAATCTTTAGTATTTTTAAATTATTCCTCCCCAAAGAGAGTTTTAGACCCACTATATATACCCATACATAATATATCATCTATGGTAATTCTGATTTTGTAAAAGAATTACTATAGATAAAAATATGAAAAAACCTCTTCTTTTTCTTGAAGTTTCAATAGTGTTGGATATGTATTTAATATTAATACTAAGGGTTATTTGTAAATATGGGTAAACGCGGAGCTATTTTTAAAAACTATAAGAATAATTCATTTTATTTAAACACAGCTCACATCAGAGATTTTCGAAAGTTAAAAATACATAGCAATTTGTCAGAACACATTACTTTCGAAAACTTAACGGTTAATCAATTTATTGGAGCAATTAACTCAAAAGAGCATACAGTTACCCTTCGCTTTATTTTACTTATTACCTATGTCAGTTTTCATTTCAAAATTTCCATCGAAAACTTGAAGTAATAACGGTTTATAAGTAATTATTTATGAATTTTAAGAACTACTCTAATAGAAATCCTGGAAATTCTCTATATTTTAATTAAATTAAGTTATTGAGTTGGAAAAGTTGTTTTCCATCTCGAAAGAGAAGTCTCGTCTAGTTTGTTTTCCTCTTTGAAAACTGCTGAAATAAAAGTCACGATCTTCCTGCCATCTATCGGGGAAAGGGGAAACATCAGAGGGCTGTGTGATGAAATTGGGGGGTTTCAACTTCCTGAGATCTTTTGTGGCCTTCCTTTTCAAATGTGAAATTGTCGTTCAAGAAAGCAGTACTGCAGCCAGAAAATAATTTCGGAGGGGTATTGAATTTTATCGGGGAGGGATACGAGATACATTTAGTCCCTTTTATATGTAAAAAAATTATCATCCAAATATGATTTTACCAGTGCTTATTTTAAAAAGACGAATAATTCCGAAACTTTGAATTCTAAGAAACATTAATCACACCTATGAATAAAAAAACAAAATTATGAATACAAAAATTAAGTACTATCTTCCTATAAGTGTAATGGACTCGTAACTAGATTTTTTGGGGGTAAATGACCAAGTAGTGTATTTTTTACACCAAGGTAGGTTAAAATGAGTAAAAAGGCAACGTTTATAATATGCACATATTTATTAGAGTTTAAAAAACGATTCATACGATCGTTTCGGGGATACATGGATCCCCCTCGTCAGTGAAAGATGTTTGTTTGTGTTTGATGGTGTTTTTAAACTCTAATAAATATGTGCATATTATAAACGTTGCCTTTTTACTCATTTTAACCTTTTTTGCACAGT
The DNA here is from genome assembly GCA_024610705.1 of Tetragnatha versicolor. Taxonomy (NCBI): domain Eukaryota; kingdom Metazoa; phylum Arthropoda; class Arachnida; order Araneae; family Tetragnathidae; genus Tetragnatha; species Tetragnatha versicolor. Next base: position 30,400,040 of record JANDEH010000002.1, on the reverse strand, counting down.
AAATTTTTATCACCAAGGTAGGTTATTTATAGAAAACCACAAATTTTTCAGAGGGGGAGGGTTGAACTATTTTCCAATTACATAGGTATCCGGTACAAAAGCAATGAATGTTTCTTCAAATAAAGTGGTCTTGAAAATATTTCTGCAGGATTTTATATTTTCTCGTACTTGAATGATGAAGATCCTCAATTTTAACAAGCTATAAAATAACTACAAGCATGTATCTTTCCAAACTTAAATGCCGCAAAATACAACACGGCTGAGCCACAAAATAACACGCCATTCGCTAAACCCAAAAATTCGATATCCCTGTCCGGAGAAGCAAGTACAACAACGGACGCTTCCTTTCCTAATGAAAATCCGGAGTCCCGGAACGTCCAATTTTATTTGTCCCAGGAAATGACGTCATCCGATTAAGTTCCGGATTTACGTTCGTCGGAATCAACTCGCCGTTCCCTTTAAATAAATGGAATCGATTCCCGTATAAAAAGAATGTTTTCTCCCGGATTGCCGGATTCGGAGTTAACTTTGTCAGAAGGAGAAGGATGCTTACAAGTGTCTGTTTGGGTTCAATGGGGTTGAGTGAGTTGGTTAGTTCGGTGCTGACGTATTTGTAGTGTGTATTGAGCGAAAAGCGTAGAACTGGATTTTGTAAAGGGTGAATTTAATCTTAGTTTTATTGCATTTGAAACTTGGTTGCTCCGAATTTCGTTAGACTGATCTAAAAATTTAACAAATATCCAGCGTTTCTCCAACTGTTCTAAGGTCCTGATATAAAGTCTGATAAATAAATTTCTAAAGTCTGGAATTTCCTGTTATAACTAACTAGTGCAAACTGGATTTCGTTAAATTGAATTCAAAGTTCTATTATATTTGCTACTTTGTTTCTCCTGTGTAGTTAACCTAGTCCTTATATTATTAAGCTAATCTAGCGTTTCTTGAACTGTAAGTCATAAGGGGCCATTCATTAATTACGTAAGGATGATTTTGGCAATTTTTGACCCCCCCTCCCCCCATGTAAGGGTATGTAAGATTTTTCAAACCCCTCCCCCCTATTCTTACGTAAGATTCCATTATGTTTTTCAAAATAATAAAATGTTAGAAAACTCTCAGTTTGACGTAAATCAAATATTTTTAATTTTCAACAGATAAATAATGTTCTTGCTGTCAACTACATATTACTATTATATTATTATCTCTTGATTAGAATGATTGGAATTTGTTTACATTAACTAGGAAAATCTTACGTAAGAATTGGTTTGACCCCCCACCCCCCAAGTAAGGGTATGTAGAGATTTTTCCAACCCCCCCTCCCCCTCGGGACCCTTACGTAATTAATGAATGGCCCCTAACGAGATCCTGATATATAAAGTTAGAGAACGAATTTCTATCGTCATATATTTGCTCTTACGATCCATCAGTATTTTGACAAGAACTGCAATTTAATTGAACCACCATATGCAATAGTAAACCCGCCATGGGACCCGTTATAACCTGCATCTAATCTAGATATTTAATCGATGCGTTAATCAGTTGTGACCTGAGAGAAGGTCCAATATAGGAGTTTACTATGACGAAGTTTAACTGTAAATTACTACCACCATGTGTGGCAAATAATAATTTTATAAATTTTGTGCATTTTTCTCACTAAACTTCACTTTGTTTCTATCTCACTATCTCTTCATACCGAAATCTTATCATTCATTAATTTTAGTCAACGAACATTCCACCTACTAATATGTGACTAATTTGAACTGTCATCTCCTTCAAGCCCCTACCCTTATCATTCTTTGCCACGTAACCTAACTGAAAACTAACGCTTATATTTTTCCATGCCTCGACGTGGGCGTTATGCCTCCAAAAACCACATTAAAATTTTCAATTATCGCTAATAAGCGTTTGGAAGCAGCAGTTTCCAGTCTTGAAACTCCTCCAATTAAAAAAAAGAGAAGCCGAGCTCAATTACTTTCAGCTATTTTCTCGCTAATTGAGCAAGAGGCTTTGACTAATACGCTGTTTTGCCTGCTATGATGGCGAGCCAAAAGAAATGATGTTGCTATTTATTCCAGGTAGAGGGGGGCGTTGAGTGCTAGATTGGGGTTGGTTGGCACCTGATCCATCGCCTGTGTCGTTTTCGGGTGACTAATAGAGAGGCGACACTTCTGAATTATTTGCGGTATTCTCCACAGGGATCACTGAACTTGTTTTGTCAAATAACTACTGTAAAACTGAATTGTTTTGGAGGTGTTTTGAGATGGAGCATTTATAATATGAACATAAATTTTCATAATATTGATGTTGGAAAATTTCCCTGCATAAATTTGCCTAGTTCTTCTGTCTTAATATATGATTTTGTCTCACATTATGTATTCTCTTCCTCTCCCGAAATTCCTAATTTCCGTTATATGTGATATTTTCTTTTGCACATCTCTTCTTTCTAAGTGTTTCCTACGACTAAATTCCTATTTTCGCAATATGTAAATTCTTCCTTAGGCAGAAACGTCTTAAAGCTCTGGAAAAAATGTCCCAGATGGATAAGAAAATTAAATATCATAAATGCTTAATCTTAAGGGATGAAATAAGTTTTTTCCACTTTAACCAAACCGTTTTACGCTTGACAGGAGACTTTGACGAAGTAAGTGTATTAAAAAGTAGTTAAGAAAAGTATTAAATTGCAGGATAAGTTATTACCTTTAAATTATGTATGGGCATGAAGTAAAAGATGAAAAGATTACAGGTAAAAAAGTGCAACAATGTGGCTTATTACTTTACTTATCTTCTAGAAATAGGTAGAGTAAATTTACATTGGTGACCTAAGCTATTTCGTCCTTATAGTAAACCCCATCCTTTATCATATCAAATGTAGAACTTCCTTTCTAATGACATTGACAAATATTTGATTGGTACCCTTTCTAAATAAGCTAAGAGTGAATTATTATTCTCAGTTTATTCAAATAACACCTAAAGATATAAAGTAGTTGCCAAGAAGGAAGATGAAAGGTATCTGATGGGGGCCCCCTCCGAAAAAACAGTATCCCCATAAAAAGCAGCAACCCCTCTCCGATCAAGAAGCAAGGAAGATATCTGCAAGGATATTGTGAGAAGATGGAAAGAAGGAAGAGACGTGGGAAGCATATAGATTTCACTAGATTAATTGAGCATGAATAAAAACAAGGACTCGGAAAAAGTAGCCCCATATACATGCGTGTTTATACATGCTACATCTATACCCACACATAAAAGAGACGCCATATCCCATCCTCTCCCCTCTTCTTATATGTTTGCTCTTTCCCCCATCCCAATAACGGAGCTGTGTTGTTTTTAATATTCTCTCTTCTAGAGACAAAGATGCAATTTCCGGAGACAGTGAAGTGATGTTGAGATGTAGGGGACTGGTGGCAGTTAGTCTGTGTTTTTTTTTCTTCTCTGTAAAATTAATTTTGGGTTGTTTTTTTTCGGTTGGGGAGAGAGTTTATGAGACTGAATTAATTGCAGGGTCTTTGCCGAGAAAAAAAAATGTTTGTCGAGTTTTGTTCGACGATTTTTTTTTGTGTGTGTGAGTTTTGGATATGTCTGAATTGGTCGTCAAGGGTTTTGAAGTGACGGTGGAAAAAATCGGTCGGTTGGTTTATTAGACAGTTTTTTTGTCGTGATTGTTTTGAGAGGTGACTTTCTTTTAATAAGTGAATGGAATGGAATCGATGTTTGACTTTTGGTGTATGTTGAGTATAAATCGATTTTTTTCCGATGTATGTACTGTCTGGATCTTTTTTTAAGCAGATGAATTACGTTTTCTTCTTTTGTTTCTTTCATACCAGATAGGACACAATAAACTTAAGTTAAATTTTCCATTTCGATGTTAATTGCAATCACCGAAGTCGCTTCTTTATTATTCATGAATTTTTTTTATTTTCATGCGGCATGTTGTAATATTTCATATTTTATGATCATTAAAAGCCTTCTTCTATTTATTCAAATTATTACTTTTGAAAGTAAAGTATTTTTTGAATACATTTAAACGCCTATCAAAATTCTTAAGCTTAAACTTGTATAACCTTTTATTAGACGCTAATTGGTTCAGAAACAAAAATAAAGTCGGTAGTTTGGAAATCAAACTGAAAATTTGCTGGAGCTATACAATACTACTTGGATTTTACAATTTTTCTACGTTACGTCTGGATAGTTTTTGTTCACATCGAAAATCGCCTTTCTTTTACGGTTTCAAAATTACATCTACTATCTCAAGACTAAGTCTTGTTGCATAATTATTTAATTAAAATAAAACCATGAATTTTAATTTTTACTTATTTTCCCATCAATGTCAATAACTTAACTCTAGATTACCACACTTTCACTTCAATTATTCTTAAATGCTGTATATCACTTCAGGTCAACATTTAAACTACTCGCAACATTTTTATGTATAACTTCACTTACAAATCCTTACGACTGCCCCATCATATACAAACACGACTGGAGATCCTTTTTTAAAAACATCAAGAACCACCGCAGCGTAAACAAATTCAAATAAACCAATTCAAACCCCATAAAATTTCCACCACTCGTCGCTCTCCATCTCCCATTTTATTAACCCACTTCCTCCACAAATAAAGCCATCTCTTTTAAATCACGACAGGTATAAAAATAAAACCAGTATCAATCGGGGGACCCCCCAGCGCGTGCCACAGCCACGTTCCTACCGCGTCTACCCTTTCACCTTATCCATCAACCTGAACAGACGGAACAAAAATGAAAAAGTTGAAGAGCTTTGTAAGTTGTGAATCTCCTGAGTGGGGTTTGCTTTTTTTATTGTTTGGCGAGTTGCATTTATTCATCACGAAGAAGTGTGTGCACTGTTCAGTCTGTTGTAGAGGCGAATCGATCGATCATGACAATGATGAGACAAAGAAGTAACGGGTTTATTTCCGCTTATGGGATTTATGTGATTTAGCGCATCTTTTAAGTTTGTAGTCGCTGGATTGCTTTTGGTGTAATTTTGAAGTATAAAAGATCTCACTCATAAGATTCTTCTAAAAATTGATATTTTCCATATGAATTTCGTATTTTGTTAGTTTCACGAACTCTACTTAAGTGCATAAAGTGAATACTTTTATAAACTCCCTGTTACACTTACAGAACGTGATAAACTACATGCTATAATTTATCACCACCCAAATGAAACGATCTTGGATGCGCATAATTGATAAAAAATAGTGGCAAATCTATTGTAAAATATATAGTTCAACAAGTAATCACAAGTGTTTGATGTTATGCCAAAGAAAAATAGCTTCAGTACATAAGGTGGGTGGACTGGACTGGACATAGCTTCAAACTTCAGTTTCTCTTTTTCATGTGTACTTTTATATTAGAATTTACAACTTCCCTTGGCTTTTAAAGGTAGTTTATAAACCATATAAAAACTATGAAGCTTTTTCAATAAATATCCAGTACCTACTTACAATTACATCCGCCATGCATCGTAAACAAATAACTCACTGTCCTTTGGATCCCTTGGCTTTTTACCTTGTCATGTAAATTGTATCCATATAAAATAATCAGTAAACAGTACAGTGGTCTGGTATTAGCACTTACCTGAGTAGAAAATTAATTTTTCTAACAAGATTTTATTAATGGTAAGAAAAAGGATGGTCGAATTATATGCATTACCTGCATAAATAAATTTTAATACTATTGAGTTTAAATGTGTTAATTTGTTCTTTTTGAGAATTAGTCTATCGATATTTTTTATCATTATTACATGGTGTTTCTTTCGTTCGCAGGCACAAGCGCAAGGTGCAGAACTTCCTTCCTTGCAAGACGCAGCCCCAGGGCCGGTGCGACGGTGGCGCCATCACCTACGACGACGTCCTCATCAACCACCACCCAACGCGCCTCCCCCTCAACGCCGACACGCTCACGCCCATCGAGGTACGGCCTTCCATCTTCTAAAAAAATTAAAATATTCTAAAAATCTATTATCAAAAGGGGACCTTGCTCAATCCATTGAGACTGCCAATTCATGTCCGAATGGACGAATTAGAAGATCCAAATTCTGGTGTACGGTAGACTTTCTCTGACGTCACAATTGATATTTCTTTTCTTCTAGTAATCAACTTTACCCTGAAATTTTCTATGGTCCACGCATATTATCCTATTTGATAAGATGTTGACCATGCAAAGGATGATCCTTTCGATAAACCCATCAGCCAACGTTTCATCAATTGAGCTGTTGACAAAGAAATATCTATTGTGACGCCACAATTTTCAGCTTCTCTGGCCTTAAGTCAGGTTTGTTTAACTCACTCCTTTTGGCAAAATAAGAGAGTTAAAAAATATTCAAATATAATATTATAGATAGAAAATCTCAAATAAAAATAATTTTGCAACATTACAACAGAAAAACTCAAATAAGAAAAATTGTGCAACATTACAACAAAAGCTCTGAAAACAGTTTTTATAAAAATATCTTTAGTTTTCTATAGTTTAATACTGTATTTTTCATTTTCACTAGAAAGTTACTCATATCATTGTAATTAATCTTAATTGTTAAGTAAACTGAATTTATAGCACTCTGAGATGCATAACAATCTAATATCCTCCACATTTTTTCTTATATTTAACATTATCTAAAATTTCAGAAGTTGGAATATTATTTCTTACTCAACTAAATCGTGCTTTTCGATATTTGTTTGGAAACAGGAGTCATAAATTTCAAACAAATGTACATTTAAATTCATTGTATCGTCTAACTGCACTACAGTTCTAGTAACATATTGCCACGAAAATTTGCACCGGTCTCTAAATGCTATGATTATTCTCAGACGTGGTATTAGAACCCCTTTAATAATAGAGAACATGGAACACATTACCGTTTCTCGTGAATTAGATTAAATTAACTGCTTACTTGCACTTCATATTTAAATGAGCGTTCGGGTACACGAGACGGTACTTCTATGGTTGTAATTTGGTTCAGTGGGTCAAAAGGGTTTTGTAGTAGTAATTTGGTTAACGTACAGGGTTCTTGTAATTCGTAATTGGAAATTGTCCTGATTCTCTGAGAAGCCATTATTAGTTTCACTAATGCAGGGAGATTCAAAGGAGTGTGATTACCTTATTGATATAGACATAGATAATATTAAGGTATAAGTACATTTTTAATTAAATAACTGTTATTTGAAATGTTTTTTAACTATAAGTAGGCATAAAAGAAATCGCGAGAGATATTCTTTTTTTATAATGCATTGGAAGTTTGTTGAATTCAAAGTTGGAAGATCTTTCATACTTGGTTAATTCTTAAAAACCATGTAAACCAGCATCTATTTTTTTACTAAAGACTAAACGAGGTTAGGAAATTCTAGTATTTTAACAGATTAACCAAGAACTGAATAAAACCTTAATATAATAACTTTCGTTGTTAGGGTCCATTCATTAATTACGTAAGGATGATTTTGGCTATTTTTGCCTCCCCCTCTACCCCCATGTAAGGGTACGTAAGATTTTTCAAACCCTTCCCCCTATTCTTACGTAAGATTCCATTTCGTTTTTCAAAATAATAATAATTTTGTTTCGACTTTTGACAGCTGGAAGATGGATTCAACAGATTTATTTTTTATCTTAACTTAATGCTACTCCAATAAAAAAGATACATCTGATATACCTTCATTTTAAAAAATAAATAAAGCTTTGATAATATACCGAGATCGTCAGCATTTTTAAGTTTTTCTGGGGTTATTCAATAGTAATTTGATTAGAATAACTGGAATTTGTTTACATTAACTTGGAAAATCTTACGTAAGAATGGGTTTGACCCCCACCTCCAAGTAAGGGTATGTTGGGATTTTTCCAACCCCCCTCCCCCTCGGGACCCACGTAATAAATGATTGGCCCCTTATCTCTATAACCTTTTCTCATGAAGGAACATAACATACAATCGATTTCGTTTTTCTATTAAACAACTGTTTAAATCGCTTTCAATTTATTTGAAACAGCAGTATTTATTCCAACTTTCAAGCGAATAAACCACCGATTTGCATCATCCTTTTCAAGATCCTCTTTGCAACTAAACAACATACTCACGCATCGATCATCACTCAATCCATAGCCGCAAATGCAACCGCGAAGTTTCATCTGCCATTACTGACCCTCACACACGCAAAACGCGGATTCCCTTTTAAAAGCTTTTACGTTGCAAACGCGTTGCGGAATCGGCGTGTTCGCAACGTCCTCCCGCTTAATTGAGAGGACACGAAATTTGTTTTACCTTCGACACGGGAAAAGATCCTGTTTATCCCAGATTTCCCGGGAGCAGGAAAAGGGAGAGAAGGCCGGTTGCCTCCCCCAAGAAGAAAGAAGATTCGGGAGGAGGGGTGTTAGTAGAAAAGGGGGGAAGACGAGCAACGTAGGGGGTAAATTGGGAATAATGCAGTTTTAATTGGCTGCTTGATGTTGAAGGTTCATCGGTTGCTGTCAAAATTTTATTTCTCGGCTGTGCCCTCCTTTTGAGTTGGGGGAAATTCAGGGGGTGTACTTGGAACTTTTGCCTAATTTTATTTTAATGTTCTGAGAGGGAGGAACTTTCGCTTCTAATTTGAATTATTTTGCTTGCTAATTTTACGGGTTCTAATTTGAATATTTTGCTAGGTCTGCTTTTAGTTTGTTGTTCGGGAAAGTCGATTTTCGGGAGTGTTGAATTTGCTTGTTATGTGTTCTATACTACAACCTGGTAATTATTTGTTTGCTTCCTTGAAACGGTTATTCAAGAAAACACTATATATTCGACATGTATATCATCAGTTAGTATTATCACCAGTTAAAGTTAGCTAACGGGTAGATAAATAAGCTATTTGAACCAGGGTTGGCAAGTTTCTTCCGAAGTGGAAAAAACCGTGGAAAAAACCGCGGAAAAAACCGTCCGGAAGAAATAGGTTTCTTCCATGTGGAAGAAACTGGAAGAAACCTCTTTTTTTAAAGAATTAGCTTTAAATTTTCAGGTTTTATAAATATTTGTCTCACAAACACTCTTATATTTACATAACAACTTCCAAAATGTCATTAATTATATGCACCTATTAGTTAATGATTAAATTAGTAAATGTAGGTTTCTTCCAAACTATGAAAAAAAATGCTATTAAATAGTTTGAAAAAAAACCCTTTAATAAACAATATTTACTTTGTAGTCTAAAATTTAATTAAATACTCAAAACTGTTATAAATACCTATTGCATGCATGTATTAAATTATTCCAGTAATTTTAAATTAATTTCTTCCTAACAGAAAAGTAGTTTTGAATAAGTCTGAGAATTACATAGTATTGGATGAGTTTCCGTCTACAAGAAAGTATAAAAGTTAAACAGAAAAGACATGTTTTAATAATCTGAATTTTTCTAGAATACACAATCTTCCATATAGTAATAAAACAATATAAACCCGACAAAAAATTTAAAACAAAGTATTAAACTTGAATATTTCTGACAGATATTTGTCTGGTGTTGTTTCCAGTCAAAAATGTTTCAGGTTATACACACATTTTTTTACTACATAACACACAGCTGAAATGACTAAAGCTTTTTAAAATTTGACAAACAAAATCCATTTAAAAAGTTATCCATTTCATTTTAACTTTTAACCTGAATATAAACCCTTTGAAATTGAATTAAAAGTTAAATATGTTATTTTTAGAAAACTAATTACTCTAATTAAATTTAATTAATTGTAATTAAATTACATTTATGAGTTTTTTAAACTGTGGTTTAATTTATTCAGTTAACAAACAGATTTAAAATTTAATTTAACTAACCGGAATTAAAAGTCAAATATAAAATTTTTAAAAATTTAATTACTATAAATAAATTTAACTAATTATAATTAAATTACATTTAAGAGTTTTTAAAATTATGGTTTGATTTATTCATTTAACAGATTTAAAAATTGGGTGCTTCTGTAAAGCTTTTTGTTAGTTCCTTCCAGTTTCTTCCATTTCTTCCGGTTTTTTCCAGTTTCTTCCGGTTTTTTCCAGTTTCTTCCACTGTCCTGGAAGAAACTAGTTTCTTCCGGAAGAAACCCAACCCTGATTTGAACATGATTTATTATTAGCTAAACCCAACAATCTGGAAATGCTTAAGCTAAAAATTTAGATGGTTTACGACTTCATTTCTCTTTTTCATTTTGGTTTGAAATCTGTAGTATATTAAACGAATGAAGAAAAGTTTCTTAAACAAGACTATCCAAGTTCTATCTTACCCTAAACACTGACCAACCTCACTGTTATAAAAATGTTATAAAGAAATCATCATCATCTATAATTATAAGATAATTTTCATAACTATAAACTATATACATTTTTTAAGGTAATATACTTATATTATATTTGCTTTTTTCTTTTGTCCTAAGGATGCCATGATTTGGCTAAGGGATACCAAAGTGAAATTGCCTTATTATCATTCATATCTTCCTAAGAATTAGGTTTAATTTTAGATACTAAATAACCAAGAAAATTATTGTTGAAACATTTCACTAATGAATGAAAAAAGGGTTATCTGTTATAGTAGGGTTAAGGTTTACTCATTTTAAAAAGTACCCCCTCCTTCGTTTTTCTTGCACAGCCATATCTGATAATTGCTAGAAATAAAACTGAATCAGTAGAGGCAGCTTACAGGTCGGATTGCGGCATTGAATATTAAGCGGTTAATTTCTCTAACCCCTTTAGCGAAACGAAACTTCTACAAGGAGTTTGGTTCCCCAACGCAAATTTCATTATATACCAAATACAAATAATGGAATTAGCGGGCTTCCGACTATATCGTTCGGCGAGGATGTTCTGCGGTGTGTAAAGGGGGGGGATGCCTTCGAAGGAAATCCCGGAAAGAATTTTCCCGAGATTATCAAACTTGAGCGCTTATTATCTCTAGTTTTTAGGATGGTTTGTTAAGGGTAGTGTTAGAGGTGAAGTTAAGCCTTTTTCTCTATGTAAACTGTTTTTGCCGGTGTCAAAAGTTTATTCTTTTTGTATAGACGAGAGCTTTTATCGTGAAGGAAAAAATCGCTCGAGTGAAATTGGATTAGTTATGTTCCGAAGACTGCGCTTCTTTCTTCAGCGGTGTAATAGTAATTCCTGGAACAATAGATGGTTTCTTCTGTGGAGAGGAGATAACTGGTATAAAAAAAGTTGTTTTTGAAAACAGTGGTGTTAGTTTTTGTAGCAAGCAGCTTATGTAAGTTTACTGTAAGTGCGTATTTTAATTATTTCGTCGTTCTCAGTTTGGGAGATGTTTTGCCGTTTCGTAGAAAAACGGGAATTTTTTCGTTCGGAGGTGGGTTGCTAAATTTAATTATTTGTAAGGCTGGAAGATATCGGATCAGATTCTTATTGTTAAGAAATTTTTATACATATAAGGTGGTTACATTTTTTTAATTCACAAAAACCGGTAGTTCTTAGTTTTGAGAATTTTCTGTTGAGATTTTATAATTTGGATGTCTTTTTAACTAGAATTGAATTGTTCTTATTGCTTTATTCAGTTTAAGCTGGTTTCTGAAAGCAATCTAAATATTTTTCTTTTAGTTCTTAAATTGTTACTATTCCTAAAAGTAAACAGGTTTTATCTTCAGTAAAATGAAATTTTTCCGATTTATTTATAATGACAATATGATAAATTGACAGGGTATGATCGAGCCATTTCAATTTTTTTCTCTCGTGTGCTGCTCTATACATACAGCAGGAGTACACCCAAATAATTTCCTTAAAAAGAACCCGCAAACCTTTTGAAACCCTGTATGCAGACCGAACATAAAAGCGCGCCTCCGAAAAACAAAAGAACCACAACAACTAAAAATAAAAGGCCTGTCCTTTCAGAACAACCCCCAAGTGATGCCACATCACAGGACCTAAAAACCCCGCAAAAAAGGACGCGGCGCAAAGGGAAATCTTTCATAGACCATTTGACAAAAAAGTGGAGAGAACCCGTCCTGTCTGAGCTATGGCGGCCGTCGAGAAATACGATTTCCAGTAGAAGACAAATATTGCCCTTCAAAGGGGCCATTACGCTTCCAGACGATCCATATTTCAGGAACTGCTGTCCGGGGATCTCTCTCACTTTTCATGCCCGGACATTGAAATCTGGTTTTGGAGAACCGCCCTCGGACGGCTCTTTTCCGGAGTCCGGTAGTGTCCCGCAATTGGGCAAACAACTGGACGAGATATATTTGTTTTAGTTCGTTTTAACAAAAGGTTGTTTCTGGGGGGTTTAGATAGGGTGGATTTTGTTGTGTGAGATGAGGAAAGCCCAAAATGTCACTCTAAAAAACCCCACTGAAATCCGATTATAGCGATATTGGGTTTAAGTATGAAGTGTAGGGTGGGTTGGGGTAAAATGGGTCTTGGGGTAAAATGGGTCAGTTTTAGTTTTAATTAACTCGTTATAAATCAAATTTAAATTGAAATATTTTCGCTCATTTTTTGTATTATAATCTTTTATCCGTTGGCAACATTTTCCGACTGTCAAAAATTTTGATTAATGAATTTAAGAACTGAAAAAATATTTTATTTGAACGGTAAATGGCGTTGTCTAAAAAACAGGGTTTACCAACTTCCAAAAAATCTATATATTGTTATAAATTACAGCAGACTTTTGTAATTTTTTTGTAATATTTTTCCATAAAAGAAAGTCTGAGAGACATTTCAAGCCAATCAGATTAGAAAATATTTTATCTTTTATAACAATATTTTGTACTTGGGGTAAAATGGGTCATAGTTAGGAGGCTATCTGTATTAAGTAAAAACAATGTTTTTAACTTATTTCCTTCAAATATACATTGAACTGTCAAACAAGTTTATTTTTTCTCCAAATACAGTATTTTAATTGCTACAATTGAATAATGTTCATTAACTTCGGAGTTTTACAATTTCTTTAAAGTACAACTTAAAACAAATTTCTGCAGATAAAAACGGCTTAACCGATTGCCTTTTTTCTTATTTTCATGTATATTTAGTAATAAATATATTTTTGACATCTTTTTGCAATGAGACCCATTTTACCCCAAGTTGGGGTAAAATAGGTCATTACTTTTGATGCTATGTTTGACCGACTTATAACTAAAAAATATTTTATAAAATTAGATGAAAATGTTCTGAAGGATTGTAATGTCAAGATCCAATTGAAAGAAATCATTAAAAAGTAATAGTTTTGATGAAATAAAACTTAGAATGTGAAAGTACCTAAAAATTTACCCATTTTACCCCAACCCACCCTACCAATTGTTTGTACAGTAATCTGTACCCAATGTTTTATAACTAAGGTATTGTAAGGATCTTTGACAGATACTTTTATTAACAGTTTGTCCCTTCAACTTAAGAAAACAATAAGGTATTTTTTAAAGTTTTTTTTCGAAACTGTACCTGATACATAGCTTATAAAAGTATACATATTTTTGAGATATTGTTGTAAAAATTCAAAATTTAGAATTTTAAATCATCCTATGTAGTGTTTTATAAGGTGCCATTGATAAATTCCATTCTAATTAAAAACTTAGACCATACTAAATGAAAATTAAATTTTTACACAGCAATAAACCAAATTTTCAACTATTATTTCATGCACTTAACGAAAGTAATTATCAAACACTTTCACCCTACTAATATAAGCATGCAGAAAATTTACAACTATTTTTTAACTAAACCCAGTTATAACGAAAAATACATGTCCTGTAGTTTCTCATAGTAGTTAAATTTCTCGTTAACTTCTTGAGATAATAATTTTTGTGCTGAAGAATTTTTGTTATTTTTTAAGTACTAGATTTATAATTTTTGAAATGTTTTTAAAGAAATCATTAATAAGATAATTTTTTTCAAACATAAAAGAAACCATGGTTGAAGTTAGATTAATCTGTTTGGAAATTCAGAAACATAAATTAAATTGAATCAACTAAAAACTATACTTTTCTTTTTATTAGTTTGAATTATAGTTATTAGTTTATCCTGCTTATAGAACTTTTAAATTAACGTGCAATTTTTTCCGATATATACTTTATTCTTCAACACTCTCTCTAAAAATATGATGTTCTGAAAATTTACGCCGAATATTTCATGGAAACACCCAAACCTTGTTTTCAAAAGCAGGGAATATCAATATACTTTTCCTCTTAACCCGGAACATCTGGCTTTGTTTTGAGTATATTCTCTAAAAATTGCGATTTATCCACGCCTGTAAAACTATTTATCCTGCGGTGGCTTTATTTGAGTAGTGGAAACAACCATTCCAATAAAACCGTTCAATGTACGCTCAGATAAAATACATTTCCCATATTTCCTCTGAAGTAGAGGAGATATTGCAAATATTTTACTGTGTATTGTTGCTTGATATATTTTCAAAATATAGTTTTTACCAAACTAAAACAGAATGTCTGACTTTTTTTTCTTGTACATCATAAGGGCTAAATTTATATTACTTGAATAGAAATAAAGTTTGGAGGATTTTTCATTGTATTTTTCACTTATGAATTATTACTTATCAATTTTATTTAGATATTTTTAGTTTCTCTTATTCATTTTGCTTTAAATTTACCAAACTGTAAAAGGGCATTTGGATTTATCAGTTAAGTTTCGTGTATTAATGATTTCCTTACTTTATTAGAGTTGCTTAATCAAATGAGGTTATCGAGTTTAGATACATCCGATAGCGTTTATGAGAATTTAATTATCTTGAGTGATATTAAGGTTTCTCTATTAAAATTCAATTAGAATTTCTCGTTACCAGTAATGAACCAAATGAACCGAAGAGTGCCTTTATCTGGAACCTATCTTTTGAATCAAATTATTCAATCTCAGAAAACACAGATATTTCCTAATGTGCATTTAAATGAAATGAAGTTTACCTTATAAAGGATATTTATTTCATAGGAGTCAGTAAATACACGTATTTTATTTACAAGGAAATATAACAGTTTTAACTATTATAACGTTTGGTTTTCAATCTAGATGATAAAAGGGATCTTTGATTAGGATTATATTGCTTATATACAAACAATGTATAAACTATCTGAAATATTTTTTGATATCTAATTCTTAAGTAAATGCTTGGCTTTTATTACTAAAGAAAATCCATGCATGTTTCATCTCTTTGGAGTTTTATAATCCCTCTCAGATTTGCTATAGTAAATATAATTTCAAGGAATAATTTAATTGACAGTAATGTCAATTACAATATCAGTTAATCATTGTAAATGTTATGACTCTAATTTTGCACTATTCATCTTAATTATTTAATAATGAATAGCATTAATTTAAAGTAAATTGATAGTACTTAACGTATAACAAAGATTGTTATGCTTTTGATTAGACTCAAAAGTTTGATTATAATCATACTAGCAATTAATTTCCGTCATGTTAGCCGAATGAATCCATTCCTTTTACTCGTATAAAAGTAGATTTTTAACAGCCGTATTCACCGGTAACTTGACCGGCGGTCAACCGGGAGTCAAACATCTGATAGGTGGAAAACTAGTTTTCCTTCTTCAACAGCCAATCAGAAGTGTTACTATCGTTTAACCGCCGGTCAAGTTGCCGGTGAATACGACCGTAAATGGTGGATACTTGGAATTATTGGGTACAGCTTTAGAATAGGTCCACTTTTTGAACGGTCGCCAAGTTGGCGGTATTTCATGGCCGACAGGCTGTGAAAATGTAGGTAAACATGGCAGACAGGTTTCAAATATGGCGGCTGGCGCCAAGGTCGCCAAAAGTGGACCTATTCTAAAGCTGTTCCAATTATTGTTTCATCAATCCATGATAAAGCCTAGCTTAATGCTCACTTGTCATTACCTAACGAACCCCTGTGGACCAGATAATGGAGGTGAAGTACTGTAATAGCCAGAAAAGAGGGGGATATGGGGTAGTTTTATTTTTTTCTATGGACAAAAAAAAGGAAAATTTTCAAGTGTCTCTTATCTAAAGAGTGTAGCCGTTGATAATGTCCACCTCCCCTGAAATTTGAATTCTTTTAGACCGCAGAAAATGGATAAAATTGTCCCCCTAATCTTCAGAAACCCCCTTCAAATTTTTCCAGTTGTGTCTATCTTCTTATCATCATCTTTCTTTTCAACCGTCGATATTTTGTCCTCTGCAAATCCCACAATTTGTGGGCAAGATTCTCATCAGAACCCAACTATTCCATCTCACCGTTTAAAATAAAACTTCCGAGAAATCATCTCATTCTTCCAAATAAATACTATACTCCCGCTGCTAAGACCATCCTCCACCAGTTCGCAGTGTCTTCTGAGTGTCACAACCTCCTTGACAAGGCGTCCCTCGCTTGATGGATAGTTCGCGAACGAGGATTCTTGGGCGGCTTCCAAGAGTAGAGAGCTTCTTTGCCCTTACCTTTGCGATCGATTTTCTCGGGGGTGCTTGCTACCTTTCCTTTTCGGAGAGATTTATTTGTTCGCGAATCTGATTGTGGGTCAGCTTCTGAGCCGTTTTTCTATATTGATGGGAAGGGTTGAATGAGATGTCTTTCTCTGGAGGGGTCAAGATGGAGGGGGGGTTCGGTTTTGTCTGGTGGTGTTGATTGTATGGATGAAGTGTGATTTGGGTGTGTTATTTTAGGGTAGGTTGCTTTCGATGGGGATTTTACTTGTGATCAAAGGATCAACTTTGTTGAGTTTGGATGGGCTAAAGCCCCCTCAAAGTTTTTCGAAAAGGGTCTGAGCCCACCTGATAATCAAGAGTTGGTGATAAGGAATGTTTAAAAACTACCGCGAGTGGGAAAATTTGAAAAAGTATCAGCGGAAGAAAATTTCTTTTTCCGAAGCCAAATTTTGGTCCAGCCCCACCGAATAATTTCCCCAAGTTATTTTTCTAAGCAAAGTCAGGATGCCTTTTAAGGGTTCAAGGGAATGAAGGCGATTTATGTATTTTAAAGATTAACTTTTGGTTAGAGGAGGTGGTGTAGACAAACAACTGAATCGACTGAAAACGACTAAATGACAACCTTTTGCTACAACATCTCACTTGATTTCCGAAAAATTCTCGAGGATTAAAAAAATCTGAAAGAAAAAGATTTGCTGGATGAAATATTTCTTAGGTAGAACAAGGATATCGATCAGATTAATAACAATAGTAGCCGGCATCGAAATTGGGAAGGAATGTTGAACATTTTTGTGAGATTTTTCGTTTCAATAAATATTAGGTAACACAAACACTGTATGAAAATTGTAAAAAGGTTTGCAATTATTTTAAATATACTGTGTGTGTTGAAAGAATTATGTTGGTCACAGCCAAAAACATACAGTGCAATGTCGTCGATATTGACCAATATTTCAGAGATCTCATTTTGACTGAGGCCACTTATTGCAGGAATATTATTAGCCTGTGCTCATGTGCTTCCTGTGTTTCTGAACGTATATTTCTGGACTCCTTTGAATTGCTACTTTTTTCCTAGCAATCTACTTTTGCTAATCTACTTTTCTACAATTGTTACTTTTTTCCTACTATCTTAGATTGTATTCCATAAATTAATGAGACCATTGAATTTAAAATAATCTATTTCATTCATAAAAAGGATTTCAAGTCCGATTTCTAATGGCATGTCCTTTTTTTCCAGCTCCTCGACGTGAAATACGGCAACTACGTCCAACAGCACGCGGACCCGCTGACCCGCACCAACTTCACCATCCCCTCGGCGGGTGCGACCCTCCAGCAGCAACAGCTCCTGCTCCAGCAACAACAACATCAACTGCAGCAGCAGCAACAGCAGCTTAACAACCACAACCACCACCAGCAGCAACAACACAACAGCAGCAACGGGGGGCACCGCAACAACGGGCAGCGGCGGCAGCGGGGCAAGAAGCCCTTCCACCACCCCATCTACGAGGAGGTGAGCGACAAGGGAGGGTGTGACTCGGACATTGACGACGACAGCCGGACGGTGGCCAGCGAAGACGAGTTCGCGGAGGACGAGCTCAGCCTGGCCGGACTCAACCCCGGATCGGCCACCAGCAGTCTTCAAGGGTCGACGGGAGGGGACTTCTACCCCGACGAGGCCCCTCCTCAAGAGCGGACATTGAAAGAGAGGACCCCTCAGTTCAGGGACCTCAATAAGCTGACGCATTCTCTGGAGAGGAACAAGGATGGACACCCCAGCAATAGCTTCCAGGCGAAGCAGAACTACTACCTCAACAAGAGCATGTTGGGGCCGGACTTCACCTACCCGGACGGGGTGCCGGACGCTTCGTGCGTCTCCCCTTCGTCCGGGGACATGCAGCAGGACGAACAGTACCCCCAGAGGGGGATGGGGTCGTCCCTGAATTTCATTCCGGCGCTGCTGCAGCAGCAACAACAGAGAGGTGGTCCCGCCTCCTCGCGCTCGGCGTCGAATTCCCCTCCGCCGCCTCCGTACGGGGGCCAAGGGATCTCCGCCCTGTACAACCCCCAAGTGGTGTCCCCTGGGTCCCAGCAGCGCATTCCGGACGCGCTGCTCCGCGAACTGACTTTCAAGATGCCGGGGGGCAACGGGCAGGTGGCGGCCATGAGCTCGCGGTCCCTCCCCGTGCCCCCCTCGTGCAGAGGGGGCGGTGGGGTGCTTTTCACTGTGGAAAACCCCTATCCCCCGATCCAACAGCCGCAGCAGCAGCAGTCCCCCTTTCCATCCATGTCGCGCGCGCGGTCCGGGTCGGCCAGCGAGTTCTCCCCGCCGCGCGCTGGGGGGTACTACCGCCCCCCGACGCCGCCACCCCCTGAGAACATCTACGCGTCCATCGACGACGTGGGGCCGTACACCATAGACGGGCGGCACGGGCGCCCTCACCCCCAGCAGCGAAAGGGGGCGGAACTGAGGAACACCTTCGGCCGTAGGGCGGGGGGCAAGGGGCCCTCCGACCCCAAGTACCCGGCGAACAACGTCCGCTCGGACGAGAGTCAAGCGTACGGTGATATTAGGCCTATTTACGACGCCAGGACTGCGTGCTCGTGATGGAAGCGCCTAGACACTTCTGTTGGTTTTCTTTTGTTCTCCTGTTAGTCATGAACCGAATACGAGTTCGGTCGCCGAGTGTCTGAGACCATCGCAAACACCTTATCCTTCGTCCCATCTAACTCTTTCCAGCCTCTCCTCCCATTGTATGATCCAGCACCAGAGTTACCTAAGCGTCAAAATCAAAATTCCAAACCTATGTTTGTTATTACTGTAAACAGACATAATATTCTACAGTCGCTTCTTATACCTTGTTGAAGTCCTAATATAGGCCCAATGCCATTAAACCCTAAACCAACCAACTTATCTTGTTCAAACATTGACGGTTAGCAGTCCTCGCTCAATATGCAGCGGGTACTGTGTGTAGTCTGCGCAAACCAGAGTTGTCAATATGTTTTATGTGCACTTTGAAACTGGAAGATGTTCTTAGCCCTTTCTCTGGAGTAGATTTTCTCCCTATAGGAGAACCAACGGATTTGGAGAAAGAGTTACCAACCTCAAAACATTTCCAATAGCGCATATGAACCTTTTCTGGTTTCACAGTATCTACTGTAGCACCAGAACCTTTTCTGGTTTCACAGTATCTACTGTAGCACCAGAACCTTTTCTGGTTTCACAGGATCTACTGTTGCACCAGAACCTTTTCTGGTTGCACAGGATCTACTGTTTCATCCGAACCCTTTCTGGTTGCACTGGCTCTACAGTTGCATTTTATTGCCATTCAGTGGCAACAAATTTCTAGTCCTCAGTTGTTGAAAGATTTATTAAAAATTAAGTGGTATACGTAAAACTTCAGACTTATTGTTTCCTTCAAAAAGGGCTTGGGTAAGTCTGGCTCTGGATCATTTAGAAAACCCTCAATGGGGAATCCACACTTAGTCCTCGCAAGGCATTTAGTTTGTATACTACTTGGATGTGGATTTAACCCCGGTAACTAAAAATACTAACCTAAGAGCTGGGAGGATGGCTGGAAAGACTTGGTGAGAAGATTTACCACACTTCATTCCCTTAGTATTTTTCTTTTTACAATTTTCTAGTCGTGGTGATATGTGTATAGAAAGTGTATGTAAGCTGAGCTATTTTTTGACATTCATTGATTAGTATCTTGTGGATATATTTCAGTATGCCCCGATCGTTTTCTCATGTTTATGAGAGTATCATTGAGTAGTTTATAGTCCCATTTCGCTTTGTAAATTTTGAGCTGTATCGCTGTGTACAGAGAAAATGTTTCGATTCTGTTTCAAAGCCGTTCATGTTAAGTGCTTGTGATTGCAGCCATTCAACTATGCAACTTTTTGTGAAGAAGCTACTATCTTGAGTCTGGTTTAATTTAACATCGACCAACATGTTGTTTCAAAGTATAAATGAATGCAATTTTTCCAAGCTAAGCGTTTATGAAAACGGACCACTATTTTTCAATGTGATATGTTTCCGAGTCATGCAAGTTTAATATTAATGTTCCGTATAATTTTTTTATCTCATAATGTTGTTAAGTTGAACAGAAAGTACTTGGCTTAAAGTTATCACCGACATTTATCGAAACTGTTTGACACATCCGTTATGGCAATTGGCAATCATTTATTAAGTTAACGAGTTTCATATTATGCATCTTAAAACACCTTGGATGTTACTCTTTGCCAAATGATGTTATTGATCTAATTTTGGAAGCGTTTCCTCTTCATTCAAAATTTAGGAGCATTTGTATTTTCCTCTTTAAATATTTATTTTTGAGTCTGTTAGTTTGAGTATTTTGGAATTCGTACCTACTAAAAGGAGAGGTAAAGATCTAGAAAGTAAATTTTTGAAAAGCCACTTTCTAGTATTAAAGGTACAGCTTGAAGTGAATGTTATGCAAGTATAATTGTCCCCTCATTTTAATCATCTGTATTGTTTAATTCTTGTAAAACCGCGTGTATTGCTTGAAGCATGCTAATATTCCGACGAGCTTATCACATGATCGGCCTGGCAATCAAGCCCTTCTTAAGTAGCTCCGTTGTTTTTACAACCTTCCATTTTCTCTAATATGTTGTATTTTGAAATGAAACCTTGTCAAACCAACGGAGACCTTATATTTCGAATTATATTCATTTTGTATTAACACCGATTGACGTTCTCTACGTCTTCTTTAACTTAGTACTAGTTTCTTGAAATTATGAGTATCAAATTACTATCTATATTTCATGTGTCATGCTTTTTAAATAGCCAAAAAAAGTTATAATTTTTCTATACGTTGAAGCAGGCTTCAACGCAATGCAAGTATAATGTGATATTTGATGGAGAACCAAGTTTAAGACCTGAAAATATTGCTCAAAACCATTTATAGTTGACTTAGATTAAAGTTTAACACCCCATGTTAGAGTCATAGAAAACTACCCATGCTTTAAACGTAAGTAATTGTTCAAGTATATAAATTCAAAAATGGGTGTTATATTCAAAATGATATTTAAGTTCAAAAATTTCTATAAAAATAAAAGTTGATGAAAAGACCGATAAAAGGTTTTCTAATCAAAAATTGTAAACTAAATTTTTAATCTCATTTAGAATTTTTAAGAGCAACAATAAGACTAATGCCTGATTGTTCTATGCAAATCTAATTCATACTATTCTAGCAACGAAATAGTTCGATTTCTGTGGAATCGCGGGATATATATTTCGTAATAATTCGTTCCCCATATTGCGTGTGAAACTAAATATGCTATATTTATGTATTACTATTCGATGTAAAAGGAAAAAAACGCAAGCGAAGTGGAAAAGGTGTTCGGTGTTATATCTGTCTCAATATTTGTGATCCACAGAGAAATAAATAACAAAGCTCAGTGGATGTTTTCCGTTCCAAGTGTGAAATCTTTCTAACGAAGGTTGGTGTTTGCGATGCAGAACAGAATGACTATGTTGAAAAAAAACTAGTGAACATGAATAAATTTTCTAATATAAGAGACTCCAAACCTATATATCAGAAACAAAGACGATCTGAGGCTGCTATAATTTATAATTTCATACGTTATGGACTCCTGTGTTTTTCAATTATGTGTTTGTATATATTTGTTAGTCAAATGACAATTGTTTCGACCTTATGTATTCGAGAAGCTGTATTACTTTTTTTATTTTGCATCTATGGCCTGATGCTTCGTGTTTGAGTTTGACAATATGTGAAAGAACTGATATACATATTCCGAATTCAATCGCTGGTCTCAGAAAAAAATATGTGATACTTTCTTTGGTATTGCTCTCAACTTGTCAATATTGCCTCGGCTGCAAAATGCTCAGTTTATGTTTTGCAGCGTAAGATGCACGCATTGATTTTTTAATTTTGTTATGCTTAATAAAAACAGCTTGTTCAGAAATGAAAATATTTGTTATTTATTTGGTTTTGACCTTAAATTAGTATTTTTTTCTCTATCCATTTTATCGATGGAGTTTTGATAGTGAATACAACTGCTCACACATTCAACAGTTCACAAACAAGTGTTTTATTCCAACCATCTTAAGACATATCTGCCGAATTTTCATCACTGTACGGTTTAAATCCTGTGCATGTAACTTAATCTTAAAAATACTAGTTTTGGGTTTTAGTTTTAGGAGATTTCTTAACCATCTCATGCTGACAATTTCATCTGAACTGATCATTTGATGTTAAAGATGTACTGGGAGTTAAAAGCTTGCTCTAATATAGTGATTATATTATCAACATTAATATTTACCATCCTCAGAAAAAGATTTTTTGTCCATTTTTTAATCTAAACTGAAATACACAGGTGACTAATTTTCTGTTATTATTTAATGTTCAGATTTTTATCTTTATTCAATTTTTAATACAATTCAATATTACACAGGGAGTTAATTATTTTATATTCCATGTTAATTCGCATATTTTTAGCTAGTTGTGGTGAAATTAATTTTTAAGATAAAATATATCGAGTTGTGCATTGTAATAACTTTAGCTGTTTATACTAATTAAAAAGTATCCGGCTTCCATATTCACATCAAATTTCTTTATTTAAAAAATAATGTATTAACGCTTGCAAATATTTTTGAGTTGGATTCACCCATAAATTTCACGTCGACGACTTCATCCATTCGAAACTAAAGTGCTTTATGAACCTTGAACAAAATATTCATAACTATAATCTGAACTCATTAATTGTGTTATATTAAATTAATAATAATTATTATATTGGAACTCTATAATTATATTTGAGTACAACCGAGTAAAAATGGAATATTATAGGAATTAATTTTCAGCTACACATATGATTTATTTGATCTATGCCAGGCTAATTCTTTTTAAGACACAAGGATTTAACACACAGTATCGTATAAGACGAATTACAATCTTAAACCTAAATTCCCCCATAAAACCATGTATTGTTATGAAAATAATTATTTGAAATACCCCCCTGAGAATTTATTTTTTATAAAAGTAAAAATATTCTTTCACATGATTAATAACTTTCATAAAATTGACAACCTCCTCATTCTCATTACTCAAATGATTTGTTTAGCTCCGTTAAGCTAATATTAATCTTAAGTGATTATCACAGTGTATAGAGTTTAACAGAGTGAGAGCTTTCTGTATGGAAGTGTCAAAAGGAATATGCACTTACCATTATTGTCCAGGGCTTTTATCCCCTTTCTACCCAATACTCCGTTCAGCTCTATTATCTGTGGTAACTTATGTAATTGATCCCAAAGTTTTTTATAAGTAACTAAAGAGATTGATTTTATGTATGGAAAAGTGAAAACTTGACAATAGCAATCTGTTCCAAACTAGTAATTCCTATTGGCCTTTTCCAAGTTAATTTATCTCCAGGCATAGGACCTCTTGTGATTACGCCTCTTTTGTGTGTGTACTTGTGGTGTTAACTAAAGTATTAGGATGCACCAACAGCTTGTCACTTCAACTAGTTGATATTTAATTACAATGATCTGTATGTAAAAAGGTTTACAACTAATTTTTCAACTGATAATTTCATTGAAAGCATTTCATTTGTCATTGTTTACCTTTCAGAGCTAGACCGCTCAAGGTTGCCATTGAATCGTATGTTAAATTAAGGCGGCTAGTACTGAAAGGGTAAAAAAGGTTTAAATTATTTCAGGAAACTCATATTTAAGACTCCTTGACTAAAAAAACATCACCTTCTAAATCTACTAAAGAGGTCCATTTTCCCTGGCCTTGGAGATAAATTTCCTATTATTTATTATTAGTTAGCAAATTTACTGATTTTGAAATTTTACGAGTATATAATTGCAGAAGATTTAAACCTTTGCTTATAAATAGGGCCCATTTTTACTTACACAATGTATTAGTATCACAACTTATCTTCAGTTAAACAATGCCAATCACAAATCGCTCGCAGAAAGACCATCGTATTCATCTAAGCCTAGCTGTCTTATAGAGAAAAATATCAATGTTCTATTCTACATGTAATTTCTATGAATAGTTTTTTAAACTTTCGTTTGATCATCAGGCAGTAGAAGAGCAAAAGAAATACGATTTGTTACTAAACTAACTTCTGGAACTGCTTCAACTAACCAAAAAAAGAAGCGAGTTGAGATTCAACAGGTCTCCATTTGATAATGAGTGTGATATCCTTCTACTACAGGACATTAACAAAAGGACTGGACCATTGTACTTCTGATGAACTAGTGTACACTTGTTAATTCTTGCCCAAAGTTTTCTTTTCTGTTTCGTGGCCTACATGTCAATTTTTTAAGTGTCTGTGCTGTTCAAATGTTAACTCTCAAGTCACATGTATATTATATTGTGTAACGTTTTGGACCGACGAGTCTAGAGTGACTTGTCGATGAAACAAAATTTAAAAGGCAATAAATCAATTTGTATCTATATGAGTTGCTTTACTCTGCTTTGATTGTTTCTTAATTATACTCATTAATTGTTATATTTTAATTAAAATGATTTGAGGTAAAGAAGCAAGTGTTTTATGGGTAATTTTTATTTGGTGCTCACAAAATGGAACAAATTGCAATAGGAGATTATATTATTCCCCCCAGCAGCACATTTTTTCACATCCACGGGACGGGAAGTTGAGGAATATATTTTAAGACTTCACGTATAGGGGAGAGTGGGGCTATTTCGCACATGGGGCACATTCGGACAGACGGCATTTCCCCTAGTAATTATTAATTTAAAAATCTGAAAAAAAATACCAGTAAATGGATGCATGACTACCACCTCCTGCATGAATTTTCAAAGCCCTGATCCATTTTGTTGTATACGTACTAGAAATTTGCTAGCGTTAGAAGCAGCAAAGTAAATTTTCTTGTCATTTTGTTGGCGTAAAATATCAATCAAAAATAACTCTCAAGTTGACATTCAGCATTTTATTCAGTTGAGGCACTACTAAAGTAAGTTTCAAGAAAGATTTTATTTCCCTGTTTTATTTATAAATATCTTGTTGGGACGTGGTAAGCTTGAACTCGTAGATGGGGCACATTCGTACACCAAAACATGGGGCAGATTCGGACAGTGAGAATGTGCCTCATATTTCCCATTTTTTGATTATGAAAGTGATTTATATGTTTATAAGTGCAGTGTATTTAATAGCTTGAAGTTTAATTGTTTTTTATTGTAATTGTTTCAAAATTTGGTGATAATAGAAAATAACAGCTTAAAGAAAGCTTCAGTTTTAAGGAATTTAGACCCAGATTTAAACATTGAAGAAATAATTTCCTTGATAATTGTTTAATACCAATTGACTTGGACTTAGGTGATTTTATTCCAGTAGAATTGCTACTAAAAAGAAAATTTTGTTATGTTGGTCAAATAGAAAATTTTGAGTTGAATGGTGCTTATTTAAAATTAATGATGAAAAACTTTAAAATTAATGACGAAACTTTTATTTTCCCAGTAAGAAATGATTAAACATTCATACAAAAAGATAATAT
Source organism: Tetragnatha versicolor (assembly GCA_024610705.1). NCBI lineage: Eukaryota > Metazoa > Arthropoda > Arachnida > Araneae > Tetragnathidae > Tetragnatha > Tetragnatha versicolor. The sequence goes on along the minus strand of JANDEH010000002.1, from coordinate 30,374,175 downwards.
CGTATTACAAGTTCCCCAACCGTCAGTTTCAGGTGTTAATAAGCGAGCTGTTGGATCACTTTTCTTTTCGAATAAAACCTGACAGTTAAAATATTGGTTAAACTTTTTCTAACTTATTATATTATGTTAAGTATGTCAATGTACAATATAATCTTCAAAACTACAATTGTTTTCCTTATCAAAAATTTAGATGTTCAATATTATCTGAAGCTGTTTTCTTTTTGTAAAAAAATATTCAATTTAGAGGAAAAATATGTATAAGTGCCAAATATTTTGTTTAATTATCCTTACTTTAAAGTGCCATAAACTTTTTAGTTCGTAAAAATAATTATTGTATAATTTTTTGCATGTATACGAATGTGCCCCACACGTGTACAATACTGCCCCATCCATGGGGTACATTCGCACGAAATTTCTCGTTTTTTAGATTGATGATATGGGTTAGAAATTCTAGATGAATTCGACCAATTATCGTTCTAAAATATCGGGAAAGGTCTTAACTTTCATTTGAATCCGAGTTTGTTTCAATATCTCATCTAGATCCAGAGAAATATTCCGAAATGCACTTTTTGTGCGAATGTGCCCCGTTCTCCCCTAAAGGTTTTCCATATTTTTATGAAAAAAAATATTTATGATCTTGAAGAAAAAAAAGAAAAGAAACTTTTATTTTTCAAATTGTTTCTACTATAAGAGCTAAATGTGCTTTACTAGCCATGCCAATAAAATCACGATATAATTTACAATCGAAAAATTAATAGTTACTGGAATTCACACACATAATATAAAGTGGGTGGAGTACATAAAATACAATAGTAGATATAACCTAAGGTTAGTAGAATAAAACTAGGTTGGCTCTTCACATAGAGATGAAAAATTCAAGGGGCGTGTGAGATTCAAACCAGTGACGTCAGTGGTTTGCCATCATATTAACCAATCCCTTTTACTTGGGTGAAACTGAAATATAGGCACTTGGTTTTAGGGACTTTTTGTTTCAGAGAGGGATATTTGATCTTCGGCTCAACAGGTTTGGTTGTACGACTTTTCAATGTTAGGAGTTTTCCCCTAAATGATGTACTAGCAACCTGCACGCTGTACCTGTCGTCGGTTCGATTCCGGCCTTGTCCTGGGTGTATTTTCTCTCTCTCTCTTTGTTAGTAAAAAATGTGTTGGTGTCTGTCTTCTTGACGAAGGTTTATAAGCAGATCCTTGAGATCAACAAACCGAAAAATATACAAAGGTATTTCAGATAAGTGTTTCATAACTTCTAGGGGAGGTAGGGTACATCAAGACGAACAGGAATTGACTTGTTAGGGGGCTGCAAGTGGGGTTCGATAAGGGAAAATAACTGGGGGAAGTTAGCAAAAAACCCTCTCATATCTGGGCACAGAGTGATACAATTGTTCGATTCCGGCATTTATTCATTTATCACATTCAACCAACTCTATCTATTATTGAGATGTAAATTTTCTATTGCAGTCTATCCACCTGATTCACACATGCCTGTTTCATTCATTTATTGGCCTGTTTTTGAATTGAATAAACACTTACATAAGATTTTTACATAAAGCATTTAAATTGGTTGAATGTAATAAATTCCGGAATAGAACAATTGTATCTCTTTCTACCCAGATATGCGAGGGTTTTTTGTTATTTCCCCCGTGATTTTCACCCCTTGAACCCCACTTGCGACCCCTTAACCTATACCAATTCTTATTCGTCCTGATGTACCCTACCTCTTCTAGAAGTTATTAAACACTTATCTGAACACCCTGTATAAAACCCCTAACCACCAATAAGAAAAAAATACAGAAAAAGAATGTATCCGAAGCTATAACAAATATTGCTTTAATTTCAAGATTTAGTTCAATAAGAAAACCACTTGTTTATATTTTCCCTGTGTGTTTTACTTTTCTCCCTTTCTACATAAGAAAAATCTCCTCGATTTTCCTTAACAATCCTGATTGGCCACTCAGTTTGGTAGAAGGATTACTTTCAAACCAGTGACGTCACAAATCTGAACGAAAAATGAGAGCTGATGGGCCCCCCTTGGATATAACCATGGAAAAAGTCTGAATGGAAAAGTTAAAATTTTCCAAAAGTCTGAACTGAAATTTTAAATCTCAAAAATAACTACTGAAGTTCGAATGATAAAAAATGGTTCCTTTTATTTTAAAATATATTATTTCTATTTATTGTGCGTATTAATTATACAGGGTGTATCTGAAATGGTGCAACAAACTTTCAGGGATGATAGTACTAGTCAAGACGAACAAGAATCGGTATAGAAAGGGGGGTCCCAGACCAAATCCCAGGTAGTTAAAAATGGAGCGACACCCCCAAAAAAATCATTGAAAAATTCAATTTGTAGAAGAACTACTATTGGTTAAAACTTAGTTATGGTCTCAGAAAGTGTGGTTTAATATTATCTTTAAAATTACCTCAAAAGTCTTCACTTTAAAATTTGTTTTATTATGAAAAAAGTTAAAAAACACAAAAAAATGTGAAAAATCTGATTGATTTGATAATCTGAAAGATCATAGTTGAAAACCCTTAAGTCCAATGTTTCACGTAAATACAATCAATATTAAACGCTTGAGATCCTGTTAAAGTTTGTTTTTAGCGTGCGCAAACAGCGGTTCTGGAAACAGCTCTAGAAAACTGCTTGCGCACCCAAAAAACAAACTTTAACAGGATCTCAAGCGTTTAATATTGATTGTATTTACGTGAAACTTTGGACTTAAGGGTTTTCAACTATGATCTTTCAGATTATTTAATCAAAAGAAAGGATTTCGAAATACAAAATAAGGTTTTGGCAGATTTTTCACATTTTTTTGTGTTTTTTAACTTTTTTTCATATTAAAACAAATTTTAAAGTGAAGACTTTTGAGGTAATTTTAAAGATCACATTAAACCACAATTTTTGAGACCATAATTAAGTTTTTACCAATAGTAGTTCTTCTAAAAATTTAATTTTTCAATGATTTTTTTGGGGTGTCGCTCCATTTTTAACTCCCTGGGATTTGGACTGGGACCCCCTTTCTATACCGATTCTTGTTCGTCTTAATGAGTACTATCATCCCTGATAGTACTATCATCCCTGATGAGTACTATCATCCCTGAGTTTGTTGCACCATTTCAGATACACCCTGTATTTTTAGCAATTACTCATTTTATCCCACAATGGAAGAGTAAATGAATCAAAATTTTTAAAATTAAAATAAAAAAAATTGAATCTAGATAATGGTGTATCTTTAGTTAATGAATTCATTGATTAAATAAAGGTTAAAAAAGAAGGAATTTCAAAATTTTCTACAATGATAAAAATGCTTTGATCGCAAAAATTGTTTTTCCTGTTTTTCTCATTTGATCATACATTTCCTATTTTCCTTTTTGTCTAATGGCACAGTCTGTCTTAAAAGGGGTTTTATGCCATTAAACTCTTACCAAACCAAACCTTTTTGTCTTGTGTATCCTTGTCCTATTTAAACAAACCTGAAATATTCAGTATTCATTGCTTCCTAAACTTCTTCGGATCAAACTTAACCTTTAGATTATTTATAGGTTGAGTTTCATTTAAAGAGTAATTAAAACGCAATTTTGGATTAAACTATAGAGATTCAAATTAATTTTAATAAATCAGATGCTATTAAACCCATTACGGGATATTTTCATAAAATGCGAACACAGGCTATCCAAGAGGGAAGTTATGAAAATCCAGCCATAAATTGCTATTAAAGGTTTAATATAAATCGGGCATTAAAATAAGCCTCATAAGAGAAATTATTCTAGCTCTAATTAAATGTTTAAAATATTAAAATAAATGTTGGGAAGGAGAGCAAAATGATTCCCCTTTTCAATATTGTAAAAATGAAGAACTTAGTTTTTTACCAAATTTTATTTAGTTTTTAGAAAGAGGAATTTTAAATTATACTATATTAGTAAAATGTCGTTATTTGTTCTCTTTTTTAAAATATTAATTAAAATATTAATTTAAAAATATTAGGTGTTGAAACTATCAATTCAGCTTGCTAAGTAAACTGAATGATTGGATAATATGCCTTAATTAAACTAAAACACGTAGTTTGATAATGAAACTGCTAGATTCCTGCTAGATGCAGCTGAAATGTAAGTAAGACATTCCAACTTTTTAATCAAGAAAACGAAGCTAAAGCTACAAAAAGCGGAAGTTTGAAAAAGTACTTCAACTCTTAGAATGAGTCACGATGTCTTACGTTACAGTGGCTAGAAGGGGATAGTGTGTCGTTCGCCAATACCAGCAATGCTAAAATTTTTCTCCTCGTTTCACTCCTCCGCTTGGTGTCGCTGCTGTTAGACGTGCATATAGGCGCCTGCGCATTGCGACTTTCAGCACCAAGCCGGCCAAAGCCATGGTATGTTGTTGTTTACGTTTTGCGAAATCACTGTACACGGCGTAAACAATAACATAGCCGCTGAGAATGAGAGTCGCAATGCGCAGGCGCCTATATGCACGTCTAACAGCAGCGACACCAAGCGGAGGAGTAATTTTTTTTTCAGTTTTCATCTTCGAACGACACACTATCCCCTTCTAGCCACTGTACTTACGTGGAAATGTGTAAGAACGGTAAGTAACGTTTTATAGTATAAAAATTTCAGTTATATTTACAGTAAACTGGGGGAAATGTGCATTTTTATATTGCTCAAAATATTTTAGCTCATGTCTAAGTCATTAAAATTTAGATTGGGTATCAAGATCTTAAATTGGAGTAATTTACTTAAAAATCTCCCCCCCAAAAAAAGCTCACATCTGCATATTGATATACGGCATTTTGAGTATTTTTATTGCCATTGAACATTGAACCTGATCTGTAGATAGAATTGAGAGAATGATCGCCAAGAAGTATGTTGTTCTTTCATAGGTATAAATATAATGGGTGCTGAACAAAAATAAGAAAAAATACTATTAAGGGTATCAATGCAGTGTGCAAGCATTTATGTTTTATTTACCCACATTCTGCAGACAAAACCCTATAGTATTAATCATTTTATGCATGTTCAAGATTTCTAATCTGATTGATAGTCATTAGAAATAGGAATAAGTAATAAGCTTAAGTTAATATTTTACCAGAAAAAAAATATAAAAATATTATTACATTGAGTTAGTAATGTTGTGTTAAATAGTTGTTATCTGAGGCCTACCAGTTTTAGTAATTTCGGAATTTGGTTGTTAGACACCTAGATAGATTGATGGATTGGCAATCAACCAATTATTTTCCAACACCACAAACATTTATATACCAGTTTTATAATCAAAATCCAACTAACTAAAAAGTAGCCGCACCCTTCATCAATTCCCTTAATAACTTTTCTCAGATTCAGCTAAGTCATATATTTTCGGTTACATTTAAGGACAGCATACATCCTAGCGATCATTCTTATTACTACCTGCACTGTAAAAAAATCAGTACTTTACACAAAAAAGTGGTGGAAAGTAATTGCCTCAATACCATTGAGGGATGTTTACACCGCGATACGGAGGAACCTTCCACCTGAATGGGACCTCCCACCGAGTGTCTAGGTGGTAGGTTTCCTTATCACGAAGTTACAACTCTTAAGGATATAGAGGCAATTTCTTTCCACCACTTTTTTGTGTAAAGTGCCGTACTTTTTTTTACAGTGGATAGAGCAGGTACAATGACATACCAGGCTGAAGAAACTTCTTCATTACTTACATAACGTACTATTATATAATACTATATTCCCGACACCAGCAGATATCCCGAATACTGCATTCCTAGTTGACCAGCCATAACTCGAACTCCCCCTACTAATAAAAAGCAACCACCCGTTACATTACCAATAATAATTCCCAGAACTCATCATTAATAGTCTCTTCCATAACTACTCCGCCGCATCCCAAAGGCCTTCCATCTCCATTATGCAGATACGCCATCCTCTCTCTCTCTCAAAGGGCGGGCCTCATAACCTAATGGACGGCAGGCCTAACTTAATTCAATGGATGGCCGCAAAACGCGCTCTTATGAGGCCCCTCCATCACGGTTGCGGTCAAATGCCCGGTTATAATGAAGACCCTCCATTGATGGATGACGTCACTGTAATTATGACCTGTGACGTCACGGATGCGCATCTGGGATGGTTGGCGTTGATTTGGATGTGTTGGGTATAGAGCATTCGCACACATGACGTCACGACCAGTTATTTTCCTTTAACTGTTAACTGCTGGAGGTACGGTGTTAGTAAACAATAGCTATAAAACGTCATAGGGGTCACGTGATTGAAAGAGCTCTATTATCTGTGCTATATACAGAACCCAAATATTACTAGATGTTGTTTAGTGTCTAAGGTAGTTCCAGTTGAGAATGATGAATATAGCAAATACAGTATACTGCTTTCGAAATATAATTTTTAACGCTTTTGACTCAAAATTTGACCGATTTTCTAATTTCTTATGCTTATTAGAATGTATTAGACTTATTTTTGTCATATACAATTCAGAGTCTAAAGGATTTTTGTTGAACCTTTTTGTTTATATAGGATAAGTTTTGTTGAACCTGAACTTATTGTGCGAATAGACCTGTAATTTGTTCATGTGTTTCTATTATCTAAACCAGAAGTTCTCAAACTTTTAAACATCGCGACCCACTTTTTATATACAAAATCTAACACGACCCACCTCATGTTCAGTGAATTTTCCCATCCCTCCGAGCAAGGTTTGAACTTCGTGGTGGTGGGGTTCGATAACATTTTGTTTTGGGGGTTTGTTCACCAATAATAACTTATACGCATGTGTCAGTGGCTAAATTAAGGCTAAGCGCGCACTATACTCTATTCATTTAGAATTGGCGCTTGAGAAATAGTGCTTTCCCCCAAGCTAGACGCGTAACCATAGTTACGCTCTTCGAGCTGCCAATAGTAAGCCTTCTTCGTCACTTTGACGAAGATAATTGCTATGGTTACCGATCGGTGGTGGGGGAAGGAAATATTTTCAAGCGCCAGTTCAAAATGAACAGAGTCATAGAGACTTCTGTCGTGGCGACTATAAACCCTAGGTCACTCGAGAGCATCTATGGAGATGACTTTTGGCAATCGGCCAAGAGTCTCGTCGCCTGTGCGCGCGCTCTAGCTTCTTGCAATAGCCAGGGGGATAAATTTGTCTCTGTCACCGTGACAAAAGTCTCTAGTGCGCGCTTAGCCTAACTTTTAAGAAAATTAAAAGAGAATATTTGAACCTGATTGTATCAAATTGTTTAATTGTGTGAATAACTGAGCTCCACGATTAAATTTGGGATCTGGGGGGTCTTCCCCCAGTGAGATCTTTATCTATTTGAATTTAATCGGTCCATTGCGTTCGACACCGAGTAAGGTATTTTTTTCTTATTCCTCTTTTTATTAGTATTACCACGTTTATAAAAAATTGATAAATTTCAAATTTTAACTACATGTTCCTAAAAATTATATAAAAGAGATTCTACATTTTTAAAATCTTGTCACGAGTCACGACCCACCAAAAACTGACTGGTGACCCACAGTTCCTCAGCCTCTGATCTAAACCCTTAAAGATTAAGAAAATTTGCATTAAAGAATATAGATTATATTTAAACACCTATTTTTGATTATTTACGAAAATTAATGTTTAATTAAGTTACTAATTATAATTTTCTTTACTCCGAGTCTCATATCTTAGGATCTAAATAAATAATAAGTTTTATGTTCCTATAAAAAATACCTTTTAGTACTAACTACTAAAAATGTTCTTCATTATACTTAAAATTAATCTACTAATTTGTGTGTAATTTGTAATGCAATTAATGAAGGAATTTATTCCAGTAATTACAATAAAGAACTGTAAAAATAAGTAAAGAATATCGGCGACTACATTTCTAATAATTAAGCTTTTTTTTAACTGAAACTATTTTTTTCTGCGATCCTTTTGTTTCCTTTTGGAATCGGGAAATAATTAAACTCTGAAGAATTTATTTCTTGAATCATAATTCTAAACATTCTTTGAAGATACCTAATGTTAATAAAAACATTAATGAATACAATGTATAGTTTCGAATTATTTAAAATTGAGAAAACATTTCGCACGACAAAATATTGTATATTTTTCTTTTTATAATTAAGATATACACACTCGAGACTAAAAAAAAACAGTTTTCTTAAAAACTACATTAAAATATTTCTTACGAAATGTCTTTAATCATAGCTGTTAAGTTGTTTTTAGGTTAATACAAAAGCAAGACGTTGATAATAATGTACTTTAAATGATAGTTGGCAAGGAATGTTATTTAAATAAAGATTTTCTGAATTACTTTTTTTCATTAATATTATAATTTCCTTCTTCAAAAGGGTTTTGTCTCATATTGTTCCTATCAATTGAATAATTTCCAACTGAAATGGTTATGAGGGTAACTGAACTGATAATTAAAGTTTAATCTTTTCCAAAAGTTTTTTGTGATTAAAGAGAACCAACGTAATTGAAACTGTATAAGTATGCATGAATCGATAATTTTAAATTAATTTATTCTATTTCATTTGAATGTTCGTTAAGTTTTAATAAGAATTTCTAAGAAATAGTACTATTCTATGCTTTATTCAAAATAAATTATGTCGAAGCAAATTTTTTATTTTCCTTAATTTATGAATTTTTATTTATTTCCTCAAAAGTTAACACTTTTAACTAAATAAATATAATATTTAAGCTTGTTAATCTGAATTTAATATTATACATTGCTTGTAAAATATTAGGGTCTGTGGCAATGAATGACCTAAAGTATGGTTCGTGTACTCGCAGTTAGGGTAGGTGGGGGCAAAGCCCCGCAATTTTCAGTTTTTTAACATTGTGGTCAAAAGGGGATAGATAATCCCTAAATTTCCCAAAAGATAATCCCAAAATTTCAAATGGAGGTTTTAGATTAACTATTTTAGTTATTCCTTCAGCTATAAATAATCCAATGTGCAAATCATCCAAATTGTATGCATTAACATTCATAAAGTTTCTAAATATCATCAATGCCTACTTCTAGTAGAAAATCTTGTTTGGTATATGGGAGGCTAGTCAAATTTTTTTCTGCAATAATTAATCCCGAAATAATTTTGAGACGAATCTAAGTGTTCCTGCTTTAATTGTATAAGTATTTTATATAGTGAATATACAAGCAAATACATTAAAATTAAAGTTAGAATTAAAGGAGTTAAAATTAGTTAAAATTAAAGGAGAAAACAAATCTTCAGGTAAACAAAGTAATTTTCAAATGAAATTGTTAAAATACGGTTCAAAAATATCAACTAATACACAAAGCTTCCGAGTTACTCTAACACTCCAAATCACTTAAACAAATTAACGAGACAAACAGCAGCATTCCGAAACTCTTAAACCTCCAGCAACCCCTCTCAAATATTTATTTTTCGCAATGCATATCATATCCGTGTCCATTCAAACTTCTCGCCAAGTTGGCACTTTTATACACAAAAATTGAATTTAACAGCCTAGTAATTATGAACCGAATTTGATTTACACACAAGGGAAAGTGTTTCCCTCAAAAATGCTCAGATTCGTTCTGACAATTAGTCCCAAGGTAATTCGGCTTCGAGAGCTCCCAAATTGAATTTCATATTCTATTCTAGGGATCTGCGTTTGTGCTTCGAGAGCCTTAATGATCTAATTGTGTTGTGTGACGAGAGAAAATGAATCGGGGGATTCAATGCGAAGAAAGGACAGTTTTTTTCCTGGTGGTTCATTTGCGGTTGATCTTTTTAAGGTGGGAATTACATTTGAGGTTTAATTTAACACTCATACTTCTTGGTTTGGTTTACAGTAAACTAATATCAGGCGGGCCAAAAAAATTCTGTGAAATTGCTTCAAAAAGTGAAGGAAATAATTCACATACTGTCTGCAGTTTTCTTTTAAAAATTTGCAGGTTTTTAAGACCTCTAAAATTTTTTGAATGGTTTCAAAAGTGCTTTAGAAAAACTGCAGACTTTATACGTTGAAAGGCTATAATTATTGCTACAAAATAACTACAAACTTCTTTTTTTTTCTTAAACTGCACTTTAGACGCACTTTTGAAGCAATTTTTGCAGATGCTTTTTTTTGCTTTTGAATATCCAAAAATATCATGCTGTAAAATAGCAGATTTCTTTCCGAAATATGTTCAGGATTATTAAACTATCAGCTAATATTGACAACAATTCCCAGTTTTCTTCCAGGAAAGTACATATAGTTTCTTCGACTGTGTGTGAGAATTAAAAAAGTTGTCTCTCTATATTAAAAAAAAGTAACAGTGACCGCCGTCACCACCGCCGCCGCTGATTTTGAAAATTTTATTTTTGAACACTTTGAACTATCACTACGCAAAAACTATTTGAAGGAATATTATGAAATTTTGATCATTGGTAGACAAATGTATGAGGGTCATTTCAGTTTCCAAACTTAATTAATTAGATAATTAGTTCTGGAGTTATTTAATGTCAAAGTCGAAAATTATTTTTTTCGGCTGCGAGTTCGCCCCCAGAAAAATCTATTTTCAGCAGAAACATGATTTTTTGCAGACACATACTCTTAGGTATGAAGTTTTGCACCTCGTCGCCCTTTTTTCGAATTTCGAATTATTTTTGGAGTAATTAAATTCTAAAGTTTCGAAATTTTTTACTCTTTTTCGGTTTTTTCGTTAAAATAGAAAAACTAATCACAGTAGAAATATGATATTTTGAACACGCATACAATTATTTTTTATAGAAAGATTGGCGTTTCGTTTTTTAAAAAATTCGAATTAGTTTTAGAATTATTAGGATACCAAGTTTCAATTTCTTCTTCTCTTTCTGGTCGTTCACTAGAGAAACAGGCGATTATTTTTAAGAGTCTGATTTCTTATTCCCTATGATTCACTAGATACACACGTGCATTTTATAACTTTAAACGTTTTTTAATGGCATGTGTTTTTTCTCTAAGATGGTTGATGATATTTAGTAGACTTGCTGGATATTTTTGAAAACATTTCGGTTAAATTATTGGTAAACTAAAAAGGAATATTTTAGTAACAGTTTTATTTTGATATTTTTGTAGTAATGGTCCTCATTAAGTTATTGATAAGTTAGAGAGATAAAAGGTTTCGATTTTAAATGATCATTAACTAAGCAGAAAAGCTTTAGGTTTTACTGGATAGTTGAGATGAAACAAGCGAGCTCTGCTCGCTAAGATCGCGAAGCGATATTCAAAGAACTGCGAAGCAGTTCCGGGGGTTGGTGAGCGATAGCGAGCAGGGGGCAGAGCCCCCTAGTAACAGAAAATAAAATTCCATTTTAACTAGTTTATATTTTATCCAAACAGTTTTACTTAGAAAATTTTAATCTTTTATTAGAAATCACAATCCTCGAGCAACAGGGATTGACGTTTCTGTGTTACCTTATTTTTTTGTACATTTTTGATTTTTATGTTTTTCAAAAATATTTTACTTCTTACAGTTTTATGACCTTCATAAATATGGATAACAACATACCTTTTTATTTTATCTGATTCCTTTAACTGACACGGAAAGCCTAATTTTCCCTAATTCTTCGCCTTGTTAAGTTAAGATGCAGAATGATAAAAATGTATTTCCTACATTGACAATCCGAAGCTTTGTATTCTTTAATATGAGGTATTATAATTGACAATAATGATGTTATTTAATTTAACAAAATAATTGAAAAAACACGTAAATTCTAGTGTGTTTTGTATTAATAAAAATTAAATATTAAAATAAAAATTAAAATAACTTAATTAATCTCTCAATTAATCACTCTTATTCAACATTAACATTCCAAATACTAAGTAGATGCATAATAAAATTTTACCGTGCTTTAGTTCACTAAACCTTCCTAAAATACTTCCTTTTTTTAAGAATGTATTATTTCTTACAAGAAATTGCATCTGATTCATTCAATATTCCATGCAATTGTGCATGTTCATTTTTTTGTGGAAAGATTGCAGGGAAAACAAAGTTACTTGTAAAATATTTTCTCCTGTAGAATATTCTTGTTGCAGCAAAAACAATATTCACCTGTAGATGTTGCTTTTCCTTTATAGCCCAATTAAGGCAGCAAAAACATGTTTCTTACACTTTCAGATTGTTTTGAACTCTTTAATTATTTTTCAAGTAATAAAACATTACAGTAGTAGAATTTGTACACTTCTATCTTCAATCGTGTCGTATATTTTAAGAGCGATATTCCATTTTCCCATAAACTTTTTTGAAGTTAACCGAATGTGACCTCATACCTTTTTTTGTGATTTTCAGGGGGTCTTAAAAGTTATACATTGTATAAGTAATAAGTATAGTTATGAGAGTATTTTTTCAGTGCACCACGTTAAAGAACCTGACTGTGCAAAGTTTGGAAGCACTTGTTTCAACACCCTGTTTAGTTTGGTAACAAAACAATAAAATAAAAGTAAAATTATATTTAAGAAGATATAATGTTTCACATACAACGTATTTTAATTTAGCTATTCAAGTACTACATATATTGTGTTTTTAATAAGCTTTATTAAACAATATTTTAATAGCATAGCATTTTCAAAATACACGCCAAATTTTGAGAAAGAAATTTTACTTAATAATTAACTTTACTTAGTAATTATTACAATCGAACCAGTAAGATTCTTCAAATAAACTTCACATCGCCAATAGAAATGAACCCTTGCAGTACATGAATTCTAACTTTAAAGACAAAATATATTTGAAGTGCTTTAACTCACGCTACTCAAATTCCTCGCATACAAGACCTAGAATCCCCTTATAATTTGTCCCCCACCCCCAGCCTCAGTGTCGTGGCAGTGTCACCCACTCCTCTCGTCACGCGACCACTCCATTAGGGGTGCTTGAGGCCTTGATGGATCGGCTGACGGGCATGCAAATGCCCCTCTTGTAAGCAACCGACGTTTCTTGGCCGATTTCTTTGATCCGCCCTTCTGTTTGGCATGGGTTCCGAGGGGCTGTTGGCAGGTTGTTTGCTCAGGATCTCGGATGAGCGTGGATTTTGGGAGATTGACGTTTCTTTTATTATTTGGTTTCAGTGGGGAAATGGTTTAGTTGGAAGTGTAATAAAATCTTATTTTTATGGAAGTACGAATTGTTGTTATTTTATAGGTGTAGCAGTTTTAGAATTGACGAACAAATTTTAATTTTACAGTAGACCCCACGCATTAAAAAAGAATTTGTCTTACAGCTTGCAAATGGAATAAACAGTTTTTGAGCTACTTCTAACTAAATTGTTTTTGTACAAGTTTTTAATACTCTAATCCGCTAAGATTAAGATTTAAGTTCATCTTTTTAAACTGTAATATTTTCTTCAATCTATTTTCGTTATAATCAGTATTTTTTATGATTATAAGACTGAAAAATCAGATGAGAAGCTTTTATGCTGTATTTGATTAATCTAATTTATCTCTCTGAATTTCTTTACGTTTGAAGGGATGAAAAATTTGTTAAGCTTAGCTTAAATGATTTACGTAGATGTATAGATTTATTAGATGACATTTCACTTTTATAAGAAGTATAAAAGCATTTAACCAGTAATCTTTGGAAATTAAATTGACATATGTAATAACATCTACCACAAATTTATGTTCTTGCAATTTATATATTTTTATACAGGAGTAAGAAGATTTAATTTGTGAAAATAATAATTGTGGTTTCTCTACTCTGTGAAAACATCAGATAATTTAAAATTTTACGTCGTTAATTAAAAATTTCTAACTACCTTTAATGCAACATTTTGTAAACGCAAAACTATTTTAACCAAGCTTCAAAAACAAAAGAATATTAAACCTGGTATTCATTAGCATTCATAAACAGACAGCTAAAAAATCGAGAAAAACATGTTTATGTCACAGAAGATGAGAATTCCGTTCTGAATGAAAAATTATTCTACACATCCACGTAAATTTATAAAAACATACAATATCATTTATGAGAAAACTCCAGCTCTCAAGCGTCGCCTCCAACCGTGGACCGGTTTCGCCCTTGTTAGGGCTCATCAGCACGGTATAGGAAGGTAACGCAAGAGAGCGGAGGGAGAGCTTTTAGTCTAGCCGACTATAACGGAAAAAGTGGTGACCATTGATCAGTCCTCCACTATCTGCCGGAATGAACTGCGCATTCCCTAGAACAGATTTAATTCCATTATATAATTCCATTATATAATTCACATTATATAATTCATTATATAATCCACTAATTTTATATAATATCATTTATGTTTTCCACCATAAACAAAATAGAAGTTGTTTAAAAATAAATAAGAAGTGTCGGATGTAAGATGGATGAAAATAATGTGTGTGCGTCAAAAGTCCGTTTCACAGCTTTTACTTGGAACCAACGTGTCCTAGGGAGACGGAACCCTAGGTAAGTGACTCTGAAGAATCCCTTGAGATGACTTACATGTGAAAGCATGTTACACCTCAAAAAAGAAATATTTTTGAGGTCTGAAAACGTGCTATTTTCACAATAAATATCTCCGTGAATATTCAAGATATTTTCATGAAGTTTTTTTCTGCAAGTTCTTCATAAGGTTGGCAACAATACTCTTGCTGAGGTTTTTGCTCTAGCCCCTATAGTTTTTAAAATATTTTTTAAAACTTTTTTATTTCGCCACTAGGGGCGCTGGAAGTCATCTCAATGGATTCTTCAGGGTCACTTAACTAGGGGTTGACCTTACTTCTGTGACCATAGGACACTTTGGTCCCAAATAAAAACCGCGAAACGGACTTTTGAAACACCCTGTATATTTCAATGAAATTTGTATTTTGAAATGCTATCTCTAACATCTTTTTAACCAGAATCTCCCACTTAAAATTGAACACTCCCATCTTAAAATGTCAGTCATATTTTCAATTAAAAAGTATTTATTTTAATCATCGTGCTTAAAAATTAATCGCCTTTATAGCAGAATATTAACTACACATTTTTACAAAAACAGTCTAGGTAACAAATACCAACACAACCTTATCCCTCCTCTCACTTTCCGCAATCAACAAATTTATATCATTGCCATCCCGCATTAACAAATCCGGCCTAAAAATCTGTCCTCCGGTATACTACGGAAACGTTCGTTAGCATGAGAATAGGGCAATTTGTCGGCCGTGACGCTAAACGATGTCGTCCCAGAAAGTCGGTTTGTTTCCCCTTGATAAACGATGGCATGCCGACTTCACATCGCTCACTGACACCGACAGCCCCACGTGATAATTCATGGGGAATAACTCGTAAAAAATTAATAGCCTTTTTTGGTTACATTTGGAAGAGTGTGTGTGCGTGATTTTGGCTGTTATCAGATGCTTAATGGTGCTTTTTTGGGATTTGTTCTCTTATTTGGCAATCAATGGTGGCCGATTAATGTGGGAAAGTGTCATTCCCCAACAGAGGTTTTTTATGTTCCCTTTGGGGGGTTTTGTTTTTCTATTTGAATAAATTCTGAATTGTATGTACCATATTAAATTACCATGGCTATATTCCTCATGAAAAATTAAACGTTTATTTTAAAACTAATACTTTAATGTTAAGAGAATTGATTTCATACTTATTACCTTGGATAATTAAGAATATAAATTTTATTGAATTCAATAATAACTCATGCACATTTTTGATATAAAAATCATTATAAGAGTTTTCAAAAGTCTACGGCAATATAAATGAGCGATAAAAAGCTTATTAAATTCGTTATTTTAAACATTTGAATATTATTTTTATGAACGATATAAATAACCTTAAGTTATTAATTATTTAGTTATTAATAATTTAAGTTATTGAAAGTAAAAAGTAGAAAAAGTAAAAGTAGTAGTAAAAAGTAAATTGTAAAATTATAAATCGAATTCTAAGTGTTGTTTTGGAACACAATTGTACCTTCCCTTTAAGATTAACATTTAAAATTTTCGTTCCTTCAAATTAACTTTTTTTCTTAAATTAAAAAGGCAAAACTAAATATTATATTAGTGGTTAAAATAAAATTAGAGAAATTAGAATTGGGAAAACATTTAGATACTTGCAAAAAATATTTTAATAAAATATCCTAGTCATGGTATAAGTTTCCTCCAGGAAAAAAGATTTTTAAATAAGACACGTTACTTTATCCTTTCAATAAATTGAGTATTAACATTGTATCTGTAGTTTTAAAATTAATCATTAAGTTTTGACTATTAATCGAAAAATAAGTTTTCGACTTTCATTGCAGGAAAAATATTTCATTCTTAATAATTATATTCTCCCAACACAATGCCGAATTAATTTACGATTTTTATACATTTTAAAAGAAAGTTATTGAATTTCCCATGTAAGTTACAAAATGTGCATTATAATTGTAAGATGAGATCGAAAGAAGAATTCTCTGGATTTGAACAATTTCTTAGTTTTGATTTAAAAGAATTTTCATAATTTGCGAGTAATTAAAAATATGTCTACTCAACTCTGTAACCAGATGTGTCTGCACAAAAGAACATCAACCGTAAAAGTCACCATTTATAATGCCCATACTTATTTGAAAAAAGGGGAATAATATATTCCATTTCAGCACCGTTATAATTTTAAAAACTTCCTGATAACTTTCAAAAGGACATGAACATTGGCTTATTCCGAAGAATTTAATGCCATAATAGCGAAGCATATTTTTTGCTTATTTATTTTCATCAAAATGCGTAAGAGTTAGATAATTTGATGAGAAAAATATTACATTTAGTTAAAAATGTATTTGAAACAATTGTATTAAAAATCTTTGGGGTATAATATCTCGGATTGTATTTTCTTTCTCATTGTAAAAGTAAATATAGATAAATAAAGCACAATAGTTAATATATGTTTTATTTTGAGAAGATTTGTGCTTATTATTTCAAAATATGCTTCAGTTAACGAAATATTCAATTTGACAATTCTAACTCTTAAAGGACAGTTTTGAGTTATTTTAAAATATGTTGGGGATTCTTAGAAACATTTTTCTGTTTACTGCTATGATGTGTGTTTAAAAATATTTGACACTTACGAGGCATAAGGATAATTTTGAATGTAAAAGGAAAAGAATAATTCGTCGCTGTAAAAACAAACCGGCATATCTGTAAAATGCATATTTTCCGCCAGAGTGCTTTCAAGTTTTCGCATGTGATATTTAAAATGATAATAAAAATGTACAATGGAGAATTGCAGTATCTCTTAAAATTCTAAATATTCAATTTTAATTTATTAAAAATTCTCTCCTGATTCCAAAAATTCGCTAGTATTTTCCCACAATTTTTTTTTGAGGTAATTATGACATATTTTAATACAGAAAGCTCCTAAAAATGTCCAGTGGTCCACTGAGCTATATAACAAACTGGAGTGACTAGTTAGCGTGCTGAAACCGCATCACACCGCGGAAAGGATTTCCATCTTCTTTTAAATTTCTCCATCTGGTAGCACAGTTGTATGCACAGATTGAAACGACCATTCTAAATTTTGCTCATAATATTTTGAAAAACAGGCATGGGCGGATTAAAGGGGGGAAATGCTCTTCCAACTTTGCTTCAAGCTTGCCCCGATTGCTGAGAGCAATCGGGGCATTGTAACCTTCCGCGCTGGCATGATCAATCGCTTGTTAAACTATCGGAGGTTGACACTCCAGTTTGTTTTATAGCTCAGTGTTCCAGTCTTTCAAAGCGGGATGATAACAACAAGCGGGAGCAAGGCACATTTAACGTCACAAGCTGTTTCAGTTCAGACAGAAAATAAGCTATTTTTAATTGAAAATAACTTAAAATTTAGGGCTTTGAAAGGTAAATTAAAATTCTTTTTAGAGGTTTTAAGCCATTCTGAACACATTAAGATTAAAAAAAATTGACTGCAATTATCCCTTTTTGCAGTTTTTAGACCTTTTCCTTTTTTGGAAATCTCATCCCTGGATAAACAAAATGGCTATTCCGCTTAAATGCATGCCGGCCCAACGCCATCTGACAGATTTTTATTCAACAACGATTTGCTGGTTTGACATAAAAATAGACGGAGAAAAAATAAACTTTTTGACAACGACAACTCACAAACTCAGTTTTTGCACATGCCGGTTTGATTTAACAACGACGAATTACAGAAATGATTTGAACACAGTTTATAAAATTCATCATCTCTTGTAATTCTCAAACAAATACTTTGTGAGTAAAGTTATTATTTTCTTAAAAAGTTCCAAATTTGAATGCACCCTCAAATATTCTGTTTTAGCAATGCCTCTGAATCACATTTTCCCATCAAGGATCAAACAGTACCGAAACTTTTCCTCGTGACCCTGAAACTCTATCAATCAGAAAATAGCTTACATTTGCCATCCCGAAATCAATCATTCATCAATGTATTGATCACATCGCTAGTCACCTGGCGAGGAGATGATTGAAAGTTAGTTTCCGTCACCTGTTCCCGTACGGCAACTCTCACGAATTCGAACCTTTTCCTGCACCCCATCTGATATTTTAGTGATTAGGGTAACAGTCACCGTGAACTGCTCCCTGTCACAGGAGTAACCGGATGAATTCGGGAACTGGGAATATGACTCAACAGGCTGTAGTGTCTGACGTTTCAAACTTGAATGATTTATGCATAGGGTTTTGGGTAATGGTAATGTAGTTCACGGTGTACATTTGGTTCTAATCAGTGATTGTAATGTTTAGCTAGGGAATGGTATGTGGATGATTATATAACGAATCCGGTGTATTTTTGTTGTTGATATTGTTTGGGATTTAATTCTGGGATATAATAAATTACGGCTAAGTACTTCTCATGTTCTAAAACTTCATAACTTTAAACCAGTATGAGTTTTCAAAATGTTCTACCCTTGGTAAGTGTAAAATTTTTAATCATTAGATAAAACAACTATTTATAACACTTGCATTTTGAATATTATTTCTCTGAAGTTTGTTTCTCATTTGAATACTTTGTTGTTGTTTTCGAATAATCGTATGCTAAAAAGACTAAGGAATTAAAATAATTTTCACAATTTAGTGTTATATAACATTTTATAGTAAAATTTTGGAAAAGGTTTGTTGGAAAATTATTGTGGGCAGTAAGAAAAATTTTATGCTATTCTAATTATATGATTATTTTTAATGATTTTTGCTCTATTATACTGTGATTTTTAAATCTTTCATGATAACCTAAAGATGATAACTTTATCATCAAATATAAAAACACTAACTCAAAGGAGTTTCAGTTAAAAAGTCAGAATTAAACAATATGGATCGAAGCATTTTATCATCACATTTGAAACAGCTGCTGCTGAAATGTACCATAACGTCAAAATTCTGCACTTCTTTTTTCCCCACCTAGTGTATTCCCGTCTGAAAAATTCCCTCCGCGGAAATGAATCCCCTGACATATTCGCTTCCATTTAAAAAGATTTTCCGTGCTAAACCACCTCGAGCTGTCTCGTAAAAACGGCCGAAAACAAACAACTCAACCCATCCATCAGCTACAATTTTACAATCTTCAACAACTTAGTTACAAGCCCCAGATTAAAACTCCGTTTTCATAACCTGGCAACATCGCTGCGATTTTTATCATCGCTAAATCTTCCGGGACAATTGCGGCAATTTCTCAAAGTTATTACCCCGTCCACTCTTCTGGCGTGACCGCCGCAAAAACAGGAGGGAATTGCCACTGGAAGCAAAAATCTACGGCTAAGATTTAAGGACTCAGGTAATGATCAATTTCTCCTGTACCGAGAAGCATTTTGAGAGAGGAATAAAAACGCATTGTTTGCCGAAAGCCAGATTTAGTTTTTTTACGATTTTACTATTTTTTTGTTGTTGTTTTGTTGGCAACACCATCTCGAGGAAGTTATTCTCTGACTCGAATTTTTAACACTCAAGTAAGTTCTCAAAAACACCGGGTTTTTTTAAAAAAAAAAAGAATGGAAAATAACTGGAGGTAAAAACAGTTTTAGTAGTCGGAGCCATTTTGATTTTTGTCTCGGTGTATTCTTTTTATTTATGCTATGTGGGGAGGTATAAGGATTTTTTCTTCCGTTTTTAATGGAATACCTGTTGGTTATTATTGATTGATGAAAGACAAATATTTTAAAAATATAAGTGATTAATTAATATCTTTAACTTTTAAATAATTTTTAGTCATTTCATTGTTGCTGTCACTTTTATTATTACTATTACGTTTTTAATAATTTTTCAATTGCTTTTGTGAAAACATACTTTAAAGTCTTTAATTACTTTAAGGAGGAAGATCAGACCATTACCATTTGCTTGCAGAATTTGAATACTCGTTGTAACTGGGTTTCATAAAAAATTATGCTCTTATTGATACAGAATTTGTGTATACTTATTTTGTATAGAGATTTTTTAACTTGTTGTAAGTGCCCAACATTTCAAAACTAAATAAACAAGAAATACAAATTTCCTCTTCCAAGGAAATATTATTATTGATCTAAGATTACATTCGGATGAATGGTTAAATTTACTATACTGCTCATAATGTTACATACATGAATAAAAAGGCTAAAATAGAAAGAGTAAATATTTCAGATGATTTACTTTAACATATAACCAGATAATTATTATAAAATATTAGTTTATTAATAATTCATCAAGATAAACTTTAAAGTTAAAATGCGTGTTTTCAATTCCCTAAATATTTGCGATAATAATAACCAAACATAGTTATTATTTTTTCCCTCTTCAAACATTCTTTACGCCTTTTTAAAAAGGTTCTGTTCCTGAGAAGGTTTAATGAGGTTTTTTTTCGGCAACGTGCTTTCCAATTTACGAAAAATCCTCTTAAATTGAGTTTTAATTGCTTGAGATATTTTTTCCAATTAAAATTTGTACCTTTTTAATTTTTATAAATTTTTGAAAAAACTTTTTCTGTTATGAATTGAGTTTAATTTGTAAAATTAACGTATTATCTCTCGAGGATAGAAACCTTTATTTACTCTTTAGCTCGTATTTGTACTTTACTGTTTGAACTTTTTGTAAGCACTTCTGATACGCTTTCTTTTTAATCTTAGCGCTATTTTTACAATATTTAAAATTGGATATGCATTTAGAAATCATATTTCTCATTTTTGTTTGGAGTAAAAGAAGTTTTTCTTGGAAAACGTTAAACCAGGTTTTATTATTTACTGATGCATTTTTAAATTTTCTTTGTTTCTTCAATTTGTTAAAAAAAGAACTACTTTCAAAGAGTGAATTCGTGATCAATAAAAAGCACTTCAGAAGCACTGGAAAAAGTCAGAATGGCCATATTTTTATTGATAAACAGTCAAACAGAACAGAAAAAAAGTATTTTTTCCTTATTCATTTGAAGCTACTTTTAAAATGAGTTCCGAAATACGCCCTTTTTTATGAAACCTTAAACAAACTAAACTTTTTTCGAATCATTGCAATGAACCCACACTTGTTTTATCGATTCCATATTTTTTAAGTATCTGCATAGTAGTCTTTTATATTCCCTTTTCCATTGGTGAGTACGTGCAGGATTCAGACAATTAAATAAATTTGAATAACACCCGAGTACTGGGTCTTGAATCTTACAAAAAGCTAGTTCAGCCATAAAAATTATCTCATAGAAACTTAATAATACTATGAATACATTTTTGGTCTTCTTCACTTTCAAAATCCATCATATTTTTTTAGTTTGTTTAGAATAAAACAATGAACGTATGATGTCTATGTTTCACTAAACTGTGAATTGTGCCTGAATTGCTTACAAATTCAAACATATCTTTGAGTTTTTTTATTAAATTTTTAATATCACAGAACTGAAATCATCATAATAGGAAGAAAATATTACACAGTCCCACAATCTGTATTATATCCATATTATATTTTAGAGATTTAACCTTTTTCAAGTTCAAACCTTTCATCACAAACTGGTTCAAATTTAGCTGCGACCTAGGTTCGGTAACAGGTTTCACCAAGTTTTCAGAAGTGTTTTTAACAGTGTACGCGCGTGCGTAACAATATTTTCCCTACAGTAACTTTGTTTTCCGCTTTACAATGTATTGTTTGTAAGTTAAACGTCACTGACTTCCTACAACGAAAGTTTTCTATAAAATATAGTTGAATTTCATTTTTTCCAAACAAAAATCGTTTGATACCTCCCGACGCTTTCTAAGGGCACGTTTACATGCATCGATTCTAGCGACATGACTGTCGAGACTGATTGAAATTTCTTCATAAAATCCCTAAATACTGACATAGCTACTACGTCATAGCGCCAAGAACCAATAGCAGGATGTAACAGGAATATATTCTAAATTTGGGAGCTGGCACAAACTCCGATAAGGTGTGATGCGGTTTCGGCACGCTCTCGTCACTCCAGTTTGTTTTATAGCTCAGTTGGAAACTTCTATTCTAAACCGATGAGGAAAACTATAGGGAATTTTCGACCGTTTTCCCCGTGACGTCCCAGTCCCATCGCTCGAATCGTTGCATGTGAATCCACCCTAATCCTCTTCCGCGTCGCAAAAACCTCCCTTCCCCGACAGAAGAAGCGTTCGAAAAGCAGCAAATGGAACGCGCAAACCTCCCCCACTTTCAAACACGCGATCCCCACATCAGACTGCCAGGCGCCCGCCAAGCGATAGGGCCTTCCGAAAAAATATCGCCGCGGCTCTTAATGAAAAGAGGGGGAACTTGCATAAGACCACGTGTGCGTTTTCTTTTTTTTTTTACCATTTTTATACGTTCCGTGCTTTAATAACGCAGACGATATTGGCTTCCGTCCAGGGGAGGGGTGACCACGCGACCGTTATGCAGACGATTTTTATTTATTTATTTGTTTGGTTGGTTTTTTGTAGTTTACCACTGTTGATAAATTGCACGTAAATAACATTAGGATGGATTTTTGTTTATGGCGGTGAGTTTTTCTGAGTAGGGAAAAAGTTGTTTATTTTGCGGGGATTTTTTTTGGATCTTGGGAAAAATGCAAAAATCGTTGCACGTTAGTTGGCAGTTTTTTTATTTCTGCATTGTTTTTCGATGAGTTTATTCAATAAATGGCGAGTTAAGAGTTTATAAAATTTCTTTTAAAAGTGGTCGATGAGGGGGATAATAGACTGGGAGTTTTTTCCCTCATGGTTATCTCATAGCGGAGAAAGCATATATCTGGCGTGACTGTTTTCTTAATGTGTAGCATCATATGAGGAAAGTTTTGCGATGCACCCAAGAGGGTAATGGTATTATAGTGTGAGAAGAGCCAGTTTGTTTTTATTTTATCTCATATCAAGAAAGTGGAGCAAGTTTTAATAAGTTTTATAAACCCGTATATATTTTTACTTATTATTTACATTTTTTAGTTTTCAATAAATTACATAGCAAACATGAATCAAATATCCATCATTTCAAAAAACTTTGCATTTCTTTCATTGTCATTCCCATTAACATTGCAAAAAATACGATGAGTCTTATAATTCATTTTGATAATACTACTTTAAAATTTAAAAATTTTCTCCTAGAAGTTTTTCTTAAAAAATTTTCTGCTCTATTTTCTATTCCTCCTTAAAATTTTTCATCCTAACCCACTTTTTTATGTTTTTATAGTCAAGAAAACCTAAAAACCCATGGACGAGTTTTAACTCTTGTAAGATTTACTTTCAATTTATTTTGGTTACGCTATCTTCAGTTTTTTTGTAATGCATGATTTTTTGGTGTTATTTCGTTAATGAATCTATGAATTTTGAAATAAAGTTATATCATTAACAACAGTAAAAACTTAGCAATCTTTGAATGCTTTGTGACCAAAACAGCTTGGCAATACTAGAGTTGAACAAAAAATATTTTAATAATTATGTGATACATCTCATTTTATCACTTACTTTTAAATTATCACCGCAAAGAATATATTTTGGGCAATATTGCACACTCCAAAGTTTATTCAATTAGTAGTACATTTAAATTCCCAAAGAATAGACAGAAACTTTGTTAAATAAGAAAATAAGAAGAAATGTTTTTATTACATTTCTTTTAAAATATGAACAAATGAGATCAGTGAAAAAAATTAGGGTTTTTTGTACTTTTAAAAATCTTGGTCCAATGATCATAAATTGTTAAAATTTTCATAATTTGAATAAAAGACAAAATTTAATATCTTGAATTTAAGATTTAGGTAACTGATTTTTAATGTTTTTCATAATAAATTCCCTTTATAGTTCAGTATAGTTCAGCAGTTAATGTTGTGCAACATCTTTTTACACTATAATTTTGACAGTGAAAATACCTAAGTTGCTTCACGAATTTAATGCAATTAAAATTTGTAATTTTTACCGTGTAATATTATAATCTTTAATTTGTTGTGTTGACTGAAGAAGCAAATGCTACTTTTTTTAGTACAACAGTTTTAAAAATATTTTTTTAAGATACTGTTAAAAACTTCCCAGCGCAACAAAAAGTATCCAGAAAACTATAGAATAAACTTAAAACTACACTTAAAAGATTAATTTTTCGCATAAATAGAATGGTTTAAATTTTAAACTCGAATTATTATATATTTTTTGTAGTTAAAGTTTTTATAATACAGTGTTTTTAAAAATTAAGGCAATTTACTTTCATTCTTAAAGTAAGAAACAAAATACGTTAGCTTATAAATAGCGTTTTAAGTCAATAATTATCCTGAAAAATAAATGGGTTAGGAAATTGAAAAGAAGCAATGGGAGGTTTTATATTTTTTTGGTAAATAAATATTGATTTCTTATTTATCACGTAGAAAAAACTGCAACTTTTTATATTAATGAGGTTTTCGAAGATGGTAATTAAAATGTAGTTTAAACTTTATTGCTGTATTTCCAGCTAAGAAATTCTAGTTTTTGAGGCTCCTAAGCTAAAGCAATTAAAATATCTTGGACATAATTTTTTTGAGGTTAATTAAAGCATAAACACGTTTTTTGCACCATCAAGAATTTATGAGATTTATTTTATTAGATTCTTCATCTCTTTTCTGTAAGAAAAGATCAAAATGCGCATTTAGATTATTTTTCTTCTGTAGTGACAAATAGTTCCTGATACTATTGTGATAATAAGGATATTGTGTGTTTCATAAGTTAGTGTTTTATTATTTTGCAATCCCAGCACCTGGTACTTACATCAGGGTTCTCTCCAAAATAATGTCGTTTCGACAGATATTCACTTTTTTCTTTCCCGCGTACTATTTTCCCTTTGCACGTGCCTACAGCATTATTTTTAAATATAATTTCAAATATTTTCTGACAGCTAATCCTTATATTTTCAAACCTTGTTCATTTTTATCAACACCTTTTTACAGTTTTTAATAATTAATTCATCTACTGTTTCTCAAATATCTTATTCCTTAGAAAATATAGATGATATATTTAATTGCTTTTCAGTTTTCTTATTTTTGGGGATTTATCCAAACATTTGGCACCCAGCCAGATAATCCTAAAGCACCAAAATAAAAATGGAATTTTAGTTTTCGTGAAATATTGTTTGAATCAAAACAAAATGAACTGTACTTTTCGAAATCCCAATAAAATATGTAAGCTTAAGGCTTGATGGATTGTGTTTTTAATTTAATAATAATATGGAATTGCACAATATAAATATATGTGTATTATAGGGTGGGTCGATTATTTTTTTACATTTTCCAAGGGCCACAGCGACAAAAAAGTGCTAAATGCTCTCAAACTAACTTTTGTGAAATATTATTATACAGGGTGTATCTGAAATGGTGCAACAAACTTTCAGGGATGATAGTACTCATCAAGACGAACAAGAATCGGTATAGAAAGGGGGTCCCAGACCAAATCCCAGGGAGTTAAAAATGGAGCGACACCCCAAAAAATCATTGAAAAATTCAATTTCTAGAAGAACTACTATTGGTAAAAACTTAACTACGGTCTCAAAAATTGTGGTTTATTATGACCTTTAAAATTAATTCAAAAGTCTTCACTTTAAAATTTGTTTTATTATGAAAAAAGTTAAAAAACACAAAAAAATGTGAAAACTCTGCCAAAACCTTATTTTGTATTTCGAAATCCTTTCTTTTGATTTGATAATCTGAGAGATCATAGTTGAAAACCCTTAAGTCATAAGTTTCACCTAAATACAATCAATATTAAACGCTTGAGATCCTGTTCAAGTTTGTTTTTTGGGTGCGCAAACAGCTGTTCTGGAAACAGCTCTAGAAAACTGATTGCGCACCTAAAAAACAAACTTTAACAGGATCTCAAGCGTTTAATATTGAGTGTATTTACGTGAAACTTTGGACTTAAGGGTTTTCAACTATGATCTTTCAGATTATCAAATCAAAAGAAAGGATTTCGAAATACAAAATATGGTTTTGGTAGATTTTTTAAATTTTTTGTGTTTTTTAACTTTTTCATAATAAAACAAATTTTAAAGATTATCATATTAAACCACAATTTTTGAGACCATAATTAAGTTTTTACCAATAGTAGTTCTTCTACAAATTGAATTTTTCAATGATTTTTTGGGGTGTCGCTCCATTTTTAACTCCCTGGGATTTGGTCTGGGACCCCCTTTCTATACCGATTCTTGTTCGTCATGATGAGCACTATCATCCCTGAAAGTTTGTTGCACCATTTCAGATACACCCTGTATTATAATAACTCAAGTTTCGATTAATATAGTAATTTCATATAAAAATGGGGACGAACGAAAATCGGGCTTTTACCTCGATTGAACGAATCGATCATGCATGTATGTGCACAATGGTATAAAAATCCTAGTTCAAAAGTATAAAATAATAAAAAATTAAAAAATAGTTGAAATTCTTGAGTTACATCTTTTGAAAGTCTCAATGAGAACTGGCTATCAAAGATTTCTTGCTGGAATCCTAAAAATGAGCGAAAATTTTATTATTGGTTGAGTAGGATGGTAAACACATTAATTTTAATAAAAATGGATAAGTCAGAAGGTGGGTACCTTTTGTGGGTTATAAGTTTCAGCCCTCCGTAGAACATTTGGATAATAGTTTAAAAGTTGGAGTTTTCCTTGAAATTTTAGTGGCATATAAGGGGTAGTCCATCCCAAGTGTCCCCAAACGAGTCCCTAGTGCCCTTTTTCCTTGTTGTGCCAGTATTTTTTTCGCCATAGGAAAATGACCCATTCTAATGGTATCCTAACCACTAATGCCCACAACAAGAAATATAACTGTGAGACTCAAATTTTGTTTTCCGTATTCACGTAGTTTGGGGTAAAATAAAATAAAATGCCAAAAAAATATTTCAAAATTTTGAAACTGGTTTAAACCCTAAGTTTATAAATTATACCACCTGAAGTTGCATTTATTGCTGCAATAACTTAAAAACATGCTGAAAACTGAAGCTTCATGATGAAAATTGAAGATAAATGTATGGTAGTCTATTTGCTACCATGAGCAGTAAAGGGTTAAATTCGTTTTTATAATGGAAAATATCAAAATTTATCTACCCCAGAGAGGATTTTTCTGTCACTTCTCCACCCAACTCAACACTTTTAATAATACATCCACTCGAATTTAACAACACATTATGCTATCCCAAGTAGAAGATTACAGAACTATATCCACGAACTATATAACTCGCAATACAAACTAACCCATTACACCCAGATATATAGAGCATTCGCCCAAATCTGTATATCACTCCATCCCAGCCGTCGCTCGCAGCAGCGGCCGGACTAATATCATTAGTCCGGCACGATCATCCGGATAATCGAAGGCCGGACGACGCATTAATTGGGGACTGTCTCCCTGGGCGCGTGGTTCCGAATCACGTGACGGGGAATGGGTCACTGGGGAGGGAGGGGCGATCGGAGGTGACGTCTAATGTCTTAGAAACATCATTTCACACTCGGTTGTTGCGAAGAGGCGATAGATTATCATTATTATTGTGTGTATTTGTCTTAGGAATGGAGTGGGTTATTGGTGATTAATTTGTGTTTCATTAAAGTCAATTTTAATTTAATTTTTAAATCTTAAATATTCACTATGCAGTATAAATTTGGTTTCAATCGCCATTATGTTTGAGAGTGATATTTTATAGTACTATTTTAAGATTTAAAAGGTTTTACACAATATATCTCTCTGATATAAAACATTTTTAATTAGGATATAACAATTGGAAATTCGTTAATTTCAGAACTTCTTAAACCTGTACTAAAGTTTTTTTAAACTAAATAATGCTAATATGTATTTTTGTAGTAGGTGGGAGGATTTTTTAAAATTATTATTTTATTATTACACATACAGAACAAACACAGAAAAGTCAGATACAATGTGATTCGCCAAGGGGAAGAAACATCCCGTACAGGCGAAAAATAAATTATACAGGGTGTATCTGAAATGGTGCAACAAACTTTCAGGGATGATAGTATTCATCAAGACGAACAAGAATCGGTACAGAAAGGGGGGTCCCAGACCATATCCCAAGGAATTAAAAATGGAGCGACACCCCAAAAAATCATTGAAAAATTCAATTTCTAGAAGAACTACTATTGGTAAAAACTTAATAATGGTCTCAAAAATTGTGGTTTAATATGATCTTTAAAATTACCTCAAAAGTCTTCACTTTAAAATTTGTTTTATTATGAAAAAAGTTAAAAAACACGAAAAAATGTGAAAACTCTGCCAAAACCTTATTTTGTAGTTCGAAATCCTTTCTTTTGATTTGATAATCTGAAAGATCATAGTTGAAAACCCGTAATTCCAAAGTTTCACGTAAATACAATCAATATTAAACGCTTGAGATCCTGTTAAAGTTTGTTTTTGGGTGCGCAAGCAGTTTTCTAGAGCTGTTTTCAGAACAGCTATTTGCGCATGCAAAAAACAAACTTTAACAGGATCTCAATCGTTTAATATTGATTGTATTTACGTGAAACTTTGGACTTAAGGGTTTTCAACTATGATCTTTCAGATTATCAAATCAAAAGAAAGGATTTCGAAATACAAAATAAAGTTTTGGCAGAGTTTTCAAATTTTTTGATGTTTTTTAACTTTTTTCATGATAAAAAAAATTTTAAAATGAAGACTTTTGAGATAACTTTAAAAATCATATTAAACCACAATTTTTGAAACCATGATTAAGTTTTTACCAATAGTAGTTTTTCTAAAAATTGAATTTTTCAATGATTTTTTTGGGGTGTCGCTCCATTTTTAACTCCCTGGGATTTGGTCTGGGACCCCCAAATCCTAGGTGATTCTGACTCGTCTAGGTGTCTACTATCATCCCTGAAAGTTTGTTGCACCATTTCAGATACACCCTGTATAGACAAATAACATATTACAAATTACAAACACAAAACTGTATAAAAGCAATAACCAAATAATTAAATAATGATGGCAGCAAGCTGGTAAACTATTAACTAAATATGCTTTATTGAAGTGAAAAATGTATATCCAGGTCGTCGATATTAATTAATAACTCAAATAAATTTCTTTTGAAAACTGAATATTTATTAATGGAGGTTAGATTTAAAGATAAACTATTGTATAATTTTGGTGCGAGGTAAAAGAAATGCTTACAAAAAATTGATTTAGAAAATTTTGGGATTTGATAAGTTGCTATAGTTCTAGTATTATATGGTCTTGCTGTAGTGTTAAATAGAGATTTATTACGATAAAGATATAGTATAATACGGAAAAAAGCGTTGTGACGAAGAGGCAATGGTTTGAGTATAATCTAAAATTATTAGGATGTGACTGCTGATTTAAAATTTTGAATATTTCATTTTGAATAGAAATTAAAGGTTGCAGATTGGATCTATGTTCTCCACCCCAAACAGTAACACCATAATTAATTAAAGAATAGAACCAAGAAAAATATAAAGTTTTAGAAAAGACAAAAATCAATTTTATTTTTTAGGTGGTAAAAATTAAATAAAATGAAACGTAATTTTTTCCCCAATTCAAATATATGAGTTCTCCATTTCAAGTTAGTCTACGTAAAGTCCAAGATATTTGTAGCTTTGAACACATTCAAGAATATGACAATGGCAGTTGTTTTTAGATTTACATGATGAAATGTTATATTTTAAGTCAAATGGTAACTCATATGGTCTTAAACTGAAATTAATGTATTTAGTTTTGTTTAAATTTAAAGTCAAATCATTAGTATTGAACCACTTGCCCATTTTGATTAAATCATAATCAGTTTGAGTCACCAGTTCATTTAAAGTGGAAAAAGAATATAACAAGACAGAATCGTCAGCATAGGTTAGTATTTTGCTTAAAAATGAAACTTACAAAAATCATTAATAAAGATTAAAAAAATAAAGGACCCAAAATTGAACCCTGAGGAATACCTTGATTTGTTACTAAGTACTCGCTTAAATTGTTACCAACCCTAATACTACATTCACACATGAAAAGTTAATCTAGTTTAAGTGCTAATCTATCTTAAATAGAGCATTGTTACAATGCTCTATTTCAGGGGTTCTCAAACTTTTTATGTCGCGGAGCCCTTTTCCGAAATAAATTTTTCAAGGTATAAAAAGCAAATTACATAAAACCTATTGCTTCTAGAAATAAAAGCATAAATGCAGTAGTGTATATAGAATTTTATTTCCGGAGGGGTCCAAAAATTATTCCTCAGCCCCTCCCTTGCATATTTAACAGTTTAACGTAGCTTTTAAAAACATTTTTAGGTATAATTTGCATCTAAGATAATTTATTTGTGAGAAAAAATGTGACTAATTAATTAAGATCCAAGTACAATAGAGGGTCTGGGGGTCTTCCTCCCCAGAAGGTTTTGTGAAATGTGATCCTTAAAAACAGTTTTTTAACTCATTTTAGGTACATCCTTGTCCAAATTTTGGACATTCATTTTTAGGTAAGATTTTAATTTTAACGAACTTATTATAAAAATTGACAATAAAAGGGGGTTTTGGGGGTCCTCCACAGAAGAATTTTGGAAATTTGACCCTAAATAATATGGTTTTAACTTGTTTAGTTATAGGTAGTCGGAATTTCCGGGGGGGGGAGGCAGAGCTCCCTCGCCCCTCCTATATACACCCCGGGATATATGGAATGTTTTTAACCAATTATATTTTACCATTGGATACAATGAAAATCTTTGTTTTAAATTTCTGAATATTAAAGCTATCACTTTTTAATCATTATGCCCGAGATGCATGAACAAAGGATTCATACAGAAATCTGTATATCTGTAAATTTTGTTTTCCTAAAAGGTACTTCTTTTGAAATAGAGAGCTGTTTTGGGGGGCTGCTAGACCAAACGTCAGAGGTACATATAGAAATTTATTTACACCTAGGAGCCCAAAATCATTCCTTATCCCCTCCCATGACATAGGATCAATGTAGCTTTTTATAAATTTTTTGGTAGAATTTGCATCTTAAAGAACTTAATATAAGAAACGCTTTGAGTAATTAAGTTCCAAATGCTATAATGGGGGGTTGGAAATTTGACTCTTCTAAAAACAGGTTTTCACTTTGTTTTGGTACATCTACTCCGAATTTTGGACATACATTTTTAAGTATGATTATGATTTTGCTGAACTTAATAAAAAAAGGTGCTGAGTAATAAATTTTCGAAGTGGGGGATCGGGGTTCCTCGATGTGCTAATACTATTCGGCGCGGGGCCATTTGGGCGCGGTCGTTTCAGCGGCAGAAATAAAATGAAAGTAAATAGAACTTTCATAATTCTTTTAAAAATTAGAAGAAGAAAAATTTGGTGCCAAAACGGACCGGCGGGCGGCCCAATCGTCCCCATCCCGGGGGTTCCTCCCCCAGAAAAGTTTTGGAAACTTGACCCTAAAAACAGGGTTTTACTTGTTTTGATAATTCAAAAAGACATGAAAAAGATAAAAACCAGAAAAAAACTATAATCAACAGAGCTCACTTCATTGGAGGCTCCACACCAAATCCACTTTAAATTAAGGATGATTTTACAGCCCTAAAAACTTGGTTAGGAAGGAGCAAAAGTAAGTTCTTAACAAGAAACACCTAACAGAAAGTTATTTATAAAGCATTTCAGAGCAACGCAAATTAGAAATTATCAGCATATTTATTTCAAATTTCTTCGCGGAGCCCCTCGAAATGCTTGGCGGAGCCCTAAGGGCTCCGCGGAGCACAGTTTGAGAACCGCTGCTCTATTTAAGCTAGATTGGCACTTAAACTAGATTGACTTTTCATGTGTGAATGTAGTATAACTCTTTGTGTCCTTCCTGTTAGATACGAGATAAACCAATTCAAGATATTGCCTCTAAATCCAGCTCTTTCTAATTTGTGTATTAAAAACGAATGGTTGACGTTGTCAGAAGCTTTTTTATGTCCAGAAAAATTTCCACGGTAATTTTGCTGTTATCTACTCTATTTAAGATAAACGAAATATTTCAGTAGAACGGCCTTGTATAAACCCATTTCAAAACTTTATTTTAGTGTTAGACTGATATAACTTTTTGAGGTTTTTTGTTGAAACTTACTATTTATTGAAGAATTTATGAACTATGTCATTATTTAACAGAAACTTTTTTAGTTGCTTCGGTCATTTCTGATGCGTTGTTAATGATGCCAAAAGAAATAATTTTTCCATAAAGGTTGTTTTAAACTTTTAATGATATAAGACCCTTTATTTTCCTTAATCCCTACATTAACAGAATAGTTTGCTTTTAATACACTAAACCCTAAATTTTACTTAAAAAATAAATAATTAAAATTTTAATATCACTGAAAAATTCTGCCAGAAATTTTTTCCAATTTAGTAACTTTTTGGTTTTTATTCTTAAATGTCCCTTTTGAGAGACGATTGAAATTTCATAAAATATATATTTTGTATTAATTGGATTGATTTTTTATTTATTAGTGCTTGTTTTATTTATCTTTGGTACATGGGTTTTACACAGGCGACTTTGACACCTTAAAACATCTAGCCATATCTTAAAGTAATTGATGTAGGTTTGGAATTATCTTTGTAATAAAAAAAAACTTGCAAGCTGCAATATTATCATTGGCTTAAAGCGAATTAGACTTCTCATCAACGAAAATTTCGAAAAAACTCATCCAAATTCCTTTTTTGCCAAGCCACTTAAACAGTAAATCACTCCAAGCGCATTAATTTTATAGATCCGAGTAGGAAACTGATGGCTGTGTATGAATCCCCTGCGAAAAAAGTCCCTCATTAAGAACGGCCCCCAATTAAGAAAAACGCAGACCCACAAGCATGAAATGTTTTATCTATACGGAGCACTCAACGAAAATTAAGAGTGATGTATGGATTGCCAGATTCAATTTACATTACGAGAAAAAACTAAAAAACACCCCAACCCTTAATTGTCTCTAAACGTTCGAAAAAACCCTTCTACTTGGAAATCGAACCGTAAGAGGGCGGACGCAAAAAACGGGCATTTAAAACCCGCCTCACAAAAACGGTTTCTGTCAACAAACCTAAAACAAAACAAAATAAAGGAGAAAGAAAAAAAACCAGATGCATGCTAGGAAAAAAACCTTTTTGAGCCCCTCCCCTTTCCCAAAAAGAACGTTAATTTTAACACCACACTGGGTCTCTGATACTTCAACGAAAAATACATTGCATAAAACCTTTTTTTATCAGCGCAAAAGACAAAAACAAAAACCTAAGTGAAGTGAAGAGGAAACAGAGAGACAACGGAATGCGATTTCTCCCCACAACATTAGAACGATTTGATAAAAATAAAAAAAACTCTCATCTACCCTCTCACAGTCCTTTGCAGAGGTGCATTAGAAAGTGTTGGGAAACACACTGGGGTGGAGATTAAAAAATCAATGCACATAGATTCATTACAGTAATAGGTGGAGCGTGAATTTCGTGAATCACCGTTTTTCAATTACACTGTGCCAGGCACGGGGGTCTTTTTTCTAGAGGGGGGAGGAGGAGGAGACTTGTCGAATTTGCATACATCAACAGGGGGCGCGTGATCCCTAGAAGTGAAGGGAAGAGGTAAAAAAATCGCAGTTTCTTTAAATTAATTACCTTGGCACTAATCACAAATCGATGGCTGAGTAAAGGGTGTTGAGAGGACTTTTTTGTGTTGTCTTTTTGGGGAGGTTATGGGGGGAATGTTTAGGAGAAGAATGGGGGAAATTTTGGGTTCGTATCTTTTCCTGTATATTTCCAGTGAAAAATTATACATTAATTTCTTTCAACTCTGTTTAAATATTTTTAACTATTTTTATTAACTGCATATAGGGTCAGTTAGTTGGGGTAAGTGGGTCACCCCCCTCAAATTAAAATATATACAAAAATTCCACACTTAATCGCATTGATTATGTTACAGTTTGTCACACTGATGGGTTTTGCATATATATGATTTGTGTTTAATTTCTTTTTAAGATTATAGAACTTTTTTATGGATTTTTTTGGAGAGTTCAAGATACATTTTAAAAAGAAGTACTTCCAGCTAAGTTTTTATTGCATTTTGGATATTTATTGAACTGTTGTGCAAGGTTTAACTTAAAATACATGCAGAAATTTGAATTTTTACAAAATTTTAAATTTAGCAGTTCTTAAGTGGTTCCCCGTAATTTTAGCCTAATAGGGGTAAGTGGGACCTATCCTTACGGAGTAAAAATACAACATTTACTCACCACTGCAAAGTTTATTAAAAAATTTAATAATAGGTTGATCAACATTGTTCATCAATTTTGCGATTAAATTAAAGTTTATGGTGAGTAAAGTAAAATATTTCATCATTAGTGTTCATTCTCATTTAGTGTTTCCAATTTCTTTTTTACCTTACAGTGTTTACAAATGTTCTAAGATAAATCTTAATCAACCTTATTATGTCTTTTCAACTCTATTTGATATGCTATATTAAAACATATCCCTTTGACTTTTCAAAACATTCTATAACATACTTACTTTGTTTTTTCAATATATTGTTACCTGTCATACTGATTGTAAAGTGAGTAGATTTCTGAAACATGGATATCGTTACATTAAAATATTTTAATTGAAAATTTCTGTACTTATAGTCTGTGTAATTAAAATAGGCGGTTGGACATCATCAGTTGAAGTTTGTCACCTTGGTAACGAAGGGGAAAACGTTATAGCGGTTCTGCTTTATTTTTGGACATCAGTTAAGGCAGGGCGTGAAATTAAATTGAAAATTTGTATCTTAATAATTATAAAACTAATTCCATTTTTTTAAAAAACGAAACGACAATCTTTTTGAAAAAAATAATTGTATATTTGTATAAAATTTTGTACTTCTACCATGATTAGTTTTTCTTTTATAACGAAAAAGGTGTTCCGATTATTTCATTGGCTGCTGCGACACGAGTTGAATTCAATGACAATCTCGGGCGGTTGCGGGCTTGGCGTGATGTGGGAAAAAATAAGACTGGTGGAAACCATGGCAACGCACAGGGGAAAAGTTTGGAGACTGAGGAAATCACGTGACTTTTCAACGGCCGATTCTTATTACACAGACTATAATCAAGTAAGACCCACTTACTTACTTCTAAGTTTTGGCTGCTTTTAAATAAAGAGTGGGTAACCCGCTTACCCCTTCCCTAGGGGTAAGTGGGTCACCTATCTCATTTAAAAAAAAGACCATTTAAGAAAATGTACAGCATAATTTTCTAATAATAAATTTTTGTTTACTGATATAGTATTAAATAAATAGGACCATAACTTCAAATTTAACCCTTTCGACATTTTTCTATTAAGCTCCAAAAATGCACTGTGTCAAAAACGGATCCCACTTACACCAACCAACCCTACTCAATCTTAAGCTTGAATGTGAATACTATGAATATTTTATTTAAAAATAAATTGCTTGATGCTTATTATTTCAAAATTTAAAATTATTTGTATAATACCGCAATTTTTTTTTGTCTTAGTCGCATATTACACCAGCCATTAAATGTTGTCTTCAATAAATCATGCAGTAATTTAATTTTATTGAAGTTTATAAGTTACTCCATTATAATATAAAATGTATGAAACTTTTAACGAGAAAATATTTGGTAGAGTTATTATTTTATTGCATCGTATAATCATCTGACCGATTTAAATTGAAATACATAGACAAAAAATATATACTTTGTTTAAAACTAATGTTTCAGGGAGAGTTACCATGTCAGAGTTAACATCAATGAACTAAAATGACTAACGAGTAAACCTATTTTGTGTGAATTAATTTATTCTTTATAGCTTTTACTATATAGAATTAAACTATAAAAGATGAAAAACTTTTAAGGTAGAAAAAAGTAAGTAAAGTAATATTATCGCTTCAAATATTCATTTGATTGATTTATACTGTTATAATATGGATTAAAAACTGATACTTTCTAAAACGAATGTTTCAATTATAGTTTATGATGTCTGTCTGATGATCAATAAACTAAAATGAATTGACGAGTAAACTTAATTTTACTTGCAAAATAAATATATTTTTTACAGGGCTTACATTTTTTTTCATAAAGAATTGATCAAACTTCCATACGTTTGTCACGGTTTGTTTATTAAGTTACAATAATACTTTTTGTTTCCTATATTTCTTTCTGTAAAACAACAGTCATACTTCTCTGTTAATTTCCCTCCACAATATCATAACCCACTCCCACAATATTTTCCTCCGAAAGCTACAATGGCCAGGGATAAGGATTAAAATGAACGCTCTAAAAATCCTGATTACCAACTTCCTCCTGCTAAAATAAGCGCATTTTCTCCCTCGAGACAAATGCTACGAAACAGAAAAAAACCACCTCAAGCGAACAGGACTTCCCCAGAGTTCTTCATCTGTTTACGAATCACCTTCATTACCCGAGACACGCTCGGGCTCTGATTAAACTGTACCCGTAACGGAGGGAAAACCGAAAAGAAGTCTACCAGCAGCCCGCCTACAACTCCATCTCTCTCTAATTTAATTACGCCACCAAGCGCCCAATTAATTTCAACCGTTGACAACGACGCAATCTCTGCTTGTCAGGACCGAGGACCTGAGCTAATAAAAAGCGCATAAGAAAAAAAAGAACGAACCGAAAGAAAAGGCGCGAAAACGAGCGGAATTAAAAACGTTTGTCGGGGGTATTTTCCGAAGGGAGGAACTGCCACCAGGGGGCCTGAAAGATAAATAATAGTGTCCCCCTTCGCCCCGTAGCTTGTGTTGCTACTAATTAATTACTCAAGGTCTTAATGAAGCCATTACGGGCTTGTTGTGTTGTTTTTTTAGGGGGGCTGTCCCCTTCTTTCCTATGGGGGAGGTTTTTTCTGGGGGGAGGGTTTTCTAAGGGATGCAGTGAAGGGTGTTTTTGTCTTCGTGAATGGGGCATTGTGCGATGAAATGAGCTTTTTAGGAGGTTTGATATTATCGGGTTGGATTAAATTAGGTTTTTGTGAGGAAATCTAGAGACGGAGGTTAATCTTAGTGTGCCGCCTTCCTATTATTCAGATTTTCCCCATAATGATGTTTGTATTATCTGATTAAGGACTTTTTTTGCTCCTTGTGTCTAAGAAAAATTTTAATGTGTTTTAATGAAGAGTTTTAGAAGAATATTATTAAAAGGGAGTATTTTTATACATTGTAGCAATTTTTTCTTAATTTTGAGGTATCTCACAAGCTGTAAAATTTAGGTGCTAATTTTTTTCATAGAGTGGGTTTAGACACGGCTTACTAGATATTACTACAGGCTGACCGAGTTGCGGAAATCTTTTAAATGTAGATGGCAATAGTTGACATCTTCTTCTCAATACATCCAAAATGCCCCTTTATTTGTCTGGAAAAATTTTTTTTCTTGTGTGCACTCTTTCCTAGTTATTTTTATGAGCCGCATATGAGGCCATATGGGCCATATTTCTTTCATTTTAACAAAAAATACTTGGTTTAGAACTTATTAAAAGACATGGTCATAATATTAGGGGACATCCATAAATTACATGACGTGTTTTTTCCAAAATCTGGACCCCCCTCCCCCCTTGGTGTGATTTAGTGAGATTTTGCTGGACCCCCCTCCCCCCCACGTGAGATTCACCTACAACAGTTAAATATAATTTTCTATCCTATTCGTTTGCATTTTGTGCTTCACAGCACCTAAAACTTTTCCATTATTAACGATGTGGAGGAAAAGGACATTATTCCGCCTAAAAATCACCCCAGTATCTTATCTGTGGGTATTATTCCTTTCTCATACTTAAAAAATCGTTTAATTTCTAACTTAATAAGTTGACGTTAGATTTTAATAGACCCCCTCCCCCTTGGTGAGATTTGGGGAGATTTTTCCAAACCCCTCTCCCCCTATTTGACATCACGTAATTTATGGATGTCCCCTTAGAAGGTTACGAAATAAAAAAATATCTACCAACCTAAAAATTAGGTTCTACAGTATCTAGCTAGTATTTTCTCTTCATAAGCATCGCAGCTTAAAATGTAAACATTGAGGTATAAATCATCTTGCTGCCATTTAGGAACGAATTCAGAAACCATGTAGAAGTCTCATATATGATCTACATGAATCAGTGGAGTCACTGATGAAAAGAAAATAAATTTGCGTGTTTACATCATACAAAAATTGAGCTCATAAGTAGGAGCCTCATATGAGGCCCAGGGTGGTGAGAGGGTTAAAACTAAAAATATCATTGAAATAAACATAGAACTAGACAACACACACCTTGTGAATATAGAGAATCTGGAATATTTTATTTCTAATAATAATCTGGTTCATATGATTAACGTGGAGTGCAGTGTAGCAGGAGGAGGTCATATTGTTTTGTAATCTAACTCCTATCAGGTACCAAAAAATCATAATGGAAAAATGCATTATGGGTTACGCGAGCACCCTCTACTGGAGGGTAGAACTAATCTCCTACCCAAGTCTAGGGGACAAAATCACTCTGATACTTTCCTCTTCTTTCCGAGCTTTTTCCCTGACGTAGGGAAAGCGGTGTAATAGAACTGGATAGAACAGGTTTTTTCACCTTTTATCCGGGTAAAGTGGCTCATGTGAATGACACTTTTGTTGCTAACTAATAAAGTACATGATGTCCCTTATCGACCTCAGCATACAACTAAGAACGGCTGGTCCCACCAGAAATTTCTATCTAGTCTCCTAAGAATATCCATCATAAATCCTCATTATTTTCGGTTAGTTGTGGGGTAATCACTAATCAGCTTCAGCAGTTTAACCAACTATGTCCCTATTTTCCCTCTTAAATCCTTATATCCCTTTCCCGCTTCTGAAATGAGAATAAGAGCTCTGATATGTTTATTAGATAATTTTCATTCCAAATATGGAATGGGAAATCTGCCTCTTAAATCTTTATGCTAAGACTTAGCGTGCTAATACCTCAACGTGCTTAGTTAACATTATTGGAAGTTGTTAGGTCTAATTAGTAAAATTTTAGTTACTATTGTAGATTGAAGTTCTTTTGTATTTTTCCAGAAGTTGACCCTGTCCGTGTGCTGGTAAAAGATTGTTGGTCTGGTCAGCTAATACTTGTTTCTTCACCTCAAGTTATATCCATCTGCTGTTTTTTTAAATATTTTTTTGGGGATACAATAAAGATTTGATGTTAGCTTGCCATTTAGAGTATTTATTGAGTATTTTTGTATTTTAAGGTATCTTCGGTAATTTAGAGCGTATGTGCTAACTACCCAATTGTGGGTTTACAAGAGGAGAAGCATAAAATAGTTTCAGTGCAGTTTAGAGTTAGCCTAGGAAAGAGGGCCCAGAAGGTTTAAGTTCAAATGAGGAGCAAACAGTCAAACCGTGTTTTCTCCAAAAAAAAATAAAAAATGAGTTACTGCTATTTTCATGATCTCCACATTAAACTGCACAAAATAATGCTACTATCTTCAACTAAAACAAGTTTTAACTTATTGTAAAACTACTTAGAAAATTGA
The DNA here is from genome assembly GCA_024610705.1 of Tetragnatha versicolor. Taxonomy (NCBI): domain Eukaryota; kingdom Metazoa; phylum Arthropoda; class Arachnida; order Araneae; family Tetragnathidae; genus Tetragnatha; species Tetragnatha versicolor. Next base: position 30,334,384 of record JANDEH010000002.1, on the reverse strand, counting down.
CGTTTCAACCAAAAAGTGTTTGTTTTCAGTCAAACAGTGATTCATCCAGTCACAGCCAATCATAGCTGTTCTTACTCGTCACGTGACCCACTCATTTGTCAGCGTGAAGTTGGTGATGTAAAAATATTAGTGAGGACTTTTTGATACGAAATCATCTAATGTTTATTTTAAAAATTTACATTGTATATCAGAAATAAAAATAATAGTTTTTGAGGAGAGTAGGATTAATTTTTTTCATTAAAAAGTGTTTTGTCCATGTTGGAAACATTCAAACCATGTTTCCTCCTATGTGTTCGATCAAAACGTGATTTCTCCAAATTTCAAATGCATTTTTTAATAATTAAATTTAAGTTTTTAGGAAAATTATGGCTACAAATCTTCTCAGTTACTCGTTATAGAACTAAACAAACGATAATTAGATTTTTAAATTAGTTATTTTTTAAGTTATTAGTTTTTGTGTTTCCTGAAAATGTGTATTTGAAGGAGAAAGCATGGTTTGATTGATTTCTCCTCAAATATAAACTGAATAGTTATAAGAGAAAAAACAAACACCTTTTCATTAAAAAGTTATTCACTCTAGTAATGAAGGATTTCCTATGCTAACATAATAAACTCCATTAATCCTGTTAAAATTAGCTTTTAGATCAATTTGGAGAAAAAAAATTACAACTGGTTGAAATCTAATATACCTAGCCTTTAAGCATGCAATAAAGTAAATTAAAACTATATACAAGCTCCAAAATTAACTATAAACGCAGAATCCAAATTCACACTAAAAGAATATTTCAGAATTATACAATTTGTAACTACCAATTTAAAATAAACCATCAGGGGATGTGTTCTGATGGCTCAGTTGGTAAAGGCAGTTCCCAAGTGACAGGTTTTCTGGTGGGGCTGACAGCAGACCTGAGTTCTATTCCCACTATGGAGGTTCAATTTTGCTGAAAACTGAAATTGATGCCTTCTTTCAAAAGAATATTCACCAATTGAAAAGGAAATGTGTACGGATGGCTCGGTTGGTAGAGTTTGAGGCTTATGGACAGTATATGCTGCTGGTGCAGCAGTGTTCCGGTGTTCGGTTCCAGCTTTCGATGATCACTGTTGCTCAAATGTATAATTTTTTTTAAATGAAAAAGCTAATGTAACCACAATATAACAAAGATATCGTCTGCGTATGTACCCTGATGGCTCAGTTGGTAGAGTCGTGGCATGTGTGCTGAAGGTACTCAGATCAAACCCACTAACCTAACAGTCCCACTAACCTAACAGTCCACCACTAATAATAAAAATTGAATTATGTGTGTATGAAACCTAACTTGTAAATTGTGCGCATGATTAACTTAATTTATTTCTAATTTCTGAGTACTCCAATGCATCCTGTCACAGGGGTTGAAAGTCGAAGCTGGTGTCCGATGGACCTTATCTGCTCCCCCTGGACGAATTGGTGGCCTGTGGGGGTTTAGGATGGACGCCCCCACGTCACCAAGGGTTCCAGGGGCATAGTGGACAAGTGTCTGTCGGAACACCGGTTTTGCAGTTTTGAACAAAAAAGTTTTAACTGTAACCGTAACGGTCAGTTTTATTAGATTGCGTTTTTTCGCTAAGCCTAACCCTTTTTTGAGCCTTCAAAAATGAACCTAAACACAAAAATAAAAACGAACTGTTAACTGTGACCGTAGCTGCTTCTTTTAACTGTAACCGTAACTATCAACTGATGTTTGTAAAAAGTTCCTACTCCGATCCAACGCACCCTAGGATCGAACCCAGATCCTGTGCCCTCCAGCCACTTGTGCATCCACTGAGCCATTGGCTCACACAGCTAGGAATACAAATAATAACTCTGTATTTAAATTTTTAACTTTAAATAGAAAAACACTGCATTCGAACCGGGGACTGGTAGACTCCAGCCACTCGTGCATCCACTGAACCAATCGCTCACATATGCAAAGAAACAAATAATAACACTGTATTTTAATTTTTTAACTTTAATAGAAAAATACTGGATTCGAACCCAGGACTGTAGCACTCCAGACTCTCGTGCATCTCCTAAGCCATTGGCTCTCATAACTGTGGGAACAATTAATAATCCTGAATTTTATTTTAATAAATTCAAATAGAAAAAAACTGGATTCGAACCTAGGACATGTGCATTCCAGCCACTCGTTTATCCACTGAGCCATTCCCTCACATATTTTCGGATTCAAATAACTACTATGTATTTTAATTTTCAAGTTTAAACTGAAAAACACTGGAATCGAACCTAGGACTGGTGCACTACAGGCACTCCATTATCCACTAAGCCAATTCCTCACATAGATATAGAAATAAATAATAACACTGTATTTTAATTTTTTAACTTCATTTGAAAAATACTGGATACGAACCTAGCACAGCAGCACTCTAGACACTCGTGTATCAACTGAGCCATTCGCTCACGCATGTAGATTTACAAAAAATTACTCATGGGATTTGAACCTAGGGTGCGCTTATTCATCCATTGAGCCAATCGCTCACATACCATAAGGATGCAAATAATAACACTGTATTTTAATTTTAAAATTTTAATAGAAAAACACTGCATTCGAACCGGGGACTAGTGCACTCCAGCCTCTCGGGTATCCATGGAGCCAATCGCTCACATGTGTAAAGAAACAAATAATAACACTGTATTTTAATTTTTAAACTTTAATAGAAAAATGCTAGATTCGAACCTAGGACTGTAGCACGCCAGACATTCGTTCATCCACTAGGCCATTCGCTCTCTTAACTACAGGCACAATTACAAATTCTGAATTTTATTTTAATAAATTCAAATGGAAAAGAACTGAATTCGAACCTAAGACTGGTGCTCTACAGGTACTCGAGCATCCACTGAGCCAAACGTTTACACAACTATAGAAATAAATAATAACACTGCATTTTAATTTTTAAACTTCAATTGAAAAATACTGGATTCGAACCTAGCATCAGCTGAACTCTTGCATCAGCTGAGCGATTAGCTGACGTATGTAAACTTACAAATAATTTCTCTGTATTTTAATTTTTAACAGAAAAACATGGGATTCGAACCTAGGACTAGTGCACTTCAGGCACTCATGCAACCATTGAGCCAATCGCTCACATACAAAATAATGCAAATAATAATACTGTATTTTAATTTTAAAATTTTAATACAAAAACGCTGGATTTGAACCTAGGACCGGTGCACTCTAGCCACTCGTGCATCAACTGAGCCATTCGCTCACATATTTTCGGATACAAATAATTACTCTGTATTTTAATTTTAGACAGAAAAACACTGGAATCGAACCTAAGACTGGTGCACTATAGGCACTCGAGCATCCACTGAGCCAATATTTCACACAAATATAGAAATAAATAATAACACTCTATTTTAATTTTAATAGAAAAACACTGTATTCGAACCTGGGACTGGTGCACTCCAGACACTCATGCATCCACTGAGCCATTCGCTCACATGAGTAAGGGTACAAATAATAACTATGCATTCTAACTTTTAGCAGGAAACCAATGGAATCCACAAACCCATTCGCTCTCATAGCTATGGCAATAATTAATTATTCTGAATTTTAGTATAATAAATTTAAATATCGTTATTTTTAAGACGGAATTGTTCGGAAAAAATATATCAATACTGGGAAGTAAAAATCCAGTTTAGATATTTTACATATTTCTTTTTTTAATTTTATTTTGATTGACTGTTCTGCATAAATGTCGAAATCCCAACTAACTTATTAATTAAATCCAAACAACCATTAATTTTAAAAACCCGCATAGAAGCCTCGTTTATTACAAATGACATTTTACTCTTGGACGTCTGAATAATTCAATGTGCAACAAACTAAACTACATGTATCAACCCAAATGAAACGAAAGTCAATGCATTCATTGAAATAAGAAATAAATCTCAAACCTGAGTCGGAGATATAAAAATCTATTGCACACGCATCTGAATCGCATGCCTCTTTTGAGCAGCTTAAATTACATTTGAAACCCAAAGGTTTTATCAAAAGAAGAGTTTTCCAGCAGATATTTTAAGCTAGAAATGTATATTTTTCTAAAAGCGGCCGCTTCTCACTCACTCTCTTTTCATAAAAGAAACGAATTCCTGGATCGCTTTCAAAGCATCTGTAGTACTCAAGAGGTTTCCTTTTCGAGGTGGTGAGCACGATTTTAAATATCCCTCCCTAAATAAATGTTTAGCTGAGGGTATAATTCATTCGGTTCAAATTAAAAATTTCTGCTTTCCGAGAAATAAAATATTCCCCGATTCAATTACTGGACTTTCTTTCTTGCTGGAGGAATCTTCTAGGTAGGAACCTTGTAATGATGGCGCGATGCATATTAAAATGTGTGATGGTTTCTTTTCTTTTTTTTTATGGGAAAAAGAGTTAAAGGGGATCGTTTCACATAAAGTATTAATTTTTGATTTTTGAGGGATGAAAACTTTAAATGTTAATGGAAGGTTTTCTTCACGTTTAATAACAACATATTGATGGATGTTTCACGGTAAATTTAAAAATAACTTACGTCGGTTATGAAACGATTTTTTGAATTGAAATGTAAAAGGGGATTTAAATAAGGATTTTCTTATTGAAAATAATACTTCAAAAAATAACCCAAAATCATTCATTCTTGAGAAGCTTGTAATATGCAGTTTTAAGAACAAAAACCCATTTATATGGAGTTGCATTATAACACCAAGATGCGTAACCACCCCCTAAAAGATCGAATGTAGACAGACGATAGAAAAAAACCCTGATGTTAATTGATATTGATTCTTTATTCATATAATTATCTTCTTTGAAAATAATGAACGATTTTTTAATTGTGTTTCACACAGAACTATGCAACTCAAATTTTGAAGAAACCATCCTTGAGTGATCAGGGTTTCAAACTGGAAAATGTAGTTCTACTTTCCTACGTCCTTCCTTGGAACTTGGATTTTATCTAGAATGGACTAATTTGAAAATTCAAACGACCACTACTTCTAAGAAGAGATCCTATATACCTAAAAAAGAAAGAAACATAATTGTAGTTACGAAGTAAGCATTATAAAAGTTTTTTGTTCGTGGAGAAACATTCATTTTAGGATAATAACTCAAATGGTAAAATATTTCAAATATTATGATAGAGTTAAAATTTTAAACTATACGTCACTTATGATTTCATTACTCTAGATTTTAGAAAACCAGTCAAACTATAATAATTTCTCTATACATATAGTGATATAGGAAATAAATGCGCCAAAAAGGATGAGAAAAAATGGTTACCCTCAGAAATGACCAAAATTTACTATAAGATTACCCAAAGTTTGGTGATTTTTAGTCATGTGTCCTTTCCCTTCCTACCACACATGGGGTCTTTAAGACCCCGAACGCACTTTGAAGTTTTCAAGTCAATTTTTGTTTCTGATGATTTCCAATGCTTGTATTCCTTATATGCGTGTAGTTGTTCAACAGGTAAACATTTTAGGGTTGCTATTCAATTTTTAACCCCTTATCAGTGTCGCGAGAACTGAGCTCGGGCAACTTCTACGGGCAGAATTTGGGATACCCGAACTGAGTTCGAGAAAAATTAACGTTTCCGTTTTGTGAAGCCCAAACTGAGTTCGTTTCTATGATGATAGTGATTTTTCTTCGCTTAGAGATTGGGAGACATTGTGTTTGGATAATCTTTCTCCTAATTGAATAAGATGTGTGTGTGCAATACAATACTTTTTTATGTGTATATTAAAATAATTAATACACTTGTAATTTCATTTAAATTTAGATTTTTGAAATAAAAAACTATTTTCTAACACTAATAATAATTTAAAGAACAAAATTAAACAGTCAAAATTTTTTTTTCCATTTTTGGCCATTTTTTAAAAATAAATGTCAGTGTTAAGGGGTTTAAGTATCATGAGAGAAAAATTCAAACATGTTCTGTTATTCATGTTCTGTTTAAGTCAAACAACTCTGTTAATGTTGTCAGTTTCAGATGTAATAAAGAAACGTGTATCATAAGGTTTAAAGAGGGACAAGAAACGCCGAAAAAGAACAAAAACTGAGAAAAAAAATACAACAAAAGTTTAAGCAAATTATTCTTGAACATGTTTTTAAAGCAAAAAGTATTCTTTAAAATATATGATATATTTACACTATTAATTGAGCCATAGACAAGTTTAAGCCATGGAGACCTATTAGACCCCGCGAGGGGGAATATTTTTTACTGGGTAAAAAGGTTAAACTGCGACACGATAAAAATTCAACATTGCCTTAGAAAATTTTAATAAAAACTGACTCAATTTCTATAATATAGGAATTGAGCCTACATCCTTTAAACGGAGAAAATTTAAGTTAATAAGCATTTCAAACCTAAACTTACTTTTCGATGGCGACTCCACTGGATTCTGTCCCAAAAACCGTTTGTTCTAAGGGGGGAAGGGGGGATGAGGGTGACATTGTGGCGTTGAGGTGTCGAGAGCGGTTGAGAGTGATGCGGGGAAGTCCCAGAGACAGAGTGACGGCGATGATGATTAGGGCAGTGACCAGGACGACGGATATCAACACGAAATCTCGTTTCGCCCACAGGTACCTGCAAAGAAAAGATCTCCATGAAACTGATATCAGTTTGGCTTTGAATAAGCATTAATTATGTGAAAGATAAAGATAGATAATATACGGAATAGAACTTCCCCTTCCTACAAATTTTCTTAGATGTTATGTTTTGTTAATTTCAAGCTTCAAATGTTTATAAGTTTTATCTATGCATTAGTTTGTAAATATCTTGAAGTTGACTAGTGGGTATGAAAAGTAATGGGTAATCAGTTATTCATTTTTTTGTTTCTGTTTAGTTTCATTTCTTAAATTTGTACATAATTTGACAAATCATTTACGAGCATGAAGAGTAAGAAGAGTAACTATTAATTTATTTAAGTAGCTTAATATATGTTTAAAGTAAACGTAACGTGAATGAAATAAACGCGTAACTCTATAAAATATACAACTAACCACTCATATAGTATACTCACGAATTATAAATAGCGTTAAAATATCTTAATACGCAATTAAAAACCTTATTTCACATAAAGTGACAATGAGGCCATTAAAATACAAATGTGGAATAAAGGATAAGCATATGGCCTAATTTATTTTAATGACACATAATTATTAAAATAAATTAGGACGACTAGAGATGAATAATACGATTAATATTTTCGATAAAAGCTATTATGTTTAATGGTTTCCAACAGTTTTATACTTTATAAATTTATACCTTGTTTATAAATTCCTACAGTATACTTACAAATACCTATTACAAATTAAATACCCCCTTAAACTAGCATTAAATATTCAACCTATACTAGACAGCAACTTAAGTTGAACCTACTACGTCACTAACAAACAAAATAGTTCCCATCACGGTGTCTGAATTTCGAGTGAAACATAGAACGTCAATTTTAAAATATGATTATTTCATTAAACCCATGTATAAATAGTGTCTTTTTATCACAATTCGCGTATCGAAATTCCTGCTATCAACCCAACAGGCTTTGTGTTTACTCACTTTCTCCATCCGTGTAGTGACGTACTGGTTCAGGAAACGTTGCTTTGAAGTATAATAAAAAAACAAATAAGCAGTTTTTAATATCAGCAACTATATTATCAGTGATGACATAGACAAATAACCATGTCAAGTGCCACTAATGTTAACTATGTTCCTTCCTACACTGTGAAAAACGTTCGTCCTTTTACACCAAATTTTATATTGTTTTTGACGAAAATTTTCCGTTTGCCTTAAAAACGTGCCTTTTCAGGGAATTTTTCCACACAGATATACGATTTAATAAAATCAACACTAAAATAATAATTTTTGAAAACAGGTACATAAAAGTTAAAATTCCTCGTGATCCCTCAGTTAAGAGTCAATCTTCTTTTAGCTAGGGGTGTAATATGTTTGCCCGTGAAGTCACAATGTCATTCGGGATTATGAAATACTAGCTGTTATACCCGGCCTTGCACGGGTGGGGTGTATAAATTTATTTTTTAAAATATTTCTTAAAATACATTTATAATTTTGTAAATTAGCAATATTACAAATCATCCCGGTATCCCAGGCGCCTCTTTCCTATCCCAGTGTTCCCGGTAATCTTATCCCGTTGCCCGGTGATCATGGTAATTTTTCTAATCCCGGCTGCGTTCCCGGTAATTTTCCTATCTCAGTGTTTACGGTAATTTTTATATTCCGGTATTCTGGGTGTCTTTATGGTAAATTTCCTATCCCAGTGTTCTCGGTAATTTTTCCTTCCCGATGTTCTCGCTAATTTTCCAATCCCGGTGTTCTTGTCACTTTTTACAATAAGGAAGTTGCATGTGTCAGATTTTCAAAAACAAACAAGTGTTCCGTATGGTTTTTTGTATGGTAAAATGAAATATCTAGTCAGTTTTTCAAAAAAATGTACAGGTAATTAAATATTTTAAATTAAAAGTCGAGAAAAAAACACGTGATTGAAAACGTTTATTGTTTAAACTATAAGATGACGTCAACAATAATACCATCAACTCCATTGCTTTACAACAATGTTTAGTATAAGATGACGTCACATCCAAACTCTTGGCGTTTTCGCGCACTTTTAAAAAGGGGATTTTTGTTAATTTTTTTGGCAATCAAAAAATTTCTCGATCGGCCTCAAATTTTGGGTAGTTGCTTATTTTTGCAAGAGGAATCGATTAAAAAAATAAAAGAAAATCATGCAACTTCCTCATTCCGATGTTTCTGGATAATGTTTAATAAATATCTTGGTGCCTTTATAAAATAACAAATTTGAAACCGTAGTAAAAAGTCTAGTGAACAAATTAAGAAATTTAAAACCAGTGTTTAAAACTAAAATAAAAGATCTAGTAAATGAAAAAGTCTAGTGATCTGTGTCTCATTTGAAACAATGTTTTATTTTTAACTCGTTGTATGACTGGTAAAACAGGTTTTCAAACACGGAAAAATAAGTAAAAAAAAGCAGGAAAAACGGGAAAAAAAGAATGAAGGACTGATTTTCTCTTTATAAATTATAGCCTATGTGTTATTCTGATGTATAAGCTACATTATGGTAAAATTTCATTAAAATCCATTCAGTAGTTTTTGCGTGAAAGAGTAACAAACATCCGGACAAACATTCACAATTATAATAGTAGTAGGATTTTATAATTATATTGATTGTTAAAAGCCGCTTCTTTTAAAACTAATCTAAAAGAACTCTCAGCTGCTTCAAATAACAGGAATTTCATTCATTTGACAGAAAAAAATAAACGGATATTTCCTCTAAGTACAGAAATTAACCGACAACTGCGCTGTCAGTATTTCTGTTATTTGAAGAAACAATTTTTACTATACAATATTTTACTCCCGAAGTCCTTGGGCATCAATAAGTAAAAACATTATTTCAACAGAAAACTTACTTTCTTGGTGCAGCCAAAAACGGCTCCCGTTTGATCGCCCCGTAGGTGTACGTGTCTGGTCTGTCATCACCATGGCTGATCAAGCGGGTTCCTTCGGGCTGACGGCGGGACATCGCAATAGACTATGTTGAAACCGCACAGCACTTCTTTTTCACTTATACCGATTTTATATTCCAAAAAAGTGCACTGAAAACACTACACTGAACTAATTAACATCACTGCATCCTCTGATATAAATTTCGTCCACAGAACTCAAAGCCAGATTTTCGATACCCCGGGTATCTATTATCAGCAATCACTGCAGATATAGGATAATCAGATGCATTCAATCCTCTGTGCTCCGATTTTAATGCAAACTTGTTTATGACACTAATAAAAATGATTTGAAGGTGGATAAATCCTCCTCTAATAGTTACTTCACATGCAGATTTGATATATCCGATAATATCCACGGGATCACAAAATTATATTTACTTTTGAAGCGATGCAAGTATCTAACAAACCGTTCAGTTATCCGTTCCCTTTCACCTTGTTGTGTATTAGCGAGAGTCTATTGTAAAACAATGGGAGTAGATAAAGACAGGAGACGACTGATAAGGGTAGATGGAATGGGTATTATGAAGTACTAATGGTGCTTTGCAGGTCTTATCGGTCTTTTGTTTTAGGATTGCACTTTCATTCTGGTGTTCAGTTTATCTTATTTTAGAAGCTTCAAGATAAATAGTACCTAAAGGGGAACTGTTTGGTTTTATTAAGTGTGAACTGCCCTGCATGATTTTTAATTTGTCTTTCGACAGCTAATATTCCTAGTTTGTTCAGATAATTTTATCTGGTGTTTTCAAATTTAAAATGTTAATTTTTTCCCTTATAAAGTTCAGTTTTGAAATGTTAAATTCTTAGATTGAATACATTGTAGGAAGTGCTGTATCAGCACTTTCCCAAAGTTTTTTCTTTTTTACTTATTTCCACTTTTGCAAAAATGGAGGTTATTACTAAACGGGTTCTATCCTAGATAGTGAATATATCGAAGCAATTTTGAGGTTATTTTTAACCATTATTTACCATCTGACTCTTGAAAAAAGAATGCACCATATATTTAATATAAAAGAGGATTAAATAAATCTTATTCAAACGTCAACATTTCTCGTTCACTTAAGTAAGAATTTAATTTCTTTGTATTTATAATTTTTGCACACGTAAAAAATATCTTAGTCGGGACCTTATAAGACAATTCGTAGAATTCAAAAATTATACTAATTTTTATCCACGAGTTATTACTTGAGGGTGAGAGTAAAAGACATAGTTCAATTAAAATAATGAATGTAATTAAAATAACCCCTAGAAGTATTTGGGAAATTGTAAACTGTGTTTGAACTGTGTAAACTATGTAAAATGTGTTTTCCCCTGTACTGTGTTTGGGAACACAGTAAACTGGGAAAATGCGAAAGTAAGCTTTACTAGCTTTAAGAATTTCACAATGGTCCATCCCTATTGACCCTCCCTATAGTAACAATATTTTGAGAGATCGAATATCCTTTCTGGGGTACTTAGCCAAACAATACCCCTCCCAAACTTTCTTAAACAAAGTATCTCTCCAAAAAGGTACCCACCCTTGATGACAGGTAGAGAGGCTGATTAGTGTCTGCAATCACGTGGTTCTCGTCCGTAACGAGCCTTTCTTATCGTTGCCGCAGCGCAGCGCTTGCACGGAGCAGCTCCATCATTGCGCAAAGAAAAAATGGCCGCCCGTGATTTATTGATGTTTCATTGATCATTCGCTTATCGGAGGAGAGTCACATTTCGCATATGATTGATGCAGGACTGGATAGCTCCTATTTAGTGGAAAGAATATTTTTGTGCAGCCTTTTGAAGGGACTAATGGACGATATTTGGTATCTGTCTCCGTGCGAATCCATCTTATTCAAAATATTGCCAATAGACCGTTATCTTAATTTCATTTGGATGAGATGGAGAATGGGGAGACAGCCGGGATTGAAAAAAGTTCAATAAAATCGTTAGGTCTTGTCTTTTTGACGAAAGAATTTCGTTTGTAGTTTGTGGTAGTGGAATTGGAGAGAGAAATATTTCAATTGATTTTTAGTTATCGGAAACCTATTCTTATTATTTTTTAACCTGCTGGTTAGAATTTAACTTTGCTGGTTATTGATCAGGATTTTTTTGATTATGAAAAATGAGGACTTTCTGTAGAATGTTTTTTGTTCTAGTATTAAATGATTAGCCATTACAGTTGCAGAGTAAAAATAAATTTGTAACGATTAAAAATTTAAAAAAAATACTACAGTAACTACTTCTGAAGCGTCATATTGAGATATCATTGTTTCTAGGGTAACCACTAGATAGTAGCTTTTGATGAAATCATTTTAAAACTTTCCCTTAGGGTGACAAAAAGTAGAACATAAAAAAGCAAAACTTGGTGAGTTTTTAAGTTAAATAAAAAATTTATATAATATTAACGTTTATGTATTCTTATTTGAAGTACGAATTATGATATGTGTAGTGTATAGTACAACCACATATAAACCCAATTATAAAAAAAGTTAAGTACCAAAAGGTGAGTTGTGAACTCTAATTTACTAATTAAAATTTTTGAGTATATTCGTGTTTTCATTGAAAATGGCGTTTTTATAGATTTGAGAACAAAATATTTTGCCTAAATCCCAACTTCAGGCTAATTCTAGGACTTTATCAGGTATTTCGATTGCCACTCAAGCCCAGGTTTGAAATATTATACTTGACTTCATTTTTCAGTTATAAAAATAAGCAATATTTAAATAAAAAAATCTCTACATAACATCAGTTCCAAAAGCTTCGCAAGACAAGCATAAAACTCTTCAAGTTAGTCTGCACAGAATAAGTCGGGCGCAAAACTTCTCCAATCCCTGCTGCTGAAACCCCTCTTTATCAAGACCTACCTTAAAAGGCGACTTTATTCATGCTCAGAACACCCTCTTCTTCACCCGTAACAGACAGTTATACCCTCAGACAGGCACCTTATGAAGATCTCCCCCATTCGAGCGAACATTACACGTCAAGAAGGGGCCCATTTTCACTCCAGACCAGAACGCAATTTTTCCTGCTGATGCCACCAGTTTTAAGACAAAAATTTCCGTTTGGGTTGCGGATTTAAATTTCAAATGAGGCCCCCGCCAAACGAGAAGGTGCTCTAACGACTCGGGATCCCTGATTTTTTCCCTTCAGAGGGAAAAGCGGGGGGGAATTTCTTGCTCACCCTGGGTAATGAAGGCGTATCTGTGGCCTTTCTTGACACTTGATGAGTTGGTAGTTTTCCCGAGTAGCGCGATTTGAGGTGCGAAGTAGCCCCGAATTATGCATGGAGTTCTTGAGGGGTTATTATTTTAGCTCCGCGGAGGTCTATTTTTCTCTTTTGAGGTAGGGGAAAGTTTGAATGGTGCGCCTGATGGAAAAAGTTGAGATACGTATCGTGTGTGATATTGTCGTAAGATGTGGTGCTAGATTTGCATTGTTTGAGAAGAAAAGGTAGCCATCTATGAAATAGGACTTCATAAAGTTGTGTGAATCAGAAAGGATAAAATATCTTAAAGAGGTGATAAAAACTACTACAAACATGGATTTTCTTTAAAAAAACCCTGTATGGTAGACAATTCTAAATATATAGAATGCATTTTGGATAGCTTCAAAGTATCTTATTTTAAATTGAAGAATACTAGATTATTTCTCTTCGTACAATGAACTTACAAATAAGTTAGTTATTTTTTAATTCGAAGTTTTGAATGGCTAAAGCTTTTTTGAGCTTTAAATTATCCAAGTAACACTCCTTTTGAAGCTATTTTTCTGGAACTGAAAAAAGTGTTTGTCAAAATTATTTTGAGCATTACTGTATGCGATTTCGAAAATTTATAGCATTGGAAACTTAAATTTCCTATTTTTCCATACTTTTTTTATAAAACTGTTTTTTAAACGTGATTCCTCACCTAATTTTGAACACTTTTCAAATGAAAATATTTATATGAAAAGAACGTTTTATAAATTAGATAATAGTCCACATTAAGATCAGATAGCTTTTATATATTATTTTATCAGTACTACGTTTTTTAAACTGTACCTAAAGATTTAGAATCAATATAAACATGTTTTGTTCTATAAAACATGATAAAGTAAAAGAATAAACTATTTTTTAAGTAGCAGAGTTAGAGCCACTCAAAAATGTCTAGTTGAACAAATTTTTCTAATACCTTTAGACTTCTCATTGAAAAAGCAGAGCTCTTTATATAGAGCTTTTACAAATGCCCCATATTCCATATACATAAAGTTAAATAAAAAATCTTTATACATTGAAAATATTCATCCCAGCTACTTTAAAATTATAATAAGCATAGAATTATTGTTTTCAGTTGAAGAAAACCTTTCTAAAACTTGTTTCTACATTTTTGGTACTAAGGTTTTTTCCATCTATATTTATATTTTGACTTTGCAATTCGAAAATAACTTTAATATGAAATCGTGTAGACAAACATAAACATATTTTTTATAGCTAGTTATATTCCTCAAAGTTTTAGTAACTAGTAAAATCAACTCTCTTTCCTTTTTGACTATCTTAGTTAGTTAGTTAGTTAGTTAGACCTTTGTTTCTCGAGGAAAGCCTTTTTGGTTTAATTTTAATAGTTAATAAATCTTAGGTTCAAGATTCGAGGTGAAAAAGTGTTAAAAAATTGTATTACTATTTTTACTGAATAAAGCTGTGTATTGCATATACACATGGTTTTGTTTAATTCCCCCTCATGGACACGACACCAACCATTTTTTTCTCACGATCTTCGGTTAACTTTTGATTTAAAACTACCTTTTTTTTAAAAAGGGTTATGAAGTTTAACTTAATGAAATTTACTTTTCTATTCTAAAAAATATCATATAATAGAAGAATGAGTGACTGATTTATTCACTCTAGGAAGCACTGGGTGTATATCGCTCAGTTATCAGCAGGGATTATACTGTCCATATCTCAGAATGTCAGGCAATATCGATTATATACGTGCGATACTTCAAAAAGAAAATTTTAAATGACAGTTTGAATGTCCTTTCTAAAACCATTTTGATAGCACGGAAATCTTTATTACCATTCTTTAATTGATGCATTAAAAAAACCATTTTGATTGACAGCTTTTTTCAACAGTGAAATAACATTTGGATACGAACTTTCTCTTCTATGAAGTTCATAAATTAAATTTTAATTAAAGAAAAATATAGGAACCCATTAAAATACACTAAGTGTTTTACTGCATGATAGCTTTAATTTTTAAAGAAAAAAATATACTTCAGTGAAAACGCATCAATGAATGTAAAACTTTTTAATTGAACTCTTCTTCCATTTGATACACAAACACCGCTTCCCATTACTTCAATTTAGCTCCGTTTAATTGCTTTTACTTCAGCTCTACCTGGCGGGCTTCAATTCCAACGCAAATTAGAAGTGCAAGACGCGAATTCAATTTTCGCTAGCAACTCTTTAATTACAAATTCGAAGAAAACCTCATCAAATTCCAATGAAAAGCTCCGACACAAAACCTGCTTTTAAACCAAGCTTTTCTTTTTTTTTCCAATTTTGGCAACTGCGCTAGACGCGTTAATTTAAATATTTGCCACCGCCGCCGTGCAGGTTTATTTTGATTATCGCAGCGAAAGAAAGAAAAATCACCTGAATCTCCTTAGTTCGCGTAAATTCGGTTATCTCGGTAATTATACTGGTTTTATAGGATCCCGTTTTAGATTCACCCGCAAGATTATTTTCTTTCGGGGCCTTGTTTGTATTGGGTTACATCCCATTGCATTGTTCGGGGGAGCAAAAAGATTACGTAATAAAGGAGGCAACTCGAGACATTTATATATGCCTCGGAATGTAGCAGGGTTGTTTCTTGCAAATTCAATTAATTAAAAACCTTCCTCGCTAACACATCCTTTTTATTTTAAGGTTATTTCTAATTTAAAAACTCATCGAGGAAAGAACGGGAGTCTCATAAAACAAAGAGCTTTTAATCAAAACTGTAGAGGCATTTTAGTTATCTTTCTCGTTTTAGTGTTATTTTACCGTAAGGTAATTACCATACAGTGTGGAAACGATAGCAATGAAAATATTTTAATGCCTTTGGTGGAGACGGAGGTTTATTATGCTTTTCATTGTTGAGTGCATTCCAGGTACTCAATTATTTTCCCATTTTTACTTCATTTAAGCTTCTCAATCTTATTCCACGAAGTGCTGTGTGTTTTTTTTATATTATTATCCTGATGAAGTATTATATTGATTGAAGGAAAATTAAAATTATAATATTTATATGAGGACTTGTGCAATTGTTCGCGATAAGATGTTTAAAATTAAACCACAAAAGCTTTTGTTAAAACCTATTGCTTTGGCTTTGTTTTTCTTAGCTTAAATGTAAATTAAGTTTTTCGGTAGCAGTTTGTTATTTACAGAAAAATAGATATATAGAAATTAAAACTTCCACTATTCAACTAATAAAACCCTTATTACTTCATGAACCGATTTTCCTTTATTACTCATTTAACTATTAACTATAATACATTAAACAGGTATGATACATTGAATCTAATTATTGCTTATGTAATTCTCCCACCTTGTTCGAAATACCTTTATTAAAGTTGATAGTTTGAAAAAGAACCTTTACTATAATTTAAAAACACTGCAAATAAGTATCGTAAACTCCCTCTCTGATCCGAAAGACCTATGTTTAAACTATTCTCTGCCTTAACCCATATTCAAGCTTTGGAAGAAATAAAGGATTTAATTTTTTATGTATTTCACCAAATGGTGTGTTAATCTTCTTTAATTGTTTATTTCTATCAGTTGTTTATTTTCTTTTATATTCCGTTTAGTTATCCCCAGTCCAATTTTGTCCCAGTTAACCGGAAGTTACTTTTTTAAAGCAATTTTTATCCTATTTTTTTGGTATTTTTTGAAATAAATATTTTAAACTCTGAATAATTAATAATGTTTTAAGAAATATAAACACTTTTTTACAATATAATATTTGTTACGAACTAGTTTATCCTTTTAAGATAATAACGTGTGAAAGATTTGTCCTGAATTCCAACTCTGTCACATGAACAATGTAAAACTAAAGCCCTATTAAAGTAACAATCAAAATAATTTTGGTAAAGGTAGTACTATTTACTCATTTAATTATATGAAGCAAATTTTAGGTTAAGATTTTATATTTTATAGTTCATACAAAAAGTGCTAAAGCATTCCCAAATTCTTAAATGATTAATATTGCCCTACCGACGCAGAAAGAATTTTTACTAATAATAGTTGTAATATGGTTTCTTAAATTTGTTTATTATTTTCACATACGAGGAATTTTCATTCTGAAACATAAATATGGTATAAAAATCAACACGAGAAAAATATTGTTATGCAAAAATTCAGCAGATATACTTCAACAGAAATGCAGTTAAAAATGAAAACAATGTAGTATTTGAAAATGAAGGAAATATTTAATTTTATTTTTGTTTAATTAATTATTACAAATTAATGACAAACATTACATTACAAATAAATGAAAACAGATAAAAAAGAACTATTTAAAGAACTTAATAAGCTTCGTGTTATTTCGTTTAAATTCTTAAATTTTCTTTAGTATCTCGATAATTATAAGCAGCAAGGTAGTATTATGATTTTTAATTTACTAATTGAAATATGCTAATAAATAGGAACATTAGTAGCATAAAATTTGAGAATCAATTGATTCTTTAACTTAATTGATTCTGACTTAAGCTACGTAGTTGGAATATACACGTTGGTTGTAATGAGTCATTGTTGAAAACAGCATCAAACGTCCAAAGTTTGTAGTTTAAATGAATTTTTATACAAATACATTAAGTAAAATATTTCAAATGCAAATTTAAATGCAGCGTGTCGCTACTATATCTGGACGATTAAGCAGAAATGCTCAACTTAGCAATTCGAGAGCTTTTGATTCAGAACGTTTCAGGGAAACGTGATTTTTAAGAATGAAGCTGATGTTCTTATTTTTTAAAATGAGTTCGAATCATGCTTGAGTGAATGAATTGAATTTCTGAAGAAAACGAAACTTTTTATACCATTTTATGAAACTAAGTACACACCGAAAAGAAATTAATATATAGAGGCCTTTTTTTTCTTTTGTGCATTTTATGCCTGTGATGCAGTTTTTTCCTTATCTGCGTGCTTAAATCTTAAACTCTGCCCACTTTGGTTGTGGCAGTAATAGAGGTAATTTTGGGTTTAAAAGCGAGATTAATAATGGCACTTCCAAAACGCAAAAACTCTGAACCTTTTTTGTGATATCATATTTGCGGTATAAAAAGTAAAACGTATATCAGTGAGTCTTTATCTTTTCAGAGGGACTCCACTTAATGCTTTGTTTGTTTTTAGAATATTTGTCTCGAACTTCTAAAAGTGTTTTGTTACCTTTGATAACCTTGTTACACTTGGAAAAATAATATTTTTGTGCACGCAAATGATATATAAAGCTGTTTTTTAAAGGGGAAATTTATAAAACTAATTATGTGTGTTGTGGGATTTCATTTTTTTGTAGATGCGGTATATTTTTAAATTAAGATATGTTGGTGATAAGGTTGAAAGGGGTCTACCAACACAAAGCGTATGCGTGTGTGTTTGTAGCATTACTTGCGAGAATTACGTATCCGTTCAATTTTAACAGCATGGTACGTTTTTGTATTTCTGTACTGAAACGTTAAAATGGACTTTTGTATTGAACATTTGTAATTTTTAAAAAATGTCCTTTAATGCAGGGAATGTTTCTGTGTGGAGTTGAGTCGGATTGGTATAAATAATCTGATTATTTTGTCTTGAGTTAAACCAAAATTTCCAACTAAATTTAATTTTCTAAAATAGCTTAAACTAAATTAGAAATGTAAAATTATAAAATTGTATTCGTAATTTCTAAATAAGATTGTTAATAGTTACTACTTCATGTAGTACTACTTTACGCTGTAATGAATGTACATTACCCTGCAATGAATAAACCTTAATAAAAAACCTTGATTTTTTTAAAAAGCTAAAATTAAAGAAAACCCTGAAAGTATGTTATATTGTATTTAATGTAATCATCCATTTCTTGAGAGAATCTTAAAAACAAGGGAACATCACTCCTACAGGGAACTCCACAAATTTCTCAAGAACACGAATAACACAATCAGATCATCCATTAGCCAAAAACTCAACCACTATCACAACAGTAATTAGTGCAACTCCCTCGATTCAAACAAAAGAAACCGTGATTAAACATCAACCATCATGAGGGCCAGGCCCACTCATCCTTGACTCAATCCGATCTTTTAAATCGCCGGAACAGAATTCGGAAAGCAAAAAGAAAAGGTCCATGCGGGTGAAGTAAACATCATCCGGATTTCGATCTATTTGATCTCGTGTGCTTTAAACCTACGAAAGCAAATAGAAGTTAATGGAACGAAAATATTTCAATTTGTGTTTTTGAAGATTTTTGCCGGTTTCATTTCCGACCACGCTTTGAGTTTCGTTTATGGAAAACATTCGGTTTGATTAAGTTTCATTCGGGGGAATAACTCTAATTTTGGGAATGGGAAACTGGAGTTGTTTCCTTTGGATTGTTTGGATAACTTTATTATCTTTTCCTTCCAACGAGATGAAGGGGTATGTTCGAGAGTGGAATTCATCTGCTTGGTTCTTTTTTTATTTTATTTTCGAAATGAGTTTCGAGGAGATGTTAATAAACATGTCATAAGTGAGTATAATCCATTAATATTATTAGGGGTTTTAGAAATTTTTCTTTCAAATAATCTGGCAAATTAGGAGGTAAGTGAGTAAATATGGATGTACACATACAGAGAATAATCTATTCCAGCTGTTCTCAAACTTTTTAGTTTAAAATTTCTTCTTTATTTCATCGCTTTTTACATTGAACCTTTGACTTTATTATAAGACCATTCATGGTTTGGGAAATATTTGAAACAATTTAAAATTATTAGTCTTAAATTAGAAAGCGTAAGTATTTAATTTAAAGTATTGGCTCGTCTTTAACAAGAAGAGAGATATCTCCCTTAGGATCACTAAAATAAAAACGAAATTACAGAGTGCAATCAGTATAAAAAATAAACGAAAAAATGCAATTAATAAGTTTGTAAGAAATTAAAGATGAGCAAAAAGACCTACGGATTCTTTTTTTTCTTTCATGTTTTTTATTCTAAATATCTTTAGGCTTCCCTTGGAGATCCTAGATGGCCCTCTAAAGGATACCCCACAGTTTGGAAAACTTTATCGCTAGTAATTTATAAAACTGTTTGTGAAACGAATTTAAGGCAAATATGTGTTTCGCCTTTTGCAGATAGATAAAACTAAATGGAAAGTTGATAGTTTGCGATATTTTTTCTTCCATTATTTTGGTTCAATGTTGAAAATCATAATGACGTAACTGTAAATTAATGAAGGAAATAAAAATATAGTTTTAATATTTTTAGATGTATAAGTTATAAACCAAAGTAATGTAATTTCTAATTGTAAAGTTTAAATCTTTATTCTGTTACTACAGGGTTATTTATGAAATTATCTCAGATTAAAAGTAACAAAATTAAAAAATATAATTTAATCTTCAAACTGACTCAGTTTGGTTTTTACAAGATGCGTTCTTTTGTTTAGCAGGAAAAATAAAAAATTTCTAATGTGACTTTATATATACAACGTGCCTACATAAATAACCTAGGTCGATATAAAATAACTTCTTTAGAGTTATTTTGCGGTATTTAATAAAATAACAACGAAATATCCTGCAGTAGATTTATTGATATTATAAATTTTATATCAAAATGTTGCTAAAATAAGCTACAGTATTTGACGTATTTATATGCGACACTTGGATTTTAAATTCTATATAAGTAAAAAAATCTTTAAACTAATATAGCACTAAAACAAACACATTTGAAGTATTCTCGTTCAAGTAAGAAAAAATATAATATTTGATGAAAAGTAAAAATACACTAAATTACGAACTAATATCAAAATTTTGTTTTACTCTTCAACTTACTTTACTTGCTTTTTACTGCTTTGCTGTTACTTGATTTACTGTTTACTTACTCTACTTGCTTTACTTTTGCTTCTCTTCAATTTTTCTGTACATTTATGTAATTAGTAATTAATATTTAAAACTTCAAACTACGGATTCTAATATAATCTGACTAAACCCAATCCCCCCAGACTAACAAACCATTAACCATTCCCACAAAATCCTCACATCTACGCACCATAATCGTTTCACACACACAATACCATTAATTCCCTGAAAATACCCAAACTCTAAACCACACACAATTTCAAACCTCTCAACCATCTCGCTATCTAAGAACTCCCTTCCCTTTACGCACACAACCCCTTCCTTCCCATTGACCAGGTCAACCCCAATGGTCATTCCAAACCGGATCGAAGCTTCCCCCGATGGACAAATAATCAAGTGTTGACCCTATTGTGATAAGGGCAGTGCTCACCACTGCACATCGCTGGGATACCTCATTCCGCGGCCTCTTCATTTATCTCCAATGGCCGATAATTCGCCGCTGGAGCTTGTTAGGGCCATTTCGGATAAGGCCCTCCAGAGGACGCGCTTCTTCGCTTATTCAATCCGTTGCCATTCAAGATGGGCTAATGCTGTTTGAGGGGCTGAGTAGTGTTATTATTTTGTGAATGTATATTCCAGCGTGTGGTGCGTGGGGGAATGGTTATTTGATTAGGGTTTGGAGGTGTTCCTGTTTAATTGGGGAATTGAGTGGGGTTTTAAATAGGTGGGTGTAGTGAGTTGGGTTTGCTTTGAAGTAAGGGATGAGTTCTGTTTAGCGATGTGTACTTCTTGTGGAGCTAATTTATTTATTTTCATACTAGATTTGTCTTCTTCCCGCTTTATAAAACAAATCTTTACTTATAATATTTTCTCACAGTATGTATAATTTTGAGTTATGTAAAATTAGTTATACTCTAAAGCGATTACCATTTCAAGAAAAGATTATTTTTATCCGTTAAAACACTAAGGTGCGCAAACCGTTTTTTTTTGTAAGATTAGATTTTAAACTGAAGTTAGTGGTTAATCGTATGTAGCATTAATCAAGTTATTCACTACCTTTTAAGTTGTGCAAATTTATTGTGTCTGTGTAAAAGTAGTCAATAGTACTTAATATTTAGAATACAAAACCAAATAAACTAATAAGGATAATAGTGATACTCAAGGCCATCTCTGGTTCTCTAGGTTTCAGGATTTCATAGACAATTTCTGTTCTATTGAGTATTGTCATAGTTTAATTACATGTATTTATGTTTAAATTATTGATAAAAATTATTCATATTGAACAAGAAAAATTTTTGGCGAAAAGTTATTTCTAACTCTTAATATTGCATTTTCCTATAACGTTAAAGTATTACAAGACCACCACATATACACCATCCGTTTAAACAGAGTGATTATATAATACTCTATCTCTAATTATTCTATCTGATACAGATCTCCCACACGTGCATGACCACTAGTTACGGTTGTTAGATGCATTAATATGATTAATTAATAATCAGTCACACCCTGAGCTTTTAGACTTACAAAAGATCCAGGTATAATATCCTCGGTTTCAGGTTCTACACATTAATATAGGGAGAACACTTATGTTCCTTCTTCAATCTTATTAAAATATTTCCAGTCATTGAATATATGATTATAAATGTTGAAGTCTTTTAATAGAGAAATGCACTTTGGTTTGACTGTTCTTGTTGTATTCGAATTTGTTTGGCATTTCAGCGAGTGTTTATAAATCCATAATAGGCATCTACTGTTTGGAAGTTCCTATTTTTTATTATGGTAAATAATGTTCGTCAAATAATATTTGAGAAGTAATGATACTTTATGGAGTAAATTTCGTTATTACTATTTACTCAAATTATCATACAATTCTAAAATCCATTTTTACAAAATGTTTTTACTTTTTAAAAATTATAGGCAGTAGAAAACAATGCAGGGAAGGCTTACATTCATACACAATACCTTTTCTTTAGTTAAAGTGATAAGATATTATAGTAAATGAAAAAATATTGCTTATGATATCAAACACTGTGGTCACTTTACTGCATATTGATGTATAATAAAGAAAACTATTTTCTGAAAAGGGGAGTTTTTCACCACTACCTCTGGTTAGAGGAGAATATGGGAGAACTCCAGCTCTCAAGAGTCACCTCCAGCCATGGACTGGTTTCATCCTTGTTAGGACTCATCAGCACGGCATAGGAAGGCAACGAAAGAGAGCGGAGGGAGAGCTTTTAGTCTAGCCGACTATACAGGGTGTTTCAAAATTGCGTTGCACGGCTTTTATTCGGAACCTACGCCTCCTAGGGTCATTGAAGTAAGGTCTACCCCTAGGTAAGTGACCCTGGAGAATCCATTGAGATGACCCACAGCGCCCCTAGCGGCAAAACTAAAAAGTTAAAAAAATTAATTTAAAAACTAAAGGAGATAGAGCAAAAACCTCAGTGAGAGAGTATTGTTGCCAATGTCATGAAGAACTCACTGAAAAAAATTTGATCAAAATATCTTGAATATTCGCGGAGATATTAGCATGTGAAAATAGCACTTTTTCAAAAAGAAAAAGTTCGCATATTTCGAAATTTTTCAGTGTTATTGTGTAGTTTTGTGTTTTTTTAGTTGAAAGAACACAAAATTTAATCAAAAAATCAAAAAAAATTTGCAAATATGCAAACTTTTAATTTTTTGACCCCTGAAAAAGTGCTATTTTCACATGCTAATATCTCCTCGAATATTCAAGATATTTTGATCAAATTTTTTTCATTGAGTTCTTCATGACGTTGGCAACAATACTCTCATTGAGGTTTTTGCTCTATCTCCTTTAGTTTTTAAATTAATTTTTTTAACTTTTTAATTTCGCCGCTAGGGGCGCTGTAAGTCCTCGCAATGGATTTTCCAGGCTCACTTACCTAGGGGTAGACCTTACTTCTGTGACCCTAGGAGGCTTTGGTTCCAAATAAAAGCCGTGCAACGCAATTTTGAAACACCCTGTATAACGGAAAACAGTGGTGACCATTGATTAGTCCTCCACCATCTGCCGGAATGAACTGCGCATTCTCTAGAACAGATTTAATTCCCGAAAGGCAAGGTATGAAAAGAGGAGTTGCCTTCCTATGCCGTGCTGATGAGTCCTAACAAGGATGAAACCGGTCCATGGCTGGAGGCGACGCTTGAGAACTGAAGTTCTCACAAATTTATTTTCTCTCTTTAAGATCTGATGACTGTCTTTTTCTTTACTGAACAAAATTTTACGCAATACCATGTTGTGTACGACGTCCGAGCATAGTCCACTCTACAACATAATCAAATACCTTTTCCCTGATCCTTATTTAATCCTTTACTCCTCCTCCATCAGCGTTTCGCACATGAGGAAAAGCACATAAATAACAGATGTACCGCTAACCCGCTTCCAGCACCTTTCCTAATCGCATAGTAGTAAGCGCAAGTGCGAAGAGAGAAGCTTATGCAATATCTAAGCGCTTTTTGATAGCGCATCTTCTTCTTCTCCCATAGCACCCTTTATATATTTCATATATATAGCGCATATTCGCGGACACAGTGTTTCCCGAGAAATGAATAATGG
Source organism: Tetragnatha versicolor (assembly GCA_024610705.1). Classification (NCBI taxonomy): domain Eukaryota; kingdom Metazoa; phylum Arthropoda; class Arachnida; order Araneae; family Tetragnathidae; genus Tetragnatha; species Tetragnatha versicolor. The sequence goes on along the minus strand of JANDEH010000002.1, from coordinate 30,310,241 downwards.
AAGATAGGGAGAAATGTGCTTTTGTCACGAGTTTTGTCGCGTTTGGGTTTCGTATTAAATAAGGGAGCGAGTTTTTTTCCGGCAGGTGAGGAGTAAGGCTTGCGAATGGGAGAAGCGTCGTTTTAAATTCTTTATGGCGCTTGGACGGCAGGTTTGATTTAGATTCAACAGGGTTTTTGAGCGGAATGCTGTTTGGGAAATTTGTGGTGCATAAAGTTGGGAGCGGATGGGATATTGTAAAACTACTGAACTGGTGAAATATTTATCAGGGAGTTTCTTTTGCTGTGGATGACACAGTGGGTGAATTTAACAAAAATGTCAGTAAATCTTTGAGAATATAGTCTCAAAAGGGCAGTCTTATGTTATATTGAAATTTTATAAGGCTATTAACCACTACTATCTATTGAAATTTTATAACGTAATTAACCCTACAATGCATGATTTTTTAAATTCACTTGAAAATTAAATATGTGACTTCTATTATGGTGTACATTAGTAAAAAAATACTAAAAAAATTTAATTTAATTTTTTTCTACTTTTTATTGGCAAAAAACGTTGTCCTTGTGAAATTTATTTGTGTCTCTTGTGAAATTAATTGTGAATTGAAATAAAACCAAATTATCTAAAAATATCAAAAAACAACTTATCTTTTCAGAACATTTTTTGTTCAAGCTGAAAAATTGTTTCATTTTAATTTATATGGTCCTTTTATTTTGGAGTTTTCTGTGTCTTGACTTTCGTTTCACTAGCTACTAACAAATGTCTCATAATAGTACCCCTGCTGTGATCTACTGGCAGTCTAAAGTGCTAATACACAATGAAATGTTATATCTATTGTACTTATAGCATGTTATTGCCGTTTGGTAATGAAAGTTCGAGTAGGAAATGGAGAAAAATGTTGTGGTGCCAAATGGCAACAGTATACACTGTAGGGTTAAAGGCTATTACTCTATTACTACTACTAAACTACTAAAAAGTTAATTTAATCGCTCTCATATAGTTAAACAATCCATTGATTGGAATTAGGGAAGAATAAAGCTAAAATTAAACCTTAGAAAACTTGTATTCATCCATAAGTTTAGAACTTTTAGTTTAAATTAATTTCATAAACAGTTTTGTCTTTTTTAACCGTATCTGATAATCAAGAACCATTTAAACAGACAAGGGTAAAATATTTAAAGGTGTAAATCTGAGTGCAAGAATTCTTGATACTTTACACTATTACAAGAATTAATATTACTTAGAAAAATGTATTTAAAAAGGTTTAGTTATTTTTGATACAAAAACGAAATTAACTTGATTTAAAGTGAATGTGACTTGTACAAATGTACAGGGTGTCCCAAAAAAGACACATTTTAAAAATCAATAACAAATTACTTTAAAACAAAAGAAGATAAAATACAAGATTTGTTGCATCCTACACCTAAGACTCCTAGGAATATGAGGTAACAAAATGCGTATTTTGATCTTTTTTTAGTTTTCGAGTTATTAGTCACTGATTTTTAAATTTGTCAGTCTTTTTTGGGTCACCCTATATCTGGGTAACGTATAATTGGACTAAACTGTAAAAAAATGCTGAGATATACATTCGTTCTCTTAAAAAACAATTATAATTTTATGGAATTCGTATTATTATACAAACAAAATAACCCATACTCACAAAAGACGTCCCTATGCATCCATTTCCAATGATTAAATGTATAAAATTCATTTGCTAAAATGTCTTTCAGATTTTTAAAATGAAAATAACATCTCATTAAAAACAAACAATTCATACCTATAAAACAACTTTGGTAAATATTTTTGACTGAAGACAAAGGAATAATTTTCACGCTGAAGTCTCCATTAACATGAAATGAAAGATACTCTCAGTTAATAGCCTTTAAAAATTCTTGATTCTCATCCTCAAGAATATAATTTCATTGTGTGAACAGCGAATTGAAAATAAATCATCTCGACTAAGAAAAATTCCAAGAGAGTATTTGGATCCACATCTTTGTCTGGAGAGAGATGAAAAACTTTAATAAAGATACTTTCTTCTCCTCATGAAAAAAAATTATGACAAGAAAAGATATGTAAGCGAAGAAAATCTGAAAGTAAGAGTCAGTCTTGTTAATTAAAGGTAGGGAAATTTTAATTAAAATAGAGCTAAACTTTTTTTTCAGGAAGCCGTCTTCATTTTTCAGACACATAATACAAGCTCTTTCTAAAACTTTAGGAAATTACTTTATTTTTTTGTACTGGATGGTAATTGGCGATATACTCGGATACATTGTAACGAGATAGGAGTTGAAAAAGGGAAATTATCCTAGTTTTTAAAGCTAATAGGGCTTTCAAAGAATTTCAAAAAAGTAACACTTTTTATAAAAATGAAGTTTTAGAACAACTTAGTCCTAAAACAATTTGAAGCATTCGGTAACAATAAAATATTTTGTGTTAAGCAGATTTTGTTTATATACTACAGAGATAGTTTTATAATTTAATCTTTAATGTCTATTTTATTTCTACTTTTTCAAAATATAGATTCCATAAAAATACGATGCATTTTTACTATTCAACCTTTTATACATTTTCAGGGCTGCATATACAGGGTGTTTCAAAAAACCTGTAACGATAGGCTATTTCCTAAAATATTTCCCCTAGACCCATACTTCCAATGGAAGATTTTCTTCAAATGAGGTGAAGAATTATATGACACCAGTTTCAACTCCATGGGGGTCTATTTTAGAAGATGCAGAAAGTAAATTTTTATACGGCCCCCGTAGATTGAAACCCAAAATGAGAAAAATTTTCTCCATCCATTTCTTAATCAGACACAAAAAATTTCATCTCGATATCTTCAAAATTCACCAAGATATTAAAAGCTAAAATTCGTGACTTACACCACTTTATCATACCTATGAATGACATACTTTTACTGCAAAATAGGGGCCATCCACAAACTACAGTTGAACATTTTAGAAACCAAACTACCGTAAAACTTTGATTTTTTGAGGTGACAAGGACAACTCCTCCAATCAGCCATGGTGTTGAGCTCGCTCAAATACGCTAATCCAGATACCCGTCATTGCTACTCATATCAGCGATGCCCAGAGGGGGCCCATCAGCTCTCATTTTGCGTTCAGATTTGTGACGTTATTGGTTTGAAAGTAACCCTCCTACCAATCAATACTTATACCTAAATCAAGACTTATTTATAAATTACCTTGAGTTATCTAAAAGATTATAAAAAATATTTCTTGGAGCCCCGAAATCAGGTACTCCTTCATACCTATTAGCTACGTAAAAAATAATCGTAGCAGAGTGTGTGACTCCCAGAAACACTTGATACTCAGGAATCAATACCTATAAGTTCCGATTTAGCCAAACACTGCTTTATTGTTTAATAGAATGACGCGCTTTTTAACTTGCGGACGGTCCCTTAAAAATATAAACCCGCATATCTCCAGTGAATTTTGAAGATATCGAGACAGAATTTTTTCTATCTTATTGAGAAGTGAATGGAGAAAAATTTTTTCATTGGAAGTTTCAGTCTACGGGGGCCGTATAAAAAGTTATTTTCTGCATCTTCTAAAATAGCCCCATGGAGTTGAAATTGGTCTCATATAATTCTTCACCTCATTTGAAGAAAATTCGCCATTGGAAGTAAGGTCTAGGGGAGCGACAATTTACCAGAAAGTTCGTGTAACTTAGGAAACTAGGTATGTTTTCTAATTCATTTGTCGTGCTAATTACGAATATTATTACTAGATCTGGTATGGTTTTAGTTTTGTGTGTAAATGAAGATTGAAAATAAATCAATATACTTAAAAAATTATATTATTTATACACCAATTAAGACGACTGCCTACGTTGGGAGAAGGTTTTTTAAAAAACATTATATGTAACTTGTTTACATATTTCTTCTTAACCAATGTAGTTTAAATAAATAATATAAGTGAAAATTACCCTAATTTAAAAAAAATATTTTTAAAAATAGCAATTTATATTGGCGGAAATTTAAAATTACGCCAACACCTCTATAGGTAAATATATAAAAGTTTTTTTGAAAATTCTTCAAATCACATGTTCTTTAGAAAAATACCTGTGCATTGAACTAAAAGCTAAACAAAATTTTGAAAATTAAAGGAGCTATGCTATTAAGCGTAAAATGAACTTTTTTTTCAGATATTTTTAAAACAAATTTTACGATATAAAACACAAATTTTACGATCTAAGGAACATGTGATTTCAAGAAGTTTCAAAAAAAACTTTTATATATTTACCTATAGAGGTATTGGCGTAATTGTAAATTTCCGCCAAATTTTAGTATAAATTGCTATTTTTAAAAATATTTTTTTATAAAATTAGGACAATTTTTACATATATTAGTTATTTAAAATACATTGGTTAAGAAAAAAATATGTAAACAAGTTACATATAATGTTTTTTAAAAAACTTCTCCCAACGTAGGAAGTCGCCTTAAAAAATATTTAGTTCTAATAAAAATTATCACCAATTAAATTGAGTTACATTATAGTATTTGGAATGTATTATTGCGTACAGTAAATACTTCAACCTCTGAGGTTTATTACATCCATTCAACTTTTCATACTGTAGAATTTAGTAGAGGTTAATAGTATGATGTTTTTTTATTAGGGGGGTGGTTTAATAGATAAAAAACCAACTCATAGATAGTAAAAATACTATTCATAAATAAGAGATACTGACTCAAATACCAGGTATATAATATAAATGATATTGACTAGGTATAAATCTAACTTTCTTTAAACATTTAAAAAAATTATTCATTCAGAACTGTTTATAACATATCCTACTAGCAAATTTTATTTATGACTTATAGTATGAAAATATGGGTTTTAATGATAAGTAATCAAGTGATGATGAATTTATTTACTAATGATATTCGGTAAACAAATCAATCGATTTAGCGAAAACAAGAGAAAACAAAGGTAGTTCTTGAACATCTATAATTAATTAACTATTGATTTTATAATCTAGAAAGTTCAACACTTCAAAAAATAGTCTATATAATAAATAATTCTAGAAAATCCCGTTGTCCAACGCTTTCTACTTTCACAAGGGTTTATATATTTGTTTTATTTCTGGGAGTTTTATCATGTTGAATCTTCATATGTTCATATCTTGGAATGATTTTATATTTAATTATAATAGTTAATTGGTCTACTAAATGATTTTGCTTAATTGTTAGTTTTAATGCAAAAAATAGTAAGGATTAAGATATGATTATACTTTTATATTTCAATTAACGAATTTATGCAGAACAACACCACGTTTTCATTTTTTCAAAAGTATGTTTTTCTTTTTCGGAATTTAAGAGTGTTTGAGTTTATTCTCAGCTTGCTTTTGTAGATTAGTTTACATTATCTTTTCAAATTGATAATAAACTTTCTGCTTAAATTAATTTAGGTAAAGCATAGACTGAATAAAAAAAACATGATCAGGTTTTTCTGAATTTCAAATTAATAGGGAATTAAAAATTAAGATGATATAATTTTTCTTTTTCTCCAGCCTTAAAAATTGTGTTATTTATTTGTTAAAACTTTATTAACATATTTGCCTCATAAAAAACTTAAACTGAGATATTGTATTACGCCAAGTTTTTATAGAAATTAAGGAAGGAAAACTTTAGTAGGAGATTAATTCAAAGTGAATTGGGAATCTTTCTATTGAGATTTTTTAAATTTAAGTTTCTTTATCCATTTACCCCAATTTATAAAATTAATAAAATAATATTGAATGTGAATTTTCAATAATCTAGACAAATAAAAAAATCTTTTAACTGGCCATTCAATTTATTGTCAATACTTTAAAAAATTCAAACATGTGATTTTTGGGAAATCCAACATTGAAACATAAGATATATATATATATATATATATATATATATATATATATATAAATTTAAATGGGACTAGCCTTGACTTTAGTTAAATTATTGTAATATAAAATGGTAAGGAATTTTTTGCTGGGCCTAATGATTATTCTCAGAGTCCTTCCCCAAAAAGGGGAAAACAGAATTGATAATTGGCAAATCTTGAAAAAGAAAAATATTCCTTCATAAACTGGGGATGGAATAATCAAGCTAGTATGCTTCTTTATTTAATCGAAAAAAGCCAAACATACTCCACCTGTTAACATGATCTTTTTAAGTAAGTAGCTAAGAATAGAAATAAGGCTGGCCAGGAGTTCTATTAATGGTCTTCCTCACGCAATTCTGCTTCAAAAACAGAAGTTTCAGATAAATTGATATTGTCTTTAGTGGCCTATGTAAAGAATTTATGCTCTGCACGATGAAACCTGTTTAGAAATCCAACACTTCCCGAAAATGCTTTCAACCTTTACAAAACCTTGCTTCATTTCCCATCAACTTCTCAAATTCCGAATACAAACAAGGCACCAACTCCCTTAAAAAAATCAATCCTCCCCAGGGCTCCCAAACTTCAAGTGCCGCTCCACGACTTTACATCACTCAACACCAATAAACGCACTCCATCACAACTTCATTCAAGACAGGGCTTTACAAACTCATCACAAATTACTTTATATACGAGAGAAACACGCCAAACGCACCTCGGAGCAATAAATACCGAATTCCGAGAGAGAACGTCCTTTTAAAACAATAATAAAGTAATCCAGTTTGCAAAGAGCAGCGGAAAGATTCCTCCATCAATAATCTGCTCCCGTTGCGAAAACCCTCGTCCATTAACCTGCTGGTCCAAAAAGGGAAAAGGTTTTCTTGCTCTTTCCTTCCGAATCTCTTCCATTTCGCTGAGATATTTCTTTAAAGACTTATCTATCATATTTACCGAGAGGAATTCGCCGGTGGAAGTCGAGCAGCGACGTTATGAGGGATTGTTTTTGTATTGCGAAGTACGGAAATGCCAGTTGCTGACAGGTTTTATAAACAACTTTAAGGTTGTGAACAAGCGAAGAGTAATGGCTTTGTTTCTGAATAAGCTTATAAACTGTTTATTAACGTTATTGGATAGCTTAATATCTGTATTCTATATAGTTGGTATTTAAATGAGGAACTATAAGTTTCTTATACTATTCATGTATTTTAATAGAAAAACCCGCTGAATAACATCAGTTTCCCAATGGCTAAATTTGCAAAATAATGCTATCAATTTAATTGCTAAATTACAAAAATTTCGTTTACATGTATGTTATGTGGTGCATTAAACACACTTTTCCGATTTCTAACGTCATCTCTCAATTAGTAATAACGTCTCTTATCATTATATCTCAATAACAGTTCAGTATCTATTTATAACCAAAATTGTAATAATAGTAAATTATTTTGAAAATGGAAATATTTTCTAATGAATGAGTAATATAATCAGACACTTCGACCAAAATAAGTTGCTTATTGGTTACATTTCCTTGAAAATGAGATAGGTAAAATGTTAAAATTAAACTTGAATTCCTGGACTATTGTGTGGACTATTTTACTTCCTTGAATATTTGCTTTTTTTCTTGCATCAATTAAAAAGGATAATAAGAGATATTACAACAGTGGTACTCTGTTTTAACCTTTTTAACACGAACTACAACGAAAAATTTAGCAAGAAACTCCCTTTAAAAATTTCTCTGCGATATACGAACACTCCCTTTAATTTCGGTCTCCAAACAGAATTTTTCAGAGAAGAGTAAACGTAACGAAAAGAGAGTAAAAAGACGTTCCTATCCTCATAAGCGTTCACTACACAGGTATTTCTTCGTAGAGTATCAATTTAATTCAATTTTGATACTAAAGTCAAGGTAGTCTTACAGTGTTACTCTCCCCTGAGTTTTATTGAACCTTCGTTATTGATTTAACTCCGAATGGGTGATTTTTGGTGTCTGATATTTTATTTACTATTTCTACACGTGTAGAACTCCAGCTGTTTCTCAGAATTGCAATATTTCTGCTATATTGTATAAATTTTTAGTTCCGAGGAGTATCAATTTATCAAATCGGAAATAGTTCTTGTTCTCAGTAAAAAATGTTAAGAGCACTCGCGAAATGAAAGAACTGTTTGTGTTTTCTAGGAACTGGGAATTTTGAATTAGGTTGTGAGAATGAAGTTTCCGCGAATTTTTTCTAGTATTGTATACATTAGTAATTCATCTCTTTGAACTATTCCAATAACATTGAATGAAATGAATATTGTTTTGTTTGATATAATTATTTAAAAAATTATACTTTCATTAAGGAAATTTCGTAGACAAATTATTTTGCTCTTGTTTCACCATCTTTATTTCTTTAAAATTTCTTCTTTTTTAATCAATACGATTAGAGTGTGATAAATTAATAGAGTAATTGAGCCAATGCCCACAAAAGCATCTCGATGAGCAAAAGAAATCCATTTAGTGAAAAATAGGGTTGAAGATGAAGAACTGTCAGCCTATTATATTTAATTTCAAGAACGAATGTTGTTGTTGTAGTGTGCCATGAGATATGATAGATGCTGCTACTAATATCACCACCTCCTCCATGTATCTGAAGGGGAGGGACATAGTCTCCAGACACCTGGACCCGTGGTAAACTGCACCATCACGGACCACAGAACATTCGGACCCACGGATTTAACGAGCACGTACTACGCATATACTCGGTGGGTCTTTAGCGGTGTCGGGAATCGAACCCGGGACGCATATTCTATTTCCCTCGTCGTTACAGAGCATTTCTTAATAATCTCCAAAATCATAATTAATGTGTTCAAGGTCACTAATCCACGCTATACGCACCCGGGACCCTCCGATCCCAAAGCCGATGCCTTAACCCAGGGGTTCTCAACCTTTTTGACTCCGCGACCCCCTTTTCAGGGAAAATATTTTGGTGACCCCCTCAGACCTAAAATTTTAAGACTTTATTAATTATTTATCATTTAATTGTCATTTCACTCGCAATACGCTGCCGATGCTTCCTATATTTACTCTTATTCAAAATAGTTCATGCATGAAACGAACTCTAAAAATCTACAATTTATAAGTTTTGAAAATTTTTGTGTCTGTATAAAAAATAACTCTGTAAATATGACTGTTTTTAAATTTTTGTTTCGCGACCATCGTAGGCATGCCCCGCGACCCCCCAGGGGGTCGCGACCCACCGGTTGAGAACCCCTGCCTTAACCACTAGGCTCTCCGCGGTCATAGAACGAATAATCAATCGTTATACTTTCAAACTATAATATCAGGTGTTCAATCAAAAACTAAAATTATAAGCATCCTATGGGATCTAAAAGTGTATCCAATATACCAGTTAATTAGAATGAAACAGATTGGCGTTAAAATATGTAAACTGCATGAGTAAAGTTTACTTTTTTCTTCTTATGACGAGATGATACAATACCACATTTTTTCTTTATAAACACTATTCTTCGATTTAACCGGATTCTAAAAACTATTCAATGCAGGCTTTTCTTCCAACAACTTGATTCATCTCTACTTTCTAAAAAACATGGTTCTTGTGATATCCTAGCTATCTGTAAGCGAATTTGCCTTTGTAATGTTAACTTACTTAAACTATGTAGCGTAGAGGTCTTTGGCAATGTGACGTTGAATTGGTCGAATTAGGATCTCATCAAAGTCCGAATCACAAAATCCTTATTTTAACTCTCATTCACACTTAACAGCAAACCTGCTACATGATTTCGCGAGTTGGAAATGAATCCTTATAGAATGTTACCTCTTTCAACTTCTCTCTCAAAAATAAATGAATATCCACCCAGCAACTTCAAACTCCATTTCCCTACGTCCCAATCCTTCCATTAGTTCCCTCGACCCTTCATCCCTCCCTCTAAAGGGCTTTTAGGCTTCGAATCCTCAGCCAAACGAGTAAGGAAGCATACGCTTCCCCCCCACAAGCCTCCATACCCCCCCCAAAAAAAAGTCAGAAAAGGGATCATCGCAGAAGGAGATGAACAGACATCATCTTCATCCTCAATCATTCATCAATCGCCCGGAATCTCGGACCTCGCGTTGTTTATGGAGCCTGCGTCTTCTTCTTCTTCTTGGGATATATAAAAAGGTTTTCTGTGATGGATGATTGATAAAAGCTTTATCCCTTTCGCATTTCCCCTTTTGTCTTGGCGCTATTAATCACGACGGGTTGTAGGGAATTACGCCGCACGACGGATGGCGGATGGATAGGGTGGCAGCAGTAGGGATTTGAATCCTACAGACACTTGTTGAGGACCCTCACAGTGACGACGTCTGGAGACAAAACCACATTTCTGGATCACATAGATCCATTTGAAAATTTTTTTGAGAATCCTCTTTAAATGCTTTCAAGGGATTTCAGTTGTAGAAGTTGTAGACTGGTCTCCAGCAACGTCATTTCAGTGACGTATAGTGCTCTGGTCATTAGATATAGGTGGCACTGTCTACTTAGGGCAGGTTTACATGCAGTGATTCGAGCGCGATGCGACTGTCGCGACTAATCGAAACTTCCTTATCAGTACTTTCTATGAAACTTTCCTTTGTTGTTGCTGATCCCCCGAAATTATCTAAAAAGATTAGACCAAATCCATATGTCTATGGACATTCAGAAAAATAATCAAGAATAAATAGGTAGCAAAAGAACCTCGTTAATTGTAAAATTCAGGCAGGATTAAATCTGTCCTGGTGAAGCTTGACTACCCTAAACTCTTAAAACGACAGTCTCAAAACTGAGTAAAAATTTTTCAAACTGTATCCGAATCAAATTCATTCAAATTTTAAAACATGAATATACAGGGTGTTTCGAAATTGCGTTGCACGGCTTTTATTCTGAACCAACGCCTCCTAGGGTCATGGAAGTAAGGTCTACCCCTAGGTAAGTGAGCCTGGAGAATGCACTGAAATGACTTACAGCGCCCCTAGCGGCGAAGTTAAAAAGTTAAAAAAATTAATTTAAAAACTAAAAGAGAAAGAGCAAAAACCTCAGTGAGAGTATTGTTGCCAACGTCATGAAGAACTCACTGAAAAAAAATTCATGAAAATATCTTGAATATTCACCGAGATATCAGCATGTGAAAATAGCACTTTTTCAGGGGTCAAAAAAGAAAGAGTTCGCATATTTGCAAATTTTATTGATTTTTTCATTAAATTTTGTGTTCTTTAAACTAAAAAAACACAAAACTACAAAATAACACTGAAAAATTTGCAAATATTCGAACTTTTTCTTTTTTGACCCCTGAAAAAGTGCTATTTTCACATGCTAATTCTCCGCGAATATTCTAGATGTTTTGATAAAATTTTTTTCAGTGAGTTCTTTATGACGTTGGCAATAATACTATCACTGAGGTTTTTGCTCTATCTCCTTTAGTTTTTTAATTATTTTTTTAACTTTTTAATTTTGCCGCTAGGGGCGCTGTATGTCCTCTCAATGGATTCTTCAGGCTCACTTACCTCGGGATAGACCTTATTTCCGTGACCCTAGGAGGCGTTGGTTCCAAATAAAAGCCGTGCAACGCAATTTTGAAACACCCTGTATTCATTCATTTCTGAAAATCTGCATACTCAAAATTGAAACATCATGAGCTTATTCTTGAGTTAGGGCATGGCATTCTCATGAATCAAGCTCAAGATGTTTCATTTTTGAGTATGCACATTTTCAGAAATGAGTATATTCATGTTTTTAAATTTGAGTAAATTTGATTCTGAGCCCGTTTGATTAATTTTACACTACTTTGAGACTGTCGTTTTAAGAGTGTATGAATACTCCCTATGAATCACGTAACTACTTCGTTATAGGGCTAAAAACACTTGGCCGGACCAGGTTCTAAATTAACAAGGAAAGCTGTAGGAAATTTTCAAGTTTAGTAAATTTCCCCCATAGCGTCCAGGTCGCTTCGCTGCTTCTAATCCTACCCTTATGGTATCAATATATCCACCACAATAAAGTAGTAGAAAATAATCGTGTATTGCGCGATAGAAAAATTACGACGACTGATTCATGTGGCTTAATTCCAGTGTAACGAACTTTTGTTAAAACGAAGAAATTTCCATGTGATCAGGCTTCTGATTTAAATATTGTGAAGACGCATATATTTTTACTCATTAAAACCCGGGAAGTACTTAATCTTAAAAAATTTCTTACACATTATCAAAATAATTAAAAAAGTTACATAAAAAAGGCTACATTAACCCTATAATCTAACCGAGATACTATTCACAGCCCCAGTAGATTTTACAAGTTGATAGTGCGCGAGGAAGCGAAAAAGATAGTATTTATCAAATAATGGAACTGGTAGTTTGCAATATTTTTACAATATATCAACAGAACACATAACTCTTAAGGGAAAAAACTTACTAAATTAGATTTGAAACACTCAGTAAATACAGTAGTGGACTGTTAAACTCCTCAAATAGCAATACCATTCAATCCACTCAAACAAACGCTAGTTTTTGTGCTTTTTTTCCTGATCATCATCAGCAGCAACTCAAGTGCCAACTGCTGCTCGGTTTTAATGACCAGCATCAGTTCTCCGCAAATATTTAATGAAGGACCTTTTTTTTACATTCAGCTCGACCAGCATGTGAAAGTAATCCGATTTGCATGTGTGTATCGAACTTTTTTTTAATACGGTCAGAATTCGACCGTTTCTTTGGAAACAAGTCCCGTAATTGTCTGACTGGAGGAGTCGGAGTTTTTTTTTAATCTTTTGTGCGCTACATAAGAGCCCTCATTAACATTCAGTGCGCACTGCTGCGCGGCTCTGTGCGTTCTGCTGTGCGCGTTTTGTTTTCTAGTTGGCTGTGCACTGGAGAGGCCACTTCTGGAGGGAATTTTGTGTGGGAGCTCGATTGAAAAATATTTCATTTTTGCGTTTGTCCAAGTGGAAAGAACTGAGAGGCGGTTTTTTACCTTTCGGGGACGTTTTTCTTCTGTGCTCGGGAAATTCGTTGTTTGCTTGACTCGAATATATATTGGAAACAAAAAGTAGTGCTACTGGGATTAAATCTTTAAAAAGTAATGCAAACATTGTTTTTCTGGAGGGAAAGTATTGCAATTTGTCTTGTTTTATCTCGAAGAGGAAATAATAAAATTGCTCACAATATTACTGAAGAGTGTTTTAGACCCTTTACCAGCTACAGTTTTTTACCAGCTACGAAACGTGCACTTAATAATAAATAATTAGAAAAGCAAATACTTTTTGAATACCAACGATCTTATACTTCGTTAATTTAATGGAAATACATTAACGTTGTTATTTACTATACATAGGTGAGCAATTAGAACTAATGAAAACAGTAAATGGGTGATAAAAAAAGCTTTTTCAGAAAAATAAAAGACTGCTCATAGTATATACATCAAAATCATGTATTTTTAGATGAACCTTTATCCGATTAACAATCTTTTTTTTTTGTATTCTACTCTCCTTTACACTTCTTTTTAATTTTAATCCTATTCAAATTTATTTTCGGACAGAATATATCATCTGATAAATGACCATAAAATTAAATGAAACAAAAATAATTTATTTTTAGAAGACACAATTGAATTTTAAAAAGAAACATTTCATAACTATCATATGAACATTATAAACAATATGTTAACGTCTTCCAATGTTATTAACCTTTTACCTGCCGATGTTCCCAAATGGGAACATAATTTTAAGGAATTTTTTCACCACTTAATTTTTCATGCAGGAATTCGATACTTGGTAGAAAGCAACAAAAAGATATGAAATTATTTTACATGCAAAAATTTTTCACTTGGAATTTAATCCTTTTTGTAGAATTTACATCAAAATTAGAGATTTTTGGCTCTTCCAAAAGTTGCACAAGTTTCAACTTGTGGAAATTTTAAATAAATTTAGTTTTAAATAATTTTGCTGTGTTTTGGTAGCTTAAGTACACATCTTCCCATTTGGCTGGACAGAATAGCTTTACATTCTAATTTTGGGGAGTAATTACCAAAACAACGTATATGTTCCCAAATGGGAACATCGGCGTTTGGGGTATAGTATTTGAGGGGATTTTCATAGCATGCAAAAATTCAAGTTATTTACTATTTTCTTTAATTTTTTGAACTTTTTTTGTCTCAAAGGATTAAAACAGGTTAAGAATGATGTTTTAATTTCAAAAATATGTGATTTTTATTATTCTACTGATTTATGGAGAAAAAAAATTCCAAATCTTCATAGCAGATTCTTACACTTATATATTTTTGTAACTCCCCAATCGATTAATTTTCAGTAATTTTCAATAGGGGTTTTTCAAAGAGCATATTTTGAGTGCTTCTGAGGATTTGCGTATATATTTTTGTGCAAGTAATTTTTTTACATAAAAATTTTAGGAATAAAATCGAAGAATTTTGAAAATAAGGAAAATTGCGTACATCTAAAAACACTCTTCTAACGTAAGTTGGATGTAAGATATATATGGTTCAGTTTGGAATCTTCCATGAGAAACACGGGTTTAATGAATCAATGGAGATAATTATGATTATCACTTTTGAAAGCTAATTAGATTCGAATGCAATTAGTGAATTTTATGCTAGATATCCCTATAGAACCGTATTTAAAACAAATTTTTCTCACAGAAACGTAACTGTTTAGCTTTGAAGAGCATGGGAACACCCTTATGTATTTTTTACACCAAAATATTACCCATAGTGCAAGAAAAATTTACGGAAAAGCTTCGCGAACGTAATAAACATGTCAATTTTTTCCTCATGAAAATCTATTAAAATGTTACTTAATCGTCCAAGTATGGATAATAAAATGAAAAAACCATCCGCAATCATAAAAATGTTCATAATTATTGAGTAGAAACCTATTTCCAGCATTTTATTTGAATTAATTGTAAAATATGTGCCTTTTGGAAATCCCCCTAAAAACTTCACCCCAAACGCCGATGTTCCCAAATGGGAACATCCTCAAAATCATACTTAGGATTTTTTTCCGACAAAAAATGACTAGAATGGTTTTAGTAATGATAAAACAAGCCGTTTAAGCCCAAAATCAGAACCTTTAATTCGAAATTTGAATTGCGGCGTTTAAAAGGTTAAGAGTATAATAAGTACCTTCAAATGCGTAAAATACGTCTACCTTCCATACACTTAGGAATTTTTATACTATAAACGATAATTTTCTAAGAAGTGAATAAATTTAAATGCGCTAGAAAAAAATATATTTATTATTGAAATGAAAAAAATATTAATTCAATTTAATTTTTAGAGTTTGTATTTGGAAATTAGTATCAAAGCTTTTTTACTTTCGTACTAATGGTATAAACTCCTCTAAAGCGATGTATTAATTAGGCGACACCGTAACTTTAACAGAGAATAATTAAAAATTTAATAAATGGCAAAATTTTTGGAATGTATACAGTTTTTACTTCAAAAAATATTAAAAGGATTTTAATAATTTGAAAAGTTATAACTTTATTTAAGAATGAGACCATTTTTAGTTATTCGGATCCATGGGTTGTCATGAGAACACGTGACTTCATAAGGGTAAAAGATGAAATTGATCAAATTTTAATCAAAATTTATTAAATTATTAGACCGAAAAATTAACGTAAGTATATTATGTAAAGAGTAGAAGTACCCCAACGTTGGATACTTAAATCGTATTTGCACTAATTCATCAGTTAATAACCCTTCAATTTTATCAATACCACATATAAAATTTTTTTTCAGAGTTCCTTAACCCACCTCATATACAGACGTTATCTGGAATTGTTACTTAAGCCTGTTGGGTTTAGCCACTGCTTGTTCACAGAGAAAAAGTCTAACTGTTGAAACTATCTACCTTTAACCTTTTAGCTATCTGAAATGATGATGTTTAGGTTTTGTTTAGGTACTTTAAGTTAATGTTGGCAACAGTGTTATTGTAAATACTTGTTTAGACTCGCAATTGTAAATAAACTAGGCTTTTCTCTAAATCATTTACTCACTGAAGTTTTACACTAACAGTGGGTCCAAAATGCTATTCTCAAATCCCATCATATGATAGAGGTCAGCACAGCAAATATCTATGATTAACAGAAGGGTAGGCAGTACAATTTGGTGATACAGCCTATGGCCATGGACTCAATATTCTGGTATTCTGTGAGCTATAGAGGCTGATAGATATCCTTGTTTTACTTTAATTTGCAGTTAATTCTTCTCCAATTTGCTGGTTTCTTGCTTACATTGAGGGGATATTTGCCAAACTGATGTCTAGTGCCGATAAAATAATTTTGTCTTTCATCCCATCTCCAGCAGCAAAATACGCTTAACAAAAGCGATCAACACGGCAACAAAAAAATCCTTCATATTTAATTTCACTCTCATACCGATGACGATTATTAATCATCACTCCGCCTAAGTATTTAATCAGCATCTACTTCAGTTTAATTTAATTCGAGAAAACAATGGGCCGGGAATTCCAACACAAGAGGTCGCTTTAATTAAAAAGCTAGGCGGTGGGGTCTTTGTAAAATACTTTAATATACCATTTTCTTTTCGACCCAAATTGAGGATTATGCACACAGACTAAGGAAAAAAGATCCCATTCAAACGGGGGCTAACGGATAGGGCTCACAAAAGGAAAAATCGCGTATTGGGAGAAAATGAAGATTAATTCAAACTCCAGATCAAAGAAATTAGAAGTCTCCTTTTCGAACAATAAGTGGTGATTTCGACTTGGGAGCAATTATAAAATAATCAAGACCGTCCATATAGAATTGGTCATCGAGGAAGGAAAGGAATGGGAAGGAAATTAGAGACCTTTTCATTTCGAGAACTGCCGAACTTCTGTTAATTAGGGCGTAATTAAAAAGGCATTTTTCGAAAGTCCCTTTTTCGTGTTGGAACAGTTTAGTTGTCGATTTCCTTCTTCTCTCTCGATTCTTTGGGTGATTAGGACGATGGATGGATCGAAAAGTCTCTTTCGAGTTTCTGGAATCGAGTTCTTTTTTTAAGGCGTATATTTTGTGTCTCTTTTCGGTGTATTGTATTTTATTTTACACATGCTGTTAAAAGAGAGGGAAAAGTTCTTTTCGCCTTCATTTCTTTTCAAAATGGAAACTTAGGTGATGGTGAAACTTGCTTAGTTTTCTTTAAGATATATAGATTGAGGATCGATCGATTTTCGAGGCTTTTTTTTCACTTTAAATTGTCCATTGAATTTTAATTTATTTTGTGACATTTATTTTATGTATGCAGTATTAAGGGGTCATAGGACTCTTAACAAGAAAAGCAGTGAAAACAACTTTACAAATATTTAAAATTAAATATATCCTAAACTAAATTTTATAAAGTTGTTCTGTTTTCACATTTAGAAAGAACTACTTTTCATGAATATGAATAATATTTTTAAAACTATATATATTTTTTAAATAATATGAAATAGACTATCGAAAAAAGCATGTTTGATAGCGGTTTTTCATACACCATGAGCTTGCGCGCATGATTGATTCCAAACAGTTCAATATTAGTGAATTATTTTTGCATACAATTAAAGTAGATGATTGTTATTATATATTCCAGCAGCATTTAACTATTTTAGAGAATATTTAATATTTTTAAAATGACATAGTTTTAGCTATTCAAATATGGACATAATTTTCAGACTTTTATCATGATTAAAATATACAAAATGATTGAAAATGGATGAAAATGTTGGTGGATATTAAAGATAATAATGAAATTAATAAATCCTGGAAGTTTCATACTTATGTATACATTAGTGAAAAAATAATCATGCGCGCAAGCTGAAAAAAAAACACATTCTGAGAAAAATGACTTTAAAGTTGCGTTTGTTTACAATTAGGGGGCTTTGTTTACATACATTTTTGGATATAACTTTATAAATAATTGTATTTTTTTATGGGGTTTGTTTTAAATGAAGCAGAACTGTATACAGAATAACATATATTTTTTTCAAAAAATCGAATTTTTTGAAGATTTAAGAGTCCTATGACCCCTTAAAAAGACGGAATGCTTTTCAGTTTAATTAAATGGTAAAGGTTTTTAATTTTTTTTACGTTTTATTACGGGTTATATCAAATTAGAAAATACACTTGAGGTTTCTAAAAGCGTAAAAAGGTTAGAGATATCTTTCAATTTCTAAATATTTTTCATCGGGCATTTCTAAAAACTAACTTTTAACTTCATCAACTCGTGATTTAAATCATTAAATACGTGGCTACACTGCAATATATTAACTAAATGAATGATAACCAGAATAAAAAAATTGCTAAATGATAAAAAAAACATTGGGTTACTGTTATGATTTTATATGTTTTTGCTACAGAACTCATAACTGTAGCCTTTCCTTTCAACCTTCTGAGTTGAATTTATTTCTTGCCTGATTCTTATTTTAAGGAGTTTTAACTATTTTTTGCCCTAACAAAAATTACAATCATAGATAGTATTTAAGGCATATTTCAATACAATATACTTAATAAGTTCACACCAAGATGGGCAGGGCGTCTTATCTAGATGTCTATATAGATATTGAGTTTATCTGCAACACCAATTAATATACTTAAAATTACATTTACAATATATAAAAAAATATTGATAGGAACACGATACGATATCGAAAGTTTCAGCGTAAGTTCCACTTCAGGGAGAACATAGTTTCAAACAACTCCCTACAGGATCGCGCACCTTATCTGAATTTCCCATCGACCAATAACACACCCTCATCTCAGAAACACAATAAAGCACGCATAAGTCACTGATGATATCCCCTCCAAAGCGATGCCTTCCTTCCAATAGACCCAAAACAATACATATTCCCCTATTTTTCCTCCCCAAGCCCCTCTGAGTACATGGGGAACATTCAATCCTTCCACATCATTATCGTTACCGAGTGAAGCCGACTGGATCAGCAGACTCCATGTTTAGTACGAGCCATTTCGAAAGCTTTCTCTTCTTCCTTATCTCTTGGCATCCTTTATCGAGTGCTATGATATCCATGGATGGGGTTAACCCCCTTCTGTGAGTTTTCGGAGATTGGAAGCTGACATGGATGATGTGGGGGATTGCCTCTCTTTTAGGGGGCCAAGGGGTGGTGTTTGTCAGTGTGTAGATTAATTTGTCGCTTTTTTGAGTGAAAAATGGGGTGTAGGGCTTGGTTTTTGTGCAGTTTTTTCCATAGGGGAAGCTTTAGATAAGATATTTTTTTGTTTAGTGAAGTTCGGTAGTTTTGAAGTTTGATGTTGGAATCTTAAAAGAATTAGAGATCATAAAAGAGTTGGGTTTTTCATCAATCTTTCCTTTGGCGCGAAATTGAATGATAAAAGAAGAAATATAATATAGCACAAGATTGATGCATTTCTGGATCCACGTGTCATATGTTCCATCATTACTACTTAGTAAACACATTTTTTAATTTTTAGTTAAAAATCACAAATTTGGTAAAAGATAATACGTTTTCATTAATTTGTTTTTACTTCTAAAAAATTTTTGAATCGATTTGTATTTTTTTTAAAATTACTATTATGTACTGCAAAGATAATTCATTATTTCTGGAAAAAATTTGGTAAATATAGAATAAATAGGTGGTTTATAATATAATAGGTTTTTCTCTTTTATTTTCTCAAAACATGGTTCTTTGCTTACTGGACTGCTTTGCTTATTCCCTTTTTTAAACTGACAATTTCCTCTAGTGTCTTGTTCTGTAACTTCTAGTCAATACAGGCACTGAACATCATTTCTATTTTCAAGTTATAATTTAAAGGTAAGTAGGTTTTCAAAAACAACTCTTATCCGAAAAAATGTATAATTGAATTTAAAGGACGGCGCTTTACTGTTAAATGTCACGCTTCATTATTTAATGTAGGAGCTACTGGATACAATAGCTTTGTGCATTTTTTTCACAGTAGGAGTAAAAATGTTACTGAGAAGAGAGCAATATTCTGAAACAACTTATAAACAAATTATACTGAAAACTATCTGATTAAAATTTAACGTCAATAGTGATTGAAATAACCAAAAATATTGTTAGGAAATCAAAAAGCCCGAACGTGTACAAAATTTACCTACCTTTCCTCTAAAATTCCTACTTTAAATTAACTAGCAGTTCTTAAAATGTATTCCGCAATCAAGTCAGCAAAGGCTAGCATGGAACCTGCAATCATAGCAGCAAATGCTATAATGGAACACTTAATCATAGCAGCAAAGGATAGTATGGAGCTTGCAATCATAGCAGCAAAGGCTAGAATGGAGCTTGCAATCATAGCAGCAAAGGCTAGAATGGAGTCAGCGAAGCTAGAAGTCAAATCGGTAATGGGAGATATGACTGATTTTAACACTGTGTTGACCTTGATTACTTTCTTGTCCTTCTACTTTGTAATATTTTGTTATTGGTAATACCTTGGGAAGAATAATGACGGAGAAGAGGACTGAAATTGCAGCGGCGGATAGACCACGAATAGTTGATGTTAGGGATAAAACTAGAGTTGGACTCATGATCCAGTGTTAGAAATGTATGATGCACTGTTAATGTAGCATGCTTTGGGCGTGGAATGTGGAATAAATAAATCGCATGTGGCTTTATTGAAGGTATTTTTAATTTTTTGTTATACATAGAAGTATTTTTATAGAAGGACCAATCGTGAAAGCCTAGGTGATCTCGCCTTGGTGAAAGTGGCACTGGTCTTGAAATATCAGCCAAAGTCGATATTGATCACTGAGAATTATAGGTAGTATCTATTTATATCTATATGCAGGGCACAGGGCGGCAAAATTTTGGGGGGCGGCATATTACAACAATTCTAAAATGCTACATACTATACAGTTTTGCAAAAAATGTACCATACAGTTTTCACTCGTTCTGTCCCAATATTGTCAGTTCGTTACTTAGGGAGAAGGTCGGTGAGAGAAAAAATATTTTCTTTTCTTAATTAAAAAATTATTTTACAATTTACTTTTAAAGATATGTTGATGTTTTAACTCCCTGATTTCTAATCTGTAGACAATTTAAACCCTAATTCATGTTAAATAGGATTAAATGCTAATTTCACCCAGGTGCTGATCCAAGGGGGGCACTGTGGACAGTGTCCCCTCTTAGACCAAAAAATGTTCTTAACCTTTTACAGGCCAATGTTCCCAATTGGGAACATCGTGTTTGAAAATTCATAAAAAAATAGCTACTATCAGTATACTGTTGAAAAATTTACCACGTACAGTTGAAAGATGACTTCATTTTTTAAAATTCAAACGAAGTATCTATCTTTATAGGAAAAAAATACAAAAAATCATAAAAAAGGCCATTTTTACGCTTTTTGAGAGAGGTACACAAAATAATTCATGAAAAATCGAAATACTGTCCTAAGTCTCCAAAATTTGGTAAGAATATTGGCAAAGACTTACCTTAAATTAATATCCTCAGTATTAATAATAACTATTAAAAACACGCTTGTGGTAACTTGCGAAACATGCATGTTCCCAATTGGGAACATTGGCCTGTCGCCGCTATTCACGGGAAACCGAGTTTGTAGTATGGCGTTGTATTATAGAACTCAGTAGAACGGGAGTATCTTTTTCGTAAAGAATAAAAAGGTTATATAATTGCTTGAAGGGAAATCCCCTTTCAGAAAAGAAATAGATGGTTTGGTTTTGGTTTTGATTGTATATTTTATTTTCGTTTAAATCTACGATTTTGTTCAGAGAAATGATGAATGTGTGTAAACATTGAATAAGTCGGCTTCCAAAGTTCATAAATTATCGCAGAGAATTTATGCTATAGTAAAAAAGAAAGGTTAGTAGATTCACAAGCCTGGTATTGTGTTATTTATTATATCTCTCTATTCTAAAAAAAGTTTTTGTAAATGGTTTCCAGAGAAAGGCTTTTTAATTACTGATCCGTGTAACATGTTTTTGGTATCAAACTGTTCGGATTCTTTTGAGGATGTGCAAAGTGCCTTTAGAATTTCTAAAAAAATTCTCAATTCTAAGATATTTCCATTTTTCTGGATTACGGATAAGGTTGCAGTTAACAACAAGAAACTGTCGTACAATTTATTGTACGTCCAATCACAATGACCAACAGACGCTATTCATAAATGATGAAAATAATTCCTTTCACGCTTTAAAAAGGCGCTTCAAAATATGTACTTTCTAAATAAAATATTTTTTAAAGACTGATAACAGTTTTCCAGAAACTCACAGATCTACTATTCAAGTATAGAATTTCACACACCAAAATTAACTGTTTGTAAACATTGAGTGCAATATAGATTTTGTCTCTTATTATTTTTAATAGCTTAAATCGTATTGTTTAAAAAGTCTGTTTTAAAACTAAAACTTGAATGATAAAACACTAAATATTTTGACGAGTTACTAGGTACTATATTAAATTTAACAGATTCATTGCTGAACGTTTTTGTAAATATTGAATAACAATAGCACAAGCAGACTTGATGGATATTTTCAAGGAAAACGTGTTGATTAAACTATTGATAATTTAACCAATAAATATTCTAACTTTAAGGGGGGTGCTTCTGGAAAGTTGGTTGACGTTTTTTCTACTAATTGTTATAACGAATGTTTTATAAATAAATAATTTTAGTGAGCAGGGTTTTGTGGGGATTGCGAAGCGATCCGAAAGGCCTTGCGTCAGCAGTTAACGGGGGTTGGCGAGCGATAGAGAGCAGGGGGCGGTAACTCCCTAGTTACATAAGAAATAAGTTTTGAAAATATGGAATCCTAAATGCGTTTTGTATAAGAAACTAAGGATACAATGTTTCATGTTTTATTTAGTAACTAGCTGATTTGCCCGGCCTTGCACGGGTGGAGTGTATTAATTCCTTTTTTGAAGTTCTCCCAAGTTATATGTCCGATTTTTCGAATCACCAATAACCCCGGTGTCCCCAGTACTTTTTCATATTCCCGAAAGTTCCCGATAGTTTCATTTCCGATTTTCATGTTCCCGATAGTTTTCATAACCCGGTTTTCCCGGAAACTTTTCATATCCGGGTGTTCCCGGTACCTTTTCATATCTCGGTGTTCCCGGTACCTTTTCATATCCGGATGTTCCCAGTACCTTTCCATATCCCGGTTTTCCCGGTACCTTTTCGTATCCCGGTGTTCCCGGTACCTTTTCATACCCCCGGTTCCCGATAATTTTCATATCCAGGTGTTTCCAATAATTTTCATCCCGGTATTCCCGGTTCCTTTTCCCCATCCTAGTTCCAACTGTGACATTCATCAAATATTTATCCTTTCCATGTGATAAAAACAATCACATTGAAATCATCTCTTTTTTTTAAATCTAGTGTTTAAAGTGTACCTTTTAAAGTGTTCCTTTTCATATCCGGATGTTCCCGCTACCTTTTCATATCCCGGTTTTCCCGGTACCTTTTCATAACCCGGTGTTCCCGAAAATTTTAATGTCCCGGTTTTCCCGATAATTTTCATAACCCGGTGTTCCCGATAATTTTCATCCCAGTATTCCCGGTGCCTTTTTCTCATCCCGGTTCCAACTGTGATATCTCATTCCATCCCGATTTTTTGTCTATTAAACATTTATCCTTCCTATGTGATAAAAACAATCTACTTGAAATCATCTCTGTCATTTGAAATCCAGTGTTTAAAATCTTAAACAGAATTTTCTTAAAGTATTCCCGCTATCCTTTTAAAATTCCGCAAAAAATAAATTTCAAAATAAAATAAATTTCAAAAATCCCTCGATAAAAAGTTATCAAGTAAGCTTGTCTTCTTTTTAATAAAACCAATTTCTTTAAAAGCTTCTCTGAAAGAGTAAAAACAGATTGCTAGTTATAATAAAAATCTAGTGATTATAGTCTAGTAAACCAATTCCGCTATGAAGCAATGAAATTTTAGCTCAGTCCTTGGAAACTTTTAAATTCTTGCTATTTAAATATATTTTTTTGAGAAATTAAAATACTAAAGAAAGTAAATTAATTATTTTAATTTATTTCGGTTTTCTGATAACTGTTATAATATTTAAATACAGATATTCACACTGTTTTTCTTCATAAATTTTGTTGTAAGTAATAAAATATGTATAAAAGTTAATCAGTTATATTCATTCAAGTGAGGCAAGACGTCGCCTCAAGATAGAGAAGTAAACACTGCAATTTATGCATTTCAACAATGTGCAATGCTATTTCAATGGGTAAAACGGAGTCGAAAAAGCGCCGAAAAGCAGGGAAGGAGTCGTTCGATTTTAAAATCGTTTCTTAGTGCGCGTCTAATGGCTAAAAGGAAGGTCTCTGTCAAATTTCAAGCCAATCGGTCCGGCAGTTTTGGAGATTTCGTGATGAGTGTATGTCAGTGAATGAATGAATGAATGAATGAATGAATGAATGAATGAATGAATGAATGGTATTTGGATTTTATATATATATAGATGACAGTGAAATTTTCTTTTAAATGTATTAATGCTACATTCAAAAACCAATTATATTTAATTCATTACTCAAATTTTTAATCATTATTTTTGTACAAATTATTAAAATCCATTTTAAGTCCTATTTATAAATGTACAATAATTTCAATATTTTTCTTGTGTGTACTAAAATAACTTGGCTTTTGATGATAGGAAAATTAAAATTAGTTAATCCCTCTTATATATTTTAGTTGTTTTAGATATCTGGAATTTTACATTGTATTTTTGAGGCTAGTGTATAAAATTAACTTGCATAATTATATAAAATTTAACTATTTTGCATGAAATTGCCATTAAATTGTTTTCAAATTTCAGAAATTTCTATAAAATTACAGCTTAAACACAAAGATAAACTATAATTAAGGTTGATTTTGTTAGTTATTCCACAAGATTTGGGTTTTATTTGATTTGTTTATCATTTGAGTCTGTGCGTGCTTCCCCGGTCGAAGTATAGTCGGAAGTGGCCAATGTTCCCAATTGGGAATATGGTGAAAATCACACTTAAAAATTTTTTACCGCCTTCATATTAATAATTTCTCTTAATTGAACCATTAGAAGGTATTTTTTATAAAAAAATGAATTAAAATATACCTGGATCTTAATTCGGCCTGTAAAAGGTTAAAATGAGGTAAAACCCTACTTTTACAAGTTAAATTTCAAAATTTATCCTGCGGGAGGACCCCCATACCCCCGGCGGTTCACAAGGGAATTTCCTGTGACACTTTTGAGGAAATCCCCGAAATTTTGTGTCAAAAGATAAAAGGGATGAACCCAAAAAAGTTCCCAAAATGATTTAAAACCCTACTTTTACAAGTAAATTTCAAAAATTTTCTGAGGGAGGACCACCAGACCCCCCAGTGGTACCACCAGATAATTTTGCGTGACACTTTTGAGAAAACCCCCGAAATTCTGTGTTAAACGGTAAGTGATGGACCCAAAAAGGTTCTCAAAATGAGTTAAAACCCTATTGTAAGGGTCGAATTTCAAAATTTCTTCTGGGGGAGGCCACCCATACCCCTCCGTGGTACCACAAGGCGATCTTACGTGCTACTTTTAAAAAATCCCCAACAGTTTGATATTTTGGTTCAAAAGGTAAAGACCCCACCTTTAAGCAGTAGACTTTTAAAAGAAACAAGAGGGGTATTTTCTTGAAACAGGAAATGAAAGAGAGGGGGGCGGCAATGAATCGATATGCACAGGGCGGCAACCTGTCTATATGTAAGTTTATGAGCTATATTGGTTGTAAAAATGAGTAGCAACTACAAAACTTTAACGATTTTAAAGCTTTTTGTATCTTGGTAATTTTAACAAGTTATTAACGAAATTTTTTTCATATATTCACCATTCATAAATTTTATGTGGATAAAAAAGCCATTTGTGCCACATAATTCCGCCTTGCAATGAAGAAATATCCAAGAATATACTAATACAATAATATATATACTAATAATATACTATATACAAAATACCAACTAATTAAAATATTAACAACAACTTCAACAGTAAAATTTTGGGGATATTAAATATTAGGATTTTAAAGTATGTTAGGGATTTATAATGCGAAAGATAACGTAATTCGAACCATAACTATTAGAAGTGCAGGAATTTTTTTTCAGTAACGTACTCTAAGGTCTACGAAATTGTTTTTATTCCAGAACCCTTTATTCTGAGGGATTTTCTAATTAGTTTCATTCCAAAAGATGGTATATTCATTTTAAGCCCCTAGAGAGAACTACGTTTATCCTATAGATGGTGAAAGATAGTGAGAAGGTGAAAAAGTCCTTAGTTTTTAAGTAAAACTTTCTGAATAAAGTTAATAAAGGAATAGAGTAAAGAATGATTCATCATCATCATCGCTTCTTTTCATGCCCAGAGGCATATAAGGCCTTCAATTTGGTCCTCCAGCCCCTCCTGTCTCCTGCAGCTCTCCTTGCCTCCGCCCAACTTGACCATCCTGCCTCGTCTCTCTCCATCATCCGTCGCCATGTTAATCGAGGGCGACCACGTTTCCTACTTCCTTCAGGAGCCCAGTTTAGGGCAACATTGGGTATGTCATTAGGCTCCACTCGTAAGATGTGTCCGGTAAAAGAATGATTAAATTATACATATTGGAATGAATTGGCAGGTTTACTCATTCACCATATCTATACTTATCAATACCAGGAACTTATAAAAGCTAACTGGGCTTGTATATCACACGAAGAAATGTGTGGAAGTAAATTTAATATTTTATCTACAAGTGTTATTTTTTAGATCAATTAAAAAAATCTGAATATTACTATAATTTCAAAAAAAAGTTCCACGACATTTTAAAAATACGTGTTGTATTAGTTCACATCTTCGCAAAACTATTTCAAACTTATTTATCATTCTGTAAACATCTCTTCCATTCCCCAAAATACTCCCTCCGCTTTTTCAATTCCTTCTCAAAACACCCGAATTCCCCCTCTTAATTAAGCCCTCGCACCAAACTTAGCGCATAACGCCACAGAAGAAAAACCCAGAGAACGAACAGAAAATCCTTCCAAATCCCTCTTAACGAACGATTTTTCCGGCATCTCCACCCCTTCAGAAAAGCCCTGTCCACCCCGTTCGACCCCCAAAAGAAACTTTCTCCCCTTAACGACCAACTCACGAAAAATTCTCAAGAAGCAGTCCGCGGAACACTACAATTAAGCATCAGAGCGTCCCTATTAATTAAATCGCGTTAGAATCCTGATTGGTTCCCTCGACTCAATAACTCAGGCATTCTTCCCCTCCACTTTTGCACTTCGTCCCCGCAAGAATCGATTCTTTGAGTTTCTCTGCATCAATCCCCACATCGATTCTCAGCTTAACAACACAAATGAAATATCACAAAGTTCGATTTTTCAGCACTCGATTCACGATCGATCTTTTGCGGGGACGAACCGTAAAAGGACGGGGCGTTGTTATTGGAAAGACAAAGGCTTTGTTTGCGTCCGGAGGCGCATGATTTCGCTTAGGGGGTGATTACGATAAATGATCGGTTTCCATGCCAACGGCACGGGCACCCCCGGGAAATAGAGCGGGCCACTTACGGTCCCGGGTTCGATCCCGCCTAAGGCGCTTGTTTTGAGGGAAAAAGAGGATTTCCCTTGTTAGGGGGAGGTGTGAAATGGAGGGTGGTTGAGGGAGTATCCTCACCAGCTTAAATAAATCTACAGATTGTTCTGCGTTGTTTGAATAAGACTTGTGCTTCAGGGCATTAAAGGGGAAAATAACACGAGTATCATATTACCGCTTTTGTGATTTCGGGTGTCACAGGAACACATGTTTTGGACGAATGGATGAGTAGAGTATTAAGGTTATATATGTTATTTAAATAGCGTGCTAGGTTCAGGTTGATTTTCTTTATAAGTCTTTATGGAAAAGATGATGAGACTGCCTGTAATATTTTCGTATGGAAAATAATGAGCACAGGTAAAGGTACTTTTAATAAGTAGGAAGCTAATTTTTAAGAGCTAGCGAGTAACTTGACCTTCAAATTAGAAGTAAAAAGTTAAGCTCTAATACTTCGAAGCTCTATACTCTAATAAGCGAAGTGAAGCTCTAATAGCAATTATGAAAGCAAAATTCATTATAAATTCTAGGGAAATACGAAATCTAACTTTGAAACTTGTCCTCAAATAATTACTAACTTGAACTAAAAATATTGTCAGTTTATTTCTTTTTCCTTTTTCTCCTGCTAGAACAAATAGTTCATCCATATATATATCAAAGATATTGTTAAAGATAGTAAATCACATCTGCTCTACGAATTTATTCCAACTGCTCATAATTACATTACTGATTCATACACCATTTTGAAACTTAACCATACCCTTAAACACACCAATCCCCTGCATAACAAACTAAACACAACCCCCCACACAACACATACCTCTCTATACTCCTATTTGCCTACCGCAACTGATGCAAACCAAATCAACTCAAACCCAGTGCACCTAAATCAACCCCGTCTCTCGCGCCAACAACCTTGCCTGAAAATCCCAAATCACGCCAACGAACCTTCCCACTCAATACCCCCAGGCCAAACGTCTCAATAAACACACAAATCCCAGGCGACACCTACAAACCTTTCGTTATTATTAACACAGAGAGAGAGAGAGAGAGAGAGAGAGAGAGAGAGAGAGAGAGAGAGAGAGAGAGAGAGAGAGAGAGAGAGAGAGAGAGAGAGAGAGAGAGAGAGAGAGAGAGAGAGAGAGAGAGAGAGAGAGAGAGAGAGAGACAGCCACACATTCGGCCCAACCGAGCACACGGATACAGCCCGAATTGATTCAGCAGGCCCAGGGCTCAATACACACTGTCCAATCGACCCTTAATCCTTTGACCGCTCGCTCTCTTGACCCCCTATCTAGTGGGGTTTGCCCCCGGCTTGTTGTTGTTTCATTTAAAATGAAAACAGTATATTAATTGGGTTATGTGGGGATATTCTGGAGCCATGCCAGATGCAACAGAGGTGGTGTTGTCGGCTGGTGATAAAAAGGGATTATTGCAGCTCGTTTCCCTGCTTGATTACCAGTCGTTAGGGGAAAATGCGTTGATTTTGGGGATTGCCGTTGTTTCTTCTAATGAGGGCCTGGGATGAATGAGAATTATTATTATTATTATTATAATTTCCGTTCTGGAGCGCGTGTGGGGGATTAATGTAATGTTTCTCTTCATTTGCGTTGTTTTGATGAAAGGATTGTGATTCTGTGTTCAAATATTAAGCTGGGAATAAAAAGAGTGGTTTTGTGAGATACTCTCTCTGAAATGTTGGAATAAACATAAGTTATCCGCGGGGGATTATGTTTTAATAGAAAATGGTCTCGTTGTTGTATTTTTGATGTTTCTTTGTCTTATTAATCAAATTACGAGGGCTTAGCTGGTTTAATTTCTTGATTTCTAAGCAAGACAAATCTCTTACGGTTATATCTGAATTGTTATACTAGAACTTTCGAACGGGTAGTAAAATGATTATGAAACTAAAATATTAAGTAGAAGTAAATGTATTAAATGAATGAAAGAATAGGAAATTTATTTAAAAAGACATTGTTTGTTTGAAGGAGAAAAATCTGCATTTAGTTTCCTAAAAGATATTTAAAAAAATTATACTTCATTGTAGTGTAGGGAAATTTACTATTTTTCATGAAGTAATGGTAGTATTTTTTGTGGATATAAGATCAGATTAATTTTTAAAACTCAATGTAAAATGGGGTAATAAGAATTATGTTCATGTTTTGTATCAACCAACAATAAGTCCTTATAATCCATTTAATTAAAGTTCATTTTAACGCAAGATTTTTTTTCCTAAGGTAAACAATTTTAAATTGTATGAAGAGGTAATAATGGTGGGCATTTCGTGTACTGTATTTCATATCTTAGCGAAGTTAAGTAAAATGGTAATAAAACACAGTTAAACTAAAATCAAATTTTAAAAAATCATGAAAACAATTCACATATGAAAAATAAATTTGACTAAGATATATTTTTAAAATACAGGGATGTATTTTAACATATGCAATACTCATATAATCAAATCATTCTATGTTTAAAACATATAAAATTCTTCTCTGCAAAAATTAATACCAACACAATAGCATTTGAAGTAACTTACATATTTATTCTTTAATTTAATACTGTCTATCATTTCCACTAGCGAAGAATACCGACCATTCAAAAGTAAGCTATTACAATAACCCTTTTCAAATTCCGTACTCAGCCGGCTGGTTACCTTGAAACCCCATTCAACGACTGATGCCAAACGAAATCTGAAAAATTAATTAAAAAGCGCGATGACCGGCCATCTCCACAGATTTCCAAGCTCCATCATCGTTATGGGACCTCTGGACAATTTAGCGAAACTGATGCCGCAGCGTTTAATGCATTATGTAAAGCGAGTCGCTCCATCAATAGAGATAGGAAACGCGAAATGCTTAATTACGGCCATAGATGATTGCACCGCGAGAAACGGAGCTGTACATTGCGGTGGGTTGCATTCGTTATAACTGGAGTGATGCAATTGCAGCAGAGTCGGGAATGTGCTGCGGAGTCAATAGAAATTGGAATTGTGGAGATTTGTGTCTATTTTGACTTATGAATTGGCTAGTAAACACTTTTTTTTCAAATTTAATTTTCCTAACAAAGTTTCATAAAAAAAGATATCATCGGTGAAGACATTTTTCAAATCCGATCATTAGTTAATGTTTAAATAAATAAAAACTGCGTTCAACGCATCACGTCAGGGTTGCGGAACACGTCATCGTTTGGAGGCAGAAGGGGGAAATTTCAGCAATCGATTGGTTGGAGCAGTTCAAGCGATAGGCGGCTCCTTTTTACTTCGCAACTGTAACGTCATGCCTAGTCACGGCTGGTTTTTCTCAATTGGAACTTTTAAATTAATTAGTTATTATTGGATTGCAAATTAATTAGTGTCTTAAAAATCTGAAAAAAATTAAAAACTGGTTATTTAGAGCCTCTGTGATGATATAGAACAGTCAAAATCATTAATTTCAAAAGGTGTTTACTCCCCAATTGCTTATTGACCGAAGGCCTGATTTCAAATATAAATTTTCGAAGCATTCTGGGCTGTCGAGATTATTTATTTTGCTACGGACAGAACAGAGCATTAACCCTCTTGGAGATTTAACCATCTACTGCACATGGTAGCAAATATGCTACCATAAGTTAAGCTTCTATGTTCAGCATAAAGCAGCAATTTTTCAGCACGTTTTTAAGTTATCATAGAAATAATTGCACCTTCAGGTGCAATAATTTATAAAGTTTAAGTTAATCCCCCTGTTTCAATTTTTTTTAAATAAAAAAATAATTTGGAAGTGCTCATGGAACACCTATTCCAAGTATTTTTAACTGTCAGGCCATTATTGCATCTCTTTTTCAGCTTGGCGAGCCGCCGCAGGACATCCTTTATAGCCTCCGGGCTTCAGACCTGGCGACCCTCGGACCCTTTGGATCAACGCAAACTTTTATGATACCAACTACGACGATACTTCGGGCAGTGGATATCTCCCCCATCTCTTTGTGTGGTTAGGTGTGGTCAATTAGCGAACAAAAGAGTTCTCCTCCTAGACAGCGATTGCCATCTCCCCCGAATGCCTTTTATAAGAAGATCTGCATAAAATTTTAATCAACACAGGGAAAGGAATTTTAACTTAGTGGAAAACGGTTACTTTTACAATATTTTATCTCTTGTTAAAGTGATCTTTTACTTACTACTAGAGAAGTGTATATTTGCAATATATGACTCCAAAACTTAGGTGAAAAAAGCCAAAAACCTACAGAAATTTTAAATGATATGAGACTAGCTATTAATGACAGTTAATAAGGAGAATAACCTCTCCAACTTCATTACTAATTTTTATTTCTAGATCTAGGATAACACAGCATTGACGTTGTCACAGAAGTAGACACATAGCCCTATATCAAAAAGATCGAAGTAGAACCAATGAGATCAGAGCTCATAACCAAGGAAGAAATTTTCTTTCGAGTAAAGCCGGGTATGGTGTACATTAGCTATTAAATTTAATAACATTATTTTAGAAATACTAGGGAGCTACCGCCCCCTGCTCGCTATCGCTCGCCAACCCCCGTTAATTGCTGAAGCAGATACTTTTGGACCGCTTCGCAATTCCTCACAAAACCCTTGCACTTTAAACCCTTGCAAACGCACTGCACTTTATAAAACATTCTTAAAACAGGGGTAGTACTTCTCCGGGGGTATTCTTTCAAAAATGGCGGATATTTATTCAGTGGCGGAATTTTAACAGTTCCTTTATGGTGACATTAATTGGCGGATCACCTTATAATTCCAAGAAAATTAACAACAGAGAAATGATTACTTTACCATTTCCCCAAGGTAATGTTTTTTTCACAGATCCATTAAGAAGCACTGAAACAACTCAGGAATAAATTTTATTTTCTTTAAGTTTGTAATGATTGGATGTGAAAAATGTAATTACCGTAAACATCACGAAAATTTAGAATTTTATCTTCATGAGAACAAACAAACGTCGAAGTTGTGTCAGTTTCATAACAATGAAACGAATGTTTAGACTTCCAACATTTTCGATTTTTATCCTTATTTCTAAAACAGTTCCCCGTGTTATCTAGTTGTTTGCGTTTTGGCATAATGAAATAAAGTGTCACATTTTACTACCTTAAAAAACATACTTGCAAAAGGATATGGGTCATTTTCAAAATTTGCTTACATTTGATGTCCCGAAGGTAAAACATGAAAATTAAACAATTAATCATTATTAAAATTCCTGTTTAAACTTTGATTTAGGTAAAGTAGACTAAATGAAATATTTCTAGCTTTTAATTAATAAGAAAAGCTTTAAAATTATGTAAATAAAGATATTTAAAAATACGAAAATAGCCAAAAACGCTTGTCCCTAACGATTTTCACGAAATTAAAAGTAGTTTTATTGTTATTTAATTTGACTTTTTGAAAGAAAAAGGATAAATATCAAATTTATGAACTATTAAAAGGATATTGTAATTGTAAAAATAAATTTTTTGAATTTATTATTTTTACAAATCAATAAAATATATTGTCCCTCACTTTATGTCAACTCCCGTTACAGGCGAATTAATTAAAAAAATATTATAATAATTATGCTTTAAAAATGTAGAAACACATTCCAAACGATTGTTTGTTTACTTTAGAATATATTTAAACCGTGTTCTTATTCTTCGGCTCGAAAACTATCGTGTTTTCAAAGAAATTATCTGTTGTCAAGGTAGCGTATTTTTATTAATGTCAACTCCCGTTACGGTAATTTTTGAGTAATTTTTAATATTAAATAAACTTTTTTGGAAATTTTAACCCCAGAAATATAGTTATTTATTGCTATAAATAGGATATATGGATATTTATTTCAGTTTCCAACCATGCATGTATGTTTTATTCTGTCATTTTATTAAAAATGTCAACTCCCGTTACCTGTCAACTCCCGTTACTATTATGTCATTGATTTTGAAAGTAGTATCAACAACTTTCCCTTTTTACGAAGGATTTGACATTTCTCGCTTGATTTATCGTTAATTTCATTAAAAATAGGTCTTGCATATTTCATTTAAAGAGAAATAATTGTATTTGATATAATACACATAACTATTTTAGTTTAGGTCTTGTTTTGCCTAATATATGTAAAGTACGGAAGTGTGCAAATGGATAACTTGGGATATTTTTTAAAACACTAAACTATGGGCAAAAGTGTATAACCAACTGCTTGAAACATAAAAACTCCTATATTAATATTATTACGAAATTATGAAGTTTGAAAAAAAAATTTTATTCTGAAATGTAAGCGTATGGTGAAAATGACCCATATAAAAATAATAATTATTGTAAAAAATAAATGAAAAAGTTCTAGCAAAAGTTTTAATATTTTAGCGAAATATAGAAAGAAAATAGAAAATAGAAAAAAATAGAAAGCGAGTTTATATTTTGTTAAATAAAGTAATGATAAGGTTGCCACAACGACAAAGATAAATATAAAAATATTAATTTGTTATTTAAAAAATAAAAGATAAATTAATTATACATAAGTTTTAAATATTATTAAAACCGTTTAAGCAGCAGAAATATAAATATTGCTAAAATAACCCAAAATATATTTTTTAAATTCGTGTTATAAATAGAAAGATGATTATATTTAATCTATTTGAATAAGTATTAAAATTAAAAACCAGTGAAATATGTTTTCAATTGTTTTAAAATTCATATTTTCTTGCTTTATAACTGCAACCTTATCCGTAATCTAAAAAAATGGAAATATTTTAAAATTGAGATTTTTTTTAAGAAATTCTAAAGGCTTATTGCACATCCTCAAAAGAATCCGGACAGTTTGATACCAAATATGTGTTATACGGATCAGTAATTAAAAAGCCCTTCTCTGGAAACCGTTCACCAAAAACTTTTTTTTAGAATAGAGAGATACAATATTTTTCAGTCAAAATATTTATATTACAAAGTGTTTTGCTTATTTACGTAGATTTACATAATTTTAAAAATTACATATGCGTTTATTAACATATGCGTTCCCTCATTATTATATCTCTTAAATAAAAATAAGAGATTTAAATACCAATGCTTTCTGCTTATAGTATTTATTTCACAAATAAAAACAAACATAAATGTTAATTTTTTTAGAGTTTATTTGCGATGCGAGCATTAATAATGTTTTAAGTTTATTCTAGAGAATAAATTTTAAGCCAAAAAAGTATTTTGTTAAAGTCACAAAAAGAGTATCAGAGCTAATAAATTTTCTTAATTTAAAAAAAAATGTCATTACAATTAATACTACATATTTAATTTTTGTCAATTAAATTTTAGTTATTTTATTTGCAATGAAAAATAATTGTGTATCGTATTAATTAAAAATGATATAATCAAAGGAAATTTTAGAATTCTTTATTTGCTAATGAACGCACATATTTTTACTATTGTTGTATTTCTGATCTATAATAAATTATTAATGTGATTTTATTTCTTTCAATATTTCAAAATATTCGGATTATAAAGAAGCAAATTAGAATCTAACCTAAGTCATGGTATTACGCAAAGGACTAAAATTTATTTAAAAAATGTTTCTTTGGGAAAAAAGCTTTCATATCTTTCACAATACCTAGTAAACATTTGTTTATTAAAAAACATGCTTATAATGAAATCTTAGGTCACAGAATATGAGTTTTATATTTATTTTAATATTACTTAATATTCATTTCATAATGATATCAGACTCATTTTTGTTGAAGTTTTTAAAAAAAATTTTTCAACATGCCGCAAGGGATTTCTCATATTATAAAATGTTTTTAAAGTTTTCTAGATAGTAAATGTGTAACCACATGCTAAAAATTACGTGTTGCCTTAAAGTGTAGGAGAAAACTGATTTTATTCCATTTAGATTTTAAGTTTTACAATCGAAATATTATGAAGCCATTAAATAAAAAACACTAAAAAATAAATGAAGTTGATGCTTTTTTGAAAAAAAAGAATTATAATAAGAATAAAACTGGACACTTTAGCAGAATTATTTTGATTTTTCGTACTGATTTATAATTATGAATAGCTATTTAACCATATTTTTTCGATGTTTAACACTCACTGTCCTAAGAACTGTCTCTAAAGTTGAGTCTAACGATCATTCAGATTTTTTTTTGAAATCACATTCTAAGTCAAATTAGTTCATTAGTCCTGCTTTTTAACTGTTTTAATTTTAAAAGATTAGATTAGATCAGGATAAATTATTTTTCCTATGCATATTACGCACGTGTCGTCTCATCTTAAAAAAGGGGGCTATAGAGGTGTTTTTCGTAGAATATAAATTAATTATTATATATTCATTTCAAAAAATTCTTAAAAAACTGACTTTTATTTGTGTGACAACAGTGTGGAATAATTTATTGTTGATCAAGTAAATTTCAATTTTATACCAAACACACGGTTATAAATGCAACAATCCTTCTAAAAATAACATTTGTGACCGCCATCAGAGTTTCACCTCTCGGAATTAACACTCAATTGAAATGATAACGAAATCCCTGGAAATATTTCAAAACAATCCTACACATTCACCACTACCTAACATTACATCAAAACTACACATACATTCCCCACATTAACAAACAGTATCACGATCTCTCTCTCTCCATCGCGGGCCATAACCTCTAATCTAATGCAATCACTTAAGGTCGTAGTAATCCTCAACTGCACTCAATTTCAAAACCATTTCAAACAACACTGACGAAACGGGCATCACATCCGATGTGCAAAACTACCGCCCTAATACCCCTCTAATCCTGGGGCATTTAATTTACCCCTGCAATAATCGCCATCCTCAGACATTATTGCATTTACAACTTTGAGGTAATTAAAGACACGGCGTTTCTCGCAGCTTGTCCTTTAGCGTTTAATCCTTGAGCCGTTTCTTTGAGTAAAATCCGTTTAATGCCGTTTATAGCGGTCGGGTCCGAAGGGGGTAGATTACCTATTTCGAGTCTCCACTGCTGTTCTAATGGGGTGTTGGATGTAGGACTACAATGGAGAGGGAAGTGTTTAGTGATGTTTATGAGTTTTGCGAGGATTCAATGTTCTTTAACTCTTTTGACTGTCCAGTTACTGTAGAAATGCCATGTTTATACAAGTGAAGGAATGTTAAGGATGTAAATTGTTGTATTGGGTTCAGGATTTCATATTGCAGTCAAAACTTTAACAATATCTTATTGCAATTGTTAGTGGGAAAAATCTTTTAAAAAATAGCGTGGTTCGATTTCATTCCTCTAAACTAATGGGGGATTTACACCACCGCTGCAGGAGCTGCAAGTCATGCAAAAATCGGCATATTTTAGTACCCGCTACTCACAAAAGATGGCGCTCGTCAATTAGTTTATTGGAATAACAAATTCCCGTTTCTTGCCGCAAACCGAAAATGTCGCTTTTACAGTTGTGCTGTAAATACCCCATTAAACATACATTTTATCATTCAAATGGGTAACATTTTCTGGTTAGCATAAAAACATAAAAGAATTTTTGTCCAAAGACAAATTTTTAAACATACCTTACTATAAAAATTTCAGAAAGAAAGTAATTATAAAGTATTGAAAAA
Source organism: Tetragnatha versicolor (assembly GCA_024610705.1). Taxonomy (NCBI): domain Eukaryota; kingdom Metazoa; phylum Arthropoda; class Arachnida; order Araneae; family Tetragnathidae; genus Tetragnatha; species Tetragnatha versicolor. The sequence goes on along the minus strand of JANDEH010000002.1, from coordinate 30,273,262 downwards.
CTGCAAATTACAAGTATATTTTTACATTATTTTTTCAAAAATGCACTATTAAGTTATTGTAAAAATTTTGCTGTTTTGAAAGGGACAAACTTTGAAGTACTTGTAAACTTTCTTTTTCTTTGAATGTGACTTTAAAGACAATTTGATTTGTAGGTTTTACTTGTTTTGATGCATGTCAAATTTTCCAGATGAGAATTAAATACCCCCAACAGGAGATTAAATACTACCTCAGGAAACCCTCACGTTTATTATATCAGCTAACTATTCATAACATATGTATATAAATTTTAAACCAAATATTTCATTGGAAAGCTTCAAATTTAAGCTCAATAACACTCCAAATTTTAAAGTATCTACGTGTTCAAGCCCCAAACTTTCCACTACTGCCAAAACCTACAACACATATTCAGCCATATCACCTCCACTTTTAAAATCCGCCCGCTATAAGAGTCACCTTCAAAAGCTTTTAGGGCCTCGGATTATCGATAAATTATGAATCGTGACGACAACCTTTTCCTATGCTAATTCCATTACCAACAGCAAAGAAATCCGCATTTGCCGTGTTTTATTGCGATTTTCCGTATTCCCGAATAATTGATCCGCGGCTAAAGCTTTGGGGCCGGGTATCGGTAAACAATCATGGGATTCGATAATTTATGCGATATTTCAATATTGACTTCAAATATATTAGATAAATGAATGGGTATTTTCTGAGATAATAAGTTTTGGATATCCGTAATGTCCCTTTCTTCGACTTTTTATTTGTTATCATTCGCTAAGTGTTGGAATCCTGAATAATCTATTTTATGCCTCGGATGGAACGGTAAATGAGATTGAACAACATGGCGGAGAGAAATTTATTGCTAGTCCCTTACAAACTATGTGCATAGGATATTGTGAATAATATGGAGATGAGAGAATTAATATTGAATAAACAATTTTAATAAAAAAGAATAGGGATTTTGCTGTTCCAACCTCATTTCCAATATATTAAAAGCGTAAGCTTTTAAGTCATGTTGGTTATGATATATAAACTATTTTTTCAATAAAAAATTATCGGGTTTCAACGATCGCATAAATAATGGTGCAAAAGCAAAAGTAATTCACGAAAGATCCATTATTATTCACATAGAAAATAATTTAGTTTCTACAAAATATAGAGATTAATAAATGCTATGTATACTACAATATTAATCTTTCTATAGCTAAAATTATTGGTAAATATTAACATTATTAGTTTGTGCTTCGTGAAAATAAATGACATTATTTCTACTTAGTTTAAAACTGAGTTAAGCACAACTTTTCTAAATAAAGTTAACCATAAATTATTTTATCTCCTATAAATATGAAGGGACGTGTAACATAATAGAAATAATCGAAATTATTTTGCAGTTTTCCATTACGAAATGTAATGATATGGTTAATTTTAGACAAACAAAACGTTTGTGTAGTAATGAAATATTAATTTATCATCGTTAGTATATCTAATGAGCAGATAAAATTTCCATGCTGATAGTTATTTCTAGATGAGTCTTTAGGTGGGATAATTATTAACAAAAAGGAAGGAAAAATATTTTCTGTGGTAAATAATCAAGTTATAGAACAGGGGAGAGTGGGGCACATTCGCACAAAAAGTGCATTTCGGCATATTTCTCTGGATCTAGATGAGATATTGAAACAAACTTGGATTCAAATGAAAGTTAAGACCTTCCCGATATTTTAGAACGATAACTGGTCGCAATGATCTAGAATTTCTAACCAATATCATCAATCTAATAAGCGAGAAATTTCGTGCGAATGTGCCCTATGGGTGGGGCAATTTCGCACACGTGTGGGGCACATTCCTACACATGTAAAAAATTATACAATAATTATTTTTACAAACTAAAAAGTTTATTGTACTTTAAAGTAAGGATAATTAAACGAAATATTTGGCACTTTTACATATTTTTCCTCTAAATTGAAGATTTTTTTACAGAAAGAAAACAACTTCAGAAAATATTGAACATCTAAGTTTTTTATGAGGAAAACAATTGTAGTAATGAAGAGTATATTGCACATTGGCATACTTCACATAATATAATTAGTTAGAAAAAGGTCAACCAATATTTTAACTGTCAGGCTTTATTCGAAAAGAAAAGTGAACCAACAGCTTGCTTATTAACACCTGAAACTGACGGTTGGGGAACTATTAATACAATATTATCTTTTTGTATGAATGTTGAATCATTACTTACTGGGAAAATAAAAGTTTCGTCATTAATTTTAACGTTTTTCATCATTAATTTTAAATAAGCACCATTCAATTCCAAAATTTCTATTTGACCAACATAACAAAATTTTATTTTTAGTAGCAAATTCCACTAGAATAAAATCACTTAAGTCTAAGTCAATTGGTATTAAACATTTATCAGGGATATTTATTTCTTCAATGTTTAAATCTGGGTCTAAATTCCTTAAAACTGAAGCTTTCTTTAAGATGTTATTATTATCAACAAATTTTGAAACAATTACAATAAAAAACAAACTTCACGTTTTTAAATATACTGCACTAATAAAAATATAAATTACCTTCATAATCAAAAATGGGAAAGATGAGGTACATTCGCACTGTCAGAATCTGCCCCATCTACCAGTTCAAGCTTACCACGTCCTAACAAGATATTCATAATTAAAGCAGGGAAATAAAACCTTTCTAGGAACTTACTTTAGTAGTGCCTCTACTGAATAAAATGCTGAATGTCCACTTGAGAGTTATTTTTGATTGAAATTTTACGCCAACAAAATGACAAGAAAATTTACTTTGCTGCTTCTAACGATAGCAAATTTCTAGTACGTATACAACAAAATGGCAAAGAGCTTTGAAAATTCATACAGGAGGTGGTAGTCATGCTTCCATCTATTGGTATTTTTTTCAGATTTTTAAATTAATAATTACTAGGGGAAATGCCGTCTGTCCGAATGTGCCCCATGTGCGAAATAGCCCCACTCTCCCCTACAGATATATTGCCTAACCCCTAGTTTTTTACATGATCTCCTTCTACTTAATTATAATTCTGATATCCCATTGAGGAATTAAATTAATGTAGCAGTCTCTTTAAAACTGAATGTTTAAGAGGCTATCCATTAAGGCTGTCATAACTTTTCCTTACATTTTGGCCCCCTCTCCTAAATCCCAAAGTGTCGTTTTTCAACACTGCCCCTCCGTTATTAATACCGACTAATGTACATCATTCTTGTCACGCTGTTTTTAAAAAAATATGTCAAACAAAGGTCACACTTGTATTCAAATTGAAGTGTATCCTATCTTATAACCTCAAAGTAAACTTTTATTTTTACAGCAATTAATGTAATATTGTTTTTACTTTACCTCTGTTTAAAGTAGATTCTTCTTTTAAAAAATTGGCTTGTGTTTTGTTCATTTGCAGTGTGTGATGTCAAAAATCGTGTAACCCCTCATCTACCCCTTACTACAAAGTGTCAACAATTGCTAACACCTCCCGTTACTCATAGTAACGTTATTTATGTACAGATTATGGTAAGATTCATTTTAAAAAAGGATTCTTAATAAAGAATTGATCTTCAAAAATCAATAAAACATTTAATATCTTGAGAGCACCAATTTAAGAGGCCTTTATATTCTTCTACCAAGTAAGTTTGTATAAGGAAGTTAAAAATCCCATCTATAAAATGTTTTGCCATACCATAAATCAATCACCCCTTACATTTTATAACTATGTGTTTTTATAAAATATGTTGCTGAGTATGCTCCTGCACAACTCCCCATAAGCACTTCACAAAATATCTCTTTTCATCCATAACCTCAACTCAAATAAACTAAAACACTGCTTCGAATATTTCCCTCTCCAATGAAACACCTCCAACAAACCTTTCAAAACTCAACACCCTTCTATAAACCCTTAAAACTTCCCCTCAAACCCCCATCCCTGTCAAGCGGAAAATAAGCGCAGCCAAGCCTTCTACTTTTACGAAGTCCTCCTCCTCAGACACCGTCCAGGACTCAATTACTTCAACAGACAAACGAGTCCGTGTGCAGGGCAAAGTTTCAGCACTAAAATCGAAAGTGTCTTAAAAGGGGAGAAAGGATCCCTCTCTGTCAACGGAAGGATTCGAAACTAACTTTCTGTGAGGGAAGAAAGTTCGGGGAGAAAACTCCACCCCGCATCAGCGATTCAAATGTCCAAAAGAATCGATTTTATTGAATCGAATGCATCAAAGATCGATATCTATTGTTTACAAAATTCTGGTATCGATTTGAAAAGATTGCATTCGATTCGTCAATCTTCTGAGGATCGATCTTTTTTGGTATAGTATAGGGTTGGTTCTCCATGGATGAATAAATAGGAGGAAAGGGGTGCATTGGGTGGATAAGACGGGTGTGAGGTGATGATTCAAAGGGTTGGATGAATTAGGGGGCGGAGTTGGTGGAAGGGAGGGGGTGGAATCAGGGGTCCAGGTGAGTTAATGAAGGAGGGGATTAAAAGAGCCTAGCTTTGTGTGGATCTGCCTGCCTAGACGACTTATTTTGTTTGCCTGTCTTCAGAATCTTAACGCCCTTCCGGATTTTCTTGATCAATTTGTAAGTAGCATTAGGATAGATTTTGAAATGTGAGGATACAGAATTGTATAAAATTAACTGTGAGTTGTTGGTAATTACTATTGGAATCTTGGTGTAATTTCTTCGCGGTCTTTTAGAGTTTTAAATGGTGGGGAACCGTTTGAACTGTAAATTGAATATTTTGATTTGGGGCTTTAAGTTTAGTTGTGGAGAACAAATAAACTTTTCTGTTATGTGATGTGTATGATTTATATGCAGACCAATATTTATCTCACTCATACACCAAAGCTTTAAACATTTAAAACTTTTTTAAATACCTTAACCTTACCAAAACGAACCTTAACTACCTTTGAATTCTTTCAATAAGTCCTACACAAGACTTTGCTAGCAATAAAACATCATAAGTGAGTTTTACTGCTTTATAACCCATAATGTTGATTTATTCCTTTTAAAAAAGGTTAGGCAACGTTTCAAAGCATTTATTGTTGTCATCTCGTACAAGCGTTACTTAAAAAATATTTTGCAAAAATAATTAACACGAAGTGCAATTTTTTTTGCATTCTATTTTTGTAAAATTTACAAATAAAACAGTTTAAAGAAATAGATTATTTTGGAAGATGTTTTTTTGGCAATGTGTTCAGCTAGCTACAGCGTTATTCCAAGGATTTTTTTGAAGGAGTGAAAATACTCCACTTTTTTAGGAGGAGTGAAATTCATTAATGAGGAGTGAAATACGGAATCGCCTAAACTACCATATGCATAGACAAATTTTCTATTAAAAACGCTCACTTTTTTAAATGAAATAGACAAAAATGAAGATACAATTTTGGTTTTCAACATTTATAGCAAATGTTAAGTATTAGTTGAAAATATTAAACATTATAATTACAGTAATTTATTTTACATAAACATTCTAAATGAAATATTTAATATTACAAATCTAGTAGAAAAAAATATAATTTGTTAATTTCGGTGGGGCGCTATGCATTTTATAAGAAAAACCCTTGTTAAAAATTTAAAGCGTGAAAATACGCCTGCCTTGTTTTTTAAAGCGTTTTTCAGATTTTCAATGCGTGAAATACGCTCTCAGTAGCGTTAAAAATATCTCTGGCTAGCTAGAGTAGTTAATTACTTGAAATTATATCAACCAAACATGCAAAATAAACAAAAATTAAAAGATTCCCCCTCAAAACGTTACTTTTTCAAAGCGAAAAGAAATTATTTGCAGTAATAGCTGTTCTGTTAAACACCCACTTCATAAAAAAACAAGTTTACACATTCAATAAAAATCAAACAACTTCATAAAATTTATTTCTAAATCCTTCTTAACGAGCTGAAAAAAAGTAACGAAAGCTCAGATGGCCTTTAAATAACGCACCCGTCGAGCTTTCCATGATTTGCAAACGCATCAGAGAAAATAAAACCCAACAACTTCGATAAAGTGATACATTATAACCGGATTTACTTTCATTATCACCCTTTCCTAAGCTCTTGAGCAGTTAAAGGTATGGAGGAATAAAAATGCATCGGTGCAAAAAAAGTGTCCTCCGCCTCGAAAGTTAACCGAGAGAGGTTAAATATTTATCGTGTAGTTATATTTAATTTCGTTTGTCATCTCCAAATAATTCTTTTTCCTCAACAATCTTTTTAATGAATAAAACATTTAATTAAACCCTCATTGGTTATTCATAAAAGAAAAGTTGGAACCCTCAAAATTTATCCCAGACGTGTTGGTCCTCAAGAAAAGGATGTGAGGCGGGGGATGTTTTTTTTGTTCCAAGTTTGGAACCTTTAGTGGTTATATATTGTCTCCATTATAAGGTTCGTAATTAAAGATTTGATAAATAGCTAAACGACTTTGTGTGGATATTAAAAACGAAGATAATAATGAAACTAAATTGAGTATTTCGCCCTACCAAAACAAATTCATTTTGACTAATGAGAGAGACCGAGAGTATATGAGGATTAAAATATTTGAAAGAGTGAAATTTTTCCCAAGTTCTGGGTGAAAAGGAAAAACAAATCAAATTATGACGTCATTGACAGAGTGATTTGTTTATTCGCAGCGTTATGTTTTAATAATCATTAAGCGTTTTCTCTCTGCGAATGGACTAATGATCAAATAAAAATATAATGATTGTTTCAGGGGTAATGATTTAAATTACTGAGTTTTTTTAGTTCAGGAATATTAATTTTGAATGCAAAAGTTCATGTAAAGTTAATTGCTTCAGTATTATAGTATTCGGTAAAGTTAATTATGCTCTAAATGTTAAAAGTCTTAATCAGTGAGAACCATATAACTAAATAAAAGAATCTTACACAGGGTGATTCAAAACTAATTGACAAAAATGAAAGGAAGTGTAGACTATCCAAAGATAATTCAGAATCACCCTAGAAAGGAGGTCTCTAAAACCTCTTTCATTGCTTCCTGGAACTTTTGCTCTCCCCTTAGATCCCCAGGATTGCTTCGGGACCCCTTTCCAAGCTGTTTCCGAATTGTCTTTAGTTAGTCTATTCTAATAAACAACTTTATTACAATATAAGAAAATAATAATAAACAACATATTACAATATAAACAAAGAATAAAATAATGAAAAGAAAGGGGACACATTTTCCATTTGCATCACCAAGAAGGTGAGATCACCTCATAAAGGTGAAATAATATATTTAATATAAAATGAAAATATAAAAACACAATATACAACAGAAATTTACCATAGAAAATAGAATACAAGAACAAAAAAATACACATGTATCGATGAAAAAAAATACTGAAAAATATGGCAAGTGAAAATGTTGTTGGGTGATGAGCTTCAGGGATAATGCGTGAGCAAAGTAAATAAAAATAATCCTCGATATTCTCTATAGAGTATATAAACAATTTTAATATTTTTTTTAAATTAAGGAAGAGATTTTTCTGTTTTAATATGACTTGGTAGGATCTTGTAAAATTTTGGGTATAAATAAGCATAGTTTTTGTGAAAAATTTCTTTCCGTGTTTTGGGTATCCGCCTTTGTGATACAGGATTGATCACAGGATTGATCTGTGTTGATTGATACAGGAAATTTTGCTGCTGATCAGAAGGGATGATTAATGAGGGGTTATTGATATTATTCGTTGCTCCTGGAATTAGAGTAGGAACAGGAATACAGTTTGGAAAAACCTCTGATAACTTTGCACAATTCAAACATGTAAAACCATTTTAAATTGATAATATTATTTATAGTATCGGATACGACTATCTAGGGGTGACTATGAATCTCAAATCCAGTACCATCTACTTCGTAAATTGTTTTTATCTAATCCAAAACCTACCTCATGGCCAAAGAAGTGAAGGAATATCTCCCCACCAAGGATGATCGCAATCCTCCTCCAGAGCTCAATCGATCCCCAGAAACAAACGGACGCAGATAAGCCATTAGGACGGACGGGCTCTCCCCACAGGCGCGTCCGAGATGACCCACTTCTGCTGATTTATGGTATTCCGCTCCTTAATGAAAGCAACGTTCGTAATGGCAAGAGAAACCGCCAGAATTTCATAATCGGAGATCGTATCCTGGGGACATTAAACGTTCGCAATCCATTGTTTCGGGATGCATCGCCTTTGCTTTTGGTGCGTGATTTGGGCTTGGGGTGATTACGGATGCCATTTTTGGCAGGAGGGAGGTTTATGGTTCGGGAGGTTCGGGTGATTTGCGCCCCGATTGATCAAATATTTCCATGTTTCTGGGGATGGATTTATTATTGTTTGGAAGTTGGGATGTGTTGTTGGTGGGATTTATGGATTATTTGTAATGATGTGTGGGAGTCATGTTTGAATTATGCCAGGTAGTATTTTTGAACCTTCGGTAATCTTGGTTTGTGAACATTGTGTTCTGAATTATGCTATTTACTTCATAGGTGTCTGTGAAAATATGAAAAGTTGTCTTCAGTTCAAGATATTTTTCCACTACACACACTCTTTCTACTTGTATTATTACTTTATTATTCCTTACTTTCAGAGATAATTTTAACGCCTTTAAGAGCGTATTTCATGCATTGAAAATCGGAAGTACGCTTTAAAAAACTTGCCAGGAGTATTTTCAAGCTTTGAATTTTCAACAAAGGTTTAGCTTAAAAAATGTATGGAGCCCTACCGAAAACAACTAATATTTTTTGTCTACTCAAAATACCAACTTTTATATTTTCTAGTAATTGTTTGTTTGGATTGTTTTGTTATTTATTTGTTTTAATTTTTTCTAATTTGTTTAATATTTTCTACAAATACTTAACATATTCTTTAATTGTTAAAAACTTAATAGCATACTCACATTTTTTTCTATTTCATTTTTTGTCCATTAAAAGGTAAGTATTTTTATAGAAAATTTGTATCTGTATTTCGTCGTGGAAGATGCAATAAGGCACATCTAACATTTGCAGCACCTTTAGTATTCCAATCCTCTTTCTCGCCAAACAGTTTTCGTGATTTCGTTTGGCGGTTTTAATATGGCTGTGCTTTTTTTGTAAACCAAAATTTTTTCAGAAATTGATGCTTAGATATTTGATTACTTGATCAGGCTTCGCACCTAAAAGTATTAAAAGAATTTTTAAAACATCTTTATAGCTCTAGTAAGCCGTGATTTGACATATTTTCACATTTGGTCAGAAAAGAGTTGCCGATCTTTCATGATCTGTCATAGATCCAAAGATCATGATCTGATATTTAGAGAATCAATCTCGATGAAACCGTTTGAGAGCGTGAAAGATATTGGTTTATTTTGAATGCGATTCTGTTTTGAAAATTCCTCCGAATATTATTAAACTAATTTTAAAAAGATATTACTGGATCTTCGATTATGTGTTACTTTTTTATTACATTTACCTATTTTTCCTTTAATTAGCTTTGTAAAGTTCCCGAATAATGCAAATAAAGCAAGCTTTATTTTATGTCGTGGTACCTTACCTGCTACAATTTTATTGTGATTAAAATGTATACAGTTTTGTAATTTTTTATGTTCCTATGATTTTTTTTGCTTTATACAACGATAAGAGGCAAGAAAAATTTTCCCATAAGAATTGTATTGAAAATAAAGTTATCAAACAATTAATTCTGATGATAACAGAAAAAGTGCTTATTTACAAAAAAATTTATTTTATCTATCTATGATATACAAAATTAATAGAAATGATCGATATTCTTTTCTGAAAAGCAGAAAAATACTCGATGTTGGCAAGAGAACGAGAAATTCTATTAGAAAGCGATGTTCCGAAGTAGTCACCCTCCCAAGTATTGCCCGTACCTGGAAGTGCTTTACTTCGGTGATGAATAAATGTGCTGGTGTTGGTTTTGACTCGATTTAAGCAGCAACCATACGAAACCATATTTGGCTATTTATTTCACTGCCAATTGAAACAATCGACAACTACATCAAACTGCGTCTTTTTCCGATGTTAGATGTGCTGTATTGCATCTTCCACGACGATTTGTAGTTTATGTTGTTTCCGTATTTCACTCCTCCAAAAAAAGACAAGGAGTATTTTTACTCCTCCAAAAAATCCTAGGAATAACACTGCTTACTTTTAAATTACTGCTTACTCATTACATCGTTGCCAAACCTTCGAGGTGAAAGACGCCTATTCTACTGACACAAACTAAAGAAAGGATTAACTCTTGTATTGTTGCAGTTTTAATGAGTATTGTGACAACTCACAATTCATAAAAGTTAGCAACTTTGTCTATTGCACACATATGTCTCAACAAAACTTACACTATTTTTAAATTAGGAATTTGAATATGTCTTTTATCTATCTACCATTGCAGTCTCTGTATATTTATTATGTTCAGAGAGATTTTAGAACTTTTTTATAGCAAAAACATTGAGGTAACTCAAAGAACTCTGATTGAAGCACTGTTTCTACTAATTCAATCCATTGCATCACGGCAATTCTGGAAGACCAATCAGGTGAATCGCAGAAAGAGGGCTTAAAATGACGTCACATTCATTTTTCTGTGATCAGTGAATTTTTTTCCGTTTGCAACAAATTGGAAAAGTGAAAACGCATTTCAGAAATTCAAAGAACATTTCACGATGATGGTTCGTAAAATATTATGCAAATGTATATTCAAGCTTAATTTTAATTAAAATCCTTCAATTCAAGATTTTCTATTCATCAAAAGGGTTTTGAATAAGAATAATTCATTCATTGCCGATGAAGTATTTCAAATAATATCTTAAACTTAGGCCATCTTAATTATTTTTACGTCCTCTTATAATGTTTAAGAATTCTTGGGTTTCGCATGTTTGCAAACTCAAAAGTGTAAATATTTTTAAACCTATGACAATGCAGAACCCTCTAGCAATTTTGGACAAAAACTTCTCTCCTCAAACTTGCCTTCCTAATTGCAAAACAAGAAACAACCCCCTATGTTAACGGTAAACTTTGGACGGAGGTCCAAACACAGTCCCAACTGTACCCGCTTTTTCTGCCTGTTAATCAGCCAGGGCTTTGAACCGAAACTTCGCGGTGTGTCAAATTAAAGCGGTACTTCATTCATCCATGATATCCCATTATAAGCTAGCGAGGCCGAAACATTCTATAAATATTGAATGGCTTCTCTGAGTTTTTTCGCAAGTGCCAGCTCAATTACATGCTTGATTACAGACATTGATTTGCAAAAGGACTTTTCTTTCCACTGTGTCAAATTAGAAGCGCCCGTTTACCTTCTCCCGATAATTATGGTTGGTGGAAATTAGCGGCATTAAAACAAATGCCGAGATTTTTTGGGGTCGATTAGTAGGACTGATTAGTTGGTTGTATTCGAGGGTGTTTTTGTGTGTGGTGCTGGAAGCTACACTTAAGTTGTATTCAAAGAATGATGGTGGTTCTGAGATCAAAGAGTGGTAGTAATGGTGAGAAGAAAGATAAATCTTCCATGTCCAAGGAAATATTTATGGGTTTCAGTGAAAGAAGGGTTGATTAGTGTCTATTTATGGCTTATTAACTTGCAACAAGGATTTGAGATTATCTCACAACGGTTGTTTGGTTAAAGTTTTATACAAATGAAGAAATATTGTATTTTTTAAATTGAAATACATGTACATAAATAATATTGATTGAAAAATCTTTATAGTATCTCTTTTCAAGTAAAAATTAGAACACAAAATATATTATTATTATTTTAAATTTATAAACATTTTAGTTTATCTTAAACTTAAAACCTCTAAACTTTTGTTACACAGGAAAGTGTGGAACCTTTAAAATATGTTAGTTACTCTGGAATATTTCCTTATGGTACATCTAATCTTTAAACGAGTATACATGGGTAGAAATTATTGAAACTACTAAATTTTATTGAAAACACGAAGAGAGAACTATACCGAAAAAAATTAAATTGCTCATGTTGATAAACCATGTAAAATCATGTTGGTCTTGATTCCTTCCTCTCTTAAAATGAAAAATCTTTAAAAGGGAGGGGTTATAAGCAATTACTTGCAACTGGGAAGTGTCAGAATAACTCTACAGGTATCCCGTTAGAAAAAGGAACATTTTCTTTGTAAAATTCAGTGTATCAATTTAGAGTTAAAACATACTTTTTATTTAAAGGTAATAATAATATCATTTATAGTAACATATGAATATTAGCTAAGATGTCACGGAATGTTGATGAACAAAAAGTTTTCTACATAGCGAGAAACAATTTTCACAACCGGAAACACAGATGCTAGCACACAAAAAAAGGCTCGTCTTTCAAAAGAGTGCGAGAAAATCCAACGCTTCCAGTAAAGGATTTGGATGGTTACCGAAATTAGCAAATATGCTTTGAATATGGTAGTTTTTGCATGTTACAACACATTGCTTCACTCGTATGAAGAGATTTGATATAGCAGTAGGTTTCATTCGGAGATTTTTATCGTCTCTACCTTCTAATATAAAACTTTCACTTCATTTTTACTTGTAGTATCCCTCTGCTCCTCATCCCCTTAATAGCGAAAAATTCCCCACCTAGACCTGGAGCTTTACTACAGATCTTAACAGAGCTGAAGGTTGTGTGGATAAGACAAATGTTTAACAATAACACTAATGTCAATGCGAATTGATTTTATAGCTGAATGAATATATCCACCACACAATCTGCAGCAGACACTCCAAACAACAACGACCAATCAGTCCCAAATACCACCCAACCAAACATTTCACTCATCACCAGCAAACGCAATCCCTCCAATTCATCGTACAGCAAACTACCCTATAACGGGGGGCACATTACAACCACCCATCACCCCTAACGAAGAATACCCTGGCATGGCCTCACAAACGAGAATGGACCGCGCCACCTTCCTCTCATATCCATCGCGCTGCCACAAACCACCGCGACAAAAGAAACGTCGCAATTACGGGCGAGACAAAGCAGCGGCGGCTATGGGGTGACAAATCTATCTATCCGAGGTCCCTGCCGGTCGTTAGGAGGGGAGGCAAAGAATTCCGGGAGTCATCTTCCTTTTCCTAATCCCGAGATGGTGTTCTTCGCGGGAGGAGGAATCGCCTGCCCTCAGAAGTTAATGGGCGAGATCGTTTGCTTTTGCGGGTTGGGTGGCAGATAGAGGGCGCCATCTGGTGTGGGTGGGGTGTCACTGAGCAGATATCGGATGAGTTTGAGTAAGGTAAAGCGAAAGTTTTGAGGTTGGTGATGATTGACTGGGGTTGACAACATTTTTTGTACAAATTTCCCAATTTTATATCTCTGTTGAAGTAGCTTACTCGTCTATTGAAATGGTGGTTTTTAAAGTAGAAAATAACTGATTATAAGGCAGTCACAGCTAGTTAATCAAAATATTAAGTTCACTGAAATCTTAACCTTAACCAAATTGACCAAATTTGCTTTTAATTCCAAGGATATTTGGGATGGTTAAAGTCTGGGATTTAAAAAACCTAAGTCATGCCATAAAAACTTTTAGAACATCAAAACATCAAAATTTGTAAAGTAGTGAAGTGACAAGAATGAAAAGGTCAAAACAAATTCAGTTTACATGAAAGCAGTTTTTGTCGTATAAGATCGTTTGATTAATGCATCCATCAAAACTAACTGAATGCTCATTTTAATGGGCATCCTAAAAATGTCTAGGTATAATATTTACTTATTGGCAACTAAATATCTCTCAAATGCTATTTTGTACTGGGCTGCAAGAAATCAAATGATTTTTACACTCTATTCCTCGGCGTTTTTTTAAAGAAAGATATAATAATTAAGGAAATGTAATAAACTAACACTCTCTAAAATCACATTTGCAACACGTCTGTTATTATGCATTTGCATTCTTCATTCCCTCCAATTAAATTAACATCACTTTCACCTTCACATTTTATTCAGATATTCTCCCTTTTACAACCGATAATTTTAATCCCAGCTACACAAAACGAGAAATTTCTGCAAGTCACATCAATCGCACTATTCCAAAGCAAGCGGAAAAATCCACGGAACATAATACACACACACACTTTAAGTTTATTTTCCCGTTCGTTTCAATAGATTAAACCTCCCCTCCATCCAGAAATTTCCTTTTTTCCCGGATGCATCCATCTCCGAAATCCATTTCTCCGCCAGGCTTATTTTCCCGGAGATGTGATTCCAGGATTTAAACTCCGTGGATTCGAAAAAGCTTAAGAGATTAACTACCGCGTTTTTACATACTCGGACAAAGAATAATGATGGCAACGCTAACAAACAGCGAACTGCTTTTTCTGTCCCGAACGCTGCTTCCGAAAAACTTCTCCCGCGGGAGAAAAGGAAGGAGGGGGAAAAACTGGAGATTCTCCGGAATTTCTCCTCCTTCTTACGTATATCTAACTCTTTATTTGATGAGGAGCGAGGAAAAAGTCGAGGCAAAAATGGAGAAATATCGCTTTGGCCATATGCGGAAAAAAACTAAGGATGACTATAACGTACGATTGTTTGGTTGCAAGTGAATATCTTAATATTTATGGCATTTCAGTGTAACGCGATTTATTTTGTGAAAAAATGATCTTTTTTTTTGTCGGGTGCCTTTCAGATTGGAAATCTAAGCAAGCTTTACAAAACTGTCTTTTTTTCGGCCATTTGAAAGAAGAATGTTGGATGTTGCAAATAAGAAACAGTTATTGAGCAGAAATATGGTTTCATAAATATTTACCTGTCGACTTACAAATTATTTGAACTTTTTTTTAAGGGAATTCACTTTTTGTATGTTAGAAAGGTTTTATTGACATATTTTGAAAAATCTGCTCTTGTTTTTTGCGGATGAAAGGTATTCTTTTAATTGATGGTTCTAAAGAAATGAGTAATCGTTATTTTTACTCTGGTTCCAAATATGCAGAAACTCTTTCATTTAAATTTCATTCATTATTCTTTGCAGTTCAAGTTATTTAAACAAAGTGGTTTAGAGTGCTATAAGTATATTAATACAATATTTGAATTATATATTTACATTTGTTCATTTTCCCTACTTATGAACTTGATTAAAATGGACAAATAAAACCATAAATCTGAACTTAAATTCATTCGTGTTTTATAAAGTTATTAAGATCATATTAGTCTTATTATCTTATCGAATTATCTTAGTGAAATATAACTTGGTTATAGTAATCTGAGATTCATACTTACATACATATCCTTCTAAATGAAATCGTCTTCTTCTTTGTCTTATAGAATCTTTAAATAGACTCTCCCACGTTATATACTAATTCGTAGAAGTAGGTTTAAAATAATAACTAAATGTATTATTATAGGGTTTAATCAATTATGTAATTTGATAATTGAAGAAACTTTAAATGATATCTAAATTAATTTTAATAAAAACAACAATATTAAAATAATATAACAAAATTTCCACATTTAACTGAAATTTTATTTATCAATATTACTATTTTTAGTTAATATTAAATTAAAAAACTTCAATTAAATTTCTTTTCATACGATCAAAACATTTTACTTTAAGAAATAATATATGAACATAAAAATAGATGGTTTTCAAACAAAATATTATCATTTAAGCATAATTGGCTTTGTTCATATAGTTTTCTTTAACTTGACTAATATTACGTATAGAAATTCTCCTTTCCCTATTCGGTCACATCATTTAAAATAATTTTAAATTTTATATTTTCTTAACAAATAAGGTTTATATTGATATACTCATTTGTCTCTTTATAGATAACCGTCTAGACAATATAGATTGTGTATAGTTAAGAAAAACTTTGTGCACAATATATTTTGTAGATTTTACTTATGAAATATTTTAGTTGTCCGAAATTTCAATTTTTAATATTTCATAGTAGACATTTCATCGTATACTCATTTATCAGACTTCCAAGATAAGGGTAGATATTTTTGATAACCTAAGAACCAAAAGCAAAATTCTGACTGAATAGTTAAGTAACTATAGGAACTCGTATTTCACATATTTTTACTTAACTTTCAAGAATGGCATTGTATAAATATTTGATCAAGTTATAATGACTATAGCATATTTAAATGTTATTTAAGATGATCCTAAAGACAAATAAATGTTTTATTTGAAAAATGTTCCTTCTTCTCAATTGAGAATCTCTTATTTCTGAAACATGTCAAACGCAACTTTTTTCAAAAATGAGTTATTGGTGTCATGGGATTCTGTACGGGTAAACGCACAGATAATACAGATAGTGTAAGAATAATAAAAATAACGTGATTTTAAAATAGTTTTCCCAGCATGTTAAATTTCCGCTTTACTGCAGAAACAAGTCAAACGACGTCGCTTGACATGTTTCTGCACTTAAACGGCTGCGAATTTCGTTCATGCCGTCTCATCTGCAGCTTGTTTGGGACTGCGGTTTTTTATTTAATCTCATTAAAAACACAATATGCAATTTGAAAAGTCATTCTTTAGAGGTTAGGTTCATCCAGCCATAGTAAAAATAATATAAAAATAATATTTTTAAAGCTTCTGTATGGATCTCAAGACTAAGGACGTTTTGGTAGCTTTATATTTAAAATTTTCATGTTTGTGGCCATTTATTACGCTTTTAAAACAAAATCGTTTTACTGTCCACAAAGTTACATCTAAACAACTATAATTGACTTCGAAGATTTCTTTATTAACATTTTGAATTGGCTGACCACTATATTTGGGTCAAGAGTTGAAATCATCTATAAAAATAGGTATTTATACATCTACTAACCAAGAGAGAATAAATACGAACTCAATAACTTTATGGGTTAGTATTTGCATAAGGAAATGTTATTTTCAACTAATATTCCCACTTTTATTACCAAATCCTTAAAAAAAATTAGTTAAGCTACGAAAATAGGTTTGAATACTCTGCTTATTGCAAAAACCTGTCAAGTGCAAAAATTTCAATAATTTTTTATGCAAAGAATAAAAATATTAAAACATTTCTTTTTGTCTGTAAAATATCCAAATGAGGTCTTCAACATTACATCTTTATAATTACGTAGTGAGCTTCTATACAGTTTTTCTCGTTTATCTCAAAATAAGAAAAGTGGCGTTTGACATGTTTCTGAAATAAGTGATTCAATTAGAGTGGTTGAAATTTCATTGGTTTACCTGAACATTAATAGGCAGTCATTTACCAAATTATAAACTTACTAAAACTCGAGAAACGTTATCTGCATTACTATTTCGATTTAATAAAACCTAAATAAAAGCATAAATTTGGCAGCTGGAAGTTCATTATAATTGTTTACCTTTTTTTCTCTTTTCTGCACATTTCTCAAATATCTCAGATAAAAGTGAATAAATAAACTTTAAGTAAAAAAGCAGTTTTTAAAATAAATGGTACTATGCAATTTTTATTTTGTTAATCAATCTTCTCTACGAAAATAATTTTACTCCCTGTGTAAGAATAATTTCATTACGATTTTACTGTAGATTACGGTCCCTAGCTACCGCTTGCCAATCCCCAGGAACTGTTTACGCAGTTATCTTAGGATACGGAATACGTTTTACGGATAAAGTAAATTCTTTGTGATATTCTGGAAATACCACCTTTCATTTTAATAACACCCAACACCAAATTTCAATCATTCTTAAACAAAATGAGTTAATATACTTGTTTTCCAACGCGTAACTTTAAACGTGTCTGATGTGATCGAAATATGGTATTCCTGAAAGCGTAAGATAAAAATATCTAAATAAATTATAAATTTAAACGTTCAAATACAAGTTAGCTCATTCTTTACGGTCTCTATGGTAATTTAAAATGCATTTATATACGAATTCAGCTTTGAGATGTCACGAATCCTTTAAGCATTTCGAATATTTTAAGTACATATAATAATATGGAATAAGCTAGAAATATGCCAACCAGTTCAAGTAAAATGTTATCCCGGTTGTGTGTGAGTGTGTGTGTGCGTGTTTTAACTGATATAAACTCGTCTATACTCTGAAACTAACTTTCTAACATATCGAATTGCATGGTTTTATTGTTGATTTTTTCCTTACTTTTATGTCTGAAGTTTTGAAAACGTGTCAATCAAAACAGATATCCTTTACAAAACTATGAGCTGAAATTGTAAGGGAAAAATATTTGCATATTTATTACTTACTTTTATGTATCGATCAGACATTTTACAGCTTATTTGAATTCCCATTACAAGTTTTCTTTCATACCTAATGCTATTGTACTCCTGTAATGTAATGCCTCCAGATGCTATCGTAGAGTAGCTATTATCTTTTGTACTTTTAACTTCAATTTCAAAACCGAGTAAAAATACTCAAATCAGAGTATGCCCCATGGTTAAACTCGCTTCGAATCAAATTTACTCATTGTTTGAAGAATGCATTAACTAATTTCTGATAATATGCAGGTACAGTCGGCTGCAAAAAAATCGAAACGGAGACTATTGTGAGCGATTGGTTGGGGTTAGTAGGATACTGTAAACGCCAATTTCCATGATTTAATGTCCTCTTTAAAACAAGCCATAATTAAAGTCCTTAAGGGGCCGTCTACACATTTAAAGAAGCACCAACTTTCGTTTTTCCTATGGGTGACATCAAAGATTATTCCTGTTTCTGAAAGAGCACACCCTAAAACCCCCCAAAACCAATTTTCATGTCATTTGGTCCCCAAATAAAGCCAGTAGTGGGGGTTGAAGTTCGTCGAATTTACGTTGAAATATCGTTCTTTACGTTGAATTCTCGATTTTGATCATTACAACCATCAATCCCGCGTGATCAAAATCGAGAATTCAACGTAAAGAACGATATTTCAACGTAAATTCGAAGAACTTCAACCCCCACTCCTGGCTTTGTTTGTGGGTCAAACAATACAAAACTTGGTTTTTGGGGTTTTAGGGGGTGCTCTTTCAGAAACAGGAATAATATTTGATGTCACCCATAGGAAAAACGAAAGTTGGTGCTTTGTTTAATATGTAGACGGCTCCTTAAGGACTTAAATTATAGCTTGTTTTAAAGAAGACATTAAATCATGAAAATTGGAGTTTACAGTATCCTTCTAACTCCAACCAATGGCTCACAATCGTCTCTGTTTCGATTTTTTTGCAGCCGACTGTACTCAAATTCTATTCATCGTGTGCTCCTTTTTTATGTAAGTGCCTGTTTCAGAGTTGTAGAATTGTCCATGTCCATTATCTTGCTGACAATATCGAATATCGGAGAATGGCGATTCTATAATGTTCTGTGATCATATGTAATGCCATTAAAACGTGAAAAGTTGCTCCGAAAACCAAGTGGGGCATCACAACAGGGTGACTTATGCTATTTTACCCTAAAATAAGATTCTAGTAGCCAGTATCAAAATTTTTCAGACATAAAATAAAAATTTATATTGTTTAATTTATATTGTTTGAGAGGTAAATGTTTAATTGTTTGAAATTAAATATTTCTCTCGTACTTTAAAATTAAAAGAATAGGAGTCGTCATATTTGAAAAAAATTTATCATACAAAAACACATATTTACTTAGTGTTATTTTTATTGGTGTACTGCACACACTCAGGAATATAAGGAAACTATATCAAAGATTCTAACAAGGAAACATTTAAGAACCTTTCATCTTTAAAGAAAGAAATAAAACACTTGAAACTGTGTAACAATATACAGGGTGTTTCAAAAAACCTGTAACGATAGGCTATTTCCTAAAATATTTCCCCTAGACCCATACTTCCAATGGAATATTTTCTTCAAATGAGATGAAGAATTATATGACACCAGTTTCAAGATTTTTCTTATGTAGAAATCAGGACCCCGAAATCAGGTACTCCTTCATACCTATTAACTACGTAAAAAATAATCGTAGCACGAGTGACCAACTCCCAGAAACACTTGATACCCAGGAATCAATACCTATAAGTTCCGATTTAGCCAACACTGCCTTATTGTTTAATAGAATGACGAGCTTTTCAACTTGCGGACGGTCCCTTAAAAATATAAACCCGCATATCTCAGTTAATTTTGAAGATATCGAGACAGAATTTTTTCTATCTTATTAAGAAGTGAACGGAGAAAATTTTTTCTATTGGGGGTTTCAATCTACCGGGGCCGTATAAAAAGTTATTTTCTGGATCTTCTAAAATAGATTCCCCATGGAGTTGAAACTGGTCTCATATAATTTTTCACTTCATTTGAAGAAAATTTGCCATTGAAAGTATGGGTCTGGGGGAAATATTTTAGGAAATAGCCTATCGTTACAGGTTTTTTGAAACACCCTGTATAAGTGAATTTAAATCCAGTATAAATTATATATGACACAAAGGTAAAAAAAAAAATTTTAAATACAAAAGTAGAATCAGCACAGCATTTTTGGCTTAATTTGTTAAGGCTTATACAGGGTGTCCCACGAGAAGTGGCCCAACCCCTTTAACTTTTCAACCCCTACAGATATAGTCATGAAACTGGGGTCTAGGTATAGTAAAATGACCATGCCCTATCCAATGAGATAATTTCTAACGCCCTCTAGCGAAAAATTTAGGAGTTGAAATTTTTATTTTAAAAACTATTTGAGGTATGTGATAAAAATCAGTGACTAAGTTGTAGAGCAGCATCGATTCAGTAGGAAAAGACACCTTAATGAGAAAAATATCTTGAATAAAACCCCTTAAACTCACGCTCAATTGGGTTGAATTTACGTAGATTTTACGTCTTAAAACGCTCCCCACGAGGCGAAAATGAGAATTTTTCAATTTAATGATCTAAGAATACTTTTAGTCATTTACTTAGGAATAAAAATGAAAATTTCTCATTTTCGTCTTGTTAGGAGCGTTTTAAGAGGTAAAAAATACATAAATTCAACCTAATTGAGCGTGCGTTTTAGGGGTTTTATTCAAGATATTTTTCTCATTAAGGTGTCTTTTCCTACTAAATCGATGCTTCTCTACAACTTAGTCATTGACTTTTTTCACATACCTCAAATAGTTTTTAAAATAAAAATTATAACTCCTAAATTTTCCGCTAGAGGGCGTTGAAAGTTATCTCATCGGATAGGGCATGGTCACTTTACGATACCTAGACCCCACTGTCGTGACTATATCTGTAGGGGTTCAAAAGTTAAAGGGGTTGGGCCACTTCTCGTGGGACACCCTGTATATGTTTAACTGTCATGGATAAGTCATGTACTCTTTTCGTCCATAGCACCTATTTTCTAAATATTTATGTATTTTGTTCATCTCCCATTTCTTATATTTTGTATCTTTTTTTGCGTGTATATGTAATGTTTTAAATCCCATATATATTTTCTGCTCCAAAAAACCTTAAAATTATACTTGAGTCATAAAGAGTTTTAAAAAAGTGCACAAATTCCAAGGGAAGCCACATCAACGCTCTGTCAAAATCCATCCTAAAGAAAAAATCTTCACAAATGGCCATTACTCAAGACCCACCCCACCCCTAAAACTCCTTCTCACCACATTTCGCACCCCAAAAAGCAACCAACCCCCTGAAATCCCTCCTTTGAGGTGGAAAACAGCGTGTAAAAGCTTTTTAACAGGGGAGAGAGAAGGGGCACATTTTTCTTGAGGTGGCCTCGAGGTATCTCTCGTCCCATTACAACTCCCCGACACAACAAAAGACAGGTCTCATAAAACCTCAGTTTGACAGGAAGCGCCGAGAAGAGGACTTAAAACCTTCCTTAAAAGGTTAGGAAACGAAAATAATACGTTCCTCTCATTTTCCTTCTTCAAAAACGAAGGAGGGGAACCGACTTTTCAAAAAGGAGCTGCTACTTCATTTTGAGAGACGACGATTGTGGTGGTTGGTTTTAATGCGATTGTAATGTGGAATTCCATTACAACCCATTATGACACTATCGGAGAATGGGAGTTCTTTAGAGGGAGTTTCTTTTGTTGAGGGTTTTTTAAGGGAGTCATTGTCTAAATTATAATTTTTGGATGAGGAGTTTTGTCGGTTTTTGGAGGGGGAATGGGTTTGGTTAAGTTTAATGATGATTTTGGTTTTCTTTTGTGATTTCTTGTTTCACTTTTTGTCTTTTTCCTTTGATGAAAATAACGTGGCATTAACCTTACTTTAATTATGCATAAAGTTAATAAAAATACAAAAGCTTTGAAATGTTCTATTTATTCACCAAAAAAGTGGGAAAATGCATGCTATTGTTAAGAAAAAATTGGGATTTAAAAATATGGCTTTTTTTGCTTTCTGACTGTCTTGTAAAGAGTGTTTTAGAAAATTAATTTTTGTTCCCTTAAATAGTACAGGTAGCAGTGTAAGAAAACATACAAATATATAACTTCTACAAAAATTAAAAAAGAAAGGCAAAATTTACTAAAATGGTTAAAACTAAATGTTTATAATCACATTTTTTAAACACATAAAGACAAATTTAATGGCTTAACCACAAAGTTAATAACTTAAAAACTTTCCTAAGCACTAATCAAAACATTTTAAAAAGATTTTCAGATAGTCATTTAATTTTCTCCCGGTGTTTAGTAACTTCTACATATTGATTCCTTACTTAATATTTAACATAAATTTCCATGAAAGAACCTCTTCAGAAATGAAGTATAGGTAGCAAGGCCATTCTGTCTATTCTAGCTATATTTTTTTTATCGAAATTAAAAGTTACTTTCTCTCTAACCAATATAACAGTGCACCTGAATTTTCTTGTCCATTGAATAACCTTCATTTTTCTGTGTTATTATCAAGGGAAGGGTATAGCAATAGGGGGATTTGAGATCTATTCGCCTTTTTTAAAGGTTGAAAAGGGCTTAATTTACCTCAATTCCCTTTCTGAAATTCCGAAATTCCCCTTCAAAATACATTCCTTAGTACACCAGATATCAATGTATAATGGTAAAGCATTATGTTTACATCCTTATTTATCCGAATAAAAAATAGCAAACGTAGTTCCTTCTCATCAATTTCAGTTCAATGATAATTATATTTCCACAAGGTATGATTTTAATGTAACACTTCTCAGTTTAAATCCTCCAGAAAGATCCAGAAACAAAACAACCTACAAATTACGTGTTCCTGTCCCCCCAAACCTATCAATGTCTCAACCCCTTCGCCATAAGGGACTGTGACGGTAAATGGCAAAAGAGCGATGTGACGCGTCACACTACCTTCCAAAGCGGGGTTTGACAGCAGATGCATCATTTTTCTGCCGTCTTTGCATACTCCGGTCAAGAGATATTCATCATGCGTTAACCGGGTTCCCTTCGAACCGGTTCACCTGGCAAACGACCGAGATCAGGGGAGTTTGAGGGATTTTCAGCCTTCTTGGAAGGGTTCCAAGACAGAGAAGGGGTTGTTCTAGAAGTGGGGTTAATGCTATCGTTTGCACCTGATAGATCAGAGAAGTTCTTGAGGGAGCTTTGATTGAAGGATTCGTATAGTTATACGGACATTAAACCCTATTAACAGGGGAAGTTGGTTTAACCCTTTGAAACCTAGGCCTCCCGAGATTCACATTGAATCTCATAGGAAATTTGGTATGGCAGATTGAAAAGGGGTTAAGATAAATATTTAAAAACAGCGAGTGTGTTTATTTGCTTATAAGTTTGAATGCTGAAAAATCAAACTAATACGTAACTAAAAAAATGCATGTGTTGTAACTTTTATCGTAAATATTCATTTAATTTTCTGTATTCGATTGGTGCATAATTTTTTTTAAGCTTCGACCTCCAAAACCGATGGAAATGCTTAAAGGCGAAGCTTATATTTTTATTTATAAAAGGTAAAAGGATCTTCCTTTCGATTACATTAGGTGAATTGAAATAAAGTAGGTAAGTAAAGGTTAAAAGTAGTTACTTTTGAACCTTTAAATCGGGTTCAAAGAAAATTTACAAATCTTATTTCAATTCACGTAATGTAATCGAAAAGAGAATTAAGATCCATTTACCTTTATATAAGTAACTATTTAACGATTAATATAAAACTATTAAGGGAACTTTTTATACTAAAAAATAAGTGCTTTTTTTGAAAAGGAGAAAGAATCATACTTTTATCAATTACTAAATCAGTTAAAATTTTAGAAAATAAAATAAATACTACTTAAGCTTTTTCCTAAAAATATATAAAAAAATCCAATTCACTACTATCTACTAATATAAAATCTATTCTGCGTCATACTTTGTCTTTTTACAAACATTAAATGAATGCGCTTCAAAGTTTATAAGTCATAAAATATCAAACTCCAGTAATTGATGTTCCATTTTAAGTAAGTGAACTTCAAATGCATTTAGATGAAAATAATATGAAAGTTGTCTGTATAACCTGGAATTAGTTTATCTTGAAGAAAACAGAAACTATTGAGTAGGATCGTAACATAACACATATCGATCCTGACATTCTTAAATTTAGATCCAGTACTCAGGAGATTAAATCTTCAGATCTTTTAGTCCTCAATAATGGGTTGGATGCTATCTGACGAGAAGGTAACGAGACTCACAGGTTGTTAAAATGGGATTAGTTTTAGCACTGATTAAGGGATCGTCCTCTTGACAACTTTACTCCAAGCTACGTACATCGTTAAAAATGTGCATTCATTATTGTGAAATTTCTCTAATATAAAGCAGGCAGATGCATTAATGATATAGTAAAGTGTTTTTTCGTTCTTATCTTAGTTAAAACTTAAGCACTAGACTGACAATTGACTTGAAGTGTTTTTATTGCAATATTCATTTTGGGTAATTTCAAAAGTATTTAAAAGGGGAAAAAAATTCGTTTTATCTCTTAATAGTAGTTCAAACGCAAAAAAATATTTACTAATTATTATAGAGTGAAGAGATGATCGTTTCAAGTATTTTATATATTTTAAATGGTATTGATAATTGCAAAACAATTTAGCTGAAATATACCCTGTTAAGGAGAATTTCGGCTTTACCTTAAATTACATTTCTCTGTATTGTTCTCATGTCTATCAATAAATTTTTGTCTATAATAACTAATTATTCATAATTAAGTTTCAAAATTTCATTTCAGTATTCTTGAATTCCTAAAAGCCATTTTTAGATTAAATATTAATTAGTAACATAAATAAATTACCTTACGCCGTAAAACAACAAAAACATACATAAGATCCAAGCCAAAAAAAATCAAATATATTATCACATCGCAAAATGAATAAAAAATTATAACTCTTTTCAATTTAAGAAATAAATTTTTTTCAGTGAAACAGTATTTTTTACGTCAACGAACAATTAGTTACAAGTTATAAAAATTAATGAATAAGAGGAAAATTGGCTTATTATTAACAACTACTCTACTCACTCTCACTTCAAATAATGAAAGCTTTTAAAAAGAAACTTGAGTCATTAGGTTTTCTTACCACTTTAAGAAATATTATTCAAAAGTAAAAAGATACAAAATATATGTATTGCTCTTCTTCATGAGACAAAGGCGGCTAACGGGGATGGCACCCCGTAATGACTGATCCTCATGTATGAGATTTAAATACAGGGTGCTCCTAAATTCGTGGTACAAACTGGGTAGGGTAGGTAGAGGGGACCTAGACAAGCATATTTTGAAAAACTAGAGGGGGCGCAGATGCACCGTTAAAGAGCTAGGACCTAATGTAGTGCGAGAGCGTTACAAAAGGACGTTTTGCCAAGGCCCGTTTAACGAAAAAAAAACATAATGAAATGAAAAAATTTATTGCATGAGGTACAGCAGTATCCGTACTACTTACATCATAAGTTTGATAGAAATTGAACCACTTTCTAAACCACGGAGTTAGTTTCAAAAGTGCAATATTAATATTTTAGTCAAAGAATCACATTCCTTAATGGTATTTAGAAAAATGATGATCGGGGAAGGAATTTTCAATGATCGTAACATGGATCATTGAAACTGTTTTATCATTGAAAATTCCTTCCCCGATCATCATTTTTCTAAATACCATTAATGGAACTCCATTGTTTGACTAAGAGCACGTTTTAAAACTCACCCCACGGTTTAGAAAGTGGTCCAAGTTCTATCAAATTTATGATGTAAGTAATACGGATACTGCTGTACCTCATGCAATAAATTTTTTCATTTCATTATGGTTTTTTTCGTAAAACGGGCCTTGGCAAAACGTCCTTTTGTAACACTCTCGCACTACATTAGGTCCTAGCTCTTTAACGGTGTAACTGCGACCCCCCTTTCTATACCAATTCTTGTTCGTCTTGATGTACTCTACCTACCCTACCCAGTTTGTACCACGAATTTAGGACCACCCTATATCGACTTCCTAATAGTTATCAATAAAACCTGATTTTAAAAACTGTATTATTCAACTACGAAAATAAATTTTCCGATAGCTCCTATCACACCCTTTTCAGCGCAGATTCATTAAAAACATGGTATTCTCATATGGTAGTTTTTTCTAATCTCCTACATATTTCAGGAATAAAGGAAAAATTTACACTCTGTAAAAAACCAAAGATAATGTATATTACAATAACCTATTCCAAAAGAGCTACCTAAAAGTCCTACCCCCAAAACACCTTAAAATAGACCCTGAAAGCACCATAACAGCAAGAATCAAACCCACACTAGTCTTTCCATTGTGTAAACACATCCCTAGGCTTCCAATAAACAAATCAGGAAGGAGAATAAAAAAATAAAGTACTACTTTTTTACCTTCTAAAAAAGAAATGAAAAAAAGCAGCTAAGTATTTTGAAGAAGCCGCTTCATTACTTATTCATCGATTTCACTGGAAAGTGTTCACCTAAAGCTGCTGCTTTTATTCCTCTTGGAGTAACACTTAAAGGAAAATCGCTGCAAATGCCGTAGGTATCAAGGCTGTAATCTTTCCTTTTAGCTGGAATATCTATAGCTGAGTGTTACTATTCTTGCTTATAAGTTATCAAGATGCTTAGATTTTGCGTTTGTTTATATTCTGTATTTTATAATGGAGTGTGGGATGTATTCATCTAAGTAAAATTTGGGTGATCTTATCAATGATAAGTTATGTAAAATGGGTAGGTTGGTAGATAAAACTTTTACATTTTATTGGGAATAAATTTTGCTATTATAGACCTAAAATTTTTATTGGAATTTAATCTTCCATTTACATACATATAACGCTTTATGATACAAAACTATTACAAGTTCCTAATAATAGTTTATGTAAAATAGTGATTTTCAAAGTAAAGAGGCAAAGAGTTAGCAAAGGAAAATTAAGTATCTTTTTATTTAATTTCATACATAATAAAATTATAAAACTTTTCTTAGCTCTGAAAATATTGATCTGAATAATATTTTTCTTGTAGGTACTTCATTAGTTGATTTTATTATCAAGAAACCAACAGTTTTTGCAATTTTAAAATGCAAGTATATTACCATTTTAATAAGCTTTTTTAAAGGTATATAGATTTATTTCCATTGGAGACCGTAGCTGATTCAATAGACTTTAACGAATCAGATTAGTGTTTAACTATACCATTGAAGTTATTTAAGCATTTCCGATCAACTCTTGAACTTTGATACTTCGAGATTATCACCCAGTAGCCAGTGGAAAGAATGTTAGTTTTTAATGTGATGCACAGTCACCCGAAAAAACCGCTAGTGTTGGACACTTTGTTGGCGAACCAATGTGGTTTTAAAGACAAAGTAGATTTTCATGGTAACTTCCTACTTAACACAACAAAACATACCATTTTTTATTTCATAATCTGTCAATATAGGCATTTCGAAATTACGTAAATAAAATTTTCATTTTCATATGAAGAAATATGAGGTTATGATATTTTTTATGAAGTTTCTACGATTTAAAACTTTTTTGTAGGACGTCCTAGAAAAATTAAACTTGTTTTATAGAGCTCATTTAGCGTTCCCTTTCATAATTTTGAAAAAAAAATTGAGAGCCATCATAGAAAAATAAAAATATTGCGTTGCGTATGAAGATAGCCTTTCGAGGGAAAACAGTTAGTCATAGTTTTCTTCAATATACTAAACCACGAAAATTGAAAAATTATATTCCTAACCCCAGATGCTTGTCCACCCACAAAGTCTATTGTAATATCTACGATAATGTTTTTTTGTGAGGCAGTACGCTATATAAAGTTAAACTTGTATAGAACCCGGTATTATGTTTATTAGGTCTGCCAACACACATTTTTGGACGAGTGTAGCCTGTGGAGATTGCCTAAATGTAATAAACATCTCCACGAAAAAAGACTAAGCCTATTCGTAAAACGTAACAGATTTTATTTAGAACATAAAATATCAGAAGGTAAAAGAAGAGAGGGGTGTACATGGTAAAAGTAAACAATATATAGTAATGGTTTAACAGTTGAAGTTACAGTTGAAGTTGACAGTTTAAGTTACAATACTATTTGAGTTTAACCTAGGTGTTCGATTACTATTATAAAATGATACAGAGTTTAAAAATATGTTCTTGATTGCAGTTCGATTGCAGTTCAGCAGCGCGCCACTAGCCTAACATTACAGCACACTGATAAATGACGCTTTCGAAGCACAAACAGGTGATTTCAGAGAACTCGCAAACATCTCCGATAAATCCCGGACCATGTTGTGTAATAAATAGCTATGGTTCTCCTCAACCTCGCGATCCCCGTTGTGATCGAGCGCCCTTCTTTAAAACTTTAAGATCCCCCATAAATATCGCGGTTTTGCCCCCACTTTCCGAAAACACGCAATTTTCGTTGGCTTATCCCGTGATGGGTATCAAAGAAGACGAAGAAAGTTATTAAAAAGTCGTTTAAGATTTCGAGAGGATTGTGAAAGATGATAGTGTTTGTGGGCAGAAACTCCCTTCGGAAAGTGATCAAGGCTCTTTAACGTTAATGTTTGTAGACTAAGATAGACTCGTGTGAGTAAATTCTTTAGGAGTTTTGAAGTGTTTGTCAATAAGATGTAGAACTTTGTTCAGTGATTTCTGAGATTACAGAATTTATAGCGGGTCGGTGATATTCAAGACGGTGAATTTGAGTTTGGAAGTATTTATGTCGGGTTGCTTAATGCGTTTCAAATTCAAATGTCAATGTGTAAAAGCAATGCTTAAATTCCTGGAAGCATCTTACGATATTAATAATAAAAATGTTTGTAAATTTTGTTACCCTTCCGAAGTTTTAAAGAGAGATTTTATGAAACAATATACTTTTACGTTAGATTCAAACTCTAGCCTTCTAAAGAAGAATTTTGATATAAATCTATGTACTTTTAAGTGCAAGCTTGTGAAGAAAGTGTTAAGGAGATCATATAACCCTTTTCAATTACACATTAGACCATATAATAGTAGCATTATGGTAATTCAATTTAGTTAAAACTTGAGTTGGGAAGTACTTATGTAAAAGTTTGTTAAATAATGTGTATAAATGTTGTGTAGTTTTAAGGTTAAACCAAATCTGTTTCGAAAACTTTTAATGGTTTTAGAACTCAACCGATGTTTTAGGAAATATTTTGTGAGCCTTGCCAAAGTAGTTTATGGTAATTATACATTTGTGGACTTGCTTATCAAAAAGAGCTATTTTTGAATAAAAGAAGTAAATTTTAGAGCGTACTATTTCTTTAAAATTTGCTTGCAACTGAAAATTTACTTATAATTTGATTTTAAAACCAAAAGCCTTCAAAGGTTCCCAAATCGAAGAAATCCGTAGACCGTTTATTAGAAAAAAATAATTTGCGGGACCCTGTAGGAATGATTAAACATAGAGAACCATGACGAAATTAATTTTGAAAATCAAAACTAGTGTAAAAGGGTGTAAAACAAAGGTTATAAAATCATAAATACTAAAATTATCCCAAGATTGAAGTATCATGGTTTTTGGTGAACTGAAGACTTTCTCTGAATGTTTACAGCATATCACACCTTAGTAGGTTCGTAAACAATAAATTTAAATTATTTTATAGCCTGTTTAATAAGCTTTCCAAAACTACCTTACTTTAAACTCTGAGTAATCTAGAACATAAGTTACAGCTGTTTTAGTACCGGGTAATACGAGGATTAACATGCAATTTTAAATTTTAAAGCCTTTTACTGAAGAATGACATTTTTGTATACTTTGGATCACGGTAACAGTGATTACTCTTAAACTACTTAAAATATTCTGATGCTTTTTGTTTTATTTCACTCTTTATAATATAACGCATGTTATCTTCTACAATCTAAGAAAAATATTTGAATTAAGGTATTTTTTAAAGTGTGTAAACCTGGTTTAAGCGGTTTTTTTCATGAATTTTTACTTTTTTCGATTTCAAGTTCCTGTATTTCTTTTCTATTTTAAAAATTTCAGATTTTTTGTAGATAGTGACACAGATTAGTGTCTTAGGCTCAAAATCCTGCAAAAATTCTATTTGTACCTATAAAAGAACATTCTCAGGAGTTGTTGGCGCGAGTTGAAATTTTAGCCTTATTTTCATTGAAATTTCTCAATATTTTAAAAAATAATTTTTTAAAAATTCTTTTTTGAATGATTTTCATTGTTTTAGAACATTAGCTCTCAGAAAATAGCAAATAAATAATTATTTAGTTAATATTTTTAAAAAAGGCCTCCCAACCCAGTCAGTTGCCTTAAGATCTCGAAAAGATTTTTCTCCGAAAAAAAAGCACCACGAGATAACAAGATCAAATCGTAACAGCCTTTGCACATTCAATAGATTTGACTTCATTTCCAAATCCCATGAAAAATTCCGCTCTATGCGTTTCCCACTTTTCACTAAAACAAAAAAGAGAAAAAAGGAAAAAAACAACTGAGGACCGTCTCCAGTCGTCAAAAGACAAGCTTTCAAACCAACCAAGCATGCTCCTTCGATTCCATTAAAAGTACTCTCCATCTTACAACTAAACTTCGCAAAATGGAATTTCTTTTTATGCCCTCTTTCCATTTAGCTCCTTTAGTTATTTTAAGACGACTGTGAAAATATCGGGACACAAAGGAGAAGAAAGGAGAAGTAATAACAGAAAGATGTAACGGAAAAATAATTTTTCCGTTCCTCTCTTCCATAATAAAACTCAAAAAATAATCTACTTCTGTCACATTACCTCCGTTGCTATTGATAGATACGAGGAGACGCTCCAGGCAAATACTTCGATTCCTCGGAATACTTTAATCTTCTTCTTTCTTTTTCTTCTTCTCTCCTTTTGTCTCCTACGCTTTGGGTGAGATCGAGAATGCAATTCCTATCGGTTTCCTTGCAACGGTTACAGTTAACTCAGTTTCAACTTCCTTAACGATACGGCAGAAAGTAAGTTAATGCTTTTGAAAATAGCGTCGAAGAGAAACATTTGGGAGCTGTGTTTAAAACTTTTCTTGTGTAGGAAGTTGTTTTTTTTATTTTGATTAAAGATTAATACTTTATTTAGTTCGTTTAAAACTTGTTTTGAAACTTTTTGTGCTTTGAAATGAACGAAATTATACCGACTTGCCACCAAAGTGTTATTTAGCTTTAAAAAAAATTGCAAAATTTGAAGAGTTATTTGCCCATCTACTTAAAAACATGTTAAATAAAGAAATAAAAATTTACATTCCTTCTCCCTACTATCTCCTAATTTATTATTAATATTTATACTTTTTTATAAAAACTAGGGAGCTACCGCCCCCTGCTCGCTATCGCTCACCAACCCCCGTAAACTGCTGACGCAGGACCTTTTGGAATTGCTTCGCAATTCCCACAAATTCCAACTCGCAGATCTTAATACACTTTATAAAACGATTAAGCAATTCACAGAAAAAACGTCAACCAACTTTCCAAAATACTTCACCAAATCCCCTCAATTAATAAATCTCCCTTAAAAGTTTAAATAAGATATTAACTCAAACTTATCAAAAATTTAAACGAAATATTTTTAAAAATATTCATCTTAATTGTTTTTAATCTATGATTATAAAAATAACTAATTCAAATTGTTTATCAATATCCGGACCAAACAAAAACCATTATTTTAAAGTAACTCATTAGTATAACATACCTAGTGTTTATCATTCATATTTTTTGTTTAAACCCAGACTTGTTAAACAATACCGTTTAAGCAATTGAAAATAATAAGAGACAAAACATCACTCTATGTTTACAATTAACCTTTTAAACGCCGCAATTCAAATTTCGAATTAAAGGTTCTGATTTTTGGCTTAAATGGCTTGTTTTATCATTACTAAAACCATTCTAGTCATTTTTTGTCGGAAAAAAATCCTATGTATGATTTTGAGGATGTTCCCATTTGGGAACATCGGCGTTTGGGGTGAAGTTTTTAGGGGGATTTCCAAAAGGCACATATTTTACAATTAATTCAAATAAAATGCTTGAAATATGTTTCTACTCAATAATTATGAACATTTTTATGATTGGGGATGGTTTTTTCATCTTATTATCCATACTTGGACCATTAAGTAACATTTTTATAGATTTTCATAAGAAAAAATTGACATGTTTATTACATTCGAGAAGCTTTTCCGTAAATTTTTCTTGCACTATGGGTAATATTTTGGTATAAAAATACATAAGAGTGTTCCCATGCTCTTCAAAGCAAAACAGTTACGTGTCTGTGAGAAAAATTAGTTTTAAATACGGTTCTATAGGGATATCTAGCATAAAATTCACTAATTGCATTCAAATCTAATTAGCTTTCAAAAGTGATAATCATAATTATCTCCATTGATTCATGAAACCCGTGTTTCGCATGGAGGATTCCAAACTGAACCATATATATCTTACATCCAACTTACGTTAGAAGAGTGTTTTTAGGTGTACGCAATTTTCCTTATTTTCAAAATCCTTTGATTTTATTCCTAAAATTTTTTTGTAAAAAAAGTACTTGCACAAAAATATATACGCAAATCCTCAGAAGCACTCAAAATATGCTCTTTGCATATCCCCTAATGATAATTACTGAAAATTAATCGATTGGGGAGTTAGAAAAATATATAAGTGTAAGAATCTGCTATGAAGATTTGGAATTTTTTTCTCCATAAATCAGAAGAAAAATAAAAATCACATATTTTTGAATTTAAAACACCATTCTTAACCTGTTTTAATCCTTTGAGACAAAAAAACTTCAAAAATTAAAGAAAATAGGAAATAACTTGAATTTTTGCATGTTATGAAAATCCCCTCAAATACTATACCCCAAACGCCGATGTTCCCATTTGGGAACATATACGTTGTTTTGGTAATTACTCCCCAAAATTAGAATGTAAAGCTATTCTGTCAAGCCAAATATGAAGATGTGTACTTAAGCTACCAAAACACAGCAAAATTATTTAAAACTAAATTTATTTAAAATTTTCACAAGTTGGAACTTGTGTAACTTTTGGAAGAGCCAAAAATCTCTAATTTTGATGTAAATTCTACAAAAAGGATTAAATTCCACGTGAAAAACTTTTACATGTAAAATAACTTCATATCTTTGAGTTGCTTTCTACCAAGTATCGAATTCCTGCATGAAAAATTAAGTGGTGAAAAAATTCCTTAAAATTATGTTCCCATTTGGGAACATCGGCAGGTAAAAGGTTAATTCCGATAAAATCAGACTGAAAATTATAAATATTGGACAAAAAGTTTTGATATTTTAGTATGAAAAGGCGTACGTGTAAGTTTTTAGAATATGTTTTTATCAATCTTTTAGTGATATTTCATCAAGAAAGTACTTTTTTAAATGGTGAAAAAACGTGTTTCATCTAAAAATATAGCGTCAATCGGTCGTTGTGATTGGATGCATAATAATTTGATTGACAGTACTTGCTTTGTAACTGCGACCTTATCCGTTATCTAAAAAAATGGAAATATTTTAAAATTGAGAATTTTTTTGAAAAATCGAAGGGCCAACTCGGAAATCCGGAAAGAATCCGGACACTTTGATACCATGTATGTGTCATTTGGTTCTGTAATTAAAAAGCCTTTCTCTGGAAACCGTTCACCAAAAACTTTTTTTAGAATAGAGAGATAAAGACTCTTGCAAGCTAGTGTAAGATATCGATGCTGTATTGGCCTTAACGGGAAAACTTAAATAATTTTTAATTTTTCGTATTTAAATTGCAATTTAAATAGTTGCTAAAATAGAAGTTAAAAAAGAAGTAAAAATGACTGCAAAAAGGAGAGAAAGCCCAAAAATAAGATAAAAACTCATGAAGTAAAAAAATACCTTTATATACATATTTCGTTTCCTTGAAACAAAAAATGCCATTTATCATATAGTGCATGCATTGTTTTTTTTCTTCAAATATAATGATTCAATGGCAGCCATTTCGGACGCTATCTTGGTTTATAAAAAATGCTCAATATTTGCAAAGTGATATCAATCGGTTCTAAAATCTACACTCTAAGTTCTTGACAGAAACCATTATAAAATTCTATCCATATGCCAGAACACACTTTTCGAGCAGTCATGCCCGTCCCAAAATATATTCAGTTTCGTGAGAAAAACATAAAACATTTGTCTAAGCTAAGTATATTTTTAACTCAAGACTCATCAAAACTTAACCTCCAGACTCATTACTATTAATTAAAAGAGATTAAAAAAGATTAACATTTCTTATTAATTAATTCTTTTTTGAAAAGGAAATATGTTGCAAATTTCATAACAGCAACTATATTAGCAAAAAAATATCTTGTGCAATTGATGATAAAACGGTTAAAACAACGTAATTTATTTGCACAATAAGTTAAAAGTTACAAGTTTTAACTTATTTTCGATAAGTTATAAGTTATAACTTATTTTGCAAATAAATTACGTTGTTTTAACCGTTTTAGCAACTATTTTTTTTTAGCAAATTTATTTCTTATACAGTACTAATATCAATATCTCTTTTGGCTCCCCCAACAGCTTTACTCAATTTTAATCATTTTCTTTAAAATTACTAATACTAATGAAAGCTGTCTGTAGAGTGGAGACTAATAAAAAATCCTTTTGTAAGGATTTTCTTGCTTCTCCCTTTCTTATTTTTGAAGAAAGCTCAAGAAACTCTACCTTCTACTAGCCAATCTGGAAAATCTGAAAGTGCAATAAATAAAATTTCTTCTCATAGTTCCTTTGTACAAGGGGCTAATAGCTATAATTTTTTCATTTGCTTATTCATTATCTTCCTTTTTTATTCAGGTTTAATTGTTTTACTGGGTCCAGAATTAGCTCTACATTGCTGGCATTGGGATTTTCATAATTGAGAATCACATCCTAAATCTAATACCTCAACAAGTTTCATACGAATCATTTCAATACGAAAATTTAAAATTATTACAATAGAAAACGTCACGCACTGGTTATATAAAATTAACTTTATTGAATTTCTATTTAATCTGCAGCTTTGCAACCAATTACTTTTAGTGAAAATTACAGAAAAATCAAAAGCAATGTAATCTCTACTTTTTATGCGAATTATTCACGAGAATAAAGATTAATATTTAGAAAATAAACAACAGAATATATAGTTGAATCCTGAAAAATATGTTTTGAAGCTGGAAACCGTTGTCTTTAAAATCATTCTTTCCTGGGAAAAGAAGTTTATTCTTTGAAATCACAAAATTAAAACAGTTTACTATTATTTATAAAAACTAGATTATTGTGCTTACCTCAAACCTTATTAACTAACAAAGTAGTACATGAACATACCACATATCTTAATTAACACCTAAACGAAAATTTGTAAGTGTAACTAAATTATTTTAAATTACGTTATATAATAAGCAGGGTTTGTGAAACCAAATTAACAAAACAAAGAAATTTAAAATCTTCCCTAAATTTATGTTTGTTACGTTTAAAAAATCCCAAATTGGTCATAACTTTTCAGCAACATTTTTACGATCAGTAAAAATAATTACTACTTCCCGATTAATAATATATTTCAAAGTATTATTAAATGTCAGTAACGACATTCATGAGTATATTAACGGGGAGTTACAAGGGGCATTTCTCTCTCTAGATTTTTGAGAAAATTCAGTTTCATAAGGGAACATCACGTTTTCAACTTAGTCAGGGATAGAGATTGCCCCCCGCAATATGTTCCTCCTTAATTATCCCATGGTAACATTTCATAATGTATCTTAATGTTATAGTAAGGATGGTTGACCATAACCGGGTACCAGCTGTTTTAAGTAAATTTAAACCGAAAATATAGGTGAGCATCATCAAAGATACCTACTTAGAAGATTTGAGGTTTGACTGTTGGCAACTGGGGCTTATGGTCCGTTTCTGGCCTCTCATCTTTTTTAAGTACATGTCTTGTAGTGTTTCAGAAGTAAGTCCAGGTTTTGTCTTCATCAATTTCTTCCACTTATTGGATGTGAGCACCTGAATATCATGCTCCATTATGAATTTCTTAGCTAAATCTTTCAACTGTTGGTCCTTATTGGAATCGGCTGCAATCAAGACTTCACATGCATTCATGACATTAATATTGGTCTTCAAATAGGACAGCGTGAGAGACTTAAGCTCTTCGTCATCAGTGTGCCATTTTTTATACTGTCTTATAATTTCTGTAACGTCTAGAAGAACCTAATGGATAAATTTTACAAATTATTAAGTATTTTAGTTATATAAACGATTATAAGAACTCTCTCTAAAATTTTGAATGCATGAAAGCCTACTTTAAAATCTTATTGGCAAAATACTATTATATACCCAAAATTTCCATCATACCCTATAATGATGTCAGAGCGTGCAGGCGATTATGAACACATATTTTTGAATTAAATGTTTAATATTATTTTATTTTAGTAATCTAGTATGCATATTTTATTTGGGTGTCTCAAAAAAAACTTTTTTTCGAAAAACCTTGCTCCCCAGGACTTTTCCCATTCCTTTTGGTCCCAAAAGATAGTGTATAAAGTTTTAGCCCCCTAAGTTAACTCTAGGGTTTGCCTGTAGAGCCCCAAAGTTTGAAAAAAGTGGAGAAAAAAATGACCAATTTTCAGAATTTTTAAAAATAATATATTAAGATAGATACTGCGATAAAACTGGTTCAAATGTGTTTTTAGGAATTATTTAGATGGATGACATTTATTTATGTGTTTTAACTGTATCCTATAGCCCCTATAATTCAAGATGAAAAGTACTACTTTGGGACGTAGCACTCACCAAAGTTTATAATGCACTACCGGCGGACGAAATGAATGAAATCCTAATTTCTTCGAAGGAACTCCCTCAA
Organism: Tetragnatha versicolor; assembly: GCA_024610705.1. Classification (NCBI taxonomy): domain Eukaryota; kingdom Metazoa; phylum Arthropoda; class Arachnida; order Araneae; family Tetragnathidae; genus Tetragnatha; species Tetragnatha versicolor. The sequence continues at coordinate 30,236,169 of JANDEH010000002.1, read as the reverse complement.
ATAATATCCTTTGGTACTAAATTAATAATATAAACTATAAAAGCCAGTGAAATAACAATAATGAGGCCTTCCACTGAGCTTTTAATGTAAAGCTTTTAATGTGAGCTTTTCTTTAAAATTTCTCGTTTCCAGCTGATTAAATCCAAAAAATTTATACTAAAAAAGGGCGTTGTTGTATTTTTTTAGATTCCAAACTTTGAAATCTTTATCGGGGTTTCATTTTTAATAAGTGGAATTAAATTTTAAACAGCACAGATCGGAAATACATAGATATTTCTTATAACAGGTTTTCTGATATATTTCTTATATCTTTAAGTTAGGAAAAGTACTTCTTTTTAACGTATTTTGGGAAAATTTTGATTAAAAACTTCTTTCTTAAACATTTCAACTAAGATTAACAAGTATTGAACTATTTTCCTAACTTTGAAAAAAGAAAATCAAATTTCACTTCTGGTATAGGAAATATTCACATCCTTTCATATCTGTACGGATTAAAATTAAGTTACACTTATAAAAAATGAAAACCCTAAAGGTTTCAAAGTTTGGTATCTAAAAAAGTACAACAACCCCCTTTTTAGTATAAATTTTGGCTTTGATCAGCTGGAAATGAGAAATTTTGAAGAACACTTTTTACTTTAAAAGCTCAGTGGAAGGCCTCATTATTGTTATTTCACTTGGCTTTTATAGTTTAATCACATCAATTTAGCACCAAAGGGCATTATTTGAGGGAGTTCCTTCGAAGAAATTAGGATTTAATTCATTTCGTCCACCGGTAGGGCATTATAAGCTTTGGTGAGTGTAACGTCCCTAAGTAGCACTTTTCATTTTTAATTATAAGGGCTATAGGATACAGTTAAAACACATAAATTGGTATAATCCATCTAAATAAGTCCTAAATAACATTTAAATCAGTTTTATCGCAGTATCAAACTTAATATATTATTTTTTAAAATTCTGAAAATTAGTAATTTTTTTCCGTTTTTTTCAAACTTTGAGGCTCTACAGGCAAACCCTAGAGTTAACGTAGGGGGCTAAAACTTATAACACCATCTTTTGGGACCAAAAGGAATAGGAAAAGCCCTGGGGAGCAAGGTTTTTTGAAAAAAGGTTTTTTTTGAGATACCCTAATATTTTATGTATCTGTTGTAGGAAAATGTATATGTATTCATACTTTCAAGAAAACTTTTTAGTTCATAATTCAAATAAATTACCTGTATTTGAGTAGTTAGTTATTCGATATGGCATTGGCACATTAAAGGAAATATTACCCGCAGATTTCATTGAAATGGTAATCGATATTCTCTTAACATAAGGACTTGAAATCAAAATTTGAATATGCTATGAAACATTTATAATATAATTTTGTGGATAGAATCATATGCATATAGAAGCTTATTCTTCAAAATGCATCCAAAATAAAGCCTGAATGTTTATTTTAATCATTCTCTAAAATCATAAAATGTCTGATGTGCTCTAATTTATGGCACAGGTATTTGAACCTTTTAATTTAAAGCAATTTAAGTAGAAAAAATTTTTAAATATGGTATTAGGATTCAAACGGTTTAAATACACAGGAAAGCAATTAATATTTAACATGTATGTGTTATGGATACATTTATGGCACGTATATTAGGGTGTCTCAAAAAGTGCGTTTTTTTGGAAAAGTTTGAAAAGTGATCGGGCCGTTAGCTAAAAAGTTTCCTTTTGGTGTTAGAAGGTCAGTTGCAAAATTAAAACTAATTCTGTTCACTCTAACTATTGCCTCAACGAGAGCGAAATCTATACTGAGAGGCAAGCAACCTCTACTACTAAAACACTTACGCATCGCAATGACCTTGAAAAACTGTCACTGTTGACCGAATTTTCAACTTAAAACATCAAACTTAGCAAATAAAAAAGATTTAGATTTCATGGGAATACCCCAAAACCAGAGGTTAACATTCCAATAATGGCATTAAGATCCAAACGAAACGTTGAAAAAGTAATAAAAACAACTTCTGAAAGAAAACACTTAATTAGACATCTACTGCAATGATAGATAAAATTCTTTTTTCTACGGTATCCTATTTTATTCGTATCTTGAATGTAAACATTCCATAACACCAGGGGAAAGTAGGAGTGGGTTGCTTCTCTGCGAGAGTGAGACATTTGGGTGTTTCAAAAGTCTATGGGGAATTCTTTCTGTCAAATTTCCCAGATGCCCCCCTCTCAAGTTGTTACTAATACTAAAACATTATTACCTGCAAATTTTCAGGTCTCTAGGAAAATTTTTGACCCCCGCGCTTCAAAAGTAGGTTTCCCATGTTAAAGTATAGGGAAAATATTGAAAATATCGTCATTTTTGGTTCTTTTCAATTTTATGAGCCTGAACGCTGTCAATATCGAATTAAATCCCATACATCATCTTTGGGACATCATTGTCTCAAGATCCTATTGGAAAAACATTCAATAGAACCTACTGGGGGACGTTCCATGGGGGTTAAAAGTGCGCTTTGACCGAAAAAAGGGAATGCTCGCGCCGGCGCTTGAGGCGGGAGCTGGATGAATACCTCACATAGCACATAGGGTTTTACTTCCCAAAACTGAGATACAAGAGTATCAGATGATGCCATCTGAGGTAAAATAGGAAAAATATTCAATAAAACCCACAAGTGAGGCCTTCATCCAGCTCCCGCAGCAAGCACCGGCGAGCATTCTCCTTTTTCGGTCAAAGCGCGCTTTTAACCCCCCATGGAACAACTAAACTTTGAACTTATTTCAAAGATTTGGATTGGATTACCTATAAGTTTCATTTTAAAGTCTCCTACTGAATGGGAAAACTTAGACGAATTCAAGTGGTGCCGAGATTTTTTCAACAACTAGGCGGTCACCAATGATGTCGCAGAGCTTAGGAGTGGCCCTAACTCAAGAGTATTATACCTCCCTAGATTGAAAACTGAAACACAGAGGCAAAATCTCCAACAAACTGTCAATAAATATCGAGCTAAGTTTTCTAAGACAGATAAGACTACTTTAGTTCAAGAATTTTAAAATTATCATGGAGCATAAACATAGAAAGTGTATATTTTAGTGCAATAAAAAACTGTGACATATTAAAGGCATGTATTATATGAATTATTATTACATTATCTCAAAAAAGCATAAAAAAGGTAAGCAAAAGCAAGTAGTTGCGTAATAGGTCTCGTTATGAAGTAAAAGCTAGCGCTGCAGCCTACACCAGGCTTTTCTCGTAACTTCAACCGCTTTGAGGCAATAGTTAGGGTTGTACCACAACTTTAAAAATTTCAGGGAAGTTTATTGGTGCCAAAAGGAAACATTTTGGGACACGGCCCGATAAGATTTCCAAAGTTCGAAAAAATGAGACACCCTAACGTATATCTACTATAAACTCAATTCTACATGGTTTTTAGAACACCACCATTAATGGTCATATTCACGGGTAACTTGGCCAGCGGTTAAACGGGAGTCAAACCTCTGATTGGTGGAAAACTAGTTTTCCTACTTCCTCAATGGCCAATCAGAAGCTTGACTGTCGTTTAACCGCCAGTCAAGTTACCGGTGAAAAAAGTCGTATAACAGAAGGTTCATTTATAAGGAAATCAAAGAAATCACCTACCCCCATCAAATGAAGAACCTTTTGCTTGAGTGGCTCAATCTGGTACTTGTCGGCGGCAAGGTACAGTTTGATGGAGCTTCTGTAGTCAATGTCTTCTATCGTATCTGTGTACAAGAACAACAACATGCGTTTCAGAGTGTCACCACCCAGGTCTGGAAGCGTCATCGTCCCTCTAACAGGTAAACTTGTGCATGCTTCGACCAAAGCTGGTGCCCGGGCTAATAGGATGTTTCTATGAGCAGGAAACTTCTCCTCAGTACGACAACAAATTTCGAAATCGCACCACGATTTACTCTCATACATTTTCTTCAAATCAGACTGTAAGGTGTTGTTCGTTAAGACAGATTCTCCAATCAGACTGTGATCGAGATGAAGCAGCGTATTTGGATTGTACGTTACTTGTTCCGTTATGATTCCAGTAGACACGGTACAAGTGCATTGTAAGGTTAGTGCATTTTCAGAGAGACGATCTTTCCCTAGTAAAAGCCTTGAACGCTCGATGTATTTCGGAAATATTAGTTTCACTTGATCGTTTAAAGCCGCAGCGAAGGTGTGTTCAACCACTCTCTGGTGCTGCATATTGGCTATTGAAATATCAAATTTAACATGAGTTGTTTCATTACTGCCTTCTAAATTAGCTTCTATTTTCACAATGCTCTCCTCGTGAAAGAGTGACAAGACCATTGAAGGTTTGACGTCGGATGGAACATTTTTCGATACCTTTGTGTTGGAATTCAAAGCGGCGAAATCAGGTATTACCCAACTAAAAGATATATTTTCAAAACCTATGACGGTTGATAAGAAGTGCGAAATTTGTTCGCAACTATCTTCATTCCATAGCTTGCACCGAATGATAAGTGGATTAATTTTTGCATGTCTTACTTTAATCTGTGCTTCCCATCTCTCTGTTTTCTTCAGTTCTATTTTGTCTTGATCTGAGCTCGAGTCTTCTGGACCTGAAGAGACTAATTCAAATGTGCAGTTTAAACTACCTTTAGGAGTGTTATCATACGGCCGAACATCCACGGAAACATAGTCTTCATTAATTATCCTGAATTGTTTCAAACTCAACAGCCAGACGGTTGATGAAGAATGAAAGATAGGACTTTTGAGTGAGTTATCACCATTTCTATAATAACTGAAATTTCTTATTTCCCAGTTCACGTTTATATATATTCTATCGGTCATACTTTTTGACATCCGCAACTAAATAAAAAATTTTAAGTCAAATTTACTACAAATAAAAGTAGCTTACTTAAACGTTAAGAATTCTTTAGGTGTAATAGCTTTGTTTCATGCAATACTCTTCAAGTGCGGAGCAGGAGTGCTCGTTTCTGAATATCCTTTCATTCCGAAAGTGATAACACCAAATTGATATCTTTTTTTGAAATTCCATACTCGATAAACTTTACATATTATCTAAAAAATTATCAAACTTAAGCTGGCATGCGTAGTTTTTAACTTAATCAGAAATGTGATTGTTTTATTGACTTTTTTAGAGAGATAAGAACACTTATTATAAAACTACAAATGCAACTTTATAATGTCTCTTTGCGAGGGAATATCCTCGTAACTTAGCTTATTATTCAGTATTAAAATAAAAACACTACCTATAAGGCCCTATTGACAATTCCAGCTGATTTTTTATGCGTTTAGAAAATCATCAAACGCAAAAGATTAAAAAATGGTATGCTGTTTTTGACTGTTATTGTAAAAAATATGACACATAATTTGGTTATTTTAAAGCATTTTTATGATTCTACGCAATTAAACTTTCTACACCCCCACACAAATTATATTTTCTACACACGTATTACATTACTTTTTTAAATGCTGTTTACAAAACAGTATGCTAATTATATAGATTCAATACTACAAAACAAAGGAGTTCAATTTCTTCCTTCTAAATTATAATTATAATCTGATTAATATTTCTTTCTTTGGTCAACTAGTTAAAAATGGATGCCCATAATTGTCTAATGCATCAAATTTTAAAAATAGACTTTACATTTAGGTTAAAATTATTTTCTGTATTGCTTTAATAAAGAAAACAATGTCAATAATGTTTAAAGGTCAATAATGGCTTTTGAAAGAGGAGAATAAAATTAATCTCAATTTACGACCTACGAACAAACAAACAAATTTACAACGTACAGGCACGTGCTACTCTTAAAAAGCGTTTTAACCTGAACTACTGAGCACTTAAGTATATTTTTTAAGAAACTAATTTTTGGTTTTAAAAATGGTAATAGGGTAATGTTAAGAGGTAAGGCAAAAAAGTGAAGTAGAAATTTTTGGTGTAAAAAAATTATTTCGTGCAATAACAAATATGTAAAATGCATTTTGAAAATTTTTTGCAATCCCATAAAATTAAATTTTTTAACCATATGCATAATATTCATTAAAAAGAATGGAATAAGATTAATTAAAAATATTTTACTTAGCCAAAATGTTTTACAAAAAAAAGATTAAAAGCTATAACTATAATTCACATATACAGGGTGTCCCAAGGTCCACAGCCTTTAACTTTTGAACCCCTACCTATAGTCATAAAGGTGGTGTCTAGGTATAGTAAAGGGACAATGCTCTATTATCTTTTCAATGCGAAAACTTCCAACGCCCCTTAGGGTTTATTTTAGGAGTTATAATTTTTATTTTAAATACTAGGGAGCTACCGCCCCCTGCTCGCTATCGCTCGCCAACCCCCTTAAACTGCTGACGCAGGACCTTTTGGAATTGCCTTGCAATTCCCACAAATTCTAACTCGCCGAACTTAATACACTTTACAAAACAATTAAACAATTTACAAAAAAAAACGTCAACCAACTTTCCGAATATACTTCCCCAAATCCCCTCCATGAATAAAGCTCCCTTAAAAGTTTCAATATATATTAACTCAAACTTATCAAAAATTTAAACGAAATGTTTTTAAAAATATTCATCTTAATTATTTTTAATCTATGATTATATAAAAATAACTATTTCTAATTGTTTATCAATATTCGAACCAAACAAAAACCCGTTATTTTAAAATAACTCGTTAGTATAATATGCCTAGTGTTTATCATTCATATTTTTTTAAACCCAGACTTGTTAACCCAGACAATACCGTTTAAGCAATCGAAAATAAAAAGAGACAAAACATCACTCGATGTTTACAATTAATTTCAATAAAATCAGACTAAAAATTATAAATATTGGACAAAAACTGTGAAATTTTAGTATGAAATGGCGTTCATGTAAGTTTTTAGAATATGTTTTTATCAGTATTTGAGTGATATTTCATCAAGAAAGTACTTTTTTTAAAAGGTGAAAAACATGTTTCATCTTAAAATATAGCGTCAATCGGTCGTTGTGATTGGATGCATAATAATTTGAATGACAGTACTTGCTTTGTAACTGCGACCTTATCCGTTATCTTAAAAAATGGAAATATTTTAAAATTGAGAATTTTTTTGAAAAATCGAAGGGCTTACTCGGAAATCCGGAAGGAATCCGGACATTTTGATACCATATATGTGTCATTCGGTTCAGTAATTAAAAAGCCTTTCTCTGGAAACCGTTCACTAAAAACTTTTTTTTAGAATAGAGAGATTTTCAGAAAATTGCTAAATTAGCCAATTATAAAATTGTAGAGCATCATCGATTTATCACGCAAAGACACCTTGTGAAGAGAAATTAAATGACTAAAAGTATTCTTAGATCATACAAATAGAATTTTCTCGTTATCACGTTTTAGGGGTTTTATTCCTGGCATTTTCTGCACAATGTGTCTTTTCGTACTAAATCAATGATGCTCTTTAACTTTGTAATTGACTAAGTTAGCAAATATCTGTAAGTTTTTAAAATAAAATTATAACTCCTAGCACTACCGCTAGGGGCGTTGAAAGTTGTCGCATCGGATAGGGCATGATCACTTTACTATAGATGTATACCCAGACTCCACTTTTGTGACTATATATGTAATTTAAAGGGGAGGAGAGTTATCTTAGGTAACCCTGCATAGTTTGTAAATTATCAAGAACCAGTTGGAAAACGATTAATTATTAGGTTCCTCTTTAACTTCAGCACTAACACTATCTAGTTTAATCCTCTTTAAGCATATGCCCTGAAGTGTTTCTGCAGCCATATCTGGTCGCCTTTTTATCACTTTCTTCCACGGCTTGGATATCAGGACCTGAGCATCATGTTTTGCAATGAAATCTTGGGCCAAAACCTTCAATTCTCGGTCTTTAAAAGGATCGGCAGCGCACAGGATATCACAAGCGTTCACGATATTTATGTTTGTCTTCAGATAGGACATTGTAAGGGACTTCAGCTCTTCGTCTTCGGTTTTGTTCAATTCCAGAATTTCTGAGACATCTGGGGTTACCTGTTGGTTAAAATTGGAATTTTTGTTAGTGGGTATTCCTTGATGTGACGATTTTATTTGTTATATTTTAAATATAGAACTATAATTTAAACACTTAGAAAAGCTTTCATTAATCAAAATTAAACTCTAAAATTTACTAGGATACTTTTTGTGTTTACTGGAGGGTGGTTCGAAAGCTCAAATTCTGCACAGCCAGATTCCTAGCGTAGAGTACGTTGAAAATGATGCCCACAGAAATGTACTTCTAGAACTTATATATTTATAGAAAAATTTGGTGGACGACACATATCTTTCTGTTGCAGTTGCACAAAAAATGGGTTGTTGAGGTGTTGTAAAAAAATTTACCTAAATCCGAAGATAATGTTTGGCATGAAAATTTTATCGTTATTAAAAGATTAAAATTAGAAAAAAAACACGATTTCAAAATGATCTGTGCATTGTGCTGGCCTTTAAAAACAACATACTTTTTAATACTTTCTCCATAAAAACACAAACAACATAATATCAAACAAAGCAGTGTTTTTATAACTCCTTCTCTCTAAAATTTTAATGCTTAGCATTATTCATTCCAACTCTCCATTAAATTTGGCAATCCTTTAAGTAAGAATTTGTAAAATTAATTATAAATAAAAACTAAAAGTAAGAACTTGTACTTCTCTACTTTTCCTCCTAACACCATAACCCCTTTATAAACAATTCAGGCAGGAAAATTCTCAAAATATTAAGAAAATATTGTGTGCGGCAGTTACTTTGTAATGGAAAAGGAATTAGTTGAGAATGTTAGAACCAAATTTCTTACAAGTTATATTTAAAATTTAAAAAGTGGTAAGTTTTTCTCCTCAAGAGTTCGTCTTCAAACGATAATAGCTTTTTCACTGCTGGATATTTATTTTAAGATTTTGAAACTATTTTTATTTTTAAAAAAGAATACGAAAACTTAACAGTTTTTATAAAATCTAAAATTCATTTAACCACCAACTTTTAAATCTCTGAAACATTATTGGTGTTATATCGTGGTTTGTTAGGATATTGACTATTTTTTCAGAAATTTTTATTTATTTTGCCTTTTATATTAAAGATAACAGTGTTTTTTTCCCTCTGACTTCAAGTATTACAGTATAGACTCAAATATTTTATTTTAATAGTAGGGGAGAGTGGGGCACCTTGGGAGACACTCCACTTTTAAGACGCAATTTTATAGTTATGAACTGGTGCTTGTAGGTATGAATGACTCTAAAATCTACTCTTCATCATGATTTTTTAAAATTATTATTTATATTTTATAATCAACAAACAAGGTAAAGAAAATATCAAATCACCTGGGATCTTAGAAGATCCATGTAGGTGAACAAACAGTTTTATAGACCATGGGCCCGTGTCAAAAATTGATGGGTCATTTGAACCACCAGAAGACCTATATAGAATGATATAAGGGCATAAAATAATAAGATTCAGCACTATGCCGTCACTTGTAAGCAGTCCAACTGAGTGGAGTTGAGAATTCAAAAGCACAGCTAGAGTGAGTATTTTGTCATAAATCAGGTAAAGTAAAAATATCTAGTAAATTTAAAAGTCTAGTGAACGAGTTTACTAGAAAAGGAGGGGGTTGCAACCCTCGATTTTTCCCCTTGTCGCATGATTTTTTGTACGGCGTGGCGGAATTATGGATTAGAAGAGGCATTGAAACTGTATGATACCGATGCCGTACATGATCAAATGACCAAATTTACCCTTAAAATCGCCGGAAAATCAAAAATAAATTTCCGACTTTGTGGACCACTACTTTTGTACGGCACTGCGCGTTTTCTCATTATTTTTCATGGATCTATTGATGGTAAAAATGCCAAAATATACTCACTCAGCTGTGCTAGAGTGAGTATATTTTTTATCATTCTATATAGGTTTTCTGGGGGATCAAATGACCCATCAATTTTTTAAACGGGCCAAAGGTCTATTAGCAGTTAGTTACAATTATTACACAAGGAATTACAATAAAAATTAAAACATGAATAAAATAAAAGTGAACATTACATGAAAACAAAACGAGAAAAACATAAATACAATATCAATCAGGAAATTAGTAGTGGCAAACAGGGTGTCATAAATTATGGGTTTACTAAAAAGTGTGTTTAAAAAAAAATCCACGTGAATGATATTTTAAAGTGTTTATAACATACTGCTTTACGTAACACAGCACTAAAAGTCTACTTATAATCTGCCAATTTAAAAAATAAAGAAATAAAGTTATTTTACTTGTTTTTACATATTTACTTATGTAAATGGCTGACATGGGGTATAGGACAAGTTAAACTTAATTGGTGTTTTTAAAGGACTTATGTATGTTACTTCAAATTGTTTTGAAACTTTAAATTGTAATTTGTGTTTGTTAGTGGGAATCTAGATATTTAGTCAGTTGTTGTATAAACTTTTGTACATATTTTGTTGCTTTGAAAAATGGTTTAATAGTTTTTTATTTTAGGTGTTTCAGAGGAATTAAGAGGAATTTTTGTGTATATCAAATGAATTACATTTTATTCCACGCAACATACTAAAAATAAACTAATATTTTTATAAATACTAATTTTATAATACTAATATATATAATACTGCAATTTTATAACACTAATTTTTTATAAGAAATACATATAAAATAAATAAAAAAAGTTTATGTTATAACTAGGATTAAAATTAAAACGCTTCATAAAAAAATTAACTTTTAAAACTGCAATTAAATTTTGTTCTTCTAGAAATATATTTTCTCTGATAATATGAAATTTAAAAAATTATAATAATTAATAGCCGAAGATATATTTGCTTAAAAATAGAAATAAAATAATGGGTAATATCTAAATTCACTAACCTGCATCAAATTCAGACACTTTTGCCTGAGAGAATTAATCTGGTACTTATCGGCAGCAAGGTACAGTTTAATAGCGCTTTTATAATCCATGTCTTCTACTGTATCTGTGTACAAGAACAGGAGCATTTGGTTCAATGTACCTACTTCTAGGTCTGGAAGATTGACAGTTTCTTTGTCCCTTGGACTAGTGTCTGTCCCAACCAAGGACTTAAAAGCTGGTGCTCGGGCAACTAGGATGCTTCTGTGAACAGGAAACCTATCACCAGAACGGCAGCAAATTTCAAAATCGCACCACGATCTATCCTCATACATTTTCTTCAAATCAGACTGCAATGTGTTGTTCAATAAGATGGATTCTCCAGAGAAGTTTTGACTCAGGCTACGCAGGTGACTCGGATTGTACGTAACTTGCTCCGATACGATTCCGGACGATACGATACATACGCATTGTAAGGTCAATGCGTTCTCAGGAAGGCAAAACTTCATTGACGCCAACAGCGTTGATCGGGAGATATAATCTGGGAAAATTGGTGCCACTTGCTTAATGGAAGCCGTGGGGAACGTGTGTTCCACCACCCGCTGGTACGTCATGTTTTCAGATTTTAAGGAAACATCGAACTTCACGTGAGTTCTTTTATTGTTGTCTTCCAGACTCGCTTCTATTTTGACGATGTCTTGCTCGTGAAAGAGGGAAAGAGCCATCAACGGTTGAATGGCTGACGGTACACTCTTGTGGACCTTAGTTTTGGGAAACAAGGAGACGAAGTCAGAAATAACCCAGTTGAAAGACACCTTCTCAAAACCTATGACGGTGGATATGAAATGTGAAATTTGATCGATTTTATTACCTTGGTTCCATACCTTGCATCGGATCGTCAAAGAGTCATTGATCAGAAACGATTCCTTCCATTGATTTATGTTTCCTTTTCCTTTTAGTAATGCTTTTGAGCACAAGTATCCACTTCCTTTCAAATCAATATTTACTTCTTCCGTTTTTACTTTCTCTGGACCAGAAGAAACCAACTCCAACACACAGTTTAGTGTCAGTGGAGGATCACCGTTGACCCTGCTTAAATAAACTGTAAGGCTGTCTTCTTCAATAGATCTTAAAGTCTGTAGCCTCAGGATCCAAAAATTTGAGCAAGATTTGAAGACGGGACTTGTAACTGTAAAGTCATTTTGGAGCCAATAGCAGCTGAAGTTTTTGATCTCCCAAGCCACATTCATCGTTACATTCGTTCGTACATTTCTTTCAGCCATTTCACATAGATTTCGCTGCCGATGTTTACGTCCTTTCAGCTATCTGCATCGCAGACGCAGTATTTTCCTCAAACCGTTTTCGATAGCTCTCAGAAAGCCACCCTTTTTTTTATCAGGGAAGTTGCTATAGTGATTCCACTTGAGCTTGTTTCGTTTTGCGAAGATAAAATTTAATCACCTACGTTATCAAAGCTATGTTGCCCCACCTTTCGTTATTCATAAAAACTTTTGAATGTTTCAGTGAAAAGCTGAGAGATATGAGACCTCAAAGCACATTGCGAAAGATATATTTCAGAGAAAACGGAAGATTAAAATGCAAACACTACTTTTCAAGTAAAAATACCATCAAAACAACAATTTAAATCATCATTTTAAAACAACATTATCACGATTCTTCTCTGAAGATTATTAGCTCATTAGTCGGGCAGCTGAAGTTCACTAAAAATAAACGAGATCGAACTTGTTAGTTCTTTTATTAGTGCAGGCATCTTGCTCGTAATTGTCCTTTCTTCTTCTAGTCCCGGTGGAAAATGAAGCTAATAATGAAATATCTCTTCAGTGTCTTCATTAAATAAAGATTCTGATGAAGATGAATGGTGACAGAGTTTCGCGTCGCGCAGTGTCACTTCTTGTTTGACAACGCCTTTGATGAATGGTTTGTATTTAAAGTGGTCTGTTTATCTGGTTTGTGACATGTGAGGAGAGTATCTTGGTCAATTCACGTTTGTTTGATCAATTGAGTTAATTTGTTCAGAGATGTCTTGAAATAGATTACAAGTTATTGAAAACGGTCTGTATTGCTTTCCTTTTCAATGCCATTTTATACAATGGAATAGATAAACGGGCAAGTTTGAATTTGAATAATTAAGTGCCATATATTGCAAAGCAGACTATTGTACCCTATTTTGTAGTCCCTAAAAAACTTGGTAAGAATAGTTTTAACTTTATTAATTAATTTATCATAAATTGGTATGATTTATGCATTTTATTTATTTTTTACAGATTCCAATGTAGTTCCTGCTGCAAAAATATATAATAACACTAAGAAAAGATCAACGGAATTCATAATAACTCTCATATACACTGTAGTTACCTATTAAACTATTGATATTCAAGTATCATTAAGTAACATGGAAAAAGTAATAAACAAATAATTAAATTACCTATAATCTATTCAAGACCCTAAACCATACAGCTGTTATTTGGTTCATGGAAATTGAAAGACGACTTGATGGAAAGTCAACACTTTAAGAGTTAGAAAAAAGATTTTAAATCAACCCTTTTTATATCACACCTAACATTGTACATTCAGTATATGTAATCCAGATAGGAGCTGGGGTGCTTGCTCCATGTAACAATAAATAATATGCCTCTAACGGTGCATGCTCTTCAATCTATATTTTATGGACGAAGCTGTTCCGTCCATTGAAATTAGTATATGAAGAGACTATTACATACGTGATGGTTTTAATTGAATAAGCTAATTTAATAATTTTACAGTCACCACTCAAATAATTATAAAATTTTAATACTGTCTTTTAATTAATGAAGTAAACCAATTAGTGCCGGAACGGATAGCACGGTCGGTTAATGCACTGGCCTCCCGATTTGAAGGTTCACCGTTCGATTCTGATATTTTTTTTCAAATAGTGAAGTATCAACTTCAAATTAGTTAAAAGAATAAAACAGTTGCAGGAACGGGTGGCTTGGTGTGTTTATTCATCAGTATTCCATCCCAAAGGCCCCCATATCTAATCTGATCCTCTCACTGGGTATAATACTCGGACATATATTCTGATCGGCATTTATAAATTTAGCATGCATTATTCAAGGGATGTCTTATTGTTCATTTCTCTAAATTCAACTGTAACTGTATCAGTTAATTTCTCTGTAAAATTTATACCATTTTTCAAAATAAATTATGCTTATTTGGTATACTCCATCTATCCCTTCTGTCTTTAACGGAAACTTTTTTTTAATCCGCGCCATCTCCATCAATCGTATTGTACAAGAAACAGTTCCACATCCAACGAAAGCTTAAAAACCCTAAATGTGTGGTACACAAGAAATATTAATAACACCACCAGATTAGTTCTCCAAACCCCGGAGAGTGCAGTCATGGGATCTTACTACTACAGAAAGCTGACCAATCAGCTCTCGGAGTTGTTCTGCCCGCTGACCCTGACTCCGGCCGATAGATCATTGTCTCCTTCCGAAAGTTGGTCCTCCATCCATCATGTTTTTATTAGGAGGAAGATGTTGCAGGGCTATGTCCACTCTGAAAGAGAGAGGGAGACTGAATCAACTAATGGAATGCAGGGAGTTATAGAGTGGACATCTCGAGATTGATCTGACCACTTGTTTTCTGGAGGCCAACTCCTTACAAGAAGGGTACATTGATTTTGGAACAGTGTTACTACCTAGAAGGAGATTTTTTCTTCTATCCGAAATATTGCTGGTAATAGTGGTGTGATTAATTATTGAAAAATGTTTCATTTTGAAGTGTTGTATTCCTTTCAAATATAGTTAAAATCGAGTTTTTGAAATTGCACTCGGAGAAATAGCAGTTTCAAAGAGTAAATCCATGTTTTCATTTTGATGCGAAACTTTTTCTTCATATCTGACAATCCTACGATTTCAATTTTGTAATAAGACATATTCAACTCAGTTTCAAACAATTCAGTACTCAAATAATACTTACTTTTAATTTATATTTAAAAATTTTAACTGTCAGGAAGCACTATAATTTTCTCATTTTTATGGCTAAGACTCTCCATGTTGCGACGTCACATATAATTTACAAGTCGACTTGTCTCCTCTATAGACTCATTTCACTAAATCCATAAAAAAAAATTTTTCGACACTAACGTTACAAGAAAAGCATTACGTTATTTCTGTTAGCTTAAGATATTTATTCAAATCACAGTACTTCCAAGGTTTATTGTCTGACTGTTAAGTAGAAAACTAGCTTTCGTATATCTTATTTGGTAGCCTTCTTATCTTGTTTAGGTGCTTGACAAGTGAAAAATAAGCCAGCTATATAAAATAATCTATTAATTTTTGAAATATAAAGAAAATAATTGTATTATTACTTGTGTGTAAATACAATAAAAAGTATTAAATTTTATGAAAAAGTATGAATGTTTCCAACCAAATATATATTTGCAATATAGTTTTACTTTAAAATGCCATACATACGCTTTATACACTACACCACACTACTTTGAATCGCAAATTATCTTCTACCTTATTTTGCAAAACTGTTTTTATTTTAAAAAATACCATACATGTTTTTTTCATACTTAAAACCTTCAACTTTTGCTAACCTTTTGAATCGAGTTTAATTTTGCTTAAAATTCTTAACAAATATCAATAAAATGCAGATCAAAGCAACTAAAAAAAACTGATGGAGATATTTTTACATTCATTGCCGTAAAAAAACCTTAACTCTCATCAATTTACATTTTATCGACAAAGTAGCTCGTTACTTTCTTTAAAAGCTGGCATTAAAATAACACCCAAAGATGTAAAAAACCTTTAAATGGACGGCCCTGAAAAAAACTATCACCAACACTTTACAAAATGGACGAGAAAATAAAAATGAAAAACTATATCCCAAAAAAATATCACTTAACATCTTTTCATCACTTAATATAAGACAAAATACCCTACGACACTTCATACAGTGTTTGAAAAACAAACAAACGTTCTACTAAAAGTTCCACACTGTCCCTTCTTTTCAACTGATTGAGTTACGCAGTTCTTTTTCCAAGTGGAAATTTCTTTTCACTTTAATGATAAATAATTACTCCTCTTTCTCTCGTAGGCCGCTCAAACGACGCTAATAATAATAAAATAAAGTGGCGAATGGATTGAAATATATTCTTGTAAATGTATTTTTCTTCATTTGTTCGATTATTCTACTTTTAAAGAAAAGTTAGCGGGCGATTTTTCATTATTAATCCGGAAGTGGCAACACTCTCGAAATGAGTTGGAGTTGAGTTGAGTTGCAGTGTCTTAAAAAGCTGCTTATTTTGTTATTTTTGGTTGAGTCGGGAGAAAGTTCGAGAGTTGGCTGGATTCATAACTCTTAATTTATTTTCGACTGAGTATCCGTAAATTACGCTTTAAGTGCCGTGTCCAAAAGAGAGAAGAGACTTTATGATCAAAAGAGAATTTTTAATGCATATCAAATACGGTGTCGTTGCATTACTACGATCGATAACCATTCTTATGGAATGGAAGGGGTTTTTTGTGCACTTTTTCGTTCGAATGTAAAAAAAATATTGTACGTGTAAAGGAAAATTTTATTTAATAACGACTACTATTTTAAAGTATGGAAGAATAAAAGCTTTCTGCTGCGTATTGTGTAGTTAATGTTTGGCTTCACAAATGTTACTTGGATAAAACATGTTTTTGTATATTTTAAGTTAGTCGTATTCTGTATTCTGGGAACTGCAGTATACTTAGAATTAGTAACATCAAATATTTATAGGGTGTTCTGAGCTGAAATATTATTTTACAATTTTTTAGTGTAATGGATTGAACTAATTGTTTTGTGATCCAGTAAAACTGGCAATTAATGTAATTTTTTCATTCTTTTATAACTAAACAATTAAATTATGAAAATAAATTCAAAATAACAGCATAAGTTTAAAAAAGGTATTCATGAGAAACATATTGAAATTTTAGGTAGTTCTAAAAAAATCATGAAGTAAAAACGAGTTGTTCAAGTTCCAAAACTTGACTGTCCTTATCAAATTACCTTCACTATATATGCATTATTCCATGTTTAATGCATAAGCAAATGTCTGTCAGAATACTCCGAGTGTGTACTGTATTTCTGAATACTGTCTCTCCAGTTATCTCTGAGTATAAGCTTTATCACATCAGCAATTTGCATAGTAGTGCAGCCCGAGACATGTAATAGCCATTAGTATAATCCTAACAATTTCCCAGAATATAACGGTCTATAGAATCTACTGATTTTAAAGGGATGTTTATAAACTAATCATTACCGCATGGAAAAATTACTGTGTTACTTAAAGATACATATACGTATTGGATAATCCTATACAGCGAAACATCTGTGAACGTAAAAAGTGCACTATGTCCGAGGTTTAATCTTAAACTTCCTGTATTTTTTATTTAGGTGAACCATTACCTTTCTCTTGAAAGAATAAAAATAGGAATAGGGTCAAGCGAACAGTAACTATAATTTTCATATTTTCAAAGGTCACAGTGTTTCATCTTAATTAAAAAAATAAACTTAAAGTTCAACATCGATTGTATTATGCTAGTCTGTTTTATCATCTTTCACGAGGACTCTTGCAGCTTTCTGTATCAGCCTGCTTTCAGCTTTTCTAACAGCGTTAAATCCTTGGTCAAAGAAAGATTCCGCCAATCAGAGTCAGTGAAAAGCTAATTTTTTCTTTCTTTAGCTGCTGGTTAACCGCTACGCTGATGACTGGGAATGAAATCACTTCAGAAAGTCACCACTTCCAAAATTTTGAAAAAGATTACAAATTTAGATTATAATGACAAAGAAAGATTCCACAACTCCCCGAACAGGCGAAAAGCTGATATTCCTTTCTTGAGCTACTGACTGGTTAACTGCGTCGCTAAAGGATGTGAATATGGATGTTAGTGTTCTAGGAAAGAAGAATAGGCAGGAAAATCAGAAACCCCATTCATTTCTAAATAGGTTTAGGATCTACTGAATAAGCTATAACTTATTTGAAATGGAAATCCAAGCAAATGACCATTATTTCTCTCAATAGCAACCTAATAGTGTTTACCTCTAACAATGTACATTTCCAAATGACATCACATGTATTTGCATCAACGTTTCCACCACAAACGCACGCTCGCCATCTTTCACGGCAACCGAGAACCCTCACATCGTTGCCCACTCACGTCCCCAAACACTGAAGAAAAAAAACTCCCTCTTTCTACCCCCTTGCTTATTCACCTCGATCAAACAACGACATCATCTCACCCAATAATAAATCGACGCAATTAAACGCACTGTTTGAATTGTCCCTTCTTCAAACTCGATTTTTTTCTCTGCTGAACTGAAGTTTGCCGACATCTTCATCACGTGGGTGGGGACCCCCCACTCCCCTGACATCCGGCCCCACTCAGTCAAAATCACAGGTGCAATTAACCCCTAGGGATGGGTGAAGAAGACTGTCTTGGGTGTCCGGCTATGGGTTGTAGTCCTTTCCATCCTTTGCCGCCCGAAATGAAGGATGTCTCTATGGGAATCTGGGCCGGTTGGTACTGAGTAGGAGGAAGTGTTGGGCGGGGGACCCGTGTGTTGCTATTGTGTTTGCTTTGACACTTTGATGTGAGGGGGTGGGTTTGATGGGTGCGATGAGTAAGCCCGAGGTAAGTGAATTTCATTTTGCGTGTGTGAGGGTCAATTTCAAATGGAAAATTTTCATTAGTACTTTTCTGAAAATTTTGTGTATTTCTTTCAGATTTCTTTTTGGGGGAACGTTTCATTAACCTTTATCTGGAAGGTCCCCTCTTATTCTTGCTGTTCTCGTGGTAGGGAATTTTCTATTAATTTTTTTTCATGCTGGATTGGGTCATTCGTTGGCTATGTCAAACGGATTGTAGAGCTTCCAAGCTTATTGAGAGCTCAAGTTGTGATTTCGAAAATTTCAAGCCGTTTTAAGGCTGAAAAACACTTTGGTTTAGTTTAGGGTTTTGATTTTAAACCCTTCATGCCCGCAAATAAAAAAAAGTCATAAAAAGAATTGTTAGAGTTATTTGAAGGAGTATTTTACCCCAATTTAGCAAAGGCGTGTAATTTTAAATAACTATAACTGATAACTGATGTTAATAACTGATGTTGATGGAGACAAAGTCTTTTTGGAGGCAGTCCTCCCACCTCAGTCTAGGTCTGCCTCTTCTTCTGGCTCCTGATGGCTTTGCCAGAAAGATTTTCTTTGTGGTTCGATTGTTATCCATTCTAATAATGTGTCCAGCCCATTTCATGCGCTGTATATTTTGGTACCTGAGAATGTCCGGCTCTCTGAATAGCCCATAAAGTTCAGAGTTAGTTCTCCTCATCCAAACTCCGTTATCGCAAAACCCCCCAAAGATATAAACTGCTTACTTAGATCAATACTTGTTATGATCTTAAACTATTTCACAAAGAAATTTATGGTGATATTGAAATAAAATCAATTAAACCTCCTCGGAAGTTAATAGGCATACATGTGGTAAATATAATAAAGATGAGATTAAATTATCAAAATGAATTCGATTTACCAAAAGATCATAAAAACTAATCTAATACAAGAGAAAAGATGTTCGCGAGCATTATAAGTATAACACAGATTATTAAATTATTCAACCCGAACATGTCCTCTTGGGCGTAACCAAATTCTTAATTGATAAAAATACTAAAGCATGACCACAAAAGGAGGTTTTTACATAGTATCTCTTAATTTATTCAAATAAAGAACCATTTCCTGATTGTTCTTTGTAACACGAGAACTAGGGATATTAACAATTTACTTGGTATCGCTTACAACTGTTAGCCAAGACAAAATGCAAAGGCCATAGTTCATTTATATCGTTAGAGTAAAAAGTATTGCGGATAGTTTTATTACAATTAATTGTATTTTAGTTATTACACCCCTCAATAATGAAAAAATGTAATTACATTTTTTTCACCAAAAAAGTTTTCACCATTCAATCAGCTTTAGAGCTTCTGATTTGTTGTTCAAAGGGCATATTATCTAAAAAAGACAAATCAAACGGATGATTCTGCAGCATTACAATACAAAAATATAACTCCAAATAAAAAATGAATAAAATTATATTAAAAAATAACAAATGTAAAAGTTATTGAATTTATGAAGACATTTTTTCTGTCACTATGAGCTTTCAGGATAAGTTTAACCTGAAATTCTCTGCATCTCATAAAAATAAAATAATGTATATTTTTCTTTCTTTTAAATAAAATAATGAATTAAATAAAATCTTTAGTTCATCAAGCTGAAGATGAATATAAAGTGTTTACATGAAAATTTCCTAAATATTTGTATGTATATGAACATTTCTCAATTCAAAACTATGTTACCCTTATTCCAAGAAAATAAATTTGCAACTAAATATTTCACAAGTAAAAAAAATCCCAAAAATACACTATGCTTATTAGTAGTAACAATCTTCATGAAGTTTTATTAAGAAATTTGGATAATAATTAGTTCATAAACTACAAGACAATTCATGTTTCCAAAAATTAATTCTTAAACTTTTTATAACAATTCCCCATATCCCTCTCATTCCATCTTACCCTTTATTTAGATCACTAAAGCAGTAACCCTTCTCCTCAAATCGTTACTGACTTGGAATTATTCTGAGTAACTCGTCTGAAAACTATTAACCAACGTTCCGGATCCATGTCTTTTACAGGACAAGACTTGGGTCGTGAACTGACTGTGCTGCGTATATTTAAGTGACATTGAATCAAATCTACATCGATTTGAATTACGTATCTGCGGGGGTTTGGAACTGGAAAGGACTTAACTTTGTCTGAAGTTTAAAGTGAAGCTTAGGTCCTTCAGAGACTGCTGTAGAATGCATTAGACTTCTGAAAATTTGTTAAAACAATATTAAGAATTGATTTTACAGTTAACATAAGTAAATCGTCAAATTCAGTGTACTGCACATTATAAAAAATTCTTGATTTCTGTAGTATACTTTGAGAAATTTTATGTGTTAAATGAGAGAAACTTTCTGTTTGGTAGTTTAGGAAGCTTCAGAGTTCTTTTAGATTTGTTACAGGATGCATACTTAAAAGCAATCAATAGAAATATTACTAATTTTATTGACTCGAATGGCATTGTGACGGCACCAGCAATCATACTACACAATGTGTAATACGCATCTAGCCAAAAGGAGATTATTCTAGACTAGCCAAAAGGTTTCGTTATAACTAAAGCCCTGGATACTCTACCTTAAGTAGCGACATCACGCTCAATCGGCCGCCATTATGGGGAGTCTCACTACAAGTCTGGATAGTCTTGCTTATCGTGACAAGTAGTGAGTTTTCCCCATAATGGCGGCCGATTGAGCTTGATGTCGCTACTTAAGGTAGAGTATCCAGGGCTTTAGTTATAACTAAACGATCACGAAAACTTTAGACCTGTCCATACTCTTTCTTTTAAAAATATTTTTCTTCTAAGGCGATTTCATTAAATCTAAATTCTTTTTTGAAGAAGAATTCACGGAAAAAGCATGTTTACTGCACAACTGGCTTCCATGCCAAATCGACCAAATAAAATTAATCGTCGTGCCTTTAGGTCAAGGATTTTTTTCAAAAGTTTTCTTAAGATATTTATCAATGGGATATATCACCACGATTTTTTCAGAATTATTTCTCAAAAAGGAGCCCACGAAAAATTTCTAAAAATTGGAAATTTTCCTCCATTTTTTTATTGATGAGTTACAAAAAGTGATGTTTCTCAACTAAATTTCAAGCAAATGAGCTGATTCTGGAGCCAAATTAAAGATTCCACTCTACTCTTTGTAGTAAATATAAAAATCCTCAATTATTTAATTATTATAATAATTTTTTTCGAAAAATCTCTATTTTCAGGAAAAATTTAATAACTCCGAGTTATCTTAAAACATACACTTCAAAATTTTGCCCAAGAACCATCTTGACATACAGGGTGTTTCAAAATTGCGTTGCACGGCTTTTATTCGGAACCAGCGCCTCCTAGGGTCATGGAAGTAAGGTCTAACCCTAGGTAAGTGACCCTTAAAAATCCATTGAGATTACTTACAGCGCCCCTATTGGCGAAATTAAATAGTTAAAAAAGTTAATTTAAAAACTAAAGGAGATAGAGCAAAAACCTCAGTGAGAGTATTGTTGCCAACGTCCAGAAGAACTCATTGAAAAAAATTTGATAAAATTATCTTGAATATTCGCGGAGATATTAGCATGTGAAAATAGCACTTTTTCGGGGGGTCTAAAAGTAAAAAGTTCGCATATTTGCAAATTTTTTTGATTTTTTGATCAAATTTTGTGTTCTTTCAACTAAAAAAACACAAAACTACACAAAAACACTGAAAAATTTGCAAATATGCGAACTTTTTACTTTTTGACCCCCGAAAAAGTGCTATTTTCACATGCTAATATCTCCGCGAATATTCAAGATATTTTGATCAAATTTTTTTCAATGAGTTCTTCTGGACGTTGGCAACAACACTTTCACTTAGGTTTTTGCTCTATTTCCTTTAGTTTTTAAATTAATTTTTTTAACTTTTTAATTTCGCCGCTAGGGGCGCTGTAAATTATCTCAATGGATTTTCCAGGGTCACTTACCTAGGGGTAGACCTTACTTCCATGACCCTAGGAGGCGTAGGTTTCGAATAAAACCCGTGCAACGCAATTTTGAAACACCCTGTATACTTTGCATAGTATAAAAATTGGGATGGTGTTTTGGGTTAGTGAAAAATAAGTATATTTTTTTTCTAAAGTGCGTTAATTGGTCAATGCAGCTTTGTAACTTTCTTCAAAATGTTATTAAAATGCAAAAACTAATTTTTCACAAGAAAAATTTACCTCAGCATGTATTTTAAACAGTAAAATATGAAAAAATGTTTTCTTACAACATTCAATAAGTGGTCTATGTATCTTTGTGACTGTTATTAAAAGACCAGTATAATGGGAAACTCACATTTAAAACACAAGTAAGTTGCCTATATTTAGTTTTTATTTTGAATAGTAAAAAAGGGAGTTTTAGGTATTGAAAAATAAAAGAATTTGAAGTTTCTACTTTATAATATGATTTCCAAAATTAACTTCCTTTTTATTAATAACTTTTAAAATAAGTATTTGCCCCTTTAGACTTCGCCGTGAAGATTTTTATGTGTTTTGATGGAAATATTTATAGCTATAAAGATGGATTAAGTATACACTTAATTTGCACCAAAAGGACATAATTAAGTAAAGCAATAATATTAAGTTCATTAAATATGTATTTATTGTTTACATATGAGGGCTAAAGTTTATGTTTCGTATTATTAGGAAATTCTGCAGACTTTTTCAAAGCTGCCTTGACCACTTTACGAATTTTAGAAAAAAATTATATATTTTTCATTAACCCAAAACACCATACCAGAAACACCACTTTTTGTAACTCATCAATCAAAAAATGGCGGAAAATGTCCAATTTTCAGAAATTTTTCTGGGGTCCCTTTCAGAGTGAAAATTCTGAAAAAATTATGGTGGTATTTTTCATTAGTATTTGTAGAAAAATCTATCCATAAAACATTTTGAAAAAAATCCATGACCTGAGAGCACATGCCATTGGTCGAGTTTGTCTGGAATGAGCCATAGACGAATTTTTAACTATTCATTAGTTTATAAACCTTTGAGCACATTTTTACGCAAACTTATATATAGTGTATGTATTAAGAAGGGTATTTTAGTTCATCACAGTAAAAAAAAGAAAATATGCAAATATGTAGATCTACTTGTACTTGACAATCATTATTAACCCCCTCTTTGAATAAATTACACTGTTCTACAAATTTGACCTTCAAAATTTTTTCCTTGATGAAAATAGTCAATTCTTATAGATTTTGGGTCGCTGAATACGAAAATCACCATTAAAATTCTCAATTGCCTCAGGATTTTCGGGGAACAGCCCCTCCCCCTTTTTACGTTTTTCGACGACCTTATAACTTTAAACTAGATTTTCAGGGTCAAAAAGCATTATTTTAGTCTTCAAATTGCTCCCCAGTTAACAAGAAATGTTCAAATTAATAAAATATGATAAATTTATAACGAATGGATAGGGTTAAGGGGTAATTACCCCCCTAAAAATACAAAAAAATAGCTAAAAATTATAGAGGTTTCTATACGCTATTTTTTCCTCTTATTTTTTACGCAAATCCCGTTTGAAGGGTCCTAACCCTTCTCCAAGGACCCAAATTTGATGACAACATGCAGCAATAATTTTTACTAAAAGCGGTTGAGGTGTTAGCCTCCCAGAAGTCCCCGCGGAAGAGTTCGGAAGACTTCCAGAATCGCGAAGGTGCTCGCGAGTTCAGGAATTAATATCGATGATTTTGAAAAGATTACAAATGATGTTTTTCTTATATTTTGGGTGTATCCTAAGTAGAAACTCTTCAGTTCTTTAAAAACTGACCGGTTTTCGGGAGTGAGGATTCCATGTTTCAAGATGTTAACAGATGCACGGCTGTGGATAACAATTAGGGGGCATCCCCTTAAAAACTGAGGGTGATGGAGGAAAATGGGTGTCATATTTGAATTCAGCAGATCATTTTACACAAGAATCAGCTGAAATTCAGTAAGTGGCTTCAAATTTTTTTTTGTACAGCACAGTTAAACTCTAAGTGCGGCATTGAACCCTTCCGTGGGTGCTCTGGGGGCGCTCTCACCTCAACCGCTTTTAGCAAAAATCATTGCTGCATATTGCCATCAAATTTGGGTCCTTGGGGAAGGGTTAGGACCCTTCAAACGGGAATTGCGTAAAAAATAGGAGGAAAAAATAGCGTATAAAAACCTCTATAATTTTTAGCTAATTTTTTGCATTCTTAGGGGGTTAACTACCCCTTAAACCTATCCATTTGTTATAAATTTATCATATTTTATTAATTTGAACATTTCTTGTCCCCTGGGGGGCAATTTGAAGATTAAAGCAATGCTTTTTGACCCTGAAAATCGGGTTCAAAGTTATAAAGTCGTTAAAAAACGTGAAAAGGGGGAGGGGCTGTTCCCCGAAAATCCTGAGTCAATTGAGAATTTTAATGGTGATTTTCGTATTCAGCGACCCAAAATCTATAAGAAATGACTATTTTCATCAAGGAAATTTTTTCAGTGTAGAACAGTGTTATGCAATACCATAACAACCAAGCACTACTATATTCTATGATCCTGCTATAGCAGTAGTTTTCAAGCATCACAGTATCAAGATTTACGTTCCTTACACAGCAAAGAAAGACCAACTTCAATAATTCCAAATACAGTCGCAATGCAGATTCCTAGCCAAATCCCTAATTCTCCCCCAGCAACACTAAAGAGCTGAGATTCTTCAAACCTAGGAAGCTGCTCGTATATCTGATACTGAGAGGTAAGTAAAGAAATCCTAACCTTACCAATAGATTGCCGGTAAATCAACTTAAAAAAGTCCTTTTCATCTCTCCACATGTTTTGCAACATTTCCATCATGTCACTATCCGGCGAATCAACTCCCGTGCTCTTTACTAAAATGTGATACAGTGTAGGAAACGACGGCCATATTGCCAAAGACTTCTGGACATTGAATTTAATAGACACACAAGGAAGAGGACACTCGCACTGAGGTCCCCCCGACGACATTCGTAAGTCAACGTCATCCAAACAGCAGATGTCTGTGTCGTCAGTCAGATTGCAATGTTTTCTGGAGTCGCTAATCAGACTCGGGTCAACACAATTGCAATACGAAAAGTTGATGTCTTGTATGCATCTCCTTACGCACTGGTCTTGACTTTCAGCTCCAGAATAGGGATAGTTCCTACATCGGTCTCTGTAAGGGGGTGGCAATCGTTTGGTGACTGTAGGACTGACGGAAAGGTAAGTCTCAAACCCAGGTATAACGTTGATTCCGTTCCTCTCTAGATCCGGCATTTCGCTGGAACCATGGATAACTACTCTGGCTCCGATAGTTGAGGTGTCAGGATGGTAAAAGTTACTCTCTAAGTTAATGGTTAAAAGTAGCTCTTGCGATAGTCTCTGAGTGTTCTGATAGTTGCCAGTGAAGGTGAAGCAGTTGCCGTAGCGAAGACTCTGGAAAACGGTAAAGTTCTTTTCAGAGCATACGAAGTCATTAAAAGCACATTCTTCAATGAAATTAGAGGGTTGGTGACCGGCTTTGAACCGTTCTTCTTCTGTTGCGGACGTGTACTTCATAAGAAACGACAATTTAGAAAGACTCGAATTACGCAATGAATGCATTCTGGAGCAGGAAACAAGTTCCTTTCTTTCAGATAGCACAAGAGCTGTATCAGATACGTCTGCATCATCATTTAAACCTGGCTCTTCCTCATGGTGATGCTTCTCCATTGTTAAGTATCTGTTTAGGTTGCACAATGTCACGGAAGGATTTATGATAGAGTAGTTATTTTTCACTCCTATGTTCAAAACGATGGGGTAGCTAAAGTACATATTCCAGAAAATGTACACGTGGTAAGCACTAACAGTCACTCCAATTGTTAGTATGATTGTCCAATACAACTTTCTAAGTGGATTTGAAAACTTTCTGACTCTTGGAGTTCTCAATTGATAAGGTTGGGGTATCTTTCTCTTTGGTCGTAAGGTATCTTGTTTAAGGACATCCTTTCTTATAGAATAATATTCCTTTCTTCTGAGAACTTTTGAATTTGACACATAGGCTTTATTATTTCTCTTAATAAATACAGGTTCTTTATGATCCATTATGAAAATTTCGAAAATTCTTTTATGTCGCAGCCTAAATAATTTTGTGAACAGTTAAGTATTAGTGCATTGTGTTTTAGTTGAGATTTGGCAACTGAATCTGACAAGAGCTATTTTAAAACGTTGTTTATGACTTAAAATAGATCGTATATATTGTGCAAAACTGCCCAAGGACTCAGTCGCTCACACCGAGACATATTTTTGAGTGCCCAGCTCTCATCTCATGAGCACTAGAGCTTGGCCTAGTCCCACTAATGGACCCACTACAGGAGACCCTCTATACCGAGATTGGCCGCCACAATTGTTGCCACTTTCGGTGGTGTCTAGACCGTGCACGTATCCATGGACACGAGAAGAAGAAGATATCCTTCTTACTGCCCCTTAATTTGAAACTTTCAAATTAATTATTGATACACAAGAATAAAAGAAAAATTAATGTATGCACGTTTATTCAGTTTTACTCATTTCATATACATGTTATATAGTTTGAAGTTAACAACCACAATTTGAACGCTGAGCTATTATGAAAATGTTGCGACTAGGTTACTAGAGTTTAAGTAGTTTTAAAATAGTTACTGAATAATTTGATTTGAATAAGCAATCACATTACATTTGATCATATTCACTAAAAACAAGCACGAAAATTCTATTAACTCATTTTTGCTTGTTTTTAGTTTGGTCGATCTAAAGGGGTTGTAATGAGTACAGCGCTTCCTATCGGTCTATTTGGTACTATTTTTTCTTACCTACTAAAAGAAAACAAAAATATCTATGCTTCAGGGATACTTAAGGAAATATGAGATAATTTTAACCAGAAGTTCTCTTTTTATAGTCATTAAATATAGTACCTTTAATTATATATAAAAAGCAAGGTGATACATGATGATGGATTACCGAGGTGGTCAGTCATTCCTACTTCAGTATAACCCTCTACTGTCCATGGTAGGAAATATGATCCTCATGTTTTAAATTGTTGCAGCAATAATTGTATCTTCAGGTGGTATAATTTATAGAGTTTAAATTCAGTCCTAAGTTTCAAAACTTATGGTGAGTTAAAAAGCAATATTTTTATTAATTTTAACTGTTAATATATTGATGATTAAAATGAAACAAATATTTTCAAATTAATATTATAATTAAATATAACGAATGCTGTCCCATATGTGCAACAGGCATATTGATTGGAGTACAGTGATAAAAAAAATAGCAACTAAAACACAAATTTGGAAAATAAATATTCTTGTATTCAGATAGCATAAGCAGTTTTACATTACCTTTTTAAATTAGATCATAAAATTTTCTTTAAACACTTAAGAATAAAAAAATTGAAGAATT
The DNA here is from genome assembly GCA_024610705.1 of Tetragnatha versicolor. NCBI lineage: Eukaryota > Metazoa > Arthropoda > Arachnida > Araneae > Tetragnathidae > Tetragnatha > Tetragnatha versicolor. Next base: position 30,208,256 of record JANDEH010000002.1, on the reverse strand, counting down.
TAGGAAATTATTATTTTTAACAAATCACCTACTACAGAAATAATATTTAATTTTCATGAAATAATTAGTTAAATAAATTAGACTTTTTGTTTAAAATGCTTCCGAAATTAAAGAGGTTCTAGTTAACTGGTTAGTTTTTGACTGTTATTGTTTGTTATTTCTTAAATTTATTTACATCTTAAAAATATAGTTCTTTGTGAACAGTAAAAAAGTGCTGAGAACTTCATATAAGTGTCAATGTTCTTGATTTGATCTTTGATCATGTGTTCATCAACTGCCTTCCGTATAAAAATTAGCATCCAAATTACCTTAATCATGGAAAATTGAAGATCTGTTCCTAAGTTGTCATCTGTCTCAGGATCCGAAGTATCCGGAAAATATTTGTTTTGAGCTGTTTCATACCTGTTCAGATTGCACAAGGTAACTGACGTATTTAGTAGAGAGTAGTTTCTGTTCACTGCTATATTCAAAACGATGGGATAGCGTAAGTATAAACTCCAGAATATGTACACATGATAAATACTGACAGTCAATCCAGTAATTAGAATGATTATCCAGAACAGCATTCTAATATATTTAGGCAGTCTTTACTTTGAATCGGTAAAATGAAGAAACTTAGATTGCCTTTCTTTAGAATTATAGACTTGAAGGAAATAGACTTGACTTGAATATAGACTTGAGGGAAATCATCGTTTTTCTTAGAATTTTTTTCCAATTTTTCTATTCATGTTCGTATATGTTTTTAAAGTATTTGAATTATTCTTTCTGCGAATAAAGAAAAGTTCTGTGTAAAACTTTTTTAAGCGTCGGTTGAAATAATGCAATGCTTAAAATGCGATTAGCGAATCAAAAGTATACTTTGAAACCTAGATATTAAAAAAAAATGTTGCTCTTCTTTCTAAACATTAAAAAAGTTATTTAAAATATTTTCTCAGTCCATCTTTTTTAGGAACCTTGGTCAACTAATAATTTATAGAAATAGAAGAAAAATTAATTTTTGCTGGTTTATTAATGGAATCCTTTCTCATATAAGTAAAAAGAAACACATTTTACTAATATCCATGCAAATATAGAATTCGAGTCATTATGCAAATGTCTTTACCATATCAGATAGTAATATCAGAGTTAATATAGTTTGGGAAAATAGTAAATGTGTAATTTAATTCGTCTGTAGCCAGAGAGATTAAATTAACATAAATAGTATTTCAAAGATAGTAATTTTTCTCTAAAAACTATTATTATTGTCCAATTTCAGTACTTAAAATGAAATTTTATTACATCATGAAAAAGAAGATAAAATGTGTATGTTCCGCAAAACTACTTAAGCTCACATAAGGTTTTATGATGCAAGTGAAATTGGTTAATTAAATGAAGCAGAACCTTCATTTAAATTGGTATAGGTTATAGTCTTTAGAGCTTAAATAGTCATTGTGGGATCACAATTATGCCTAAATTGGATACATTTTCAGTGCTTGATTTGAGCAGGAACATTTTAAGATTAGTTTCTGATAATTGCTTATTTTTCAATGACAGCACATAAGATATATGCTTGACTATGCCAACAAATTTATCATACTTTAATATGACAGTTCACGGAATAATTTCCAAAATAAAGTAAAAAAATGACTATATACAAGAAATCATTTTACAGAAACTTCCATTTTTTGAAGGGTGGAAAGACATAAAAAAGCTTGCAATGAAAAAAGTGTTAAAATGCAACCTGTTTAACAATAAGGTACAATATAACAATTTTCTGTATAAGAAGAATAATTCATTACCAAGGGCATTAATTTAAGAGGGGTTTTGATTAAGTTCTGAAATGGTGCAAAACTGTCTTGATATCAAGTTATTGCTTTTCACAATAATAAATCAATTCTAAAAGCTTCAAATTAAAAAAAACCTGCGGTATATATCCCTGACAGATTCTCTGAACTTTCACACCCGGATATCCAACGTTCTTTTTTCTCTTTATGGCAGGCGAAATCAAGATAATCCAATTAACTTTTTAAAACCTTTTCGATTAGTAAGTTTTTATATACATGTATCATACACGTGACATTATGTGACCTTTCCTATGCAATGATTTTTTGTGAAATAAGATCTTTATTAGGTTTGTGACAGTTATTCTATCATAGTTTACTTCTCTACTTATTTCCAAAACTTTAAAAAGTTCTTTGACAGTTCAATCAAACTGGGAGTATTCTATAAATGAACCGTACTTTTTACTCATGTTTAAGTGAATGTATTTCGAAATATGGTCTACTTCTATTCGGCGCTACCGTTTGGGCGCGGGGCCGATTCGGTGTGGCCGTTTGGGCGTGGCAAAAATAAAATTAAAGTTAATAGAACTCTTTCACAATCCTTCTAAAAATTAGAAGAAAAACTTTTTGTTTCGTGCCGAAACGGCCGAGCCGAATCCTCCCATTCCGTTCGGAATCTGTGGTAGAATAGGCGTATTATGTGCGTGAGATGACAGATGTATATCTAGCTATCTAGCAAATACAACACTTTTCAGACATAAACTTTTATAGCGTTTGATGTGCTTCTTTAAAGAGGGATATCGATATTTCGGCGTATTAACAAAAAATTATAATAATCCGTAGTTCAAATGAATTTAGATGTAAAAATATTAAAATGTATGTTGATAAGCTTTAAATATTTATTTGAACTTGGCGCTCTAATTACATACCTTGTTAATATACATAATTCCAAAAAATGTTTTCCATTAAAATTATGTAATCTACTAGTTATGATATTCTATTACGAAATTTAAGGGAAAATGTTTAGGTAATATTTTGATACTTGGTGTTTTGCTGTTCACTAAAAATCATTGAATTAAGGCATAGGTATGTTATTGAGGCTGTCTGTAAAAATGAAATTAATGAAATTAATAGATAGGTATAGTTAAATCCCCAAAGCTTCAATCCCAAAGCTTGCACAAACCGCATGAGATAATAGTGTACTATTTTAAAATTAGTATGCATATTTCCACAAAAGTGTCCAATGTCTTAAAGTTTCATTTGTTTGTTGTTTAAGATGTGTAAAAATTTATATGGTTTCTTTCTCAATATAATCACACGTAACTAGCAGGATAATCTATTTACAAGTCCTGCAAAAAAATCCTTCCATCACATTTCTTTTTTTTTTCGTGTTTCTTGAATTGGATTTGTTTTAAAATTCCATCAAAATAATATAATTGGGGAGTATGTTGAGCTTTTCTAATCCAAAACAACATTTACTCCTCATAAAAGCTTTACTGAATCACAATGGTACATCTATAACCAACACCAGTAGAATAGTGTTTATTACTAAAAGAAGGGTAAAACCTAACAACTTCCAGTTTCTCGAAAGATCTCCCCCGACAGAGTTTTCCACTTTGCAGGTGGAATGAAATAAATTAACTCCCTGAAAAAAAGAACAAGAAACACGGACAACCCATCTCCTCGTTCTATTAAACGAACAGAACGGAAAAGCCGCACGTTAACAGTAACGCCGTCGGAACAAACACTCTGAGTTTGAAGCTAAAGGGATGGAATTACAATGCCCTTTTTTTACAGCATTGTAAAGCAGAGTTCTGCTGAAAAGGGAACATTGAGGAGGACATTAAGTGTTTGTCTAGACTGGGTTACGTCTAGTGGTTGAAGATAGAGGGTGAAGAAAGAATGAGAAACAATTACAGAACGTTGTAGTTCTTGACCTAACGAGATTTGTTTTGTAGCTGCAAGGAGTACTTCGTCTGGGGGGTTTATTGTTAACCTATAAAGTTTTGTAAAGGAATATCTTGAAAAACAAATGCTTAGGATCTATGGAACTATATGCTTGGGATCTATGGAACTTTATGCTTGGGATCTATGGAACTATATGCTTGGGATCTATGGAACTATATGCTTGGGATGTATGGAACTATATGCTTGGGTTCTATGGAACTATATGCTTGGGATGTATGGAACTATATGCTTGGGTTCTATGGAACTATATGCTTGGGATCTATGGAACTATATGCTTGGGATCTATGGAACTATATGCTTGGGATCTATGAAACTATATGCTTGGGATGTTAGTACTATATGCTTGGGATCTATGGAACTATATGCTTGGGATCTATGGACTTTTAATATGAAATGAATGAAATGGAACTCGACAAATAAACTCTTAGATAGTTCAAAAAAGGTATTCTTTATTTTTTAGAACAAGGGTATTCAGCGAAATGATACCGATTAGTAGAATTTCCGTTCATAAAATTAAGAAAAACATAACTTGAAAATTTTAACAAACTTTGAAGCTGGCAAAACATGGAATTATAATATTTATTCTTTAAATTAAATAACCAATCTCTTATTTGTGTTCTTTCTGTATTTTATTCTTTTAAATATATATATTATACATTATGAAAACTCAAGAAAATATTTAAATTCTCACAAAAAGGACTTAAACATTACATCACGTTTTCACCCAAATTGTGTTTTTGGAATGGAATAAGACACTTTTCTTAACTTAATCTATGAGCAAGCTTTTTCTCATTATAACACTATTATTTAACACAATATTATATTTCTTTTCTCGTCACGGCTGTAATCAATCTCTGACATTTCCTCTTTCAACTGTGGTTATAAAAGTGTTTTTACAAAGGTTTTTTTAATCTTATCTTTTTTAACTAAGAAAAAATTCCAACTACTTTGTGTTGTTAGAAAAAGCACATTTTGAGAAACAAGGAATAATTTATAATTAATTATGTGTGCCGTTGGTTTTATAAGTTGCAGTACAAGCTAGATAGTTTTCAAAAATATTCGTTTTAGATATTGTTTTAGATCTTTTATACATTATGTTTGATATAATATTGACGCAAATTTAAATAATTCTATAGTGAAGAAAAATATTTTTATACCTTTAATTAATATTTTATATTAATTTTTCAGTGAAATTACAAATTCGGCTGTTTCAAAAAGGATACAAGTCCAATGGCAATATCGTGTAAGTTTGCTCTTTCTTTTTCTCAAATCTGATGTTACATTACAAATAAATTAAATTAACTTTGAATTACGAAAATATAATTCCATATTAAATTTTTTTTAAGTCCAATGAGTATTGAGTATGGTAAATAACCCTATGTTCAAAGAAAGTATTTATTTTCATTTAATGCTATGATGATTAAATATCAAGGATGAGAGAGAATGAACTTTCGATGCCTTATCAATTTTAAAACTCATTAGACTTTTTATACACCTTCCTATTTCTGATACTACTTATTAATTAATTTCTTTTTAAATAAGAACCATGTCAATGTTGTGCGATTTTCTTGATTATTTTATGTGTTGGAATTCAAATTAAAACAGATGGAAAATATGTATCTTAAATAATAATCCAATGTATAACGGCAACCGAAAAAATTCCACTTTTAACTTCTTCGGAAAAAACGGAATCATTTAAAATTTTTAATTTCTCACAAAAAAGTCCGAAAAAAGTTCAACTATCCAAGTTAACTTTATGTAATTAGTTATTAAAAATAAAAAAGTTCTTTATAACATTAAAATCGTTATTGAAAATGAGCGGAGAAGAAAAATTGAGTTAACAGATCGTCTGTGACTGTGAGCTCTCATTGGCTATGGAGTGCTCAATTCTAAACGAATGTACTAACAACGTCGTAAAATCAAAAATACTTAATATTTACGAAAATTATGACTCAAAAACACAATAAATGCATAGATTTAACAAACTAATTATGTATTCAAAATAGTCTAATTTAACTCATCATTCGGATGATTCCAGTGGAAACTACTCCATCTTTTGCACCCTGCTTACTTCTCCATTGCCAAGAAACGTTGGAGTCTGGTATTGTTTTCATTTTCGACCTTTAATTCGCAACACGGCTAATCCTTCCAATCTTACCAAATCAATTCAAACATAATTTAAGCTACAAAATTCTAAGAAATATTCTTCTACAAAGCATCGTATCCCTCCACTCTTTTAACTACCCATTCCAACGGGGCCAGGAAATCGAGAGCCAGCTTTATCTCCAGGTAGGTGAAGGATCGCTCCATTGTGAGCGTTCATTATCTCGGGCTCATTTTTCACCACCCTCCCTCCCTTCCCCTCCCATTAAAGTCGGGGACTCCTTTAATAAAGACAAATTTATGAAAGTCCGCTAGCGAACGACACCTGTTTGCCGGACGGGCCTCTAGAAGTTCCCAAGGGAGGGGTGGAAGGTTTAGGGGAAAGATGAGAAGGAGGGTGGGGTGAGATTTATTCTTTGAGATTAAACTTGATTGGAGAAAGATAGGGATTGAAATTTTAACTATTGATATCAATAGCCAATCAACAGTTAAAACACTGACTCAGGGCCATATGCAACTCCGTTTTACGACGATTTGGTTGACGGTTGAAGCAGGTCGAATCCTACTTCCAAACAACTCACCTATCGTTTTCTTAAGTCATTTGCCCAGCTTGCCGCTGATAGGTTGGAATAAATAAATGGAGCTACGTCATCGGGCATTTCAACCAATCAGAGCAAAACGTCAGAGGATGAAACGGCCGACGCCTGCTCCTGACCTGACGTCACCGTTGTACGGTGGATGACGGTGAAATACGGTTCCTTAGAACGTAACGAAACGGAGTTGCATCCGGCCCTCAGACATCATCTCTTTTGGGAGAAAATGTGGCTAGTTAGACAATGTTTATAAAAGTCTACCCCTAACCCGTTTGCTTTGTTTCCATCACAATAATATTGGTAAATGTAGGTTTATTATTAAAATCGAGATGACTATGGAAATCTTATCCAGTCACGCAATTTATTCATTGATAGATTACAGTAAACCTCAAATAAACATAATCGCAAGAACTTATGAAACTTACGAAATTGAAATTAATAGCTCTTTGCATAATACAGTAAAAGCTCTTATAAAAACCCCCTACTGCTTAGCCAACGATAGTAAAAGGGTAACGTGATTTTTTGCTGCAGTATTTTTTATTTTAAAATATACTGTTTTTTATATATAGAGATAGAGTCTAAATTAATTTACTCCCTCTAACTAAGGTTAGAGGGAGTAAATGTACCTTCCTCTTTCAATCAACTGCCCCTCAGCTTCTTCCTTTCTCCCGTCCGAGTCTGTCAAAATCACGTGATTCTTTTACTATCGTTTGGTTAAGCAGTACTTCAGCTTTTAAAAGAGTCCGCTTGACGAGAATCCCCAGTGGTCACCAAGTGGACACTGTTTGTCATCAATAAATACTTGACATTTGTTTTTTTAGTACAATACTGTTAAAGGTCCCGCTAAATATCATCAAGTTTTTATGAACGCCATATATTCAAATATCGACAAATTATTCTGATTTTTATTGATAAACTGAACAGTCATTGATCTAACTAAACATTTTAATATATATGTGTTTGAAATTATTAAGCAATATTTCTACTTTTTGGTGACCAAAAGAGCATCGCAGTATTTAGAGGGACCTTTAACCGAATTGAACCGTTTTTTATACAACAGATAGGTAAAATTGTACCAGTTTGGCTACCATTAAGGATTTTCGGTAAAGGTAACTTTTACAAAAGCTGAGATGGCCTGTCTTTATAAGAGCTTCTTCTGTATTGTGGTAAATTGTTTACTTTTAGATTTTCACATAATTTAAGTTCTATCACGAAACTATCTCTCTATAAAAATTCAATGATAAAACATGAAGTAAAATTCTCTATTTCATGCCAATACTTTTTTCATTATATTATTGTGCATAATAATTTATGAACAAGTAATAATTTCTAATTTTTTTCTACACTACACCTGACGTGCTATAAAATTGCGTTGCTATACATCTACCTTTTACTTACATCTCCACCCCAACACAGTCTCCATCTTAAACTTCCCTCCACGGGTCATCACACCTCCCCAGAGAGAACTAAAGAAAAACATCTCAGAAACGTGTGATTCCCAACGGATCCTTTCTTATCAATCCCTTACCATCAAACGCAACGAAACTTCAGCTATAAGTGTTCCGTTTCCACCATCCCCAAACAGTGTCCATCCCCTGTTCCTGATGATCTCCGGAAGATCTTCCACCCCCCAAAAGATCGTTTGAGCGCCTGAAAGTCGTTAGAGAACCTCCTCCCCTTTGAAACGGACTGCCTATTACTCTTCGTTTAAGTTGGTGATCATTAACCATTAAAATAACGACCCCTTAAATCAGTTTATTCGCGATTCTTTCTTACCATTGTTGCATTTTTCAAGCCTCGCACTTCCATGGGTCTTGGGGGCAGTGTCCCTTGATTGCAGTTCTTTAAAGGGTTGATTGATGAAAAAGAACTTTTTTGAAAAACACTTTTTTCGTTCCGATTTGCTTGGAGGTGGTCGTTGACTGGAATGATCTTTTCCCAGACTCTGGAAGTTGTCTCATTGTCTGGGCCTTCTTTTCCTAGAGGGAGAAAGAGGGCTATTTCTTCTTATCGCCGATGACTTCCCATCGTTTATCACCAGTTCCTGATGCCTTGATGTTGTTTCTTCTGCGTGTTTTATATAATAACCTCGTTAGCCCGGGCAGTTTTATTCCCTGTCTTTATTCGGTGTTTCCCTGAGGTCTTCCGAAACTCATCTTTCCAGAACAAATGTCTCGAACAGTTGCTCCGTAACTACGCTTTTCTCTTCTTCTTCTTCTGGAAGATCAGTCTTGCAGCATTTTCTTCGTTTTCCCTGAGAGATGTCATAAGTGAATGATTAATAGGTGAAGGACGGGTTAGGGGAATCACAGATATTAAAGAATCCGAGGTTTATAGTTACTATAGATGGTATTATAAGTCACATATTGCAACTATTATCTAATTTATGTTACTATCTTAACGATAGTAGAATTGATAGTAAATACTTTATATTCTGCTTAATAGTGTATAATAATTTAAACCATTCGATTTCAAACAACTGCAGTTGAAAATTATAATTGTATACAAAGTTTTGACCTTAATTGCCTTTATGGACCAATGCAAATGTTTAAATTTAATGCTTTAATCAATTACTGAAACATTAAAAGAATTTCAGTTATGAAAATTCCATTAAATTAAAACTTCTAAATCATGACCTCTTTAAAGCATTCATTATAGTTTAATACTTTTAAAATGCTAAAATTTCTTATTAATTTAGTGACATTCAAATAGGCTTTAAAAATGATAACTTGTTTCATAAAAGATACTTTCGTTTTTGGTTGTGTCTTATCTTATCTTATAGGTCTTTAGATATCTTTATCTTTGGATCTTATCTTATTAAGAATATTATCTTTGATATGGTATTTAAACTATGACATTTTGATCTATTATGATATAGATTTGAGATAACACGCGTTGGAAATACGAATACTGAAAATTTGATTTTAAAATGCTAAAAATAGTTTTAAGTCAAACAATTGTTTTAAAATTAATTGAAAATCAGTATCAATAGTTAGGCCCAATGTTATTTCCTGTTAAATAGGTTTGTCAAAGCTTAATGAGTATTTTATCTTTACAATTACGTATTAACATTACAACAACTTAAATGGAAGATACATTAGGAATTAGTACCCATAATTAAAATGGCAAACGAAATGACAACAACACTGCACACCCACACAAAGACAAGACAACATTTAGTTTTAAAGGTTTATAGCTTATTCAGAGTTTATGCATCTTATTCGGAACAATAAAATCGCATGAGCCTATTTAGTTTATTTTGTCTTCCGTTTAGTTTTCGAGACAGTAAAACTCCTAAGTGCTGCCGTATGGGTCGTAAAAAGTTTCGTCCCTTTCAGGACACATGCTCAGTGATTCCCCCATAAAACCTCCCTCGCTTTATATGTTGATTATAATGGAGTTATACAGTTGTAGGTCTTTAATTTCATTTAGTTACATCGCTGCATAATTGTTTAAAGTTGTGTGAGTGTTTTCCTTGTTTATGAATGAATTACAGAGGGGGGTACAACTTTATGAATGGATGGCATGTCTGAAAAGAATCATAGAGGGGAGTTAGTTAGCAGCTAAATTAGCTCCAGCAATAGGAAGGAACACGGATACAATATTGGTCAATCATTATTGGTTGGCTATTGTGTTCTTCAATTTATGGATTTTTATGTGCTTCGAATAAAGATGATGTGGAATTTTCACTTTTTGATGTATTAACTTTTTTAGTTGAAGGATGAGCTAAAAAGCGAAGCGTAACGATTAGCGGAAAATTTTATAATTAGTAACTGTACTATTTATAACCTTTTGATTCCATTTATTGCGAAAATTGCTTATTCTTTATCTTAACAATCAATAGGTACCAATAATTTGCGAAATTCTTGCATTACGTCCTAAATTTTATGATTACTAAATATCTAGAGAGACAAACGTAGATGTTTAACTGTTTATTTTCGTGATCCTTAAAATTAGGAAATAAGCTTCAGCTAGATTAATTTGCCTAGCCATTCTGTATTTATGGAAATAAAATACAACATCATATTTATCCCTAAATTTGACATCCATATCTAAAAATCCGCACAGTAAATGAGTAAGTGAAAATTACGTGATTATGAAATAAACTAATTAACTCCCTAATTACTTTCAATTTTAGAAAATATTGTATTTCCACTGTGTAATACATTACATAAATTAAACTGTTATTAATGAGCACGTGTCACGTTTGCCAACTCCTCTGAAAATTTAATTTCATTGATTCTCATATGAAAGATGATGATTACGAAATATGTTTTAAAGAGTAATAAATCAGTTTCATATTATATATTAACTTGCAATTAATTCTGATTCAAATACTTGTATGATTAGGACTTCAGATAAACAATTATCTTGTAAAAGGTGTACTATGTTTAGGAACTAAAATTAGAGAGAGGAAAACAATGGAAATTTTTTTTTTAAATTTAAATAGTTAATATTAAACTTGTAGAATAAAACATGCTTTAAAAAGGGAAGGATATGTTATGTTTTACTACAAATACCAATACAAATTAAGTCGACCAACTACAGGCGTAAGCCCAGCAAGGTTGGTCCAGTAAACAAACAACAAACAAAACAAACAACCAGTACAAACAAAAGGTAATGTGGTAGCTTTGTGAAAGTATTTGTGGGGTTTATATAACTTGCATAAACTAAAATATATTGCTATCAAAAAATATTTCTTCAAATTGGAAAATAAACAAAGAGAGAAAAACTCAATTTTTGTGAGTTCAACCCCCAAAAAAGTCCTCTTATAATTGAATCGTCAGTTTGAAGAAGGGAGTAAGTCCAAAAATTGACAAATTGACTTTTTGTGCTCAAAACAATCTCAAAGCTTTGTTCTACACATGGTTGAAAAGAGGGGGAAATAACTAACCCCTATACGGAGATATTGCCCCTTGAAGTTGTGAAATCGATGCCCACTCATTGTACTATTTTTTAAGTTAGTTTGGAATTAAAGTTAATTTGTCTTTCTTTTTATATTATTTGTGCTGTAAACTAAGTTAAAATAAAAGGTTTATCTTAATTTCATTTTTTTTAAACTTTTTTTATGCTGGGAATGTTTGACTCCATTCATATTCACTCACTCCGTTGATACTGCTTTAATGATTCAGTTTCACTAGAATTTTGAATTTGTTTGTCTTATTTGTTTTATTTAACCTTTTTGTGGTGTAAACTAAGCATAGATATAATTTAAATTTGAATTTAAGGGTTTTTTAAAGATTTTTTCGTCAGAAAAATTTAATAAGGTGGAAGCGTGGAAGAAAGGAATGAATGAGTCCATCAACTTATTTTGACTTTAAAATATTTTTGAATATACTTATATTTGTTTTGATGATTGCTAGGTTTTTTAAATAGGGTTCTGAACTTCCTGTAAAAATTTGGTGGCATATACAATGAAAATTCCATTACTTACAAAGTTTTTTTATTTTCTCAAGACTTGGTTTTTGGACTTATTCCTTCCTCCAACTGACGATTCAATTTTAATCTATTATTTCAATTCAAGCTCATCCCACGCACAATGTCAAACAGAAGAAAAAGAACAAGCAAGAAAAACGACGGCGTCTCGAAAAAAAACTCCTCGAACAAATATAACCGTTCGGCCCCCGAAGCACATAGACGGACCATCGGTTTGTTAAGCCGCGAAACCGTCCAAAGTTTACGACCATCGAAAAGATACGCCGCCTCAAAAACAAACATAAACTTTACTCCCGCCCAGGATCACATAATATCCCCAAAGACCTCGGAAACATTTACACAGATCTCCGAAATGAAAAGGTACAGAGAGGAAAAGTTTTTTTCCCTTACCATTCCGAGACACAGATTCCTTGACTTCATTAGCAAATCCGCATTCCGCTGTTTTGCATAAGGCTTTTAGGGTAATCAAAGCAGTTGGGGTAGAAGCCAGCGCGGTTAAGAGAAATGCTCGCTGTTAGAATCCTGGAATAAGAAGCTGGTTGTTTGTTGTTTTTTAGAGGGAGAAGAAGCTTGGAACGAAGTGGTGTGCTTGGTTGGATGCGAGGAATAAAAGTTGGAACGTTTAAATCTGCAGTTAAGAGGGTCGGGTGGTATTTTTTTATTTCATTTTTGTGCATTTAAATGTATGGCTCGTGTACATCAGCATGCATTTAGAGGATCTATTGCTCATCTTGAATTCATTATAGGTTTTTCTAAGTTGTACGGATGAAATGTTCTGACTGTGATTGCTGTGATGCATTCATATTGTTGAGAAGCTATATTTTTCTATAAAATGGCTGTAACTCTGACTTTTGCGAAAATAAAAGGTTTGAGGGGAAGTACAATTAAGAGTACCGCATTTCCCAGTATTTCCCGTAGATAAATCATTTCATAAAAATTTTACTCTAATGTGATTTTATTATTATATGCTTCTTCATATTTCGGTACTTTTGCAATATTGGAAAGATAAATCAATATCGCAGAAGACCTGTACAATTTAAGTTACATCTTACCAAGGATATTTCTGTATTTGTACATTAGAAAGAAACATGTACGGCATAGGAAGGCAACGCAAGAGAGCGGAGGGAGAACTTTGAGGCGACGCTTGAGAGTTGGAGTTTCCACTTATTCTCCTCTAACCAGAGGTAGTGGTGAAATACTCCCTTTTCAAACGTATGTAATTTCAATTATTTAACGGGTTTGATTTTAAATATCTATATATATATATATATATAATTATCTTACGTGACGCTGAAATTTGGCGGTATTTGTTTTCTCCCGTTGGCAACTGTTGGTTTGTTTTGTTTACTTTCGTATATTCAAAAGCAATCTAAAGGCTCATTCACACTGTTTCACTTTCACTGTTCATTATCGAGGAAACACCCAAAATGAAAGGGTGTGAATGTCGTTTTCATCAAAAGTGAAAATGAACTAGTATAAACTAGTCTTTCACAGGAAGGAATCACTGCGATGAACAATGAAAGTGAAACAGTGTGAATGAGCCTTAAGGATGGATTAAAATAGAGCCAGAAAGTATTATTCCAATCTGTGACGGTTGTAGCTCCAAGCAGGAGTGTTTACAATTGTGTTTACAAAGAAGTTTTAGAGGAGTAATGAAATAATGGGATAAGTAAAATCACCTATATCAACTTTTAAGAATAACATATACATGTTAATAGTACTTATCTGACATATTATACTGCTTATGAGGGTTTTTCTTGGCTAATGCAACAGTATCTATGAATTTTATAAACACTGTATACATATTTTTCATACACTGTATTTAATGTTTCCCTGCTGCATATTGCTATTTATAAAACTATATATTCACCAATAAATTTAGTTGCTAATGAATATCACAGGATTGCGAAGCAATCCTAGGGGAGTTCCATCAGCAGTTCCCGGGGGTTGGCGAGCGATAGCCCCCTAGTAGAACACAACAGTCTAAATTGATTGTTGATAAAATGCTGTGCAATTTAGGTAAATGAAGATTAAAAAAACAACGTTATTACATTTTTTTCATTGACGAAGGGGATCCACGTATCCCCGAAACTTATGTCTATTTCTAACTTTTCATGTGCAAAATAAAAAACGTTGTTTTTAATCTTCATTTAAATTAGTCTAAACTTCGCAATATCTTCAAATTCACTGAATTGAAAAAAATTTCCAAGATATGTGTCGATTATAATGCAGATTATGTCTATTAATACACATTGCAATTGTTACTCTATTTATTTTTCAAATGAACAAATTTTGTTACTTCTCACTCTACATCTCCCAAATGTATGCTTTGAAATTATTTGATCATAAAATATGGCGTTGGTCTTAGTGATTGGATGCATGATAAGTTCTTTGACAGTACTCTTGCTTTGTAACTGCAACTTTATCCGTAATCTAAAAATGGTAATATTTTAAAATTGAGATTTTTTTGGAAATTCTAATGGCTTATTGCATATACTCAAAAGAATCCGAGCAGTTTGATACCAAAAATGTGTTACATGGATCAGTAATTCAAAAAATTTTCTCTGGAAACTGTCCCTTCAAAACTTTTTTTTAGAATAGAGACTAAACGTAAAATTATTAAATTATTCTTTAATTTAACTTTATAAGACATAACCTTTATAAAAATTGTCAAGACTTGTGGAAAAATAGAATCCTTGGCAATTAAAATGGATTTAGTTTTAAGAATATTTAAAAAATGCATAGAATATTCCATTAAAGTATGCTTTATGCTCCGAAAGAAAAATCTTACATATATGGATTTAAAATTCAAGAGTAGTCCTGTTTGTCATTTAAAATGCAAAACCCATGAGATTTTAACATACAAGATATGCATGCACTTATTGTTATGCTGGAAGTTACAAAAAGGCAAGTCTAGTCTGAGTGCATTTTCAAACCCAGACAACACACGAAATACATTTTTTTATCTTGGATTTCTTAACTAAACATGACTTCAAAACATATACTTCCCCTTAGATCTGAACAAAACTAATAATGCTTTTACTATGAACACCTTTCTTTGGACCCTTGCTTAATGTGTTCCTTGTTCCTATACGATTTCCCTTTTAGAATTCAAAATTAAACTAAAATAAAAGACAACAAATAGCACTAAGAACATCCTATGGTATTAAAAGCATTTATTAAAGACGGGAAGTCCCCGACCCGACAGAATATGCAACGCCTGTATATATTAAAAGCTATCGAATGAAGAAACATAACTGTCTCTTAAAAAAGTCTATTCTCAAAATAATGGTCTAATATCCCTATGAGACTCCTTTTGAATTTATTAACTTCGATTTCAGAGCGATATGGAATTTGAGCCCATCGTACTTGGTATTCATAAGAAAATGCTTTATTTGAACGTTTGAAGAGAGCCTAGGGAATTTATCACACTTGTATTGCATTTTTCACAGTAGAGGAAGTGGAAGTGTCAACCCTCTTTGTGAATCTTCTTTGGATTTATATTCTTTAGAAATAAAACAAAATTACTTTCTGACGAAAAGTTTTTTCTTGAAAATAACTGGTGTTTTATTGATCTCACTGAAGGGTTTTCAAGTGCTTTTCCCTTGTGACGAGCACATTCAAAATTTTCATTTCTTACTTTTCTGTTTGATACGATATTTTCTGCATGGCCCAATATTAAAATTTCTTTACTTGAATAGAGATTTTATTTTAAGACTAGATGAGAATGTATACTAGTCGGGGATAAAATTTTCTTCCAGTGTAGATTTAGGGGGTAAACCCTGGAGGCGTTTTCGAAACATTCTCTGATGTCTAAAGAAAGAATGACTTATCCCATACAAACCGAACAATAGAATATATTGTGAAGTTAGATGATGAGTAAATAACGTGCACATTTTCTTTCTATCAACAGTAGGTACATAAGCTGTACTAAAAAGCTGTCTATAAACTGTCTTTTAAAGCATGTTTTTCGCGGAGATTAAACTCGTCTCTATTATATTGTTCTTGCAATTGTAAAACTCAAGTAGCATGAGCATTATACCAAACAATCACATCAATAGGGTTTAGATTTACGCAACAGAGTTCCTTAATTTTATTTCGCATATAGCTATTACAATATTATAAATTCCGGTTTACGCATTAGAAGATTACTCTTTTACAAGGTTCTATTGTGGCTTTTAATTGGTTCCTTAGTCAATAAAGTTCAAGCATCAATACAGTTACACAACAGAGAGGAAAAAAAGCGCATCAGAAACTCATTTAATTTCCATTCTTTAATTTCCGTTGTAGGATAAAACCTATTATCCCACTTTAAAACTTCATATATTTCAGTCTCGAGTCTGGAAGCGAGAATACTTCTAAAAAAACAAACCGTTCGAAAAACAGTACAGTGTATAATTGAAAAGATAAATCCAATTTGTTGATTAAACTCCAGAAATTAGCATAACAAAAGAGCGCGAACGAACTTTTTGCACACAAACGCTACAGTGATAAACATAATTAAAATGAGATTGAGATATTCTTAAAAGTACTCCTTGAAAGACCCAAGAAGATCGATAAGTATCTCACACAGAAAAAACTTTTTTTGCTATTAAAAGAACCCATAAAAACATCATGGTTTGTTTCCAGAACCCTTCGTTTTTTTTCCTGTCTACGTAGAGTAAAAAACCAGAAAGAGATTCCCCACAGGCTTAACGCTACCAATAAAATGATAGACCGTTGAAAGAGCTAAATCATAGAACAAGGCGCTGGGGAATTAGGAGGCAGTTTACGCAGTGTGAAGAAGAGCGAGGGTATCTTATCTGAACCGTGTTTTATTTTCTTCAAAAACGAATTCTTCACACTTGGAAAGAAGCGTTTAACAATGTAATACAATGTACTAGCTATGGAATAGTATGATAAATACTTAGAAAAGATTAGTTGTATTTCTAAATAATGATAGAGTAATTCGTGTCATAGAATGAATAATTGTAAAAAGTGATACTGTTAGGCATCAATATACTTTGGAATTGAATACTTTACTTATTTAACAATGAAAATTCTTATACTGTTTGATACATAAACGTATCAGATTCATAAATCATTCAGTCGGTTTTGTTGTTGTCAATTGACATGAGATCAAATATACTCACTACTGCTAGTTCACAGCTAACTATTGTTATAGGGGCCCCATAAATTACGTTACGTTTGGACTCCTTCTTCCTTTGATTTCGTAAGTTTTTTTTGCTGAACTCCCCCTCAAATTATTGTGTGAGATTTCCTCCATCTTCATGAAATACGTTAACTTATTTGATATGTTGCAGAATTTTTTATACAAATACAAGCTGAAATAAAAAACATGGTCTTGTGACTATCATGACTGAATGATAACTAATTATCTTCTGTTGGCTAATATGCGCATTATGTACGTATTTGTGTGTATAAGTGCATGTAATTTTTCAATGTGCGTTGTTCTTTCGAGATTGGTAAACATGTGCAATATATATAAATTGACCTTAAAATACATAAATCTACTCTAATTGACCTCAAAAATAACTTTAATGCCAACTTATTCATTTTATATACATGTCTTGGTAAACAATCTCTCCCTTTGAGCGTCATATGAAAATACCGTTGAAAGGTCACGAGAAAAACTATATCTAGATAAGAGAATTGATTGGATATCCACAATCCAATACATGCTGCTTCGAAATCCACCAATACCAGGGATTTGGTTTTGATCCCCCATTGTACCCCTAAAAAGTGCTTAATCTTAAAACTTCTCCCAAAAACAACCTTCTTCATCACGGCATCTCCACTACACAACATCCATGTTTAAGACCATTACCTATTATTTCTCAAGATTCCCATGAATAAGGAGGAAAGCATCAAGCAAGGGGTTTTGCGCAGAATGTCTCGCCACCATTAAGTGCGTTTTTAGCATGTGTTGCGCTGCGCAATTTCGGTCCCTTGTGGGCGGGAGTTTCGGTATCGAGTGGTGGGTCATTTGGAGAGAGTAATGGATTGGTATCGTGCTGTGTATCGTAGAGAGGTAGGTATCAGGTCGATGGAGGAGACGTGTTGGAGGTTTTTTGGTTGTTGGGAGTCCAAGTGGTGAATGGAAAATAAGGTAGCGTTGACTAGCTATTTTAATACATCTAGAAGTATGATGTTTCGATGAAGTGTAGTTTAAAAGCATTCTAAAATGGATCACATTATTTACAATGTATGATTTCGATCACAGGATGGTTTTACAGAATTTTAGACTTCTAAATTTCGATGCATTTTAAAATTGTATTAAAATTCAAAAAAATAAACTTAAGTTTTAAAAAATAAAATATTTTTATTATAATTTTAAAAAATACCAACTTAAAACCACTGAGAAATAGTTCCTAAAGACCAAAAATCGAATGCTGTAAACAAAATCTAATATATTAACAACATAAACTTCTATAACATAAACTTCTTAAGTTGAGCCTGACGTCACGGCCGCGCGGAAGAAAATCTGAGTAAACTGCATTCGAGTATAGAAGCTCTTATTGGCTGGCGAAGTTTGAGAGCAAATTGTACTACTACGCGTTACGCCACTTGAAAAAATAATAATACTGAACATTTTATGCAAATTGGGATGAAAAGACGCTTAATATACATCGATTTAAAAAACTAATCATATTTTAAAATTCAATCTCTTGATTTCATTCAAAATTCCGACACCGCACGGGGAACAACTTTCTTTGGTTGCTTTCAGCATATTTCTACAGGCTCAAGTGAAGTTGCAACTGAGTATAATAAAATTTTTTACCGTTGTATTTATATTTTTTGCCTTATTCTTTCTAGTTCCTTTCTGTATTTAAACAAATCTTTCTCACCACACCAAAATTTATCCCCACAACAGACAGTGCAAAATGTATCGAACACAGCACACGAACCGAACACATTCGGCGAAGAGTTTCCACCTCATAAAACACACTTTAGCAATTTAATGAAACAGAGACCTCTAAACATATTCACAGTCGACATTCCCAATCTTATCTACGGTCATTCGCAACAGATAGGAAACCCTCTCTCAAGATACCCTCAATTCCATTACTGGGGCCATATCTGACTCCCCTCATTCGTCTTGTGTCCGTTCTGCTGATTCGATGTCTCATCAGGAAACGCATGAAAGCCCGGAAATTCGGGAGTGTCCTGTAAACTGCGCTCATCATAATTGCGTCAGTCGGGAATCGTTTTCGCGTTGCAGTGATTAGTTATTGAAACCAACACTTCGATTAATATAGGTTCGAATCACTGATAGCATCGATTGAGTTTATTTGGTTTCTGGATGGAATTGATATGATTTGTATTTTTGATATATTTTTTTGTATGAGATCGGGATAAAAATTCTTCACTGAATAAACACCTTATACGAAATATGTGTTAGGAAAAGTTGAGGAAACATAAAAATTTGGTTTAAATTTTTCAATACTATTGTTTTCTAAAGCTTTAATAATCCAGATGACCAAAAGATCATTATATAATAACAGGAATTTAGGAAATCGAAACATATACTGGTTTCATGATGTTCACATGTATAATATCAAATTATCGTTAATATACAGGATAAAGGTATTGAGTCAGAAATAGCCGAATATAAAAATCTGATTCACTTTGAAGTAGGCAATTTTTAACAAGGTTTAACAGGGAACCCGGCCAAAACTATAGTTTTCCCCATACTACTGGGAAAAACTGGTAAATACCGGGAAAAAGTGGTTAATACCGGGAAAAAGTGGGGAAAACTTGCAATTGACAAAATAATGAAAGTATTAGGTTATGGCCTTTTTAAACATATTATAAAAACTTTTAGTTAAAAATGGTATTTTTGGGGGGGTTAAAATCATTAGGTGGGAAAAATGTAAGTGAGCAAGAGAATTATGACATTTAACTTAAAATTTGCATATACTTTTTAATATTAATGAATTTCTCAAACAAAAATAGAGAAATTTTTAAAACAAATTTACTAATTATATCTGTGTCTTTAAGAGAACAAATATATATAGTTTTTTTAAATGTAAATAAAAACTGTAAAAAATCCTTTCAAGTAGACCTAAATTTTAAATTTTGTTTTATTTATATATGCAAAATGTTCTTTTGCATCGTTAGCACCTAAAATCATTCATTCAGTTTTGAATTTCCCTCTATTCTGAAAAAATATCTTGATTGCAAGATAACTTTTTTGAAGTAACAAGGTATGATAATCCGAGGAAAAGGGCATAACCATCGAAAGGTGACATTCCTCAGGCACATGATAAAACCCTATTCATAACATAGGATAAAGCTTATTTAAGGTCATTCTTCTAAAAAAAGGATGTTAAAAACTTTTTAACGATTCATCTATGAACAGAATAAATTCATTAAATAATCAGTTTTCTCAGTTTTCCCACTTTTTCCCAAGTGGGAAAAACCTAGTTTTCCCAGGACGGTAAATACCGGTTTTTACCATGGTATTTACCGGGGGTGGGAAAAACCTTGCCAACCCTGATTTTTAACATTTGTTTCTATTTTAGATATTATTTAAAACCTTTAATTTTACGTTGACTAGTGATTAGTGAATAGAAATGACTAGTGATTAGTAGAAGATTAAAGTGTAAAACCCACCAAGTTTACTTTTCCCTTTGAATAATTCGTTCAAAAATGATAAGATTGAATAATCCTTTAAATACACGTTAGTTATCACCGATGAATGGAAGGGTCAAAATACCCATACAGTGGCGAATCCAGGATTTTTGTCTGGGGGGGGCTGAGTTTCACAAATAACTTAATTGCTATTATGGGCTGTTCAAATATAAATGTAAGCAACTGAAAGGGGGAGGGGGTTGCCAGTTCCCTAGCCAGATTTTTGTTTAGGGGGTTACTCAGCATCTTTTCTGAGGTCTAATCTTATGAATACAAAAGTTTTAGGTGAGATGACTTCGGTAAGGTTTTAATTTTGGTGCACTAAGTTTCAAAATTGTGTGAAAATGTCAACTCCAAGTAAAAGGGGGGTCCTCCCCCAGAAAATTTTAGAAAATTTGCCCCTCAAAATAGTGTTTTACCTCATTTTGAAGCCTCTTAGATTCCACCCAAAGAGCATCACTCATTGTAAGCAGCAGTATTTTCAAGGAAAAATTTTTATAGTATATTATGAATTGGAAAATTTCTAGGGGGTTTAGGGGTTCCTATTCCAGAAAATTTTTTGAATTTTGCCCCTAAAAGTGGCATTTTAACTCATGTTGAGATTGTTTAGGTTACATCAAAGATGATCACTCCTTGTAAATTCCTAAAGTTTCAAGGAAAAACCGTACTTATTATATTCCAAAATTTCGAGGGGGTATGGGGGTCTCCCCCCAGAAAAAATTTGAAATTTTTACCCTTAAAAGTAGGGTTCCGATTCATTTTGAGACCCTTTGGGTAACACCACCGAATGTCCACAACGTGTTGAAATTTCTTTTTTGGCTTTATTGCTATTACCAAAACTTGAATGTCTTTTTCCTGGGGAGGGCTGCAGCCCCACAGCCCCCCCTACTGGATTTGCCACTGTACCCATACTTACAAAATTTGAGAAAAAATGACAGTTAAGTAAAGATATTTACAGAGAAAGAGAGTAAACTTCATATAAAACAATGATAAACCATTCATTTAAACCTCTAAGCTCAACTTTGGAAAAATGATGGTGCACATTTTTAGATATTATACTTGAATCGTCTAGTTTCAAAACCAGGTAGATCCATTTTGGCACAGCTTCAGTAAGAGTCGACGCGGTCGCCAAATGGATGACAAGTTGGCGCTATATCACAGCCGGTCACCCGTTCTGGCCACCATGTTTTACCACGAATCAAATGATAACACTTAAGTGAGTTACGAAATATAATTTTGTTCTTATTTTTAAATTTGATGATTACAGGGGATCGAAGTATGTATCTCTTGCATACAGAGCGTGCGCCATACCGCACAGAGCCAGCGGAATATACTGAAATCGTAATAACTTGTTATAACATCTTTTTTTGGGTTAATCTTCATTTGAGTCGTGGTAAAACATGGCTGCCGGAACGGTGACCGGCCGCGATATAGCGCCAACTAGTCTTCCATTTGGCGACCGATTCGCGGTCGCCAAATGGTCAACCCTTTTATCAAAGCTGTGTCAAAATGGATCTACCTGGTTTTACACTGTTTCACTTTCAATGTTCGTTCTGAGTGATTCACTCCTGTTAATCGCTCGTTTGCATAGAAAATTAGATAACTGAAGAGGGAAATAACAATTATAAAAGATGATTCCTCTAAAATGAACACCAAAACTGATAAGTTGATCCTTTTAGTCTATTGAACAGAAACTAATCAAGACATATCATTCCAGTAAAACACACAAATAAAATACCACCACAACTTAAACCAAATGAAGTGCACGATTACAGCTCACAACCAAATTCAAACAAACACCTCCTAAACCCCCTCGACCCTTCCATTTTCCCCATCGTAAATGGTTGCCGACTTTTTGACGAAGGCTGCCTCATTTCCAGAGCCTTTAAACGTTAACTAAGAACTTTTGATCTAGATTGATTGCAGCAACGCTTTTAGCGCCTAATGGACCAGTTGCCAACGGGGACCGACAAATTCGAGGCAAGAAAGTCAGCTCGATTGCGATGACCGGGCCTCAGGGGGGTGCGTGAGTTTTAATCGGGTGTCTCGAGAAATTAGTCGCGTTGGCAGCTTTCTTTTTCCTGTCTCAAATTGACTTTCTTAATAAAGGTTTCATGCTCTGGTAGGGGGGTTTTTATCCGTTTGCCTCGAGGGATGGATCAGAGGGTTATTAGTTCCTGAAAGGGTATTTTTTTATGATGAAAAGAATTTTGAGTTAATTTTGAAGTTTTATTTGCTTTTTCAAAATAAACCGTGTTTTATTAAATAAACCTTTTTGGTTTGTTTGGAGAAAGCCCTTCCATTATACCACGATTCATACATATTCATTCATACAAGCTAACCATTTATTGAATTATGGTAAACGTTTCCCACTAGGATCGCCCCATACCCTTTACCTAGCGTACCGGTACGCATCGTATAAGTACATAAGTACATACATTGTACATACATATAAGTACATACATTGTATAAGTATGTATGCTTTGCCAGAATTTCCATATTGTCATTCTATCCCTTAAATGATATCCAGTCAGCCTTGGCTGTACCCTCCCTTTCTCTTAAACTTCGGATGTAGCGAAAGTGCAGATTCATTATAAATAGTTAGGTTAAGAACCATTTCGATAATTTAATAGCCAGCGAATAATTATGGAGACTTAATAAAACTTGTTCAACATTTCTAATGCAACCAATTTCTAATTCATAAGTTTGCGAAACATTGTATCAGATGCATGTTGTGTTGGATAGATGCACAGTTGTATCATGTCATTCTTTAATATATAGATAGAGTATCAAGATATCATTTTAACCCCTTATCGTGGTTGAAGGGAAATTTTAAACTAAAGCAAAGGTATCTCTTGCTTTAGTTCAAAATATTCTTCATCAAAATTAAATTTAATGTAAAACTTTAATTTAAAGTTAAAAAAATATTACCGGTTAAAAAATTTTGTTAGTGTATTAACGGTTGAATTTTCCAACAGTTAGATATAAGAACGAATATAAAGTGTTCCACTCTATAGGGGAGAGTGTTGTACCTCTGGACAAAAATCACGTTTGGATTTTTCTAAGACAATTAAAATCACATTTTGACCATTTAAAATGCCCAATCTATAGTCCTAACCTTTGTGAGTAGAGAGATATTTTTTACTAGCCAAAATCTTGAAAATTGGATTTTTAATCATTTATAATAACTTGGAAAAATTTGTGTCCAAAGGTACAACAACCTGTTGTACCTATGGACAGACCCAGTTGTACCTGTGGACACCCTTAAAAAGGGATGTGTTAGTTGAAAAAAGCTAAGAATGAACATTTTTATTGATGCATTACCTTTTAATAACCTATTTCAAGCCTTTTTAAAATTGAAAATAGATTTTTTAAAGTAATGTAGTTTTAGATCGTAAATGGTCATTAAAACGAAGTTGAGTGATAAAAACTTGATTTTTTACCAAAAACACAAAAATCACATGGTATTTTCAGATCAGAATTCAAGGTAATAGTTGCATCAAAATCATGCTGATTGATCTGACAACTTCACTGATAAAAAAAACCCAATTCGATCGACACTTAGTTGTGCAAGCATTTGGTGGTAATAACAATAATAATTCGGTGGTAAACTTTTTCAGTGGAAATTTTAAGTTTTTTTTAATCATCAGACTTAAATGCGATAGGGTGCTTAGGATTTTACAATATATTCTACATTAAATTCCAAGTAGAATCATAAATTTAAAAAAGTAGTTTAGATCACAAAATATTTGATTTTTCATCTAAAATTCACTTGAAAATAATTGCTGACAAATAGATTACCATTTAGAATTAATTTAACATTTATTAAAATGTATTCAGTTAAATGAAACCTGATTCCAAAACGCCAATTAGCTACAGACACCCACAAGAACGTGTCCGTAGGTACAACACTTATGGTGTCCGAAGGTACAACACCAGATGTTTTTGCATTCAAAGTTCTATAAAAGATAAAAGAATTGAGATCTGACGATTTCTAATATCAAAACTAAAAAGTCAAAATCTCGGGGATTCCCCCATGTATCCCATTTTATCATATCATAATCATAGGGGAAGAAAAGAATTAATGTAGTGATGCACTAAAAAAAACTTTGAGCACCTAAAACCAGTATTTTTATTATAGAAAATTTAAATAATATTTTAAAGACCTGATTTCACGTTAGCAACTAGATAGCATCTCTTTACATTCAAAATCGACAACAAATTCAAATTTACATTTTTTCCCGAATTTTAAAATGAGGTGGCTGAAGGTACAACCGTCCGTAGGTACAACACTCTCCCCTACGTCTTCAATTTCCTCCATCTACCCACCTATAACTAATAAAAAGCCTGCTATACTTGGGAAAGAAGGAAAACACAAGGAGTACTAATATTTACCTAAATTAAGACATTTTTAAACGGGGGGAGTAATAATATTTAATTAAACGGGAAGTACTAATATTTACATAAATTAAGACAATTTTAAACGGGGAGTACTAATATTTAAATAAATTAAGACATTTTTAAGCGGGGAGTACTAATTTACCTAAATTAAGACATTTTTAAACAAGGAGTACTAATATGTACCTAAATTAAGACATTTTTAAACGGAGGAGTACTAATATTTAATTTAAACGGGGAGTACAAATTTTTATATAAATTAAGACATTTTTAAACGGGGAGTACTAATTTACCTAAATTAAGACATTTTTAAACAATTAGTACTAATATGTACCTAAATTAAGACATTTTTAAACGGGGGAGTACTAATATTTAATTTAAATGGGGAGTACTAATATTTATATAAATTAAGACACTTTTAAACAACGAGTAGTAATATTTACCTAAATTAAGAAATTGTTAAATGGGGGGAGTATTAATATTTAAATTAAACGGGAAGTACTAATATATTTACATAAATTGAGACATTTTTAAACGGGGACTTTTATGTACCTCACAAGACAAATGAAGAAACAAAGTTTGAACAAATGCATATATGAGTCAAGAACCACATCTCATCACGATAATCAAACAACTTTTCTGCATATAGTATATAGCACCGACAAACAGATCTAACAAGTCAAAAGACGTCTCTTCAACTCCTTCTGACACCAACATCCCTCTCCAGATGGACCTGTTACGGAAAACAATGAGACCGCCTCGGACCCAAGGGGGCCGTCTGTCCCGGAAATCGTTCCATTAGGGACGGGTGACGTCACTGCGGAAATGAAGGGTTGGCCATCAGCCGGCCATATTAGACACGGGACATTGGCCGGTGATGGAATGACCCCTCCGGTGATGCCCGGGGCATAACCGGGAAGTGCCCGGAGTCGTTAAGGGGCTGAAAAATGTCCAGCGGGTGGAAGATTTATTTTATTTGTCATGAATAAACCAGAGTTTTCGCACTCTTGGAAGGGTGTTTTAGAGTGGAAGGAGTTTGGAGAGTTTCTTCTTGATGTGGGTTTTTGGAGAGTGGGAGTTGAGATTTATGGAGAGAGGAGAGTAAGGGGGGTTGGGGATGTTTTGACAGGTGTGGATGTTCGTGTTCTTAAATAATGATAGGAGTGCAGAAGTATTATTAACAACAATCAACACAATTGTAAATGTAAACACACACCTTTACGCCTACTCGGTTATTGAGTTCACGTGTAAGGACTAAATAAATAATAAAGACTGAATGTTAAGGCCCAAAGCATACTCTGCATTTATATTTTTGACTCTGTGTTATTGTGTCTTAACTCTGTGTTATTGTGTCTTGACCAGTGGCGGCTCGAAGGTAAAATTATAAGGGGTGCTGCTCCGGCGGTACCAAGTTGGCAACGCATTTTAAGTGATAGCCAAATAGTATTTCTATTAAAAACGTGGAAAAAATCAAATATGTAGAAGAGATGGGAACAATATAAAATTTCGATTTCACACTTAATAAGCATTAAAAAACTGTCTCATACCTTTAATTAGCTGATTATTACGAAAATGAAGATTATCAAGCGAAGATGAACTAATATCTACATTTCAAATTCAATTTGTTCATTATAAAACGAAATAAAAACCTGGCTACAAAAAAGTAAACATAAATCTTTAACTTGTTGAAACATTCCACCGAAAAGATTTTATTCACTCTGTTGATAAGAAAAAAGAAGCTATAAATAAAAAATTTAAACAGTGTTGGAATGAGAAAAGCTTAAAAGCCGTGATTTATTAGTAGTAGAAATCGTATTTTTCTTCTTCCCTCAGTTTTTTTTTGCAGCTCTCTCAAGAGAAAAAGCTATAATTCTTTTGGTCAGGGCTGCTGAAAAGCAGCCCCTTTTCTCCTAACAGATTCGCATACTAAATTCTTGATATTTTGATTTGATGTGATAGAGCTAGGGTTTTATACCATGATTGGTATATCTGCGGGGGCTGATCGACCCGGAAAGAAATCTGTTGGCGAGACGGCATAGCAGATAATTATTAATTGAAAAAGGATTATTGAGGACAAAGATTAAAGGGGGAAATGGATAATTTTAAATATTGTAAAGCAAATAAAAATTTGAATTTCGGGAAATTTTGTTTGGGGGTGCTGCAGCCCCGCAGCCCCTATGGGCGAGCCGCCATTGGTCTTGACTCTGTGTCATTATAAAGTTCTTGCATAAAATTTCTCTGAAGTTGTGTGGCAACAACGATTGTTTTCAAAGTGTATTAAAAGGAGGTGCAGCTGTAAATATAGCAGATTTTTGTTGTAAATAAAGATGTAAATAGACGCTGCTCGTATTTATTCGTAATCAGGGCCTCCACTGAGATCGAGTTCATCCAGCCATCGTTTGGACACTGAAGAATAAATTATTTTCTTAGATAATGTTAGAGATTTCTTTGAACACGTTATATGGAAAACAATGATTAACAAATACTCCTTCCTGGATAAAGACTCAACATTTTAGAGTACCTTATATCTACGACTTCTCCTGCATCAGAGAAAAAAATGCATTCTTTCATATCCGTACTTCTGAACAATATCGAACCATTAGTGACTCCGAAAAATTAAAGTCATTCCATTCTAAGCTAAAGTCAAACAAAAAACATCTATTATACCCACAAAACAGATAATTGAGCTCTCAACACCAGATGGCGCTTCACAGTACGACAGTGCCTTCATAAAAAGACATTCTGAACAAATCTCAGCAATTTTAATGCCTCCTGAATTGATTGTGTGTCTGTCTAGACGCAGCCCATTTGCATAATAATACTACATTAACTTATGAGTAATAGCAACTAGAAGTAAAAAAATGGTGTCTCTTTCAGTTTGTTTTCTGATTTATAATAAGAAACTGAAATTTCAGGCTTTCATTTTTTTAACTCAAAAGAGTGAAATTAGGGAGAATCTCATGAGGGTTTATCTATGGTCCACTATGATTTTTCAGTTGATCAATAGGAAGTTTGAGAAAACTATAAATTCCAAAGATTATTTGTTTTAGTTCTTTTGATAATGTCAAGTTAAACTTTTACAGTTTTTTTTACTTTGCCTGACAGATCAAGTAAATAGTTGAAAAATTTAAAATATTTGAGAAAATAAATACATGTAATTTTCTTCCTTTTAATGCATCAGGCAATACATTTTTAAGTTAACTCTTTTAATATCTTACCCTTTTTTTACACCTCCTTCTTAAAATTGAGAAAAAATTAAAAGTTTTATTACATACATTTTAGGACGCGTATGAATTTCTATTTATTGTATGATTTTAAGATTTCATAGATTATAAGACTTATTTATCTTTTCAGTTCTGGAATGCCGTCCTATGAGAAATTTGGGACGGCTAGATCAGAAAAGGTTAAACTGTACCTATTATGTAGGTTTTGCACTATTTTTACCATGCTTATCTATATTTCAAGTATTTATTAGGATTAAATGGTTTCATGGTAAATACATTAATTTTATCTTGCTTCTTAGGGGAACTTATTCTGTAGCACAATCAAAATAACCAAGCAGTATTTCACGTATAAAACTTTTTTTGCTCACGGTGGATTTTTAAATGTTAATCATCAGTGGCGGCTCGAAGGTAAAATTAAAAGGGGTGCTGCTCCGGCGGTACCAAGTTGGCAACGTATTTTAAGCGATATAATGCCAAATAATATTTCTTTTAAACAAAAACGTGGAAAAAATCAAATAGAAAATATGGGAACAATATAAAATTTCGATTATATTTTTTTCTCTCTGTTTAAAAGAAAATAAGAAGCTATAAATAAAAATTGAAACAGTGTTGGAGTGAGAAAAGCTGAAAAGCCAATGTGATTTATTAGAAGAAGAAATCGTATATTTATTTTTCTTCTTCCCTCAGTTTTTTTTATTTTCAGTGCTCTCTCAAGAGAAAATGCTATCAATCTTTTGGTCGGGGCTGCTGAAAAGCAGCCCCTTTTCTCCTAACCGATTCGCATGCTAAATTCTTGATATTTTGATTTGATATGATAGAGATAGTGTTTTATACCACGATAGGTATAATTGAGGGGGCTGATCGACCCGGAAAGAAATCTGTTGGTAAGATGGCACAGCAGAGAATTATTAATTGAAAAAGGATTATAAAGGGCAAATATTTTGGGGGAAATAGATATTTTTTTAAAATATTGTAAAGCAAATAAAAATTATAATTTCGTGAAATTTCGGTTGGGGGTGCTGCAGCCCCACAGCCCCTATGGACGAGCCGCCACTGTTAATCATAGATTTTTGACTTTCAGATATTGAAATCTTCGCGTCAACCCAGTAGTCACTTGGAACAGCCATGGATGTATAGTAGGCTGGGTCGAAAAAGACAAGTTTTCGAATATCGAAACGCTTCAGGTCTCAAAAGTTGCGTCTTGGCATGCTGATAACTGGAAAAATAATCAAAAAATTCCTAAAAATATCCCTGAAGAGCGCATCGGGCCTAAAGTTTGAGAAAATTGATAAAAATAACCTTAAGTTGAAAAAATTCCCGAATTTCGTAAATTGTGTTCATAAACTTCAAACTAAGTGTAAGTATATCTTTTTAATTGTCTGAATTCCAATAAAAATATCTGAAAAGTTAACTTTATTTTTGAAATCTGAAAAGGAGGCCTAAACTTGGTGAGTTTCAGTGAAAAAACCTAAAATTTAGCACTTGTAAAAGAAAGACACTATTGAATGTAAAACTCCACAAATGAGCTTTTTATTGATGAACTAACTTCCTTCATACCTTTTCTTCACCATTTTCTTAGGTCATTTTATATAGCGCACAATTAAAAAATATCTCCTGTGAAGCATGCCTAAATACATTACCATACAGTAAACCCCTTTTAATCGTAGAAAATATACTTATATCTTATTAAGTCTGTGAAATAGCTTTAAAGTTGGGTTTACAATAAAAATCTGGGGTACAAGACACTGTGTGAAAACGATGTTGCTTGTAGGAATCTTTCTCCATCTTTGTTTTTAATAGCAAACTCCGTCACAAGGAGCACACATTTTTCGACAGCTTACTTGTAGCAAGAATAGTTTAAAAATATTATTGTAGTACAATTCTCTGTCCATATTTTATGTTTTTGTCCACAGCAGCTTCGTACTTTCAGCGTTACAAATACATTTTATGTTGAATCAAGGTAGGCAATGGATATGTACAAATTCTGTTGTAATATTCTACTTGTCATTTTTTAATTGAGTTTTCTTTCAGAAATGTATTATCTTAAAACCAGAATGACACATATAAGCATCTAGACTAGAGTGTCTTAATAACCCAAGATCTTTTATAGCAAGATCGAAGAACACTCACCAACCTGTAGTGCCTTAACCATACTTTGAAAGTACCTCTGATCTTATTTAAGATCAGTTTTTAATCCATGGATTATTCACTTTAAATTCATTTGAAAACTATAGTAAGCAGGTGGCAGCCAGTTAGTTTGCCAATTGTCCCGTTTTGAAAGTTAATGGTCCTCTAGTTTCCCCATCTAAGTATTGAAACAAGTGTCTGAAAAGTAGCTCAAAGCAGTCAAAACACTACTATGTACACTGAATTAGGCCCTCACTGCTAGGAACTAATGTCAATTGGTGTTCTATCACAATTCACAACCTACTTCTACCCCTCCATCAATATAGAAAAAAAACCTGTTCATTAAGGGGTTAAAAACTGTTATGCCTCCTGCCATTAAATTTTATGCTAATAGATAAGGTTGATTCTCTCCAGTGGACAACGACAAACTTTATGCCCTCTTCCTCACCCCTCCTGGAAAACATTATTTCTGAAGATATATATATAATAAAATGTGAACAAAGCATTGCACCGCAATAGTATTTTTAAACTATTCTTGCTACAAGTAAGCTGTCGAAAAATGTGTGCTCCTTGTGACGGAGTTTGCTATTAAAAACAAAGATGGCGAAATATTCCTACAAGCAACATTGTTTTCACACAGTGTCTTGTACCCCAGATTTTTATTGTAAACCCAACTTTAAAGCTATTTCACAGACTTCATAAGATATATTTTCTACGATTAAATGGGGTTTACTGTATGGTAATTATTTAGGCATGCTTCACAGGAGATATTTTTTGTGTCTTCATGTAACTAATTTTTTTAATTGTGCACAATATAAAATGACCAAAAGGTGAAGAAAAGGTATGAAGGAAGTTAGTTCATCAATAAAAAGCTCATTTGTGGAGTTTTACATTCAATAGTGCCTTTCTTTTACAAGTGCTAAATTTTAGGTTTTTTCACTGAAACTCACCAAGTTTAGGCCTCCTTTTCAGATTTCAAAAATAAAGTTAACTTTTCAGATATTTTTATTGGAATTCAGACAACTAAAATGATATACTTACACTTAGTTTGAAGTTTATGAACACAATTTACGGAATTCGGGAATTTTTTCAACTTAAGGTTATTTTTGTCAATTTTCTCAAACTTTAGGCCCGATGCGCTCTTCAGGGATATTTTCAGGAATTTTTTGATTATTTTTCCAGTTATCAGCATGCCAAGACGCAACTTTTGAGACCTGAAGCGTTTCGATATTCGAAAATTTGTCTTTTTCGACCCAGCCTAATGTATAGTCACAACACACACATTCATACGTACAACCCATTTTCACTTGAGGGCCTTCCTCATACGTAAATCTAAAGACAAGAGGACCCATGTACGAGCGGGGACCCCTGGCAACCAGATCAGAGTCCATGGTCATAGGTGATAATGGAAATAAAAAAGCATGGAGTTGGTCTTGTTATAAGGGCCTTTTTTGGCCCTGGGATCGCATTAAACTATCGCTTTCCCTGTTACGTAACGAGAGGCGGAGAATAGAATCCCAATCGTCGAATAATCTAATACCCATTATAGAGTGACAGATTAAATGTATGTATCACAGCCAATCACAACTGTCTGTCTTTATAGACAGACTTCTGCCAATTATAGACATTTGTGGCGCTACCCTCTATCATATATTTTGGACCATTTGTCAAGCTTTTTCTCAGTGCCCCTGGCTACGTTGTTAGGTACCTTACCACTAGAACAGTTGATATAAATAAGCATATATATGGCATATCATTCACAGTACGGCAATAATTTTGAAAATCTAATAGATCTGCTTTCCCAAATACAGCTCAAAGGAGCATTTCCTAAGAATAACACACTTCTATATTTCACTCCAGCCTCTCTACAGCCCTGCTCAAGATGTACACCAGTGGAATTGACTTTTTAAAGAAGCCATCCGAACCAGTCGTACCGGGAAGGACTGTTCTCGAACCACTTTTGATTCGCAGTCGGTGGTCTCCCTCTCCACAGGCCAACAACTCGCCTCTCTGCTTCTGGGCCGGACGAAAAAACATCAAGAAGAACCATTTGTCACGGTTCTTCTTGGTGCGAAAGGAAGCCCCGCTGTGTGGCGCTGGTGGCGTTGATGCCTGGTGGGGGGTCTTGGGATGTTGTCCGCTGGGTTTTTTGATTGAGAAGTCGTCTTTTGATGTGTGTGGGTTGAAGAGTTTCGCTTTCGGACTGCTATTTTGGTCCATAGATTTATTTATAATGCATTCTAAAATAGCAGTATAATTTAAAATCTATTCTTCATTTCGTCCCCCCTGTGGCGCAGTTCTTTATTTCCAAGAATAGTTATTCCTAACTAAAGAAAATAAAATGATATATTGTAGCTGTACAAATGGGAATGATGAATTTGACAGTTCATGAAAGAGAAGAATCATATGCTCTGAATCAAACAATTTAGAGGAGAATAAATCACAAATTTTAAGTCGCGACGTAAGACGTTTATAGATTAGGTTATTTCATTTTGACATAGATGTTGTGTTTAAGTACAGGATATCTTACCCTATAAAAGTGTATTTTGGTGCAGAACGTGTAAACGTATTGATTGATGAGTGAGTGCAACTACATGCTATTGATCTCAGTTTACATATTAAAATAGGAATTGTTCTTTGGTCGTTGTTTTTCATGTACTACATGCAAATAATATGGCTCTACAGAGTTTGAGAAGACTTGTTGAAACACCGTGTATATGTAATTCAACCATTAATAAAGGTGAACAAACATTTTAATGAAATTTATTTACCTTTGATCAGCTCTCGAACTATATTATCATTTAAAAGTTATTTGGATTAGAAATCCGTATGCATACTATTAGGACATAAGGACGTTATAAATATTGTACCACAAAACGGGATTCCTAATTAAGTATGAAATAGTGTGAACATATTAATATTTACCTGAAAGGAGAGCCAGAATGACAAGAGTATTTTTTAAGGTGAAATATAAAATAATATTTTCTGAAACATCACAGCAAACAAAACACAATTGAAATTGAAAAAAAACCCTCTCTGATGACCCTCTCTGACCTTTTAAAATTTAACTACTGACAAAGTTAACGAAGGAATAATTTAGTTGAAAGCCTTATTTTAAGTATTATTAGAAACATCATCCATTATCTTTTTGGAAAATACATAGTTGAACTCGAAGAATATAATCTCCTTTCAAAAAGAGTGTAGGAAATTTATTTAACTCAAAACGCTTTGAAAACGAATAGGGAACATCGAGTAGCAATGGCACAGACAAAATACTCATCAATATAATTTATAACCCAAAGTCTAAACTTAGACGCACCAAAACCGCATACAAATTATGCTAATCAAGACATCACCCCACCACCGCATATTTCCACGTCCCCAACCAAAGAAGCCAAAAGTGTTAGGTTAGGTCAATTCCATAAAAGCATTTCCTGTTCCCGAAAGAAACGACCATTCATCAGGACTGCCGAACTGGACCTCCCGTCAAGAAGTTTATGGTTCCCGATTCCGCCGAGCAAAGGTTCATGACAGATTTCCATTTCTTAACTCCATTTCTCTCTCTCTGTGAGTAAGCCGGAATATCTTTGTCCTAAATCATTTCAAACCTGTGGTCCCGGCGGCCATGCGTTGGCTCAATCTTTTGCAGAGAGAAAGGATCATGAGGGAGAGATAGGGGAGTTTTGCCGCGATATAAAGTGTGGTGGAAGAGAGGTTGATGGAGGCTGGCGGTTTCTTCGCTTTCACGCGATTTGTTAAACTAAAAAAGGACGAGCGATAAAGTGAGAAGGATTGTTTAGTTTCCTCTGTGGACTGATGTTGGGAAACTGTGTGGGGGATTTAACGGGTTTCTTTTGGGAAACAGTAGGGATTACTTTTATTGATATAACTGTGCAAATATAAATTGAGATACGATGGAAGGGGCATTTATATTTTCTTGCAATCATACTATTCCGTCAGAAAAGTATTCCTGTAGGAACATAATTTTTTTCTGTCCTAGTCTATAGAAAATTTCTAGTGTTTCTAAAAATTATTTGTCTATAAAAAGCAAGCATTTCTTCAATTACACTCTTAAAATGACAGTTTCAAAACTGAGTAAAAATTACTCAAACTTGCTCCGAATAAAATTTACTCAAATTTGAAAACACGAATATTCTCATTTCTGAAAATGTGCAGACACTCAAAAATGAAACTTCTTGAGTTAGTGCATGGCATTCTCATGAATCGGAGTGCGACGATAGTCACTATTATTATAAAACTACTTAGCACGTCATAGTGACTATCGTAGCACTCTGATTCATGAGAATGTCATGCATTTACTCAAGTATAAGCTCATGATGTTTCATTTTTGAGTATATTCATGTTTTCCAATTTGATTAGGAGCCAGTTTGAGTAATTTTTACTCAGTTTTGAAACTGCCGTTTTAAGAGTGTAATCCCTACTGATAACGATGAAAATTTATAAAATGGTTTCAAATAGAACAATTTAGGTAACTAAACAGCAATTTATTGAATTAATTTAGATTACTTAATACTAAAAAACAAACGATTCAGGAATGCAAGAGTGATCCCTGTTTATGTTATAAATGTGATAAATCCAAGCATTATTAATTATGCCCGTGTATTTCAGGCAAATTTATAAATACTTTTAAAATTACCCCCTTCCCCGCCTTAGCAGAGAGCCACAATGAGAGAACGATTTATTTTTTGTGCAGAATGAGCGGAATTTCAAAGAAACGCAAGATTGAATGTGAAAACCGTGCGTACCAAGAACGATGGGAAAGAGACTATTTCATAAAGAATAACAAAAACAAGTTGCAGTGTTTAGTTTGCTTGCAAGTTGTATCTGTTCCTAAGGAATATAATGTAAAATGACATTACTCATCGTTGCATGAAGAAAAATACAAGAAATATGAAGGAGAGTCCCGAGATGTGTTGGTTGCAGAGCTTAGGAAGAAGATAAACTACAGACTGGTATGTTTACAACGGTATCAAATAATCAGTCGTGTGCTTTGTATGATTCTTTTGCTGTCTCCCTTGAGCTTGCGAAAGCAAAAAAAACCCTTTACTGATGGAAATCTAGTGAAAAGATGCGCGGTTGAAATGGCAAAAGCATTTGGAGATCCTAAAGTAGCCGAGAAATTTGATTCGGTCCCTCTTTCAAACCAAACTATACAAAGAAGAGTTATTGAAATGGGAGAACAAATTGGGAAAACATTAAGGGGACACAAGACATCTCGACAGCCAAAATACGTGAAATTTAGCTTTACCAATTTCTTTCAGAAATATAATTAAAAATGCATTCCCATCTTTAAAATTTTTACAGAAAGCAGTCAAGATACTGTAGTTTATATATAACACAAGAAAAATAAAAAAATTAAATATTTTAATAATTATATTTATAGTTAAAATGGACTTAGTTTCTACGATACATATTGACTAAGTGTTGTTAAGGTACATTTTTAAAAAACTACTGCACATTTTACTTTAAAATTTGGACCAGCTATAGATTATAAGTTGATAGATAATAGTGAGCATCCTTTTTGTTTTAGCTACACAACAATTAATTTTAAAAAATTTTAAAATTTAGGTTTCAAAAATCCATCAAATTTAAGAGATAAAAACCTTTTTTCTATCGAAATATAACTCTGATTGGTTATTCAGAGCTTATTATTTTAGAAGTTAGTAAGGTTTATATGTAGGGAAAATTTGGAATCTCTAACTATAATAGTTTTTTTTAAAGTGTACCAAAACATCAAAAAAATTGAAACTGAGAAAAATGGAATTACAGTTTTAAAGGCTTATAAAAAATGTTACAAATACAAAAGTAAACGTATTTTTTGACGGCCTTTTATATTTCCAAACTACACAAATTATATATTTTTGGAAAGGTAAGATTACATACTTTTTTTTAAAAGCAAAATTGGAAAATTGAAAATTTGATGCATTTTATGTCATGTGTCCCCTTAATTGATTTGGTGGAAAAAAGTACTTATTTCTCCCTTTGTTTGGACGAGAACTCTGACCAAACAGATGTGAGACAGCTTTTAATATTTGTTCGTGCCACACAAGGAGATTTTTCTACCAAGGAAGAATTATTTGATTTGTGCTCGATGACAGAAACTACGAAAGGAAAGGACATTTACGAAGCAGTAAAAAACACAGTTAGCAAAATCGGAGGTTTTGACAGATGTTCAGCAATTTTTACTGATGGTGCCCCAGCGATGGTGGGATGTAAATCTGGACTGGCTGGATTACTAAGAGAAAATGGAGTAAATTGTCCGACAATCCATTGTATTATTCATCAAGGAGCTTTGTGTGGAAAGTCATTGAAGTGGAATGAAGTTATCAAATGTGTTATAAAAATTATAAACATGATACGAGGAGGAAATCGAGCACTTTTACACAGACAGTTAAGGGAACGTACCCATACTACGTGACCCATTCAGGGGAGGGAGGGGGGTCTTCAAAATACCACGCTCGGTCACAGGGGGGAGGGGGGGCTTAGGGTTTCGTCACGTAGTCAATTTCTTCTAGTCAATACGACAAAATTAAGCCAAATTAATTATTGAAATTAGCCAAAGTAAGCCAAATTAATTATTAAAATTAGACAAATTAAGCAAAATTAATTTTTTAAAACTTTCTGTTTGCAAAAAATGATGGCAAACCGTATTTATGAATTACTACGTGAAAACTAGAGGGGGAGGGGGGTCTTGGCATATACTACGGATGGTCACCAAGGGGGGGGAGGGGGGTCAAAAATGGTAAAAAATGGGTCACGTAGTATGGGTACGTTCCCTAAGGCAACTTTTGGAGGAAATGGAATCCGAATATGGAGATTTGCAGCTCTACAATCATGTAAGATGGTTGAGTGCTGGGAAGTGCCTCGAGAAATTTTTTGGAATAAGGAAAGAAATCTCTGTCTTTTTGAACAAGTTTGTTTCATCAGACACTTCCCAACTGGAGGAGGAGCTCCAAAGTGTCGATTTCTTAAGAAAATTGGCTTTTCTTACTGACATCACCAATCACCTCAACGAACTCAATTTAAAACTCCAGGGAAGAAACCAGCTCATTTCGGATCTGATGGGAAACGTTAATGGATTTAGAAATAAATTAAAAATTTTCAAGAGTTCCTTAACGAAAAATGATTTGGTGCATTTTCCTTGCTGTAAGAAATTAGCCCGAGAATTTGAGGATATTGATTTCACTGAATTTGCTGCAAATATCCAAGAAATCATTGTGGAGTTTGGCAGCAGATTCAAAGATTT
Source organism: Tetragnatha versicolor (assembly GCA_024610705.1). NCBI lineage: Eukaryota > Metazoa > Arthropoda > Arachnida > Araneae > Tetragnathidae > Tetragnatha > Tetragnatha versicolor. Next base: position 30,170,746 of record JANDEH010000002.1, on the reverse strand, counting down.
CGCCTCCTTTAAAAGTAGCATAATGCTATTTAGCAACCCTATTGGAGTCCTGCCTGATAGAAGAGCAGCCGGTGCACCTTCAACTGGAACTGTGTGACCTTCAGGCCGATCCATTTCTGACAACAAGAACTGAAAAAGGACCCGAGTTCTTCAAATTACTATCGAAAGATAGATTCCCAAAATTGAGGGATTTTGGACAGAAAATAACTTCTATGTTTGGGAGCACGTATTTATGTGAAAGTGTATTTTCTGGCCTTAAGCACATAAAAAATCGGAATAGAAGTCGCCTGACAGACGCTTCTTTACTACATCTTCTCAGACTGTCAACCACGGACCTAAATATTGACATTCCATCATTAAGTCTTTTTTGTATTTATCAGTGTATTATTATGTACCAAAGTAAAACTACTCTAGTATAGATATTTTTAAATGAGCAAATATTCTGTCAATTCCAAGTTTTAACTCTAACTTGTACACATATTTTTATCCTTTAATTTTCAATTGGTTTTATATTTTAATGAATATTATAAAGGTCGTTAAAGGAACGCAGACTTGATGTGTTTTTTTAAATATCCTAATTTTTAACAAAAATACATATTCTCCCATAAAAAATACCCTATTTTCGGTCTTGCGGCCCGCCACCGGTCAAGTTTCTTGTGTTGCGGCCCGCGGACGTTTATAAGTTGGAAACCCCTGATCTATACAATACCTTTAGACTCCCGAGAAACAAAAAACAGTTCCCTCTAAAAAAACAACTTTCCTTGGACAAAATACTTTAAGAACTAGAGCAGTGGTTCCCAACAGGTGGTCCGCGGACCACTGGTGGTCCGTGAGGCCTTCAGAGGTGGTCCGTGAGAAGATTTTTAAGCTTACCCAAAAAATGTGTGGAAATTAGAAAAAATAGTTTTCCTAATCACACATTCCAGGAAATAGTAAAAACCCCACAGATGCAAAAACATAAGTAAAAAATCATGAGTCTCATAAACAAAAAATGTTAAGTTCTCTTTATCTCCTATGAATTATTTGTTCATTTCTCTTATTTTCCACAACTTTATTCAACAGTAGTTTTTACAGAGTAAAAACGAAATGTGATAATGTGAAAAAGTATTGCATCAGATTAATTAAAACTGAGAGGCGCCGGGGTGGGGCAAATAAAGAATCGAATGATCGGACTTATACTTGGTTTGATACGAAGCGAAGCCTGGAAGTGTTGAAAGATATACTTCAAACTGGGATGCTATGGTCAGACAGAGGGTCTTCAAGAAATTGTCTTTTGAAAAGAAAAGAAGAAATTTCTGAGACAGAAAAGAAATAGGTTTGCTCGAAGATATGAGAAAAATTTACTGTCAAAAATGCAAAAGTTTCTGAACACATAAATTATTTTCTATTTTAATCGCTCCTTTGAAATAATTATTGACTTTCAACGCGGTTTCTTTCGGGAGAACATCAGTAAGCCTCGCCCGCCTCTGAATTTCGTCTGCCACATCTCACAGTCAGTGCATGTCCAGTTTTCTTTTTTCTGATCAACACAATTCCTGATTATCTCATTTGTCCTGCAGTTTAATTTCAAGCAAAGTACTTTCTTTCAAATTTACATCTACTAATAATATAATAATACCTTTTTTGTTGGTTATGAAAAAGAAAAAATAACTATTTTGTACTGTTGTTTTTTAAACCTGTAACTTGTGTGTAGGTGTGAACCCTTTTAGGGTTAATAGATTCATGAGAGGACACTGGAATTGATTAAAACTAGCACCATTTCCACTCATAGAACTAGAACAATTTATTTTTGTCATTTGTAAAGTATTCTCTTCTATACATACATAAAAGATATAGAAAGTTACATGGTTAAAAGCCTCTCCTATGAGATAAATTGAAGTTTTTATTTGTAAGGTATATTGCTGAAAAAGAATTTTTCTTACTAAATTTCATTTATTTTTACGGAATTAAATAAACAATCGTAATTAATAATGGATTCTCTATTTTATTTCTTGAATTTCGTGAGAGCTTGATAAAAATGGTTAAATGTCTCTTATAAAAGGTATATTTTTAAATAATTAGATATAAAATTAATGCAATGCTAATTTTTCTTTTAAGTGTAATATATTATTTGGTTTTCTAAGTTTCTTTTAGAAACATTGTAAGACTCGGTCTCCTTTACTTCAGAAAAAGGTGACCCTCTATGAGAAATGAATCCTTTGAAAAAAAGTTAAATTTTTGAAGATACAGTTAGGGATAGAGATGGTCCGCAGAGGTTCAAATTTAAGTGAAGTGGTCCGCAGACATATTTGAGTTGGGAACCACTGAACTAGAGTAACAACATTCTGATCATAAAGAAATCACAAATGTAATTTTAAGTTAATTTTTTTTGCTATTTAGAATTATTTCAAACCAAGAAATATTTAAAAACTAAAAACTTGGGTGGAAAAGCATAATTAAACAGAAATTAAAAAAAATTTTTAAATCCTCTTCGTAAAGAGTTTTTTTGGTACATTGGAAATCTTTTCAAAAATCCTTAATTAAGCTTAAGCATTCATAATATATGACCGTTATTCAATATCACTGCAGCGAAAATCTGTTTTATTGCCTCATTTGTAATTCAATAAAACTACTGAAGAATAAATAAATTCACGGAGATTTAATAACTTGAAATCTTTAATAAGAACTATTATGTTTGAATAGGAAATAAAAGATGAATTCATATCCCTGTAGTTAATAAAACATTTGATAGCACTTATACTCCATGGAGTTTTCCGATGTCTAGACACCGTAATTTATATAGAAAACTCAAAGCAAATTACTGAGAAAATCACTTCAACTATGAAGGTTTAAGACAAAATACTACTACCTGGAACAAAAATGAGAATTTAAAATCCTTCTCAGTTTGATGGAACTAAAAAGATAATGAATAATTTATATGTATTTTAGAAGTAATCATATATACTCAAAGGAATGTTAGAAAAATCTTATCCGAAGCATATTAAATACTCAGTGGTACATAAAGCTAAATTTTTATAAATATACAAAATATTTATAATTTTAAATCCAATTAAAATAAAGATTTTTTAATGCTTTTAATCTTAATTTGAAATTTCATTCCTTGTATTTGTTAACAAAATCTAAATAATATCCTTCTCTAATTCCAATCTATATCTATAAATATAAATTGATGAAAACTTCCACGACCTGAAGAGTAATTTATTTCATTTTCCGGGATAGATGGCCGTGTTTGATGAATGGAATTTCCAAACGTTTCGCTCTCTGCTTCGGAGAGCATCCTCAGTGGCAAAAATCAACTGCTAAAAATTGAAAATAAAAATAAAAACAAATACCAAACAATTACAGCGTGAATGCTAACGTGGAATGAAAGTGAGATCAGATACTAATACTATTGTTGTGCTGGCTTTATCCCACATTTCTTGAGTGCCGGGTGCCAGACGCTCGGAATGGAAACACCCTCCTCTTTTCTATTGAAATTATTCTTGTGTTTGAAAATTTCTATGGCTTCTCTTATTAATCGGGTGGATTGATGGTTGGTGGTCGCCAGGATTTCGGTGTTATTAAACAGTACTCTATGGTCCCCATTTGTTAAAGCATGCTCAGCCACGGCCGACTTCTCTGGAAACTAGCTACATTCTAAATTCTTCTCTGGCGTTTGGAAATTCCATTCATCAAACACGGCCATCTATCCCGGAAAATGAAATAAATTATATCTATAAAATCCAAATACCACTGACTGACACACTCATTCATTCATTCATTCACACACTCACTCACTAACACTCATCACGAAATCTCCAAAACTGCCGGACCGATAGGCTTGAAATTTGACATGATTTGGCTTGATTTGGCCTTCCTCTCAGCCATTAGACGCGCACTAAGAAACGATTTTAAAATCAAACGACTCCTTCCCTGCTTTTCGGCGCTTTTTCGACTCCGTTTTACCCATTGAAATAACATTGTGCATTGTTGAAATGCATAAATTGCTGTGTTTACTTCTCTATCTTAAGGCGACGTCTTGCCTCACTTGATAAAATATAATTGGAAAAAAATTTATAATTTACAACGAAATTTAAGAAGAAAAACAGTGTGAATATCTGTATTTAAATATTGTAACAGTTATCAGAAAACTGAAATAAATTAAAATAGTTAACTAACTTTCATTAAGATTTTAATTTTCTCAAAAATAAATATATTTATGGAATAGCAAGAATTTAAAAGTTTCCATGGAAACAGAGCTAAAATTTCATTGTTTCATAAGGCATGGTTTACTAGACTATAATCACTAGATTTTTAACTAGCAATCTGTTTTTACTTTTTTAAAGTAGCTTTTAAAGAAGTTGGTTATATTAATAAGAAGCTTTTAATAGTTTTTTATTTATAACTTTTTACCTACAGATTTTTGAAATTTATTTATTTTGAAATTTAATATTTACAGAATTTTAAAATGATAGCGGAAATACTTTCTGAAAATTCTGTCTAAGATTTTAAATACTGTATTTCATATGAATAAGATGATTTCAATTGGATTGTTTTTATCACATAGAAAGGATAAATGTTTAATAGATGAAAAACCGGGATTGAATGAGATCACAGTTGGAACTGAGATGAGAAAAAGGCATCGGGAATACCGGGATGAATTTTATTGGGAACACCGGGATATGAAAATTATCGGGAAAACCGGGATATTAAAATTATCGGGAAAACCGGGATATGAAAATTATCGGGAACACCGGGTTATGAAAAAGTATACCGAGAAAACCGGGATACGAAAAAGTATACCGAGAAAACCGGGATACGAAAAAGTATACCGGGAACACCGGGATACAAAAAAAGTACCGGCACACCGGAATATGAAAATTACACTGTTCAACAATGAAAAAATTTCCTTGATGAAAATAGTCATTTCTTATAGATTTTGGGTCGCTGAATACGAAAATCACCATTAAAATGCTCAATTGACTAAGGATTTTCAGGGAACAGCCCCTCCCCCTTTTTACGTTTTTCGACGACTTTATAACTTTAAACTCGATTTTCAGGGTCAAAAAGCATTGCATTAGTCTTTAAATTGCCCCCCCGGGGACAAGAAAGGTTCAAATTAATAAAATATGATAAATTTATAACAAATGGATAGATTTAAGGGGTAAGATTAAATAGATAGATTTAGGGGATAGATTTAAGGGACCCCCCTAAAAATGCAAAAAATAGCTAAAAATTATAGATGGTTTTATACGCTATTTTTCCTCTAATTTTTTGCGCAATTCGCGTTTGAAGGGTCCTAACCCTTCCCCAAGGACCCAAATTTGATGGCAATATGCAGCAATTATATTTACTAAAAGCGGTTGAGGCGAGAGCGCCCCCAAAGCACCCAAGTAAGGGTTTAATGCCGCACTTAGAATTAAACTGTGCTGTACAAAAATAAATTTGAAGCCACTAACTGAATTTCAGATGATTCTTGTGTAAAATGATCTTGTGTAATGATTCTTGTGTAAATGAATTCAAATATGACACCCATTTTCCTCCATCACCCTCAGTTTTTAAGGGGATGCCCCCTAATTATTATTCACAGTCGTGCATCTATTAACATCTTGAAACATGGAATCCTCACTCCCTAAAACCGGTCTGTTTTTAAATAACTGAAGAATTTCTACTTAGGATAGATCCAAAATATAAGAAAAATGTCATTTGTAATCTTATCAAAATCATCAATATTAATTCCAGAGCACGCGAGCGCTTTAACAAACAATTCATCGTTCATAAAAAATGGGCAAATGAAACAAGTTGGAAGGATGTTTTCCTAATTTAAACATTATTGTAGCATTTTTATAATTTTATTTGTGTTTTCGAATGAATATATTATATCTCTATTTGAAATATAATCCGATATAAATTATCCGATCTGTTTTAGTACGATAAAATACTTCATTATAGTCCAAGAGCTGGCTACATGAAATTTCAAACGGAAAACATAGTTCTGAAAATTATATATTTTGAAGGGAAACAAGGGAATAACTATGATTTACCTCTTTTCATTACGGCTTCACTGATTTTGTCTGACTAAATGATTTTGTCAGACCAAATGGGAGATCAGCAACAACAGCTAACAACTCCTCTTCTCTTCATTGGCAATCTAAATTCTTTACAAAACCTGCAAAGCTTAACCTTCTTACCCTCTTGAAAAAAATAGTCACATATTCCCCCTCGTGGGGTCTATCTAGACCCCATGCGTAAAACTTGTATTTTACACATTTAAGAGGGAAATTATATCTTAAATTGCAAATATTATCATTATTTACTTCAAAAATCATCCTTCTGAATAATTTGTTAAAAATATTAATAATTTGAATGAATAATTTGTCCCAAAATTTTTACCCATTGTAAAACTTCACGTATTTAAGGAATACTGGCATTGAAAACCTCCAAAACTAAAATCGACGGGAGATATCAAACGCCAAAGTGCCTTTGGGGTCGCCTCATACCCCAAGCGGGGTAGGAAGGTTAAATATTTATTTTTTAATCACTGATTTAGTTATTTATAATCAAATACCTAATAATCACAAACACTGGTATAACGTATGTTTAAGAAAAATAAATTTTTCAGAGAACAATAATTAACTAAACACACTGAGCTAAACTTTAGGCTAATTACAAAGAAACACCCAATACACGACTTCCCAATTCGCTCTAAAAATGCATTATCTTAAAACCATACTCATAAAATCACTTCTAATAGCACAAACTTCCCATATAGCCTCAAGCTAAGAGTGCAGTACAAATTTCGAAAAAAACCCCACCCATTAAAATTATTGGAATGAAATTTATCACTGGATGGAATTCCTACTAATTACTACCCCTCGAGTTTCTCCAGTTGACTCGCTAAAACAAGGAGTAAAAAATCCACGAGGCAAAGAAGATTTTCTGGCTTCGGAAGCTTCCTAATGAGGTTGATTAAAGCGCCTAAAGCTCTTTATATGCGGCGTTCTTTGGTTTTTGTTCCGTTTTCGCCGAGTTGAGATAAACAGCAACTTCCTCACGCCTCGGTGGGAGATTATGGGATGTTTTTGTGGGTGGATGATGATAAGGATGATGATGATAATGGTGAAGGTCTTGTTAATAAGTTAATTTGAAGACTGGGGATTTGCGGGAGCTTTTGGCGGGTGTAGATTAGTGTTTGACTGCGGGTTATGATGAGCTGTTTCCGCACTTTGTTATGTGCGGATAACCGTGATGAGTTTTTTTAGAATAATACAGTAAAAAGGAATTGTTAAATCCAGGATAATTGATACATAATTAGAAGAGGTAGTATTAATATATTTGATTATAAATATATGGGAATATTGTTGAACGGCTTGTTTTCCCTTTGTGATTGAAGGAAACGTATGTGACAATAATTTCACAGGAAAGTGGATTAAGTTTTGGGTTATGCAGGATGTTCTAAAGGTCAATTATACGGCTTTAGATTTTAAACAGCGCCAGATGTCGAAGACAGAAATTTGCACAATTTTGAACTGCCTTCAGAATAGAGAAATAAATAGTAGCGAATTTGAAGTTTTTTATATTTTAATTTATCGGCATATAACATTAAAAACTGATTGATAACGCAGGTAAAAGTTTAGAACTAGACTATTGTGGAAGATTGTTTTTAAAGGTCCAAAATAGTCCAAATTTCAGTCTTCAATATATCATGAAGTAGCTACGAAAATATTTTCATGAAACGTTTTTGCTTTTGGGGTGAACTACTCCATAGTTAACTCTTACCTAACTTACTCTTGTTGTCACGTTTTTTCATAGATACAGGACCCCCTCCCTTCCCCTAAAAATATGATAAAATTTGTAAATAACCCCTGAAGACCGCAGTATTGCTCCTAAGTACAGGATAATATTTAATAATTTACTACTTAATAATGGGTAAAAGGAATTATACATATTTAGTTTAATCAGAAGGCCTGATTAAGTAGTTATCCAACACGGAATCCTCTCTATACAATCACAGTTTTTCAAAAGGAAATAAAACATTAAACAATCAGTTCTCTTTCTTAAAATCAATTAAACAAGCCCATTCCATCCACGGTAAAACCCCAATACACAGGTATCAAAGGATTGCGAAATAATCAAAACACATTTTCGAACCCAACTCCATTACTTAAAATTGGGTTTCCGAATGGTGCTCTCGAGCTTCCCAGAGTCGTCCGTCATCAAAAATGCAAAGGGCGGGTAACATTAGTCGTCCACTTCCGATGCAAGTGGAGGGCAATTAACTCACAATGAAATCGAATAGCAGGAATAGGACACCCCTCTTGCCCCCCCACAGAGGTAATTAAGGGATCCAGTGCGTGGGATTTCGAGAAGCCACGCTGATGGGGTTTCTGATGGGTATAATCCAGTTTTACATATTAAATATGCGGGACGTTGTGTCCGTTTTAAAGTATACGTAGTGATTGTGGATATGTGTGTTGTATTTTGTGATACACACTCCTGATGTTTTAAGTGTGTTCTGGCTTATAATTTTTAAGGGTCATTACACTGAGATTTTTAAAAAAAGATATTATCTTGTATCACTATTTTGATACTATTTGTGTTTGGAATCGGAATTTTCCTCATTTTAATGAATTAAATAATGAGATTTTAATATTATTTCGTTTAATTCATTCAGCTGCTTTTTTCAATTTTACTGTCTTTACGTGTTTGTAAGATACCTGATTTAAAAATAAAAGAGTTGATTTCTACTATGGGGTCCTTATACAATGTTAAATAATCATTACAAGTCTATCAGTATTGTGCTATTGGCACAGGACACTGATTATAATCTGCGCTAACTCTAGAATATGCTTTATGACACGATACCATAAGTTATTTAAATATAGGGTACTATTCCAGAATCCCTGCGCAAGCGATAAAGTCGCCAATAATTATGCAACCGCTGGTAACCCTTGTTTCTGTTTCGGAAAGTGAAAGTGTGAGCTGTTGCCAAAAAATCTGCTTGGCGAGATTTGCGCCGGTATTCTTGAAGAGTACCAAATATAGTGTTTAATTATAAGTAGAATCCGATTTCACTTACTATATAATGAAACCTAATCATAAAATTTCATTTAATTCTTCACTGATATTTAAAACCACTAGATTTATCCTGGAATACTTAATTACATTTCCCTTTGCCCTATACCATGGAAATAAATTTAAAATACATAATAGGAAATCTTAAATCTTCTTAATCAAGAACATGCTCAAACACTCTTTTACACTCCCAGTCACGATCCTTAAAACTTTCAGTTAAATATTTCTCAGTTCAGAGCCAGAAGATCTTTTAGGAGAACCAATCCCATCTCTCCAAGCCCCAAACTCATCACCACCGAACCCTCAAGAAACCCGATCCCAGTTCAATCCCAAAACGGACGCACACGACGCGCCAATAACCGATCCGCTCGTAAAGACTCAACACACCCGACAACCGTTCAGTTCGCGTTATAAATAAATCCAAAGTTCCAATAGGAAATTTCTCAAGCCACCCCTCCCCTACTCGTCATAAAAGTCATAAGAACGCCTTCTTTGAGAGTGCAAGGCGAAATAATATCGCCCCTTTATGAATTTCCGGGCGCCGCTGTAAAACGGAAAACTAATATATGAGTGGGGAGGAGGCTTTGCAAAGTTTTCAATTTCTTATCCAGGACCCGGGTTTTTTTCCTATTTGGAGGGGGTGCTGGGATTTTTGATTCAGAGTCCTTTTGAGAGCCCTACCATCAAACGGTTTCCGTTTTCCCTCCTGGATTTGAATAAATTACTTGAATCCGGGGCCTTGATCCTGGAGTGTTGTAAGGGGCCTATTTGTGAAAGGGATAAGGAGAGAATGTATTAGTCTAGGATGTGAACTGCGTGTTTACGTTTTGATCCTAAGGAGATATTTGAAATACAGTGGAGATGTTCGTCCTTTTAAATACTGGGGATAATCAGTTAAAAAATTAGCGTTTTTCATATTGTTGATCCCCGCTTCTTCACGCTAAGTTAGGCAGATATGCAAAATTTCATATGATAACAACATATTTCTTTAGTTAAAAAATTGTCTTAAAAAACGCAAAAATGCCTCTCTGTCATGGTTCATATTTGTAAACAAAAATATGCAATAAACATTTCCTATTTATTTTGCGTTGGTAAAAGTTTTTTTCTTAATGGAATGAAAGACTTAAAAATATTAAAAAAACATCTTAAACAAGTAAATGTAAAATAAAACCAAATGAGCATCACAAATAGTTCACCTAAGTAACTGTCAATTTTATCTGAAATCAATTTTCCCCCCTGAAAATATTAAAACTTATCTTGACAAACTTTCACTGCACTTTTTTATACCCATCTATTGCACATTGCGCCCCCCGCGTTTTTCGTATTTTAATTATTTTATATACTATTATTCTATTTTAAAAATGTGGTTTATAAAAATAAGTGCTTATTTTAAAATTTTGCATTGAAATGAAGCGAACTCATGACACGTCGATTTTATTTAGTGAAGAAAATCTTATTAAAGTAACATACGGAGTGAATTTTTACAAATCAGATTCATCTACTTTATGAATCGCATATCATACTTTTCATTTTATTCAAAAATTTTTAAAACTATATTCAAATTAACTGATTTTCTGAACGTTTCGTTTTTAAAAATCCTCGTTCATTCTGAGGGATATATCCCACTAGTTTACAATCTGAATTTAAGTAAATTATTCGAAGCCTATACCGATTCCTACAAAAGTTAAAACACAAACGCTAGCTATTCTCCAAAGGGATTGGGTTCAAACAGAACATACACTGCTGACCATCCAAAATGGTACACCAAGAAAGAAAAGAGATATCAGAGCCAAATTTGTTTCTATGATTGCACATAGTATTAATGTGAATTTATTAATACCTCTGGACATGGTATTGAGTGAAAGGGGCTCTAAATGGGTTTTGAGGGATTGGAGGACCATGTACCCTCCCCAGGTAGTCGAAGTTCATATGGTGAACCAGCGGAAATTGTCTACCGGGCTAGGTGATTCCTCCTCTTTCACCGGACATGTTTTGTGGACGTTGGTTCTAAAGAACGGATAGGTCAGGGTAAAAATTCATCATAGGGGATAAGATGAAAGCTTAGACATTGCGTTAATATCATGTGGTTGTGCATTTTTCTCTTGAGAATTGTCCAGAGGGGAGGGCTGAAGGTAAGGATAGACAGCAGGTTGCCTAACTTCAATGATGCAGCTCTGGATGGTAAATGTGCCTGTAAATCGTAGTGAGGAGGAGTGGGAGGGAAATCCAATGATTATCTACTGCTTTATCCTGAGTACAGAAAAAATCTGACGATTACAAAATCAACAGTTGAGTGATCTCTTTTCTCGCTGTCTTAAAGTCATCCCTAATTATCGTGGTGCTTCAGACAGAATAGGTATTCTCTCATAAACTATGTACCATGACATTGAGATGTTCATTTCATCCTGTGTTAAAGAGAGAAATTTTTCTGAAGCTATGCAGGACAAATGGGTAGTCCCCTGCACTGTAAATGACATGCATTCCACTCTCACATCTCCTCGGTATGATTTAACGGCACAATGATCAACCAGAGCTGCATCATTGAAGTTAGGCAACCTGTTGTCTATCCCTTCCTTCAGCCCTCCCCTGCGGACAAGTCTCAAGAGTAAAATGCACAACCACATGATGGACGCAATCTCCAGGTTTTCATCTTATCCCCCTATGATGCATTTTTACCCTGACCTATCTGTTCTTAAGAACCAACGCCCACAAATCATGTCCGGTGAAAGAGGAGAAATCACCTAGCCCAGTAGTCCATTTCCGCTGGTGTACCATATGAAATTTGACAACATGGGGAGGCAACATGGTCCTCCAATTCCTCAAAACCCATTTAGACCCCCTTTCATCAATACCATGGCCTGTGGAGGTGGTAATGGACACCTATGGAGACAACACTCCTCCCTGGTTTTCTTCGCCCCCTAACATCCAGGGAGGCTGAATTTTTAATAAATTCACATTAATACTATGTGTAATCACAGAAATAAATTTGGTTCTGATATCTCTTTTCTTTCTTGGTGTACCATTTTGGATGGCCAGCAGTTTGATAATTAAATCAACTACGTATGATCAAAAAAAGATTTATCTAAAACAGGAAGATAAATCTTTTCAATGGTGTGTACAAATAAACAATAAAAATTAAATGTATCATTTCAAAGATAAGTTGATACTCTTTAGTTTACATTTACTGAGATCATTATAAACTTAATAATCCTCCCTTCTTCTTTACCCTTATTTCTTCAAGAAAACTATATCTGCATTTTTTTTCTTTAGAAAAGATCAAAACTAAGAGTCTTATGTTACAAAGAAAAAAATTACTTATACTTGGTCTCATTTCGTGTATAGAATATTCTAACTGAATTATACTTTGCAGATTAAATGGAAACTGTACATCTTTTCTCAATAATTGTCTTAAGGAAAACTCAGCTTTCATTTTCTGATAAGATATTTTCCAAGCAATCCAATTTTCTTTAGCAGTTTCTTTTACATTGCCGCCCTATTTCCCCCCTAAAAAAGTGATGCTCATTTCAAAAAAATAACCTTTACTATATTTCTAGTATTTTTTTCATTCGTGTTGGTTCTCCTTCCTTAGAAAAGCTATTCAAAGGCACTGTATATCTAAGGTTTTTTTGTAGTATGAAAGAGTGAATACCATTAAAATTTAAATGAACTAAAGATACAGTGTCTGCTTCGTATTCTTTACTTGGATGGAACGGATTTTTTTCTTTTTTGAAAGTGAAGCAAATTAACGTGATGGAATGTAACCGAGATGCTTTTCGTCTATTTAAATTTGATTATTTCAGAACATTAAATGGAATTGTTACATTTTCAAGCTTTTATAAATAGTAGCTGTTTTTTGGATGTGCTATGAATTGTGTAAGTTATCACAGAGAAATTGAACTACATTGTATCCAAACTGAAAAAAGAAAAAAACTACAAAAATTTACTTTAAAAAATAACATTAGTTGTGTTTTAACTTAACTGGAAGGTTTATCTCTACACCATATGTCTGAAATGAAGAAGTGAAGTAAGATTTGGTTAAGTATAGATTATAGTTCAGGAAATCAAGTTTAGTAATTTCAGAACGCGTCATATAGTAAAGAGTGAATTTTAATACCATTCTTTTTTGATATTTTAGAATACTGCGAAATATTTGCTGTAATAACTACAGTTCTGTCGTTTGATGTAAAATTAACTATGTGTTAATATCGCTTATACATGAGGTAAATACTTTCACGTTGAGTTAAAACAGAAGAGAGTCCCGTGAACCGTAACGGAATCAAATAAATTATAGACTCTACTACCGAACGTTCATTGAATCTATTCTTTAGCTATTGCTGTTCTTTAATAATGGTTGTTCAATGGGATAATTAAAAAGAACCATTATAAAATATTATTTACCTTAGGTCCATTGTTTATAACTGAGGGGTTAGCAACATATTTTAACATACGCTCCAAAATTGTAAAATTTTCGATCACATTTCTTCGTATACAATAAAAAACTATCGAAGTCCAAGCAGCACAAACGTTCAATATTCGTTCAATTTTTATCTTGTATGGCTAAATTTCGTTTACTTCTCGTTGCAGTTATGTAAACGTGACACATTTGCAATGGGCTGTGCTACAAAGGACTAACTTACTAATAATGAGTCAGTGCTCCAGGGAAATGTCTAAAAATATCAATTTGAAGTAAAAAATTAAAATTTTCATCCATATTGTTGCAGTGTTCTTCTCCTTCTCTCCCTATTTCTCATGAGATAAAAATCCATATTTAATTCTAAAACAAGAAATTCAATTCAATCCATCTACTGAAAGTCACTGAAACTATAAACTTTCAATTAAGAACCATTTAACATTCAAAGGGTAAAATGGAAAAATACCAGTTATCACACCCCCTTCCATATCCATATTCATTTTAAACCAAACAAAATTTAACGATCATTTAAATCCCGACTCTTATCACCAAAACCTCAGCTCAACGTTTTTACTAAGTATTCTGTAAACGTTCAGTTTCGTGCTCAGAGACCGTTACGATTATTATTAGTATTCGAAATGAAATGTAACCAATGCTCATACTTTTTCTCTTTCAGCGTTCTTGTTTAGGGGGCGTTCCTGTGCCATGCTCTAATGGGAGAATTTAATGAGCGAACTAATTGACTCTCAGGCCAACACGCGAGAAGGAAATGCATAAAAAGTGCTCAGATATAATTTTTTACTGGCTCGCTTAATGATGCTGTGTGAAATCCATTTCTTCTGCACGTGCTTTCTTCGAGACGAATATGGTTTAGGATTTGTTTAGCTGGAATTTTGATGAGAGAAGTTAAAAGTGTATTAAACAAATTAAATTTATAAACTCACATTAATTGATTGAATGTAGTATTCAAAAATACTTATAATAAATTTTTTCCAAGAAGTTATTTTACTTATTTTTAAGAAACTAAACTACTACACTTTCCTAAGCTCAGAAAAGTCAATACGAGCATGTTCGTATTATATATAAGTTTAATTCCCCAAGAATATGAAACATCTTGGAGATAATTCCTACGTTTAAAAAGAAGTGGCATATAATTTAACACTTGTCCCTTTTTCAAAAAATTTAAATTAGCTTTTTTGCAATATCCAAGTGGGAGAATACTAATTCCTCATTAAACACATTTTAATCCTTCTTCACATGTGTATAACACCATCTCCTTTTAAGTTATCCTTCGTGTCAATGGTATATGAAACCTAAGTACACCCATATCACCATCACCACATCCCCTTTAAAACACAAATTATCTTGAAAATTTTGAACATGATGGCTTTTGATTCACTATTATAAATACGATACATGTCTGTCTCTCGTTTGAATATCTTAATTTCTCTTGTATTGGTGACTCCTATTATTTTGTGAGTGTTGCACCTCAACTCTCCAAGGACCATCATTTACACCAGTGGTTCCCAACCTTTTGTGGCCAATCGCCCCCTTTCTAGAGATTGACTAACACCTATCTCCCCCTTTTTATTCTCTGTATGTCTAATTTTAATTTAAAGTAAAGTTTAAATAATAAAGCAATTTTATATCCGGGGGTCCTCCCCAGAAAATTTTTGGAAATATTCCAAAAAACAGGTTTTCATGTTTTCAACTAGTTATGGTACACCTATTCCGAATTTAGGACATATATTTTTAGGTAGAATTTGGATTTTAATGAACTAATTATAATAAACGTTATTAAGTTCCAAGTACAAAAGGGGGTTTGGGGGTTCCCCCCAGAAAATTTTTGGAAATTTGACCCTAAGAAACAGGGTTTTAACTTCTTTGGTACATTAAGTCTGAATACAGTCTGTAAGTACAATACTATTTTATTTTCCCCCTTTGAGTACTCCATCGCCCCCAATCGCCCCTCACTTATTTATCGCCCCCCTGCTAACCCAAATCGCCCACCTGGGCGCCATCGCCCCCAGGTTGGGAACCACTGATTTACACCGATCTCACTAAACACTAGATCTCACTAAACACGGGGATTCCCCCCATGTATTCCATTTTATCATATCATAATCATAGGGGAAGAAAAGAGTTAATGTAGTGATGCACTAAAAAAAACTTTGAGCACCTAAAAACAGTATTTTTATTATATAAAATTTAAATAATATTTTAAAGAGCTGATTTCACGTTAGCAACTAGATAGCATCTGTTTACTTTCAAAATCGATCACAAATTTAAATTTACATTTTTCCTGAATTTTAAAATGAGGTGGCTGAAGGTACAACCGTCCCCTAACAACACTCTCCCCTAAGTGTAAAAAATAGTTTCTATGTTCCACATTTATCCCCCTTTCATTTTATTCGATTATACTTATATTTATCATCTAAAAACTGTTCTGCGATGAATATATGACCCAAAAGAGTACTCCCTGACGAATGCCTTTCAGAAAAGTGCTCTGTGACGAATTTTTCTCTTAAAGACAGACAACCCCTTAATTCAGATAGTTTCGTAATATGATTCCACACTATTTAATCAGGAAACTCCCACTTAACTTCCTCAAATAAGATCCTCTCAATAAACCCATTTGTATCTGTGAGCATATTTTTCACTTTCATTCATTCACCCCTCTTTGTCATTCAGCGCAGCAGTAATCAAGTCAGTCTCCATTTACGAAACACGGTTTTCCCTGTGTCACGCACTTCCCTCTGTTTGAACACAATTATTCAAAGCGAATCGCACACAGGTTTCTTGCGATTGCTTGCACGTAGAAAGAGTAGAAATGAATGGGCTTCTTTTCAATGTCGTGTTTAATGAATTACCCACTTTTATTGCGGTCGTAGATAAACTTAACTATTTTCGTAATGGGAAAGGCTTGCGATATTGTTCGGGCGATGTGGATCTAGTGCCCGTTGGGGAGTTTCATGTGGAACTAACTATGAGGTATAGTTCTTGAGCTAATAAATATCTATTAGGGTGATTTGAGATCCAGTTTCACTGATTTCTCAATTTTCTTAGCCGTTAACAAACTGAACCATATTTACAAAATATTTCATTCTCTATAGCACTACCTTGTTCTTTCTAGCAAGTTTTTTTCTTCATCAACTGCTTTCAGTTTTTCCATATCATCCTTACGGTTTAAAATTATGATTCAATTATTTTTTCGTTGATTGACTTCATTACACCTTTTTTAAAATATTTCATACCTAGCATTTTATAGTCATCCATAGTTTAAAAGTGTGGCCGTGGTGGTGTAGTGGTCAGCATGTCAGGCTACAAGCATTACGGTGTCTGTTTGGGTAGCTGGTCATGGGTTTACTCAGCCCTTCATCCTTCCGGGGTCGATAAAGTGAGGACCAAGCTCGCTTGGGGAATCAACTGGGGGTCCAACGTGGAGTTAGCCACTCGGCCTGGAAACAAGTTGAGTAAGTAGCACCCCATGCCTGAAGGCTAATGAAACGGAGATAGGGCCACTAGGCCTGGGCAGAACTTGATTTATTTAAATGTTTAAAAGTCTTAATACTATATAGAATTAAATTTATAATACCCTTAAAACACTTAGTATATTACATTAAAAGAGATCTATAGTTTTAAGACGTCTTTTAATTAAAAGCATTTAGATTTATTCAAACGAGAAGTTTAAATAAAACAATCTCAGGAAACTTTACCTTAAGTGTCAAATATTTTGTATTTTCATTTAGTAGTTTACAAGTATTAAAGGATAATAATCTGATTTTTTTAAATTTAATATTTTTAAAGAAAAAATAATTATTTCCAAGAATTCGGGACCGGAATTTTTCACATTTCTAGAGAATCACCCTTATACAGTCTCTATCAGGTCTTTTTTTCATAATTTTTAATAATTTACTATTCTTAATTTTAAAAAAGACATTAAATTCTTTCTTTTAGTACACTTTGAGAGAAATATATATTTGTCAAAATTATTAAACTTCCAGAGAGAATAGACTCCTTAAACAAATTACCCTATCACCAACCCAAACTTTTTACCAACTTTTCTTTCTCCCTTTTTCTCGAAGAAAACCGACATCAATCACAAAAATATCTCATTACAACCACACACGGAAACGAAGCACTTTTTTTTTACTTCGTGCGTTTTCTTTAGTTCCCTCTCAACAAAAAACTCTTGTTTCAACACCTTTATTCCGACTTCTCACTGTTCGCATTTCATTACTTTCTGGAATCATCGCGTGATTTTAAGGAATTTATTTCCGAACGCACAAAAAATTACCATGGAACGGACACTACCGGTAAAAAACAATAGGAAAAAACTGTGAAAAATATAAAATTTTCATATCGCGTGAGAGAGCGAAATCTATTGATAAGCAAGAAGAGCACAAAATCCTCTTGCAACAATTTAGTTTCCTTGTTGAAGAAGAGAGGTACAAAAATGACTGAGTTATAGGCTGTTGACTAGTGGCGAAAAAAATTGTTTTTGGAATGAAAGTATTTGATTTGAGATTAAATTTATGGGATTTGGAGGAATTTTGATAGATTGGCTTTGTTCTTTGTGTAGTATAGCTATTGGTATGTTAGACTGTGGAATTATGTGGGAAAATAGAGTGGTTTAACAGCAGGTAATCTTGGAAGTTAGCTTTTTAAGCGAAAACTTCTTAACATTTTATCGGATATTTCCTCAATTTTTTATAGGTAGGAAATATTTCGGGTGGGTTAGCTTAGATTTTTCACATTTTAATGAAAAGTGAAGCTTAGGTTTTTATGTTTTTAGTGTCAGTTGTGTGACTGACTTATATAGTCCAGTAACTTGGTGTCAAAAGAGGGGTACTTCAGGAAAAAAAATACAGTAGTTGTTTTTCAAACGGTTTTAAATGTTTTCAAGGGTGCTGAATCCGAATCTGAACTTTGCATACAAAATTTCCTAGTGCGTTTTAAGAAAATTCGAAAAAACCCTGAAATTTCACCTCATTTTTTGATTTTTTGTTTGTAGAACAGAAAGTATGGGTCTCTCATGAAACTGTTAAATGCAAAAAAAAATGAAGATAAAACAAGCTACAAAATTGTCAATTACAACTTTTTTGTCAGACTAATAGTTTGGCAGCTAGAGCGCGCTGAAAATAGGGAATATTTCGCTCTGGCGGCGAAAAATCCAGAAAATCAAACTTGCATCTAAAAAAAGTATTTTTTTTCCTGTTGTGAATACTAGTGAAACTTTGAACTGAACTAGTGTTTTAAATTAATTTTAATAGAATTAATAGAAACTGAATTTTTTATTGCCTAAAAACCTGCGTTTTGGGGGAGGAAATTCCTAAAGAACATTCATTTTATTAATAATTAATGGGATAAAAAGTAGGATTATATCATTTATGACATTATTAAAGTAGTTTGTCTTGGTTATCTAAATCAAAATCTGACTTTTTAAGGAAGATATGGGTCATTTTCTGGATTGCGAAATATGCCCTACTTTCAGCACGCTCTAGCTGCCCAGCTATTAGTCTGATAAAAAAGTTGTAATTGACAATTTTGTAGCTTGTTTTATTTTCTTTATTTTTTGTATTTAACATTTTCATGAGAGACCCATACTTTCCGTTCTACAAACAAGAAATCAAAAAATTAGGTGAAATTTCAGGGTTTTTTCGAATTCTCTTAAAACGCACTCTAGGAAATTTTGTATGCAAAGTTCAGATTCGGATTAAGCACCCTTGAAAACATATAAAACCGTTGAAAAAACAACTACTGTATTTTTTTCCTGAAAAAACTACCAAGTTACTGGACTAATATGCTGAGAATAAAGTGGAGACATAGGGGGCTTGGATGAAAAGTAATTCTGGTGAAATTATATTAAATTTAATATGTCTGAATTTGAGTTAAAAGCATTGTTGAATTTCATGATGGACAGGATTTATCAGGACAAAATAATTCTGAAAATTTGAAATCTAAATAAAATATTTTGTGCTTTTAATTTTTGACGAGATTACATAAACATGATGTTTTCAAAATAGGATTAAAAGGGTTAAGGGCCGTATTCAGAAACTTTAACACGAGATGGAAACGAGATGAGAACGAGATGGAAACGTTGTAAAATCTCACGTAACGATCACGAAACGATAAATTGGAAATGGTCGTTCAAGAGCACCCGTCTCTTCAAAAGCGAGAAATTTAGCTGACTCTGATTGGCTGAAAAAAAATCTCGTCTTGGTCTGCTTGGTGACGTAGGAGATTTTATCCAATGAGGGAAAGGATCGGAAACTCCCGTTAGTGTTTCGGGAAAATATCGTTTCAAATTCATCGTTTCCATAACGTTCTCGTTTCCATCTCGTTCTCATCTCGTGTTAAAGTTTCTGAATACGGCCCTAAATTGTTAAAATTATTCGACACGAATATTAATAAAAGAAAGAATATGTTCATTAACTTTAAAACAGTATACTTGATAGTTCCAAAATTAGTTATGATAACACGACAGAGTATAGAGCTAAACCAGGGGTGGCCAACCCAAATGATGTTGAGGGCCACTTTGGAAAACCACAATACTCTCGCGGGCTGCATATAAAATTTTAGGATATTAGGTGCACAGAATGACAGTGAAGTAAATTGAATAAATTAGGTATATAAATTAGGGAGTTTCTTAGATCCATTGCTTAGTTTGACAGATTTTCCTAAATAAAATGTTCATTTAAATTTACCTTAACCTTCCTACCCCTTTGGGGTCTTTTTCGACCCCAGACGCACTTTGACGCTTGATATCTCCCATGCATTTTTGTTTTGACAATTTTCGATGCTACTATTCCTTAATTACGCAAAGTTTTACAATGGGTAAAAATTTTGGAGTTATTATTCCATTTTTAAGTGTCTTGGGAGAAATAGTCACATATTCCCCCTCTGGGGTCTTCTGAGACCCCAGCCATGAATGGCGGTAAAACAGTATCAAATAAAGTTTAGTATTTTATTTTTTGTTGTATTATAGATAAAAAAAGGTTTGCATGTTTGTTTAGAACGTTTGGAGAAATATTAGAAAGATATTTTCGTAGAAATTTTCATTTTTTTTTACAAAAAGAAGATTGCGGCTAAATACATTGAATCACTCGCTATTTCTTAAATTTTTTATTCACATTCTAAGAAAAATATGCTATTTATAGAAATCTTTTGAGTATCTAACAGTTGCAGCAAAAAAAAACTCAGACAACTGTCGCCATTACTTCCTGTTGAACACATTCTTTACAAAAACAATATAAATTCATGGTTGATTGTAAATAGGTTTTTATATTCAGTCTTCTTTGAAAAATAAGAATGCTTTCAAATATTTATGAGTGTTTACGGAAGTCCAGAATGTGATTTCGAAGAATTATCAAGAAAAAAACCAATTTTATGTTAAAACTTACATAAGCAAGCGAGATACTGATTTCACTAAGAAATCTGAACCGATCATTTTTTTGTATTATTTCAATTTTAAAAAGAAGAATCCAAACTTTACATGTTTCATAAAACTAAATACAGTAGAGCCCCGATTATCCGCGGAATTGGGTGGCAAGGGTACCGCGGATAGCGAAAATCACGGATAACCCGAAAAAAGACTAAAAATGAGGTGAAATCACGAAAAAAATATTTCAGACTAAAAACTAAGTTTTATTGTACAAAAACATATGTAAAACTTTTAAAATATGTGCATTACACAGCAGAAACCTTTATTCTACATCTAAAATGTCTCTAAATCTCGTCTCAAATTTGCTCTAATCGTTAAAAAAAATGTTCGTGGCACTTGCGGATAATCCGCACCGCGGTTCATCCGCTCGGGGATAATCGGGGTTCTACTGTAAATTAATCTGGGGTGACAGGTAGCTGATAATGCAGAATAGAGAATATATGCAGCTTCATAAATCGTTTAAAATTAACTACTAAATTCTTCCCGTGCAAGACCGGGTATATCAACTAGTATGCTTTAAACAGTGTGATTATAAATATTTTAAGTAAAACAACTTCAATGTAGTTCATTTCTGTAATTTAATTCTTGTTTGAAGGTCCAGATGTTATAAAAAACGTGTATCAAAAGAAACCCAATTAAGCCGTAATAAGACGAAAAAAATGAGAAAAATACCAAAAAAATTGGATAAATTATTCTGAAGCATCTTTCTAGAAATAAAAAATGACAATTCTTCTCCATTTAAGGAATTTTTAACCTTTATTAGAGTCATAGGCATGTTTTACGCATGGGTTTTACGTGGGGTCCTCAGAGACCCCACGAGGGGAATATGTGACTATTTTTTCAAGAGGGTAGGAAGGTTAAGGAGCATCCCCAAGAATACCATCTGTAGTATATACATAGGAACTAAACAGAACACACACTAAACAGAATCACTGCAAACTATAAGGAGCCTGTGGCGCTTATGGAAATTTATTTCGGGAGGACCCAAATTTTCTCTAAAAATTGCAGCTGGATTTTTGCATCAGGAAAAAGTACACCCAGATCTTCCTCTCATGCCCCCATGCATATTTAATTGGTTCAATGCATGAATTAAAATATATTTTTAGTTAGGATTTGCACCTGACTGAACTAATATCCTAAAAAAGTTGTGAACAATAGAGTTCCTAGTACTAAAGGGGGATCTGGGGGTCCTCACCCAGAAAAATTTTTGGAAATACGACACTAATTAACAGACTTTTAAAGTCTTCTTAGTCGTCTTTAAAGTCGTCTTAACTTTTGACTAAAAATTCTTGCGGACCACAAAATTATTTCAAAACGGGCCGCATGCGGGCCGCGGGTTGGCAAACTTGATCTAAGAGGTATATGGGGGGGTCGGGGTTCTCCCCCGAAAAAATTTTGAATTTTAGTAGTGTGCTAAAAAGTGTTTTGAAGTTACTTTTTGGAAAGTTTTCAGAGAGCTTCGCGGGCCGCACAAAATGACCCGGAGGGCTGCGGGTTGGCCATGCCTGAGCTAAACAGAGATGCCAAACGGCCGTTTTCCTCTTTAGAAAATTAATTTAATTCAGTTCCCTAGCATCCAATCAGAAAATCCAGTTCCGATTAGGATTTGAGAGAGCTTCAGTGGACGAATGACAGAATTAGCAGGAAGGACGTGGTTTGAAAGGAGGCGGGTCCGTTTGGCCTAAAGTTTGTCAATGGGAAAAGCCCTGTTAAAAAAGTTGCCATTAGCGTCCATGGAGATGAACACTCTGCTAAGCTCTATACTCTGTGGATAACACATACTTTATTAAACCGTCTCAAAAGCTAGTACATTGCAGCTCATACTCATTAAACTTTCCTTGCAAGTTTAAGAGAAAATCACACTAATTTTCATGGCAAGGGAACGACTAGTTTCTAAGCATCCTTCCCCAAGCACGATCGGCTTGTCAAAACAGCTTCCCACTGGATAACTTACTCGTTAACCGAATTTATCAACGAAGCCAATAACAACACAGTCCCTCTCGTCGTTAATCCCTTCGTTCAAGCCGCCCCGGTTGAAAGTCCGCAGCTTGACCACTGGCCCCGCTCACACTGGCATTAATGAAAGCCAAATCCTCCACTAACAACGTCCATCCTTTGGCTACTCGCGCGGTTTATTCGTCGTTATTGTTATCATCCCCCTTTTGGTGAGTTGGTTCTCCGCTGTGTGTGTTGTATTGGCGAAAGGATTTTCGGAGCTGTGTGTCTTTGAAATAGTTGATTAAATGTTGTACTGAGCATTGGTCCTCAACTTAGAGTTTACAGACCAATCAGCCTCAAATAGCATAATCAATGGACTATCCTTAACGTGAATCACTTAAAATTTTCCACATGACAAAAGGTCATTTAGCACTCTGAAATATTTTTGGAAGTTTTCCATTTTTATTTGAGGTTTTAAGTAATAATTATTTTCTTGAAACTAGTTTGGTTATGAAGGGGGTATCAAAGAAATAAACTGAATATCGAAATTAAAAAAAATCAGTCTTAAAAATGTTATTATTTGTATATAGAATATCAATATTATGTATATTTGTTATAAGATTAGTACGACTTAAGGCCATATTCTGTGATTTATGACCAGCGCAGAGGTTAAACAGCAATCAAAGAAGGATTTCACCAATCAGAGTCTATTATAGATTGTTTGAGAACTTCAAGACACTATAATACCTGTTTGATCGGATTTTAAATTAGGCTGTAAAGTCAAATTTTTAAATTTGTTTGTGATAAATATGCGGCAATCTAAAAAACAAGAGTGTAATTTTTTTAAACTATCCAAATTAATACCATCAATATTACTTAATACCAAAAAACAATCTCGTCTGATGACAAACGACATTTTTTGTGGAATTATTTCTTCCTAACCGTAGTTAATCTTCATGATTCTCCGCGATTCGTATCATTTGGTTCAAGTGTCCGCACATTTATCACGCATTATTTATCAAAGCATGAATAACGACTTTATAAACCTCGAATGTCCCCAATATCGCGCTCTCATACGCTACATTAACGTGCTTGTATGGAAAACGCGGGGGGCATTATTAAAATAACTTGAATATCGCAAGCCATCGATATTAATGGCCGATCAGGGGAAAAGCATCAATAACAGCAAGTTGTTATTCTTCGCGGTGCATTTGTTTTTCCCCGACTCATAATCATCATAACTCATCAATAATTCTCCCTGCTTCGTTTGACAAACATTACCGAAGAAATTGATTTCGAATACCTAGGAATGCTTTTGCCCTCCTTTGAGAGAACCATCTCCATAAAAAACCCAAATCATTAAGAAAAGTCCCCTTAAGTGGTTTTTGATGCCACCGCGACGACGAAATCTAATTTTTTAAAGCGGAGTATACATCCCCGACTGGATTGCCGCAACTTTATGCAAATAGTTTCGGGTTGTAAATAATGTTCTATGCGGAATAAAAGGCGGGAAAGAATATTCCGCGCTCATCTGATCTGATTTATATACCGAATCAACGGAGAGGAAGCTGAAGAAAAAAATAAATTTTGTGAAAAATTCGACGATTTTTTTTATCTCCTAGAGGAACTCGCATGTTCCCCTTTGTTTTCGGGGGAATAAATCACATTGACGTATCGTTTCAGCCGTCAAGCGCGGAACACACGATGGCTTTTTATTTGCATTTGGAGTTATGGCTGATGAAGGGCCTGGGATTTCCACTTGCTCCCTCTCTGTGTTTTCTTCCTGTTTCCGGAAGTCGGCCTCTGTATTCCAATTGCCGAGTTTAGTTTAGTTTAAAGCGAAGCGGCTGTCTGATGCCAATTTATGAAAACCGTAAATCTTCTTTTCGCTCCCGAGTTTTTAGCGTTCGCTCTAGTGGGCTGTGTTTTTCTTCATTTTGCATTCGAATGCGTTCATGGTTTAGAGCATTTTGATTTTATTGTCTGGCGAACTATGATTTTAAATTTTGAGGAATTTATTTTCTCCTTTTAATTTAAGTCATTCCTAAATGTATCTAACATATTTATTATGGACTTTTTTCAACTTTAAGATAATACAACTTTAAAAATGCTAGTTTACTTCAATTTCCTCTTTCAAACATTTCGATTCCTTCTCGACTTTACTCGTTACTTTTTTTTAACATAGAGATATTTATTGTGTTTTCATTCAAATGATTTCAAATTTCTATAAAATATTTATCTTATTTTGACTCCTGATTAGTGATGGGCAAAATCGATAATTTTAGGTATCGAATACTTTGGTATCGAATACATATAGGTATCGAATACTTTGGTATCGAATACTTATAGATATCGAGTACTTTTAGGTATCGAGTACTTTTTTTCAATGTCGGGAAATGAACCTGAAGGGACAATTTTTTTAGGGCCTATCCATAATCAGACTAATATTCAAAAAAATGAAAGCTATCCATCAAAAAGCCCCGTAGCTACGGGCCTGGAGGTGGATAGAGGCGAAGGATTTGGCGGGGGAAAAATCTAGCCGCGTCAAATTTCTCTCGCGGATGATTAACGACTTGGGTTTGAGCGTTGCAAAATGAAAACGGAAACAGGCTGCGTTTGATCTACAGTAGGTATTATAAAGATTACTTCATTGAAAAATTTAAAATGAAATATGTCAATAAAGTATCGATACTTTTGTGGGTATCGAATACACTCGATACCTATAGGTATCGAGTACTTAAGTATTTGGTATCGATACCTGCCCATCACTACTCCTGATTGTCCTTATAATTATATTCCATGATGTTTTCTAATAGTCCAGTATAACTTAGTTTTTTCAGGAAAAAATTGTAGTAGTTTTTTTCGCAACGGTTTGATATGTTTTCGAGGGGGTTGAATCGGAATCTGAACTTAGCATACAAAATTTCAAAGTGCATTTTAAGAAAATTCGAAAAAACCCTAAAATTTCGTCTCATTTTTTTGTTTTTGGTTTGTAGAACGGAAAG
The DNA here is from genome assembly GCA_024610705.1 of Tetragnatha versicolor. Classification (NCBI taxonomy): domain Eukaryota; kingdom Metazoa; phylum Arthropoda; class Arachnida; order Araneae; family Tetragnathidae; genus Tetragnatha; species Tetragnatha versicolor. The sequence goes on along the minus strand of JANDEH010000002.1, from coordinate 30,144,894 downwards.
TATTGGTTTCTCATGAAAATGTCAAGTACAAAAATAAATAAGATAAAACAAGCTATAAAATTGTTGATAACAACTTTTTGTCAGACTAATAGTTTTGCCGTTAGAGTGCGCTGAAAAACAGTGATTTTTTAGCCCTGTTAATTTGTTAAAATTCTTGTATTAATTTATGAGTGTTTTAATAAACGAATTTATATATTTTTTGCATCGCTGAATCCGAATTTTCAGTTTATTTTCATTTTGAAAGTCATCTTCTCATCACAAATTTCAAAAAATCTAAAATTTGTGCTTTTTTCTTCCGTTTTTACCGATTTTCTTAAAAAATATTAATTTCTCGAACAATGCACTATACTATGCACTATACCCAAAGAGTTTGAAAAAGAGGTAAAACACTAGGTTAAAGGGGAATTTTAAAAAAAAATTCTGGGGCAGGACCCCTAGCCCCCTTGAAACTTTGACGTTTATTTACAACTCTTTTCCCTAGAAAATTCTGTAGTTTTAAAGAAACTGTTCTCTTTGGATGCAGGCCAAATTGTCTTAAAATGAGCTAAAACACTGGCTAATTTTCTTTTTTCTTGGAGTTCACGTAGTCAAATTTTGAGACATGTAATATCCGTGGTCCATACCCACAAAAAAATTCCTTGCCCCCAACCAAAAACTGAAATTACGCCCCTGTCTAGCGGCAAAACTATTAGTCTGACAAAAAAGTTGTAGTTGACAATTTTATAGCTTGTTTTATCTTCTTTATTTTTGTCTTTGACATTTTCATGAGAAACCCATACTTTTCGTTCTACAAACAAAAAACCAAAAAATGAGATGAAATTTTAGGGTTTTTTTCGAATTTTCTAAAAATGCACTTCGAAATTTTTTATGCAAAGTTCAGATTCGGATTCAGCTCCCTCAAAAACATATAAAACCGTTGCGAAAAAAAACTACTGTATTTTTTCCTGAAACACCCCTTTTTTGACACCAAGTTACTGGACTATAAAGAGACCGTAATAAAGGTGGAAAAAAATAGGCTTGTAAGCTTTACAATGATTTATATTTAGTGTTACAGTCCATTTTATGTCTTGAAAATGTAAGATTTAAATGTAACCCAACACTTCCGGCATGTTACAAAAACGTATTTATCTTCAGTAAGAAAACGATCATATATTTCTTAAAGAAGTTTGATGCAAAACTTCTATTAAATTGAAGAATAATGATAGATATTTCTCTGAAAAAAAATCCCAACAAAAACACCCTCTCGAAAAAGGAAAGCATTCAATCATACATTATTTTAGCGATATTAAGAAGAGATAGAACCAGCCACACGAGAAAGGGGCGAAAAAAAACCTCTTCCAAAGACCGCAGAAGAGAAAATTTGATTTAAAATAAATGCGAAATGTAAATGAAGGAAACTCGCCCTAGGCTATTATCGACAGTGCAACACAGGACTTCGTTTTTTTAACTCCAAGAACAATAACAAGCGAGAAAAAACCTTTTCCTCTCTTTTTGATGGAGGAGGAGCAAAGATTAATGTGTTGCCATTCCCGAAGAAACAAAAGCGTACTTAAAACTCGAGTTTTGGAAGCATTGTTTCAGGCGCTTTGGGGTATCTGTTGGATTGAATCGATGTTTTCTCTCGGTTCGAGAGGTGCAATTAATTTTAATTGGTGCAAGGAGCGATTTGGAATAATTCGAGGGGTAATTTATTGTTCCGAGTGAAAGACGATTCGACTTCTACTTTACCCTTTGTTTAACGTGGGTTCCGTTATTAGCTTTTGGGACGAGCTGTTTTGATAAGGGAGTGGGCGTTTGAGTTTTTGGTTCGTTTCAGTCCTAAATTTGTTGAAAAGAGTGATTCATTATTATGCGTTGAGAAGTAATTTTGTCAGAGTTGAAGGTATAAAGAGAGAAGAAGTTATTTGTTTCTATCATGAGTAACTTGGAAAATAATTGAAAGAGTGGAAAACCGAAATTAAAGTGCTTGCAGCAACAAGGAGCTAACTCCAATGAAAAACTGATGGAATTAGCACATTGTTTGTAAGCAACTCATATGTTAAGTACACTGCAGATAAAAAATATAAGGGAAACCGGGGAGGGATGGGACATTTTTTACTAGAATATTTTTAAAAATTTAGTTTTCCTTGTATAAATTTGAAACTTTCAAAATAACATCTTGAAACACTTTAACATGTTTAAAAAATATAACCAATGTGATAGCAAACAAAACTTAAGATTTATAAACGAATTAAAGTAACTCAAAAAATGTCTCATCTCACCCCGGTTCCCGGACATTTTTTCAAAATTAAAATTTATGATTAATTTTCAAATGTACGGTTAAAAATCACAAAGACAGAAGTATTTTCAAATTCTAAAGATTTATTAAAATACATCAATTATTTTATATTATACTAGACTGGCTGATTTGCCCGGCCTTGCACGGGTGGAGTGTATTGCCAATAATTTTCTTCCTAGTTCCAACTGCGATATCTCATTCCATCCCGATTTTTTGTCTTTTAAACATTTATCCTTTCCGTGTGATAAAAACAATCCAATTGAAATCATCTCTGTTTTTTGAAATCTAGTGTTTAAAATCTTAAACTGAATTTTCAGGAAGTACCTCAGGAAACCTCAGGAAGTATGATTTTCACTACCCCAAGGTATCTAAAGAATAAGGAAGTTGCATGTGTAAGATTTTCAAAAACAAACAAGTGTTCCCTATGGTTTTTTGTATGGTAAAATGAAGTATCTAGTCAATTTTTCAAAAAAATGTACAGGTAATTAAATATTTTAATTTAAAAGACGAGAAAAAACACGTGACTGAAAACGCTTATTGTTTAAAGATGTCAACAATCATACCATCAACTCCATTGTTTTCCAACAATGTTTATCGTATGATGACGTCAACATACGATGATTTCAAACTCTTGGCGTTTTCGCGCGCTTTTAAAAAGTGGATTTTTGTTAATTTTTGGCAATCAAAAAATTTCTCGATCGGCCTCAAATTTTGGGTAGTTGCTTATTTTTGCAAGAAGAATCGATTAAAAAAATAAAAAAAATCATGCAACTTCCTCATTGTATCCAAATAAGTGCAATAGCTTTTTGAGAGGAATTGGCTATGTCCCATCCCACCCCGAGTCATGGTGTCCCATCCCACCCCAATAGCAACTTTTTTAAACAAAATAGGTTCTTACAAACTGTCGCTTTTAGGCTTAACTCAACTATTTTTATTCATAAAGGATATATTATTCAGTTCAGAAAACAATATAAACCATTAAGAAAGCAAACAAGAATAAGATTTAAAATTCACTTTAAAAGTGTAATACTTAGGTATTTTTATTATAGTAAAACCATCTTTTTCATTCAGAAACTTGTAGGAGCTTACAACTAAAATAGTAAACAGCAACAAGTATGAAGCTATGGTGGCTTTACCTAAAGCCCTGGATCTCTACCTTAAGTAGCGACATCACGCTCAATCGGCCGCCATTTTGGGGAAAACTCACTACTAGTCTAGATGGTCTAGCTCAGTGGTCCCCAACCTTTTTACCACCACGGACCGGTCAACGCTTGATAATTTTACCGCGGCCCACTGGGGGGGGGGGCGTTGATTGTTTACAATCTAGATAATTTTGATATATTAATTTTAATTTAATTGTATTTAAACATGCTTTAAAAATAAAATACAGTTACACCAAAAAATACATATAAAGTGATTTATTATTTTAACTTACTGTTAAATTGTCTGTTAAAAGTTGCATTTTTCTTTGATGTTGAAGGCTCTTCTTCTGTCTCTTCACTGAGGCTTTTCTTTTTCCCAAGGAAACTTTTTAACGACGTCTGTTTCGTACTCATTTTTGCTAATTTGCGGGTTAAATTTCAGAAAACACAATACACACGCGTACATCAAGCACTCTTAACATGAGAAAGTACCGGTGAACAGAGCGATGAATGATACACACCTAACCTTCTTTTTAAACCAAAACCCCTCCCCCCTAGCTTTTCACGTGAGATAACTTTAAAGCAGAGATTTTGGTTTCGTTTACGATGTATTGGGATTAGAAGTTTAAATGCACCTGAATTTTCATTTCTTTACAAAAAGAAGATTCGGACAAAGCTCATTGATTTACACCTCATTTCTTGAATTTTCTTTCCGTTTCGAAGAAAAATGAACTGTTTTATGTTTTTTCTTTTTATTAACTTATAGTTGTAAAAAAAAACAGACAACTGTCACCATTACTTCCGGGTCGAACAAGTTCGCAACAAAAAAGAATATAAAAATTTATGGATTTCTATAGCAGCGGTTTTATTCAGTTTTCTTGAAAAAATAAGATGGTTCTCATGGCGTCTGCACGATTTACCCCTTCGGTCCTTTTTTTAAATAAATAAAATTTTAATGAAACACAGATGGTTTTAATTTGGAGTATAAACTTAGGAATTTAATTAATTTTCAATGAAATGGTCGGCCCGCGGACCGGTACCATTTGATCCACGGACCGGCACCGGTCCGCGGACCGGGGGTTGGGGACCACTGGTCTAGCTTATCGTCACTAGTAGTGAGTTCTCCCCAAAATGGCGGCCGATTGAGCGTGATGTCGCTACTTAAGGTAGAGGATCTAGGGCTTTAGCTTTACCTGGTGGAACACTCAAAAACTAATTTAGTTTTTAATTATGATTGAAGGTGTCCCATCCCACCATGTGCCCCGTCCCTGCCCGGTCTTCCCCATCGAATTTCCTTGTTTTATTATTCGGCCTAATATATAAAATTTTGAACCTTAAATTTTGAGGAATAGTAAAACAGTTTCAGAAATAAATTTGAAGATTCATCAAAATCTAGCCCTATTTTTGCCCTGTATTTCGTTCCCTTTTTACATCTTATTATAATCACTTCACTCAAATAGGAGGGAGGCACTGGTGGAGGAAAGCTGCCTTATCACAGTAGTATCCAACTGTGACGTAAAAGACTGGAACCTCGGATACCTACCATTTTTTAACCCGTAACAGGGGAGGTGAAAAATTGGAACATACAAGGGGACGTGGGGTCTCAGAGACTCCGCAACTTTCTATATTTTTTAAAAATCGTCTAATTAAGATATGATTCTGATATTTCAGTATATTGTTATTTGAACATTTATCTCTTGATAGAAAAATATTTTCTTTAACTTTATGATGAAATAAACATTTTTTCCAGACAATTTTCCAATAGAATTAAAATTATCGATAGACACCATATGGTGCAATAAACTCTTTAAACTTAAAAATAAAAACGCATCTATTGTGAATTAACTGTTTGTTTTTATGATTTAATATATAAAGCAAATTTTAATAAGAGAAAATTCTGTGTAGAACAATAGAAAATTTTTTTGACAGTGCCTGAATTATCAGTTTTTTACCATTGCTTTAGAAGCATAAAATTTAAAAATTTTCACAGAAATCATCTTCACAGTCTCTTCCCCACTGAAATCACTCATAATTTCATCTAATTTTTTAAAAAAAACTCTTCCACACAACGTGGATTAGAGATAATCATAAATAATCTCCGCGGACCTAGCTTCAATACCATGCGTACTAACTCTGGACGAAAACTGTTACACTGCAGAGGAGGTGGGGTCTCTGGGACTCCTGAAAAAGAATTTGTGGAATTTCCGTACTGTCGCACTTGTCAAAACTTGCTGATAAGAAGGGGTCAGGGCCAAGGTCACGAAAGGTGAAGCTAGCGGAAGAATCCATTCAATTTGACAAAGCATGTGGTAGGGGGGAGGGGAGGAAAATGTTGCGGAGTCTGGGAGACCCCACGTCCCCTGCTACGGGTTAACTGTTTCAGTCCGCCCGCCGCCACTTAGAGTGTTATTAAATCGTATGTAAATTCGGGGCGGCTAGGTCTGAAATGGTTAAACACAAAAATCTAAGATTATAATTCTAATAACTTATATTCAAACAAATGATTGTATCATATTTTACTCTATTCAATTTAAACTGGCACTTGAAGAATAGTGCTTTCCCCACGTTAGAAGCGTAACCAGGGCTACGCTCTTCGCGCAGCCAATAGTAAGCCTTCTTCGTCACTGTAAGTTGATAGTTGCCATGGTTACTGATTCGGTGGTGGGTAAGGAAATATTTTTGGGTGCCAGTTCAAAACGAACAGAGTATAATGTGGTTCTAGAAAAAATGAGTTCAAAGTTGAAACATAGCGAAATGCACTTTGCAACACGATTTGAAACCGTATAACTCAAGAACTATATGGAATTATTGCAAGCGCCTTTCAAAAGATTAAAAAACAGTAACTTTTAAATTGAATTCTATAACTTAATCTGTTTAGGTTTAAACGATTTCAAGGGTGTACAAGATACTCCTTAGCTCATTCAAAGCCCACCAAAACTCCCTATAGCATACATTCTTATCCAAATATTTAAACTCTTCATAATGCTTTCAAAACATTTTACTTAAACCGCACTCATCGTCCCATAGGAAGGTCGTTAATTTAAGAATATAGTTAACCGGAATATGATGAATCCCTGAAGAATTACCTTAAGAGGTTCGAATTATTTCAGGCGTCTCACTCTCCGCTGTATCGGGGAAGCACTTTAAATCTCAATTTGGAGGGAAGTAACATGATCAAGCAGTACAACGAAATAATTAATAAATCTCCACACACCGCAGTAATTTTCTCGATGAATAAATAATGTTTTAAAGGTGTCATATCAAAGAGATGTCTGGAATGCATTTACATACTTGAGGGGAGGGAGGTGAATTATTCATGCCGAAGAGTCAATTTGAATCGAAAATCATCAACAAACTGTCCCTTCTTCGAATCGGGATTTGTCGAAATGGATAATATGCCACAGAGGTATTCGATGTTATGTTTGTAAAAGACTTGTTTAACTCGCTTATTGTTTATTATTCAAATATATGAAGTTATTGAATTTTTTATTTATTTTAAAGCGTGTATTTACTGTGCTTTTGGGTTTTATCAATTTGAAATTCCTAAGAGACGTAGTAAAATGCCGACTGTGAAGTAAATTAGGAAAGTAATTAAATACAAAGATGAAAACTTACACTAAGGAAACCTGCCTATTGAGATTTACATTGAAATGGAAAACTTACTAATTGACGACTATTTGAAAGTTGGACACATTTTTACCAAAAGCAACAAAAGTGAATTTTTATCACAAGTCATAACAGGGGTAATTTCATAGCAGTATAGTTATTACTACAATCCGCTGTGTAAAAAAGTTAAAATAATAAACAGAAAATTGGGTTTAGTATAAGGTACCTGCCTACGTTGAGAAGCCTGTTTTTCAACGTAGTAAGGTACAATATTTTAATATTTAAAATTCAGAAACCTATTTATTTTCAACGTATAACCTAAAGAGTGATTTTAAATATGAGGGATTTCTAGAAGAAATATTTTTTGTCCACCTTCGATAATTATAAACGGACATATTTTAAGACCCTAACATATCAAAATGTATATGAATCAAAATGGTCGCTTTAAATTTTTAATTTAGAACATAATAGGTTTAATGAGTAATAAACTTACAAAAAATTTGTGTGTATCTTAATTTTTAAAAGATACTTCTCAGTAACATTTTTAATTCACTATATCGATGAAAATGAACTAAATAACTGAACTAATACATACTAATAAATAAGCTTTAATAGTATTTTAGTTTCTAACATCCGTAGAAATACCATCTCAATTTAAGTTTAAGTAATAAACTGTTTATTTAATAGAAGATTTTTTTATTCATGTATGGAGAACAAAAAAAGGGAACATATTTCTGTAAGATGTGTTTACAATTTCACAAAGTTAGTGTATTCATGATAATTTTTAAAATCTTTTAAATTTTTTCGTAATCTTTCTGGGATCATGCGTCGAACATCACATAATATTAGACTCTTAGTATTGTAAGTCTTTGCCAACGAATTTCAATACATAAATTAATAAATAGATGAAGAAAATAAGAAAGCTTGGTCCTTGCTCTTATTGTTGCTCTTATTGAATGTGTGTCTACCGTGTTAATTACGTTCCATTCGACATAGTTTTGCAGAAAAATAAAATCAAGCAAGCATTAGTGGAATTATAACATAATAGTTGTGTGACATCATAACTAAAGGAATCAGGAGAAAACTCACAAGTTTACTTTTAATAGCATTGATAATTATTCCTCATTAATCAAGTAAATAACTCCTTATCTCATTGTCCCTCGTGACATCCCAAACCCGAGAAAAGTCGTACGACGCAATATCTCCTCTCTTTCTTTTCAAGCGCGATCTTTTTTTCCATAATAACCTATGGTTTTTATCCAACAGAAAAAACAGTTCTAAAAAACGATCGGGAGATATAAAAGAAGTTCCGAGCAAAAAACCCAAACACAAGAAAGAAGAGGAAGCAGAAAAACCATCTCTTAAAGAGACAAAACTTTGTTTCTCCGACTATCATCGCAGCAGAAAGGTCCATCAGACTTTAGTACGGCGGCCATGATCCAATTTCCTGATTAGAAAAAAAAGAGAAAGAAAGCTTCGATTTAGAAAATATAAAGCTACTTGGAGGGAAATAATAACATAAAAAAAGAGTTGGTGGAAAAACCCAGCAATAAAAAGCCCCCTTTAGTCTGAGGAAGAAAGATGAGATTTCATTTGATATTGATTCCCGAAGCCAGTGTTAACTTCTTTCCGAGCACTTATGTCTATCAGTGAAGATAAGGCTCTCTTGCTTTCCTTACTTCACTACTGATCTTTCAACTTGGGACAGATTGAGATCATTTGTCTTACAATGACGTTTTTGATTTATCCCTAATTAAGATAACCTTTAGAAAAGGTTATTAAAACGTAGATTAAAGATAAACCTTCATAAAATGTTAAGATAAGCATACTAACAAAAAATTTTAGTCTACATTTTAACTGTAAATAGTAAGACTCATTTCATTTTTAAATCAGGAGTAAAACAGAGTTTTCCTTAAGAGAGTAAAGCTTGGTAATCTTTAATCTTTTTAGTTATCTTTAATTTCATGCATTATACTTAGAGAGAAAATATTACCCATATGGTTCAAATGTTCTGATTAAATATCCTTACTTGTGTAATTAATTAATTTTTAAAATATATTAATGGGTTTTAGTGATATTGTAACTTGACAAGCGAAACACAATCTCTTTATTTTTCTAACAACCTTTGAACTAAAAATGTTTAGGAAATGGTTTGAAAATAGTTTTGAGTATCCCCTGCCCCTCATACTATATTTTATAATTTCAGTTGTAAGCTTACAATTATTCAAAGGTAGAAAACCATCATGGTAGTAGAATTTCTATGGAAACAATGTTACAAAATTATGAATGGTGCCCATTCTAAATATACTACAACTATTAAGAACTGCCCTTTAGTTATTGGGCCTAACTCGACTCTGAGAAAAGCTCTTAAAAGATTTCACTGCCTCATGATGCTAACAGCCTCAAACCTGTGTTATATAAGTCCGAATGTGTCTACAGAATAAATATTTCAACTGGTAACTTTTAGCTGATTTAAATAGGAATTTCACAGAATCTACGTAATTAGTTTAGTTAAAGAAGTTCGCGTGTCATTGAGCCATTTAAGCTTGATTAGATTAGTTTGAGTTAGATGGAGTAATGGTCTTTAACTACTTGCTAAGGAGTGTTTGGTTAATTGACACATTAGGCCTTAAAATAACTTAATATACTATATAATTTATTTTAAAAGGGTTTAATCTCTATATATTCTATGAAATATAGGCATATTTTTATTAAATATTCTAAATAAGCCTATCAAAAAACATTTGAAATGCAATTTTATTGATTTACATTTTTGGGTCAAATATTTTGAGAAGTGATTTTCTTTGACAACTAGTAGACCAACTAATTGCAAAACAACCAAAAAGAGTTAAGTTTTGCAATTATATTGAGCGCATGAGTGAGTCAATGCATCACACTCCACAATCAAATTTCAAAAGACGACACCATTTTTTAAGAAGAATCGCTGCAAATAATCCAGAGTTCCCCCTCCAACTCATACAATAAAGCACACAAACGCACATCTCATAATTACTAAAACAAACCCGATCCATTCACGAAACGAAAAGCGTTAAAGAATATCGGAAACCTAGACCCTCATTGAAAGCCATTATTAAAAATCACAACAAGCATTTTGGGAAACTTCCAAAACGCGCTTAATGATCATAAGGCAAACGACGTCACATTTCCATCAGCATTATCTGAAAACAGAGATTTCTGCGTTCTAATGACAGAGGAATATTGTTCTGCGGGACTTGGCGAAGGGCCCACGACCCGCACCCCCTCTTTTTAGGACCCCTTGACGGATCGTTTGCAATTTCGTTTTTTGGCCCCTACCTTTTGTCGTTGGATTGTCATTCGATTGGTAGGTGGAATGATGGATTAGTTTCTTATTGCGTATCATCTCTGGTTATTGCCTGTCAGATTGGGAATTCAGATTTTGAGGGTTATGGAGGACATATTGTAGGGTTTTTGTGGAGCATCAGAATGTGACCGAACACAAATGTTGATATGTTATTCTGATTTTTGAAACTGTGTTTTGCCTATTCAGAAACGAAGTGTTGAAATATTTTTAGTTCTAACCGCTGAGGATATAGTAGATTTGAAAATTCTTCAGAGTCAGAAGAAGATGGGGTTCTTCTAATACACTATTAGTTGGATATATTTATTAGTGGACCGATATCTTATATAATAAAAGTCAATGTGTGTGTTTGTTTTTAATACAAATCCACAGTTTTCTTCCGATCGGGACCAAACTTGGTATACCTACGTAAAAGAATCCCAGAAAAAACATAGGCTATGTTTCGAAAACTTTAATTGACCCCTTGACCTTCTTTTGACCCTTTTTATGGTCATTTTGCTGAAATAGCTTTATTTCTCCTCCAGAAGAGATCTGTGCTCAAAGTGATAATTTTAACGCCTCTGAGAGCGTATTTCACGCTTTGAAAATAGGAAATACGCTTTTAAAAACTAGTCAGGCGTATTTTCACGCTTTGAATTTTTAATAAACGTTTTGCTTAAAAAATGCATGGCACCTCACCGGAATCAAAAAATTTTTCTACTCAAATTTGTAATAAATAAATATTTCATTTATAATGTTTAATTTAAAATAAATTATTTTATTTATAATGTTTAATACTTTCTACTTTTATTAACAGATGTTATAATTGTTAAATACCAAAATAGCATCCTCATTTTTTCTAGGTAAATGAAGCGAACCCGGCCCGCAAGCTGAATTTGGCGATTTTTTTGTCGCCAAGTGGAAAACCGATGGCATCCGAGCATTGAATTGTTATCGCCAAATTTGGCGGTGAAAATCTACGGGCGGTTTGTCCATTAAAAAAAGCGTTTTTATAAAAGATTTGTCTCTTTATATATATAGTTTATGCAATTTCCGGTATTTCACTTCTCATAAATGAATTTCACGCCTCCTAAAAAAGTCAAGGAGTATTTTTACTCCTCCAAAAAAAATCTTAAGAATAACACTGTAGTGCTCCCCATTGTTACAAAAAAATTTAATGCAAAATAACAAGTTTTAAAAAGAAAAACTAGATATAAGTCTAATTAAAAATTATAACTATAATCTAAAATATAATTAAATGAAATTTAAAATTTTAAAATGTTATTAAGTATGTTTTAAAATATTTTTATTTGAAAGATGATCTAGCTTTTCAAAAAATGACGTGACCCTTTTACTGTCGTTGGTTCAACAATACAATATTACATGGGAAAAATGTATAGTTTAATTGTATTTTCAGGGTGTTTCAAAAGTCCGTTTCGAGGCTTTTATTTGGAAACTATGTGTCCTAGGGTCACAGAAATAAGGTCTACCCCTAGGAAGGAAGGAAGGACCCTGGAGAATCCATTGAGATGACTTACAGTGCCCCTAGCGGCGAAATAAAAAAGTTTAAAAAATTAATTTAAAAACTATAGGAAATAAAGCAAAAACCTCAGTGAGAGTATTTTTGCGAACGTTATGAAGAACTCACAGAAAAAAGTTTCATGAAAATAATTTGAATATTCGCGGAGATATTAGCATGTGAAAATATCACTTTTTCAGACCTCAAAAAAAGTTCACAAATTTGCAATTTTTTTCAATTTTTTGATTAAATTTTGCCTTTATTCAACTAAAAAACACAAAACTACACAAAACAACAGAAAAAATTGCAAATTTGCGAACTTTTTCTTTTTTGAGGTCTGAAAAAGTGAGATAAATAAATTTATATTTTCCATTGAGTTCATATATTCCTTTAAGTTAAACAAAATGTTTTAAAATTTAAGATTTATTTTTTTAGAACAAACGATAAATTCTACATTTCATACAAAGTAATATAGAAATTAAACATGACTACTGCAATTTTTTAATTATCCCCCAAAAAGTGAGTAAATATACAGAATCCAAATTCGTTTACATTGCAGGGACCTTAATCTATCACACAAAAATAAACGATCACCAAAATAAATGCGTGTTTAAAAAGTATCAAAAATCCAATAGCTAGTCACTCCATCAACTTCTTAACTCTAAATAAAAACACCATCACAGCTTTCTGACGACGTGCAAAATGTCCCCCAAAACAACCACACCTCCAAAAAACCAACCCGCAAAAACCATTACCCCAGCCCAAAACCCGACATGAGTAATGCCCCAAAATCAAAAATTAAACACCCCCAAACTTCTTTTCCCATCTTCAAAACTGGCAACACGACCTCCGCTGGCCCCAACCCAACCCCAAAATCGATGCATAAAACACTGCATGAAATAGAGCAGCCACCCCCTTTAAAAAAATTACCTCAAGTCAAGAGTGATTCCTCTCGGACCTTCCCAACACTACTTCCCACCAGGGCTATTTTTTGCGACTGTTTGGCCCTGGTCTAAAAGGCTTGATTTATAGGCCCCGATATGGGGCGTGCCAGGGCTCTCTAAATTACGCCCTGGAAGGAGCTCTACAGTTTATCGATCAAAAAATGTCAAGCCCCGGCTCGTTATACCGGCAAGGAAGTTTTTCTCCTGCTTAAAAGGGATATTTTCCGTTTTTCGTACCGCGAGTTTTCCGTTTTTCGGATTTCAATTTAGGCCCTGGTGAAAGGTGCGGTGAGAGGGAGTATCGGGGGATGTTATTAAGTTGCGAAGTTAGTCGTATTTTGCATGAAGACGCGTGTGTTGAGGATATATTAGTTTTCAAACTGGTTTTTGTGGTTTAAAATTTATATATTTGATGAAAATTCCTAAATTTTCTCCTCTTTCATTTTGTGGTCCATTTGGGAAGTATTTTACCCATTTTGAAGAGGATAAGAGGAAATTAACTTCACTTCACAATTCACGATTTAGACCTAATGTATAAAATTTTCTAATGCTGTCTATAGTTTGGTTATTGATGACATGCATATGTTACGGGCAAAGTGATTAATTGGGCATTATTAATATTTCCCAGAGGTGGAGGCAGGCAAAGTGATAAGTTTCATTGATAAATGCCATTGAATTTATCATATTGCCCTTCTCCACTTCGGACATTATTAATAATGTCCGATTTATAACATTTCCCGTAACACGTGTACTAACCTATTTATACTATACTCTATACATTTTGAATTGGCGCTTGAGAAATAGTGCTTTCCCCCATGCTAGAAGCGTAACCATAGTTACGATCTTCGAGCAGCCAACAGTAAGCCTTCTTCGTCACTTTGACGAGGATAGTTGCTATGGTTACCGATCGGTGGTGAGGGAAGGAAATATTTTCAAGCGCCAGTTCAAAATGAACAGAGTATAAACTCATACATTTATACTAAACTGTCTGGGGGGTACTATGAAATAGTTTTATCCTAAACCCCAATATATATCAAGAAAATACTTTTGATTTCCTTGTATATTATTTTGTTAATCATAAAAAACAAAGTATAAAGTTTCTATCTGAGTTTATAAGTTTTAATCCTTCGTTATATAAAGACTAGCTGTTATACCCGGCCTTGCACGGGGGGGAGTTTATAAATTTATTTTTTTAAATATTTCTTAAAATACATTTATAATTTTGTATATTAGCAATATTACAAATCATCCCGGTATCCCAGGCACCTCTTTCCTATCCCAGTGTTCCCGGTAATCTTATCCAGGTGGTCACGGTAAGTTTTTCTAATCCCGGCGGTCCCGGTAATTTTCCTATCTCAGTGTTTACGGTAATTTTTATATTCCGGTATTCCCGGTGTCTTTATGGTAAATTTCCTATCCCAGTGTTCTCGTTAATTTTTTCCATCCCGATGTTCTCGCTAATTTTCCAATCCCGGTGTTCTTGTCACTTTTTACAATCCCGATGTTCCTGATAATGTTTAATATCTTGGTGCCTTTATAAAATAACAAATTTGAAACCATAATAAAAAGTCTAGTAAATTAGTAAGTCTAGTGAACAAATTAACAAATTTAAAACCAGTGTTTAAAACTAAAATAAAAGATCTAGTAAATGAAAAAGTCTAGTGATCTGTCTCATTTAAAGCAATGTTTTATTTTTAACTCGTTGTATGACTGGTAAAACAGGTCTTCAAACACGGAAAAATAAGTGAAAAAAGAAGAACAATTGGAAAAAAAGAATGAAGGACCGAGGACCGATTTTCTCTTTATAAATTATAGCCTATGTGTTATTCTGATGTATAAGCTACATTATAGTAAAATTTCATTAAAATCCATTCAGTAGTTTTTGCGTGAAAGAGTAATAAACATCCAGACAAACATTTCACAATTATGATAGTAGTAGGATGTTAGTGGTTATTGTACAAATAAGAGATAATTAAATCATTAAAAAATCTAAATATCAATTAAGACATTTATTTTTAATACATTTTGCATAGTCATTACTCGTGCGTTGTTTCATACATTGATATTTGTTGTAAATAAGTAATTCTCTATAAAGTTTTAAATAAAATTTAAAAAACTCTCCCTCATGATTTGAAACATAAAAGCAATTTTCTCTACAACCCAAATGTGAATGATACTTTATGTAATTTCTTTTTGTACATTTTAAGCATGCAATCTTTTTGTGAAAATAGCGTTGAAAAATTCTATCGAGACTTATAATTTCCTACAGATAACCGTTTGTGGTTCCATGGTTTTATGGAACAAGTGGACAAGTTACTGTAAAAATATAAAATGCTTGACTGTAAAATTTAAAGTAGGAGAGAGTAAAAAACACAATTTTTTTATATAGGGTTACTTGGGGTAAGTGGGTCACCCCCTAAAACTATAATATGTACAGGAAATTTCACACTTACTCGCATTGATTATGTTACAGCTTGTCACACCGATGAGTTTTGCATATATTTGAGATTTGTGTAATTTATTTTTAAGATTATAGAACTAATTTAAAATAGATTCCCAGATTGGATTTTTTGGAGAACTAGGGGGCTCTGCCACCTGCTCGCTATCTCTCATTAATCCCCGGAACTGGTTCGCAGTTCTTTGAAGATCGCTTCGTGATCTTAGCGAGCACAGCTCGCTTGTTTCATTTTAACTCTTCAGCACATCCTAGAACTTGCCTGCTTAGTTAATGATAATTTAATATCGGAACTTCTAATCTCTCTAACTTATCAATAATTTAATTCGCATTATTACCACGAAAACATCAAAATAATACTGTTACTTAACTATTCCTTTTTAGCTTATCAATAATTTAATAGTAGGAGGCTACCCCCCTGCTCGCTATCACTCACCACCAACCCCCGTAACTGATACTCAGCTCTTAACAGATCGCTCCGAGATCTGAGCGAACAAAGCTCGCTAGTTGCATTTTACCAGTTATGATGATAACCTTCAGCGGCATAAAAACGCGTTTCTTATACCTCATTATATTATCTTCTCTTTTTCTCTATAATTTCTCCAATTCTTATCACTAATTTTTCTATTTAATCTTTAGCAGAGTAAAAACAATTTCCCGAAAATCCTCTTCCTTTCATCGGCACAAATAACACTCAAAAAAGCTAAATTATTTATTTCTCTAGTAGTTTAAAAATATTGGAATATCTTTAAAAGATTATTAACCAAGTCTGTACCACTATAGCTAGCAAACATAGAGAAAAAACGTGAATTTACAAAACTTTTAAATTTAAATATCCGTGATCACCGTGCTCTCGACAATCTAGTGAACAGGCAAATATAAAAATTTAAAAACATTCAATACATTTTTAAACAAGTCTGATAAAGACCTACTAAAACTATGAATAAAATGAAACTTTGATGCTTAATAATTCCAAAACTAATTAGAATTTTTTAAAGAATTAAACGCCAATCTCTTTCTAAAAAATAAGAATATAAGTGTTTAAAAAATCGTATTGATACCGTGATTAGTTTTCATTTTAGATTGAAAAACCAAAAAGTTTCAAAAATTTCGAAAATTAAAAAATTAATTACCCTAAACCAAATTCGAAATTCGAAAAAAGGGCGACGTAGTGCACATCTTCACACTTTAGAGTATTAGGCTGCAAAAAATCATAGTTCTGTTACTAATAGATTTCGCTGAACTGGATTACGCGGCAAAAAAAGAAAAACTTCAACTTTGACCTTAAAAATACCCCAGCAGTAATTCTCACATCAGTTAGCTTTCTGTTCGAGAATGTGCCCCAAATATTCCTCTACAAACACTTCAAATTTCATAAATTTATATCAAGTAGTTTTTGCGATATGAGAGTTCAAAGAGTTGAAAAATTAAATTTTCTGAAACAGCGGCGGCGGCAGCGGCGGTGACAGTAAGGCTAAGTGCGCACTAGAGACTTCTGTTACGCTGACTATAAACACTAGGTCACTCGAAAGCAATGCATTTCTATGGAGATGACTCTTGGCAACCGGCCAAGAGTCTCGTCACCTGTGCGCGCTCTCTAGCTTCTTGCAATAGCCAGGGTGATAATTTTGTCTCTGTCACCGTGACAAAAGTCTCTAGTGCGCGCTTAGCTTAACTTTATTTTAATATAGAGAGATTCAAGACGTATTTTTCAAAGAAGTGTTCCAGGTAAGTTTTCATTACATTTTAATGTTTATTTAACTGTTTTGCAGAGTTTGACCTAAAATACATACGGCAATTTGAAATTTTTCAAAATTTTTAATTTTGAAGTGTTAAACCGGGGTGTCGTACTTACCCCATAGTTTTAGCATGGTTGGAGTAAGTGGGACCCCTCAGTGTGGGGTAAGTGGGACCCCTCTTTATTTAGTAAGTGAGACCCCTTATTATGATATAAGTGGTTCTAGACTCTAGAGGGTCCCATAAGACATTGGAACTATTACTGAAGACATATGGTATGATTTCAGGGGGGTTATAGGGACAATTTCCCCCAATATTTTCAGAAAATTTCGATTTATAGTAGCAAGACCTTTTACTCACCACTTCAAAATTCATTAAAATTTATAAATAGTTTGATCGACATTTTATATCAAATTTGCGTTTTAATTTAAGTTATGGTGAGTAAAGTGAAATATCTCATCAAAAGTGTTCATTTTCATTTAGTGTGTCCGATTTCTTTTTTATCTTACAAAGTGTATTTAAGAGCCAAAATATATCTTAGTCAACCTTTTTATGTTTTTTCAACACTATTTTATATGCTAAAGCAAAACATATCCATTTGGCCTTTCAAAACATTCTCTAAAATACTTATTTTGCTTTTCATTCTATTCTTACCTTGCCATATTGATTTTGATAAGAGTATATTTCTCACTCATGGATACAGTCAGGGTTGGCCGGTTTAAACCATTTGGTTTAAACCATTGGTTTAAACCATGGTTTTTTTACCATGGTTTTTTTTACCAAAAAAACCACTTGGTTTTTTTGGTTTTTTTAGAAATTATAAAATATTTTCAGGATTTTTGAAAGAAAGTGTTAATAAGTATAATCTTTTGCACAAAATTAAAAGGTCAGATTTCTTTTCAGATCAGAAATCTTTTAATTTAATGGTTTTAATTATTGAATTCTCTCTAAACTTAACCTTAAATGCTTAAGTTAAACTTATTATATTTTGCAAGAGATAGGGTAGGTGGGGGTAAAAACCCGCACGGGGCAAAACCACGCACCGCGATTTTTAATCGTTATTAATCGATTCAAAAGTTGAAAACCAGGTGGTTGGTTTGTCTTATAGTGACCTATCATTCTACGAAAGTTCGTACCCCTAAGTCACTCATGAGTTGAAAAAATGCCGTAAGTTTGTTTTTCATCATTTTGATGTAATTTTTCTGATATTTTACTTAAACATTACATAAAATAGGGCTTGAGGAGAAATACAAACAAATAGCCCAATGATAAGATAGCAATTTCACTTCAGTTTCCTTTTGAAAAAACTGCCTCAACATGTCTCTAAAAATAATAAGGCTTGTTTTTCAAAACAAAGTAAAATGGGGCAAATTCACGCAGGTGTTTTGGGGCAAATCTACGCAGCTTAAAAAGCTCAGGAATTCGTCCCAAAAGGGAAATGGGACTACTTGATCTCCAATGAGGTTAATAAAGGTGTCCTAGATGCCAACCCCCCTACCTGAAACCATCCTTTCTCCCTTTTGAAAGATATCTGGCCAATTTGAAATTAATTGCTACAACAGATTGACAATTTTCATTAAAACGGATTATATTTATGTTTAATATTGTTGGTTCACTTAAAAATATTAAAACAATACATTAGAAATCCATTATCCGCCAGTGGATGATCCACGATTGCCACGAAAAAAATTTTTTCATGATGAGGGTAAATTTTAGACGACATTAGAGAGATTTTAGAAGTAGAGCAAAGGTTTCTGCTGTACTGTACACATTTTAAAAGTTTTACATATCATGTTTTTTGTAAAATGAAACATAGTTTTTATGCTGAAATATTTTGTTTCGTGTTTTCACCTCATTTTTAGTCTTATTTCGGACTATTCGCGATTTTAGCTATCCGCGGTACCCTTGCCACCCGATTCTGCGGATAATAGGGGCTCTACTGTATTAAGATGATTATTTCTAGTGTTTTTATAATGAAACATTTTGTTTATCCATGTTTATTTCACATGAACACAAAGATTCAAAAGTGCGGATCTTTGCCCCCATTTTGCGAGGCAAAGACCCGCAATTTTTTTTTCAACTAAATTGTCAATTTCTCTTGAAATACTATCGATAAGAGTATAAATTTGGATTGGTTTTGTAGGTAACATCTCAATCTAACACCTCCAATTGAAATTTTGAGATTATCTACCCCCTTTCGATCTCAATGTTAAAAATACTAAAAACTGCGGGGCTTTGCCCCCACCAACCCTAGTTCATTTATTAATTTCCTTTAAAATGAAGCATTATTTCAAAGAGTAACTAAACATACACAAAAATTATCTGTTTTTCACTGATAAAATATGGCTTGGATTTTAATTAATTAATAAAACCAATTTGTCTTATTTGTCAGTCATAAAAACCAGTTGGTTTTTTTAGTAAATTAATAAAAACCGTTGATTTCTTTAATGATAAAAACTAAAAACCAGTTGGTTTGTTTATCTATATATATAAAAATGAATGTCTGTATGTATGTCTGTATGTATGTCCTTTATAGTTTTAAACTTTTCGAACCTACATTAACTATTAAACTATACCACGTTGATCTACTCGCTCCAAGGAAGGTTTCTGAAGAATAATAATTTAAAATCGATGCATCCTAATAACTTTTTTAGTCAATTTTATGCTCAAAAACCCAAATTTTGTGCCTAACTTCAGGGCAAAACCACATTGTTGTAAAGAAGATGTAACTTTCATTGTTGTAGGCATATTATCGATTGTTGCAGTTTAAAATCCATTGTTGTAACATAAACATAAAAGTGGCTCCTTTATTTACAGAAGAATTATTTTAAATGGACTGGCGAAGCCCATCTGTAACACACCAGAATAATCTTCTTTAAAAATGGACTGGCGAAGCCCATCTGTAACGCACCAGATGGTATTTATAAAAAAATAAAACCCGGGCGAAGCCCGGGTCTAGCGCGTCAGCGCTACTGCACCCGGGCAAAGCCGGGTCTAGCGCTTTAGCGCTAGTAAACAGATAAAAACCAGTTGGGTTTTTTACTAAATTAATAAAAACCATTAATTTCCTTAATCGGATTAATTATCTCAATCATTTATCCAATTTCAATTAACATTAGTTGCTTACATTTCCCTTTCATTTATTAAAAAAGTTAAATTTTCTCTTTCTAAAGAAATTTCTTAAGTTCATAAATAATACATATAATTAATTTGATTATTTTACCATTTAATAATTAATCAAATTAATTATCTTTATCAATTATCCAATTTCAATTAACATTAGTTGTTTACATTTCACTTTTACTTCTCATTTAAAAAATAAAATTTTCTCTTTCTAAAGTAATTTCTTAAGTTCTTAATTAAGTTAATTTCTTAAGTAAGTAATTAAGGATTAATTTATATTAATCCATATATAATTAAGATAAATAATTTGATTATTTCAACCATTTATCCAAGATAAATTAACACTGATTTTTATTCACTACAATAATATTAGATATTCAAATTGGAATATTTTAGAAACAAAAATTATTTTTAAAACAAATTAATTTAATTTTAATTAATTAATTGAAATATACAAATCATTTATCAATTATAAACAACCCCTGAAATAAATGTCTCAGTTACAACTCAATTTCAAACATCAATGCTAAAATAACTTATTCTGATAAAAAAATTCTAAAAAAACTTGGTTTAAACCAAAAAAACCAAATAAACCCGGTTTTTTTTTTTAAAAAACCCGGTTTTTTGCCAACCCTGGATACAGTTACAATAAAATATTTTATATTGAAACTTACTGTACTTTATCAAGTAAGACCCACTTCCTTCTTTTTAAGTTTTGCTTGCTTTAAATGTAAATAAAGAGGGGATGACCCATTTACCCCATCTCTATGGGTTAAGTGGGTCACCCATCTCATTTTTGATAAAAAGACCAGTTAAGAAAAATGTAAAGCTTTATTTTAGAAACTACTGATACATTTTTGTTTATCGATAGACTCTTTAACGAAATTAATCAACAAGTACAAAATAAACAGTTTCAAATTTTTTTCATAAAGCTCCAAAAATGTACTAGGCCAAAGAGGGGTCCCACTTACCCTAAGTGACCCTATAGAAAAGAACTTTCTATTTTCTAGAGGGTTTTAAATAATTCTACCAGATAAGAAAAAAGGTAACTAAGACATCAGGTCTTAATTCGAACAGTAAAATTCAGGACTCTAGTTCACATGAAACTTTCAAACAATTGAAAGCACGAACTATTTTACGAAGTTATTAAACCCAACATTTTAAAAGAGGTTAATAAGTGACACATCCTCTTTCTTATAAAACTAAATCTCAAACGTTTATGAACATTACTTTTTATCTTCAAACCTACATCACACCTTGACACCACACCCACACACATAACCCCAATTCACCCTAAGAACGATACACCCCCTAAAAACATTTCATCATAAAAAAATTAAGTACCCCTATTAACGCAAAACCATAAATTCAAAAGCCCCGTGTTAAAGTGGCCGTATAATTTCGTTTTGAGAAGACTAATTTCATTTAGACTCTTAACAGCGCCAACTTGATTGCAAACGAGAAACTTCCGTGATTTCATACTTTACCTTCATTTAGCTACTCATTTTTTGCTTCCGGTTATATATATATTTATCCCCTCCTGGAACCCAAAAAAATCGCTCAACCTGGTCTTTTTTAATACTGCACTAATTGCAGTTAATGGAGCTTGATTAATCATATAGGCGTGCGAGGCAAAAGATTCTAGAATATAATTAGGGTTTTCAGCAATAACCACTCATTCAATTTAAAGAGCAGAGTTGAGTTAATTGTGAAGGTATTGCCTTTTTTTTTGTCAGACAGACTAGTTCTTGAAGAGGGATCTGTTAATGGTACTTAGTTCATGATTTATATTTTAATATTTAGTTAAATCGTGTTTTTAATCGGTTGCAGTTACTTTTTGCTGTAATTGAGATTTTTGAAAGTAGAACAGCTGCGAGTTCACTTATGAACTCAGATTAATGTGTGCTGTTTTATCAAATAAGGTATGAAACAAAAAAAATGTGTAATTATAGAGAATTAAACTTATTTAAAGTTGTTGAAAAGAATCCAGAACTTTCATATTGTATAATAAAATTAAAAAGAAACTTTTTCACATTTACCATAAAAAGAAGTTATTAAGAGCTCATTTGTTATTTAGAAATATTAATGACAACTTTGTTCAATAGACAACACCGAACATTTTAAGGAATAAAAAAGTATCACACACTGCAATGAACTTGGTGATAAGAATTAAATTATGCATTTATTGAATATAGGATAGTTTAAATTTGATAGTAACATGCCTTGTGTGAGTTTAGAGTTAATTTTAACTTTTAAGAAAAATTTAATGTGCATAAATTTTACTTTCTCCAACAAATACTCCTTTCATAATTTTGATCTACTTTTTTTCCCAAAACTTTCAATGCGATTACCTACTTATTGAAATGATTAAAACTGTAACATGTCAGTGATAAGAAATGTCCTATAAATTAATTGTACTCACTAGACAAATTAACCTTTTGAAAAAGGTAATGTTGGGTTGCATAAATTTTAAGAAATGCGGACTAAAATTAAGATTAACTCAAAATTTTATTACTAACTCAATCTATGTCAGTTACATTAAGCGTTCAGTAAATAATCACAATGGATTTTTCGTATGGTTCATCATTCTCAACAGATGTTTCCTCTTAAAAAGATCATGTTTAATATAATTCTTTCTATTTCTTTAAGAGATAATAAAAGAAAGAATGATTACTTCCTAATTTAAGATTTTTTCGTTAAGACATTTCCTTATCACTTCAATAGGCAACAACTAAACTAAACATGGTCTAGATAAATAACAAGTCTACTTTTTAAATCCTACGTAATGACCCTACTGTATGAGCTGAATGCTACATTCCAATTTTTCCATTAGCTTTTTATGAGCGCGATACAAATATTATCAGGCCTTGTCTGACTAATGACATCATAAACAAAGGCGCAAGGGCTGATTTATCAGAGTACATTAATCCCAAGTTTCACAGAAGAAATATTCCCTTTTTCCGAAACACTGATGGCAGCGGCAAACGACTTTTTTACAGCCACTAAGCCAACTTAACGACACCAATTTGATGATTGAAATTGCCTCCGCCCTGACAGATCGTTTGACGGAATCGATGGAAGGAAAGGCGTAATATCGTAATCGAATTTCCTTTAGAGAAAACCTGAGAAGACTTTTCGCAAAGGACACAACGCTCCTGTATTAAAAAAACAGTGATTCGTTTTCGGCATCGAATACTTAATGAGGTGCTTAGGTGCAGGGAAAAAAAAGAGGGATTTTTGTTTTCGATGATTGGAAGAAAAATAGCAAATCGTTTCCGATAATCGCGAGGGCCGAAAGAAATTAAATCCCAAGGGCCAGATTGCCTTTATTAGGAATTAGTTTCTTAATATATCGCCCTCACGACAGGCAATCTTTCATTTAAATATTCAATAGCTCATTTTATTTCTTTCTTTAGGTGGATTGAGAAATGCTGCTAGGAATTACCATAGTATTGAAAATTGAGGGCCTGAAAAACAGAATCATTCATCGGTTTCTGAGCGATTTGCTTTTGCCTTGTGGCATTAGGTAAACAGGTATCTCATAAGAATGCAGGGTTTATTACGAAAAAGCAATTTAAGAGCCTTTTAGTGTTTTAAAAATTGAGATTTCTGTAGGGGATAAAATCTCATTGAGTTTAAATCACCTTTTTTCTTTTTTGAAGGAATCGTTCTATAATTACACGACCTGAGTATCTAAAAAACGCAAAAAGAAGTTATAAGTTGTTTAATTAGAAAAAAATTTGGATTTACTGGCAATTTTGAGATTCCTTATGATTGTTCTTACTGTGGTTTCTTACGATTGATTTCTTAAATGTTCAAAAAAATGTTCAGGGATACAATCTGAAGTACTCCCTTGAAAACAAAGAGCCTAAAAGGTATTGCAGAGTTTAAAAATACTTTTAAGTCAGATTTTACATTATTAAAAGGTAAAAAACCTTTCCCACCGTTTCATTCAGTAGTGAACAGGGAGAATATTTTCTTTAGAAAAAAATCCGTATTTATCTAAAAAGGAAAATTAAATATATTTCAAATAAAGATTTCTCATTTATTTATACACTAACTATTATATAATTTTCCTTTACTTATTTATTTTGCTTCCATTTAATAAACTTTCGAGTCCAACATTTTCATTATAAAATCCCAATGGACATTTCTCATCTAATAACGAATAACTAAAAAACTAAAAAAATGTCATTCATAATTTAAAAAAATTATTACACATTCATTCATAAAAAGGTTGCTAAGCACATTATATCTCTCAAAGGAAGCTATGAATACATTTAGGTATTTCAATTCCTTTTTTTCGGGGTCACGAAAAGAAAAATTCTTTTCATATAATGAAAAATTCAAATATTTTGACAGCAAGCTTTCATCAAAGCAAGTCATACCTTTCACCAAACTGTATCAACAAATATTTAATGAGCGATTCCCTACCGAAAGGCTCATTTGGATTCCAGGAACTCTTTATAAACTTCCATCAACTCAAAAATCAGTGTAATAGAAAAGCTTCCTTCATTCAGTATTATTCATGAAGGGCCGGATTCCCACCAATGTTTTAGAATAAAATTAATGGTGCCTCCGGAATAAGCCCTACCGTGGTAAAATTAAATTACCGGTATACACGCACGCACGAAATTCAGACGAATGTATATGCGTGCCCCAACATTTTAACAGTTAGCCGGAATACTATTACCGAGAGTCAAAAACTTCCTGAGCTGAGCCATTTATCATTCCCTAACCCTCGAGTTACCTTGTTAAGCCTTGTAACGTGTAGTCTTCTTTATTGGTTAATGACCATCTCCAAATCGCAAGTCATCATTATTTAATGGCCGTTTTCAAACGTTTCTGCAGTCGTGTATTTATGATCATTAGCTAATGATCCATCACTTTTGGAGAAAGGGAGTTGTATAGCTCGCACTGACAGGCATTATCACTAACACTCATTATTGCCATATTGGATGATGGGAAGAATGGAGTTTTGTATTATTTTGGTAGACTGACGGGCTCGTTTTGTTTCAATTGTAGTTTTCTTGAAAATGGCATATGGTTGTAATAATTCATTTCCATGAGTTTAAATAGTCAAAAATGTTTATTGGAAATTATTTAATTGGATTATTATCTTTTATGAATTGAAATGGCGAACTGCTCTTATAAGTTGCATAGCTATCCAAAAAGTAAATGTTTTGTAATCGTAAGTAGTCAGTATAAAATTTCAATCATGAGTACAGTGATTAGGTATTTTATTATTCATTAAGATTTGAAATTTGTTAAATTTTTAGCACAAGCCTCTCATTATTAAAAAAGTTCTTTAAAAGTAAGCATTGTTAATACAAAAATTATTGATTTAAATTTAAAAAATTTTTATTGCAAATAATTAAAACCACAATGCTGTTATACAACATTAATTTGAACTAAGAATTTTTATATTTTAAAAGGTTTCCCATTAAAATATAAAGTGTGAATTGTTTCTTAGTACAGTCAAGTCCGCTTAATGTGATCGCAATTGTCCGAGACTAAACTGATAAATTATCCGATCGATAACAATAAGCGATCTCATATCAAAAAACAGCAAACAGTGTTACTAGATTGTTTGCTTTAAAATCGAAATCATGTAATCGTACTAAATGTATTGATAACTCTATTTTTAAACTAGGAAACATTTTAGGGGGAAAATATAAGAGTAGTTCAGTTAATAAAATTAAAATAATCTCTTACTGTGTAGTTAAATTCATCTTTAGATTGATTTTAAATTTACGAAACTTAAACTAAACAATCCAACCGTTGCCAACGGGAGAAAACAAACACCGCCAAAATTAAGCGTGACGTAAGAGAAATATATATAGATTGATCTAAAAATTATTACAATGTAGTTCAACTTATAAAATGCTTGTTATAGTAACTTTTATTTAATATGCACACCACAATGGCTTAAAAGGGGTTAAGTTATTTTCATATACGGGTGTAAAACGGTACTAACATAATAGTTATGTACATAAATAGAGATAATAGTCCAAAAATTTAATTAATTTATTAATAATCGACGTTAAATAAGTTACCTAACAAAATTAATTTTAACATTGGATATTCTACTAAATTTATCACTCAAAAGCAATACGATAAGTTTCGAATATAAAATATTCAGTTTATAAAGTTTACATAAGTCCATTTTATGTGAATCCGCAATCTATTTAACTCCATAAAATTTCTTAGAAAACTTCATAACTCAGGAAGGAAGGCAATGAGGCAAAAGTGCTTACAGAGACTGTCCACTAAGAGGCCGAATTTTTCTCTTGAAGCAGATGCAAAAGGAAGCTCAGGAAACCCAGAAACTGCAAAAAACAAAACTCTCCAACGGCACACAAAGATGAAAAATTCGCCGTCCTTCAAGAAAAGCTTGATGATTTTCTGCCAAAGAATGTTTGCCAGTGATAAATGTGAATTTTTCTCTGAGTCTCTTGTTTCTTCTCCAAAGATCCTTTCCTCCTCTTCATCTTTTTCTCCATTTTTTCTTCCTCTGAAAACGTCATCTTTTATAATCGATACCTTCGCAGTACCTCGGAAAACAGAGCCGTTCCGAAGGTATATACCTGGAAAAGTCTACACCGGGGCAAAGTTTACACGAATCTTTATTCCTTTATGTTGCAGTATACCTGAGTCACTTTATCATGCAAAAAGTTTGAAACATTTATTACAGTATTTCTTTGGCATGAATAAAGAAATGGGCTCGAGTGTGGGGATGTTTTTATTCTTTTTCTTGGAGTCTGCCCCTTTGATTTTTTTGCCAAAACATGCAGGTTGGGTAAAGTATGGTGAGGCGTGTACTGCGACGGGTAACGTTTTAGCATACTTTGAAATACACAGAAACTGTTTGGTAAATCCGTGGCCGTTTATCTTACGTAGATAAGGTCAAAGATCAAAATAGTGCATTTTCTCAAGACTAGTCAAATGCCTAGGGATATAAATGAAGTCCGGATACTTTCTACGAATGCATAATGCACTTTGAGTTAGGTTTTTGTGTGTTAAAATATCCCCGCTTATATAAAAGTGACCTAGATTTTAGATACAGGGATAATATAATTTTTGGAGATTTTGTTTTTTCAATTAAGGAAAACTCGACACCAATAAATGAAGAAAATTAGACACTATTTAATTTTAGTGCCATAATTTTCATTTGGCTAAAATTAAAGTCGTTTTTACTATACAGACCGGTTATAAACATTTACGATTTTTGTAAAGAATATGAAACTTAATGGGTATTATGTAGTTTGATAGTTAACAATAAAAGAATAACTCAAACGTATTGTTTTTTCGCTACATAGTACAAAATTATCAAAATACAGGAACACGGTTACTTACAAAACTACTATATTTTGAAATCCTTCTTAATTTTTGGAAATAAACTATCAAAAAAGAAACCCCCTGAATAACATTTATTCACAATTAGATAAGAAAGCATCCGTAAATATTCACATTTATTTTCAAAGATAAATAATAATCTAAGCATATTATGAAAAATGTAACATCTTTTCTTATTTCTTTCAGGAGAAGATTTAAAGCCTCATGTAATAATGGTGCCCATAATCTTTAAAGAGGAATATTTTATAATGTGATATTGGTTCTAAATAAAATGATATAAGTAATGGATAGCACTTCCCATTGAAACCTGTATACATTTATCACATATGAACTGCCCTCTTATACCATAAAAATATCGAAATAAAATATTCATAGCTTTTAAGTATACCGAAAGCCATTTCATTCGAACCCTTTTCTCAATAAGATAGTTCATCCGAAAATTTTAAAATAAAATAATAAAACCCATAATTCACTTCCTCTCCCATAATGCACACTTAAGAGTGTTTTTACTTCCCAAATCCCCCAAAATACACCGCTTGCGATCCCCCCCAACCATATCGATAATTCCGAACGCAGCTAAATTACTCATCTTCATCGTATCAAGGCAAGCGCGTTAGATTTATCCAAGTTAAACCGTTATCTGGTCGCCCATCGAGCGGGAGGGAACTTTTCTCATTTCCATGCAAATTTCCCATAATTCCCCCAGCTTCTTTCCCTACGCAATCTGGCTCTCAAGCCTTATCTGCCGAAAATGACGAAAAGGGGGTTCTTGGAGGGGGTTAGGGGGGTATATCGGATCTGAGTTTCCCCCAAGGGCCTGGCGCAGGGCACGAAAAATGACCACGATTCGATGCAAGTTCGAAATTAAATTATAGCTGTTGGAAATGAGGAGTTTCACTGGAAAAGAAAGGTGGAGGAGGGATTTTTCGAGGGAATTCCGGTTGTTTTGATCTGATTTTAGGCTGGAGATAGTATCGATCATTTTTTAGGGGCCGAGAAAATGCATCTTCTGTTTAAGATATAGACCTCAGGATTTACTGACTTCCTGCTGATAACAAATATAGAATAAGGACATAAACTTGGCATGAGCTTAAACGTATGAACTTTTAATGCTTAATCTTCAGAGTTTTTAATTAAATACATAAATGATGATAATCATGTTTATTGATGATGAAATGTGATAAAATAAAGATTAAAATTTATATAGACATGACAAAGTTGCGTCAATAACCACTCTTTCTGTATCGAGTTATTTAGTAAGATGAATAATTTAATTTAAATATCATATTTTACATCATGAAAACATGTTTTTATACTAACTAGAAAAAAGTTGCTATAAATATACAGTATTTAAGTTGCTTGCTAGATAAATTAATATTACTGTTGTTTTATACTAGCTTAACTCATTTTGCGTATTAATAATTTGGATGTTGAGGAAAAGAAAGAAATAATAGTTACACATTTTAAATACTATTAAAACTTTTTCAAAGTATAAAAATAATTCCATTCAACATACTCTCAATATATAGCGATCAACATAACAATTTAAATTGATGAAAACTTCCACGACCTGAAGAGTAATTTATTTCATTTTCCGGGATAGATGGCCGTGTTTGATGAATGCCACTGAGGATGCTCTCCGAAGCAGAGAGCGAAACGTTTGGAAATTCCATTCATCAAACACGGCCATCTATCCCGGAAAATGAAATAAAATAACATAACAATTGTTTCACTACATTAAAAAAATAGAGAAAAAATCAATAATAAGAATTTATCATGTTAATAAATATTCTAATATTAAAAAAGTATCATTTTTTTTTTCATTGTAATACGGTTATGATGAGAACGCAGAAATAACCCCTTAAATTCACAAATTCTAAAATTCAGATTTTAATAAAATCTTAATAAATATAGAAATAAAAAAAACAAGAACATAATCTAGACTGCATGAAAATTGCATGTTACATAATTTTATTGGTTATTTCCATGAACGAGTGGAAAGTCTTTTTTACAAAGGAAATGAGAAAAAAGGGAAAAAGTTATTTCAAAACTCATCCTACAAAGATGCTTATACTATTTATTCACTACAAAAAAGATGCCCTTGTGAAAATAAATCATTTCAAAGGGTTAAATCAAGTAAAAAACTGACTGAAAATTCGTGAATATTCTTGACTCGGAGATAAGAAAATTCTTGAAAAGTACAGTCGGGGAATCATTCATAGAAAGAACTTGATCTTTTGTCCTGAGAGACGCCTTTAGAAATATTTTGAAAGAATAATCCTTGGAGATTTAATGTTTTGTTATATCTGATAAGGATATTCTCAAAAAATGAAAAAATGCAGCTATGGCTCGTGTTGTGATTTTTAAGGATACAAAAATGAGAAGTTTAAGAGGCTCAGAAGATGTTGAGTGAGTTCTTTCATTTTATAATGAGAATGGAAAACGGGATTTTTGAAGTATGCTTTGCCTTTTATAAAAATTTATTCCACAATAAGAACTTAAATAAACACTAATAAAAGTAAGATTTCCTGCTGTTTAATGTTAAACAATCGACTTTATCTTTATTTTCTAAAATTCTTCGCATCAGTTTTTTAACCCTTTCATACTTAAGTCGTCCAATATTTCTTAAGTCGTCCAATATTTCTTAAGTCGTCCATTATTTCTAGATCTTATGGAAACTTAAGGACGGCTAGTACTGAAAGAGCTAACCATAACCCTTCTCTAATGCAAGTAGCATATAAGTTTTAGAAATATACAGGGTGTCCCATAAATAGTGGGCCACACTTCTAGAGGGGATAGTAGACACCTAGACGAGTCAGAATCACATAGGAATCGGGGGTCCCAGACCAAATCCCAAGGAGTTAAAAATGGAGCGACACCCTAAAACAATTATTGAAAAATTCAATTTGTAGAAGAACTACTATTGGTAAAAATTTAATCGTGGTCTCAAATTTTGTGGTTTAATATGATTTTTAAAATTATGCTGAAAGTTTTCACTTTAAAATTTTTTTCTACGAAAAAAAGTCAAAAAACCACAAAAAAATGTGAAAAATATGCCAAAACTTTATTTTGTATTTGGAAATCCTTTCTTTTGATTTGATTATCTGAAAGATCATATTTTAAAACCCTTAAGTCCAAAGTTTCACGTAAATACCATCCATATTAAACGCTTGAGATCCTGTTAAAGTTTGTATTTTGAGTGCGAAAACAGCTCCAGAAAACGAACGTTCAGGGAGAATCTACGAGTTACGGATAGATAATCGCTAACTTTCTTTTCTCTCCCAGTTTGGCGAAACATACCAAGCTCCTACAGATCGCCAAGACAGCTTGGGCGATTTGTTGTTGGCGAAAGTTGGCGAGGAATCTCGTATCGCAAATAATGGCGAGAAATTCAGCGAGCATCAATCCGTAATTCGTAGATTTTCCCTCAACGTTTCTTTTCTGTATCTGTTTTCGCAAGCAAAAATCAAACTTTTATTAGATCTCAAGCGTTTAATATTGATGGTATTTACGTGAAACTTTGGACTTAAGGGTTTTCAACTATGATCTTTCAGATTATCAAATCAAAAGAAAGGATTTCTAAATACGAAATAAAGTTTTGGCAGATTTTTCACATATTTTTGTGGTTTTTGACTTTATTTCGTAGTAAAAAATTTTTAAAAATGAAAACTTTTACAATGATTTTAAAGATCATGTTAAACCACAAAATTTGAGACCATGATTAAGTTTTTACCAATAGTAGGTCTTCTACAGATTGAATTTTTCAATAATTTTTTTGGGGTGTCGCTCCATTTTTAACTCCCTGGGATTTGGTCTGGGACCCCCGATTCCTATGTGATTCTGACTCGTCTAGGTGTCTACTATCCCCTCTAGAAGTGTGGCCCACTATTTATGGGACACCCTGTATATAACAGAAATATTGCATACCATACTGTTTACTAGGGGGAAAAATTAATTAGTGTATTTTATCAATAGAATCGGGGTTTAAAGAACTGTTGCAAAGAAATATTATCTAAAATCAGAAGTTATACAATTAATATCGTAGCTTAAACACGTATTTTTCATAACTGTCACAAGAGATTAAGAGGAAAATATTAATATACTAAAGGTGATTGTGTTGAAAAAATTTTTTATTTAAACTATTGATGGATACGATTAAAAAATAAGTAGAAAAACGTTTTCGTAATATAACAGAGTCATGAAATTAAAAGTACTCTAATTTAAATCAGTACATGCACATAAGATAATAATAAGAAAATTTTTATATGTATATTAAAAAAGGGAAATAAACTTATGAACTACAATACTCAATACTCTTCTACACTACGTCTTATTTTACAATTGAATTAAGAGGTCGATTAATTAT
This sequence comes from Tetragnatha versicolor, assembly GCA_024610705.1. Lineage (NCBI taxonomy): Eukaryota > Metazoa > Arthropoda > Arachnida > Araneae > Tetragnathidae > Tetragnatha > Tetragnatha versicolor. Next base: position 30,113,049 of record JANDEH010000002.1, on the reverse strand, counting down.
TTCATTATCTAGCACTATTTTTTTTAAGGGTTTATGAAATCAGCCCAATTGTATTTGGGAAACCTCGATTAGGTCACAACATAACTTATCTATATATTTATGGGATTTATTAAGATTCACATGCCACGCTAAAATATATCAGGTTCTATGATCCCATCTGGAAGGACGCTCTACCATATAAACCTTCCATATATCTACTTTTTTGGGTTATAAGACTTAGAGGTACTAATGCGAATATAGACATTCAGCGCAGCAGCCAATAGAAAAACAGAATAAACCGATCAAGAGTCCCATTGGAGTAGATTTACGGCAACTAGTATCTCCTTTTATTTAGCGAGCTTCTTACTTCGATAAGCCATTGCACTAGAAAAATACTACTAGTTTTAGTACCTCTCTTTGCTTCCACATCACCGAATAAAAGAGATCATAATCGCCTTTAGATCTTGACCAGTTACGCTGGAACTTTCAGAACTATCTTATGAGAGAGGGAGAAATAACAAAAAACCTCAACTAAATAAAACACACAAAGCCAAACGATCCAAATCAAGGGAATCATCTTCCTCAGAAAGCTAAGTCCGAGTAACCTTTGCGCCATTACATCGGATTACAGGCCCAGAAAATTCCTCTCACACGCTGCAAAAAAAAGAACGAATCTCTTATAAAAGGACCAATCCTGGATTAACCTGAGTTCCTGGAGCTCTCTCCCGACACGGAAGGAAAAAACGGGGCTTTCCCAATAAAGCGCAGGGGCGGATTTCCGAATTTTCCCTTCCATCGGCAGAAAAATTCGGTTTCAGGCTCGGGCGGGTATTTTTGGAACTTCTTTTGTTTCAATTTCCCGCCTTTTGGGCTGAAAAGTCAGGGAAATAAGTCTTTTTTTTTCTTTTTTTTGACGTCTGTGTCTTCTTCCAGCAAACTTTTCACCTAGAAGTCTGCGAAATATAAAGATACTGTGTTTTGATAAGGGGAAGGGTCTGTCTTAAAAGGAACTTCTATTGCATTTTCCCCAATATTGCTCGGTTCGAACTTGGATTTTGAAAAGAATTGCTGGTCATATTCGCCACTGATTTTTGTGCGCTTACAATGACTTTTCCGAAAGAAATTGCTCTTTGTCGGTGTCATTAGAGCACTACTTTTTTGGTTTCATTTAGAAATAGGATAATAATCTCTACCAGAAAAGCTTGTTTTATTACGTCACTGAAATACCCCTTATTTTAAGCATTAAATTCATTCCTAGAACAATGAGAGTTTCATAATCTCAAACGAAAAATCTCAAGCACATATGTTTCTTATTTTATGGGTGGGTATATTAGGGGGAAAATATTCACCAACATTTCCATGAGTAACAATAATAAGTTATTACCGATTGCTTCGACTTTAGTTGAAGGAATTGGGACTACGATTTTGCTTAGTTTTTGAGTATTAAAAAGCCAAAAAAAATCATACAAAAGGAGTAAGAAAACTAGCTTACTGAGGGTATGAGGATATGTTTCTGTTTTATAATATAAAGATTAATATCCACTCAGTAGTATATAAAAATAAATTTAGTTTAAAAATCTTAAATTCATATTAATCGCTAAACAAATATCCGGTGAAATGATCAACAATTGTTAAACTTTTAATCGGGCGTTTTTCACGACTTTAAAACATCCCCCATAACACTTAAACTTTTGTTCGAAATCTTCCAATCCTTTTGTTTATAAGAAAAAAAATATAGTATTCATATATTAAAAAGTTAATACCTGTCATTATATCAACAAACGCGCATATTATATTATTTCTAAAGCATTCAAATTATCTTCCGACATAATTGAATTATAACTACTGCAATGCATGGGGGATTATCCAGTGAAATCCCACGCTTAAAAATATCTAACGTCATTAAAAGACGACATTTGATTTAAAGTCATTCATTAAGAACAATCTTGAAAGGAAGAAGACTTTCTTATTCAAACTTCTTAACTAGTACACACAGATCCTCCAACTAGTCTTTCTAATCAAATATTCACCTCAGCAAATCTTTCTGTCTACATTTACAGCACTAATTACGCCTCATCCCCTTAAATATTTAACCAGACATGGTTTTTGCTAATTCGCAAATAGTTTTCATTTGACGAAAAGCCAGAGACAGAAAACACACAAAGCTGAAATTTACAGCTATTCCTTGTAGATGAGTTAATATTCGTTTACTACGTACGGCTTGGAATAAGTTAGGTAATTCTTAGGTCCCTTTAAAACGATTCCAAATGGGAGGTGATTTTGTAATTAACTGCCCTTTGATGCTGAACTCCCATGACGCTTTCTGTCTGTTTCAGATAACTCAGAGAAATTTTCATTAAGTAGCCCAGACACCTCTTCAGACTGTCCCACAAGACCCCATGGGGAAATTCACCATTCAAAATTCACCTTATATTTGAGAATGATAACATTTAAATTAAATTCTTTAACCTTTAGGCTTTAATAGAAAATACTGGATAAAGACAAGAAGGGAGTTTCTTCTACTTGTTTTGAAGAAGTGATAAAAAATCCTAATTATTAGAATAAATGTAAAGTTTTCTCTTTGAGCAAACATTTATTTCCCTAAATTTGTGAGCGTGAAACTTGAATTGAAAAGAGTGAATTGAAAAGAGATTATAAACAAGGAATAAAACTATTGACGATAAAAAATCGACTTTAAATAAGTGTTTTAACACGAAGAATTTACTAAAGAGTGTTAGCTTATGTGATGGCAAATAAACGAAAAAATATAACAAATGTATGATCAAAATACGGTTAATTTACATGGATGTTTTATTTTTTAGACAAAAATCTGTCCATGGAAATCAAAAACTGATCATTTTCACTCACCATAGAAACGTAATGGTAACTATAGCAATCATTTAACTATTCTGCTGTACTCAATAATAAAATTTTTAAATACCAAATATAGATCTTAGTAATCTAAAACCTCTTTATATCACGATTACCAAGAGATTACAAATATTTGTAATCCATGAAAGGTGAACCTAAACCTTCGATCCTATGATTTCTAAACTAAATATCTTGTTAAGACTGTATTATATTTAATATGGTATTTAAAAATAAGAGATAAAAAAGTTTAACATTTATTTGAAATAGTTTTATATTCTCCATTATTTTATTCTATAGGGAGATTTAAATACTACCAATTAAAGTAGAAACGTTTTGATTACTTACCTATAGGAGTCGTAATTTGATTTATTTGATTCCCCTGGATATTTTTAAGCGCTTATCCTTCCCACTGGGTGCTTATTCCTCTTTACATATAGAAATATCTTTCATATAGAAATATCTTTACATATATCTTTTCATATAGAAATATCTTTAATATCATATAGAAATATCTTTACATATAGAAAAACCAATTGATATGTATTACAAGCAGAGCTGCTTAACATTCTAGGCTCTCTACCTCTACCGGATTACCTTCGTTGCTAGAAACTAGAAACACGACGTTTTTCATTGAACTAAGTACGGTAACACACAACAAAAGCCCAAAAACCTTACTCAAATACAGTCGAAAGACGCATAAAAAAGAAAAAATAAACTCAAGTTGCTCCAGAAGGATTACAACTCCCCTCTAAGTTTCGAAATCACCAATAAGCTATCGATAAACCGCGGATTCCCTCTTCCTCAAACAAATATGAAATCCGATTGATGTTCCAGCAAATTGACCCACCCGGAACATTTCAAACAATCCCCAGTCCCCCTGAACATCCTCTCCCCTTTATTGGACTTACATAAAGAACAAAGCAAAAGGACCCCACCCCAAATCCAAAAATAAAAAAAAAAGAATTTCTCCGAAGCCCCAGAGTGATTAGCGGGGGCTTGCGTCCACCACCGTTTCATCGAGGGATTTGGAAACGGGGGAGTCGGACCCACCGAATAAACCAACACCGTCGCAGAAAAAGGTGCAGAGTATGTAGCAACAAAAACAAGAGAAAAACCGTTCCTGGAAAGATTCTAATGGGCATTCGCTGTATCCTCATAATCCTCTACTGAAGAAGTTTTGTTGCGTTTTTTTACCCACTCTTTTCTTGGACGTATTTCGGGCAATCCCTTTTCATAGAAACGGTGTCTTTAAGGCAACATAAAGATCGTGATCGGGGTGCTGATCTCGTCCCCGGCTTTTATTCTCCCTCTTTATTAAATCGTAAAAAAAAGCGAAAACTTTTTGTTTGTTGGACCGCTTCATTCTCTCCTATCGTATTCTCGCTCACTCTCTTTCGCGTATGGCCATTGTGGAGGAGTTTTTAAGAGGGTGAAGATCGAAGTGGCAGTTTCGTGTTGTCGAGAAAAAGGGTGGATTTGGCGTAAGTGGGAAGAACGAAAGTGGAGAATAAGAAGAAACCTTTTTTTTCCAGATCAGATAACATTGGGTGTGAATTTTAATGCGGAAACTATCGCTGAAAGGAACGTAGGCGTAAAAGCTGGAGAATGGAAACAGTGTCTGCTAACTCTTATTTTAGACTGAGTGAAGCCGTCCAATAGTTTGGATAGTTCAGAAAATAAAACCAGAATAGTTTTCCTAAGGGATGAAAATACTTTTCAGAAAGTTTATATTCTACTGAAGAACTTGAAATCCAATGCATATCAATACGCTGTATTGGTTCAGTAAATATTTATGTTGAATTTTATATTAATAAATTAGTGAAGGACGAAATTGAGTGTACTTGGATATCATTCCCTAAATGACACAAAAACATCTTTAGCATTACTATTCCTTCCACAGAAAATCATTATCATTATTTTGGACCACATCTATAGGTATCAAATATTCAAGATAAAGTATTATGCATCAATATAAATTCAATGTTACTGTGAAGTAACTTAATTAAAAAAATTAGTTGCATAACTGATACTAAGATTCCGTATAAAATAATTTTCCAACCATAAGAAATTGCTTAAACTTCATAATCTCTGAAACCCAAACTTTTAAACTATACGTTGAAAATATTTTAAGAAAAATACTAAAACATTGATAGTTTATAATGTTTTCATTTTCCGCAGCGCTTTTCTACGGGTCGAACAATAGGTAATTCAAAAAAAAAGATCCAGATCTGACTTATGACCTTTTCTCTCTCTCATACCTACTTACATCATTCTACCTTCCCGTCCAAAAAATCAAGTCACTCTTCTAAAAAGGGAGAAGAGAAGAGACCTTACATCTTTCGCAGCAACATCCATCAAGCAGTAATCAATCAGGGGACCTTCCTGCTTTTCTTCCGTGCCCGTCCCTTTTTCCATTATTTTGCCCTGTTTCACCATCACCCTTTTTTCGCCCTTCCCAACTAACTGATCACCCTTCGGGAATCGATGCCTTTCCATAGAGGGGCCCTCATTGGAAAGTGTTCTTATAGAATGTCCGGGCAGAAAAAAGGGTACCCTATCGAGCGGGCGGGTGTGCAGAAACAAAAGGGGTGAAGGATGGTGCTTTTTCTCAAACGATATCGTTTAGCAGGCGATTTTTTTTGTTCCTGGTCTCCTTTTCCCAACACTCATATTTCTTCCCGTTTTTGCTTCCTGGCAATTCCGGTTTCATTTTTTAAAGTGTCTCTTTGGAGGGCTGAAGTGTGCTGACAGAATGATACGCGTGATTGCCCCCTCGTCTCTTTTTTTCTGGGCAGATTCCGCCCTCGTTTACTCCTTTTCACCCGTTCTGTTATTCCCCTTCTTGCTGCGGATGGGTTGGAGGTCTATAAAATGCATGCCGGTCTACGCTTTGAATTTGAGCTGGTTAGTGAAATACTCAATACAATCCAGTTTTGTAAAATTTATAAACAGTAGAAGCTATTAAAAAACCTACTACCTCAGCTTTTGAAAGAGTTAACTTTGGCGAAAGTCTTTAACGATAACCAAGAGAGCGCTATATTAGAGGCGATCTGTTTTTCCCTCAAAACGAATATCAAATATCGGTATTTAATACAATTTAAAATTGTGACGACAATTAAGGACGTATTCTGTGCTATACTACCAATGGTTAAACATGTCAATGAACAATCAGCCAGAGTACTATATGATTCCTTCTTTAATCGGTGGTTAATCACTGTTCGGGTAGCACAGAATACAGCCTTTAGTGTCTTAAGTCCAAAGCTAACTCTTTCAAAAGGTGAGACTTGTGTTTTAACAAGAATTTCTACTGTATTTTTCGTAACTTACACTGACGATGTTAACTAGCGAAATTTCCTATAAACCTCACTATAAAGTTTAACTTACCTCCCACTAAAAACGGAGTGAACAGGTTTGTGAGGTAGGCAAATTTGTATACAGCAATGTATACTACAGATTATGATGTCCGAAGTCATCAAAATACTTTCAATCAGCCTATATCATTTGAATTAAATTTATTGAATGTTTAAGTGGTTACGAACTACAAAAATCAGGATGTCTAACAGTGCCACGTTTTATCAAAGTGTACACAAATAGTGAAGCATATTTTGTACCCATACTTTTGTAAAACAGTGTATGAAAGCCTCAGTGAGAGAAATAAAAGTTTTTTATTAACGCTTTTATTAAATTCAATGAGGAAATCATGATTTCTTTTTGAAAGCAAAATACCACTCTATTTTTATAAAGCACAAAAAAAAAATAATTTTAAAATTTTGACTGAAGGATAAGTTGTAGAGGTCACATTTTCTTCTTTGTAAACGAAACAAGTAGCGCATTATCTATAAATATTTCAACAAATTATCATTTAAAAAAAGTAATATTAAAAGTATTTATTAAATCCCTTCACGAAGTATCCAATATAACGAAAAAATCGTCATCTGAAGTTCCGGAAAAAAATCTTCGAAGATATTGCTTCAGCCTCATTTATATTAGAGGGGATGTGAATTTACAATAAAAATGGCTGCCCTAATGGATCCCTAATGTATCGAGCCTGTTTACAACGATATGAACTAATAGGCCATTAGAACAAACGAGCAAAATCAAATCACACACACACAGCCGTAAGAGGAAAAAATTTACCCTAACTTCACATTCTAATCTAAGGATGAAAATTCCAATGCATTTCACAATCTTTTTTGTAGAGTTTAATCCTGAATAACTTAAATAGCTCGATTTAATGATAGCTAAATGCAACGTCATGTCTTCAAACTAAGAAATGAGAATTTAAATGAACTTTCCATTTTTGAATCTTTAAAGGCATTCATAAAAACGGAATAAAGTATTTTTAAGTAGCTATAATGCAACGAACAAACGAGGAATACCATTTAAAAATATACGTGTTTGTCTTTTTTATTGTTTAAAGCTTCCTTTTCGAAACACAAATAATACTAAAGTCGGGATATCTTCTTTATAGCTTTTCAAGGAATACCATTTAGAGGCACCAATTTGAAAAGCGTATTTAATGCTGTTTTGAAAGATTAGGTTTGGGTTCTGATCCATGAGCATTTATTTGGAAGACGGCAATTTTCTTTCGGACGTAAACCCTTGCACGGAACGATGTAAAAGAGGTAAATGATTTAAAATGATGAGGTAAAGGAGTTAAAAGAAGGAGTAGAAAAAAATCATAAATATGTAGGTTCAATAAATTTTATTATAAGAAACTTAATCTTATAACCCGTTTCCTTAATGTCAGATAATAAGTTCAACATATTTTGTTTCTATTCTTGATTACCTTATTGCAATTCTGTAAAAAAATGTCAACCCGGATGTTCAATCAATTGAAATTTGAAATACTAATTCCGTTTAAATGCACACTAAAGAATTACCCCTTTTTTCATACAAACTGTTCAATTTAATGAATAAAATAAGCTAAGAAATTGTGAATTTTCCTCTTTTCATTTTGTCAATGTGCGTAAAAATTAACTTTAAAAAATCATAAATGAACAAAGTTTTCCCTAAATATGAACACCTTTTTCCCAGTGAATGAACACTGAAAGTAGTGCCCAGTTTTGTTATTTTGTAATGGTCAATAAAATAATTTAGTAGTACATACTACTAAATTATTCTGCGAGGCGTTGTTGTTTAAAACTAATGCTGTGAAGCGAACTTTCAAAACGCCATGTATTAACATAGACTTTCTGTGAAACACACCCCGTTCATTTTTTGGAAGGGTAAAATTTTAAGTCTTGGGCATTAAACACCTTTCTTAGTCAACATCATTATAGATTGAATAGCTTAAAACCATAAAGTTTCACGAGGTAGACCTTTACCCAGTATATGAACGACCGTTCATACACTCTGAAATGTCAGTTTACCGTTTCAATGAATAAACATAACCTTATCTCTTCCGGTTCTCGGAAAATAGGCCCGAAAGATGTCAATTTAACCTACAGGTCTTTTTTTTCGATCACATGCAGCTGGGTTTAAATTAAAATATTTTTTAGTGACAATGCAAATATTATACTTGAATGAACTATTTCTTGCAGCCTTCAGCTACTTAATTTTATTGGGAGCCTTTACATCAATGAAATTCCATATTATTTGAGATTATGCGATCGAGACTGTTCTTTCACTGGGAAGTTTATCCTATTATAAAGTGAAGAGAGATAGCAAACAACTTTATACTATACTGTGCCTATACTCTGTTCATTTAGAATAGGCACCCGAGGCATAATGTATTATACTCTGTTCATTTTGAACTGGCGCTTGAAAATATTCCCTTCCCCCAACACCGATAGGCAACCATAGCAACTATACTCGTCAAAGTGACGAAGAAGGCTTACTATTGGCTGCTCAAAAAGCGTAACTATGGTTACGCTTCTAGCGTGGGGGAAAGCACTATTTCTCATGCGCCAATTCTAAATGAATAGACGTATAGAAGAATTTACTATTGTAATTATCATCTAAAAAATTTTCTTGTTTAATGACAAGGGAGGCCTAAACAGAGGTAGTTAAAATATTGTAAAAGTATCGGTCACTGGAGTTGCGTGATGAGCGTTCATAGGCGTTTTTGAGAGTTATTGATACTGTTTCAGGCTCCTATTCTAAATGAACAGAGTATAGTCATTGAAAATCTGTAAGACTAGGTGAAGTTGTAAATGTAAGTGAATAATGTGTCGTCTGCATTAAAACACATTTCATTTCATATAAAGATAACTTTTATTAACTAGGTATTATTCCTACTTACTTTTATTGACGGTTAAACTTTCAGAATATGTAGGTTTAAATAGAAACAAGAAAATGCCGCTGTAGTTTACAAGTTGCTTAAAAACAATTTATGAAAATTTTATGAAATCTCATCAAGTATTATCGATGTTTAGATAGAAATTTTAAAATTATATGACAGACAACTATTTCCTGTGTTTAAAAAAATGTCAACACTATCTAGTAATTAAATACTTTAATAATCAAAATAGAAGTTTTAATTTAATTCTTTTTTTTTTCTTTTCAATTTTAGAAATCATTCATAAATTCTGCTAATTATGCGTATACGATCAGTGCATTGTGCAATGAACCTTATGCTGTACAAGAAACTGGCTCAAAGGTAGCGCTCCTAGCAGACGTGTTTCCACCAACAACCCTATGTCCCTGGGCACCCCCTCAACTCCCTTTGCCCTATAAATAACTCTGGAGAATTATTCCCAAACAATTAATCGCCTTGACGTGATAGAGTGTACTAGATTTCTGCGCGACTGGGAATTGGACTAGTTAAGAACGGATGGCTGAATCGCGTTAGTCTCCTATCAAACTACTTAAGACGGTGTTTGCAAAGGCCCGAGGTGCCCTTCTAAGGAATGGTCCAAGTGCAGGCCCTTATTAATGACCATCTGTGTGAAATAAAGCTCCCCGACTGATAAGACTTTAATTACATCAATTCATTCGAGTGATAGTATCGTTTGAATTCTATTCGGTGAGCGGCATGGCTTTTGAAAATATATTATGATTATGTTTAATTTGAACTTATGATCCTGTTAGTTATACTTAAAAATATTTTAACATTTATGGAAATATTGTATTGCTTATAAGGATAATAGTAAGGGAATAATTTTAACAGTCTGTTCTGTGTACAAAAAAGAGTAAGACACAATATATTGTTATATATTTGAATTGAATTAATTTTGATTCCTTCTAATAATTCAGAATTAATATGATCTGATTTCCTTTCACTTTTCTGATAAGACGGTTTTCTTCAAGTAATTGCAGTAAAAAATATTTATCGACAAAAATGATAAAAATAAAGGAGGTAGAATATAGTGATAAAACAATGATTGAGAAGAAACAACAATGAAACATAGTTGCAACATTAATGTTCAACCAATATTTTGAATGGTACTATTTGAGGTGACTTAAATATAATCATCAGATGTATTCAACGTTTAATACTCTTACTAATTAAAAATGAATTTTTTAGAGTTAGTTGCCTAAGGAAAAAATCTAACGGCCTGACATTTGCTTAGTAATAACAAAAAACCAAATTACTTAACTCCTGAGCTCTTAAAGTATATATCATGTAAGAGGTATTTAATTGTTGCAATAAATAGAAGAATTAATATTTTTATTATATGCACACTTTTCTACACTCTATTACACCTGCCAAGTACTAGTATTTTGCACTACCATGTATAAAATAAACAATGCGGCATACGAAAGCTGCTTCATAGACTCAGCCATTCCGAACAATGGGACCAAAGATCCAAATCCTAATTGCATATCAACCTCCTTATAAGTACGCTTGTAATAATTAGAGATGAAGCCCCCAAGAGTGCGATCTTAAAATTAGAAACCGAGCATATCTGCATTAAGAGCATTTGCATTCTCCGGAAATCTGCTTAACAGAGAAATACTTGACTTAACTCCTCAGTCCATACCATCCAGCCTCTAATCTTCCATTATTCCTCATGTGATTTCAGTGCAAGTAATCTAACGGTTGACCACATTATGCAGTACGTGGTTCCCAAACTAGACTCAGCATTAAGGTCCTGAGGGTAATGAGAACACTTCGGTGTCCTTAATGTCGTGTCAAGGCCCTGATTGGGATGATTGTTAAGGAACAATGGGGGATTGTTTGCTTACAAAACTCTACGCTCTTGTCCATTTCAGGGTTCTATAAGGCAGATAATTTGCTTGCGTTTAGCTGTAAAATCCCATTGATTTAATTTGTGGAAATTAGTGTTGGTGTAAGAGTTATTTCAAGCCATATGTAAATAAATTAATATTATGCATTCATTAGTCTTTAAAATGAATTAAGACTTTTAGGTAGTAAAATTGTAAGGACATGTCGAATAAAATCTGAAAAATTTAAAATTAAATTAAATTATCAGTTATTTGATTTTATTGAGCTATTTCATAGAGGTTGAGCTAAGTTGTAAATATACAAAATAATAAAATTCTATTAATTTTCAGGTTGTTATTGATCTAATAATTGATAAGTATTGAAATATTTTTAAAACAAATTTAAAAAATTGTTAAAAATTAACAACTAATCTAGTACAAAATACAGACGATAAAATATTAATCAAAATCTTTTCACATTAATAGAATGAAACGAATTTCTGCGCGAACCAAAATTATCCGGAATTTTCCAATTTAGTTCGACATGTATAATACAACTGGGTAGAAGTACCCAATTTAAAATTTTTATTCTAAAAACTCTTTAATAAAGTTGAAATTTGTATCTCATAAATTAAATATCATATTAAAGTAGTTCATTTTAATTTATCCGTCAGGTTACCTCTTCAAAGCAAATACGTGGAAATGATTACCTAAAATTAGTAAGATGCACCTACTATTTTATACTTGCAAGAATGCTTAACCTATGAAGCTCTGCAGTAAATTCAGAAACACCTTTAGCATTACATTATATCCGTTGGATATTGTACTTTTAAAACTGTGTGCACGATACAACACCCCCACCGTAACTGATTTAGTGTACTCAAAGAAACCGCCTCGAACTTTTCGTTGTTAGGAATTCATAAATATGAGATAGGGAGGATTAACCCTCTATTGCCCATAGTAAATATGCTACCATATAAGTTAAGCTTTGATTTTCAGTATAAAGCAGCATTTTCAGCATGTTTTAAGTTATTTCAGCTGAAATTGAACCTTCAGGTGCTGTGCAATTTATTAAGTTAAAATTCACCCCAGTATCAAAATTGAAAAAAAAATAATTAAAAAGTTTTTTTTGGCATTTTAATTTATTTGGATCCAAACTACATGAATAAGGCAAACAATATTATTTTTCCAAAGTTATTTCTTGTAGTGGGCATTCCAGGGTTCAGCTAATATAGCTTTTACAGTCGCTTACTTTTTATATAATGAGTGTTCACTGCAAGGGTTCAGTAGACACTCAGTTACACCTAACGACCGCCCCCACACTAGGGGGTAGTTGCACATTCCGTGCTATTAACTCACCTAAACTCCATTTAATAGGTCGACAGCGAACGTGGTGCCCCATCCCCAAATAAACATTTAATGAATACCTGCCGAGGGACGATTAATGATTCAGGGTGTTCTGCACCCCCTTTGATCATAATTACGATTCGAACGCAGGCATGGGAATGTGAGGAATTCTTAATGAGGGACTAATGGTTTTTCTGGAGTGTTTTTTGCACGGTGTGTGTGGTTTTTTCTTTTCGTCGGGTTCTTGGGGTGGGTGTGGGGTTACGTGACAAATTATTCGTGTTCGGTGCTACTGGTCTGGAAGGGAGGAAATGAGGATTTGAATCCTGTTCGGAGAGGTTTTTGCTTCCGTAAGGAAGTGGGCTGCGAGGCGAGAGGAGACTGATAACGCTCCGTGTTCATTACCGGGCTCGGTTTTATGGAGGTGTAATTTGATGTTATGATGAAAGCTCAGGCGGAAAAAGAAGGGAGGTGACATAGTTTGCCTGTATGTTATGCACCTGGTCTGATTCCATCCAATCTGAGGAATCTGGATGATCATGGATCTTTAAGATCATTCACTCTGTTTCACTTTCACTGTTCATCCTGAGTCTCACTGCTGTGAATCGCTAGTTTGCATAAAAAGTGAAGGAGTGAAGAGTGAAACACTCAGTACCGCATTTCACTTTGGAAGATACTTCCAAAAGAAAAAAATGAAAGGAAGAAAATGTAAGGTAATATCCGTTCCAAACAGTCATGAATAGGAACATATGTTGAATCATAAAGAGATAATATGGAGAGCAAAGGGATGCCCGAAAGCAGTGAGAGTGACTCAGTAACAAAGGAATGCAAAAGATGCTCAAACACAAATATATGCTGAAAAACTTATAGAAGTTTCAGAGATAAACAAAATTCATTGCAGTATGTTATAAATTTATCAATATATGAATATTTCCCATTTTAAATATAAAAAAGTGCGTAATCTATATATATATATAAAAATCAATGTATGTATGTATGTATGTATGTATGTATGTATGTATGTATGTATGTATGTATGTATGTATGTATGTATGTATGTATGTATGTATGTATGTATGTATGTATGTATGTATGTATGTATGTATGTATGTATGTATGTATGTATGTATGTATGTATGTCCTTTATAGTTTTAAACTTTTCGAACCTACATTAACATTTAAACTATACCACGTTGATCTACTCGCTCCAGGGAGGTTTATGAATAAAAATAATTTAAAATCGAAGCGTCCTAATAACTTTTTTGGTCCATTTTATACTGAAAAACCCATATTTCATGCCTAACTTCAGGGCAAAACCACATTGTTGTAAATATAACAAGAGAAGACGTAACTTTAATTGTTGTAGGCATGAAATCGATTGTTGGAGTTTAAAATCCATTGTTGTAGTTTAAAATCCATTGTTGTAGCATAAAAATTTATCCTTTATTTAACTATTTCCACATTTGGACTGGCGAAGCCCATCTGTAACGCACCAAATAATTTTTTTAAATGGACTGGCGAAGCCCATGTGTAACACACCAGAATAATTTTCTTTAAAAATGGACTGGCGAAGCCCATCTGTAACCCACCAGGTGATATTTATAAAAAACTGAAACCCGGGCGAAGCCCGGGTCTAGTGCGTCAGCGCTAGTAACTAATATAAGTTAAAGTGCAAATGCAAACTTGATAAATACACATAATATAGAATTACACGTAAAATATATATAGAAGTATATAGTAATAAACAGTTCTTCACCATTCATTACTGCTTCGAAAAATATATGAAGCTTTCGCGTGAAGTAACTCATGCTTGATTGAGAACGAAACCATAACAAACATTCTCCACCTTACTCCAGAGTAAAAAAATAAAAAAAGAAGCAGCACAAGAGTCGATTCCATATCAACGCATATATCCAAGCGAATTCTTAAAAAGTCATTTCCCCCTCCCTCTCTATTTTCTTCAGAGCAGAAAAAAAGAGATACAGCGAATAATAACAAAAAAAAGAGACGAAATGGAAAACAAAGCCTGGCCCAGTGTCTCCTCGCAGCTGGGACAAGCAATGTCCCCAATAACAGGCACTTCAGAATCGGTGTCTGCTCGAAACACGACATTTTGTCGAGACGAAACAATAACAGAGAGCTCTTAACGTCTGCTATAACGACGACTGGTTGAAATCGAACGAATTATTGCTACTGAAGAGTTTTTTCAGTCCTCCTAACACGTTTCCAAAATCCTTACTTCTTTGGATCCGTATACTCTTGAGCAGGAACTACTGGATTTAGAAGAAAGAACTAAAAGAAAAAAAAGAATTTTTTTCTCTTTCCGGTAAAAAAGGGGATTTTTTTTATCTTGTGTCGAATCTTTACAATTGAGCAAGTAAATTATTCAAGTGAGCTGGGAGAAGTTAGTGAGACCATTTTGGAGCATAGCCTGATTATAATACTCTTGCTCATTATGTATTTAAAAGCATACCTATTACTTCATCTAATATAATAACATACGAGGGTGTGTGTTTGTCTTTTATACAAATCAACCGTTTTCTTCCAATCTGCACTAAATTTGGTATACATACGTTAAAAAACTCAAAGAAAAACTGTCTATGTATGTGTTTTCAAAACCTTAAATGACCCCTTGAACCTTTTACGGTCATTTTTCTGAAATAGCTTTATTTCTCCAAAAGAAGAGATCTGCTCACTCCATTTTTATAGCGTAAACATATTGCAAAACAACAAGTTTTTAAAAGAAAAATTAGATACAAATCTATTCAAAAATTACATTTGAATATGCTTTAATTATTGAATACTTTCACAGAAAACGTAAAATTCCTGAAAATCTGATTAATCAAGAGATCTAAGTGAGCAATTTTTAATTATATTTTAAGGGAACCAAGACGTTTTCGTCAGCGAAAAATGCTGTTATTTTCCTTATTGAAAAAACCCCCTCTTTTAAGTTAAGAGATCGCATGTTGATAAAAATTTGTAGACATAATCTGCACACTATTTCAACCAGGTTTATAAAAAAGTACTTATAAAATCTGATAAATATTTTAGAAAAAGAATATCGAAAAAGTACTTATTCTATGCAGCCTTATAACATACAGGGTGTCCCATAAATAGTGGGTCACACTTCTAGGGGGTATAGTAGACACCTAGACGAGTCAGAATCACATAGGAATCGGGGGTCCCAGACCAAATCCCAGGGAGTTAAAAATGGAGCGACACCCCAAAAAAATTATTGAAAAACTCAATTTGTAGAACTGCTATTGGTAAAAATTTAATTATGGTCTCAAAAATTGTGATTTAATATGATCTTTAAAATTACCTCAAAAGTCTTCACCTTAAAATTTTTTTTATTATGAAAAAAGTTTAAAAACCACAAAAAAATTTGAAAATTATGCCCAAACCTCATTTTGTATTTCGAAATCCTTTCTTTTGATTTTATAATCAGAAAGATCATAGTTGTAAATTTTAAGTCCAAAGTGTCACGTAAAAACCATCAATATTCAATGCTTGAGATCCTGTTAAAGCACGGTATAATGGGGGATTTACACCACCGCTGCAAGTCATGCAAAAAGCGGCAAATTTTAGTACCCGCTACTCACAAAAGATGGCGCTCGTCAATTGGTTTATTGGAATAACAAATTCCCGTTTCTTGCCGCTTTTATCGCAAACCGGTCTTGCAGCAGTGGTGTAAATCCGCCATAAGTCCGTTTTTTTCGTCCGCAGACTGTCGTTTTGGAAACGGCTATAGGAAACCAGTTTTCGCACGCAAAAAACGAACTTTAACAGGATCTCAAGCGTTTAATATTGATGATTTGTACGTGAAACTTTGGACTTAAGGGTTTACAACTATGATCTTTCAGATTATAAAATCAAAAGAGATGATTTCGAAATACAAAATGAGGTTTGGGCAGAATTTTCACATTTTTTTGTGTTTTTTTAACTTTTTTAATAATAAAAAAATTTTTAAGGTGAAGACTTTTGAGATAATTTTAAAGATCATATTAAACCACAAATTTTGAGACCATAATTATATTTCTACCAATAGCAGTTCTTCTACAAATTGAATTTTTCAATAATTTTTTTTGGGTGTTGCTCCATTTTTAACTCCCTGGGATTTGGTCTGGGACCCCCGAATCCTATGTGATTCTGACTCGTCTAGGTGTCTTCTATCCCCCCTAGAAGTGTGACCCATTATTTATGGGACACCCTGTATAGTGATGGAAAGGTACGCTCGTAGAAAAAGTGTCTGAAAAAAATTCACTAAACATGTTTAGGTATTCTAACAAATATATAAACATTGCAATGAAATAGTTTTTGTTCTAAATTATTGATTATATTTTTTTTAATTATAAAAGTCGAAAATTGAAAACACTTAAAAAATGACAGTTTTTTTACACATTTTGGACCCTAAAAACAAATATAAGGTCACAACACCCATAAATTTAGTTTTAATGTATGCATATTACTGTGTTTTATCATTATACCAAGTTTCATCTTATTTGAATGAGTAGAATTTCATACGAGCGTACCCAAAGATGAGATAAACACATTTTGAGAAAATCAAGAAAAACCGTTATAAGTGTTCTTTAACTCGGAATTTCTCTTGGAATCAGGTTTCAAACCTACACATGTTGTACATTTTTGGAATCAGCGTGAAATATAGTTTTTTAAGGTACATTGAAAAATCGATTTTTGAAGGTCTGTAACGTCTTGGTTCCCTTAAAAGGGGATCTTGTGGTAAATGTGAAACGCATTCAAAAAGTATATTGCTTGAGAACCGGATGGATTGTAATACCTTTTACTGAATTAAGTAAAGTATAGCATCTTATATATTAAAATAATTGGGTTTTTCTTTCCGCCGGCCGCCAGGCCGAACCCCCAACCGATTTGGACAAACTTGACCTTTAACGAAAGCTTTCCACCCCTAGATGAGCCAGTTTTAGGTCACGTTCCTCGAAAACCTTCCATTTTAAAATTAAGCGTTCTTTTCGTTTTGCTCCCATGTTAAGTCTATGGAGAGGTTCCTTTCGGCCGGCCGCCAGCCCTAACCCCTGAACCGATTTGGACAAACTTGATCTTAAACGAAAGCTTTCCTCCCCTAGATGAGCCAGTTTTAGGTCACGTTCCTCCAAAACCTTTCATTTTAAAATTATACGTTCTTTTCGTTTTGCTCCCGTGTTAAGTCTATGAGGTTCTTTTCGTTTTGTCCCCATGTTAAGTTTATGGAGAGGGTCCTTTCGGCCGGCCGCCAGGCCGTACCCCTGAACCAATTTGAACAAACTCGGCCTTTAACGAAAGCTTTCCACCCCTAGATGAGCCAGTTTTAGGTCACGTTCCTCGAAAACCTTCCATTTTAAAATTATGCGTTCTTTTTGTTTTGCTCCCATGTTAAGTCTATGGAGAGGTTCCATAGACTTATATAATGATGTACTCTAAATTAAAAGAGATTGATTTAGATTGATATGTACGACTCTCATTTGTTCAGATTTTTTTCACAAGCTAAATTAGTTTAAATGATCCGAAAACTCACTAAAAGTTTTTCGATTGTTACTGGAATTTTTCCAAATCGGTTAATAACAATCCGTATCACATTTTAAGAATTATATGTAATTTTTATTGCAGGTATATAAGTATACAAACCAAATACATAACATACACACTAAAATTTTAGAGCTTTGAACTTTATTTTTCGATGTAATAGTCATTGTTTTAATTAGAGTCGCTAAAAGTCAGAAAGCTTCCTCGAAATAGTCCAGGCTACTCTTACTAATTAGTAGAATACGTTATATGCTCTTTTGATTATGCGTCAAGCTGTTTCACTGAACTTTCAGCATTTGTGTTATTGTTGAAAATAATAAGTTGAAATTTTTGTTGAGGTGCTTTATATTGTTTTGGAGATGAAGAAAAATTATAGTTTTGAATTAATGAATGGTATTTCACAAAATTTATTAAAATCAATAAATAAGAAGAAAGTAATTTTTTTTATTCTGAAACAGGCAAATGGAATTCTCCAATTTAAATATTTTAAATAAAAATAATATTTTCTGTACTTATGAAATATTAAAACCATATACTCATACTCACATATATATTTTGTGTTTCATGAAGTGGAGATATGGAATACATTGCAAGGGCACTCTTCGGTTTTCTGAAATTTTTTAAAAATTAAAAATTATAACCTATATAATATGATTTTTACGAATGATGATTTATGCTAAAAATATTCCGATCCTCAGTTTTTATGGAAAAAAAGAAAAAACTGAGTATATTTCATAAAGGACCCTTTAATGTTTACAATTTGTTCCGTATCACTTTATATGAGACAGAGTCTAACTTATTCAGAAGAAAATCAAATAACGTGATCTTATAGGCTTAAAAACAAACGAAGGAATGCGTGACAATGAGGATAATACCAACAATTAAAAAATATTCCCACAACTTTGTGCAAAACAAAACATATATTTACTCCTAGAAAGATCCCTAAACACTCCCAAAAAACGTCCCTAACGAGCGCCTACAACCGCTCAGGGCCAGCACCAAAATAAAATTTCTATTGACTCTAAGAACCCCCATAAGTACCTAAATTATCTTAACTATCATGAGATAGCTTCATCTAATCAGGATAACAACGATCCACGCTCACCCCTTCTTACTTATTGGATAAATTTCCGCCAAAACTCCGTCCCAAGACTTAATGAGCTCTAGCACCTCGGAAGCCCTCCTAGACGTCTGCCGAAGAAAACAAAAACTCGAGGGCAAGAAAGTTTTCTGGGGCTCCTAACTAGCGGAATATGTCGGTAGATAAAAACGGTATTGGCGGAATTTAATAATTGGACGTATGATTATCCTCAGCCCTATTAATGCCTACTTTTTTTAGGATACGCTAATGAATAGTAAAGGAGAGCCCAAACTCTATATTATAGATAAAAAGTTCCTACCTTATTACGGGAATCACGCCTCTGCTACTGATAAAACCCTAACTAATGAGAAGATAAAAATGGGCCTTTCATAAGAAATGGGGAGCAATTATCAATGGAGCAATTATTTTTCTTTTGCACGTTTATTTTAGGCACCGAAATCTGCTGCCATGGCTGTGCATTGTTATTTTTTTGTGTTGCCTTTCTTGTCGATAATGAAAATTATCAGATGTATAGCTTGAAGGGTATCTTAGTATTCCTAAAGGGTAAAATATAGGAAGTAGTTCGCTATGAAGGAATTTGTGTTTGTAAGCATTAATTATATACTTTGTATTTTTAACTTCCAGTCGTTGATGAGGAAGCTAATAGAGATATTTAAAACTCATTACGTAAGTGAGTATAAATATTTCATGACCCGAAAATCATACAAATTAATTACAATTCACTTTAATGCCTTTTTTTTTGACAACGCCTTACTATTTAATGCAGAAAATAAAAAAAAAATGGAAAATATCTAGAGTTTCCATTTTTTCCTCTCTTTTAAAAGTGTGTGATAAGGTGTTTGTGTTCGCCATATTTGTTTTGAGTTTGGTTTTGAATACATCGTTCCAAAGTTCCAGGTGGAGAAGTGAATGCTGAAAAGGCAGATGTTTTAGCCCATCAGAAGCATTAAATTAATAAAAATCTAACATTTACACATTCTACGAATCATAAAGCAAATCAACGAGATCAACGTTCAATCGCCAGCTGCACGAAGGTCCAAGATTCATCAAACTTTCCTCATGTGTGACCAAATTTCGATTACTTCTAGTTGCAGTTAAGTAAACATGATATATTTGATACGAGCTGTGCAACTAGACATTCAGCCTAATACTTAGGCTGATTTGAGGACCAAAGGGGAATATTCCGTACTTGAAGTCTAACTCCAGCCGTAGCTGACTTGAATAATTTTGGCCAAAAAATTAAAATCTGAAATTAAAATTAAAATTTCGTTATAAGGGGAGAAATCAAGTATAATTAACAAACGGTTAATGAACCTAAAATAATTTTAAGGAATTCATTGCAGTTAACAAAAAATATATGAGTTAGGTATACTCTGTGATATTTCCGAGAAAAAATCGTTAGCTTGAATTGCATTTTCACACATCCCAACGGTTTGGTCCTGACGAGCTTAGTGCGCATGCGTGTGGACTTATTTTAGCTGTTTTTTTTAGAAATTTTAATAAAACAATAAATCGGGGACAGAACCCACGACCTACCGCATGCTAAGCACGCGCTCTACCACTGCACCAGCGGGGATTCATTAATGATTACAATTATCCAAAGAACATCCTTTTTTTCTCCCCGAGCATGCGCACTAAGCTCGTCAGGACCAAACCGTTGGGATGTGCGAATATGCGCTTGAATTCCAAGTAGATGCGCACGCAGGCTCAATATGTTCATTAGACGATTGTAGAGTGCCATTTTTTTTTCTCTCGTGCGCGTAGAATTGGTTAACGTAATACCTGCTTTGGAATGAAGTTGTTCCTCTAATGGGATATATTTTAAGATAAGGTAAGGCAAGTTCACATAATTTATTTGTTATTAGTTTTCTTGATGTGAAATGAAATTATTATGAATTGAATTATTTCTGGTTGTGATTCTCGAATTATTTTTAATACCGATGTTGGAATATCTCTTGTTTTTTTATTATTTTCTTTGATTGTTCGAAGTAGTCGGGTATTTTGAAATGGATAATATTTTATTTAATGGGTTTTTTTGTACATTATTGTCTTTTATTTCTGTTTGGAATGTAGTGAAGTAGGCCTAAACTTTGATGAAATCTTTTCCTCGGATTCCATTGGTCCATATAGTTCGTACCATTAACAAGCAATTAAAATTAATATTCTTAAATTTTTAGCATAGCAATACTTTCCATTTTAATGTTTATTACGAAATTCTCTGATACACTTGAAGCATAACATTAATATGAATGCATTAAATAGACAATATGCATGATTTTCAAATTCATTTTAAAAAGAAAGAGCATGAAAAATTACGTTGAAAAATGCTAATTAAACTGCAATTCGATCAAATAAATTTGATTTAAAACTCATTTAAAGTTGCTTTGACGTCACTATCAACAAAAACTTCAGTGCTTGACGATTCTGACTTGTGACGTCATACTTCAAGTTCAAATTACGCGCGAAAGGCATCCATTGAAAAGCAATGGTGTTTGCATTTATGTTGGGGTTTTTTGGTAGCCTGTAGTTTCTTATTTCGGCAGCTATGGACGGCCCTAAACAAGTAAAAAAGTACTATAAAGGATGTTTAGTACCTATGTGCAAAAATACAAGTGTTAGAACACCGGATGAATTGTTTATCTCAGTACCAAAAAATGAAAGAATTCGTCATAAATAGTGTAACTTTATGCTTAGAGACACAAAGAAACAAACAAAAACGTGATGCCAGCTGCATAAAATGTAATAATTCATAGCAAAAGAAAACTAGAATTTTTGTGATACTAGTACATTGACATTGCTATAAATGGAATGCTTGATTATCATCAGTTTAAATTAATAAACGAAAGAATTTAATGAAGTCAAATAAATTATTTACTGTTGCAATAGTTCAAAAATTCAAAGATTTTTTGGTTTTTAAATGTGTTTTACATTTTTATTTTACTAGTGATTTTTTAAATATTTTATACTGACTATAATTAAACTTAATATTGTGAGAAAAAACCTACAAGACATTCATTATTTATTTACAAAATTTCCAAAGTTAGTCCAAATGCTAAGAAACTGAATGGAAATACAAGAAATCTGTACAAAGGGAATAAAATTTTAATTCTAAAAAGAACATTTTTGAGTTTCAAGAACAGTGTTATCCAGTCTTAAACAGATGCATAACGGGAGAATTCAAAAAAGTAAGTTTTTATGCTCCATGTGCTCAAAACAGTATTGCCTGAAACAAATATCTTGAAGTATGACGTCACACAAGGTTACGCCCCGTTTTGAGTCAGGTGACTTAAGGGCTTTTTTTAAACACTTTTTGCGCTTAAATTAAAACTTTTTGTGATTTTTAAAGTTGATTTTTGGGTTTTTCATGATCGAATTAGTAAATTGGGTAAGTTTTAGGATGTTTCGTGACATAGTGCATATTGTCTATTCAATTGGTTCTCAAAACCAGCATTTTAAAGTTGATTATCTTTTTTAATCTGCACGAGGCAAGTTTAAATGTGGAATATTTTCTGGAATGTGAATTTCTGTTTTACATTTTCTGTTTTCATTTACCTACATTGACTTTATAATATTATTTGTGTTTTACTAACTAATTTTATAGGAAGTGTTTTGAAGCTGAGTAATTTTATTGTCTTCTGCTGGGAATGTAGTTTTAAGTGTAGGCCTAAGCTTTGATGAAATCTTTTCCTTCGGATTCCATTGGTCCATATAATTCGTACCATTAACAAGCAATTAAAATTAGTATTCTTAAATTTTTAGCAAAGAGCAATACTTTTCATTTTAATGTTTATTACGAAATTCTCTGATACACTTGAAGCATAACATTAATATGAATGTATTAATTTCAGTTGGTTCTCAAAACCAGCATTTTTTAGTTGATTAGTTTTTTTAATCTGCACGAGGTTTAAATGTGGAATGTTTTCTGGAATGTGAATTTCTGTTTTACACTTTCTGTTTTCATTTACCTTCATTGACTTTATAACATTATTTGTGTTTTACTAACTAATTTTGTAGCTGTGTAATTAATTGTATTGCGAGCAAATAGTTAATTTTAGTAAAATGCTCATATCAGTTTATTTTTAGAAAATGTACTTTATTAAAAAAGGAATATTACTATAAATTTAAAATAAGTTAAAAAAGGCAACGTTTATATATGAGCAGCAAACAATCAAACCATGCTTTCTCCATCAAATACAAATTTTCAGGAAACACAAAAAACTAATAACTTAAATAACTAATTTAAAAACCTAATTATCGTTTGTTAAGTTCTATAAAGAGTAACTGAGAAGATTTGTAATCATAATTTACCTAAAAACTTAAAATTAATTACTAAAAAATGCATTTGAAATTTGGAGAAATCACGTTTTGATTGAACACATAGGAGGAAACATGGTTTGAATGTTTCCAACATGGACAAAACACTTTTTTAATGAAAATAATTTGAATCCTACTCTTCTCAAAAACTATTCTTTTATTTCTGATATACAATGTAAATTTTTAAAATAAACATTTGGTGATTTCGTATTAAAAAATCCCCACCAATATTTTTACATCACTAACTTTACGCTGACAAATGAGTGGGTAACGTGACGAGTAAGAACATCTATGATTGGCTGTGACTGGAGGAATCACTGTTTGACTGAAAACAGGCTCTAGAGGAAACACTTTTTGATTGAAACATCAATTTTCTAAGTAGTTTTAGAATAGGTTAAAACTTGCTTTATTTGAAGATAATAGCATTATTTTGTGCAGTTTAATATGGAGATCATGAAAATAGTAATAATAATAATAATAATAATAATAATAATAATAATAATAATAATAATAATAATAATAATAATAATAATAATAATAATAATAATAATAATAATAATAATAATAATAATAATAATAATAATAATAATAATAATAATAATAATAATAATAATAATAATAATAATAATAATAATAATAATAATAATAATAATAATAATAATAATAATAATAATAATAATAATAATAATAATAATAATAATAATAATAATAATAATAATAATAATAATAATAATAATAATAATAATAATAATAATAATAATAATAATAATAATAATAATAATAATAATAATAATAATAATAATAATAATAATAATAATAATAATAATAATAATAATAATAATAATAATAATAATAATAATAATAATAATAATAATAATAATAATAATAATAATAATAATAATAATAATAATAATAATAATAATAATAATAATAATAATAATAATAATAATAATAATAATAATAATAATAATAATAATAGCATAAGCTTTATTACCACTTAACATATGTACAGAAAAAGGTAACATATTTGTCACCAAGGGGACTTTGTCCCGTTCAGGTGACAGATAAACTTGAATATAATGTAATACATAAATTTATTTTCATTAAGTTAAAGTTTAAGATAAATATATATAAAAACATACACACACTGAAAAGCAATAGGAACTAAAAACAAACAAAAAATATTAAAAATTGAAAACAAGGTTACAAAATTACAGTCGTACATAAAAAAAAATTAAATTAAATTAAAAATTAAATAATTGAAGGCATAATTTTAAATTAGAAAATTGAATAAAAAATGAAAAGCAAATAACATAGATTTAATAATAGACAGAGTTGGCAAAAGTCTGGTTATTTTAGTTTTAGTTGCTTCGTTTTAAATCTGAAAATAACGATCTATGTCGTCCAAATTTATGATGAAATTAAAAAGTTCACGTTTAAATGTTGAATATGTCTTTATATTTTGAAGATGAGAAGGCACATGGTTATAGATTTTAGGTCCTAAAAAGAAGAAATGCTTCCGAAATATTTCTTTAGAAAAATGAGGAATTTTATAAATTTCATTAGGTCTTCTTTGAGATACATTTAATTTTAATTCACACATTGATTTGTTTCGGTACAAAAAAAGAACTACACGGAATAAGAAGTCATGCTTAAAAGGTAGTAAGTTCAAATTTCTAAAACTATAAGCATGTGAATGATAGGGGTTTAAAATTTTGAAACACTTGTTCTGGATCGAAATTAGTGGTAGTAAATTATATTTATAATCACCTCCCCAAATAACAATGCCATAATTTAACAATGAGTAGAACCAAGAATAATAAAGTGTTTTTAAAAAATTTGCATCGATTTTATTTTTTAAGTGGTGAAATTTAACTAACATAAAACGTAATTTTTTACTTAGTTCATTTACATGAGTTTTCCACTTTAAGTTAGAGTCAATATGTAAACCTAAGTATTTAATTGTAGAGACGGATTTCAGAACGAGGCACTGACAGTTAGAATTATTTTTATTGCAATTAGAAGAATGAAATTTAATATTAAGATTTGTTTCAGACTGTATTAAGTTGAAATAAATATATTTTGTTTTATTTAAATTTAGGCATAAATCATTTGCAGTAAACCATTTTCTTATTACAGTCAGATCAGATTCTATTTGTAGCAGAAGTGTATTAATATCAGAGCATGAATATAACAAGACAGAATCATCGGCATATGTTATCATTTTACCATATAACTGTAGTTTACACAAATCATTTATAAAAATAAGAAATAACAAAGGACCTAAAATTGAGCCTTGAGGAACGCCACGGTTTGAAATAATAAAATTACTGAAATTGTTTTGAATTTTAACACCCTGTTCCCTATTTGATAAATATTCTTTGAACCAATTAAGAATATTTCCACGAAAACCAGCAAAATCTAATTTTTTTATTAATAAATTATGATTGACATTATCAAATGCCTTTGATATATCCAGGAAGATCGCTACTGTTTTTTTATTACTGTCTATACTCTTGTAGATGAATTTTGAAAATTGCAAAAGTGCACTTTCTGTATTTCGCCCTTTAATGAAGCCATATTGATTGTCCGCAAAAAATTTAATTTTATGTAAATAATCGTACATTCTGTTTGAAAGGGATTTTTCAATAATTTTACCAAAGGTGGGAAGAATTGAAATAGGTCTATAATTTGAAAAGGAGGATTTATCACCAGACTTGAAGATAGGGGTTATGGTAGCTTTTTTCAGTGATTGGGGAAATTCAGCTTTGATGATTGAGTTATTTACAAAACTATTGATAAAAGAAATATTATGATTTACCAATATTTTTTTTAGTTTTACATTTATCCCATCATAATCATAGCTGTCTAACTTAGTGAAGGCATTAATCAAATTTAACATTTCAGAGTTACTGTATTCAAAATAAACAAAAGAGTTAATGTTTGGAAACATATAAGGTTCAAGTCTAGTTATGTCCTGATAAGTAGTAACTCATTTTTTATTTTTTTTTGGAGAAAACACGGTTTGATTGTTTGCTCCTCATATGCACATGTTTATTTTAATTTAAAAACGATTCAGACGATCGTTTTGGAGATGCCTGGATCCCCCTCGTCAGTGAAATGTGAAAAATGCCTAAAAATGAAAAAAAAAATGAAAAATGAAAATTATCATTTTTCATATTTCACTGACGAGGGGGAACCAGGCATCCCCGAAACGATCGTCTGAATCGTTTTTAAATTAAAATAAACATAAGTATAAACGTTGCCTTTTTTACTTATTTTAACCTCATTTGCACAGTAAATTTTTAATCATTACTATAAATTACCTTTGAATTTTGAAAATCAAAAATGAGCATTTTCCCGATATTTCGATCACAACCCTCTTGATGAGTTAGGGTTTTCCCATTTTGTGAATTAGTGTGTTTAGATTAAAACGCCACAGTTTCATCTTTCGGGTGTAAAGAACGACATGTGCTCTTGCGTCTGTTTTCAAACATCTGCCCGAACAGCTGCAGAGCTCCAAGATTTGAGAATGACAGAGAATCTGGGTGGTGGGCATAAATAGCATTGTTGAAAACTGAATGGCTTTCCAATACTTTGCTTGACAGAAAACTTTTGTTGCGTTTTTGGTTACACTTGTAACTTGTAAGCCTATCCTTTTCAATCTTTTTGTATGAGCACTATGTAAATAGTCATAGTCACCTTCACGTTAAGTCACGTATAAAAAACACTAAATAAAGCTAGATGGATATAAATGATATCTATGAAAAACAAATCAAGTTATAGTTTTTAATCTTTTCAATTTAACCACTAGAGTTGATGAAGATAATGTTAGACAAAAACGAGGTCATTCTTCACTTCCATGTATGTGAAGAAAAGTAAATTGTCGTGTTTGTTCGTACTGAACTCAAACTAACAATATAGCTTTCACTAATGATGTACCTTTTCATCTATTCAAATTAGATAAGACACTTGATTGTCAATGAGACAGTAATTTAAAATTTAAATTACTTCTCTGTTGCTTTATTTCATATGTCTACATTAACCTCTCAGGTTCTCAACTAAAAGTACACAGCATAATATTGATTACGATTAAATTTATTATTATTTGTAAAATTATATAAGCTTGTAAATAATTCTTAAAATGTACTTTTTGAAGTGACCACTACACTATTCATATAACCCAGAGGTTTCCAATTGGCGGCCCACCGGGTCATTTTATGCAGCCCGCGAAGCTCTCTGAAAACCCTCCAAAAAGTAGCTTCAAAACACTTTTTAGCACACTAAAATTCAAAATTTTTTCGGGAGTGAACCCCCGACCCCCCATATACCTCTTTGATTATGGATAGCTTCGATCGTTTTCTATGGTGCAAGAATTAAAAGTTTGAAGTTTCGAGAGGTGGTTTGTAAAATCTGAAATTCAACCTGAGCGTAGCTAGGGGGTATGAAGGCTTTTATGAGGAGGGACCTTACCTTTATAAGGAGGGACCAAAATGGAGTATCAAAAAATTAGGTTAAACAAACTTCTAAGGCAAATTCACAAACCCTTTCTTGAGAAAGACCTTTTCATTTAAGTATGATATTCAGAATATTAAATATATTCAGTATTCCTAGAGAATAAGAGTAAAAAAATCATATATTCTCTGGAATTTTGAAAAATACAGTAGTGCATACTATATATGTAAACAACCTTAGTCCCTCTTTTGCTGGAAAAATTTCATATTGAAGACTCTCACTCCAAAAAATAATCATCGTTAAAAAGGAGCCCCGGCCCGCCACTTGACTTGTGTTTTCGATTGCGGACCGCGAGTACTTTAGAAGTTGGAAACACCTGATATAACCTCTTATCCATCTTTCTCCTCTATCCTTCTTCCCTCTAACACCATCCTTTTGTGTGGTGGGGGCATCTCGTAAAAACGATGCAATGTGCGACTGCAAAGGGGTGGAGACTCCTTCTGCAGAAGCCTGTGTCCAGCACCACAATTACCTCTGGGTGTTGTGGGGGCATGCACGATGATTCGCGAGATTGGCGACTGCGAAGAGTTGGAGGACCCTTTTCAGGGGCCTGTGTCCAGTACCACTACATCCTTCATATAACCTCTTATCCATCTTTCTCCCCTCTCCTTCTTCCCTCTAACACCTTCCCTGTGTGTAGTGGGGCATCTCGTGAAAACGATGCATTGTGCGACTGCAAAGGGGTGGAGACTCCTTCTGCAGAAGCCTGTGTCCAGCACCACAATTACCTCCGGGTGTTGTGGGGGCATGCACGAAGATTCGCGAGATTGGCGACTGCGAAGAGTTGGAGGACCCTTTTCAGGGGCCTGTGTCCAGTACCACTACATCCTTCATATAACCTCTTATCCATCTTTCTCCCCTCTCCTTCTTCCCTCTAACACCTTCCCTGTGTGTAGTGGGGGCATCTCGTGAAAACGATGCATTGTGCGACTGCAAAGGGGTGGAGACTCCTTCTGCAGAAGCCTGTGTCCAGCACCACAATTACCTCTGGGTGTTGTGGGGGCATGCACGAAGATTCGCGAGATTGGCGACTGCGAAGAGTTGGAGGACCCTTTTCAGGGGCCTGTGTCCAGTACCACTACATCCTTCATATAACCTCTTATCCATCTTTCTCCCCTCTCCTTCTTCCCTCTAACACCTTCCCTGTGTGTAGTGGGGGCATCTCGTGAAAACGATGCATTGTGCGACTGCAAAGGGGTGGAGACTCCTTTTGCAGAAGCCTGTGTCCAGCACCACAACTACCTCCGGGTGTTGTGAGGGCATGCACGAAGATTAGTGAGATTGGCGACTGCGAAGAGTTGGAGGACTCTTTTCAGGGGCCTGTGCCCAGTACCACTGCACCATTCATCTAACCTCTTATCCATCTTTCTCTTCTCTCCTTCTTTCCTCTAACACCTTCCCTGTGTGTGGTGGGGGCATCTCGTAAAAACGATGCATTGTGCGACTGCAAAGGGGTGGAGACTCCTTCTGCAGAAGCCTGTGTCCAGCACCACAATTACCTCTGGGTGTTGTGGAGGCATGCACGAAGATTCGCGAGATTGGCGACTGCGAAGAGTTGGAGGACCCTTTTCAGGGGCCTGTGTCCAGTACCACTGCATCCTTCATATAACCTCTTATCCATCTTTCTCCCCTCTCCTTCTTCCCTCTAACACCTTCCCTGTGTGTAGTGGGGGCATCTTGTGAAAACGATGCATTGTGCGACTGCAAAGGGGTGGAGACTCCTTCTGCAGAAGCCTGTGTCCAGCACCACAATTACCTCCGGGTGTTGTGGGGGCATGCACGAAGATTAGCGAGATTGGCAACTGCGAAGAGTTGGAGGACTCTTTTCAGGGGCCTGTGTCCAGTACCACTACATCATTCATATAAACTCTTATCCATCTTTCTCCCCTCTAACACCTTCCCTGTGTGTGGTGGGGGCATCTCGTGAAAACGATGCATTGTGCGACTGCAAAGGGGTGGAGACTCCTTCTGCAGAAGCCTGTGTCCAGCACCACAATTACCTCCGGGTGTTGTGGGGGCATGCACGAAGATTAGCGAGATTGGCGACTGCGAAGAGTTGGAGGACTCTTTTCAGGGGCCTGTGCCCAGTACCACTGCACCATTCATCTAACCTCTTATCCATCTTTCTCTTCTCTCCTTCTTTCCTCTAAGGGGTCATCCATAAATTACGTGAGGTGTTTTTTCCAAATTCTGGACCCCCCCTCCCCCCTTGGTGAGATTTAGTGAGATTTTGCTGGACCCCCCCCTCCCCCCCACGTGATTGTGCGACTGCAAAGGGGTGGAGACTCCTTCTGCAGAAGCCTGTGTCCAGCACCACAATTACCTCCGGGTGTTGTGGGGGCATGCACGAAGATTCGCGAGATTGGCGACTGCGAATAGTTGGAGGACCCTTTTCAGGGGCCTGTGTCCAGTACCACTACATCCTTCATATAACCTCTTATCCATCTTTCTCCCCTCTCCTTCTTCCCTCTAACACCTTCCCTGTGTGTAGTGGGGGCATCTCATGAAAACGATGCATTGTGCGACTGCAAAGGGGTGGAGACTCCTTCTGCAGAAGCCAGTGTCCAGCACCACAATTACCTCCGGGTGTTGTGGGGGCATGCACGAAGATTAGCGAGATTGGCGACTGCGAAGAGTTGGAGGACTCTTTTCAGGGGCCTGTGCCCAGTACCACTGCACCATTCATCTAACCTCTTATCCATCTTTCTCTTCTCTCCTTCTTTCCTCTAAGGGGTCATCCATAAATTACGTGAGGTGTTTTTTCCAAATTCTGGACCCCCCCTCCCCCCTTGGTGAGATTTAGTGAGATTTTGCTGGACCCCCCCCCCCTCCCCCCCACGTGAGATTATTTAAAAATAATTTTTCTCCTTCCTTCTTATATATTCCTTTCTCATTCTTAAAAAAGAAAGAAAATCGTAAAATTTCTAACCTAAAACGTTGACGTGAGATTTCAATCGACCCCCCCTCCCCCCTTGGTGAGATTTGGTGAGATTTTTCCAAACCCCTCCCCCCCCTTTTTGACCTCACGTAATTTATGGATGACCCCTAACACCTTCCCTGTGTGTGGTGGGGGCATCTCGTAAAAACGATGCATTGTGCGACTGCAAAGGGGTGGAGAATTCACAAACCCTTTCTTGAGAAAGACCTTATTTAAGTATGATATTCAGAATATTAAATATATTCAGTATTCCTAGAGAATAAGAGTAAAAAAATCATATATTCTCTGGAATTTTGAAAAATACAGTAGTGCATACTATATATGTAAACAACCTTAGTCCCTCTTTTGCTGGAAAAATTTCATATTGAAGACTCTCCCTCCAAAAAATAATCATCGTTAAAAAGGAGCCCCGGCCCGCCACTTGATTTGTGTTTTCGATTGCGGACCGCGAGTACTTTAGAAGTTGAAAACACCTGATATAACCTCTTATCCATCTTTCTCCTCTATCCTTCTTCCCTCTAACACCATCCTTTTGTGTGGTGGGGGCATCTCGTAAAAACGATGCATTGTGCGACTGCAAAGGGATGGAGACTCCTTCTGCAGAAGCCTGTGTCCAGCACCACAATTATCTCTGGGTGTTGTGGGGGCATGCACGATGATTCGCGAGATTGGCGACTGCGAAGAGTTGGAGGACCCTTTTCAGGGGCCTGTGTCCAGTACCACTACATCCTTCATATAACATCTTATCCATCTTTCTCCCCTCTCCTTCTTCCCTCTAACACCTTCCCTGTGTGTAGTGGGGGCATCTCGTGAAAACGATGCATTGTGCGACTGCAAAGGGGTGGAGACTCCTTCTGCAGAAGCCTGTGTCCAGCACCACAATTACCTCTGGGTGTTGTGGGAGCATGCACGAAGATTCGCGAGATTGGCGACTGCGAAGAGTTGGAGGACCCTTTTCAGGGGCCTGTGTCCAGTACCACTACATCCTTCATATAACCTCTTATCCATCTTTCTCCCCTCTCCTTCTTCCCTCTAACACCTTTCCTGTGTGTAGTGGGGGCATCTCGTGAAAACGATGCATTGTGCGACTGCAAAGGGGTGGAGACTCCTTCTGCAGAAGCCTGTGTCCAGCACCACAATTACCTCCGGGTGTTGTGGGGGCATGCACGAAGATTAGCGAAATTGGCGACTGCGAAGAGTTGGAGGACTCTTTTCAGGGGCCTGTGCCCAGTACCACTGCACCATTCATCTAACCTCTTATCCATCTTTCTCTTCTCTCCTTCTTTCCTCTAACACCTTCCCTGTGTGTGGTGGGGATATCTCGTAAAAACGATGCATTGTGCGACTGCAAAGGGGTGGAGACTCCTTCTGCAGAAGCCTGTGTCCAGCACCACAATTACCTCTGGGTGTTGTGGGGGCATGCACGAAGATTCGCGAGATTGGCAACTGCGAAGAGTTGGAGGACCCTTTTCAGGGGCCTGTGTCCAGTACCACTACATCCTTCATATAACCTCTTATCCATCTTTCTCCCCTCTCCTTCTTCCCTCTAACACCTTTCCTGTGTGTAGTGGGGGCATCTCGTGAAAACGATGCATTGTGCCACTGCAAAGGGGTGGAGACTCCTTCTGCAGAAGCCTGTGTCCAGCACCACAATTACCTCCGGGTGTTGTGGGGGCATGCACGAAGATTAGCGAAATTGGCGACTGCGAAGAGTTGGAGGACTCTTTTCAGGGGCCTGTGCCCAGTACCACTGCACCATTCATCTAACCTCTTATCCATCTTTCTCTTCTCTCCTTCTTTCCTCTAACACCTTCCCTGTGTGTGGTGGGGATATCTCGTAAAAACGATGCATTGTGCGACTGCAAAGGGGTGGAGACTCCTTCTGCAGAAGCCTGTGTCCAGCACCACAATTACCTCTGGGTGTTGTGGGGGCATGCACGAAGATTCGCGAGATTGTCGACTGCGAAGAGTTGGAGGACTCTTTTCAGGGGCCTGTGTCCAGTACCACTACATCATTCATATAACATCTTATCCATCTTTCTCCCCTCTCCTTCTTCCCTCTAACACCTTCCCTGTGTGTAGTGGGGGCATCTCGTGAAAACGATGCATTGTGCGACTGCAAAGGGGTGGAGACTCCTTCTGCAGAAGCCTGTGTCCAGCACCACAATTACCTCTGGGTGTTGTGGGAGCATGCACGAAGATTCGCGAGATTGGCGACTGCGAAGAGTTGGAGGACCCTTTTCAGGGGCCTGTGTCCAGTACCACTACATCCTTCATATAACCTCTTATCCATCTTTCTCCCCTCTCCTTCTTCCCTCTAACACCTTTCCTGTGTGTAGTGGGGGCATCTCGTGAAAACGATGCATTGTGCGACTGCAAAGGGGTGGAGACTCCTTCTGCAGAAGCCTGTGTCCAGCACCACAATTACCTCCGGGTGTTGTGGGGGCATGCACGAAGATTAGCGAAATTGGCGACTGCGAAGAGTTGGAGGACTCTTTTCAGGGGCCTGTGCCCAGTACCACTGCACCATTCATCTAACCTCTTATCCATCTTTCTCTTCTCTCCTTCTTTCCTCTAACACCTTCCCTGTGTGTGGTGGGGATATCTCGTAAAAACGATGCATTGTGCGACTGCAAAGGGGTGGAGACTCCTTCTGCAGAAGCCTGTGTCCAGCACCACAATTACCTCTGGGTGTTGTGGGGGCATGCACGAAGATTCGCGAGATTGGCAACTGCGAAGAGTTGGAGGACCCTTTTCAGGGGCCTGTGTCCAGTACCACTACATCCTTCATATAACCTCTTATCCATCTTTCTCCCCTCTCCTTCTTCCCTCTAACACCTTTCCTGTGTGTAGTGGGGGCATCTCGTGAAAACGATGCATTGTGCCACTGCAAAGGGGTGGAGACTCCTTCTGCAGAAGCCTGTGTCCAGCACCACAATTACCTCCGGGTGTTGTGGGGGCATGCACGAAGATTAGCGAAATTGGCGACTGCGAAGAGTTGGAGGACTCTTTTCAGGGGCCTGTGCCCAGTACCACTGCACCATTCATCTAACCTCTTATCCATCTTTCTCTTCTCTCCTTCTTTCCTCTAACACCTTCCCTGTGTGTGGTGGGGATATCTCGTAAAAACGATGCATTGTGCGACTGCAAAGGGGTGGAGACTCCTTCTGCAGAAGCCTGTGTCCAGCACCACAATTACCTCTGGGTGTTGTGGGGGCATGCACGAAGATTCGCGAGATTGTCGACTGCGAAGAGTTGGAGGACTCTTTTCAGGGGCCTGTGTCCAGTACCACTACATCATTCATATAACCTCTTATCCATCTTTCTCCCCTCTCCTTCTTCCCTCTAACACCTTCCCTGTGTGTGGCGGGGGCATCTTGTGAAAACGATGCATTGTGCGATTGCAAAGGGGTGGAGACTCCTTCTGCAGAAGCCTGTGTCCAGCACCACAATTACCTCCGGGTGTTGTGGGGGCATGCACGAAGATTAGCCAGATTGGCGACTGCGAAGAGTTGGAGGACTCTTTTCAGGGGCCTGTGTCCAGTACCACTGCACCATTCATCTAACCTCTTATCCATCTTTCTCCTCTCTCCTTCTTTCCTCTAACACCTTCCCTGTGTGTGGTGGGGGCATCTCGTGAAAACGATGCATTGTGCAACTGCAAAGGGGTGGAGACTCCTTCTGCAGAAGCCTGTGTCCAGCACCACAATTACCTCCGGGTGTTGTGGGGGCAGGCACGAAGATTAGTGAGATTGGCGACTGCGAAGAGTTGGAGGACTCTTTTCAGGGGCCTGTGTCCAGTACCACTACACCATTCATGTAGTGGACACAGCAAAGACAAGGGAGGTTTCGTTAACTTAATTTAATTAAAGACACTAAGAACTATATCTTACAAAACATAAAGGGGGACAATCACAAACAAAGAAGTTATAACAAAAACATTTGAGAGCTCTCTCGCTCATGTCCTCTCTATCTCAGTTCTCTCGTGGCTCTGCCCGCTCAAGCGTAAGGGCGTGGTTGGCGCTTGTTGTGAGAGGAGCAGAGTTGAGTGGTGGGGATCCTGCGTCCCACATTCATCTAACCTCTTATCCATCTTTCTCCTCTCTCCTTCTTTCCTCTAACACCTTCCCTGTGTGTGGTGGGGGCATCTCGTGAAAACGATGCATTGTGCGACTGCAAAGGGGTGGAGACTCCTTCCGCAGAAGCCTGTGTCCAGCACCACAACTACCTATGGGGGTCAATCCATGTGAAATCATCCAGACCATGTTGCTCAACATTTTTGATTTTTTTCTTTCTTTTTTAGTAAGTCAATCTTACTTATAGATACTAAAACAAGTGTTAAAATTTTGTTAATCCTTTCCAATTTTTTTCGGCGGCCATTTTCGAAAAAGTGTCTTTTCGGTGAAAAACACACTTCACGGAAACTCTTATTACTTTTTTTTCCAACATATATAATTGATTTTAAAGCCATTTTATTTATTAAAGAATGAACTAATTTAATGTGTTAAGTACTTTTATGATTATGGTTTAAAATATTTTTTATATATTTTTTAAAATTTTATTTACAGAGTGAAAAATCCTATTTTTAACTTAAACATTTTAGAGGAAAAAACTAAAACTCACCTTTGCAAATTTTTTCCTCAGTATATCCCTTACTAAACAATTTCTTAGAAGTAAAATGAGTGATTTATGAGTGATATCTGAGTTGTTTAAGAAATATGAAGCTTCGAAATTGCATTTAAAGACCTATTTATTTATATTAATTTTTTAACACAAACATCTTATATTGCACATAACATATTTTTATCACTACTTAAAATAAATTAAGATGTATTTTTTACTTCAGAAAATAAATATGGTAAAATATATACAAATCACTATAAATATGAAGCCTCGGAATTACCTTGAAAGGCCTTGTATTTCTTGACAAAAACATCTGATACTGTATAATAAATTCTTAACTCCTGATCTTTGGGATCTGCAACTGTTTTCGCAGATGGTTGAAAACGCCTGATTCCCGTACATTTCGCGCGTTGATTCCTAAAGATTCGTAACTGTTGGTGCTATGTGATCTAATTAACGTACTTATGCACAAAACGGGTAGGCTCTATGCTCTTTACCCATTGGGAAAGCTGTTGTCGATGTATTTGAAAAATCCAAACTTTTCTTGAATTTTTTCTGTAAACGAGAATGAAACGAGGAATATACTGGGATTCAGATACATATTTCAATTAAAAACATCGCTATGCTTTTTTAATCGGATTATGTTGACGCTCTATGGTCTAGTCATGATGCATTTACTTGGGGAAACTTAAAATGGGATATATTTAAGTGAAGTTTTGAAGACTCATAAAAATCTTCCTGATAATATAGTTGTAAAATGTTTTAAACTTAATTCTCCCATCAAAATTTTGTAGATTGTTAGGAAGTAAATAACTTTAACGCTTTTACCAGAGTTCATATAAATCCCCCCGCGCGTTGGCTCAAAATAAGTTACACTGTATAATATTCTCACTATGACTAAGTTCAATACACGGGTGAAAAATTTTGAGATTCGTTGGTTTGAGAACCAACGATAGTAAAAGGGTCACGTGATTTTTTGCTTCAGTATTTTTTATTTTATTTAAAACTAGCTGATATGCCCGGCCTTGCACGGGTGGAGTGTATAAATTTTTTAAATTAAATTTTCTCAAAATATATTTATAATTTTTAAATCAGCAATTACCAATCATCCCGGTATCCCAGACGCCTTTTTCCTATCCCGGTGTTCCAGGTAATTTTTCATATCCCGATGTTCCCGGTTATTTTCCTTATCCCGATGTTCCCGATCATTTTCCTTATCCCGATGTTCCCGATAATTTTCCTATCCCGATGTTCCCGATAATTTTCCTATCCCGATGTTTCCGATAATTTTCCTATCCCGATGTTCCCGATAATTTTCCTATCCCGATGTTCCCGGTAATTTTTCATATCCCGGTGTTCCCGGTAATTTTTCATATCCCGGTATTCCCGGTAATTTTTCATATCCCGATGTTCCCGATCATTTTCCTTATCCCGATGTTCCCGATAATTTTCCTATCCCGATGTTCCCGATAATTTTCATATCCCGATGTTCCCGATAATTTTTCATACCCGGGTGTTCCCGGTAATTTTTCCTATCCCGATGTTCCCGGTAATTTTCCTATCCCGATGTTCCCGATAATTTTTCATATCCCGATGTTCCCGGTAATTTTTCTTTTCCTGGTATTCTCGGCAATGTTTCCTAGTAAATTAATGAGTCTAGTGAACAATAATAACAAATTTGAAACAATAATAAAAGATCTAGTAAATTGAAAAGTCTAGTGAACCGCTTCATTTGAAACAATGTTTTATTTTTAAGTCGTTTTCCATGAAGAAAATTTACACTTTTCCATAAATATTTAAATTTTAAAGGAAAATATCTTAAAATAGGGGAAACTAACGTTTCAAAACTAATTATTTGAATTTATTTTGTTGTTTTTACAACTGATCTAGTTTTTAAATGGACAATTATCGAGTCATTCCTGTTAAAATATTTAATTTTCGAGGTTTTAATCTCGTTAACAATAGTGAGTCGAGCAGATCTGCTCTAGTAGAGAAATGGAGAAATAAGCGTTTCGGGCTATAAATTCGTTAATTACTCGTAATTATTCGATTTTAAAGCTTTGAAAACTATCCCAAGTTACTCCCCGACTCGGAATACGTCTATACGTCGAGTTTGGTTTCGGTCCGTGGCCTATTTCTAGAGATTACCCCGGACATACCCACATACACACACACATATATACACACATACACACATCGCCCGTTAGCCTTTTATTTATACAGAGACTAGCTGATATGCCCGGCCTTGCACGGGTGGAGTGTATAAATTTTTTTAAATTAAGTTTTCTCAAAATATATTTATAATTTTTAAATCAGCAATTACCAATCATCCCGGTATCCCAGACGCCTTTTTCCTATCCCGGTGTTCCCGGTAATTTTTCATATCCCGATTTTCCCGATCATTTTCCTTATCCCGATGTTCCCGATAATTTTCCTATCCGTATGATCGAGGTAATTTTTATGTCCCGGTATTCCCGGTACTTTTTTTTCCTATCCCGATGTTCCCGGTAATTTTCCTTTTCCCGGTGTTCTCGGCAATGTTTCCTAGTAAATTAATGAGTCTAGTGAACAAAAATAACAAATTTGAAACAATAATAAAAGATCTAGTAAATTGAAAAGTCTAGTGAACCGCTTCATTTTAAACAATGTTTTAATTTTAAGTCTTTTTCCATGTAAAAAATTTACACTTTTCCATTAATATTTCTATTTTTAAAGAAAATATCTTAAAATAGAGGAAAATAGCGTTTCAAAATTAATGATTTGAATTTATTTTGGTGTTTTTACAACAGATATAGTTTTTAAAAGGACAATTATCGAGTTTTTCCTGTTAAAATATTAAATGTTTGAAGGTTTTCATCTAGTTAACAATAGTGAGTCGAGCAGTCTACTCTAGTAGAGAAATGGAGAAATAAGCGTTTCGGGCTATAAATTCGCTAATTACTCGTAATTATTCGATTTTAAAGCTTTGAAAACTATCTTAAGTTACTCCCCGACTCGGAATACGTCTATACGTCGAGTTTGGTTTCGGTCCGTGGCCTATTTCAAGAGATTACCCCGGACATACCCACATACACACATCGCCCGTTAGCCTTTTATTTATACAGAAATATACTGATTTTTTACGTATATAGAGGGTATAACTAATGTTAGAGGGAGTAAATGTATCTTCCTCTTTCGATCAACTGCCCCTCAGCTTCTTCCTTTCTCCCCTCCGAGTATGTCAAAATCACGTGACCCTTTTACTATCGTTGGTTCGACAGTACGTCTAGGAGGGAAATATTTTTATCGAAATATAAATTTCTGACGTAACGTAGTTGGTCTCATCGAGAGTATACTGCATATGTTTTTGAAATCGACTGCTAAATAAGTAATTACTGAGATTTATTTAAGTAATTGAAAATAAAAAAAATTAAATTAAAAATGTTTTTAAGCTTAAAAAACTTTATATACCTATACGTGACGTTTTCTAATATATTTTTCTGTCCCCCCCTCTGCTTTTTCAACGTGAGCTGCTCTTCACCGTGAAGCATCCCGACATCAAATTTGAATACCCTGTCGTCTTGTTTTCCATCATCAATTTGAGGTGAGTAATTTTTTCAAGGTTGAATAACTATTTACTTAAGTTCACTGTATATAACTTTTGCATTTGTTTTATCTTGCGTAAAATCTATGGGGTCATTCCAAATTTACTCTCGCAGATTTCAATCCTTTTACAAGTAAAAATTTGCTTCCGTTCTTTGGTAATAATTTTTTCCATGCACTAAAAGGTCTAAACTTTATGAAACACATAGCTGCCGCGAAAATATTTGGTATTTTAGTCAGAAAATAAGTTTGACGCAGAATTTGGGCAACTACCTGACAAGTGTCAAACGTTTTGCTTGGCACTTTGTTTTTGCATAATGTATGAATCATTATTCAAAAAAATAATCAATTTAAAGGGACTTTTGACCCAAAGTGATGACCCAAAAGTGACTTTTTGCGATTTTGGCCTTATTTTGAAGGTTGAATTTATCAAAACTTAATCGTTCGTAAATATCCCTACGCTATTGGCATTAAACTTTTTTTCATTCTATTCTATAGATTTTGATGTTTAGGTATAGAATATGTGACTTAAAAATTTTAAAATATCGTTTTGGGGGCAATTTTAAAGATAATAAACGCCATTATTGCACTTCCTTAATATTCATGGCACACATTCCCAGTATGTCAAACTATGAGTTTTAAGGGTCAGAAAAAATCATGAATTCAATATTAATTTGAACAATTCAATTTATTATTAGTGGTTTAGGTTTTAAGGGTTTCATTTTATCCATTAAACATGGAGGGATCCAGAAACACACACACGATGAGATTTATGAAAAAATATCTTTGTACAATTTGGTAATAATTTCTTTATAATAAATAATAATTTAAATTAATTTAATAATTAAAAGTTCATACTCATTGTCATTTTGACACCGAGTGAACAGATAGTTTGTGCCACCCGAACAGACTTGATAAAATTTCATTCAAGGCAGTGGTTTAACGATTAAGGCATCGAATCGAAGGTTTCCGTCAAGAGATTCGAAATTCACCCTGATGTGTCCTTGACAGACATTTTTCTATTCCCTCGGTTAACTTAGGCTTAAAAATTCGTCGTGTAAACAACTGGGATACCTTTCAGAAAACTCTAATGCACGTTCTGAGCAGAATTTCAATTGAAGATTCACAAAAGATGATAATGGGTAGTAGAGCTGTTGACAGCGGTGTATTTATGATGGCATTTTGAGCAACTTGTGAAGCCATTTTGAAGAATAATAAGTGTTAGTACAATTTTCTTTAAATAAGCCTGTTTAATTGAAGCATTTTTCTTACTTTTGGGACAGACCTTATAAGTAGGATTAAAAATACTCAAACAGATTAGTAAATATAATGCAGATATGAGCAAAGATAATTATTTACGCCTTTAAGAGCGTATTTCAGGCATTGAAAATAGGAAATACGCTTTAACCCTACAGTGCATACTGTTGTCATTTGGCTACACGACATTTTCCCCCATTTCCTACTCGAACTTCCATTTCCAAACGGCAACATCATGCAATAAGTACAATGAATATAACATTTCATTGTACGAGGGTTGTTTTTTAATTAACTTCCGTTTTTCTCTTGAAAAAAAAAGTAGTAGGAATTTCGAAACAACTTTGGTGCTGGTAGTTAGATACATCCTTCAGGTTCAATTTGCCACCTTACTGAATAAAATCGGACATTTTTCTATTTTTTATCGATTTTTCAAGCGCGCTCCCCAAACTATTTTCCCGCCAACCCATAGAGAATTCGGTTTTTTTTTCTCCCATCGCTCCGTCCGCGAGCAGGCATTAACATTAAACAATGGGTGGGCAGGTGATCGCGGACGGAGCGAAGGGAGAAAAAAACCGAAATTCTCTATGGGTTGGCGGGAAAATAGTTCGAGGAGCGCGCTTGTAAAATTGATAAAAAATAGAAAAAATGTCCGATTTAATTCAGTAAGGTGGCAAATTGAACCTGAAGGATGTATCTAACTACCAGCACCAAAATTATTTCGAAATTCCAACTACTTTTTTTTCTGGAGAAAAACGGAAGTTAATTAAAAAACAACCCTCGTATTAGCACTTTAGAGTGCCAGTAGATGGCAGCAGGGGTACTATTTTGAGACATTTGTTAGTAGCTAGTGAGACGAAAGTCAAGACACAGAAAACGCCAAAATGAAAGGGCCATATAAATTAAAATAAAAAAATTTTTCAGCTTGAAAAAAATTGTTTTGAAAAGATAAGTTGTTTTTTTATATTTTTAGAGCATTTGGTTTTATTTCACTTCACAATTAATTTCACAAGGGACACAAATTAATTTCACAAGGACAAAGTTTTTTGTCAATTAAAAGTAGAAAAAATTTAATAAATTTGTTTAGTATTTTTTTTACTAATTTACACCATAATAGAAGTCAAATAAATGATTTTCAAGTAAATTTAAAAAATCATGCATTGTGGGGTTAAAAAATTTTCCAGGAGTATTTTCACGCTTTGAATTTTCAACAAAGGTTTAGCTTTTAGCTTAAAAAATGCATGGAGCCCTACCGAAAACAGCTAATATTTTTTATCTACTCAAAACACCAACTTTTAGATTTTATACTAATTGTTTGTTTGGATTGTTTTTTTTTTTTTAATTTTTTCTAATTTGTTTAACATTTTCTACAAATACTTAACATATTCTTTAAGTGTTAAAAATTAAATAGCATACTCATTTTTTTTTCAATTTCATTTTTTGTCCATTAAAAGTGTCAGTATTTTTATGGAAAATGTGTATCTGTATTTGTAGTTTATGTTATTTCCGTATTTCACTCCTCCTAAAAAAGACAAGGAGTATGTTTACTCCTCCAAAAAAATCCTAAGAATAACACAGGATATGAGAGTTTTTGGTGCAAAAACGAAATATATCCACTTTCCAATTATAATTGAAAATTGGGTCACCAATATTGAAAGTTCGAGAAGTGGTTCGATACATTACAATTCAAATTTCCGTTTAATTTTAAACTTTTAAATTCAGTGTCCGCATGTAAAAATACCCTTAGTTACGACAGTTTACTTCAATGAATGGATGACAGTTACCTTTACTGCTTGCACTGTCCCAAAGTTACTTACTGTTACTATAAAAAAACATCAACTCGTTTCAGGATGTATATCCTCTTAAAGAATGCTGTTTAAATTGCCTGGGCCTGATATTTTAGCTAAGAAAAGAAAAGTTAAAAGAAATTCTTTATGATCACACATAAGAAATATTTAGATACATAAAAATGCTTCCCTTCAATAAAACATCTGAGTTATATCTTTTACTCACACTCGAAGAAACACAATCCATAATTACAAAGCAAAAAAATGGAAAGGTTAAAATCTCAAACATACGATTTTCATATTGAAGACCCACCTTAATCACATGGAGAACAGAACAATGGTTCTTTTCTGAAATACCAAACATGTAATTTCTTTAGCTGACAGTTAGCTTAATGTAGCGTGATACAGTTAAAAAGATTCCAGCCTCCAAATAACAAAAAAAAATCAGAAAGTAATCCAAAAAAAGAAAACATTGAAACAATTGTTAGAAACTGCATCAGCAAGAGAGAAAAAACTAACAGAGATCACCACTCCATTTCTCTCGGCAAGTTGATGATTTGGAAAAAAAAGGAGTGGAAAGAAAAGGATTAAATTCCATATACTTTTATCGGGGACAAACGAGCAACAGCTTTCGTCGGGATAATGCGACATGTAAATGCGGCCAAGCGTGATGCAGTTTGGCGAGGGGGGAACTGACGTATCATTTCTAACAAAGAGAGATTGGGCTGTGATTGGACTGATGGTGGAAAAAGTGTCATCTTGAGAGGACTGGGGTGACTTCCAATTAGCGAGTAGGGTCTTCGGTGAAAAAGGGGGGATGAGAACGCAGCTAAATGTGATCATCAAATGTGATAATGACGAATGAAGGAGGTGGAATTGAAGCGTGATGATTGTTTGTGACAGGGATTAAGTGAAGAGATAGTGGCATCACAATTTTTTTTCAAAATATTTTGAGGTTGATATTGTTTTGACAGTTTTAATATTTCTGATTGTATAAGTTTGATTTACATCAGCAAGAGATGTTCTTTAAAGGGGATTTTTTAACACAAATCCGCCTTAGCCATATTTTTAGGCTCTTAAGAACAGTATCTTTTTTTATTACTCTGATATAATTAGTAGAAAATCAGTTTATTTTGAAAAGTATCTCTCTATTATAAAAAAAGTTTTTGGCAAACGGTTTCCAGAGAAAAACTTTTCAATTACTGAACGGAATGACACATATCTGTTATCAAAATGTCCGGATTCTTTCCTGATTTCCGAGTGGGCTATTGAATTTTTTTTAAAAATTCTCAATTTTAAAATATTTTCATTTTTTTAGATTTCGGATAAGATCGCAGTTACAAAGCAAGAAACTATGAATTTTAAAACAATTGAAAATATATTTCACTGGTTTTATAACATTCAAATACATTAAATAACACCGGCACACAAAAAAGAGAAGTGGAATGAACTTTGGACCGGACCTACCTACCGGTATGTTTTTCGACCCGCTGAACCTGAATTTCAAGTCCGTTTGTCCCGGTCACCCTCCGGTTTTGAGTAAAATGCAAAAAAAGGCCAAAAATTCCAAAAAACTGCAGTTACAGCTATGAAAAAAATTTTGTAGACCCGGATCACGTATGATTTTTGTGTATTCTAAATAACTGAATCTAAATCTGAAAGTTAATTAGCCCGGTTAGCCGTCCAAATTTGAAAAAAAAAAGAAATGAACCATGAAAAAGTGAAAATGAACCATGAAGTTAGTCACCTTAAGTTTTGGAGAAAAGTTTTCAAGTATGTTAATTAACCATACTTACATTATTTATCTTTGTCGTTGTAGCAACCTAATCATTTCTATATTTACAATAAAATATAAACACGAGAAAAAAAAGGAAAACTGGTAAAAGCGAGAGCAAAAACCAGTAAAAACCAACCAACCAATATAAACTCGCTTTCAGAAATTTTGAACTTTTTGCATTTATTTATTACAATAATAACTAGGGGGCTATCGCCCCCTGCTCGCTATCGCTCGCCAACCCCCGGGAACTGCTGACGCAGTTCCCTAGGATTGCTTCGCAATCCTGTGCTCGCTACGCTCGCTCGCCATACGCTGGTACAGCTAGCTGAGATTCATCACCAACTAAAGGTTCAATTCCGTTAGAGTTCCCACTTAATATCGCCAATCTCTTTTGAACACCAAAAAGTATAAATATTACTAAATAATTTCAAATTCATATATTAAAATGGGTTCACTTCCGTTAGAGTCCCCGCTAAATATCACCTATCTCTTTTGAAAGCTTAATTTTCAAATATAAATTTTTTTTAAAAAATTTTTAATGATAAACTGAACAGTTAGGTAAACATATTAATCCATAAATTTAAAATTATTTAGCAATATTTATAATTTTTGGTGTCCAAAAGAGGTATGTAATATTTAGCGGGAACTCTAACGGAATTGAACCTTAAAATGTTTAATTAGATCTATAA
This sequence comes from Tetragnatha versicolor, assembly GCA_024610705.1. NCBI lineage: Eukaryota > Metazoa > Arthropoda > Arachnida > Araneae > Tetragnathidae > Tetragnatha > Tetragnatha versicolor. Next base: position 30,068,621 of record JANDEH010000002.1, on the reverse strand, counting down.
CTGTTCAGTTTATCATTAAAAAAAATTTTATATTTGAATATTAAGCTTTCAAAAGAGATTAGTGATATTTAGCGGGAAATCTAACGGAATTGAACCCCAACTAAATTTATTGGTGAAAATGTAGTTTTAAAAATAGTAATATGCAGCAGGGAAACATTAAATACAGTGTATGAAAATTATGTATACAGTGTTTATAAAATTAATGGTTACTCTAGCATTAGCCAAGAAAAACCACCATAAGCAGTAAATTTTTATCAGAAAAGTACTATTAACATGCATATAAAAATAATAATTTAACAGCAAATTAATAAAAAGGTCACATTTAATCCCTCTTAACATATTTGAACAGCTAATAATATCATTAGAGACTGAAATCGGGAAAAATCAAATTTGTAAACAAATTTATTGTTGCCAACCGAGTAAAAGAAATACAACGAAATCTGGGCGTTACGTAAGAGAATTATATACATATATATAGATTATTTTATATCCTTTTGCAAGTTATGTTATTTAAGGTAATTAAATTTATCTTTTTTTATAATGCCAAAACGCAAAACTAGATATAGCGGGTGAATGTTTTTAGAAATAAAGATAAAAATCGAGAGAAAATGTTTGAAGTCAGAACATTCGTGTCATTGCTATGAAACTGACACAATTTAGATGTTCATTTGTTCTCATGAAGACAAAATTCTAAATTTTCGTGATGTTTACGATAATTACTACATTTTTCACAGACAATCGATGAAAATCATTACAAATTTTAAGAAAGTAAAATTTATTCCTGATATTTTTCAGTGCTTTTGAATGGATCTGTGTGAGAAAAACATTACCTCGAGAAAATGGTAAAAGAAAGTTTACACTGCGAAAAGAATCTTGTGCAAATGTTAATATAGATTGAAAAACAACGTTTATTTTTACACAATTTATAAAATTTTTTAAAAATGTAGACAATTGTTTCGGGGATCAATGGATCCCCTTCTTCAGTACAAAAAGACGAAAATAAACATCAAATCAACAATAATTTAAACATAACATGAAGGCAAAAAGTTACAGTTTAAGTGAAAATACAATAGAGGGAAAACGATTTGAGTTAAAAATACAAAAGCAATAGTTATATATAAATTACAGAATCAATACAAAGGTAACCAGATGGGTGAGAAATAAGGAATACTATTTAAATCATTAACAAGGAAATCTGAAAATTTATTTATATAAAACGATTCAAAAAAATCAAGGTCACTAGGTATATTACAATTTTTAATAATGGTAGCAGATGCAAATTCAAAGTTATGATTGAGGTTCCAAACATGTTTAGCTATGGATGATTTGTCGAATTCTTGCTTTCTTACATAAAATATATATTCTTTCTTATATAAAAGATATGTAAGAAAGCAAGAATTTGACAAATCATCCATAGCTAAACATGTTTGGAACCTCAATCATAACTTTGAATTTGCATCTGCTACCATTATTAAAAATTGTAATATACCTAGTGACCTTGATTTTTTTGAATCGTTTTATATAAATAAATTTTCAGATTTCCTTGTTAATGATTTAAATAGTATTCCTTATTTCTCACCCATCTGGTTACCTTTGTATTGATTCTGTAATTTATATATAACTATTGCTTTTGTATTTTTAACTCAAATCGTTTTCCCTCTATTGTATTTTCACTTAAACTGTAACTTTTTGCCTTCATGTTATGTTTAAATTATTGTTGATTTGATGTTTATTTTCGTCTTTTTGTACTGAAGAAGGGGATCCATTGATCCCCGAAACAATTGTCTACATTTTTAAAAAATTTTATAAATTGTGTAAAAATAAACGTTGTTTTTCAATCTATAAAGTTTACACTGCTCTGTTGCTAATTTTCTTGGAGTTAAATGGCGATCCACCAATTCATATTGCCATAAAGGAACTGTTAAAATTTCGCCGCTGAATGAATATCATATATCATAGGAATATCATATTTATAAAGTGAGTAAGTGCTGTGAGCTGTGTTTTGTGAGGATGGCAAAGCGATCCTTAAGTTTCTGCGTAAGCAGTTTACGGGGGTTGGCGAGCGATAGCGAGCAGGGGGCGGTAGCTCTCTAGTATGATAAAGTTATTTTTAAAAATATTACTTTTTTATCAGATAAAGAATGGTTATTTTCTTCGCATTCAAATAAAAAACAGTCCCTTTGCCAAATAATATTGGTTCATGTGAAGAATAAATGAATAAGAATAATTAAACGGGTCAATATATCTAAAAATAACATCTTTACCTCTAATTTTAGTGTTGTAAGTCTATTAAAATTAAATATTGAAGACTACGATACATTAGAACTCCATAGAATAGAAATGTAGACTTATAAATCGGCAAAAAAAGTAAATTTGTTTTTGCACAAATCCAAGCTAATAACTAACTAAATTTTTAATGCATCAAATTTTTTCTAAAATAATCTTTTAACCACTTTCTTCAATAATACATCCTATTCAATTAGACATAGGATGATGAATGTTAAAATCATTTAAGCTTCATAGAGATTACAAAAATAGTTTAATTTTTAAAATTTTCTCTTGGGATGCTATATGAAAAGTTTCTTGCCAAGAAAGAAGCTCACACTGACTGGGAAGGCTATAAAACCACTTACACCGTTTGGACCCAGAGATGTTTTGAAACTAAGTCCTATCTCTAAAAGACAAAGAGAAGTAGTGTATTTGGATAAAAATGCTTATAACTGATGTCATTTGTTTATGTATATTATCATTTAGTAAACTTTCATTATATAATCATTTGTTTATGTATATTATCATTATAATAGCAAACGATACCAATTTTAACACTTTTACAAAATAATGCTTTAAGGAAGAAACAAACGACAATCAAAGGAGAAGAAAGCAAATCGGATATGATGCCACCACAAAATCCAACCCCGCATAAAAACCATCAATAAGAACTCCCCCACCACAAGTTACCCTTCACAACTCCTCTCACCCGCACACAAAAAGGGGGCGAGAAATTAATGAATCCCTCACAAAACGGGCACACTCTCGGGCATGTCTGGACAGGAGGGTGATAAGCGACCGTCAGGACGTATTTGGACAAAGGGGGACGAAATCCACAATGAGTCATTTAGCAAATGTGTCTCCTTTTTCGCGAAGAAGTCATAAAAAACCCTAGAAAAGAACGGAGAAAAAAAATCGAGGGATGGAACATAAAAAAAAGGAATGGACCCCAGCTGAAACAAATGCTTTGGAGTGAGGTCTGTCCTTTTGCACCGGGAGGTCTGCATTCCCGTGTCAGGCGATAGATCACTTCGGGGGTGCTTTCCCCTTGTCCGAAGGCCACTTATTTACCAGCCGTACGCGGTCATTGTTTTGGCGTCTTTTTTGGAATGGACTCGGTCCATCATGGAGGGATGGATGGTTCGAAGGCCAAAAGAGGTCCTTTGTTTCGTCCGTCACCAAATACTGTCCTTCCTTGCCCTTTTTTCTTGAGGGTATGATGTGTTTTCGGGATATGTGAAGTCTTATTGGGTATTTTTATATCGTTACTAAAAGCGCCTCATGACAAAACTGAATTGTATTTAGTTTATTTTTTGGGCTGTGCATCAATTTAAAGTCAAAATTTGTGTGCCTGATTATATGTGAGAAACAAATCTGCAAAAAAATCATTTAAATCACTGCTATTGTTAGTTTTGGTATTGCTGCATGGATAAATATTTAGATATGTGAGGATGTGCCTTAATCAGAGACATTTGTTTTAGAATATAAAAGCAGTAACTAATGTAAAATACTTTGGTTTCATACTACACCTAGCGTATGTATGCTACTTGTTTTTTTAGCTCCGCCAACTAGAGCGATAATTAATTTTCTAGTTACCCAGCGGATATACCATGTATTGAATTATGACGCCAAAAGTGGTGCCGAAAACGTCGCAAAGAAGAGTGGCACCCGGTTGTATAATATCATCAATACTTTATCTTCTTTTAAAAATGTTTATCGCTCTAACTGTAAGATCATATTGTGGTAGAAATATTAATCAGACACATGTTTTAGAGATAGTAGGGGGGAGTATACTAAATTTTACACATACGTGTTCTCTAAATCAGAAATCTTGAAATGAAAAACAAAGAGTAAGATGAGAGAGGGGAAGAACAAAAAAGAAAATTAAGAGACTAAGTTAGAGAGATTTAATGAGGGACTGTATGCAATCGAGACATGGAGATCGGAGGTAAAACATAATAATAAGGACTCTTCAATGAGAGAAATAATGTAGAAAAAGTTAGAAAAAAATAAAATAAGAATGAAATATGGATAGATAATGTAAAAGAAAAAGTGCTGAGAAAAAAAGAGTGCTTTTAAAATATCGAATTCCCAGTAAGAAGTGCGAAATTTCTAAAAAAGGTAATAAATTTATTGGAGCTTGAATAGTACAAAATTTACATTTGTTTATTTGTTACAGAAGTAAGAAAATTTATAAATTGTTTAAGAATTAAGAAAGAAACCAAATTTTAAATCGATTTCTAAACAATACAAATGAAAATAGTAAGACATTAAAATTATCTTAAAATACTACAAAACGTAAATAGGAATGCATTAACTACTTATTATAATTACACAGTGTTTTCCTTGAAATCCCTACATTTATTTAACATCATCATTATACTCTTATCAAGGATATCAGTAATCAAGTAAAGTCATTACATTTCAGTAAGCAAATTAATGCTTAACCCCAAACTATTTCCTTCAGTATGTACATACTTCGACGCACTTTGAATTACAGTTGATTAAGTTTATGGTATCCCATTACTTTAATAAAGCGTCTTAGTATTATATAACGTCAATGGTTACTACTTGAATTCCTGAAAACTGGTAAATATCGGACGAATTAACCTAAATGGAATTGATTGCGGAACTATAATGTTACCATTTTCATCATTAAATGGGACTGAAATACTTATTATGAAATGTTACATAGGAAGATATAAGTAACTTCTGTATGAATAGGAGGCACATTGATGTAAAAGTCAATAGACGATATTATCTTAAGTTAATAATTTAACATTTTGCAGATGATTATTAAATTACATACATTGGTGTCCACGCATTATTAATAACAAAATGTAAAGTCGCATTAAAACTTATTTTCTTTATTTAATGTTTAAAGAAACTTGACCGGTTTTTTTGTTATTTATTCTAAATGCATTTAAAAGGATTATAAATAGAAATTTAATAGATATAAAAACGTATAATTATGATTTAAAAAGTAAATAACCAGCTAAAACTAACCAGCTAATTTTTTATAGTAAGTACTGAAGCTAAATATAATTAATGTCTAAAGTGTAATATGTATATTAATGTTATAATGTATATTATGTATATTAATGTTATAATGTATATTATGTATATTAATGTTAAACTAATGTGTAAAGTCATTAAACAGGATTAATTTCGTGTTACTTATAAAATTTTTTCATTTTGAATGGATATGGTATGGAAAGGAAAAAGTTCATCAAAACCCATTAGAATATTTATCACCATTATTCATAACTAAATTTAAATTTGATTTATCTCATTTGCAAATTCGAATCAACACCTGCTCTGAGAGAAAACCAACCCCTTCCCTTTTTACAATTCAGATTGCAAAACAGTTAATTAAAATTTCGGCACCCCGAACAAATATTTGCAAATAATTATCGTTCGCACGTTTTAGAGTATATGCGGTAAAAGAAAACTCGCCTTTCTCCAACTTCAACCGTGACTTAGAAGTAATTAATATGAGAATGAAATCTGAACAAATATTTTCACGGAAAACGCTTTGTTACTTTACTTGAGTAAAACGGGAATGGAGAATAATTCGAGGTGATTAACTGTAAACATAGGATTAGATGGTAGTTATTTGCGAAGGATTTTTTTTCCATCCGAAGCTATTGTTTTGACATCTGCTCCGTTTCTATCAGTTACCTTTCTTAAGAATGCTTCGCTAATGTGAAAGGTGTTTGGATAAGGGTATAATATTTCATCACAATGCCAAGTTTAGAATGGTTTTAACTGTGATGCTGTGATAGAATGTGTTTTGTTTGCTCCTAATTGTTTACTTTAGTTGCGGTTAAGTATTTAACAACCATGCTCTTTCACGTAGATATTTTAAGTAATAACCCACGGCAAAAGCTGCTTAATCTTATTATGTTGCAGTTTAGCTACATTAAAAATAGAGTTGCTAGAGCTCCATGCGCATTTTCTAATATTTTGAAAACTGCTTTTAAACAGTAAACAATGCCTTTGAATTCAATCCTTGGATTCCGTTTTCATAAATTAGATGAAAAATCATACTTTGATGCATTTAAAACCTTTCCAAAAGTGGTATAAAATATAAAACGTTAAAAATTAATCCCAAGGATCAAATTTAAAGATTAAAATTCTTAGTTTTCATTACTTGAAAATTTTAGATTTCATTTTATTTTATAGCCATTTTATTTATTTGCTTTATCAATAAAAATTACTTAATTTACTTACTTAAAAATTTTGTAAATTTAATGCAAACAACATCGTTTAAAACTATGAAAGAACCATTTATATCCTAGTTTATTCACTTTATTTTATAAAAACTACATATTTAATTTATTTTAACAAAACATTATAAACTTTATGAAAATGTTCGTGTTCTTATAACTTTATTCATAAGGAAAACAAAAATATTCCAAAAATTATTGTCATCGTATCATATATTCACTCACATAATTCTTAACCACTAATTCCTTATTTTCACTTATAGACTTTAACAAAACAGAATTCACATATCATTTTAGTATTATATAACTTTGTTCCAATGGATAAGAAGCCAGACACACGAAAAAAATCCTTCTCTATACCCTGACTGGGTAACAAATAGCTTATAACCTTCATGCATGCAACATCACGAGAAACAATATTTCTGCTGCATAACGTAGCAAAAGAAATCTGAAAGAGCACAGATGTGCTTTCCCTCTGTTAGATCCATCTCGATTTCGTGATGGACAGCACCCGATCCCCGATGGAAACGCGAGAGGTTCGCGATCTAAGTCCGCGCACCATCAGAAAAAGGATGGGGGGAATGACGGGGCAGCGCCTGACGTCGGTGGGACATTTTTCCTTGAGATATGGGACGCCTGAAACCTACTTTGACGTGCTATGCATCATACACTCTATTTTATCGCGAGAGGAGGAAGTTGCTGGAACAGTCATTCTCTTTCTCTGAAGTTACTTTTCGGCAGAAAATTATGCTCGCTTGCTCGGAGAATGATGTAAATTTCCTCGGAACTCGTATTTTTGGAGGGATGTGATTTTAGGGAAAATATTCAGAGATTAGGTGGGTTTTCCGACATGTGGTATGGATAGCATGTTTTCACAGCCAGTATAAATTTTGAATCCGTCAAAGTTATGTAGATTAAAAACTTATGTTCCTTGAGAAAGGATAGCTTGGGAAAGTGTTCTTGAGTGTGTTAAATTTATAGTACATTCTATTTTAAAATCTATCTTTAAATATTGTTATATGTAAGTAAAAACATATAGTTGTTGTTTTTCCTGCATACAGTTTTTAATAGAGGGAAAATTTGTTTTACGGAATATCTTAAATACGTACTTTAATAAATATACTTGTAAAAATATTATTTTAAATTTATTTATTTTGGGAGAAATTCTTGCATAACATATTAATTATAAATAAAATGAATCGTTGCGGAAATTAAAATTTTATAAAACTTCTGAATTTCGAGTTAAATGAAGAACGTCAATTTTAAATTACGATTATTTCGTTACACCCATGAATATTTAGTGTCTTTTATCACGATTTGCGTACCGAAACTCCGCCTAACAACCCTACAGGCTTTGTGTTTACCCACTTTCTCCCTCCGGGTAGTGACGTACTGGGTTCAGGAAACGTTGCTGTTAAGTATAGCATTGAGGGAAAACAAACTGTTGGAAGTTGTTCATTTTCACACGGCCCTAACTTTGTTATAGATTGGTTTTTATAATAGGTAATATTTTTAGTGTTATTTGAAGAGTTTCTTTCAAATAGCTACCATAAATTTATAATTTATGATGTTATTTTTTAAGGATAAGAAGACATGTAGAGGATTATTTTCCCTGATACCGTATGATGATACCCGCAAATATGGTAGGTAACTTTTTTACTGTGCATTTAATGTGTAGATACTAAGGCAAAACTGATTTAAAATTCCAACTTATTTCAATTCAATTACAAAATCTTAATCATGAATAGCTCTGATTTCTAAAAGTAGTAATTGTACGAGAGCTGGAGTTAAATTTCAAGAATTCATCTGTCTGAACACGATCTTAAGGCTAAGCGCGCACTAGAGACTTTTGTCACGGCAACTATAAACACTAGGTCATTCGAGAGTAATGCATTTCTATGGTGAAATTCTTGGCAATCTGCCAAGAGTCTCGTCTCCTGTCCTGTGCGCGGGCTCTAGCTTCTTGCAATAGCAAGGGTGATAATTTTGTCTCTGTCGCCGTGACAAAAGTCTCTAGTGCGCGCTTAGCCTAATTTTACAGGATATAGTGCTAGTGGTGCTGATCACGGAATTGAGTCAGGTAGCGGTGGGTTGAGCGTGGGGAGGGGGTCAAAGGTACAAAAAAAGGAAAATAAATTCATCTTCCCGTGTATGAAACTTGGTGGAGATGGTAGTTTAGACCTTCTTGATTACAAAAATGACCATCAGCTGGCTGGGCGGCGGTGGAATGACCGGCAGCTGGTCACGTGAACTTGCAAACAAAAATTTATCTGACAAAGCAAGAAACTTAGTAGGAAGTCAATCTTTGTAACCTAAATAAAAACGAGTTACTAGTACAACATATTCATGAGTTGCTAGTAACTCGTTATTACATCATGTAACAGAGGTTGACAACCCTACATTGCCAGATAAATTTTTTGTTTGCAAGTTCACGTGACCAGCTGCCGGTCATTCCATTGCCACCCAGCCAGCTGACGGTCACTTTTGTAATCAAGAAGGCCTAAACTACCATCTCCACCAAATTTCATCCACGGGCTGATGAATTTATTTTCAATTTTTTTTTGCAACTTTGATCCCCTCCCCGTGCTCAACCAACCGCTGCTGACGCTCAATTCTAGATTAGCACCACTGACACCACAGAGTACTATAGAGCTTAACAGAGATGCCAAACGGCCGTTTTCCTCTTTAGGTAATTAATTCAGCTTGCAGATTATAATTCAGTTCACTTGCAGCCATTTTATATCTTATGTAAGTAAATTTTATACACTAGCCTTAAAAATACAATGTTAAATTTCGGATATCTAAAACACCTAAAATATATATGAGGGAGTAATTAATATTAATTTTCTATCATCGAATGCCAAGTTTTTATTTTACTACACACAAGAAAAATATTGAAATTATAGTACATTTATAAATAGGATTTAAAATGGATTATAATAATTTGTACAAAAATAATGATCAAACATTTGAGTTATGAATGAAATAAATGGTTTTTGAATGTAGCATTAATAGATTTATAAGAAAATTTCACTGTAATTACTAAATAAAGTCTGAAACATTACATCCTTATTATCGTATACAAAACGCATTTTGGATCCCGTATTTTCCAAATTTATTTCGTATGGATAATAAATAACACAATACCAGACGTGTGAAGCTACTAACCTTTCATTTTTACTGGCATAAATTCTCTGTCATAAGTTATTAACTTTAGAAGCCGACTTATTCAATGTTTATACACATTCATCATTTCTCTGAACAAAATCGTAGATTCAAACGAAAAAAAAAATATACAATCAAAACCAAAAACAAACCAGCTACTTCCTTTCTGAAAGGGGACTCCCCATTAAGCAATTATATAGCCTTTTTATTATTTACGAAAAAGAAATACTCCCGTTCTACTGTGTTCTATAATACAACGCCATACTAAAAACTCGGGTTTCCCTTGTATAGCGGCGACAGGCCAATGTTCCCAATTGGGAACATGCATGTTTCGCCTGCTACTACAAGCGTGTTTTTAATAGTTATTAATTAAACTGAGGATATCTATTTAAGGTAAGGTTTTTACAATATCCTTACCAAATTTTGGAAACTTAGGACAATATTTCGATTTTTCATGAATTATTTTGTGTACCTCTATCGAAAAGCGTAAAAATGGCCTATTTTAAGATTTTTTGTATTTTTTTCCCTTAAAGATAGCAACTTTGTTTGAATTTTAAAAAATCAAGTTATCTTTCAACTTTACATTGTAAAATTTTCAACAGTATACTGATAGTAGTTATTTTTTATGAGTTTTCAAACACGATGTTCCCAATTGGGAACATTGGCCTGTAAATGGTTAAAATCGTGTATATACAGATGATTTTTTCATTTTAACGCCAGCTCCCGTACAATAATTCAGACCAAAAAAGCAAAAGCAAAAAAATGAAAGTAAGAGAGAGAAAGCGGGAATAATAAAAGAGAACAAGAAGCACCCACCTCTCTCGTTCATTTCTTCTCTTCGGACATGAATAGTGATGCCTTCATCAGTGTCCCCAGGGGTTCCTTCGTAATGGTCAGTGCGGTCATATGATCAATCTTGGGCTTCTGCGGAAATGCTGAAAAAGGGAGCTCTGGATTAGGAGGGGATGAATTAGGCCTAATGCGGGGCCGTCGTCCCTCGGGTAAAAGGGGGGAGGGCTTGTCTCGGGTGAGTGAAAACTTGGGCGGGAAGTGCCCAGTCCGGCTCGTTAAGGGAGAATTAATAGAGAGAGGTTTGTTTGCGGAATGGAGGGACAGATTAGATGTAAAAGCGCTGGCATATGGGGAAAGAGAAGGAAGTGTTTGTTTGTTAGTTGTAGGAGGAACTTATGGTGAGGTGGTTTGGTTGATGGTATTTTGAAAGGTTGTTACTCTTTCATCAAAATTTATTCAATGTTTATCACACTTACATTAGTAGAAAAAATAGTGATTCATTTCGGTAATTTGTAGATTTATAGAATTTAGATTAATTATTTTTTACTAAGCGATTATTTCAAACTATTAAATGATGAATAAATTTACAGTAAAGTTATTTATGAGATAACTTTTATCATTTAAAAAAACTTGCAAACCAAACAAATTTTGTCATTTATGCTAAAATATCGAGATATTTAATCTATTAAAAGACATTTTAAGCATTTTTTGGGTATATGTTAAGGGAAATGTGATAAATCGGGCATTATGAATAATGCCCGAAGTGGAGGAGGGCAATTTGATAAATTCAATGGCATTTATCAATGAAATTTATCACTTAGCCTGCCTCCACTCTGAGCGTTATTAAAAATTCCCAATTAATCACTTTGCCCATAACATATACATTGTGTGGATAATTGATAAAGGACGCGTGGTTTTGGAAACAGATAATCAAGTGGGTTGTACATTGTACAATGTTATATTTACTGAACAAAACCTAGCAATTACGAGTAAACCTAGAATGTAAAGAGCAATTTAGTATGTGGTAAATTACATTTTTCCATCTGAATCATTTTCACTGAATTATCCTCATACTATACATACAATCTAAATAACATTTTTCTTTATAAAAATTAAATAGGTAGTTAATGTTGAATTTCTTATTCTTTTATTATCAGGTTCTGAAAAGATAAAATTTTAACGAATTTTTCATCCCTTATTCGCTGTAAAAATCTGGGTAAATGTAAAACCAACATTTAGTGCAAAGTTTTTAATTTCCCGAAACTTAGGTGCAATGAAAAAGCTAGATTGTACCAAAAATTGGTAGTATGATTGAAAAATACTTTTATGATGCAATCGGTTGCACCAAAGTTTGGTAAAAATGCTCTTAACTGGGACCGTTGTTGAGTTGTGTTTGTGTTCGCACGCTTCGCAGTTTTGTTTTCGCATGCGTCAAAAAGAAAAAAAGATGTCATAATAAGTTGTTTTAAAGTTACAGAATCCCCGCTGGAGCAGTGGTAGCGTGCTTGCGTAGGATGCGGCAGTTGGTGGATTCTATCCCCAGTGATTATTATTTTATTAAAATTTCCAAAAAAAACAGGAAAAAGTACACCATATTATGGTGCAACCTCTTTCTGATTTTTGATGTTAGTGATAACACCATAATATAGTAAAATTATGAGCCATTTTTTGTACCCAACAAATAAATACCAGATTTTGGTGCAACACAGCTCAAAATTTTTTACAGTGAGGGCTTAAGATTAAGATTTAAAAAGTAAACTGGAGTTTTGTCGTTTGGTGTTTTGTCGTCTACCGTTATTATCAAAAGCTAGTTTGGCTGTACCTTAAAAATTCCCATAATATTAATATGTAAGTAATATAAAGCACAGGAGATTAACTTTAAATAGGAAAACGTTCTGAAAATCGAAAACTTGCTTTTGATAAGAAGGAATGTTTTATTTGGAAGAAAATTTAAGGAACTTCATTCCTTCTAACTTTCCTAGTTAAGAAAATTTTTCTTATTTTATACATTTAAACGTTTCCAATTTCTTTGATTAGAAATTTTCCCTATAAACTATTTATTTTAAATTCGCTTTAGCGTACCTATCTTTTCAATAAATCTATTTCGTTCCCAAAAAATTTCTCTCCATTCATGTCTTTCCGTTCAGCCCCCTCAGTCACTAACTTAAAATTGAATCTAACTTCAGAAACAGCTTTAATTTGACCAGTCAGAGACGTAAAACTAAATCCCATTCCGAATCGAAATAAACTTAGTCACGTCCAGAATAAGTCCAAATTTCCTCTTCCTTCTTAGAGAAAGTCCTCTCGCACGTATTTTTTTCCAAGAGATAGGCCCATTTTTTCTCACTTCTACTGAACAGGAAAAATTTACTCCCCAAGAACAGTAAGAACATAATCAGGGCGCAGTATCCTAAAGATCCAGGGACCAGATTTTGAACTTTCCCCACGACTCGTATTCCAAGATTCGAATGGAATTTTTATTGAATCCTCCCCGTCTCGAGACATCGAGTTAAATTCTGTTTTCTGGGTCCCCATGCTTCAATGCCCTCATTTCCGGCTTTCTACGTAAAGATTGGATTTTCCCCAACCTTCTCTGCAACCTAGGTGTTCACTCCCCTCTTTTCGAATAAAAAGGCACCTCTCCGATTTTGTTCTTTTCCTAGGGGTGCGCCCCTTTTGCCCTTCTTGAAGTATTTTTAAACGCCCGGTCGAGATCTCTGGAAAAGGAATATAAAGTGGTGTGGATCTCCCCGACGGTATTCTTCTGTAGGTAGCGAGTCTATCCAATTGTTGTCTGGCCTCTTCCAGCTCCCGTCACGTTCGGGGGTATTTTATCCCCGTTATTTTGACTTCAGGTGACGATTCCAGGGTGTGCTGTCAAGGAGGAGCGATAACGAGGGGTAGAAGCATCCCCCGATAACACATTTCGTTCGTTTTTGGAACTTTTTTTTAGGGGCTCCCAAGGTGCTTCTGGCATTTGAAAGGTTGATGATGACATCGCTTGAGACAAACGGCTGTTCGAAGGTTGGTTTCGAATCAAGTAGTTTATTTACACAGTTTAGATAGGCAAAAGCAGAACAATATATATCTCGTAAGATTCCATACGAGATAAGTTTAAGTTTTTTTATTTAAAAGAAACTCAGCAATAGGAAAATCTTATGGAAACAGTTATAATCTTATGGTTATAGTTAAGTAAATTAATATTGATTAATTGATTGCCTATATATTTTTTCGAAATTAAATATAGTATAAAATTGGATTTTAATATGATTTAGAATTTTGAAGCGTACTTTCATCTTCCAATTTCCTTAATTTGAATGTGTTCTCTCATTATTGAAATTCAAATAGCTTTACACATTTTTAAAGGGGAATTCGAACTAAGAATAAACATTCAAAATACAGAAAATTTCTAAAATACTGAACTGTTAAATAGTTTGTATCTTAGGAACTGCTCAAACATACTAAAACCTCATATTTAAGTTTTTCTTTATATGAATTTTCTTAATACAAAATATCCAATGATAGCTTTGTACCTATAAATATGGACTTCTTATTTATACAGTTATTGAATATATAAAGCTCTTAATTATTTCGTTCTAAAACAAATAAATGATAAATTTAGTCTTAATCGTATTTTGTAAAAATAAAAACCTGCTGATAGATTGTTAACTTCAAATAGTTTTTCCTAAACCCCATACCATGCTCCATTTCTATGTTTAAACTATTCTTTCCAAAGGGAAAATTTTCGAAAAAAAAACAAAACTGACCTTTCCACTCAGAAAACACTCAACTAAAACAAACCCTCCCGTCCTATTCCTCGAACGTTTCTGTCCGCTTGCATTTGAATAAGAACGCAAACCAAGCCTCAGGCAGTGGACCAACTTGCTCCGAAAATCACAGCCCCCTAGCACTTCCCTTCCAAAAGACGAATGGTGCTAGGATCAAACAGCAGGAACAAAAGAACTAACGCACTTCGGACCCCTCCCTCCCCAAGGGAGAGCCCTTGCCCTTACGCCCTGCGGCCCCATATATTTTAAAACGCCCCTTTCCTTATCGCAGCATGCAGAGTCAATACGGGCGCATTGTCCTTCTCAAACAACGTCGTTGTTGCAAAACAAGAAACGGTCTTATAAACACTGAAAAATTGAAAAGCCTTCACCCGGGTGAAAACAAGCAAACAAATGATCAAAAAACGAGTTTCCGAAATTCCATCCATTTTCCCTAGATAGGGGCACACCGGTATATACCACCCCGAATATATATCCCGGGTCAAATTCTTCAAAACGTTCCTGATGTATTGAAAGGAAACAACGGCATTTCAAAAAACGGAATCCTCTACAGCAGAGCAGAAATATCTTTTAGGATTCTTCCGCATAGTTTTTGTTAAGTTATTAAAGTTCGGGGAATAAATGTTTACCTTGTTGTGTGTTTAGTGGTTTGGTGGGTATAACTTCATGCGGAAGGAAAAGATTTTGATTGTGTTGTGTTAGGTTTATGGAGAAGAATAAGGAATGGATAGTGATGTTTTGAGGGAGACTTATAAATCAAATCAGAGGTTGGGTTTGCGGGGTTTTATTAGTAAGGATTGATTTGTTTTATATCAAAGGGTTTTGTTGTTACGTGGTTTGGATTGGGGAGAAAGCCTGGGAGGAATTTATATTGACATTCGGGTAGACATGTCATGAATAAAAAGGATTTACAGTTTGATGGTTTATAAACTATTTGAAGCAGGGGCTTGTTTAGTACAAAGGGAAAATGTCAAATAACTGTAGAATGGATAACCGGATCTAAAAATATTCCCATTCTTTTTTATTATGCTACTTTTCTTAGGTGTTTGATTTAAAGTGCATTTTTAAAGTTATTTTATAGAAAATATATAGGTAATATATTTGCTTTTAGTACTTTAATCGTAATGGATAAGATTGGGGTTAAAATGCTTAGTTTGATTAAAATGAAGACAAAATATAAAAAAATCATTGTATAAGAATGGAATATGGGGTATTTGTTAGAGCATAAAATGTATGACGTAGTAGGGTTACTTTAAAGTTCTTACCTTTTTATTTTGCGGCATTATAATTTAAAACTGTTTTTTGTAGCTGAAACTAACTTTATCATTGAAATATAAGAATTTTAGTTGATACTACGCGTATTTATTTAATGTACTTATGATGCAGTAAAGCTATAATATTTTTTAAACTTATTTATATCGATGGTTTCCTGTGTGTTTTTTTTAATTTGCCAATGGCGGTTCTTGAGTCCATGTCTTAACGGGGATTTAAACTTCGGACTTAGTAGTCAGATGATCTAACTAATCACTAGGTTGGTACCCCAACCCTTTTGGTTATTGTTTTGCAGATTTTATAATGAATTAACTCATTTTCGTTTATTGGCCTAATGCATACGTTTGTATAAGTAACCATGCTAATATTAAAAGAAACTTTTACTAATTTGAAAAGAGCATACTTTATATGCTCTATCTGCATAGCATTGGAAATGTCTCGATCGGAACAAATTCATCCTAAATTTGACATAAGGGGCCATTCATTAATTACGTAAGGATGATTTTGGCAATTTTTGACCCCCCTCCCCCCATGTAAGGGTACGTAAGATTTTTCAAACCCCTCCCCCCCTATTCTTACGTAAGATTCCATTATGTTTTTCAAAACAATAAAATGTTAGAAAACTCTCCTTTTGACGTAAATCAAATATTTTTATTTTTCAACAGATAAGTAATATTCTTGCTGTCAACTACATATTACTATTATATTATTATCTCTTGATTAGAATAATTGGAATTTGTTTATATTAACTAGGAAAATCTTACGTAAGAATTGGTTTGACCCCCCCACCCCCCAAGTAAGGGTATGTAGAGATTTTTCCAACCCCCCCTCCCCCTCGGGACCCTTACGTAATTAATGAATGGCCCCTAAAACCAATGCTGGGTTATTCCCAAGCTTATGAATTCATGTTGTCTTAGACTGCTTACTAAATTCGAAACTACATTCGAAAAGTTACATATGAATCCCTGATGGAACAGATAATTGTGAGGATGAACTTGTGACTGAGTCCCTGTATATTCTATTTACCCAGAGAAAGTATTTACGCAACACGAGTTTAGATGTAAACGAATTCAAATTGAAAAGATTCTACTTCAAAAACTTAACTTGAGAGCTGTAGCTAATTCTATTTTATAAGTATGATTTGAAAATTTTTGATGGAAAAAATTTTGAAGGTCACATTTGTTGAACAGTGTTATTTATGGGACACCCTGTATTGTATATGCTTATGAACTTTATTGTTTTCAGGGATTTATTGGAAGAAGTTAAAGCAAAAATGGCAGAGTTCAAACAAGAAATATGTAAAGACTGTGGTCCATTGAAAAGAAAAATTGAAGTGCTGAAGGAAGAAATAAGGAACAAGAATCAGTCGTGAGCTACCAAACCGATAGGATTCTCCAATTAGAGAAAAAAGTTTATGTTAGTAACAAGTTCAATGTAGATCAGTCTTTGGTGAGATCTGCTATTCGCAGAAAATTTAATATTTCGGATAGAATGATGGTTCAGGAAACCCTCATCGATGATGAGATGATAGTGTAAAAATATAGAACTATTTTGTAATTTCATGTGTTCTAATTTATACTTATGATATTTGATAAGATCTTCATGTAATTTAAAAAAAGAATGGCATTAAATTTTTTTCAATTTACCTCTTTTTTTATGTCATGTCTAGAAATATTTAGTGATTTTGTAAAATTTATTTGTTCTTATTTTTGTCAGGTTTGGTAAAACTCAGCTAGAAAAAGTGTAAAAAAATTGTGCACAAAAAGAAAATCATTTTAGCCCATCTGTTTTTGCATTTAAAGTGTAAAATAAATTGTGCACAAAAAGAGTATCATTTTTGCCCATCCGTTTTTGCATTAAAAGTGTAAAATGAATTGTGCATTTATTTTGCATGCTTTAGTTTGCAAATTTTTTGTAAAATTCAGTTTACACTTTTTATGCAAAAACGGATGGGCCAAAATGATACTCTTTTTGTGCACAATTTTTTTACACTTTTTTTGCACACTTTTTCTAGCTGGGAAAGGTCTGTTAGTTCTATTTCTGTCCTCTCTATTAGGGAGCTATACCTGTCCATAATAAGTTAATGTTAACCTTTTACCTGCCGATGTTCCCAAATGGGAACATCACTTTTGGGAATTTTTTCACCACTCAATTTTTCATGCAGGAATTTGATACTTGGTATTAAGCAACTCAAAGATATGAAGTTATTTTACATGCAAAAGTTTTTCATGTACATTTTAATCCTTTTTGTAGAATTTATATCAAAATTACAGATTTTTTGCTCTTCAAAAAATTGCACAAGTTTTTATTTATGAAAATTTTAAATAAATTTAGTTTCAAATAATTTTGCTGTGTTTAGATAGCTTAAGTACATATCTTCTCATTTGGCTTGACAGAATAGCTTCATATTCCAATTTTGGAGAGTAATAACCAATTCTATGTATATGTTCCCAAATGGGAACATCGGCGTTTGGGGTATAGTATTTGAGGGGATTTTTATAACACAAAAAATTCAAGTTATTTCCTATTTTCTTTAATTTTTTGAACCTTTTTCGTCTCAAAGGATCTAAACAGGTTAAGAATGATGTTTTAAATTTAAAAATAAGTAATTTTTTATTTGTTCTCTTAATTTATGGATAAATAAATGCCAAATCTTTATAGCAGATTCTCACACTTGCATATTTTTCTAACTCCCCGATCGATTAATTTTCAGTAATTATCATTAGGGGTTATGCAAAGAGCATATTTGAATTGTTTCTGAGGACTTGCATACATATTTTGTTCAAGTACTTTTTTTACATAAAATAGAAGAATTTTGAAAAAAAAGGAAAAGTGTGTACATCTTAAAACCCTCTTCTAACGTAAGTTGGATGTAAGAGATATGTGATTTGGTTCGGAATCTTCCATGAGAAAGAAAGCTTTACTGAATCATTGGAGATAATTATGATTATCACTTTTAAAAGCTAATTAGATTTGAATGCAATTAGTGGATATTATGCTAAATAACCGTATAGAACCGTAATTAAAACTATTTTTTCACTCAGAAACGTAACTGTTTAGCTTTGAAGCGCATCGGAACACTCTTATGTATTTTTTATACCAAAATATTACCCATAGTGCAAGAAAAATGTACGGAAAAGCTTCGCGTACGAAATAAACATGTCAATTTTTTCTAATGAAAATCTATAAAATGTTACCCAATCGTCCAAGTATGGGTAATAAAAATGAAAAAACCGTTCAATATCATAATAATGTTCCTAATTATTGAGTAGAAACCTATTTCAATTATTTTATTTGAATTGATTGTAAAATATGAACCTTTTGGAAATCCCCCTAAAAACTTCACCCCAAACGCCGATGTTCCCAAATGGGAACATCCTAAAAATCGTACTTAGGATTTTTTTTCAGCCAAAAAATGACCAGAATGGTTTTTGTAATGATGAAACAAGCCATTTAAGCCAAAAATCAGAACCTTTAATTTGAAATTTGAATTGCGGCGTTTAAAAGGTTAAGCTTGGTAAACATGCTTTATTTTTGGAGTGCTGTTGTTAATTCTGTCGTCTAAAAATGATAATATGCTATTTTATATAATCGATCCCGTTAAAAATAGCTAAGTTTTTCAGACGCAAAAGGTTATAAATATTGCCCAAAATTGTCTGTTGATTAAATGTAAATAAATTTTGTTAACGGTACAAGAGAAATTTGGTGATGTTTGAATAATTTGAATTGAAATCAGAAAAACACATTTGGTATAAATTTCAAACAAACTGAAAAAGTTTAGTATCAGTAAAGAAAAGGACAGTGATCTCAGAAAATTACTAATTTTAAGATGTTTAGATGTGGATACCTGGAAAAAAAACGGCGCGTGATCCAAACAAATGATTTGCTTATTTAGAATCAGCGTGTTTCACTTGTCATAAACCATTATTTTCAGGATTTGTTGATAAGTGTAATATGGAGGAGTACAACTTCATAACATTCAAGTGTTGTTATAAATCATATGTTTTCATCTTCGGTGAAACCAATTGTGTTTTAGATAAAGGGGAAGATACAATCTTAATACCATTTTGCGTCTTAAGCGAGCACTCACAGATAGGTCACCCTTTGCACTGCAGCAAAGGTGCTTCAGACAATGCGTCCTTAGCCCATTACTATAAACTTAATCTGCATGTTAAACTCTGTATTCAATGTTCAGCTTCATATTAGGCGAGCTCTAGTGGAATACTGTTCATCAGAGCGTTTTGTACTGAGAATTGCATTAATTTCTGCGTGAGGGTTTCAAGACAGTTGGTATCGGTTTAAAAGGGTATGGTCTTCAGTGAGTGGTGAGGGTGTTTTGCCATTATAATGTTTTGGATGAATTAATATGATACGAGAGCTATATATTCTGTAAGTGCATTGCCTCAGTATGCTCTCTTAGACTTTCATATTCAGTATTTTGTTTATTTATGTAAAATAAAGGCTTAACTTTAATTACTTTAGTTATTTTAAAAGGATATGAAAGTAAGGCTAGTAATGAAACAAGTTTCCATTTGGTAGTAACAAAAATATAGTATCTTATTTTAATGATAATTTATTTTAAAAAAGTGAATTTTTAAGCCTAGAAAGAAGGGAGAAATATAGGTGGTGTAGATTATCAAATGAATAAGGTATTTCAGTGAAATGTTTTGCTCTTATAACACTGGAAAAATAACGTTCACATGTAATAATAATTCTTTCATATTTTTTACGTGAGTATAAAAAAATAAAAAACCCTTCGGTTTACTGAAACTCAACAACTTTTGAAAAAGTATCGTGTATATTGTTTTGCTTATTTTTAGTTTTAAAAATCCCCAAGAGATAAATTAGTCTCTGTCATAAAGTTAAATTATGTTTCAATTACACTTATGGAGGCCAAACAAATATTTAATTTCTGTATAATATTTCTGTATAAAATATTTTATTCCCATTTTTAGTCAACAAATTTTAATCAACCAGAACATAACACTAGATACAACAATTTAACCCTCGAACTCTCTTCATGTAGTATATCAAAAATAGGTACTCAGTTTCTTCTATTTTACCTCATCATTCAATACAAAGACGTTCACCTTAACCTCTAATGACAGAAAAAAATCTAAGTACTCACGAAAGTACTCCCTACCTACCCGTACCTCAAGCAACCCCACGTGATCCAGGAGAGAGAAAAAGTGATTCCAAACTCGTCAAATTTTCCTCCATCGGAACGAAACTATAAATTTCTCCCATAATCTCGAAAAGAAATATTTTACGACACCAACTTAAGTCAAGAGATTGGGGCTAAAAGCACGTTCCCTCGTAAGTAGGACAAAAATAGTGCAATCCCAGATCCCTAAAAATTTATTCCCTTCCCCGAGATTTTCCCTCTTAAAACTGACGGGGAGAAAGAATATGTTTCTTTTATTAGCTCTTGTGGAAGCGGTGTTGTCATTATTATTGGATTCCGATGGCTGTTTGGCCGCGTTTTGCTGAAAACGCGGTCGGGAAAATTAGCTCTTTGGCGTTTCTTTCGTGGGATAAATGGAAACGCGCGTTTTATTGGGGGTTTCTTTTGTTGTTTTCCCGTGGGGAAGGACGATTTTAGGGGTGTTGTATGTGTGTGTGTGTTGGAGTTGATGGGGATGTTATGCAGGAGTGAATGGGAATGAGGAAGACGAAAGTGTTTGTTTATTTATAAAGTTAGAATAGCTCCGGTTTGTTTTTAGAAATTTGAGAATGTGGTTTATACAAGTCATTTTTTTGCAGTTCGATTCAAAGGTAGAGCGAAGCAAGAGTTTCGGGATTATTTAGTTTCTCAAAGGGATGTATCCAAATAGTGGCATAGGCAAGTTTTATAAAACGAATTACCTGAAACCTCAGATCTTTATAAAATGGGCTATTTATAAACGATATTTCGTTGGCTTGAGCATTAGATTTCTATTAAGTAAACTCTGTTTCAGAAGCTAGGCCTTAAGTTTTGTTTCTTTTGTTTCAAAAATTTTCTTATTCTAATAGGCTGCTGGGCCACGGTGACCTACACCACTGGCACCTACCTACACTTTTATTTCCGACTAGTAGTCTATTTGAATGAAATGAAAATGCATTTTTCTATAAAAATATATCGATTCAAAAAAATGAAAGTTGACGTTACCGGTCTAGCTTATATTTATATGCCATTTCTTACTTACATTTTTTGTGTAGTTAAGTCAATGGAAAATAAATCATGGAATCGTATTTTATTAAATTAACCAAAATTAAAGGAGCAAAACTCAATATGTTTAATTCGGCTCACCAACACTGAAAAGACTATGATCCTTCAAATCAACATCATCTCAGCTTCACTTCCAGAACAAAAACAACATGTATCCCTCCAAAGTAAGTCGCATCGCTAGGCTTTCCGAGAACCTCCTAGGAGAAAAAAACGAAACACGGTCTATTTTATTCACTCGAAAAGGGAGGCCTCTTTTGCACTTTCTCAATTGTTTTATTTTCCCGCGAATGCGTCTCGAGCTCTCGTGGCTGCGGGCGATTACTATTTGCTCAAATTCTATTGGCAGAAAAACTCGAGTTGAAATTCATTTTGAAGATGTATGGAAAGTAATAAATTATCTAGCCAATTTTTATTCCGCCCTAAAAAGGATCTTGCATTATATTCACTTAGAGTAAATATTTTGCCTGCCCTCGAGCTAAGAGATTTTGCTAGTAGGAAACAAGGGGAATCAGAAAATTCTGGGAATTTTAGGTACAAAGAAGCTCTAGGTGAAAAAATGAAGTTTCAAAAACGTTTATGGTTTAAGTTTCAAGATTAATATTTAATGAGGTGTCGGTATTTGAAGTGACTATCAGTTATTTTTGTCGCAAACGAATGCGAACGTCTTTTCCAAGAAATGTGTTTGTGTTTCAAACAAATAAATAATTGTTTAAAAGAGCATTTTGGTTATAAAAGCTTAAAAGAAAACTTTTTTTGAAAAAACTTTTTGCTTTCACAAATATTCCTAATTATTCTTCGTGTAGTATAAGGCGTTTTTCCTAAAACGCGAATTTGTTCATGAATTTTAAAGAAGAAACCTTATGTCTTACAGTTATTTGGTTCTAGCATTGTTTTTTCAAGTCAGCATTTCAGTATGAAAGGAAATAAACTAAAGGTAAGCAGTAAACCTTTCAGTTAAAAATTTTTATAAAGTTTTCCACTTTTCCCAATCCAATATTTTTCCTCAAAAGTAAAATAACTGAAAAGACAAAATATAGTCTTTAATGGTTTTAAATATTCCATTTTACTATTTTTTAGTACTCATAATTAGTTTTTTTTCTTGTTTATACATTGCATTGAAATTGTTTACTCTTTAAATTACGTTTTGGAACTAACTACTCAAAAAAATTTCTTATTTGAGATAAATTTTTAGCAGTTCACAAATGTAAATTGGTATCATTTCTGTGAAATTAGCAAAAAAATTACGCCAAAGTAAAAAAAGTTTTTAAATTTTACAGTTGAGTAAATAATGGATAAAAAATAAACAACATTTTCTAAGATTGTTGTTTTCAAGTCAAAATGTCAAATTACAATTATTATTTTGTCTTTTACACTCTGTAAGATTACAAGTCTCTAGGGTAGGTGGGGGTAATTGTCCGCATGGGGTAATGTTCCCCATGGCCATTTTTTGATGATAATAATCGATTATATTGACTACATCGATACAGAAGGTTCCTTTCACAACCCCCAAATGGTCGTGAAAACTTCAGATGAGTAGCGTGTCCGTTGTCCAAAAAAATGAGGTAGGTCAGTTTTTGGTGTCCTTGTTAGAGTATTTTTCTCACTTTATCTTCATATTATTGTAGAATAGTTATATTTATTCAATCCATCTGTTTTTTTTTGCCGAAAGGGCCTTTATTTATCTTTGAAATTATATCACTATACTTATGTTTACTTTCGTTTTCAAAAATCAGTACCACTTTGTTGTTGTTATCATGATATGGGGTAACTCTCCGCATTTATTTTGGGGCAAATGTCCGCAACTGAAAATGTGGGGAATGA
Source organism: Tetragnatha versicolor (assembly GCA_024610705.1). Taxonomy (NCBI): domain Eukaryota; kingdom Metazoa; phylum Arthropoda; class Arachnida; order Araneae; family Tetragnathidae; genus Tetragnatha; species Tetragnatha versicolor. The sequence goes on along the minus strand of JANDEH010000002.1, from coordinate 30,045,078 downwards.
TCTCAGAAACTCCAGAAGAAGCTTTTGTTGAAAAGAAAGACAGTCCTAAAACTTTCCAAACCTAATGCAATCCATTATGCAAGGTTTCCTGACAATTTGGCTGATTTTACTCTTTATTAGAACCGGAAAAAGGATTAACATTGCAACTTGTGGAGTAACGTTGCTCCGTGCAGAAAAAATTATGGAAACAGGGATTAAAATTTTAAAATCCTACTTTTAATATCTAGATTACTATCTTTACCATCAAATGCGGCCTTTATTTTGTATTTTTCACTCTCCCCAAGGGTCTAAGTCAGACCCTTTAACGGGAGGTAAGTACAGAAAGAGAAATATCTTAGTGCTGAAGATGGAAACACCTTTAAAAACGTGGTATAGTGGGGATAAGCACATAAATTATTCATTTATGTGCAATCAAAAGTTATAAAACCAAATACAATGTTAAATAATTTGTGTTTGTTTTTGTAAGTTTGCTTGTGCTAAGTTTTGTGGATTAAAATAATAGGCTTAATAATAGTATAAATAAAATTTTTCTAGCAGGATAAATAACAAAATTTATTTGTATGTCTTAATATCTTGATTAAAACGTTAATAAATTCAGTTTTTGAATATACAAAAAACCTTTAAGAAAAATAATAACCCTCCTTTTCGGTTTGATGGTGTTGTAACACTGTTAAAAAGTATTGACTTAAAAGTGAGAACATTTACCTACATACTTTTTTTGAGATGTTATGACTCAAAAACAAGTATACGTTTCTCTCAATATTCAGTACTTTAACGTACCTAAAAATGAGAAAAATTGCAGAAAAGTTACAGAAAAAGAAATCATTGCATCATTTGAGTGATAAACCTCATGATCAACCTGGATGCATAAGTTCAAGTTCTATAATAGAGACGTGTGCTGACTATGGGGAGTCGCTTTGTCTTCTTCTTCCATAAATTTATTTTAGATATGGTCACAGATATTAGTTGGTTATTAAGTACAGGTTAAGTTGGTTAAGCAGGTGTTTCGAAAGAGTTCAAGAATAAAGCTAACGCCTTCTTTATATATTTCATTTCTTGAATAAGTTTTTTAGAGACGGCCAACCACTAGAACTTACGTCTATTTCCTTCCGAATGGTTATATTTTTTTAAATGGATATTCAATTGATTTATGAGTTTCCTTTGAAAAAATTTATCTTAATGTTATTCTATTTTTTCTTTGTTTATATCAAGATCATTGACACTTTTAATCTTGATCCTCTGTTTCACTTTCAGAGTCGTTTTCACTTTCGGAGTCGTTAGATGCTTTTTCTGCGCTGCTTAAGACGTTTTCCAATTTAGTATGAAAATTTGTAAAGTTTTGTGCTATTTTTTTGCTGAAATATTCTTTGAATGAGTCATATTCTCCGCTTAAAATCTCTAGGTCTTTCTGTCTTGCCTCTCTTATTCTCTCGGATTCTCTCTCTTCTACCCTTTCACTCCAATCACGATAAACACCTTCACCCAGAACCTTCTCCAAGGATTGAACCAGATGATGAGTGGCTTCAGTGATGCGATTCAGTGGATCTTCGACCTTGATTTTAATTAATTGAGTGACCTTTGTTGCTATGTCTTCACAGACCTTCTTTGAGTTTCTTTGGTCTTCGATTAGATTTGGTGTCTGTCTTAATAATTCCTTTGTGATGATGTTGGTCAGATTTACAACAGCATATTCCAGACGTTCTAAATTAGCGTCTAAAGACGCGTTTGACATTTCAGTATCTTTATCTTGATTTTTTCTTTTCCTATTGATCTTTGTATATTCTTGTTTCCCTGTATTACTTCTGAACATAGTTTTTTTGAATTAGACTCTTTATGAGCAACTGAGAATGATCTATTTTCTGCCTTAACTCTATTTTCGATCTTGCATTCTTTTTCACAAACGGACATTTGATATCGAAAGCAGTGTGATTTTTACTTTTACATCTAAAACACTCCGTATTTATTTTACTGCATTCGGTTGTTTCGTGAGTATCTCCACAATTTTTACATTTGGGATCTTGAGCGTTGCAATCTGCACTGAAGTGACCGAAGTCTAAACATCTATGGCAGATTTTTACCTTGTCAATAAATTGGTATACTTTATGTGATGCATAATCAAACTTGAGATTTTTTCTATTTACGAATCCTAATTCTCTAATAAGAACAGTTGTTGATGGTTTTGTTTCTCCTTTTTTCGTAAATCTTGTTAATTTTTTTGTGTAAGTCTTCTGGAAGATGTTTCTTTCAATTTCTCTGTGGTTTATTTCTCTTATATTTAATACGTTAATGGCCGAATTTAAACTCTTTGCAGTTATCAGCACGTACTTATTTTTGGTTAAGACTACTTCATCTTCGTGGTTTAAAATTCCTTTAAACTCAGCTTTTAATTCTGAGTATTTAACAATATTTTCCTCTGGGTTATAATCCCTCGAATCCAAATTTGATTTTGCTTATTCCATTATCAAATGCCTTCCTTATTTGTATCTCCTCTGATTCTTTGTTATCAAAAATAAAGTCCTGCCTAATTTTTTCTCTCGAAAGTTATCTTCGTCGTCTTCCAAACATCGTTTTACACCAGTTTTTTCAAATTCCCTCCGCTGTTTTTCAATTTTTCCTCCAAAAACAAGAATAATATATTTTTGGCTGCTTCTTGCTCCATTTAAATCTCAAATTGTTGACGAAAAAACAAACTCAAATGTTACAGAACTCCCTTTCTTACAGATCGAACATTAAACATTCACCATTTTTTTCTCATGGATAAGTTGAAACCTTCTTTAAAACAAAAAAAAGAATTAAAAAATCGTCAGCGAAACTAAAATCATTGTATAAATATATGCGAGAGTATAAAAATACCTTTTTCATGGAAAACAGCATTTAGGAAGCATTCTATAAAATATAAAGAATTTTTCATTAGAAGCGTTTATATACAAATAAAAAATGAGATTTCTCTTAATAGAATAATGAAACTGTTTTCATAAAACTCCTAAATACAGGAATTTTTTTCCTCAAAAAGCTTTGTTGTTTTTGTTTTCAAAGCATTGAAAAATCACTAATGAAAGGATTTTAATTAATTTCCCAGTTCTTTTCAACGGGCTTTCATTATTTTATCAGAATTTACTTCGTAGATGAATAAATGAGTTAATTTAGCATCTCTTACATAATTTATTAATCCCATCATGATAGTTATTGCTTAAAGTTGGAAATCTATTGAAGTTATTAATATTAACGTCAACAAATAAAAGTAAATTTAGAAGTTGCGTTGCTTTGATGAAAAAAAATCGATTTTAGATAACTAGTAAATATTTTAAATGACTTTAATGCATCGAATGAAAAAGTTTGACTTTATAATGCTTACATAGTAAAATTTTCCTCTAAGGTATTTAATCAATAAAAAGGAAAGTAATTAATATATTAAATCTTTATTGCCAGCTTATTCAAATTTTGAAACATATATTGAATATGTGTTTTGTGACCATACGTAAATTTGGTTCCTTTTTTCTCTTACCAGGGAATTTGGAATTGCACTTATCTATAATTGTAGTAGTTGTGTGAAAAAAATTAAAAGTACAATTTCCGAAAATTTCCAGACTACCAGAACTTTCGTAAACAAGACTGCCAATATACAGGGTGTTTCAAAATTGCGTTGCACGGCTTTTATTCGGAAACAACGCCTCCCAGGGTCATGGAAGTAAGGTATATCCCCAGGTAAGTGACCCTGGAGAATCCATTGAGATTACTCACAGTGCCCCTAGCGGCGAAATTAAAAAGTTAAAAAAATTAATTTAAAAACTAAAGGAGACGTTAAAACTAAAGGTTCTTCTTGACGTTGGCAACAGAGTATTGTTGCCAACGTCAAGAAGAACTCACTGAAAAAAATTTGATCAAAATATCTTGAATATTCACGGATATATTAGCATGTGAAAATAGCACTTTTTCAGGGGTCAAAAAATAAAAAGTTCGCATATTTCCGAATTTTTAAGTATTATTGTGTAGTTTTGTGTTTTTTTAGTTGAAAGAACGCAAAATCAAAATAAAAAAAATTTGCAAATAAATTTCAAAAAATTTCAAATTTTTTTCAGTGAGTTCTTCTTGACGTTGGCAACAATACTCTGACTGAGGTTTTTGCTCTATCTCCTTTAGTTTTTAAATTAATTTTTTTAACTTTTTAATTTCGCTGCTAGGGGCGCTGTAAGTCACATCAATGGATTCTCCAGGGTCACTTACCTAGGGGTGGACCTTACTTCCATGACCCTAGGAGGCGTTGTTTCCGAATAAAAGCCGTGCAACGTAATTTTGAAACACCCTGTATTAATTTTTAAAAGATATTTTTCATCCCCATAATCGGGGCAAGAGTAACCTACGCTGCTGTCTCATATTAGACTCAGTTTCCAAAATTTAAAAAATGCATACTTGGAATCTTATCGTACATTCGTTAATGAGCCAATTGATTGTTTTACTAAAAAATGTACTATACTAAAAAATAGACTCCTGCCATTTATGGGCCTCACTTTCTCAGGAGCCGCACCACCTTTGCCTTGAATCCTTGTGGAGCTTGGGTATTCCAAAAGGCACACGACAACAACAACAACTAAAAAATGTCAGAATTGTTGAACTATTCGCAAAAAGTGCAGTAGTATTATTCCAAACCTTTACAATAGTATCTTAACAGAAAAATCTTCTCTAAAACCTTCAAAATCCCCCCACAGTACTCTTCCCCTTCATCGACTTGGACCAGTTACCCAAGGAAACTCCCTAGACCTCTACTTCCATATATCGACTCTTACTTCCCCTCTTATTATTTGTTCTCCGCAACACATTCGGCAAAGTAAACAATAACATCATTACTATTCCTTCCCTTGGACTCCGTCAGGATAAAAAAAACGTCAGGCGAGAGAGAGAAAATATTCATATTTCGATTTCGATTCTGTCCCCTCCCCAATATGTATGCCCTGCCTAGGGGTCGAATGGAATTTGTTTTCCTTCCTATTGTTTGAGGTCATTATCTTTTGCTGATGGAAAGGCGTTCTGCTGTGCTTTGTGGATGGAAAGGTCCGTGCCGATACAATTTGTGCCCCGCAGAATCTTGTTAGGGGTTGCACTCCAATCATCTTGCGTATTCGATTGGGCGAGGGTTCGACCCGGGCTTTTTTGCATATCGTGGGGGTTGTAAATTCATTTGGGGGTCTGTTGGTAGGGGATGACTTCGAGGGGAATCTTGGGTTTGTGTTGGAGCCGTGGAAACTTCCTTCGGGACATATGGGTTGGAATCAAAATTGGAAGGTTTGAAGTGACACTGGTGTAACAAGGGGAAAAGAAACTCATATTCTCAGATAAACTTTCTAAAAGATGTTAATCCATTGTGCACTGAATGAAGTCCATGTTTATTATTTATGTATGCTTTTTTAAGCATGGATTTTTCCTCCAATTTTTTTCACCAATTTTTTGTCTGATTTTCAAATGTTTCTTTGAGGAAATTAAAAAATGGTCGATTCTCCAAAAGTAATTTACTAAACGTTAAGAAATAAATATTTAATCCTTTGAAAATTTAAGTTTACATTATTTGAATAGGTTTTGGATTAAAAATCTAAATTTTACGATAAAATTTGGGATTAAAGTTAGATTGGTGACCGCTTCATTGATCCTTTAATAAAATATTTATTACCACTAGCTAAATTATTAGTTCCTTTAAATACATTGAGCTTGTTGCCAAATGGTCTTAAAGGAAAGCAAGCATGATAGCTAAAAAGGGAGTTGAGACCATCCACTGTTCTTAAGTCCATGCCAGCAATAGAGTATGATTAAAAATGTTTCAATTTCCATATTATCAACTTCAATAATATCAATGCATTGATGCAATCATATAGTGTTAATTAAAAAAGCAGGGTTTCCTTCAAAACTGCAGAATTTCCTCATATCTGATATAGCAAATAGGCGAGGTTGAAAGTTAAACACAACTTTACTGCTGAGCATGCATAATTGAAAACAAATATCACCCCAAGCGCTCCTTGCTACTTACCGCATCCTGAATCTGGAATTAGTAAGACTTGAGTGGGTATTAATGATCACTGATGGACTGCACGATCATTAAACCTGATAATGATCGTTAACCAAAGCAAATCTCTCCTCCTTCATGTTGTTCCCACAAATTACCGAATTAGGCGAAGTTATCAATTCGTATAATTAAATTCACCTCTAACACATAATTTAACGAACCTTAAAATAATTTCGGTCTGAAAGGATAATGGTTATTGCGTTATTACGTTCAATTTGATATATGCACACAATATTTAACGCATCCGGTAATATCACACTTTTTAAAATTTAAGACGATCATTTCTTTTGTGAAATGTCTCTGTTTTCATTCCAATAGTTAATATTTTCCTTTAATTATGAAGGAGCATGCATGTTAGTTGATACTATTTTAGTAAACAAATTTTATTATCTATTTATCTATAGTTGCAAGAGATATTTTCATACCATAGTACAGTTGAAATTTAATCTCTAGAGTAGGAGATATCATGGAAATTCAATGAGGACATTGTCATGTAAGTTGAACGCACAGAGTATAGAGCTTAACAGAGTGTTCATCTCCATAGACGCTAATGGCAACTTTTTTAACAGGGCTTTTCCCATAGACAAATCTCTGGCCACAAGACCCGCCTCCTTTAATACCACGCTATTCCTGCTAATTCTGTCATTCGCCCACTGAAGCTGTCACTCAAATCCAAATCGCCTATAATCAGTGTTAAAATCAAATCAAATACATTTCGCGTTCTCTGATTGGCTGCTAGTGAACTGAATTATAATATGCGTGCTGAATTAAATTAGTGGCCTAAAGAGGAAAACTGCGGTTTGGTATCTCTGTTAAGCTCTCTACTCTGTGGTTAAACGCAGACTAAATAATTTAAAAATACTATAACCTCCTCAGACCTGAGAGAAAAATATAACTTTGGTTAATACCCAAAGTGTCAAAAAATAGCTGTTTAGGTCCTCTTAAAGTAGAAAAGTGGAATTAAAAAAATTATATTTTATTAGTGGGGGCTGGAGGGTATGTATCACATGTGATACATCAGGACTCAACCACTACAACCAAATTTTTGAAGTTAAAATTAAAATTGTTTTACTTAGCTTATTTGAGTTATTTAGGCAAAATATATGTAAAATGTAATAGTATTGGTTAAATATTAAGGTTCATTTTGTTTTTTATACCAAAATTACACTTTTTATCACTTTTTAGCATAATTTCTGACTATCATGGAATGCCTTGTAATAGTTTCTGGTTGATGTAAAGACCAAAATAACATTGCAGTTTTGTTAACTATCAAATCTTAAGGCCATGCATATTATTTGTTGTTATGGTTTGTGATTTATCAGCTAAAAAAACTCCTCTTGAATATTTGAAAAAATACCTAAAAAATAGCAATTTAACACAAAAAACCTGAAAAAAAGTAAAACAAACACCCCGAGGGATGTTTTTATACTTAATAAATGTTTTTTATAACATCCAATACTATTCAAAACGCAAAACAACACTTGCTAAAAAATCCCATACCTACGTGGTTTGTAACGGTTGGGCCCTGATGTATCACATGAGATACAAACAAATTTTAGAGGTCCTAACAACTTAATATTTTATTAAAAAGTTCTATTTTTGGTATCAATTGGTTGGTTTTTTCATTACAAAGAAAATGTATATCTTGAAATTGCTAAAATGTATGAATAAATATTTTAAAAATAATTTTATTTCGACTCTGTGTCGACATTGCGTTTGGAACCCAAAAAGCCTTCTAAAAATCTCGATGTTGCAGAAGTATTAGTTATTACAACCTAAAAATAAAATTGTACATTGTTTTTCACTTCATGTTACATGTGATACAAGCGGTTTCCAAAAATTTTTTTCCCATACTACACTTTTAAAAAAAGCTGAAACTTTTGTATCACATGTGATACAAGGGGACTGAGGAGGATAAATAAGAAAAATAAATATAAATATATATAATATAAATATATATTATTAAATAAAGATATGGGGGAAATTAAATAACGGTAAAGCTAATTAAAAAGATTTACTGACTTTAAAATTCAATGTACGAGTACATGACAAATAAAAAATTTTGAAACGTTATTAAATTTAAAAACCCCGTTTATTTACTGTTCTACCTCATAAAAACGCTTAGGTAAAAACGCATGTCACATTTAGATTCCAGAAAATGAATACTTTTAAAACCTACTCATAATAACCCTAACTACAAAACATCTATTTTGCAAACGGTTGTTTTTATTTCTCTTTTCAAAATGTAAAAAAAACCTTCATCATGCAGTTAAATGTGCATGACTTCTTGAAACTCCATAAGCTACATTGCATGAAAAAAGTACTAGTATCTGTCCATACAGAGCTCTACCAAACCAAAAAAAATGTCGAGTAAAAAGGCCTTGTTTATCTCTTTTCTATGCCTCAATGTTTCCCTCCCCTTCTCAAACTGAAACTTTCTTTCTCCGTAACAGTACATAGGGGACAGCTCTTTTTCAATGGCTTGCTAAGGAAAACGAGAAAAAAAGACGGCATAAAAGACGCGTTGTAAAAAGCAGACTAGAAATTGAAAAGTTTTCCAGGACTTACTCGGGTACACGAATGGCTCTGCTGCATTTTTTCTCCCCCCGTATTCTTTGCACTGGTGTGTAGATCAGTAGTTTATAAAGATGTTTTGACTTCAGAGAACTGTGCGTTGAATTTTTGATAGGAGGTATGTAGTTTATTCAACATATATTTAGGGTTTAATAACATTCAGTGTGTATGGGACACATTGAAAACACTTTATTAAATAGTTGGTTAATTAGAACAATATAAAAAATTCAATTATTGCAAGATAAAAAAACAAATGAATCACCAAATCAAACACACATATAACACCTTCAATTTAGATTCAGCATTTTAAGGAATATTAATGACTAAAAAAGAAAGAAAATAATGAAAACCATTAAAAATGTCATGTAACTTTTTAAAAAATTATTAAACAGAATAATTGTTGAACCAAGTGTTAGATAACCAAAACAGCTATTAACTAATTTACGTATTTAATACCTTGACCATTTTTAAACTTTTCAGTTCATTTTGAGCAGAAACCACAATTACGTTTTAATTGTATATTATGTATCAAAATTCACAGAATGCAAGTAAATTGATACATACTTAAATTTATCTTGCATTTTTACTATGGAGAATTGCAGCATCTTTTAAAATTCTAAGTATTTAATTTTAATTTATTAAAAATTATCTCCTGATTCCAAAAATACGCTTGTTTTCTCCTCCTAAAAATGTGACGTCACATCTTGGAAATGTCGGAAACACCGTTTTCATGGAAACACTAGGCTGTAAAAAAACTAGAGCTCCGTCTTTCCAGTCTTTCAAAGCGGGATGATAACAACAAGCGGGAACAAGGCACATTTGACGTCTCAAGCTGTTTCAGCTCAGACAGAAAATAAGCTATTTTTAATAAGCTATTTTTTTAAATGTAAATTAAAATGTTTTATGGAGGTTTTAAGTCATCACATTAAGATTTTTTTAAAATTTGACTGCAATTATCCATTTTTTTCTTGCATAAAAGTAGTAAAATTTCAATTTATGGAGTCTACTCTTATCGGATTACTATATATCGGAAATTATATCGGATTTACTATAGAATTCTGGATATTTCTCCAACCCAGACACTATATAAACCTACGAAAAATCCAATAAAAGATTTATTGAACACCAAAATTTCCCTCCCATTCTATTTGATTTAAAGTGAACTTCAATCTCAACCCCAACAAGGAAAAGAGGATCCGGGGCAAACGGTTTTGATTTTGCATCGCTCCCAATCTATCTCCAGGTAACGAAATTTATTGATATGGTATGAATAATTCATCATACTTTTCAATACTGCCTTCCAAGAGAAGAAAAAATGTCGTTTGCTCTGATGGCTTACCCCGCTACGTTACAACCATGCGCTTAATCCGACCACATAACCAGGTATAAAAAAATCCGGCAACAATGCATACATACAACACAGGGTCTTTTGAAATGAAATTTGCATGAAAGACGCTGTTCAATTTCTCCTTTTCGGGAAAGTAACAGGGAAATATAATAACACAAAAGATAACAGGGGGCGAAAATGGTTTCGGTGCGGAATATATGCAAATAAAACAGACAAAATTTAATATCGGCTGAAAACGAGCAGAATAATAACATTCCACTTCGGTGTGGAGTTGCGGGCTGAAATTTATTTCCACCGATAAATTATTTTTATAGGGAATAACTGTCCCCTTCCTCCTTTTTTCCGATTTTTGTTTGGTGGTGGCGGTGGTTATTATATTTGTTGGGAGTGTAAAAACAAAAGGAGCGGTGGAGGCAATAACAGCGTTTTAACCATGAAGTTGAAAGACATAGAGTGCACGTAGATGCTCTTTGCGACGGTGGCTACATAATGCCTGTGATTCGTGTTTCCCAGTTCTGATTACTTTTTGGATTGGCAATTATTTTTTTATGCATGTGAGTTCTTCTTAATAAATAATAAAAACCAATATAAGGCCTTTAAATTTGATAAGGTTTAATCTTCTTTCAATCTCGCATCTTCTCAAAGATCGCTTTCCATGGTTTAATTCCAAAAACTCCAAACGGGGTAGTTTTTACGATGACAAAAAATGTTATTACCTTTAATGTTAGATGTTATATTATGAATATGAGCTATTATCTGAAATTATTAAATCAGGATAAATAACGTGAAATATAGCAACACAAAATCTTTAGCAAGATAATGTGTTTATCTTATTATTTTTTAAAAAGATATCTACCTCCAATCTCTTAGTCTGTTAGAGTTATGTTGGGACACTTTTTTGTCACTTCATATTTTACACTCAGATATACATTTGTTGTACTCTCTAGTTGTGGTTTTACTAGATGGTTTTAACACTCACTAACTCTAATACAAATGGATACTGCTTTGGGACTTTTATGGGGGGAAGCTTGCTAGGTGAGAACTCAGTTTTTAGTGAGAATATGATCCTCTTGGGATTTCTTATAGGTGTATCTTTATTGTAATTTAAGATGTGAGTTGATTAAAGTTCACTTTTAAAGTATTTCTATAAACATCTCTTTAAAAACTTTACACCAGGGGTCCAACTAGTAATTTTACTTGGGGTCCAAATAATTTTCATCGAGGTCCGGAGAAAAAAATAAGTTACTATTACTACTTTAAATTGTTATCTTCCAATACACTCATATTTTTGCAAAGATGTAATTTGAGAAAGCTAACTTTTTGAAGTTTTTAAATTAAAAATGGGGGTCTGGGATTTTTTTTTTGAAATTTGTGACTTAAAACACAGGTCTATCTAATTTTTGTAGTGTAAAAATACATATTTATTATTTTTAAAAACTTTTTTGGCGGTCGGTAGAATAACCTCACGTGGTCCGGATGCGGACCGCGGTCCTCCAGTTGCCGACCGCTGCTCTTCACCGTATGTCCTGATTTGATAGAGGATTATTACAAGAACAAAAATGTTGAGGGCCCCTTTTAAAAATTGTTACTATAGAAAAAGTTTGGATCAAAAAGATGCATAATATTATTGTATTAGAGTGGTGTTTTTTTAATTTTGTGCAAAGAAATGGATTTAACTACTGTAAATCAAACTTTATATTTTTACTTACTGCACAATTGATTAAACAAGTTAAACAATTTATAGATTTTAATGTTTAAAACTTGCTGTGTGTATATTTAAATAGTTACTTTTTTACGCTCCATTAAATAAATATCGATTTGATAAAATTTTACCTTTGATGTAATCGATATTTATAGGAGCAAAAACACTTTATAAGATAAACACTGTTTTTAAGATTTATAAAAAAGTAGGATTTTTAAAAGAATCATTCCTTTTTTAGTACCAGACATGAAATTGCTGAAGAAAGGATACAGAGTTGGAGTTTCAGTGTCAAAAGGGCTCCAAACAACACCTAAACCCTTCACTCTCAGCATTTAGTCCGAACCACCGAGCTTTCTGATATAAATATTCCTGGTGTAAGTCTTCTTCTCACATGTGAAGAACTTCATGTTTGATGGGTTTGAATCGAAAACCAAGCATTCTGATTGCAAACACCGTACCACTGTCCTGTGTCTCTTCTCCTTATATAAAAGATCATATTAGACCAAGGAGGTGAGAATCAATTTTGACACAGTGGGGAGAGAGAGATAGTTTTATTATTGCACGCATTTAAGTTTTTCTTATCTTGGATTTCTTGCGGATAAAAATTAATCATTAGTTATTTTTTCACCAAAAAATAATTAAAAGTGCATTATTTGATTTAAAATACCTTAAGTGATTTTCGAAAATGTCTAAAATTTTTCTTTGCATTTTAAAATAATAAAATTACATACAATTACTTATAGGGAAAATATCTAAGAAGTTTAGCGTAGTTTTTTTTAAAGAAATTAAATTATAAAGAGGACTTTTTTTACCCTTCGAGGAAATATTCTTTTTTTTCTAACAGTCATAAAATTGCAGGTTTATTAACTGATTGCAATTTATGCTATTTAAATATGATATTCATACTCACCAGAATTGAGTACTCTCAAATCTATTACTTTGAATTTCAGATTCCATGTCATTAAATTTGTCATTAATTTAATTTACAAACTTAATATACTTAATAATATTATTTTTTCAAACTTAATATACATTCAAACGTACTTTATAAAGAACTGAAAATGTATTGTACAAATTTAAATAAATAGTTTAAAAGTAATATTAATAATGTTATATTAATAATTAATGTAATATTAATAATGATATACCTTTTACTATTCAGAATCTTTTCTCTAAACCTTTTTTTTAAATATTCTAAAGGGCTTGCGAAATTTAAAGAATAAAGGATCTGAAGCAATAATGAGTTGTTTATAGCCGAAAGACTTCCAACTAAATAAAACTTGGAACTTGATGAAATGAAAACCAAATATTTACTGGCGAAAGCTAAAGCTCTTTTTATTTTTCATCCCCCCCTTCCTTAACCTTTTCCAGAAGCTTTATAACATAATAAATGATTGAAGAACACTTCCTGGCAATTTTCCAGGAAAATTTTCAGAACTAGTTTACCCGTGAAACTGACTTTCCCCTCCTCTTTTATGCAGTTAAGAGTTTTGGCGGGAAAAACATTTCCCGACATCTGTTACATCGTGTCGCGCCTGGCTCAGTGTTTGTTTTTTACTCTCAGCTCAACTCCCTTTTTGTGTTCCAGAACTGTAGTCGAAGTTATCGGATCTCCATTCTGTGTAAACTGCGACCGCCGAGCTGCTTTCTTCCACTAGAGGCTTTTGTGTTTTGGATGGCGAGAGAGAGCAAAAAATCGTTTATGAGGTAAAACAAGGGGGCATGGCAAGCAGCGTGAATCAATATGCACATTCGGTTAACTGTTGCCTCTATGTTATTTTTAGACTTTCGAAACATGAAGAGGCGTGCACTGAAATTCAGGTGTGAAAGTTGTCCTTCTTTTGAGTAAGATTGTTCTTAAAAACTAAGTAATTGATCTGGCATTACAAATATCTGGAATCAGAAGTGTAAAAAATTAACTTTTTTAAAGAAAAATGTAGAAATTACAATGGTGTGCTAAAATTTTAAATATACTATATAACCTTAAATGCATTTTTTTGCATTTAAATTTCATTGCAACCGTATCCATTGAAATCATCAGAGGCAAGGAGACTCGAAGAGAATTTAGTTAACCTGATCTTTTCAAGTTTACTTTCATATTTCCAAAAGGCATCTTAAACTTAGTTGATAAGAAATAGTATAATTTATATAACTGGCAAAATGGCTCACATGAATTTAAAATTGGAGGTTTTGAAAGAATGCAAAATTACTTGGTTTTTAAAGCTTTGACCGTCCAAATGATCCCAGTATTTAAGGAAGTATCTCAGTATTGAGGAAGGGTTGGAATTAAAAAGGAGAATTGCTTTAATACCAAATGTGTATTTATTGATTTATTCTCATGATATCGAACAATTTATTTAAATTTCTTTAATAACATATTAATAGCCATCTCAAAAATTTAACGACCCAAATATCGATATATTTGATACATAAATATTTTACTCCTTAATCTAGAATTGATTATTTTAAAATTTAAAAAAATCCTATAAATGTATCCACAACATAATACTCCACTACCCTAAACAAATACTCAATACCTGAAGGCAGATCCTATCCCTCTGCAAGCACTTTAACGCCCCAAGGAACGACCGCAGGCATAAAAACAAAAGGATTTACTCCCCTGCCACAAAACATTCCTTAGATAAAAGCCTCCCATGGATATGCTGTTAAATGGGCCTCGAATATAATGCGCGATGGCAAAACAACAAGAGTGGCCTAGGCATAACAACTTTGTTAACGACGCTGAATTACAGTAAATCTCTTCCCCTTTTTCTTTCTCCCTCTGTTGTTTTTCCCTTTTCCCCTACTCCATATGAAAAAGTCTCCTCTAATGGTGTCAACTGAGGCTTTTTTCCCGATAATCTCTTGATTTAGTACAGCATGAAATCGCTGCCTTTGGAAAACACAAAAGGGATGGACTCGTAGATGCGTTTCCTTGCCCCCTTTTTATTTACTTTTGTGGGGTTTTAAACTGGACGTTTCGGGTTTTTAGATTTGATACAGTGTTTCTTTTGTAATTCGGTTAAATTATCAGGCATAAACTGAAAGCTTTGATGGGTATATGTATTTTTTTTTCATCTCGGTTTGTTTAAATGTGACGTTTGTTTCTCTTTCAAAAACAGTACGCTTTGTAATGACGGTAATCAAGATTTTGGGGCCTTACAAGTAAGAGTTCATGTTTATTCAATGTTAAATAGTGAAAACAATGAACACCATTTGCCTTGATTTATATCTGTCATTAGCGTTGTTTACTGGTTTCTTTTTTTGGATTTTTTTGTGATTAAAGGGGGCTTAACTTAACAAATAGAAATCCTACAGGGAAATTAAATAGGTTTTACTTTTTTTCCTGCGTTTCAAACGAAAATTGTATACTTTCTTTCCTTACACACCAATTTTCCTCTACTGGTGACGTTTATGGGTAAAAAAATTTAAAACGCTATTGGGGATTGCATAAACATACTTTTTTCTATAATGTTTAATTAACCTATTTTAACTGTTCAAACTTATCACACAGTTAAAATAGATCAGTTTAGGATTCATAAAACCTATTCAGCTGATCAAAAGAATTCATATTGCTTGCAGTTTTTATGATGTTGAGACATAAATATAAATACAAACACATCACAGGGATTTAACCTGAAATATTTAATCAATTAATGAAACATTTCTTTTCGAACAGTCTGGATTAATTAATTCAATTAATACACTCAATACAACTTTATAGTTTCTAAAATATCATATAATAACCACCTAAATTGTGAATTTAATAAACAAACTAGAGTTCTTATCACTGAAGCAGAAGCTTTAAGGGAAAAATAAAAAAAATAAAATTAGATTCTTCCTATTGTCAGTTAAGCGTCCCAAATCATACCAAAATTGAGATTTCAGTTGTTTATAATAACGAAATGATCAAATATAGAAAGTTTTTCCTCCTTAGTGAGAGTAATTACCCCACTAACATATTTTTAAAAGATAAATTTCCTCACTAAAGCCATTAACTAAAACCAAAACGACTCCATTCACCAACCACACAAGAAAGTACGAAAAATCCCTCCTCTTCAACCCACATCAATCCAAACCCCCCAAAACACCGATTTCCGCACTCGCAACACCTATTCCCAATTGCCTGCCATCGTCATCACCCATCCCCCGTCAATGGCAGGCAAGGGAAGAATAATAACAACAAAAGCAACAAGACCGAGCGAGCCAGCCTTTCTTCCAGCGCTAAAAACCTATATGGGAAACTTGAGCGGGAGAGGAAGAAAAACGAGTTGAAGCGTGAAATTGGGAGCCCTGGTCCTCTGATGAGCAAGTGATGAAAAACTTTCGTTTCACTCGGTCGCTTTCCTCTTGCCACCCCCTGTTGGCGAATCAGCATCCCGAGAATTTCTCCCTGGATTGACTATCTTTTTATTATTCTCTGTCTTTCTTCGTCTTATGGGTGAGGATATAGAGGAGGGCTCGTATGATATTGGTTTCGGAAGATGGTGATTTTTCCCTGGAGTGGTCAGTGTAGGTATTGTTGAATGTAGGGTGTGGAAGAAATGTAGGGTGTGGAAGTCATGTTGTGTGAAAGAATATACAGGGTGTTTCAAAATTGCGTTGCACGGCTTTTATTCGGAACCAACGCCTCCTAGGGTCATGGATGTAAGGTCTACCCCTTGATAAGTGAGCCTGGAGAATGCACTGAAATGACTTACATCTCCCCTAGCGGCGAAATTAACCCGGGAAAGACTGAATTAATTTTTTTTCTCAATTAAATTTTCCTCCTTATTGTATGCTTATGACATGTCGTGAAGTAGCCTAAAACCATTTTTTCAAAAAAAAATTTATTATTTTAGTCAGAATAGGGTGGTACCATATGGTACCGCTAGGCTCTTACACTACCATTTTGTGCACCGTACATATTCTTATAAGTTTGAAATTTCAAAGTCAAAATAATGAATTTATCACACTTTTATCACTTTATTTACCATTTTTAACTAAAACAACAAGTAAAATTACAATTTAGGCTATGATGATTGACAAATTAATTATTAAATAGTTGATATTACTCTCATTATACCAATTAATAGTTATATTTTACTCTTAAAATCCTATTATCAAATTTATTTTATTTCTAGAAATAAATTTTGTACACACTAGTCCAAAGGTGATAAACAAACTTTTTATACCGCGAGGTAAGCTGATTTGATAAGGCATTAATAGATTTTTCAATTTTCCCCTCATAATGAGTGTTAAAATTAGGAATTTTGTTAAAAAACATAAGTTTTAGGCTTTAAAAATTTCATAAACCATATTTTGTATATTGCGTCTATAGTTAAGTTGAAGACTATGAACATTATATTGATGATTTGCATGAAATACTACCATTGTATAGATGGATATTCCAATCAATCACTTAAAGTATGAAAATTTTCTTATTAAATTTAGAATTATTGGCCTTAAAAATTAAAATTATGGGAAATACACTATAAATTCAATAAGTTTTAAAGCATAAAAATTATTATATAGGCTTTACCTTAAAAATTAATTGATTTCACAGCATATAAAACGTTTGAAATAAAAAATACACTACTTCAAAATATTAGTACATTTTGGTAGCGTAAAAGCCTAGCGGTACCATATGGTACCGCAAAAGTTCTATACCAAAATTTTCTACCTTAAAATTATTCAATATTTTCCAAATTTGGGCTATTATTGCATAATACAATTATAAATAATAATTCACCATTATTTAATCCATTCACTAATTTTAGGTATGAATAAATTGCACTTACATTTTCAGTCGAGCCATTTTTTCGCCAGTCTTAAAAACACGTTTTTCATTAAGCCATTAAGCAAGAATTTATTTAAATAATTAGTTATTAAATTGCTGTTTACTAAAGTTTTGTCCATGTAGTAGTGACATCTACCGTCAGAATGAAAAAATAAAAGTATTTTGGTAGAAAAAAGCCGTTTTTTCGTAGTGCTGTTTGCCGGTACCATACGGTCCCGCTAGTCCTTCCCGGGTTAAAAAGTTTAATTAATTTAAAAACTAAAAGAGATAGAGCAAAAAACTAAGGCAGAGTACTGTTGCCAACGTCATGAAGAACTCACTAAAAAAATTCATGAAAATATCTTTAATATTCGCTGAGATATCAGCATGTGAAAATAGCACTTTTTTAGGGGTACAAAAAAGAAAAAATTCGCATAGTTGCAAACTTTTCTGATTTTTTGATTAAATTTTGTGTTCTTTAAACTAAAAAACACAAAACTACAAAATAACACTGAAAAATTTGCAAATATGCGAACTTTTTCTTTTTTGACCCCCTGAAAAAGTGCTATTTTCACATGCTAATATCTCCACGAATATTCAAGATATTTTGGTCAAATTTTTTCAGTAAGTTCTTCATGACGTTGGTAACAATACTCTCATTGAGGTTTTTACTTTATCTCCTTTAGTTTTTAAATTAATTTTTTAACTTTTTAATTTCGTCGCTATGGGCGCTGTAACTCCTCTAAATGGATTTTCCAGGCTCATTTACCTATGGGTAGACCTTACTCCTTTGACCCTAGGAGGCGTTGGTCCACATAAAAGCCGTGCAACGCAATTTTGAAACACCCTGTATAGTTGAAGGTAACATATTTAGTTAGTTAACTTTGGGGAAAAATTGTACAAGAGAGAGAGAGAGACAGAACTTCAGGGGGTTATAAGAAGGTAAAGTGATAAAAAATAAATTTGATGTTTGCATACATTTATAGCAGTTTCACTGTAGCCAATTAAAACCTAAATTAAAAAAAAGTTAAGAAGCATTTTTTGTGATGGGATGATTTTATTTATGCAATAACGTTGTGAAAACTAAAATGAATAATAAATTGTTTTTAGGATCAAATTTCAAATTAAAAAATTGGATGCTTTTGACAAATTTAAAATACATTTTTCAATTACTATACTTCACAGCAAGGTTTCCTGAACCCAGTACGTCACTACGTGGAAGGAGAAAGTGAGTAAACACAGAGCCTGTTGGGTTGATAGGAGGAATTTCAATACGCGAATCGTGATAAAAAGACACCATTTAAATATGGGTTTAACGAAATAATCATATTTTTAAATTGACGTTCTTGGTTTCGCTCGAAATTCAGACACCTAATGGATAACTGCACTATCTCTTAAATTTTCTTTATTTAGTTTGTTCTTAGTAAAATCTGGTCTTCTGATTCCGAATATCACATTATTAAATCTCAAAAATAATTAGTTCTTTTATTATTAACAATTAAAAATGAGCGAAAAGTGATGCAATCAGAAACGCACTATGATTGGCTGTTACCATCGTGACGTGTCGGGTGCCATAACTCGCTCAGACAACATGGCTACACGATCCATCTAGCAAAGCTTTTGTTTTGTTTAGTTTTGTTTTAGTTGTTTTGTTTATATAGTAAGTGTGAGACTTTCTGCTTTGCTTTTTATTTTTATTTAATAGTAATTCTTAATTCTAACAAGAAGTGGAAGATAAAAATGGATCATTTGCCACAAAATTCCGAAATTATGATTCCACAGTTCTTCACTGCTAATAAAGGATTTTTTTCTGTGGAAATCTAAGGATCAAAGGTAAAATATTTTTATCCACAAATAAAATATTCTTAATATTTGTTTTAGATTTTTCTAAACTTCTTGCAAATGAATTCTAGATGAAGGAACTAAGAAAGTTCCAGAAAAATGCTATTTATATCTAATAGCATTTAGCAAGAAATGTGGATAAAAACACTTTGGTGGCATATTTTATATATTTTTAAACAACTTAATATAGAATTTGTGTGTTTTAAGTCGTATTTAACAAAATTTAAGTTATTTATACTGCTTAATATTGTTGAGCTTAAAATTTCATGCACTGATTCCTTATTCTACTTAAATATAAAAAGAGGGGTTATCCTTGAAAAATAGCCTGATAAGCAAATTATATAGTATACTCATAAATGTTTTTTTAAATGTAATGTACAATATATTATGGTGTTTGGTGTTTTAACCTTTTTTGGGGCTAAGAATGTTAGTTCTAGCTATATTTTCTTCTAATTTTATCCAGATTCTTGTGGATGATATGAAACTTATATTCTTTCAGATCGCCATATTAATCCACAGCTCTCATGCCTTATAACCATATCTAATGATATTAATATGAGGGTAGTTAAAAAGATTTTCGGCCTGACCATGAAAATGATAACTTATGGTTTAAAGAACTGTTTATTTTTTAATGAAATTGACAAATTAGATTAAATTGTTCTACAATATTGAAAATTTAAAATTTAGGAGGTTAATCCCAATCCAGCGCTCAAGCAGCTTGGACAGAAGATAGCCTAATATAAACAAGCCAAATTTAACAGAAAAAATAATATGATTAAGGTCTGAGGCGTTGGATCCTGATGGTTAATCCTGAGGTCATTTTGCTTTTTGTATTTGATGTCTTATTTGGACTTTAAATTTATAATTTGATTATTTATGTGTTTTGTTGGATGGCCTTGGGGTTCAGCTGTCGCTTTGCGACAGTTTCAGAAAGGCCGTCCGGGTGTGGGGCGTTGGATGGACCCCCTGATGAGAGTCCAACGCCTCAGACCTTAATCATATTATTTTTTCTGTTAAATTTGGCTTGTTTATTTTTTAACATTGCTTCCTTTTAAGCTACCTCACTTCTTATTCGGACAGTCCGGTTATATTTTCCCCTCTTTTGGGGGTGCTTCTGGAATTTCGTCAAAAAAAACCTATTCAACTCACAATTACTTCTTAATTCAAAGAAAAACGGTGTCCAGAGAGAAAAATTGTCACTTTGGGGGAGAGATATAAGTTTGAAGATTCCAAATCTGGGTGACGGGATGGGTGTTTTTAAAATTTTTAATCCAAATCCTTGAATTGCTAAATAGGTATTTTTTTCTCGGAAAATCTTAGCAACCGTTTAGTTAAGTATTATCTTATTATATTAATAGCCTTCCCCCTATAATTCATAGGCAAAATTCTCCTAAAATCATAGTCTCCTAAAATCACATCTCCTAATTCTTACTCCATGACTTTGCCAGCCGATAGGACCTTTTTGTGCTGAAAAACTGATTTTTAACCATTGCATTGATTATTATTTTACTTAAAAGTTCTGAGTTTTGTCCATGTTTGCCTATAGACGTATAAAATAGATATTATTTTATGAAAATCGCGTTAAAAATCGCATTTAAGTCGTCATGTCAATGCACTTTTGTGTCGCAGTTTGGATTCGCGGCACCCATCTTGAGCAGAGTTTTCAAATGCAATTATGCAAAAAATTATTTGCGTGTTCCTTTGATACCCCTAGATTAGACTATTAGAAATGTTCTCCACCTTTCATCAATCTTCTAGGGGGGACTTTTCGATGATTTCCGGCATCTCTTTTTGAACTTTTTCCACTATGGTTCTTAATGAACGCTCTCACACCCAAGTTAAATCTTCGTCGCTAATTTTTTCACTGGGAAAACAAAGCTAAAGAGTCCCTTTACACATTTCTGAACTTAGAATTACTTTAATTTGGTGACATCGCTTCTTTTAAAAAGAATTTTATCACAGCTCGGTACTTGCTTTTTCTCATTTTTGAGACTAGGCTAACCTAACTCTTTAAAATAAATTGCCTACAGCAGTATTCCGATCAGAACAACCCAAAAAAATTAATTAGGCTTCTTTAAAGAGTTATTGAGAAAAAATTCACGCTAATTCTGGGTGAGAATAACCAGAAGAATTATTTCTAAATAATAAAACACACTACACGCTATGCTATATTTAGCTAAAACAACTAGTATTTAGCATGTGTTACGTCACAGCCATTCAAGTCACATGACTGCCTTTTCAAAGTGATTCCTAAACTAGGTGATTTTTAATTGCAAATAATTAATTATTGGGCGCGTAAATCTAAGAAATAAAATGTTTTCTAGAAGTTTTAAGATATTCGGAACACATTAAAAGTAAAATTGAAAATTGTTGCAGTTATCCATTGGGAACTACTTTGTTTGTTAGTGACGTAGTAGGGTCAACTTAAGTTGCTGCCTAGTAGTATAAATATTGGTGAACCTGAATTCAAATGTTTTGTTCCTCTGCTTTAAAGTTGTTAAGTAACTTTTGCCGCAAAACTAAACTAAGCCTGTAGAACACTTTTTCTTACAATAACTCTCTATATGCAAAGAAAACAACATGCACTTTGATCGGGAGTATCAGTTAATCTAACAAACAAAATTCTAGTTAATATACTTATTGTATTAATTATATAGACCCCTTGTTTCCTATTTCTAAAAAATTTTTTTGATGTATTTGAAAATAAGATTACTCATCTTGTAATTTTGGGTTTACTGGAAATGTTGATCGTTTAACCAGCGGTTCTTAAACTTTCTATCGTCACGGACCCCTTTATGTTAGCAGCCAGGCATCGCGGACCCCCAACGCCAAAAGCCGTAACCAGACTTTTGTTTTGTGTTTAAGACTAATTAAAAATAGTATATAAATTATAATAATTTTACAACTACTCCACTTCAGTGGCGTGTATAGAAATTTATTTCGGGAGGGGACCAAAATTATCCATCACCCCTCAATGTATATTTCATAGGTCCAAGTAGATTTTTAGTACATTTTTAAGTTAGTAGAATTTGCGTCTTAGGGAACTTAACATATAAAGGTTATGAGTAATTAACCCATTACTGCCTGACGTCCCTTTTTAGGGACGTTTTTTAAAAATCCTCCTATTTCTACAAAAATTGTTCCTTTGAACCAAAATTTGCACATATGTATCTCTGATCTTCATAGAACATAAAGAACTCAAGAAGAAAGCAGAATTTAAAAACTATCTCCCTTTTTTTTAAAGTTGGAAGTGAGTGAAAAATACGATTCCCGCTAGCGCTATCATTGCGCAACGGTAACAAAATTTAAATTTCTTACATAGAACAGAAAAAAAATGTTTCTTTCAAGACCAACTTGGTACAAAAGGAAAAAACCGGAGGAAATACAAGAAAAGCCGGAGGCCAGAGTTTTAGCGAAGAAACTGGAGACTCCGGCCAAAAACCTGAGAGTTAGCAGGTCTGCACGATAATTTCACAACGTATTATAACTGCCCCTGGATATTATGGAGCTTTAATGACTTACTTATATCCTTCTTTTGAATAGTTTTCTTCTTATTTTGTTTGGTGAATTTATAAGCTTCCTTTCCCAACATATACACAAAGAGTTCCTAAAATAACAAATTAATTATTTTTGAAGTTCTTTATAAAGCCCAATAGTGTGTTAACCTATGTTTAAAGATTAAAAATTATTATACCTACCGCAGCCTAAGCTACAGCCAATACGGCATCTTGACTCGCCAAGTTCACATCAGGATCTAATTTCATCAAAGTTTCATCAATTTTTCAGAAAAGTGCTTTTTAAAAAATTTTAAAAGAAAAAGCTTAAAAATCTTAGTTGTTATTTTAAAAAATGTTCAATGCCGATATATATTACTGTTTATACATTTAATCAGTTGGGGTGTTTTTTATTTTTCCAAAATATTTTATCTTGACCTTGTTTTGGACCCTCGAAAAGCGTCCCTAAAAAGGGACGTCAGGCACGAATGCCCCCGTGGTTTTCCCCATAGTGAAATGCTAGGGTTTCCTTATTTTTTTCATAAAAACGCGTTCGATTCTTATGAAAGGAATTAAATAACTGATATTTATGAAATTACTTTAATATTAGCTAATAAATTTATTATTTTTGTTTATTTTTTTAAATACTGTGATTTCTACTAAATTAATGGAATAAAAAGTCTTAAATTGTAACGAATTAATTAATTTGTATTAATTAAAAGGAATAAATGAATTATTTTACCATATTTATTACTTATGCAAATATATTCCGGTTATATTTCAATAAAAACTTTAATAATTATTAGTTATAATGACTTTTTGTCATTAAAATTGCCAAAAAAGTCGCTTTTGTGATAAAGTTTCGGCTTTTTTTCAAATTAGATGTCGCTAATCACTGTGTTCTATACTGAAGATCAATCTATATCATCTGGCTTGCTAATGCACATCCCAATAATACTTGATTTTTGGGGAGAAACTTGTGTTCCGCACAATAAAATTAAATAAAATGAAAAAAGTATGGGCATTTGAAAGACTTAAACTTCACAAATTGAGATATTCTGTTGGATTTGAGGTGTGTAAAAGTAATTATTACTTAATATTAGGTAACATATAAACAAGGAATGCCTTTTTCAATTAAAAATTTTAATTAATTTGCAATTAATATAGATTTTTAGAGGAAAAAACGAGTTTTAGAGCATAAAAATGCTCAAATTAAGTTAATTAAGGTTAATTTTACAGTTAATTGGATAAATAATTAATATTTTTTGTTCATATTCATGTTACAGTATGGTTTCGATCACTTTTGCTGCACTTAAAAAGGTAGAAGATGTTTTTGAGGCTTTAAAACAGTTTTCTACCATGCGTTTACTATAGGGAAAAAACACGGGTGCATTCGTGCCTGACGTCCCTTTTTAGGGACGTTTTTTAATTTTGGTGTAGAAATTAAAATTTAACCTGGAACTTTTTTCACTATTTTTCCAGTTGTTTTGGGGCTATTTACTATGTTTTTACCAAATATTTAAGAAAAATAAAAAGTTGGGCATTAATGGGTTAAGTTCTCCCCACAGAAGGGGTCTGGGAGTCCTCCCCCATAAAATTTTTTGAAATTAACTAGAAAAACATATTTTAAATTAGTTTTGATACCCCTAGTTAGAATTTTTTTAATTTAATTTTTATGTAAGATTTGCATTTTAATTAACTTAATGTAAAAAATAGTTTATAATAATAGAGTTTTAAGAACAAAAAAGGTATCTGGGGGGTCATCCTCAGAAAAATTTTAGATAAATTTGTCCCTAAAAACACAGGATTTTAACTTTATCTCTTATTTATGAATTTCAGGCTATATATTCTTAGGTAGGATTTCACAATTTTTACTAACTTATTTTAAAAAGTTAAAAAGTTAATAATTAAATACCAAGTACTATAGGGGGTCCTCTCCCAGAAAATTTTTGGAGATTTGATCCAAAAAACAGGGTTTTAACTTGTTTTGATCCACCAAGTCCAAAATTCAGGGCCCCTTCACTCACCCTTATTACTCCCCTGAATTACTCCAAGTCTCTGAGGTGAGGTTCTGGAAATTTCAAAGAAAAAATTCTGCATTGAAGTCAAAATTTCGAGGGGGCTGGGGTTTCTCCCCCAGAAAATTTTTGAAATTTGCCTTTTAAAACTAGTGTTTCATCTAATTTTGAAACTCTTTGGGGAATTCTAAAAGTAGCTTGAGGAATTCCTCAAGGAAACTCGCGGACCCCCTAGGAAGGCGCAGCGGACCCCCAGGGGTCCACGGACCACAGTTTGAGAACCGATTGTTTAACCTTTTATCTACTGCATTTTTGCATTTTTTTGTGTAAATATTTTTTTGAGTCACTAAATTGAAAATTAAGGGATATACGTAAATAAAATAACCATCTTTGAGAAATTTAAACCGCTAAAGCTAATTAAATAAATTGATACTTTTGAGTACCGCCAAGAACACTGAGGGCTAAAATATTCTAGCAATATAAAGAAACCCATATGGGTTTTTATCGCAGTTTTTAGTCTTAAAAATAATACACTTTCCTTTTGATATTTACAACTTTTGAGTGAACAAAAATGACAATCATGGGAATCCGATTAAAATGGCAGCTGAAAGCACAACTTCAGTTTTAAATCTATTCACATTTCCAGCTAGAATACTCATCATGGAACCCGTGCTGACATATATCCTTGAAGTGTAAAACTAAGAGAGTGTTTCTGCAAAGTATCGCCAGTATATTCGTAAGGATAGTTATGCTATGTAATTTTAAAGTTGGTGGGATTGTGAGTACCGTCAGTAGATAAAGGGTCAAAATTTATTACTCAGTAAACACTGAGAAATAAATTTTTTTTCCAAGGGAAGCAAAATTTATTACTCAGTGAGTTCAGTAAATATTTAACATTAATGCGACTGGAAAATACACGAGTTAAAATATTAAAAAGGGATAAAGGAAATAACCTTCGTAAACACTGTTTTTTTACAAAAATTTAAAGATATTACTAGTCAATTCTCTGTTCAAAATATTTTTTGTAATATATTTAAATAAATAGAAACCCCAAAAAACATTTTTTCTCTCTCCAGCTTCGTGTTTTATACTGTCTCCGTATTCCTTGTCTGTCTTCCACCAAAAAAGATGAAAAACATTCGAAGAGAAACTAAACTCGCATGCTGAACAAAACATGCAAGAGATTTGACGGCAGCGTTCAAACTCCCAAAGAAACTACTCCCCAAACTGCCTCCTCATTACAAGACAGCCAGATTACTTTTACAAAACGACACAGATGACTTCAAAACGAAAACAAGCCTCCATGCAAATCATAGAACCAAACCAAAAGGAAACCTCACAACTGAGAATTAAACACCTCAGAAATACTAGCCCACGTACAACAAACCAACATTCCCGAAAACAAAAATGGACCTTCGTTTATTTTGGAGACATCACAACTCGGAATAATTTCCCTCGCGGAACACTCGTTCATGAAATATTAATAGAGAAAACCAGACATCCCCGAAAACCCAGACGAATCTTGAACAGGAATATCTTCGTTTTTTTATTTGGGTAAAATATGAAAAATGGAGCCTAGGATGTGTTTTCGTTCCAGTCAGTGTGTGTTCAATTTGTTTGTCCTTCGAAATCTGTGGAAAAAGCGAGGAGAATTAATGTAATATGGGTCGGGAAAATATCTCTTAGGCTATTTATCATTGTGGGATGTTGGATAATTTCGAGCCCATTCCTCTCTATAGGACATTGGAAAACACTTAAGTATCGGAACTTTCCCGCCAAGCTGAATTCATTTTTCATGATTTTCTCGGAAAAGGAGCTTATCTTCACATTTTTATTGCTCTGGTCGGGTTTTTGTCCATTGTTTTGATACAAAGAGATCTGTGCATTGAACGAAAATACGAAGAGATTTTTAATGCTCAGATTGAGTTTAATTTTTTTCGCAAGCTTATTCGAACACATAGTAAGAAATTTGGTGGTTATATTTTAAAGTATTGACATAAAATTGTGTTCGATTTGAAAAGGAATGTTATCATCAATTGTGTGTGTCTACTGTTTCGGATAACTAATCTAAAGAAAATATAAGGCATGAATGCGTATAGAAACCTTTAGCAAAGACTGAATACTTTATTTTCGTTAGAAAACTTTGATTTTTCCACACGATGTTTTACTTTGCTTGAAAGTAATACCTCGTGTGGAAAAATTCCTTTACATGCGAAGGAGTGAGAATGAGAAATTAATATTTATCTCTCCACAGCATTAAACTATTAAACACAGAATTATCATTCATATTTAATGCACTCAAACGATGCTGTAAGAATGTAAGATAACTCATTATTTTTTAGCAAGAATCCAAAATTGAGTTTTCTCGTAGAATTTTTATTGGTGGTAACATTTCTTAAAGAATTTAAACACTCAATTACTAATCATCCAACCAGTTAATAGTTAGAGGTAATTGGGAAGAACTGGAATACTTTACTTAAACTTAATAAAAATTAGAATGGAGATAAGAACTTTTGTTACTTCATTTACTTAACTTTACCTATCTTTCATTTACAAAAATTTCCTTGTATTATTCAAAACATAGAACCAGTTCAACAAAAGACTGCCGATCCCTCAATACTTGCATTGGTTTTATTCTCTCTTTAGAACTCACAAAGCGATACCCAAATATAAAACAACCAAACGCTCAGCGCTAGCTAGTGTCACAAAGAATTTCAAGGTTCCCAAGCATCGGAAGACTACACCCACCGATCTCCCCATCCGCCACTTTAAATTTCCAATCACCCATAAACACACTTAAGCGTTCCTCACACCCTTAAACTCCCCAGAAATCCCCCTAATTTTTCCGAGCGGCGGGATTGACATTTCTGCAGTCTGGCCGTTCACCCGTGAAGCCTGCCTCAATCTGTGCTCGCAGAGTTTTAAACGCAATTTGCTCCCCTGCTTTAATTGCTTTTCCGTGGCAGTGCGTGCTATTGAATAATCACTTAAGCTCTTAAGTCATCCCTGCTTCTCTTCAAGAAAGTTTGGGTATATTCTCTCCTCAAAGAGTTTTAGTGAGGGAGGGGGAATTATTTTTCGTCTTTTGAAGTCGCTGTTTTGGATGCTGCTCTCTTTCCTCTGCTTCGGTTTGGATCGCTTGTTACTTGGGGGTTGATAGTAATTAAGAGTTTATGAAGATCCTTTGAAGAAGATAGTGACAGGCTGGTTTGTGGGTTGAAATTTGTACAATTTGCGTTTGAAATACGCAATTGAGAGGTTTGGGGTTGAAGGAACTATCAGAGATGAAGAAGTAGTATGTATCTGTTTTAATGAAAGCATTGCTTTAAAAATGAAGTATAGTGATATATGTTTCCTACTGATGTTTATAAGTAAAATCAAGGGAAACTTAGAAGGATAGCCCACAGTTATCACAAGTACTTGACTAATGCAAACATCTTTCAAAATGCTTTTTATGAAACAATTATTTGGAAACGTCTGTGTGGAGAAACTTAGAGTGATAGAATAGAGAATTAATCATCTGTGTTGATGTTTAAAATTACGCAACAGTAGTATTTGTAATTGGAGAAGCTAATCAATCCATAATTTAAAAACTGAATTGAATTTTAGTCTATAAAATTTTGAGTTCTTACCTAATATTAACTATTATAAAAGGCAAAAGAAACAATCAAATTATTTGATATGACTAATAACTAATTGAAGATTTCAAGAAGATTCTATATATCCTTAGATTTACCCTTACAGTCCTTTCCCTCCCCCTTACTATAAGGTTCAATGGTAATTTCGGTTGGTATTGGGTTGAAAGGGTGAAGCTTTACTTTCGCTATTTTAAAGTTACCAACAAACCCTCATCAAAGGGATGAAATACCCGTATAGGAAATGGATGAAATACCCAAACCATCATGTATGGATTTGCCTGGGTGTATTTTCTCTCGCTGTGTCAGTAAAAATTCTGTTTGTGTATGTCTTCTTGACGAAGGTTCTTAAGAGGGTTCTTGAGATCAAGCATACAAACCGGAAAATATATGTAAACACCAATCCAATTAATTTCTTCATCTCAATACAAGCATAAACTTATAACACAAATCGCCAATCCCTTCCAAGCACACAAGAACGGCCTGAAACTGCTGACAAGGTATGACAAACCGCCCCATTCCCCTAAAGACCAGGGAGCGCATCTAGTGACGTATGCGCCCCATTTGGGCGTCCTCCGCTATCACAGCGCCCCGATTCCTGCCATCATCAGGAATATGTTTTCAATAACGGCCGGGGCGCTTTTTGTCAACCCAGATAGCCTCATCAGGGCGCACCCTTTTCACTGGGTTAATTAGGTGACCAGGGAGGATGAAAGCATTATTATTTGTTGTTGTTCGATGGGTTAGTCTTGGGTTTATGGGACTGGTCAATGGAAGTAGGGATAGTTAGTGAAAATGATGAGAGGGATTAGGGGATTTGAAGAGGTGCTTTTGGGGTTCTTTGTGGGAAGTACAGATGATGAGTTCTGTTTGTTGAGGGTATGATTTGGATCGTTATGGTAGGTAGATAGTTTGTGGCGATGTTTCATTTGTGGTCCTGGCAGTTTGGATGAGTGGCTAGTATAGGAAAGGGAGGTAATGATATTCGTCGTGTATTTGTGTATGAGGTAGTTCATATATTATAAGTATTTTTGTCACAGTATGTAAATTTCGATTGCGGTGTATGCTAATAAGGGTATTCAGATTTGAAAATCAATCTTGTAAAATTATATTCAATTTTGGAGAATTAACAAATTTCAAAATTAACAGACTGAACTGTAGTTTAACCACCACGAGAAAAACTTTGACAGAAAAAAATTCCAAAGCTTTGCCGAAGTAAAAGCCACACATATTCGGCACAAAATGGTTTTTTTTTAAATAATAATAATCTTTATTAACACACACAATAGGACATAAAACAATCAAAAAATATATTAATCGCCAAGGGGAAAGAACCCGTACAGGCGAAAGATATGAGGAATATATCATGCATATGAGGAATTTTTCAGCGTTTATATATATAAATTAATATCACTGACTGGAAAACTGAACTGGCTGGAAAGTCCATTTCTTAAACAAACGCCACAATGTTGTATGACGTTATAAGTTTTTTTGTGGCGGTCTGGCTATAACTAAAGTAAACTACTTAGGAAAAATAAAATAGCAGTTCATGTAAGAAAAAGTATGTGGTTGAGAGTTTGGGAGTTAAAAGGTTTTTTAAAGAAAGAAAGTAATATAACAAATTAATATAAATATACTAATATAAATTCATTTCTACATATTTAGGAATGAGTTTTTGAAAATTCAATAAAGTGAGGTAATGAAATTCTAATGATGAAAAATTCTAATCAGTCTGTTTTAAAATAGACCGTAACAGAACATTATATGATTATTCGACCGAAAGTATCCAACAAATCCCAACAAAACAGTTACATCGTGAAATCCCCCCTAAATTTGAAATTTCACACACAACCGAATGATAAAAAAATCTGAAAACTGAAAGTAAACGTCGATGAACTAATGACACAAAAAAACTTCCCAGCCATAACAAAGACATTGTCTTTAAGACAAAGCAAAGAAACTTTCGTTTTCCATTGCCGAGTGTGGAACATCCCCTCCGAAACAAGCATCTGGCAACAGCCTCGTTTGCGGAGGTTAATGAGTTAGAACAGACATCCCGTCTTCGACCCTTCCCCTCGACTGGCGGGAAGCCCAGTCGAGCATCTTGAATATCGTCCGTCTCTCTCTCGTATTCAACTTCCCTTTCTTTCGATAAGAGATGCACCGGCCTCATGTTTCCAATAAGTACGCAACAATTCCCTTCTTGCCGGCCAAACATGATTGGCATTGCTAACGAATTCGGGGACGATTCCGACACTGTCATTCAAGGAGAAGCCATTTGATATTCTAATCATGAGGGGTTTCGGTCTTGTCCCTTTTTTTTTTCACTGGATCGTTTAGCTTGAGAAGTATTTTTGGGGCTCTTGTTAAGGCTAGGGATCATTTCTTCATTTTTCGGTAAGTGAATTGGTGACTTCGTGAAACTTTTGGTTGAGTGAGTTGATTATTTTAATATACATATTTTAATAATTTTACTATACACTTTCTTAACCCCTGAAAAATATACATGCTTGAGCTTTTCTTTTGTTGTAAGGATATTTTAATCAATCAATCAATAAATCAATTTTATTACATATATAATTTTTTACACAAAAAAAATTAGCAACATAAATTATGATCCGCGAGGAGGATACCAGGACCTGTATTGGCGGAAGAAAAATTACAATCTTAATAAAAAAACTTGATAAAAAACATTTAAATATTATTTATTTTAATTTCCATCACCTCCAGAGGTCTTGTTCTTGAAAAATAATTAATATTTTTAGAGTTCAGCTTATTTTGTAAGAAAACCTGATTTATAGTTCACGTACGCGTACTCAAAATAAAAAAAAAATTATAGCTAAGCAAATACTGCCAGGGGTATTAGCTGTGAATATTTATAATTTTAGAAATGTTCAATTTAATAAATTAATTCATGAGAAACGAGAGAATTTGTGATGCATTTGGTAAAATTTGATATAGATCATGAAATTGACACAAATATATTTTAAGTAGCAAAATATTTTGATTCAATAGCCCCTTTTTTAAGATACACAGAACTCGGTATTTCCAAAACGCATACTATCATAGTGTTTTATGGGGTTTTCTATTTATATATCCCTCCCTTTTCTCCATAAAAACTTCCATTTCTCAAAACTGTCGGAAAAATTTATACAGTTGCGACAAACCAGTAATCCATAATACATGATGAACGCACCCAACCTGGCTATATTACAGTGGATTACATTACAAAAGCAAAAGAAGAAACTTCTAGGACTCAGACAGCAAAAAAATATGCTAATTGACCTTCCCCTGTCACTAACACGTTTGAGACTTTCCTCTCCCATACTCTTCCAAAAGTAAACCCAATAAACATTTTTTCAGTGATGATATTTTTTTTCCTCCTCAAAATGTCACTCGATATTCCACGGCTCAGGTATCGAATGTTTCAAGATTGTATCGATAAAGAAAGTTAAACAGCTACTTCCGGATAATCAAACTAAAAAGAATCGATTCCGTCCAAAAAATCGATCTTTTGCTATTCAATTTTTAAATAATCGATCTTTCATAGGTCGAGACATCTTTTTCAGTTTTTTCTCCTTTCGATGCGTTATTTTTTCAGAAGCGTTGTCCAGAGCCAAGAAATTCCAGAGAGTTAAAAATGTCCTCATCCCAGGTCGTGATATATAGACGTGATCTTTTTGACTGATGA
This sequence comes from Tetragnatha versicolor, assembly GCA_024610705.1. Classification (NCBI taxonomy): domain Eukaryota; kingdom Metazoa; phylum Arthropoda; class Arachnida; order Araneae; family Tetragnathidae; genus Tetragnatha; species Tetragnatha versicolor. Next base: position 30,012,964 of record JANDEH010000002.1, on the reverse strand, counting down.
CGTGGAGCAGGTCACGAGTTCGATCAATGCCCCCCAGATGTCGGGCTTCTTTATGGACACACTTCGGAGAAGGGGTGTAGCAAACGATAATAATAAAAGAAAGCGAAGGAAAGTAGACAGAAAGGAGCGTTTCTCCGAGGAGAGAGAGGGGCTCGAGAGGATTTTGGAAGCTTTTTTTCTCTCTCTTTCTCTCCCCTCAAATCCGAAAGTTCTCTGAAAAGATCCCTGAAGGTAGAGAAGGGGACGGGGGTGTTCCAGAAAGTTGACTTTTATCGAGTCCGCAGATTGAAACCGATATTTCTCCTGGATATCGATTTTTTTAGGGGTGACTATGAAGTAGGTGGTGGTCGGGGTTCCGAATATGGAGTCTTTACATTACATGGAGGGGACAGACGGTGTATTTTAAACCAACTGTCACTTACTATAGCCTGTTCATTTAGAATGGGTGGATGAGGGCGTAATGTATTAGAAGCAGTTGCTATTATAATTATCATCGAAAAAATTGTCTTGTGCAATTACTAGACAGCCTAATCAGAAGTAGTTAAAATACTATAAAGAATCAGTTACTGAGGTTGCGTGATGAGCGTTATTTGGCTTTATTGAGCGTTTTTGCTTCTGCTTCACCCGCCTATTCTATATGAACAGACAATAAAAACTTAATCGGTAGTTATACGGAATTAAAACCTCTGATTGGTGAAGAACTAGTTTTCTTTCTTAAACTGCCAATCAGAAGTTTGACTGCCGTTCAAGCTACCAAGCTACCAGTGAATACTGCCGTTTAAGAAGTCTTTTTAAGCTAAGTTTGGCAAAATGCAAGGTATATAAAGTAACAAGGTATGCTCATAAGTGACGTCACCCAGGATATAAAATAACGGACCAATCAATGACGAGCATATCAGCCAATACTACAACGCCATTGCAATGCAACAGATCGTAGATACATCAGGATTAATTGGGTCGATATTATTGAAATTCATTATTTAGTTTGTTTTAGAACTTATGAATACAATCACCCACTTATTTAAAAAAATTAGTAAGAAAAATATTAAAAAAGATAATTAAAGTGACCGACGATTTTAAGAATTCTATTTCTGAATCTCAAATAAAAATAAACAAGCTGACTGGACTGTAAAAGGATCATTAAAGGTAAATGCACTAAAATTTTGAATAAATCCATTATTAAATTAAATTAATTAGTTCTTAAGATTTTAGCTCATTGTTTTCCATATTTTCAAGTACTTGATTTATTTAGATACTGAATATTTTTTGTTTTAAAAATCTAAACTGCTTCGATACAATGGATATTCAAGTTTGACATAGCAGAACAACGATATTAATTTTATCATAACAAGAATGTTCTGAAAAGTTTTCATGATTGAATATTTGCTTAATATTTTGTTTTCTTTGCATCAGCAGCTGTTTTAATTTCATTTATACAAGTTAGTAATTAAAATCAATAAGCAGAGAGATTGAAGCACATCGTTGTAGAGCTCAAGGTTCATATTTTTGATCGGCTATTATTGAGTTAAAATTACACTGTTCTACAAATTTGACCTTCAAAATTTTTTCCTTGATGAAAATAGTCAATTCTTATAGATTTTGGGTCGCTGAACACGAAAATCACCATTAAAATTCTCAATTGACTCAGGATTTTCGGGGAACAGCCCCTCCCCCTTTTTACGTTTTTCGACGACCTTATAACTTTAAACTCGATTTTCAGGGTCAAAAAGCATTATTTTAGTCTTCAAATTGCTCTCCAGTTAACAAGAAATGTTCAAATTAATAAAATGATATAAATTTATAACAAATGGATAGGGTTAAGGGGTAATTACCCCCCTAAAAATACAAAAAAATAGCTAAAAATTATAGAGGTTTCTATACGCTATTTGTTCCTCTTATTTTTTACTCAAATCCCGTTTGAAGGGTCCTAACCCTTTCCCAAGGACCCAAATTTGATGACAATATGCAGCAATAATTTTTACTAAAAGCGGTTGAGGTGTTAGCCTCCCAGAAGTCCCCGCGGAAGAGTTCGGAAGACTTCCAGAATCGCGAAGGCGCTCGCGAGTTCAGGAATTAATATCGATGATTTTGAAAAGATTACAAATGATGTTTTTCTTATATTTTGGGTGTATCCTAAGTAGAAACTCTTCAGTTCTTTAAAAACTGACCGGTTTTCGGGAGTGAGGATTCCATGTTTCAAGATGTTAACAGATGCATGGCTGTGGATAACAATTAGGGGGCATCCCCTTAAAAACTGAGGGTGATGGAGGAAAATGGGTGTCATATTTGAATTCAGCAGATCATTTTACACAAGAATCAGCTGAAATTCAGTAAGTGGCTTCAAATTTTTTTTTGTACAGCACAGTTAAACTCTAAGTGCGGCATTGAACCCTTCCGTGGGTGCTCTGGGGGCGCTCTCACCTCAACCGCTTTTAGCAAAAATCATTGCTGCATATTGCCATCAAATTTGGGTCCTTGGGGAAGGGTTAGGACCCTTCAAACGGGAATTGCGTAAAAAATAGGAGGAAAAAATAGCGTATAAAAACCTCTATAATTTTTAGCTAATTTTTTGCATTCTTAGGGGGTTAACTACCCCTTAAACCTATCCATTTGTTATAAATTTATCATATTTTATTAATTTGAACATTTCTTGTGCCCTGGGGGGCAATTTGAAGATTAAAGCAATGCTTTTTGACCCTGAAAATCGAGTTCAAAATTATAAAGTCGTTAAAAAACGTGAAAAGGGGGAGGGGCTGTTCCCCGAAAATCCTGAGTCAATTGAGAATTTTAATGGTGATTTTCGTATTCAGCGACCCAAAATCTATAAGAAATGACTATTTTCATCAAGGAAATTTTTTCAGTGTAGAACAGTGTTATTGTTCTAATTCAAAACACTTGATAACCTATAAACATGTTCGTAATTGTGTCCAGTGTTAACTGTTATAAAAGTTTCTTTGGTCCTTATTTTAATAAAAATCACCAAAAATAAGCATTTTCCCATGCTGTGAATAGGAAATATATCCTGGGTGACGTCATTTTCAAAAGCCACGCCTTTTTCGCCGGAAGAGCATACCTTGTTAGTTTATATACCTTGGGCAAAATGTATCAAAAATTTATTAGTTTATTTCTCCACAAGAAGAGATCTGCTTACTCCATTGTTTCAAAGAAAACTTAATGCTCAACAATAAGTTTTTAATAGAAACACTAGGTGTAAGTCTATTCAAAAATTAAAATTCGATAACTAAAATTCAAGTGAAATTTAAAAGTTTTAAGTATAGTTGAACACATTTTTATTTGAGGGTTTATCTAATTTTTATATTTTAAAAGCTTTATGGAATACCATTGTTGTTAAAATAGTCTCCATGGAAACGAGGATGTAAAATCAAAAGGTGATAATATTTTAGCTTTTAAGAAAGTTGGTTAACAAACAAAAAACTAAAACTCCCTTTCAACTATAGAAAATATTGATTTTGAAAAGCTGTAATTATTGAATAATTTCACCGAAAACGTTAATTCCTGAAGATATGATTAATCAAGGGATCTAAGCGATTTTAAATAATTTTTAGAATACTTTTTCCATGTTAATGTTTAATCATTAAAAAATTATATTGCTTGAGAACTGAAGGAATTTTAACCACCCGGGAACACCGGGATAAGAAAAATTACTAGGAACAACGGGATAGGAAACGTTACCGGGAACACCGGAATATGAAAAAGACGCCTGGGATACCGGGATGATTGGTAAGTTAATGAAGGATTACTGGTTAAAATTCATAAATAGAGATGTGTTCATTAGGGGCCGTTCAAATATTACGTAAGCACCTAAGGGGGGAGGGGGGTTTGCTCTTTGCTTATTTTTGCTGACAAGGGGGGAGGGGGATATAAGTGAAGCTTACGTAAGATGGTGCATTTTCGAAAATATCTGTTTCTTGCATAAATAATTTCAAAATTCAACCAAAAATAAATGTAACAAAAATTGAATTAGGAAATCTGAGTACGAGTCACCTAATTTCCAAGGAAAAAAACAGTACTTACTAAAAGGGATATCAAAATTTCGAGGGGGGGTCCGGCAGTTTCTTACGTAATTATGGTGGGGGGTTTGAGGTTCGCTTATCTTTGCTGACAAGGGGAGAGGGGGGGGGTTAAAAATGACCAAAAAAGTGCTTACGTAATATTTGGACGGCCCCTTATTCTAATTTAAAAAGACTACAGAATAGGTACGAAATAAAATTTTAAGGGATTTTAAGGGTTTAATACAAAAAATATCACGCATAGTTTCCCTTTATTTAGTCTTCTGATGTATTTAAACTGACTGACGAAACTTGTGCTATACGAAATAAAATTATAAATTGGTTCTGAACAAATTAATACACACATATAATCCCAAAATAAAATCTTAAAAAATGTGACAAAACTAAATAGTCCAAATTCTATACAGTTTGGACACTTTTAAATTATAACGTTTTTTTGTCAATTTTTTCTACAAATTTTCCTTCAAATTAAAAAAAGAGTAAAACTTTTGCTCTCTGTTATATTATTCTTTTAAACATCAAAATGTTAGGATCCTTTATTAACAAATATTAAATAGCTCTAATAAAGTCGTATCATAGTGGATCCTTTTTAGTACCGATTCTTTTATGACGACTTCAGATTGTTAATTACTTTAAAGTAATAAACTTTACTAAAATATAAGCAAGACAACATCGTAAAATTCCCTGTAGTCCTATGGAACTTGAAAACCTAACAATGAGGTACTTGCTTGATTTTTTTTTATATATTATGGCTTAAAACTCCAAAATTTCTGATTTTTAAATTCAAAAATGTGTTTTAAATAATTTAAAATTCGATTTTATTTTTGCCAAAACGCCAGAAAACTCACTTTATCAGAAAACGGGCTTCTATTGAATGGGACTTCACAGCTCATGGTTTGTGATTCGAAAGTGTTTTCGCGCCCAAACAAAAAACGAAATTTCAAAAATTTATATCTCATAAACTAGGCCACGAAAATACTTGATGTATACGTCATTCTTCATGGTTATTCATCTACTATTTTAATAAAATTTAATCTCAAAACGTGTGTATACCTCATTCTATCAAAACTCTTCCTCACACTCAAACTCTCCAAAAACCGTACATTTCAAACCTTCCCAACAACACACAATAAAGACTACCGTTCTCCCCTCACAATTCGAAATCGAAGCCCGAGACAAAAATCCTGAATCGTTAGGGACGCTCGTTCCACGGAATCGCAGAAGAATGCAAGAATTTTCAGAAATTTCAATTAGAACTACTCATCCGTTCGATGGCGCAGGGGCTCCTGGGATCTCCCAAGAAAAGTAAATCTTTCTTATCGGGCCTCAAAGAATGCCAAAGGAACGGGATCGTTCTAAAAGAAATCTCTTACTTTTGTTTTCGCTCCCAGTTCCCTCCCCCGAGAGTTCCAGGGATTGTGGTGTGTTTGGGATCCCTCTTCTATTATGGAGTTTGGTTCTGTTTGTGTGGGATCCTTTTGTTTAATGAATGCATGGAGTCACTCGGAGTGTTTCCGTTACTTGGAAACCAATACGTCGTTGATTGGTTGGGAGAAAGGTAGAAAGGATAACTATTGGGTAGGGTGACATTTGCATTAACATGTTCCTGAATATCTATTTTTGTACAGAGATGACAGGTAGTTTTGTTAAGTTCATTCGTTTATTTTAGTGGTAGAAAGCAAAAATCCTAGTTAACCGGAATGTTAATCTTGTTATGGTAGTAGGTTTATTTGTAGAAGATGGAGAGGAAAATTAACTAGCCTATTTCCTATATAGGGGGCTCTTGAAAGAGTTCCTATGAATGTTTTAGACATATTTTTGATGAATAAAAAATAACACAGATAATACAAATAGTTGTTTTAAAAATAGTTGAAAGATTGCTCGTGTCATGTGTTCCTTACTATTTTTGTATCGAAAATTTTTCAGCAAACTATGCAGCTATGAACTATGCAAACTGCTCAAATAGGTAAGAATTCCTTAAATTAGCATACCTATACATTATTATATGCTAAAAATCCATTTGAAGGGTTTCTTACCAGAACAAAGTTCAGATTACTTTTGATGGTTATCTTTTATAATTATTTATTATTCATATATGATAACAAACTGATAAAAGTGAGATAAAAAGGATTATAAAATCTGTACTGTTTATCATTACTTATAAAAATAGCTAGAGATAATGTAAGGTCCCATCGGCATGTTTTGGCAACTTGGGTGGTTTAATTCTGGCATTCAGGCAAGGAAACAGTTTTCGGGGTATTTTGCTTTATCCGCTATCTTATATCTATTCCAACAAATCCACACAGTGCCTACCTCCTCAAACTGTATCTAAACACAAACTATATTCAAAAATTCCAAACAAAAGCATAATCTACAACAGACTACCACCGATTAGAAAGTCATCACCCTGCCCCTCCAAAACTGCCTTAATTAAACCCCCCTCGAAAATTGTTCACGCCAGAACGGCTCCCCTCGCCAAAAATCCAAACTTATTCTCCTTCGTCGCAATATTCCCACCTGAAAAACCCCTTTCTCTCTGCCGACCGTAATACGCTTACCTCGGGAGGCGTCCGACTGGAAAAGCCCGTATTTCCCCATTCAAAACTTTCGGCTCGCCCCGATATTGCTTTCCACGGAGTTTGAAACAATGGTGGACGCTTCTTTTGTGAATTTTAAAGCGGGGGGCTTGTGAATCGGTAATGGGGCCGGGTGGGGATAGGGAAGCTTTTTGAGCGTCGGTTGTGAGGGTTTAGGTTTGGTTATCAGGGTAGGATTTCGGTTAGTTAAGGGAATTGGGAAATTTAATATGGTTGGTCGAAAGAGATGGGGTATTATGAAGTGTCAGTTGAGAGGAGTGAGTTTTACAGTTATTGTGCCGTAATACTATCAGGTTGTAAACTTAATCTTCTAATCTAATAACTTTTCACTGTAAGTTCCTCAGAAGGACAGTAGCGCAAGTCTTCATAAAATAGTTTAATTAGTTTTGAATAATTAATGGATTTCTTAAACGGTCCTATGTGTTATTTCTATGGAAATTTGGGGTAGATTTTCTGGGTGTCTTTCACTTGCCAATTAATAATATATATTATAAGTAAAAAATCTAAAGTGAAACCTAAATCCATGATTATGTCTAATCTCATAAATTCAGATTCAACCTATTGTCATTTTAGGTAGTTTAATGTAAAAAGAATCTATTCAGTGGATCATGCTTGGGAACTAAATTATACTGAGGTCTCGGGTTAGAATGACAGCCTAACTGGCTTATGCCTAAAACCAAAAAGTCCTTGGTCCTAAAAATCAAAATGGTCATTTTAAGCGTTGTAAAGCTCTCGTGCCAATGAGTTTATTATTTAGTTTTTTTTCGGAAATGGCTGGTATTTTAAATATTTATTGGACATCCGACTTACCTCCTAGCGTCTTAACCTACCTTATCTTCAAACCCCTTTAGTCAATAATAGGCGTCTTTAACATTTAACTCAAATAAATGTTTTGTAAATGCCGTTCTTTTAAAAACTGTTCCCTATTTAGCATTGTTTTTCTGAATCCATTAACCATTTTTATCCTATCATTATACGAAGAGTTAACGAAAAATATACTTATAAAACCTATCAACACATAGAAATCATCTCTGACCATATCAATACAGAAACCACTACAACACCATTTCTCCTTTCATCTCTCCAATTTCAAGTGCACCGCGCTTCTTTCACCACACCGTTGCCACCTTCCCAAAAACAAAAACCACACCGCGAGTCAGCAGACACGTCTCCACCGCACATCCCAAAATAGAACCCCCCAAAGGAAAGGGGTTTTCTGAAGCTCTAGGGGAAAGGCCTATGCGAAGAATCTCTTCAATCGGTTGACTAGTTCTAATTGAAATATCTCGGATTCCTGCACTCGAGGTCATATGCCCGGATCCGTTTCTCGCACGGTTCGCCGGTTCTCCTGAGAGCGACTTCAAAGGATTCGGATCGGATCGGTTTCTTGGACCGGTTCCGAGCGGGGATTGTTTCTTGTTTGCTCGCCGATGGGGTTTTAATTAGTTAAGGAGGGTTTTGAGTTCTGTGTCTCTGTTTGATCTGGAGCGGAGTTGGATGTTTTTTTGACCGATTGTTAATTACCTCAATTATATGAGTCTGTTGTTTTGATGCTGTAACAATACCAAGAAATAAGCTGGGTGTTTAACTGTTTTCGATTACATTAATTTAGAACTTGTGCATTTTTCCTTTAAAATAATATAGATAAGGGACAAAACCCACTGGGAAAGGTGTCATAAAAAAACTTTTGCACCTATTCGGTTATTTCAATACATTCACTTATTTATAACCCAAAATTCCAAAACGTATCACTATTTTTGAGATTATTTAATGTCTTGATTTTTTAACCAACTAAAACGATCCTAAAACGTTTAAAACACATTTTTAGTTAAATTTCACTTTTTGAATTACCCGTCGAATGAGCAGAAGGATTTAGAAAATGTTTTCATAAATGAGAAAAAATTGAGCTAAAATCAAGCTAAAGTCGATAGAAAAAGTTTATTAATTTTTTATTGATTTGGGTATTCTAGTTTTGCTTAATATTTTTTGGCATAATCAAGAATTTTTTTTCTCTCGGGCAAATATACATTTGAAGGAAAATTTTGGCATTGATATTTCGTAAATTATAACATTTTAATATTGACTGCAATACTTTCCATATCCTAAAATTTAATAAACAATCTCCTAACTGATTAAAATTTTTGTTTAAGCTTATTAAGACTACCTTAAAAGTATGATGATATTAAGGTATGCGCATCCAATTTTAATCTCCCTGTACGCAACTGTACACTAGGGTGGCCCACTTTTCTATGGTAAAAAATAAAGTGTAATTAAATTGCCACGGCACCCCCTCAATTTTGTAGACCTACAGAGAAAACTATTCAGGCAAAGTTTGGGCTATGTACCTTAATTAAAAAGCGATGACCAAGAGGAGTGAAGAAGCCCAAATTCGAAGATTTTTATAGAAAACCACTAAAAAACCAAAGATGAAACCATCTCATTTTGTTCATGATTTTTTTATAAGAAACTACTAACGTTATAGATATAATGTTCCAGGTTTTGTTTTTTTATCACCTTTATTTTGGTTGTAGTAATTTTCTTATGTCTAAAGAACGTTTGTAAAGTTATTTTTCTTGCGGTTTTAAACAACTAATAACTCTAGAACTATAGGGGAGAGTGTTGTACCTATGGACAAAAATCACGTTTGGATTTTTCTAAGACAGGTAAAATCACATTTTGACCATTTAAAGTGCCCAACCTATAGTCCTAACCTTTGTGAGTAGAGAGATAATTTTTATTAGTCAAAATCTTGAAAATTGGATTTTTAATCATCTATAATAACTTGGAAAAATTTGTGTCCAAAGGTACAACAACCTGTTGTACCTATGGACAGACCCAGTTGTACCTGTGGACACCCTTAAAAAGGGAAGTTTTACTTGAAAAAAGCTAAGAATGAACATTTTTATTGATGAATTACCTTTTAATAACCTATTTCAAGCCTTTTTAAAATTGAAAATAGATTTTTTAAAGTAATGTAGTTTTAGATCGTAAATGATCATTAAAACGAAGTTGGATGATAAAAGTCTTGATTTTTTACCAAAAACACAAAAATCACATGGTATTTTCAGATCAGAATTTAAGGTAATAGTTTCATCAATCATGCTGATTGATCTGACAACTTCACTGATCCAAAAAACCCAATTCGATCGACACTTAGTTGTGCAAGCATTTGGTGGTAATAACAATAAAAATTTGGTGGTAAATCTTCTTCAGTGGAAATTTTAAGTTTTTTTAATCATCATACTTAAATGCGATAAGGTGCTTAGGGTTTTACACCATATTTTAAATTAAATTCCAAGTAGAATCAGTAGTATTAGAATCAGTAGAAAAGTAGTTTAGATCACAAAATATTTGATTTTTCATCTAAAATTCACTTGAAAATAATCGCTGACAAATAGATTACCATTTAGAATTAATTTAACATTTATTAAAATGTATTCAGTTAAATGAAACCTGATTCTAAAACGCCGATTAGCTACAGACACCCACAAGAACGTGTCCGTAGGTACAACACTTATGGTGTCCGAAGGTACAGCATCAGGTGTTTTTGCATTCAAAGTTCTATAAAAGATAAAAGAATTGAGATCTGACTATTTCTAATATCAAAACTAAAAAGTCAAAATCTCGGGGATTCCCCCCATATATCCCATTTTATCATATCATAATCATAGAGGAAGAAAATAATTAATGTAGTGATGCACTAAAAAAAACTTTGAGCACCTAAAAACAGTATTTTTACTACAGAAAATTTAAATAATATTTTAAACAGCTGATTTCACGTTAGCAACTAGATAGCATCTGTTTACATTCAAAATCGACCACAAATTTAAATTCACATTTTTTCCCGAATTTTAAAATGAGGTGGCTGAAGGTACAACCGTCCGTAGGTACAACACTCTCCCCTACAACTTAAAAACCTAACCTGAAATTAATCCCATTTTGTTTGTAAATGTTTTGTCTTTAAAAATTATACAGCAAGAGCGATTCATTCATGGAAAATTCATAAACTCGCTTGAGGGTGTCCATATGACTTAAAGCATGCAAAAAATGTCACACAAATGTTAGTTGTTTTGTATAAAAATATTCGAATTTGGATTTTTTCACTCCTCTTGGTCATCGATTTCTAATTCAAATACAGAGTTATTTTGGCTGTGAGCTTCTATTAGCTGTTCGAAAAATAGTAGAGGGTGCCCAGAACTCTACCTGAAAAAAAGTTTTTTGGGCCACCCTACTGTACTCACATAATTTAGTACTTATTTCTAAACAATACAGTGTAAAATTTAAAACACTTAATGTAAGAAATAGATAATATATAATACTAGCTGATATGCCCGGCCTTGCACGGGTGCAGAGTATAAATTTATTATTTTTAAGTTTTCCCAAATACATTTCTAATTTTGTATAATCAGCATTTCTTATCCCAACATTCATGTTCACGATTAAGTAATTTAATATAAAATCATCGAATACCAACAAAACTAAAAACGTTAGAAAATTCCAGCTCTTAAGCGTCGCCTGCAGCCATGGACCGGTTTTGTCCTTTTTAGGACTCATCAGCACGGCATTTGAAGGCAACGCAAGAGAGCGGACGGCGAGCTTATAGTCTAGCCGACTGTAACGGAAAAGTGGTGAGATTAGTCCTCCATTATCTGCCGAAATGAACTGTGAATTCCCTAGAACGCTTGAGAGCTGGAGTTTTCTCACATATTCCTCTAATCAGAGGTACTGGTGAAATACTCATCTTTTCAAAACTAAAACATTCCTACAAACCTCCCATCCTAAGCAACATTCTCACAAAACATTCACCATCTTAACTCCCTTAAGTTTTTAACCACAACAGCCAACTCCACATTTTCTTTCCTCTCCAACACAACACGGGGTGAAATCTCCATTAAGCCACATCATCCACTTACATCACACTTTAATAGTCCCCAATTAAAAACGAGCCTCCCCATTAAAAAAAACAACAACCCTGGGCGTGATGACCCCAGCGGGGTCCGGGGGACGAGATAGTGGCAAATGAAAGTGCGATTAGGTGCAATTTAGGGTTAATGAGAATGCGGAAGTAGAGAAGATTTTAATTGCATATGCTAATGAATTGGACCAGTGCGACCTACCAAGGGCTCTTCTGCTCCCGTTGTTTGTTGTTGGGGCGAGATAATTTGGGATTAAGTGAAGGGGGAAGTCATCTGAGAGCAGTGAGAATTAAGCACGAATTGTACCACCTTGGGTGGTTTTTTTGTGCCGAATTACTACTCAGTAGGGGTGAATATTTCAAAATGGGGTCTGAATACTTGAATTGGAATTTTTTGTGACGTTGCTACGACTATACAATATTTTCACACAATATTTGAAACGAATCATTTCAAAAATTTTGTAAAACTAATTGTAAACTTCTGTAAACCAAAGTCATTATAGCTTATTATTCTTTTTTTATTTGAAATGGATCTTATTAACCTTTTAAACGCCGCAATTCACATTTCGAATTAAAGGTTCTGATTTTTGGCTTAAATGGCTTGTTTCATCATTACTAAAACCATTCTAGTCATTTTTTGTCAGAAAAAAAATCTTAAGTATGATTTTGAGGATGTTCCCATTTGGGAACATCGGTGTTTGGGGTGAAGTTTTTAGGGGGATTTTCAAAAGGAACATATTTTACAATTAATTCAAATAAAATGATAGAAATAGGTTTCTACTCAATAATTATGAACATTTTTATGATAGTGGACAGTTTTTTCCTTTTTATTATCCATACTTGGACGATTGAGTAACATTTTATAAATTAACATAAGAAAAAAATGACATGTTTATTACGTACGCGAAGCTTTCCCGTACATTTTTCTTGCACTATGGGTAATATTTTGGTATAAAAATACATAAGAGTGTTCCCATGTGCTTTAAAGCTAAGCAGTTACGTTTTTCTGTGAGAAAAAATAGTTTTAATTACGGTTCTATATGGATATCTAGCATAAAATTCACTAATTCCATTCAAATCTAATTAACTTTCAAAAGTGATAATCATAATTATCTCCATTGATTCATTAAAGCTGTGTTTCTCATGGATGATTTCGAATTGAACCACATTTCTCTTACATCCAACTTACGTTAGAAGAGTGTTTTTAGATGAACACACTTTTCCTTATTTTCAAAAATTCTTCAATTTTATTCCTAAAATGTTTATGTAAAAAAAGAACTTGAACAAAATATATACGCAAATCCTCAGAAGCACTGTAATTCCATTGATTCTTTGCATAACCACTAAGGATAACTACTGAAAATTAATCGATCAGGGAAAAATATACAAGTGTAAGAATCTGCTTTAAAGATTTGGCATTTATTTCTCCATAAATCAAGTGAAAAAATGAAAATTTTATATTTTTGAATTTAAAACATCATTATTAACCTATTTAGATCCTTTGAGACAAAAAACGTTTAAAAAATTTAAGAAAATAGGAAATAACTTGAATTTTTGTATGTTATAAAAATCCCCTTATACCCCAAACGCCGATGTTCCCATTTGGGAAAATATAAGTTGTTTTGGTAATTACTCTCCAAAATAGGAATATGAAGCTATTATGTGAAAGCCAAATACAAAGATGTGTACTTAAGCTACCTAAACAGAACAAAATTATTTAAAACTAAATTCATTTAAAAATTTCACAAGTTGAAACGTGTGCAACTTTTGGAAGAGCCAAAAATCTCTAATTTTGATGTAGATTCTACAAAAAGGATTAAATTGCACGTGAAAAACTTTTGCATGTAAAATAACTTCATATTTTTGAGTTGCTTTTTAACACACTACCGTCCTAAGCGAAATGTACGTTAACGAGTTTTCTTAAAACTTCATTTCCTTTCTCCCTTGGCGCGTTTTTAAATTGGCGAGAATGTATCTCGCTACTTCCAAGCCACTAGAATGGTTGGGAAATTCACGCAGCTTAGTCGTTTATTCTGCTCGTTTTGTTGGCGGTTTTGGTGTTGTTAAAGGGTTGCTGCTATCCATTGTTAAACTTAAAAAGGGAAAAAATTAAAACTTTAAATCTTAATAATTCTAAAACTAATACAATTTTTTTAAAAAATGAAACGACAATATTTTTGTAAAAATAATTGTATATGTGTTTAAAATACTGTACTTCTACCATGATTAGTTTTTCTTTTATAACGAAAAGAGTTCTAATTATTTCATTGGCTGCTGTGAAACGAGCTAGTTTCAATGTTAATCTTGGTGGTCTGATATCGTAAGCAGGTGCCGCATAGAATTGAAAATCCGCCAAATGCTCTTTTGGCGAGATTTTTCTCAAAGTAAATCTGTGAGAAATTGCGTTAGTGTACACTTTCGCTTAGGACGGCAGCACAGGTATCAAATTCCTGCATGAAAAATTAAGTGGTAAAAAATCTTAAAAGGATGTTCCCGTTTGGGAACATCGGCAGGTAAAAGGTTAAGACAGTGTTTCTCAACCTTGCTTTTCCGAAGGCCTTAACTATAGTATTAGTTAGTGTATTATTGACATATTACATTAAATGAAGAATTTAAAAAAATTAAAGGCTTGAATTTGAACCCGGTTGTATAGAATTTTTATGATCAAGTTAGAAAAGGCGGTCTGAGGGGGTCACACAGAAAGTTCTAAAAATTTGACTCTTAAAAAAATAGGGTTCCAAAGCATTTGTTTGTATTGTGGGGTAGTTTGAAGTTAAAAGTTTCTTTAGAAAATTCCCAGAAACGTTCCTTTGTTTCATCAAATTAAAGCAGAAGGTACGTGCATCCCACGTTGAAAAACACTATTTCAAAGTATTTTAATTAAAATAATTCCTCTATCATTATATGTTCTTACCAACATTATGAAAGAACCCTGACATCATTTGTCAATACATACGGCTATTTGAGAAATTGGTGTAAATTTGTGGTTTACTTTCAAAAGACAATATTTAAAGGTTAGGTAAACAAAAATAGTCTTTACGCTTTTACAAAGGTTCCAATAATATACATAGTATCACTTGTGAATTTATAACTATACAGTAATAAATTTAATTCCTTCATTATATTACATATTTATAATTCATGTCATAAATTAATAGTAAAGTTTGTGTCTCTTTATAACTTACCAATCAACCAACAAAAGTTTAAATTCAATGAATTTTCTCTTCTTTTCATCAACTCTATTTGTCAAAAGTATTTTCATTGTTTAAATAAAGCAAATGCATCCAACTCTTTATATTAACATACGAACTAATTTAACAAGACAGAACGTGGGAGTAAACTGTAATTCAGGGATATTTTCCAGAATGAGGTATTCTCACGTTTTGAGATTAAATTTTATTAAAATAGTAATTAAAAAATCATGAAGAATGACGTTTACATCAAGTATTTCCGTAGCCTAGTTTCTGAGATATAAATTTTTGAAATTTCATTTTTTGTTTGGGCGCGAAAACACTTTCGAATCCCAAATCATGCGCTGTGAGGTCACATCCAATAGAAGCCCGTTTTCTGATCACGTGAAAACAGAAAACACAATGGTTTTCATGCGCTGTGACGTCACATCCAATAGAAGCCCGTTTTCTGATAACGTGACTTTTCTGACGTTTTGGCAAAAATTAAATTGAATTTTAAATTATTTAAAACACATTTTTGAACTTAAAAAACAGAAATTTGGAGTTTCAGATCATAATGTATCGAAAATGTATAAAATCAAGCAAATCCCTCACTCATGCAAATACCTCATTATTATATTATTCAATTTAATCAACCGTAAAAAAAATGCTTGTAAAATAGACGGGTAAATTACTAAGGTACGTCGAACCACAATTATTTCAGCGGACCAAATCGTAATAGTGCGGAAAACTTGCCTACCCATAACAGTAATTTGTGTGTAAAATTTTAGCCTTATCAAATAATATCTTCTGTTCCGTTTTTTGGCCTTAAGTTTTGACTTTTTACCAAAAATTTGCTATTTTTTAGTATTTCTTACGGTTCTGTGGTCTTCTGATCCTCAGATTTTTTTCAGGGGGTGTGGTAGGGGTCTAGGGTGATTATTCCGTGAACTCCTTCCACATACCACCCTTTCCCCCGATGGGAGCTGGGGTTTTAGAAGCGAGCGCACAGACAGTAATGTTGGCTTTTCCTCCAAACGCCAACCCTAAACCCTCCTCCGTTGCCCGTTTTGTGCATCAGAATCTCACGTAATCCAATTTTTTTCATCAAAGTGACCCAGAACCTACCACTGAGGGTTATCTTTCCATCAGGTTCCCTGTATTTATTATTTTTTAATTTTTCATTTACTTTAATTCAAAACTTACAAACACGTATTTTTTTTGCTAACTACGCTTTAACAAAACTAGAAATTGCCATAAGGATGTCTATGAAGATGCAATGCGTCTAAACTAGCGCTGTTTTATGGTCAGATTTCGTCTTAGGCAGCTCTTTCATTTATTTAAGAGATAATCTGACGAAGTCGTTCTGAGCAGAATCACCACCCAATGGTATAAAACCAAAATAAAATTTCGGAGAAGAATATTTATATTTTAAGAAGAATTGGAGTAAATTTCAATGTTTTCTGTTTTTAAAAAAGAAAATACATTCTCCTTTCTTCCTTGATTACGCCCGTGGCACCACACACCTTGCTGGAAGCTCTTAACTAACAGTACTTTTTCTACACTGACTGTGTGTGGTGGTAACTTCAAGAACTCTCACTTCACACTGTCCTGTGTGAGCACTATCCCTATGTTACTGTCCTCATGAATCAGCTGCTTAGAACTGGTGGAACTGTAATCTGAGCACTTTCCCAGTCATATCCTCTCAACATAGCGTGTAGCTTTGAAATAATAAGTAAGAAAGAATTAACATTATGCCTAAGTTGTGAGCACTTGCATTTTCAGGTCGTTTTTTCTAAAAGGTATCCTTTAAATCAGCCATCATGCTAAGCAAGAACTTTTCTGGTAATGCAAAAAATGAATTTCTAATGCATTTGTCAAGAATTTCCCTATACTGAAGTGTTGAATATCTTGTGCGTATGACAGAATCAAAGAAATGCCACAAACCGTCTTATTCAATGAATTTCTGAAGTATGATATTGAACCATAGTGGAACATACAGTAAGGAGTAAGTATATGGCATAAACGGGGTCAGACCCAGACCCCCCGTCGGCTGTTGAGGTACGTGTATCTAGCTAGATAAAATAAAGTTGGAATTTATAGAAATAGTAATATATGAAAATAAATTTGTTGATTTTATATCTTCTCTTTTGTCAATCCCCATGTTGCGAATAAGATATCACTCTGAAATTACATCTGGCGTATATGGCGTACTTTTCCCCTCGAATACCCCTATATTTTCGATGCATACAAGGGGACACTGCTACAATTAAACAGACACTATAATAATTTGTGTCTTAATTTTATCTGACTGGTTTTTCAGGGAATGGGCCATTCACAAATAAATTCTTACAATTTTCGAGTGGGGGTTTCACCCTTTCCGCCATCTAGCCTCATTCATATGTATATTTGTTATCATAGGAATATGTCACCCTTAAATAAATGAAAGAGCTGCCTAAGACGAAATCTGACTGTATAAAAGCACTAGTTTAGACGCACTGCATCTCCATAGACATCCTTATGGCAATTTCCAGTTTTGTTAAAGCGTAGTTTGCAAAAAAAATACGTGTTTGTAAGTTTTGAATTAAAGTAAATGAAAAATTAAAAAATAATAAATACAGGGAACCTGATGGAAAGATAACCCTCAGTGGTAGGTTCTGGGTCACTTTGATGAAAAAAATTGGATTACGTGAGATTCTGATGCACAAAACGGGCAACGGAGGAGGGTTTAGGGTTGGCGTTTGGAGGAAAAGCCAACATTACTGACAGTGCGCTCGCTTCTAAAACCCCAGCTCCCGTTGGGGGAAAGGGTGGTATGTGGATGGGGTTCACGGAATAATCACTCTAGACCCCTACCACACCCCCTGAAAAAAATCTGAGGATCAGAAGGCCACATAACCGTAAGAAATACTAAAAAATAGCAAATTTTTGGTAAAAAGTCAAAACTTTAGGCCAAAAAACGGAACAGAAGATATTATTTGATAGGGCTAAAATTTTACACATAAATTGCTGTTATGGGTAGGCAAGTTTTCCGCACTATTACGATTTGTTCCGCTGAAATAAGTGCGGTTCGACGTACCTTAGTAAATATTTGCCTTAAACTTTTTTTACGCTATGCATTTTCTACCGTAATTTTCTCGAAAACAATGGGTAGTAGAGGTATATTTATTTGCTCCTTTTCGTGCACTTCACGTAAATAATATCATCTGTTCATAGTTCATTCGTACTTGTTGAAATGTTGGGGAATGTTGCTTTAAGGCTCTTATTTTCCGCTTACAAATGCTTATTTTTACGTACTTATTATCAACTATTTCTTCACAAAAATCATCCCTATCAAAATAATAATAACAAAAAATTTCCATAACCTCAAACTAAATAGAACCCCACACATAACGCAATAAAATCGAGTAACATTGAACTCCTCCAGGTCAACTACCACCACTTCTTCCCCGATAAGTTACGCCTCTCATAAACAAAGCCCAGGGTCTTCTCCCCTCTCAAAGATCGCGTAATTTGTATTAAAATATCGCGACAACAAAAGGGACACGGACAGGGTGCCTTGTCGACCCAGCTGCGACACTGACATGTCCCATCGTAAAAGCCGGGTCCCGCCGTAAACTTCTGCCGCCGCCCCGCTTCCTCCCATTATTAAGACGGCCGTGATATGCTCTTCCTAAACTCTCTTTCCAGACGTCGTCGGTCGGGTAAATTAATAAAGTCTGCCCGAGACACACGAGAGGGAGCTAATAACTTTTTAACCTTTCTTTTTTTAGGGTTTTTCTTTTTTGAAGGGGGCTTTATGGGCGCTTTTAAAGAGAAGGGGGTTTGGGAAGTCTTGAGTCTGTGGAAGTTTGGAAGGATAAAGATGGGTGGAGAGAGAGATATGGTTATTTTTCTTGGGATGGGACTGGGAGTTGTGGGGTTTTTTGTTAGAGGGATTTTAATTGAGTATTTTGACTGGAGGGGATTTCGTAGGGTGTTTGTGAGGTCTTTTCGAACAGTTTTGATTAGTAAACTCTGAAAACGCGGGATTTTATGGATAGAAGTCGTTGTATTAACTATTTTTACTTGTTTTGAAGAGGGTTGTTTGAAAGTTTGAAGTATTTTTCACGTTATCTTTTTAAATATGATTGATTTTATATGTGTTTTCATATTATTAAAAGAGAAGGAATAAGTTGTGATGCAGCAAGTTTAAACCCGTGCTGTATCTTATGTAAAAAAACTATAATATTTTTTTTACTAAAAATTTAATATTTAATTAATTTTATGCTAAAAGAAATTGTTATCATGCACGTATTTATATTTTGAATTGAGGAATAAACTCTCTTAAATATAGCATGGTGTGTATCTAAATAATAAGAATGAACTTTAACTGAGTTTTAAGCAAATATAAGAACGAGTTTTTTTACAAATATATATAATACTATTAAACATGTTTGTTATGTATTTTTATAAAAAATGCTTGGATAAATCTCTCTATTCTAAAAAAAAGTTTTTGGTGAACGGTTTCCAGAGAAAGGCTTTTTAATTACTGAACCAAATGACACATATATGGTATCAAAATGTCCGAATTCTTTCCGGATTTCCGAGTAAGCCCTTCGATTTTTCAAAAAAATTCTTAATTTTAAAATATTTCCATTTTTTTAGATTTCAGATAAGGTCGCAGTTACAAAGCAAGAAACTATGAATTTTAAAACAATTGAAAATATATTTCACTGGTTTTTTAACATTCAAATACATTAAATAATCATCTTTCTATTTATCACACTAATTTAAAAAATATATATTGGATTCTTTTTAACAATATTTATATTTTTGCTGTTCAAACGATTTTAATTATATTTAAAACTAATGTATAATTAATTTATCTTTTATTTTTAAATAATTAATTCATATTTATATATTTATCTTTGTCGTTGTGGCAACCTAATCATTACTATATTTACAATAAAATATAAACTCGCTTTCAGAAATTTTGAACTTTTGCATTTATTTATTACAATAATAATTATTTTTATATCCTTTTGCAAGTTATATTATTTAAGATAGTAAAAGGTAACTTTTTTTATAATGCTGTGGATTTTTATAATGCTTTATTTCAGAAATTTTGAACTTTTGAATTTATTTATTACAATAATAATTATTTTTATATCCTTTTGCAAGTTATATTATTTAAGGTAGTAAAAGGTAACTTTTTTTTATAATGCCAAAACGCAAAACTAGATATGGCGGGGGAATGTTTTAGAAATAAAGATAAGAATCGAAAGTCAGAACATTCGTGTCATTGCTATGAAACTGACACAATTTCGATGTTTATTTGTTCTCATGAAGCAAAATTCTAAATTTTCGTGATGTTTACGATAATTACTGCATTTTTCACAGACAATCAATGAAAATCATTACAAATTTTAAGAAAGTAAAATTTATTCCGGAGATGTTTCAGTGCTTCTGAATGGATCTGTGTGAGAAAAACATTACCATGGGGAAATGGTAAAAGAAAGTTTACACTGCTTTGTTACTAATTTTCTTGGAATTAAATGGCGATCCGCCAATTCATATTGCCATAAAGGAACTGTTAAAATTTCGCCGCTGAATGAATATTCCCCTTTTTTGAAAGAATACCCCAGAGAAGTAGTTCCCCTGTTTTAAGAATGTTTTATAAAATGAGTAAGTGCTGTGAGCTGTGTTTTGTGAGGATGGCAAAGAGATCCTTAAGTATCAGCGTCAGCAGTTAACGGGGGTTGGCGAGCGATAGCGAGCAGGGGGCGGTAGCTCCCTAGTTTTAGAAAAGGAAATAAAAATAAAAGTTTATATTTAATTTTCTTGTATTGAGAATATTTTCCCGTGAGTATGATTAGGAAAAGGTTTTGAAGTTAGATCGACTTTCGTCTCAAGCGAGAAAACAAGGGAATGAACAAGCAGGAAAGAACGTCTGTCTCATTAAACTAGTATTTCGTTGATCTTCCAAATCTAATAATTACGATTATCTTTAAATATTTTTAAAACAAATAATCTGAATAATTTTCTTAAAATATTGGAATTCCTTTGAACTTATAAAGACACAGTGGTTATTAAGGAGCCTCCTTAATTTACTTCTAAAATTTAAAACCACCGAATGATTCTTATTCTGAAAGGATGAATCTCTTAATTATACGTTCAAAGTAAAGAATTTCCTGTGTCGCCTTCCCTAGAACACCTTTTTGAGAACCAAACTTCCCACATGAACACACACGGGAAGTCTCCAACTCTTTGAACTCCTCCAAAACGCATTCCCCACCAAAAAGGGACCACCCCGGAAATTGATCCTGCGAAGCTTTTTCAAAAACCGGAGGAGGAAATTTAAGCTTCAATTAAGGTGTCGCATAATTCCACACTTAAAGCGGTTCCTCCGCTCTGTTTGGCGTCCCTAACGAAGCATCCCCGCTGTGTGTGCGTGCTCTCAAATCCCAAAAGCCTTTTATAAATTAACCTTATCTCCTTCCTTCGCCAGAGTTAACTTGTCTGAAAGCGAAATGAAAGGTCTTGTGGCGGGTTTACATGTCGCGGTAAGAGCGACACGAACGTACTACACTGCAAAAAAAAACGGAAATTTAACAGCAAAAACTGCTGTAAATATTTTACGCATTTGCTGTAATCTCAAAACACTGCCTTTTTAGCTGTAAATTCGAAGCGCCACCTGCTATAGTTTACTGGCAACTGCTGTGCTAGTGACCATATACACACTGCAAAAAAAAACGAAAAATTTAACAGCAAAAACTGCTGTAAATATTTTACGCATTTGCTGTAATCTCAAAACACTGCCTTTTTAGCTGTAAATTCGAAGCGCCACCTGCTATAGTTTACTGGCAACTGCTGTGCTAGTGACCATATACACACTGCAAAAAAAACGAAAAATTTAACAGCAAAAACTGCTGTTAATATTTTACGCATTTGCTGTAATCTAAAAAAAAAACAGCCTTTTTAGCTGTAAATTTGAAGCGCCACCTACATTAGTATAAATTAAATATACATAGTAATTTTACTGGTAGTTTTCCTTGTAATATCTGTAATTCTTTAATTGGTCATCGAAATAAATATTAAAAGAAAATGAAATTCTTGTTTATTGAATGCATTTAAATGAGTAACGTTCCTGATTTTATAGTTTTTACAGCAGTTTAATACTTTTCTGGAAAATTCTGGTTTTCATTTCTGAATCCTTGTGGACAGGAAACCAATGTTTGTTTTTACGCTCACCACTAAAAGAGTCAAATTATTTAGATGAGGTGTAAGAACCAACATGATTCTAAAACTATGAAGTATAACCTTCGTAGATCGGATCGGTATCTCCCGTGGTTCATAATATGCCACATTTTGAATACTTGTAGAAACATGGAAGAACAAGACATAACTGAGATGTGCACATTGCTTTCTAGTTTTTCTGCGGAATAATTACAGTATCGCTGTAATGTTAACACAAAATTCTGTAAAATTACAAAATTGCTGTAAAAATACAGAAATGCTGTGTTAAATTTACAAAATTGCTGTTAAAGTCAAAAATTACAAAATTGCTGTAAAATCACTGCAAAAAGAGCTGGCACCCATATTGCCAGTGATTTTTGCTGTAAATTTACTGTGAAATTTTTTTGCAGTGTACAACTCCCAGGGAATTTTATCTCGATTATTACGTGGTACTATACTTTGCAGCACCTTCTTACCAATTGAAGGACCGGATTCTTCATTTGCTCGTATCGATTAGAACTGGCCTGCATAACTTTAAATGTGAAGCGTGCCAAATTTTGATATCCTTACAAGTAGTCCGACCTCCACGAGAAAAACTTTGACAGAAAAAAATAACCTTGAAAATGAGCTCAAATCTAAATAATAACCACACAGATTTGGCATAAAACTTTTTTTAGCTTTTATAATATACCATCACCTCTAAATTTTAGGGGAATATCCCGTTCCCATTACAATCACTACAATTGTAAGACGTCAAATGATTTTCTTCTCTGAATATATCTTCATTGACCAAAAGATCAGCTTTTTCATGACAATGCGAATAATAACAAACAGTAAAATTAAGAAAAAAGGGTCACTTATAATGTCTGTTACTTTGCATCGTAATTTTAATTAAATGTCTACATTATTGACGATTTTAGTTTTTTATTAAACTTATGGAAGTTGACTCTTCATTTGCATGGTTAGAAGAAAAACTACACAGTATTTCTCTTTGACGAATTCTTTGGAAATCCTTACAAAATATTGTTCATTTCAATTAAGCTCTAATTTTAAAAGTTTAGAAAGAGTTCTTGAAAAGAAGGCTGGCGTATCATATGCAACCTGCGGGCCGAATGTTCTGCAGCCCCCGTTTAGAGGAAACATACAAGCTTGGAAACGATTACGTCGCTCTTACCGGGCCATGTAAACCCGCCCTAAAAGGGGCCTAATTGCGAAGGCTGTTGCTTCTTCTTGATGAACTATGGATGCTCCGCGGCGATTTTTCGTTGCGTTTCCGAATGATAAATTGGGATATCTTCCAATCTTAAGCGAAAAGGGGGTTAGAAGATTGGGACACAAAGTGTCCGTGTGTTTCGATGATTGAGTTATTCCGCAAGATGGAAAATTAGAAAAGCTTCAGTTTGAAGGGGAGTTGAACGGGGAATAATTTAATATGGTCCGATGTAATCCTGTCGATAACTGTCCTGAGCGAGAAAAATTCAATTAGTAGATGCATTTGACCGCGATGCTGAATTACCGTCGTTGCCAGGGGATAAACGGGGCCATACCGTCGTTGCGTTACAATTTCGAATCGTATTTTCTGTAACGAGCAGTAGAGTTTGAAGTTTGCAAATTTGATGTAATTACAGTTTTAAGAACTTAGGAAATAGAATATGCATTTTTATATTTGAGTCACGTTTCAAATTTCAAATTTCGGTAAATGCCCC
This sequence comes from Tetragnatha versicolor, assembly GCA_024610705.1. Taxonomy (NCBI): domain Eukaryota; kingdom Metazoa; phylum Arthropoda; class Arachnida; order Araneae; family Tetragnathidae; genus Tetragnatha; species Tetragnatha versicolor. Next base: position 29,989,327 of record JANDEH010000002.1, on the reverse strand, counting down.
TCTATTGGAAACTCCTGGATTTTATTAAATGAAATAAAAATTAAATTGAGGGATACTTTCCAGTGCTTGATAGGTTATCGAAAACAATAATTTCTCCTGAGTTATTTTCCAAAGTTTTTAAATTGAATAGTTAATTAATGAGCATAAGTAAAGTGAGTTAAATGTTTTAAACATAGTATTTATTTTCCTATGTTGATAAGTTGTGAATATTATATTTAAATAATATTTAATGGATAACTGCAGCATCTCTTAAATTTTCTTTATTTAGTTTGTTCTTAGTAAAATTTGGTCTTCTGATTCCGAATATCACATTTTTAAATCTCAAAAATAATTAGTTCTTTTATTATTAACAATTAAAAATGAGCGAAAAGTGATGTAATCAGAAACGCACTATGATTGGTTGTTGCCATCGTGACGTGTACCATGACTCGCCATCTAGCAAAGCTTTTAGTTGTTGTGTTTATATAGTAAGTGTGAGACTTTCTGCTTTGCTTTTTATTTTTATTTAATAGTAATTCTTAATTCTAACAAGAAATGGAAGATTTATTTCAAAAAGTTAAAACGGATCTTTTGCCACAAATCCTAAATTATGATTTCACAGTTCTTCACTGCTAATAAAGGATTTTTTTCTGTGGAAATCAAAGGATCAAAGGTAAAATATTTTTATCCTCAAAAAAGGAATTCTTAATATTTGTTTTAGATTTTTCTAAACTTCTTGCAAATGAATCCTAGATGAAGGATTAAAGATAGTTCCAGAAAAATGTTATTTATATCTGATAGCATTTAGCAAGAAATGTCGGATAAAAATACTTCAGTGGCATATTTCATATATTTTTAAACAACTTTATAGAATTTGTGTGTTTTAAGTCGTATTTAACAAAACTTAAATTATTATACTGCTTAATATTGTTGAGCTTAAAATGTCATGCATTGATTCCTTATTCTACTAAAATATAAAAAGAGGTGTTATCCTTGAAAAATAGCCTTATAAGCAAATTATATAGTATACTCATAATTTTTTTTAAATGTAATGTACAGTATATGGTGTTTGGTGTTTTATCCTTTTTTGGGGCTAAGAATGTTTGCTCTAGCTATATTTTCTTCTAATTTTATCCAGATTCTTGTGGATGATGTAAAATTTTTTATTCAAATGTAATTTTTGACTGTGTTATTAATTAAAAAATTGCATGAAACTTACATTCGTCCAGATCGCCATATTAATCCACAGCTCTCATGCCTTACAACCATATCTAATGATATTAATACGAGGGTCGTTAAAAATGTTTTCGGCCTGACCATGAAAATGATAACTTATGGTTTATAGAACTGTTTATTTCTCTATTGCTTCCTTTTATCTAGAAAATTTGTTATTTTGGGGGAGAGGTAGAAGATTGAAGATTCCAAATCTGGGTGACAGGATGGGTGTTTTTAAAATTTTTAATCCAAATCCCTAAATTGCTAAATATGTCTTTTTTCTCGGAAAATCTTAGCAACCGTTTAGTTAAGTATTCTCCAATTATATTCATAGCCTTCCCCCTGTAATTCCTAGAAAGAATTTTCCTGAAATCATAGAGTTATTACGCCATGACTTTGCCAGCCGATAGGACTTTTTTGTGCTGAAAAACGGACTATTATCCATTGAATTGATTATTGTTTTACTTAAAAGTTCAAAGTTATGTCCATGTTTGCCTGTAGACGCATAAAATAGCTTTTATTTTATGAAAATCGCGTTAAAAATCGCATTTAAGTAGTCATGTCAATGCTGAACTGAAGATTTTCTACTTAGGATAGACCAAAAATATAAGAAAAACGTCATTTGTAATCTTTTCAAAATCATCAATATTTATTCCTGAGCTCGCGAGCGCCTTCGCGATTCTGGAAGTCTTCCGAACTCTTCCGCGGGGGCTTCTGTGAGGCTAACACCTCCAGCCGCTTTTAGTAAAAATTATTGCTCCATATTGTCATCAAATTTGGGTCCTTGGGGAAGGGTTAGGATCCTTGAAACGGGAATTGCGTAAAAAATAAGAAGAAAAATTAGCGTATAAGAAACCTCTATAATTTTAGCTATTTTTTTATTTTTAGGGGGGTAATTACCCCTTAAACCTCTCCATTTGTTATAAATTTATCATTTTTTATTAATTTGAACATTTCTTGTTACCTGGGAGGCAATTTGAAGACTAAAACAATGCTTTTTGACCCTGAAAATATAGTTTAAAGTTATAAAGTCGTCGAAAAGGTAAAAAGGGGGAGGGGCTGTTCCCCGAAAATCCTGAGTCAATTGAAAATTTAATGGTGATTTTCGTATTCAGCGACCTAAAATCTATAAGAAATGACTATTTTAATCAAGGAAAAAATTTTGAAGGTCAAATTTGTTGAACAGTGTAATAGGCGTCTTTAACATTTAACTCAAATAAATGTTTTGTAAATGCCGTTCTTTTAAAAACTGTTCGCTATTTAGCATTGTTTTTCTCAATCCATTAACCATTTTTATCCTATCATTATACGAAGAGTTAACGAAAAATATACTTATAAAACCTATCAACACATAGAAATCATCTCTGACCAAATCAATACAGAAACCACTACAACACCATTTCTCCTTTCATCCCTCCAATTTCAAGTGCACCGCGCTTCTTTCACCACACCGTTGCCACCTTCCCAAAAACAAAAACCACACCGCGAGTCAGCAGACACGTCTCCACCGCACATCCCAAAATAGAACCCCCCAAAGGAAAGGGGTTTTCTGAAGCTCTAGGGGAAAGGCCTATGCGAAGAATCTCTTCAATCGGTTGACTAGTTCTAATTGAAATATCTCGGATTCCTGCACTCGAGGTCATATGCCCGGATCCGTTTCTCGCACGGTTCGCCTGTTCTCCTGAGAGCGACTTCAAAGGATTCGAATCGGATCGGTTTCTTGGACCAGTTCCGAGCGGGGATTGTTTCTTGTTTGCTCGCCGATGGGGTTTTAATTAGTTAAGGAGGGTTTTGAGTTCTGTGTCTCTGTTTGATCTGGAGCGGAGTTGGATGTTTTTTGACCGATTGTTAATTACCTCAATTATATGAGTCTGTTGTTTTGATGCTGTAACAATAAAAAGAAATAAGCTGGGTGTTTAACTGTTTTCGATTACATTAATTTAGAACTTGTGCATTTTTCCTTTAAAATAATATAGATAAGGGACAAAACCCACTGGGAAAGGTGTCATAAAAAAACTTTTGCACCCATTCGGTTATTTCAATACATTCACTTATTTATAACCCAAAATTCCAAAACGTATCATTATTTTTGAGATTATTTAATGTCTTGATTTTTTTAACCAACTAAAACGATCCTAAAACGTTTAAAACACATTTTTAGTTAAATTTAATTTTTTGAATTACCCGTCGAATGAGCAGAAGGATTTAGAAAATGTTTTCATAAATGAGAAAAAATTGAGCTAAAATCAAGCTAAAGTCGATAGAAAAAGTTTATTAATTTTTTTGTGATTTGGGTATTCTAGTTTTGCTTAATATTTTTTGGCACATTCAAGAATTTTTTTTCTCTCGGGCAAATATACATTTGAAGAAAAATTTTGGCATTGATATTTCGTAAATTATAACATTTTAATATTCACTGCAATACTTTCCATATCCTAAAATTTAATAAACAATCTCCTATCTGAGGAAAATTTGTGTTTAAGCTTATTAAGACTACCTTAAAAGTATGATGATATTAAGGTATGCGCACCCAATTTTAATATCCCTGTACGCAACTGTACACTAGGGTGGCCCACTTTTCTATGGTAAAAAATAAAGTGTAATGAAATTGCCACGGCACCCCCCAATTTTGTAGACCTACAGAGAAAACTATTCAGGCAAAGTTTGGGCAATGTACCTTAATTAAAAAGCGATGACCAAGAGGAGTGAAGAAGCCCAAATTCGAAGATTTTTATAGAAAACAACTAAAAAACCAAAGATGAAACCATCTCATTTTGTTCATGATTTTTTTTATAAGAAACTACTAACGTTATAGATATAATGTTCCAGGTTTTTTTTTTATCACCTTTATTTTGATTGTAGTAATTTTCTTATGTCTAAAGAACGTTTGTTAAGTTATTTTTCTTGCGGTTTTAAACAGCTAATAACTCTTAGAACTATACAACTTAAAAACCTAACCTGAAATTAATCCCATTTTGTTTGTAAATGTTTTGTCTTTAATTTAATATGCATCATCATCATTTTCAAAAAGCTTTTTTCAAAATTTAAAAAGTGAAAAAAAAATTAATGAAAAAGATTTTTTGAAAATTTTTTTGAAAAAATACTAAAAGCCTTTTAACTTTTAAAATGAACATTACTTACAAATTTCAAGTTGAAAATAAAATTTAATCATATATAAAAAATAAAATTATTTGAAATTTAGGCAAGTCCCTAAACTATCCCTAAAATTATACAGCAAGAGCGATTCATTCATGGAAAATTCATAAACTCGCCTGAGGGTGTCCATATGACTTAAAGCATGCAAAAAATGTCACACAAATGTTAGTTGTTTTGTATAAAAATATTCGAATTTGGATTTTTTCACTCCTCTTGGTCAGCGATTTCTAATTCAAATACAGAGTTCAAATTTTGGCTGTGAGCTTCTATTAGCTGTTCGAAAAAAAGTAGAGGATGCCCAGAACTCTACCTGAAAAAAAGTTTTTGGGGCCACCCTACTGTACTCACATAATTTAGTACTTATTTCTAAACAATACAGTGTAAAATATAAAACACTTAATGTGAGAAATAGATAATATATAATACTAGTTGATATGCCCGGCCTTGCATGGGTGCAAAGTATAAATTTATTATTTTTAAGTTTTCCCAAATACATTTCTAATTTTGTATAATCAGCATTTCTTATCCCAACATTCATGTTCACGATTAAGTAATTTAATATAAAATCATCGAATACCAACAAAACTAAAAACGTTAGAAAACTCCAGCTCTTAAGCGTCGCCTGCAGTCGTGGACCGGTTTTGTCCTTTTTAGGACTCATCAGCACGGCATTGGAAGGCAACGCAAGAGAGCGGACGGCGAGCTTTTAGTCTAGCCGACTGTAACGGAAAAGTGGTGACCATTGATTAGTCCTCCATTATCTGCCGAAATGAACTGTGAATTCCCTAGAACGCTTGAGAGCTGGAGTTTTCTCACATATTCCTCTAATCAGAGGTACTGGTGAAATACTCCTCTTTTCAAAACTAAAACATTCCTACAAACCTCCCATCCTAAGCAACATTCTCACAAAACATTCACCATCTTAACTCCCTTAAGTTTCTAACCACAACAGCCAACTCCACATTTTCTTTCCTCTCCAACCAACACGGGGTGAAATCTCCATTAAGCCACATCATCCACTTACATCACACTTTCATTAGTCCCCAATTAAAAACAAGCCTCCCCATTAAAAAAAACAACAACCCTGGGCGTGATGACCCCAGCGGGGTCCGGGGGACGAGATAGTGGCAAATGAAAGTGCGATTAGGTGCAATTTAGGGTTAATGAGAATGCGGAAGTAGAGAAGATTTTAATTGCATATGCTAATCAATTGGACCAGTGCGACCTACCAAGGGCTCTTCTGCTCTCGTTGTTTGTTGTTGGGGCGAGATAATTTGGTATTAAGTGAAGGGGGAAGTTATCTGATAGCAGTGAGAATTAAGCACGAATTGTACCACCTTGGGTGGTTTTTTGTGCCGACTTACTACTCAGTAGGAGTGAATATTTCAAAATGGGGTCTGAATACTTGAATTGGAATTTTTTGTGACGTTGCTACGACTATACAATATTTTCACACAATATTTGAAACGAATCATTTCAAAAATTTTGTAAAACTTATTGTAAACTTCTGTTAACCAAAGTCATTATAGCTTATTATACTTTTTTATTTGAAATGGATCTTATTTACCTTTTAAACGCCGCAATTCACATTTCGAATTAAAGGTTCTGATTTTTGGCTTAAATGGCTTGTTTCATCATTACTATAACCATTCTAGTCATTTTTTGTCAGGAAAAAATCTTAAGTATGATTTTGAGGATGTTCCCATTTGGGAACATCGGTGTTTGGGGTGAAGTTTTTAGGGGGATTTTCAAAAGGAACATATTTTACAATTAATTCAAATAAGATGATAGAAATAGGTTTCTACTCAATAATTATGAATATTTTTATGATAGTGGACAGTTTTCTCCTTTTTATTATCCATACTTGGACGATTGAGTAACATTTTATAAATTTACATAATAAAAAAATAACATGTTTATTACGTACGCGAAGCTTTCCCGTACATTTTTCTTGCACTATGGGTAATATTTTGGTATAAAAATACATAAGAGTGTTCCCATGTGCTTTAAAGCTAAGCAGTTACGTTTTTCTGTGAAAAAAATAGTTTTAATTACGGTTCTATATGGATATCTAGCATAAAATCCACTAATTCCATTCAAATCTAATTAGCTTTTAAAAGTGATAATCATAATAATCTCCATTGATTCATTAAAGCTGTGTTTCTCATGGATGATTTCGAATTGAACCACATTTCTCTTACATCCAACTTACGTTAGAAGAGTGTTTTTAGATGAACACACTTTTCCTTATTTTCAAAAATTCTTCAATTTTATTCCTAAAATTTTTATGTAAAAAAAGAACTTGAACAAAATATATACGCAAATCCTCAGAAGCACTCTAATTCCATTGATTCTTTGCATAACCACTAAGGATAACTACTGAAAATTAATCGATCAGGGAAAAATATACAAGTGTAAGAATTTACTTTAAAGATTTGGCATTTATTTCTCCATAAATCAAGTGAAAAAATGAAAATTACAGATTTTTGAATTTAAAACATCATTATTAACCTGTTTCGATCCTTTGAGACAAAAAACGTTTAAAAAATTTAAGAAAATAGGAAATAACTTGAATTTTTGTATGTTATAAAAATCCCCTTATACCCCAAACGCCGATGTTTCCATTTGGGAAAATATACGTTGTTTTGGTAATTACTCTTCAAAATTGGAATATGAAGCTATTCTGTGAAGCCAAATACAAAGATGTGTACTTAAGCTACCTTAACAGAACAAAATTATTTAAAACTAAATTCATTTACAAATTTCACAAGTTGAAACGTGTGCAACTTTTGGAAGAGCCAAAAATCTCTAATTTTGATGTAGATTCTACAAAAAGGATTAAATTGCACGTGAAAAACTTTTGCATGTAAAATAACTTCATATTTTTGAGTTGCTTTTTACCAGGTATCAAATTCCTGCATGAAAAATTAAGTGGTAAAAAAATCTTAAGGGGACTCAGTACCAAAATTTTGTCAAAATATCGATTTTGAGATTTTGCAATAAAAATGAAGATCCTTAGAATTATTTCTACTAAGTTTCATAATGATACGGGGATTCTAAGTGTAAAAATTTTGAGATTTATGAAGCCCTGATAGTGTTAAGAAGCCTAGTTTTCTATCTTTAAACGGCTTTTTCTCAAAACAAGGTTTTTAATGTTTAAAATCACAAGGCTTTTTTTCTAATCATCCAAACCTCTTCAAACTTTGTAGTCATTATCAGTAATACCTGTTTAACATCTTCAGGCATGGATTTTATAATATATTTATTAGAATTTTTTTATGGAGCAATAAAGTGGAAACTTAGGATATTTTTCGGAAAAAACTGCCAAATTTCAGAGTTTTTTTAATTTTTCAGAAACTTTTATAGATAATCAAATTTCCATGCCTACAAGTGACTATATATGTTTGATCTATGTTAAGACAAAAAATCAAAACAAAAGAACATATATTAAGGGAGGAGTATCAATTTAAATTTAGGGTAATTTTGGGCATTGTTGTGAGATTTTTTGTAATTTTTTTAAAAAATAAATTTTTGAACTCGCTTTTCGGGCTAAATATGAATTAGTATGAAGTAAATACATAATATAACACCTTAAAAGATGATAAAATCCTGTTATTAGAGAAAAAAATATTATTGGTACTGAGTCCCCTTAAAAGGATGTTCCCGTTTGGGAACATCGGCAGGTAAAAGGTTAATTGTAAAATATGTGCTTTTTGGAAATCCCCCTAAAAACTTCACCCCAAACGCCAATGTTCCCAAATGGGAACATCCTCAAAATCATACTTAGGATTTTTTTTTCCGCCAAAAAATGACTAGAATGGTTTTAGTATTGACGAAACAAGTCATTTCAGCCAAAAATCAGATTCTTTAATTCGAAATTTGAATTGCGGCGTTTAAAAGGTTAATTAAAATAATTCCTCTATTATTATATGTTCTTACCAACGTTATGAAAGAACCCTGACATCATTTGTCAATACATACGGCTATTTGAGAAATTGGAGTAAATTTGTGGTTTACTTTCAAAAGACAATATTTAAAGGTTAGGTAAACAAAAATAGTCTTTGCGCTTTTACAAAGGTTCCAATAATATGCATAGTATCACTAGTGAATTTATAACTATACAGTAATAAATTTAATTCCTTCATTATATAACATATTTATAATTCATGTCATAAATTAATAGTAAAGTTTGTGTCTCTTTATAACTAACCAATCAACCAACAAAAGTTTAAATTCAATGAATTTTCACTTCTTTTCATCAACTCTATTTGTCAAAAGTATTTTCATTGTTTAAATAAAGCAAATGCATCCAACTCTTTATATTAACATACGAACTAATTTAACAAGACAGAACGTGGGAGTAAACTGTAATTCAGGGATATTTTCCAGAATGAGGTATTCTCACGTTTTGAGATTAAATTTTATTAAAATAGTAATTAAAAAACTATGAAGAATGACGTTTACATCAAGTATTTCCGTAGCCTAGTTTCTGAGATATAAATTTTTGAAATTTCATTTTTTGTTTGGGCGCGAAAACACTTTCGAATCCCAAATCATGCGCTGTGAGGTCACATCCAATAGAAGCCCGTTTTCTGATCACGTGAAAACAGAAAACACAATGGTTTTCATGCGCTGTGACGTCACATCCAATAGAAGCCCGTTTTCTGATCACGCGAAAACAGAAAACACAATGGTTTTCATGCGCTGTGACGTCACATCCAATAGAAGCCCGTTTTCTGATAACGTGACTTTTCTGACGTTTTGGCAAAAAGAAAATTGAATTTTAAATTATTTAAAACACATTTTTGAACTTAAAAATCAGAAATTTGGGAGTTTCAGACCATAATGTGTCGAAAAAGTATAGAATCAAGCAAATCCCTCACTCATGCAAATACCTCATTATTATATTATTGAATTTAATCAACTGTAAAAAGTGCTTGTCGTAAAATAGACGGGTAAATTACTAACCTTATTCTTGCAAAAGTTGAGATTTTCCCCAAGATTCATCAATTGAAAATGTTTTTCCATTTGGAAATATATATCAATATGAATGAAAATGAACCTTGTTCCTTACTTTTAAAAGAGAAACTTTTGATACATTCGTGATAAGATTTCTCCAAACATTTTACTGGAAAAATAAAATCAGGGTGAACCAAAAGTCCTGCCCTGTTTTTAAAAATTAATAACAAAAAAACAAAAAAAGATAAAAATACGCCGTCTGCTGCATCCTACTTCAAATAATCGGGAGTTTTTGTACACAAAATTTTGAAAAAGTGTAGTTCTTGACTTTTCTTATAGATGGCAGCACTAAAATTTAATTATTTAAGGATAAAATAATCGTTTTTTTCCCTATGCTTAACTACGAAGGGGAAACGAATATTATAAATAGAATCGATTCAAAAATCGAATGAGTAATCGAACTTAGCATCCTAATACTTAGGATCGGCTTTAAACAATTTTAAGCGTTTAAACTTCAAAATAGGATATTAAAATAGTGAAAATTTTCTCTTTTTGGGGAGGAGGGCTGTTGATTAGTAGATTTAGAGTGCATTTCCCCTAAAACTCATATGATAGAATTGTGATCATTTTGCATCATTGATTTTAATTACACATTCTCCGGCTGGTTATCATTTTGAACAATCACATTGGAGTCACAGGTGTGGAGTTGATTGTCCGGGATTTGTTATAAATTTTCAGTGATAACTTATGGGATCGCTGTGAAGTCATAGAGTGACCAGTTTGTGACAAATTAATGTATACATGAGAGATCTTGTCAACTCTGTGACTCTGTCATATCGTAGGGTGCCTTTTGCTTGATTATTTTTGCTCGGTCTCGCTATTTTACAAAGTGACGCAATCTAGCTGATCGCAATCCTGCTAAATTTTATTTGATCGTAAGATTAGCTAGCGTTTCTCGGTTTGAAACCTTCGCTTTTAATCTTCTTCTTTCATCCCTTTCTTGAGAAGGGTCTTAACGACTTCGAGCGACTATTTTCAGTGACTGTCTACGGATCCTAAGTGTGAATTGAAATGCTACGTTTTCGGGACCAAACGCTTCAATCGCATCGCACGAAAACGTAACATGTCATTTCTCCATAACACGTCCCCAATCCAACACTTATAGTGAATTGACATTTTTTTGGACGAGGTGGGCGTGATCGAGTCAGTTGTGAAGCGAAGGTTTCAAACCAAGAAATGCTAGCTAATCTTACGATCAAATACAAATTAGCTAGATTGCGATCAGCTAGATTAGCTAGATAGCGTCACTTTGTAAAATAGCGAGACCAAGCAAAAATAATCTAAAAAGGCACCCGACGATAAAAAGGTACCCTACGATATGATCTGTCACAGAGATGACAATATCTTCCATGCATACATTAATTTGTCACAAACTGGTCAGTGGTCACTATGATTTCACAACGATGCCATAACTTATCACTGAAAATTTATCACAAATCCCGGACATTCGACACCACACCTGTGACTCAAATGCGATCGTTCAAAATGATAACAAGCCGGAGAATATGTGTAATAAAAATCAATGATACAAAATGATCACAATTCTATCATATGAGTTTTAGGGGAAATGCACTCTAAATCTACTAATCAATAGCCCTCCTCCCCAAAAAGAGAAAATTTTCTCTATTTTAATACCCTATTTCAAAGTTTAAAACGCTTAATTGTTTAAAGCCGATCTTAAGAATTAGGATGCTAAGTTCGATTACTCATTCGATTTTTGAATCGATTCTCTTTATAATATTCGTTTCCCCTTTGAAGTAAAGCATAGGGAAAAAACGATTACTTTATCCTTAAATAATTAAATTTTAGTGCTGCCATCTATAAGAAAATCGAGAACTACACTTTTTCAAACTTTTGTGTACAAAAACTCCCGATTATTTAAAATGGGATGCAGCAGACGGCGTATTTTTATCTTTTTTCGTTTTTTTGTTATTAATTTTTAAAAACAGGGCAGGACTTTTGGTTCACCCTGTACTTAAAATGCTTTTGGTGGAGATTGCAAATAATCTAGCGATATATTTACCATAATGTTAGTCTCTCTCTCATATAAAGAAACAGTTTTCTTGGATTTTTGCAAGAATGTATGCCTTAAATAAGTTTTATTACTCCTATTTGAAATATAACATTTAAAAGTACGGGATTGTAAATTTTAGAACACTTTGCATTCGTAGAGATTACAGTATTTTGATTAGAAAGTTATGTACTATTAAAAAACTGTGATTTTTATTTTAATTAGTACTTAATATATTTTAAATGTGTGCTGTTAGTAAGTATGTGTGAAAGTATGTTAACAACAGTTAAATGTATGATAAATATTATAGTGTTAATTAAAGTAGTTCACAATGCAAATATAGGAGAAAATATGAACATTTGATTAATTATTTTAATGAAATATTTGAAAAACATTTTGTTCTTAACTTCTCTCTGACACTGATTTACATTAGATGTATTTTTAGTAAGCCATCTCAAAATATGAGAGAAAAATCTCCATGACGTTCATTTTGTAAGAAAAAAATATCTTCAGTTGATATTAGGTTGCTATATAAAAACAAAGAATAAAATTTTTAATTTCATACATACTTTCATTAGTTATTTTGTGAGAAGAGTATTTGTGTATGAGATACCCTTTATCTTAGAAATAATATTAGCAACTACGACACGTGCATGCGTGCCAGGTGCATATGCTGGAAATAGATATTTTCATATTTGCCTTAAACTTTTTTTACGCTATGCATTTTCTACCGTAATTTTCTCGAAAACAATGGGTAGTAGAGGTATATTTATTTGCTCCTTTTCGTGCACTTCACGTAAATAATATCATCTGTTCATAGTTCATTCGAACTTGTTGAAATGTTGGGGAATGTTGCTTTAAGGCTCTTATTTTCCCCTTACAAACGCTTATTTTTACGTACTTATTATCAACTATTTCTTCACAAAAATCATCCCTATCAAAATAATAATAACAAAAAATTTCCATAACCTCAAACTAAATAGAACCCCACACATAACGCAATAAAATCGAGTAACATTGAACTCCTCCAGGTCAACTACCACCACTTCTTCCCCGATAAGTTACGCCTCTCATAAACAAAGCCCAGGGTCTTCTCCCCTCTCAAAGATCGCGTAATTTGTATTAAAATATCGCGACAACAAAAGGGACACGGACAGGGTGCCTTGTCGACCCAGCTGCGACACTGACATGTCCCATCGTAAAAGCCGGGTCCCGCCGTAAACTTCTGCCGCCGCCCCGCTTCCTCCCATTATTAAGACGGCCGTGATATGCTCTTCCTAAACTCTCTTTCCAGACGTCGTCGGTCGGGTAAATTAATAAAGTCTGCCCTAGTCACACGAGAGGGAGCTAATAACTTTTTAACCTTTCTTTTTTAGGGTTTTTCTTTTTTGAAGGGGGCTTTATGGGCGCTTTTAAAGAGAAGGGGGTTTGGGAAGTCTTGAGACTGTGGAAGTTTGGAAGGATAAAGATGGGTGGAGAGAGATATGGTTATTTTTCTTGGGATGGAACTGGGAGTTGTGGGGTTTTTTTTGTTAGAGGGATATTAATTGAGTATTTTGACTGGAGGGGATTTTGTAGGGTGTTTGTGAGGTCTTTTCGAACAGTTTTGATTAGTAAACTCTGAAAACGCGGGATTTTATGGATAGAAGTCGTTGTATTAACTATTTTTACTTGTTTTGAAGAGGGTTGTTTGAAAGTTTGAAGTATTTTTCACGTTATCTTTTTAAATATGATTGATTTTATTTGTGTTTTCATATTATTAAAAGAGAAGGAATAAGTTGTGATGCAGCAAGTTTAAACCCGTGCTGCATCTTATGTAAAAAAACTATATTTTTTTTACTAAAAATTTAATATTTAATTAATTTTATGCTAAAAGAAATTGTTATCATGCACGTGTTTATATTTTGAATTGAGGAATAAACTCTCTTAAATATAGCATGGTGTGTATCTAAATAATAAGAATGAACTTTAACTGAGTTTTAAGCAAATATAAGAACAAGTTTTTTTACAAATATTTATAATACTATTAAACATGTTTGTTATGTATTTTTATAAAAAATGCTTGGATAAATTTTAGAAAAGGAAATAAAAATAAAAGTTTATATTTCATTTTCTTGTATTGAGAATATTTTCCCGTGAGTATGATTAGGAAAAGGTTTTGAAGTTAGATCGACTTTCGTCTCAAGCGAGAAAACAAGGGAATGAACAAGCAGGAAAGAACGTCTGTCTCATTAAACTAGTATTTCGTTGATCTTCCAAATCTAATAATTACGATTATCTTTAAATATTTTTAAAACAAATAATCTGAATAATTTTCTTAAAATATTGGAATTCCTTTGAACTTATAAAGGCACAGTGGTTATTAAGGAGCCTCCTTAAATTACTTCTAAAATTTAAAACCACCGAATGATTCTTATTCTGAAAGGATGAATCTCTTAATTATACGTTCAAAGTAAAGAATTTCCTGTGTCGCCTTCCCTAGAACACCTTTTTGAGAACCAAACTTCCCACATGAACACACACGGGAAGTCCCCAACTCTTTGAACTCCTCCAAAACGCATTCCCCACCAAAAAGGGACCACCACGGAAATTGATCCTGCGAAGCTTTTTCAAAAACCGGAGGAGGAAATTTAATTTTATATGTTAGTTATAGAGTTAACTTGTCTGAAAGCGAAATGAAAGGTCTTGTGGCGGGTTTACATGGCGCGGTAAGAGCGACACGAACGTACTACAACTCCCAGGGAATTTTCTCTCGATTATTACGTGGTACTATACTTTGTAGCACCTTCTTACCAATGGAAGGACCGGATTCTTCATTTGCTCGTATCGATTAGAACTGGCCTGCATAACTTTAAATGTGAAGCGTGCCAAATTTTGATATCCTTACAAGTAGTCCGACCTCCACGAGAAAAACTTTGACAGAAAAATATAACCTTTAAAATAAGTTCAAATATAAATAATAACCACACAGATTTGGCATAAAACTTTTTTTAGCTTTTATAATATACCATCACCTCTAAATTTTAGGGGAATATCCCGTTCCCATTACAATCACTACAATTGTACGACGTCAAAAGTTTTTCTTCTCTGAATAGATCTTCATGGACCAAACGATCAGCTTTTTCATGTCACAATTAATTAGTTATTACAATTAATTAGAAATTACAAACAGTAAAATTAAGAAAAAAGGGTCACTTATAATGTATGTTCCTTTGCATCGTAATTTTAATTAAAAGTCTACACTATTGACGATTTTAGTTTTTTATTAAACTTTTGGAAGTTGACTCTTCATTTGCATGGTTAGAAGAAAAACTACACAGTATTTCTCTTTGACGAATTCTTTGGAAATCCTAACAAAATATTGTTCATTTCAATAAAGCTCTAATTTTAAAAGTTTAGAATCTTTAAGAGTTCTTTAAAAGAAGGCTGGCGTATCATATGCAACCCGCGGGGCGAATGTTCTGCAGCCCCCGTTTTGGGGAAACATAAAAGCTTGGAAACGATCCCGTCGCTCTTACCAAACCATGTAATCCCGCCCTGAACTGAAAGGGGCCTAATTGCGAAGGCTGTTGCTTCTTCTTGATGAACTATGGATGCTCCGCGGCAATTTTTCGTTTCATTTCCGAATGATAAATTGGGATATCTCCCAATCTTAAGCGAAAAGGGGGTTAGAAGATTGGGACACAAAGTGTCCGTGTGTTTCGATGATTGAGTTATTCCGCAAGATGGAAAATTGGAAAAGCTTCAGTTTGAAGGGGAGTTGAACGGGGAATAATTTAATATGGTCCGATGTAATCCTGTCGATAACTGTCCTGAGCGAGAAAAATTCAATTAGCAGATACATTTGACCGCGATGCTGAATTACCGTCGTTGCCAGGGGATAAACGGGGCCATACCGTCGTTGCGTTACAATTTCGAATCGTATTTTCTGTAACGAGCAGTAGAGTTTGAAGTTTGCAAATTAGATGTAATTAAAGTTTTAAGAACTTAGGAGCTAGAATATGCATTTTTATATTTGAGTCACGTTTCAAATTTCAAATTTCTGTAAATGCCCCTCTATTGGAAACTCCTGGATTTTATTAAATGAAATAAAAATTAAATTGAGGGATACTTTCCAGTACTTGATAGGTTACCGAAAACAATAATTTCTCCTGAGTTATTTTCCAAAGTTTTTAAATTGAATAGTTCATTAATGAGTATAAGTAAAGTGAGTTAAATGTTTTAAACATAGTATTTATTTTCCTATGTTGATAAGTTGTAAGTTGTGAATCTAGTTTTAGCTTCTTGTCAAATTGAATATCCAATTCAAACTTAGTTCCTTCCAAGTAAACCAATCTCACTATTCAAATATTTGACTGAATATTTCATTATTAGTATATGCCTCATCCATTCTGCAAACTTTCAAAAAGACTATTTGCCCCTTTGAACTTAAAGTAATAAGTCATATTTCAAAATATAGTGTGTGTATATCTGTTGTTTTTATTTATAAACTACCAGTAGTAAACTGTTATTACATTATTGAAATGCGCGATGGAAATATTAATTCGCAAAGAACAAACCCACGAAACCATCACCTACATTTCTTACTTCTGGGAAAATAAAAGGTTCGTATGGAAATAAACTTCATAGCAGACACTTAACCCTAAACATATTGTTCTGAAATGTGAAATTTAGCTTTTTTTGCAAATCGCTCTCTTAGTCCAGGGTAGATAATTTTTGAAACAAAAAAAAATAATAGTAGGATGAAACACATTGGAAAAGGAAGAGAATATAACAAAAAAGAAAGGAAAAATAAATTACGGCCGATCTGAGGTCGGGAAAAGGAAGGGGGGGTAAAAAGGGGGTTTTTTAGAATAAAAAACGGTTTATCTCGATTTCTGGCAAACTACAAGTCCTATGGAAAAAATTTAAATAGTAAAGTTGTAGGTAATAAAAAGATCTACAACTTTTGTATTCACACTTTTTTCACATAACCTTAAAATTTATGTGAAAAACTCAAATAATAAATTTTTTGGTTTTTTATTTTTATCTTTTACAAAAAAATTTCTTTTTTCACGAAATTAGGTGAAAACTTACCTTTTGATGTCCCAAATACACCTTAATTTTTTTTATTAAAAATATTTATTTTTTCTCCTTATTTTGACATGATATCGAAAAAGCACCCTAATTTTCATTCGAAAAATCTCACGTCAAAATATCTGCTTTTTTAAAAAAGTTGGTGGGCTTTTTGTTCGTTGAAATCTCTACTTTCGGATGGTGTAAAAAAATATATACATCACTATGGTAAATGTTCTCAGAAAATGCAAAGACACGAAAAAAACCCGAATCCGAATTTTTTTAAAAATCAGTATGTACAATTTTGAGCTAGGGTAAACGCACCAGTACCAGGGCAGTTAAGGAAAAATTTTGCATTCAATTTAATATAACTCCTTGGAAAAACAATCAAATGTCCGGCTACTACCACCTAATTAAATACCTAAAATTATCCTTAATAACATGTATGTTTTTAAACATTATTTTAATGAACATTAAGCCACTAAATTTTACAATTTATGAATTTACTCCCATTGCACCCAGTAGCCGTTCACTTTACCCCAATATCTGACCAATGCATGCACCATTATCCGTCCAGATAAAAAAACACATTTTACGACTTTAAAAATTCTATTTTTCCTCAAAAAAATCTTAAATAACGATTAAAAAGTGAAACAAAACACCTTTTTTAATGAACTATGTTTAATTAAAAGGGTTTTTCAAAACGAAATTTTTGAATATTTGAAACGAATATATTACTATATGAATAGTTTTAGGTCTCTTTGATGGCATTTCTTCATCGGCAAACCTTCCCGATTTTAGTGGATCTTTGAAATCTTCAAGACCATCACAGTTAGGGATGTTACGTATTAGTTAAAGTGTGGAACCGGTTCCACAGTTCCAGTTCCAAGGTGGGATTAGGTTCCCTTAACAGTTCCAGTTCCAAACGGTTCCAACTTTAAAACCGTTCATATATAAAACGCAAGGGTCCCAAAGACAAAAAGGAGCAATAAAGTCAAAAAATTCAAAAATTGACCAGTGGTCAAATGGGGTTGAGGAAAGGTCAGGGACGCCTAAAACAACCACGAGACAAAAAGAAAAGGTCAGAAACGTTACATATAGCGAGAAAAAATGGATTGACGACTGGTCAAGAGATCTTGACCAGTGGTCAACACCAATATGTTACCCGTCTCAAGGCGTTTGGTTTGATACCCCACATGACCTACTTCATTGCCAAAGTAAAGAAGTTACAAAAAGTTGACCGGACTGACCAATGGTCAACCATAACCAAAGACACATGTTATAACGATAGGGATTACAAAATATCAATTAGCAACTCCTAAATTTATTTTATAATGAATTTTAGTCATCTTGGACAGTGGTCAAATGAGGTTGACCAAAGGCCAGGACCCCCAAAACAATCAAGAGACAAAAAGAGAAAGTCAGAAAAGTTACATATAGTGAGAAAAAGTGGAATGACCACTGGTCAAGAGATATTGACCAGTGGTCAACACCAAAATGTTACCCGCCTCAAGGCGTTTGGTTTGAGCCCCCATATGACCTACTTCAGTGCCAAAGCACAGAAGTTGCAAAATGAGGATCGGACTGACCAATGGTCAGTCGGAACCAAAGACACACGTTATATCAATAAGGATTACAAAAGATAAATTGGCAACTCCAACATTTAGTTTAAAGTGAATTTTAGTCATCTTGACCAGTGGTCAAGCTACAGGAAACTTAAAATGAATTTCCAGATTTAATTCTCATTCTCACAGACAGACAGTTATACCCTTCCCAACGAAGCCCAAACAGAAACAAACGCTTATACGTTCCGGTTCCAGGTTTATTAGTATTATTATCTTACCAGTTCCAAAGAGTTCCCAAGTTCTAAACCTAGTTATAAGTTCCAAAATAGCTCCAATGTTCTTACCAGTTATAAGTTCCAAAAGAAGTTCTAATCAAGTTCCGGTTCCATTCCAGTTACGCGAATTCCTCCCAGCATAACTAATCCACTCGAAACAAGTTCCACGAGAACGTATTAGTTTCCGTAAAGAGTTCTGTCACTGGAACTTATTTCTCTCAGAACCGTTAGCGATCGCTAACAGTTCCAGGCCGACCCGGCCCATTCCGACAGCAAATCCATAGGAATTTCGGGCGGCAGTAATGAAAGCTCATAATCCGTGGAACTCAGGGTGTTCACGAAGCCGGCCCCGTTCCAACGGAAAATCCATAACAATTTCGGGCGGCAGGGATAAAAGCTATCAACTGCTTTGGAGCTTTCTGGTTGGTCCAGGCGGCTG
Organism: Tetragnatha versicolor; assembly: GCA_024610705.1. Taxonomy (NCBI): domain Eukaryota; kingdom Metazoa; phylum Arthropoda; class Arachnida; order Araneae; family Tetragnathidae; genus Tetragnatha; species Tetragnatha versicolor. Next base: position 29,970,613 of record JANDEH010000002.1, on the reverse strand, counting down.
TCAGTCATTCGTTTTTTCTTCAGCTGCTTCTCGCCCATATTCTCGCCGAAGGCCGAAGGAGGCAGATGTCTTTCTTTTTTATTTACTTTCCCTCGTTGCGTTTTTTCAGTGAGATAAGAGCATATTTGTTTTGAAAAGGGATTGATTAATTATAGATTCAGTTTTGGGCAGATGTGCTCTATGGTGCGAATAGATTGTTGCGTTTTTGCCTCGCTGCGTTTTTTTGCTATAGAATATATCTGCGGTAGCGGTTTGCGGGCATTGCTTATCTTTTCGTTTGGAAATCGCCTCTTTATTTGAGGCGTTCTCGTTCAATGTTGGATAGGATTGCAGAGAAATTTGGATTTGTTATTGATTTTTATCGGTTCCAGGGTGGAACCGTTAAGCGGTTCTTCGTGGAACCGGTTCTGACGGTTCCATGCTGGGATTAGGTTCCATGGAACTGTTCCAGTGGAACCGTAACATCCCTAATCACAGTCTTCGTTTACAATAATATTTTTATTCTGTATTGGTTCTTCATCCACAGTTTCATCTTCCTCGTAGGTTTTTTCTTCCACATTGGAGCATTCAGTACCATGACAATTGGAGCATAAATGTGTACCTTTTAAGCCATGTTTTCGGCAGCCACATTTTAAATTGTTGCATCCAGTTTCGCAGCTGCAGCAAATGGTTTTGAGCAATATTTCTGGAATTGACTCATTTTCTGTAAATTTGGGCATAATTCCACGGTGATGTTGCTTCCAGCCCCAATCTGTTGCTGTCAGTTCTTTACCCAGCCAAGTTTGAAGCTGATATGCCCTGTAACAATGTTGTACTGCTGCTCCTTCTGTGGGTGGGAGATTTGCCAATATGAAATATGATTTAATTTTTGCCAATTGATATTTTCGAAATCTTAAATGATTAAGCGTTATATTATCATTTTTACATTTATAAATAGATTGGATTAATTGTAATCCATTTTTTTCGACATCTTCTTTGTTTGCATCTTTTTTTATTAAAAACACTGGCCAAATTTGACAAATTTTTTTCGTCTAATAAGGAATTTACGATACTTTTCTTTCCTTTTCCGGCAAATCCAGATGTTGTATCGCAACCAGAAAAACAATGCAGAAATGCAACGATATCTTTGAAGGATTCATATTTGAAACTATTAGATGTGAAAAATGTATCTTTTACATTTCCAGAACCTGGCTTGAGAAAATAAATGTCCTGATTATGAATTTAATTGATTCAAAAGAACCAAAAGATCAATATCTTGACCCACAACAATGACAGTTTTGAAAAACCCCTTAAATTAAACATAGTTCATTAAAAAAGGTGTTTTGTTTCACTTTTAAATCGTTATTTAAGATTTTTTGAGGAAAAATAGAATTTTTAAAGTCGTAAAATGTGTTTTTTTATCTGGACGGATAATGGTGCATGCATTGGTCAGATATTGGGGTAAAGTGAACGGCTACTGTTGCAATGGGAGTAAATTCATAAATTGTAAAATTTAGTGGCTTAATGTTCATTAAAATAATTTTTAAAAACATACATGTTATTTAGGATAATTTTAGGTATTTAATTAGGTTGTAGTAGCCGGACACTTGATTGTTTTAACTGCCCTGTTACTGGTGCGTTTACCCTAGCTCAAAATTTTACATACTGATTTTTAAAAAAATTCGGATTCGGGTGTTTTTCGTGTCTTTGCATTTTGTGAGAACATTTACCATAGTGATGTATATATTTTTTTACACCATCAAAAAGTAGAGATTTCAACGAACAAAAAACCCACCAACTTTTTTAAAAAAGCAGATATTTTGACGTGAGATTTTTCGAATGAAAATTAGGGTGCTTTTTCGATATCAAGCCAAAATAAGGAGAAAAAATAAATATTTTAAATAAAAAAAATTAAGGTGTATTTGGGACATCAAAAGGTAAGTTTTCACCTAATTTCGTGAAAAAAGAAATTTTTTTGTAAAAGATAAAAATAAAAAACCAAAAAATTTATTATTTGAGTTTTTCACATAAATTTTAAGGTTATGTGAAAAAAGTGTGAATACAAAAGTTGTAGATATTTTTATTACCTACAACTTTGCTGTTTAAATTTTTTCCATAGGACTTGTAGTTTTGCCGGAAATCGAGATAAACCGTTTTTTATTCTAAAAAACCCCCTTTTTACCCCCCCTTCCTTTTCCCGACCTCAGATCGGCCGTAATTTATTTTTCCTTTCTTTTTTGTTATATTCTCTTCCTTTTCCAATGTGTTTCATCCTACTATTATTATTTTTTCTTTTTTTACCATTTTCAAAGGCTTCTGCACTGGTCTATCTATGCAAAAAATGTAAATAGTTAGTTTTTTTAATCTGGTAACTATTCTCAACATGACAAAAATTAGATTTTTTTCTAATAAAGCAATTCCCATCAACAACTAAAAAAATCCACAATGTCCAATCCGGAAATCAAACTACATTGGAATTTATTCAGTTTAAGAGAAGTGATTTCGGTCGTTATATTACCAGTTGCGGCTCGTGGATAGTTCAAATGAGTTTTCCAATCAAATTTTCAAATTACAAATTTTAAAAAATCTCACAAATAGAACATAAGCAGTGGTGGAATCTCATCCCGAATAGGGTACAAGTTGGAATAAATTTTCATTTGTTTTTAATTTATTTTGTTATTGAATTATTTCGACTTATTTCATTTTCCTTGGGGGTACATGTGCTCCGATCGACAAGCCGCCACTGCACAATAAACACATAATTCCCCCGAAATATTACTCAGCCGGGCAATATTAAATCACAACAACAACAACCCCTACACATTCAAAAACCCTCATCATCGTAATGACATCCTTTCCCAGAAGTTTGGGAGCCTTGCCTTAATGAAAACCCCCAAAACCCAACAATCTCTTTCTTCGGACTGCTAATAGGCGCACGGCTCCTTGCAAAGAAGGCGGCTGTAAAGACCAATTACGGTCGGGGAACCGTGCGCTCCGCTTTTGTCCGAACCTTTTCATTACGAACGGTTATTATCAGCGGAGACATCTTCCTTTTCTGGAGAGGGCCGTCGTATTTTGCGGTGATCTTCTCGGAGAAGAAAGAATGGAGAAGAGGAAAGAAGTTACTTCTATGAGAGGATCTTCCGACTCGTGTATCATTTCTTGATGAGAAAGTAAAAAGAGGCAGTTCTCTTTAAGTCACCGGTATAATTAAATTAAGGGGGCAGTGTTTACAAAAGTCTTGGTAATTTTAATTTAGTAAAAAAACTATCCATTGTTTTTTGAATTGCATGGGTAATAGCTTAACTTGATTGCATTTTTTAATTTAAGAAACATTCCTAAATATCGTAAAATTCAATTACGCGCGAACCATAACCTTTTTCTTCTTGTAGCCGAGTTCTTCATTATAAACGGGTTTTGAAAACCTTTTTGATACAGGTTATTTTTCCCACCATTGAATTTTTTTCTGCTTACTTAAATCGAGTTTTCCTTAAGGCTCATTCTCATATTGTTTCACTGTTCATCTTGAGTGATTCACTTCTGTGAATCACTGATTTTCATAAAAAAATAAAAGCGTAAAGAGTGAAATGCTAAGTTACAATTTTCACTTTGGATGATTCCTCATCATTCATTCATTTCAAAAGGGATATCAAAAAGAAAAGTATAGATGAGTCCTTACATTCCTTAACTTACTGCAAGTGAGTTTAACCGTATTTTATCGGGTGTAAAGTGTAGGAAATAACAATATTTTAAAGTCTCATTCAAACTTATAACTTTTGATATTCACATTAGAGGAATCATCTAAACTAAAATGTGTGAATTGGTGTTTTAATCTTCACTTCATCACTTTTCTATACTAACTACTGATTTGCAGGAGTGAATCACTCAGGATGAAAAGTAAAAGTGAAGCATTGTGAATGAGCCTTTACGCATCTAGCGCATTATTATTCACATTTCCAACACCAATTGTGCTTTATGGAACAAAACAAAATTTCTTTTCAAGTTAATCATCACAAATTTACCTGACTTTATGTACTCTCTAAAAAGAGTTCCTAAACACAAAATAGACTTAACGGGTTAAGTTAAACCATTCAACTCAGGACTTGCTCTAATGCTCAAAACCCTACTACTTACTAGTTTAAACCCATTCGTCCTGGTCTTATCTCCGACACTGTCCGTTTGAAAAAGATCATTAACAAGCTGTACTGAGCTACCCTTCTAATGCCTGGGGATTAGACACACTCCTCTGATTAGTATCCTGCGTCTTACCTAAATTTACATGTTAATTAAACCGCTGTTTGCCCCGTGGCTTATTTGGGTGATGTTTGTACGACAAACTAATCCTTAACACTGCTTCTGAATCCAGATATAGCATTAGAGGCAGAACACACAATTGGTAAACTGTATATGATTAATGTTAGTGGGTCTAATTTATTTATAGTTAATTAAACTGGGGTTGTTGTAGTGAAGATTGATTAGTACTGAGAATGGAGCTGTGAGTGATCTGGGTTGACTTGAATAGAAATAGTTAATAGTGGTAAGTGACCTGGTTTGGCTTGAATAGAAATAGTTAAGAGTTTTTTTCGAACCTATGTGATATATGTGATACGATTCAGCAAAACATAAGATATGTTAACGGTTTCGCATTGCTCCTAATTGGCGATTGGGTTATGAAGAGACATAACATGCATTTGATTATTTACTTGGTTTCTTTTTATAATTTAACTTAAGATACATCCATTATTATACAGGGTGATCCTTAATTCATGGTACAAACTTCTAGGGGTGTTAGAGTACACCTAGACGAACAAGAATTGGTATAGGAAGGGGGGTCGCAGTTACACCGTTAAAGAGCTAGGTCCTAATGTAGTGCGAGAGCGTTACAAAAGGACGTTTTGCCAAGGCCCGTTTAACGAAAAAAAAACATAATGAAACGAAAAAATTTATTGCATGAGGTACAACAGTATCCGTATTTCTTACATCATAAATTTGATAGAAATTGGACCACTTTCTAAACCGTGGGGTGAGTTTTAAAACGTGCTCTTAGTCAAACAATGGAGTTCCATTAATGGTATTTAGAAAAATGAGGATCGGGGAAGGAATTTTCAATGATCAAACAGTTTCAATGATCCATGTTACGATCATTGAAAATTCCTTCCCCGATCATCATTTTTCTAAATACCATTAAGGAATGTGATTCTTTGACTAAAAGATTAATATTGCACTTTTGAAACTAACTCCGCGGTTTAGAAAGTGGTTCAATTTCTATCAAATTTATGATGTAAGTAGTACGGATACTGCTGTACCTCATGCAATAAATTTTTTCATTTCATTATGTTTTTTTTTGTTAAAAGGCCTTGGCAAAACGTCCTTTTGTAACGCTCTCGCACTACATTAGGACCTAGCTCTTTAATGGTGTAACTGCGACCTCCCTTCCTATACCAATTCTTGTTCGTCTTGGTGTACTCTAACACCCCTAGAAGTTTGTACTAGGGATGTTACGTATTAGTTAAAGTGTGGAACCGGTTCCACAGTTCCAGTTCCAAGGTGGGATTAGGTTCCCTTAACAGTTCCAGTTCCAAACGGTTCCAACTTTAAAACCGTTCATATATAAAACGCAAGGGTCCCAAAGACAAAAAGGAGCAATAAAGTCAAAAAATTCAAAAATTGACCAGTGGTCAAATGGGGTTGAGGAAAGGTCAGGGACGCCTAAAACAACCACGAGACAAAAAGAAAAGGTCAGAAACGTTACATATAGCGAGAAAAAATGGATTGACGACTGGTCAAGAGATCTTGACCAGTGGTCAACACCAATATGTTACCCGTCTCAAGGCGTTTGGTTTGATACCCCACATGACCTACTTCATTGCCAAAGTAAAGAAGTTACAAAAAGTTGACCGGACTGACCAATGGTCAACCATAACCAAAGACACATGTTATAACGATAGGGATTACAAAATATCAATTAGCAACTCCTAAATTTATTTTATAATGAATTTTAGTCATCTTGGACAGTGGTCAAATGAGGTTGACCAAAGGCCAGGACCCCCAAAACAATCAAGAGACAAAAAGAGAAAGTCAGAAAAGTTACATATAGTGAGAAAAAGTGGAATGACCACTGGTCAAGAGATATTGACCAGTGGTCAACACCAAAATGTTACCCGCCTCAAGGCGTTTGGTTTGAGCCCCCATATGACCTACTTCAGTGCCAAAGCACAGAAGTTGCAAAATGAGGATCGGACTGACCAATGGTCAGTCGGAACCAAAGACACACGTTATATCAATAAGGATTACAAAAGATAAATTGGCAACTCCAACATTTAGTTTAAAGTGAATTTTAGTCATCTTGACCAGTGGTCAAGCTACAGGAAACTTAAAATGAATTTCCAGATTTAATTCTCATTCTCACAGACAGACAGTTATACCCTTCCCAACGAAGCCCAAACAGAAACAAACGCTTATACGTTCCGGTTCCAGGTTTATTAGTATTATTATCTTACCAGTTCCAAAGAGTTCCCAAGTTCTAAACCTAGTTATAAGTTCCAAAATAGCTCCAATGTTCTTACCAGTTATAAGTTCCAAAAGAAGTTCTAATCAAGTTCCGGTTCCATTCCAGTTACGCGAATTCCTCCCAGCATAACTAATCCACTCGAAACAAGTTCCACGAGAACGTATTAGTTTCCGTAAAGAGTTCTGTCACTGGAACTTATTTCTCTCAGAACCGTTAGCGATCGCTAACAGTTCCAGGCCGACCCGGCCCATTCCGACAGCAAATCCATAGGAATTTCGGGCGGCAGTAATGAAAGCTCATAATCCGTGGAACTCAGGGTGTTCACGAAGCCGGCCCCGTTCCAACGGAAAATCCATAACAATTTCGGGCGGCAGGGATAAAAGCTATCAACTGCTTTGGAGCTTTCTGGTTGGTCCAGGCGGCTGTCAGTCATTCGTTTTTTCTTCAGCTGCTTCTCGCCCATATTCTCGCCGAAGGCCGAAGGAGGCAGATGTCTTTCTTTTTTATTTACTTTCCCTCGTTGCGTTTTTTCAGTGAGATAAGAGCATATTTGTTTTGAAAAGGGATTGATTAATTATAGATTCAGTTTTGGGCAGATGTGCTCTATGGTGCGAATAGATTGTTGCGTTTTTGCCTCGCTGCGTTTTTTTGCTATAGAATATATCTGCGGTAGCGGTTTGCGGGCATTGCTTATCTTTTCGTTTGGAAATCGCCTCTTTATTTGAGGCGTTCTCGTTCAATGTTGGATAGGATTGCAGAGAAATTTGGATTTGTTATTGATTTTTATCGGTTCCAGGGTGGAACCGTTAAGCGGTTCTTCGTGGAACCGGTTCTGACGGTTCCATGCTGGGATTAGGTTCCATGGAACTGTTCCAGTGGAACCGTAACATCCCTAGTTTGTACCATGAATTAAGGACCACCCTGTATACTATACTTAGTACACTATTTATTCAAGCATTATTTTAAGATCATAAGTGAAACATAGTTTCTCTGAAAGTTTTCTGGTTTCTATTTGATGTGCTTATCATTTATCATCGGTGATAATTTTACTATCCGGTCATTGGTAGCTACGTCTTATCAATTGGAATAACTATCTTTTTATGGTAAGTTAGATCCCTTTTCAAATGATAGAGTTGGTAATATCCATAGTAAAGTAGCATTACTTTGCCCTTTAGTACTATGTATTTTCTTTTAACTCTCTGTTAAGCATCATTTTTCTTGTGTCTTCATCTGCTTTACACCTTCAAATTTGCTATTAGAATTAAAAACATATATTGAAATATGAATTGTCTACATAATGCTTGCAAACTTCCTATTAGATTAGACAGAATCCCATTGTATCTCCAAGTATTATCTTCCTAATAACTCAAATTATACTCGCATACTATCTACCTCATTTAGCGAAAAATCATATCCATGCAGATACTCATCTTCTATACTACGATCATATTTCACCTCACGTCGACTTGGCTGATTCTTGGAGAACTCTCCCATCGAAGGAATTTTGCGCGAAGAATAATAGTTAGATCAGAATTTGAAATTTATAGCGCACACAGGGGCCATCGATTTTGCCATTAGCTCGCCAAGTAGGCGTGACCAGGGGTAAATGGATTCTGCCACTCGTCGTTAACATTCATTTTTGGCTAAGTTTTGAAGCAGCACACGGATGAATGGAGAGAGAAATAGTTTTGAAAAATGTTGGCCGCGAGTGCGTTATCTGGCCGTGCATCCCGCCGCGCCAAAAGTCGTATTTTTGCTGAGGGAGGTTGGGGATTTTTCAAGATTAGGGTCTTTTGAGGGAGAGTGTGGTGTTGCATGCTGAGTTAGGTGGAGGGTAATGAGAGTTTAAGGTTGTGAAGTAAATTGTGGTGAAGTCTAGTAGGTTTTAAGAGTGCTGTAGGGGATATTAGTGAAGAAATCGGGTTATGCTTTATAACAATCCTTTTCATTGTCTGTGAAATATAAATCCATCAAATTTATCAAATGATTCTATTCGATTAAGTGCGCTTTATAGGAATGAGTGCATGTCCGTCTAATATTTTTTTTTCATACCCCCAGCATTAATAATAATAATAATTAATAATAATAATAATTTTTATTAACATAATTAAAGAAAAAATAAACAATAATACAGAAAAACAATGTTATACGCCAAGGGGAAATAAAAAATCCCGTTCAGGCGTAATAGAAATTAAATACATTACTGAATAACGAAAATAAAGAAAAAAGGAAAAATACATTAAAACTATAAAATGAACACAAGAAAACCACGACAAAATCACACACAATATAAATGGCAAAAGGCTGAATAATATTTAAAATGAAAAACTTGCTTCAAAGTGAGAAATACAGATCCAAGTCGTCGATGTTAATTATAAATTCAAAAAGATTTCTTTTGAAAACAGAATAATTATTTGTTTGAATTAAATTTGTAGGTAAACTATTGTACAATTTAGGTGCAAGATAAAAGAAGTGTGTTTACGAAATATGTCCTTTGAAAATATTGGAATTTCAAAAATTTCTGATGATCTAGTATTGTATTGCCTGGTTCTAAATTTACAAAGATATTTATTACGAAAAATATAAAGTAGAATGCGATAAAAAGCATTATGCCGTAATGGTAATAACTTAAGAGACCTAAAATTATGGGGGCTAGATTGGTGATTCAGAAGTTTGAAGCATTTATTATGTATAGAAATTAACGGTTGAAGATTGGATCTATATTCCCCACCCCAAATGATAGCTGCATAATTAAATAACGAATAAAACCAAGCAAAATATAATGATTTTAGAAAATTCAAACCAACTTTATTTTTAAAGTGGAAAAGTTTATATAGAACAAAACGTATTTTTTTCCCTAGCTCATTTATATGCGTTTTCCATTTAAGAGTTGAATCGATAAATAAACCTAAATATTTTATACTATTAACTGATAGAAGGATGTGACAGTGACAATTATTGGAGTTTCTATTGCAAGATAAAGAATGATATTTGATGTTTAAGTTTAAATCACTTTGTCTTAGGCTAAAATGAATATATTTAGTTTTGTTTAAATTTAGAGACAAATAATTTGCACTAAACCAAGTTTCTATTTCAAACAAATCAGTTTCAATCTGGTTTAGAAGTTCAAAATCATCTGAGCACGAATAAAGTAAAACTGTGTCATCGGCATAGGTTATTATTTTACCATATAAGTTTAAATTACAAAAGTCATTTATATAAATAAGGAAAAATAAAGGCCCCAAGATAGACCCCTGAGGCACTCCACGATTAGTAAGAATATAATTACTTAAACTATTATCAACTTTTACCCTTTGAGTTCTATTTGACAAGTATGAAGTAAACCATTGAAGTGAGTCACCTCGAAAACCTGCCTTATCTAATTTGTCAATTAGTATTGAGTGATTAACATTATCAAAGGCTTTTTTATATCAAGAAAAATTGCTATTGTAAGTTTACTGTTATCTATACTTTTGTAAATAAATTTCGAAAATTCCAGCAAAGCCATATCAGTTGAACGTCCATCTATAAAGCCATATTGATTTCCTGCGAAGAAGTTTGTATAATTTAGAAATTTGAAAATACGTTTAGATATAATTTTTTCAATGACTTTTGAGAATGAGGGTAAAATAGAAATAGGGCGGTAATTAGAAAGGTGATTTTTACAACCAGATTTAAAGATCGGAGTAACAGTAGCACGCTTTAATGAGCCAGGGAATTCACAAGATGAGAAAGATGAATTTATAAAATTGGTTAAGAAATCCATGTTGTTCAAGGCAATAAGGAAGTTGCATGTGTCAGATTTTCAAAAACAAACAAGTGTTCCGATGGTTTTTTGTATGGTAAAATGAAATATCTAGTCAGTTTTTCAAAAAAATGTACAGGTAATTAAATATTTTAATTTAAAAGTCGAGAAAAAAACACGTGACTGAAGACGTTTATTGTTTAAACTATAAGATGACGTCAACAATACTACCATCAACTCCATTGCTTTACAACAATGTTTAGTATAAGATGACGTCACATCCAAACTCTTGGCGTTTTCGCGAGCTTTTAAAAAGGGGATTTTTGTTAATTTTTTTGGCAATCAAAAAATTTCTCGATTGGCCTCAAATTTTGAGTGGTTGCTTATTTTTGCAAGAGGAATCGATTAAAAAAATTAAAAAAAATCATGCAACTTCCTCATTATCTTCAGATACCTTACGCAAATTCCATCAAAATCAAATGAATTAACTTTAGAAAAAGAATTTAAAGAATCTAAAACATCAAGATCGGTGACTTCATATAGTACAAAAGAAGAAACACAAGGAGTAATATATCGTTGATAAGTTATTATATCAGAATTGGAAGAGTTTTGATTTGTATTGCTAAATATCGTATTGAATTCAGAAGCCAAATCCGAACTATTCAAGATATCAGGAGTACGAGTTTTAACATTATTGTTGACTATTCGATTGACAAAATCCCATTTTTGTTTGCTAGTTGAACAGGCTTCAAATTTGTTTTTATAAAATTGAGTTTTTGTATGCTTAATAACACTAGTTGACAGTGGTTTCCTAAAAAGAACCAAATTACTATTTTTGTTACTAATTCATATAGTTATTAAGATATCTACAAGTAAAAAAGTTCCATCACGTCCCATTATTGTGTAACAAAAATTTTCGATTTTCTGCTTTTTTTATTAATTTTTGCATTATAAGCGTCATTTTTGTCTAATAGTAACCCTGCAATCCCATCCAATTAATTTATTTATAGCATCCCAGTATGTAGACATTCTTTTAAAATGTTGCTCTGTTTTTGTACTGCAGTTCATTTTGAAAATTGACGAGTTTTCAGTTTAGATTTTGCAAATTTATGCACAATACGTTTTTCTAAATTTGGGTACGGTTTAAATTACAATTCAACGATAATATTTAACAGAAAAGGTGGGAAAACGTTTTTACCCACTGATTTGGGTCCAAATAGGTGACTAAAAGGAAATATGGGCTCCTCATGTGTGTTGCAGAAGTTAGAATGTGGATCTTTTTAAGCGCGTGAGAGTCAATAGTAGTTCTTGCAAATTACTATCCCTATAGTATGGGGAAGACATTCAAATTATCTTGGTTGTATCAATGACAAATTCAGAAAAAACATTTCAAAAAGTATTTAAAAGGACTTTTTTCGCCCCTTTAGTGAAGGAAAACTCAAAGTCAGTATGAACCTCTGATTAAAAACGAATTCACGACATGGAAAATTTAATAAAAACACATTATCAACTAGGAAATGGTTTTTAGGAGAGTGGTAAGATGATTTTTAGAAAATAGGTCCGATAAAAATGTTTTATTCCCAATATAAGGTTCTCTTTAGTCTTACCAAGCCATAGAGTGTTGAGCATCACTCAAAATTCTTATTTTACATCCACGTTTGAACTTATTTCCGGAAAATCTCACTGTATTCAATCATAAACAAGGTTTAAGATTCCCTTAGGACCTTAGCTCTATACATAGGTCACTGAGAAATATCAATTTTCGGTTACAGCTCTAGGTTCATTGAAAGAGGAGATTTAACGCTACTTAAGAAACAAAAAGGGATGAAATCGCATCGTATTTGATGAATGTTTATTGATTTTTAGTTTTATATTGTCTGAAACATGTATATAATTTTAATTATGATAGTATTTTATGCTAAAATAATGAGATTGATTGTTAAAAATGAGTGTTTTCAACGCTTTTGTTTGTTTCTTACAGTACTGGTGCCATATTTGTAACAAAAAAACTGTACGTGCTGCAGCTTTTTCACGACTATTTCTGAATTCTACACCCTGAAATTAGTAGGAAATACCTAATCTCATTTTTGTTAGGGAAAAAAAGTTTAATTTTGTCGACTAGTGTAATTCGTTTTAATTCTGAAACAGTTGTTTTATAAGCAGTCTTAAACACAATATCAAACGGATATTTTTTAAATTTTCTAAAAAGTTTTTCTTTTCTTCTAATTAAAGCCAAAATTTCATTAGTCATCCAACTACTTTTAAAAGGATTACGTGCATGACTACGGTACTTACAATTATTTCTAATGTTATTGATTTCAAAGACAAATTTTTGATATTGCTGATCAAGACTAGAATTAACATTAAAATTAAATACATATGAAGATAAATACCTAATTATAAAACAAAGAATAATTCAAAAATACAAAAGATTCGGACTTATTAAAATGTTTAGAAGCTACCAGGTTTTTCAATTTACAGACTGTAGGGAAATGGTCTGTTAGATCAGATATGAAAATACCAGTTTGTAATTCAAGCATGTAGATGAATATGAACCAGATCTGGTGGGTTTATTAATGTAGCTGTGAAAACCAAATTGGGATAAAATATTTAAATATTCTGCAACGTTATAATCATTATTTAAAATATTTATATTAATATCACCCATTAGGATGATATTAGGTCGATTTAGAGCAATCAAGGTGTTTTTAAGTTCAACATTAAAGAAATCAATTGTGAAATCATGATTACGATATATAGCCAATAGAGTGATGTTAAGACACTTACAATATAATAAAATTTTTCAGCTGATGTAAAAGTTATATCTTGATTGGAAAAGTTTAAATTACTTTTAGTATATAGGGGAGAACGGGGCACATTCGCACAAAAAGTGCATTTCGGGATATTTCTCTGGATCTAGAAGAGATATTGAAACAAACTTGGATTCAAATGAAAGTTTAGACCTTTACTGATATTTTAGAATGATTATTGGTCGCATTCATCCAGAATTTCTTACCTATATCATCAATCGAAAAAACGGGAAATTTCGTGCGAATGTGCCCCATGGGTGGGGCAGTTTCGCACACGCGTGGGGCACATTCTTACACGTGCAAAAAAATGATACAATAATTATTTTCACAAACTAAAAAGTTTATTGCACTTTAAAGTAAGGATAATTAAACGAAATATTTGGCACTTTTACATATTTTTCCTCTAAATTGAAGATTTCTTTACAAAAAGAAAACAGTTTCAGAAAATATTGAACATCTAATTTTTTGATGAGGAAAACAATTGTAGTAATGAAGAGTATATTGCATATTGACATACTTCACATAATATAATTAGTTAGAAAATGTTCAACCAATATTTTAACTGTCAGGTTTTTTCCAAAGGAAAGTGAACCAACAGCTCGCTTATTAACACCTGAAACTGACGGTTGGGGAACTTTTAATACGATATTATATTTTTGTATGAATGTTGAATCATTACTTACTGAGAAAATAAAAGTTTCGTCATTAATTTTTTAAAGTTTTTCATCATTAATTTTAAATAAGCACCATCCAATTCCAAATTTTCTATTCGACCAACATAACAAAATTTTCTTTTTAGTAGCAAATTCTACTAAAACTAGAATAAAATCCCTTAAGTCCAAGTCAATTGGTATTAAACAATTATCAGGGACATTTATTTCTTCAATGTTTAAATCAGGGTCTAAATTCCTTAAAACTGAAGCTTTCTTTAAGATGTTATTTTCTATTATCACCAAATTTTGAAGCAATTACAATAAAAAACAATTAAACTTCAAGTTATTAAATATACTGCACTTATAAACATATAAATCACTTTCATAATCAAAAATGGGAAAGATGAGGCACATTCGCACTGTCTGAATCTGCCCCATCTTTTGGTGTACGAATGTGCCCCATCTACCAGTTCAAGCTTACCAGGTCCCAACAAGATATTTATAATTAAAGCAGGGAAATAAAACCTTTCTAGAAACTTACTTTACTAGTGCTTCTACTGAATAAAATGCTGAATGTTCACTTGAGAGTTATTTTTGATTGATATTTTACGCCAACAAAATGACAAGAAAATTTACTTTGCTGCTTCCAACGCTTGCAAATTTCTAGTACGTATACAACAAAATGGGTCAGGGCTTTGAAAATTCATGCAGGAGGTGGTAGTCATGCTTCCATCTACTGGTATTTTTTTCAGATTTTTAAATTAATAATTACTAGGGGAAATGCCGTCTGTCCGAATGTGCCCCATGTGCGAAATAGCCCCACTCTCCCCTACAGCTATTCCACCAGAACGGTTATCATCTCTGCAGCAGTAAAAAGAATCAAAACCATCAAATGCGTAGAAAGTTGTCTCATTTTCAAAAATCCAAATTTCAGACAGTATAATAATTGAAATATAACTTAAAGAGTCAGAAATTATTGAGAAAAGATTGTCATAGTTGGCGCGCAAGCTTCGAATGTTTACATGCAATATATTTATATCAGAATTACTTGAAAATTGAAAAAAATTGACGAAATCCTCAAAATCATCTAAATTCCGACAGTCAGGTTCGGGAACATTAATTTCACTGAGTGGAGATGGAATTTAAGTCTTCAATGCATTTCAAACGAAAAATCTTTGAGGATTCGTCCTTGCGTAAAAATATCTTGCCGTCACGGGACCAACAATATTTATAATGATTTTCTCATTTAAATGTTCTTGCTTGAAAGAACAGCTGCTTTAATTCCGGTGCAAGATGTTCATTGAAATATATCGGAACTTCAAGAAATCTAGGGTTGACGGACTGAGCAGAGAGATTTAAGTTTCGTACTTTTTTTAGAAAATCATCACGCACAGCTTTTGACTTTAGTTGGCAGATGATGGGCTTTGGCTTTTCCTTGTTATACGTAGGAACTCGATGGATCGCAACAATATCTTGAACAAGGTCGATGTTTGCAATTTCTTGAATTTTCGTCATGACTTGAATTAGGTCTTCGTTGTCTGTCTCCGGGAGATTGGAGATTTCGAAGTTTGACCTGCCGGTGTATTGCTTCAGATCAACAATTTCCAGTTTTAGCTCGTTAATATTTTTCTTCATTTCGGTGTTTTCTAGGGTTATACGTTCCTGATTGATGCGAAGATTTTTGTTTTCGTTCTGAAGATCACCTATTTTAGATTTTAGATCCTGTATGATTTGACTGTTAAATTCTATTGAAGATGTTAATTCTTCAAATTTTGTGTTCATGAAGGTCTTGAGATCATTGTTCTGTTGATTCGGAGGAGGAACTGGAAACATCAATGGCCGCTGCGTCATCAGGTGCTTTTATATTTGATTTTTTCTTCGTTCAGGCATTCAGGACACTTCCAATTAGCTTTTCGATCCTTAGAAAGTTTTTTGAAGGCACTTTCTCGGTATCCTCCACAGGTATAATGAAACTTAGCTTCACACTCTGCACATTGGAGGGCATCCTTCTCATCTGTGACAGACTCAGAACAAGCTTTGCATACCGACGACATCTTATTGTAGAGCAAATTTATTATTTATATATATCTAATATCTTTGGGTCATAAATAGAACTTAGTATTATACAGAACTGTTTTAATTTTACGTATAATAATAAATAAATAGAACTTTTGAAGGAGCAGCAAAAATACGTCAACCACACAAGCAGACAGCCGTTGCCAAAAAAAAACTGTGACTCTAATTAATCTTTTAATTCATAAAAAAGTTATAATATTTTAACAGAAAAATATTGGAAAATACAGTGAAAGGAATTTCTAAAGGAATTATTGGAGATATATTTTTATATTTAATTGTCTTTAGATGTGATTCCCAGATACTGCATAATTTTTTTAAATGCTTCCGTATGGATGATGCAATATGAAAAGGCCTTCAAGATCATATTATTTAAAAAAAATTCTTGTGAATTGCAGTAAATATAATGTTGACAATTAATCTTATACTACAAATAAGATATTTCATTACTAGAATTCTAAAAAGTGAAATGGTAAATTGTTTCATATCACTTTACGTTAGCATGGCCACAATCTTGATTTTTATCTTCGTCTATTTGTGACGAATAAAACTTCGTGACAAAAACCTTGATCTATCTTTAAAAAGAGTTTTTTTTATTTCGTAACCGTTTAATAGAAGATAACAAACTTAATATCAGGTCACAACTTTTCAGTAAATATAGATACTTTTGTTCTCAAAAGATCGCTTAACTGAAAGAATTTCAAAACGTATAAAGTTAACTATTCCCTGTAAAGAATACGAAAAAAACTTCGCAATCGCATACAAACATGCCGACCAAATATTCGAGGCAATAAGGGTCAGATTGAGTTGTGGTTGACCTTTGTTGGCACTGAGCTAGACACAGACTAGAGTAACAACTACCGCTTGGCATTCACACCATTAAATTTAATGAAACAGCGTTAAATAAAATGTTACGCATCAAATCACGTCGTATAAAGTTTTACATGTTTGAGTCTTTTAATTTGCATACCTATGTAAGTGTACAGTAAAAATAGGGAAGAACTATTTTTTAATTCGTTATATTTGACCGAATCTCTCTCTGAAGCTTTAATTTGAATAATTCAAAACTAAGTTAAGCTCGCGAACCATTGTTGAATTGGAACTGCGCACACTCCCTTCCCATGCCAAACCCTTTGAGCTCACAAACTATTTGTCTCGGTTTCTGCTCCTACAGTTGCAGCTGAATTTATTTCCTCTACTACCTAACGAGAAAAGCATTCAAACTGCTCACACACTCTCCCATAACACAATACAAGCCTCCCGTAAAACGCATTAAGCTAATTAGAGCATATTGTATTAGAATGCCATCCATACTGACAAAGACACCTGTTTCAATGAGAGGAGCACAAAAGCGTTCTTTCTCCCTCGCTGTAATTACAAGGGAGTGCAAACAAACTTGTTGCATCTTTGTGCCCCCCCTCATTCTTTACTCTTTGTTGCGTTTTAAGTAAGAGTTGGAAACGGAGTAATGAGAGCAGAAAAATAAATACAACTACTGCCCCGACTTTCTCTTCTGGTTATGTTTTCTCAGCGGGAGATACACGTATTGTGACTGGGGAGTGTTCACAAAGTGAGTTTAAGGTAGGGCGAATTGCTATGAACTGACAGGAACATATGGCGTATGCAGTTCATTCAATCCTTTTTCTTCGGTTTGAATTCCCTTTTATAATATTTCTGATACAGTCGCTTCAAAGAATCCAGAATGTTTAGTGAACTCTTCTTTAATGGTGGACATTTAATATGGTTACGTTCGAGGGCCCCTATTTAATGCTCATTTGAACATTTGTAAGGATACTCTAAAAAACGTTTGGTTAATATTTGGTTGGTAAACGTATTTATCTAAACTCAGCTATTTTTCATGTTATTATAATTCTCCAAATGTACAATAAACCGTTTAAAATGTCTGAGTCAATAGAGTCTTTGGTACAGTAAAAATTAGTGAAACAGAGAGATGAAAGATAAATTTAAAATCAACCGTGAAATTTTGTTTTATTATTTACGAAATTTTAAAATTTTTCGTAAGTAATATTCAAAGAGGAGTACTTTTACAGATAAACTATCATATTAACTATAATATTCTAACTGAATAAGTTTAAGAAAATGAACTATATTTTTCGTGATACTAAAAAGGAAAAACATTCTCATATAAATGAGTTAATGTCGACTAAATATATTTATAGTACGAAACGTTAATTTAATGAATTCTCTTAACAATCTACATACCCTTCAAAATCCTCACAGAAAATTAATCTAACGACCAACAGCATCCGAAATCCCCAACCGGAAAACTCAACAACCCGAAAAATATTATTCGCTGCTTTATCGAAACTGCACCAAAACTTTTAATTAAAACGCCCAATTCCAAACATAAAAGTGAACTGCAACCGAACAACACTTGACAAACCTGCACCCAATTCAACCCCTGAAAACATTCCCTTTGAACTCCGTTTTAGAACCCTTTTTTCCCTATCCGTTCCAAACGATCGTAGAAATAAAGGTTAACTCCAGCCGGTACAGGAATGAAAGAGTTGAAACCTTTCAATCCTAAGCCGCCCGAGATTACCATCGAATCCTATGAATAATTTGAGGCGTCTTGGACTGAAAGGGTTAAACGAAAACTCCTGCTTGTTTGGACGTGAACCATGGCTACCTTTCGATCGCATTAGGGTTGAAGTATAGCTGGCCCAGTTCAAACAATGCCCTCAAAAATTTAGTTGGGTTTAATTCAGAGTTCCAACTACAGAGAGTGATTGGATTTACTTTCTGGCGATGGAGGTAAATTTTTAGATGGAGTTGGCTCGATTATTGCATTGTGTTGAGTTTACTGTGATGGCGATTGCGGAGTCGGAATACTGAAGAGGCTTAAGTTTGTTAAATAATCGAATGAGGGTTTGACAGAGAAATGGAATAAGCGAGTCAGTTGATTCTGTTTCGTTAAGTTATTTAGGGATTCAGTGTGAATTGCGGATATGTTTAAAAGGTGGCAATGAAGGTTATCTGAAACTCTAAGGGATAATAAAATGGATATTTAATTTATTTAATTCACTTATAGGTTCTACTGTGTCATGAATTCCTTTAGGGATTTGTTACTAAAAACTATGTAGACCCTATTAAGGTCTTTTTACTGAGAGTGGGGCAGCTTGGGACACTCGATTTTTCAGACGCAGTATTATAGTTATGAACTCGTGCTTGTAGGTGCTAATAAATTAGATTACAGTGTACTCTTCAACGTGTTTTGGAATATTTGATGCGTCTAGAAAATTATTTATTTCACTTTTATTGTTTTTCGGGGTGCAAAGTTACAATCACCTGTAGTTTCAAAAACATTTTTGAAATAAAATAAATATATTTTGTCATTATAATTATATTCAGAGAAAAGTACAAGAATCTATTAATATTTTAGAAAATTTATTGTTAAACCTAAAAGAGTAATTTAGTTTAATATCCAAAGCCTCAAAGTGGGGCACCTTGAGACATGTTAAAAGATACCCGAAACCTTTCATGAGTAACAAAATAAGTTTTTATTAAAAGAAATAAATAATTTAAGAAAGAAGAATATTGTAAGTGGGACACCTTGGGACATTAAAAGAGGTTTTTTAAATTTGTAGTTATGAATTCTTTAAAAGAGATATTTGGGTGAAAATTGTCGTATTGACTCGTAAAGGACCAAATTTAGTATATTAGCTGTGTTTTAATAAATACCATTGTATAAAAAATTAGAAAAGTAGTTTAATAAAAAGTGTTCCAAGGTTCCCCACTCTCCTCTATTGGTTCAGTTTGCAAATGCATGAAGTTTTAAAACTAGAGACTCAAAACTTTACTTTCACTTGAAGAGTTATAGTTATTCATAAAAAATTGGTAGACAGCTGTCTAAGAGGGATTGATTTTTTTTCATAGAACTTACAATTAATTCATTAAATCAATTAAATTGAACAACTAAAATTTAATTCATAAAATATTGCCAAGTTTACAGTCAACTGAAGATAGTTTTAAAGGAAAGCAATTTAAAAGATTAAAATTTAAATAAGATAATGATTAAATATAATGTCACTTGGGGTAAGTGGGACCTCTTTTTGGCCTAGTACATTTTTGGAGCTTTATAGAAAAAAATTTAAGGGTTTATTTTGTACTTGTTGACTAATTTCGTTAAAGAGTCTATCGATAAACAAAAAGTTATCAGTAGTTTCTAAAATAAAACTTTATATTTTTCTTAACTGGTCTTTTTATCAAAAATGAGATGGGTGACCCACTTACCCCAAGAGATGGGGTAAGTGGGTCACCCCCTTTTATTTATATTTAAAGCAGGCAATACTTAAAAGAAAGTAAGTAGGTCTTACTTGATAAAGTACAACAAATTTCAATATAAAATATTTTATTGTAACTGTATCCATGAGTGAGAAATATACTCACATCAAAATCAATATGACAAGGTAAGAATAGAATGAAAAGCAAAATAAGTATTTTAAAGAATGTTTTGAAAGACCAAAGGGATATGTTTTACTTTAGCATATAAAATAGTGTTGAAAAAAACATAATAAGGTTGATTAAGATTTATTTTGGCACTTTAATACACATTGTAAGATAAAAAAGGAATCGGACACACTAAATGAGAATGAACACTATTGATGAGATATTTAACTTTGCTCACCATAACTTAAATTAAAACCCAAATTTGATATAATATGTCGATCAAACTGTTTATAAATTTTAATGAATTTTGAAGTGGTGAGTATAATGTCTTGCTACTATAAATCGAAATTTTCTGAAAATATTGGGGGAAATTGCCCCCCCCCCTGAAATCCGCCCATGTCTTCAGTTATAGTTCCTATATCATATGGGACCATCTAGAACCACTTATATCATAATAAGGGGTTTCACTTACTAAATAAAGAGGGGTCCCACTTACCCCAACCCTGTTAAAACTATGGGGTAAGTGGACCCCCTTTTAAACACTTCAAAATTAAAAGTTTTGAAAAATTTCAAATTGCCGTATGTATTTTAGGTCAAACTCTGCAAAACAGTTCAATAAAAATTAAAATGTAATGAAAACTTACCTGGAAATACTTCTTTGAAAAATACGTCTTGAACTCTCCAAAAAATCCAACTCCAAAACTCATCGGTGTGACAAGCTGTAACATAATCAATGCGAGTAAGTGCGAAATTTCCTGTATTTATTACAGTTTTAGGTGGGTGACCCACTTACCCCAGTGACCCACTTTCCCCAAGTAACCCTATTATTATCAGTAAAATAGAGTACGAATCATGACCTGTCTCTTACAAAAATTCGCCCTTCAAAATAAAATTATCCATTTCAATTTAATTGAATCAGAGCTCTCACAAACCGATCAAAATGTTCCGATATCACAGTACTTTATCAGCATAATAAAACAACCAACGTAACACTCAAAACTTTTCCGGTCTAAAAACTCTTTTCAAGAACATGTTCCCGTTTTTTTTTCAACCAAGAGATAGCTCCTAAAACGGGAGAGTCAGGAATGCTCCTGATTAATGGAGTCCGCTAATCACCTGATTGTGTCCATTAGTCACATGATTAGTGATTGCACTGTTTCCGAATAGTTAGATGAATAGTTAGACTTGTTTTTCTCGCTATCAGCCAAAAACGCTTCGCTTCATTTGTTATGAGTCCGCGATGGCAACACTGATGTCTCTAGTTGCGTTTGTTTACTTGTTATTAGGTGGGTGGTAATGAGCTCCGGAAAGTTTTTCGAATGAATAAAAATATTTCGAGCTTTTCATTTTTACGTAATGTGTTTGGAAATTTCAGTTTACAGTATTACTTAACGATTTATTTAAAGCTATTGAATTAGGAGGGATTCTGGTAAAATTAAGCTTGTTTGTATACATAGAAACACAGGATTTAAGCAACGCATTCAGGTATCTAACCTAATTCGTACACTTATCCCTACAGTGCATACTGTAGCCATTTGGCTACACGACATTTTTCCCCATTTCCTACTCGAACTTCCATTTCCAAACGGCAACACCATGCAATAAGTACAATAAATATAAAATTTCATTGTATTAGCACTTAGACTGCCAGTATATGGCAGCAGGGGTACTATTTTGAGACATTTATTATTAGCTAGTGAGACGAAAGTCAAGACACAGAAAACGCCAAAATAAAAGGACCATATAAATAAAAATAAAAAAAAATTCAGCTTGAAAAAATATTGTTTTGAAAAGATAAGTTGTTTTTTATATTTTTAGATCATTTAGTTTTATTTCACTTCACAATTAATTTCACAAGGGACACAAATTAATTTCACAAGGAAAAAGTTTTTTGTCAATTAAAAGTAGAAAAAATTAAATTAATTTTTTTTGTATTTTTTTACTAATTTACACCATAATAGAAGTCAAATAAATGATTTTCAAGTGAATTTAAAAAATCATGCATTGTAGGGTTAAAAGAGACTATTTTATTTAATACCAATATATTCTCATCACCTTGGAGCACTAAATGTGCATATAACCGATATTTCCTGACATTGCGACGGCGATATTAAACTGACGAATCTATTTGAATACCAGCGTATATCCAAGCAGCGCAAACGTTCAAGATTTGTCCAATTTTATCATGTATGGCCAAAGTTTGTTTATAAGTAGTTTTCTAAAGTAATTTCAGTTGCATAAACTTGACATATTTGGCATCATGAGCTGTGCTACTAGGGTGTTTATATCAAGGAAATGTCTTCTTTTAAATCATTTAATATCTATATCTTCTTTTAAGTCTAGAATAATTTCATCTCTTTTCTAGCTTTAATTTCATGACTAAAAACACATAGTTTCTGAGCGACAAACTAACATTTTATTCATTTTCTAAAAGTAAAATTTATCTTAATCTTTTAATGACTCTTCTCAACAGCAAGTGAGCCATCAATTCACCCATTGCTTATTTGAATACAAATAAGAAATAAATCAATAAATCTCGCTACGGATTCCCATCTGACACTCACATAATCAATCGTATTACTCCCACTCAAACATCCAAATGCACAACATAACAACCCCCATCCGATCATGCAGCTGAAACCATGCACCCGTATCCACCATATTCGAAAGAAGAACAATTCTCCTGCCCCAAAACAAACAGATCATCCCTCCCTTCAATTTGAACGAATCACTGGAAGCCCTCCTGATGATTTTAAAGCCTTTTAAGGATCATTGAACAGCGTCTAAAAAAGAAACCCTCAAAAAGAGGATTTCGATCCTCTCTTGTTGAAAGTTTCTAATTAGCTTAATCAAAATTAATAGTCTCTCCAGTCATTAGAAGGGTCATTGGGGAGAATCCTCGTTGCAGCGATACTCATTTTTATTGACTGTGATTCGATTTCTCGGTCGAATGGAAGTTCTTTTCTGCACTTAAGTGCCAGAGTTGGAGCTTATTTCAATGGAGCTTAAGAGCTTGATTTCTGTTCTTAGAGCTGGAATGTATTGTTTGAGAAAAGTTAATGTTTCTCTGTATTAATTGTACAAGAAATTGTATTGCAGATAGTGGGATGTTAACATTTTACTGTGCTAAGTGGATCTTGGTTATTTTTATGCTGGTTATTGAAAGTTTCCTTCGAAGAAAAATTTGTGTACTGCTTGAGGTAATACTCTAAGATTTATTTCAGGATGAACATAAGGTTAGTTAAATTATAACTTGGCATGGGTAATGGGCAAATCTATACGAACCTAAATTCTCATGTGTTTTTTACAGTGATGATAAAAAGTTTTATTCAAGTTTACAACGTATTAGAAGTTAAGACTCTAGTATTTTGAATTTTATGAAGAAAACAAGTCTTAGGAAATTACGATTTTGTGTAGCCAGTTGTAGTCAATATTGTAATTATGGATTAAACATAAGTAAACTGCGTACCTCACTTGTAAAACAGATAGTTTTTACTATTTTAAGGGAGGAAAATAAGACAAGGCCCCGTTATAAATAAAGCTAGTAAAGCTATCTTATTACTTCCCTTTAAGAATAAATATCTATGATGGATTAAGTGAACAAGAGCAAGAAAAAAACATATTAAACCTTATATATTAATGTTTCATAAGGCAACTTTTCATCATTAAAAGGTGAAGCAATTTCCATGTTAACTAAATTGTTAACCAATAAATTAAAATACAAATTATCATTAGATATTAAATTTAAACTATTGAGATTTACTAGAGCTAATTTAATGACGAGAAGGAGTAGTTACACAATGCATACCGACTATGTAAAGAAAACAAAGTTTAATAAAATATATCTAAACATTAGAATGCAGCTTAAATCCTTTTTACACAACAAACTTAACCCTATTACAAACAACACAACTACCAGGACATGCAACCTGTTTACCAAAGATGCCAAACAAAGCGATTCACTTTCACAAAGCACCGCCCCTATTTCGCTTTACATAAATTTCCAATCTTCTCTGCGAAATCGAATTAATCCGGGGAACCCCTCCAGGGCCCAAACAACTCTCCCCTTCTCCCCAGGGTGGTGCACATCCCGATGGAAAAAGATAAAGTAACTTGTCACCGTGTTTAAGTAGCTAATTTCGCGGGGTCTAACAAGCCAAACTGAATTAAAGCGTTCCATAAAGTTTATCGAAGATGATATTTTCTTCATCTTTTAATGCCAGGCGTTTATAACATCACATTCTTCAGGGAACGCGCTAATTTAACACCCAATGAAAATTTACGCAAGCTCCGTCAAATTGAATCTGGCTGCTTGCCTCTCAACTCAACCACCAAGAGCATTCATAGAGCAAAATTATAAAAAAACGAGTGTTGCCAATTCCGCTCTCATAAATTCCTCAGCCCATTTCTGCATCTCCTCCCAATTAGGGATCGCAGTCATTTATTCACCTTAGGCCACATTTCTTGGTTTCAGTTTTAAGTGCGAAGTGCTTCGTTTCAAGATTTGACAAGTGAGTGAGACAGTCTGGCTTTTAATTCTAATTAAGTTATCGAAGAGTTGTTTTCTTGTGGGAGCGGTGGAAGAACCCTCGTGAGATGGATCTTCTATGGAGAGTTTTTGGTATTTTGCCTCGATATTACAAGAACCGTTGGATGAATGAATGTTCCTTCGAGTTAAGGAACCAGTTGTTTAAGTATCCAAGAGATAACTTTGACATTGTCTTTCAAGACAGTTCTGGCGTGAAATTTCTACGAAGAAAACGTTTTCAGTAAAAATTTCCCTAAATTATTTAATTAGGAAGTATAGCATATGTGTTCTACGTTCACACTATCTTTCATCTTACGCCTAAATTAAGTAGTTAGCTTAGAGACATAAACGCGTTTAGCCTACTTATGCCACTGTTTTGTTTATTTCAATGTTGGATTAATGAATACATGGCTCAAAGAATCGCGACTGAAGTCTGTGTGAAAAAAGCCATAAAATGCAAAATACCATCCCTTAAAAATTAAATATCTTAAATTTAGTAAATATGTTTCCTAGGAGAGTTTTATGAATAAAATACAGTTTAAATTGTAAATACGTACTTGAAAAACAAACATCAGCTTTTTTTTGGATACAGTGTAAGTAAACCAAGAAGTAATACATTAATATTAGTCAAACCACACGGTTATATTTTTAAATATAGGGTCACTTGGGGTAAGTGGGACCCCTTTTTGGCCTAGTACATTTTTGGAGCTTTATAGAAAAAATTTGAAAGGGTTCATTTTGTACTTGTTGACTAATTTCGTTAAAGAGTCTATCGATAAACAAAAATTTATCGGTAGTTTCTAAAATAAAGCTTTACATTTTTCTTAACTGGTCTTTTTATCAATAATGAGATGGGTGACCCACTTACCCCAAGAGATGGGGTAAGTGGGTCACCCCCTCTTTATTTATATTTAAAGCAAGCAAAACTTAAATGGAAGTAAGTGGGTCATACTTGATAAAGTAAAGTAAATTTCAATATAAAATATTTTATTGTAACTGTATCCATGAGTGAGAAATATACTCACATCAAAATCAATATGACAAGGTAAGAATCGAATGAAAAGCAAAATAAGTATTTTAAAGAATGTTTCGAAAGGCCAAAGGGATATGTTTTACTTTAGCATATAAAATAGTGTTGAACAAACATAATAAGGTTCATTAAGATTTATTTTGGCACTTTAATACGCATTGTAAGATAAAAAAGAAATCGGACACACTAAATGAGAATGAACACTGTTGATGAGAAATTTCACTTTACTCACCATAACTTAAATTAAAACGCAAATTTGATATATAATGTCGATCCAACTATTTATAAATTTTAATGAATTTTGAAGTGGTGAGTAAAAGGTCTTGCTACCATAAATCGAAATTTTCTGAAAATATTGGGGGAAATTGTCCATATGACCCCCTGAAATAGATAATAGTTCCTGTGTCATAAGGGACCCTCTAGAACCACTTATATCATAATAAGGGGTCTCAATTACTAAATAAAGAGGGGTCCCACTTACCCCACGCTGAGGGGTCCCACTTACCCCAACCATGCAAAAACTATGGGGTAAGTGGGACACCCCTCTTAAACACTTCAAAATTAAAAATTTTGAAAAATTTCAAATTGTAGTATGTATTTTAGATCAAACTCTGCAAAACAGTTCAATAAACATTAAAATGTAATGAAAACTTCCCTGGAAATACTTCTTTGAAAAATGCGTCTTGAACTCACCAAAAAATCCATTCTGGGAATCTATTTTAAATTAGTTCTATAATCTTTAAAATAAATAATACAAATCTTAAATATATGCAAAACTCATCGGTGTGACAAGCTGTAACATAATCAATGCGAGTAAGTGTGAAATGTCCTGTCCATATTATAGTTTTAGGGGGGTGACCCACTTACCCCAGTGACCCACTTACCCCAAGTAACCCTAATAAACTTTTAATGTATTTTTGCTTTTGCAGGGAAAATAAACATCCCTTAAGAACCAGAAATTTTAATAATGAAATTTGATAATTTTCAAATTTTAACTGTGCAATGATAAAATAATAATAATCGAATTAAATTGTGTTCCTCTTGATAAATTAAATATAATACACAATCAGAGGATAATATTTAAATTTAAACTATTAGTATGGTTAAAAATGTTTTTTAAATAAAAATTTGTTTTCTGAAATATTTTACTTAGTGCGCAGAGAGCGATTGTAAAGTTTGTTTCCTTCTATAAATCTACTAGGAAGGAAAAACAAGTTTTACAGAGCATGTAAGTTATTGCAAAGAAAACAACCTACATAATATATTCCCCTTTTCTCATTAGGGGACATCCATAAATTACGTGAGGTCAAAAAGGGGGGGAGGGGTTTGGAAAAATCTCACCAAATCTCACCAAGGGGGGAGGGGGGTTGATTAAAATCTCACGTCAACTTTTTAAGTTAGAAATTAAACGATTTTTTTAAGTATGGGGAAGGAATAATACCACAGATAAGATACAGTGGTGATTTTTAGGCGGAATGATGTCCTTTTCCCCCACATCATGAATAATGTAAAAGTTTTAGGTTCTGTGAAGCACAAAATGCAAACGAATAGGATAGAAAATTATTTTTAAAGGTTGAAGGTAAATCTCACGTGGGGGGAGGGGGGTCCAGCAAAATCTCACTAAATCTCACCAAGGTGGGAGGGGGGTCCAAATTTTGGAAAAAACACTTCATGTAATTTATGGATGTCCCCTTAGTGAACACCGATATTCTTTGTATAAGTACTATGCTTTAAAAACTAAAGTAATAAATATGAAAAATAAGTGTAACATTTCATAAATGAAAAAAATTTTAATGGAAACTTCAAAAAATATTCTTAGAATATAACCAACATTTATTACATTATCATCACACACATATTAATTTTTATAGTTTTCTAATATAAAATACATGAGAATATCATCTTTGCTAAATTCAACCTATCTTTTGGAATGGAAATCCCCCAATTAAGTTATTTATAAACCCAATTCATCAAAGAAACTTTAAATCATTAGTTATCAGTGACATAGAATAAAAGTTTTCGAACTCAAACGATTGATCACATTGCTAGTGTGAAGGAGGCGGAAAAATTATCTTCCGTTGATATTTGTAATAGTAATTATACAAATATGCTAAGATTTGAATCAAGGAGAAAATGTATGGTAGGAAAACTTTATGCATGGGAACAAAACTTTTACGCCAAACAGACTAAATAATGGTTGTGGAATTCTAAGAACTAATTACTTTGATAGTAATTATTCACCCACAACGAGATAGTATTTGTAAATCAGTCGTTAAGACACAGAGGTGAAATAAAGGGAAATTTAATTATTTTCTAATGATTTATTTGATTGTAAAACAATTCCTCTTAAACGATTTTGTTATTATAGTACTGAAGTAGTATAGCCCAGCTAAAACTACTTCAGAAATATTTAATTTCTGTATTTTGAATAATACTAATTCTGTGTTTGAATACTAACTGAACATAGTAGTATAAGTTTTTGATAGTTGGTATGTTGCTTTGTGTGTGAAATAAGGATTAGTATTATATGAAGGTGGATCTGGCAAAACTCAACATCTCCACCCCCGACCAAAATAGGTTTTATTACTGTTTTGGACTGAGGTTCCATGTTTACACAAGAGGTAAACATCTCTTCTTCCAAAAGTGGGTATTTCCCCTCAAAACAGCGGGGGGGGGGGAAATGAGTTCTTTCATTGAAGCCAATAGGCTATGTATCACGTTTTTGGGCTCTCCTGAAAAATTTCTGAAAGTGGAGATGTTGAGTTTTCCAGACCCAGCTTCACATAAATATTACACAATTATAAAAATAATAATTATATAATTAATAGTTTATATATTAGTAATTTTAAAATATTATTAAAAAATTATGTAACTTATACCACATACAGTACGACCGCCAAGAGAAAAACTTTTGATGCCGTACAGTAGAGTGTTTTCAGGTGACGTCAAGACTGTGATTGCAAATGTAATGTGATTGCAAATGCTCCAATAGAAGCATTCCATGACCAGTTATTTTCTTTTAACTGTTAACTGTTGTAGGTAAAACAATCTGTTGCCAGGTCCGAGTCATGTGATTGAAAATGCGCTATTGTGATGATTGTTTTGGAAACTAGTTATTCCCCTGAACTTTAAGAGGGATTGAAACAACGCCATGTGCCAAATCTGTTTGACCATCATTTAGATCTGAACTTTTTTTCGAAGTTTTGTTTTTATGTCAAAAATTTTTTTCTCGTGGTGGACTATATCAATTTAGGTACAACTCCCCACTAATTCATTTGATTATCTAGGGGAAAACTAAGTATGAATAAGTTATTGAATTAGTTAATAAACACTAAAAACATATCCCTTTAATAATCCATATAAATCAAGCAAAGTATTTAACCTTAAAAATCCAATGCAAGCCGAAATTAATTCAACATCAAATGGGACTACATCATCAAATCCACAACCCTTTTTGACCAAAACCATTCATAATTGATAAACCCGCTAAGCTCATCAACCATCCCATCAACTCCCAATATCTCCCTCAAATTCATTCTCCTTCCCTTTGTGTCTAAACCCACTTCCCCCTATCCTCGAACCCAATCCATTCACGGCAGTTGACTCCCAAAAGGCATGCTTTAAAGACCTTCCCCCAGTGCGAGACCAACCCATGCAATTAGGGAAGATGGGCTGGGCTGCTGACCGTCTTGAAAGAAACCGTGGGTTGGAGAGTAGCACTTTTATGCTGCCGTTAATCTCGTGTTAATCACGCGGTGGTGGATCTGGGTGCAAGAGTCAAAGGAACGGAGGATGCTCTTTGAGAGCAGGAAGTTTTGTTTTGAATTTGGGATTCGTTTGGTAATTGATTTGGTAAGAGTTAGGCTTAGTCGTGATTAGACTTTGTGCTTTTGTTAAGGGTAGTTTTAATTTTGGAGACGGACTGGCTTGTTTGGGGAAATTATTTATGAGGCAGTGGGATAATAAAAGAACTATTTATCTTTTTAAGAAGAAATATAATACGTTTCAAAAATAAATTTGACTTTTACGCATCGTTAGGGGACATCCATAAATTACGTGAGGGGTTTTTTCCAAAATCTGGACCCACCTTCCCTTTTAGTGAGATTTTGCTGGACCTCCCCCCTCCCACCCACGTGAGATTTACCTACAACCTTTAAAAATAATTTTCTACCCTATTTATTTGCATTTGTGATTCACAGCACCTAGAACTTTTCCATTATTAATGATGTGGGGGAAAAGGACATTATTCCGCCTAAAAATCACCACAGTAACTTATCTGTTGGTATTATTCCTTTCTCATACTTAAAAAAATCGTTTAATTTCTAACTTAAAAGGTTGACGTGATATTTTAATCGACCCCCTCCCCCCTAGGTGAGATTTGGTGAGATTTTTCCAAACCCCTCCACCCTTTTTTGACCTCACGTAATTTATGGATGTCCTCTTACTGGTTATAATGCAACACGGGCGGTATATTAAAAAATTATGATAAACATAAATGCTTAACAATTGAAAAATTGAAACCTTTTAATTCTTATCTTCTGTTTATATCATTTTCAATGGATCTGTTGGAATGTTGATTACGTTGCTTTTAAGCCTTGTGGCATCACACACAGACTTATTTCTCTAGAAGGAAAACATCATAAATCGTCGATATAATCGGTATGAGGTTAGAGTTTATTAATTTTATTGCAAAACTGGAGTAAAATCATATATGATGGTAGATTTTTCATCTTTCAAACCTAGGGTAAAAAAGTATAACATGGACCAGGGAAAAAAATATGTCCTTCATTTTGTTTTAATTTATAAGGGAAATCATTACAGTTTTAAGTAGCTTTTGAAGGTCTTATATAATTACTAAGATTTCATTTTATATAATTTTATTTTTATTTGCAATCACAAACCAAGATACAAAATTATACAAATCTCATTTTTAAGTAAATTAAAACTTCTTTAAAATAAATCGACGTTAAGTATAATTTTGGAAAAAAAACTTGTCTCATTATGTTAAATCTTCATATTTTCAAATTATTTAATAAATTCAAGCAATTTTTTTATCATTTTAAATACATTCACATTCTTTAGAAATGCTTCTAAAAACGGAGCTTTTTCGATTTAAGAAAACCTTGAATACGTTCAATTTATATCGCCAATATTACCTTTCAAGCACACATATATTATACAAACTTACTAAACATCTAATCACTGTAAAATGCTTTGTAATTAAACATCACCAAATATTTACTTTCAAAATTAAATACAATCTTGGGAAGAAAAAGCTCAAAGAAAATTTTCAATAGCTTTTTGCAAACATGGTTGATAAAATACATGATAGAAATTTACGAACAAAAGTGAGAAAAAGAAGAAAAATATTTTTCAACAATTTTTGAATATTAGTAAAAAAATGGCAACAAGGAACACACAGCACCTGGAAACAACTCCAATAACATGATAAGATCTCAAAATAAGAGCATCTTCTAAATTGTAAAAGGAGGTGAAAATAAAAACTCGGCAAACATTCTAACAACGAAACACATGTTGACAAAGTCAATATCAAAATATGAAATGTGATAAATGATGAAGCAGCAAACTTAAAAAAAGAAACTTTCGAGAAAATAAATTTAATTCGGAGGATTATTTTTTCCATACACGAAATATTTTGATCCGTCGAACACGGGAAATTCAATAACATCTTCGGATAAAATACGGCTGTTCATGTTTTAAATTTATTTTTGTAGCACATGATTCTTGCTATTGATCCTTTGTTCTCAGGACGT
Organism: Tetragnatha versicolor; assembly: GCA_024610705.1. Classification (NCBI taxonomy): domain Eukaryota; kingdom Metazoa; phylum Arthropoda; class Arachnida; order Araneae; family Tetragnathidae; genus Tetragnatha; species Tetragnatha versicolor. The sequence goes on along the minus strand of JANDEH010000002.1, from coordinate 29,939,100 downwards.
TCTCAGGTAACGTCATTATATATTCCTGTATTCTTGAGAAATAAGAAATATCAGGTTTTTTTTTCAAAAATGATATGAACATAACATTTTAAACTACAATATTTATATTGTATAAATGAGAAGTTATGTTTTAAAACAATTTAATTCAGACAACCTATAGAGTTCTTATAAAAAGAAAATATTTTAAAATAAGTATTTATTACGTTTCTAAACTTTAAAAATTCTTTTTTTGTAACTATATAATATAATAAAATATATAACAAAATATATAAATCTAATGTATAATGTCTCCGTGACAAAAGTCTCTAGTGCTCGCTTAGCCTAATTGGAAATCATTGAAAAGGTTTTTTTATTATTTCCCTATGGTATTTTTTTATTTTCTGAGTATTCAACATTAAAATACAAAGTAAAAATGTGCTATTAACCAATTACTACCTGCCGTCCCTTTTCAGGGACGTTTTTTTTAAATCCTCCTACTTCTATAAAAACTGTTCCTTTGAATCAAAGTTTGCACTGAAGTATCTCTAATCTTCATAGAACATAAAGAACACAAGAAGAAATGAAGTTGGAAGAAAAGTGTTTTTTTATTTTAAAGAAAAAGCTTAAAATTCTAAGTAATTATTTTAAAATTTTTTCAATGCCGATATATATTACTGTTTATACATTAAATCATTTGGGGTGGTTTTTTATTTTCCAAAATATTTTATCTTGACCTTGTTTTGGACCCTCGAAAAGCGTCCCTAAAAAGGGAGGCTAGGCACGAATGTCCCCATGTTTTTCCCCATAGTGAAATGCTAGTGTTTCCTTATTTCATAAAAACGCGTTCGATTCTTATGAAATGAATTAAATAACTGATATTTATAAAATTACTTTCATTTCAGCTAATAAATTCATTATTTTTGTTTAACTGTTTTTGGAAAATACTGTTATTTTTTGCTAAATTAATGGAATAGTCTTAAGTTATAAGGAATTAATTAATTTGTATTAATTAAAAGGAATAAATTAATTATTGAACTAAATTTATTACTTATGTAAATATATTCTGGTTGTATTTTAATTCAAAGTTTAATAATTATTTATTATAATGACTTTTTGTCATTAAAAATGTCCAAAAAAGTTTTGTGGTAAATTTTCGGCTTTTTTTCTAATTAAATGTCGCTAATTGTTGTGTTCTATACTTCAGATCAATCTTTATCATCTGGCTAGCTAAAGCACATCCTACTAATGCTTAATTTTTAGGAAAAATGTGTGTTCCTCACAACAAAAATAAATAAAATGAAAAAGGTGTGGGCATTTGACAGACTTAAAACTTCAAAAATTGAGATATTCTGATGAATTTGAGGTGTGTAAAAGTAATTATTACTTAATATAAGGTAACATATAACTAATAAATGCCTTTTTGAGTTAAAAATCTTAATTAATTTTCAATTAACATACATTTGGGAGGCGAAAGCGTGTTTTAGAGCTTAAAAAATGCTTAAATTACGTCAATTAAGGTTAATTTTCAGTTAATTGGATAAAGAAATAATGTTTTTTATTCATTTTCATGTTACAGTAACATTCCGATCACTTTTTCTGCACTAAATAAGGTAGAAAATGTTTTTGAGGCTTTAAAACAGTTTTCTACTATGCGTTTACTATAGGGAAAAAATACGGGGGCATTCGTGCCTGGCGTCCCTTTTTAGGGACGTTTTTTAATTTTGGTGTATAAATTAAAATTTTAACCTGGGATTTTTTTCCAGTAGTTTTGGGACTATTTACTATGTTTTACCAAATATTTAAGAAAAATAAAAGGTTTGGCATTAATGGGTTAATCTATGCAGATAGTTCTGTAATCTCGGTAAGATTTACTGTAATTAATTCTGTTGAATCTGAGTCATAGGTAGCTTCTGGAGCATTTCCTCTCAGTACAACAATTATGGGTACAAATGGCTTACATTTTACTTATGGTGATGTATTGTAATAGTTATAAGTTTAGCTTATAAAATATATCTATTCAAATGGGTGTGGGTATAATGGGTATATAGTAGATAAGCATATTATCAATATAAACGGTGAGCTTTAAATAAACTATCTATTGAAAAATAGAGTCAGTTTAACTTACTCTAGTTTATCCATTTTTAATTCTTCTAAAAGTTCTAGTATGTAATTACAATAACCAGAAATGAATATCTTTTAACGTTTCAGTTTTATTATAAGTTGGTCCTTGTAAAAAGGAGGGTCCTCAATATTTCGATTTCCTACATGCCCCTTTTACCCATAACCATACACTTAAGTCTAAAACGCATCGTACTGTTTCTTTTACTGAAGAAGCAATTTTCCTCCCTTAACCATTTTTTGTTAAGAAAGTGTCTGTCGTAAAAGAAGTACATCAAGAATATTGGCTTTGGAAAGAAGTTGGCCAAGGAAGTGGTGATTTGAGAAATGTCGTTTGACTCGGCGTCTCCATAACACACACCTGTCGCAGCCCACTAAAGTAAGCCTTTTGGGATGTCTACCCTTTTCTTCATTGATTTTCAACGCAGTGAGGTTTGTCGAGAATGAGTTACAACGTGTTTAGGATATTTAAGTACGTTTATTTAGCGTTTTAATTTGATGTACTCGTTTAAGATTTTTCTTTTTAGAAATGAGGTTGAGCTTAATTAATGTAAAATCTAGAATTTTCCTAAAGGTGGTAGGCACAATTGTATGCAAACTAAATCTTTAATTTACATATCAGATTTCAGTGTATCATAAAAAGCGGAATATTTAGAATTTCTTTAAGCTTGGTCTACGAACCCTCGTGCATGGAAACTTTCCAACATAGTCACTTGTACCCTTACTCATTCACTCAACCCTGATCTAGGCTTAGGACTGTTCTAGGTAAATAGAAAAATTAATTTGTATTATCTTCATTTTTTCAAAATCTAGAAAACCAGATACCATTTGTTTTCATGTGTTTTCTGTGGTCAAAGTGTGGGGACTATACTCAAAAGTTACTCTTATTACCCATTTGAAGTTATTTTTAATATGTTTTTACAATGTATATCATTAAAACACACCTTTGTAACACACCATAAGTAGGCAGAGAAGCTTGAGAAACAAAATACTATACTATAAAAGAAAAAAGTTTGAATTTTTAAAACCTTTGAGTTTCTGAAACTTAGGGAAACAATCAGAATAAAATATCAGAATAACTCCATCATTCAATTAACTGGGGCGATTACAACCATAGTAAGAATCCCCTCATAACCACATCCCGCTTTTCCCTTTACAAGACAAAACAAACATGAAAATAAACCAAACCCTCATTTCTCCCCTTTCTCCATCCACTCCCCTCCATAAAAACTAATAGTCCAGGCAACGAAGGGTTATAGAGGGAAAGTTTTGGAACACAATTTTTGACTTCGGAACTTTGTTTAGACTAGTTAGGAGGTAAACATATCAAAAGTCCCCGCCCCTAGCCCCTGTGCTAAAGCGTGGGCGGGTGTTTGAAAGTCTCATTTTTCGGTTTTTGACATTTTACTCTTACAAAATGCATCCCCACGAAAAAGTTTCAATTACCTTTTTTAAAGTAGATAAAATTTGCAACAATTTAAGACCATTTCCAGGTTTATACGTCCAATTGATCCCGAGTTACGTCTCTTCAAAAATGGAAAATTTTTCAAAAAATTCGAAAAATTTGTGTAAAAGTCGTATTTAAAGCAATTTATTGGCTATATTACCCATCTAAGGGGAAAGTAAGGGTTATAACCTTATAATACACTTAATTAGCTTTAATTTAAGCCCTGAACCAAGTCTGTGAGATCTATAGTTCTCACGCTAAAAAAAAAATCGGAAAAAAGGGATTTTCCCAGCAGTACAGCCTACAGGTTTGAAGGTGGGCAATTCCACGGGTTTTAAAATTTTTAACAATATGGTAACTGACTGACATTTATGCTGTACAAATGTCAGTCAGCCACAATGTTAACATTAAAAAGTAAATCTTCCGGGCTGGTATGCCGTGGTCTATGTTGAATAAAAACGCAAGACGTTTCGACCTCGCTTGCAGAGGTCATCTTCAGTTGTAAGAAAGCTTCCAAGGTGGAGGCTTCTTGTTTTTATCAGCTCTCGAGGCGTCGTTTCTCCGATGTGCGTCACAGGGTCTCGTGATGTGAGCGCCGTCTCCTGATTGGGCTCTTCCCTCCTCGATGGCGATTGGTTGCTGAGAATTCCGCTCCTCTAGGGCTGGCTCCCGAGATCTCCTGGTGTCGCGGAGTGCGGAATGCCAAATTCTGTTAAGTCTTAAGCCCTCTTCTTTACGATTAAAATTGTTCGTTTCTTTAAAAATCTCGATGGCCTCTCTATGTAATCTGGGATAATAGTGTGTTGTTCTTGATAACACTTGGGTATCCATGAATTTGATTTGGTGATCACCGTCACTGTAGGCGTGTTCTGCGACGGCAGATTTTGTAACTTCACCATGCCTACAGTGTCTCTCGTGTTCTGTTAATCTTGTTTTTATGCTTCTTCCTGTTGTTCCAATATATGAAGCGCCGCAAGAACAAGGGATCTTGTAGATGCCTGCTGAGGATAAGGGATCCCGGGGGTCTTTCGCCGATCGTAACACGTTCCTTTATTAGCCACAATGTTGTTTAATTTTTTTAAAAATAAATAAAAACATAAATAAAAATATAATAAGTAAATAAACTGAGCGGAAAATATGTTTTTTAGTTATTTTTTGGAAGTAAATTACAAAATTACTATGGATTTTCTCTCAAAATGTCAGTAAATTACCCGTGGAATTACCCAGGTACAGTAAAAAAGAAGAAAATTCGTAAAACATGAAAGACATGATCACTCTATACCAGTGGTTCCCAACAGGTGGTCCGTGGACCACTGGTGGTCCGTGAGGCCTTTGAGGTGGTCCGCGAGAAGATTTTTAAACTTATCCAAAAAAATGTGTGGAAATTCAAAAAAATAGTTTTCCTCATTACAACACCTTTCAGGAAGTAGTAATAAACCATGGATGCAAAAAATATAAATAAAAAATCCTACGGTGTCATAAGTAAAAAAATCTTCTCTTTTATCCTATGAATCATATTTGTTCGTTTCACTTACTTTATCCAAAAGTAGTTTATTTCATAGTAGATACGAAATGGGCAAATAAAGAATCGAATTATCGAATTTTTACATGGTTTGATAGGAAGTTGTTGTAGTTTGTTCGAAGAAATAAGAAAAATTTATTGAAATGCGAAATTTTAATCGCTCCTTTGAAATAATTACATACTTACTTTCGACGCGGTTTCTTTCTGGAGAACATCAGTTAGCCTCGCCTGTAGAATTTCCTGCACTCAGTGCATGTCAAGTTTACTTTTTTGTAATCAACAGAATTCCGAGTCATCTCATCTGTCCTGCAGTTTAATTTCAAGCTAAGTACTTTCTTTCAAATTTAAATTTACTAATATTATTCGTAATATTACTTTTGTTGTTGGTTATGAAAAAGAAAAAATAATAACTATTTTAAAATGATGTTTTATAAACTTGTAACTTGGGTGTAGGTGTGAACCCTTCCAGGGTTAATAGATCCATGAGCGGACCCTGGGATGGATTAAAACCAAGTTACCAAGTAATAAGTTACCAAGATAAAGTTACATGGTTAAGCCTCTCATATGAGATAAATTGAAATTTTTATTTGTTAATTGCTTTAATATTGCTTTGGAAATTTATATATTGCTGAAAAAAAAAAGAATTTTTGTATAAAATTTCCTAATTTAGTTTACTGTATAAAAACAATCGTAATTAATAATGTATTTTATTTTATTTGTTGAATTTCGTGAGATCTTGATAAGAATAGTTAAATGTTTTTTTTTATAAAAGGTATATTTATAAAATTTGATATAAAATTAATATTATACTTAAAACTAAGTTTCTCTTATTTCATAAAAAAGACAAAACTTTTGACCATCTGTGAGAATTGAATGCATTGAAAAAAAGGTTAAAATTTTGAAGATAAAGGTAGGGGTAGAGAAGGTCCGCGGAGGTTCAAATTTACGTGAAGTGGTCCGCGGACATATTTGAGTTGGGAACCACTGCTCTATACAAAATAAAAGCTGATTAAATTTGCTATAAGTTGAGTGTCATTGTGATAGTTTTACAAAACACAACCGTTAAGTGAAAACGAAGTTTACTGACATAGAAAAATTAACATAAAATATTATAACAGTGGGTACCTATTCAGTCAATGTCTTACTCTCTTGGGAGGAGGACCTTGATCCTCGTCTTTGTCTTCATCTTCTTTTTCTCCGTCATCTCCATCGGAACCCTGTAGGGAAATTTGAGGGACCCCATTCCGGCAGTTCCCTTGGCAATTTTGGCATGCTGTTGAACATTTGAGGCTTGCTTTTTTGCAGCTACACTTCGCGCTTGCACAGTCTTTCGCGCATCGGCAGAAAATCATTTTTAAAATATCGTCAGGTGCAGCTGCTAGTTCACTGTGCACTGGGACCAGGAAGTTATTCTCAATCTTCCACCCATACATCTCAGGAGGCAAGCTATTTCCCAGCCACAACTGAACTTGGTGGAATGTTCGGAGGGAATGTTGTTTAACTGCTCCCTCGGTGGGAGGAAGACAAGAGATATCAGGCTTGATGGTGGCCACCGATTTCAAAAAGGACTTGTACCTGAAGGTATTGAGGGAGACCTCCTTCACTGCAGCCCCATACCACCTCAAGATGCAGGTTTCACCTGCCTTTTGAACTTGGGCGGTGGTGGAGGAAGAGTCTGAAAAGACCGCTGCTGCTTTCTGGACCTCTGGCGACTTCAGATACAACTTCGCAAATCCGATCTTGCTTTTTCGAAATGCGGAAGATGTTGTGTCGCATCCAGTAAATCCGTGTAAAAACAGCACGTCCTTGAAACCTAGTCGCTGAAGCTCTTGGGACGAGAATAAGGTATCACTTGTCTTCCCACGTCCAGGCTTGATGAAAATAATATCATTTCGCGCATCAGCTTTAGCCATCAAGAGGACTATGAGGTCGACATCTTCACCCACAATGCCGGCAGGTGTTGTTTCCGACATTTCCACAGCCGTATCCACAATCAGAACGTCCGCATCATTCTCTGCTTGAAGAGTCCCATTGTTCTCAAGCTTCAACTTAAGTATGTTGATGAGCCTGCTTTTGTTGAACTTGTTCGACAGAAAATCTTCTTGTTTGACGTTTATCTCGGTGTCTTCGGTGAAATGAATGTCAGCAGACTTCCTGAGTCGATAGCGCCTTTGCTGCTCTGTTACTTTCGTGCTTGTGGTTGATGAGGAATAACCGTCAAAGACTACAGTACATTTTTTTCCATGATAGTTCTTCGTGATAAAGTGGATGTAGGTCATGCAGATTGTCGATATCTTGGCACCTCTTTGCCAAATTACTTTATGGAGGAGAAGCCCTCCATCAAATACGATGTGTAGCTGTCCGAGATGTACATCCTTGGTCGTAGTGTTGAATAGCTTGTACAGCACTGACTTAGCCGATTTCCTCATACCACTCTCGTTGAATAGGGCTAATGGGAACGGGGCTAATTCGTATTCCATGTATAGCTTTAAATCTTCGTCTGTTTTTTTGCTGATGGATATACGTCGGAATAGCAAGAATGGGTCCACAGGAATCTTTTCGTCGTTGATTAGAATAGACGAGCTCACTACCGAAAGGGGAAGAGCTCGATCTTTTCGAGACAATTTGATGCTAGAAAATGTCGAATTGACCATTTTAGCCATTGCTTGCTTACCAACTGCAACCGCATTGTAGCAGGTGATCGTTGCATCTCCAACAACTCCTGTTGCGATAGATATGATATCTCTGGTCTCTGGGAAGGGTGGAAATGCCTCAAACCAATCACTGAGCTTGGCAATGTCAGCTGCATCCTTGTTTTGGCGGGCTTGTCCGAAATCTGCATGCTGCTCGCTGGTGGAAAATATAACTCCACCGAACTCTTCTAAAGATGTGCAGATATCATGAGTTGCACTCACTCCTACCACCCATTTGCTAAGAGTGCTGTTTGTAACTCCCCTACCACGAGTCATGCCACCTTGGCTGGAAAAAGAACGCATTAAAGTGGTCTCAATTGTCATATCCGACCAGACTCCAGCCCAATATCGGTCTGATCGGCGCATCGTGAAGTAGCTGTCGTTAACAAATTTGTGGTATTCTTCGGGTGATAGTTTGTCCTGTAGCTTCTCCATGTCTTGTATGTAGAGGTGACAAGACTTTGCATATGGGAAGTGTCCCGCCGCATGGAAGTACGGGATCATGCGTCTCACACAGTCAAGGTGGGCAATGAAGTCCCCGGATCTCTCTGCATGTATATATTCCTTCATTAGGCTTACCATTTTGAAGTACTGTACCCACAGCTGTGCGGTAGGTCCTTTGCTGCTCAGTAGTTCCATGGCGGCTCCGAATTTCTCAGACAGTGCTTTGAGGTGAGTGTTTTGGTTTAGTTCAAGAAGAGAAGGGGGCTCATCCATAAAACTCATTGTCATGTTTTTTATGCAATCCACTTCATCTTCAGTCAACTGGACGTTTTTCAAAATCACTGTAGCCAGTGAAAGCTCTTCAAGAAAAAAGTGTCAACCCCACTAGATGTCCCCCTGGTCACGTGTTTTCCAAGACCACCCAAATCCAGAGGTCGTTTCGAACCCGCCCCCTGGAGCTTCAAAACACAGAGACGTGGACAATCGTCACATTGGACACCGGAAGAGGTTGGAGGGGGTTTCTTGACCCCCCTTCCAGTTTATGGTTTGTTTTGGAAAACCATTCAGTAGCCCGTTATCAGCTAATGGGTAACTCTCGAATTCCAGTATTGTGCAGAAGGTGGGTGGTCAAGTGGAGAGGGGTTGTGTTATCTCGCGAATTTGTCGCCAGTCTGGCTTCTTCCTGTCCCCACAATGGAAAAGGAATTGAGTGAAATGGGATCTGAAAAAGAGAGACAGACCACTTTTCATAGCAGATATTTCCAACTAAAATAGTCTAGATTTGTGTGACTTATCCCTCTTGGGCGACAGTAGCATTAAACCAAGTCCTTGAAGCCGAAATCTCTCAACAATTTAAAAATTGCGCCTGGGTGGGAGTAAAACTCTCCAGAGAGGTCTAGATCTTCCTTAATTAAGAGTGAGGAACCTGGTCATAGGCCCTACACTTGTACCGAGTAAACCTTGTAGTAAATTTAATCAACTTTTATTTTGTATAGCGTGGTCATGTCTTTCATGTTTTACGAATTTTCTTCTTTTTTTACTGTACCTGGGTAATTCCACGGGTAATTTACTTCCAAAAAATAACTAAAAAACATATTTTCCGCTCAGTTTATTTATTTATTGTATTGTTATTTATGTTTTTATTTATTTAAAAAAAATTAAACAACATTGTGACTGACTGACATTTGTACAGCATAAATGTCAGTCAGTTACCATATTGTTAAAAATTTTAAAACCCATGGAATTGCCCACCTTCAAACCTGTAGGCTGTACTGCTGGGAAAATCCCTTTTTTCCGATTTTTTTTTAGCGTGAGAACTATAGATCTCACAGACTTGGTTCAGGGCTTAAATTAAAGCTAATTAAGTGTATTATAAGGTTATAACCCTTACTTTCCCCTTAGATGGGTAATATAGCCAATAAATTGCTTTAAATACGACTTTTACACAAATTTTTCGAATTTTTTGAAAAATTTTCCATTTTTGAAGAGACGTAACTCGGGATCAATTGGACGTATAAACCTGGGAATGGTCTTAAATTGTTGCAAATTTTATCTTCTTTAAAAAAGATAATTGAAACTTTTTCGTGGGGATGCATTTTGTAAGAGTAAAATGTCAAAAACCGAAAAATGAGACTTTCAAACACCCGCCCACGCTTTAGCACAGGGGCTAGGGGCGGGGACTTTTGATATGTTTACCTCCTAACTAGTCTAAACAAAGTTCCGAAGTCAAAAATTGTGTTCCAAAACTTTCCCTCTACACCCTTTTTTGAGCCTTCGTTGCCTGGACTATAAGTTTACGAGCCGATTCCGGGCGATTAAAACGCGGAAGAATTCCTCGATGACTTAGTTATCCAAATAAAATTAAGAAGCCAGAACACAGGGCCGCATCATCTGTATTCCGCTGCGAGCCCCTTCGCACTATTTATTTCAGATATCCGAAATTCAATAGCGGCCATTTTTATGATGATGGAGACCATAAAATCCGCTGTGGCATATTCTTTTACACCACATAAATCACGGTTTGGATAATAGCTTTTTGCATAAAGCCCACCTACGACTCCTGATTAGGATTTCATGGGAGCGGGAGTTTTGCCTTCGGTCACTGTCTTTTGGTTTCGGGGTGATATTTTATCGGGGGTTTAAGTTGCTTTTTATTTGCGAGATGGAACGAGTTTTTTTTTCGTTTTGCGAGTATAAGGTTTTTATTTCTTTCTATGTTCGATTCTCTGCTTTATTGAGTGCTTAGTTTTAAGTACTTTTGTTTTGAGAGAGTCATTGCAAAATGTATCAAGATGGACGTGTTTTATACGAAATTTTAGGAATGGGAAAGATGAAAGATATCTGTATATATTACGTTGTTTGGAGTTTCTTGGATTTTTCTTTGAGTAAGATATATAAATATTCTAACTTTAAAAAACAAGGGGATACTTGAAGGGAGTACCTGTGAGACTTTCAAACTAACCAACCTCTCACTGTGGGAGGCTATGACCAGAACTTTTACGGAACCTGTGACTGAAAGTCACATTTAGCTGAGACCGAGTCTCTAGTTTCCCCAAGATAACTTGGTGCTCATGATATAGACGTCGGAGGATGAAAGGCGGGGTCTCCCTTGCCCAACCCAGCAACAGAACTCGGGTCCTGTGGAATAACAGCGAGATGCACTACCACTAGGCCACTGGGCTTTTTAACTTTATATTTCGATTCAATGCATTGATTTGAAAACAAAAGAACGGCAACAGAAATGGTTTTTTATTAAGTGTTTATTATGTTTATTTCTTTCCATTAAAAGATCGCAATATATAATTTATAGGGGGTGTTTTAAGGACAAAACGGGGTTCTTAGATAAAAGGGTATATTAAAATTGAAAATAGGTTAACCAAGAAACCATACCTTTTCAGTTATCATGTTTGCACTTGACATTGCAAGAAAGCAAAGTATATTTTTTTATCGAAACAAAAGGTTTAACAAAAGGGTAAATCTCTAATCCCCTTCTGGGAGTAATGGGTGGTTTTCTCTTACCCTCCATTCTGTGAGGGGGTAAGAATAAATCACCATAAATGCATATTATAAAAGTAATAAAAATGTAGAGAAATAGAAGTTACCCCTTAAGTTAAAACGACTAAAAAGCTTAAACTGTAGGAAGGGTTTTTTTTCGCACAATCATCTTTAATGAATGAAATACATATAAAATGCAACACTTCCCAGCAAACTCAGACAACAGAAACAGCTCAATCAAACAGAGCAAGCACTCATCCACTCCCAAAAAACCTGCCATCAACAGACAACCGAGTCCATCTCAACAAATCAACACCCCTCAACAAACACATCCACCTCCCATCACGAGATTAGGAGCGAAACATTCCGGAAAAAAGGGAACAATGCAGCCCGTAACTGCAACCATCCCGGCCTAACTACCTCCCCCAGACAAATGGCTCTCAGAGCTACAATTCCTGCGCGACAAATTTCCACAACCATCACCCTGATCACCCCATTACCCCGACCCCCCGAGAGGCCGGGGCATTTTATTCTTCCCCTCCCCCTTTTCGTTCTTTTGTCTCCCGTAAATTATGGTCGATGATCTCTGGAGAGAAAGGTCGACGAAAGACATCGACTGCATATGCCGTTGGGAGGATATATGTCAGACTGACCGGTAGATCGAATGCTGTAAAGGTTTTTTCTTTTGGAAGAGGTGAAAAAGTGTCTTTTTTTATAAAGGATGGATCATTTGCTGCTGGAATGTGCTCCGGGAATGAAGGATTGTTGGAAATTAGTTGAGTGCAGTTGAGCGTTGGAATGCTATTTGTCATGTTCGAAAGGTGGAGGGAAGTTTTTGGAGGATGTGAAGAATTTTTTAAGGAGTTAAAAAAGGAAGTTAACTCTGAAAACAATTGTACACTATCCGTGCATTTCAGTTAAGATCGGAAGAGACAATAAATTATATCCAAATATCTGTGTTATTACTAAGTTGGTATTACACTACATTGTTATTTTAATTATTATTATCATCAATACTGAGTTTTAACCCTTTATTTACCGACGGTACTTGTGAGTGCCACTGGCTCAAGTTTAGAACTGCTGATGGTTGACGAGTTTTGGCTATTTGGCGCCATATTTAGAAGCCACATGATTCACTTAACATTAGTTGGGGTAACTATTTAGTAATTTTTATCGCTAATAACTTGGCGCATCACCAGTACTAAACTTGCGCCGAAAATAATTTGATAAATAAAGGGTTAAAACTCAACACAAACCATTTCTAAGCAGCCATAGAAAAATATTCAATAAGCAAACCTCTTATCATCATAGAATGACCGGAATAGGCCGTTTGGGCGTTGCCCGTTTTGGCACGGGCCGATTCGGCGTCGCCCCGTTTCGGCACGAAAAAAAATTTTTTTTTCATCTAAATTTTAGAAGGATTATTAATGAGTTCTATTTACTATCATTTTATTTCTGGTGCCGAAACGGCCGCGCAGAATATTAGTAGTCCGTAAAATGATATACAACTACAGTCTCTTAATAATTTTCTATAAGTGAAACAAGAAGATATTTGGTCAAAAAGTAATTTAAGTAATGATTTAGCTGTAATATGAACTAAAGTTTACGGATTATTTGTTAAGATTCACTATGTTTACATAATTTTGTCTTGAATAGAGTTATGGAGAGTGCTATTCCATTGAAAATTTCTAGAGACATGGAAATAAAATATAAACCCTTGTAAAATAATATTTTAATTCTGCTTACGCGTTTCTCCAATTTTGATCCGCGTAATACTTGCAAGTGAAATTGAAAATATTTCAATCAATATCTCTCCGGATAAAACTTGTATCCAAAATTTATCCGCAAACGTATTCCGTAGGAAATTTCTGTTCGAAAATAAACAAATAAATTTTGTAACATCTTATATTTTATGAGTATGTGGAAAATATTTATAAATGCGAGTTGAAGATACATAAAGATTAAATACTAAGTGTTTATTGAAAATATTTTTTGATTAGAGCAGAACAAACATAGAGAAAAAAACCAACCTAACTCTCACCCACACAACACCAAATACAAATTCCAATCCCCCTTAACCATGCAATGAACTCGCCCACTCAACAGCCAGTTCATCTAATCCCTGCCATTAAAAGCAGTAACTGTCCAAAGCGGTAAATACTCACCTGAAAGGCAATAAATATTTAACTGCAGGACACTAATTAGATGTAAAGCACTCTCATTAAAGCCAATCATAAGGCATCAACCCCGCATACATTACTCCAGGTTGTTTCCTTCTAATTAAATGAGTGGGGCTTACTTACTGCCTAATTATAGGGGCTGCCCGGGAATCAGCTCCTTCTAATTTGGATTCTTTTCTGTTTCGGCACCTGTTTGGAAGCAATGTGACACCTGTGAGGTCCGACACGTATTTGTTTAAGTGACAAAGGATCTTTAAATTATGGTTTAGAATGAAGAATTGGAATCGGTTATGATTTTGTGGTATGGTGTTAAAAAATTTTTTAACTTTGAGAAATTAGTAGGTTATTTCACAACTAAAAAATTATTTTGAAAACTTTCTGTTCTTTTTTATTTATATAAAAATTTTAGTGTCTTTATTTCTGTTTTATATACAATTTTCTATGTAATATTTATAGCATTCAGGAGACATTAATTAGTGGGAAGGTGTTCTTTATTTCTTCATTCATTCTTTCAACATTATTTTTTTTCTAATAAGGTTGGGTAGAGAGAAGTCCTTTGATATTGCAATAGAGAAATTAAAAAACTTATAGTTAAACTACTCATAAAAAGATTTTATGGCTAAAAATGAAGTAATTAATGAACTGCATTATTTGAACCTTAACAATATTATCCACGTTTAGAATGTTCAAAGTTCTTTTACTTTTTTCATTTTATTAATTCTTTCGAGTTCCATTTGATTCTTTTAACTACAAGCTTAAGAATTCGTTTTAATTTGCAACGAGAAGCTAAACCTTGATTTTAACTAATCAAATTAGTTACCTTGTAAGTTTGACGTCAGTGATCATAGATATAGCTCTTGATTTCAGTCGATGTTGGCGATATAATTTCTGTACTTAGAGGAAATATCTGATTTTCTTTAATGTCAAAGGAGAGATATTTTTCGTTATTTGAAGAAGTTAGGGTTCTTTTAGATTTGTTTTAAGAGGCGTCCTCTATAACAATCGATATAATTATAACAAATTTCATAATCCCGAATGACATATCGTGATGTCACCGGCAAATACGCTAGATTTTGAAAAAAATGAAGAGAATCCAAATTAATTTTTCCATTTACCTAAAAATAGATTGGCCTTAAACTAAATAAAATTACCAATTCACCTAGAGCTAAACAATCACGATAAGTTTAGACTTTTACATACTTGTTTTTAAAATTTATTCTTTTATAGTTTTTTGTAATTTGTAATTCTGTTTGTGTAAAACTAAACAAAAAAAGCAAGTTTTCTAGGCATGCGGAAAATTTTCGTAAAAAAATCAGATAATTAAGTGTAAAAGACGAACAACAGTAATCTTTTCCAAGAGGATCCTTCTAAGTTTCTATTTATTTCACATTTTCTCTGTGGTTCCTCTATTTCCAATTTACAAAATACAATCCCTCCAACCAGACTCTAGCCAAAGCTCTCCATTAATCACAATCCTTTCAATAATTCCAACATTTCTCAGCCTTTCAAACAATACCAAAATTAGCCCATGTATCATCAATCGTTTCTTAGATTATTGCGATCGCCCCTTCCTTTGTCCCTTATATTCCACATAACTCCAAAATACCGTGGAGTGAATGGGGCCTTTCTTCGCAGCCATTCTTCCCCATTTAACTTCATGATCCTGAGGACGCATCGGAATCCCTCAGAAGGGGAAAGAGTCTGCCAGACTTATATTATGAGGGAAGACGCTCTCTGCTAATGGCGTACTTTGTTTTCCAGGGGACGGCTGAACAAAGGCTGAACCGCGTATGTGGGGACCAAGCACGAATTGCTGTGTGTATTTTAGTTTAAGATATAATCGATACTTACTTCTATAGCTTTTTTTGGAAGGCGTTTAGTGTAACCCTAAGTCGTGATTTATACAAAAAAAATTTCGAAACATCCAGCCGCCTTCTGAGAAAAGACAAGCCAAGTTTTGTTAGTGTCAAATAATCATTTAAAGAACGTTCAAATGTGTACTTTTGTGGAAGGATAGAGAACGCCTAAAATAAAACACATTTTTTTCCTCAAATGTATGCGTTAAATAAGATGAGAAAAAAAATTATTAGAAAGAAAAATATTTTATGGTGCGTTAGAGTCCAGAATGCATATTTGTTTAATTATTTTTAACTTTAATGTTAGTTGGATAGTGCTCTTTTTAAGTTTTAAGTTCAGTTTTATTTATGATTTTCATTTAATACAGCGTAGGTACTTACCACACAAAACACTGCAAACAAATCGGACACAAATAGCGTGTGAAAAGATCCCATAGGTACTGTTAAAAACTGCAACCCCCTTAACTATATTTTCTAGTTTTTCCTCTTTAAATATCTCTCTTGTCTCCTAACATTCATAACTATTATTTAAAATGTCAGTAGCCGTTCCCCAGTTTAGGTAAAATGCAAACAACAAGACTATACCTCCATGCTTGACCCCTTTTAGAAAACTGGTACTGGAAGGTATGTTTTTTTAATCCATTAAAGATGCACTCAGAAAGCGACGACATGAGGAAGGTTTTTATGTGGCTTTAAAAGACTTTCTTGGAACATTACTAAATCAAATGCAAATCTAAGTATTAAGGCAAATCTGAATTCTAAGAACAAGTCGTCTACACCAGCATCAGCTTTTCGCATTTACATGATGCTGCTGGTTTGCTTTTATCTAACAAATTTTACAAAAGATAATTCTTTATCCAAAAAATCATTTTAAATTTTAATAATTTTTCCATTTTCGTGTATTCATATTTCTTATTTTGCTAGTAATGTTTTCGTTAAAAAACTGGATTTACACTTGAACATATAGCTATAAAATTTAAATGAATAAATTTCAGCAATAAATTTGTATCTTTTTGCTTATTTTTTTTGTAAATTTTTGAAATCAATCGTTCAGTCACCCTATTAGCATTTACCACCAAGAACATAGTCCAAAAATCAAAGAAAGGATAATTCTCACATACACTAAATCACGCTGCGTTTAACTAATCATGGCCATCCGTCCTAACTTCCACACCCACTTCACATGTTATTTCAAGAACATTACCCCAAAAGCACTGAGTATCGCAACACACAGTTTTATTTACGTTAATATTACTACGGATGAATAAGAGAGATACACACTACCTTACTTCGATTAATTTCTCAGGCAATCGCGTTTTCTGTTTGCTCAACAAATCAAACGGAGGGAAAGCGTGGGAGGTAGATCCCTCCCCCCTTCCCCCCGCATCAATAATAATTCCCCATATTTGCTTTTTCGCCCCGTTTCTTGCGCTGCAGCCATGATTGAGTGCGGAATGGATGGCCAGCGTCACGGAGATACGGTTACAGTGGCATCCCCCCTCAAAAATCCCCGAGTTCCGAATTAATTGAATTCGAAGTTGAGTTTATTCTGCTTCGGGAAGTAGATTTATCGTCGCTAGAATTTTATCTGAGAACCAGAGGTTGTGGCTGTGTTATGTTTGGTTTGAAGGCTGGGTTTTGAGGATTTATTGGGATTTTAACGTATCTTTTGTGCTGTTTGTCGAAAATGATTAGCGGATGCATTATTCATGTATGGTTATGGATAACGACTTGTGAGGATTATGAAGGTTTTTGAATGAAGTGGAGGAGATGAATAGGTTCTGTCCGGAACAAGTGTAGGTTCTGACTTAAACTAGGTGGGATTATCCCAAGAGTTATTCGCGCGTATATTGGCGAATACAGAGGTAATAGCTTTTACTTCATCAGATAATTTTTTTTTATATTTTAAATGTTTCTAACAGATTTATTTCCAAAGTATACAAACGTCTGGTTATAAAGATACCAATACTAAAAATTAAGCTTAAATTCCATTTAAACATGATAAATAATTGCATATATTGAGTGTGTATATTTATCATTTTTTGGTAACCCATCGATATAAACAGGTCTACTTTTGTTCGGTAATGTATTGTAAGTATAAAAACGTCTGGATAACACTACTTTTCCTATATAGATACTGCATTTGCAATGGATAATGCTTTTTGAGTTTTATGGAGATTTCAGAAAAATCTAGTTTAGTTTTAAATTGCTATCATTTTTTTTTGTTTTCAATTTGTCGTATGATAATCTTTGATCCCACGGAAGATCTTTTGACTGCTTTGGGAAATTGCATACAGTTTCATTTCTTTTCTTTTACTTTTTTGTTCCTTTGGTTTTCCTTCCAGTATATGTGTACTTTTTTATTTGATTTTTTAAAATTTGAATTGTCTGACACTGACCGCATTTTTATCCCATCTTACAATTTTACCAGATTATTTAAATAATACTACACGTTCCTGTAATTTACTTAGAGTATTTCGACAGCATTTCATTCGAAGACATATTCAACTATTCAGACTAAAAACCCAACCAAACCTATTAAAAACCCCTTAAAACCGAACAAATCCATCTCGCCTCCCCTCATTCTACCCCTTAGCAGTATTTATCCACCCATAATCCTCCACAGCAAAAGAAACGTCTCTCCCATCTTACATCTATATTCTATATTAATTACACCCGATCCACAGCCCGAAAAAGAAACACCAAAGAAATACGGGCCATAGCCGAAGGTGTTTCATGGAGCAGAAGCCGTAAATGACTTGGGATACGTGCCGCTATATGGCCGGCCAGAAAACACTTCCGGGCTCCCGAGGGAACAAGGGTTATCATTTGGGATAGCGAGTTATTGCATAAGAGGTACGCTTCGAAATTTTATAATGCTCGTGTTCTATGGGAAGTTTGTATGGAAAGACGGCTGTGGATATGTTTCTTTTATGAAGATCCGAAGAAGTTGGTAAACGTGAGGGTAGTTCGTAATATTCAAAGTTTCGTGTATTTTCCCTCTTAAATGTAAAGGTGGTGTGTAGCGTTAAAGCAATGGAGAATTTCTAGTTTAGCTATGGAGATTATATAGTATGTATTTTTTTTAGTGTGGATCGTTAGGTGGTGGCAGTTTTATTTTAAATGTTGCTCTTGAGTTATTCCATTTTTTAAAAGTGTGTTTGATGGTCCTAAATTTTTTTTGAAACAGTCACAATTATTTATATTCTGCGCTCAAGTTTCTGGAGTGTGCTTGAATTACTTTGTATGTTTGAAAACGCATTTTCTCGATTTTCACCACTAAACACCATTTTTTATGAGTCATATCATCCATCTAAGTTTGTTGAGGATTTCAGATATATTTCGCTTAGCTTTAACCTGCTTATTAGTATTCGTTCTTCCGCATACATTCTTCAATGTCAGATTCAAATACATATTTACAAACATGAAATAATTTGTTATTGTAATTTTAAATGTTTAATGGAAAAAATAGCGGGAATAAACTAAAGGAAAAACTAAAAACGGCTAATTATAGGGGAGAGTGTTGTACCTGTGGACAAAAATCACGTTTGAATTTTTCTAAGACAGGTAAAATCACATTTTGACCATTTAAAGTGCCCAACCTATAGCTCTAACCTTTGTGAGTAGAGAGATATTTTTTATTAGTCAAAATCTTGAAAATTGGATTTTTAATCATTTATAATAACTTGGAAAAATTTGTGTCCAAAGGTACAACAACCTGTTGTACCTATGGACAGACCTAGTTGTACCTGTGGACACCCTTAAAAAGGGAAGTTTTAGTTGAAAAAAGCTAAGAATGAACATTTTTATTGATGAATTACCTTTTAATAACCTATTTCAAGCCTTTTTAAAATTGAAAATAGATTTTTTAAAGTAATGTAGTTTTAGATCGTAAATGATCATTAAAACGAAGTTGAATGATAAAAGTCTTGATTTTTTACCAAAAACACAAAAATCACATGGTATTTTCAGATCAGAATTTAAGGTAATAGTTTCATCAATCATGCTGATTGATCTGACAACTTCACTGATCCAAAAAAAAAACAATTCGATCGACACTTAGTTGTGCAAGCATTTGCTGGTAATAACAGTAATAATTTGGTGGTAAATCTTCTTCAGTGGAAAGTTTAAGTTTTTTTAATCATCATACTTAAATGTGATAGGGTGCTTAGGGTTTTACACCATATTTTACATTAAATTTCAAGTAGAATCACAAATTTAAAAAAGTAGTTTAGATCACAAAATATTTTATTTTTCATCTAAAATTCACTTGAAAATAATCGCTGACAAATAGACTACCATTTAGAATTAATTTAACATTTATTAAAATGTATTCAGTTAAATTGAACCTGATTCTAAAACGCTGATTAGCTACAGACACCCACAAGAACGTGTCCGTAGGTACAACACTTATGGTGTCCGAAGGTACAGCATCAGGTGTTTTTGCATTCAAAGTTCTATAAAAGATAAAAGAATTGAGATCTGACGATTCCTAATATCAAAACTAAAAAGTCAAAATCTCGGGGATTCCCCCATATATCCCATTTTATCATATCATAATCATAGAGGAAGAAAATAATTAATGTAGTGATGCACTAAAAAAAACTTTGAGCACCTAAAAACAGTATTTTTATTATAGAAAATTTAAATAATATTTTAAACAGCTGATTTCACATTAGCAACTAGATAGCATCTGTTTACATTCAAAATCGACCACAAATTCAAATTTACATTTTTTCCCGAATTTCAAAATGAGGTGGCTGAAGGTACAACCGTCCGTAGGTACAACACTCTCCCCTATAAATAAACCAAAGCTTTAATTAGCTGTAACAGATAAAAATCATATATAAGACTATAAATTTTATTTTCTGAAAACGTTATATGCAATAGAGAATAACAGGAGAGCTTTTTTACACCCAAGTCTTAAGTATTCTGTCAACGCTTCACTGTCTCTGTTAAGAGTGAACATAAATTCAAAACTTCCATTCCAACTCAATGTTATTCTGTCCTGTTAAGGGACCTTTAAACCCGCTTCAATACGCATATTCCTACCCTAGGTCAGAGACAACCACGGTAACTAAAGTTGCAGTTACGGGACTTTTTATCGAGCCGTAAAGGGGACAAAGAAGGCTGAGACGGTAGCACCGGACCTAGGACAGAGTAAACAAATAAACTCTGACACTTCCCGAGTTCTTTATGTGACATAAGGGCCTGGAACAGTAGAAGACAACATAGAGTAGCCGAGGGAGTGTGGATACGCTCTAAAAGGCGAATTTTATGACAGTCTAAATTTCTTTTACTGTTGAATGCAAAAAAGAAGGGCCGTAAATTATGCAGCAGTTGGAGCTTTAACACCTAGCGATAGTGTGTACGTTATTCGGTGTAGAAGAGATTACGTTTTATTCGGTTTAGTGTGTAAAGCTGAACTTTACGGCTTTGGGGAAGAACGCGTTTTGGGTTGTTTTAAGGAGAAGCATTTTATGTGGAGGTGGGTATTGCTTTTGTGGAATTTTGAAATAAAATCCACCGTGTTTTTTGAGAGTGCAAATTGATAGATGGTGCAAGCCTTTCCGTGGTTAGATGTATGAGGAGAGCTATTGTCCGTTCTCCTCCAAACTTGTGTTTAGGGAACTTGAAATTCACTTTTTTTATCGTAGAGCTTACTTACTAATCTAACTGCTGCTGAAATGCCAACATAATCGAGTTTTTATAAACAAATCCATGGTTTTTTTTTGTATTTTCAGGTACGCAAAACTACTTGCTTTATTTTATTACATCTACTGGGATGAATACGATTGTCAGATAGGCGATATATTGTGCTAAATGTTGTGCTAATTGAAATTTTTGGAAGTGGCGATAACGGCATATTTTTAACACTAATACTTCAGAAGGATTTGTGAGAGATCCTCTATTAATTTTAACCTATTTAAACAACTGGAAACTGATCTATACTAACATTAACTTGGATCTACACTGATCGTTTCTTTCTTGCACAGGTCCCTCTAAAAAATCTCCTATTTCTAACAAAAATTCTAAGCAAATCTGAGTGGCACAAGTCACAACAATCGATGACACCCAGAATCGATTTTTGCAAAAATTTGAATGCGACGCATTCGGTCTTCATACGAAAGGGTGATTCCGACCTTACCTCACGTTTAGGATTCATTCGAATTTCACCACCTTTTCTTGATCTTTGCTTTCTAGCATTGTTTGCTTATCTTGCCCAAGTGTTTTTATTGGAAGTGCATAAGAGATGGTAATACTGGGATAGAAAGTGGATAGGTGTTGTATTGGAGAAGAGAAATTGTATGTGTTTACAGGGAATTTAGGTCAATGTGTAGTTTTGTGAGATGTTTGCCATTGTAAATCGATGCTAAAAGATTGAAGTAACCAATACGAAAATACTATAACATATCGATTCAATTTCTTCAATTTATAAATGCAAAAATGTCCCCAGTAGAATGAAAGGGGTTTAAGAAAAATGTTAACTAATACCCGTTCTCTGAAGCTCCAAGTCTATCTTACCCAAATTAAGTCTTTAACTGAAGTCTATAGTCTTAGTTATACTCTGTTCGTAAAGAATTGGTGCCTGAGAAATAGTGCTTTCCCCTCGCTAGAAGCGTAACCATGGTAACGCTCTTCGCGCAGCCAATAGTAAGCCTTCTTCATCACTTTGGCGAGGATAGTTGCTGTGGTTACCGAACGGTGGTGGGGGAAGGAAATATTTTCAGGCTCTTCTTCAAAATGAATAGAGTTTAGTCTAGTCTAGAGAGCCTGTATACGAGAGAGAGGCGACAACTCGCTTAAAAGCGTCTCTGCGCATCCAGTTATGTCCAAAATTCGGTCCAAACTGTATCATGCCGCTTGTCTCGGGTTCCATGCTAATCCTATGGAGGGAACCGCCTGTGGCGAACAGAAAACCTGTTTACCGATCTGCGCGCGCTATACTGAGTTGTCGCCTCTCTCTCGTATACAGGCTCTCTAGTCTAGTCTAAGCTGAAGTATAGGCGGAAACATATAGTTCTCCCCCCCAGGCATATCTTATCGCCCACAGCGTATCAAAAGCATTTCGAAGGTTTTACCACTAAATAAAACCTCTCACAGCAAAACCCACCAAAATCACTTCCACAGTCCTCCAACAGAAATTATCTAAAGAGTATTATCCCAACTATATCTTTCTCCAACAATCAGACTCCTATAAAAGCCAAATTGTATAGATAAAGGAAAAGACCACTGAAAGTTATCTGAAGTTCCCCACGATCTGAAACTCCTATTACCGCCATCAAGAGAATAAAAACCTCCTTTCGTGCCCAGTGTATGTATTCGCTCGGACCTCCAGCGCACCCTCCTCTCTGGGGGACATGCTGCGATAGACCCCTATTTTATCCAGGGGGTAAAAATAGCGAAGTTCCATTCAAAGCACGCGTTTCGTTTCGGTTAACAGAAGGGATAAGAAAAAATATATTTAAAAGTAAAGAGAATGAAAACAATGCTGGTAAGGGCCAGAGCAAGAACAAGAAGGGAGTGGTTTTTTTTCTCTTTTTATACTCTGGGAGGCTTTGCTCGCGTTAACTAAAGAACTTCTGTTTTACGTGACTGAAAAGTAAACACGAGAACGCGAAGAGAAAATAAATCGAAACCGAAGTAAGTGTATGAAAAAGAACGGAATATCTCTATAGAGGTTCCTAAGGTTTTCTATTAAGGTTGGGGGGATTAGGAAATAAGAACTGAAATTATGTGTGAGCTGAATTTAGGAGAAGAGTTTCTAAGGTGGTGGTTGGGAGGGTTATTTTGAGAGGAGCTATGATAGAAAACATTTTGGATAAATGTGCCTATTTCAAAGTCATAGTTGAACGGTTTTTTTGTTTGGATTCTAAACTATCACAAAATAGTAAAGAAACGTTCAACTGTGTTTTTTAGAAGGTAAACAATATGCTTATTTTCAAATACATTACGAAGAAAGAGGAAATGCGTTCCCAAGTTTTTACAAATCACAGAAAAAACTTCTCACTTACAAATCAGTTTTGGAAAGCTGATGTTTTTGAAAAATGCGATATATTCTGTACCATCTGATTTGACCGGCCTTGCACGGGTGGAGTGTATTCATTCCTTTTTTAAAATTCTCCCAAGTTATATATCCGATTTTTCGTATCACCAATCATCCCGGTGTCCCCGGTAGTTTTTCCATATCCCGGTGTTCCCGCTACCTTTTCCTATCCCAGTGTTCCCGGTACCTTTTCCTACCCCGGTGTTCCCGGTACTTATGTCCCGGTGTTCCTGGTATATTTTTCCCATCCCAGTTCCAACTGTGATATCTCATTAACTGTGATATCTCTCAGTAAGCCTGTCTTCTTATTAATAAAACAAACTTCTTTAAAAGCTGCTTTGAAAAAGTAAAAGCAGATTGCTAGTTATAAAATAAAAATCTAGTGATTATAGTCTAGTAAACCATGCCCTATGAAGCAATGAAATTTTAGCTCTGTTTCCTTGGAAACTTTTAAATTCTTGCTATATATTCCATAAATATATTTATTTTTGAGAAATTAAAATCTTAAAGAAAGTAAATTTATTTCCGTTTTCTGATAACTGTTATACACTGCTGTTCAAAAATTAAAGACGGAACGGTTTTTTAAACATAACACCTAGTAGAATTATTGTTCATCCATGAAAATCTTACCAAAAGATGTTCAATGGGTGAGAATACAGGGCCCGAGAACAAATTTTCCCTATCAATATTTTAAGGGGGTAAATGGGCCCTCCATTGATAATGGAGTTCCATTACACATTTGGAGCAGTGGCAGAAACGTCTGTGAAAGAAGTATTTAACCGAGAAATTTAAGATTTTTTGCAATGAATATGATTATTCCTGAACTCAATGCATATTTTCAATCACTTGTGCTGCCTTTAAAGGGTATTTTTTAGGTTCTATTAAGAGATATCGGTCTTACCATCATTTTTAGCAAGTTTTAGCTTCAGGGTCATTTTTGGTAAGTGGTATCTTACCGTCAACCATGTTTTAGTGGGTCTCATATGTGTCTGATTGTGTTTAGGTCTGGGGACCCAAAAAGTATCTTTATTATTTCAATATTGTTTCTTATGAAAAACTTTGAGAAAGCCAAATTGTGATTATCTGCGGATTTTTCACTAATAGAGAGAAATTATTGACTCGAAAGGTCTTCTAAAAGAATCAAATGGGCCATGATAATACAGATATGCAATTTCAGACATCACGGAAAATCTCTTTTGAGTATAGGGGGTGTTGAAACGTCTATAAGTATAGTACAGATTAAAAAGAGAAATTCGATCTCTTTAAACTTCATTTTAAAGATAATGGAGGTATTTTTACAGATATATCTTTCTTTTTAGACATGTATAAATCCATAAAAAGTAAAAATACTTTTTTTTAACGTTAATAACAAATGTTCTTTCTGTGAAACTAATGCATCTCTTTGGGCCGTTTCAGAATTCATCAAATTTTCGTTGATATCTGCAATCGCATGTATGTATCCTCATGTCCCTTTTACTTCTTTTGGAAGACCTCTCGGTTCAATGATTTCTCTTTATGAGTGACAAAGCTGCACAAAATCACAATTTGACGATCTCAAAGTTGTTCATAAGTAACGATATTGAAAGAATAAAGTTACTTTTTGGGTCTCCAGACCTAAACACTATCAGACACATATGAGACCTACTAAAAACATGGTTGACGGTAAGATACCACTTACCAAAAATAATCCTGAAGCTAAAACTTGCTAAAAATGATGGTAAGACCGATATCTCTCAATAGAACCTAAAAAATACCCTTTAAAGGCAGCACAAGTGATTGAAAATATGCATTGAGTTCAGGAATAATCATATTCATTGCAAAAAATCTTAAATTTCTCGGTTAAATACCTCTTTCACAGACGTTTCTGCCACTGCTCCAAATGTGTAATGGAACTCCATTATCAATGGAGGGCCCATTTACCCCCTTAAAATATTGATAGGGAAAATTTGTTCTCGGGCCCTGTATTCTCACCCATTGAACATCTTTTGGTAAGATTTTCATGGATGAACAATAATTCTACTAGGTGTTATGTTTAAAAAACCGATCCGTCCTTAATTTTTGAACAGCAGTGTAATATTTAAATACAGATATTCACACTCTTCTTAAATTTCGTTGTAAATTATAAAATGTTTTCAAATTATATTTTATCAAATGAGGAAGGACGTCGCCTTAAGATAGAGAAGTAAACCCTGCAATTTACGCATTTCAACAGTGCACAATGTTATTTTAATGGGTAAAACGGAGTCGAAAAAGCGCCGAAAAACATGGAAGGAGTTGTTCGATTTTAAAATCGTTTCTTAGTGCGCGTCTAATAACCGAGAGGAACGTTTCTGATTCAAGCCTACTCCGGGTCCGGTAGTTTTGGAGATTTCGTGATGAGTGTACATCAGTCAGTGGTATTTGGATTTTATAGGTATAGATAAATAGAGTATCTATATGTCAGTATCTTATGTGAGTATCTATTAGGTCATCCCGAAAGTTTTGTCGCTCTTGGGAGCATCTGTATATAAGATATTTTTGACACTTTTCCATTATGTGATACCATATATAAACTGTAACTTTATCTACCGTCAACTTGGCATCTTGGCTTGATTTTGGTGACTGATCGACAACTGGGCTTTCCTTAACCCATTACTGCCTGACGTCCCTTTTTAGGGAAGTTTTTTAAAAAGCCTCCTATTTCTACAAAAATTGTTCCTTTGAATCAAAATTTGCACGGATGTATCTCTGATCTTCATAAAACATAAAGAACACAAGAAGAAAGCAGAATTTTAAAAAATTTTCACTTTTTTTAAAGTTGGAAGATAGAATTTTTCAGAAAAGTGCTTTTTTAAAAATTTTAAAAGAAAAAGCTTAAAAATCCTAGTTGTTATTTAAAAAATATTTCAATGCCGATATATATTACTGTTTATACATTAAATCAGTTGGGGTGTTTTTTTATTTTTCCAAAATATTTTATCTTGACCTTATTTTCGACCCTCGAAAAGCGTCCCTAAAAAGGGACGTCAGGCACGAATGCCCCCGTGGTTTTCCCCATAGTGAAAAGCTAGTGTTTCCTTGAATTTTTCAAAAAAACGCGTTCGATTCTTATGAAATGAATAAAATAACTAATATTTATAAAACTACTTTAATATTAGCTAATAAATTTATTATTTTTGTTTATTTTTTTTGAAAATACTGTGATTGCTACTAAATTAATGGAATAAAAAGTCTTAAATTGTAACGATTAATTAATTTGTATTAATTAAAAGGAATAAATGAATTATTTTACCGTATTTATTACTTATGCAAATCTATTCCGGTTATATTTCAATTAAAACTTTAATAATTATTAGTTATAATGACTTTTTGTCATTAAAATTGCCAAAAAAGTCGCTTTTGTGATAAAGTTTCGGCTTTTTTTCTAATTAGATGTCGCTAATCACTGTGTTCTATACTGCAGATCAATCTATATCATCTGGCTTGCTAATGCACATCCTAATAATACTTGATTTTTGGGGAGAAATTTGTGTTCCGCACAATAAAATTAAATAAAATGAAAAAAGTATGGGCATTTGAAAGACTTAAACTTCACAAATTGAGATATTCTGTTGGATTTGAGGTGTGTAAAAGTAATTATTAATTACTTAATATTAGGTAACATATAAACAAGGAATGCCTTTTTCAATTAAAAATTTTAATTAATTTGCAATTAATATAGATTTTTGGAGGAAAAAACGAGTTTTAGAGCATAAAAATGCTCAAATTAAGTTAATTAAGGTTAATTTTACAGTTAATTGGATAAATAATTAATATTTTTTGTTCATATTCATGTAACAGTATGGTTCCGATCACTTTTGCTGCACTTAAAAAGGTAGAAGATGTTTTTGAGGCTTTAAAAAAGTTTTCTACCATGCGTTTACTATTGGGAAAAACAACGGGGGCATTCGTGCCTGACGTCCCTTTTTAGGGACGTTTTTTAATTTTGGTTTAGAAATTAAAATTTTAACCTGGAATTTTTTTCACTATTTTTCCAGTTGTTTTGTGGCTATTTACTATGTTTTTACCAAATATTTAAGAAAAATAAAAAGTTGGGCATTAATGGGTTAAATCTATGTTAACATGTTACTTCATTTCTTTTCTGCTCAAATCAAAATTTTGCCTTTTTCCAAAAGTTAAGATTTTAAATTAAAATTAACTGGCTACTTCCCTAAAACAATTAAAGTTTTAAATATTTTTAACAAGTTTGGAAAATTTAACTTAGATTTAATTTTTTCTGAGGCATCCGGAAAGTTTGATCACAATCATCCATATTAAATTGCTGGATTGCTACTCCTAACCCCTATTAGGAAAGAGCTGGATGATCATTTGCAGGAATCTAGATCGCTGGAAAAAGTAGTATAACATGAGTTTGAATTTATGAAATAAATAAGATCTTCCGTACAATCTTAATATGACTTAAAATTAAAGTTGAATTTCTTTGAATTTTAATTTTGAAAGTTTTCGATTAATGGGAACTTGAAGTAAACAAAATCTTATTAATCGTAGAAACTAGGAAAGCTGGAAAAGTGAGCCGACAAAAAAAGAGCCAAAATTCACCAAATTGGCTTTAAATAGAAGTAGAAGTACTTTACTGGTTTACCGTAATGGAAAAGTACCAAAAAATACATTGTATACAGATGCTCCCAAGAGCGACAAAACTTTCGGGATGACCTAATATATGTGAGTATCTAGAGTATCTTGTGGTATACCTGTAGTATATTTTTATTATTATTACAATGATTTACATTTATTCAGGAAAAAATATATCAATACTTAATTGAAATCCCATTTCGCTTGGGGTATGGTTTCTCCTGATTTAAAACAACGTTGGGGAACTATTTGTCACCAGGTTTCTTTGATTATTTTTGAGGGGCTGGGGTATTTTATGCAACTCCCCTTTTAGAGCATTTTACAGCACTTGAACTGTTTGGGAGGTATTGGGAAGTCAGAAATTAATTTTTCAAGCATGACCCAGACTTGTTCTTCAAGGAAATCATTCACAAAGGTAGCACAATGTTTTCTGCAATTACCATCCAGTATGATGACCGATTTCTCCTGCATGAGGAACAACCAGAGATGTCTAAAGATAGACCTTATTACCCTGAACCACCAGAAACGGTTACTTATTCTGTGGGGGGTCTTTTCTCCATCACTCCACATCTCCACAGATCAGACACTCAGTTCCTTCTGATAACATCTGAATATTATCTGGTTAACAAGGAACACAAAATAACCCAATTATTGTGTATGAAGGAGTAATGCAAAAGAAACAAGAAAACATCATGAAGAAAACAAGCATTTTAATAAATTGTGCAATAGGTCAGTACCTTCTTTTATAACAGAGTTATTCAAACTTGTTTTTCAAGAGAAAAACACACTTGACGTTCAAAGTTACCTTCCTTCCGGGTATCTTCAAGAAACCCGATTTATAATTTATTTAATAACTACCCCATAAAGAAATTGTTTTCTCTTCAAAACTCTTCTTCGGAAAGCAAGTTGAGAAAGCCATAATTTCCCCCTTCATCGGGGCATTCTCCGTAAAATATTGACTCACTCCGCTTTTTGGATCTTATTAAAAAGTTTCTCGGACGAAAATATGCAAAGCCTTAATGTAAAAAGGCGCCTGTTCATTAGGGATTCAATCTCATTGTAAATCGCCATTACTTTCAAAATAATAAACGCTTTTTCTTGCTTCCCCAATCGCTGTTTTGAAGAGAGGGGGACGAAAAAAAAAAGCACTGCAGACTTCGGGCCGAAGATTCGAATAGTTTAATCATATTTTCTGAACAGAAGATTATTGAAGGCTTCTTATGCGGTAGATCACACTAAGTCAACATTTGCTGATAGAGTTTGCAAATGAGGAAGTTCTTTTTTTTTTAAAAGTGATGATAGGCCAGCCGATGATGAAAAAGGTGAGGGGGTTTTTTAAGCGCTGTTTTAAGTAAAGGAAGTTTGGAGAGAAAGTTTAAAGTAACTTATAAGCTGGCTATTATGGAGGTTTGACGTGAAACTGATCATGGGTGCTTGTTTTTGTTATGGAAGGAAGGTTCGGCTTAAAATTTATTTTAGGGTTTGGAAAATATGTGTAAACTCCAACTCTCGAGCGTCGCCTCCAGACAGCTCAAGACGACGCTCGAGAGTTGGAGTTAACACTTATTGTATTTTAACCAGCGAGAATGTGGAAATAATCCCTTTATTTAGAAAATATGTTGCGTTTTCTGTATTTTGATAAAGTTTAGTCCAGTAAATAAAACAGAAAGGGGTTCACGGCTTGTAGTATTCGATGTATCTTGAATTTTTGTAGGAAATTACGGAAAATCTTTAATTTTACACCAACTTCATATAAATGCTAAAATGTTTCTACAAGTTTCAGAAAATTCACCACACACATACTTTCTATAGTTATTAAATGTATTTTGCATATTTAAGGTTAGAAGTTAAAAAACAATGGATAATTGCAGTCAAGTTTTTTTTAATCTTAATGTGTTCAGAATGGCCTAAAACCTCCAAAAAATGTTTTCATTTGCTTTTCAAAGCCCTAAATTTTAAGTTATTTTCAATTAAAAACAGCCTCTTTTGTGTCTGAGCTGAAACAGCTTGTGACGTGAAATGTGCTTTGTTCCCGCTTGTTGCTATAATCCAAGACCCTCTATACTATAGAGGGTTATATAGAGATTAGAGGGTCTTGTATAATCCCGTTTTAAAACAATGAGCACTAGTTTTTTTACAGAAGAGTGTATCGATGAAAACACTAGTCCCACATTTTCAAGAGGCACATGTGACTTCACATTGTTATACCTCGTTCGCACTGCCGCTAAAGTACCCTTAAAACCACGGCTAGACTGGATTAACTGTGTTTATATACGGCTTGCGCAATTACGCGAAAAGGTAGGTTCAAGAAACTGGGATCTACGATGTTAGCGCCATCTATCTGTCATTCATGGCATTCCACTGGAAAATAATTATTGGTTGGTTGATTTCATACGATTCAAAGATATGCTTAAAAGGAGCCACAGACGAGCAACTTAAATTTGTATTTTTATGACTTAGGTAAATGACTAAAAGTGTTCTTAGAACGTAAAAACAAAAATTATACGACAAAAAATATATATAATATAATTATATATTATAAAAAAAATAATACGCCCTCCAATCCTTCCAGAATTTGAAAATATCGTTTTGGAACCTGTGTTAGGATTTTTCTGTGTACTGCGTATTTTGAAGAGCCGAAGCAAACCAACCAACCAACCCTAACGAGCCACTACGCGCGGTACCCCCTCAAGCGGTAAAAACTGGAAACTTCCGGCGCCGTCGGCCGTGCGTCGGCTCTTTTGATCTTTTGGATAGTGGATAAGCCGTATTAACCCACGGTCGCGATCAAGTTTAGCCGTGCTTAAAACATATCACACTTAAACTTAAAGTGTGTTTTCTTAAAACGGCGTTCGCACTGGCAAAGGGTGATTGAGCACTTAATTGTGGAAATCTAAGAAATATTTAATTTATTATTATATAACTTAAAACTAATAAATATAATAAATAGTAAAAATACATAAATAATTATTAATTGACAGACGATTTAAGAAAACTATTACTGAATTTCAAAGAAAAACAAAAACAAGACAAGCTGACTGGATTGTAATGGGATAAATTGGATCATATCAAGGTAAATAAACTAAATTTTTTATTAAACTAAATTTAATCAGTTTTTGGTCCATTGTGTTCCATATTTTGATGTACATTTTTTTTACCAACTGGGTTTTTGCCTTAAAAATCTAAAATATTTGGATACAATGGATATATTGGATATATAAGTTTGGCATAGCAGAACACGAAATAAATTTTATCATATTCATAACAAGAATGTTCTGAAAAGATTTCTTGATTGAATTTTTGTTTAATATTTTGATTTCTTTTTATCAGCAGCTGTTTTTAATTACATTTATACTATTAAGTAATTAAAAGCAATGAGCGGAGATATTGAAGTACAGCATTGGCTCACGGTTCAATTTTTGATGGGCTTTTTTGTGTTAAATTATTGTACTAATTCAAAGAACTTAATAACCTATAAATATGTTCGTAATTGTGTCCAGTTTAAACTGTTTTAAAAGTGTCCTTGGTCTTTATTTGAAGAAAAATCACCGAAAATAAACTTTTCCCATCCTGGGAAACATTGTGCGCCGCCATCTTTGTTGATTAAGGGTGATTTTCAAACACCCTTAAAATATGGGGCGATTTTGTTATTCCTAAAGTGTGTTTCTATAGCTACTAAGTGCGAAATGAAAATAGAGGGTCTTTTTTCTGCCAGTGCGAACGGGGTATTAGGACCTTTCTGTAATAAAATATGTCATAATTACCTTTAAAAACTTTGTGGGGAAAGACAAGCGGGTCATTCCACGCCAAATCATCCAGGGTGGTATACCCACCTACCGCAGATTTTTATGAAATTTTGTATGTTCAATGTATGCATAAAGATAAGAAAAAATTCGAAATTTTATCTAATTCTATCAATTACTTTCGGAGTTATGGCTCCTTAAAGTTTTACCCATCTTGATTTTGAGCGGGCGATTCGGGCTCGTGTTATTTTGCGTTTAGCGCTACCAAATTTTTATTTATGTAGGTAAAAGCTTAAAATTTCATTTATTTACAGCCAATAGTCTACAAAATAAAATGGCGGGGTAAAATTTAAAATTGAAACACTTTATCGAGGTTAAACAGTAGTCTAAACATGAAAAAAGTGTTTTTCATAGTGTCTTACAAAAACGCATGAAGCACAAATCTCTATGAATATTTTCATATAAGCTATTTCAAACAGTGCAAAAAAATCCGTGGGGTTTGGGTTTTAAAGGGTCTTTTTGGATCGTTTAAAATTAGAAAGTGGTTCTGATTAAAAACCACCTTAACTTAAGTGCCAATAAAGAAAAAACTACTGGTCCAAATATCACTAAACTTGATAATAGTTTACAGAAGGATTGGATTTTCCGTTTTTACAAAAAAAATTAATTTGAAAACACACAACTAAGAGGTAAAGGGACTTAGTCATGCGTAAGTCTGTTACAGATAAGCATACTTTCCGCGAGCTTTTCTTCTTCCCCAATAGATGGCACCACGATGTGATATTAAATTTCTGACTTACGCGTGCCGGATCTTTTTAGATTAACAAATTAGATTGACTTCTACAGAAATGACCATAAAACAAAAACTACTCAACCAAACATTATCAAACTTGATAGAAGAAGTTTTGATAAGGAACTTATGTTATTCCGATAAAATAGAAGGTTAATATCCAGTAGTTTTTTCTTTATTGGCACTTAAGTTAAGGTGGTTTTTAATCAGAACCACTTTCTAATTTTAAACGATCCAAAAAGACCCTTTAAAACCCAAACCCCACGGATTTTTTTGCACTGTTTGAAAGCAAATTTTCTCTTCTTTCTATTATTGCATAGCTTATAAGAAAATATTCATAGAGATTTGTGCTTCATGCGTTTTTGTAAGACACTATGAAAAACACTTTTTTCGTGTTTAGACGACTTTTTAACCACGCTTAAGTGTTTCAATTTTATATTTTTCTCCGCCATTTAATTTTGTAGACTATTGGCTGTAAATAAATGAAATTTTAAGCTTTTACCTACATAAATAAAAATTTGGTAGCGTTAAACGCAAAATAACACGAGCCCGAATCGCCCGCTCAAAATCAAGATGGGAAAACTTTATGGAGCCATAACTCCGAAGCTACTTGACAGAATTGGATAAAAATTGATATTTTTTCTAATCTTTATTGATACATTAAGCATACAAAATTTCATGGAAGTCTTAGAACTTAGGGTATCAAATTGGGTTTTCGCTGGATGATTTGGCATGGAATGACCCAAGCGTATTTTTGGAATCAGGAGAGAATTTTTAATAAATTAAAATTGAATATTTAAAATTTAAGATTTGCTGTAATTCTCTATTTCGTAAAAAATAAATTGAACAAGCAAACTCTACTTTTCTTATTATTGTTTTCAGTTTTGTGAGAAATATTTTCCAAATACATTTTAGTCTTGACAAGATAGTCTGTAAGACCCTCAAAAAATTTGAAATTTGAATTTTTTAATGCAAATGTTCAAATAATAATTCAAGGTCTTGTAACATATCGAATCTCTTCAATTACTAGCCTCTTTTAAAAAGAGGAAGCTGAGAATAGAAGGAATAAGTAATCCAACATCCTGTTTTCAATTGAATCACCATAAAAATACACACAAAACGGCGAACAATCAGAAAGGAATAGTGGAATACAAACATATTCCTGCCGGATATAATTTAAGAGAGAACTTTTAAAATAGAAAAACCAAATTCCCACATCCTTTATTTTCAGCAATGGACAACTTCCAAAGCACAAAGCTTCCCTCCGGCCCCGTTGCCACTTTTACTTTCCTAAATATTTATTTGCAATTTAAATCACACGGAACACCCAAAAGAGTATGTAAATAGCTCTCGGAAAGAAATTATCTATCGGAAAGGAAGAAGACTAGACACGGTAAAGAATTTGCGAGTGCGGAAGAGATATTAATGCAATAAATCAGTTTGAATTTTCAAGAGCCAAGCGTTGAATTTTCATTTCGAAATGGAAGGGATCGCTGGTGCGAGAGTAATTCTGCCCCTTTTCTTAACCCCAGCTGGACCCGATTCAATTTCGAATGTTTTCAAGGTTTATAAAACTCTTCGGGGAAATTTGAGCGTCAGTAATTTATAATCAATGCGGAAAAGTGGGGGACGGGGGAAAGGGAGGGGTGTGTTTAAAGAGAAGTTTAACGCAACGATTAATTTGTTGAGATGAATTCGAATTTATTGAAACTTGAATTATCGTCAGACGGTTGATTGTCGATGGAGTATTGTTCAGATTAGAGGCTGTGCTGCCATCTGTTGTGTGGTCTTTTAACCTGTCAGGTTAGATAATGGAGAATATTACACTACTGTTCATAAATTAAGGACGGAACTGTTTTTTCAACATAACACCTAGTGAAATTATTTTTCATCAATGAAAATTATACCAAGAGATGTTCAATGGGTGGGAATACAGGGCCCGAAAGCAAATTTTCTCTACCGATATTTTAAGGGGGTAAATGGACCCTCCATTGATAATGGAGTCCCATTACAATTTGGAGCTGTGGCAGAAACGTCTGTGTAAGAGGTATTTTACCGAAAACTTTATGGTTATTGTAATGAATATGATTACTCCTGAACTCAGTGCATATTTTTAAAAGCCTGTGTTACCTTTAAATGGTATTTTTTATGTTTTATTGATAGAAATCGGTCTAATCATTTTTGGCAAGTTTTAGCTTCTGGGTCATTTTTGGTAATTGGTATCTTACCGTCAACCATGTTTTTGGTAGTTCTTACATGTGCTAGATTATGTTTAGGTCTGGAGACCCTGAAAGTAAATTATTTCTTTCAATATCGTGACTTTCAAGAAACTTTGAGATACCCAAATTGTGATTTTGTGCAACTTTTTCTCTCATAAAGAGAAATTCCTGACCTGAAATTTCTTCTAAGAGAATCAAATGGGACATGAGAACACAGGTACCCAATAGCAAACATCAGTGAAAATATCTGCGGTGTATACGAGGTGCTCAAACGGCACAACATAATTGTATAGTTTCACAGAAAGGACATCTGTTATTAATGTTTGAAAAAAAGTATTTTTTAGTGTTTATGGACGTAGACATACCTAAAAAGAAACATATAGTTGTAAAAATATCTCCATTACCTTTGAAATGAGTTTTTAAGAG
The DNA here is from genome assembly GCA_024610705.1 of Tetragnatha versicolor. Classification (NCBI taxonomy): domain Eukaryota; kingdom Metazoa; phylum Arthropoda; class Arachnida; order Araneae; family Tetragnathidae; genus Tetragnatha; species Tetragnatha versicolor. Next base: position 29,904,031 of record JANDEH010000002.1, on the reverse strand, counting down.
ATATAATTTCTCCATTGATACTCTATTACTGTTATAGACATTTCAACACTCCCTATACACGAAAAAAATTTTCCCTGATGTCTGCGATCACGTGCCTGGGTTCTCATGTCCCCTTTGCTTCTTTTAGAAGAAATTTCAGATCAAGAATTTCTCTTTATGAGAGAAAAAGTTGCACAAAATCACAATTTGGCTATCTCAAAGTTTCTTGAAAGTCACGATATTGAAAGAAATAATTTACTTTCAGGGTCTCCAGACCTAAACATAATCTAGCACATGTAAGAACTACTAAAAACATGGTTGACGGTAAGATACCAATTACCAAAAATGACTCAGAAGCTAAAACTTGCCAAAAATGATGATTAGACCGATTTCTATCAATAAAACATAAAAAATACAATTTAAAGGTAACACAGGCTTTTAAAAATATGCACTGAGTTCAGGAGTAATCATATTCATTACAATAGCCATAAAGTTTTCGGTAAAATACCTCTTACACAGACGTTTCTGCCACAGCTCCAAATAAGGAAGTTGCATGTGTCAGATTTTCAAAAACAAACAAGTGTTCCGAATGGTTTTTTGTATGGTAAAATGAAATATCTAGTCAGTTTTTCAAAAAAATTTACAGGTAATTAAATATTTTAATTTAAAAGTCGAGAAAAAAACACGTGACTGAAAACGTTTATTGTTTAAACTATAAGATGACGTCAACAATAATACCATCAACTCCATTGCTTTACAACAATGTTTAGTATAAGATGACGTCACATCCAAACTCTTGGCGTTTTCGCGCGCTTTTAAAAAGGGGATTTTCGTTAATTTTTTTGACGATCAAAAAATTTCTCGATCGGCCTCAAATTTTGGGTAGTTGCTTATTTTTGCAAGAGGAATCGATTAAAAAAATAAAAAAAAATCATGCAACTTCCTCATTGTAATAGGACTCCATTATCAATGGAGGGTCCATTTACCCCCTTAAAATATTGGTAGAGAAAATTTGCTTTCGGGCCCTGTATTCCCACCCATTGAACATCTCTTGGTATAATTTTCATTGATGAAAAATAATTTCACTAGGTGTTATGTTGAAAAAACAGTTCCGTCCTTAATTTATGAACAGTAGTGTAGTAAAAGGGCAATTCCACGGGTAACTGACTGACATTTTTCAAGAAAAACGCTTAGTATTTTGTAATTTCCTTCCCAAAAATAAATGATAAAAAAATACTTTCCCCCCCCAGTTTATTGCTTTCTTGTTAGCTTAATCTAATGGCACCATTAAATTTTAAAAATATGTTTTTATTTATTTTTGAAAAATTTTAAACAACAAGGTAACTGACTGACATAAATGTTTCACAAATGTGAATGTGTTTTAAAAAATGTCAGTCAGTTACCCGTGGAATTGCCCAAAAGTAAAACACTACTAGAAATTTCTTTTTTAAGATAACTTACGACCTTACGAGTATGTTGTGAATAACTTTGGTAATAGAAAATTATATTGTTTAAAAAATTGAAGAATCAGATCTTTCCTGGTTTGTTAAGTTAAAGGATGTATTGTTCGTATAGTGAACCGCAATAATTTTTATGAATGTTTATCATTCGCGGTATGTCCAACCATAAAACGCAACGTGTACTTCTTTGGGAAGAACATCACATGATTTGTTCAAAAAAAGTGTATACCTCAAAAGAATAAAGATTAAGAAACGAGGAAAATTTAATGGAAGCAAACACTTTTGTCAATAAAGGATCCACGTCCAAAATGAATCCTACATTATTTCACGCACTTAAAATTGTGCCGAGTTCAGGAATGTTATATCATATTCATTAGGGTGGAGCGAAAAAACCTTTTTTTCGAAATCGGTCAACGGTTAGTGCTCAAAGTTTGTGGTTGGGGGTCCTTATAACCCACAAAAAATTTCAGTTCGATAGGACAATATCTTCAGTCTGCGCTTTTCACTCAAAGTTTCAGGTTTTTACTAAAAAACATCAAAAATACGAAAATTTCCCAGAATGTTTCTAGATGCTCCAAAATAGTTTTCATGGTAAATAATTACCTATATTGCTAGTATGTAGCTTAATAATAGCGATTGAGTGTGTTTGATTAAAGCGAAATGGTTTTATAAAATCGGCAAAATTATCCAAAAGTAAAGCATTGATACGGATTTCGGGAGAACCATAGCCCACTGTAGTAAATCGATCACGACGACTTAAATCACCGAAAACAATGATATAAAAGGAAAATAATTAACTTCTTGCTCTTGGTTTACAAATTAATAATCAAACTAGCACCGTCGAAATTGAAATGCGAAAACATGTTGCTTTCTCTTATCCATTAATATAGGTATGATATGCCATGTGTGAGGGAAGATATTTTCTATTCATGTTACACAAATATTGTCCGAATCAAAGTTTTGTCACCGGTCACCCCGGAAGAGAAAGGGGAGGAGGTCATTAGGTCAGGACCACCGCCAGTTTATGGCTTGTTTGTGGGTGGCCCTCCTCGGATGCCTCGGGGCGCGGCGATCTCGCTCCTTTGAATTGCGATAGCTGATCCCCCTCACCGCAAGCGACACCGGATCCCCTTTTCCGCAAAACAATTTGCCTCGAATTTAGGAACATTCGATATCTCGGGAGAGTCGGAAAATTTAAAAGAAACTTAGTTGCCTACTCTTTTAAGTGTTAATCCGTTTTTTTTTAAATTATTTTCAAGTGTAAAAAAATAGCTCTCTCAATGCCAAAAACCATTCTTCAAAAGACATTGCTAATATTGTGTCAAACCGGACAGTAAGTATTTCTACTAAAGCCTCGATCGATACCAACAGTATCTCTAAACAGATTGGAAGACCTTGTCATCTCAGAAAGTATTAGTGAAAAATTTGAATAAATCGTACAATAAATTCAAAAAAAAATATCTCACTGGTAATCGAAGTACAAATGAATATATTCCTCGAAAGATCAAGAACCCCTTTTCATATTTCTTCCTGCAAGTGTATTAGCTACAGTATACCTGCAAACGGAAAGGGAGCAAGAATTTTTAAAAGACCATTTAATTTAACTAATTTAACAGACCGGAAAATGTTCATTGGATGTATCTGCTGCAAGCTGCATCTATTGTAAGCGGTTACAACTCCCAAAATGGATATAGGGTGAACTGACCAGTAATTGACCAGTTAGTGGAAATTCCTCCAAGTTTTATTTTTCTTTCTAAGAAAAAAATTTTTCTAAAAAAATTGACAGTGGTTTAATATCAATGAAGGTATGAGGAATAATAACTGATAATCATTTTTCCTTTCACTTTTATAGAATTTTATTTATTTATTTTAAAAGGAATTAATTGAGATTTTGCCAGTAGTTGACCACTTACATCCAGTATTTGACCTCCATTATTCCAGTAATTGACCATTGCCATATTCACCATTTCCAGAATAAAAATCAAAATCTACAGCGCAAGCACAAATCAACCAACTGATCCACAACGCAACCTATCATTTCCAAAAGAACTGTTTGTTCGAGTCCCACTGAAATTTTCCCCATTTCTTTAAAACAGGGTGTTCTTCCTAAAGTTGGCTGAAAAAATACGCAACGGAGAGGCTTGAAGAAAACGTTTCAGAAACCCTTACACAAACTTTCATTCAAACTGATGATTATAAAATTCCCTCACAAAAATTAAGAATAGGCAAATTTTAGCAAATTTTCAAGTTCATAGTTTTTCTAAACAATTTTAAGCGAAAAAATCAGTTGTTTTATTGAATGGTTTTAAAATTTTAAACATATCTAATATTTCATTCTTATAAAACCGTGCCTTTTGTCAGAAAATCCTATGATCTGAAAACCAACTGTTTGTTCGAATCCTACTAAAATTTCTTCCGTTTGTTGAATACGTCTTAGAAAATTATTAAAAATTTTTATTCAATATGGATTTTTAAGATGTATTTGCAAAATCACATATATTTTAAGCAAGAAATAGAACATGTGTTTTTATTGTTTAACCTTTTAAAACCAGATTGTAGGCCACCTAGCCAGCGCTTGCACCGCAAATCGTTCGATTCCCGCGTTTACTACAAAGGGCTATCTAAAAAACTAAAAATGCGTTTTCGTCTGACAACCAACCAACCAGCTACCCGTAGGTACGTATTTTAGGGCTTAGCGAGAGGAGTGACATATTTTTAAAGCGCAGGTGTTGGAAATGTGAAGAACCAATGAAAGAGTTAGATTGAATAAAGAGTCCCTATTAACAAAACTGGTTAATTACTGGAAATGTAACTTTTTTTACAGTAAATCTAAGCAAAAATTGTACTGCAGGTAAAAATCTTTAAGATCGCTCTTGGTTTAAAAAGAAATCTCAAAAGCAAATAAAATCCAGTAGTTGACCACTTTGGTCAAATACTAGCACTTTTTCTATTTTAGACAGCCAGTAGTTGACCACCCCTCAAATATCAAATTAAATGGTTAATATACAAGTAATGATAGTTTTATTTAATTAAACTGTATATATAGGACCTAAATTCATCAATCAATAAACAATTGGAATAAAAACTAGCTGGATGATTTGAGATTGAACTAAATGCTCCATACCATTATAGCTAGTAGTGAGAGCGCATGCTTTGAAGCTTTGTTGATAACTTTGTTTTCAACTATTTATTGCGTCTTTTAAGATCAATACTGGAACTTAAGACTGTGCATGAGCTTTTATTAAAATGTTAGCTATGTTTTCAACGCAACAGCTTTGAAATAAACACACAAGAGTTCTTGTTTTTTGTAAAATTATGCTCAAATGGTCAACTACTGGTAGGTGGTCAACTACTGGTCAGTTCACCCTATAAAGGCTGGATTGATAGACAGACAGAAGGAATTCAAAACCTAAAAACGCGCCGAACTGCACTGAGCGTATAGTCAGACATTACGGGGGGCGAGCGTGCGGGCGGCACTCGATCCAGCCACCTTCTTGTGAATTTTTCGAATAACTTGGCTGGAAGTTAATTATTTTCCTTTTATATCATTGTTTTCGGTGATTTAAGTCGTCGTGATCGATTTACTACAGCGGGCTATTTTTCTCCCAAAATCCGTATCAATGCTCTATTTTTGGATAATTTTGCCGATTTTATGAAACCACTTCGCTTTAATCAAACACACCCAATCGCTATTATTAAGCTACATACTAGCAATATACGTAATTATTTACCATAAAAACTATTTTGGAGCATCTAGAAACATTCTGGGAAATTTTCGTATTTTTGATGTTTTTTAGTAAAAACCTGAAACTTTGAGTGAAAAGCGCAGACTGAAGATATTGTCCTATCGAACTGAAATTTTTTGTGGGTTATAAGGACCCCCAACCACAAACTTTGAGCACTAGCCGTTGACCGATTTCGAAAAAAAAGGTTTTTTCACTCCACCCTAATATTCATATAACAGGGAGTTTTTGATACAATATGACTCTTACAGTCTTACATGGACGTTTGTTTATGCTTATGTTCTGAATGTGTATGGAACACCATTATCATATGAGGGAATATGTGAATCGTCTAGTTTCAAAACCAGGTAGATCCATTTTGGCACAGCTTCAGTAAGAGTAGACGCGGTCGCCAAATGGAAGACAATTTGGCGCTATATCACAGCCTGTCACCCGTTCTTGCCGCCATGTTTTACCACGACTAAAATGATAACACTTAAGTGAGTGAAGAAATATAATTTTGTTCTTATTTTTAAATTAGACAATTACTGGGGATCAAAAAATGTATCACCAGCATGCAGAGCGTGCACCATACCGCAGAGCCAGAGGAAGGAAAATATACTGAAATCGTAATAACTTGTTATAACTTCCTTTTTCTTGGGTTAATCTTCATTTGAGTCGTGACAAAACATGGCGGCCGGATCGGCGACCGGCCGTGAAATAGCGCCAACTAGTCTTCCATTTGGCGACCGATTCGCGGTTGCCAAATGGTCGATCCTTTTATCAAAGCTGTGTCGAAATGGATCTACCTGGTTTTGAAACTAGACGACTCATGTACCCTACCCCCATTAACTACTGTTTGGGTAATTAGATCCCGGATCACATATACACACTCTTAGATTATGATGTGGTATGGATTTCCTTGATGAGGAACAGATTCGTGTCAATTTATAACCCCCAAAAATTATCGGACAAGAGTGTGTTAGGATATTTTGTAAATATTTATATGAAGAAAATTTCAATTTGACGGGATAGTTTTATAAATTCATGGTTATTATAATAGATGTAAGACTAATCATATTTAAAGTTCGTATTTTTATCCAGAGGTTTAGAATCAAATGGTGAGGAAAACGTTCCTCGCAGGGAATATTGCTGTGTGAAGAAGTACGGAAGATAAAGTAAAACTCAGTTTTATGCCTCTTCTCCCTTAGACATTTCAACTGTGGAATCCCTCAAGACAACGATCCCTACACCCCAAATCTCCAAACAATCCTTTCGATGATAAAAACCTCTCGCGCGTCAAGCAAACACACCGGCGAGCTCATCCCTTATCTCTCTTATCAATCAGGCGGGTGGCCGGAAGCGAGGCTCAATCAGGCTCAACCGGAAGTGATTAACATATCCGAAAGCGGCAGCAAATTTCCGGAGGATGGATTAGAGGGGGCTTCAGCCCGTCAGCGCGCGCCTGAACGCGGGATTACTGGGCTTTAAAGCGGCCTGACGGTTCGAGGAGTCCTGTGTTCTTGAGCTAGGTCGGTCTGACCTTTTGTAGTTAGGTCAGATAAGGGGATGAAAAGTATAGAGTTCATATTAGCAGTAGTGAAGTGTAAACGATTGAAAAGGTTAATGTGGATTATAGTTTTTTGTTAATGTAGCTAAAACATTATCAAATACTTGGCTATTACGCAATAAACATAAAATACATTGGATTCAAATGACAACTCCTTGAATAATGTTTTTTCAAATCAAAAACTTTTATTTATTTCACATCTTTATCCACACATTAGAATATAAATGCAAATGAATTTTTGTAAAGTAGGAACATTATGCTGGATTCATCACAACAGATAGAATTCGTCCACCGTCTTTATTTTCAATCACATAGCTGTAAAAAGAAACTATTGAAGGATTTTCAACTTAAGAATCACTTTACGATATGTTTATAGGAAATCATATTTTACTCCTTATACTTTATTTTTTGAAAATGTAATTATAATTTTAAAATATCAATTAAGGTAAATTTAAAACTACATCAAAACAACAAAAGTTACATGCTATACATGCTCATTTTTTTTCTTAAGATATTATATGTCCATATCCCGATAAAACACAAATACAATATATAAGCCCTGAAGAAAATGGTAAATGTGTTATCATGTAATAGTATATCTTTTTTCCTCCCTAGTTTCCCATTTCCATCATCATTGTAATGAAAGGTAAGCAAAGTCGTCCAGTTAGAAGCTCAACAAATGCATCAGAGCAAATCTATTCAGGGGCATTCCATTACCTTTAACCTTTGGCGACAGAAAGGAAAATTCTGGCCAGACTCTAGGAATTGTATTTACACCCATAGAAAGGGCGCCGCCAGTCAGAATGAGCAGCACAAGTCAACATTCTTAAAGACCTATTCATGTCTCTTAGAAGCTCCCAGTAAAAGATAAAATACTTTCTGCTCTTTTATGCAGTGAATAGAACATTGCAGCCTGAAGAAAGCAACTTTTATGGGATTGTTGGGTATAGAGAAGGATAAAATGCATGTACTTATGCTTGTACACCTCAGTTTTCATAAACAGGCGCTTACCTTCATTCATGAGTTATGATACTCATAATATATTAAATTTTATGCTATACCTACGTTATAATTGTTTCATGTATGTGTTAGGCTGCCTTTTTAATGTTAAAACTTACTTTTTTCCTTTAGGGATCAGCAATGTCTGGTTTTCAGTTAATTTGTTTTCTTTTCCTTCAGAATGTATAGTTGAGTTACCTACCTGTGAAAACAAAAGCTTAAAAGAGTTATTAACGTTTTTAATTAAAACCGTAGCTAATGTTTACTCTACATGAAAATAATAATCTTTATTCTTGGAATGAATTTTTTTCAACTATTTGGGAAGAATAAATTATACATAAGAATTTAAAAAGAATCGCGAGTAAAGATTTAATATATGAACTAATAATTTATATTAACAAAAAAGTATATTTTTACTATAACAAAAATGCATAAACATGATAAATAGGAATTGATATTTAAAAGTACTTTTTAAATACTTGAAAACAGAAATTATGCAGGGAAAGTATATTTAACTTTATGATTTCCAAGAAAAGTAAGGTAAAAACGTCATCTATTCTTGTAAAAACGTCATTTTTACCTTATTACTAAATTCTGAGTAAGTTTAAAAACAGGTTTTAAGAAAAGGGAGGATTATATACACACGAAGAGTACGCCAATTTCCTCTGTCATAGTAATTGGAAGCAAATTCTTAGAAGCATCATCAAATTTACTATTTTTAAACAAAAAAAACATGTTGTTTGGGATGTTATCTTATATTTCAAAAATAAAGTAAGAATTTTTTCTAGAAACCGTTTCTGATTTCTCTTGCTTTCAAAACACTTATAAATAAATACCTTAATAATGCCCACAACTCAACTAGACTTTACAATCACAATAAAATGGCAAATTCCAGAATCGAAAGCGAATAACGCACACAGGGCAGATTAAATTTTTATTCCCCCAGGCCATATGAAGCACTAAACGATAACATGAACACCCTGCCTACACCATTAAAAAAAGAACAACTCAGTGAACTCTCTCTTTTCTTTAACTTGAAACATTCCATGCTCACTTCCCTCACAACTCCAGTTTTTGCGTTAGTTACTTCCACCATTTTTTCCGTACCTTCCAAAAATTTTTCGTTTTCTCTTTTTTTCCTCTGCATTTTTCTTTCCCTCCGTTGGCATCACTTTTTATCTCGGACGAGAAAGTATATAGGAATACTTTTCGCCCTTTGTCTCAGGAGCCTAGTGCATCATTATTTTCTTGACTGTAGCTGTCTCTTTTAGTGTAGGATGATTTTCTCAAAGGATGGTTAATCTGCCTTTTATTTTCTTTCCTCACCGGCAGTTTTTTTTGTCTGTTCGCTGTATTTTGTTTTGACACCTTTGTTTTATCACGTTGTTTGCTTTTGAGCTTTGCTCCCACCTCCGAAAGTTATCTAGGGGTGTTTAGGGGAGTTAAAATAACACATCGGTCTTCTCAAAGATAAGCCGGGCTTAGAGAGGGAGTATGGAAAACTCGATTTTTGACAAAAAAAATTCAGCGAAAAGTTGAAGCTTTAACATCGTCTCTTTGTTTGGAACTATGTAAACTGAATCCCTAAAAGAATGGTTTAGAATGGTGAATTCGTTTTTTTTATGTTAAGTATATTTTTATATCGAGTAACTAACTATAAAACATAGTTTTATTTATTCGGTCTGATTCACCAAATTACAGGAAAGACGGTCGTTTTTACTAAATTGTTTTGAACAAAAGGCTTTGTTTCATTCTTTGAGATACTTTTCGGAAAAAACTTTTTAAATTAACTGTTGATACAATTCCTATTTGATATTTCTAGCTAGGGAAATTAGTTTATGCTTCCTCTCCCTTTTAGGCACAACAGGCACGATGAAAAAATTACTATTCTTGACTATAGGCATAGGAATGGACACCACAATACTCTATTCACTTTGAATAGGCCGCTGAAAATATTTTCATCCCCCCACCACTTAATCGGTAACCATGGCAACTATCAACGCCAAAGTGACAAAGAGGCAAACTATTTTTTCCCACTTAACTTCCGTAAACAGGTAAAATATTAACAGCTCCCAATGATGCGTCTTAGATTTTCTAGCCAACATCAAGTGCAGTATAAAAATACAACCAACGCTTCGGTTTTTTAGAATGCGCGAGGAGACTAACTATGGTTACGCTTTTAGCGAGAGTAAAAGCACTATTTTTCAGAGGCCTATTCTAAATGAACAGAGTACAGTATCAGTGCCTCCCTTATTTTGACGATTTTTTTTTAATTGAGACTATTCGGATGCAGCACTAACCAATCATCTTTTCTACGCTAAAATCGTGTGAACATTTTGAAATTGATAAGAACAATTTTTCAGTAGGGTAGGTGGGGGCAAAGCCACGCAATTTTCAGTATTTTTAACATTGTCGTCGAAAGGGGGTAGATAATCCCGAAATTTCAATTGGAGATGTTAGATTGAGATCCTACCTACAAAACCAATCCAAGTTTAAACTCTTATCGATGGTATTTTAGGAGAAATTTACAATTTAGTAGAAAAAAAATTCGCGGGGCTTTGCCTCGCAAAATGGGGCAAAGACCCGCACTTGCAAATCTTGGTGCCCAAATGAAATAAACAGTGATAAACATAGTTTTTCATTATAAAAACACTAAAAATAATGCTCTCAATGTTGTTTTAATATTTCTAAGCCAACCAACAATATTAAATATAAATATGATCAGTTTTAATGAAAATTGTCAATCTGTTGTAGAAATTCATTTCAGATTGACCAGATATCTTTCAAAAGGGAGAAAGGATGGTTTCAGGAAGAGGGTTGGCATCTCGGACACCTTTATTAACCTCTTTAGAGATCAAGTAGTCCCATTTTCCTTTTGGGACGAATTCCTGATCTTTTTAAGCTGCGTAGATTTGCCCAAAAACACCTGCGTGGATTTGCCCCGTTTTACTTTATTTTGAAAAACAAGCCTTATTATTTTTAGAGACATGTTAAGGCAATTCTTTCAAAATGAAACTGAAGGTGAATAGACGAGATTAGTGATGACGTTTTTTGTTTTGTTTGGAAACGTTGATTCGATCCGTGATTGGTTACATACGGATCCGTACTGTCCGTACAGTTCACGGAACCAATCACAGACTGAATTTACGTTTCCAAACAAAACAAAAAACGTCACACTAATCTCGTCTATTGCTATCTTATCATTGGGCTATTTGTTTGTATTTCTCCTCAAGCCCTATTTTATGTAATTTTTAAGTAAAAGATCAGAAAAATTACATCAAAATGATGAAAAACAAACTTACAGCATTTTTTAAACTCATGAGTGACTTAGGGGTAAGAACTTTCGCAGAACAATAGGTCACAGTAAGACAAACCAACCACTTGGTTTTCAACTTTTGAATCGATCATTAACAATTAAAAATCGCGGTGCGTGGTTTTGCCTCGTGCGGGTTTTTACCCCCACCTACCCTATTAACTTAATATTTTTGTGTAACATATTAATAAAGCCTACACAAACGCATCTAAAAACAAGCAATAGTCCGATTTCCAATACCAAATAAGCCTAAATACTTAGTTTTAAACCCATACCATTATTAAGAAAATCCTCGAATTTCGTACGGCATGCGGTACAACAAAATAAATAGGTTAAATGGCATTTTCCCACGTTTTTCTTGAATGTTGTTAGATGGTGCAGTTGAGAAAAACTCAGGGTATATTAATGTTTCTTAATAACTGACCCATTTTGGATTACTTTTCAACAGAAAAGGGCACATTATTGTACTAAAAGAGGAAAATTCTCAATTTTTTCTTTTTAATTTTTCTGTTTTTATGTTACGTTTATTATTCATTTAAGAAGCATGAAATATGTGTATTTACTTACGATTTGCCATAAAAATACTTCAGGTAAGTCGTTGTCAGGGGTATGCTCACCTTCGCCAAAAACATAAATCTGAAAAAGAAATATGTTGTATTGGTTGGTTGGTGTCGTTTCGTGTCGGGTCCACTACATAGTCTTATATTACAGTAATCATTATTTACTATCCATGGCGAGTAATTTGATTTATCTTACATATTTATTTGCAGATTACAGATTTATATTAATTAAAGTTATGGTCACATAAAGAAGTCGGAAAATGTTATATTTGTTTTATATGAACACTAATTGAAATATTGAATAGTTACTTCACAATTTTAAAACGTTATTTTTAACCCACAGATTAAATATTCAAATACAAATGAACAATGCGTTAATTCAATAAAGTTGTAAAATGCACTTGATTGATTTAAAATTGCCTACCTATAGGAATTGTTACACAATATATTACCACACACACTGTAATGTAAAATTACATCATTAGTAGTGGTAAGTATTAATTAGTAGGTAAGTTTAACACACAATACTTATTGTCCATAAAAATTGAGTTATGAAATAAACTTCAGCAGGAACTTTATCTCATAAGCGATATTTCTATTTAAAGAAACAACAAAATAAAGCAACCTATTTCTAGCGCACGAAATTTCTAATCTCGAAATTTTTCGAAATGAAATACTAATTTGCAACGAAAGACATCAAAAAGAATAGAAGATAATTTTCCTATGCAGTTCTCTCTTTTTATTTACTGTGCATCTATAATCAACAGAACAAACAAGATTTCCAATCCTCAAAACACATTTCTTACCCCCTTTCTCCCTTGGGGTAGCAAAAATTTAGTATTTTCAACTCATCAATTTAGAACGCTAAGAATAAAAAAAGAACACAAGAACACTTCATCAAATCTTTCTTTGTTTGAAGTCTGGCATCCGAAGCTTCTTTTAAGGAAAATATATCGATATAACTCCTCCATTTTTTTTGTGCCATTCAGACTTAAAATACAAAAGGATAAATTGAAAAATACCCGGTTTTTTACTGCCATTTTTTTTTCAGATTGCTTCCAGCTGCAGAACACAGCAATTTCTAATCGAATCCGGTGTTTGCTCTTTACCTAAAGCGGAATAATAGGATTTTGATCGAAGCAATCGCATCGTTTACCTTTAGTTAGGCTTTTAAAGCGCGTACACACTCCTCCGTTTTTATTGGATGATTTAAATATCTTTTTTCCCTACTCGGGCGTACTTCAGTTCACTTCGGGTTGGTTTCTCGAGGGAAATTACGGATATCTCATCTCGCGAACCTGCGAGGGATCCGTAACGGCATCGATTCCCAATAACTGCAATTATCCGAGAAGCAAAATTCATCTTTATTTTGCAGCTAATATTTATGTTGAAGCAAGGCCTGCGGGGGATATACAACAGAAAATCTCTCTCAGTTTATCTCCAAGAAATCTCTAAGAACGTTTTCACTCTGGGTGGAATATTGCTAATTTGTTTTGAGTGTATAGTTGGCCTATTGTTTTTATTGGTTTCTACTTTGGTAGGATTCCTCTCCTGTGTTCGGGCTTTTATATCGTGTGTGGAGGGTTTCCCCTAATAATCAGGGTATTCGTGTGCTGGTATGGATTTCTACTCTTTGGCGTAATAGATTGTTTCCTTCGATTTTCGGAGTAAAAAAAGGAACTCAAGGATTACGTTTCGATTACTTTGATGATGCAGGATGGGTATTCTCAATTTCCATATCTGTGAATCTGTGTGTGCATATGAAAGTAACCCATTCCTTGAAAGATCGAATTCATTTGCATAAGTAGAAAGAGTGGGATGTTCTCTGGTGAATATATAAATTAATAAACCCTACCCCTGCCTATAAGGTAAATCTTATTTCTTTTTTATTACGAAAGGTTAGAATAAACTTGATGCATAGTTTCATCATCTGAAAGTACTTTCCCAGTATTTTTACACCTGTTAAAGTTGTGAAACTTGTTTGGGAAGATAAAACAGTTTAGATTAAAAAATGCAATTATATATTTTGTTCGACTAAATTTCCAACCTTTTTCCTCTTTGGAACGCTGCATGAACTTTCAGTAAGATGTTAGTTTCTCATTATTGAAATAATTTGAAAGGACAAAATTATTTCAGTATAACTACCTTGTTTATTTAAGCCTTACGTGTACTTAATATATCAAAACTACTAATTATCTAAATCAATTGGAATCAAGATAATAATGAAAAGAGGGAAAATAACTTGGAAAAAAGGAACATAAAATTATCTCCCTCTTTGTGTGATTTTTCTGAATAGAATAAAAGAATAGGGAAAGTTCTTATGACATAATAATAAATGCAGTTTAGTATGTTATCCGTCTGTGCGCTGAAAATTGTAGTTAAATAACTAACAATTCAAAAATGGATAAAACTGGAAACAAAAATAAGCAATTGCTGTGCAAAGTGATTCTGATAGCTGAAATTTAAATAAATGAAGTTTAATGGTGCCTTTAAGTAAATTCGAGTTTGTTTCGAAAACGCAACGGATTGATTTAACAAGCAAATAAAAAAACATCAGAAATTATAATTCCCTCGGAAAATCCCTCAAACCATTAAAAAGGTCGTTTTCAAAGAGAACAAAGAGAAAGTGACAGCTACAGCAAACTATTTTTCAAATAAATTCGATAATAAATCGCCTGGGTTTTTTTTACAATCCTAAAAAGATATCCGATCCGTCACAAAAAAAACCTCTCTGAACAACGATAATAAGAACGAAAACAAAGAACGTTGCCATCATTCCAAACTAAAAAAAATAAATCCATAACTTCTTTGTTCTCGAAACCAAATGTGACGTTTCCATACGACATCAAAGGGATAAAAGAAAGAAAGAAATCCCGCAATACATCTAGGAATCCCTCCCTTTTACATCTCTCTTAATTGCTTCGAAAAGGCACCTAAATTTTATTCATCTTGGCCGTCTCCTATGAAAATGGTAATTGAAGGCGACAGCCATTAAGCAAGGCACACCTCCATTACGGTTAATATGCATCGTTTGAGAGATGCCATTCGTCAACTGCCTAATCAAAAGAAGTAGCTGGGATTCGAGAGTTTGGCATGCCATTTTTTTTGCTGGGATTATGATGCTGTTTGGGGTGAAGTGGTGTGAGAGTCTTTCTCATATTTCTGTTAGTTTTTTTTGTCTCTTTTAGTAATGAGGAAGTTGCAAGATTTTTTTAAATATTTTCTTAATCGATTCTTCTTGCAAAAATAAGCAACTACCCAACATTTGAGGCCGATCGAGAAATTTTTTGATTGCCAAAAAAATTAACGAAAATCCACTTTCTAAATGCGCGCGAAAACGACAAGAGTTTGGGATCATCGTATGTTGACGTCATCATACGATAAACATTGTTGGAAAGCAACGGAGTTTATGGTATGATTGTTGAATCTTTAAAAATTAAGCGTTTTCAGTGACGTGTTTTTTTCTCGACTTTTAAATTAAAATATTTAATAACCTGTACATTTTTTTTAAAAATTGACTAGATATTTTATTTTACCATACAAAAAACCATACGAAACACTTGTTTGTTTTTGAAAATCTGACACATGCAACTTCCTTACTGAACGGTTATAACTTTCTGATCACATCCATCTTGTTTGATTCTTCTTCATCTAAATCTCTAATTTCTCCAATTGAAATAAAAGCAAGTTATAATCATTTGTCTCATACAGTTTTGATTATACAGGGTGATTCAAATAAATGTTTCATAACTTCTAGGGAGGTAGGGGACATCAAGACGAATAAGAATTGGGACGGAAAGGGGGGTCGCAAATTACTTTTAAGGGGAGAAACCCCAGGGTGAAAATCCGGCAAAAAAACTTGCATATTTGTGCACAAAGAGACACAATTGTTCGATTCCGTCCTCTATCCGTCCTCGTAATTTTAACTACTAAAACTTCTACTATTCCAATCAGTAAGCCCTTTGCATTCGGTAGGGAAAAAAAGTCGCCAATCCGTGATCGCCATATACTTTTTTTTGGTTTGTTGGTTGGCTGGTTAGTTGGTGTTTTATGGCGTATGGCGAAATACTTTTTTATGATTCTTAAGGCAACTCACATTCCTATGTATTTGTTTTAGGTATTATTAATGTTTTAAAGATAATCGTAGTGGCCAAACTTAGAAATAAGATCACATCGTGCAATCTTGACGCATAGCTTTTAACATTTTTCTGATTCAAAAATTTAAGATTTATTCCACAATGATCAGTATAAAAAACCATATACCTTTTCTCCTCTAAAAAGCTCCACTTCCTCAACAAAGTAAAGCCTCAGTTAAAAACGATACGCAGTTATTGGATCTAACATTAATGGATTTACCCAAATAACCCCCCTCCCCGAAAAAGAGCCTGATAAGAAAGCACTCGCATCGCAGCAAACAAATTTGATTGGAAGCCATAAACGAAGACGAACAAGGAGCATCGTCATCGAGATCTACGACCCATTCTCACAAAAACAGACGTTCGAAGGTTAATGAGGGGGCAAAAAAGAACAAATCTATCGATAAAGCACCCCTCTGCATATAGCAGTCGACCCCAAATGAAGAAATATGAGAGCTTCTCCCCTGGTTAATGGCTGCATCAGGCGCCCGTCATTTAGCCGAATGAATGCGATTTCTAGAAATGTTACGAGATCCGCTTTTAGGAGGATTGGACTGGTGGTGTAATGAAATCGTATTTTATTTGTTAATATTTAGATTTTGTTTTTTAATCATGTGAAACCATATGCTAGTTAATTAAAAGAGGGAGAAATATTTTTGCTAGTCACACACACAATTAAATTTTTATACATACTCCATTTTTTTAAATATTGCTCAATTTGCTTATTTTTTTATATGTGATGTCTAAAAGATGAAAGGAGGTCACTTTCAAATTTGGCATACCAAAAAAAATCAATCAATAATGGATCCTATCGAAAAATTTTAGGTATTTCCAAAATTTTAAGGTATTTTCTAATAAAACTTAAAAACCTTGATTGTCAGAAAAGGTGTCGTCCCTAGAAAAAAAAAAGGTTGTTTTTGGATTCAGCACACCAAAAAAACGTCAGAATCAGTTGTTTTCAGAAAGTTGTTCTTTTTTCAGACTTGTGTTATCAAATTAAAAATACTAACAATATCGTGTGTTAATTTTTAGAGTGTTATTTATGCATTGAAAAATAACGATATAAGTTAGATCACACATTAAATGTTGGCTTTGCTGCTTTTTTTCAAGAAGAGTATTGTACCTGTAAATGTTTCTTTTCCTTTAGAAGTGTTTTACTGCAGCATAAACAACATTACCTACCGAAACTGTCGATTTTTATTCTCCTGTTTTCAGTTTTATAATTGTGGATTTTATAAGGTGATCTCTCCACTACATGTTTTGAAATTCTTTTACCGTTTGATCGAGAAAAAAGTGAAAGAATAGGAATGGTTTTTATGTATTTGAAACATAAAAATAAACTTTTAGACGTTTATAAATATTGCTTCAAGCATTCAAATCTAATGTAAAGATTTTTGAATTGAATGAAGTAGTGATTTTATTATGTACGTATTTAAGTTTTAAATTTTGTAACTTTTAGAAGGTAGCTTTTTAAAAAAAATAAAATGACTGATAAAATTAAAAGGATAAAACGGGGAAACAATACAAAACACACAAATACTTTAAATATATAAAACACACTCCCATATAGAAAATATTCGTCATTTTGTGAAATTATCTGAAAAACAAAACACATGATAAGTGCAAAAAATCAAAGAATATTTCTAATTTATTACTTACTCGTGAGACAAAATTTCCTTGGAAGAGTTTTTTCTTTCCTTTGGTTTGAAGGGTTTCTGAGTTAAGTTTTAACCATTCTTTTAGTGAGAAAGGATTTTCTAGTTGGCGATTAAAATCCTGTTTAATGGGTTTATCTTGAAGTATGGATCCTAAATAAAATTATTTTCTTATTAGTTAAATATATTATTAGTCATATTATTTTAAAATATCTATCTACTTTCGAAAGAAATTTCAAAAATCTCAAATTCAAGTTGATAATAATTTTTTGCACTAAGCTCTTTTACTCATAGATAGCGCCACATGCCAATTAGCTTTCGGGCTTTTATTTAAATATTTCCCTAAAATGTGTTCTAAGAAATTTATATCCTATTTTTCATAAATATAGGCATAAAATCGTAGAAAATGTTAGTCAAATAATCAATTTTATATTTCTCAACTTAAAACTACATGATGTGCTTTATTTACTTGATGAAATTTTCATCGTTCGTCCTACAAAATTAAATATTTTATATAACTATGGAACCGCGTGATTATCAATTATGCGATTATTTGAATGAGAAATCCACATCTAGTTTAAATATATAGTTATGTTTATCTTAATCTTTACCTGGTACTGGTTTCCCGTTTTTGTAGGCTTCTGATGCAAAATATTCTTTGATTAATGGACCAAGTTCTTCCAAACTCTGACAGTAAAACCACTTTTCGTAGAGAATTTCATGACTATTGCCTATGTAATACCTTCAAAAAGTAACAAATACAAAAATATCGATTTGTTGACACATGCTTAATCTAATTTAATTTTTTAAAAATAACCTTTGGGACATCTTATCACTTCATGGTATCATATTTCTATGTCACAAACTTCTAATTTTATATTGACTCGAGATAATTAAATAAAACTAATAAACTTGTTTTTTATTTCTCGGGGTTTTAGTATTTATGCTGTTTTAACACGACTGGAATTTTCACATAAGAGTTTTTCACATAAGAAAAATTATAATTTTTCGAAATGTATAAGGGACACACATGTTGTGTGAAATATTGAAGCTTGAAATATTTTAAGAGTCTGATTAAATACATTGACTTACATTGTTCACTTATTGTTCTTAGGTTTTTCGGTATAAAATTCCAAAACCTAAAAACCGAATAAATAAAGGAGCGAGCAAAAGAAATAGATCCACAAAAATTCAAGTGTTGTGGTTTGAAATAAGTCTGTTATAAGTATTATGTTCATTTATAGTTAACAGAGATGGCAGCACAAACACTTTCTTATAAATTTTGATCCAGGTATTTTCTGAAAATTAGTTATTCAGTAAAATTCCGTTAAAACGAACTTCACGGGAACAAAATTTCTTCATTGTAACGGTATTTTGATAATTTAAATCAGTGTGGTCCAATCCACTGCCCGTGAATACATTTCCATGGCACTCGGACACAAAATGTAATGCTTAATCAAACTAAATAGAAGATTATTCGTTTTTCAGTTCTTATTTCAGAAATGCGTTAAAAACCCGTTTTCGCGTTCTAGTTTTCATAAAAACTTCAGGGGAGAACCCCTGAACCCCCATTGAACTGTTTTTGACTTAAAATTCAAAAGGATTATCAAAAGTGCATCAATCAATAGAAACTATTGTTAGAGCAAATAGTAAAAAGGAGTTATCAAGTCATTAGAACGTTGTGCCATGCCCATGTATTTAAAATTCAATTTTGATAACTGAATAATGTGAATCACTTACTTTCTAACTGTTTTCTTTTCACTAATAGACTTATTTCTTTTAAGAACAGTTTTTTTTTTAAATTAATTTTATAAAATAGTGTTAAAAAATCGGAGCAAATAAATAAACCCATTAATAACCCAATAACTAATAAACCCAATAAATAATCCTGGAATAAATTAAAATTATATGTTAAGAAGACTCAGTCAATATTTTTGTTTTGTATTTTAAGGTTAAGAAGGATATTTATTAAGTGAAATATGCGTCAATATGAGTAAATCGTTATAGTTGAAGTGAATATAGTCCGCCGGTGTTTAATATTAGCTTTATTTACCTGTTTTAAAATAGTAAAAGGCTTTCTTTACTGTCTCTGGCACTCACCTCCCAATAAAATTTTAATTGACACTAGCTTAAGGTTGAACCACACTGGTTTAAATAAAAGCGGATGGGGACTTTCAGGACTCGTTAACGGGATTTTTCGTTGTATCGGTATTCGTTGTAACGGGATTTCACTGTGTCTTCAAAATGTGTTTGTGTAAAGTTTAAACTAATTTCATTTACCTTATAAAATCTTTGATGATACTAAACTGCAAAACAAAAATAAAGAAAAAACTGCGAAGGATTCTCCCTAGTTTTAATTAAAAATAAAGAGTATGAAAATATAACATTCCACTAAAATTCTGAGTTTGATATTTGATCTTATTAGTTATTTAGATAACTCATTCTGAGGGGAAACATGAAAACACATAATTAATTTCGTACATTAATAATTCATCCTTTTATATTAGATGAAGTAATTATATTTGTAGTTTTACATCAAAAACTACTTGAAACTATCTGTGTGTACAAATGTCAACATTTTAAAAAGGATTTTATTTATTAAATAACTAAATCATATATATCATATCTTCGCTTAAGGCGCAATGTGACATAACTCAATTTTCCCAACATTATCAGCAGAGGAGAAAAAATTAGCCATTAGTATGCGGACAGGGCGGTAGAAAAACAAGTGAGAACAGCTATCTGAGTGTTTTCTTTTTCGTAAAATCTTTTATTTCAGGGAATACAGCGTATAATTTTGATATTGAAGGATAGTTCAAAACTGGGCAAAATTAAATTATGTTGTGTTGCGTCTTAAACGACGTTAAAACTCTTAGACGAAAAATATATAAATTCTCACCGTAGGCAATCTTTTTCGGAAGGAATCCTTTCTCGTTCTATAACTAATCCGATTGTATCAGCCGACCTTTGAGGAGAATGAGGAATACGAGCTGGTAACAGGAATACCTAGATTTAGTAAAAAAAACAGTTTTCTAGAAGTATAGTCTGAGCCTCATAAGTATTACATGTTATTTTATATTTATTTGTTAAATAAAAACATAGAAAATCGGGTTTTTTCTGATTTAAATGTATCTCTTTTTTTATTTACAGGCTTAATCTTTAGTTCTAAAGCTTGATAAAAGATGGCACGGCTTTCTAAACTCAAATTTATGAGTCAAAAAATTAATTTTGGAGTAGGACCTTCAATATTTAAAACTGTTTTTGAGCAGGGCGATCATTTTCCCAAAACTTTTAAAGTAGTTTGGATAAAAGTATTTTTAAAAACTAGGTTCTTAGGTATTGCTAACGTGGTAAATTGCGCATTCATCAAGATTGAATGTAAGTGACAATTAGTCAATTACAGTGATCTATTAAACGGAAATAGTAGCATCTGATAAATCGACATTACGAATTTAAGTGATAAAACTTCTAACTTGGAAATGCTCATCATATTATTAATCCTTGAAACGTATTGGCATTCCCATACAAATGTTGGGTTAAAAGATTTTCAAATGCCCCAGAATTTGGAATTCTAAATGTAAGATATTGCATTTCCTCTGTTTCAGTTCCAACCTGCGACAGTTCAATGCCTGATTAGTTTTATCAAGGTGACACGGTAGGCACAGTTCTGTGAAATGGAGTACCTTAATTTGATTTCGTACCGATGTTGATAAGAGTTATCGTATGATTAAATAACAGCGTTTGTAAATTGTTCTCCTAGCAAATGGGAGAATAGAATTACGAGTTTGATTCTAACAAGTCGTTAATACTAACACAGTTTATTTATCTGTCAGCATTTATCTTTGTCATAAATTGAAATAACCCCTTGCAGGGTAGTTTAATTCTATACAAATATTAAAATATTTTTATTTGAATTTATAACGATATAAAAACAATTATATTAATTGTTCTGAAATGAAATTAATATTAATTTCTCCATTTACATTTACATATATTGCATATAATATCTATTTACAAAATATTAATTTCTCCATAACTACATTTAAAATCTCCTTTTGTTATTTCTTCTCATAAAAAATAATTAATCCTAGAAGTATAATGTTTTTAATTTGTCATAAAATATAAAACGGCTTAAAACCGGGTAAAATATTAATATCTCTTAGTATCCTTTGTAAATTAAAGAAAAATTAAAACTTTTGTCCATTAATGAAAAAATTTTTCGGCCTTTGTATCATTTTCATAAATAAAAAAATCAGTTCATTATTTTCGAAAAGATACCGTTGCTTTTGAGCATACAAAGTTAAAAAACAATGCAAAAAGGGCATGAATGCTTAAATAGTAGATAACTTTTAAAAACACATTTCGATTATCGCAATAAAATACCAATTACACGTATTTGTGTATGTAAATTAAATCGTATTGTAAATTGTAATTGTCATTAAAAAATTTTACAAATCATACTGATAGTTTGAACAGTTCCGCTCGATGCAAGAAGTAGATAAAAATTGTTCCAAGAACTGTACCTCTACGACCCATACTTTACTCGAAAATCGCGTTATAAAAAGTATGATGTCACACTCGGTTTGAGCTAAAAAGGTTTGGTTTTTTATTATGTTTTCATGTTGGTGTTTATGTTTGCACTTAAAGATAAATTGCGCAAGCATGCGCACACAGAGAAATGAAATCATTAAGTTTTTATCGGAAATATGACGTCACGTTTTTCGAAAAATAAAAGTCGTCGTAGTGGTATAGTTCTTTTGGCAAACTGCATCTACTCCAAGCAAGCATTTTTTTTGTACATAGTTTGCAAGTACTTGTTTTAAATATATTTATACATGCCATCTATTTAAAAATTCATGATATGACCAATGTTTAAAAATGCTAAACCCCCATTCATAGATATTCAAAATTCTTATTAGCCCAAACTAAGCAATATCTTTTTACTAATGAAATTTTTATACCAAGCGATCTTAATTTGTATGGAAAATAGCCTTAAATATTTATTCTTTACACAGAGGGAACACAAGTCGTAATATTAACACTTATCAAAGATTTAACCTTATCCACTCTATTATGCTTACAGAACTAATTTCAAGACTGTTTAACAGCATTACCATTTTATTAAAATCCATTTCAATTTAGACGAACAATAATAATTTCAACTGCGCGTGCTGCAAAGAACAGAGAAGAGTTGAAAACATCAATATTGACTGTTATTGCGTACCTTAATTTCTGGATGCTTATTTTATACCAATAATATGATTTTCTCGTTCACGTTATTTAAGCAAGTTCGTTCAAATCTGATTAGCTTGTTTATCGAACTGAGCGGAAATGATTTCTTGTGAATTCTCATTTTCGATGTAAAAGGCAATATAAAACTCCAAAAGTAAAATCAAATAAAAAGCAATTTAAAACGGCTTTTAGAAGAGATTATGTGCATATAATGTATATACGTACGGTCAAGTCAGTATTTAAAAGGGAAAAATAATTACTTCCATTTTGTTTTCTAAATCCTATTATATATTTTTATGAAAATAATTTGTTTCATAACTTCTTGCAAAGATTTATTTATTGCGTTTTTCTTCTATATTCCATTACGAGGTTGTTTTTATGAACTTCAATTTAGGCATATCAATGTTACCAAATTATGCAACGTAAGATCTTACTTTGAAATTATTATGCAGCGTAAATTGTTAGCTTCCCCTGAAATGTGTTCTTATCGTAACAAAATGTTATTATGACTGAAAAAAATGGAATAAAAATTTAATTTATTACTTTAACCTTATTAAACATTTATAAAAAAATTAGCAAAAATATGTTAAATTATATCGAAACAAAAAAAGTGAAGTCATGTAACAACCGGAACCATACCAGAAAAATAATTCATTCTGCTTATCATTTATTTACTGGATCTACTTAAGTTTACTACGTTATTAAACCTTTTCTGCTTTATTTACCATAAAGAAACATGATCAACCCTCGAGATTTAAACAGGCATTTTTAAAAGAACATCATTAAAAACGAAATTAAAAAACCTATTTTTTGTTGACATCTCTTTATCCTTAATTTCTTAGGTTTTTCTATACAAAAATGATAATTGCTTGCACACTTAGGTCGTTTATTTGAATGGATTTTTCTTATATAATATATTTTCTTATAAATATATTTTTAGTTATATTGTATTTAATATAGTTGTTGTTGTCGTGTGCCGCTTGGAATACCCAAGCTCCACAAGGATTCAAGGCAAAGGGGGTGCGGCTCCTGAGAAAGTGAGGCCCATAAATGGCAGGAGTCCGACTTCTGCCTCATGAGATGATAGATGCTGCCACTATCTATCGCCACCTCCACAATTTTGCCTTAGCCTTGTATCTGAAGGGGAGGGAAATAGTCTCCAGACACCTGGACCCGTGGTAAATTGCGCCATGACGGACCACAGGACTTTCGGACCCACAGATTTAACGAGCACGTACTCCGCATATACTCGGTGGGTCTTTAGCGGTGTCGGGAATCGAACCCGGGACCCTCCGATCCCGAAGCCGATGCCTTAACCACTAGGCTCCCCACTGCCTATTTAATATAGTAGTTACTAGATAAGAGCAAGTCGCAACGAAAATGAATCTCCCTCTATTAATTAAAATTCCACTTATGGAAAGAAAACTTCTTAACTTTTGATTGAAAAGGAAAATGTTAGATTTAAATATAAATTAAAGTAATTAAAAATATAAATAAAGTTAAATTTAATTTAATTCTTGAAATTGAAAAAAGATCAGAAAATGTTTCTTTGCCCTCCTCATCCCAACTCATCCTTTTAAAAACTATAGATAGGATGGAAATAAATTTTTTAACAATTATTTGAACCATGATAAATATTTTAAGGATATCATAAAATTTATCCGTTTTAAAGTTTTTTCCTGTTTATTAAAATTAGACTAAACTAAGTTTTTTGCATTTTAATTTTGACCACTTATTTAAACCGTAGAAAAAACATTACTAACTTTATGTAAAACGAAAAAAAAATGTAAAAGGAAAAAAATGTAAAAAAAGTGTAAAAGAAAAAATGCAAAAAGAAAAGGAAAACTATTTGAGATCAATATGTTAGTTAACTTAAATTTAAACTTCGAGGGAAGTTGTACTTTTTCTCGTACATTTTTTTACTTTTGGCTTCTGACTTTTACATCCTTAACATGTTTGCTATTGATAAATAATAAATACTAAGAATAATTGAATTGTGAAAAAGCATTTTTAATGATTAATTAAGAGCTTTGTCCGATTCTGTATAATCCCGGTGAGAGAATACGTCAAAATATTTGGATCAGTACCAAAAAGGACTCATTAACACGTTCACTGCCAAGGACGCGCTGGCGCGTCCTGGAGAAACGAGCGCTGATGTCTACTTTAAAATGTTATCACTTTTTGGGAGCATCTGTATATAACGCATTTATCATACTTTTGCGTTACACTTCGATCTACAGCCAATTTGGGGTCTTTTGGCGAAGAATCATAAAACCGCTTTCCTCATATTTCTGCGATTAGATTTCGTGTTTTTCTTGTTGCCACACATAGACCTAGAAAGTTTCTTCAAACTAAAATAAAATACTTACATTCTGCATCTAATTTGCGCAATTGTGTTTTTTTCTTCAAATTCTTAATATTGATTTAACCCAAGCAGCACAAACTTTCAAGATTCGTCCAAATTTTGTCATGTATGGTCGAATTTTGTTTACTTCTAGTTGAAGTTACATAAGCTCGACATATTTGGTATGAGCTGTGCTACTAGGGAAGCATCTAATACACACAATATTTTATTTTGAGGGTATTTCATTAACTGGAGTATTTTTATGGAGTCCTAAAAATAAACTTATCTTAAAAAATCATGTAAATGTTAGACTGGAGAGGAGGACCAAAGACTTTAGATCTCGGGTTAGCCCTGGGAGAATTTTTACATTCGTAGAGACAAGGGTATTGAAATCGAAGCACCGTTAGGTTAGGTTTTCCATGTCATACTTAACACGAGATAATTAAAAAGCGCATTGACCCCAATTACGTAGGGATTTTTTTTCTCGGAAAATGAAACTATCTGGCTGTCTCAGAATAAAATTTAAAGATAACTATTCTCTTTTAGTATGCTTACTAATTTTTTATGAGTAACACACACACACCAAAACTTTTAATTATTTCAAAGAACAATTTCCCTAGCTGCACAGCTCATACCAAGCATGTCAAGTTTATATAACTGCCACTACAAGTAAACGAAATCCCGCCCAACATGACAAAAATTGGACGAATCTTGAACGTATGTGCTGCCTGGGTTGATATCCAAGATGCACTGTCTAGATCCACGAAAGTAACAACGCAACTCTAACGAATTTCACTAATACTTTAGCATGGGTCAACTTTCGTGGATATAGACACTTCGATCTCAGAAATAAAATTCCGGAAAGTATAACTAGATTGTACCTGAAAAGAAATGAAGTAATCAGTGATGGCTTTGACAGGAAATCTCATACGGGGCACATCGTAAAAACACGCCAAATTGGCGGTAGTATTTGTTAGTACTGTGTAATAGAAGAGTAGGAAGAAATGCATGATGCACACAGACGCTGCAAACCGTCTGTGAACCCTGCGCTGGTACTGCCACCAATTTTTGTTTTGGGTGCTGGCAGTGAACGTGTTAAGTTGGAATTTTTAAAAAATAAATATTTATAAAAAACAAAGATCTTTACTCACTTCTCCTTCCTTAATTATTATATCTCTGAACTGTCCTTTCTCTTCTACAATCAGGCACATGTCTCCTTTGAGCATATAAAAAAACTGAAAGATAAAACAATTTTAAAAAACTGTATTTTTTCATTCTTAAAAATTAATAGTTATGAAATAAAACTCTTTACGTTGTAGCAATTACGTGTATAAGTAAGAAAGAAGATATTCCTAAGAAAATATTTCAGTACCTTATTTTAAACCTACAGAAAGGATTATAAAGGAGATTGAGACATCTCGCATTTTAAATTTAAAAGCATTTTTAATACCAACTAGTGAATGCCATTACAAAAATATTAGTGAAAATCAGGAGCAAAGTAGTAGTAGAATAAATGGCCGAAAACTGAACAGTTGATTATTTAATGCCGAATTTGTTTCCATTTATTTACACTTTTTGACCTAGATACCTATGGATTTATTTAAGTAATTCACAAGGGACACATTTTTCTTTCAAAAATTGCATCTTACATCTTTCATTAAACGTATCTTTATAAATTATAATTGGTGATTTCATTTTTATTTTTAATTCATAAAATAATGATCCTAACTGCTCTCTGAAAATTTTTCAAATTGTCGAAATTACAAGTTGAATTTTTTTATTTGTTCTGAAAAATCAATAGTATATATCCCAAATTTGTGTTACTACTTTTGTTTTAAAAATATATATCTCAGAATTTTAAAAATATTTAGCCATTTTTTTTTAAGAACAACTACAGAGGTAATATAAAGATTTCCATCCCCTTTCATGCCTTTATTAGATCCTTAAATTCTCTACAAAACACTGAATATCTAAAAAACAAATCTTAATTAAAATATTTTTCCTTCAAAGGATTAAGATGAATTTCAAAAGGGTTTTGTACCATTAACCTTCATAGTTCTTTTTAATGAATATTCTTCTTTATTTTAATAATAGCATAAAATAAATTTTATCATAAAAAATTAATGTGGCCCAAAAATAAAAAAAATATTGTATTGTTCTTAAAAATTATAATTGCTAATTCAAAGACCCAAAATTAATTCCTCTAAGAGAAAAAAGTTAAATTTATTTCATTCATTAAAAACAGAGTAAAGCGAAACTGATTTACTGAACTATTCCATTGAAGCTTAACTTCTTAAAAAATCAATGTATTCTAAAGAGAAAATGAAATGTTCTGTTTCAATAAAATAGCATTCAAGAGATCCCTGCATAAAAATTTATAGAGCAAGTCTTTCTCCACAGCTATATCCTCGCTTCCTAACATCACTTGAACACATAAAAGTGATAAATTGTAAAATACTGTTTGTGACACATGAGATTTCCTTGGAAGGGTAAAAACCGGAAATAACATCATCCCTTCGATTTTACTTTTAAAATATTATTCGATTCGCTTAAAAACATTTCAGGATAAATTAACGTGCTATGAATAAAACATTTAAGGCTAATCGATGAAAATTCTTGAATTATGTGCCAGCGCCACTAGCAGTCAATTAATGCGAAGTATTAAAAAAAGCAATGATATTTTTTGTTCCTTCTTTTGTTTCCGTTTGTTCATAAGCATCCCTTTGTATTCCTTAATAAGATTTTTCCCCTACATTTTCCCGAGTTTATCACCAGCATATGGAATTTGGAATGTTGAATCATAGTCTATTGTGATTTCTAGCGTCAACCTTTATTTTTAAATTATGATTACTTAAAATTGGCGGAAGAAAAAGCATCATTCAAAAATTAATGGGGTACTTATTTTAGTCAGAAAATTATTGAAAAGTTTTTAAATTTATCTACTTGTAAAACAAGTAGTTGATGGTAGTTGAACTATCTATCCCTAGACGTTTTAACTTTAAGTATCCTTGCATTTTAAACGAATAAAAGAAAAAAAGGAAAAGTTATTTTTAAACATATATTAAGTTTTTGTATCTACCTTTTTAAAAAAAATTGATAAGGATAACCCTTATTTTATCATGGTATTAAAAAATATATCAAACATTTATCTATCTTTCTTATCTAAGTAAAGAAATCTCTGTGCAAATCGACTGTAATTTAAATAATCCTTTTATCTCACTAAACACCAGCACACTAACAAAACGAAATACTTATGAAAAATACAGATAAATATATCCCTAACACATTATCTGGCTTATATCCAGAAAATTTTGTTTTGCCATCGATGTACTACCACTTATCAGATAAATATAATCCATTATCCGAATGGATTTTGTGTTCTTCAGGATATGGGTCTACTAGCAACTCCTGAATACATTGACCTCCATTTTTACACTTGGTGCATATCCGTCATGGACCAATCTTTGGGAATGACGTGTAATGAAAGGTATGGGAGTCTGTGGGAAGTGTAATTAGAGTTGGGTGAGATATGAGGTTTGAAGATAAGAACAGAGTAATTAGGAGAGAACCTTGAGTTAATATTACTTTGGTATAACTATTGGGATGTTTTTCAGATATCTGTTTAATTAAAAGTTTATAGGGTTACCTTTCAGTGTGAGGATTGCTCTTTATTATTAACCCTTTATCTACAAAGGTACTTACAAGCCCCACGATTTATAAAATTACGTATACAGGGTTATTTAGAATTCATCATCAATATTTGTTTGGGAGGTAGAGGGGACCTAGAAAAGCATATATCGAATAGGAATGAGGGGGCGCAGATACACCTTTAAAGAGCTAGGACCTAATGTAGTAAGAGAGCGTTACAAAAGTCAAAAGTATGTTTTACCAAGGCTCGTTTAACGTAACAAAGCATAATAAAATGAAAAAAAAGTTATTGCATGAGGTACAGCAGTATCCGTACTCTTTACACCATAAATTAAATAGAAATTCGACCACTAGCTAAACCATGGGGTGATATTTAAAACGTGCATATTAATCTTTTAGACAATGAATGGATTTCCCAGTGTTACTGTAATGATGTTTAAATAAATAATGATCGGGGAAGGGATTTTCAATGATCATACAATGACCAAACGAGACTAGTGATAAGTAGGGGAGAGTAGCTCAAAGCGGGTATGCTAACTTTGAAAGCTCGAAAATTATATTAATTGTTTGGTTGAAATTAAGATTTGATTTTAAATGATAGGTGAGTTATCAGTCTATAAAATAAAAATACACGATAGTATCGGATTAAGACAAATAATTTATTACTGAAAAAGAAATATTCATAAAAAACGCAAAAATAAATTAATCTTTTTTAAAAACTAATGTTGAAAACATGGACATGTATAAGAGGACGACTCTGGGGATCAAGCTAGATACTTTTGGGGGGCATTCTGTCCCTAAAAACATTGCTTACTGTGAGAGAATGGAATATCCTTAAAAATTTAGGAGGATTCACATGGACTCCCATATGATCTCCCGAACATCCACTAATGTTTGAGACTTTAGTTACGGTACCCAACTATCATAAAAATTATTTTCATGTTATATCCTATTGAGGATAACTACCCACTTTACCCTACCCGCTATGCCCTAAAGCTCCTTTCTTAGTTTAAAGGAGGTTAAAACCTCAAAATTATACAAAAAAAACGCCGGTTCTTTCACAGTATTTTAAAGGTAGATTGTTTCAAAGTAATATAAAATTATCAACAGCATGGTAAATGTATTAATTTTTGACGATTCAAAAGGAACATATCTTAAAATATGTTAACAAAATCGTCATTTTTTTATATTGTGCACAGTTACCTCAAATTACAAATCTAAATGTTCTATCGGAGTTGATGGAATGCCGGGGGTGTAACTGCTCAGTTATCACAGAATAGATATAAGAATAGAAATCATTTAAACTTGAATTTTGAAATTTTGAAATTCCATTCTGTAACATTTCCATTCTGTCCATTTGCCTTTAAGAAAAATATAAGTTCAAATTAGACAAGATGAAGTTTCCGTATTTGTTTCCAAATATTAAGTTTCATAAAAAACCTGTTAAGTTTAGATTTGTGACATGTAGTACATATTGTTATAACTCCCCTTTGGGAAGAAGATTTTTCGAATTACTCAATGTTGTTTTAAATAAAATTAAAGAAGAGAAAAATATCATAATTGATAATAATACAGAAGTTCTAAAACATTTAAAGAACAAAGTAATAACAAGGGTGGATACCTTCGATTTTGAAAATTTATATACGAGTTTACCTCATGCTGATCTGTTACAGACAGGAATAGATATTTGTGAGATATACCTTAATGAAAATATAATTAATAAAGAAGACTGGTTTGATCTTTACAGATTTAATATAGAAGAAAATTTTGTGTTCAATGGCATTAAATACTATAGACAGGTTAGAGGTATTCCAATGGGTAATAATTTTTCAGGAGCTATGGCTAATATATTTCTACACCTTTTTGAGAGAAAGTTCATTTGCAGGGGCAACGATCTGATTGCACATCGTTATATTGATGATTTAATTGTTTATAATTATTCAGATCTTGATTTTCTTAAGTATATTTATCCAGAGGAGCTTAGGTTAAATAAAACCAATGAAAGTAATAAAAATGTTAACTACTTGGATCTAAAAATAAGAATAAAAGAAAATATCTTAATAGGAATTTATGATAAAAGAAGGGACTTTGGTTTGGAGGTTATAATGTATACCCATTCAGAATCCAACATAAAAAAGAAAATATTTTATAATATTCTGTATTCGCAGGTAAACAGAATTAAAAAAAATCTCTAATAATAAAAAAGATTTCATGGAAGCCTGTTTGAACCTTAAGGAAGCTTTTGAACGTAATGGTTTTGGAGAAAATTTCGGAAACATAAGATATTCAGTTAAAGAACATTTACTTTCCAAATTCGGGGGTGACATTTAAGACCAATCAAGTGGCCCTGATTGGCGAAGATTGGTTTGGACTTTTTCAATTAACCCTATAGTTTCTTCTGGTCTGTTTCCTTTCCTGGGTACTAAACTGAGATGTGTGTTGTAGTTTTGTTTTTAAGGGGTTAAGTGATCTGAGTAAATTAGTTGAGGTTTAGGTTTTCAGTAGAGGGTAAACAACTAAACTTTTGGTTTTGTTTATTGGAGAGGCATATAATGATAATTCAGAAACACCGTTTTGTTTTGCGTAAAGTAGAGATGGGTAAGTTGTCTTTGGATTTGTTCCTTTTCTCTAGCGTTGGTTCCGGGTAACCGGGCATTAGCGGAGCCATACCATACAGAAAGGTTACCCAGTGTGCGGCTGCTGAATGCTGCACCCCTGATGAAGTCATTCAGTGGTTGCACGCTTTATTTATTTTAATTAAAAATAATATATTTCTTTTTGTACTTCAGTTATCACAGCATACATATACTTTGACACTCGGGTTTCATCTTTTCTCGGGGAGTAACGAGCCCTTACCCGCTTTGGGTGACCTACCCACTTTGAGCGACTGTCCCCTACATGTTATGTGGGATAAGGGGCCATTCATTAATTACGTAACGATGATTTTGGCAATTTTTGACCCTCCCTACCCCCATGTAAGGGTACGTAAGATTTTTCAAACACCCCCCCCCTATTCTTACGTGATATTCCCTTTTCATTTTTCAAAATAATAAAATGTTAGAAAAGGAAAAGCGTGTAAGACCTATGGTGCCAAGGCAACCATCAGCGCATGAGATGATTAACAAAAAAAAGTTGAAACCAAGACTAATAAAGATTTCTCTTTTTGCTTTTGTTCTGTTTTGACTTTTGACAACTGGAAGATGGATTCTACAGTTTTATTTTTTATCTAACTCAATGCTACTCCAATAAAAAAGATACATCCGATATACCTTCATTTTTTTAAATTAAAACTTCGATAACGTACCGAGGTGATCAGCATTTTTAAGTTTTTCTGGCGTTATTCAATAAAATCTTACGTAAGAATGGGTTTGACCCCCCACCCCTTTAGTAAGGGTATGTAGAGATTTTTCCAACCCACCTCGGAACCCTTACATAATTAATGAATGACCCCCAACTGACAAATTAAAACTTAAATGGTTTTGGTTTAAGAAGTAATTTTATATAAATTTCATAATTATTATCAATCTCTATATGGTAAGTTTTTCAACAATATAAACAGGATGCTCCCAATTGGGAACATTGGCTTGTAAAAGGTAAAAATGAACTTCTATTTACTCAGTTACTGCAGCAATCCAAGTCAGTATCAGTCTGATAGCTGTCGTCTTCTGTAAATTGACGGTTTCAGAAAAAAACTCGGCGCGTTTTATCGATGTAAACAAAAACCATCGTTCAAATCGGGTCTTTGCATTTTTTTCGCTATCTTGTGCATGGATCTGTTTACCAATTTGTAATGTCTGAAACTGTAAACAACTACGACAGCAACGTTAGTAGACCCGTCGACGTCTCTAACAAACAAAGTAGTTCCCATCACGGTATCTGAATTTCGAGTGAAACGAAGAACGCGTCAATTTTAAAATACGATTATTTACTTAAACCATTACGAGCCCAGAGTGGAGGCGGGCAAAGTGATAAATGCCATTGAATTTATCACACATTGCCCTCCTCCACTTCTGGCATTATTAACCCTTTAGTGCGCACATTTTCCAATTAATGTCAATATTTTTTTATTGATTACTTATGAGCCAGAAACACTTGGAAAAATACTAAAAAAATTCCCTCTTAATTATTTTTTTAATTATCGGCAATTATTCAGTCTTTGCATATATGCAAAGCTGCGCATTTAGGTCTATTTTGAACACCCTATTAAAAAGATGGAGTTAGAATGAAACTTTTTTATTTAAGCACAAGAATACTTATTTCAACTTGTTTAAAGCTTTTAATCACTTATTATCTTTATTTAGACTTAATTTTAGACTTAAGACCTGTCTGTACATCGGGTTCTGGCTTTTTTCGGCTGTCAGGGTCAATTTTTCAGGGATTTTGAAACAAGTCTATATGATTTATTTTTTGAGAAAACTAAACTGTAATGTGTTTAATGTGAACTTAGGGATATAAAATCCTGTATGTTTCCTAATATTCTGTTCACTAACAGTTAGCAGAACAGAAAAAAGGTTTATCCAACCCCCAGCTATTTATTTACATTTCAACCTGTAATTTTACTAAAAATATAAATTTTTTCAGAATAACCACGTTATAACGCAGTATTATAGCTACATTAATAAAAAATAAAACCCAATAAACCACCCAGAGTCAATTTGCTCTTTTTTTACACAAAAACCATCAAAACGAAACCATCAGACTCAGACAAACGCTGCCTTGTCATCACTATAGCAGAATAAAAAAAGATAAAAAATGTAAAAATATCATAAAAACCTGAAAAGAAACCTCATAAAACCTCTGAAGGAATGTTTTGTCTTGCCACGTGTGAAGTTTGATTCTCATGGGATAAATCCAAGATAATTTAAAAGAGCATCTTTCACGCTATGTCTAGGGTGCTAGAAATATGCCCCCTGGCTGGGCGATAATTAGTTAATAGCTACATATATTCTTACATTGGTAGATCAAGAGGGGCTGAATGTTTCATTCAGTCCACTGTAACTGGTAAAAAAGTTTTGGTAAAAAATTTAAATTTTTAAGTAACCAATTTTTTTATAAAAGGAAACAAATTAAAAAATCTTACAAAAAAATCTAATCTGCCCTTAAAAAAAACTAATATCGGTATCCAAAAAAGTATTCCCACGATACAACCCATAAACCATATAAAATTTGCCTAAAATAATAATATAGATTCATAGAAACATTGAGACAAATAATCTAATAATGAAATGTGAAAAGCAACCTAAATGCGCACCTTTGCAGATATGATAAGTGGTTAAATTCGGCCCTAGAGAATCAAGAAATACTCCCTCTGAAGATTCAAAGCCAAATATATGACAAGAAAGGTCCAAATTTTGATATGAAAAATTATCACATCCATCTGAACACTTTTACTAACTTTTAATAGCAATCAAATTAGCCCGAAATCGGTAATCTGTGATTTCCGCAATCTTCAATACTGTTGGTCTTATTACTTGAGGGTAAAGCCAAAAATTAGCAAACCCATGCCATACATTTAAAAACACTGCTTTACAGATGTGGTAAACCGCGCATTTGAGCGTCTAAGTTTAAAAGGAGGGGGAGAATTCGCTTGGATACATCGCTTTGCATATATGATAAGCTGCGCACTAAAGGGTTAATAATGCCCGATGTATCACATTTCCCGTAACATATATAGTGTCTTTTTTATCACGATTTGAGTTCCGAAAATCCTCCTAGCAACCTAACAGGCATTGTTTTTACCCACTTTCTCATTCTTCGTAGTGAAGTACTGGGTTTAGGAAACACTGCTGTTGAGTATAGTGTTTACCTCTTCTCCTTCTTCCATGTGAAAATCTTTTCTGGAATTTGGTCCTCCCACAAAGAATGTTTTCAACTGCCCATCTTTATACCTAAAATGAATCTTATCAATTAATTCATTTTTGAATACTGTAGCATGGTTTACAATTTTTTTAAATTTAATACTGAGGTATGGATTGATAAGTAATTTGATGTTAAGTTTATCACTACCTAAGAGCATTATTTTCACTTGAAAAATGCTTTAAAAGTTGTTGATAAAGATCCTTTCATTTTCATCATTATCAACATCAGTGTTTCAATATTAAGGAGGAAATTTGGGTGTAAAAAATATTTATTATAATTACTATCAAACTGATTCCTTTGTTTGCAGTTTATTTGTCTATTCTACTGCAGTTACAGTTTTTGGCGGCCTTAATATTAAAAACAAATAATCGTATTCCAGTAAATTCCTTTTCCTCACTTTAATGGACAATTCCCTTTAAAAAAATGTTGTTTTCGAAATGTTTCTGGTTTGCTCATTAATGTTCCAATACGAAAAGTAAATGAATTTCGATTTCCCATATTCCTTTGGTTTAAATCGACATCAACAAGACCAAAGCAAAAGAAGAAATTTCTTTCCTACCACGAATAATGATATGAGTAGTTTGAAAAACATATTTCAGGTGCAAGAAGATTCATGGTTGGAGTTTCTAAGGGTTATTAGTATTTCAATCGTTACATTAAAAAAAGAATCTCAAGTTGCTTATAATATATCTTATCAAAATCTTTAATTTTATCCTATCTGATCTACATCAACTAGTCTGATCTACTTCATATCTGATCTGATTTAAGATGTTTGATGAATTTTTGCATTTAAGTTCAGTTTGCAGTGAATAAGTTCAGTGAACAACGTTTTGTGAGGATTTCTAAGAGATCTGAAAGGTCTTGCGCAAGAAACTGAAGGGGGTTGGTGAGCGTCAACGAGCAGGGGGTGAAAGCTCCCTAGTTCTATAAAATATCAAAAAATTAATGATTAAATATTTTTCGCTTCACAAGAGTTTATAACGCCTTTCTTAAATTTCAAGTATGATGATTTAGTTACAAAATTTACAACTAAAGTGACATCAGCTATGTAAAACTAAAAATAACTAATTCCCTCAAAATAGCAATATAAAAGCATACTAAAAAAATTTTTCATGCGAAAAAGTATTCCAGATTCTGATTGACGAGAAATTTTAAAGATAATCTCAAATTTAATGTAGTTTAATAACAGTTTACTATTTTATTCTCATTCGCCATATGTACGCTTAAAATGCCAAATACTGCAGTTCAATTCATACCAGCTTCCCTCTTCTTTTGGATTTGTCTACTTACGGCAACCCTGTTCAAAGCTCTTCCATACCAACCATAGTTTTATTTTGTCTACTACACTATTTTAAGGTCTTATGGACCAGTAAACCGTGAAAAATTAATTTGTCAGTATTCTTCTATATAAAACTGGTAAAGCAAGTATAAAAAGAAAACCTAAAAAACTTCTTAGGTTCTGATGAAACGAACTCTTTGAGTAGTTAGTACCCACTCGTTACCTTTCATTAAAGAAAAAAAGGTATTTAAATTCATTGCAAGATAGGCGTAAAAAATTAAGATATTGAACTCGGTTTAAATGAAAAGTATCGTGAAATAACAGTCTTCTAAGAATTATTTTGCACAAACAACTAAGAAAATACCTTACTTAATTTTTTTACTTACATCAACTTGTTACAAATGGGAGGGGCAAAATACTTTTCGTTCTCTTCCAACCACTCTTTGATATCGTGCTGAACCAGAGCCATGATGACTTCAAATCACTGATCACAAAATCTTTACCTTCACACTTCTCTCTCGTCCAATATACTAGACTATCCAAAGCCTAATGAACTGTATTGGCAAAATGGAAGCAAAACAGATCGAGAAGGTCAGCACTGATGAGATAAGAGTTCCCTTATCACTTCTACATCATTCGTCACTCAGATGAATGAAGTACCTTAAGATGTTTCCCTCTGAATTACTTATCTTGACGGACCGCCGGACGTCTTCGAATACCAGCTAATGCTGCGGAAGAAGATAAATAAACTTGCAGTGATTCAAATCAAAACGAATAAACACCAGAGAGTTGGCCCTTAAATAGAACCTACTATCCAATTTTAGTACCTATACTTTTAAAAGAACTTTAGATCTGAAAACTTAAATAACCGTCTTGGTTGATAGTGGAATTATTGTATGTCATTGAAGTATTATATATCTTCCCTGATCGTTTTACCTAATGAGTATCATACTATTCAAGGTATTTAGCATTTATGAATGAATGAAGTAATCATTATGCAGAACAAAATTGTAAGTAGATGCGCATAATTATTACACACAGAGTTAATATGCGAATAGGATAACTTTCTTTTCAAAAATAAGTATGAGTCTGAAATATTTCCCTTGCTTCAAGTACTATGGTGGTCTCAAGTTACTACACGTGTGGAACATGAAAACGCACAATTAATACAGTCACCAGAGGACATTGAGAATCTCAAAGAACCAGATATTTGTGTCAAATAATTTTAAATAATTGTTATGGTCATTCAACTAGACTATTTTAATGCTGGGATAGATTTTTATATCCATCTGGGAAGTTTTATAATCAACAAAAAGTATATATTGAGTATATATGTTACAGGCAATGTGATAAATCGGGCATTATTAATAATGCCCGAAGTGGAGGAGGGCAATGTGATAAATTCAATGACATTTGTAATGACATTTATCTCCACTCTTCCTTTTTTTAATAATGTTCAATTAATCACTTTGCTCGTAACATGTATATAAAACTTGTAAAGTGATTATTGGGCATTATTAATAATGCCCAGAGTGGAAGCGAGCAAAGTGATAAATTTCATAAATTTCGTTGAATTTACCACATTGCCCGGGCAGTCCAATTAATCACTTTGCCCGTAATTTATATATCTATACAAGTTTTAAAACTTACAATAAATTCCAATATTTTCTGCCTTATACTAAAGAGAAGAAATGTTACATACCTTTTTGTGTGAACATTACGCATTGAAAGGAACATTTCTTATGTGTCATATTTGCTTTGAATTTCTTCTCTTGAACAACTGGTTGAGGTTCAATTTGGGGATAGGCAAGCTCACATAAGTTGATCCTTAGACAAGTTAAGGCCTCTCCTCAAGGATATACGGAAGGTCAAACCTGAAACCAGTTTAATGTAACACTATCTTCCTAAAAATATCATCCAAAATTCATACTTAAATGTATAATTATATGAAACTAATTAGCTGATAGGAAATTTAAATGAGAGTTTTCTAATTAAATACGTTACAATATCTTTAGTTACTACAAATAATAAAACAAATGACTTCTATTTTTATGATGTTTACTAAGTATTTAAGATACGTTTAGGAACTAGTACTACCCCATTCCTTTGCACCAATTTGGAAATCTTAAAAATAATCTTGAATCTGTTTCTTTTGAATGTTTTTTGTATTTATCATGTGGCCATACTTTAACTATTCCATGTATAACTTTTTGACTCTTTCTTTGGCAATGCTTGTTTTTGTTGTGCTTGTATAAATAACACTGTTCTACAAATTTGACCTTCAAAATTTTTTCCTTGATGAAAATAGTCAATTCTTATAGATTTTGGGTCGCTGAATACGAAAATCACCATTAAAATTCTCAATTGACTCAGGATTTTCGGGGAACAGCCCCTCCCCCTTTTTACGTTTTTCGACGACCTTATAACTTTAAACTCGATTTTCAGGGTCAAAAAGCATTATTTTAGTCTTCAAATTGCTCCCCAGTTAACAAGAAATGTTCAAATTAATAAAATATGATAAATTTATAACAAATGGATAGGGTTAAGGGGTAATTACCCCCCTAAAAATACAAAAAAATAGCTAAAAATTATAGAGGTTTCTATACGCTATTTTTCCTCTTATTTTTTACGCAAATCCCGTTTGAAGGGTCCTAACCCTTCCCCAAGGACCCAAATTTGATGACAATATGCAGCAATAATTTTTACTAAAAGCGGCTGAGGTGTTAGCCTCCCAGAAGTCCCCGCGGAAGAGTTCGGAAGACTTCCAGAATCGCGAAGGCGCTCGCGAGTTCAGGAATAAATATCGATGATTTTGAAAAGATTACAAATGATGTTTTTCTTATATTTTGGGTGTATCCTAAGTAGAAACTCTTCAGTTCTTTAAAAACTGACCGGTTTTCGGGAGTGAGGATTCCATGTTTCAAGATGTTAACAGATGCACGGCTGTGGATAACAATTAGGGGGCATCCCCTTAAAAACTGAGGGTGATGGAGGAAAATGGGTGTCATATTTGAATTCAGCAGATCATTTTACACAAGAATCAGCTGAAATTCAGTAAGTGGCTTCAAATTTTTTTTTGTACAGCACAGTTAAACTCTAAGTGCGGCATTGAACCCTTCCGTGGGTGCTCTGGGGGCGCTCTCACCTCAACCGCTTTTAGAAAAAATCATTGCTGCATATTGCCATCAAATTTGGGTCCTTGGGGAAGGGTTAGGACCCTTCAAACGGGAATTGCGTAAAAAATAGGAGGAAAAAATAGCGTATAAAAACCTCTATAATTTTTAGCTAATTTTTTGCATTCTTAGGGGGTTAACTACCCCTTAAACCTATCCATTTGTTATAAATTTATCATATTTTATTAATTTGAACATTTCTTGTCCCCTGGGGGGCAATTTGAAGATTAAAGCAATGCTTTTTGACCCTGAAAATCGAGTTCAAAGTTATAAAGTCGTTAAAAAACGTGAAAAGGGGGAGGGGCTGTTCCCCGAAAATCCTGAGTCAATTGAGAATTTTAATGGTGATTTTCGTATTCAGCGACCCAAAATCTATAAGAAATGACTATTTTCATCAAGGAAATTTTTTCAGTGTAGAACAGTGTAATGTGTTGGTCGGGTTCTTCAATCACACTAACGAAGGGGATCCATACATCCCCGAAACGGTCGTATGTTTTATCTTTATCGTTATCTTTTTTTACTATTACTTGACCAAATGTTATCAAACTTGTCAGTAGAAGCTTTGAGAAGGTAAAATAAGGTTTCCATAAAATAAAAGGTCCACGCTCAGTAATGTTTTCTTTAAGGGCACTTATGTAAAGGTGTTTTTTAATCAGAACCACATTATGTTTTTTAATGATCCAAAAAAAACCTTAAACCCCAAACTCAACCGATTTTTTTTCACTATTTGAAAGCAAATTTCCTCTCCTTTCTAGTGATGAATATTTTATTTCAAAATATTCATAGCTATTTTTGCATCAATGCGTATTTTTAAGACACTATGAAAAACACTTTTTTCATGTTTAAACATCATTTTAACCACGAACCATGGACTTTTGATTCTACACCCCCCTAATATAAAACTCCAATATCCCCTCCCAAATTTTTCCAAATTTTCTACAGTTAAAAATGTTTTGTATTTCTCTTCCCCCCCCCCAAAAAAAATACTCACCCATGATTATAAAGACATATTATTACTCTTTTCTTTGTGTAAATTATTAAAAACTTTCGAAATAGTAAAATGTATTGTTTGAAAATTAATCAATGAAGAATTTTTTTTCTTAAACCTCAAACTGTTAAAATATCAAGAAGTATAAAATCGTCAATATTATTAATTAACTTAAAAGTTTAATGTTTGACTTGTCAACAGATTTAATATTTGTATTAATATTTTATTCATCAAGCCTAACCTTCAGAAAATTCAAGGTTTTTCCTTAAAAATTATTAAAACTCTATATTCAATCTGATGAAACATAACTCCCAAATAATTAAAAATACGACTGTAGAATCATTATAATCAATATTGAAAAAATTTTCTTAGTTTTTTTTATTCCTATATATGTAGTATAAGCAAATTTTAAACTTTGTAATTACTTTAATTTTTGAAGATAAGGTAGGTTTTTTAAGTTGAAATTTCCCTATTGGAAACCTTCTTTAAATATGATTTTTTCAAAATACCTCAAAACTCAAAACACCAATCACACTAGCTATATTCGAGTATTTTTATAGGAATTTTTGAGATGTTAAAGCCTGATTAACGTTTTCGTTAATTAGTTAAATTTCTAGCTATCACTTTCTTAATTTAGCGTTATACAAGGTTTTTTTATTACCTTCTTTCAAGAATTAAAAATAACAACTGTTATATTTGTGAATAATAACTTTCAATTAATCATTATCATTTGTAAATAAACGGCAAAAAAATTGTATAAATTTGTTTTAAAAGATTCAGACTTGGAAAAAAGTATCCAACATCTCTTCAGCTTTGTGTATGTCTGTATCCCTATCGGTTAACCTTAAACAATAAGACATGCGGAAAGTGCGGGGAATAGAACTGGCAATCTAGTCATCACGAGCTTGTTACTCTACCAACTAGGCTACCACTTTAAGGTATCCTAATTGGAAGACAAAATTGCTTCAAAATATAAAAAAAATTGCCAAATGTGATTTAACTTTTGTAGGAATTGTGTCCAAATAGAGATAAATAGCTAACTTCACTTTCACTAAAGATAAATTTTACTTTCCTAGAAATTTATAACAATTGTTGCCAATGTTTCCTCTTAGAAGTTTAGTTCACGAAGTTTTCAAACCCCTCTCCTGGCTTTGTTTATGGGCCAAACAACCTGAAACTTGGTTTTTGGGGGGTGCTCTTTCAGAATCGGAAAAAATCGTTGATGTCTCCCATAGGAAAAACGAAAGTTGGTGTTTTGTTTAATATGTAGACGGCCTCTTGAGGACTTACATTATAGTTTGTTTTAAAGTAGGCTTTAAATCATGACCTTTAACCCTTTTAACCCAT
This sequence comes from Tetragnatha versicolor, assembly GCA_024610705.1. Lineage (NCBI taxonomy): Eukaryota > Metazoa > Arthropoda > Arachnida > Araneae > Tetragnathidae > Tetragnatha > Tetragnatha versicolor. The sequence continues at coordinate 29,862,767 of JANDEH010000002.1, read as the reverse complement.
AACCTTTTAACCCCCACCAATCGCTCACAATCGTATCTGTTTCATTTTTTTTGCGGCCGACTGTACAAGGAAAATATGTAGCCCTCGAAATGTATGCAGTTTTGTACAAAATCATTTATTTAAAAAACACGTGGAGAAAAAACGTAACTTTACACCTATGGAAAAACTATTTTCACCAAAAACTAGCAACAACATTCTCCTGAAAGATTTAAAAATGGTTCATAACATGGCAATTTTAGTTCCTATTCATCCAGCTGAGAAAGAATACTTAAAATTAAATATTATAAGTATATATAAAGTGGGGTGCCCCTAGGTAAACGGATCTTCCCTACGCAGATAAATTAAGATTTCCCATGGCTCTAAAGACAGAAGTTGAACATTGCACACTAGAAATAAATAATATAGAAGATAATGGATGGATTCTTTTAAGTTATGGAAATTGTCTTTTTTCAGGGCCACTGGTATTCCAGAAAACGTATTATATTTACATTAAAATGAAATTGCATCCCAGAAAAGGAACTCGTTAAGCTAGACCAGAATCGTAAAAACCCCGATGATTCATTTTTGGAGAATTCTCAAACTTAAGTTTCTCTACTTCAGTAAGGTAAGGGGTTCATTGAAGAAAAATGAATAAAAACGAAATAACCCCTCGTTCTAAATCGAAATTTTAAATTCAAACGTTACTATAAAATGCGTGCCTTCTTAGATTCTGGTAACTTATAAAATTTATATGAGGAAGAATGTATGGGGTTAAAGGTCAGTAGTAAAAATAGAAACGCTTCAAAGATTTACTTTATAAAATATTAAATGGGATCATTATGATATAGCTTATTATATTTAGTCTCAAAGACTTTGAACTTGGCTTTCGTTGCGAGCATTTTGTATGTACTATGATGTTGACTTTCTGAGATTTATTATAAAAATACCAAAATACGATATTGATATTGTGCTTTATTTACTATTCAATCTATGTTTTAAAATAATGTATATGTTTATGGATATGTTTGAATAGATATGTTTTTAAAAATGGAATAAAATATGGATATGTTTTAAAATGATTTTTTTTTAGAAGAAGAAATATTTTTTTTCGCTCAGGCCGGAGCCCGCTGCAAAATGTACATACATATACATAAATATATACACACATCATTGAACATACATACAGTCGAGTCCGCTTAATGTGATCACGGTTAATGTTATCAATCGGATAATGTTATCGAAATCGACAGGTCCCGATCATTCCTATATAATTTAATGTAAAATACATCGTTTAATGTGATCAACTTTGCATCATCACTCCGCTTAATGTTATCAAAATTTGTCTATATCCCTTTTAAAACGACCACTTTTGAGTTCTAATTTCATGTTGAAGGTCAATTTTTACAAGTAAACATCTGCTCCATGATAACATCTGGCGCTTCTTTTTTTTCTGAAACTCAATATGAGTAAGAAAAATAAAACATTCTGCCTGTTATATTGAAAGAAAGCGGTTATAGGGGGGGGGGGTCCGAATCCATACTTGTGATTGGTTAAAGAAACACCAAGATCCAGGCTTTGCAGATGTTTCTGATAAGATGACAAGAGATTTTGATTTTCTCTCGTTTACTGGAATTCAGATTATGTAATAAATAAATGGTTTATTGGATTGGAAGGATATAATGGGGCGGAAAAAAGAGAGACCTTTCTTTAAAAATACAAAGTAAGTGATTATAAATTTTATTAACTGAACTACTCTTATATTTTCCCCTTAAAATTTTACCTAGTGTAAAAATAGAGCTTTGAATACATTTATTACGATTACATAATTTGATTTTAAAGCAAACAATCTAGTTACACTGTTTGCTGTTTTTTGATATGAGATCGCTTATTGTTATCAATCGGATAATGTTATCAGTTTAGTCTTGGACAATTGCGATCACATTAAGCGGACTCGACTGTATTTGAAAAAATTTGCACCTAAGACTTTTAAATTTCAAATAATCTTGTGTGTATTTATTTAGTGAATACGAAACAAAGACAAAAATTTGCATGAACTCTACCCAGGTCTCTTCGTCAGGGGGACAGGACCTGAGCAGAGGGGATGTTTCTGAACGTAGAGAACAAGGTTTTAATTACGCCTGTCCCCAACACCCAGGATGCATTTATATGCCTGATTTGCTAATTTTCTAATTGTACTTTAAATTATTTCATCATTCTTTTATTTAGTGAACCTTCAAAAATAAAAGAAATCAGACATATAAATTCGTCTTTTTTCCTAGTGAATACACAGAAAGAGAAGAAAAAATTGAAATCTCAATAATCCCAAAACTAATTTGAATTTATTAAAAAACAATATTCCAATCTTGTTATGAAGAATAATCTTATGCATGTGTTTAAAATATTATAGTTCTACCGTACCTAATAATAGTTTTTCCTTTATAATGAAAAAACCGAAAAAAAGTGTCAAAAGAAGTTAGAAACTTTAAAATTTAATAACTCAAAAACTAATTCGAAATTGGAAAAAAGGGGCGAGTAAGAGCAATAATCATATTTTTGCTGTAAATAGAGGAGGGCGAATTTGCGGCAGAAAAGAATGGTTTTCCCCTTTGACATTAAATAAAACTCCATTAGTTCAAAATTCAATAATATTCCATTACATTGTTTGCATAATGAGAGTTCAAATCTCCAAAAGTTAAAACTTTCTGAAGCATCGGTGACTGTTACTTTTTTAATATAGAGAGATACCTAATTTCGTTGAAATCCAAAGTGTTTTCCCATCATTTTCCATTTACATCCTGGATAAATAGAACCCAATAACAAAATGCCTGCCTACTTAGAATGTGTATAGATTAAGTGGAATATCTGGATAAGTGGATTTAAAACGTCGGTTTCCAGTGATTTTACTTACCAAGGTTTGAGTATATTGGTAAAATATCAAGCGCCAAAATCTTCTTCACTTAAAATTTACTTATAAATTGAATCAATTTAACAAAAGTGAAGCTTGAGCGGGAAAGAAAGGAGGACACAAGAGAAACATTATATTCACTATAATATCGATTACTTTTACATGACAGGAATTCCAAGAAAACTTTTACATTTATCTTTACCACTATTGTATTTAGCTAAGCTATTATTTTGCTGATTTAAAACTTTAAGCATACTTCTGGGAAAATTTTTGTGTGGGTCAAACCAATTATAAATTTTTAAAATATTTTTTTTATTTTCCTAAAAAAGCTTGCTTTAATATCATTTCAAAAGTAAATTCATAATTAAAGTTTTATACAAATTTCTGTTATACAAACCTTACATTTTTCTTTTTGAACTTAACTTTAAAATTTTAATGAGTGTATTATATGCATTTTGAATTCAAATTTTCCTAAACTTGTATTTTAGCTCATCACAGTGAGTTTCAGATCTTATAGAAAAATATTTTTAAAATTATTTTCCCATGGTGTTGTATATGTATAGTAGGGTGTATCGAAAAAAACTTTTTTTCGATTTTGATGACGTAATAGTGCGGAAAAGTTGTCTAAGGTGCCAGAGAGTACCTGTGAATTTTTTCAGTATTTTTGGATAATTTCTTAAGGTGCCACATTGGCCCTGAAGTTCCCCATGTTAATCCAATGGGGCGCGCCGCCAAAAAGGCCGAAAATCGGTTTTTCGCCCCTCATTTCTACCCTAATAACACGACGAATGTCTCGTCTCGAGTTATGGACTCTATATGATCTAGGCTATCCGACAAAACTTGAATAATAGCCTAAATATCTATATTACGTTTTTTTGTATGCTCAAATTTCGTCGAAAATCGCGTATTTCCTCGTTCAAATCAGAGCCCACAATCAACATAATATAGAGATTTAAGTTATTATTCAAGTTTTTTCGGGTAGCATACATCATATAGAGTCCATAACTCGAGACGAGACATTCGTCGTGTGATTAGGGTAGAAATGAGGGGCGAAAAACCGATTTTCGGCCTTTTTGGCGGCGCGCCCCATTGGATTAACATGGGGAACTTCAGGGCCAATGTGGCACCTTAAGAAATTATCCAAAAATTCTGAAAAAAATTCACAGGTACTCTCTGGCACCTTAGACAACTTTTCCGCACTATTACGTCATCAAAATCGAAAAAAAGTTTTTTCGATACACCCTAATGTATAGTATACACACCGCACACATCCACATTTCAATTTTAAAAGCTTTATAAGTCGAAAATAATTATAATGTTTTAAATTTCATATATCGCACCCTTGCTAAAAAAGTGCCACAACTCAAAAATTGTAATTTTTGAGTTATGACCGCCATTAGGCGTAGTATTCACGTCTCTACCAATCTTCAAAAGAGTCAGAAGTTGCATTGAAAAATCAGCCGCCAGATGGCAGTTATGGCGCTTTGTTGTAATCGAGATGGCTATGATTCCTTCTACTGAAATGCCACATCTTGAGTTGTCGTCCAGCCGTCGTTGAGTATGAACTACTAGAACAATGGCTAACGATCATAATTTGAGATGTATCGTTCTTCGTATTGACAAATTCAAAAATACTAAAATGTGCCTTGTCAGTTTTTTGCAATTCCTGGAAAACATAGTTTTTTGAGTTGTGGCACTTTTGTAGCAATATATTGACATATTTAACAATTTCATAACTTTTTAAGACAATTGTTTCAATATTGAAATTTTTAAATCGCTGCCCCTGGGAACATAAACGCTTAAAAAAATTCTTAAATTGAAAGTAATTCAAAATACAAAAAGTCGACTGAAATCAGAAATTTAATCACAAAAATTTTAATTTATAAATCTAATTTAAAAGGGTTTTTAAAAAAAGGGTATATTTTTTTCTATTCCATACCAAGGAATTTAATTTAAAGTTAATTTCATTCTTCGTATTTAGAGATGAAATCCTCTCTACTGATTAAGAGAACATCTTGTAAAATTTGATTGTGTAAGAAGCTCTTTTGATTAGAAAAGTAGGACGAAATCTCTGGGATTTAAATCGAGGCTAAAGGAAAGGGGTGAACAAAAGACAGTAATTAACGTCCTTGGAAGACTATTTCTGTATTCTCTTAGCTTAGTTACAATTGACACCCCAGATAGTAGGGGAGAGTCGCCCATAGCGGGAAGGGGTTCGCATACTACCGGATTAAATCCGGGTAATAATTTAAGATATGTCCTTTTAAATAGTCAAAAATTACTACATTTACCATGCTGTTGATAAATATAAAATTACTTTGACACAGTCTAGCTTAAAAATAATGTGAAAGAACCAGCTTTTTTTACATTTTTGAAGTTTTAACCCCCCTAAAAGTAAGAAAGGAGCTGTAAGGCAAAGCCGGTAGCAATCCTCAATGGGAGATAATATAAAAATAAATTTTTCAATGATAGTTAAGTCCGTAACTAAGGTCTCAAACATAAGAGAATTTGGGGATCATGGGGGTCGATGAATCCTCCTAAATTTTTAGGGATATTCCATTCTTTCATTGTAAGCAAAGTTTTCAATTCAATTAGGGACAGAATTTCCCCCCAAAATTCGCTAGTTTGAACCCCAAGGTCTTCCTCCTATATCCGTCCATGTTCTCAACATTAGTTCTAAAAAGGTTAATTTGTGTTTGATTTTAGTGAAGATTTGTCTCGTTTGAAGTGCTTACCCGCTTTGGGACACCTTTTCGGCAAAGCGTTTCTTAAGAAATAAATTGTTATTTAGTTTAATCCGACACTTGTGTATTTTTATCTTATAGTTCGATAACTCACCTATCATTTAAAATCAAATTTTTAATTTTAACCAAACAATAAATATGATTTTTGAGTTTTCAAAGTAAGCATACCCGCTTTGAGCTACTCTCCCCTAGTGTTTCTATAACTTCAGGGGGTTGTAAAAGAAAAGGATATTGTAAATATAAAAGAGGAAATTAAGAAAAGAAATAGGGAAAGTCTAAAAGATAGAATAAAAAACTACACAAACAGAGAAAAGTGAAAATGACGAATGCTTGGAAAATATATAGAGACAAATAAGAAAAAAGAATGGAAAAGGAGAAAAATATGATTAGAACAATGGGATACAGAGAATGAGGGGAAGGAAAGGAGGAAAAGCGAAAAAGATTAAAGAGATAAAGAGAAGTAGAAAACAAAAGAAAGTTTAAAAAGAAAGAAACTACAGAAAATGAAAGAGAAAGAAAGAGGGAGAAGAGGAGTATAGAGGAACATACAGGGTGTTTCAAAGGTCCCTTTTATTTGTAATCAACGTCTCCTAGGGTAATTAAGGTCTATCCTAAGTAAGTGACCCTAAAAATGAATTTAAAAAAGAGAAGAAGATGTAGCAAAAACATCAACGATAGTATTGTAAAAGACTTACAGCCATATTCACAGCTATCAGAGTCGATGTTCAACATTTGGTCAAAGGATTCCACCAATCAGAATCAACAAAAAGCTAACTCTTCTTTCTTTAGCTGCTCGTCAACACCGACGCTGAAGGACCTATTATAGTATTAAATTGTTTGAAAAACCCAATGAAAATAATTTCATGAAAATATCGTGAATATTCGCAGATATTAGCATGTTAAAATTACACTTTTTTAGGCCCCCAAAAAAATATATGGTTTACAAATTTCCCACTTTTTTTTTGTTTCTGGATTAAATTATTGTTTCATTTTTAAGCTGAAAATTACATAAGCACATAATAACACAGAAAAACTAGCAAGTTTGTGAACTTTTTCTTCTATTCAAATCAACCGTTTGATTGGAAGGGGTTCTATCAGGTATTCTTGACTCTCTTAATAGACCTTCTGATAGCCGTAACTTCAATTTCCGCTGGTATACTCCATTTCTGGATTGTTGGTGAGCTTAGACTGCTTTGTTTACATGAAAGGAGAATTTCACCAATTATTGCTGGTTAAGCGGACAATAAGTGTAAACTCACAACTCTCAAGCGTCACCACCAACCGTGGACCGGTTTCATCCTTGTTAGGACTCATCAGCACGGTATAGGATGGTAACGCAAGAGAGTGGAGGGGAAGTACTAGTCTAGCCGCCTATAACTGAAAAAGTGGTGACTATTGATTAGTCCTCCACTCATCTGCTGGAAAGACAATGGCTTTCCTAGGACAGATTTAATTCCAGAAAGGCAAGGTACATAAAAGGAGAATTTCACCAATTATTGCTGGTTAAGCTGACAATAAGTGTAAACTCACAACTCTCAAGCGTCACCACCAACCGTGGACCGGTTTCATCCTTGTTAGGACTCATCAGCACGGTATAGGATGGTAACGCAAGAGAGTGGAGGGGAAGTACTAGTCTAGCCGACTATAACTGAAAAAGTGGTGACTATTGATTAGTCCTCCACTCATCTGCTGGAAAGACAATGGCTTTCCTAGGACAGATTTAATTCCAGAAAGGCAAGGTACATGAAAGGAGAATTTCACCAATTATTGCTGGTTAAGCGGACAATAAGTGTAAACTCACAGTACTTCCCCTCCACTCTCTTGCGTTACCATCCTATACCGTGCTGATGAGTCCTAACAAGGATGAAACCGGTCCACGGTTGGTGGTGACGCTTGAGAGTTGTGAGTTTACACTTATTGTCCGCTTAACCAGCAATAATTGGTGAAATTCTCCTTTCATGTACCTTGCCTTTCTGGAATTAAATCTGTCCTAGGAAAGCCATTGTCTTTCCAGCAGATGAGTGGAGGACTAATCAATAGTCACCACTTTTTCAGTTATAAGTCGGCTAGACTAGTACTTCCCCTCCACTCTCTTGCGTTACCATCCTATACCGTGCTGATGAGTCCTAACAAGGATGAAACCGGTCCACGGTTGGTGGTGACGCTTGAGAGTTGTGAGTTTACACTTATTGTCCGCTTAACCAGCAATAATTGGTGAAATTCTCCTTTTATGTACCTTGCCTTTCTGGAATTAAATCTGTCCTAGGAAAGCCATTGTCTTTCCAGCAGATGAGTGGAGGACTAATCAATAGTCACCACTTTTTCAGTTATAGGCGGCTAGACTAGTACTTCCCCTCCACTCTCTTGCGTTACCATCCTATACCGTGCTGATGAGTCCTAACAAGGATGAAACCGGTCCACGGTTGGTGGTGACGCTTGAGAGTTGTGAGTTTACACTTATTGTCCGCTTAACCAGCAATAATTGGTGAAATTCTCCTTTCATGTACCTTGCCTTTCTGGAATTAAATCTGTCCTAGGAAAGCCATTGTCTTTCCAGCAGATGAGTGGAGGACTAATCAATAGTCACCACTTTTTCAGTTATAGTCGGCTAGACTAGTACTTCCCCTCCACTCTCTTGCGTTACCATCCTATACCGTGCTGATGAGTCCTAACAAGGATGAAACCGGTCCACGGTTGGTGGTGACGCTTGAGAGTTGTGAGTTTACACTTATTGCTTTGTTTACCTCCGAAATGCAGATAGTTTGGAGAAGCTAGAGCCATTAGGATTGACTTGGATTGTTGTTCAAATGACGCTAATTTCCGTTAAGGTCTCACTGAAACTGCTAATATTAAATCAGTCTTCACTCTAAGATTACTGTTGCATTGAACGCTTTGTGCATTTCATGATGATTTATTGTTCTTGAGATTATCTTTATATGCTCATTTTCTTGAGATAGTAAATATTTTCAGGTAATTTTCGTGAATTATTTTTCTCTGTGGGAAATTAAAATAATTTTTCATAAGAAAGATGAAAATCTATAAATTGTATTTATGTTTTTTTACAGTTAATAGAAATTATAACTTTTTTATTTTAAATGAAAGTTAATGTGATTGAAAGTTTATATAGCTGAACATAAGGTTAATAGGAACAAAACAAATAACTTCCAGTTAGTTCGCATTCTATCCCATACTTATCATACATGATAATTAATGAGGAAGTTGCATGATTTTTGTTATTTTTTAATCGATTCTTCTTGCAAAAATAATCAACTACCCAAAATTTGAGGTAGATCGAGAAATTTTTTGATTGCCAAAAAAATTAACAAAAATCCACTTTTTAAAAGCGCGCGAAAACGCCAAGAGTTTGGGATAATCCTACGTTGACGTCATCATACGATAAACATTGTTGGAAAGCAATGGAGTTGATGGTATGATTGTTGACATCTTTAAACAATAAGCGTTTTCAGTCACGTGTTTTTTTCTCGACTTTTAAATTAAAATATTTAATTACCTGTACATTTATTTGAAAAATTGACTTGATATTTCATTTTACCATACAAAAAAACATACGGGACACTTGTTTGTTTTTGAAACTCTGACACATGCAACTTCCTTATTATCATACATGATATATATAAAGAAAAAAAGTCTCAAAATCTGAATATCCTGATGAATACTTAAAAATACTGACTTCTCAATATCCGTTTTTGAAGAATACGAAACAAAGATAAAAATTTGCATGAACTCCACCCTGGTCTCTTCGTCAGGGGGACAGGACCTGAGCAGAGGGGGTGTTTCTGAACGTAGAGAATTCTTCGCATATCTTTTATTAGTTGTTGGCTTTTAGCGCGACTTTTGAATTTATGCCTGATTTTCTAATTTTCTAATTGTACTTTAAATTATTTCATCATTCTTTTGATCCGTTTTTGAAGGCACGAGTATGACCCATCACTGCAAAGCTGAGAATATTTGATACTGAATTAATGTAAAAATATCATTTATAGCGAACTAATAAACTATAACAAGAACGAGCAACATAAAGGACTTATTCAATCAATCTAATTGGTGATTTTTACTCATAAAAAACTCATCTTTGTTCTCAAAGAAGTAATTACTATATTTATTGCTACTTCTGGCTGATTCTTCAAAAGTTCCGAGACAAACCAGTACAGAAAGATGAAGAACATAACCGGAAAGGTCACAAAAACCCTTAATAGTATCTGTCGTTTCCCATTGTATTGTTCTTTCTCCGTTATAGCTCTTCACGAAGTGTCGGTGAGAATATCCAAGTGTGACCAAAAAGACGGAAAAAACCTATACTCCCCGTTGCGCCTGTTAAAAAGTAAACAAACCTGGAAGTAAAAAAATATATTTCTTTTCCTCATGATATTTTCTTTGTTGCTAAATGACTCAAGAAAAGTGGGATAAAAGAAAATGGAAAGTTTGATTCCCCAGCTCATAGTACGGTGTTGGTTGAAAAATGGTTCTTTTTCGCAATTTGGACATCGATATGGGAGCATGTCCCATTCGATTTAGAGAAGTATGTTCCAGTGAAATGGCGCAAAATATGTATCATCGTTCTTAGTTACTGCGGAAAAATAAGAAAGGAAAATATTATATTGTTTCTACAATAATGTAAATTAGGACTTAATTCTCTAAGGACACTAAGATATTTGCACATTTTACTTAAACTTTTTCTAGGGCCGAGGTAGATTAAATAAGGCAGAGAGACGCAGTAAGGTAAAGCAAAATCCATTAAAATTTATTAAAACACAAGATATATATAGTCAGCTTGACATAAACGTAATAGTGACGTAACAATCACGTAGCTGCTTGCTACTTCAGTTCGTTTCAGAAAGTTCTGTTGAAACATGCACAGAGTAGAAACATTCCAACACTCCCCCTCAACAAAAGACCTCTGGGGAAAAATAAATATTAGTACATAAATACAAAGATAACACCATTCAAGAAAATTCTTCCAAATTGATCATTTCCATACATTTAAAGTGTTTTGTTGCAGGAAGAGGTTTCGTAAAAATATCAGCACACATTTCAAGAGTTGAAATTTTTTCCAATTTCAAAAATTCATTATCATTTAGTACATCTTTAATAAAATGATGTTGAATGTCTATGTGTTTAGTTCTACTGTGATGGAGATTACTTTCGGCCAATTTAATTGCACCGTTATTATCAACAAGAATTTTAATTTTTGCTAACTCGTTCAGTTCTAATTCCCTCACTAGCTTTTGCAGATATAAAGCTTCCTTAATACCATGAGATAAACTCATATATTCAGCTTCTGTGCTGCTTAAAGCTACAGTCCTCTGCTTTTTAGATTCCCAGGAAATTGCTCCGTTACAAATTTTAAAGATATAACCTGAATACGATCTCCTATCAGTGGTACTATTCCCCCAATCTGAATCTGTGAATCCAACAGTGTTTGATTCATCACACCTGTAAACTAATTTAAAATTAATTGTTTCCTTAAGATATCTTAAAACCCTTTTTGCGGCAGTCCAATGGGTTTTATCATAACACGTCAAAAATTGACTGAGCTTACTAACGCAAAAGGAAATATCAGGTCTGGTACATACAGAAAGATAGTTAAGACTTCCAATTAATTCCTTATAAGGAAAAGATTCGTCAAGGCTTTCAGCTTTTACAAGATTTAATTTTACTTCCATCGGAGTTTTCACTGTATTGCAATCGGTCATGTTAAACCTTTCCAGCAACTCCTTAATGTACTTTTGTTGGGACAAGGTTATTAGACCATTATTATCATTCTGAAATTCTATACCCAAACAGAAGTTTGCTTCACCAGAGTACTTCACCTCTAAAGAAGTTGAAAGATGCTCCAAAAGTTTACTAACCAGTTCAGAGTCTTCACTAATGAGTAATAGATCATCCACATAAATAGACAAGACAGACATTAGATTATCCTGTTTCAGAAAAAAGATACAAGGATCAGTACAAGTATTTTCAAATCCAAAGTCCAACAATAATTGTTTTAATTTAACGTACCAGCATCTCCCGCTTTGTTTCAGTCCATACAAAGATTTTTTTAGTAAACAAACTTTGTTACCTTTTACTATACTATCTAAAATTAGCTTAGCTTTATCACACAACATCTGATCGGGTTCATTTTCAATCAAGTACTCTAAACCCAAATCAAAATGTTTTGGTAGCCTCATCAGTACCTTTTCTTCTAAAATACCATTCAAATAAGCCGTCGTAACGTCAAACTGATGAATTTTGAGTTTAAGTTTAGATGCTAAAGCAGTTAATAAACGTATAGAACTTAATCTGGATACAGGAGAGTAAGTTTGATTTTGAAAATAATTAACATTAGGAGTTTGACTGAATCCCTGAGCTATTAATCTAGCCTTTTTGATTTCGTTACCACTCGAGTCATACTTATTCCTTAAAATAAATCTACTTCCAACAATATTAGAAAGTGATTCAACATCCTCTGGAGCATCCATAATGTCAAAAGTATCGTTTTTGATTACGCTTCTACATTCCGAAGCTATAGCCTTAATCCAAAGAGATGAATCTTTTGATTGAAGGGCTTGCTCCAGTGATATTGAGTCATTTCCGAGCATACATTCAAATACATCAGAATTTGAATCAGATTCACAAGTATCAACACTATACATATTATTAGAGTTATATTCAAGAGATTTGTCAACAACGTCATTAGAGTTACTTTGCCCTTTTGGTACAGTTTTGTATACCTTTTTGGGTCTGCCCCTCTTACCAGTCTTAACAAGTTTAGGACGACCTGGTGCTCTTTTTGGTTCACCAGGTTCATCAGATACATCGGCCTCGGATTCACTTGATGCATCATTAGACGGGATTTTTTCATTATCAGGAAAGGGGATGATAAAAGTTTGAGTGATTGCGTCGCGTTTCAAAGTATCATCACAATAGGGGTCAAGTTCTGGGTACTCCTGCTTTTCTACGGTGATTTTCTTTTCGATAAACTTTACACTTCGGGTAACTTCCACAATATTTTTATCCTCCAAAAATATTCTAAACGCTTTTGATTCATCATGGTATCCTACAAAGATTCCTTTTAAACCTCTAGGGTCAAACTTTTTCCTAGGTTTGAAGTTATTCCACACGTAAGCGTCACATCCAAAAGTTTTGAAATACCCTACATTAGGTTCACGTCCAAACCAAAGTAAGTATGGGGTTTTTCCTCCTAGCGATTTTGAAGGGGTTCTGTTCTTTACATGGTTAGCCGTTGCTATGGCTTCGGCCCAAAATCTTACGGGTAGTCCAGATTCAATTAACATGCATCTAGCAATGTCTAGAAGAGTTCGGTTTTTCCTTTCTGCCCTACCGTTTTGTTGTGGGGTATGTTTTACGGATAACCTTCGTGAAATTCCTAAATCCTTCAGGTAATTATTGAAATTTTCTCCTAGATACTCAGTGCCTCTATCCGATTGGATAAATTTAATTCTCTTCCCAGACTGTCTCTCAAGAAGTTTTTGAACTTCTTTAAAAACTTGAAAAGTATCACTTTTATGTTTCAAAAACCTTACCTCGGTCCAATCTGTACTTTCGTCGATGAACGTCACAAAGTACGAGGCTCCTCCGTTGGATTTTGTCCGGATGGGTCCACAAAGGTCTGTGTGGATTACCTCCAATTTCTCTGTACTTCTCTCATGGGAATTCGGGAAGGATGAGCGGCACAGTTTTCCTTCGATGCATACCTCACATACAAAATCCTTAGGTACACTTGGTAGTTTCTTTAGGTCCTTGAATGCGCCGTTCCTCACTCCTCTAGATAAAATTTCAGGGGATGCATGTCCAAATCTTGAGTGCAACCTCAGGAAGTCAGCTTTGCTTCTAGAATCCAGCGAAGAACTTGCGACGGATGTAGATTCCCTCGGATTTTCCCGATCGGTTCTATCCTGTCCAAAATCTTCTAAATAATACAGGTTCTTACTTCGCGTTCCGTAGATGACTTCGTTCTGTGAGTTTCTAAGTGTCACGTTATATTTACTAAATTTCACAGTCCAACCTTTGTCACAAATTTTTGCAACAGACAGTAGGTTATTTCTCACATTTGGAACCAGCATGGCATCTTCAATAGTTATTTCTTCCAGTTTACCGTTCTTCCTCGTTTTGATTTTGGCGTCTCCAGTTCCTTTGATTTCTGTAGATCTGTGATCGGCTAGTTTTAAGTTTGTCATTTGAGATTCCCTCAATGATTTGAACAAGACTTTGTCTCTCAAAAAATGACCTGTAGATCCGGAGTCCAGGATAAACTGCCTTTCCTTCGCTTCTATGTTGGTTTCAATCGAGTTGCTTTCCAGTTGAAAAGAATTTGGCTTCTGCTTCTGCGTAGTATAGGGGCACTTGTTACTCTTATGTCCAGGTTCTTTGCAGTTCCAGCAAGTAACACTTTGATTAGGACTTCTCCGGTCTTGCTTCCATCTAGATGATCCTCTAGATTTGCCTGTAGGGTTATACTTTTTGTTTTTTGTGGAGTTGACGAAATAAGCACCTGAATCTTCATTTGACGGTCCATTTTTTCTGGCATTAAACTCTTCGATTATCTTGATCTTCAAGGCATCAGGCTTTGGTAATTCGTCTCGTGATTCAATCGCAACCCTGAAGTTCTCGAAGTTCTGTGGTAGGCTATATAAAAGCATGATTGTAAGCAGCTCGTCATCGATGTGTATTTTGAGATCTTCCAATTTGTCTTTGAGATCGAAAAATTCCCGGAGATGATTTCTGACGTCGTTCTCGTTTTCTTTCATCTTTAAGTGTAGTAGTGCCTTCAACAATGTTGCTTTTCTTGCGGGACCGGTCGACTTAAATATCTGCGATAGCTTTTCCCAGATTTCTTTAGCTGTTCCACAATTCTTGATCTGTTTCAGTTCCTTAGGTTGAATATTCAGTATTAGATCCGACATCGCCTTCTGATCACCAGTGTTCCATTCTAGCTTCTCAGCTTGTTTGTCAGTTCCTTCAGGACAAGTTTCCTTGATGTATTTCCAAGTATCATTCTTAATCATCAGAGCCTTCATCTGGATGACCCATGTCTCATAGTTGTCCTTGTTTAGAACTTCCATCTTGTAGATCATTCCAGCCGTTCCTGCCATCTTTTAAGTCTAATTAAATCTCTAATCCATGCAATTCCAATAACGATCTTTACCTCTCTCCGGTGTGTAGCCCATAACCTCTAGGGCCGAGGTAGATTAAATAAGGCAGAGAGACGCAGTAAGGTAAAGCAAAATCCATTAAAATTTATTAAAACACAAGATATATATAGTCAGCTTGACATAAACGTAATAGTGACGTAACAATCACGTAGCTGCTTGCTACTTCAGTTCGTTTCAGAAAGTTCTGTTGAAACATGCACAGAGTAGAAACATTCCAACACTTTTACTTTTATCGGTTATTTTTATTGTACTTGTCTTTGTTATTTCATTCTTGAAAACATAAATTGAACAAAATCTTGAGAGTAAAAATCTCAAAGGAAAAATTAAGAGTATTTTTAATTGTTATTGTTCCATATATATTTTAAGAATTCACCTAATTTGTTTTATTGTCTTATTTATTTATTTTTTGTTTTTATTGTATTTTTAAAATAATGATTGAACCTTTTTTCCACTTGTTTAAAATAAATGTATCCTTTTTTTATTGAATAGAAAGTACAAATTATGACTCTTGAATCTTTAGTTTTATCTTCATTTTTGATCTATTTAGTTTAGTTTTCCTTTACCTTCAGAGTAAATTAAATTTAAAAGTCGACTTGAAAGAAATATTTTACACTGCCAAAAGTAATTAGGTAATTATTTTAAATGCATTAGTTAAAAAATATTCGATTCCTTGGTCCCGGGCTGGGCAAGGTTGACCCAGCCTTTCATCCCTTCAGTGGGTCGATAAATGAAAACCAAGCATGCTTGGGAACTAAACACTGGGGGGTTCGCGTTAGACTGACCACTTAACTGGGGCATATGCTTCGCACCCCAGATCCCCACGGTCAAGAAAACGAGATGGGCATCGTAGGCCCATCATAATTTATATAATTTAATTTATAACATATTATAAAAAAACATTGTGGTTATAAAATTGTACAAAACCAATAAAAAAATCTAAACACTTTGCTTGAGGCGTAATCATTTTAATAGCTTTCTTTATCATTAACAGGAATGTTTTGTTTTGAATAGATTAAATATGTTACTTCTTTAAATCAACCATGTGTTGAGATATTTTCTCAACAGCAAGCACTTGAAGAAGTTTGAATAAAATTATGCTTATCTATTTTCTTAGATAAGGAGGATACCAAAAGAAGGAAAATGTCGTTGAAACTAGGAAAACATGCTTCTGAATATTTTTCTCAAGAAATTGAAAACAGAGAAAGTGCTTGGATACAGTTGGTTTGCTTAGAATTTTTTTGTCAAATACTTCCATAATATCTGTGAAAATTATTCAAAGGAATCCTAATATTTCTTGGGACATCACAATTATTTTTTTTTCCATACAACACTCAATTTAGATGCTTTAAAACTTTTCTATAAAATAGATTTTATCATTTATACTAATTGAAATTTGTATTAAGTTCAAACAACTAATGAAATTGAAATAATACTTTTCACACTTATAAAATGATAAAAGGATAAGTAATCCACTAGTAAGGTTGATTATATTTTCAGAATAAGGTACCTTTATTTAAAAAATATTATTGTATTACTAACTTAAAGGCGTACTAATGAGTGTCGTAGAAGTTGTAACTGTGTTGACTGTAACTTGTTGAAACGGCTTATAACTAGATTTTACAAACAGGGATTATTATTTAACTTTTCCATATTTTAATCATAATGCATTCCAAATTATGTATGTTTCACAATCACTCAAAATCTATTTGAAAGATTTAAACTTAAAATGTTTTGGGATAATAATTGAAATGATCAAGTCTTGACCAAGAAGAGGTACCCGCATGGAAAAATCTAGACTTCTTTCTAATTAAAGTTAATAACGAAAGTAAAAGCATAACATTGGTTTTGCTTGCTTCTGAAAAATCATGAAGGCATTAAATTGGATATTATTGAACAAATATAGATTTCGGAAATTGAAAATTCTTGTAGCAGGCATTGATGTGGACTACCAGGCCTGTAAATAAAAGTTTGAGCTAAATTAATATCTTGAGTTGCGGGTTTCACTTCGAAATTTTTAGATTTGAAATCCCCACTCCAGCATGGATGTTAATGGTTGGAGATGTATTAATGAGTTGTGCTGTATAAAAGAGTATACAACTCTGTGCGAATGTGCCCCCTCTCCCCTACTTCATTTCCGTGGCTTCAGTCCACAGGTACCCACTGGGTAACACAAAATAAGCACTTCCTGTGAGTGTGCCTGGAATAATGAATTCAGTGTTGTGCACTTCAATTGGAACAAAAAAAAGCTTTAAATATTATTTTTTTCACATGTCCTTCAATTATAACTTCAACATAGATTTTCTTTACACAAGCATTTGGACTTGAGATTAAACATTACCTCAAAAAGCAAAACAATTTTCAAAGCTATTTATAAGTGAGGCTATTTATAGAATACTTGAGACAATTATGCATAACCTGTACATTAAATTTTTTCAGAGGAAATGAAAATCGGTATTAATTACATTAAAAATTACGATATCATCTATACCGAAGGTTATGAAGAGAAGTTATGAGAGATATCATATATTTTTGATTTTAAAGAAAATATAGTAGGATTTTATTTCTGGAATCATTTCGTTAAAAATTACGATCTTTTTACACAGTTGCAAAGAACATTCACATATCTCCCAAATATATTAAGTTGTTTTTAATTAAATTTTATTTATTATTACTAGGGGGCTCTGCCCCCTGCTCGCTATCGCTCACCAACCCCCGGAACTGCTTCGCAGTTCTTTGAAGATCGCTTCGCGATCTTAGCGAGCAGAGCTCGCTTGATTCATCTCAACTATCCAGTACAACCTGGAACTTGTCTGCTTATAGTCTGTTTATTTAGAATAGGCGCCTGAAACAGGATCAAAAACGCTCAACAATGCTTAATAACGCTCATCAGACAACTTCAATGACTGATTGTTTCTAAAGTATTTTAACTACTTCTGCTTAGGCTGACTTGTCATTGCAGAAGAAAATTTTTTCGACGATAATTAGAATAATATATGCTTCTAATACATTACGTCTCAGGCGCTAATTCTAAATGAGCAGAGTGTAGTTGATGATCATTTAATATCGAAACTTCTTATCTCTGAAACTTTTCTAAAACTTAATTCGGATAATTACCACGAAAATATCAAAATAAAACTATTACTGAAATATTCCTTTTTAAATTATCAATAATTTAATGGATAGGGGGCTACCGCCCCCTGCTCGCTTACGCTCACCAACCCCCGTAACTGCTATGCAGCTCTTTACAGATCGCGAAGCGATCTGTAATATCTGCAATCGATCTTTAGCAGAGTAAAGCACACTTCTCGAAAATCCTCTTCCTTTCTACGGCACAAATAACACTCAAAATATAGCTAAATTATTAATTTCTCTAGTACTATTTCAAAAAATATCGAAGTAATCTTTAAAAGATTATTAAACAAGTCTATACTATATCGCTTGCAAACTTAGAGCAAAAATGTGCACCTCAAAACTTTAAATTGAAATATCCGTGCTCGCGACAATCTAGTGAACAGGCAAATATAAAATATAAAAAAATTAAACACGTCTGATAAAGACCTACTAAAACTATGAAAAAAATGAAACTTCGATGCTTAATAATTCCAAAACTAATTAGAATTTTTTAAGGAATTAAACGGCAATCTCTTTCTAAAATATAAGAATATAAGTGTTTAAAAAATCATATTGATACCGTGATTAGTTTTCATTTTAGATAGAAAAAAACGAAAAAGTGTAAAAAATTCCGAAAATTAAAAAATTAATTACTCTAAACCAAATTCGAAATTCGAAAAAAGGGCGACGTAGTGCACATCTTCATACTTCAGAGTATTAGGCTGCAAAAAATCATAGTTCTGTTGCTAATAGATTTTGCTGAACTGGATTACGCGGCGAAAAAAGAAAAACTTCAACTTTGACCTTAAAAATACCCCAGTTCTAATTATCACATCAGTTAGCTTTTTGTTCGAGAATGTGCCCCAAATATTCCTTTACAAACATTTCAAATTTCATAAATTTCTATCAAGTAGTTTTTGCGATATGAGAGTTCAAAGAGTTGAAAAATTAAATTTTCTGAAACAGCGGCGGCGGCAGCGGCAGCGGCAGCGGCGGCAGCGGTGACAGTAACTTTTTTTTAATATAGAGAGATTAACTTACCATACTCAGTGGTTTGAGTTCTCTGTTGTATCTCTATTATAATACATAACTACATGTTCAGAATATATCAATGGAAGAGAGAAAACATACAATCAAGGAGTATAAGGAATTGTCAAACTCATATATTCTTGCTTACCGAGAATCTTGTGATCAGCTGTCAAGAAAAAGCCCTAAAACTATTGGTTTTTTTACATGGAGTCCTCTTTTGTTTTCTTCTGGTGACATATTAAGGATAAAAATGAAGACATATGTGGACTTAACCTTCATAGTGAATAGAAGTTTCTTGGAAAAATAAGGAAAAACGATAATTGCATAGCTGCATAGTAGGTATATAATTCGAATCTTAAAAAAATTCCTTAACATACTTTTTATCTCTTTCAAAGTTAAGTTTTTATATAAGTTGTTATCAAAAAGTATAAACCAATTTTATTCTCATGGTGGAATTTAAAAAAAAATCAATAGGCAGGGAACGACATGATTTCGTATTTACCTATAGCCCAGTAAATTTGTTTTTTTAGCGCACTAAATTAAAAAAAATTTCAGCATAAGCTCTCTAGCTCTCTATTTGATGTCTATAATTAAAAAAGAAAAGTCCCCTTAAATCCCCCGCGGGCTTCATTGCAAAATGGTGGATCAAAGATGGCTGCCGAACAAACACACTCTGTGATTCATATCTCAGTCAAATAATACATTTTTAAATTATGTTTTGAATTTCCACAAACTATTAAACTTCCTTAACTTTTAAATGTCACTGAAAATGGGCCCAGCCATATTTGAAACGCCTCTTAGCATATTATATTTGGATATTTTGAAACGCCTTTTAGCATCTGATGAGTTACTCATTACAAAATGGTTGTAATTCTATTAAATTTAGGTACAAAGAATCCTTTTTAAAAATATTTCGCGACTTAATTATATCCCTTCAGTGCCTTTCCATATTTTCCACACATTCGCAGCGCAAAATATCGATTAGTATTCAATTTCATGAATATTAGCACTTTCCGCATAAAATTCAGAAGTAAAAAGAATGAATTGCGACAGAACTCAGACTAGTTTCCCTTCGATGGGTGGAATTCTCAGTGCACTCGAAAAATTCAACTGCTCTGTCTCATCCATCTCCGAGAAACCATCGTCTGAGAGAGGGAGAAATACGGGGAAAAGAACGGTCATAAACGGGGAAGCCGTTCGAAAAACAGCTTCCAATCCTCCAAGTCCCACTCTTATTGGGCGCTGGTAATAACTCATAGCAGAGCACTAGTCCGAATGGAAGTGGCTGCGCAATATATTTCTTTGCAATATACTGTCACGAGTTCACCGATTGGGATTTGATTTCCACGGACGTATATAAGGGGGGGTTTAGGGGGTCCGGACCCCCCCCCCTTGGCCTGAACATCCATCAATTTTTTTTTCAGTCGAATACCTTATTTTCAAATCTTGCGCACAGTCAAGCACAGGCGCCAGAGCTCTTCATAATGATTAAAGACTCATGATTCATATTCATGATTTTCACTTCATTAATGATTCATAGAGATAAATCTCTCTTTTCCATAGACATAGAGTATATTCTTTCGTGGGTGGATTTAAGAGCTAGCGAAAGACTTCTACCACATGGCCACATTTTCCCTACAAACGGAGCCCGATCGCGCCTTCAGACTATCGACGACAAGCCGGAGATGTGTCTTTTCGTATTGCGCAGTCTTGTTCTCTAACTACTTATTTGTGTGCATGTGTGAGTAGTTACTGAATAAAAATAAACGAAGTCTTTAAAAACTCTATGAAACGTACTACTCAACAATCTCTGTCGGGTTTTTTTTCTAAAAACGAAAGAAATTTACCTCGCGAACATCCACAAAATGAAGAAATAGCCGAAGCGGGTCCATCCACAAAAAATGACAATGAAGCGAAAAGAGGTGAGCCCTCTCTTATGAAAAATTATATTTGAACCAGAAATGAAAAAATGGTGATAAATATTTTGTTACTTTTCCTTTCCATAATATGATCGGTTGTACATCCGCTTACACCACAGATTCACAGAAATTCAATTTTAAGTAAAGTAAATACAGCCTGGTAGTCCATGCCCCACCTGGGGGGCAATTTTATTTGAAACTTTCAAATTGCCCACCTAGAAAATCATATTGCCCCCCGGTGGGGCGTGCGCCCCACGTTGGGAAACACTGCTTTAGATGTTATTTTCTCTGAACTTTTGTTCGGTTAAAGTTTCCGCGCCATAAAATCATCGACTTATCTCTAATTCTAATGAAAATGGTTCTTGAAAATTACAGCGCATGTTAAAAATTGTATATAAGTACTGTGAAATGAGCAAAAATGTTCGTTTTTAGTGAAGACATTTTTATTTTACAAGTGTTTTTAGCAAAATTAAATTGCAAATTACTGGGAAGATTTCACACAGATGAATATTTTTACTACCACTGCTCTAGAAGCTGTTGATTAGTGCGATGAATTGTTTTTCCCTTTAACCAAAAAGCTTCTTATAATATTAGCTACACTCCCTGTGTCTACTGCGACCCCTGAACGAAGTTTCTCTACTCTGAAGAGGTTAAAAACCTAATAAAATGGGAGATGACAGACTTACTGGAGAGTGTTCATCGGGATTTGACGGTGCAATTGGATTCAGAAGAAATTATAAATAAGTTAGCATCTAGGCGTAAAAGGCTAAAATTAGTGCTTTAAAGTAATTATTTTATTTATACTGTTTTAGCTTTGTTTTCTTTATCGTGCATAAATATTTTACAAACCTTTATTATGTTTTATTGAAAGTTAGCAGCTTTGCTTGAGTGTCAAATGGATTTTAACATAAGTTTATGCAATGTGTTTGCTTTTTTTTGCAAAATAAATTCTGGACCCCCTCCTTGTAAAAGCTATAGCTACGTCCGTGTTGATTTCGATTCAAATTCTCGAGAAATCTCTAAAGAAACGTTTTGAAAGTGACGAGTATGTATATTGTTGACTTCATATAGTGGGGGAGAAATTATTCTCTCTGGGAAATAATGACATTTTGCTGTGCCGAAAAATGGTGTAACTTTTACCCGAATGGAGTAGGGTTTTTTTTTCATAATAAAAGTAGTTAATTATAACAAACTTGACAAAGTCATTGGATTATAATATTTTTAACATGCCCAACTGTAATATAAACCGCTTTCAAAGTTTGCATTTAAGTTGTAAATATATATATATTTTTAGTAATTTTTGAAATTTTGGGCCAAAGTTTCCCCGAATTGGGGTAACTTTGGCCCAGGCCTCAAAAACAAAAAAATTAAGGAATTGAGTTAACTGTAACCAATGCTATACAGTTGAGATGTGTAGCTAAAAGTTACATATCAGTAATAATAATCTTTTACAATTTCATTTTCTGTTTATTTTATAAGAAAATCAATAAATAAAACATGTTTTCTTATAAAAAAACTGATTTAATTTTAGAGTTACCTAGAGAAATATTTAAGGGAAATACATATAAAACATCAGTGAACAGTATTTTAACATCCTTGTTATACAGGGTGTCCCACGAGAAGTGGCCCAACCCCTTTAACTTTTGAACCCCTACAGATATAGTCATGAAAGTGGGGTCTAGGTATAGTAAAGTGACCATGCCCTATCCGATGAGACAATTTTCATCGCCCTCTAGCGGAAACTTTAGGAGTTATAATTTTTATTTTAAAAACTATTTGAGGTATGTGAAAAAAGTCAATGACTAAGTTGTAGAGCATCATCGATTTAGTAGGAAAAGACACCTTAAGCAGAAAAATATCTTGAATAAAATCCCTAAAACGCACGCTCTAAAAGGTTGAATTTACGTAGTTTTTAACTCTTAACCCTTTAGTGCGCACATTTTCCAATTAATGTCAATATTTTTTATTGATTACTTATGAGCCCCAAACACTAGGAAAAATACTAAAAAAATTCCCTCTTAATTATTTTTTTAATTATCGGCAATTATTTAGTCTTTGCATATATGCAACAATGAAACAATTAAAAACAATGGAGTTAGAATGAAACTTTTTTATTGAAGCACAAGAATACTTATTTCAACTTGTTTAAAGCTTTTAATCACTTATTATCTTTATTTAGACTTAATTTTAGACTTAAGACCTGTCTGTACATCGGGTTCTGGCTTTTTTTTCGGCTGTCAGGGTCAATTTTTCAGGGATTTTGAAACAAGTCTATATGATTTATTTTTTGAGAAAACTAAACTGTAATGTGTTTAATGTGAACTTAGGGATATAAAATCCTGTATGTTTCCTAATGTTCTGTTCACTAACAGTTAGCAGAACAGAAAAAAGGTGTATCCAACTCCCAGCTATTTATTTACATTTCAACCTGTAATTTTACTAAAAATATAAATTTTTTTCAGAATAACCACGTTATAACGCAGTATTATAGCTACATTGATAAAAAATAAAACCCAATAAACCACCCAGAGTCAATTTGCTCTTTTTTTACACAAAAAAAACATCAAAACGAAACCATCAGACTCAGACAAACGCTGCCTTGTCATCACTATAGCAGAATAAAAAAGATAAAAAATGTAAAAAAAATCATAAAAACCTGAAAAGAAACCTCATAAAACCTCTGAAGGAATGTTTTGTCTTGCCACGTGTGAAGTTTGATTCTCATTGGATAAATCCAAGGTCATATAAAAGTGCATTTTTCACGCTATGTCTAGGGTGCTAGACAGTGGCGGCTCGAAGGTAAAATAATAAGGGGTGCTGCTCCGGTGGTACCAAGTTGGCAACGTATTTCAATCAATTTAATGCCAAATTTATTTCTATTAAACAAAAACGTGGAAAAAATCAAATAGAAAAGATGGGAACAACACAAAATTTTGATTTCACACAAATAAGCATTCAAAAACTGTCACTTACCTATATTTAGCTGATTATTACGAATATGAAGAATCTAAGATGTCTATTCATTTAGTATCTCAAAAGCAAATGAAACTAAAATCAACATTTCGAATTCAATTTGTTCATTATAAAATGAAATAAAAACTTGGTTAGAAAAAAGTAAACATAAATCTTAATTGACTTGCCGAAACATCAGAAAATATTTTGTTTCTCTCTGTTGAAAAGAAAAAAAAGAAGCTATAAACAAAAAATTAAAACAGCGTTGGAGTGAGAAAAAAGCTTAAGAGCCAATGTGATTTATTAGTAGTAGAAATCGTTTATTTTTCTTCTTCCTCACAGCTCTCTCCAAGAGAAAAATATATCATTCTTTTGGTCGGGGCTGCTGAAAAGCAGCCCCTTTTCTCCTAATAGATTTGCATGCTAAATTCTTGATATTTTGATTTGATATGATAAAGCTAGGGTTTTATACCACGATTAGTATATCTGCGGGGGCTGATAGACCCGGAAAGAAATCTGTTGGCGAGATAGCATAGCAGAGAATTATTTATTGAAAAAGCATTTTAAGGGACAAAGATTAAAGGGGGAAATAGATCATTTTTTAAATATTGTAAAGCAAATAAAAATTGGAATTTCGGGAAATTTTGGTTGGGGTGCAGCAGCCCCGCAGCCCCTATGGACGAGCCGCCACTGGTGCTAGAAATATGCCCCCTGGCTGGGCGATAATTAGTTAATAGCTACATATATTCTTACACTGGTGGATCAAGAGGGGCTGAATGTTTCATTTAGTCCACTGTAACTGGTAAAAAAGTTTTGGTAAAAAATTTAAATTTTTAAGTAACCAATTTTTTTATAAAAGGAAACAAATTAAAAAATCTTACAAAAAAATCTAATCTGCCCTTAAAAAAAACTAATATCGGTACCCAAAAAAGTATTCCCACGATACAACCCATAAACCATATAAAATTTGCCTAAAATAATAATATAGATTCATAGAAACATTGAGACAAATAATCTAATAATGAAATGTGAAAAGCAACCTAAATGCGCACCTTTGCAGATATGATAAGTGGTTAAATTCGGCCCTAGAGAATCAAGAAATACTCCCTCTGAAGATTCAAAGCCAAATATATGACAAGAAAGGTCCAAATTTTGATATGAAAAATTATCACATCCATCTGAACACTTTTACTAACTTTTAATAGCAATCAAATTAGCCCGAAATCGGTAATCTGTGATTTCCGCAATCTTCAATACTGTTGGCCTTATTACTTGAGGGTAAAGACAAAAATTAGCAAACCCATGCCATACATTTAAAAACACTGCTTTACAGATGTGGTAAACCGCGCATTTGAGCGTCTATTAAAAGGAGGAGGAGAATTCGCTTGGATACATCGTTTTGCATATATGATAAGCTGCGCACTAAAGGGTTAAAACGCTCCTCATGAGGCGAAAATGAGAAATTTTTATTTTTATGATTTATGTAAATGACTAAAAGTATTCTAGTTCATTAAATTGAAAATTTCTCATTTTTGCCTCGTGAGGAGCGTTTTAAGACTTAAAATCTACATAAATTCAACCTTTTAGAGCGTGCGTTTTAGGGATTTTATTCAAGATATTTTTCTGCTTAAGGTGTCTTTTCCTACTAAATCGATGATTCTCTACAACATAGTCATTGACTTTTTTCACATACCTCAAATAGTTTTTAAAATAAAAATTATAACTCCTAAAGTTTCCGCTAGAGGGCGTTGAAAGTTGTCTCATCGGATAGGGCATGGTCACTTTACTATACCTAGACCACACTTTCATGACTATATCTGAAGGGGTTCAAACAGGGCCGGACTGGGAAGAAATTTCGGCCCGGGCATTTTAAGTCTGAATCGGCCCACCGTATAATTTTCATGGAAAATATAACTTCTTTGAATTAAAAATTTCGGGGGGGAAATCGTGGTACCTCCCCAAGAAATTCTTTTGAAAATTGACCCCTAAGGAAATAGTCTAAAATCCACCTTGAAGTCCCAAATTGGATACGTAATGAACTCAACATAGACTTCTAATTCTTTGTTAGTAAATTCAATGGGTAGAAAGAATTTTCATTTTGGCAAACTCAATATCAAAAGAAATTGTGAATAATGTAGTTAAAATTAGAAAGGGGGTTTGGGGGTCCTCCCCCAGAAAATTTTCGGAAATTTTACACTTAAAAGTACTGTTTTAACTCATTTGGGGGTGACATCCGAAAAGGTTCACTCCTTTTATGCCGTAGAATTTTTGAAGATGAAACCAGGAAAATTCTTTGATATAAATATTTTAAATACTATAATATGTTTTTGAATTCAGTAATTTATGCCATCATTTATGAATTTAATTGCTGGTAAATTAATGGTTTGGTGGCCGCACAAAATGAATTCGTGGGCCGCTAGTTGGAAATTCCTGCGGAGTGCGGATTCATTTTTACAGGATATTTTTCATTCATACCACCGTAAAATATTTTGGTTGTAGGCGGCCCACAAACGGCCCTCGATGAGTAGCGGCTCACCGGGCATTTGCCCAAATGCCCGCATGGCCAGTCCGAGCCTGGGTTCAAAAGTTAAAGGGGTTGGGCCACTTCTCGTGGGACACCCTGTATATTTTGATGGATTGGTTGATTTAATTGTGTAGAAAATCAACTTTCTTTTAGAACAAAAAAACGATATTTCTTCGAACACCATCGATTTTATAATAATGATACCATCTTCAGCATACTATATTTTAGGTTTGGTAAGCTATAATTTAAATGTATTTAGAGTTTAGAAATAATTTTTCACCCATATTTGACCACTCCTTCTTCGAACTAAAGAGTATTTCACTTATTTCAGTTGATACCATTGGGCCAAAGTTACCCCAAATCGTGGACCAAATAAGTTACCGCAACGAAATAAAAATTAGCTAATTTTCAAACACCGATGCCACTGTTTTTCATGAATTATAAATACAAATATTTAGCTTATATTAAAGTTGAAATTTTCAGTGACTATTTACGCCCTTTCTAGTATTGTTTTACGTTTTAACAGGTTTTAGAGAGCAACCCGGATAATTTTAAAAGCTCATTTACAGTTTCACTTTTATTGTCCATTATGAATGAACCTCACCAAAGAAAACACATAGGAAATTAGAATAGTGAAAAGGGAAACGTAAATTTAAAGGTTCAATAAGGTTTCACTTTCAATGTTCATCAAGAGTGATTCACTCCTGTGAATCGCTTGTTTGCATAGAAAAGTGAAGGAGCATTGATCCGCCAAGTTAAACGTGTCATTTTGGAGAATTCCTCCAAAATGTGAAATGTTCAAAGTTAAAATGAGCCTTAAAGCTCAATTAGATTTTTTACAAAACAAAAATGAATGTACAAAAAATACATTTATTTTTTTATTAAAGAGTATTGCTCTAAAAATAAAACACTGTCAGATTTTTAGAAGAGGCAAATGCAAACTTTCACCAGATTTCAATTTTTTTTATCTCTATGGTTGTTAAATTCAAATCCTGCTATTTTGAATATTCATCTATATGCTATTATTTCTATCAGATAAGTAGTTTTTCTGAGAATATCCATAAGAATATCTAGACTCAAGAGGTTGTTAAGTTAGTGGAGCAAACAAAGACCAAAAGCAGTCCACTTTAGGTCACTTAATTAAGACTCAAAGAATTCCCTAATATTTGCAGAATTCTATATGCAGCATACTAAAATAGTTTTTTGTGTGCCCCTGAATGCGTTTCAAACTTTTTTTATTTTTTTTGAATTCTTTTATTCTGATTATCTTCTTTATTTTGATGAATATCTTTTATTACTGTTTTTATTTTTATTTTATTATTTTTGTCCATATCTTTGTGTTACCAAATTTAATTTGCTTCAAAATTTTCATTAAATTAAATTTATTACCAATTCTTTTGAAAATAAATGAAATTCTACTTTCATTATATTAGGGTTCGAAATTGATAATAAAAAGTAGACTGAAAATTAATCATTATCATCTGAGTTAAACCATATAGCTCAGAAAAAAACAATAAAACTCGAAATCTGATTCTAGTTTTATACCTCAAAATCGATTTCAAAATTTTAATCATTAAACGAAGATTAAATTTTGTGATCACACTGGATCATTAAATTTAAAAACCCTGTGTTCAACTATAAGTATTTTAATTAAATGCAACATTATGAGATTTGAAAATATTTGGGGAGCAATTTATTATTAAAACTAGAAGATATAAAAGGGCAAAAAATGATGAAGACTATTATTTTTGACCGATGAGGCGAATGTACAAAAATGACTATCTCTATTATTCTTCAAGTTTTAAAATAAAATAAAAATATTTTCTTGATTTTTCAATACTTATTCTTTTTTTTCTTTCTTTTTTATATGTAAGGAGACTAGTTTAAGTTGGGGAAAATATTTTTGTTTGAGTCTAGAAAATGGATAAACATGTGGGACGCTGTAGCTATATATGCAAAACACATAAAACATTCCAAATCAAAATTGTGCTGAAACTAAATTCGAGATTCAATATTTTTTATGCATATCCAACTACAATAATGCGGGATCTAAAGACAAAGCTTTATTTTTTTTTGTCTACGTGCAGTATTCACGTCTGTTTGAGTTTTTTAAACCCACAACTGTATTCTCAAGGAAATAGTTTTAGAAAAATCCAGGTTCTCTGATTAGTAGCTTTTTATAGCCTCAATTCAGAATCTGAACTTAAACTGTACTAAAAAAATATTCACAGCCATAAAGGATCATGGTTAATCAGTAGCATAAAATGTTGGCTTTTTGCTGACTTTCTTCTTTGCCCAAGGATTTTAGCACCTACGCTAGTGGCTGTGAATGTGGGTGTTAGTGTAGTCTTTCTTTTTTTTTCTTAACTACAAATATTGAACTACAAATTTTAAAAAAATTATCTTACCAAATAATGTTAGAGAAACGGATAATCATTGTTGAGTTGCTACTATGGTCGCACCCTCACCATTTGTTAATTGCCTGTGCGAAGGACTCTTCTAACCAAATGTAAAAGGTAAAAGGTCAAGAGAGCCGAAATACGTCGGCATCCCTCGAGGTTATTTATTCCGCTCCTGCAAGCCCCAGGAAGTTTAGAGTTACAACAAATAAATTAAACAAAGTCCTTTGACTGGGTGGACAGTTAGAAGAATAGCTTAGAGTCGGGATCTATGGTTAGGAGGACCCTAAGTGAGGGATCAAAGGGAAAGGTAAAACCAATAGGGTGAGTTTTCAACTACGCATAAAATTATACTCTGACCATTGGTAAACTCTGATATCTCAAGGGAGGACAGAGGGATGGTCCCTGAAGCCCAATTATGCAGTTGATGGTATCTAGGTGGGCGTAGAAAATGCAGGGATTGGAGGTTGAAGGAGAATAGAGGAGAAGGTATAAATATGACTGCAGGAGTTTTTGGGAAACAGACAGATACAGAGACACACACACGGGAGTTCACTGGTTTTCGGATGTTGAAAAAAAGAGTCCGAGATGATGGTCCTGGTAATTCCTAGCCAAAGATGATCCGTCTAGTTATATCAACGAACGGGGTAAGTGGTAGTCATTGGTCTAGCATCTTCTCTCTCTCTCAATTATTTGTGTATATGTTTTATCAAATTTTAAATGTATTACTCTAGAACCTTAATCAATAATAAAAATGTTAAGTTTCACCAAGTGTATTTTATGTCTCACAGGATCATTCTGCTCTCATGTCACTGGGTTAATTTTAGATAATTTACAACGCAATGTTAAGTTGGGATCCCTACTTATAGGAATTAATTAGATTTAACAGTAAGGGCCACCCAACATCATTAAGCAACACAACAGTGTTTCTAGTAATGTAACACTTTACAACCTATAATCAATTTCCAACTTAAAAGGGAATACGAGAGTTTCACAAACCTTATAGTATATTCGGTACATACATTCAATACACTTATTCGATTAAAATAAAAGTAATCGATCCAAACAATACAGAATCAATCTCAAATATCTTCACTTTAAAGTAAAAATCGATTTTAGCCACACAATCTCTAACAGTTTCAGAGCATCATTTTTATCTGGCAATGATTTATCCAATAACTCCTTTAGGGAACACTTTACTCGATAAGAAAATAGTTTTTTCGTGGTATGGACGTATCTTGTTTTGTGGATGCAATAATTTTAGTATAGGATATAAAAAGAAGTGATTTGTTGCAATAGTCAATGGGTTTCGATCAGTCCTGGAAAAGCACTTAGTCAGAAAAAGACAATTTACTAACAACTATGATGTAAGTAAATATCGAAGATTTTGTGGTGCTAGATATTATATAATTCTGTAGGCTTGTAAGGTGTCAAAATGTTTAGCTTTGGGTTCTTTTTCAAGGTGAAGCCACTGCTTAAAATTGCTGTGTACTCAATTATAAATATCTTGAAATTTTACAACAGTAATTGAGAAAATTCTTGGAAATGTGTAATTTATTACATAAAAAGGCATATGAGAAATAAAATTATTTTAAGACAAATATCCGTAATCAGCACTTCAGTGCATTTATCATGTGATACTGATGGATGAAAGTATCCCACTTAAAGAAATTAAATGCACATAATTTTTATTTAAAGCACATGAAAACCAATTAGGTTCCCGTGATTCATAAAAACTAGTCATCAGACGTGATATTTATGAACTATGTAAAGTTTAATTCTTAACTAAAATATTTTAAACCATTTACAAGCATAATTGATATAATTTAGGGATGTTTCAAAACATACAGCAAGTACTTGTAAGAAAGTCTACTTTACACGTAATATTTGTGTAGTTAATTACTTAAAAGTATGCAATATTTTCTACTTGCAAAAACATTACTTTCATATAAATTACTATCATTAACTATCTGATCAAAGAAAATCCTATTTCAAGGCTTAAATTCCGTGTTTTAACTCAATCCCTTTCACTCTAGTCCGCCCTGAATTTTCTATAGAATTTTATGAAAATCTCAGGCGATCTTAGCTTGAAAGGTTCACAGAAAGATTCTAGGTTTAAAAGAAAATAGTTACTTTGTTAAAAAAAATAGCAGATAAAAACCAACATTTTTTTCAAAATAGCATACAACTATACGTAAATTCCCTTAAGCCTTCTCATTTATCTATAACTTCTCTCCCCCAAAAGCTTTACCCCTGGAGGCTTATAACACTCACACATTTTAAATGTTGGATACCTATATTTTAAACTCATATCTGGTCTTAAATATAAATATTAATTGCTTAGTTATTTTTCACAAAGTTTTAAACGCCTCTTAAAATGTGTTTACGCATTTGTCGAAATCCTTATTAATTTAAAAAACCTGGATGGTTGTTTTCAAAATATCATCTTAAGTCCTATCTTATCCCTAGTAGAGTTTTCCAAAAATGTAGATAAAGTAAGTTAAGCTTCAGATTATTGTGTTACTTTTATGAGCGTCAACCTCCAACCGGTTTGTAATATGAAAAATTGGCTATATACATTCCCTCATAAGCAAATTGATGAATACGGTCTCTGAGAATAAGTAAGGTTTATAAAGTTAAGAAGGTAGTTCAAAATAAAGTAACCCATCTTTAAAATACGAGCAGCCAAAGGTTTTAAAACACGAGCTGTTGGTTTATTCTAATAATGTTTGGAATAAATATTTACCGTGAAAAAAGGCAATTTATATAATGAATGAATTAAGCGCCTGTAATTAATATTTGCAAATGGCACAATCTTTTCCTAACCGTTTAGCAGTAAATGTTAACAAAAATTAATGAGCGCGTATAAAACACCTCAATTAAGTTAACCCAGACAAAATATTGGATTTCTTTCAAAGGCTATTTATAACTCTTAATGATCCCCAACTTTTCCGCTCAGTATTTAGTTTTTATGTACTAAATTAGGTGGTAGAGAACTGTAAAGCGTGTCACCAAAAACGTTACATTCACACCAAGTATTTAAGGATATTTCCTTTTGATTAACATGGGAAAACATTTGACAGGAGCAGTCCTTATTCTTGGAAATAGAATGAATTATTTATCTATCTTCTTTTTCTGTATAATATGTTCTTTTTCTGTCATTTCGATAAACTTTATTTTTATTTCAGTTATGCAAGATTGGGAGTTGGGGTTGTAAATTGGGATTCTTTGAATCTTCTCTTGACTTGATAGATTCTTTATGCCTATGATGCTTCTTAAATCGGATGTTTTCAATTTTTCAATGGCCTACAAATTATAAGTCATAAAACTTTTTTAAAAGGTTAGTGTTAGTGCATGAATACTTCGTGATTACAGAAAATTTTTTTAGAAGTGAAGTTTGTTGCAACATATACAATAGGGTGGGTCATTTTCCTATAGTGAAAAAAAAATTTTGCAAATTCTATCGGGCACAGCAAGAAAAGGGTGCCAAATGGTCTCAATATAACATGTGTAAAATATTATTCCATTATAATAATTCTTTGTTCCTCCGAATTGGCCTCAAATAGAACAAAAATATGTAAATTTTCATATTTTTTTAAAATTATATAAATTAAATTTTTGTTGTCGATAACTTCTTAAATCTCACAAATAAGGGTCTTTAAAAGCAATTTTAATCACATTATTCACTTTTATGTATCTAATATAATAAAATTGAATGTGTATGTGTGTGTCTTCTATACAAATCCACAGTTTTCTTCCGATCGGCACCAAACTTGGTATACATACGTAAAACAAACCCAGAAAAAACATAGGCTATGTTTCAAAGTTCTAGAACGACATCCCTCTTTTACCGATGACCCTCTTTTAACCGAATTTATAGCCGAAAACGCTTATTTCTCCATTTCTCTACCAGAGCAGATCTGCTCGACTCACTATTGTTAACGAGATGAAAACCTTCAAAAATTAAATATTTTAACAGGAAAAACTCGATAACTGTCCATTTAAAAACTATATCAGATGTAAAAACACCAAATTAAATTCAAATAATTAATTTTGAAACGTTAGTTTCCCCTATTTTAAGATATTTTCCTTTAAAATTTAAATATTTATGGAAAAGTGTAAATTTTTTTTTCATGGAAAACGACTTAAAAATAAAACATTGTTTCAAATGAAGCGGTTCACTAGACTTTTCAATTTACTAGATCTTTTATCATTGTTTCAAATTTGTTATTTTAGTTCACTAGACTCATTAATTTACTAGGAAACATTGCCGAGAACACCGTGAAAAGAAAAATTACCTGGAACATCGGGATAGGAAAAAATACCGGGATTACCGGGAGATAAAAATAACCTCCAACATCGGGACAGGAAAATTATCGGGAACATCGGGATAGGAAAATTACCCGGAAAACCGGGAAAAAGGAAAATTACCGGGAACACTGGGAAAGTGGAAAAATTACCGGAAACACCGGGATAGAGAAAAATTACCGGGAACACCGGGAAAGGGGAAAAATATCTGGAAAACCGGGATAGAGAAAAATTACCGGGAACACCGGGATAGAAAAGATTTCCGGGAACCCCAGGGTAGGAAAAATGACCGGGAACATCGGGATAGGATTAATTACCGGGAAAACCGGGATTTGAAAACCACTGAGAACACCGGGATAGGAAAGAGGTGCCTGGGATACCAGGTTAATATGTAATATATTGCTGATTTACATAATAATAAATGTATTTTAAGAAAACTCAAAATAAAAATACTTATACACTCCACCCGTGCAAGGCCGGGCATATCCGCTAGTTATCAATACAAAAACAACTGCCAAAGTGGAAATGTAATATGCTATCATACACTGGTGTTCAAAATTAAGAGAATTTGCACATTTTTTCGATTTCTCCAGATCTACTGGATAGATTTTGATGAAATTTGGTATGAACATAGGTTGATATAATACCAAATAAATGATCATTCAAAAATTGTAAAACACACGCATGCGCAGAAGTAATAACCGCCAGAGTTGAAAGGTATGAAATAGTGGTTCCAGAATAGAGCAAAATAGTGGGTTTATAAGGGGTATGACACCCTCTCACTATCATGCATGCCTCCTTGAGTAATTTTATTGCGTGAATAAGGCAGATTATAAAATTTCCTGTTCATTAAGCCTAATTTCTCAGAAACGCCGTTTTGGGGCTCTGAAGGGTATGTGGAGGGGGGTAGCAAGATGCAATTGCCTTATATAGAGTCCCTCATACCTCCTCTAAAGGGGCGATGTCTTTGAATCTGGCTGCCTATTTCATATGGAGAATATCTTCCGTTTTAATGAAAATTGATAACCTGAGGAGCTCCATTAAGTGAAGGATTTCTATCGATTGAAAAGAAATTAAGACCGATAGAACCCCCTAAAAGGTGAATAAATATCTCCAAGATATCTTCCAACAACAGTGGATTGTCAGTGGTACATATTTAAATATTGGTAGTTCAGATACATTTTCCCTCAAGTTTGGTCAGTTCAAAGCGGTATTTTTAATTTTTAAAAGTAGAAATAGTTATATTTTTCATAAATATGCCGCGCTTTCAAAATTCAGCGGACAGTTATTTCACTGGCTGGTCTTGGGATCCAAATATGCTCGCAAAAATTTGTTGAAACAGTTGTTAAATGGATAGTTCGTTTATAAGGCAATATATCAGTTATGATTCGCCTCAGTCATGATTTACCTTTTGACTGAAACCCAGGCCCATGAAATTATACTTCTTTGGAGGGAGGATTGACTCAAAATGGCTCCTTAGCATTCCCTTATACGTTCATAAAAGTTAAAATATAGCAAACTTAACTGTTTAAGATAATTACAAGGAAGTTTTGAAAAGTAATGTAGCTTATTTAAAAACTTAGGGGATAAATGTTGGCCAGCTGGAATCAAAACACATTCCATCGGCCACCTGCATCACCTCCCTCCGGAAAGACCACACAAGTTCCCCGTGGAAAAGGGGGCAAAAAAAGCGCACCACAGCGGGAATAAAAGAGAAAGGAGAGCTGCGCGAAAACACGATGACGAATTTACGAGACAGGTAGACCGCCGGAACAAGAAGGGGGTTACAAAGGGTCTGGGAGGCACAAGGGCAAAGCTAGATGAAATAAAGGGAAATTTGGTATGCACACCTGGGGCAAGCGGCAAGCAGGGCGATGGTCACCCATAAATTCGAGGCTAACAAGGCTGGAAGAGTGCCTCGCCATAGGCCACATAGAATACACTGGGGAACACTAAGAACTCTGCCATAGGCTAGGGTCAACACAATAAGGAACGTGGAGATTGGGTGAGGAGTCCAGGACAGTCCCAGGGGGCGTAGGTGGTCCCTCACGAGTGGTCAAAGGTAGCACCACCCAAAGGTGGGCGGCGCCGTATTTAAAGTCAGGAACGACGGAAAACCTCTCATAAAATCTTTACCTTCCGGTGATTAAGAATTACAAACTCCTTACCCCTCCGGAGCTGGGCTCCCGAAGATTTTGGCCAACGGCCCGAGATAATCGGACACCCCTTAGCATCCAAGAAGATATCTTTTCCCGAGTGCGCGATTAAGTTCGTAAGAAAATGTGCATTTTGTTTAAGTGATCATCAAGAATTACTAATCGTTCAAGAATAACTATTCTCGGGTGCGAAACCCAATTGTGAACACTATATCACTCTCGGATTGACTTAGCAGAGGACAATGAGGAGCTCTAGGCTGCTTCTCTTAGGTAGGTGCAATTTCCCCAATTCTCCTCTCAGTCCAGATTATCACAAGCATTAAATATAATGAGTATATTATTGCATAAATGTGTATTGTAAATTTTGTGTTCAATTTATGCGTCCATAAGGCGCATGGTTTATCGCATGATATTGCTCTCAGGCATTCTTTCTCGGTCTACTAATGATATTAGTAATTTGCAATGTATTACATATTAAGTGAACTAATGTAAGCATTAATTCAGCGGGTTTTATCCCAGCTTAAACTTTAGGGTAAAAAGTAAAGGATAGGAATTAGTGTATTGGAGGATTGGGAAGTTACTTCGTAGGGATGAATAGGAAGAATTAGAAAGTAATGATAAGAGAATCCTCATTAAAAATGATATTGCGGACCATGAGTGGGAACAATGCCTGGGATAATAATTGTATAATGTGTTGAATATGTGCATGTTAAGTATGTGCCAAGTGCCTATGTATGTATACATATACTTATAATATTATTTAATCATTGATATGTTTTGATGTGTGATCATATTTTATTTGAATAATTTAGCCAATAAGGCTCGAATTAGAACGCTAATGCATGCGAATGATATGTACTATTTGATATCCACTAAGAAAACTAATTATTCAATTAATGGAATGTATTATTATATATACATAATCAAGAATAAATGTGTGTATTTTTAAACAAATCAACCGAATTGTTTTGTTCTATTTTGTTCCAACGCAGTCAATATACACTAACCACTATACATTATAACGGCTAGGGTGATGATAATACAGTTCCCTAAGAACTAGTAGAGCCACCCGACAAGTGGTACCGTGACCATTCACGAACCACAATTTTCAAAATTTATGTTAATACTAATTGATTGACTGTAGAGAAACGAAATGGAACAGAAAAGTATATGTATACCATACACCATAGTATAAGATAATTGAAGTATCACACTCCACACACAAAGCTTTGAGGGTATAAGTAAGAAATTTGAATTGAAAGATCCTTTTCTTTTTTTAATTTTAAATAAGTAAATCATAAATATATACCAAAATGTCTCATACCGAACAAAACGACACTGTAGAAAATTCGGGCATGAACGGGCATAGCACTGACTTACCAAGTCTAGCTATAATTCAAAATTGGATCCCCACATATGATGGTAATTCCGCGATAACCCCAGACTACTTCATAGACACTGTAAATAAATTAACAGAGGGTCTAAACATACCGGACGCGCAAAAGATCCACATAATAAAAGCAAAAATCAAAGGAGATGCGCTTACGAGTTATATTAGTAATTCGGAATTAGTCCACGAAACGGACTTAAAGGCCTTTAAGGCCAAATTCCTAGATTTTTTTGGGAAAACCCAAAGCTTGGCACTACGCCAACAAAACCTAGCCTCATGTCGGCAAAAGCCAGAGGAAGATATAAAAATCTTTGCAGCTCGACTCACGAGGGCTACTAGAGACTTTTTTGGGGCAGTGGACTTCGATTCCCCAGACATGAAGTTAATTTATGATAAATCGAGATTGGCCAGATTACTAGAAGGCGTATTGCCCCAATATAAACCCCAATTACTAACGAAGGATGTTTCCTCCTTTGATGAGGCCATCAAATTCATCCAGCTACTTCAAGCAAATCAATTAATCTTACAATCTCCGTCAATAAACGCGATAGAGTCAGGGAAGCCAGAAAACCCCCCTCAAGGTGACACCAAAATAAGGGATGACGTCACTGACCTAGCTAAAGAAATCGCGAATTTACGATTGGAGAATAACCAATTCAAACAGAAACTAGACAACATAGGCAGGGCAGGGGACAACCAATTCCCAAGAGGGAGGAAATGTAGCCAATGCCATAATTTCAACTGTCAAAGACATACGACCCCAATGGGATATCCCCAGGTCCCCCGCGCCCCGCAACAATACCGTCCGGCATTCGCCAGACCACCCCCCTCCTATCGAGAACCGCCCCAATACTCAAGCTATTACCCTAGGACTTATTACGGGGAGCAAAGGGGGGAGCGCTCCACGGAGCAAAGGTGGAGATGTAACGATAGAGGTAGAGGGGAAATTAGAAGGGGCACCTACTACCAAAACGATAGGAGACAGACATGGAATGGAGGGAGGAACGGCACATACAATAACGAGAGCCAAGGTTTCGTTCCCAGAGGGGACAGGGGAAGAGGAAGGTCAAACAGACCTTTAAACTAAAAAGGGATTTCCAACAACCCCCCCGTTTGGATGAGAAATCCCACGACAAGTCTATGGAAACTAAAAACACTACCCACACACATACGAAATATACACGCGTACACGGGGAGCACTCACAAAATATTCCGAACACACACCGTACGCAAAACCTACACACACCTAATGCGAATAAGAAATCGGTCACATTCATCAACACAACACAACATGGCACAGAATTC
Organism: Tetragnatha versicolor; assembly: GCA_024610705.1. NCBI lineage: Eukaryota > Metazoa > Arthropoda > Arachnida > Araneae > Tetragnathidae > Tetragnatha > Tetragnatha versicolor. The sequence continues at coordinate 29,824,870 of JANDEH010000002.1, read as the reverse complement.
GCCACAAAGAATCTACTGCCGGTAGTAACTCTCAATATCGGAAAAACACCCATTCTATCCCTACTAGACAGCGGAGCAGCATGTTCATTGCTCACTAGGGAGAAATTTGAAGAAATAAAAAATGAGGTTAGCATAAAACGGGTCCCTTCATGGGTAACTATCAAGTCAGTAAATGACGAGCCTCTTAAAATTCACGGGTGTTATGAGATAACCATAAATATTGCGGACATGATAATTAAACACCCTTTCTACATTGTAAACCAACGGTTCTCCCATTATTCTATGATACTGGGTTATGACTTCTTAAAAAAAAATAATGTTACTTTAGATTTTGGCCGTAATGTGTTAATAAACAACAAACAAAAGTTAGAAATATCGGGCAAAGATAGCGGAGATATAAACAACTTACGCATCCATACATATGCAAAATTAATAAATAAGTGTAATCTTAGCCCACATGAAACGGCCATGATTACTTTACAAATAGGACCGAATTTCGATCTTAATCAAGACGTAATTTTAAACCCCTCGCTAAACAATAAAAATATTGAAGTAACCCCGGCAGTAGTATCTATCGGTAAGAACAGAACTACACATCTATTAATCACCAATTTAACTGCTAACAACATAATCCTAAACAAAAACACAAGAATCGCGACAGTAGACACTGACACAGAAGACGCCGACATAAAGAGCATTAGGAAAATCCGTAGGGAAGAACTAAACGAATCGGACTTTAAATTGGAACACTTAGATAATCCCACGAAGTCTAAGTTGCTGAAACTACTCATGAAATACGCGGATGTTTTCAGCAAACGATTGGGAACGCTGGGGCGCACAAATTTAGTTCAGCCAGAGTTCTCGGTTAAAAGCGACGAACTTAAAACAGCAAAATATTTCCCGGTGCCGCACGCCCTTAAAGACATTCTAAGGGATCACCTGGAAGAAATGCTAGAGGCGGGAATAATTGAACCTTCCAACAGCTATGTAACTTTCCCCTTAGTAATGGTAAAGAAAAAAAATACCCCTGGAGCGCCACAGTCCTATAGAACATGCGTGGACTTTCGAGCACTCAATAAACTAGTAACCTACACTAATCACCCTTTACCCTTAATGAACGCGGAAATAGATAAATTAAGCGGTTCCAAATTATTCACCACAATTGATCTAAATCAATCCTTTTTCCAAATTGAATTAAAAAACGAGCAAAAGCAATACACAGCCTTTCAATCCCCATTTGGTGCATTTCAATTTAAAACCATGCCCATGGGTTCAAGCTTCAGCAGCGCTACCCTTCAAAAACTATCAGATAAAATACTTGCCCCCTTAAGACAGCTAAGAATTGCAAATTTTATAGACGACTTCGCAATTGGAGCCCAAACTATCGACGAAATGCTTTCAACATTAGGAAGTTTCTTCCAACAATTGAGGAAACATAACCTCACAATAAACCCAAAAAAATGTTCCTTTATCACTCAACATATAACCTTTTTAGGTCATAATATTGATCAATATGGTTCTAAACCATCAAATGAAAATCTAATAAAAATAAATAACTTTAAACCCCCAAGGAATTTAAAGCAAGTCAGAGGATTTTTGGGACTCACGGGTTATTACCGCAGATACATTAAAAACTACTCCAAAATTTCCGTTCCTCTAACGGATATCTTGAAATTAAAAGGGAAATTTAAATGGAATTCCGAGGCTCAAGAGGCCTTTGAAATATTAAAAGACGCGCTGGATAAGGCTCCCATCTTAATACACCCGGATTTTACGAAACAGTTCGTCCTATCGACCGATTCTAGCACTAAAGCTATCGGTGGTTGCCTTAGTCAACTGGACGAAAGAACGGGTGTCAAAAGACCAATAGCCTATTACTCAAAAAAATTAAATGACAATCAAATTAAATATCCAATTTACGAGCTAGAACTATATGCCTTAACCGAGAACTTGCGTGCTTTCAAGTACTATGTATACGGTAGAAAAATAATAGTCGAATGTGACAACAAAGCCCTGTCACAAATAAAAACGCTTGAGAACCCAGCAAACCGGGTAACTAGACAAATACTTAAATTGCAAGAATACGACATCGAATTCAAACTAATAAAATCTAAGGAAAACATAGTTCCGGACATTCTCAGCAGATACCCAATTAACGACATAAATACAAATAACATAAGCGCGGTAACAATAGAAATGCCATCAGTTCACCAAATTCGCACAGAACAACACAAAGACCCCGAACTTAATAAAATAATAAACAAAATAAAAAGCAACCCCCAAACACTAACACGGTCAGAACGCTTCTACGCAATCGAGGACGATTTATTGCTGCGTATAACCAGCAAACCGGGTCACGGTAAACTACAAACCAAACAAATGGTAATCCCCAAATGCTACCGACCAAACATTTTACATCTCACACACGCGAATCATGCGGGACATGTTAAAACCTACGATAATCTAACTAGATACTTTTATTGGCCTGGAATGTACAGCGATGCAGAAAATTTTGTTCAGTCATGTACAGACTGCTCACATTACAAATCTCCCAATAGATATCCTCCTGCACCTTTACAAAGTAATATCTTGGCTAAGAAGCCCCTTGAATATATAAGTATTGATATAGTAGGACCCCTAAATGAAAGTCCATGTGGACACAAATACATTCTCTGTGTAAATGACTACTTTACCCGTTACATGCAAATTTACCCTCTGAAGACACAAAAAGCAACCGAAGTTGCAGACAAATTGCTTAATTTCATATCCATTTTTGGACTTTTTGAGAATCTACTATCGGACTGTGCATCAAACTTTGTAGGAACCATCTTAACCTCTCTAGCGGAAAAATTAGGCATAAATAAACTCAAAACCACTAGTTACAGACCCTCTACAAATGGGATGAACGAGGCATCTCACAAACAATTAAAAATTTCCCTAGCTATTTTTGCTAGGGATAACCATAATTGGGTAAAAGGTATTGAGTTCTACCAATTAATGTATAATGCGCAACGACATAGCACAACAAACTACAGCCCATACTACTTAATGTTCGGTCTTGAACCAAAAGTTCCTTACACCATTAAACCAAATTTATCCGACGAGGAACATAACTCCATACCCGAATATGTAGAAAATCGACTAAAAATATACGCACAGGCGCAAAAGGCAGTTGAGGAAAATTTCAAACAGGCAGCAAAAAAACAACAGGAATACAGATTAAGCAAGGGCGCGAAACACAGATCTTTTGAAATCGGCCAAAAGGTATATTTACACACTCCAAATCTGGAAAGGAATAAAGACTCTATAAAAAAACCCCTTTTCGACGGTCCGTATATAATTGAAAAAAAACACACGGACGTAAATTACACAATTCGGAACGCTGAACGCCCGAATGCAAAACTTCAACGAGTACACGTTGAAAGATTACTGCCATTCACAGAAAGGAAAAACACACTTAAATTAGCACACGGGGCACAAGACACCACACCCAAATACATAGACCGGAATATAGAAGCTAACATAAAACCAACCCTTCCCCCCGAAGACGATTGGGACGAAGACATCCCACTTGCATACTACGCGCTCACCCGGAACAGGTATCGTTCACAAGCATCAATCCCCGCAAAACCCGTCAAAGGTACGCAATCCGACAATCCAAACGGGGAGGGAATCCCTAAGGCACACGCCTTACCCCACTCCCCAAATACTAGCCCAGGAGCACAACCGACGGGGAACGAAACATCGGAAAACGATAGGTCAGGCGCACAACAAAGAACGGACATAACCGAACAGCGGGACGCGGAAGAAAATACTCAAACGGCAACAGAACCGACTGAAACTGATACAGATAATGACTCGGAGCAAACGGGAGAGAAAAGAAAAAAATACTCGCGGAAAAATTGGGCGGACCAGCCACGTCGGGACTTCTCGCTCAGGTCACGACCCAATACATCGGTCTCACAGGTTACCACGGACAATTTAGGAACCCGCCTATGGAACTGGGCAGAGCAAATTACTCGTCCATCGGAGGACGAAGATCAGGGACCGCAGTCTCAACTTTTAACCCTTCTAGACACATTGACGGAGAGATTGAAAGATGATTAGGTACCGCTAGTTAGCAAGCAATGTAAATTACAAAGGGAAACAAAACCGGGCATAGCAGGGAAACAAATAAAAAAGGCATAGGATAAATCACGGAAACACAAATACAACACAACACACGGTGGGATATTAAGATAGGGAACTCGAAATGGATGGAAATGACATGAACTAAATATAAAATAAACAAATTTTGACGATGCATACAGGGTCAGATATTGATATGATATTTTTTCGGAATACTGGTAGGTGTTTTAACATATGAGCAAACTAATACAATCAGCCAAATAAAATCAATCTTAGATATAGAGCAAATAAAGCAAAATATCCAAACGGATCAAAATTAATGATTTATATGGCGTAATTCAGTAATTAAGAAAACTTATACTCCCTGATAGATCAAAACTTAACTCCAAACATAAAATAATATCAACGGTAAGGGGAAATATTTCAAGAGCAAATAATTTTAAAACCCGTCTAAAATATAGGAAAACCAAAACCCAATTTAAACAAAAAAAAAACTACATAGAGGCATAAATTTTCGGGCAAAAACCATAAAGTGATATAATAACTATAAACATAAATGTTGCAAAACAATAAAACAAAGGTGAATTAAAATAAAATATTTCAAACTATCTCTAGCCTCATATGTTGCTTTGAGATACTTGGGGAGGATTTTAATTGTCTTCCGCGGAGACAATTTTAAGTGGGAAATTAAGCGCTGGCGTTTATCTCTACCACCACCCAACCCAAAGTATTAATGTAAGCAATATGAATAAAATGCAGAATGTACGGTGAAAAGAAAAAATTAATAAATAAATCATGAAATATGTAAAAATATGTAACATAAGTAATACAATAGATAATGTAATGTGGGAAAAAAGAAAAAAAACCAAGGAAAACATAGTGTAAAACATGGTACATAGGGTGTAAAATGTAACACTGCAACATAGAATACAATAAATAAATATCAGCTACTTACAAATTGTGTAGAATCCTTAGATGACCGCGTTAAAGTTGCGCGGGGCAAAATATATTTCAAAATGTAATTCCATAACTTGAAAAAATATCTTCCCAAAACTTGAAACTTAGTAAGACCGTATGATAATATACTCTAAAAAATGGAAACAAATATAAGAACACAACAGGCTCAAATAAATACAAACACGCGGTTACGAATCCAGAGGAAAAAGTAAATCGAAAACAAAATTCAAAATTAGAAGATAATTGCATGGCATAGATAAATTACATGAACAAAAATCAGATTGCAGAATTAGATTCATTCTAAACGCTAAAAACAAAATTCATGGGGAAAAAAGTGACAAGAAAAAAACCTGATGGTAGGTTACTACTTGACTGGAATTCACTGTGGACCGTGCGGACTGGGGGACGCGGACAACGTGCCGGGTTAAACAAGTAAGAAATAAAATAAGTAAAACACACATAACAAAAGAAAATTAAGGGAAACACCAAAACACGAATGCACAACAGTAAAAGAGACAAACAAGAAAGGAGAGAAATACAAAGGACAACACAACATTCAAACGTCATTCATTCATCCAATTACTCATTCACACACCCAATCAACCAAAATTAAATACATGTGCACACTAGCAAGTGCACATGCGGGATTCTGCACTTAGCCAGGCACACACATACAAGCGCATGCTCGCGAGGGATCGCGCAGGGCTCCCCGGGTACCCTGAACGCACCCGGGCCGCCCAAACAACGGGGACGGCTAAATGGTTGCCGAATGGGCCCCGTTGACCGGGGAAAGTCCCGTCGCCCGCGTCCAGCCGCCCGCAATTCCCAGAGCATCAACGTCTCGTACATATCGACTAAACTGCAAAGGGTAGACTAAAGCACAGATACGAAAGCATCAATCGGGAAAAATCGAAATAAAATACATTGTCCAAACAACAAGGGAAATAAAACCATCAACCAATCCTACCAGAGGGGGAAAATGACCGCGAAAACGCAGATACGGTAAGACCGAGAGGGCCCACACAAAGTAAGAAAAGGCCAGGGCACAAACTGTCCATAAATAAGCCTGGGTCAATAAGCCCCGAGGGACATAATTTGGCCGGTGAGAAAGCGAGGGACACAAAACAAACTCGGGGAAGCAAAGAGAGCGGCAATCTGCTCACAAAGGACGAGGCCGGGGAGGCGAAGTAACAAACGAAAATGGACAATCACTGCAATACCAATTACCTAATCCAACACCTGACGATTCACTCGCATAGAACGAATAGGGAAATTTAGGAACGGTGAGAACTGTGGAGAGCTCGAGGGTAGCATATGGGCACACCCTACGGCGTCGAATTTTATACAAATTCGCGCCACATAAAGGAGCTAAAAGAGAGGTGAATACTCCACACAAAATAAGGAATGGAAAAAAAAAGACATCTACGAAAACGCGAAACTGCATCCAGGATTAGACGGGGAATATGGCAAATGGGGAAAGAAAAGGGCAGCACCCGAAACTGACCACCCTACACGAAACAAAAACCTAATTAGAAGTCCAAGACCCCAGAAAAGCATAGAGCTCTCGGGAGTGATACTTTCCCAAGTATCACAACAGAGGGATCAATAGCGATTGAAGGAAGAGGAATTGCAAGGAGATAATAAAAATAATTAGAGAATAGGAAAAGAGTGCCTGCCCGCACATATCCCATCGGTGGGAATAACCCGTGGTCAAATAGACACGTAATTCCAACTGGTGTCATTAAGACATTAGTAAGAGCACCGATAACGGTACTCAGGATACGTCACACTGATATTACACATGTACATATTACACATGTAAATAGTAGAAAAAAAATTACCAAATTTTGCGATTTGACAAATTGCAAGAATTTGCATGCATGAAATTGGGAAATGCTTATTCAAAAGGACGTTCAATAAGCGCTCAAGGGACAAGTCCCGAGCAAAAGGCTGAAATATATCTTCCTTTTGAACAGCGGAGTGCCATCTCTGAAATGGCATTAATGATGTATATATTTATTTATTTTTCTTTTCTTATAATGAATCATTAAAATGTATATAAATATTAGGATTAGAATCTAAACTTTAAGCATGTACTTTAGAATTAAGTAACACTATTCTGGACTGGGCAGTGAATTGGTGATATTGCATTGCAGGCTACCTATGGACTGCAGTAGCGGTGATAATGGGCACTCCCCATATCACCATATGCAAAATGGAGGGTGAGGGATGTGAGAAAGAAGCACTCCCACGCCACTTGCTGCAGCGAATTGACCTACCTTCCCACGCGTGTGCCTTGCAAAAGTGTATCAACTGCGTCACTGGCTATGAATCATATATACTAACGCCTAATTTTGAACTGATTGCACCAACAACTTTCATTCTCAAAAACGAACATCCGGTCGTCGAACACTTGAACTTCAACACGACCTTTTATACCTGCCGGGCACCGCAGGGAGCCTCCTGCAACTGCAACACGGCCACTTGCAAAGGCCCCAACGATTTTTGTCAGTTATACAACTGCTCGCAATCTGCTCAGTGTGAGTGCCACCTTACCCATGACAAAGCGCTAATAACGCACGTAGGAGAGGACCGATCTATAGACAATCCGACGATAATTACTATACAAACATGTATCTTCCGGAAGAAGAAGTCCTATAGCAGGAAGTTACTGGAAGCAGAACGGGCCACATTCAAACAGAACAATTTAACCCTCACGTTCACTGATCCTGTTCTCACCCTGCCAGACACCAATGGCCGACTCATTTTGCGAACCGACGACTACGAGACACTCTTAACGGTGAAGGATACCAGACACATCACCGTCCCGTTCGAGCTACTGGCACACAAGACAACGCTCACCGCCATATTCATAGCGGAAAATGGTCTCTCCGTCGATGCGGAGATACACATCGAAGGCAAAAAGCTCTGTCGCCTAACGGGGTGCATCTTTTGTAAAGAAAATTTCCAAACCTACCGATGCTGGCAGCCATTCTTCCAGAATCTCCTGTGGGGTGCTCTCATCTGTCTAACCATGGTAAGCCTCATCATGGTTAAGATAATCATCAAAACTATCACGTGGACCATCATGCTCCTCTTCTACCAAATCATGCTACTATGTCGACTTATCCGGATGGCGGCACGGTTCTGTCTTCTCTTGGGAGCGGCGACGGGACATGCCATCAGGCACTTCGGTGCGGGAATCTACGAGGCATTAGAACACAGAGACCGAAGATACGGAACAGGACTAAAGGCGGTCTCACTTGCAGTCCTGGCACTCTGCTTAATCGTCGATGGTGCCACCGCAAGTTGCTCCGATTATAACATAGTTCAATCGGAACTAAAACTATGTGAACACCATGACGCATGGGAAGAAACCTGCAAACTCACCACTTCTGCGGAAGTAACCATCAAAAACATTCGCCACGCATCATGTCTATGGTTTCACTCCAAAGATAGTAAGCCTCTATTCTCACTAAAAATCACCCTGGAGTCGGTGGAGTGTCATTTCTCGACACAAAGACTGTATTACACCTTCCCAGTACAGACCCGTTCCCAATCACAGATCACCTGCAGCCAAAACAAATACTGCGCTTGGGGCGAACATTGCGCTATTCACTCATACGACGGACTGAACTTCGAGGCAGAGACGATGGAGGCCAGATCGTACAGCGGATACTCAACGTGTGAGCCGAGCAACCGCGGAAACGGCTGCATAATAAGCCACACACCGGCCTGCGCGTTCAAGCGCGTGTACTTCGTGCCACAGCTGGAAAAGTCTTATGAGGTCTCCAAAATAACTGGTTACAAATGCGGATACAAAGTGGCATTAGAGCATTCCAGAAATGGAACAACCTCCCGGGCCACCCTAAGAGACAAAACAATAGCGATCGACGGAATAAAAGTGAAGCTTCTGGGGGCGTATGACCAATCTACAATGCTCATCCCAGAGAAATTGGTCACCAGCGTCGACAACCCCTCCGAAGGCTACCTGGTGATGGGGAGTGAAAAGAACGATCCAGTGGCGAACCTCATCGGAGCGGTGCAGGCCAATACGTCTTACACAAAGACCTTCCTCTTCGCCAAGGACCTCGCCGACTGTGCCTTCTTCGAGGACCAGCTACGATGCATAGAGAACACTCAGGCAGTAAACACCATGGTGGAAACGCAGGAAGGCCGCCTTCCAATCACCAGGGAACTTCACAGCCTGCACCTGCACCAGGGACGGTTGCGATCAAAACTTCTCGCATCGTCGGCCATCAAGCTTCAGCTGCACTTCTCCAATTATGAAATATCCGTCCAGCGGGACGCAGTCTGCCCCGTTATTGAGGGCTCAAATTACGAGGTATCCGGATGCTACAAGTGCGGGATTTTGGCCGAGCTCACTCTCACGGCTAAATCATCATGCAAGGCGGGACTAGTTTCCGTCACCTTCGAGAGCATCCAGGTACATACTAAGGCAGTCGAGCTCTCAGTCGCGCCCTCCACCATCACAGTGAAGCTCCTGGCTGAAACAAAGTGCTTCGAGGACAAGATTTGCCTACAATCGTCCTCGAACATTCAGTGTCGCCAAATATCATTTTGCCTGGACGAGCCTTCCATTGAACTGTTAAAAATGCAGGGCAAAACGATGGAACAAACAGCCACCAGCACCCAAGGCTCATTGTTCGAGTGGGTCCACTTTCCCAGCCTTAACTCGGCATTCTTTATTCTAAAATTCGCCGGAGCAGCACTTTTAGCCATTGGACTTACCATCACGATCGTCTCTACCCTCATCACCTGCTGCTGCAAACAGAGATAAGCTGTCACTTATGGACTCACTTTTATTTAGTGAACTCTCACTTATGGACTCACTTTTATTTAGTGAACTCTCACTTATGGACTCACTTTTATTTAGTGAACTCTCAATTATGAACTCACTTTTATTTAGTGAATTTTACTAATTAACTTCTTTTATCTAGTTTTTTTTTTCTCTTATATGCATATTCTACATATTTTTCTTTACTTTCCTGCATGCTAATTCGGGCTAATATATAACCATGCAAGATGCATTATTTTCCAGGAGGTGGGGTGCCCGAGCACTTGACTCTGGGGTGCACATACATTTCGGAGCAATCCAATGCTTCCTTATTCCTGATGGAATAACATCATTTCCATGGATGGGGACGCATCGCCAAGGACGCTTGACGTATGCGTGGCCATCATATGGGGCATACACATTTAAATGATAAGTTGCTCCCGGATGTTACCGCACTAACTTCACTTCCTGGCAATTAGCATCGCAGCAAGGAGTAATTAAACGTAAGGATCATTTATATGTCTTTCCTATGTTATTATACTATCTTTATGTTATCCCTATGTTATATTTTTCTTTCTGGTTGGTTTCCAGTAAGCTTTTATTTACTCTATTCACTACCCGTTCAATTATTTAGCATTCTCTGGATGTTATGTGCAAACCACTGGACTGAGCAGGAGGGGGTGAACCTCAGGCACTTGTAACCCTCTCTAAAATTCATTCCTTCTCGTAAGAAAAAAAAAGGTTTCTGCCTTTGCATAACCCTTTTTTTTGGCGGGAGTAGGGTAGATTCTGTTGGCCAGCTGGAATCAAAACACATTCCATCGGCCACCTGCATCACCTCCCTCCGGAAAGACCACACAAGTTCCCCGTGGAAAAGGGGGCAAAAAAAGCGCACCACAGCGGGAATAAAAGAGAAAGGAGAGCTGCGCGAAAACACGATGACGAATTTACGAGACAGGTAGACCGCCGGAACAAGAAGGGGGTTACAAAGGGTCTGGGAGGCACAAGGGCAAAGCTAGATGAAATAAAGGGAAATTTGGTATGCACACCTGGGGCAAGCGGCAAGCAGGGCGATGGTCACCCATAAATTCGAGGCTAACAAAGCTGGAAGAGTGCCTCGCCATAGGCCACATAGAATACACTGGGGAACACTAAGAACTCTGCCATAGGCTAGGGTCAACACAATAAGGAACGTGGAGATTGGGTGAGGAGTCCAGGACAGTCCCAGGGGGCGTAGGTGGTCCCTCACGAGTGGTCAAAGGTAGCACCACCCAAAGGTGGGCGGCGCCGTATTTAAAGTCAGGAACGACGGAAAACCTCTCATAAAATCTTTACCTTCCGGTGATTAAGAATTACAAACTCCTTACCCCTCCGGAGCTGGGCTCCCGAAGATTTTGGCCAACGGCCCGAGATAATCGGACACCCCTTAGCATCCAAGAAGATATCTTTTCCCGAGTGCGCGATTAAGTTCGTAAGAAAATGTGCATTTTGTTTAAGTGATCATCAAGAATTACTAATCGTTCAAGAATAACTATTCTCGGGTGCGAAACCCAATTGTGAACACTATATCACTCTCGGATTGACTTAGCAGAGGACAATGAGGAGCTCTAGGCTGCTTCTCTTAGGTAGGTGCAATTTCCCCAATTCTCCTCTCAGTCCAGATTATCACAAGCATTAAATATAATGAGTATATTATTGCATAAATGTGTATTGTAAATTTTGTGTTCAATTTATGCGTCCATAAGGCGCATGGTTTATCGCATGATATTGCTCTCAGGCATTCTTTCTCGGTCTACTAATGATATTAGTAATTTGCAATGTATTACATATTAAGTGAACTAATGTAAGCATTAATTCAGCGGGTTTTATCCCAGCTTAAACTTTAGGGTAAAAAGTAAAGGATAGGAATTAGTGTATTGGAGGATTGGGAAGTTACTTCGTAGGGATGAATAGGAAGAATTAGAAAGTAATGATAAGAGAATCCTCATTAAAAATGATATTGCGGACCATGAGTGGGAACAATGCCTGGGATAATAATTGTATAATGTGTTGAATATGTGCATGTTAAGTATGTGCCAAGTGCCTATGTATGTATACATATACTTATAATATTATTTAATCATTGATATGTTTTGATGTGTGATCATATTTTATTTGAATAATTTAGCCAATAAGGCTCGAATTAGAACGCTAATGCATGCGAATGATATGTACTATTTGATATCCACTAAGAAAACTAATTATTCAATTAATGGAATGTATTATTATATATACATAATCAAGAATAAATGTGTGTATTTTTAAACAAATCAACCGAATTGTTTTGTTCTATTTTGTTCCAACGCAGTCAATATACACTAACCACTATACATTATAACGGCTAGGGTGATGATAATACAGTTCCCTAAGAACTAGTAGAGCCACCCGACATAAAGGATAATACTAAGCTTTATGCTGAAAACGGGGATCTACCGCTCTTCTTAAGAAAATGTTTCAAAATTTGGATCTTAAAATGTGGTTTAAATTTATTTTTGGACATTTAGTGACTCATATGGGGTCACTTGGGATGAAATATTCCTAATATGCCAAAGAAATTTCAAAGAAACCCCCAACTTTTAAACTATTATCCAAATGTTTTCCTTTGGGTTGAAATATAACCCAAAAAAGGTTCCCACCTTCTCATATATCCATTTTTATTAAAAGTTTAATGTTTTTAAAATCCTACTCCATCGGCAATAAGAGTTTCGCACATTTTTATGATTCCAGCCAGAAATTTTTGATTGTCAGTTCTAACCATTGAGATATTTTAAAATTTATGTTGTATTACAATACAACTCAAGTATTTCAACTCTGGTTTAATTTATAATTAGTTTTTAGTCTTCAATGATGATTTTTATACCAATATGCACATTTACATTCATTACGGATTCCTGAAATCGAGGTAAAAGCTTGATTTTCGTTCGTCCATTTTTACATGAAATTGCTATATTAATCGAAACTTTGAGGCCAATCCGGAGGCAAAAAGAGTTATTATAATCGAATAATATTTTACACACGTCAGTTTGAGACCATTTGGCACCCTTTTGTCGCTGTGCCCCTGGGAAAATGTGAAAAAATTTTTTTGACCCATCTTAATATACAATAGGATGGAGCGAAAAACCCGAAGTTTCAATAATCAAAACGTAATAGGGTGGAAAAGTTGCCCTTTGTGGTCAAAAACAAAGTCCTAAAATTTTAGACCCATAAATTATCATATTTTACCGCCGAAAGAGGGTTAAAGTTTTGAAAAAATCATAAAAAAATATGTTTTGATTATTCAAACTTCGGTTTTTTCGCTCCCCCTATTATACAAATATCTATACGAAAGAACCAAACTTTTATTGGGGAAGACCCTCAGACTGTTTTTTTGTCCTTAGAACTCTTTTATTCACGATTTTTAAATTAATTTTTGAATACGCAAATCCTACCTAAAAATATATTAAAAAGCTACATTGAACCTGATTGTACATGAGAGGTGCTAAGGATTATTTCAGATCCTGCACCCCGGAGCAAAAAAACTAGCTTTGGGACTGATAATAACTAAAATTTTATAGAACTAGGGAGCTACCGCCCCCTGCTCGCTATCGCTCGCCAACCCCCGTAAACTGCTGACGCAGGACCTTTTGGAATTGCTTCGCAATTCCCAATGAAATTAACAATTAACAATTTACAGAAAAAACGTCAACCAACTTATTAAAAATACTTCAAATCCCCTCCATGAATTAAAATCTCCCTTAAAAGTTTGAGTATATATTAACTCGAACTTATCAAAAATTTAAACGAAATGTTTTTAAAAATATTCATCTTAATTATTTTTAATCTATGATTATAAAAATAACTAATTCTAATTGTTTATCAATATTCGGACCAAACAAAAAATATTATTTTAAAGTAACTCGATAGTATAATATGCCTAGTGTTTATCATTCATATTTTTTTAAACCCAGACTTGTTAAACAATACCGTTTAAGCAATTGAAAACAATAAGAGACAAAACATCCCTATGTTTACAATTAATTTCGATAAAATCAGAATAAAAATAATAAATATTGGACAAAAAGTGTGAAATTTTAGTATAAAATGGCGTTCATGTAAGTTTTTAGAATATGTTTTTATCAGTCTTTGAGTGATATTTCATCAAGAAAGTACTTTTTTTAAAAGGTGAAAAAACATGTTTCATCTTAAAATAAAGCGTCAATCGGACGTTGTGATTGGATGCATAATAATTTGATTGACAGTACTTGCTTTATAACTGCGACCTTATCCGTTATCTAAAAAAATGGAAATATTTTAAAATTGAGAATTTTTTTGAAAAATCGAAGGGCTTACTCGGAAATCCGGAAATAATCCGGACATTTTGATACCATATATGTGTCATTCGGTTCAGTAATTAAAAAGCCTTTCTCTGGAAACCGTTCACTAAAAACTTTTTTTTAGAATAGAGAGATTATTTAGGCTACTCGTCCAAAATAAATTTCTATATACCACTTCTCATTTTAATCTCTTCGTGTTAAAGAAACGTTTCCTCTTTACAATGGACTCATTTTCCTTTATTAACCAACCCTCAATTTCACAACTCAAAAACTAAATTTGTTTTAAATTTTATTTTAATAAATATGGAAATGGAATAAAATAGGATTTTACTGTGACAAAAATATATTATCTTGAATAAATAGGTAGTGTTTCAATGACCCAACCATCAATTCTCCATCATTGCATCTCAAAGTAAGAAAACTCATAAATGGTATGAATCATAGTTAATTTTCATAACCAGAATAAATATTCTGCGGTTAAAATAAGCTTGACTTGCCTGTTAAAAACTCTATTTCTATGTAATTTTCTTTTTCTAGCCTTCTCCATCTTATGCAAAAGTTTGATTCTCCCTCGAATAGCTAAAGGTTGGATCACACTGCCAAACACCATTACTACATACTACACCATTTACGTATGGTTACCAGGATCGTATTTGATTGTAAGTAAGGAACTGATATATTGAGTCCAGATCATCCCCACCTGTTTCCAGAGTCACCCATACAAACGGAGAAACGGGAGTTTCTGCTAATTCGCATTGTCTTCGATCTGGATTTCCGGAGAATTTCGTTCCTGATGACGTCACAAATCGTTCGCACAGGAGAGTCCACAGTGTTGCGTTTATATTTTGGGACAGACATTGCGTAGAATAGATCCAGAAGTTTTGATAAAATTGCACTTCGTTTTTATAATTTAAGGTGGTTTTAATAGATAGAAATAAATATTCATGTATATCAAAAGAAATCATTTTAATGTTCTGTCTACGAGTATCACGTATTCTATATTTTGTAGGGGATATAAAATATGTAATTTAAGCTGCGGAAATGTTTACCTCTATTTAAATAAAATGTGACAGCCTAATTTTTAATTTTTATCCAAATTATTTTGTATTTTAAACAATTAAACTTTAAATATTCAGGGTGTCTCATAAATATTGCGTCCCCCTTCTAGGAGGGATAGTAGACACCTAGACGACCCAGAATAACATACGATTTGGGAACCCCAGACCAAATCCCAGTTAGCTAAAAATGGAGTGACACCCCCAAAAAAATTACTGAAAAATTCTAATTATAGTCTCAAATTTTGTGGTTTAATATGATATTTAAAATTATATCAAACGTTTTCACTTTAATTTTATTTCATTACGAAAAAAGTAAAAAAACCACCAAAAAAAATATGACTTTTATTTGGAGCCAATGTCTTCTTGAGTCAGACTAAGTTACCTTAGGAGTACCTCTAGGTAGATTGCCTGCATAGAGAGTTCCTTTAGATTATTTACAGCACCCCTATGAAAAAATCAGAAAGTTAAGAAAAATTCATTTAAAAATTAAGGAGATAAAATAAAACCTTCAGTGAGAAAATTGTTGGCAAAATGATAAAAAATCACAGACAAAAATTTCAGGAAAATTATGTTCAATATTCGAGGAGATAATAGCAAGTGAAAATAACATTATTTCAGGTAACAAGTGTTAGTGTAGTGAAAATAACATTTTTCAAATATAAATTACAAACTTTCTAGTTTTCAGAGTTATCATGTAGTTTTTGTGTTGTTTAGCTCAAAAAAGATAAAGTTGAACAAAAAACTTACAAGTTTGCGAACTTTTTCTTATTTATATGTGATGAATATTATTGTGTGTGGCTTTTTGTAATTTTATAATACTACGGAGCAACCGCTCCCTGCTCGCCATTGCTCGCCAACCCCCGTAAACTGCTTACGCAGGGCCTTTTGGATCGCTTCGCAGTCACTACAAAACCTCTGCTCACTGAAATTATTTATTTTATATAACATTCGTGAAAACAATTAGTAGAAGAAACTTCCAACGACATTCCAAAATCATCCAGTCATCTTCACGAATACACTCTTAAAAGTTAGAATATTTATTGGTTCTCACTAATCAATAATTTAATCAACATGTTTTCCTTAAAAATAGCCATCATGTCTGTTCGTAAATATTGTTAATAATTATTTTTTTAAGTTCACAAATGAATATGTTAAATTTAATACAGTGCCTAGTAACTCGTCAAAACACCTTGCAATTAATCATTCATATTTTTGTTTAAATAAAAAAATTTTACAATACACCTTTTTTTGAAAATAATTAGAGATAAAGCTATTGAAAATTATTAGAGACAATTTTGAATTAGCTATTGAAATAATAATTTCAATATAATTTGAATTAGCTATTGAAATAATTAATTATTAATTATAATTATAATAATTAATTTATAATTTGAATTAGCTATTGAAATAATAAATTATTAATTATAATTATAATAATTAATTTATAATTTGAATTAGCTATTGAAAATAATTAGAGACAAAACCTACATTACACTCAATATTTACAAACAATTTATTTTGATGTGTAAAATTGCCTTGCTAACCGAGGAAAAGAAATTTAGCGAAATCTGAACGACACGTGAGAAAAGAATATATATAGAAGATTGATTTTGATATGTAAAATTCTATATTTAAACAGTACATCTGTAAGTTTCTGGAAACTCTTATCAGGCTTTTAGAGATATGTTATTTAGAAAGCATTTTGGGGGAAGCGCATTTTCAGACAGTGAAGGGGATTATTTTCATCAAAAATCGGCGTGGTCGTTGTGATTGGAAGGAAAATAAAATTGTACGAAGTTTTTAGCTGTTAACTGCATCCTTATCCGTAATCCAGAATAATGGAAATATTTTATAATTGAAATTTTTTTTTTAGAAATTCTAATAATATTTCACATTCTCAAGATAGTTCGAACAGTTTGATACAAAAAATGTGTTATATACAGATCAGGAATTAAAAAGCCTTTCTCTGGCAACCATTAGCCTAAAATTTTTTTTCTAAGAATAGAGAGATGCTATTTTAAAAGCATTGGTTTTAAATGCTAGTTCTTTTAATGGTGTTTGACTAGTATTTTATCATATAAATATTTTTCTTAAACTTCATAATAAGAAGAAATCTCTGGTATAGGGACTATCTCTGGTAATATTTCTTTGTAGTGAGGATTTTTGAAATGAAAATATTTTTCTTACTAATATTTTCTGCACAAATATCCATTTATATTTGCAAAAGAGATTACAAATGGGCTTGATAATTTAATGCCTTATTAGTTAAAGGGGTATTTTAATGCTATGTGTAGAATAAGTATAGTACAAAATATTTTTATTTAAAAGTTTAATTTTCAGATAAAAAGTTTCATGGAATAGCATTGTTGTTAAAATAGTCTCCATGGAAACGAGGATGAAAAATCAAATGAAGATCATATTGTTGCTTTTAATAAAGTTGGGAAAAAACTAGAGTAAAATTCAAAACCTTTCAAGTGGAAATATTGTATTTTTTCTTAAATTGCAAGAATGTTTTATTAAATTTTATACCAAAGATATTATAAAATCATGAAAATACGATTAATTAAGGGCTCTAATTGAGAATTTTAAGTGATTTTTGGAAGAATACTTTTCTAATACTTTGTTGTTTTTTATTGGAATCATGTGGTTAATGCAGAAATCGTTCAGAATTTGAAATGCTTGATTCAACACCTTTCACTCATTAAAATATAGGCGCGGATCCAGCACGGGTCCAAAAGGGGGGGGCACTTTTCCACACAAAATCCCCGTTGGTACCATTGGGTATGGGGGTCTTTTTTAATTTGCAAATTTTTAATTAATTAATGGGCAAATTTTTTAATTTGACGTGTAAAAGTAGGGTTTAAACATATTTTTTGAAACGTTTTGAGTCTAAGGCTAAGTGCGCACTAGGAGACAAAGACAAAATTGCTCTCGGAGACAAAGACAAAATTGCTTCCCTGGCTATTGCAAGAAGCTAGAGTGCGCGCACATGGCGACGAGACCAAGATCACTAGGCCAAGAATTTCCTCATAGAAATGCATTGCTCTCGAGTGACTAGTGTTTTAAGTCGCCGAGACAGAAGTCTCTTAGGGGTCATCCATAAATTACGTGAGGTGTTTTTTCCAAAATCTGGACCCCCCCTCCCCCTTTGGTGAGATTTAGTGAGATTTTGCTGGACCCCCCCTCCCCCCCAAGTGAGATTTACCTACAACTTTTAAAAATAATTTTCTATCCAATTCGTTTGCATTTTGAGGAAAAGAACATTATTCCGCCTAAAAATCACCACAGTATCTTATCTGTGGGTTAGGGTGTCCCTTAAAATCGAAGGTCGGGGAAACTTTTGCGACACCCCCCAATTTTTTTTCTTTTGGTATCCTAAGACTGTGTGCAAAATCTTAAATCGATCAGATAATATTAACACGTGCCCCAAACGGCCTAAAGTTAGAAAAATTTGACTTTTTTCTCATTTTTTCGAAAATTTTTAAAAATGTGTTTAATAAATCCGTTGCTGAATAATAGGGCTCTAACACCTTTAAACAATCTTGTTTGACCATTTTTCATTACTAGTTAGGCCAAAATGCCCAGTTTTTAACCTAGCCATCAATCAGAAAATCCTCAAATTTGTCCATTTTACACTGAGAATAGAAGAATCAAAAAGCAGTGGTAAATGACTTAAAACCGCAAAATTCCATGATTAAACACCATTTGTAGACCATATTGATGTGGAGATAAATTATCTGAAGCTCAAATTAATAATGGGTTGCTTAATTACAGACGCCATATTGGGTTGCATTAAAACTATAAAAAATTCTAGAAAAACGGCATGGGCATGTTTGATATTGGGTTATGGGTGTATGAGGTTTCTAAACTCATTAAGACTAATAAAATACTTTTACACAACTTTTTAAAGCTCTTTACGCAATTATAAAGGGCCATCAGATCTCCTAATACAAGTGCAAACCATGATTTCAGAACTATAGATGGTAATAAATTCTATACACATAAAACTGGCAAGAGAAATTCTGGAAATAAGTTAATAATAAGACTCCACAGTGTGTCCACGAGTATTTTATTCCGTAATTTAGTTCAAAAGCTGAAGAAGATACAAAATTAACCCGTTCATCATAATGATTGAGTTATAGTCTGTGAAGATAAGCAATTAACCATGTTTATAGAGATTGTTCTTGTATTTTATCATAAATTTTTACATAAACATAAAAAATACCTGCAATTTAACAAATAAGTGTCGTTAAAACAATTAAACACTGATATTTTGTTTGTGGCTGTAAGAATATATTAAATATAAACTTCAGTTTCTATTACTCTTCTACTATAGTATCCTTAGTTCTTCTTCGCTCTGTCGACATATCATCAGTAAACGTCCTTGAGGAAGTACCTAGATTTCGAGTAAGTTTTTCATGAAAATTGTTTATGAAATTAAATTATTTTAAACCCTCAAAGCCTTCTTTGAGAATGTAGAGGTAGGAAACTTAGAACGAAGAATAGCTCTAACTTAAAAACAGACTTTAAGAAGGAATGATTTTCAGAAACTGTTGTTAATATTTATGATATTCACGTAGCCAATTTAAGTTTCTTAGTTTTTAAAGAGCCTAATTTGTTGAATTGCAGGTATTTTAATGTTAATGTATAAATTTATTATAAAATACAAGAACAGTCTCTATAAACATGGTTAATTGCTTATCTTCACAGAGTATAACTCAATCATTATGATGAACGGGTTAATTTTGTATCTTCTTCAGCTTTTAAACTAACTTACGGAATAAAATACTCGTGGACACACTGTGGAGTCTTATTATTAACTTATTTCCAGAATTTCTCTTGCCGATTTTATGTGTATGGAATTTATTACCATCTATAGTTCTGAAATCATGGTTTGCACTTGTATTAGGAGATCTGATGATGGCCCTTAAAATTGGGTAAAGAGCCTTAAAAAGGAGTTTAAGAGGATTTTATTAGTCTTAATTGAGTTTAGAAACCTCATACACCCATTACCCGATATCAAACATGCCCATACCGTTTTTCTAGAATTTTTTTAAGTTTTAATGCAATCCAATATGGCGTCTGTAATTAAGCAACCCATAATTAATTTGAGCTCCAGATAATTTATCTCCACATCAATATGGTCTACAAATGGTGTTTAATCATGGAATTTTGCGGTTTTAAGTCATTAACCACTGCTTTTTGATTCTTCTATTCTCAGCATAAAATGGACAAATTTGATGATTTTCTGTTTGATGGCTAGGTTACAATCTGGGCATTTTGGCCTAACTAGTAATGAAAAACCATCAAATAAGATCGGTTAAAGGTGTTAGAGCACTATTATTCTGCCATGGATTTTTTAAACATATTTTTAAAATTTTTCTAAAAAATGAGAAAAAATATAAATTTTTCAAACTTTAGGCCGTTTGGGGCACGTGTTAATATTATCTGATTGATTTACCCCAAATTAGTTTATTAATTAATTACCCCAAAAAATGGGGCAAATGTCCGCAATTTTTTTTTCTTTTTAAAGTTGAATATTTCTAAAAATATTTGCAGCTCAAGGCTGGAAAAAATATGAATTGATAGGGTACATCCTAAGCTTTAGATTCCATACCAGAAACTTATTAAAATAATCAAACTGTGGGCCACAAAAATTCAAAACCAAAAACTGCGGACAATTACCCCCACCTACCCTATGTTTCGAAGTTCTAGAACGACCCCTTGACCTTCTTTTGATTGTTTTTATGGTCATTTTGCTGAAATAGCCTTATTTCTGCTCAAAAAGAGATCTGCTTACCCAATTATTACAAAAAAACATAATGCTAAATAAAAAATTTTTAAAAGAAAAACTAGATATAAGTCTAATTAAAAACTATACCTATAATCTAAAAATATAATTAAATGAAATTTAAAATTTTAAAACTGGTAAGTATATAGTATAAAATATTTTTATTTTGAGTTTAATTTTTAAATAAAAAGGTTCATGGAATAGCATTGTTGTTACAATAATCTCCATGGAAACGAGGATGCAAAATCAAATGATGATCATATTGTTGCTTTTAATAAAGTTGGTTAACAAACCAAAAACTAGAGTTAATATTTAAAACCCTTTCCAGTGGAAATATTGGAATTTTCTTAAATTGTAGGCATATGTTTTATTTATTAAATTTTGCCAAAAACCAAGGTATATAAACTAACAAGGTATGCTCATAAGTGACGTCACCCAGGATATAAAATAACGGACCAATCAATGACGAGCATATCAGCCAATACAACGCCATTGCAATGCAACAGATCGTAGATACATCAGGATTAATTGGGTCGATATTATTGAAATTCATTATTTAGTTTGTTTTAAAACTTAAGAATAAAATCACCCACTTATTTAAAAAAAATTAGTATAAAAATATTAAAAAAGATAATTAAAGTGACAGACGATTTTAAGAATACTATTTCTGAATCTATAAATATATAAAACCGTTTGTGACTATGTATGTGGAGGACACATCTCCTCCTAAGCCACGCCGAAGGCGTGGCCAAAACTCGGTACATAGACGTATCTCGAGGTGTCGATTGTCACTGTCAAGTTTTCCAAGCTCGAAAATCGAATAATTACGAGTAATTAGCGAATTTATAGCCGAAAACGCTTATTTCTCCATTTCTCTATCAGAGTAGATCTGCTCGACTCACTATTGTAAACGTGATTAAAACCTCAAAAATCAAATATTTTAACAGGAAAAACCCGATAATTGTCCATTTAAAAACTATATCAGTTGTAAAAACACCAAAATAAATTCAAATAGTTATTTTTGAAACGTTAGTTTCCCCTATTTTAAGATATTTCCCTTTAAAATTTAAATATTTATGGAAAAGTGTAAATTTTTTTCATGACGGACGACTTAAAAATAAAACATTGTTTCAAATGAGGCGGTTCACTATAGACTTTTAAATTTACTAGATTTTTTATTATTGTTTCAAATTTGTTATTTTTGTTCACTAGACTCATCAATTTACTAGGAAACATTGCCGAGAACACCGGGAAAAGAAAAATTACCGAGAACATCGGGATAGGAAAAAAGTACCGGGATTACCGGGACATAAAAATTACCTCGATCATCGGGATAGGAAAATTATCGGGAACATCGGGATAGGAAAATTACCGGGAACATCGAGATATGAAAAATTACCGGGAACACCGGGATATGAAAAATTATCTGGAACACCGGGATAGGAAAAATGCGTCTGGGATACCGAGATGATTGGTAATTGCTGATTTAAAAATTTTAAATATATTTTGAGAAAATTAAATTTAAAAAAAAAATTATACACTCCACCCGTGCAAGGCCGGGCACATCCGCTAGTCTCAAATAAAAATAAACAAGCTGGCTGGACTGTAAAAGGATCATTAAAGGTAAATGCACTAAAATTTTGAATAAATCCATTATTAAATTAAATTAATTAGTTCTTAGATTTTAGCTCATTGTTTTCCATATTTTCAAGTACTTGGTTTATTTAGATACTGAATATTTTTTGTTTTAAAAATCTAAACTGCTTCGATACAATGGATATTCAAGTTTGACATAGCAGAACAGCGATATTAATTTTATCATAACAAGAATGTTCTGAAAGGTTTTCATGATTGAATATTTGCTTAATATTTTGTTTTCTTTGTATCAGCAGCTGTTTTAATTTCATTTATACAAGTTAGTAATTAAAATCAATAGGCAGAGAGATTGAAGCACATCGTTGTAGAGCTCAAGGTTCATATTTTTGATCGGCTATTATTGAGTTAAAATTATTGTTCTAATTCAAAACACTTGATAACCTATAAACATGTTCGTAATTGTGTCCAGTGTAAACTGTTATAAAAGTTTCTTTGGTCCTTATTTTAAGAAAAATTGCCAAAAATAAGCATTTTCCCATGCTGTGAATAGGGAATATATCCTGGGTAACGTCATTTTCAAAAGCCACGCCTTTTTCGCCGGAAGAGCATACCTTGTTAGTTTATATACCTTGGCCAAAAACATAATAAAATCATGAAAATATGATTAATTAAGGACTCTAATTGAGCATTTTAAGTAATTTTTGGGAAAATATTTTTCCAATATTTACATGTTTTTATGGGAATCATGTGGTAAATTCAAAAATCGGTCAGAATTTAAAATGCTTGATTCGACAACTTTCGCTCATCAAAGTAAGGTATTAAAAATTTTAAAGAAAAAATCTCCATCTCCACCCGTGAAAGGCCGGGCATATCAGCTAGTCTAATATAATAAAACTAAGTGTGGCTATATGTGTTTGTCTTCCACAGTTTACTTCCGATCTGCACCAAACTTGGTATACCTACGTAAAAAAACTCGAGAAAAAACATAGGCTATGTTTCGAAAACTTTTATTGACCCCTTGACCCAAGGTATATAAACTAACAAGGTATGCTCTTCCGGCGAAAAAGGCGTGGCTTTTGAAAATGACGTCACCCAGGATATATTCCCTATTCACAGCATGGGAAAATGCTTATTTTTGGCGATTTTTCTTAAAATAAGGACCAAAGAAACTTTTATAACAGTTTACACTGGACACAATTACGAACATGTTTATAGGTTATCAAGTGTTTTGAATTAGAACAATAATTTTAACTCAATAATAGCCGATCAAAAATATGAACCTTGAGCTCTACAACGATGTGCTTCAATCTCTCTGCTTATTGATTTTAATTACTAACTTGTATAAATGAAATTAAAACAGCTGCTGATACAAAGAAAACAAAATATTAAGCAAATATTCAATCATGAAAACTTTTCAGAACATTCTTGGTATGATAAAATTAATATCGCTGTTCTGCTATGTCAAACTTGAATATCCATTGTATCGAAGCAGCTTAGATTTTTAAAACAAAAAATATTCAGTATCTAAATAAATCAAGTACTTGAAAATATGGAAAACAATGAGCTAAAATCTAAGAACTAATTAATTTAATTTAATAATGGATTTATTCAAAATTTTAGTGCATTTACCTTTAATGATCCTTTTACAGTCCAGTCAGCTTGTTTATTTTTATTTGAGATTCAGAAATAGTATTCTTAAAATCGTCTGTCACTTTAATTATCTTTTTTAATATTTTTATACTAATTTTTTTAAATAAGTGGGTGATTTTATTCATAAGTTTTAAAACCATAGACCTTGGAAGAAAGAAAGACGGAGCATAGCGATAAGAATCCTAATAGCGATAAGCTGGTTTGTTTTGAAACCTCGAGTAATCAACATCTCAACTCGAAAAAGCACGTGGAGCAGGGAATATTATCGCACTTCCTCCATAGGCGTGTGGAGGGAATCGCGATGGTTATACTACTGGGGGGCTTATAATTGCGAAATAAAGCTGGACAAGGATTTTCTTTTCACATGTAAGTCTTCTTTAATCCTTTCCGTTCAACTGAAATACATTTTGAAGGATTTTATTAGGGATAAAACTGTTTTAATCGTCATGGGAAGTTTTTTCAGAACAGTCTAACTGCTTTATTGTGGAAAATATTTATTTTTCATTATGGAGAAGAAACTGAATTATCCTAGTTGCTATTCTTAAATGTGAAAAACAATTGTTGGTTTTAGATTTACTGTTTATTTTTAGAAAAATTTACCAATTGCGACTTGTTTCGGATTTCAACAATGTGATACAAAAAATTCTTTTGTTGACATTTCAGTTATAAAAAGTGATTAAATAGAACAGTAATGATTCAAATTAATAATGATATTTCAAAAATGCGTTAAAGTACTCAATTAATTTATTGTTATTGTGTGTGAGTAAAAATTGTATTCGTTTCACTAAAGAAAGTAGAGCTTAGGATTTATGTCAGATATTGTATAATGCAACTTCATGTTTACATGGTTTAGAATTGCTATGAAAGTTTTATTTTAGTTTCTGTTTAATTAATATAAAGAATTTATACTCTGGGTAATGTTACTAAATTAAAAGCGACTAGTTCATATGTAATATTATACTAGTTTATGGAATTGGTTCTTTCACAGCTCTATATACCTACTCTAGTCCAGAACCTTTATTTTTATTTTTTAAGAGCTGTGTTACGTTACTTATATAAAAGCTTTATATGTAGTATATACTTGTGTATTTAAAGACACACCCGAAAAAATTTGAAAATATAGATATTTTATTCATGTAAAATCATCACTACTTTTTTTTGTTTTAAAATAAAATATAAGTACTTATAATAATTATTTACAATATACTAGCTCTTAATAAACCAGAATTCATGTAATTTTAATAGTAAAAGATCAAGAGTGCTATTAGGGAATCTATATCTACCAATAAAATGTAATTTTTTAATTAATAGTGTTAATTCCCGCGTTGACACACAGTTTAGTAACTTCTAACCAAAGTTAGTTAACATTTTTATATTAAAAGTTAATGAAGTTATTTAAAGTTGAAGCGATGTTAAGCTTTTAGAAAAAATTAACACTTTGTTCTAAATGCTTTATAATACCTTTAAAATAGAAAAATATATATGTTGCAAGATTATCAAGTGAGAGCGTACGCTGGCGATTTTATAACAACACAAACGAAAACCAAAACAACCGAGCACGTGTAGAGGGTGATTGCTGCTGCAGATAAAATGATGCTGATGCCGTGACCTTGGCCAAATACTCCGTCTATTCTTCTTCTAAAGTCTATGTTTAAAACAAACTAAATAATGAATTTCAATAATATCGACCCAATTAATCCTGATGTATCTACGATCTGTTGCATTGCAATGGCGTTGTATTGGCCGATATGCTCGTCATTGATTGGTCCGTTATTTTATATCCTGAGTGACGTCACTTATGAGCCTACCTTGTTAGTTTATATACCTTGCCCTTGACCCTTTTTTTGTTCTTTTTATGGTCATTTTGCTGAAATAGCTTTATTTCTCCTCCAAAAGAGATCTGTTCACCCCATTGTTACAAAGAAAATTTAATGCTAAACAACAATTTTTTAATAGAAACACTAGGTACAAATCTATTTAAAAATTATATTAATATTTTAAAAATCTATTTCAATGAAATTTAAAAGTTATGTATAGTTAAACATATTTTTATTTGACAGATTATCTAATTTTTATATTTTAAAAGCTTTATGGAATATCATTGTTGTTAAAATAGTGTCCAAGGAAACGAGGATGTAAAATCAAAAAGTGATAATATTTTAACTTTTAAGAAAGTTGGTTAACAAACCAAAAACCATTAAAACTCCCTTTCAACTAGAAAATATTGCTTTTTTTCTTAAATTTCAAAATGGAATAAGCTTTAGTTATTGAATTATTTTACCGAAAACTTTAATTCCTGAAGATATGATTAATCAAGGGATCTAAGCAATTGTAAATACTTTTTAGATTAATTTTTCCAATGTAAATGTGGAAATCATTCAAAAATTATATTGCTTGAGAACTAAAGGAATTTTAATCCATCTGGGAACACTGGGATAAGAAAAATTACTAAGAACACCGGGATAGGAAAAGTTACCGGGAAGACTGGAGTATGAAAAAGACGCCTAGGATACCGGGATGATTGGTAAATGCTGATTATCTAAAATTAGTGTATTTGGGAAAACTAAAAAATGAGGCGTTTGCTATCAAAACCAGCTTATTCCAATTTTGGAAATTTTACAGGAGAGACAAAAAAACTTCTTACGTCCACAGTTCTAAAGCTAAATATGTTTTTTAAATTTTTAACTGTAGGTAGAATTCGATTAAATTTTCATTTTCCTTTCAGTTGCATTACCTTGGGCGTAATTACGCTAATTAGGTTAGAATGAGCTGACTTTGATGCAAAAACACGATTTTTCATACTTTTTTCAGGTTTTTTTTGTTCAATTAAGTGGTGAAGTAGTTTTTTCCAGTTTATTGGGTTGGAATGAGCTGGGTTTGAGCTATATCCTTTCGCCAGGTTATGAAGGATCCTCTAAACTTTCAAAATATGCAAAAAAGTGGATTTCAGAAAAATATGGAATGAGCTGGTTTTGATAGCAAACTCCTCAAATAATAAATTTATACTCTTCACCCGTGCAAGGCCGGGCATATCAGCTAGTATCTAATATAATAAAGTTAAGTGTGGGTATATGTGTGTGTTTGTCTTTTATACAAATCCACAGTTTACTTCCGATCTGCACCAAACTTGGTATACCTACGTAAAAAAACTCAGAAAAAAACATAGGCTATGTTTCGAAAACTTTAATTGACCCCTTGACCCTCTTTTGACCTTTTTATGGGCATTTTGCTGAAATAGCTTTATTTCTTCTCAACAAGAGATCTGCTTACTTCATTGTTACAAAGAAAATTTAATGCTGAACAACAAGTTTTTAATAGAAACACCAGGTACAAGTCTATTTAAAAATTATATTAATAATTTAAAAATCTATTTCAATGAAATTTAAAAATTTTAAGTACGGTTTAACATATTTTTATTTGAGAGTTTATCTAATTTTATATTTTAAAAAACTTTATGGAATGTCAATGTTGTTAAGATAGTCTCCATGGAAACGAGGATGAAAAATCAAATGATGATCATATTTCAACTTTAAAGAAAGTTGGTTAACAAACCAAAAACTATTAAAACTCCCTTTCATCTAGAAAATATTGATTTTTTTTTCTTAAATTTCAAAACGGAATAAGTTTTAATTATTGAATAATTTCACTGAAAACGTTTATTCTGAAAGAAATGATTAATTAAGGAATCTGATAAATTTTAAATAATTTTTAGAATATTTTTTCCATGTTGTAAATACGGAAATCATTCAAAAGTTATATTGCGCTTGATTACTGAAGGAATTTTAGTCCATCCGGGAACACCGGGATAAGAAAAATTACTAGGAATACCGGGATAGGAAAAGTTACCGGGAACACCGGAATATGAAAAAGACGCCTGAGATACCGGGATGATTGGTAAATGCTGATAATATAAAATAAGAAATGTATTTGGGAAAACTTAAAAATGAGGTGTTTGCAATCAAAACCAGCTTATTCTATTTTTGGAAATTTTACAGGAGAGACAAAAAACTTCTCACGTCCACAGTTCTAGAGCTAAATTTGTTTTTTAAATTTTTATTTGTATGTACAACGTACAACCACCTAGAATTTGATTATTTTTTTATTTTCATTCCAGTTGCATTACCTTGGGCGTAATTACACTAATTAGGTTGGAATGAGCTGATTTTGATGCAAAAACACGATTTTTCATGCTTTTTTTTCAGTTTTTTTGTTCAATTAAGTTGTGTGAAATTGGTTTTTTCCAGTTTACCAGTTAATATTTGTGTCTTTTCGAGTTTAAATAAATGACATTCACTTAACTTTTTCAAATGATCTGAAATTTCACATTTGAGATCATAGTTTTCATCCTTTAATCTAATTTTGGGTTGGAATGAGCTGGATTTGAGCCATATCCTTTCGCCAGATTATGAAGGACTTTTAATTTTCAAAACATGCAAAAAAGGGGATTTCAAAAAAATATGGAATGAGCAGGTTTTGATAGCAAACGCTATAAATAATAAATATATACTCTTCACCCGTGCAAGGCCGGGCATATCAGCTAGTGCTAAATAAATCTAGAAAACGTGGACACAAGGACCTCTTTTCTTTACTACGATTTTCTCATTATAAGACAGCAAGAAAAATTTAAGCTGTTGAAGTTCACTTACAGCCACACACAAACAGAATTGCACCCCTTTCTTGTGGGGATGCAATACAAAAATGTTGAAAAAATCAAATAGAAGATATGGGAACTATATTATAAGAACATTATAAAATATTGTAAGAGCACCCTTATTAAGACAATTGTTTTTAAATTTTTAAATAACCCATAATTAAATAATAATTCAGATAACCTATAAAAAAACTTTTGAAAGATTATCCCCAAAATTGAAAAAATCTAGGTTTTTCTTTACGTTTTTCACATTTTATGAAACTTTTTTCAGAAAAGCGGGTCGTCTGGTCACCTTACACTTAATTAACAATCACAAACATGTCACTTACCTACTATTTTAATTCCCTTCGTTATGTATAAAAAGAAAAAACATGACTACTAAAAAGTAAAAATAAATCATATATGAATAGCCGAAATAGCTGAACAGAATTGTTTCTCCCGTTGAAAAGAAGCTATAAATTTAAAAAAATTAAAATAGTGTTTAAGTGAGAAAAGCTAGAAAGCCAATGTGATTTATTAGTAGAAATCGGGATTTTTTCTTATCTTTGATGGGGTTACAATGCTCGCGAAAGAAAAAACGATCATTCTTTTGCTCGGCACCGGGGAAGGGCTGATGAGACAGCAGCCCCTTTCTCCCTAACAGATTCGCGTGCTAAATTCTTGATACAGTCGAATCCGCTTAATGTGATCGCAATTGTCCGAGATTAAACTGATAACATTATCCGATTGATAACAATAAGCGATTTCCTATAAAGGGTAAAATATAAGAGTAGTCCAATTAATAAAAATAAAAAAATCGCTTACTGTGTATTTTCAGTTATGTTAGCACTACACCTATGTGATTCCATTCATAAATTTGTTTTCTTACGACTTCCAGTCAAGATATCATAAAATTTTACATAGAAAAGGCTCAAAAACATAAATAATCACTGAAATTCATCTAAATTCCACTAAACAAGAAAAATAATCAAAAATCTCTTATCAGAAACATCTGCAAGTCGGCGATGGTGATATCCAATGACAAGCACGGATTCGCCCTCCTCCCCACCTTTAACCGTTTTCTTTCAATGTTTGAGCAAACCCGTCCAACTTCGGATTTCAGTCCGCACTGCCATCTCTCGACGGGATTATCGTCATAAGGCAGAAAAGCAAACTTTTAGGCGTAATGACGTAATGAAAACTCAAACGCATGCCTTTGCGCATGACCACGTGACCCGTCCCAGGATTCCGAAACCCAAACCGAAAAGTTTCGTTTCTGCAGAGATCTTTTGTTAGAATATATCCTGATAATTAAAATCTGCGATAATTAATTCAAATTTTTCGCAATTATAAAAGTTGAAATGGACGATCCTGACTCTAGTGATGAATCTGCTGGAACAAGTTCTGGGTAAGTTAGATTCTCTTTTATAATGCATTATTTTATTATTTTAGTTTTACCGTTATCAAGTTTGAAAATGTGCCTTTGTTTCAACGTAATAATTTTGTAGAAAATTGCTCTATGTTTTATCAAAATATATAATTAATTTACTAATATTTTACAATTTTCTTATTTTATTGTAGTTCTACTTTTATAAGAGCTGTTTGATATTTCTTTTATTACATTTCTTTGTTTTAATTATACCGTTATCAAGTAATAAATTGGAGAAAAAGCATCTATGTCTTATATCTTAGAAAAATCACCCTATAGAATTTTGTAAAAAATTGTAATCGGTTGTATCATTATATTTTTATTTGATTTGTATTTTTTTGTAACTTGTATAATTCACAGATATTATAAAATCAGCCAGTATTTGCACCTTCATTCCAACATAATTGCATTTCCATGTTTTTTTGCTTGTAATCATCTACATAGCAATGTTTTTACTTTTAAAAAATAATCATATTTTTTCTTACAATTATCTTGAAATCAATAGATTAAAAATTTATGCATTTTAATAAATGATTACTTAAATAATTTTCAGATACCAAAATAGAATTTTGTACAATTAATGATGTGTTAAGATATTTTTAAATAAAATTAGCTTGCTTCCTTAAAAATTTTAATTATTAAAATTTTTATAGGCAGTAATTATAATTAATTTAAATTTTAATTAAATTTACAAAACTGGATTTAATTTAATTTTTTACTGGATTTAAATTTTAATTTAAAAATACAAATCTTATAAAATTTTTAAAGCAAGAATAATTTTAGTATATTTTATTTTTTCTAGATTTAAACCTAAAGGTCTCCAATGTAAATGTGCAATTTGTGATATCCCGAGAAGTGAATGCCCCACGAGAAAATTTCACAAGTTTCCTAAAAATCCTGATGTGTAAGTTTAATTTAAGATTGTCTTTAAATTTTTTAAATATTTAAACATGATGCAATTCAATGACAGAATGTTTTTCAATTTATGTAGTTGCATTGTATATTTAGTTACTCTTTAGGGGACATCCATAAATTACGTGAGGTGTTTTATCCAAAATCTGTGGGCTCCCCCTCCCCCCTTGGTGAGATTTTTCCTAACCCCTCCCCCCTTTTGACCTCACGTAATTTATGGATGTCCCCTTAAAGTCAATTCTTCCTGCAAAAATTATACGATATCCCAACCAACAGATTTTTATGGCACTCATAATATTGCAACCAATTTTGGATGAATTTACAACAATTCTGTTATAAATTATTTTAAGGTAAGGTGAATTTGTGTGTCAAAATCATGAATTAGTTCCCCTCTTACATTAATTAATTCTTTACAATAATTTATGTTTAAAATTTTTTTCCATCAAATATTTCCCTTAAGATGGTATTTATTACATGTGGTTACTAAAATTAGTATATATGGTAGTAATCAAGGCTCGATTTCTAAAAAAAGAGGTACCGGAACGGTAAAATTATTGGTCTCAAAACTGAAAAAAAGCGAATACTTTATAATACAAAAACTTTAGCATTTAATTTTCAAATTTAAATTTAAAAAATAAATTCAAATGTGTTGTAATACATTAGGAAAAGTATTCTAACTTAATTATTGTATAAGACGATGAACTCTCTTTATACAATTTTTTGTAAAACACCCTTTTTTACAGTGGGTTATACTTTTTTTTACAAAAAGAGGCCTCTTGTAGGAGGCGCGGGATGACTTTTCATCAATGAACCATAAGGGTTGTATATTTTGCTAATTTAAGGAATAGAGAGAATGCGTAGTTAAATGGTAGAATTTAATATATGACGCAAATTTTCTTTGCAAATTTGCCCAGCAATCTGGCAAATCTGGTTCAAATAAAAGAAAATCAACACCAGGAGTGGATTGTGGGTAGTTCAAATGGAGGCTCACAATTATGTTTTTAAAATAACTGAGCTAAATCATAATTATTGTTATTTGCCTAAAAATGCATTTAAATTATTTTAAATTTGAAATATGCTTTTTTAAATATTTTTTTTGTTAGGATTCTCACTTTTATGAACTTAATCTGCAAATAAATGTGATTAGTTGAATTCAAAGTACAAAAAGGGGGGTCCTCCCCCAGAAAAATTTTGGAAATTTGACATTAAAAAGATGGTTTTAATTTCTTTTCGGATTTTTTTTCGTACATAGAAAGGTATATCCGCGGGCCTGATGAAAGGGTCTGGGGGTGGTAGTTAGGAGACCCCTGATACAGAGAGTAAATTTTTTCCGAAAAAGAGGTTCCGGAACGCCGTTCCGGCTGAAATCGAGCCCTGGTAGTAATAATTTTATGTTAGTTAATTTAGAATAGGTAAAAATAGAGAAACCTGAATCTAAGTGTTCATAAATCAGTTTCTGCCATCAAAAACCAGGACAAATTTCATGTGTTATAACTGGGGGTATTTTCCACCATTGGTGCAATTTGAGCCAGGCTTATCATACAGTTAAAAAAAGTTTCTCAAATGCAATGATATGAGAGTCAGTAATCTGGTTAGAGAGAAATAGTGTAAAATTAAATTAAATTTGTTGATACATTATCATAGCTGCCAACCGTTCCGATTAAATCGTATTTGTTCCGAATATCCGCTGTTGTTCCGATAATACGATTTTAGCCCAAAAAGTTCCGATTTTTCATTATTTTACTCCTTTCTTGGTGAATCTTTCCTTTTCGACCGATTCTAATTGCTCAGCGAGCGAGAATCGTCTTTGCATACAGCGTATGGGTACTTTATCCTCATTCATACATGCATGCTTATTTTTAATTGATCACTGAAATTGTGAGTTACTCTTTTGGTTAAAAAATGAAGTTAAACGTTTTGTGAATTACAAGCCTTTTTATAATTATACCCCTTTAAAAACGTTTATTCAAAATGTGTCGTGGATAGTGTTCCGATTTCTGTTTCTGAAAAGTTGGCAGCTATGCATTATTTGTAAAGGCATTTTTCTAAAAAAGAAAGGCAGAATATATTTAGAAAATATCAGAAAGTAAAAAAAAATTATTTAATTGTTCATGCTATTTTTTTCTAAGTTTTACTAATGTTTTTAAGTTACAACATAAGCAAAGAGGAGTTTCCATTTTTAAATAAGAGAGGAAATACCACAAGAGAGGAAATAAGGGATAAAAATTATCTCTTGACATGGTTTTTTAAAGTTTCCCTTCTCTTGAAATTACAGAAGTTGGCTTAATTAGTGTAGATTTGTAGTAATAATTTGATAACCTGATGTGTGTGTATAATCCTATACCATGGTATAACATTATCCAATATTATAATTTCTAATTATTATAAAAAATCTTTCATATAAATTTTTGGACATCCATGAACTTGATATTATTTTATTCAAACTTAATTGGGGGATTAGTCCGACACATGAAATAAATAAAATTATGAAAAGTATGTAGTGAGATAAGATATGATTGTAAGAAATTTTTTTAAATTCATTGATCATATATTTGATTAGTATAAATTATTTTTAGGTCACACAGGTGGGCGGTTGCCTCGGGGAAAAAGTGGATTCTGGCTTCTACTGTTGCCTCTAGGCATATTAGATACAGAGTGTGCCAGAGCCACTTCAGTGCTGACCAGTACACAAGTGCAGCCATGAACCGTCTAAAAGCTGATGCAGTACCAGTTGCTGGTGGTACGCTGTCTGCTGCCTTTGGTAAGATTTTGAAACTTTATATACTGTGGTATTTTAGATCATTGAAGTGTCTAATTTCTAAACATAACAATCTTTGACTAGAGCGCTTAGTTTTGAAAATCAGGGTGGTTGTTCACGGTCTATAGCTGGCAACATATTTTATTTCACTTCGGTACACATAATATTTCACCTTACTAAATTCAAATCATTCGGAAACTTCTCACTGTTTTCATAAGTATTTCTTACATATAGAATAATCTATATAAGTAAAGGCAGAAAGCTAACTAGAGGCATTGGAGAAATTTTGTCCACCGACTCATATTCAATATATATTGCTAACTCTTCGTCTATAATATAACATATACTTTGTAAAAGTGTATAACCACTTTAAAACAAACCATAAGACAGAGATGATTTGGCTTAATACGTAAACTTCCTCCTATTATATTATGAAATGTACCATATCAAATAGCTTTACTGCAGATAGGTAGGCTTTTGTACTAAACTCAGGGCTCGATTTCAGCCGGAACAGTCCAGAACCTCTTTTTCGGAAAAAAAAATTATACTCTATTTCAGGAGTCTCCTGACTACGCCCAGGAGACCCATTCATCAGGCCAGCGGATACCTTTCTATCTACTGAAAAAAAGTCCTAAAATAAATTAAAACCCTGTTTTCATTGTCAAATTTTCAAAATTTCTGTGGGGGAGAACCCCCAGACCCCCATTTTGGTACTTGGAACTCATGTTATCAGATTTATTTTCAGATTAAGTTCATAACAGTAAGAAACTTACCAAATAAATATGAAACGGCTTATTTCAAATTTTAAAAATGACATTTTATATAAAGCATTTTTATCTTTTTTGCAAAAAACAATATTTGTGATTTAATTGTAAGGTTGTTACTTAATTGTTCTTTTAAAACATGATTGTGAAAACCCATTTGAACTACCCACAATTCGCTCTGGTGTGGATTCTATTTTATTTGAACCAGATTTTCCAGATCGCTGGGCAAATTTGTTAAGAAAATTTGCGACATCTTAAATTCTACGACTATTTAAGGATACGCAATATTCCTTAAATTGGCAAAATATACAACACTAATGGTTCATTGATGATAAGCCGTCCTGCACCCTGTTGGAAATAAACATATAACCCACTGTAAAAAAAGAGTTCGTCTTATACAATAATTAAGTTAGAACAATCTCCCTAATCTAGTACAATCTAAGTATTCGCTTTTTCAGTTTTGATACCAATAGTTTACCGTCTATAGTTTACCGTACTCTTTTCTTAGAAATCGAGCCCTGATTAAACTTAAAGAGTTCTTTGTAAAAATTTTTGCATCCCTTCAGTCATCAATCTTCATAGAATCAGATATCCTTTTATCAACTCTCCTCATCGCTATTAAAGGCATTCGAAAGTAATTCAAGAACTCAATGATGCATTTATTGTTCCTCAGGATGGGGTACTTACTGCTATAGAAAAAAAAAACTCTTCAAATATTTAGTTTGATAGGTTGTTGATTGGATTTGATGGGATAAAGTAGTTTAAATTATATTGTTAAATAATTGTTTTTCAAAGCTTATAAATTTTAATTTTTTTCACAGGTGCAATCACAGTCAAAAATTTGAAGGAGGGTCTCCGAAAAGCCATGGGTGGTACCCCAACACCATCCTCCATTGAAGAGACTTCCTCATCTCCCCCGATATCACCTCCGCCTACGCCTACAACTGCTAGATACAAAATGACACCAAAAACCCGAAAAATCAAGAGCCTTAGCAAAAGGCTCTATTATATGACAAGGAAGCAAGCCAAGAACATTTCAGCAAGTAAGGCTCTTGATGTTATCAAGGATTTAGTTTCACCACTGTTATACAATTTCATAAAGAGTCAACTGAAATCATCAAGAGTTTCAAAGTATGGGCGCAGGTATAGCATAATTGATAAGAACTTGGCTCTACAGCTCTACCTGTCAAGCCCAAAGGCTTATAAAAGTCTTTCTACTTTTTTTTATATGCCCTCCAAATCAACCTTGTTAAAATGCGTGTCTGCCATAAAAATGGTTGCAGGGTTTTCGGAGGCCATATTGAATGCCATGAAACTAGTGGCACCAAAACTCCGACCCCTGGACAAATATTGTATAGTGTCATTTGATGAAATGAAATTGAGGGCTGGGCTCTCTTACAACATCAAGAAAGATACCATTGAGGGTTCTGAGGATTATGGCGACACTTACACCCTCTCCAAACCCAGCATTGCCACCCATGCATTAGTATTCATGGTGAGGGGTTTATGTAAGAAGTGGAAGCAGGTGTTCGGATATTTTTTTTCTTCTGAGTCTGCATCTGCGACTATCCTCAAGCACTTAGTGAATGAGGCCCTTTCTAAACTTCGGGGGTGTGGTCTGGTGCCTATAGCTGTTGTTTGTGACCAAGGAGCCAGCAATCAACAGCTATACAAAAAAGAATTGTGTGTTTCTCCTGAGAAACCCTATTTCTTTTTCGAAGACTGCAAGATTTTTTGTATTTGCGATCCCCCTCATTTACTTAAGTGCTTGAGGAATAACTTTAAGCGGTATCCCGCTGTGTTCACCAGCAAAGAACTTGAGAAAACCGCCTTCTGGGAACACATTGTGAGGTTGTTCGAGTTTGACTCACAATTAACCCATCGATTGGTTCCGAAACTAACCAGAAGGCACGTAGAAGTTGATGGCCTGAGCACCATGAATGTACGCATGGCAGCCCAGGTTTTCAGTCAATCTGTTTCGGGCTGTCTATGCTACATGAGTGTGACTGATGTTCTGCCTCCTTCTGCTAGCCATACAGCTGATTTCTGTGCTCTGGTCAATGACCTATTTGATAGTGTGAATGGTCGAACCTTTAAGGCTAGCAATCCTCTGCTCTCAGCAGTGTCCCCATCTTCTCCTCATCTTGAAGCATGGAAAAATTCAATGGATTTCCTTCAATCTGTCCATTTCAGAACTGAAGATGTGACACGAAGGAAAATATTTTTTCCTTGCCTTCAGGGATGGTTGCTGACCCTTTCGGCATTCAGGCAAATGATTCCTGAATTGCTAGTCGACATCCCTTTTGTTTTCATGAGCAGATTTACACAGGATGCTCTTGAGAACTTTTTTCTGTTGTGCGACGTAGAGGTGGCAACAACGACCACCCTACACCTGCTGACTTTCATTGCCGAATGAGAATGCTGATGGCTCAGCAGATTTTAACCACTTTTGGTTCTGCTAACTGTGAACCAGACGAGGACACAGTTTTGGTCAATGTTCAGCTGCTAACAGATTCGAAAGTTCATTCTAAACCTTCGAATCTGTCAGCAGCTGAACATGACGAGTCTTTGTTTGAGTTAAACGAAAGTTTACTTAGCAAAGACTTGGACCCAATTGCTTCCACTGATATCTTTGATGAGACTTTCCACTTGGAAAATTCATCAGCTTATATTGCTGGTTATATTGCCAAGAAAGTCTTGGAAAGATATCAGTGCAACCAATGCAAAACTTGTCTAACTGGAGAAAAAGATTTGAGCAGTCCAGGTAATCTGTTTCTTTACTTCAAAGAATTCGACTCTGTAAAAAAAGGCCTAATTGCACCTTCCCATTCATGGTTGCTAACCGTTTGTGAATTTGGAAGGAAGTTTCCATCCTTATACCAATTGCATTGTACAACTGAAAGTGTTTCTTTTCACATTTCTAAGTGTTTGTCAACTGTTAACCATGACTGGTTGCTTTGTGAGAGTCATGGAAATAATGTTTGGTCCTACATTGTCAATTTATATGTAAAACTAATGCTGTTCTATAAAGTGAAATATGTTTCACAATCTTTCCTCAATGCAAAAAGATCCCGCAAGAAGATTAAGAAGTTGTCTTAATTAAACAACTTATTGACTTTTTTGCATAGTTATAAATTACCAATTGTTCCTTTTTCAAACCTCTGATTAGTTATTTTTCAAAAATATCTGGTTTAGGTATTCATTAGTGACATTTTATTGGTGTCTTTAGTGTATATATCCAATTAGAACAAGGATGTGATCTTGATCAAGGATTCTTCCTAAAATCTAGTTTTCTAACTTTTCTTTAGAACATTTCCCTGATCCTTTAACAACATTT
Organism: Tetragnatha versicolor; assembly: GCA_024610705.1. Lineage (NCBI taxonomy): Eukaryota > Metazoa > Arthropoda > Arachnida > Araneae > Tetragnathidae > Tetragnatha > Tetragnatha versicolor. Next base: position 29,786,710 of record JANDEH010000002.1, on the reverse strand, counting down.
TTTCTGTATAACCAAATAAAAAATTGGTTATATTTAAAAAAGATCAAATGATAATCTTTAAAGTCATCCACACAAATATTTAAGTTAAATATGATTCCAGGACTCAACCAATAAATTTTAGTATTAATTTTTTTTTTGGTCTATCCAAAAAATTTTTTGGTCCTGTTATTTGATGCTCTGGATTATCTTAGCTGAATGATGGCCTGCATTTAAAATTTTAATTGGATATTTAGCCTTTTTCTATACTCTCAGTATCCACTATTATACCACTAAAGTAATATCATTGGAAATGGGCCATTAACTTTTGATGAAGTCCCAAAATAGGGCAGAGAAACTACATTCTTTATCTTTGTTTATATACTGTAAATGGCTTTGAAATTTATAACCCTAGATATTATTTGGCAATGTATACATTTTAGAGTAATTTTGTCGTTTGACAAATATATTATGAAATAGCTTCCTATACTCAGATAATAATATCTGTTTTAGAGCTTGTAGTAATTATGTTTTTTAACAAATGGAGATTGTAATCAAAGAATTATCTATTGCATATAATGATAGAAAATGTCCTAAACTCCGTGTAAATTTATTTTTATTGAAGCTGTGATTGTTAAAAATATGTTTTTATATGTATCATTTTGATGTGTTTAAGGCATAATAATAAAAAAAGTATCTATAAAATTTTGATGTTATTATTTGGTTTTCTTATATTTCTAAGCATTCTTTAAGTTTAATTTTTAGATAATTAGGCATATACATTAAAAAGTACCCAAAAAGAAAAAGTTGTTTTCCTAGCTGAGAATTTTTCGGAGGTTTAATGAATGTTTACATTGTGATTGGGGAAAAATTATTAGATTGATTTAAAACTGGTCTTCAAGTAAAATTATTTTTCAAGAATGAAATGGTAATGATGTTACGGATATTTATGAAAAGTATAATATCTTGTTAAAAATATGTGAAATATAACACATTTAATATAATTATATGATAATCTAAACTTATTCAAATGAAATTTAATACCTCTCTTAGAAATTAAAAAAAATATGGAATATTATGTGAAAAAACATTAATCCCCTAAATTAATTTGAGCTTTGTAAGAAATTTAAATATTTTATTAAAATTCAAATATTTGAATTTAAAGTACTGTGAATAATTCAAATATTAAATTCAAGCAAAGTAACTTTTACTAAATGAAGTTATTTTTTAAAGATCTGTTAATGCATTACGCGAGAAAGTATCAATAACCTAAGTAACAGTATAAAAACTTCTATGATGTTTCAATAGTGAGTAAAAGTTCTTCCGAAAAACACTGGCGAAATTGGTGCATGAGCTCTCTCTCTCTGCTGTGTAAAGTTGCTTTCTTTGCAGAGCTCGAATAATCCGGAAACGCGCGCAAGCGCGGTTACATTATCTCTACGGGAGCTCGCCTTCTTCATCCGTTTATATATTCTTTGGTTTGAGGTTGGAGAGCATAGATAATTTATTTTTTTACAATGAAAGCAAAATAACATAACAGTGCAACTGTGAACTTATACTGAGTTTCAGAAAAAAGAAATTGACCTTCAAAACGAAACGCGAAAGCGGGCGTTTTTTTAGGGGCTATGGACAAATTTCGATAACATTAAGCGGCCTGTTGATCCATAGTTGATCACAATAAACGATGTATTTTACATTAAATTAAATAGGAATGATCGGGACCTGTTGATTTCGATAACATTATCCGATTGATAAGATTAACCGTGATCACATTAAGCGGACTCGACTGTATTTTGATTTGATATGATAGAGCTAATATTCTCAACAGTTTTTATACCTCGTTCGGTATATATCCGGGGGCTGTCGACCCGAAAGGAAATCTGTTGGCGAGACGGCGGCGTTTTTTGACTGTTGTGTTTTAGGGGAGAGAATAATTAATAGTTAGGCTAATAGTAGAGAATTATAAATTCAAAAAGGATAAGGAGAAAAAAATAAATCATTTTTAAATTAATAAAAATTGGAATTTGGGGAAATTTTGGTTGGGGGTGCTGCAGCCCCGCAGCCCCTATGGACGAGCCGCCACTGCTCTCTATACTAAAAAAAAGTTTTTGGTGAACGGTTTCCAGAGAAAAGCTTTTTAATTACTGAACCGAATGACACATATATGGTATCAAAATGTCCGGATTCTTTCCGGATTTCCGAGTAGGCCCTTCGATTTTTCAAAAAAATTCTCAATTTTAAATTATTTCCATTTTTTTTAGATAACGGATAAGGTCGCAGTTACAAAGCAAATACTGCCAATCAAATTATTATGCATCCAATCACAACGACCGATTGACGCTATATTTTAAGATGAAACATATTTTTTCACCATTTAAAAAAGTACTTTCTTGATGAAATATCACTGATAAAAACTGATAAAACAAAGACTGATAAAAGCATATTCAAAAACTTACATGTATTACGCCATTTTGTACTAAAATTTCACACTTCTTGTCCAATATTTATAATTTTACGGCCTTATTCACTGCACACTTCATGCGATCGCATGGGACAATCATGCGATCGTATGGATAGTTGATGCGATCGTATGGCCTAAAACGGTATTCTCTGGGGCTCCGTGCGATGCGTATGATGTCTCCATGCGAGCTGACCCAGACGAGAGCTTTTTAGCAGCCGTCTGAGCAATGCGAAAATCGCATGGATCTCTGATTGGTTGGAAATTTTTTTTTACATCAGCCGCCTCGGATGATGAAAATAATGGCGGCTGCTCTCTTCTCAGCTAAAACAAGACGCTAAGCCTAAAATATGGGCGAATTTCCGGACTAATTCCAAGTGCGCCAGGCCTATAGCTGCACAATGAATGAGCCGAAAAGGTAAGATTAACCCTCTATCCCAGCGGTTCTCAAACTTTCTATCGTCACGGACCCCTTTATGTTAGAAGCCAGGCATCGCGGACCCCCAACACCAAAAGCCGTAACCAGACTTTTGTTCTGTGTTTAAGATTAATTAAAAATAGTATACAAATTATAATAAATTTTACAATTACTCCACTCCAGAGAGATATTATTAAGGGAGGGACCAAAATTATCCCTCCGCCTCTAGGTATATTTCATAGGTCAAAGTAGCTTTTTAGTACATTTTAAGTAGAATTTGTGTCTTACATGAAAAGGTTATGAGTAATTAAGTTGTACCCACAAAGGGGGGTCTGGGGGGTCCTCCCCCCGAAAATTTTTGGAAATTCAACTAGAAAAACAGATTTTAAATAAGTTTTAATACCCCTAGTTAGAATTTTTTAAATATAAATTTTTATGGAATATTTGCATTTTGATGAACTTAATGTTAAAAATAGTTTATAACAGAGTTTTAAGAACAAAAAGGTATCTGGGGGTCATGCTCAGAGAAGTTTTAGATAAATTTGTCCCTAAACACACAGGATTTTAACTATATTTCTTAGTTACGAATTTCAGACTATATATTCTTAGGTAGGATTTCAATTTTGATGAACTTATAAAAATTTTTTTAAATAATAAATTACCAAGTAGTACTAAAGGGGGTTCAGGGGTCCTCTCCCATTTCGAAGATTTGATCCCAAAAACAGGGTTTTAACTTGTTTTGATACACCAAATCCAAATTTCAGGGCCCCTTCACACACCCTTATTACTCCCCTGAATTACTCCAAGTCTCTGAGGTGAGGGTCTGGAAATTTCAAGGTAAATGTTATGCATTGAAGTCAAAATTTCAAGGGGGCTGGGGGTTCTCCCCCAGAAAATTTTTGAAATTTACCTCTTAAAACTAGTGTTTCATCTAATTTTAAAACTCTTTGGGGAATTCTAAAAGTAGCTTGAGGAATTCTTCAAGGTAACTCGCGGACCCCCTAGGAAGGCGCCGCGGACCCCCAGGGGTCCGCGGACCACAGTTTGAGAACCGCTGCTCTATCCCATTATATATTCTCAATTGTGTATCATTTGCTTTCTTTTTTCCCCTGAATTTGTGCATGAAGAGTCAGTCATTGAATGCTTTTATACAATATAAGATGTTGGTGTTGAAAACAAAACTTACACATCAATCATCGTGTTACAAAATACAAATAACTCAAAAATGTCTTACCAAAAACATTATCAGTTAATCTTATAGCATATATTATGAATCAGAGCGTAAAAGAAATGTTTCACTTTCATAAAACGAAAGTGAAGAATGCATGATTACTTTACAAAATTTTTAAACATTTATAGTTGTTGCTAACTCCCTCAATTTGTAAGTGATCAGATAAGTTATATCTTTAGCATACAGCTTTTTAAGATTGATTTTCTATTTATGTTTTTAAATTTTATATCCATCGTGATGTTTACTTGTAGACCTAAAGTTATGAATGAGTACTACATAGGATTATTTTCACTGTAGTTGTTTTGTTTTTATTTTGGTTTTCTATTTTTTGTAATTAATCTTAATCAAATAATAATCTGAAATCAGCTAGTAGTGTTGTTTCAATGTTATGCAAACGTTTATATCATTCTAAATATTTGAAACCCTTCCCATTTTCCACCATTCATAAATATAAATTAGACTTTCATACTTTTTTCTCATGAAGACCTTTTTTTATACTACCATAGATACTGTAAATTAAAAAGTGTTTTATGAATTTTTATTTACTTTACCATTGTAATTAAATTGGAGTCAAGTATTGCTTAAATTAAATGATCAGTGTAGCATAATGTTTTACCTAAAAAACTGTTCACACTCATTAATAATATGCACTAACATATGTATTACTAACATAAATAATTGCAGAAAAATACATCATGTAATTAAGCAGTAGTTCAGCAAGCCAGAAAATATCCTATTTTGACAGTGGAAATGTACTAAATTTACCCCATATCCCTCCAAATTCCAAATACCCCTCTAAAAATTTTTGACTAATAAATTTTAATTAATTTTAAACTAATAATTTTTGGAACAAGGTACACCTACTCATTTTAAAATCAAATTACAAAAATATCAGATTGCTGTTGACTAAAAGAAACAAGATAAACAACATTATAAACAATTTCCATTTGCAAACTTTAATTGTGCATTATTTGAAAGTAAGGCAAATCAGTAGACTCAGATTTTTTTAAATGACAATAGTTTTTTTGGTCATTCTCATGATAGAAAAGTCACAAACTATTTGTTTGTTGATATTTTGGATTTCTGCAATAAGTTTTCTTGTATACCTACCAGTGTAGGGGAAATGGTAAATTAATTCTGAGTATGAGAAAAACGTTTTCCTTAGTTTTATATATTTCTTTGGGACATGGATAACTTTAACCAGTATTTAATCATTGCTATAAAGCTCTAAAGCTCATTTTAGTATGCATATTTCATTTGTATCAACAGACTAACTTTGTCATTAGGTAAACATTGAAATAATAGGGGAGATGAGGGAGGAATGGGACAGTGGGAGGAGTGGGACAGCTGAAATTATGGAAAAATAAATCAGTTTATTTTATTTCCAATTTAGTCATTAGATGGCCTTCTTATAGCTTCTTGTTATTTCCTTCATTTAGTTTATCCAGCAGCAAGTTTCTGTTTATAGTTGTAAAAATTTGATTTTCCCACCTCCAAAGTAAATTTCCAGTCTATCTTAAGTTTTATTTCATTTCTCATGTAATTTGTAGAACAAACATTATATAATGCCATTGTAATCTAAAAGATATAATGTATGATAATCTGCAATTTCATAAAGCCTAACACCAGCATAGTTTATGTGACAAGTTATATTTTAAAAGCAATGTGAGGAGGGAGGAATGGGACACTCTGAAAAATGTAAACAAAATCTGCAAAAATGTAAACAAAATTTGAAAATATTAATTTCTGATAGCTTTCTATCGCTTCAATTGAAATGTTTTTCTTTTCTTGAATAAACAATTCCAAGTATTACATTGTATTTCAATTATTGATTCTTAACACCATGGGAAAGAGTCCAAGTGTACTAAATATTTTTTAAAAATTATTCTATAATAGATATAAGATTGAAAGCTGTTTAAAAATGTGGGCAAAGGTTAAAAGAATAGTAGGTAAAATACTAGGCCCTTTCTCATTATTACATTTTACTAATTTTCTTTACTTTTCAAAAGTGTCCCACTCCTCCCATACTCATGTCCCACTCCTCCCACCCATGAGGGAGGAATGGGACAAAATTCTTGTTAATTTGAATGATCAAAAGTGATAAAATTAAACAACATTTAAGAACTGTACATTTTTAAAAAATTAAGTTAAAACATGTAAGTTTATTATCCAACCATTTGCATCTATGAATAAGCAGGGGATAATGAATAAAAAAATATTCAGTGAAAATTGTCCCATTCCTCCCTCCTCTCCCCTAGTCTCTTTTGAGTTAATATTTTATAATTACATCTAGCAGTGTAATGGGACAAAAATGTTTACTTTTATGCTACATCTAAACTCAAGACTTGCTCAAATATTCCTAACATTATAACTAATCATTCAATTTTTAATAATTCTAGATTGAAGAGTTGACTGAGATCAAGAGGGCCTTTCACTAGAGGCAAGTGACTTGTTGAGATAAATAAGGCCTGAATAATGAGGTTTTTTTGGTCAAGTTCATTTGAGTGAGACGCAGTTGTTGTTCTGTGTTGATCTGTTACTAGTCTCTTCCTCTCCTTCAGTTAACAGTTCTTGAGGTATATTTAATTGTCAGCTGTTCTCATTTTATAAAGTTCTATGAATGCTTTACTTGATATGTATGTAGATTAAAGTTTTCTTTATAAAATGCTTCGTGTTCATTTATGTTCCACCTTACATTTATGAGTATATACATAAAATTTTTTACTTCAAAGTCTTCTTATGTTAAGCTATTGTTCATATTTTTAAATATTTATTACTCTTTCATATTGTAGATTATTGAAAATAAGGTATTTAGTTAGCTTTTTTTATTAATCAATGCATGTAATCTTGGATTTTAAATTTAACTTGATATAATTTTGCTTTTAAACTCTCGTGATTCATCTAACTCCTTCTTTGTATTTTTGGAAGGTTCATAAGAATAATTTTGCCCATAAAATCTTCTCTTTCTACTGTGAGGTTAATCTTTGAAAAAATTTTTATTGATTTAAACATATGGGATCATATTTATCTTTTATCAATTTGTTTATAATATTTATGAAAGTCATGAGTTAACAATTTACAATTTTGATTGATATTTTGTCCATATATGACCTACCCAGAATAATTTTTAAGCCCTCGCTACTTTTAAAGTTGTGCAGTTCTGATCTAGAAGGTCAATTTTCTTCTTAAACTGAAAAATTATATGGATGTTTGTTTACAAATAAAGCATAAGAAATTGTCTATTGCTGTTATTCTTGTATCTGAAAAAATACCTAATAAAAATATTTTAAGTATCTAGCTAGTGCTCTAAAAATTTATGGATTGCAGTTTTGAAGTCATAATTAAATTAATTTTGAGACCAGGTTAAATTAAAAAGTCATTGCAAGATACTCATGTTTTTTTTGTATATTAGTTCTAGGTACTGTTGAATTTCTTTTGTATTTAAAAAATAGTGTTGAGAAATTCTACTAATATCAATGTTAATCAGGCTATGGTTCATACCAAATCAACATGAACATTATATTTTATAGTTTATTTTAAAGTTCCTTGTTTTTTGACAGAAGTAAGGTAAGTTGTAAGTTAGTATCAACAACTTGTTGCTTCTAAAGAATTAAGTTTTGTTTTATTTTTCTTGGTTTATTTAGGAATTAAAATTGTAAAACACATAAGGAAACTTTGGAAAGGATGCAAGTGGGAAAAGGTAAAAATCCACTGGTGTTAATTGTGAAATGTATTGAGTTCAGCAATATTATGCCAAATACCTATTTGATTTTATTTAAAACTCAATCAAGTATCAGGTTGAAGTTTTTTATTTTATTGAAACTTTTAAATTTTAGAGATGTGTCTATATTTCTTCCATGGTAAAGAAAATTATTTAAGAGTAGAAAGCATTGAATTATAAGTAGAAAATATTGAAATTTCAAAATGGAATTTAAAAGCATTGTATGGAATAAGTAGGAAAATGGCTATTTAGAAGCAGTCAAATATTAAAAAAAATTAGATATTAAACAAATGTGGGATTTGAGAGAAACTATCTTCCCTTGTTTTGCTTTATTCTTTTTCTTTTGACCCTCGCGTTTTTTCTCTCGGCTTGTTTTTGTTTTATTGAGTTCTTTTTCTCGTAAATATGTTCTGTTTCAATATACGAAAAAATTATTCAATACAAACAAACAAAATTATTACATGTGTAAAGCTATGAGTTTTTTAACGGTTTTTTCGCGACACCTGTTTTGATGGATTTCGCCTGCAAGCGAGCAGCTACGTGATTGAACTATTAAGAATTTTATTTTTATAATTTCTCTTTACACAAAGTAAGTTTATTTATTCTTAAATCCCAGTACATTCTCGAATTGTAAAAAGGTTCTCTTCAGTTCAAAGTTTATGTGGTTTGACCAACTACATTCGGGAAACTATTTCCAATCCATTTTCAACTACGAATTAATCAATGAAATAAAAAAACTGATAATTATACATCTATGAACTTTTTTTAAAATATTTCCTTCAACCATCCCCCAATCTTAATAAAGCAGCTATAAAAAATAACTATTTTTTTTTTGTAAAATCTTAAAAATGTCCACTATTATACTTGTGAGTTCATGTGTTTTAAAAGAACTAGAGTAATACAGTCGAATCCGCTTAATGTGATCACGGTTAATGTTATCAATAGGATAATGTTATCGAAATCGACAGGTCCCGATCATTCCTATCTAATTTAATGTAAAATACATCGTTTAATGTGATCAACTATGAATCATCGCTCCGCTTAATATTATCAAAATTTGTGCATATCCCCTTTAAAACGACCGCTTTTGAGTGTTTTGAGTTCGAGTTTCATTTTGAAGGTCAATTTTTACAAGTAAACATCTGCCCCATGAGAGCATTTGGCGGTTCTTTTTTCTGAAACTCAGTATGATTAAGAAAAAGAAAACATCCCGCATGTATTGAATGAAAATGTTTATGGGGGGGGGTCCGAATCCATGCTTGTGATTGGTTAAAGAAACCTCCAAGATCGACGCTTTGCAGATGTCTGATAAGAGATTTGAATTTTCCCTTGTTTACTGGAATTCAGATTCTGTAATAAATAAAAGTGGTTTTGGAGTGAAAGGATATAATTGGATATAATGGTGTGGAAATAATACAAATAAATACTTTCTATACAAATAAAAATACAAAGTAAGCGATTATTTTACTTTTATTAATTGAACTACTCTTATATTTTCCCCTTTAAATTTTACCTAGGTTGAAAACAGTGTTTTGAATACATTTCTTACGACTACATGATTTTGATTTTAAAGTAAACAATCTAGTTACACTGTTTGCTGCTTTTTATATGAGATCGCTTATTGTTATCGATCGGATAATGTTATCAGTTTGGTCTCGGACAATTGCGATCACATTAAGCGGACTCGACTGTATACTCAGTTTTGGTCAGCGAAAATTAATTGGATGAAAGTTCTACTCATTAATCTTAACCTTTTACAAAAATCAAAGCAATTTAATGCAGCTCCAGAAACACGTGTAAATAAACAAAACAACAACAATCTGCTTCGCTTTCTTTAAATAAAAACGGCCGGATCCCAAAAAAAAGTACCATGATTGGTTAAAAATATTTAAAATCAACAAGATAAGTTGGCCAATAAGTGAACGATCTGAAGCCACGCCTCGCACGATTGAGACCACAGAATGAGCTTTTGGTAGCATGCGATCGCATGGAAATCGCATCGTATGATCGCATGAACAGTGAATAACCCCGTTAGTCTGATTTTATCGAAATTAATTCACGAAATTCCTAAATAAACAAACAACCAACGGAAGTGACGTCACCAGGTAACTCAATCTTCCGGTTTGTCTGATATTTACATTGAACAACATTACACTACGGCGCGTTTGGTTTTTTATAGTTTTTCTTTTCTTACTTTAAAGCGTAATTTAAAGGAGAAACTCAAAATATGAGTTCTCCATACTTCCGATCATTATCTGAAAATTGTAAAAAGAGATATCGTGATAAGTTATCTGTGAATGGGACGATTGATTTACCCGATCCATTGGACGAAAATCTCAGCTAATACAATCAACGCCATTGCAACAGATCGTAGATACATCAGGATTAATTGGACAGACGATTTTAAGAATGCTATTTCTGAATCTCAAATAAAAATAAACAAGCTGACTGGAATGTAGTAGGATCATTAAAGGTAAATGCACTAAAATTTTGAATAAATCCATAATTAAATTAAATTAATTAGTTCTTAGATTTAAGCCCGTTGTTTTCCATATTTTTATGTACTTTATATTTTTAAGACAATAAAAATTCAGTTTCTAAATAAATAAACTGCTTTGATACAATGGATATTCAAGTTTGACAAAGCAGAACAGCGATATTAATTTTATCACAACAAGAATGTTCTGAAAAGTTTTCATGATTGAATATTTGCTCAATATTTTGCTTTCTTTGTATCAGCAGCTGTTTTAATTACATTTAAACAAGTTAGCAATTAAAATCAATAAGAGGAGAGATTGAAGCACATCGTTGTCTCAAGGTTCATATTTTTGATCGGTTATTATTGAGTTAAAATTATTTTTCTAATTCAAAACACTTGATAACCTATAAACATGTTCGTAATTGTGTCCAGTATAAACTGTTTTAAAAGTTTCTTTGGATCTTATTTTAATAAAAATCACCAAAAATAAGCATTTTCCCATGCTGTGAATAGGAATAGGAAATGTGTGGTAAATTAATCCCATTCACAGATAACTTATCAAGATATCTCTTTTTACAATTTTCAGATAATGATCGGAAGTATGGAGAACTCATATTTTGAGTTTCTCCTTTAAATTACGCTTTAAAATAAGAAAAGAAAAATTATAAAAAAAAAACGCGCCGTAGTGTCATGTTGTTCAATGTAAATATCAGACAAACCGGAAGATTGAGTTACCTGGTGACGTCACTTCCGTTGGTTGTTTGTTTATTTAGGAATTTCGTGAATAGTAAACATAGAGTTATGTTTTGTCTTTTGTTATTTTCAATTGCTTAAACGGTATTGTTTAACAAGTCTGGTTTTAAACAAAAATATGAATGATAAACACTAGTAGTAGGGGAGCTGGTGTTAAAATGAAAAATTCATCTGCTCGTACACGATTTTAATATGACAGGATAGTGTTAGTGGTGCTGATCACGGAATCGAGCGTCAGCTGGTCAGGTAGCGGTGGGTTGAGCGTGGGGAGTGGGTAAAAGTTGCAAAAAAAGTGAAAAATAAATTCATCTACTCGTGTATGAAACTTGGTGGAGATGGTAGTTTAGGCCTTCCTGATTACAAAAATGACCGTCAGCTGGCTGGGTGGCGGTGGAATGACCGTCAGCTGGTCACGTAAACTTGCAAACAAAAAATTTATCTGACAATGCATGGACTTGGTAGGGTTGTCAATCTCTGTTACATGAAATAATAACGAGTTACTAGTCTTCAACTTACACTAGCAACTCATGAATTAATATCTGGTGCACTAGTCACTCATTATTATTTCTGTAACAGAGATTGACTTCCTACCAGGTTTCTTGCTTTGTCAGATAAATTTTTTGTTTGCAAGTTCACGTGACCAGCTGACAGTCATTCCACCGCCACCCAGCCAGCTGACGGTCATTTTTGTAATCAGGAAGGTCTAAACTACCATCTCCATCAAGTTTCATACACAAGCAGATGAATTTATTTTTCTTTTTTTGTACCTTTGACCCCTCCCCACGCTCAACCCACCGCTACCTGACCAGCTGACGCTCGATCCCATGATCAGCACAACTAACACTAGCCTGTAAAATTAAAATCGTCTACGAGCAGATGAATTCTTGAAATTTAACGCCAGCTCCCGTACTATAGGCATATTGTACTAACGAGAGCTACTTTAAAATAATGGTTTTTGTTTGGTCCAAATATTGATAAAAAATTAGAATTAGTTATTTTTATAATCATAGATTAGAAATAATTAATATGAATATTTTAAAAAACATTTAGTTTAAATTTTTTATAATTTCGCGTTAATATCTTATTTAAACTTTTAAGGGAGATTTATTAATGGAGGGGATTTGGTGACGTTTTTCCTATAAATTGTTTAATTGTTTTATAAAGTGTATTAAGTTCAGCGAGTTGGAATTTGTGGGAATTGTGAAGCAATTCCAAAAGGTCCTGCGTCCGCAGTTTACGGGGGTTGGTATGCGATAGCGAGCAGGGGGTGGTAGCTCCCTATTCATTTAAAAGATTGGAATTCTTTTTCTTAGAGCTACATTTTTTTCATCTCAGAATTTTCGTTCCCATGTGGGGAAAATAAAATATTTGTGATTTAAAAAATATCCCATTAAATAACTATTTTTCCAATAATATATAGTATATATGGAAAATAAATTGAGTATTCATTGAAATTTTAATTAATTTTAATAGTGAAATTTTAATATATTGATGGCGAAATTTTTTTTCTTACTTAGAAAATGGGAAAAGAACTGAAATATAATTTCAAAGAAGAATATGCAAAACATATGTTGTATATTAGAACAAAATGAAAGGTTACGCCCAAAATAAATATGTCTTTTGTTTATTGCTACTTCATGTTGATTTTTTTTGAAATCTTTGAATGATTAATTATTTTTCACTTAAAATTATACATCAATAATTTGTACTAAAAGAGAAGCTTTAAATTTTCTTAAAGATACAAAAATCACTTTTACTTCTTCTTTCATTTTCACTTTCAGTTTAATTTCACAATGTCGGAATAAATTGTCATCAATCTTTTAGGAACATTTTAGATAGGAAAAATGTTTGTGAAAAATCAAGAAACTGTGATATATTTCATGGTAATTTTCCAAGCTAAATTTAAACCATTAATTTATTTTCTTTCTTTTTACTGTTCTCTTAAATTTAACACAACACACATTTGTTTTAACATATTTTTTTATTCTAATATTATGTTTATAATGTAACAATTCGTTAATAATTAAAAATTTATTTATAACATTAATTTATTAATTATATATTTATATATAATTAATTTGATTAATATTAATGTATATAATTAATATGTAGTATATAATAAATGAACAAAAGCATTTAAAGTTTATGAAAATCGTTATGCTTCACCGGTGTTTCAAGTTAATCGTTACGCTTACATTACTTTACGTTTTAAAGAATCTTTTCAGCTCAAACTTTACAAGAGGAATTTAAAACTTTAGTATGTAGTAACTTAATTAAAGAAATCTATAGTGTCAATAAAATAAATTTGGTATCCAAAACTAAATCCTATTTTCTTCTATTATGCATAATTTTCCAAAACTCAGTTACTAAATCTCAATGCTGAAATTATCCACATCAGAAAGCTAACTTGTAATTTCAAACTATTCTTACAGCCTTATTTTAAGTTTTCATAAAGAATTTTTCGGGTATGAATCAATTTAAATTTTATAAGGATTTTTCTGTATAAAAAAGATTTACTTGCATGAAATATCGGGAAAAGCTATTATCGTTCTCTTTATAAAATAAAATTGAGAAGAAGGTATTTTTAATTAATTGGTATGTATTAAACTCTGTATCTGAGGATAAAAGAAAATTTACTGATGAATTTTGAATCTAATAAATCTTTATAATGAACTATCTTTGTAAAAAATATTTTTATGCGTTCTCAAAATTTACCTCATGTATTTGTGATCAACTTAAAATGGCTTAATATTACTTCAGTGAAGTGTGTTTTCAGGAAAACAATTTGATCGTTTACCTTTCTATTTTTTATAGTACAGTCAAATTAGGGTTTGAGGTAGACATTTAGAAATACAAGCAGAAACCCCCTGGGATGTTATTAGGGGGGTCTGAGGATGCCTCACCTGAAAATCCCAAAAAATCCGGTGACGGGTTTTCCGCCATTTTGAAAAAGAAGTCGGCCATATTGGATTTTTCCATAGTTCATAAAAACAGCTATAACGGGCGAACTAATTGGTTTAAAATGTTCGTTCTTGTTTTAAAATGCGTAGTTCAGTGCGTTCTTTACGTTTCCTGCATCAATTATTGGTTCTAAACCATACCTTTTTTTTAAAATTAAGCTAAAATAGCAATTTTTTCGTATTTTTTTTGGTTGTAGTTCTTTCGTTTAATACTGTGTCATAACTATTATAGATATCAAGACCAAAACAGCTGGAACTTGTTAAGAATGGACTTAGACTATACCATACAAAAATTCTAAGAATTCCCGCCATTAGCTTTTCGCCATTTTGAAAAAACTGTGGCTATACTGAATTTTCCATGTTTCTTAAAAACTGCTATAACAAGCGAACTTATTGGAATAAAATGCTCAATTTTTTTATAAAATACATGTCAGTGTACGTTTTTGAAATATCATGCAGTAAGTTAATATCCTTAAAGATTTAATTTTAAAAACTGGGGAAAATAGTCATTTTTCTGTCTTTTTCTGATGTAGTTTTTTTATAGTCCAGGCAAATTAGAAATTCAATATAACAGGCTGAAAATTGGTGGAAATGTAGAGAATAGTGTCCGTCTTCATATCCTGAAATTCCCAAAAAATCCCTCCAGGGGAAAATCCGCCATTTTGGAAAAACCAACGTCATCTTGGATTGAGTTTTCAAGCATAGCGACTGAACCAAGGGGGCGATTAAGTTCGTTTTTGTCCCAAATTGTTTAATATTGTGTATTTTAAGAGAAAACATCAAAAAATTCAAAATGAAAAACTTAATTTAATAATAATTAATTTTTATTTAATTACTGATTTTCTGTGTTAAAATGTAGGTAAGCATTCAAGATAACAAGCTGGAAATTAGTGAAAATATAGAAGACAGTGTCCTAATTCATATCGCGAAATTCCCAAAAAATCCCTCGATGGGAAACCGCCATTTTGAAACAACCGCCGCCATATTGGGTTTTATTTTTAAGCATAGCGACTGAACCAAGGGTTCGATTGAGTTTGTTTTTGTCCCAAATAGTTATATATTGCGTATTTTAAGGATAAAACCTAAAATAGTTCGAAATAAAAAATTTAATTTAAATAAAATTAAATTTACTTAATTAATGATTTGTCGTGTGTAAATGTAGGTAAGAATTCAAAATAACAAGATGAAAATTGGTGGAAACGTAGAAGATAGTGTCCTGATCGATATTCCGAAAATCCCAAAAAATCCCTCCAGGGAAAAATCCCCCACTTTGAAAAAACCACCGTCATTTGGACTCTCAATTTAAGCATAGTGATAATAGCGTTTGTGTATAGTTTGTTTTCTTAAATTTGACCGTTTTGTCCATTCTTTTTTATTTAGTTTCAACTAAACGGTGATATTTTTGACCATGCACGGAACTGCATGTTTTTCTTGAATAAAAAAACTACATTTTAAGCCTAAATTTACTTAAATCGCACGTATAGTTTTTGAAATATTCGACTTTAAAATTGCAGTTTTTTCAAGCTTCAATAATGCCTTCTTGGGGATATTTCATTGTTGTGGAAAGAGAAAACTCCATTATCACTATGCTTAAATTGAGAGTCCAAATGACGGTGGTTTTTTCAAAGTGGGGGATTTTCCCCTAGAGGGATTTTTTGGGATTTTCGGTCACTATCAGGTCACTATCAGATTCAGGTCACTATCTTCTGCGTTTCCACCAATTTTCAGCTTGTTATTTTGAATTCTTACCTACATTTACACACCACAAATCATTAATTAAGTAAATTTAATTTTATTTAAATTAAATATTTTATATCGAACTATTTCAGGTTTTATCTTTAAAGTACGCAATATTGAACTATTTGGGACAAAAACAAACTCAATCGAACCCTTGGTTCAGTCGCTATGCTTAAAAATAAAACCCAATATGGCGGCGGTTGTTTCAAAATGGCGGTTTCCCTTTGAGGGATTTTTTGGGAATTTCGCGATATGAATTAGGACACTGTCTTCTATATATTCACCAATTTTCAGCTTGTTATCTTGAATGCTTACCTACATTTTAACACAGAAAATCAGTAATTAAATAAAAATTAATTATTATTAAATTAAGTTTTTCATTTTGAATTTTTTGATGTTTTCTCTTAAAATACACAATATTAAACAATTTGGGACAAAAACGAACTTAATCGGCCCCTTGGTTCAGTCGCTATGCTTGAAAACTCAATCCAAGATGGCGTTGGTTTTTCCAAAATGGCAGATTTTCCCCTGGAGGGATTTTTCGGGAATTTCAGGATATCAAGACGGACACTATTCTCTACATTTCCACCAATTTTCAGCATGTTATATTGAATTTCTAATTTGCCTGGACTATAAAAAAAACTACATCAGAAAAGACAGAAAAATGACTATTTTTCCCAGTTTTTAAAATTAAATCTTTAAGGATATTAACTTACTGCATGATATTTCAAAAATGTACACTTAGACATGTATTTTATAAAAAAATTGAGCATTTTATTCCAATAAGTTCGCTTGTTATAGCAGTTTTTAAGAAACATTAAATATTCAGTATAACCACAGTTTTTTTCAAAATGGCGAAAAGCTAATGGCGGAAATTCTTAGAATTTTTGTATGGTATAGTCTAAGACCATCCTTAACAAGTTCCAGTTGTTTTGGTCTTGATATCTATAATAGTTATGACACAGTATTAAACGAAAGAACTACAACCAAAAAAAATACGAAAAAATTGCTATTATAGCTTAATTTCAAAAAAAGGTATGGTTTAGAACCAATAATTGATGCATGAAACTTAAAGAACGCACTGAACTACGCATTTTAAAACAAAAACGAACATTTTAAACCAATTAGTTCGCCCGTTATAGCTGTTTTTATGAACTATGGAAAAATCCAATATGGCCGACTTCTTTTTCAAAATGGCGGAAAACCCGTCACCGGATTTTTTGGGATTTTCAGGTGAGGCATCCTCAGACCCCCCTAAATACATCCCAGGGGGTTTCTGCTTGTATTTCTAAATGTCTACCTCCGGCCCTTTTTTCGCCTAATTTGACTGTACTATTAATATCGTTCCCAAAATGTGAATAATTTTCAATAAACGGATATGATTAAAATATATGCAATGCAATTTTAACTACGTGTGAATGTGTGATTGGCTTAGCTTTGCAATAAGAAATTCATTTTCTTTGAGATTATTTAAAATGACTTAATTTGATATCAAATTCGTAGGGGTTAGGCCTACAATATTAATAGTTTCAGCATTTCCATATATATTGAACCACTTTGGATATAAGTTTAGCGTGGGTCAAAAGAATTGAAGAAAATATATCACACATGCATTGGAAATACACGCTTCAGAAACAAACGTGTGTCAAGAATTGATTTGTTTCGAAATCGATTGTCTTAGTGAAAAAGTTTTCTACGAACTGTTTTTCCTTTCAAATTTCTTCTAGAAAAGTTTAACTACCTTGAATTAAAATCCTATTTTAAAATTTTAATTATAATAAAAGTTTAGATTTTACTTCTTAAAAGGTATCCATAAGTTATTTAACTTCGTATCTTAATTATATACTTAAATAAGAAAGTTGTCTAAATTTAAGTCACATAAACTATGTCATGTTTTTGTTGATCCCGTGAAATATTTTTAGGTTACTTTTAAGAAGATTGAAGATGGTGTAAATACTATACCCTTATACCTACGAGACAAGTGGATATGTATACAATTATTTGATTAATATAAAATACAATTTAACTGTAAATATTTTAACAAAACATGGTAAAATGCCTCCAAACCACTAGAATCATTAACTGGAAGTTAAAATTTATTTTTTCACCCAAATTTTAAAATAAACTTACCTAAAAAAGGTTCTCTATAGGTCATTAATGGATTATGAATAACATAATGTTGCTTTTTATTTCTTCTAAGTAGTGCCCCTTTGTTGTTTGGATAATTATTCAAAATCCTTAATAACGAGTCAATTTTTGAGCCAGTGGGACTTCTCCCCTTTCTACTTATGATGAAAATGTGAACTTTATTCTTCAAATTAATTAGTAGCTTTTTTATTGATTTATGATTAAGCTAATTAAGAAATTATGTATTTTAAAATATGAGATTGAATTTAAAATTTTATTAAAACAGTTTAAATGTTAGTAAAGTTAGTTAGTTATAAGAGATTTAGTTTGGTGATTATTTATTAAAAATAAGGTAATATCGGGAAAATTTAATAGCTCATTAGTTGATAAAAATGTCCCGTAATTAAGGTAAATGTGGGTATAGTGGACACTTTAAGGAAAATTTTTGCTTAAATTCTTAATAAATACCAATCAATTTGCTTCGAAACGGTTATCATCCTATTTTTAGGTTAATTGGATCTTCTTCTTTCGATTTTACTATTAAAAATTTTAATTAGATTGGGCAAAGTATTTTTAATTAATTTTTTAAAAGTACTCCAAATTGCATCTATAGTGGCCACATAGATGAAGCTGTTGCTTCTATGGTGGACACCTCTTGCATCAATAGTGGACACCTGTCTTTTTCTGCCTATATGAGGGGTTTATGCATGAAATTGAGGGGTTTTTCTTGGTATAGTCGTTTATTTCTAATTAAATCTTCCTTCCCAACGAAATGTATTTTAGATTCAATCAAATTAGCTTTATTTAAAAAAAAATTGATAGTTTTCGGCCCAAAGTCTACGCTATAGCTGATTTGAGAGGAATTTAGCATGTAATTCAATGTTTTAGAAACATTGGTTCCCGAAGCAGAATGAAACCAAATTTATTTAACACTCATTTTAAAGCACAGTCAACAGTTTATGAAGAAAAACTGATTCAAATTAAGTATTATTTATGTTTCTATTAGACGCCATTGCGGTGGCCACTATTGGAAAATCTAAGATTATGTGTTGGTAAAGTGGACACCCCCATAAATCCTCGTAAAGTCAGCATTTTCAAATAAATTTTATTCAGTATTATTTTATACACTCTTATTTATCTTGATATAAATTTAAAAGTCAATCAAGCGGTAATAAATACGAAAAAATCAGTTCCGACTTACTCGTTTCCTTACGCGATTCAATAAGCAAAATCAAATTTCAGTCACTCGGCCGATGTTGTTATTTTCAAATATTTAAATATCCTTCCCATGCTGATCTGTGGTATCGGTGGTAATTTATCAGCTTACCTGATTGCACAATCTACTATGCCTATGAATTTTGACGCTGTTCGATGCCTCTAACTCGTTTTATTTAAAATTAATCAGCTATGTGGCCACTATTGGTACAGTGTCCACTATACCCACATTTACCTTATATGCCTTTACAATAAATTTAAATAATAATTATAATTTAGATTATAAATAATATATGAAACATTATTTAGTTTTACTCATTTATTGACATTAAGTAGCAAAAAATTATGTGATAGTTTCACAATGGGTAAAAAAACTTTCTTTTCTTCCAGCTCTCTTCAACTTTAGTTTATAAACTGAAGACAGCCCACGCATTTATATATAAAACAACGTGATGTAACGGAGAATTTCTTAAATCATCTATCCTGATAAAATGATAAAATTCACAACTGTACAACAATATTAATTTATTATTAATAAGCAAGTAAATTTATTTTCACATTTAAAAGTTTTATTTTAAAATACTAGGGGGCTCTGCCCCCTGCTCGCTATCGCTCACCAACCCCCGGAACTGCTTCGCAGTTCTTTTCAGATCGCTTAGCTGATTTCATCAACAGTCCAGCACAATCCCTGGCTCGTCGGCTTAGTTAATGCTCCTTTAAAACTGAAACTATCCATCTCTCTAGCTTATTAATTCAGACCACTATCTTGAAAATATCAAAATAAACTACTGAAATATCTCTTTTTAAACTTACTAGGGATCTACCGCCCCCTGCTCGCTATCGCTCGCCAACCCCCGTTAACTGCTGACGCAGAAACTTTTGGATCGCTTTGCCATCCTCACAAAACACAGCTCACAGCCCTTACTCACTTTATAAAACATTCTTAAAACAGGGGAACTACTTCTCTGGGGTATTCTTTCAAAAATGGAGGATATTCATTCAGCGGCGAAATTTTAACAGTTCCTTTATGGCAATATGAACTGGCGGATCGCCATTTAATTCCAAGAAAATTAGCAACAGAGCAGAGTAAACTTTCTTTTACCATTTCCCCAAGGTAATGTTTTTCTCACACATCTCCGGAATAAATTAACTTTCTTAAAATTTGTAATGATTTTCATCGATTGTCTGTGAAAAATGTAGTAATTATCGTAAACATCACGAAAATTTAGAATTTTGTCTTCATGAGACAAATAAACGTCGAAATTGTGTCAGTTTCATAGCAATGACACGAATGTTCTGACTTCAAATATTTTCGATTTTTATCTTTATTTCTAAAACATTCACCCGCTATATCTAGTTTTGCGTTTTGGCATTGTAAAAAAAGTTAAATTTTACTACCTTAAATAACATAACTGCAAAAGGATATAAAAATAATTATTATTGTAATAAATAAATGCAAAAGTTCAAAATTTCTGAAAGCGAGTTTATATTTTATTGTAAATATAGTAATGCTTAGGTTGCCACAACTACAAAGATAAATATAAAAATATGAATTACTTATTTAAAAATAAAAGATAAATTAATTATACATTAGTTTTAAATATAATTAAAATCGTTTGAACAGCAAAAATATAAATATTGTTAAAAAGAATCCAATATATATTTTTTAAAATAGTGTGATAAATATAGTCAGGGTGCCAAATGGCAAAAAAGGGGTCAACCGTGTATTAGAATGTGTATGAAATTTTATTGCTGATTTTGATAGGTTATGATGTCTAGATTGAAGAACCGATTGATGCCACCTCGTAAATGTTGAGCATTTTGAGGAATTCAAGATGGCGTCCATGGTAGCCACAAAATAGTATTTTCGATTTACCTTTAATAAAATATAGCATGTGGGGTATCATTCTTTTTGTTTTTTAATAGGGAAACATTTATTTTAAACAAAAAAAGTTTAAAATTATTTGAAATACCTTTATTTTGAAAATAATTAGGATGGAACTGTAATTTGGTTACAAAAGATCTTCGTTTATTTGATATTGGAGGAGCTGATTTTTCCAAAAATATTATGATCCAGTTAACAAATTACGTATGATAAATAATTTCCTGATTGAATTTTAACCATTCTTTGTTCAGTTTTCATAAATTTTTAAAGAAACCATGTATAATCCAAAATTTAATACTATGCTTTGTCTTTGATACGTAAGTAACATTTAATAGCAATTATTTCAATCAAACATTTTAATTATTATCTAAACAATTCCAGCTACCTAAATAAAAGTTTCAATTCAATTTTAAATCATTTAAGAGTAATCTGTAGTATCTTAAAAAAACATCTAACTTCTTTCCGTCTCACTTTCATTCAAAATCTCCAAAAGTTTTGTGTTAGGCTTGCAAAATTTCCCCTCTTCTTTGTAACAAGGACATATACTCGTAAAGCTGCAGGAAATGTTACTGGAATGATAGTCATATCTAATAGTTGAACAGGGGTCCTCAGTTCTGAAGAGAGCACTTAGACACTTCTAGTATTCAGTCTACATTTCAGGTATTGGAATCGGTATAATCTCCTTCTCTTAATTTTTCTGCCATCCAAATAGTGTTGGATCCATCAGAGTTGTTTAAGATGACGAGAAACTGGCAGCCTTATTATATGGCTTGAAAGTGAGCCCGTTTAACACTCAGTGCGAAACACTCATGTATTGTTGGTGGAAGAGTCTGAAGAGAAGGTGCGCGAGACTGGGCGTGTCCTATTTTCTTTCTCCAAAGAAGAATTATTCTTCCGTCATATTTACCACGTATTCTACTCTATACGAAGAAGATAAGAATGAAGGGATCTCTTTAATTACCTTGGAAGACGTCCATAAATAACATGGTGTTTTTTCCCAAATTTGGGACCGCTCCCTCCCTTTTGGTGAGATTTTGGTGGACCCTACTCCACTTGCGCCCACCCCTTTTAAAAAAATTAGTTTCTTTGATATTAATATTTGTTGTTTGTTTATTTATTTGATACTTTTTTGACTCGTAATTTCTCCTTGGTAATGTCGCTCTCTATGCGGCCCAATTCATATAATCCTTTCCCAGAAAATTATTTTTTCTAAAACAAATTAAAATATTTTAATTTGTTTTATTTTACATATGTACCATCTGGAAGAAATTTTAGGAGTAATTAAGTAATAACAGAAAATAATACATGGATTTTATTTCATTCAGAATATTCTGAATGAAATAAAAGCAATGTATTATTTTCTTTTATTACTTAGTTACTCCTTTTAGTGTTTTACTGTAATTTGTAATTATTCTAAACCCAATTTATTTTAAAATTATGCAAAATATGAATTTATAAACAAAATATAGACATTAAAACACAGTGTTAAAAAATCCTGCTTTTTCAATGAAATTTGTTTGTTTTACTAAAAAAACCTATTCCAAACTTAATTAAAGTAAAAAATAACGTTAAATATCGTTTCTTTGACCCAAAAAATACCATATATGATGTATTGCATGCTATATTTTTATTTTCAAGAGTATTGATTTCAATGGAGGACATTTTGGACGCCATCTTGATTTATAAAAAATGCTCAATATTTGCAGAGTGGCATCAATCGGTTCTGATATCTACACCATCAAATCTATCAGAAACCGTCATAAAATTCCATACACATTCCAATGCACACTTTTCGAGTTGGCACCCTGACTAATAGAAAGATGATTATTTAATGTATTTTAATGTTAAAAAACCAGTGAAATATATTAATTTTCAATTGTTTTAAAGTTTATAGTTTCTTGCTTTGTAACTGTGACCTTATCCGAAATCTAAAAAAATGGAAATATTTTAAAATTGATAATTTTTTTGAAAAATCGAAGGGCCTACTCGGAAATCCGGAAAGAATCCGGACATTTTGATACCATATATGTGTCATTTGGTTCAGTAAGTAAAAAGCCTTTCTCTGGAAACCGTTC
This sequence comes from Tetragnatha versicolor, assembly GCA_024610705.1. Lineage (NCBI taxonomy): Eukaryota > Metazoa > Arthropoda > Arachnida > Araneae > Tetragnathidae > Tetragnatha > Tetragnatha versicolor. The sequence goes on along the minus strand of JANDEH010000002.1, from coordinate 29,763,675 downwards.
ACCAAAAACTTTTTTTTAGAATAGAGAGATTAGTAATGTTTTCAAAAAATATCCAGCAAGTCTACTAATTATCATCAACTATCTTAGAGAAAAAAGCACGCCATTAAAAAACTTAAAAATTTATAAAATGCACTCGTGTATTCGTCGGAAATAAAATAAATCAGACCAATACAAAATACAAATCAGCTGTTTTTCTAGTGAACGACCGAAAGAGAAGAAAAAATTGATACTTTGAATCCTAAAACTAATTCGAATTATTTAAAAATAGAAACGCCAAACTTTTAAAAGAAAATATTTGTATGTGTGTTTTAAATATCATAGTTCTACTCAAATTTGAAATACCTTTCAGCTATCTCAATACCATTGCTATTGAAAATAGTAAAATACAAAACCTACATTACACTCAATGTTTACAAACAATTGATTTTGGTGTGTGAAATTCTATATTTAAATAGTATTGTAAGTTTCTGGGAAAACTATCATCAGTCTTTTAAAGATATTTTGTTTAGAAAGTATTTTGAAGCGCATTTTTAAAGCATGAAAGGAATTATTTTTATCATAAAATATGGCGTCGATTGGTCGTTGTGATTGGAGGGATAATAAATGGTACGACAGTTTCTTGCTGTTAACTGCAACCTTATCCGTAATCCAGAAAAATGGAAATATTTTAGAATTGAGAATTTTTTTAGAAATTCTAAAGGCTTATTGCACATCCTCAAAAGAATCCGAACAGTTTGATACCAAAAACATGTTATATAATGTAATATAACATGTTATATACAGTAATTAAAAAGCCTTTATCTGGAAACCGTTCACCAAAAACTTTTTTTTAGAATAGAGAGATACAAATTGTTTCGGAGATATGTGAATCCCCTTCGTTAGTGTGTGACACTGGGTTATTATAATTAAAGCCCTGGATAGCAAATCTGGACTGGATTGCAAAAGTAACGTAGCTTTATCTAGGGCTTTAAATGGGTTATGTTAAGATCAAAATCTTATAAACTTAAGATTGAGATAATTAACATGTGTACCATATGTTAATTATTCTAGTAGAAGTGAAAATTTTAAATTTTCAAAAAATAATCTTATCAACAGTTTTAAACGCTATGCATAAATTGTTTTAATCATTTTTTTAAAACGACTTATTTGATCATCAATTAGAACTAGGTTATCTAAAACTACCAGTACGTAATTTGGAAACCAGGCCTCAAATAACATAAAATTAATAGGATATATATGCCTCCCTTGGGTAATAAAATATTTAATAGCTCCTAACCATCCTACATTCCCCTACAGACAAAACATTCTCCAGCCGGTTTACGGCTAAAATGGTTAGTCCTTTTCCCTTTCTTAACAGCCATAAGCATTACGCACATACATGTTTACATAAGTGTCTCATCCAATCTAGCAATAATTCACCGGGAAGACATCTCAACCCTAAGGATGAGTCTCGCATACTACAGCAGATCCATTTCTTGGTAAAATATGGGAAGGATTTTAAGATGACTAAATAGGGCTCACTTGCGACAACAAGAATTACGAATCACATTTTCTGCATCAAGACCTCCGCCCACTGAGATTTCAAGAGAAGCTTCGGAGTAAGCACTTGCTATTATGTTGGGTAAAGATTCCAGTCGCAAATGTTCTTTAAGTGGCTTGTTTCAAAAGGTATTTGAGTTGTATAACGTTCACGATGGAATGAAGTTTTAAGGACACTCACCACTCTGTAAGCTCTCCATTTCTTTCAAAAGAAAGTATGTTTTTCTTCTATCTTGGGAAAATTTCCTCTGTTGATGATAAAGTAATTCTATACTACATCGAATCTGATATTACGTTGAATAAGTGGTAGGAAAGAAATTACTCTTATGTTAAACTTTCTTTGAAAACAAAAAAGGTTGTGACAGCGCAAATCCCAAATGTCTTAACTTGAATATTTGAATGCTATGAAGGGAATGATGTTCTCGCCTTTTTGTAAGTGCATCCACTGGCGGGTGCATGGAGGCTAGGGGGGTTAAGACCCTCTCTCAAAAAAAAGGAACGAGAACTAACAGTAAGAAAGAGGAGAGGTAGGATCTCAGGAGCGTATATAAGGGGGGAGGCAACTGAGCGTACCGAAACAAGTTAAAATCCTGTTTTTTAGGGTCAAATTTCCAGAATTTTTTTGTGAGAGGACCCCCAGAAATCATTCACCGAGTGTCCTATGTAAAAATCATCCTTGAGAAAATGAGAAAAGTAAGCACTGTTTTTACCTACCTTTAGCACCTGTAAATTGGCCGTCGGGGCAAGCTAGCAGGTATGCATACACTTAAAGTTTATACTAACACTACTTTATCCCATATAATTTATTTGTGATAAAATAAGTAATGTCTGGGGGCCCTGGGATCTTCTATAACCTCGAACTCGAACCTTCGATGTTCATCAAATGTGGTCCTTTTTGATGAATCACTCATTCGGGTAGGAAATCGGAGGAATGAAAACTTAAAAGACAATTTACACGTTTTACTTTGAATGATTCCTTCGAGATAAACAAATCAAATTTTTGAACAAAACTCGATTTTTAATTTTAACAGTTCAAAATTGAATACGATCGAACACTTTTTCTCCCGATGTTTTTTTTTCAAAAGCTGATAAGTTTTCTTGCTATGCTCTTTAGAAATGGCGAATTTTTCTACCCCCAAAAAATCCATAACATTCTTTATTGACAGGAGTGCCTACCACCTGATCCCTGAGTGACTTAAGCAAAATGTCTGGGATAATTCATCCCATCTGCTCCCTTCCTAACAGAGATCACATATACCTTCCTTAAGCGTCTTTCTGGATATTTTCGATAAGAAATTATCGGATTTTACTTACTCAGAATAAAAATTTCTGTAAAAATACACGAAGATATATTACACTGGGGAACAATTTTTAACATAATTTCTGTTGACTTCAATTTTTTGGCTGTTTTAGAGTTCAATGGGTACACTGATTAGAAAACTGTTGTTAGTTTTCTTCTATCACGTCAACTTTTTTGGCAAACAGCCCCGCCCCTTTTTTACGTTTTTCAATGACTTAATGACTGAATTCGATTTTCAGGGTCAAAAATCATTACTTTAGTATTTAAATTACACCCGAGAGGACAAGAATGGTTAAATTTTCTAAAATATGAAAATTTGTGGCCAATGGATAGGTTGAAGGGGTTATTACCCCCCTAAAAACGCAAAAAAAATCATTAAAAATTATAGAGTTTATTTTACGCTATTTTTTACACTCATTTTTTACGCAATTCCTTTTAAAAAGGTTCTAACCCATCCCCAAAGACCCAAATTTAATGAAAATAAGCAGCAATGATTTTACCAAAAAGCGGTTGAGGCATTAGCGCCCCCGAAGCACCTGCGGAAGGGTTCGGAAGACTCTCTTTCGCTTCGGGGACGTTAACACCTCAACCGCTTTTAGTAAAAATTATTGCTGCCTATTTTCATTAAATTTGGGTCCTTGGAGAAAGGTTAAGACCTTTTAAAGAGGAATTGTATAAAAAATAAGAGTAAGAAAAGCTTAAAATAACCTCTATCCTTTATAACGTTCCTTTTTTGCATTTCATGGTTTTTTTTCTTTATTTTTTTACGCAATTCCTTTTTAAAAGGTCTTAACCCTTTCCCAAGGACCCAAATTTAATGAAAATAGGCAGCAATGATTTTTACTAAAAGCGGTCGAGGTGTTCGCGTCCTCTAAGCGAAAGAAAGTCTTCCGAACCCTTCCGCGGGTGCTTCGGGGGTGCTAATGCCTCAACCGCTTTTTGAAAAAATCATTGTGGCCAATTTTCATTAAATTTGGGTCCTTGGTGATGGGTTAGGACCTTTTGAAAAGAAATTGCGTAAAAAATAGCGTTTATTTTACGCTATTTTTTACACCTATCATTTTTAACGATTTTTTTGCGTTTTTAGGGGGGTAATAACCCCTTAAACCTATCCATTGGCCACAAATTTTCATATCTTAGAAACTTTAACCATTCTTGTCCTCTCGGGTGTAATTTAAAGACTAAAGTAATGATTTTTGACCCTGAAAATCGAAATCAAAGTCATTAAGTCATTGAAAAACGTTAAAAGGGGGCGGGGCTGTTTGCCAAAAAAGTGGACGTGACAGACAAAAACTACAGTTACTTTTGGACTCAGGGGCCAAAAGTGATTCCAAAACAAGTCACAGTTCTGAGACAACGAAATGGCTGTTCCCCAGTGTTATCGAACTTTTCTCACATCTCACTTCTGAAAAAAGTTATATACTTTTTCTATTAGAAAAATAATTGTATCAAATAAACGTTTGATAGTTAATATAATATGAGTAGCTTTTCAAGTTAAATTTCCTTAAAATTAAAAGCTGTAGATAACGCTTACATTTTATGAATATAACATATTAAGTATTAACCTTAGTGTATAACAACCCAAGCGTTATTCTTGCTTAAAAACAAACATCTTTTCCAGTCCATTTATTTACTAATTTGCAAAATGTTTAGGAGGTAAATTAAAAGCTGAGGAAGACTATTTTATTATTTTATGTTAATGTAAGTAGTAAATAATCATAGAGATAATTTCAACGACTCAAATTATATCCCCCTAAGGTTTGATTCAATGAATATGTGGTTACTTGCATAAGATAGCGATTTAATGCTTAGATTACTCCCTAATCCCAGTTCACCCATCCATGTCCCTTAAATACATCGTTGATGATGAGTTTTTCAAATAAAATTTTAGGGAGCCTGTTTGCGAAATGAAGATTTTCAAGTTATTTTTCTAATTAAGTCATCATACTCTATAACTGTTTCAACGTTTAAAGTGATGGAATTTGCAATGTGAAACGATCGATTTAACTTAGCAAGTAGCAGTAGTCTGCTTTCATCTTTCCAGTGCCATGACTTCTGGGAGGTTAAGATAAGAGGATCTGGAGTTTTATAAGAGTTGTTCTGGGCGTAGTCTTCTCAATGTGTTAAGATGAGGGGGGAACAACACGGGAATGGAAAATGAGGTTTTAATATTTTACTATTCACCCTATTATTTTGGGATGTTGTAAATGGTAGAATTTACCAAACATTGATTTTATAATGCTCTTGGTATAGGCTTGTTTGGTTGTGCTTTGGAATCTGTATTGAGGAGATGAACTTTGTTAGAAATAAAGGCTATGTTTCAAAATTACGAAAACTTCATTGGTTAAGTTTTGAAATATTATTTTGTTATTTTTCCGATTTGTTTTTTTAACAGCAGATGCTTATAAACTTATACTTCTTGGAAATTAGTTAAGTCTGTCACCCTGCAATAATTTTTATGGCCATAATATTTTATTTTTATGTTTACAAAATAGTCTCAAACGAAAAATAATACTATATTATTCTTAAGTAATACTATTTTTATTTAAAAATATGAACTTTCTTGACACAGTTAGAACCACTTTTTGGGGGGAATGAATCACCTATGCTATACATCCCCAAATTTCGTTTGTGAGAAGAAGTTTTAAACTAATGCTGTTACTACACTGTAAAAAATAATCCTGTAAAAAAAAAGAAAATTTCTGGCAGCAAAAGTTGCCAGAAAAGTTTTGTAAGCAGATTAATCCTGTAAACAGAAAAAAGCTGTAACCTACAGGTAAATGCTGTAAAAAGAAACTTTCTGTCAAGTGAGCTACATATTTTTTCTGCTGCCTCACAGTAATTTTCTGCTTGTGCACATGCGCGTCGACTTATCTGGGTTTTTTTTAAATTTTAATAAATCAATAACCGGGGATAGAACCCATGACCTACCGCATGCTAAGCACGCACGCTACCGCTGCTCCAACGAGGATTCAGTAAAAGTAGAAATTATCCGAAGATGTTCTTTCTTTCTCCACGAACTGAAACTTTCTGTTTAAGTAAAGATAAGCTAAAAAACTAGAAAAAAGCTGTTTTTTTACATAAAATAAATAGAAGTGCGGTGGGAATGTTACAGGACAGAATATCCCTGTAAACATGAAGTCATTTTTATTGAAACTTTCTGTTTTTCTAGTTTTTTTACAGTGTACTAATTATATTTCCTATTTGCCTACTTATATATCCCAGCCGTGCACTTTATTGGGAAACCTTTTCCGTGTTGTGTTGTCTCTGCAATAAAATAACTTGTTTTTTTAATAGGTTACCTCTCAGATTTTCTTATAGCAAACTGAAGCGAATCCATACTTACAAAACTAGGTTAAAAGCATTCGATGGTTAGTAAGAGCGAAATATGGTAGTGTGTTTTCGAAATTATTTAATTCCTTGTTGTATGCAAAATTTTCCTGAAGCTATTGTACTTTGAATTCAGAGATCTATAAGGCTGAGCGCGCACTGGAGACTTTTGTCTCGGCGACCATAAACACTAGTCACTGGAGAGCAATGCATTTCTATGAGGAAATTCTTGGCCTAGTGATCTTGGTCTCGTCGCCATGTGCGCGCACTCTAGCTTCTTGCAATAGCCAGGGAAGCAATTTTGTCTTTGTCTCCGAGACAAAAGTCTCTAGTGCGCGCTCAGCCTTAATTCAAAAAACAAGTTTATCCTTGTTACAAATAGGAGGTACACTTAAATTTTAAATAACCATTTCCAATTCTTTAAATAAGGGTTTTTTTATCAAAAAAAACAAATGGGGCAAATTGGTACACTTGGATGTGGGGTACATTGATACACTCGAGGAGCACATTGATACACATTAAAGTTCCCATACTTTGTGTTGGGAAATAAATATTTCTCATCCGGTTTTTTTTAAATCAGTTAAGGTAAGTTAGAGCTACAGTGAAGGATATTTATGTCAACTTTTGAGTCTTGAGGCTTTAGGTTTTTTTAAAGTGCTTGAGATTAAAAACTGCTTGTATTGAAGCTATGTGTAATTATTATAAAATAAAATGCAGTTGTCAACATACATGACTAAACGATGGAATCAGGGACTCTGAAGCATTTCAGAATTTCTTAGCACTTTTACAGGTAATAAAGAATTCTATTTAAAAAAACAGTGACAAAGTTACTATAAATGGCCAAAAACAAACCAGTTAATTATTGTTGTATTTTCTAATTTCTGGATGGTTTTCGACAAAGATACCTTTGAATTTTATTCAACTAATTCAGGAGCAACAATACCTATGAAAATTGGCATCTTATTTCCTTAATAAGATATTTGTATAAAACCATTTGTCAAATTTTTTAATTATTTTTTATTTCTGAATGTTTAATAGAGAAACTATTTTTTATGCTTGAAAAAAGGTGTTAAAAATATGCTTCAGATACAACACAAAAAAAGTACATTTTTAATTTTTCTATACCTTTTTTATTAATTACTATCTTGAGCAATTTGTTCACTGTATCAAAATACCTCTTGTAATGTATACAAGTGCCCCACTGGTGGGGCACATTGATACAAAATTGATTTTATACAAAAATATTCACATTTTAATTTCTATTGAACATATTTTTTCTTCTAACTAGTTTATAAAATTGAGTCATTTTTAGATATTATTAGATTAAAAAGAATCTGAATAAGTAATTTATTTTTTATACTCAAAAAATGGATTTGAATTTTTCTATATCAAATTATTAATAAATATAGGCATTTCATTAAAAAATTCCGACAATCCTTATTTAGCTAATTAGGGTCAGAGAGCTGTTTGGAATAGTTTTTGAACCTAGATAATTGGTTTTTTAGTATTCTATGAGATAATTACTATCAGAACTTAATCTTTATTATTCTGTCTGTATATTGACTGTTTTATTTATCAGTTGTGTATATGCCCATTAGTTTTTCTACATTTTATTTAAACAAAAGCAAGAGAAAACTCTTATTTTAATTTTAAATAAATAAATTAGTTTAATTTATAATTATCCTAATTACAAGTTAATAAATGGAAGAACATCTTATAAACTATCCGAACACCCATTAATTTATAGATAATATAAAAATAATCATAAAATACTAATTCACTGTCAATTTATCAATGCTTGAATGAAACATCGTGTAATAAAAAGGATTCTTCAAAAATTCAGTTCCATAAAGGACATCCTTAGGGATAGTCGCTGGTGGCCATTGGCCGCCAGGGTTTATGAGGGACATCGAGCCATCGAGGCAAAAGCCTCGGACGCTTGAAGTAAGAAGTAAGTTCAAAAATTCAGTTTAAAGTTGTTTTCAAGATTTGTGCTAAATTTAAACCTTCTTAAAATAAATTTATTGTGAATATTAATTTCCTTTATTTTTGTTATCACTTAAAGATATGAAGGATTCCTTTGAGTAATAAAAATGAGGATATTTTTGTCGATTTTCGTTATTTATGGTGGATATTTATAGGTACACCTTAAGTGTATAGTACTCGTATTTCCAAATATTCGAAAGCTAACTAATCCATTAATAGCACCAATATTGTTTGTCATAAAAAAAGATCCAAATATTTATAATCCAGGAAAATACGAAAATACGTGATGTTAAATTGTGTTATAATCTACATAAAGGTTTTTATTGGAACTTCATAATTCATAATTTTTTTTTAAATCAAAACTCTTCATTTCTCATTTTAAATGTTACTTTTCATTTGAACTGTTTAAAATGCCAAATTAAATCAAGCGAATTGTTTCTATAAAATAAAAGCACGTTTGTACTTTAAAGAAATATTATAAAAAAAATTAAAAATATGAAATATCCGAAACATTTTCATCGCCAAAAACTTTCATGATTCACGAGACTTCAAACAAAACATATTGAAGGTAATTAGGTATATCAAATAGAAAACAATTTCTCTCAAGTTCTTGCATTTATGCATATTTTTTATAAAAATATTCCAACTTGTCAACTAATTTTCTCACTTAAAAGCTAATGCGATTCAAGTTATTCCTCTTTTGTATAAAGTGCTATGCATTCATAGCTTTCATTATGAAATATATTTTTTATTTGGATATAAATGAACCCTTCGTTTTAAGCGAATGTCAAAGGTTCTTGTGCATTAAGTTGAATGCTTGACAGCTGAATCCATTACAGCAGAAGAAGGGAAGAAAGACAGAAAGTTGTCATGAGAATTTGTCCGTTGAAATGTTGTATAAAAGAATTCGAATTTTTAAGCTGTGGTTTATGACTCATTAATATGCTTTGACTAAAAAATGCATGATAGAGTTTACTTAATTATTTAAGTATCTAATATAGAAATTTTAATTTCTTTGTATGTCCTTCTTCTGCAAAATATATTCAGGGGGTGTTTCAGGTCAGTTTTCATAACTTCTAGGAAGGGTAGGGCACAATCGTTCTATTTCGGTATTTCATTACACTAAAACCAATTTAGGAGCTAAAATTTTAGCTCTTTAAATGGTTTTATGGATTAAATGCCTGAATCGGCGGTTTTATTTCGATCATAAAAGATTACGCTTCAATTTAAATAGGGTATTTTACAACTTTCCCTGCCCGCTTATAAAAGCCCCTAAATTGTTAGGGGTGCATTTCCAACCTCCCCCAATCCTAGGTTATTCTGATTTATCTAGGTGTGCCTAACCATCTTAGAAGTTATGAAACGCTTATCTGAAACACCTTGGATATCAATTCATATAATTTGAAATAGTTTGAAGTTCTGCATCCAAATACCCCTTGTTTGACCTATATAGTATAAATAATTGGTGTACAGATTAGAGTGCATCTAATTGCTTTCAAAAGAACTTTTTTTTGTTGTATAGTGAATCTAGTATACAGGGTGATTCAGAATTCATCATCAATATTTGGTGGGGAGGTAGAGAGAACCTAGACAAGCATTATTCGAATAGAAATAGAGGGGCGCAGCCGCACCGTTAAAGAGCTAGGGCCTAATGTAGTGCGAGAGCGTTGCAAAAGGATGTTTTGCCAAGGCCCGTGTAATGAAACAAAACATAATAGAAGGGGGGATATTGCGTGAGGTAAAGGAACTACTACCGTACTACTTACACCATAAATTTGATAGAAATTGGACCACTTGCTAAACCGTGGGGGGAGTTTTAAAACGTGCCATATTAATCTTTTAGTCAAAGAATGGTGTTCGCTTACAGTAATGGTGTTTAGAAAAATGATGATCGGGGAAGGAATTTTCAATGATCATATAGTTTTTTGAACAAATAAGGGAATCACACACATTGTATGAAATTGAAAATACATTCCCCGATCATCATTTTTCTAAATACCCTTACACTAAGGGAACTCCATTCTTTGGCTAAAAGATTAATATTGCACGTTTTAAAACTCACCCCACAGTTTAGGTCCTAGCTCTTTATCGGTGAGGTTGCGCCTCGCCCCCATTTCTATTCGAAATATGCTTGTCTATGTCCCCTCCACTTCCCCACCAAATATGGATGCTGAATTCTGAATTACCCTTTATATTTTGAAATCCTTCAAATCTCTTCCTAAGAATATTTATTCTTTCCTTTAAAAATGACTTCAAACGATATTGCTTTTTCAATTTTCTCACAAACAAACTGAAATATTGGTAAAAATAAAACTAAAGCATCCCGAAAAGACAATTTTAATTTTGGAGTTAAAATTGAAATCAACTCTCAAAACGTATGAATATTTAAAAGGAGTATTCAATTTCCCCTTTTGATGTTTATGTTTTTTAAGACACCATATCGGTAATTAAATTATTTAGATATTTTTGGCATATTTCTAATTGAAATTAAACATACAGTCATACATCACGAAAATAAATTGAACTTTTCCTAAACAATGCTATTATAATCATAGAAACTATTATTATATAACTATTATTATTATAATTATGTCTTTTTTTCAGAATTAAAAATATATTTTTTTAGTTTGCTATTGTGATAAACTGGCTAATATGTTTTTAGAACTTATTTAGACGGAATAACTAATCTCTCTATTCTAAAAAAAGTTTTTGGTGAACGGTTTCCAGAGAAAGGCTTTTTAATTACTGATCCGTATAACACATATTTGGTATCAAACTGTCCGGATTCTCCTGAGGATGTGCAATAAGCCTTTAGAATTTCTAAAAAAAATCTCAGTTTTAAAATATTTCCATTTTTTTAGATTACGGATAAGGTTGCAGTTATAAAGCAAGAATCTATGAATTTTAAAACAATTGAAAACATATTTCACTGGTTTTTTAATATTCAAATACATTAAACAATTATCTTATTTATTTGATTTTCGGGGATAGATGGCCGTGTTTGAATGGAATTTCCAAACGTTTCGCTCTCAGCTTCGGAGAGCATCCTCAGTGGCAAAAAATCAACTGATAAAAATTGAAAATAAAAACAAATACCAAACAATTACAGCGTGAATGCTAACGTGGAATGAAAATGAGATCAGATACTAATACTATTGTTGCGCTGGCTTTATCCCGCATTTCTTAAGTGCCGGGTGCCAGACGCTCGGAATGGAAACACCCTCCTCTTTTCTATTGAAATTATTCTTGTGTTTGAAAATTTCTATTGCTTCTCTTATTAATCGGATGGATTGATGGTTGGTTGTTGCCAGGATTTCGGTGTTATTAAACAGTACTCTATGGTCCCCATTTGTTAAAGCATGCTCTGCCACGGCCGACTTCTCAGGATGATATAGGCGACAATGCCTCTTGTGCTCTGCAATTCTGGTTTTTATAGAACGTCGGGTGGTTCCGATGTAGACTGCCCCACATGAACAAGGAATTCTGTATACCCCCGTAGCAGATAAAGGGTCACGACAATCTTTAACAGGTCTGAGAAGGGAAAAAATTTGATTAGTTGGTTGAAATATTGGCTTGATATTATGGCGTGATAATATTTTCCCGATGCGGTCTGTCACAGACTTAATAAAAGGAAGAAAAACAACTCCATGGTTTTGAATTTCCGTCGTGGACTTGCTATGATTCCGGGGTTTAAAGGCTCTGCGAATTTCTTGACTTGAATAACCGTTTGATTGAAGTGCAGTATTTAGATGATCTAGCTCCCCTTGCAGCAACTCAGGTTCACAAATAAGTTTGGCTCTATTTATAAGGGTCTTTACTAAACCACTCTTCTGGCTAGGATGATGGTTGGACATTTTGTTTAGGTAGCGATCTGTATGAGTGGGTTTTCTATATACCGAATGACCGAGAGATCCGTTTTCTTTTCTATTAACCAGAACATCCAGAAAGGGCAACTGGCCTTGATTTTCTATTTCATGAGTGAATTGTATGCTTGGATGATAACTGTTCAGGTGATTCAAAAACTCAGGTATTGTATCAGCCCCATGGCTCCAAATTACAAAGGTATCATCGACATAGCGGTACCATCCAGTAGGTTTGAGGGAAGCAGAATCCAAGACCGTTTTCTCAAAATGGCATGGAATAGCATACTCTGCCATTGCATACTTTGGCATACTTTGCACAAATGCAAAATGGCAATATGGAGCATTTTGAGAAAACGGTCTTGGATTCTGCTTCCCTCAAACCTACTGGATGGTACCGCTATGTCGATGATACCTTTGTAATTTGGAGCCATGGGGCAATACCTGAGTTTTTGAATCACCTGAACGGTCATTCGGTGATCGGTCATTCGGTCATTCCTCTCGGTCATTCGGTATATAGAAAACCCACTCATACAGATCGCTACCTAAACAAAATGTCCAACCATCATCCTAGCCAGAAGAGTGGTTTAGTAAAGACCCTTATAAATAGAGCCAAACTTATTTGTGAACCTGAGTTGCTGCAAGGGGAGCTAGATCATCTAAATACTGCACTTCAATCAAACGGTTATTCAAGTCAAGAAATTCGCAGAGCCTTTAAACCCCGGAATCATAGCAAGTCCACGACGGAAATTCAAAACCATGGAGTTGTTTTTCTTCCTTTTATTAAGTCTGTGACAGACCGCATCGGGAAAATATTATCACGCCATAATATCAAGCCAATATTTCAACCAACTAATCAAATTTTTTCCCTTCTCAGACCTGTTAAAGATCGTCGTGACCCTTTATCTGCTACGGGGGTATACAGAATTCCTTGTTCATGTGGGGCAGTCTACATCGGAACCACCCGACGTTCTATAAAAACCAGAATTGCAGAGCACAAGAGGCATTGTCGCCTATATCATCCTGAGAAGTCGGCCGTGGCAGAGCATGCTTTAACAAATGGGGACCATAGCCTCTTCACACCCCAGTTCCACCGTGGTGGACCTTCGCTTACCCCCTCAAAAACAAACTTTTTATTGAAAATTATGAGCTAAAAGCTGAAATATGTATTATTTGATGTTTTTACTTCCTATTTCAATCGAGAGATGGCGCTTTAAAACAAAATTTTGCTCACAGCACATATTTAAAAAGAGGATTTTGGAAAAAATGGCGTCCTATCTAAAACTTGGGAATATTAATTAATTTAAACCTAAATTAATTTATTTATGAGACTTAATTTGACTAGTTTTATTAATTAGTATCCTTTCAAGTAGAACGAAACAGTTTGTAAAAAAATCCAACAAATTTTGAGTTTTGGAGAGCAAGATATAGAGAGGTCCACCAGGGTGGAACTCAGTTCTTAACGATGGTAATTGTGTAGGAGTAAAAATTAATAAAAAACGGGTAAATAAACTATTTTGAGAATTTAAAAAACTTATTTTATAATTTAAATGATAATTATTATATTTGTCATTTAAAATTTTGAATTTCATATAGAAAAAACAAATTTTAAAATTTTTTAAAATTTTCAAAATTTTTAAAAATAAATTCTGTAAAACTCAAAATGAATACTATTTTCTACAGTATAAATGTACATTTGCTTTGATTATTGCATAAAAATGTTAAAAACATGCACAAAAAGTTTTCTATGCCCCTAAAAATGAATTTTTAAATTTTAAAAAAATTAAATTTTCTAAAAAATTATTTATTTTAAAAAGGAAATTAAGTTACAAGCTTCAAATAACCTACTATGACAAAAAAATTATAAATAATTCATTTATTTAAATTATAATTATAGAAAGTAACAATTTAAACCATAGGAATTGTGTCATGTTTTACTACGTTTAGAACTAAGGTCCACCAGGGTGGACCTTAAATTGTAAGCCCCCTAAAAAACATTTTCTTGAATTGAAGATTTTTATGAACTTTGTGAAGCATTTTAATACTATTTTAAGAAAAAAATTTGAGTTGAAAGAATTTTTTTATACCTCGGGTCTGAAGAGGATAGAGTACTGTTTAATAACACCGAAATCCTGGCAACAACCAACCATCAATCCATCCGATTAATAAGAGAAGCAATAGAAATTTTCAAACACAAGAATAATTTCAATAGAAAAGAGGAGGGGGTGTTTCCATTCCGAGCGTCTGGCACCCGGCACTTAAGAAATGCGGGATAAAGCCAGCGCAACAATAGTATTAGTATCTGATCTCATTTTCATTCCACGTTAGCATTCACGCTGTAATTGTTTGGTATTTGTTTTTATTTTCAATTTTTATCAGTTGATTTTATGCCACTGAGGATGCTCTCCGAAGCTGAGAGCGAAACGTTTGGAAATTCCATTCAAACACGGCCATCTATCCCGGAAATTCAAATAAATGTATCTTCAGGTCGTGGAAGTTTTCATCAATTTAAATTATCTTATTGTTTATGACACAAATTTAATAAATGCTATTGAGATTCTTTTTTAACAACAATATTTTATGTTTTGGAAATTCAAAGGATTTTGATTAGATTCAAACTAATGTATTATTAACTTATCTTTTTATTTTTAAATAATGTATTGAAATGTTTATGTTTATCTTTGTTGTTGTGGCAACCCAATCATTTCTATGTTTACAATACAATAAAACCACGCTTTCGGAAATTTTTAAATATTACACAATACCTTATTTAAAAATCCTTTTGAAAGTATGATTCTAAGGTAAAATAGTCCAGTAACTTTGTCGTCTGAAAGCAAAGGGTCGTATGCGTCAAATCCGGTAGATCTGATTTTTTGCAGACTTGTTTATGATGATGGCCTTATGAATAATCCAAGTTTTAGACCTCGAGCACCGAACGCAACTTTGTCAAAAATCGAAAAAACCGCTGAAAAATCGAGTTTTTTCAAATTTTGGTAATTATAACCCTAAAGAACTAGTTTATGAAAAAACTTTCTTATTACAAAGTTAAAGCAAACAAAATTTCCTACAAAATGTATTAATCAACTTTGATTTTCTGAAGATTGGTTTTGAAGCTAGAGCGCGCTGAAAAACATCGATTTTTTTGCCTTTCCGCAAAAGAAAGGAAAACGCACACTTCCACCCTCTACAAAATGAAAACTATCCATGTTATCAACAAAAATTTTATACCACGTGAAAGAGCATTTAATTTTCTATAAATAACGTGCTTTACATTATCATTTTTTTAGAAGGGGGGAGGGAAGCAAAGATCGATCATAAAACTCTCTTGCCTCGCAGACCAAACGGACTTGCGCGGTTGTGAATCTGCAATCTGCGCTTTTATTTCCGGTATATTACCAATAAAATGGTTTGTTTTGGATTCATTGATGACTAAGCATGCTTAAAAAAAATAAATTTTTAATTTTATTTATGAAATATTGGGTGTTTTAGGCGGAATTTCAATCAATATTTTAAATTCATATATTAAATTATGAGATTGTTTTAAGGAACGAATTTATATGTTTCTTGCATCGCTAAATCCGAATTTTAAGTTTATTTTCATTTTCAAAGTCGTCTTCACATCAAAAATTGCAAAAAATCTCAAATTTTTGCTCTTTTGTTAGGTTTTTCATCGATTTTCTAAATAAATATTCATTTTATGAAAAATACCATGCAACCAAATTAAAGTACGTAAAATTTTCTATCAGATAATAAAAATAAACCAGTGCATCTGATAGGAAATTTTACGTACTTTAATTTGGTTGCATGTTATTTTTCATAAAATGATTATTTATTTAGAAAATCGATGAAAAACCTAACAAAAGAGCAAACATTTGAGATTTTTTGCAATTTTTGATGTGAAGCTGACTTTGAAAATAAAAATAAACTTAAAATTCGGATTTAGTGATGCAAGAAACATATAAAATCGCTCCTTAAAACACTCTCATAATTTAATATATGAATTTAAAATATTGATCGAAATTCCGCCTAAAACACCCAATATTTCATAAATAAAATAAAAAATTTATTTTTTTAAGCATGCTTAGTCATCAATGAATCCAAAACAAACCATTTTATTGTTAATATACCAGAAATAAAGCGCAGATTGCAGATTCACAACCGCGTAAGTCCGTTTGGTCTGCCAGGCAAGAGAGTTTTATTATAGATCTTTGCTTCCCTCCCTCCTCCCTTCTAAAAAAATGACAATGTAAAGCACGTTATTGATAGAAAATTAAATGTTCTTTCACGTGGTATAAATTTTTTGTTGATAACATGGATAGTTTTCATTTTGTAGAGGGTGAAAGTGTGCGTTTTCCTTTCTTTTGCGGAAAGGCAAAAAAATCGATGTTTTTCGGCGCGCTCTAGCTTCAAAACCACTCTTCAGAAAATCAAAGTTTATTAGTGCATTTTGTAGGAAATTTTGTTTGCTTTAACTTTGTAATAAGAAAGTTTTTTCAAAAACTAGTTCTTTAGGGTTATAATTACAAAATTTGAAAAAAACTCGATTTTTCAGCGGTTTTTTCGATTTTTGACAAAGTTGCGTTCGACGCTTGAGGTCTAAAACTTGGATTGTTCATTAGGCCAACATCATAAACAAGTCTGCAAAAAATCAGAACTACCGGATTTGACGCATGCTGTGATGTATAAAGTTACTGGACTATAATAAAATATTTTAAATTTCATAATGCCTAAGCGCAAAAGATCCAATATCCCGGGTAGATGTTATAGAAGTAAAGATACAAAACGAAAATGTTTACAGCCTAGAAATTCATGTGTTTGCTATGAAACTGCCACAACTTCGACGTTCGTTGTGAAGTTCAGTGATTTGGGTTTGCGAAGCAATTTGAAAGGTTCTGGCGTCAGCAGTTAACGGGGGTTGGCGAGCGATAACGAGCAGGGGGCGGTAGCTCCCTAGTAGTTATAAAAGGTACTTTATAGGACCTATTTTCTAATTTTAGGGCAAAAAGTAGTGGCATTTCGCTCAAAAACGCTTAATTCCAATAATGATGGTTGAAACGAATTAATTTCGAATTTTTCAGAACCAAGTCCTCAAAAAAGATGTATTTTGATGTAAAGATTAAGATAATAAAGATTCATATAAAGGGGAATTTTTTAAACTTTAACTTTTTTTTAAACTTTAGGGCTTGAAAGCTCGGGATCAGCTCCTATTGTTATTTTACTGATCTTTATCAGTTTTACATCAAAGGTCATTTTTTGGGAACTTCTGAAAAATTCAAAATTTACCAACCACCATTATTGGTATTAAGCGTTTTTGAGAAAAATAACCCTACTTTTTGCCTTAAAATTAGAAAATAATACAACTTATGAGGCATAGTTTATAAGTATAAATAATTTAATCTGTCTAAAAAAAGTTCTTAAAATCATATATTAGCCAGTTTTATCACACTAGCAAACTCAAAAATATATTTTTTTTAATTCTGAAAAAAGACCGTTTCTTCAAACTTTAGGGCCCCATGAGTACCTCTAAGATCTAACTTAGAGGGGTGAAACTTCATACACTATCTGTTGGGACCCAAAGAAATAGGAAAAGCTTTGGAGTGTTTTTTCTTCTCTTCTGTAAACTGAAATTAACTATTGCTAATAAATTGTTGTTGCTGTGTAAAGTTTTTATTTTTAAGACACCTTTATATCACCATATTCTATGAAAATAGAGCATATGTCCTAAAAACGTAATTTTAGAATATCTTCAAAACTAGAGCTTATGTGTAAAAATGGATGCCATATTCTGAATCAGGAGGTCAAATATATACAATAACAGCTTTAATATTCCCAGCATCAAACAAAATAAGTTTTTTTTTTGTAGACCAGTGTAATTAACCCTAATTCCTATTTATTTCCATGCTGACAAACACTGAGGCAACTTAATTGATTTCTTATGTACAGGTTACTTTCATTACATGAGACAAAGCGTGTTAAAAGAACCTCGGTCTGTTTCTATCCCTAGACGATGTAAGAGGACTAATTGAATCTCTCTAGCTTGGAAATCTTTTTGCTCACAAAAAAAGCTCTGGTTTTGTTTGCTGATTAGTTCATAAGCATAAACATTTCACCTCTTTGTTTTTTCTTGCTCTATTGTTCTGGTAAAACGCAGATTTTTTTTAATGAAGTTGAAAGGCGTGAGTTTAAATTAAGGTGGAGAAGAATGTTGGATGCTACTTTCAGTAAGTTAAAATAATTAATAAAAAGGTTACGTTACGTTGGTCATTCCCTTGCGTGAGTTGGAAATCAAACGTTTAAAATGAAATGTAAACTGTTTTTAGGATGTTGCTATATTTCATCAGCTGGATTCTTGAATTAAATTCGTCAGTAGGTGTACAATATACTGTAGTCACTTATTAATAATTAAATTCTAAAATTATTTTTTTTTCATAAAATGCAAAAAATAAACTGGTATCAAAATATAACTTTTTATGATTTAATTCTCTACATACTAAAAATTTAATTTATAGTTAAATTTGAATTTTGAACAGTATATAAAAATATTCATTTATTTATTAACCGTCACATCTTTTTTATTTTGTAGCATGGCTTTAGAAAGTTAATTAAATAAATAGTTTAAGTAAAAATTATAATAATTTTCCATTTTATGAGTCTAATGTTCAATTCTGGTAATAATGAACAAAGTTTAACACGGAACTGGCCCATATGTGGGTATCCATGCTACACACCTTTCATAATATTCTTTACAATAAAACTATGTGAAACAAAGTATATCTAAATATGTTTCTTAATACATTAATTTATAAATATGCTTTTGAATACGAAAGAAACATAAAGTTCCTCAAACAAAAAAAATAAGAGGGACTTCTAGACACAACTTCTGGAGAAGCTCTTCTTACTTAGACTTCCCTTAAAATGATTAGCTTTGAGGGTTGGACATAATTTTATTTTTACGTACTACTTGCCGGTAAGTACAAAGATCTCAAGACAAAATTCGATTACCTTAACTGCGTGTAATGATCGAAGGAGTTTCATGTTACACTTACGCCATGGAATCTTGAGGTCAGTGACTGCTAATGAAGGAAAATTGCTCATAAAATGCGTCTTGTGAGACAAAGTGTTAATACCGACGTATTTTATGTGAGTTAGGTTAGTGAATTAACGAAATGAAATAATTTTTTACGCCTGGTGTAGAAACTGTCGTAATCTAGAACTATAATAGGAGCAAAATAATACTATTATCAGTCGTCCTTCAAATACTATTGATCTATTTGTAGGATCGGGAAAGGGTTATATGAAAGTTCTAGCAAATAACTTACAATTAGGGAAGTAAATACACTAAGTTGATTTTAATGCAATGTAACATCAATTCTTCAGAAGATAAACATCTTCGCTACTAATGGAACGGTATTGAAAACTTTTATACATTTTTGACAGGATTTCTGGAGTTGTATTTTATTATGGTTCTTACAGCATGTCATGGTTAAAAGCTATCTACGTCAACCCCAAAATAAGTCTTCTCCATCTTTTTTTATAAGGACTATAGGAAAAAAGGATTGATAATTTTCTCTAATAATACAGTCAAGTAACTTGGAACTTCAAACATACATTCTTTTAAAACATTCAGGTGCATCATAACTCCCTCTCTTTAATGGAAAATTATCTACGTAATTAGCACCGCAGCAACCATCATTAAAAAATTAGTCCTATAAGGTGTGAATAAATCAAGAACCTGTAACTATACTTCTTTTAATGTAATGAAGTCCTTTAGAACAATGGTTCCCAACTCAAATATGACTGCGGACCACTTCAATTAACATAAAATATTTTATTTATGAGACGTATGATTTTTTACTTATGTTTTTGTATGTGTAGTGTTTTTACTATTTCCTGGAATATGTGATTAGGAAAACTATTTTTTTTTTAATTTTCCATACATTTTTTGGATGAGCTATTTAAAAGTCTTCTCACGGACCACCTCTAAAGGCCTCACGGACCACCAGTGGTCCGTGGACCACCTGTTGGGAACCACTGCTTTAGAAAAATGTGTGGGTTAATACTAACTACGTATATTTGGGTTTAAATAAGCGCAATCATTACATTCTTAGAATGAGTGTCGAAATATTTTGTAGAACCTCAAATCCGATGAAAGGAGGAATTCTGAGAAAACTTAAAAGTAGTGGGAATCCTCATATTTCACCAACGTTTTTTAGTTTTTGTCAAAAGGTTACTCTTCTTCGAATATGAAATTATCCTTAATGGTAATTAAAGTAATAGTTTAAAATAGACTGTTTTAATCACATGAAAGAAGTGTAGTTTCATCGCTTGCCGATATTTCTAAACTTGGGTTTTCACCTTAAATGGTTAAACATTTCAATACACGAGCCACCTCACACTTCTGTATTCACCGTGCGGTAAACTTTATACAATAAACATGAGGTAATAAAAATTAAATGTAGGGGAGACTGTTGTTTTTAAGTACACACTGTAAAAAACTGTAGAAAAACAGAAATTTTCAAAAACAACGACTTTATGTTTACAGAGATATTCTGTCATGTAACATTCCCACCGCACTTCTACTTATTTTATGTAAAATAACAGCTTTTATCTAGTTTTTTAGCTTATCTGTACTTAAACAGAAACTTACTGCATCGAAAAGGAATACAGCTATTGGCAACATTATACTGAATCTTCGTTGGTTCAGTGGTAGCGTGCGTGCTTAGCATGCGGTAGGTCGTGGGTTCTATCCCCGGATATTAATTAATAAATATTAGAAAAAACTCTACTAAAATAAGTGCACGCGCACAAGCAGAAAATTATTGAGAGGCAACAGAAATATCTGTAGCTCACTTGACAGAAAGTTTCTTTTTACAGCATTTACCTGTAGGTAACATCTTTTTTCTGTTTACAGGATTTTTCGGCCTACAGAAATTTTCTGTTTTTTGCAGGATTATTTTTTACAGTGCAGTTGTATCTTCGACCACCACCACGTTTCAAAATTTATAAATAAACGGAAATTTGAATTTGTGGTCGATATTGAACGCAAACCGATGCTGATTAGTTGCTAACGTGAAATATGCTAAAGTAATATTTAGGGTAAATATAATAAATTTGCTATTTTTAGATGATCGAAGTTACATTTAATGCATCACTACATTAATATTTTTCTTCGCCTTTAATGATAATATGATATGATTAAATGGGATATACCATAAAAGTTGCTCTACTCTGAGTGGTTCAAACGTTTTCACAGTGGAAACCATGGTAATAGTGTAAACTCACAACTCTCAAGCGTCACCTCCAACCGTGGACCGGTTTCGTCCTTGTTAGGACTCATCAGCACGGTATAGGATGGTAACGCTAGAGAGCGGAGGGCGAGTACTATTCCAGCAGATGAGTGGAGGACTAATCAATGGTCACCACTTTTTCAGTTATAGTCGGCTAGACTAGTACTTGCCCTCCGCTTTCTTGCGTTAACATCCTATGCCGTTCTGATGAGTCCTAAAAAGGACGAAACCGGTCCACGGTTGGAGGTGACGCTTGAGAGTTGTGAGTTTACAATTATTATCCGCTTAACCAGCGATAAATGGTGAAATTCTCCTTACATGGTACTAGTGATAAAGTTCTCACATTTGAACTGGTGCTGGGGTGGGTTAAATTGAAGATGTCACTATTTTCTCACTGTTTCAGAGTTGTCACTAGTGAGAAGTTTTCGGTGAGAACTAGACCGCAGTAGCTCGTGCTAGGGCCCAAGGCGTACGAATAAAGTGTAATGCGTCAAAGGTTCTGAGTTGAATCGCCGACATCTTAGATAAGATTAAATAATTAAGAATCCAAGTCATTGGATAGTAACTTAGAATAGATAATAACTTAGAATATAACAGCAGCTAAAAAATGAACAATTTCCCCTCATCCCAACCTACCGAGTTTCACATACCCAAAAATTGTTCGGAGGTTAATAATGGTTTAGAGGCATTTTGTTTTCAGTTTTAAAATTCTTACATCTTTTTTTTAGTTTTGAAATTGAAATCTTTAATATTGGAATTCAGTTAAAATCAATGTGAATGCGTTTCATAAACTTTTAGTTTACTAAACAATCTTATATCAATAGATTTTCTTATGTTTTATTAAGATTATTTTACTATACAGGGTAATTCAAAATTCATGGGTAAAAGTTATAGGGGATGTAGACTACCCTAACAATTCAAAATCACTCGGGTTTGGCGGAGCAATCCTGAGTAGCTAGCTAGAGGGCGGGCAAAAAATCCCAGAATCATTAGAAAATTTATTTTATGGGCAAACGATTAGGGTTATAAATAAAATTGAAATGCAATATTATTATGTTTAAAGTTATTTAATAAAAACTGTGAAGTTTAGCGGCTATCTGTAAAATAAGACAGCAGAAATTTCGACGGTAACAAAGTTATTTAATTTTATTCACAAATTTCCCTGGAGTTTTGCGTTTGCTTTAACATACCCCACAACATAATATTATTCCTCTTACCAAGTAAACAAACCTTCTCAAAGCCTGATATTAGTTATCTTTTCATTTAAATACAAACCCTTCAAGACTTCTCATTGTTTGTTCCCTCAGAGTCAAGAAAAAGTAAAGGCAAACCAGAAAGTTCATAAGCACTTCCTTTGAAACACTTTCTCCAGCATTTGATAGCTTGACAACTTGCCCCTGGCACTCAGTGATCCATATCAAACGTTTAAGAGAACAAAACCATGTGCGGAGAAGATTCAGTCCAACGGAAAGTCCCTTTGACAGCCTGTCACTATTGATAACTTTTGAAACAAGGGTTTTCTTTCAAGTACTTAACTTGGAAAACATCAAAGACCATCTTTATAAAAAGCCAGTAATACCTATCAGCAGCGTTAGAAATTGGGAAGAAAATCCACTGGTCCTGCGGACCAGTGCTTTACTAATCTTACTGGTCCGCAACAAAAATTACTGGTCCGACAAATGAAAAAGGACCAGTTTAAATATTATTATAAAGTAACTATTGCACAGAATGTGGGTACCAAATAGTAATGTTAAAAAATTAATACATATTCAATAATAAGTTACCAGCTGTAAGTATGAAATTTATATAAAATAAGTAATAAAATAAATTTATGAGAAATAAGCAATAGCTCCAAGTAAACAAATAATTTTAAAAATATCTTATTAATTAAATACTCTTCTTGATTAAATGAAATTTCTCTAATTGACATACAAATTGGATACAATTGTACTAATTGGCAAAAAATTTGAACTTTTCTTGAATAAATGATATTGCACACATATCCTACTACTATTATAATTGTGAATGTTTGTCTGGATGTTTGTTACTCTTTCACGCAAAAACTACTGAATGGATTTTAATGAAATTTTACCATAATGTAGCTTATACATCAGAATAGGACATGGGCTATAATTTATAAAGAGAAAATCAGTCCTTCATTCTTTTTTTCCCGTTTTTCCTGCTTTTTTTTCACTTATTTTTCCGTGTTTGAAAACCTGTTTTACCAGTCATACAACGAGTTAAAAATAAAACGTTTCAAATGAGACACAGATCACTAGACTTTTCCATTTACTAGATCTTTTATTTTAGTTTTAAACACTGGTTTTAACACTGTTGTTATATAGCTCAGTGGGTTTTAAATTTCTTAATTTGTTCACTAGACATACTAATTTACTAGACTTTTTACTATGGTTTCAAATTTTTTATTTTATAAAGGCACCAAGATATTAAACATTATCAGGAACATCGGGATGGAAAAATTACCGGGTTATGAAAATTACCGAGAACACTCGGACAGGAAATTTACCAT
Source organism: Tetragnatha versicolor (assembly GCA_024610705.1). Taxonomy (NCBI): domain Eukaryota; kingdom Metazoa; phylum Arthropoda; class Arachnida; order Araneae; family Tetragnathidae; genus Tetragnatha; species Tetragnatha versicolor. The sequence goes on along the minus strand of JANDEH010000002.1, from coordinate 29,739,843 downwards.
AAAGACACCCAGAATACCGGAATATAAAAATTACCGTAAACACTGAGGTAGGAAAATTACCGGGAACGCCGGGATTAGAAAAATTACCGTGACCACCGGGATAAGATTACCGGGAACACTGGGATAGGAAAGAGGCGCCTGGGATAGGAAAGAGGCGCCTGGGATACCGGGAACACTGGGATAGGAAAGAGGTTCCTGGGATACAGGGATGATTTGTAATATTGCTAATTTACAAAATTATTAATGTATTTTAAGAAATATTTTAAAAAATAAATTTATACACCCCACCCGTGCAAGGCCGGGTATAACAGCTAGTAATACATAACTCCTAATAAGTTTTACATTGTTAGTTAACAAACTGGTTGTAATCTGGTTTATTTAATGAAATTAATTTTTTTCCTTTCTCCCAATTCCAAGCAAAGAGAAATTGCAGGCTAAAACTGTAGGGTGGGATATTTTTTCACCACTGGTCCGGCGGACCAGTGATTTTCTGATTCCACTGGTCCGAACCGTTGTTTAGTTGTCCCGGACCAGCAATCCAGTACAATTTCGAACGCTGCCTATCAGTATGGTTCATGGAAAGAATTGGTAGGTAAGATGAAGAATAAGATCTTCAAAATTTCATTCAGGTTCTCGGAAAGTGAACTTTTCTATCAAAAGCACATGTTCAAGTTTGGGTTGAAGTCTTGAAACTTTGGATGAAAAAAATCATTTTTTCTACAATCAGTGAGGTTAATTTTTTTTGAGACAGCAGTACTTTTTTTATCAAATTAATAAGAAAAAAACCTTAACTGTTTTTTAATTCTGATTTTTATAAAAATAAGTTTCACAAATGCTCTTTTGACGTCGACACCTCAAATAGAATAAAGCTTTAAAAATGGTTTGAATTAACAACTTTTCATGTTAGGAAAGGTGTTAAAATGTGGCACTACCAACATTCATACTGTATTCTTTGTATACAGTGCAAGCGATTGGAGTAGTATACTTTGGAGAATACTAGGTATATCACGAACGATTACAGCCTTGACTGAAAGTTTTGAAATTAGATTTTAGTCAAATTCGATTATAGTCGTATCCTCACATTGCTGCTTAGAGAAGTCTTCTTAATTGTACGAATATATGCTACTCATAAAATTTTAATCCATAAGAAATTCAGACTCCTCATATGTTTATTTTCAAGGTAAAAACTTCCGAAACTAAATCCAGGTTTATTTCAGATTATATACCCTGCCATAGTACACTTTTTATTAGAACACATTGATAACTACTCCTGCATAATTACCATTGTAATAAATTTAAAAATCATGTAACAGTTTAAAACTTTAAAAAATACTTAATTTGTATTTAAAAGCACTTGTTTGTAATGTTGATTTGTTAAAAAGTTTAATTACCTTCAAATTTAAGAAAAGGCTTATCAAAACAGTTTTGAGTGGTACTGTAGTTTTTTTCGACTAGTTACTACTTAATTACAGAAGCATTCATAAGCATAAAAAAGGAAACAAATTAATGCATTCAAATTAGTTCTTATATAAGGAAAACAGGAAAATTTTCGTAATAGAAATGCAAGGCATCAATTACTTTTAAACTTCTTGTAACTTAATTTACTTGAATCCTTAATTGGTACTTTAAACATCAATTTTAGAAAAAAATAGTTTATACGATTAACCTATTTCAATTCAATTTCATAAATTGCTTAATTGACTAAATGGTTGTAAACAAATAAATTAGAAATTAAGGCTTCATTCCTAAAAAGGTTCTTAAATTTAAAGAAATCGATGAAAATATTATTTCTCTCAAAGATTTAAAAAAGATATGGCGGGGACTGTTGTACACCTATGGACACTTTATTTTTTTAATGAGGGAATAAACAGAAATTTGAATTATCGGTTGTTATTGAATATAAACAGATGTTATCTAGTTGCTTATGATAAACTAGTTTTGTTCATAATAAAGTTGGGTAAAATAAAACTACTCCTTTTGAATGATAAAAGTACATAAATATTAAGGTATCAACTAATCATTTTCTTCTTCTCTTATGGCGATGTGATTAAATTGGATTTGCGAAGTTAATCTTTGAGATTTTTTTACTATTTATTTTTGACATTAGTCAACTAACCGTTTTATCTTATGATGGAATTTTGAGCGCCAAAATACCTTATCGGACACTATAAGACAGAGTTCTCCAACATAATACATATGGGTCGTATGTGTGGAGGGTCCTCCTTTTTTTTAAATATAAACCAAGTATTTTTGGGGGGGGTTAAGAATTTACCAAAGGGAAATGTTTAAATAGTCTCTACCAGTTAAATAATAAAGAGGCAGCATTCTAAAGCACAAAAAGTCAACCTAAAACTGAAAAATATAGAAATCTTATTAAAATTACAATGTAAAAGTATTTTTCGAACACACATAATGGGTCATACTTATCATATTTAACTGTTTGTAATTTTAATTGTAAAGTTTTAAGTATCTGTGTATAATCTATATAATAGAGTTCAACCTGTTTTTGTGCTATTTTTTATTTGTGCTAATATTTTTCTGTAATTTTTGTGCGGTGCATGAAAATTGGAACATAGAACAAAACTATTGTATATAGGGGTGCCGAGACATACAGGGTGATTCTGAAATGGACCGCCAAACTTTGAGGGGTGATAGAACTCATCAAGACGAACAAGAATTGATGCGGAAAGGGGGGTCGCAGTTACACCGTTAAAGAGCTAGGTCCTAATGTAGTGCGAGAGCGTTACAAAAGGACGTTTTGCCAAGGCCCGTTTAACGAAAAAAAACATAATGAAATGAAAAAATTTATTGCATGAGGTACAGCAGTATCCGTACTACTTACATCATAAATTTGATAGAAATTGGACCACTTGCTAAACCGTGGGGTGAGTTTTAAAACGCGCAGTATTAATCTTCTAGCCAAAGAATGGAGTTCCATTAATGGTATTTAGAAAAATGATGATCGGGGAAGGAATTTTCAATGATCATACATTGATCATTGAAACTGTATGATCATTGAAAGTTCCTTCCCCGATCATCATTTTTCTAAATAGCATTACACTAATGTAAAGGAACTCCATTCTTCGGCTAAAAGATTAATATTGCATGTTTTAAAACTCACTCTACGGTTTAGTAAGTGGTCCAATTTCTATCAAATTTATGATGTAAGTAGTACGGATACTGCTATACCTCATGAAATAAATTTTTTCATTTCATTATGTTTTTTTTCGTTAAACGGGCCTTGGCAAAACGTCCTTTTGCAACGCTCTCGCACTACATTAGGACCTAGCTCTTTAACGGTGTAACTGCGACCCCCCCCTTTCCGCATCAATTCTTGTTCGTCTTGATGAGTACTATCACCCCTCAAAGTTTGGCGGTCCATTTCAGAATCACCCTGTATACAAGGGTCTAGTGAAACAACAGTCGTAACCGACCACTTGGTAACTGAAAAACGTTTACGGTTCGTATAGAAACGGTTTCTCACGACGAGTCTCAAAACGAGTTACAGTCCGAATATAAAGAGTTTTTAAATCCCTCCATACGGAGGGATTTTCGATACGGTCCTGTGTGAGACTTTTTTTATATGGTCCCCATCCACCGAATAAAAAAAATATTTTTTATTGTGTTACAAAAATAATTTTTTTTGTAGTTATTCGCGAAATTTTGTATGGATTTTTTATGCAATTTCTTTTATGAGTTACTTTCACAAAATGTTGGCATAACTAAGGATTATGGATTTTTTATAGTTTTATTTGAGTTTTAAAGAATTTTTATTTGGGTAAGTATGATCAGTGAAACTATTTATAACTTAAACTTTTATTTAAAATTCTATACTATTCATATTTTTGGGTTAGAAATGCAAATATGTATCAATTATCCCTTTAAACCAGTAAAATTTTTAATCAAATTGTCCCAGGTGGGGCATAGACCACCAGGTTTTATGAACTTTCCAAGAAATATTTTTTTTAAAAGAAAGACATGGGGGACATGGAAAATTTAGGAAGGCTTTGGAGGGTGACCAAAAAAGGTTGGTAAGGACTGCTTTAAAAAATCATACTCTCTAAAAAAGTACTTAACAATAAAACTCTATTGTTATTTTTTACATGCTTAAAATTGTTCATTGAATTGTTCATATGTATCAACGCAAAAAAGTGTCAATTTACTGGTAGAACTGAGTATGCCCGTAAAAAGAACAGATTCGTGAGAACCTAAGAACAAAAAAAATTAAGTTACTTAAAATTATTAAGTATTCATTTTCGAAATTCGAGATAATAAAAACGCTCACCCTCTTTTTAAAAAGTTAGGACTTTAGATTGGGCACTTTAAATTGTCAAAATGTAATTTTACCTCTCTTAGAAAATTTAAAATAGGTTTTGTCCGTAAATTGAATAGTCCAACTTATCTATTATTTCTAAAAATTCTCAAATTTTAAGAAAGAAAAGAACCAACAACATATTTATGTTGCCATTCAAAGAAATATATCATGATCAATTTTTAAATAATTAATTTACAAAAAATCTAATTGTCGGTTAAAAAAAAGGGATTAAATCTATAAAAGGCTAATTAACATTCTGTGCTAAAAACATCTCCAAGCTCCACTCCACTCATGACTCATGAGTAAGAGTGAAAAAATAACTACCCCATACATAGATCGATATAGCACCTTGAAAATTGCGAAATCGATGTCCATTCATTGTACTTTTTGTTTAATTTGAAATTTAAGTTAATTTGGGGGGGGTTCTTATTCCTTGAGCTGTAAACTAAGCTAAAAATCGTTACCTTGTTTTATCTCGTGTTTGTTGAACACTATTAATATTCACTAAACGCAATATTTTTGAAAATACATTCTTATGTATTTTCCGATGATTGTTCTATAATTTAATTAAGGTCCTTAATTTTTTAGAAAGAGTTAGGTGGTTATACAATGAAAATTCCATTACTTCTTATACAGTTTTTTTCGTAGATTTTCTCAAAACATGGTGTTTGACTTATTCCCTTTTTTAAACTGACGATAAAATTACAATAACGAATTTTACACCATGAAATAAATTGGAAGTTTTTTTTTATTGAGAAACAATCTCTGAGAGGAGATAAGATTTTTAACAGTAGCTAAGAGAAAAATCTAGGCAACTAACTTTCTATTAGAATTTTACTAAAACCAGATGGCCCTGAAGTTTATTAGAGAAAGTGTTAAACATTCTCTGAGAATAATGAGAGAAATTTAGCAAATGCAATCCGGTCGGCGTATTAGCAAGAGACTTAAATAAAAGAAGCCTTTTATCTGCAAATTAAGTAGAATAGAAAGCTTAATTAAATAAAAGGTTTAATATAACTTTATGCTAAAGCTTAGCCAGTAATCATTACATTTGACTGTACATTTTCCTTATACCTTAAGATAGTGCTGGAAAATAATAGAATAAATAAGTTTAATTAAATAACAACCTGTATCTATCGAAAAAATGAAGGTACACATGAAAATAATAGGAGAAGGGGTAGTTTTTTAAGTTGATTTGATTCTACAATAAAATGAGTTATAATCGGGAGCATTGTTTGCTTCTTTCTTCATATTGGCGAAATGTTACGATAAATATTCATCTGATCGTAACATTTCGCTAATATGAAGAAAGGAGCAAAAATGCTTCCTATCATTATTCTCATTTTATTGTAGAATCAAATCAGCGTAAATTAGATACCCGATAAATATTCATCTGATGCCGACGTACTGGCGTAATGGTTAGAGTATCTGACAGAAAATCTGGGGTTCGAATCCCCGTTTGGCATGGATGTTAGTTTCTGTCCTTGTGCGATGAATGAATGTGTCCCCCATGTAAAAAGGGGTTGTGCGAGTGAATGTGTGTGTGGCGCGGGTAACAGTTCCTCACTTTCGTGGCTACGGTCCACAGGTGCTCGCTGGGTAACGCTAAGTAGGTACTTCTTTGGGCAGTTAAGTGGTCTAGGATAATGTCCAGTAGTGCCCGCCCATTAGAAAAAAATACTCATCTGATAAAAACTAGTTTCTAAGAATTTACAAAAAATTCGCAGTCTGATTAAGGTTGGGCTTCACCAAACATTTGAAAATAAGCATTTTCATACATCTTACATAAAAAATACGTAACGTAGAATACGAAAGATAAAAAGCTTATTTTGCACTACGGACATTCAAATGAATATACCTATAAATAAATTTATAAAATCACAAGCCAAACAGAGAAGCTCTTTCTTGCAGTAGAACAAAACAAAAAATCAGTAGAACAAAACTGCGTTCTTACCCTAATACGATTTTACTCTGATCAGTCGAAATATTACTTAGGGGAGAGTGGGGCTATTTCGCACATGGGGCACATTCGGACAGACGACATTTCCCCTAGTAATTATTAATTTAAAAATCTGAAAAAAATACCAGTAGATGGAAGCATGACTACCACCTCCTGCATGAATTTTCAAAGCCCTGAGCAATTTTGTTGTATACGTACTAGAAATTTGCTAGCGTTAGAATCAGCAAAGTAAATTTTCTTGTCATTTTGTTGGCGTAAAATATCAATCAAAAATAACTCTCAAGTGGACATTCAGCATTTTATTCAGTTGAGGAACTACTAAAGTAAGTTTCTAGAAAGGTTTTAATTCCCTGCTTTAATTACAAGTATCTTGTTGGGACCTAGTAAGCTTGAACTGGTAGATGGGGCACATTTGTACACCAAAAGATGGGACAGATTCGGACTGTGCGAATTTGCCTCATCTTTCCCATTTTTGATTATGAAAGTGATTTATATGTTTATAAGTGCAGTATATTTAATAACTTGAAGTTTAATTGTTTTTTATTGTAATTGTTTCAAAATTTGGTGATGATAGAAAATAACATCTTAAAGAAAGCTTCAGCTTTAAGGAATTTAGACCCAGATTTAAACATTGAAGAAATAAATGTCCCTGATAATTGTTTCATACCAATTGACTTGGACTTAGGTGATTTCATTCTAGTAGAATTTCCTACTAAAAAGAAAATTTTGTTATGTTGGTCAAATAGAAAATTTGGATTTGAACGGTGCTTATTTAAAATAATCTCTCTATTCTAAAAAAAAGTTTTTGGTGAACGGTTTCCAGAGAAAGGCTTTTTAATTACTGATCCGTATAACACATATTTGGTATCAAACTGTCCGGATTCTTTTGAGGATGTGCAAAGTGCCTTTAGAATTTCTAAAAAAATTCTCGATTTTAAAATATTTCCATTTTTTTAGATTACGGATAAGGTCGCAGTTACTAAGCAAACAACTATCAAACAACTTATTATCATCCAATCACAACAACCAACTGACGCCATATTTTATGATGAAACGAATTCCTTTCACGTTTTAAAAATGTACTTTAAAGTACTTTCCAAATTAAATATATTTCAAAAACAGATAAAAGTATTATAAAAACTTACATACATGCTTTTTCATAGTAGAATATCACACATTTTGTCTTAATTGTAACAATTTTTGTTCTGATAAATGAAATTGTTTGTAAACATTAAGTGTCATGTAGGTTTTTTCTCTACTTATTTCCAATGGTTTAAAAGGTATTGTTTAAAAAGTCTGGGTTGAAACAAAATAATACTTATTTTACACTAGGTGTACTGACGAGTTACTAGGTATAAGATAGAATTTAAAAGATTAATTAGTGTAAGTTTTTTTTCAGAATATTAAATAACAATATTTATATTAATAGACGTGTTAGAAAAACATTTTGATTAAATTATGAATAATAATCAAGAGTTGATAAATATTCTAACTTTTAAGAGAGTGTTATTCATGGAAATTACCTATGACGTATATTTGAAAAGTTGTTTGATGTTTCTTCTTCTAATTATTGTTTTTATTTATGTTTTAAAAAGTGAATTAAGTTCAGTGATCTTGGTATTGTAATAATTGCGAAGCAATCTAAAAGGTCCTGCGTCAGCAGTTAACGGGGGTTGGCGAGCGATAGCGAGCAGGGGGCGGTAGCTCCCTAGTGATGAAAAACTTTAAAAGTAATGACGAAAATGTTATTTTCCCAGTACGTAATGATTCAACATTCATACAAAAAGATAATATCGTATTACAATTTCCCCAACCGTCAGTTTAAGGTGTTAATAAGCGAGCTGATGGTTCACTTTTCTTTTCGAATAAAACCTGACAGTTAGTATATTGGTTACATTTTTTCTAACTTATTAATTATATTATGTGAAGTATGTCAATGTGCAATAGGGTGTATCGAAAAAAAATTTTTTTTAATTTTGATTATGCCTTAGTGCGTAAAAGTTGTCTAAGGTGGCAGAGAGTACCTGTGAATTTTTTCGGAATTTTCGGATGATATCTTGAGGTGCCGCCAAGGCCCTGAAGGTCCCCATGTTAATCCAATGGAGCGCGCAAGCCAAAAAGGCCGAAAATTGGTTTTTCGCCCCTCATTTCTACCCTAATCACACGACGAATGTCTTCACTCGAGTTATGGACCCTATATGATCTAGGCTATCCGACAAAACTTGAATAATAGCCTAAATCTCAATATTACGTTTTTTTGCATGCTCCAATTTCGTCGAAAATCGCGTATTTCCTCGTTCAAATCAGAGCCCACAATCCACATAATATAGAGATTTAGGCTATTATTCAAGTTTTGTCGGATAGCCTAGATCATATAGGGTCCATAACTCGAGTGAAGACATTCGTCGTGTAATTAGGGTAGAAATGAGGGGCGAAAAACCAATTTTCGGCCTTTTTGGCTTGCTCGCTCCATTGGATTAACATGGGGACGTTCAGGGCCTTGGCGGCACCTCAAGATATTATCCGAAAATTCCGAAAAAATTCACAGGTACTCTCTGCCACCTTAGACAACTTTTCCGCACTAAGGCATAATCAAAATTAAAAAAAAGTTTTTTCGATACACCCTAATGTGCAATATACTCTTCATTACTACAATTTTTTTTCCTCATCAAAAACTTAGATGTTCAATATTTTCTGAAGCTGTTTTCTTTTTGTAAAAAAATCTTCAATTTAGGGGGGAAATATGCAAAAGTGCCAAATATTTCGTTTAATTATCCTTACTTTAAAGTGCCATTAACTTTTTAGTTCGTAAAAATAATTATTGTATAATTTTTTGCATGTGTACGAATGTGCCCCACAGTGTGCGAAACTGCCCCACCCATGGGGCTCATTCGCTCGAAATTTCTCGTTTCTTAGATTGATTATATAGGTTTGAAATTCTAGATGAATGCGACCAATTATCGTTCTAAAATACCGGGAAAGGTCTTAACTTTCATTTGAATCCGAGTTTGTTTCAATATCTCATCTAGATCCAGAGAAATATGCCGAAATGCACTTTTTGTGCGAATGTGCCCCTCTCTCCCCTATATAGTACCTATTATGTTTTTCTTCCTATTCTACATGGTCCTATTCTACATGTAATTAAACATAACTATGACTTCATGTTTTTTAAATGTTTGGAAAAATTTGAAAGTGGAAGTTAAATTTTTGGATCGCTATAGTTCAGGGGTTCTCAAACTTTTTATGTCGCGGAGCCCTTTTCAAGAGACAAATTCTTCGCGGAGCCCTTTTTCGAAGATAAATTTTTCAAGGTACAAAAAGCAAATTACATAAAAACCATTGCTACAAGAAAGAAAAGCATGAATGCAGTAGCCTATATAGAAATTTATTTCAATAGGGTTCCAAAATTATTCCACAGTCCCTCCCATGCATATTTAACAGGTTTAATGTAGCTTTTTAAAACATGTAATTGCATCTAAGAGAATTTAATGTAAGAAAAAATTGTGATTAATTAAGTTCCAATTATGATAGGGGACTCTGGGTGAATTTTGAGAAATATGATCTTAAAAACAGTTTTTATGCTTGTTTTACGTACATCATAGCCCAAATTTTGGATATTCATTTTTAGGTAGGATTTTAATTTTAACTAACGTATTATAAAAAATTGACAATAATAAAGTTTTAAGTACAATAGGGGGTCTGGGGGTTCTCCCCCAAAAGAATTCTAAATAACATGGTTTTAGTTTTGGTAAACCAACAAAGACTTGAAAAAAAAGACAAAAACCAGAATAAAACTATAATCAACAGAGCTCACTTCATTGGAAGCTCCCCACCAAATCAACTTAAATTTAAGGGTTATTTAGAGCTCTAAAAAATTTGGGTAAGAAGGAGCAAAAGTAAGTTCTTAATCTTAACAAGAAACACCTTGCAGAAAGTTATTTATATAACATTGCAGAGAAACGTAAATTAAATATTATCAAAAAATGTGTTTATTTCAAATTTCTTCACGGAGCCCCTGGAAATGCTTGGCGGAGCCCTATGGGCTCCGCGGAGCACAGTTTGAGAACAACTGCTATAGTTTATTTAAAGAACGTTATGAAATGTCAATTAACTGAAAAATATGCTTTGCTGTTTTGTTTTGCTGTTAGTAACTTATGCGTGATTTTTAGAAATCATGGCAATTAGATTTTAAACTTAAACGTACCCAAAAGTTATCAAGTGAAGCAATTACAGAGGAGTCCTTGTATGGAAAAAACAACTCCTACCCTTGAGCGAAAATGCAACAGCTAAGTCAACGAATAAATGATAGAGTACTGGGAAAAAGCAAGATAATATTAACTATTCGAATTCCTTGGTCTTTTGTGTTATCTCTAATTGACTAATTTGAATTTGGAAATTCACCACGATGTCTTAACTTACTTAAAGCATTCTTATATATATCCACTGAAACAAATTTCGGAGAAAAAACAAAAATGTCATGAATTTAATATCTGTGTCCAATAATATAATTCTGGTTATTTCACTCTCAATTCTAATACACAAAATTACATTTTCACTTCAATTTAGGTTATCTTGAATCTACGCTCGGAACTGTTTTTGTGAGGTCCTTTTTTGTGCCATTTTTCATTTGGGCAGACTTTTTTACTGCTATTATTATATACTGATTGTATTGAAATTTACAAATAAAATATAATAGTGGACATATTGTTTAAATCTTCTCGGCTGTATGCTGAATGAATCGGCTAATGTCTGATTGAAACATTAATGGCAAATATTTTAATGGTAATATGCACACTTATCCTGGCCTACCATTTTCTTTTTCAATGATTTATGAGTTAAATCTGATTTAAAGGTATCAAAACATGAAACCGGACATGGTTAACTAACTGCAAGTTTATATCAAGGTTTTATACATCCTACTACTATTATAATTGTGAATGTTTGTCTGTATGTTTGTTACTCTTTCACGCAAAAACTACTGAATGGATTTTAATGAAATTTTACAATAATGTAGCTTATACATCAGAATAACACATAGGCTATAATTTATAAAGAGAAAATCAGTCCTTCATTCTTTTTTCCCATTTTTCCTGCTTTTTTTCACTTATTTTTCCGTGTTTGAAAACCTGTTTTACCAGTCATGCAAGCCAATAATAGGAAACTTTAGTACCAGTGTTGTAGTTACTAGGCAATTTTATTAATCTCTATATGAATAAAAACTTTTGTGGCTGTGTGTGTATGTGTGTTCCGCATCTCCTTTTAAACCACACCGAAGGCGTGGACATTTCCTCCATTTCAAGATTTTTTTCCTTTTAAATAAATATATTTACTGAAAAATATTTTAAATTTGTTAATTTTTTCACTAGACTTATTAATTTACTAGACCTTTTTATTATAGTTTTAAATTTGTTATTTTATAAAGGCACCAAGATATTAAATATTATCTGGAATACCGGGATTGTAAAAAGTGACAAGAACACCGGGATTGGAAAATTAGCGGGAACATCGGGATAGGAAAAATTACCATAAAGACACCGGGAATACCGGAATATAAAAATTACCAGAAACATCGAGATAGGAAAATTACCTGGAACGCCGGAATTAGAAAAATTACCCAGAACACCGGGATAGGAAAGAGGCGCCTGGGATACCGGGAGGATTTGTAATATTGCTAATTTACAAAATTATAAATGTACTCGTATATTAAGAAAACTTTTTAAAAATAAATTTATACACCCCACCCGTGCAAGGCCGGGTATAACAGCTAGTACCTTAATAAATTCGCAAATTCAAGAATCTTTGGTATTCCTACTTCGGCATCTTAATTTCAATGAATTGATTTTCTTAAAAACACTAATTTGATAGGACTACACTATATTCACAAAAATATCTCCAGAAACCAAAAAAATAAGTTAATTCCATTTAGATCAATAGGTTTTTGGTGTATTTGAAGCCAATAAGTTACCTAAAAATGTTTAAGTTCTCGTTATCACTAGAAGCTCCGGCAAGTGCCTCATACCTAGACCCCTTTAAAGACAATCATTTTGACAGCTAGGCTTTTTTCAGCGAAAATAACCTTTAAAGTCAAAATATTGCATGTGATACTTGTAGTAACCATTGTAGTAGTTGCATTAAGAACAATGATTACATGATATTTTTAAAAAAATTATTTTTAAGTACTAATTTTTGTATGAAATTATGGAAAATCCATTATTTTACCCCATTTTATCATGCCTATAAAAGCCTTTGTAAAGTCAAAGAACATTTACTACACGCATACCTTTAATAATTCTTGCATATATCAGAAGGTTGGTACAGTCCATAATTTGCATTTTTACCCTAGTGACGACTTTTTGACGTCACTATACTCTATTCATTTAGAATTGGCGCTTGAGAAATAGTGCTTTCCCCCACGCTAGAAGGGTAACCATAGTTACTATCTTTGAGCAGCCAATAGTAAGCCTTCTTCGTCACTTTGACGAAGATAGTTGCTATGGTTACCGATCGGTGGTGGGGGAAGGAAATATTTTCATGCGCCAGTTCAAAATGAACAGACTATAACGGATGTTATATAAGAAATAATTTATTTTATACAGTGTGATTCTGAAATGGTGCAACAAACTTTGAAGGGTACTTTGATAGTACTCATCAAGACGAACAAGAATTGATGCGGAAAGGGGGGTCGCAAAGGAGTTTTAAGGGGTGAAACCCCGGGGTGAACATTTGCAAAAAAAACTTGCATATTTGTGAGGGAGGAGACACAATTGTTCGATTCCGTAATTTTTTTACATCAAAATAATAAAACTCGTCCTTTAAAGTCATTTCAAGTGTAAATTTTTCAGGAAGTTATCTTTCGTAGCGAAAGATTTATTTCTGTCAGTCTTCTTTTTTAATGTATGTTCAACCAGATTTGGCAACTCATTAACCATTTGGCGTAATTTTTTTCCGATTATTATTTTATCGTTCAAGTGGTAACTCAGTACCAACAGCCAATGTATGATCTCGAAATCGAACACTTATAATTCCAAGATTCTGGGTTATGTCCTAATAAGTTATGAGAGAACTGTCATGTCTAGAAAGGGGGTCGCATTTTTTACGTTCGCGTACTTAGCCTAATCATTTTAAAATAAGACAGAGGTTTTTCGATGATGTTTTTAATTATTTTAAGTGAAATAAAAATAGTTCTAATATTTTAAAAAATGCGGGAACCTCTTCGTCTTGATTTTGTAACAACTCTTTCACAGTTCTGTCTTTTTCTCACATAACACAATCGCAAAACAATCAAGATGCTTTTTGAATAACTTTATTTAACTGGAAGTGTTAATTATGGTGTTTATTTACGGCCGTATTTACAGGCGTCATAAAACACCAACCAACCAACCAACCAACCAAAAAAATGTATTTGGCGATCACTGATTGGCGACTTTTTTTTCCTGCCAAATGCAAAGGGCTTACTGATTCGAATAGTAGAAGTTTTAGTAGTTAAAATATAGAGGACGGAATCGAACAATTGTGTCTCTTCCTGCACAAATATGCAAGTTTTTTTGCAAATGTTCACCCCGGGGTTTCACCCCTTAAAACTCATTTGCGACCCCCCTTTCCGCATCAATTCTTGTTTGTCTTGATGGGTACTATCACCCCTCAAAGTTTGTCGCACCATTTCAGAATCACCCTGTATTCCCTATTTTTTTCCCAATTCGTATACAAATTGATATTTAAGATTTATTTTACTAATTTTCTTTTTATGTAAAACCGAAATACACAGTATAACTATACTTATGTGTTAGGTACAAAAAAATCTCACCTGCCACTGTCCCGATCCGACATTTACTGTGCAAATCCTACCCGCTTTATCTTCGGCATAATCGCGTATAAAATACTCCTTTTAAGGGGGTCCGGGACACAATTTTCTAAAAACTTTACTAATTAACTTAGAATTTTGAAAATTTTTATACTGATCAACCATCTAACAACTAAGCAAAATCACATCAGAAAAGTATTCAAAAAGTTTTTAAAAAAAATTTAAAATTGAAATTTCATTAAAAAAGTGGGGCCTTTTAAAATTGATATAACTCAAAATATTATTGATAAATTTTCAAATTTTTTTCACTTAATCAAACAGAAACATATTATCTGTAACTTGGTCAAGGCATTTTAAGAAATATTAATTTTTTGAAAAAATATGAACAATTGAGTAAAAAATTCTTGAAATTTTTATGCAACTTTTTTTAAAAAATTCATATTTTAAAAAGTATACAATATTTTTAAATTTCCCTTGATCAAATTAAAGTAAAGTGTTTAAAAAGTATGTATTTCAAATTTCAACTCCTTACCTTGAACGGTTCTAGACTTATATAAATTTAAAGATGAGAAACAGTGAAAAACACATCATAGAGAAAACCGGATTTGAATGTTGAAAATACAGGGTGTCCCACGAGAAGTGGCCCACCCCTTTAACTTTTGAACCCCTACAGATATAGTCATGAAAGGGGGGTCTAGGTATAGTAAAGTGACCATGCTCTATCCGATGAGATTACTTTCAACGCCCTCTAGCGGAGAATTTTGGAATTAATTTTTTTATTTTAAAAACTATTTGAGGTATGTGAAAAAAGTCGGTGACTAAGTTGTATAGCAGCATCGATTTAGTAGGAAAAGACACCTTAAGCAGAAAAATATCTTGAATAAAACCCCTTAAACACACGCTCAATTAGGTTGAAATTACGTAGATTTTACTTCTTAAAACGCTCCTCACAAGGCGAAAATAAGAAATTTTTATTTTTATGACTTAAGTAAATGACTAAAAGTATTATTAATTTATTAAATTGAAAATTTCTCATTTTTGCCTCGTGAGGAGCGTTTTAAAACGTAATATCTACGTAAATTCAAGCTAATTGAGCGTGCGTTTTAGGGGTTTTATTCAAGATATTTTTCTGCTTAAGGTGGCTTTTCCTACTGAATCGATGCTGCTCTACAACTTAGTCATTGACTTTTTTCAAATACCTCACATAGTTTTCAAAATAAAAATTATAACTCCTAAAGTTTCCGCTAGAGGGCGTTGGAACTTATATCATCGGATGAAGCATGGTCACTTTACTATACCTAGACCCCACTTTCATGACTATATCTTTAGGGGTTTCAAAGTTAAAGGGGTTGGGCCACTTCTCGTGGGACACCCTGTATAATGCTTGATATACCAAAGCAGCCGGCAACAAATTATTGTAACTCCAATTCTATTTATGATAGAAACATAGTTCAAGCATCATTTTAAGCAGAAAAAACAGGATTCCTTTTTGAAAGCAAAAAAACGTTTTTTGAAAATCTTACGATTTTTGTGTCCCAGACCTTTTGTGTCCCTTAAGTCAAATCATTTTATAATTTGGTGGGAAACACCCTTTAGAACCGAAAGATGACAAAATTTAAGCGATGGAGTAGAAATAAGAACGTAAAATACTCAGCGGTCAAAATGCTTTTTTTGAGGGTTCTAGGTAGAATATCTCTGGAACCCTTTTTGCAAACTAAACCAAATTTGGACAGCAATAATAGCAGCATAAGTTTGGAAAAGTCATGGAAGCTGAATTGCGTAACTCAAATATTTTGGAAGAGAGTATCGTGAAAAAATATGAGGAGAGAAAAAGAAAGTTTTAAGGGCCCAAAAAAAAGGGGGGATTGAATTTTAAAAACTAGGGATATATCAAAATACATATGTGGCCATGGCTAGTACAATTGCATGTAAAAAAATAACACCAGGTTCGTTAACCTTCAAAGGGGAATTGACATGATACCAAATTGTCAATAGAATGCATTACTAAAAACATATCTTGACACTTACTCGAATGTTAAAATAAATCCAAGAGTGATATTACCACTCTGCTGCTCCAATAGTCGAGACGCCGAATGGCATTTTTTTACGACAGAGAGCTCGTTTTAAAAAGGCAAAATTGTCAAAATGACCGCCTCGGAGCTTCTAGTTTTAAACATTTTTTTAGATAACTAAAAAATAATTGTATCTCTCTATTCTTAAAAAAAAGTTTTTGGTGAACAGTTTCCAGAGAAAGGCTTTTTAATTACTGATCCGTATAACACATATTTGGTATCAAACTGTCCGGATTCTTTTGAGGATGTGCAAAGTGCCTTTAGAATTTCTAAAAAAAATCTCAATTTTAAAATATTTCCATTTTTTTAGATTTCGGATAAGGTCGCAGTTACAAAGCAAGAAACTATGAATTTTAAAACAATTGAAAACATATTTCACTGTTTTTTAATATTCAAATAGATTAAATAATCATCTTTCTATTTATAACACGAATTTAAAAAATATATTTTGTGTTATTTTTAACAATATTTATATTTTTGTTGTTCAAAGGGTTTAATTGTTGTTCAAACGGTTTTCATTATATTTTAAACTTATATATAATTAATTAATTTTTTATTTTTTAAATAACAAATTAATATTTTTATATTTATCTTTGTAGTTGTGGCAACCTAATCATTACTATATTTACACTAAAATATACACTCGCTTTCGGAAATTTTGAATTTTGCATTTATTTTTTATATCCTTTTGCATCAAGTATGTTTTTTAAGGTAATAAAATGTAACTCTTTATTTCATAATGACAAAACGCAAACAACTAAATAACACGGGTGAATGTTTTAGAAATAAGGATGAAAATGTTGGAAGTCTTGACATTCGGTGTCGTTACTATGAAAATGACACAACTTCGAAGTTTGTTTCTCATGAAGATAAAATTCTAAATTTTCGCGATGTTTAAGATAATTACTACATTTTTAACAGTCAATCATTACAAATTTTAAGAAAGTTAATTTTATTCCTGAGATATTTCAATGCTTCCCTTAATGTATCTGTGAAAAAACATTACCTTAGGGAAATGGGTAAAAGAATGTTTACATTGCTTTGTTGTTAATTTTCTTGGGGTTCAATTCCGTTATAGTTCCCGCTAAATATCGCCAATCTCTTTCGAACGCTCAATATTCAAATGTTAACCAATTTTTCTAATTTTTAATGATAAACTGAATAGTTATAGATCTAATTAAACACTGTAATCTATGAATTTGAAACAATTTAGCAATATTTATACTTTATAGTGTCCAAAAGAGATTAGTGATATTTAGCGGGAACTATAACGGAATTCAACCCCAAGAAAATTAACAACAGAGCAATGTAAACATTTTTTTACCCATTTCCCTAAGGTAATGTGTTTTTCACAGATAAATTAAGGGAAGCACTGAAACATTAAGGGAAGGTTCGTATTTAGCGGAAACTATATATGAACCTTTCTTGGAATTATAAAGCGATCCGCCAATTCATGTTACCATAAAGGAAATGATAAAATTCCACCACTGAATAAATATTCGCCATTTTTGAAAGAATACCACGGAGAAGTACTATCCCTGTGTTAAGAATGTTTTATAAAGTGAGTAAGTGCAGTGAGCTGGGTTTTGTGGGGAATTGTGAAGCGGTCCAAAAGTTACTGCGTCAGCAGTTAACGGGGGTTGGCGAGCGATAGCGAGCAGGGGGCGGTAGCCCCCTAGTGTTTTAAAAAAAAACCTTTCATTTCACTCTTTAATACCTACTGAATACTTTGATCCGAGCTCAATATTCATGAAAAGCTTAAATACAAGTCAGCTAAGAAAGCAAACACAACTTTCAAAAGGAGCATTTTTTTTAAATCAGTAAATATTCCTGCAAGGTAAATTTTTTGTAATCAATTCCTGCAATAACATTTTTTACACAGTTTTTTTTGGCTTAGTAAACACACGATTCATTAAAGATAGCCAAGTCACCCAGTGAATCGTTTTGTTTTAAAACAGTCATTGATGAAAGTAACTTTTACTATTTCAATAGACCCTAATAAAATAACAAAATATATTTTCCCCCTAACGTTTTAACATTGTGTTATATTCAACCGAGTTAAATACTAAAATCTATGATATTTATGTCATCAATGAATATATTTCGACTTATTTTGAGTACTATATTAATAGTTTTTAAATAGTTGCCCATTTTACCAAACGCTTCAAATCAAATGTGCAAGTAAAATAATAAGTATTTTAAAATGATAAAAACAATCAAACATAGATAAGAGGCATAGAAGAGGCATAGCTTGCATAGATAAGAGGCAGCAACTAGACAATGAATGCAATTAAAGAATTTAGATTTAAAAAAAAATTTAATACGAAAACACTGCAAATCTTACCCACCTAAATTAACTCCAACTTACTCTAAATCTTTAAGACCCTTATTGGAGGCATCTCGTAAAGAATTGGTCAGTTAGGAAGGAAACAGACGGTCATGGCTCTCCCGAGGCTGTAGATCAGGTGGAAAAGATTACCTTCTAAATTAAGTATTAATGAAGTTATACTTGGTTTTATGATAATCTTTATACTAATTGGTTCTCCGTGTTTTGAATGTTGCTAATTATCAGCTGGAAATATGCAATGCAGATTACATATTTCTAATTAAGGGAAGGGGTGTTAAAAGTAATTTATAAAGTAATGCTTGTATTTTCATTTAGCACTTCAATGCCGCAACAGTTTAAAATTAGAACATTGATTGTAGGTTAAATTTCTTAAAGTTTCTAATTAATGGATTTATATTTTTTTATCTTCATATCGGTTTAGTTTTATATAACCGTATATATTGGGTTGTCCCATAAGTTCTGTTACTTTTTACAAAGTTTCGTGTTTAAAAATTTTTTATGAAAAACTGGTAATAGGTGGAGATTTCAAACAAAAGGGATTTTGATATATGTATATTTATGAACATAATTTGGGATTTTGGTAGTTCTCGTGATATTATTTCTTTTCAAAATGGTGGTTTGAAAAAAAGACCACAAACGACGATTTTTGAGTAATTTTTTTCTTTTTTTAAAGAAACTAGGAAGAACGCATAATTCAGTGCTAAAAAAAGCTTTACTATATATTTGAAATGTTAAGTTTAAGATGTCATAGTTTCAAGATAATTCGATAAGTTTAACTTAGGAAATTTCGGTCCCAAACATAACATCTATTGCAAAAAACTTAGCTCAGTAATGTTAGTCATTTCAAAGAAATTTTTTAGAAAAATAGCATCAAAATCAATAAAAAAGCTTAGTAAAGACCCAAGTATTCAAAATATGCAGTATATTAAATTATATCTGAACTTAAGTTCAGAAAATAGTGCGCACAATGCAAGCGCGCAACGTTTTAGCCTATCCCAATTACACTCGCTGAACTTATGCTCAGCGAACAAAGCAATTTTCTTTGCTTCATAAGAAAACATTACAATAAAAACAACTCCTTGGCAATTAGAAATAAATCAATTGAATGATATTATGAAAAGATACTTTCAATGCATTAATGGCATCAATTCAATGCGTTAACAAGCATTATGGTTCAAAAAACACCTGCCTTTAATTACTTCATACCAGCTGCTTATAAAAACAATAGGCGTGCTTTAAAAACACGTGAAATTACCAATTTATGAAGTTTTGAAGCCAAAATTTCCAACCTTAAACTTATCGAATCATCTTGAAACTATGACATCGTAATCTAAACATTTCAAATATACAGTAAAACTTTTTTTAGCCATGAATTATGCGTTCTTCCTAGTTTTTAAAACAAAAGAAACAAATCACGTGAAAATCGTCGTTTTTGGTCTTTTTTTCAAACCGCCATTTTGAAAAGAAATAATATCCCGAGAACTACCAAAATCCCACATTATGTTCATAAATATACATATATCAAAATCGCTTTTGTTTGAAATCTCCACCTATTACCAGTTTTTCATAAAAAATTTTCAAAGACAAAACTTCGTAAAAAGTAACAGAACTTATGGGACAACCCAATACTTTACCTTAATTTTAAGCACTGTAATTGCAATCAAACAGCTGCTGTTTTTAACGTAAAGTTTTGTTTAGAAATTTTTTAAATTGAAACTGCAAACTTTATGAACAATTTTAATCTTCCAACGTATTTTCTATTCCAAGCTTAACTTAAAAAAAACGTTTTTATTTCTTTTATCTGTGTTACCTTCAGTTTTTTACAGCACATGAATACCTTCATTCTTATTTTACTGATTCAGGTTTTAATTTATAATCTTGGTGAATTTTTATTTTTAAACAGATGGAATATTTTAAAAATCCATTTGAGTTGAAAAGTAGACTGTAAATATTTTAATAAAAAAAAAAGAGTTTGAAAGTAACAAATCATTTTATAGATCTTCATATCAAAAGTTTTTTTTATTCTTATTATTTTTATGACTTTGGTTAGTAAATATTAGAAAAAAAATATGAAAATAAAAAATAACTAAATATAAATATAGTGTTAGTTTATTCTTAGTGATTTATTGAGGTCAAGAAGCTGTTTTTAAATTACAAAATGAATTTGGTAAAAACTACTTTACTGAGAGAGTCTTCGACTTGAAATTTAAGAGACAAAGCTCACTTTAGTGTCTTATTTTGAATAAGAAGGTAACGTACAAATCCATCCTTTTCAAGCCAAGTAATAAATCCTTTTCAAAATTGATTGTTGATCATTTTCTCATATTACATATACACTTTTGGGATCCATTTCCACATCTGGAAAAGGGCGAATTTGTATGGCTCGGTAAAGCAACACGACCGTAGCAACATGTAGAAAATTTCCTATCGTTCACCTCAACGATATGAGCGAAGGGATAATCCCTTTCATTGCTTCTTGGCACTACTACATGGTAGCTACGTCATCATTAATAGGGCATTTTCTATGGTCGTGTCGCATTTGCAGCGGCATATTTACTCAAAATGTATAAGGAAATTTTCGTAAGGTTTTGTATATCGACAGGCGAGGATACTTTCTTTTAATAACGATATCCTACTCTACAGTCAAGATCTAATATTTTCTGAGTATCAAATTGGAAAAAGCAATAAGAATATACTGAATTTTGAAAACTCGCAATTAATCTCATCTCATTATTTATGAATTTAAGTCCCTGAAGGACAGACTAACCACTAACCACCATTTCATTGAAGATAATAATCGTATAAGTTTCAAACACTGCTCAGGTGCTCAGTTTTCTTCCATCTATTTTTAAATCAATATCCACTGTTTAAAATAACTGGTGAGTTGAAAAGGTTAATTAAATTAAATTTAATGTAATAGATTTAACTCATTTGTTTCATGATTCCTAATTAAACTAGCATTGGTTAAAACTTATTTCTTTAAGATAACTTAAATTAACTAAACTTCAATTTTAAATTACTAAGTATTATTTTAAAAGTTCGAAACAACAACCCAAAAAGAGCAGTTTAATCTCGGTCATTAATATTTCAAAGTGAAACGACTTTAAACCCAAATCCAGCTAGGTTGTGAGATTCTCTTTCAGAGCTAAGCTTAATGTTTCCCCTTTTCTTAATCACCTGCTTGTTTTTAATTTTTTATGAAGGCGGGAAATATTGGGATTATGGCTTCACACAGACTTATAAATGTGTTTCCCCTTTTTAAGTCATAATATTCCCAACATTGATGTGGTCAAAAACTTTAACTGGTTATATCCGAATTTTCGGAGTACAATGATTCATGATTGTTACAATGGCAATAAAAAAATATTTGCAGTCATCACAACGATAAAAAAAATTTGAGGCCTCTTCTATTCCAAACAAAAATCATGGATTGGATTCGCCTGTCGATAATACACCCCATCCATTATTAATTCTTATACCCAAAGGGTCACTAGAGATTGTTAAAAAGAATACAAATCGTTCTAAAGCCTAGGATTGGAGAAAGAAATCCGAGTTTTTTTTACCCACCACACAACATTTTTCACTGTAAATGACAAGTATTTTCTGGTGGTTCTACTCGAACAAACAATAGAACGGGGAAGAGATTTTTGTGTCGAAAAGGAGAAAGCCGTATTTTGAAATATGGATCCCTCTTTGGATGATAAAAAAAAGAATAATCTATTATTATTTGGAGTGCGGTATGTTTATTTCATTCGGTTCGAGTTACACTAGTGGTTCTGAAAATAGAACGGGGGATGGCATGGCTGTAGGGTGACTTATTATATTTACTGTAACTATGAGCAAATTTTCGAATTTGAACAATAAATCATTCCGTATACAGACGGGAATTGACAATTTCATTCGATTCAACTCCGAGGAAGATGTCAGGACGATTCATGTTTTTAAATGAATGTGAAGCACGACGGAATGCTTTCTAGATGTCTCTGACCCGTTTTAAGCAGATCATTGAATTTTAAGATCCTCTTTTATTTGGAAATATCTCGAAGGGGGGAGCAGCTCCATAAAATTCGAAGGAATTTCGTTCTTGGATTCTTTTTCATCACGCGCTGTTTGCTTGGCGTATAGAAATAAATTTTTGACACATGCTGTTCGTATTTGCTTTGCTGGTTAAGTAAACGTGAGACGCATTTCGAGAAAGCTGGTTTGAATGTAAGAAACTGTTAAGTGGCTTTAGATATGAGAATATTTCATTTTTCCAATAAACATCTCCAGATATTGTTAGTTTTATTTTTTAGATTCCACGATATTAATATAATATCATGTTTCACTATAGTCTTGGTGTTCTTTAATAAACTTCAGTATTTTAATGTTTTGGTTTGAGTAAAAAAATTATTTAAAAACTCTTTATTCATGTATTCAAAATTAGCAGTTTTTTCCCTATATATTGTTTTTTTATCTAAACTAAAATTTATATTTCAATCTGAGAGCTATAGCTCCAGTAAGTCCAAAAATACTTTTTTAATTATTTTGCCTGTTCGAATATCATAAATATTCTGGGATTCAACAAGTGGCACTATAATAACACTCTTTTAGAAAAATCATATGTTTTTTTCGCCTCTCTAAAATAAAATCATTCATCATTGCCAATATTGTACCTACAACAATGTTTTCATAATGCTGGCAAACACAGGTTAATACATTTATTAAGAAAATGAGTTTACAATGCTGCCACAACACCGACCAATATCTCTCTTCTACATCATTATCTTGTTTTTCTGACACCGTTCCTTTCACGCATTGTTTTTCGCATTTTTTTTCAAAATAAGTGTAAAAAGTCTAGTTTTCACTTTTTACAATTATCTATCTTCATATAACTAAAGCCCTATGTGGCTATGTATGTGGAGGGTGCATTCCTAAACGTCTACAAACTATGTCTCACAAAGCGACAAAATTAGTTATCTCAAGGCGAGGAAGATCACTGCAAAGTTTTCCAAAATCGAAAATCGAATATTGACTCGTAACGATTTATAGCTAAAAACGCTTATTTCTCCATTTCTCTACTAGAGTAGATTTGCTTTACTCACTTTTACTATAGTATAATAGAAGAAAACTTCTCAAATTAAATATTTTAGTAGGAAAACTATATTTGTCCATTTAATCTCACAATAATCTGATGGTCTTTAAAGGTTTTTTTAATATGATATAATAAATAATAATATCTAGATGAGCGTAAAATACGAGGTAATAACCTTTTTTTTATTTAAGGAAAGAAATCCTTATCAGAACAAAATTAGAATTAAAATAAATTTCTTAAATGATGGGGATTCATCGATACCAATAAAGTTGACCTATACTCTAAAATCTAAGAACTAAATAGAGGGATTCTTATCTCAACCACGCTATCATTTCGTCGGACAAAATGAAAAGCAACCGGAATTCTTAAAATAAACAAAATGTCATTCGAGAATCACAGACTGTGTATTTAAAGGTAAATTAAAATTTATGGTGTTGGTGTAAGCTCCAGGATTATTGTCTCTACTGATGATGCTTGGATAATATTAGTTCGAAGATCTGAGAGTTGTTGCAATAAGATAAAAAAATCAAATCAAGTTAAATCTGTCTCTAGTGATACATATTCTAGACTTAAGTCTCGGTAAGCACATTTTTATATCCCTAGGGGTGGTTAAGATAGTGGAAGGGATGACGTAAGAACTAGTAATTTATTCCAGCCATTGAGGTATTTTGTTGGGTTTTTTTTTTCAGATTCCTCGGTAAGTTTCAGATTTCTTACTTTTAAAAACATGTTTAAGAGGGGGAAATATTTCATTGCGTTGCTTGTAATGCCTTGTAGATATTCTGGAAAATTCAGAAATGCCACTAGTTAAAAAACAATATTTTTATATTATTGAGAACTTTCTATGTAAGTGTAAATGTTTTCATATTTCTGTTTTTCACTCCAATATTAGAAGCTTACGTACCAACTTTGATGAACTTGTATGTTTTCTCTCAAATTTAAAGTGTTATTTTGATATTATAATTTTAAGTGAAATCTGGATTAAGCACGACGAGACACAATTTTTTAGCATACCTGGCTACTCTGGTGTTTTTCAATGTCGCGAAGTTAATAAATCAGGTGGAATTGCGTTATTTATTAAAAACAATTTAGCAGATTTTAAACAAGTTTCTATTTCAATGTTAACTGCTGAATGTATATCAGTGTATTCATCCCTTCATGAAATTCAAATTATAGGCATTTATAGGTCTCTTCAATTTAAATCTGTGGTATTTCTTGAAGAATTTGATGATTTACTAAAGCGTAATAAAATAAAAAATCTCTACGTTATCGGAGATATAAATATAAACATTCTTGAAAATTCTACAGCATCCGATAATTATCTTAATATTATATCAAATTCTGGCTTGAAACCAGAAATACATGGCATAACTAGACAAGTAAACGAAGTGCAGTCGTGCTTGGACCACATTTTAGTTCGTATGAGTAATAACCTTAATATGAAATCTGCAATTATTTTATATCCGATTACTGACCATTTCCCTGTAATGTCTAGCATATGTATTAAATCAAAAACTTTCGGTGACTCTGTTCGTACTAAATGTAGGGTAGTTAATATAGGGGTCTTTAAAGACATTGTATGTAATTCTGGATTAAATTTATCTCTAGCTAATGGTTCAAATTGTGATGATATTTTTCGGAACTTTATGTTTAACGTTAATAATGTTTTATCCCTCTCTGAAAATTTTTCTATCTCCAGGAAAATTACTATAAAAAAACCTTGGATAACTTTAGAAATTCTGGAACTCATTAATGTGAAAGAAAAATTATTTAAATTGTATCGAAGAAATAGATTTAATCAATCCATAAAAAACCAATATACTTCTTTCCGAAATAGACTCAAATCTAGACTGCGTACTCTAAAATCTGAGTATTTCCATAATAAATTTTTGATATCTGCTAATACTAAAGATCAATGGAAGGTAGTAAATGAAATATTAAATGAAAATAAACTTCCGACTTTACCTTCTCATGATAATCTACAAGATTTAGCCAATGATTTTAATTGCCATTTTTCATCGGTGTTTAATACTTCCAGTATTAATATACCCTCAGATCCTCTAAATCAAAACATGCTATCAAATGTAAATAGTTTGTTTTTTGGATCTGTAGATAAGATAGAAGTTTCTAGGGTTATAAATTCTCTTCCAAATAAAAAATCAACAGGGTTGGATAAAATTAATAAAAGTATGATCACTATATTATTTGATTGTTATTCTGATTTCATAACTAATCTTATCAATCTTTCGTTTGATGAAGGCATATTCTTTTCAGATCTAAAAACATCCTTAGTAGTACCTGTTTTTAAAAAGGGTAACAAAAACGATTTAAATAACTATCGTCCGATTTCTCTTCTGAGTATATTTTCAAAAATAATCGAAAAAATTATGCATAATCGTCTGATCAATTTTTTGGAAAAGCATCATTTATTAGCTGATAACCAATATGGTTTTCGTAAGGGAAGAAGCACGGAATTAGCTTTAATGAATTTTACAAAAACTATTTACTCTAATGTGAACAATAATCTTAAAACTGCTGCAATTTTTCTAGACATAAGCAAAGCTTTTGACACCGTCAATCATATCCTTCTTTTGAAGAAACTATATTCCGTTGGTATTAGAGGAAATATATACTCTTGGTTTGAGTCATATTTAAGCGGAAGAAGTCAATTGGTTAAAATTAATGATGTTTGTAGTCGAGAGCTATGGATAAATGGTGGTGTGCCCCAGGGATCCATCTTAGGACCCTTATTATTTTTAATTTTTATTAATGATTTTTGTCAGTTAAATTTAGGTTGTGATATTATTACTTTTGCGGATGATACCGTTCTTTTGTTTGCAGCTGATAACTATCTTGATTTGTTTAAAAAAATGGAAATAGCACTTCATAAAGCAAATACTTGGTTTGGTAAAAATCTTCTTAAGTTAAATGTATCTAAAACTAAGTTTATTGTATTTAATTTATTTTCAAATGAATCTACTGTTGATAGTTTAAAATTACATGAAGCTACATGTAATATGTTTTGTAATGACTTACCTTGCAATAGCATTGAGCGGGTTGACTCTATAAAGTATTTAGGGCTTCATTTCAATAGTAATTTAAAATGGAAGACTCACACTAACTATTTATTAAATAAATTACGATTTATTAATTTCAAATTATTTAAACTTAAGCATATCATCGACCATAGGTTTTTATGCACTTTATATTTTTCTTGGGTCCAATCTATAATTAGCTATGGTATAACTTGTTATGCTTCTGACTACTTAAGTAATATTAGACCTTTAATCCAAATACAAACTAAAATTTTATCTCATATAAATTGTAATTATTTAACTAGGCCCATTTTGAACGTACGTGAACTCTTCGTATTCCGCTTACTTCTTTTTATTTTTAATAACAAATCTTTTTATCAAATTAAAACCAGTAACTTTGAAATAAGGAATACAAAAGGAAATTATTTTATACCTAAAACTAACAAAGAAATATTACATAAATCTCATGTATTTTTAGGGCCTTATCTATTTAATAAATTAAAAGAAAATCTTAAAACAACTAACAATAAACTTGAATTTAAATGCGGCATATATAAATTTTTAGGCGAGCAAATAAATACAGAAGCATTATTTCATATTTTACAATAGAGTCAGTCCAGCTTTTGTTGAAATTTTTTTTTATTAATTTCTATAGGTATCAAGGACGAGCCTTAGGCTCATGTGATACCACATATTTATTTTCTCTCTTTGTTGTTTCGTTGTGTGATTATTACTTTTATATATTTTAATGCTCTTTGTATGTTTTGTTTTTCTGTCTTTGTCGTTTTTCTGTCCTTGTCTTTGTCCAATAAATTTGATTTGATTTATGCATTTTATGAGTTAAGTGTTTGGTTAGGTATATGAACAGTGATTCTGTTCTGGAATAAGTAGCTTAGTTAATATGATTTTTACAAAAGGTAATCTCTCAGTTAATATTTATTTTTAGATTGTTGCGGATATAAATATAAACCTTTATAGGGTATAGAAGTATCTTATTAAGATTGCTCGTCGCGTGTTTTTTGCTGAGCCCAGATGGTTCTTGTTAGGGCGTGTCCTAAAGTTAAGTCTATAGTAAAAAGTTTAATTCGTCTACTGTACTCCATAAAAACATTTAAAAAAATCTCCAGCTGAAATAAGGTTTCAGTACCAATAACAATGCTTATAAATTATCCGTTATTACTTAAAAAATATAATTATCCGTTTTCTTGGTTTTTACCATTGAGACTAACATAGGGATTTTTAAATATGAGTCATACAGGTTTTGTTTCTTATACATTTATATTTTTTTGTCACACCAACCTATAAACCTAAACTAAAAATTACCATGTAGTTTATTTTAATAATTAGTATTTACGAAACCCGTTCAAGGGAGTTCCCGTTAAGAAGTTTGTTTTGTAGAGTTTTTAAAAGAGCCGCTAATTCAAACTATTTCTTTACTATCATCTTAAAAAGTAAAATAAACTAAGTAAATTGTAAAAACTGACACTCTCTATTTCTTTCGATAAAATATTCTAAAGTAAATTTTATCATCTTGAAAAACGTTCGAGAGAAAATTAATGGCTTCTGTTGACCGACAATCCAAGGATTTTTAAACAATTAAAAGTACATTTTGAGTTAACATTTAGAAAATTTTAGCATCAACAGTTAAAATCAAAACACAAATTTTTCCGTCATTAAGGAATATTTTTATAATGATACAAAAGGAAGGCCATTTGCTTCTCATTATAATGGAAAGAAGTTTTGTATACAGAAAAGGTGTTATTTTTAAATGATTTTTAAGATGAAATGGGATGTTAAAAGTTCAGATTTCTTATAGTTCTTAAATGAAGATTAGTTAAAATTTTAAAAACGACCAGAAAAGATAATTAAAAGCATCCTTATTGTAGAATTAAAAAGCAATGATAGAGAGAGAAACTTGAATTATTTCATTTACCATTATTATTATTTTTCGTTAAAAGCAATCGTGTAGGAGGGGATGTTTAAAAAACTTTTTTAATAAACCGGACTGTTGATTTACAAAGTAAGGAAATATTTATTAAAGAGTGGTAGGCAACTAAATTGTATATACTTGCATCATTGCACCATTTCAAAACGACAATAATTTAAGTTGAAAGTTGAAGCTTTGAAACCATCATAAAGATTATTCATTGAGTGGGCGAAAACACGCCCTTGCATTTTAAAGAAATTTGTTTCCATCTACACCAGTGGTTCCCAACTCAAATATGTCTGCGGACCACTTCACTTAAATTTGAACCTCCGCGGACCACCTCTGTCCCTAACTGTATCTTCAAAATTTTAACTTTTTTTCAGTGCATTCATTCCTCATGAAGGGTCTAAAATTTTGACTTTTTTTATGAAGTAAGGGAAACCGAGTCTTACAATGTTTTTAAATAGAACTAAATCAAATAATCTATAAAACTTAAAGAAAAATTAACATTACATTAATTTTATATCTAATTATTTAAAAATATAGCTTTTATAAAATATATTTAACCTTTTTCATCAAGCCTTTTTATCTATTAACCCTGGGAGGGTCCATACCTATACACAAATGTTACAGGTTTAAAAAAAACAACAATACTATAAAATAGATATTTTTCTTCTTTTTCATAACCAATAAATAAAGTAATATATTATTAGTAGATTTAAATTTGAAAGAAAGTACTTAGCATTAAATTAAACTGCAGTACGAATGAGATAAGGGGACAACCATAAATTATGTGAGGTCAAAAAGGGGGGAGGGGTTTGGAAAAATCTCACCAAGGGGGGGGGTCGATTGAAATCTCACGTCAACTTTTTAAGTTAGAAATTATACGATTTTCTTTTTATGGAGCACAAAATATAAACAAATAGGATAGAAAATTATTTTTAAAGGCTGTAGGTAAATCTCACGTGGGGGGAGGGGGGTCCAGCAAAATCTCACCAAAGGGGGAAGGGGGTCCAGATTTTGGAAAAAACACCTCACCTAATTTATGGAATTCTGTTGATAACAAAAAAGAAAACTGGACATGCACTGACTGTGAGTTGTGGCAGAGGAAATTGAATCGTCAGTTTGAAGAACGGAATAAGTCCAAAAACTGACAAATTGACTTTTTGTGCTCAAAACAATCTCCAAGCTTTGCCCTACACATGGGTGAAAAGAGGGGGAAAATAACTAACCCCTATAGGGAGATATCGCCCCTTGAAGTTGTGAAATCGATGTCCATACAATGAAAATTCCATTACTTTTTTTTCGATTTTCTCAAAACTTGATTTTTGGACTTATTCCCTTCTTCAAACTGACGATTCAATTCTATGGGCGAGGCGGGCGAGAATGATGTTCTATCGAAAGATACCGTGTCAAAAGTCAATAATTATTTCAAAGGAGCGATTAAAATAGAAAATAATTTATGTGTTTCGTCAATAAATTTTTCTCATGTCTTCGAACAAACCTATTTCACGTGTATCTCAGAAATTTCCTCTTTTCATACCACGATTTCTCGAAGACCCTCTGTCTGACCATAGCATCCCAGTTTGAAGTATCTTTCAACACTTCCACGCTTCACTTCGTATCAAACCAAGTATAAGTCCGATCATTCGATTCTTTATAAACCCCACCTTGACGCCTCTCAGTTTTAATTAATCTGATGCAATAATTTTCCACATCATCACATTTCGTTTCTACTCTGTAATAAACCACTGTTGAATAAAACTGTGCAAAATAATAGAAATGAACAAATGATTCAAAGGAGAGAAAGTGAACATTACATTTTTTTTATTTATGAGACGCATGATTTTTTACTTATGTTTTTGTATCTGTAGTGTTTTTACTATTTCCTGGAATGTGTGGTTAGGAAAACTATTTTTTTTTAATTTTTGGATGTTATTTAATCTTCTCACGGACCACCTCTAAGGGCCTCACGGACCACCAGTGGTCCGCGGACCACCTGTTGGGAACCACTGATCTACACTGATGATCTGAGACTTACATTTAAAATACTTCATAAGTTCCTTCGAAATGCAGTTTTTTTCTTCTATAAATATGAAGAATAAAGAAAGTAAAAAAACTATTTTTATAGATCATAGTCTCTTGTTTTATTTTACACGAAAAAATGTTTTAAAAATTCAGAATTGATATGCGAAAAAATCGAAAACACACCCGCTGTACCAAATGGGTTAAAGGAAAATATTATAAAAAATTATATTTCAAATTATTTATTGCAATTCTAGTAACTTTGAATTCAATTTCAATTAAACCACAGATAAAAAAAGAAACTAAAATTAAATTTTACATAAAAGAAATTGAAGTGTTAATAAAAATAATGACAAAAAAAATTTTTTGGACTTATCAACTTTAGTGAGAAAGATAGAACTCTCTTTTTTGTCATCAAAAAGTTTTTTAATATTGAGAGATTAGATAGGTGACTGTCATTCGAATACAGTGGTCCAAGTGTTCATCGTGTTACTTAATTTTAATAAGTTTAATATTGGAAAATAATCTCAAGCAAGTATGTTAACCTGAATATCGCCTGTAAACTTTGAAATAAAGCGGCAGCAATATTGGGTTTTTCTTTAGGAAAGTTGAAATATTTTCAGAGCTGGGAAAAAGTGATTTTATACACATAAACTACTTTGAAAATCAATTGGTTCCAACTCCACTTGAGCATTTTCTTCTTAACCTTTCTCCATGACACAAGTCATCAATCTAAAAAAAACTATTTGAAAAGCTGTTCATGAAATTATTTTGAAATGAATGGTTCCTCAGTGAAAAAATCAAAGTTATCCTATCGATTGTTGCTTTAAACTAAGATGAAATAAAATTTAAATTTAAAATTTTACACCCTTTTTTAATCTAATGAAGCTTTGATATTTAAAAAAAGATACAAGCTCAACAGCTTTTCCCAACTCTGCAAAATTTTGGAATAAACGCACTTTTTTTTTCGATTGACGTTCAGGGTTCAGTATTCAAGAGATGATTTTGAATTTCACTTAAAAATCACACTTTTTAAAAGTTAAAAGTTAAAACTTTCCTTGTGATAATCCTAGTTTTATGTGATAGAGAAACACCCCCCATCAAATCAATAAGTCACAGTAGCAATCACATTAACGAGTTACTAACAGAAATCTTACTTTTCCATCTTCTCAATTCAACAATTTCACCCAAGTTTAGAATTAAAGAAGGGTCAATTCTGAAAGTAAAGGGGGTGCGCATGCGTGATTCCCCCGTCAACAACACTCGGCCCTATCCGAAGAAAAGCCATTCCCGTTCCTCCTCTGTGCCGGATAAGTCCGGGATCGCTTTCCCTCAGAGTTTGCCGGACTTTTTCTCTTGAACGTTAGCTCTTTTTTTTGGATACATTGGATGAAGGTGAGTGAAAGGTGTATTGATTTGTTGAGGAAAGAGCAGTTTGAGGTGAAAAGTTTAAGGAAAAAATATATTTGAAAGGAAAGTTCGAGTAAAAGTTTTTTAGACATGAACTGTGAAATTTAAGAAAAGGAGAAAAACTTTATTTTTAGTAACTAATATTTTTATTTAAGTTTCAAAAGCAGATAAAATCCTTTTGATTAATTAATATCTATGAAACACTAAGTAGATGACTTATTTTATTGAGATAGATATCCTTTCACTTTAGTTTCGAAATTAATGTTTTGGGGTTTTGACTTTTTAAAGGTTTTATAACGTGGAGTTTTTAATTTATTGGATGGATTTAATGGCTTCCTTTGAAAACCCTCGCAATATCTCTTTGAAGTTTCTTTGTTAACATTTTAAAATATTTGAGTAGGTATATTTTTTGGTCTTGTTTGCTCTACAAACATATAATTAATAAATAATTAGCATAATATCATTAACCTGGTCACAGTAATCCTCTGAAAAGTGGATGATGAAGCTTTTCGTCTAGATACAAAAATCCGTCATTTTTTTATCAAGACGGAAAGGAAAAAATAAATCCGTCGGTAATTTAAAAGTAAGAATTTTTTTTAGAGATTTAATCATGATCCATTCTGTTAAATTTTCCAGTTCTTTCTAGTCTTATTATGATGCATATAATATGAATTACGCCGACGTACTGGCCTAGTGGTTAGAGCATCTGACTGCGAAGCCGCACGTAATAAATCGCATTAAGTAATTAATTACAGTTTAATAATTTGTTTCTATGATAGTTACCATTTCAAGAATTTCCTCAGAGGATTGGCCAGAAAAATAATCGTATCGGATATTTGTGTTTCGGGGGATTATGGGTTGTTTTTTATTGTCAAAAAAAGAAATATTTCTAAATTTCAAGAGGGAAATGAACCCTCTTGAAAGACGATAAATTACCATTTCTATCCTTTTTGGGAGTCCCAAATGTATCACCTCATTCATATTTGTTTGTAATCCTCTTTTGGATAAAATATTTAAATGCTTAATTTATTGTGACATTTCTCCTCTTTATCACATAATCGTTTCCTTATTTATTTTTACACTTGTATCCTATGTATCTTTAAGAAAATTACCTTTATTAACCATATTTTTAAAGATCTAAATTAAGATAGATTTACTTAACATGTTGCCGCTTTAGTTTCATTTTAGAGAAAAGTTCATAAGTAAGACTCCAAGCTGCCAAGAAAGTGAAGATTATTCACCTTTTCTAAATTTTTTAATGTGCCCATAGATTATAATTGGCTTGCACAACTTTAACAGTAATGTAGGCCGAATTGGACCTACCTAATTTGCAGCTGGTCCAAAAAATTACATAGTTTTTTGAGGGACAAAAAACAATTCCAATTCCATATCGTTTTTATAAAACATTAAGTTATAAGTGATTGAATAATAGAGATATACAATAATCATCATTTTTAAGGCATACTGAGAACTTTTCATTGCAATATTGGAATTCGAAATGGCTTTTTAAATCATTGACGTTTATAAAGCGTTTAGAAGCTGAATTTTCAATCCTTTGTAATTTAGGCGTTTGCTACAACGAGCTTTGCTACAAACAATTTAACTTGTTGCTACCAGAGAGGATATCCAATGAATGATGAATCCGGTGACCGGTTACCGGTCCAATGAATGGTTCAAATCGAGTCAGGGAGGAGCATGGAGGAAATAGTAAGATGAGGCGAAATATGCATGAGCAATAGCGCACATTTGAAGCAGGCGGTTTTCCTGTGTGCGCGGAACAATCCCAGAACACCTTGCACGACCAGTCCAATAAATGGTTCAAATTCCGTGACCGAGTGGGAGGAGGGAATTGACGAAATATGTCTTTTGCCACAGAATGAATGACGTTCCTTCTTCGCATCTCCTCGCCCAGTGCATCATGGGACCGAGAGCGAGATCTAAAGCGCAGAACTTTCAAAACGATGTCGCCAGTACTTCATTCGCTCTTTGCCAAATCTTAAAAGAGAACTAAAAAATATACAGGGTGTTTCAAAATTGCGTTGCACGGCTTTTATTCGGAACCAACGCCTCCTAGGGTCATGGAAGTAAGGTCTACCCCTAGGTAAGTGAGCCTGGAGAATGATCTGAAAGGACTTACAGCTCCCCTAGCGGCGAAATTAAAAAGTTAAAAAAATTAATTTAAAAACTAAAAGAGATAGAGCAAAAACCTCAGTAAGAGTATTGTTGCCAACGTCATGAAGAACTCATTGAAAAAAAATCATGAAAATATCTTGAATATTCGCCGAGATATTAGCATGTGAAAATAGTACTTTTTCTGGGGTCAAAAAAGAAAAAGTTCGCATATTTGCAAATGTTTTTTGATTTTTTTATTAAATTTCGTGTTCTTTAAACTAAAAACACACAAAACAACACAATAACACTGAAAAATTTGCAAATATGCGAACTTTTTCTTTTTTGACCCCTGAAAAAGTGATATTTTCACATGCCAATATCCCGCGAATATTCAAGATATTTTGATAAAAATTTTTTCAGTGAGTTCTTCATGACGTTGGCAACAATACTCTCACTGACGTTTTTGCTCTATCTCTTTTAGTTTTTAAATTAATTTTTTTAACTTTTTAATTTCGCCGCTAGGAGCGCTGTCAGTCCTCTCAATGGATTCTCCAGGCTCACTTACCTAGGGGTAGACCTTACTTCCGTGACCCTAGGAGGCGTTGGTTCCAAATAAAAGCCGTGCAACGCAATTTTGAAACACCCTGTTTTGTTAAATAGCCGAAATTTCAGATCTCTCTTAAATTGCAACCCTCTCATCAGCTCTGAGAAACTGTAAATTCAGTTATTAATCGCGTGTTCTATTGTACGACTGCGTATAAAATAACCATTCGTGTATCGACATTGACGGTCATATAATTTAACTGAAGTAATCTACAAAACT
Organism: Tetragnatha versicolor; assembly: GCA_024610705.1. Lineage (NCBI taxonomy): Eukaryota > Metazoa > Arthropoda > Arachnida > Araneae > Tetragnathidae > Tetragnatha > Tetragnatha versicolor. Next base: position 29,704,942 of record JANDEH010000002.1, on the reverse strand, counting down.
TAATGAATGAAGATGGCAAACTGTGTACTTAGCAGGTATAAAAAACTCCTTTCTCTATCTTATTTCGTATTTTTTTAATTGTTTGATGTTCTGAATTACCACGCTGTTTCTGCCACAGCCTGTATTATGCGTTTTATGAAATGATAATAGGGGAGAACGGGGCACATTCGCACAAAAAGTGCATTTCGGCATATTTCTCTGGATCTAGATGAGATATTAAAACAAACTCGGATTCAAATGAAAGTTAAGACCTTTTCCGATATTTAAGAACGATAATTGGTCGCATTCATCTAGAATTTCAAACCTATATCATCAATCCAAAAAACGAGAAATTTCGTGCGAATGTGCCCCATGGGTGGGGCAGTTTCGCACACGTGTGGGGCACAATCGTACAGATGCAAAAAAATATAAAATAATTATTTTTACAAATTAAAAAGTTTATGGCACTTTAAAGTAAGGATAATTAAACGAAATATTTGGCACTGTTACATATTTTTCCTCTAAGTTGAAGATTTTTTTACAAAAAGAAAACAGCTTCAGAAAATATTGAACATCTAAGTTTTTGATGAGGAAAACAATTGTAGTAATGAAGAGTATATTGCACATTGACATACTTCACATAATATAATTAGTTAGAAAAAGTTCAACCACACACAAAATATTTTAACTGTCAGGTTTTATTCGAAAAGAAAAGTGAACCAACAGCTCGCTTATTAACACCTGAAACTGACGGTTGGGGAACTTTTAATACGATATTATCTTTTTGTATGAATGTTGAATCATTACTTACTGGGAAAATAAAAGTTTCGTCATTAATTTTAAAGTTTTTATAGTTTTTCTTCATTAATTTTAAATAAGCACCATCCAATTCCAAATTTTCTATTTGACCAACATAACTAAATTTTCATTTAAGTAGCAAATTATACTAGAATAAAATCACTTAAGTCCAAGCCAATTGGTATTAAACAATTATCAGGGACATTTATTTCTTCAATGCTTAAATCTGGGTCTAAATTCTTTAAAACTGAAACTTTCTTTAAGATGTTATTTTCTATTATCACCAAATTTTGATACAATTACAATAAAAAAACAACTAAACTTCAAGCTATTAAATATACTGCACTTATAAACATATAAATCACTTTCATAATCAAAAATTGGAAAGATAAGGCACATTCGCACTGTCCGAATCTGCCCCATCTTCTGGTGTACGAATGTGCCCCATGTACCAGTTCAAGCTTACCACGTCCCAACAAGATATTTATAATTAAAGCAGGGAAATAAAACCTTTCTAGAAACTTACTTTAGTAGTGCTCCTACAGAATAATATTCTGAATGTCCACTTGAGAGTTATTTTTGATTGATATTTTACGCCAACAAAATGACAAGAAAATTTACTTTGCTCTTTCTAACGCTTACAAATTTCTAGTACGTATACAACAAAATGGATCAGGGCTTTGAAAATTCATGCAGAAGGTGGTAGTCATGCTTCCATCTACTGGTATTTTTTTCAGATTTTTAAATTAATAATTACTAGGGGAAATGCCGCTTGTCCGAATGTGCCCCATGTGCGAAGTAGCCCCACTCTCCCCTACATCTTGATAAAATAATATTCGGCCGCTAAAATAGCTGCATAACCTGAGGGTAGTTTAATTTAATTCATTTAAATTATTTTTTTCAGAACGTGTTGCTTCATAAATCGTAAGTACTAAAGGGGCTTTAAATTTATTATTCAATAAAATTAAAGTCAAAAATTATTTAAATTGAATTAAATTCTAAAAATATTTATTATTGAATTCCTCGGTTTTTATTTAATGACTTCAATTGTTCTACAATAAAAGTTGTGAAGTAATTTGTTCTAATAACAATTCTAATAAGTTTCAATAATTCAAGTATATGTTCATTTCTGTCTGGAGATTTAACATAGAATTTACAATGTTCTGTGACGTCATCCATTTTGACTCGCACGCAATGTAAATGAAGGATTTGAATTTATCAGAGATAGGGCTAGCCAGGTTAATTATATTTTCTGTAAACAGATTATTTTACTGATAAAACATCTGTCACAGTAAATGTGATCAACCCGGAGATTAAGTATTTCCCGGATTTATCATAATATGTAACGCCACACTGTTAAAAAAAAGTTCAACCTTTCACCACAAACTGGGTTAAATAGACGAGATTAGTGTGACGTTTTTTGTTTTGTTTGGAAACGTAGTTCCGTGAACTGTACGGACAGTACGGATCCGTATGTAACCAATCACGGATCGAATCAACGTTTCCAAACAAAACAAGAAACCGGAAGTGACGTTTTCACTAATCTCCTCTATTTAGTTGCAACCTAAAGTTCGGGAACATGTTTCTCCAAGTTTCTGTCCTTTCAATAGCGAAAGCACCGGATTTCACTAGTGAGAGCACCGAAAATTTGGTGAAAACCTGTTACCGAACTATAGGTTGCAACACAAATTGGATAAAAGATGGACTGTTTTTTTTAATTAAACATATATTTGCACATATATTTGTAAAATGAACCAGTTTACTTAAATTTTCTCCTTCAAACATTTTTAATAACCATCAGGAAGAAGTAAAAACTTCAAATCTCTCTCTCATGAAAAGACCTTTTCAGCTGACACCCGTGCTTAAAAAGTCGTCTTTTTCTCATAAACAACACATTCCCTCAATTTCTACTTAACTTTAAAAAAGTCTAGATATTTTTTTTCTGATCCACCATCTGACTTCTCCAAACATCACGCTTTTGAAATACCTTCCTCACGTCGATTCATGAGTTTTCCATCCGATGCACAATAACTACCCTCAGTGCATCATTCCATCTTTCTTTAGTGGGATCCATCATCCAATTTTTTTATCTTGGAAGATTTTATGGATTACCCTATTCCAGCGAGACGAGCGTGAGTTGAATATGACTCAAAAAACACCGCATTTCGGGGCAAATTTTTCTCGGGCTTTTACGTTTTCATTCAAAGAGATGGTTCTAAAAATAGTTTCATCCCGGAACGGTTCAAAGAACGGAGGCTTTTAGGGAATGACCGGGCCCATTCTCTGGAAATTATCTTGTTAAAAAAAAGTCGAAATCCGAGTTGAATTGTTATGCTTACAGCTTTTGTCACTTTCATACCAACATTGTTTTCGTTAACCTATGTCGTGCTGTGCATTTTTATTCTTCGTCATTGACAGCTAAATCCCTGTTACGGAACAAAAAAAATAATTTACCATATTTAGAAGTTTTCAACATCTGATTGTGTCAAATATTATCTTAAGATTATGTTTAGTTGCTCGTTTTTCGAAAAGATAGCTATTATATCTGAAATATTTATTAGGGTGGGTGGAAAATATTATTTTCACATTTTGTGCCCCAAAAGGTGACCAATGGTCTCAAACTAACATGGTGTGAAATATTTTTCCATTATAATAACTATTTTCCTTGAAATTTCAGTGGTTTATTAGGGGTAATCCATCCCAAGTGTCCCCAAACGAGTTCCTAATGTCCAAAAATAAATTGAAATCGAATAATTCTTCACACCTGTTAGTTTGAGACAATTTGTTTTCATGTACCCAAAAGAATTTTTTTATATTATTATTATTTTTTTTAAGTACAAACAAAGTGAAGAAGATATATCACCTGGGATTGTATAACAATCCATGTAGGTGAACAAATATTTACAAGGAATTACATTTGTTACACAATAAATTACAAAAAAAAATATATAAACGTAAATATTATAAGCAAAAATGAACGTTACATGAAAACAAAACGAAAAGAGTATAAATACGATACAATATCAAACAGGAAATTAGTAGCGTCAAACAGGGTGTCATAAATTATGGCTTACTATCTGTCGTAAAGTAAGTAGAAAAAAAGTAAGTGCAAAAAAAAAAGAATTATGAATGGAATATAATTACACTAATAACTCAAGATCAAACAAAAAAGTTTTCAATGTCCCCAATAGAAAACAAAAAATCTTTTAATTTCTTTTTAAATGCATGTTTGGTTAGACTATTTTGAATTTCTAAAGGTAGTAAATTAAAGAACTTAGGGGCTAGATAAAAGAAATTTTTACAAAATATAGTTTTTTCAGGTTTAGGTACAGTATATACAGCATTAGGTCTTCGGGGATTTATTATGTTTCGCTTTCTGCAGATATCGGAATTTAAGTAGAGATAGAGACTTGTTTTAAAGTAGAAGAGGTAGCGAATAGGTAAAATATTCAATAATTTGAACTTATCAATATTAATGGAATGCACTTGAGATGATAACAATCTTATAAATCTTTCCTGGAGTTTACATATTCTTTTTAAATTTATCTGATAGTCTCCACCCCATATTATTAGACCGTAGTTAATTCTAGATTGAACCCAAGAGTGATAAAGAGTTATTAGGAATTTGCTGCTTACTTTTGGCCTTAAATGATAAAAATTTAGCATTATATGTCTTAATTTATCAGCAATATACTTGGTATGTGATTTCCACTTTAAGTTGCAATCAATATGAAGTCCAAGATATTTTATTGTAGACACTTTATCAATTGCAAAATAATTTGCTTTATATTTGCAAAATAAAAATTTCGACATAGGAAAATGGACCACCCTAATATTTATGCCACATGTTCTTTATAACAGGTTTCGACTGCTTAATAAATTTATGCATTTCCTTATCTAGTTACTAAACAAAAATAAAATTCTAAACTAATCAACCCTCATTTAATTCACGAAAAATCTTCTTTCTCCAATTATAAAATACTCATATATTCTTATTACAAAGGCTATTACATTTATTTTCGTTCAATCAGCTGAATAATAAAGTTAAGTATTAAAATTCTTCGTAAGTCATTGGTTTTTTTCTTAATACGTATTTACTTATGAAACCATTGTGAAGGCAATTTTTATGTTGACTGAAACATTAAATATTGCTCAATGATACGAAAAACTTGCTATTATCTTTCCTCTTGTCTATCTATTGAAAATATTTGGAATAATGTCAGTTATAATCAAAAAGTGTGTAAAAAAGGCCAATAGTTGTAAGGGGGGTAAATTTTTACTTTCAAAACAAAATTTATACTGAGATCAAAAGTATGTAATGAGAGTCACTGTCACTGATGTTATTTAAAGTAAAGTATTACAGCTTTTATGTGCCTCACTGTGTTTTCCTTTAATCTGCGTTGCAGTGTTAACCATTATATTTCAATATCCGTACTTAATATCCATTAACGTTTAAAAAAATCTTCAAAGATTAAAACCCTTAATTTAGTTCTGTGATTTTTCAAATTTCATCTAAATATGAAGTAGTATTTCTCGAAGGATTCTATTTTCATTTTTCAATTTTAAAAACATTTAAACTAAATAAACTAAAGGTAAAAGATATCTTTGGACTTAGGTTTCAAATATTTTTATCATAGGAAAACTTTTATTAAATTTTAACACATTTATATCACACTAGCTGTTATACCCGGCCTTGCACGGGTGGGGTGTATAAATTTATTTTTTAAAGTTTTCTTAAAATACATTTATAATTTTGTAAATTAGCAATATTACAAATCATCCCGGTATCCCAGGCGCTTCATTCCTATCCCGGTGTTCCCGGTAATTTTCTAATTCCGGTGGTCCCGGTAATTTTTCTAATCCCGGTGGTCCCGGTAATTTTCCTATCTCGGTGTTTCCAGTAATTTTTATATTCCGGTATTCCCTGTGTCTTTATGGTAAATTTCCTATCTCGGTGTTTTCGGTAATTTTTATAACCCGGTAATTTTTCCTATCCCGATGTTCCCGCTAATTTTTCCTATCCCGATGTTCCCGCTAATTTTCCAATCCCGGTGTTCTTGTCACTTTTTACAATCCCGATGTTCCTGATAATGTTAAAAATATCTTGGTGCCTTTATGAAATAACAAATTTGAAACTATAATAAAAAGCCTAGTGATCTGTCTCATTTGAAACAATCTTTTATTTTTAACTCGTTTTCCATGAAACAAAATTGTATTTTTCAGTAAATATATTTATTTCAAAGGAAAAACATCTTGAAATGGAGGAAATGTCCACGCCTTCGGTGGTCTAAAAGGAGATGCGGAGCACACATACATACACACACAGCCACAAACTTTTTTATTTATATAGAGATTAATAAAATTGCCTAGTAACTACAACACTGGTACTAAAGTTTCCTATTATTGGCTTGATGACTGGTAAAACAGGTTTTCAAACACTGAAAAATAAGTGAAAAAAAGCAGGAAAAATGGGAAAAAAAGAATGAAGGACGGATTTTCTCTTTATAAATTATAGCCTATGTCCTATTCTGATGTATAAGCTACATTATTGTAAAATTTCATTAAAATCCATTCAGTAGTTTTTGCGTGAAAGAGTAACAAACATACAGACAAACATTCACAATTATAATAGTAGTAGGATTTACGATCATTTCATGGATTTGTCGAAGCTTAGGGTAACGTAATACTCCAACTGAAGTAAAATACTTTGTCTAACGCAACCACTGTAAAAATATGTATTGTTTTCCGCCAGTCTATTAGCATATTGGCAAAATTTGGTTTTTGATTAAATAACTGATCGTCAACACGAAGTCTTACCTTCTTTTCTGTTATCCTGTAATCTCTACCTTTACCGTCAGAAGCAACATGAATTGTACCTCAAATGAATCTAATTGTGAAATTGTGGGTGGTAAGGCTAAGGTTCTGTTGTAATTTAAGCCCTGAATGGAGAGAGCACTATTCGCTCAAGTAGCGACATGCTCAATCAATTGTCCGCCATTAAGGGGACACAAGCGCTACTATCTCCTTACAGTGAACAATGAATATCCGTGTTTTTGTTAATAACATTAATTTAAAACTGCTAGTCATACCACTGTAATAATAATTTTTAATGGCTATCACTATTCAAATCAAAGTTGAATAAGTAAACATTTGAAAGAAGCATAACCAATCAAAAATTTCTTATTTCAACAAATTGGTGGAACAGCAAACAAACATGGTACCCAGCTGTATAAATGTAACAATGCATACCAAAAGAAAATTAGAACCACAGAAAGAATTAGAATTAGTGCTACTACTGCATTACCTTTGCTATTTATGGAATGCTTGATCATTAGGGTGGAGCGAAAAAACCGAAGTTTAAATAATCAGAACTTAATAGCCTGAAAATAGTCCTGAAATGTTAAACCGATCAATTAATATATTTTACCTCCGCAAGAGGGCTTAAGTTTTAAAAAATCGTACAAAAAACACGTATACTTTACAGAAAATAATTAACAATACTCAAATTTACTGAAACATTTTCCAATTGGGCTCAATATGTTCAGCAATGAGTCCTCTAAGTCCCCTTAAAATTAAATTTCCGTGGAATATCTTTATCCAGAGCAAAGGGATCAAATTTTCGAAAAAATGCAAAAATGTCCATTTTGGGGTAATTTTTAATTTTTTAAGATTTTCATATTTTTTACATTATTTTCTACCTGTTCCTGATGTAATTATAAAAGACACTTAACTGCTTGAAATATTTAATCCAAATTTTTCAATAGTTTTCCCTTTATCACAACAATTAGGCTCTAATCGGGTACAATCATCAGAAATCTCATATTGAGACCTTCACCTTCTTTTAAAAATTATATCTATTAATAGACTTATTTGATTGCATCACTACCATTACTAATTAATGACTTTTATTGATAATTAATGGGATTTTTTCGGCACATTTGGATCTAATCAAACTAAACTTGTCCCGTGAAATGATTGTTCTTCCATAATGCTACTGGTTAATTTTATGCTTAAAATAATAAAATTGAATTTAAACTTCACATTAATTGGATAAATGGTAGGAGGTCTTAGGATATGATTATTAAAATTTTTAACTTGCTATCAGATATAAAATTCCCAATCATATTGTAAGAAAAGCAAGACAGCCAAAGAAAAGAAACTTTGAGTGCATTGTCTTTTAGGTGGATTTATTTTTCTACGTAGTAGGCTTTTACGTTTAATCAATTTTCTCTCTTTGTTTATATAGACGAGTTAATTCATAAGATATTTTATTTTAATATAAACCCCATTAAACTCACATGGATACATAAAATATAATACTTTTTTCACGTTTTAAGTTTACTTAGTATTTTTCTTTTTGCTTATAACAAATTATATTTTTGAAACCCGGGTTTTTTTAACAAGTAGTACCTTTTTTTGGTAATTTTTTATTATTATTATTATTATTATTATGAAATAAACAAATTATTAATTGGAAAGCTATAAGTTCATGTAAATCCAGAAGGAATACTATATTAATTTATATACTGCATATAAAGATGAGGGCTAAAAGCCACCCTAGACATAGGATAGCCACTTCAAGCTCTAAATATTTTACGTTGCTTTTAGGTATTCGTTACTTGAAGACCGTTTATGTGCTTAATCTAAGTTAGAAAAATATAATTACATTATTACTTAATTAATAATCATATTGCGTGTCATATGACACTATCTCATATTGAGAACATCGGGTGTCTCAATATAGGAGACCGATATAGCAAATTAGGCGCATTTTTAATTTTAATTGAAATGCAGTTTTAGGTTAACTGCAATTTGTTTCATAACAAAGCGACACGTTTAAACACCACGTTTAGTTTACCACGGGTCCAGGTGTCTGGAGACTATTTCCCTCCCCTTCAGATACATGGCAAAATTGTGGAGGTTGCGATAGATAGTGGCAGCATCTATCATAATATATCATGAGGCAGAAGTCGGACTCCTGCCATTTATTGGCCTCACTTTCTCAGAAGCCGCACCCCTTTGCCTTGAATCCACATGGAGCTTGGGTATTCCAGTGGCACACGACAACAACAACGTTTAAACACATGTACGATATATACAAAACCACTTTTAGTTTTTTAAAATAATTTTTCAGATAAGTGTAAACTGGAATAATAAAAGTGGTATCCCACATTGGGGCACTTTCCCCTACATAACGGGGGAAGCCAAGAAAGTAAGTTTTTATGCTCCATAGACTTAACATAGATCAGAGCTTATCCCCTTACCATGTGACTGTGAAAGTCCAATAAAAATCAAAAGCAGCAAAAAGGCACCTAGGAAAAGGATATCGCTGTTTTTGTAATTAGAGATGGAAAGCTAAATACTTAGAAAATCAGGTCGACTCAATATCCTGGTTTCAGGTGGTATTGTGTTTGATTAATGTACCGATTTTCAGGAAACCGATGTTTATCTGGTTGTTTTAGCATTAGTTATGCTCATAGTTTTACCACGTGCCAAGATATATTGTTATCAAACCAAATCGAATTAATTTTCTAAGTATAAAGGGAAGAAATTAGAAAATGTTTCTTGGTAACATTAGGATAAAAATATTAAGGCTTCTTTCCGACTTGTAGTCATAGAGAGAACAATCATTTTTAATAATACTTTCTAACATATAAGAATAAAATGGTTTATACATATTTTAAATCAATAAATATTAAATATTTCATACCTCATGAATTTAAATTTCGTTTACCTCTTAAAGTAACCTTAATGCTAAAAACTTAGGTCAAAATAGCAAAATAGGGATAAATTTATTTCAAATAACATACGCACCTACATAAAGTAAGAAATGGAAGAGTTGTCAATAACAAAAAATATATTTTTATTTGAAGTGAAAGGATGGGAAATGAGTGATAATGACAACTTGATAAATAAATAGCTTAAAATATTGTTCCAGTTTTTATAAGGAAATGGTGTTTAGAGAGATATATTATAAATTTTAAATAAGTGAGTGTGCATTATTTTAGTTTGAAAAAATAAAGGTTTTTCTATTTCTTCAAGACAGAAATCTTATTTGAATAATTGGTTTTGTCAGGAACAGGTTAAGATATTTATTTCACACTGTTATTTAAAGATAAATCCCCCAGTTTGGGGTTCGAAGGTCCTCCCGTTGAAAAAACACTTTAAGATAAGTATTTACGCTTCTAAGGTGTACATTATACCGAGGTGTACTTCTTATATATGCCGGGGAAAAGTTCACCTTTTATGATAGAAACGAAATGCGAAACGTATCGACAGAAAAAAAATTCTCTAAACCTCTTCCCATTGTCGATATAATTCGCACATAGTCACCAATAAATCTGAAAGGATCAAACCGAGGTTACACCAAATTTGACGATATTTTACCATTATTTTCAAATAGTGAAATCGTTTAGTATTCGATAAATTAGACGTACTAACAGATAGTGAACTTCTACCATTTTCGACTGTACTTTTTATGTCTAACAATAAAAACGGTTCAATTCCCGTTAATTGTCCCGTTGAACATTGCCAAAAGTTACAAACTAACCGATAAAAATAAGTAGTTATTTGCATAGAGAAGATATCGTCACCTTAGAATCAAAAACTACTATCTCCATTCGGCAAACTTCGGGAATCCCGATTCTTGGCGTTTAGATCGTTGTAGAAAATAATTTGATTGATTTTGATCTTTTCTACTCGATCATGTCAGCTCTTACAAACCAAAAAACGAGCTTCTCCACCGATCTGATCGCCAAGGATCGGGAATCCCGAAGGTTGCCGAACAGAGATAGTAGTTTTTGATTCTAAGGTGACGATATATTGGTGGAATGGGTAGAGGTAATCCTTGCCTTGCTTATGTGTGCCTTCTTTAGCGTCTCGTTTTGTCGCCAAGCCTTACCGAATGTCTTTGAAATTGTCAAGCACACGCGATAACGTGATAACTCATCGCCAGAAGCCCTGCTAGACGGGTACTCTTTTTCTTCGGAGTTCATTCAATGGAAAAGCTCACTCCACTTCTTTTTTGCCTCTACAGTTATTTCAATGAAAACCAAAAAAAAATTTAGCTATATTTGAAGATTTGGCGTTAAAAACAAATATACGATACTTTAACCAGACAGTTAATCGGAATTGAACCATAAAAACACACCACGCAACAACTTTAACATTGCCATCTCTCCTAGGCTTGACCCAAACCACCCATGCTTTGGAACATCAGCAATGTGTCCTCCGACATGGACCCCGACGAGCTGTACTCCTCCCTGGAGGCGATGGGCCCTGGCCTCCAGATCTTCCTGGTGGTCCTGTACAGCTGCACGGCAGTTGCGGCCCTGGGAGGCAACGGGGCGGTCATCGCTGTCCTCCTACTGGGCAAGAGGCGGTCAATCCGACTGTTCCTGGTCAACCTTGCGCTATCTGACGTCACTATGGCCCTCTTCTCCATCCCGTTCACCTACACTGACTTCGTGCTGGGGAGGTGGATCTTCCTGCCCGAGTTCTGTCCGGTTGTGCAGTTCGTACAGCACGCGTCGGTGTCGGTGTCAGTGTATACGCTGACTGTCGTCGGGCTTGACAGGTAGGCCTTTTGTTGAGATTTTTTTGATGGTACAGATCGCCATAGCATTAGTCTTTATACTGCATTATAGTTATAGGTTCACACAATACTATACGAACAGGTTTTTCAGTCATTGAATGATAGATTATAGAATAAAGAGGTACATTATTGGAATGGAATAAAAATCTGCTCATGAGGCTCAAAGATGTAATAATTCCAGCTTGGCTCGTTAAAATCTACAACGTAATAAAACGTACTCTTGCCAAATGATATTTTTTGACCATGGAAGTATACTCGTCTTATACCCCTTAGAGTCTTTTGGCCAAAAATATTTCTCTCGAATGAAATGAATTTTCCAGGAAATTAGCGATTTATCTTTCTCAATCATAAATTGTTAAATAATGTAGATTTAAATAATGTGCGAGAAAGAAATATTTTGCCATCAACAATTTTCCATTAAGAAATTTATTTAAAATATACAGAGTTTTTTAACAAGGCCACCCAAACTCTACACAGAAATATTCCTTTTAGGGAGTAGATAATATTTGTTAAAAGTACTGTATCTCTACGACGGCTTTTATTTTTTAAAAAAATTTGACGTCATATCATACATAAACTTAATTAATATTTTAATATACAAACCTATACAAATAGCCATGAGTTCAAGTTTTCCATACACATTTTTAGCCCAAAACTAATGTGAAGTCCTATTATTTTCTATCGATATTATCTCAAAAACAAAGAATCGTAGAGGTTTAGTGCCATGAGGCAATTTTATCTACCCATGGATGAAATCTAAATGTGCAGAATGGGCAAGTCCAGTATTTTTAAAATAGGTTTTTATTCAATAGAGGCAAAAATGTTTTAATCACGATGATTATTTATTTTTTAATTTCATTTCAAAGTTTGACTTCAAAAAAGGGGCCCGAAAACGTCTAATGTCAAAAAGTTACGTGATTTAATCCAAAACATTTGTTTTCAACATATCAGGATTCAAAGTGATCCTTGATTTTTATCTTCAAAGTTAGGCCGAAACACATCTGACGTCATTCAATCCAAAACAAATGTTCAAAGGTATTGTCAATTTATTTTGATATTTTAAAATATTGAATTAACTGAGTTTTTTTGAAACTTTATACATGACGATTTTTGAATTTAGATCTATTTCTTTTACTGGAAAATGCATTTTTTTCTCTTTTCAAAAAAATATGGTATTCCCCAATGCCCATTCGGGTTTATTTGTTAAAACACCCTCTATACATATTTACAAAATAAGTTCTGACTGAGTATTATCTTCCTTTCAAAATGTCTTCTAAAAACGTTATTGAGTGTATGATCAAAACTTTTAAGGGCTTTAACAGAGTTCAAACATCAGTGAAAGCTCTTAGATAGTCTAAAAGGTATAATCCACTGGAAAATGTGCATTAATTGTGTAGAGTATATTTCTAAAGAAATCATACACTCTCTCTCTCTCAAACTTCATCTGTTTTATCAAAATTAGTAAGAAATTCTACCTATAGGTTTCTCTTGTATAACTCTTCCCTATTTTTCCAGGAATAATTTTCAAGCATTTGGGGTTGAGCCTTACTAAATGTGACACAAGATGGTTGGGGGGGTGTTTTATTACTTATTAAAATACGAATAGTTATACGTCGAAGCCGGTATAGAATTCAACTTTAAATATTTTAAACCAATCTTAAAATAGAAAGCGAGTGAGAAGAAATGATTGGATGCGGGTCGGATATCGATGTGAAGTCAAAAACATGTCTTATGAAACACTTATTTTAATGATTAGACTCTATAAACTAAATACTTGTTTATGGTTTATATACAGGGTGTCCCATAAATAGTGGGCCACACTTCTAGAGGGGATAGTAGACACCTAGACGAGTCAGAATCACATAGGAATGGGGTCCCAGACCAAATCCCAGGGAGTTAAAAATGGAGCGACACCGCAAAACAATTATTGAAAAATTCAATCTGTAGAAGAACTACTATTGGTAAAAACTTAATCATGGTCTCAAATTTTGTGGTTTAACATGATCTTTAAAATCATTGTAAAAGTTTTTATTTTAAAAATTTTTTTACTACGAAATAAAGTCAAAAACCACAAAAATATGTGAAAAATCTGCCAAAACTTTATTTTGTATTTAGAAATCCTTTCTTTTGATTTGATAATCTGAAAGATCATAGTTGAAAACCCTTAAGTCCAAAGTTTCACGTAAATATCATCAATATTAAACGCTTGAGATCTAATTAAAGTTTGATTTTTGCTTGCGAAAACAGATCCAGAAACGAAACGTTGAGGGAAAGTCTACGAATTACGGATTGATGCTCGCTAAATTTCTCGCCATTATTTGCGATACGAGATTCCTCGCCAACTTTCGCCAACAACAAATTGCCCAAGCTGTCTTGGCGATCTGTAGGAGCTTGGTATGTTTCGCCAAACTGGGAGAGAAAAGAAAGTTCGCGATTATCTATCCGTAACTCGTAGATTCTCCCTGAACGTTCGTTTTCTGGAGCTGTTTTCGCACTCAAAAAACAAACTTTAACAGGATCTCAAGCGTTTAATATTGATGGTATTTACGTGAAACTTTGGACTTAAGGGTTTTAAAATATGATCTTTCAGATAATCAAATCAAAAGAAAGGATTTCCAAATACAAAATAAAGTTTTGGCACATTTTTCACATTTTTTTGTGGTTTTTTGACTTTTTTTCGTAGAAAAAAATTTTAAAGTGAAAACTTTCAGCATAATTTTAAAAATCATATTAAACCACAAAATTTGAAACCATGATTAAATTTTTACCAATAGTAGTTCTTTTACAAATTGAATTTTTCAATAATTGTTTTAGGGTGTCGCTCCATTTTTCCATGTCTCAAATTCCTGTTTTTTTTAATATAGTTTACATGCTCTTTTAGCCTAAATTTAATTGCACGTCTTGTTTGTCCAATATAGAACACACCACAAGTATAAAAATCATATATATGCCCCATCTGTTAACAGTTTTAATAGGGTCCTTAAGTGTAAACCCACAACTCTCAAGCCTCACCACCAACCGTGGACCGGTTTCGTTCATGCGGGAATCTTTAAAATGTAGATGGCAATATTTAACATCTAGCAAAGAAAATCCACAGAGTTGAAGGTGGGGTTTAATGGCTTTATGGCCAACAGTCAGCAGTTTCGTCTTGAAAACACGCCTTTGTTTTTCCTTATTTGTCAGTGTGTTTATCCTATTGGTTAGGACGTTGTTTAACCGATTTGGGGCGATATTAGCTGAAAAAGTTGTCAAAAGTTTTAAAAAATTCAAAACTCGGTCAGCCTGTAGTAGTATCTAGTAAGCCGTGATAAGAACATCCAAAAAGGGTAGTTGTTGATTAATTTCGACTTGAGTAAATTGTATGCATAGTTCGATAGAATTAATGAGGGAAAGAACCATATCAACATTCTGATGAGCATATAAGAAAACAAAATAATCATCAACATATCGATCATAGAATGGAAATTGTATGAGATTAAACATTTTTTCTTCAAAAAAGTGCATACATATAAATCCCCTTAAATGAGGCTGAGGGGGTTTACCATGCCCAAACCATCAGACATGTAATAATATTTTTTTAAAACAAAAGTGCTCTGTTTAAGACACGTCTTGTGGAATTATTTACTGCTACTTAACCAGTGGTTAACCATCAGTTTAAGAAGGATTCCACGAATCACAGGCTGCAAAAAGATATAATGATAATAAGATAAGAAGAATTAGTATATGCCTAACATATAGTAATTATTGTTCGTCTTGATGTACCCTACCTCCCCTAAAAGTTATGAAACACTTATCTGAAACACCCTGTATTATAGATTCTAGTTTTCCTGGGTTTTGTTTTTTGAGTTATTTGAGTTTTTTGAGTTACAAATGTTTACCCTACAATTAACTACTGATAAAATAGTTTGATTAAATTGCTAACTTGTAGGAGGAAATGGCAATACCATGTTGAAACATGTAATAATTTTTTAATCGACGGATATTTTCCTCAACAACATTTATAACTAAGATATAAATTAACCATATTAGTCTAGAACTCTTGTCTTGAGGCAAGGGTTTAGGCTCGAAGCCTTTTGTCCAAACATTTCCAAGCATAAGGCTTTGGGTTATCTGATTTATCAATAGGATAAATGGATACAAATAAGAAAGAAATCTCTAGATTAGGGGAAAAAAACATGTATTTTATCGATGTGATTGGGAAGATTTCTACCTAGTTAAGACCTAAGAATTTATTCAAAGTGTTTTATCTTGTATGGGTTATAATAAACCAATCGTATCATAATTATTTTTAATTGATTCCAAAATAACATTCATCTCTTATGAGTACTAACTTTAAGGGGGAATAAAGTTTTAAAAAAATTAACTATGGTAGAGGGTGGTTTGGCAAATTTCAAGTTTTGTGATTCATTTAAAAAGTGATTATAATACATATAATTTTAAAATAATAATAATAACACTTAATAACTTACACTTACCTATATACTGTAGGGTGGCCCTTATTTTCGAACTTTTGAAATGTTTAGCTCCCACCCCATAACTTTGTTCCAATGGACAAAAAAATGATAAATGCAAAATTTTAGCCCTATCGGATAATATTTACCCGATCCTCAAACGCCTTAAAGTTTATGTTTTTGGTCTCTTTTTTTTGGAAAACAGACAAAAAAACCAAGATAAAATCTTTACAATTTTTTCGCAATTTTTTTATGATGAACTTCTATTGTTCGAGATATAATTCCTCAGGTTTCGTTTTATCACCCCTAATTCTGGAGGAGTAATTTTTTTTGGTGTTACCCAAATGTTGTAAAGTTGTTTTTCCTGTATTTTTAAAATAGCTATAACTCTACAACTCCTTAACTACACATGAAATTGACTCATTTTGTTCGTAAATTTATTCTCTCTTAAGTTATGTGCATTAAGAACAATTTTCTTTAAAAAAAATTCAAAAATTTGAGTATAAAGTGAAAAAAAATTAAATGATAATTATAATTTTTTAAACATTTTTGAAACAAAAAAAATTATTACCTTTGTACCGTCTATAATATACATTGATACCAAATATCAAGTCTAAAATTGGATTTAATCACATTGGGAAAGAATGAAATTCACCGTACATTTGGTAGGTCCCTTAAAAAAAACCCTACTCTATAGTAAAAGAATGATAAACTCAAAAAAGTTCGTAAGATTTCTTGAAAGGTTCATATGATTCAAAGACATGCAAAAAATTTAACACACATAAGATGCAAAACGTTTTTCAGCTTATTTTCTCTAAAAATCTTAGATCTCCCAGAAAAGAGGTGGACATTTTTTAAATTAAATTTCTATTTATAAAATTCCTTAGAATTATTTTTTTGTATCTTTTTTACTTCTTTTCGATTTCACACGGCTCAAATTTTCAAAAACATATAAGATGGCCACCAAATAAACACTCAACCCGTGCTTTACAATAACCTCTTTCTACTTTCTACTATATAATTTGAAAGCGTTGGCGTATTGGCGAAGCTTTTTGTCACTCCCTAGCGCTATAGAATGAAAATTTTTCTAGGTCACCAAAACTAAAATTTTCAACAAAAATGATTATTTAATAGAATTAACTATCATTAATAACACGTATATTCGGGGGAAATAATGGAAATAGTTTTTTATTCTAAAAAATGACTACGGTAAAAATCACAAAATATCAAGGCTTTTGAGGATTGCCTTTAAATTTTCCAATTGTTAAACATTTTCCACTTTTTGTTGTTGATTGTGACTAGAGAGAAGTTAGGAAATATGAGAAAAATTCTAAATAATTTTTAAATAGAAATAGTAAATTTAAAAAGCTTTCACCTCCTTTTGGAAGATGTAAGATTTTTAGAGAAAATTAGTTTAAAAATATTAGCATCTTATGTGTGTTAAACGTTTTGCATGTCTTTGAATCATATGAACCCTTTCAAGAAATCTAACGAACTTATATTTGAGTTTATCATTCTTTTACGATATATTAGGGGGTTGTTAAAGGACCTACCAAATGTACGGGGAATTTCATTTTTTCCCAATGTGATTAAATCCAATTTTAGACTTGATATTTGGTTAATTGTGAAAAGAGTTATACGTATAGTAGTTTTGAAGAATCATTGATAAAGATGTAATCACGACATTGATATTTAAAACTCACAGAGAATCCTTTGAACTCACCGAATGAATAGATTTTCATTGAGAGAATATATTTTTTGCAATCCTCTACTTTCGTTGAGAGTAGGTAAAATTTATAAATTGTATAGCTTGCAACATCTATGTGTGTGAAAGAGGATCCTTCTAACCATACATCATTTATTACATGTTGAGGTTAATCATCCATTCATTGTTAAATAGTTTTAGAGTTTCGGTTTTATGGGTTGGCAATATCAAGTAGATGCTGTGATATTATTCATGTCTCGTGATTGTTATTTGAAATTTAGTTTTGTGCTTTTCTTTTGAACTTGAACTCATAGATGTAAATACTTGATACCTTTTGGATTTCTTTCTTTCATTTAAACTTGTTATACTTACTGGCCTCTGATTATATAATATATCGTAACATTACACTTATAAAATCCCTGAAAACCAATTTCTTTTTTTGTGTCATTTAAAGAGCTTAACCCTTAGTTCTATAAAATACTCGAACAACAGTCAAAAGATTTATCCCTGTCCATTTCGGGAAATTTTCTAAAAATAGCCATACTCGATCGTCATTTTCTTTGATAAGTCGGTTTATAGTTTCCTATAAATGCACCAACTACATTAAAAAATGTATTTTTAACCAACTGAACGGTAGAACGGAGAAATTTAACACATAATATCAAGTTAGGAGCCTGGCTAAATATTAGGCTAGACTTTCACTTGTCATTAAATATTACTCATTTTCATTATTTTTAAATATTACTCATTTACTCATTTTCAATGGTTGAAGATATTTTTAGCCATGATTCGCTCTTCTGCTAATTACTTTGGATGTAGTTTTAATTTAATGGTCTTTTAAAGTAGCTAACAAATTTTTCCACGTATAGATAGTCTAAAAGCAAAAACCATTAGTTTTAAAAGCATACTTTAATGAATCAACTGTTCGCAAAATTTTAGAGTTGTACTACTGTGGTTAAGTTGCAATGTTCTATCCTTGAAAACCTATAATTTAAAACCTAATTGAAAAGATAGGGGTAGTTACTTTTCCCTCTTCCCATTCATATGAAGAGCGAAGGTTGTTTTTTCCCTACAAAAAAGTAATTTTACCATTTTTGGACTTATTCCGTTTTTCAAACTAACTATGCAATTTAAAGTCTTTATAATTCTAAGAATTGAAGTGGAAAATACAGTAGAGCCCCGATTATCCGCGGAATTGGGTGGCAAGGGTACCGCGGATAGTGAAAATCGCGGATAACCCGAAAAAGCCTAAAAATGAGGTGAAAACACGAAAAAAATATTTCAGCATAAAAACTATGTTTTATTGTACACAAACATGATATGTTAAACTTTTAAAATATGTACAGTACAGCAGAAACCTTTGCTTTACATCTAAAATCTCTCTAATCTCATCTAAAATTTGTTCTCTTCATTAAAAAAATGTTTTCGTGGCACTCGCAGATAATCGGGGTTCTACTGTATGTAGAAATTTAAAAAAAAACATAACTTGACGTGTATACTTGACGTGCATAACTTGACGTGCATGAATACAGTCAGATTTCCTAGCGTTGAGGACATAAAAGTTCAGTTAAAGCAAGAAAAAAGGCCTTAAGCCTGTTTTATGCACTCCACGCTAGGAATCTGTGTATGCATAGTTTTACGAGGACTGGTTGAAACACCCAGTATACTTTTCGAGGCACAATTATAGTGTTCAAAGACATGATTCAAAAATTAAGATAAGTGGACACTTTGACATTTTTTTATTAAACAGATAAAAAATTCCCTGTATACCACCAAGTATTATTTATATAGGGCTTATCATATAGAAATTATTTATACAGGGTGTCCCATACATAATGGGTCACACTTCTAGGGGGGATAGTAGACACCCAGACGAGTCAGAATCACGTGGGATTTGGGGGTCCCAGACCAAATCCCAGGGAGTTAAAAATGGAGGCAAAAAAATAATTGAAAAATTCAATTTGTAGAACTACTATTGGTAATAATTTAATTATGGTCTCAAAAAATTTGGTTTAATATGATCTTTAAAATTATCTCAAAAGTCTTCACTTTAAAATTTGTTTTATTATGAAAAAGTTAAAAAACCACAAAAAAAATTTTAAATTCTGCCAAAACCTCATTTTGTATATCTAAATCCTTTCTTTTGATTTTATTATCTGAAAGATCATAGTTGTTAACCCTTAAGTCCAAAGTTTCACATAGAAACCATCAATATTAAACGCTTGAGATCCTGTTAAAGTTCGTTTTTTGCGTGCGCAAACTGGTTTCCTATAGCCGTTTCCAAAACGGCAGTTAGCGGACTCAAAAAACGGACTTAAACCATGCTTTAACAGGATCTCAAGCATTTAATATTGATGGTTTTTACGTGACACTTTGAACTTAAGGGTTTTCAACTATGATCTTTAAGATCATTGAATCAAAAGAAAGGATTTCGAAATACAAAATAAAGTTTTGGCAGAGTTTTCACATTTTTTGTGGTTTTTAAACTTTTTTTTGTAATAAAAAATTTAAACTGAAAACTTTTAAGATAATTTCAAAGATCATATTAAACCACAATTTTGAGACCATAATTAAATTTTTACCAGTAGTAGTTCATCTACAAATTGAATTTTTCAATAATTTTTTGGGGGTGTGGCTCCATTTTTAACTCCCTGGGATATGGTCTGGGATCCTGGGGTCTGGGATCTTTGATCCAAATCCTATGTGATTCTGACTCGTTTAGGTGTCTACTATCCCCCCTAGAAGTGTGACCCAACATTTATGGGACACCCTGTATAGAAATAAGTAAAAATACAAATTAGTACCACAAAATTTAACAAAGGATTAAAGAGTTGACAGTATTATAAAATGTTATGCAGAGTTATACGTTTCATCAATAAATTTCTTATAACCAAATGCACTTTTAGAAGTCACATAACAATGAAGACCAGGAGGCCACCTAATGTCAGGTTTCTTTATACTATTCTAGTTCTTTAGATATTTCTTCTATATACTATTCTAGTTCTTTGGATATTTTCTTCTATACTATTCTAGTTCTTAGGATATTTTCTTCTATACTATTCCAGTCAAAACATATTTAAAAACTAAAATTAATATCGTTAGGCTTAACATACGTCCGGGGTTTTTGGAGCTGTCAGGGGAAATGTTCTGGGACGCAAAAATGTTCGGGGTTTCATACATTTAAGAATTGCTAGATATTTTGGAGAAAAATTCAGACCAAGCGGTTTAAAGTTGCGTTATCTTACATTTTCTAACGTCCGTATTTATTGAAGGAATTTTTTTCAGTAAATTTTGTGATAAATTAAGTCAATAAAACAATTTTCAAAAAGCCGTATTTTCAAATGATAAAATAAAATTTATACTTCTGCTTAATGCTTATTAGTTTGAATATTTTTATCCTAGTTTTTTATTTGTGGTGATTTAACACGGTACTTAAGAAATTTCAAAAATTTGTCCGGGGTTTGAACCGAGAAAATATGGTAAGCCTAAACATCGTTCTTTCCTAATCAGGAATCCTGGTTATTTCCATTCCATGCATTCGATGAATACATAACTTACCCTCCTAATGAAGGAATACTAGGTGTCGCTACGAAAGTAATGATACGTCCTCCAAATATTTGCGTAAAACAAATTAGCACCCACGCGAAAAATGTTAGCAGCGATTCACTCTATGACGCGTTATTTTTACTTTCGCTGCAGATTAGAGCAGCAACAACTCATCTCACCTCTCGCTATTTTTTTTGTTTCAAGCCGCGATTACCCACTTTTTTCTTCCGTAGTCTCCTTCTTACTACATGAAAACAAATGACTGAAATGGCGCCAATAAATTAAGAGACCCGAGGTTCCCGCCGGGAAAGCAAGGGTGATTGTGGCCAATGTGCCACCACCTGCCGCGCCCAGACGAAAAATCGGGAGCAGCTGCAAAAGACGGGGGCGAAACGAAAATGAGGGGTCAGCTATAGAGTTAAATATTCTCTGGTTCTAGGGATTAGGATTGACCTTTTCCTTGCTCCATTTTGGAAGTTAATGACTGGAGATCAAAAACGAGCGTGCCAAAAAAATTTTTTAAAAATTTGTAATTGATTATATTTTTTTAGTGTTCAGTTTCTACGCGAACACAAATACCAGCTCATCTTGGTGACTTTGTAGGACCTTTCATCCATGGTTCTGGTTGAAAGTGGTTGGGGATGGCATTTTTTTTGAAGAACATTTTTATTTGAAAAACAACAATTCATACAAAATTAGACACATAAAAAACAAGAAATTAATGACAATAAATACAGAAAATTTGTTTTTTATGTTTATAATTCAGGTTTTCATTTTAGGCACTTAGCTCGTTTTATTAAATTGTGAATCAAATATGTTTACCTCATAGTACTATACTAGACCGCAGCGTTTCTTGACCCTGTCTGAGAGACAACTAAGAAAGTAGTTCCCCGCGCAGTGTCTTAATTTTGAGTGAAATTTTACTTCAATTTAGAAATATATGATTGATTAGTTTGTCCAGTTTCATGTATTATTATAGCTTCTTTTAATCACGATTTGCGTAATGAAGCTCTTCCAAGCAACCCAACATGCTTTTTGTTTATTGAGTTTTTCCTACCACATAGTGACATCATAGGGTCAAAGTTCACTGAAAATAGCGAAAAAAGGGCCGAACCTCAGACAAATTACAATAAAAAGGTTTCTAAACGGTATGGAAATGTTTGATAAAAAATGTTAGTATCTTTCATTAAAATTTAAATAGGCTTACTGCAGAATGGTTACTTACTACGGTTTTAATTTGTAATTCTTATGTGTATAATGGCAACTTCTAGTAAAAATGCGACCTAAAAATAACCTTGATAGTTTTCAAGTTATTAAAAGTGTATTAATATGCCCCTTTTATTAAATTAAATCGCCCCTTTTTCTTCGATTTGACTAATGAAATAAATTGAGCTGGTTAACACTTTGGAGCTTCGCCCCTTTAAAACTTGTAAGGCATTTTGCGACGTCCCCTTACGATGCAAAAGAGCATTTAGCACCAACTGATAACGCTCTTAATGAGGCAGACATCTAAGAAAAACTTCAAATGCCTTTCCCCATTGAAAAAAGTTTGCTTGTGCGTTAAAACTATAATTTTTAAAAAGGAAGGGAGTTTTTTGGTTATTTTGTAGTTGTTAAAATACAGAATATGAAAATTAATGCGCTGCATAATTATTCAGATCCACATTTTTATTTGGTGAAGTACTATTGCTCTTTATGTTATGTGGGCAATAAAATACTACAGATCTTTTTCTAAACACTTATGAAGAATTTTGTGTCTTGGTACATTTTTGTAGCAGAGAACACAAATTTAAAAATAAGATTTAACTTTCTACACTACTTATATATTTTGATGGTGAACAATAAGTAGGGCTTAAGCCCCCTAGCCATTAAATAGCTTCTAAAATTAAAAAGAAAAGTAATAGTATTAAGAACTGAATTCCAACCATTTTCATTTACTTATTCATTCATTATCAACAATTTTAATTCAATCATTTCATTTTCTCGGAATTACAATATATCTTTGTTATTCAATCAGTTTTAACTAACGTCGTTTGCATCAATATTTAAAATAAAAATATTGCATCACAGCAAAGAAACCAACCTTAATGGCTTTTAAATTCCTTCACCTCTTCAACTTTAATGGCTTTTCAACTCCACCAATCCATGAAAAAACAATTATTCGTTGACGATATTTCAACCACCACCCCCTTTTGCGAAAAAATTCATCCTCAGAACGCTCCTTAAATATTGAATCAGTATACATACTCATCGAATGGGATTCCATACCTCTAGTGGTTTCAGTAATCCCCTCAGAACTAAAACTCAAAACCTCCACGCCCAAGAATACACCTTGAATATCAATTCAAAGCAGAGATAAATCTGGGAATTGTGTTCGCTGGGTATACTTGAACAATGCTTGCTTTAATGGCAAAACAAACATCAATGTTTGCGGGCGAAGGAGACGAGGCCCCGTTGCGGGCATGCTGTGATTCGAATGGAGAAATCAACTGGGATGTTGGAAATATTAACGGGGTATAATAAATTAAAAGCAATTTTAGGGGAATCCATCTTCTTCTAATGTGAGTGATGTTATGGGAAAGGATTCATGAAAGATTTTATATTTTTCTCACGTCACAAAATTAAACTGTAAAGAGTAGAATAAAAGGGGGGGTTTTTATTGAGAACTAAGGCCAACTAGGGTTCACATTAAATTTTAAACTACTTGTATAAAACCTTTCTCTAAATTATAAATGTAAATTAAAATTTTTGTACTTTGGTATATTTGTTGAATGTTTATTTTTTGATTTTCCTAAAACTGAATATGTTTGAAGAAGAAATGCATGTTTTTAAAGTAAAAATCTCTCCTGGTTCAAATTATTAGTAAATCTTTAGGTTTATTTATCTTTCTGGCGTCATTTCAGGTGAATTCAAATAGAGATTAACCCCCGTTCATAGGTGCTAAAATAATGCACTAGCAATTTATTGCTTAAAATATGTTGAGAACCTGTTGCATATGCTATGCATATGCTGTAAATAATGCCTTATTCAATTAAAATTATAACCTTAAGTTTTAATGGTTTTTATCTGGATCGAAGTTATTGTTAACACCAACTATGCTCATCAAATGTGCTACCACCATAAGTTTAGCTTCATAGATCAGCATGTTTTTAAGTTATTGCTGTAAAAGTTATACCCTCAGGTGCTATAATTGATACATAAGTTCAGCCCCCAACTTAATTTTTTTTATTTTTCAAAAATTAAAAACACATTTTTATGCATTTTTATTTATTTAGCTCCAAACTACATA
Organism: Tetragnatha versicolor; assembly: GCA_024610705.1. Taxonomy (NCBI): domain Eukaryota; kingdom Metazoa; phylum Arthropoda; class Arachnida; order Araneae; family Tetragnathidae; genus Tetragnatha; species Tetragnatha versicolor. Next base: position 29,680,580 of record JANDEH010000002.1, on the reverse strand, counting down.
AATCTATACTCTAAAAAAAGTTTTTGGTGATCGGTTTCCAGAGAAAAATTCTTAGATATTACCTGTGGCATATTTTTGAAAAGTTGGTTGACGTTTCTTTTGTGTTCATTGTTTTATTGTTTTATAAAAGGAGTTAAATTCAGTGAGCTGGGTTTTCTGAAGATTGCGAAGCATTCCAAAAGGTCCTGCTTAAGCAGTTTTTGGGGGTTGGTGAGCGATAGCAAGGGGGGACAGTAGCTCCCTCTAGTAAGGCAAAAATTTTATTTTTTCGGTTATTTCTTGTAATGATTTATTATCAATAATTTTATTAATTTATAATTACTTAATTTATCAATAGGTCAAGAAACGCAATTGAAACCATAAGTCACTAATGTCTAAAAAATAATTGGTAAACGAACATAATGTGTGTGTTTTAAAAATAAAAATGGTTTTTAACTCAATATAGTTCAAAAAAAGATTACGCATGCTTGTATTTCAGGTTTTGGAAAACTTATTGTAAGCTATCTTAAACTAACGAATGCAAGAAGCCAACTTCATTTCTCAGAAAAAGTGCATCTCTTGCATTATTTCACACGCTTTACGCTTAAAGTGTTTTCTAACTGACATTTAGTCGATGCAATCTCTTCATCGATTAGTTGAATTCAAACAGACGCCCACGGGGATTGGTCCTTCCAAACCATTCCCAATATCCGAATTAGCAACTTCTACTTCCACTCCTCATTCGAAGTAACAAAGGAAAATGCATGGATCTGCTTAATAACGCTTCGTATCTGAATCCGGTTTTACTGTTGCACATGTCGCATTGCCGGGAATAAAATACTATTTTTTATCAGCTTCTATTATAGTAAGTGCACTGGATTAGTCCTAGAGGTTTCCAAAGATAAAACTTTTAATGAGATTATGGATTGTCTCTAATTCTAGGGACATGTGGATGAAATTGCCACGGATAAATTCGCCTCGCACAGGTTCCATGATTAATTTTACGTGAGGATTATTCATTCATTAGATGATCGTTGCATTGGGTTTCAGTGAACCATAAAGTTTATAAGATGAAGACAGGAAAAGTCTTATTGCTTTCATTGTGATGCTAAGTTTTGATCCTGTGATAATCTCATCTATTATGTATGAGTTACTAATCCCAAGTATTATAAAAGGACCTGAACATAGACATTAACCAAATATCTAAGGACATATACCATGTCCTTAGATTTTTGGCTAGGTATACCTACCGTGAAGGCATGTCAGGAGTGCCGCGAGGAGTTCAAGATAGAATAGAATATATATTTAAAACTCATATAAGCATTAGGTATATACCTAACTCATTATATAATTTCATGTTAAAATTGTATTTAATTAAATAGTAGAAAATTTAAACATTATTCTGTTTTACAAATTGTACGCTTATTTATGTGTTTTTAATATTTAATAATTTTTCCCTTTTTCATTTAATTTACAGTTATTATTTTTCTTCCACATAAATATCTGTATCTTTCTAGTTGGCCTCCTGTAGGAGTTAGAGACTCCTTGGTGGCTATTATGCACACTGGTTCACATTATTTGTCCCCTTGTGTTTACTCTTGTTTCCAAATATGTTATGTTATATATTTATACATTTTCTGTAATAAAATTTGTATAGATTTGCAATAGCGTACAAACTTAAATTGGAAACATTGATCCAAATAATAACTATTAAAGATTTTTGAGATAAAGATTTAACAAAGTTCCAACGTAAAATTACTGAATTCGGAATGAAAAACTTTGAATACATACATGTAGTAAAATTAAGCTAGATAGCGTTCATCTTTAACATCAATATAAACATATTAAATACTAATAGTTTATGCCACTAAAATATTCCTTAATCATATCTTTACTAATTTTCAAAATTTCATACCTTTCCATCCAATTATCGTCGTTCGTAAAAATAGTTTGAAGTTTTTGATTGTTTGCTATCGCAGACAATTTTCTAACAAAAGCTTCCGTTTCCTTCGCTAGGGGCGTTGGAAGATGTCTGAATGGATTCAGCATGGTCCCTTTAATAAGGTACACGAGACGTTGTTTCCAAATAAAAGCCATGAAACGGACTTTTGAAACACTCTTTTATGAAACTCATTTATATAAACTCATTTTTGTGTTTTATCCAACATTTTTGGTATTTTCTCCATTTAAACATAATGAAAAGTTAAGAAACAAGAGTAAAACATGGTAGTAATCCTGAACATCTACAGACACCCACAAATATCTCCATTTTTTATAAGGTTCCCAAAAGTCCTTTCCACTTTCTCTCTCGTGATTTCGCACAGGAAAAATTCAGATACCTGACGTATTTTTATAAGATCTGTTTTCCACTGTGGTCTCCCGGACAACCCATACCCAACCATATATAATGTCTATTAGTTGATGGAAACTCGCAACTTAAGAATTCCTGAGGGCTGAACCGACATTCTTTCCGTGTGCACTGTCCTGAAAAGAAACCCCGCGTTTCTTGGAATCGTTATTTCTTCAGTTCTAGTTCACTTCTCTCTGAGGACTTGAATGCTTACCGGATAAACTATTGTAAGCGTCCCATTCCCGATGCTTAATTCTCTCAGGAGAATTGCTAAGATTAGCTTTTATAACTGTTGAATGCATTACAAATTCGTACTTTTATTCATTCTTGTTGTTTTGGAGTTCATCAAATGAATTTAGTTCGATTACGAGTGAACAATTCTTTGAGATCTGGAGTTACAGTACATTTTCAGAAATAGGGAAAGGGATACATGTTAGGCCCACCTTGGGAATATCAATTTTTAGACTTAACTTGCAATTACGAACTAATGTTTATAGAAATTAATAGTTGCTTTGGAACCTTCTGTATCGATATAAGTAATTACATCAGCTTCTTTGGAGTTAAGTTACTATTCCGTGTGGTTTGATAAGATTTTTATCAGAAAAGTGTATTTATTATTTATGATACTATAGTCATGTTCCATTTAATATGTACCCGTTGCTTTTTTTAATATACTACGGGGCTACCGCCCCCTGCTCACTATCGCTCGCCAACCCCCGTTCACTGCTGACGCTGTAACTTTTGGACCGCTTCACAATTCCCCACAAAACCCAGCTCACTGCACTTACTCACTTTATAAAACATTATTAACACAGGGGTAGTACTTCTCCGTGGTACTCTTTCAAAAATGGCGAATATTTATTCAGTGGTGGAATTTTATCATTTCCTTTATGGTAACATGAATTGGCGGATCGCTTTATAATTCCAAGAAAGGTTCATATATAGTTCCCGCTAAATATGAACCTTCCCTTAATGTTTCAGTGCTTCCCGTAATGTATCTGTGAAAAACACATTACCTTAGGGAAATGGGTAAAAAATGTTTACATTGCTCTGTTGTTAATTTTCTTGGGGTTGAATTCCGTTATAGTTCCCGCTAAATATCACTAATCTCTTTTGGACACTATAAAGTATAAATATTGCTAAATTGTTTCAAATTCATAGATTAAAGTGTTTAATTAGATCTATAACTATTCAGTTTATCATTAAAAATTAGAAAAATTGGTTTACATTTGAATATTGAGCGTTCGAAAGAGATTGGCGATATTTAGCGGGAACTAAAACGGAATTGAACCCCAAGAAAATTAACAACAAAGCAATGTAAACATTATTTTACCCATTTCCCTAAGGTAATGTTTTTTCACAGATACATTAAGTGAAGCATTGAAATATCTCAGGAATAAATTAACTTTCTTAAAATTTGTAATGATTGACTGTTAAAAATGTAGTAATTATCTTAAACATCGCGAAAATTTAGAATTTTATCTTCATGAGAAACAAACTTCGAAGTTGTGTCATTTTCATAGCAACGACACCGAATGTCAAGACTTCCAACATTTTCATCCTTATTTCTAAAACATTCTTCCGTGTTATTTAGTTGTTTGCGTTTTGTCATTATGAAATAAAGAGTTACATTTTACTACCTTAAAAAACATACTTGCAAAAGGATATAAAAAATAAATGCAAAATTCAAAATTTCCGAAAGCGAGTGTATATTTTATTGTAAATATAGTAATGATTAGGTTGCCACAACTTCAAATATAAATAAAAAAATATTAATTTGTTATTTAAAAAATAAAAAATAAATTAATTATATATAAGTTTAAAATATAATGAAAACCGTTTGAAAAACAATTAAACCCTTTGTGAACAACAAAAATATAAATATTGTTAAAAATAACCCAAAATATATTTTTTAAATTCGTGTTATAAATAGAAAGATGATTATTTAATCTATTTGAATATTAAAAAACCAGTGAAATATGTTTTCAATTGTTTTAAAATTCATAGTTTCTTGCTTTGTAACTGCGACCTTATCCGAAATCTAAAAAAATGGAAATATTTTAAAATTGAGATTTTTTTTAGAAATTCTAAAGGCACTTTGCACATCCTCAAAAGAATCCGGACAGTTTGATACCATGTGTTATACGGATCAGTAATTAAAAAGCCTTTCTCTGGAAACCGTTCACCAAAAACTTTTTTTTAGAATAGAGAGATTTTCACTAAAAGCAGATAATGGACTAGAAAAAAAATTTTTTATTCACAGATGTTATGCTTAATATCGGTGTGATTTTAAAAAAGGTATATATTTTAAAAAAAACTAGAAAATAAGAAAATGAAAACTCTCTCAAAGTCACAAACGTTCCTTTACTCTGCAACAAGGGTTTCGAAGATTTACTTATGTTTCTCCAATATTAAGCCTGGAAAGGAAGTTTTTAATTTATTTATTTCGGGTGGAACTTTCCTACCCAAAGAGATAGTTCTTCAATTTCTTTTAATTTTTATTCGACTACTGCAGTTTATTTTTTTATTCTACCGCCCCCTTTTCGCTATCGCTCACCAACCCCCTTTAACTGCTGACAGGGGTGTATATAAGGAGGGCAGAGGGGGTCCTGCCCCCCCCAGCCCGAAAATACCACCTATAAATTTACAAGAACAGTCAGGGAAGCTGTAGAAATTTTCAAACATAGAAATAATTTTAGTAGGGAAGTTAGGTTAGTAGGGTTTAGTTAGGGGCTTTCCATCCCAATCGTACTTTTCTTCGTTGATAAAATACTGCTTTCTCAATCTCTAAGCATGATATTTTTTATCTATTCTATAAAATTTACTCAATAATAAAATAGCTAAGTTTAAGCACATTCTGACTATAATTGCTTTATTTTGATAAAAACCTATTTCTATAAAAACTCTCAAGAAAAAAACTTCATTCTAATGCAAATAACTGTGAGGAAAGTAAATATTTGATCAAAATAACTAACGTTTGGATATAAAATTCCTAATCGTTCGTAAAATGCTGATTTATTCATGTAATCATTAAAAAAACTTCCAGTATCGAAAGTTTATTTATAAACATATTTATATATACTCCATTTATAAACATATTCTATGTATCGAGCTGAGCACATCTGTTCCTCTTTTCTTCTCAGAAAGGCCTTAATCGTTTTCGACGAGACTAGGCCAATAAAAAGTAAGTAAAAATTCATTAAATCCTTCCAAAGATTTTGTCTATACAAAGCATAAGTCAAACGCTTCCTGGAGAGGAAGTTATTGAATAAACATTTTCCAATGTTTTCCTTCTCAGGAGATTGTTTTGATTGTCGTGACTTCATTTTTTAAGTAAAAGCTATTAAACTCTTTAATTAGTTTGATCCTTTACTGTTTATTGAAGTAAGAAGCTCTTTTGATAGAGCCAATTTTAAACTTCAATTAATTGATAGTGATTTTTTTCTAAATGTGGCTTCAAAGTTGAATTATGTTAGTTTTGGTATTTTTCTTTGTTTATTGCAAGTTAATATTCCTTTAATATATATAATTAATATATTTAATATATATATTTTTTATAATAATTCCTTTCTACCATCAACCCCGCAGGATCAAAATCGAGAATTCAACGTAAAAAACAAGATTTCAACGTAAATTCGACGAACTTCAACCCCCACTCCTGGCTTTATTTGGGGACCAAATTACATGAAAACTGGTTTTTGGGGGTTTTAGAGGGTGCTCTTTCAGAATCTGGAATAATCTTTGATGTCGCCCATAGGAAAAACGAAAGTTTGTGCTTCGTTTAATATGAACACGACCCCCTAAGAACTTGTGTTTCGTTTAATATGAAGACGACCCCCTAAGAATTTGAAAAATGTTCTGTATATATAATACTTTAAATCCCCCCATGAAAAATGATACCTTATTTGTCTTTATATCACAAGCCGTTTCGGAGATATAGGGTCTGAGACGATTTTTTTCCCAGTATTGTACAGTTGGGGAAATAAAAAACGACTCAGTTACGATTTCTGGCGAACCCCTTGGGTTAGGAAGACAAATGAGGTGTCATTTTTCATTGCTTAAAGTATTCTTTAACCAAAAAAATTTCGAGTCCTTAGGGGGTCGTCTTCATATTAAACGAAACACTAATTTTTTTTCAATGGGACCCCCAACTATTATGAGATTTTCTGAAAGGCCATCCCTCAAAACCCTAAAATACCGAGTTTCATCCAGATTGATTCACAATTAAAAAATTTAAAAAAAATATTAAAAAAATTAATTTTTAAAATCGTGAAATATTTTTATTGTAATCGATTCAGGTAATAATTTTATGAAGAAAGCAAAAATTTCAATCGATATCACAGAATAGTTTTTGATAAAAACGAGCGAGAAAGAACATTCGCGGTATGTAAGTAATTCGGCAACGGTATACCGCCCCTTAACATTAAAGTTCGTTTTTATCAAAAACTATTCGGTGAAATCGATTGAAATTTCGGCTTTCTTCATGAAATTACTACCTGAATCGATTACCATAAAAATATTTCACGATTTAAAAATTATTTTTTTTTATTTTTTAAAAAAATTTTTAATTGTGAATCAATCTGGATGAAACTCGGTATTTAAGGGTTTTGAGGGATGGCCTTTCAGAAAATCTCATAATAATTGGGGGTCCTCATTGAAAAAAAAGTTAGTGTTTCGTTTAATATGAAGACGACCCCCTAAGGACTCGAAAATTTTTTTGGTTAAAGAATACTTTAAACAATGAAAAATGACACCTCATTTGTCTTCCTAACCCAAGTGGTTCGCCAGAAATCGCACCTGAGTCCTTTTTTATTTCCCCAACTGTACATTAAGCTTAATAACAAAATCAATCTCATTTTTACACTGGTAGGTTAAAAGGTTTGAAAATTTACCGTCAAAAACTTTCGAAAATCCTAAAACACACTTTTCTTTGCTGCGACAGATCAGACTACAAGAAGCTAAACACTTTGCGCACTGCATCATGGAGGATTTCTTAAGACTTTGGAATAGCACGAGGGGGAGCAGAAACTCAGGTGTTCCATATTACCCGACTATCCATAATACCCTCCTCTCCTCTATATTAGCGAGTGAAAATAGCACTTAGCACTTTCTAAGGCCTCAAAAAATGAAAAAGTTTGCAAATTTTTAAGTTTTTCAGTCATCCTGTAGTTTTTGCATTTTTTTAGTTCAATAGAAACAAACTTAATTTTTAAAATCAAAGAAACTTGCTAATTTTTTAACTTTTTCTTTCTTAAGGCCTGAAAAAGTTCTATTTTTCACTTGCTAATTCTCCTCAAATATACTTTAATGAAATTTTTAGGGGTTTTTATGATATTGCTAATAAATAGTTTTGTCTATGAAGTTTTTTTTCTAATTATTTTAGTATTTTTTAAATTTATTTAACTTTCAAATTTTTACGCTAGGGTCGCTGTAAGCAATATTTTCGGATTCAGCAATGTCGCAGCTTACAATGTTAAAGACCTTACTTTCATGACCCTAAGATACGTTGGTTCCATATAAAAGCCATGAATTTCTTGAAGGCTGATTTATGAGTCAATAAACTTGCGTTCAGTAAATTTTTTGGGTTTTAGATTTTAAGTTCTTGATTTTATAGCCCAAAATAATTTTTGTGCGCACTCTTACCTCATTTCCCCTACATATGAAGCTTGTAAAATTTAGGAGGTGAAATTCTTTTCCATGAAAGATCTCAACGTCTTTTTCGTTCTTATTGAATTTCTTCGTAGGATATTCAATACCTTCTCAATCTAACTCTGAACGAATATCCTTCCCTTGAAACAGCCAGTTGACCCGTAAACGCAGAATTCTGTATGTAATTTCTTTGATCCATCTTGGAGCAAATGGTACAAGGGATGAATTCAGATTCTGACACGATTTGTCGGAGAAATAACAGATCCCCTTGTTCGTCCTTTTTCATAAAAACTTTCTCGACGGTGGTTTTAGAATACAAAAGTTTCCTAATTCGTAAAATAAAACTCGAGGTTCCAACATCGAATACCCTTTGGGATATTACCATGTGATGTTTGTTTAAGCATTTAGGAAGTTGTATTTCTAAATATCTATCACATTGGACCAGCAAATTGTTCGAAATAGTGTCAGAAGCATGAAATAAGAAAAATAAACTTAACACATAATTTTGTCATTAAAAATTAGCATCCTTTATACCTATAAATGTTTTATTAAGAATTTGCTTTGTTGGAAAGAAGATAGTAACGGTCGATTTGCCTCTGTATGTCCCCTCGACAGATTATATTTTTGTTCACCAGATGGAAGCTTCTACGGTAGAGATGACTTTTAAAAATACCATTCTTTAGCAAAATAATATAATTCATTATGAATAATTTAGTTAAAAGTTACAGCCAAAATTACTCTCTACCATCAAATAATTTCCTAAACATTACTCACTACCAAATCATTTATGATATTTCAACAGTAATTTCAAAACTATCTCTGATCTCTCTTATCAAATTATTTCAAAACCTATTCTAACTATTTCTTAGTATTATTAAACTATTAAAACAATTTCTAACTATTATTGAACTATTTTCTAACAAATTTCCAAAAAACTGCAAACAAATCAGTAATATTTAAATGGATAAATTAACTAGTCCCTATTCACGGAATTCCTAAAAAATCAAACAACCCAACAAATCATCAACTTCCGGAATGTCTGCTTCTCCAACTCATTTCTCCATTATAAGGTGAGTTCTTGCCTCACTCATAAATTTTATTTCAAAACATCTTAAATTTACACCGAAATTTAAGACAAAACACATTGTAAATTTATCAATTGAATTCATAAAATCAAACTTATCCGGGATATAAGGCCGTGTTCTATTTTTATTATAATCATACGTTTAGTCCCTTTCTGTGGAAAATCAGTGAAAACATTATAAATATTTAAAAACACAATAACAATAATGCAGCGTTCACAGCAAAGCATGATTTACGACGGCTACTAGAAAGATAAAAGTTGAGGTAGAAGTGGAAATAAAAATACTATAGTGACCAATTAATTTTCATCTGGGCAAAAATCATGATTTCGGCGAAATTTTCGAAGGACCGGCTGCCAAGCTCTTGGTAAGAATTGAGGCCTCGTTTTTTGGAGGAGGAACTACAGCATTTAGATAAGGCCCTACAAGCCAATGGTTTTAAACCACACGAAATTAGAAGAGCTATACATCCGGGAAGGCAAGACACTAACACCGATCAACCTCCAAAGGGCAAGGCTTTTCTTCCATTTATTAAAGGAATAACAGATCGTATTGGTAAACTCCTGGAGTCGCACAACATCAAACCAATCTTCAAACCCACCAGTCAATTGCGTAACCTTTACCGTTCGGCCAAAGACCCCCGTGAACCCCTTTCATCTGCCGGTGTATATCCCTTGTTCATGTGGCAAAGTGTACATTGGAACAACAAAGCGCAGTGTAAAAACCCGGCTAACTGAGCATAAGCGTCACTGCCAAATGGGTCAATATAACAAATCGGCAGTAGCCTAACATAGCCAACAGGAGGGATCCCACGATATTCAATTTGGGAATACGTGAATTTTGGCCACTACCACCCATTTCTACACCAGACTCCATCGAGAGAGAGAAGCAATAGAAATACTCAAATACCCCAACAATTTCAATAGAAAAGAGGAAATTCAATTCTTACGAAGAGCTTGGCAGCCGGCCCTTCCAAAATTTCTCCGAAATCAAGATTTTTGCCCAGATGAAAATTAATTGGTCACTATAGTATTTTTATTTCCACTTCTACCTCAACTTTTATCTTTCTAGTGTAGCCGTCGTAAATCATAATTTGCAGTGAACGCTGCATTATTGTTATTGTGTTTTTAAATATTTATAATGTTTTCACTGATGATTACCTCCACAAAAAGGGACGAAACGTATGATGATAATAAAAATAGAACACGGCTTTATATCCCGGATAAGTTTGATTTTATGAATTCAATTGATAATTCCGGCCGTGAAGCCTGAGAGTTTACATTGTAAATTTATATTTATTAAGTAATAAAAGTTATCAGAAAATTCAAATTACTAATTAGAAATATTTTTCCTTTTATTTGATATTTTTTTAATAATTTCGTGAAAGATACTAGCCCATTTTTGACACTCCCCATCTTAAGTTTGAAACAACAAAAACTCATAACTCCAAACTCTTCTTTAAAGTTCCGAAATTCTATGAGGGAGGAGTCCAAATAATCAGTGATAGATCTCTTCTTTCCTTTTAATATATTTTTCTCAATTTTAACTTTTCCAAATCTTTCTGTCTTGATTCTTGTTTTTCTATTTTTGGAACTTTTGCAATCTTAGATCAGCTAGATAGCTTAGATATCTCAGCTTCTATCAACTTGTTCTGAGATATTAACCCATCATTTCTGTGCGAGAGTTCATCTACGTCTGATTATTGTATATTATCTGAGTCAATTTCTTCTCTCTCTAACTTATCTTCTATTTTTCTAATTAGTTTGTTGACCCTAGTTCGCAAAACTGTTATTTTAACTAGCAATCTTTTCTTTAGATCATCCATATTAGTACTTAATGTGCAAAATGGATACTTCAATTCTTTAATTTTCCAAGATTGTTTTTCGACTTTTCTTTATATAAACTAATGAAGATCTTTCTTTAACTTTCCGTGGCAGGGATGCCATGTCAATTTTCTTCTAGATGTCCCATCGACAGATTACACTGTTCAACAAATTTGACCTTCAAAATTTTTTCCTTTATGAAAATAGTCATATCTTATAGATTTTGGGTCGCTGAATACGAAAATCACCATTAAAATTCTCAATTGACTCAGGATTTTCGGGGAACAGCCCCTCCCCCTTTTTACGTTTTTTGATGACTTTATAACTTTAAACTCGATTTCCAGGGTCAAAAAGCATTGCTTTAATCTTCAAATTGCCCCCCAGGGGACAATAGAAGTTCAAATTAATAAAATATGATAAATTTATAACAAATGAATATGTTTAAGGGGTAATTACCCCCTAAAAATACAAAAAAATAGCTAAAAATTATAGGTTTCTATACGCTATTTTTCCCTCTTATTTTTTACGCAATTCCCGTTTGAAGGGTCCTAACCCTTCCCCAAGGACCCAAATTTGATGAAAATATGCAGCAATACCTAATTTTTACTAAAAGCGTCTGAGGTGTTAGCCTCCCAGATGCCCCCGCGGAAGAGTTCGGAAGACTTCCAGAATCGCGAAGGCGCTCGCGAGCTCAGGAATTAATATTGATGATTTTGAAAAGAATACAAATGACGTTTTTTTTTATATTTTGGGTCTATCCTAAGTAGAAACTCTTCAGTTCTTTAAAAACTGACTGGTTTTAGGGAGTGAGGATTCCATGTTTCAAGATTTTAATAGATGCACGGCTGTGGATAACAATTAGGGGGCACCCCCTTAAAAACTGAGGGTGATGGAGGAAAATGGGTGTCCTATTGAATTCAGCAGATGATTTTACACAAGAATTAGCTGAAATTCAGTTAGTGACTTCAAATTTTTTTTGTATGTACAGCACTGTTTTTTAAGTGCCGCTTTGAACCCTTCCGTGGGTGCTTTGGGGGCGCTCTCACTTCAACCGCTTTTAGTAAAAATCATTGCTGCATATTGCCATCAAATTTGGGTCCTTGGGGAAGGGTTAGGACCCTTCAAACGTGAATTGCGTAAAAATTAAGGGGGGAAATAGCGTATAAAAACCTCTATAATTTTTAGCTACTTTTACATTTTTAGGGGGGTAATTACCCCTTAAACCTATTCATTTGTTATAAATTTATCATATTTTATTAATTTGAACCTCTCTTATCCCCTGGGGGGCAATTTGAAGACTAAAGCAATGCTTTTTGACCCTGAAAATCGAGTTTAAAGTTATAAAGTCGTCGAAAAACGTAAAAAGGGGGAGGGGCTGTTCCCCGAAAATCCTGAGTCAATTGAGAATTTTAATGGTGATTTTCGTATTCAGCGACCCAAAATCTATAAGAAATGATTATTTTCATAAAGGAAATTTTTTCATTGTTGAACAGTGATTATTTATGGTCAACGGATGGAAGCTTCTAAGGTAGAGAGGAATTTTAAAAATACCAGGCTTTTGCCAAATTACTATAATTTATCATTAATAATTCAGTTAAATTACTCTCTACCATCAAATAATTTCCGAACATTAGACATTACTCACTACCAATTCAATTATAATATTTCTACTCTAATTTAAAAACCATACAGGGTGATTCTGAAATGGTCCGCCAAACTTTGAGGGGTGATAGTACTCATCAAGACGAACATGAATTGATGCGGAAAGGGGGGTCGCAGTTACACCGTTAAAGAGCTAGGTCCTAATGTAGTGCGAGCGCGTTTCAAAAGTCCGTTTTTAGAAGGCCCGTGTGACGAAACAAAACATAATAAAATGAAAAACATTATTGCATGCATGAGGTACAGGAGTATCCGTACTACTTAAATCCTCAATGTGATAGAAATTGGACCACTTTCTAAACCGTGGGGTGAGTTTTAAAATGTGCTCTTAGTCAAACAATGGAGTTCCATTAATGGTATTTAGAAAAATGATGATCGGGGAAGGAATTTTCAATGATCAAACAGTTTCAATGATCCATGTTACGATCATTGAAAATTCCTTCCCCGATCATCATTTTTCTAAATACCATTAAGGAATGTGATTCTTTGACTAAAAGATTAATATTGCACTTTTGAAACTAACTCCGCGGTTTAGAAAGTGGTTCAATTTCTATCACATTGAGGATTTAAGTAGTACGGATACTCCTGTACCTCATGCAATAAATTTTTTCATTTCATTATGTTTTTTTTCGTTAAACGGGCCTTGGCAAAACGTCCTTTTGTAACGCTCTCGCACTACATTAGGACCTAGCTCTTTAACGGTGTAACTGCGACCCCCCTTTCCGCATCAATTCTTGTTCGTCTTGATGAGTACTATCACCCCTCAAAGTTTGGCGGACCATTTCAGAATCACCCTGTATATGATCAATAAGGTGGCCCTAAAAACTTTTTTTCAGGTAGAGTTCTGGGCACCCTCTACTTTTTTTAGAACAGCTAATAGAAGCCCACAGCCAAAATTTCAACTCTGTATTCGAATTGGAAGTCGATGACCAAGAGGAGTGAAAAAATCGAAATTCGAATATTTTTATACAAAACAACTAAAAACCCAAAGATCAAACCCTCTCATTTTGTTCATGATTTTTTTATAAAAAACTACTCAAGTTATAGATATAATATTACAGGTTTTGTTTTTTTTATCACCTTTATTTTTGTTGTAGTAATTTTCTAATGTCCAAAGAACTTTTGTAAAGTTGCTTTTCCTGCACTTTTAAGCGGCTAATAACTCTAGCTAGAACTATACAACTTAAAAACATGAAATTAGTCTCATTTTGTTTGTTAATTTTTTGTCTTGGATTTAATGTGAATCATGACCAAAAAGTTCAATCATGATCAAAAAAATTTTTTCAAAATTTAAAAAAAATGAAAAAAAAATTTATTTGACATTTTTTGCATGTTTTAAGTCATATGGACACCCTCAAGCGATTTTATGAGTTTTCCATGAGTGAATCACTCCTACTGTATAATTTTAGGGATAGTTTAGGGACTTGCCTAAATTAGGGACTAGGACTAAATTAGGATAGTTAGGGACTTGACTGGGGGTCCATATGGACCACTTTGGGAACCGCTGCTCTAGAGTGACAGTTATGTTCTAGTCGCCGTGACGTGACGGAAGTCTCAAGTGCGTGCTTAGCTTTGGCTAAGCGCGCATTAGAGGAGTTAAATAACAGTAGTGCATAAAATTGTTGTGTTGTAAGTTTTTACATTTTTTAAACCTAAGTTACGATTAATTATAAACTTGGTTGAAACCCCAATTGGTTGTTTCATTAAATGTTACTGTAGGAATAGGAGGAGATAAAGCAGAGAATAAAAGGGAAAACGGTGCAAATAAAATTAAGCGTGCACTAGAGACTTCTGTCGCGGCGACTATAAACACTAGGTCACTCGAGAGCAATGCATTTCTATGGAGAAATTCTTGGCAATCGGCCAAGAGTCTAGTCGCCTTTAGCTCTCGTCGCTCTAGCTTCTTGCAATAACCAGGGTGATAATTTTGTCTCCGTCGCCATGTCAAAAGTCTCTAGTGCGCGCTTAGCCTAAGTGTGATGAAAATTAAAATATGACAATTAAATTAAAAAAAATTTTAATTACGAGAAAACTTTTACAGTGTACATTGTGTAACACATTTTATTTGTTTACTATACTTTCAGTAAAAATTCGACCTAAATAAGCTTGATTGTTTTTGAGATGTTACAGGTGGTATCAATATGCCCCGTGTATAAATTTCCCCGTTTTCCCTTTAATAAGAAAAATGATAAGACTCGATGATAAGTCCCTTAAATTTAATATTAAAGGGAATTTTACTTTAATAAATATATAAATTAAACAGCAAAACACCGGCCAAATTTTAGACAGAATGGTGAAATAACCATTATAAGTATTCTAAACTTATAATGATTGCTATTTCACTTGTTTAGATTTTTATCACTTAAGACCTCCACAGAAAGTCATACAACGCAAAACATGATGAAGTTATCGAGAATATTTGATATTAAATTTATCTTTATCCCCTTTTTTATCACTTTTGGCTCATACAACGGTTTTTACAAAGGACGAGAGTATCAATGTATGGCAAACACATTCCTCATCTTGTCTATAGGGACCACGAAGAGTGCAATAAAATTCAAATGGTCGATGTAGCATATCTTTTACGCAGCCTGCTGGAAAATTGAAAGTCATTATCTTGAAAGGTTTCAAGTAGCAAGAAAAGTGGGCCTGCTTGAAAACAAACTCTTCTTAAGGTAAAAATATTATGCACCTTGGAAAATGTGTAATGTAAAAATGGAAGGGTAAATGAGCTGTTGCTGTCGGAACGGTTATGAGGAAAATTACAAGTTGGTGTATGTTTGAACGAATTTCTTACAACATTTATTTTTCGATAAAATGTTTAGGGGTAAAGAAACATTCATGATTTAGAGTAGGTTTAGAAAAACTTTTAGTTTATGATCGTGAAACTTTTCTTAAATAACTTTTAAAAGGAATATTAATCTAAAAACTTTATCCCTTTAATTTTTATATATTTTTTAGGTTCTCGCCACGCTATAAAAGGTTTTTCATGTTAAAAAAAATATTTTGAACATTTCAACTAATTTTCACTGGATATTTTTCCCCTGCAGATTTTATTTGTAAAAAGCATGATCATTTTTGATTAATTTATTGATTTTTAATCAAAGGTATCTAAAAAATTTTTTAAATACTCCATTCTATAGTCTCCATAAAAATGAAAGATACTAATCTCATTTTCAAATTTATAATTTAACCGATGAGTGAAAAGTACTAGTTCATTTCTAAAATTAGATTTTCAAAATATTCGTCTTTTAAATGTTTGGTTATCGTCAATATCGATATCAGTGCATTTTTACGATTCATCAAACATCATACTTCCAAGTCCCATAGGCTTTTCCAGATGCTTTCTTTGAGTTTAAAAGAACTTTTTTAAGAGTAAATATGAAATAAAAATTAAATTGCTGCATAAGTGCTGTTTTCCATCGCAACACAATTTTAGTCAAATAATAAATTTTTAATTGTAATTAGTTTTAATTGTAAACATCTGAAACATCCGGTTTTAATATAAAATGTAGTGATGATTTTAAGGTGAAAATTACATTTGACTAAGCAAGAAAAATTTTGTATTCTTTTTTACTCTTGTAGAAAAAAAGCTTAAGTTATTAAAAAAGCTTAACTGTTGTTAGCACTTGTTTTTCTCACATTAATATTTAACTCTGTTTTCTTTATACTTATAATAAGTATATATTAGTCGAAATGTGTGGCATGTATTCCTTTGTTACAACGACGATGATTATTAAATCATTAAACTGTGTTCTCAAAAAATCATAAAAGCATTATTATCTAATAATATAACGTGAGTGTGCATAAGCCAAATCAGATACACTTTGAGTCTTCGGGAATACCTTAGTCACCCATTTCAAAGTTGTCAGAAAGCTGGTTTTTAAATCCCTTAAGTAACACTTATGTTAAAACAATTTCGTTTAAAGTAGGAAGATAAAAATACGTTAAGCTTGCGAAACAGGGTCTGCTAATGTGAAACCACAAGATAAGAACCAGTCTTTTTTATTTAAAAAAATACTTTCTCAGAAAGTTTTTAAGTGGCATTTTAGCTAAGGTGGGAAAGAAATTATTAACATTGAACGGCTTTGCATTTTAAAAATGGATAGATAAAACAGTGTTTAGGGTTTTTCCATAAAAATATTATTTATTACGGTTCCAAGCTTATCATGCTCAAAATTGAGTTTCTTTCTACGCAAATGAAGAAAAAATATGTTTTGTGTGTGAAGTAACTATCTTCTTTGAAACTTATCTATGTTTTTCAGTTAGAAATGAATACCTTTTTCTTATTCAATTATATTATGAATTGACAAGCTGAGATCATTAGGCTACAAGTTAGAGACTGAATGGGCAATACCATCATTTTTTGAAAACAGAAAAAAATGCATTTTTCCAGTAAAGGAAATAGATCTAAATCCAAAAATCCACATGAAAAGTTTCAAAAAAATTTAGTTAATTAAATATTTAAAATTAAAATCGCCAAGCTCTTTGTCTTCGTATAGGGTAAAAGTACGTCACAACTGACTCATACAGACTTTAACGAGAAACCCAACAATGACTTTGATTTGTTTAAACCAGTGGTGCCCAACCTACGGCCCGCGGGCCAAATGTGGCCCGCGAGGCTGATCCATGTGGCCCGCGGACTCGTTAAATCTGAAAAACAAACATTACTTTCAGAAATCTTCCAAGAAAACCACAACATCGTGCGAGACATTATGGCACTTCCATCTAAAAAAAGATGATAATAAAGGAATTCTTCAACATCCGGTAATATTTTTTATGGGAGTTTGCCATTGGATAAATATTTTTCAGTATCAGTTAGCCATTTGAATTCCGTTCATAAGGATCTTTTTAGAACCTAACTTCGAAAAGATGTCCGATCGTAAAAAGTTGAAGATTCACTTGGAATGCCAAAACTTTCAAGAAAAGTGGACAAATTCATATTTCTTCATTTAGCGAGAAAGTAAACCGCTGTCTTTTATGCAAGGAGACTGTGACAGTGTTTAAAGAACACAATATCAAGAGACATTACGAAACGAAACAGATAATCATCTTAATTAAGTTTTAAGGATAAGTGTTACAAATTTGGAGCCGAATTTACAAGAACTAGTATCCTCCAAACAGGTGAAAACTTCTCATTGAAAACGGGTATGTAATGTTTCTTCGTGTTTAGAAAAATCCTTTAAAGTGTTTTTTATGTGGCCCGCGAGATAAATCTTCAAAAGCAAATTGGCCCTCGGGGAAAAAAAGGTTGGGCACCACTGGTTTAAACAATTAAAAGCATTGTAAATTGATGAAAACTTCCACGACCTGAAGAGTAATTTATTTCATTTTCAGGGATGGATGGCCGTGTTTGATGAATGGAAATTCCATTCATCAAACACGGCCATCCATCCAGGAAAATGAAATAAATTACTCTTCAGGTCGTGGAAGTTTTCATCAATTTATATTGGAAATTCCATTCATCAAACACGGCCATCCATCCCGGAAAATGAAATAAATTAAAAGCATTGTTTAAAATCAATGTATAGGGTAAAAGTAGTACATAATGTCACATTGGGAAATTGTACGATTTAACGCCCTTTGTTAAAGTCGAACTTTGAAATTACATAAAAAAATAAATAATCATCGTAATTAAAAAATTTTGTGCGTATATTCCGCTCTAGAGTACCTCTATCGAATAAAAAAATAAAAAATAAATAGTGTATTGCCCATTTCATTTACAGTCCAAGAAAAATAAGTTTGGAGCGGAAAAAATTGTAAAAGAAAGTTTGATGGTTGAGATTCTTATAGGAAATTTTCCGCAGAAAACGATGGTGACAAGCCTACCGAGCTACGGAGTGTCCTTTAGCGAATGTGGTGGATTTTTGAAAATGACAGCCGCTTTTTTATAGCATTTTTATTTTTGGCATTTTTACATATAAATAACTATTTTTTGACAAACATAAATTATTCTCTATTAAATTATTTATAAAATGATATATTAACTTATTATTAACTGATTATTTAATTGTTTTACTTAATATTGCTAAGTTTTGAATAAAAATTAACATTCATTAAGTTTTTAAAATTCAGAATGTCTAATTATATTACAATTATTTTATTACTACGACAATCAAAGAATGTAAGGGGAATAATTGTAAATGAGGTGAAAACCACTAAATATTTTAATCTGAAAAACTCGAAAATTGTTCACTTAAAAACTCTATCAGCTATGAAAACACCAAAATAAATTAAAATAAAAAATTTTAAGCGTCAAAAATTTTTTACACTCCAACCATGCAAGGCCGGGCATATCAGCTAGTCAAGGTATAAACAATATAGTCTAATAAATAAGGGATTTCTCAGAATTCCTGAGTGTTTCCTTCTCCTTTCATTTTGTACATTTGTAGACGCATTATTTTTGGGATTTTCACCCGTTAAAAGCCATTTGGATTCCTCTGTTAATTAAATGTTATTGATGTCTTAAAGAGTCTCATTCCTCTTTGTTTGTTTTCATGTTTTCAAATACGATTCGCAGTGAGTGAGTTATTTCACAATCGAGGTAAAACAGTTCATTATCATTCCTGGTTAATCCATGCGAAACTAATGAGTGATTCTGAAATATACCAAAGCTTTTATATCTACTTTGTGTTACCTTTTGAATCCATTATATCTATTTTTACTCATTTACAAGTATGAACGTGCGTAAGTGCAATCTCTGAAGACGGCAGTACAGTTCGCTGAACTGAACGATATCAGTTTACAAGCATCACTTCGCCCATCTGGGTTTATTAACGCTTACACCCACTGCTCGGTTTTCAGTACGTGAATAATTAGTTCACGAGTGTGTTGCTGCGCGTCATTAATTATTGTCGTGGATTAATCTCTCTGGAAATTCTGGCTGAATGGCCTCGCCATACACATGACAATCAACCGACACATTATTAAAATTGTGCATCTGAAACAAGAGGTAAAAGTTCTTGTAATTAGCACGTTCCTTTTTCGAAACCATATTCAAATGTAGTTTAAAAAAGTTATCTAATTTTGGGGTTCATATTTTAAAGCGAATGTCAATGTTTTCTAAGCTTACTGATGCAAGTTGTACCTACTATAATGTTCCAAAACAAACCATTTACTGTGAAAGCGTTTAAAAAAACTATGGTTTTTTTCAAGAATCATGTTTTTAATACTGTTACGTTCTATAAGAGCTAGTTGATTATTCACACAATTATATTGATTAATTCATCAAGATCACCCCCCTCCGCACTGCCAGATTCCTTGTGTGGAGTAAATAATTATTCCCAAAGAATTGTACCTCTGTGACCCATAGTTTTCGAGAAAATTGTGACAAATACCGTATGACAAATCCGGTGTACGCAAAAAAAAATTATGGAAATCAAAAACATTAATGTATTTATATATGTAAGCAAATCATGATGTTAAACATATATAGTACTGTGTAGTATGCTTACGCTCGCATTGGAATGAATGGTAAAGTATATTTCTTGCACCGGATATGACGTCTCATTTTTCTGAAAACCAAAATATGTATATGGGTCGTGGAGGTAGTTTTTTGCTGAGCTGAGTACGAGCGGTCTTGATAAAACACCCAAAAAAGCACTCATATTTCCCAATCCCATTTCGAAAGAAATGCTCGAAAGCTCTAATTGGTTTGTCAGGTAATTTTCATTCCAAATATGGTACTACCAGTCCTTCTGAGAACTATCTTATCCCTCCTTAAAAGTAGAGAGCCTGTATACGAGAGACAGGCGACAACTCGCTTAAAAGCGTCTCTGCGCATCCAATTCTGTCCAAACTGTATCATGCCGCATGTCTCGCGTCCAATGCTAATCCTATGGAGGGAAACCTAACTCCGCCTGTGGCGAACAGAAAACCTGTTTACCGATCTGCGCGCGCTATACTGAGTTGTCGCCTCTCTCTCGTATACAGGCTCTCTACTTAAAAGGAGGTAGAGATCTTATAAAGTGGAATTTGTAAATATGCTATCATCAGCACAGTGCATTGAGCTATATATAAACCTGGAGCGCAAACTTCCTATACTTTATCAATATGAAAATCGTGCCGGTTTTTGTGAGTGATTTGGTGCTCAAGGTGGCAAAACACTAGTGCTATAAAACAATGGGTACATTCGTATTAGCTCGTCCATTCGCCAACAGGGGCGATAAGTCGCCAAGTCTGGTAAACCCCGCAACACTACCGTTGATTCTGGTAACCCTGGAAAACGTAGCGAAATCGCGCTAGTTCCGATCACTGGCGCATGCGCGCGCAATTAAATCGGTAAGCCCATGGGTGAAATAATGTGTGCGCACCCGCTGGCGCACCGCGCAGGTTGTTTTGAACGTAAATTCAACAGTGTTTACAAGGTAAGAACGAAGACTGCATCTGAAAGGTAGGAGTCTAAATGCTTTCGTGTCGTTCCACGGTGAACTTTGTTGCGCCATTTTGCCGAGCCCCAGAGTCTTTCAATGTTTTGCATATGCACGCCGGTGGTAGAATCGACAAAAGATCGCCGGCGGTAGGATCGACCATTTTGCAAGTAAGTTAGTGCTAAAAAAGTTATTTTTATGCTCTTAACGAGTGATATCCGTAGTTTTGGTTCATCCAAGAATACTGATTCCCATTTTTCTGAATCCTTACTGTGTCTGATTACCCCCACAACGAGTTTGGTTATAGATAGGGCAGGGGGGGTTTGGGGGGGGCGGCAGCCCCCCCCAACCACATGAAACTTTTATTTTTTATTTTCTGATGTTATAAAGATGTTTCTGATGTTAAAAAATGTGTTTTTCGGCGATTCTGATGAAATCCCGTATTTTGGCGCGTTTTGGCGAAATTTGGCGAAGTTGGCGAAAACGATGGACGGGCTAATACGAAAGTACCAAACAATGTAGTTCCTTTAAAAAAAATCTCTAACATTTGTAGGTATGTTTTTTCATCTTGTTTCAAATGAAATTTTGTAAGTATATCATTCCATAGCTTTTGTGCTCCATTTCATCAAATAAATAAACGCGTTGCGTTGGATTCTGCTAAAATCCAAGCATTGATATTTGCCCCTTTGACTTAAGGACACAGTGTTAATTATGACACGTTGAGTTTGCACTCCAGGTTATTATACAACTCAGTGGCACAGCGTAAGCGACCGATGGTGTTGCAGGTACTACGCCATCGTGTACCCCCTGAGTGGACGCTGGACCAAGACACATGGACGTCTGGTCATCGGTATCATCTGGAGCGTCTCGGTGCTGCTGTCCAGCTTTCAGCTCGTGCACGGCAAGGCGGAGAGGTTCGAAGTGGGTGGACAGGAGGTCTACGATTGCAACGAGATCTGGGATGAAGTGGAAGGCAAGGTAATCTACCACGGAACTAAATGTAGCAGAACTCATAAGTAGACAGAAAGCATGACTAGTGATCTAAGAAAGTGTCGAGATGATCATGAAAAACATGCAGCTCGGCCCGTCAAGAAATATGGGTCGCTTGGTTTGAAATATGCCAATTACTTCAGAACCCAAATTTTAGTGGAGAAAGCAGGGGAGGAGATGCTGCTTTAGAAAAAGTTTTAACCTTTAACCCGGGTAACACAAAAACACCATAAATATCTATCAATATTGGCCTGTATCAAAAAGATCTCCTCTAAAATGTTAGGCAGTTAATTTCCCAAATTTGTTTTTGCTGGTTAATATCCTTTCTCCGACATTTCTAGAACTTCTTGATTTGAATCGCCAAAAACAAACTTCTTGTCAATCTACCAGTAAAGAGATATTACATTTACCATGGAGCTAGGAGTAAGTGGAGGGAGCATCGTCAATAGAATTTTGTTTTTCAAGTTGAAGCAACCGTAAAGTCTCTCCGCCATTTTGAGTAGGGAATTTTGTAACTAACATATACTTAAAAAAGAAAAAATACTTTCATCGGTGAGTATTAGTATATTCTATGAAACTATTTATTTTGGATTAAAATATAAAATTACTAAACTAAGTTTTCAATTAAAATATTTACATCCCTTTTTAATTATTATCCTTCAATCCATCTTACTTATTCATGTTTTATTCAGAGGTAAGAGGTCTTCTAAAGAGTGCGAAATAAACATGTAAAAGTTTCATGGTGTACGAAGTTGGACTAAATTAAATATAGTTTAAAGAAATAGGATTTAAAAGTATTTAATTAATATTAAATAATACTTTTACCTGTAATAGTTTGGAAGAAAAGTTGGTAAGTGTGATAAATTAACATTCAATGCACTACTCAAGATGGCCGCCATTCATTACCACAGTTGGGATTTTTTGGCTTCAGTGATTTCAGACCATGTTCCCTCCACTTACTCCTAGCTCCATGACATTTACAGGAAACACGTATATTAAAAATAAAGGTTAAATTGTATTGTACAGGTTAACGTTGAGATTAAGTCAGCAATTTTCATAAATTGAATGTAATTAACATTATGCTAAATTCAAGAGCTAATATGATTCATTAGAGGATTTACATAAACACATCAAACACAGGAAACATTGAAAGCTAGACCCGAAACGGTATGCACAAATTTCAACAGTATAATCGTAATAACTAATAACTTTCTCAGTGGCGTAATCGCCACGTATTTAAAGCTCAAATAATGACACACGTTACATTAGTACTGACCTTTATTTGACAATAGTTTGAATTACAAACGTTCCATGCAATTACCTCATGATTGAAACTGTATGATTAGGAAATCAAAATGAGATATCTAATTTTAGGTAGTTAGACAAAGAATCTAGCACTCTTGATTTTTCTGAAGTGAAATTGAAACAAATATTTCCCAATTGCGAAAATAATTGGTTAGTCTGAAGCATTTCATTTGTTTAAGATTTTTCTTTATGATCTTATTGCACTTCTGAGTAAACAGTGGCACCTTAACTATTTTCTTGATTCTAATAAACTATTTTCAACATTACTTACTTTAACCTAACTCTTATTTTTTAAATTGTTTGATTAAAAAAATGTGTTTTTATTCCATCCCTCTTTAAATGGGAAATTTATTATCCTTGGAAATAGCTCTTAAGTAAAGATTTGTATCTTCAGGGGTTTTAACCAGCCCTAAAACTCCCATTCTACAAAAAAAATTTAATTTTAAAGAAAATTTGTCGTTATATATAAAAGGATTTTACACCTTTCAAATCACAAAAACTATTTTTTTTTCATTTTCTTCATTTTACATCGTATCGGATCTCTTATTTAAAAGAAAGTTTATTCTTTTATTTAATCTTTTCTATTCATCATTTTTCAAACATGACAAACTCATTAATTATTTCAAAGATGAAATAACCATTAAATATTGTTTGTGATTCGCAAACCACCGCATTTGTTCTAAATAAAAAAAATACTTGAAAATCCATGTTCTCATCTATGTACTCACTTTGACATTAATATGGTTAAGAGAATCCCCAGGATTTAATTAGTTTCTTTTTGTCTTGCAGGTGTATACTTCGGTGGTTTTCGGTGTAACGTTTGTGATTCCTATGTTAATACTGAGCTACGCGTACGGAAGTATAGGATGTAAGATGTGGTCGCATAAAGTACCAGGAAATGCAGATCCTTCCAGAGATAGGCAACAACTGGCCTCCAAAATGAAGGTAAGATTATTTTAGTCTTCATCTGATATCTTAATCCAGAAATTTATTGTATATGTTACGGGCAATGTGATAAATCGGGCATTATTAATAATGTCTGAAGTAGAGGAGGGCAATGTGATAAATTTAATGACGTTTATCAATGAAATTTATCACTTTGCTCGCCTCCACTCTGTACATTATTAATAATGCCCAATTAATCACTTTGCCCGTGACATATATATTGTTTCTCGGAATTTTGTGACTTCATTAAATGTCATCAAACTAAATTTGTAACCTCCAAATCAAACTTTCTGAACTGAGTTAAGTACCTACGCAGTTTCCCTTATGTTTCCTACATCTAGTCTAGTCATGTTTGCCGACCCACCTTGTACACCTAACCTTTTTACCTGTCACATGAACCCTTTAACTTCTTTCTGGTCCCTTTGGATTGATTAGTGTCAGTTATAAAGCAGTTGTATTTATTGGCCCTTTTTAGAGTATTAGGTGAAAATAACGCTAAAAGCAAAAGATCTTACCACTCAAAGATAATTTCATAAACAAAGGGCCACACTATTCAAAAGAGAACTTTTTCTAGAACAAGAACCTTACCAATATTTTCCATAAACGTTCAAGATCCCTCAAACTTCCTTCATGTGTGGCCTGATTTCGTTTACATCTAGTTGCAGTTTCGTAAACTTTAAAGATTTGGTATCTGATCTGTGCAACTAAGGTGAATGACATAAATGGTGGAGGACAAAAATTCCATTCTCAGCCACAATCCATCACTTTTAAACTTTCTTTGAATAGTTTGAAGGTCTCCCATGAAATTCAGTTGTATTTCAAAATATTTAAATTGATAACTATATTCAAAATGACGACCATAATTACAACATGTCATGACCGGTAATATTGTTATGTGAACTCCAAAATTCCACTCCTAAACCAAATCAGAATATTTATAAGCTAAAAGCATTCTCTCTCATGAACTGAAAATAACGTAATTAACTTCTCACAGTTCCATAACTATCTTTGCTTGATGGCCAATACTGAGGTAAGTATGAAAGCCTAGGAGAACTCAAATTATCGCTTGAAGACCCCTTACAATAAATTGCATGAGTCTTCTACTTAGATCGTACTATACGACGCGTCTTTACCGCCATCTAAAAGCTTTCTCACTCTGACATTTTTGTGATGAATTACCGAAAATACTTTTGACTCTTGCAACTGCGCTTCTAAAGTTTACATGGTTAAGATAGTTCGAGAAGACGAAAGATTTATTACTCTTAAATCATTCCACTATTCATTTTTCAGATCACTATTCACATTTCAGGTCACTATTCACATTTTAAATTATTGTTTTTCACTTGTTTATTACTTTTTTATAATTTCTGTGCAATCTTTTATGTGGATATTTTTACAAAGATCGTGTTTGTTTTCATTATTCTTCCTTCAATGACAGTTTTTTTTAATTTAAAATAATTCAGAAAACCTTTCGCTTCTCCTGCACTATAAATAAATCAATAAAAGGTTAGATACATGAATAGAATTACCAGAACCCAGAATTTTTTTTATCAGATATCCTACTATATTATGGGAACTAATTTGAAATCATTTCAATATAAAATCAATAAAACATCCTACTACTATTATAATTGTGAATGTTTGTCTGTATGTTTGTTACTCTTTCACGCAAAAACTACTGAATGGATTTTAAGGAAATTTTACAATAATGTAGCTTATACATCAGAATAACACATAGGCTATAATTTATAAAAAGGAAATCGGTCCTTCATTCTTTTTTCCCATTTTTCCTTCTTTTTTCACTTATTTTTCCGTGTTTGAAAACCTGTTTTACCAGTCATGAAAGCCAATAATAGGAAACTTTAGTAGTACCAGTGTTGTAGTTACTAGGCAATTTTATTAATATCTTTTCTATGAAATTTTGAAATTAAAGCAAAAAAATTAATAGAAAACCAATTTCGAAGCATAAAAAATAAAAAATAATTATATAAACTTAAAATAATAATATTGGAACAAAATCTACCTATTTTGTGTTTTATTTAATTTTTAGTATTAATACAAAAACAAAGAGTCACTATGTTTTCGAGAGTTTTTGCACTCTTTTGGCATCATAATTATTGATTTCAATATTTAAAGGTGATTTTGTTTTTGCGCGGGACGATGTGATTTAGTTTTGAAGAGATATTTTGTTTTTTGGAAGTGTAGGAAAAGAGTACCTGCTAAGAATTATACCGCGAAAGCCTTATTATAATATTTCCCAAAGCTCTAATGCTCGAGCTATGAAAGTAGCTAGACTTAACGAGACATTTCCACAAGCCGAACTGCGAAGACTTGAACAGGCGGAGCTTGATGCGGCTCACAGAGCTGCTGAGACACCAGAGCAGTCCCAAGATCGGCGTCGACAGAACGCTGAGTATATGGCATCTTAACGGGCTTCTGAGACACCTGAACAATCCCGAGCTCGACGTAAAAGGAACGCTGAGTGTATGGCATCTCAACGGGCTTCTGAGACACCTGCACAATCCCCAGCTCGACGTAAAAAGAACACTAAGTGTATGTCAAAAATTTTGTTTTAATGCATAACATACTAACAGTAAATGTTAATTTGTTTTCATAATTATTTTAAGACGTAGCAACGCACGGCGGGTACCGCTAGTTTTAAATATTAATAAAATGTGTTGCAAATTTATTTTTAAAAACACATGTTAAAAATCTCTCTATTCTAAAAAAAAGTTTTTGGTGAACGGTTTCCAGAGAAAGGCTTTTTAATTACTGAACCAAATGACACATATATAGTATCAAAATGTCCGAATTCTTTCCGGATTTCCGAGTAGGCCCTTCGATTTTTCAAAAAAGTTCTCAATTTTAAAATATTTCCATTTTTTTAGATTTCGGATAAGGTCGCAGTTACAAAGCAAGAAACTATGAATTTTAAAACAATTGAAAATATATTTCGCTGGTTTTTTAACATTCAAATACATTAAATAATCATCTTTGTATTAATCACACTAATTTAAAAAATATATATTGGATTATTTTTAACAATATTTATATTTTTGCTGTTCAAACGATTTTAATTATATTTAAAACTAATGGATAATTAATTTATCTTTTATTTTTAAATAATTAAATACCGTAATTTCGAGCATATAGTCCGCACCATCGTATAGTCCGCAGACACGATTTTATGTAAAATTTTTTTCAAAAATAGTCAGATAGTCCGCACCACCGGATAGTCCGCGGGCTATACGTCCGAAATTAAATTATTTTATAATACGGCAATATTAATGGAAAAGAAAAAAAGAACTAAGTATAAATAGAAAAAAGTACTTATACTTACTAATGTACCTTCAGAAATAAAACGCTTAATACAAATAAAAAACAGTGCTTACTAATTAATCATATTTTAATTAATCACAAATTCTACTACATTAACGAAAACCATTACATTAACATTATATTTGATCCATCGGCAGTAGGGTGCATCAAACGCCCCATGATTTTTAAAATTTGATAATATTGTTTTGTACCCAACTTAATTTTGTTCCAAATACTTCAAAACTGATACATACAAAGTTATGTAAAAATATAATAATATTTAATGGGTCCACATCGAGCTTAAAGTTTTGAACTTTTGCGAATTTTTTAAGAAAAATGCAATAAATTCAAAGATAAAATGCTCACAATTTTTTCTTAATTTTTTTCTGAAGAACTACTTTAATACTGTATCTAATGATTCAAGTTTCATTAATCTGTGATTGTTCTGTTAGGAGTTATAATTTTTCTTATGGTAAAAGAAGTTCATGTAAAGTTGTTTTTTCCACAGTACTCAATGTTATAACTCTGGAACTTTTTGACTTAGAGACACCAAATTTGGTTCATTTGTTCAACATTTTATGAGATTTGAATAGACATGTGACTTGACTCATTTAATTAAAAAAATTTGTAACTAAAAATTTTTAAAAGTCTTTATAATTAAAAAATTTTTTGAAATATAATATTTTTAGATAATTTTTAAAAATTTATATTTCTTACATTTTATATTTCTATACAAACGTTTTAACCAAATACCATGTTCTAATTTAGATTTTATCCAACAAATAAAAAAATGTTATTGAAATTTAAGATGGTTCCCTAATACCTCCACAAGTGTGGCTCAAATACCCCAAATATTTTAATAATTCCCATAAAACTCTGCAATTAAATAAATTTTGTTCCAAATGCTGTTATTTTTACAGTTGGTAAATATGCATTTGGATGGCACAGGAAAGCGTAGCCATCAAATGAGCTGTACGCAAGTATTACGGTTAATTTATTTTACTCCTCTAATTAATTAATTATTTTCATATTAACAGTAGTTTGTTCACCTTGCTATCAAGTTAGATTATTGTAAATGAATTCAGAAATAACTGATCCATACTTTTGATCTTACTCGAGGGTATATGCTAACAGTTATTTGCTTTTGAGTGTTTCCAACGACTTTAGCTAGACGCTTTTCTGATTTGTATTATTGGTCAATGTTTTGGAGAGTTAGGTATCCCAATGCCAAAGTTGCGTATTCAGAAAAGTATCACTGTCCTTTACAAGGATTCTAAATTTCTACAGACACTCGTCTTTTGGACGTATCCACTGTTGCATAAGAAGCCACAACGGAAGATGTTTATCCTCCAAGTTCTGCAACTTTTATTCCAAATTCCTAACGGGGCTATAATATAAGGTCACTTCTCATGAAATGAAGGATTAATAGAATATATCATAAATTTTTTATGAACTTCTCCACATTCTTAGGCCATATTGAAAATAAATTCAGTGTTTTCAGCCATAGAGACGATATTCTGTTCTTTCAGTTCATGAAAAGTGACCGAATACTCACATTCGGATTATGAAAAAAAAGCCTTTTTGAAAAGATGGTCAAAATGAAAGTAAGAACTTTTTGTTGCAAAAAAAAGATGCACACACATAGGAAAGAAATTGAGTTTTGATTCCGTATTAGATGACTTTCACAGATGCATGATTGGGTTTTTTATGGCGCATGACCCAAGACAGGGTATAGTGCGCCATTCACTGACTTTCACAGATTTTCTGATGATTCTGAATGCACAGATAGTGCAAACAACAATGAATTTGATAAACCATCACCAAGTTATCTCAGAAGTCACATCAAAATTGCATTAATGAAGAATATTAATTGCAGAACTTGGATTGAAAACGGCCTCAACAACACGCCCCTTCCAATTCAGTAATATTATAGAGAAGTAAAATAAATTAACCGTGATCATTGCGTATAGCTCATTTGATGGCTACACTTTCCTGTGCTATCCAAATGCATCTTTACCAACTGTAAAAATAACAGCATTTGGAACAAAAGTTATTTAATTGCAGAGTTTTTTTAGGAATTATTAAAACACTTGGGGTATTTGAGCCACACTCGTGGAGGTGTTAGGGAACCATCTTAAATTTCAATAACATTTTTTTATTTGTTGTATAAAATCTAAATTAGAACATGGTATTTGGTTAAAACATTTGTATAGAAATATAAAATGTAAGAAATATAGATTATTAAAAATTATCTAAAAATATTATATTTCAAAAAAATATTTAATTATAAAGACTTTTAAAAATTTTTAGTTACAAATTTTTTTAATTAAATGATTCAAGTCACATGTCTATTCAAATCTCATAAAATGTTGAACAAATGAACCAAATTTGGTGTCTCTAAGTCAAAAAGTTCCAGAGTTATAACATTGAGTACTGTGGAAAAAACAACTTTACATGAACTTCTTTTACCATAAGAAAAATTATAACTCCTAACAGAACAACCACAGATTAATTAAACTTGAATCATAGATACAGTATTAAAGTAGTTCTTCAGAAAAAAATTAAGAAAAAATTGTGAGCATTTTATCTTTGAATTTATTGCATTTTTGTTAAAAAATTCGCAAAAGTTCAAAACTTTAAGCTCGATGTGGACCCATTTAAAGTCAAAAGAAAACAAAAATACTTGGCAGGACAACTTTTTAGGTGCAAAGGAACATTTTTAGATTGGGTACAAAGTGATTTGTTTCTAGAGGGGCGTTTGATGCACCCTAATCGGCAGTTCAGGACAGCGTGTTTTTTAAATTTCAACGATTTTAACCGTGAAAAACCAGCGTATTATCCGCACTGGTAGATAGTCCGCAGCTTCAAAAATTTGACTTTTAAACACAGATAGTCCGCGGACTATATGCTCGAAATTACGGTAGTTATCTTTGTCGTTGTGGCAACCTAATCATTACTATATTTACAATAAAATATAAACTCACTTTCAGAAATTTTGAACTTTTGCATTTATTTATTACAATAAGAATTATTTTATATCCTTTTGCAAGTTATATTATTTAAGGTAGTAAAATGTAGCTTTTTTTATAATGCCAAAACCCAAAACGAGATATAGCGGGTGAATGTTTTAGAAATAAAGATAAAAATTACACACCGGACAATTCGTGTCATATCTATGAAACTGACACAATTTTGATGCTTATTTGTTCTCATGAAGACAAAATTCTATATTTTCGTGATGTTTACGATAATTACTACATTTTTCACAGACAATCGATGAAAATCATTACAAATTTTAAGAAAGTAAAATTTATTCCGGAGATGTTTCAGTGCTTCTGAATGGATTTGTGTGAGAAAAACATTACCTTGAGAAAATGGTAAAAGAAAGTTTACACTGCTCTGTTGCTAATTTTCTTGGAATTATATGGCGATCCGCCAATTCATATTGCCATAAAGGAACTGTTAAAATTTCGCCGCTGAATGAATATCCGCCATTTTTGAAAGAATACCCCAGAGAAGTAGTTCCCCTGTTTTAAGAATGTTTTATAAAGTGAGTAAATGCTGTGAGCTGTGTTTTGTGAGGATGGCAAAGCGATCCAAAAGTTTCTGCGTCAGCAGTATAACGGGGGTTGGCGAGCGACAGCGAGCAGGTGGCGGTAGCTCCCTAGTATATTATAAAAAGCATTTGCTTAAAATATGCTTACAACACTAATAATATGCAATTATTTTTGATACCATCAAATTTATTTTAAAGTTAATAATAAAGCATGAATCAAGTGTTAAATTAATAAAATCGTAAGAAAACAGAAAAATTAAAATTAATTAGTAAAAACTCTTTTGAGAAGACTGCTAAAAATGAACGAAATATTTTAATGATATTCAAAAAAAAGTAATTAAGTTAGATTTATTTTAAACCGTGTTGAGTGAAACCGAAACTATATATCTGAAAGGTTTTATAAAATTAGTTTTTCATCCTAAACGACACCTCTTGTTTGACCAGATATTTAAGAATATCCCTATTCTTTAGTTTTTAAAATTATCAAAAATTAATAGTAATTAGAAAATTTTACGTTTTAAATTCTGATAGCTGATAAGTACCGTTAGGTTTAAAAAAAAGGTCATTTTTTCAATGCAAGAAATTCGCTGGCTATCGTTGCAACCCCATCCAAATTAGTAATTTTTTGTTTCAGAGTTTATCCAAAATCTGGGTATTTAATTACCATTATTATATTTCATTTGAGTCAGTAAGTAATTAAAAGTTGTTTACTAAAAATTGTCGGACAACAAGCTTTTTTAATGAATAAAGAAATAATGAGCTACAAAACTGAAGCCTAAATTTTATTATTTTAATTCATAGCCTTCTTAAAGGGATAAATGCACTCTTCTGAGAATAATAACTTTAAGAATTTCGATTACATTATCTTAAAAAAAACAGGAAGCCATGACATATCTTTTTCTGTTTGATGCAGTTTTAGAGAATTAACTTATAAAGTACCCCTTAATTTCCAAGAAAGATTTCTAGTATTTATCTCTCTATTCTTAAAAAAGTTTTTGGTGAACGGTTTAGAGAGGACACTTTATAATTACTGACCCAAATGACATATATCTGGTCTCAAAATGTCCGGATTTTTTCCGGATTTCCAAGTATGATATTGGATTTAAACTACTGGGATATCTCCCCCTGCTAGCTATCTCTCACCAACTCCCAGTAACTCATAACGCAATTCCCTTATAGCTTCGCAATCTTGCTCTCTTCGCTTGCTAAGCCGTCGTTAATCTAGCAAGCACAGATTGGGAGGGGCTTTTCAACTCTATTAATGAGAAATTTACATTCATCTGAGTGAAGAAGCACCAATGGAATCGTCTTTTCTCCCCATCACGATTGTGTGATAACTTAAATATTTCGTTGGTGTCACAGATTGGTATCATCCACTTATCGTAGCGTAAGACATATAACTATCGCGCATTGCATTAAAGAGGGAATTTTTATTCCGTTATTAAATTTTAATAATAAGCGTTTTTACTCTTTAGAGTCATTAAGATTTAATCCTCTCTTTATCTTACCTGCTGATTTCGTCAATTTCATTGGCAAAATCAAAAAAGCAATACAATGTTGTTGACAAACTTTACCCTTTGCTTCTAACGCTCCATTTTCACGCCTACAAAAGTGTTATACGCAATAATCCCAATATTTTCTGATGTAATAATTTTTTTTAAAACAGATAAATGTATTCTAACAACTTTCTTAAATGCTCTTTCATACAAGAAAATTTCATACATTTGTCTGAAATTTTAATTTTTATTCTGATCACCAAAATTGTTTGTAAATTAGTGTCATGTAGTTTTTGCCATTCCAATGGTTTAAAAGGTATTTTTAACAGAGAGGAAATACGAGGGTTGTTTTTTAATTAACTTCTGTTTTGCTCCTGAAAATAAAAGTAGTAGGAATTTCGAAATAATTTTGCTACTAGTAGATAGGTACATCCTTGAGGATCAATTTACCTCTTTACTGGAAAAAATCGGACAATTTTTCTATTATTTATCGAATTTCCAAGCTCGCTCCTCGAACTCAATTCCCGCCAACCCATAGAGAAATCCTCTTTTTTGAAACTTTCCCCTTTTTGATAGTTAAAAAAACTCCTCCCTGTCGTTTAACGAGTCTGGGTTGAAACAAAATTATTTATGATATAGGTGTACTGACGTGTTACAAGGTACAAAATTGAATTTAAGAGATTAATTAGTTTAGTTTTTTTTCAGAATATATTAATAGACGTGGTTTTTCTTAGCATTTCTATTAATAACTATTGATAAGTAAGAGTTAATAAATATTCTAACTTGAGTGTTAGTCATGGAGATTACCTATGACGTATGTTTGAAAAGTTGGTTGATGTTACCTCTACTGTCTGTGTGAATGTTTTATAAAGTTCAATGAACTGGATTTCTTTGCGAATTCTAAAAGGTCCTTCATCCGCAGCTTACGGGGGTTGGTGAGCGATAGCGAGCAGGGGATGGTAACTCACTAGTAATTTAAAAATAATTTTATGATGATTTCTTTGAAAAACTACCTACTGCGTAAAAAATCGGCACTATCTTGAAAAGATTTACAATTTAAGATTTAATTAATACATGAACTATCCATTTTATAATTTCAAATTAATGCATCGGTTTGAAAACTTGAATGAAAAACTACTTTTTGAATGTAAGTAGTAGTTAGAAGTAGAAAAGTTACTTTGAATTCCAATTATTTTCCTCTCATTATACTAGTTTCAGAAATTATCCGTTTCCTTTATACTTGGATGATTTTTAAGTTATGTTTAGACTGATTTATTTTTGAGCATTCAAATCCATTCCAAATTAAAGTTACTTATGAATAGATTTCAGTCACAAAATATTTTCCTATTTGTGATAATGGTAAATTTACATTGTAACACATAAATCAATTTTCTCTTTCCATCATAAAGAAGACTGTGACCACGTAGAATAAAAGAAAGTATTAAGTTTATGCAATTTTAAACACTTTGTTAAAGGTTTGAAACTTTCCTCTAAAGTGGTAATACATCATATTTTTTCATTCAAAGTGTTTCTGTATTTTTCTTACGCAAAACATTTTAAGTAAGGAAAATTAACAAGCGACTCCTTAGAAATCAATCGATCATCTTATTGATTTCCAATGAAAATCAAGAAATATTTTTGTTATGACTAACGTGCAAACAAATTTTGATACAAAAATTTGTTGTGAGAAGGCAAATTTTTTCTCGTGTTTTTAGCTTGAAAGTTAAAATTCCGAAAACTATGCTACTAATTAAAACCAAAACATAGTAAACCTAGCTAATTATTCTCCTACGAATCAAAGTTAAAAAACTAGTATTTAATCAGCGAAAAGATAATTAAACCCCTCCAAATATTTACACCAAAATAAACATCCTGAAAATAATTTTTCGAAAGAGTTTATTTATTCTCGAGTTTATACTAAGAAAATATACCATCCGCAGTGATTACCAGTTTTCTCCTTAAAAACACTCTACATGAGCAGCTCTCAATATAAAATTAGTCACATGGAGAAAATTTAAAGGTAGATGTCATAAAACAAATTTACCTTTAACTTTACTATTCAAACTAACCTTTTCAAATGACAAAATTAAACTTTGATTTTCTCTATTCCCCAAACTGTTTTCCACGATTAAAATAAATGTGGGTATAGTGGACACTTTAAGGAAAATTTTTGCTTAAATTCTTAATAAATACCAATCTATTTGCTTCTAAACGGTTATCATCCTATTTTTAGGTTAATTGGATCTTCTTCTTTCGATTTTACCATTAAAAACTTTAATTAGATTGGGCAATCTATTTTTAATTAATTTTTAAAAGTACTCCAAATTGCATCTATAGTGGCCACATAGATGAAGCTGTTGCTTCTATGGTGGACACCTCTTGCATCAATAGTGGACACCTGTCTTTTCCTGCCGATATGAGGGGTTTATGCATGAAATTTAGGGGGTTTTCTTGGCATAGTCGTCTAGTTCTATTTAAATCTTCCTTCCCAACGAAATATATTTTAGATTCAATCAAATTAGCTTTATTTAAAAAAGACTTGATAGTTTTCAGCCCAAAGCCTACGCTGTAGCTGATTTGAGAGGAATTTAGCATGTAATTCAATGTTTTAGAAACATTGGTTCCCGAAGCCAGAATGAAACCAAATTTATTTAAAACTCATTTTAAAGCACAGTCAACAGTTTATGAAGAAAAACTGATTCAAATTAAGTATTATTTATGTTTCTATTAGAAGCCATTGCGGTGGCCACTATTGGAAAATCTAAGATTATGTGTTGGTAAAGTGGACACCCCCATAAATCCTCGTAAAGTCAACATTTTCAAATAAATTTTATTCAGTATTATTTTATACACTCTTATTTATCTTGATATAAATTTAAAAGTCAATCAAGCGGTAATAAATACGAAAAAATCAGTTCCGACTTACCCGTTTCCTTACGCGATTCAATAAGCAAAATCATATTTCAGTCACTCGGCCGATGTTGTTATTTTCAAATATTTAAATATCCTTCCCATGCTGATCTGTGGTATCGGTGGTAATTTATCAGCTTACCTGATTGCACAATCTACTATGCCTATGAATTTTGACGCTGTTCGATGCCTCTAACTCGTTCTATTTAAAATTAATCAGCTATGTGGCCACTATTGGTACAGTGTCCACTATACCCACATTTACCTTACTTCGAAATTTCCAACACATCTCTATGTCCACAGCAATAAAAGTGATTCTCAAACAAACCTCCAGAAGCGCCATGATTTAATCAAAGACAGAAAGACTCGCCGTACTCCTGGCAAGTCGTTTTTGGAAACAGCATCTCACCTATCCCTGAAAAATACACGTCATCTCCTAGAATTCTAGCCTGTCAGCAGTGAGATCTTAATTAGTTCTAAATCCACCAAAGATAGCAAAAAGGACTACAGACTGATCATGCAAGATAACTTTAGTATTTTCACTGCGCATCAGAAATTTTTCAGTAGTCGTGCAACAGTGCTGAGTTGAACTCTAAGGGGAATTCGTGTGTTGTTTTCTTGAGATCTGAGGAAATCGTTATTGCTTGGGGGAATATTAGTATTGTTCAAATGTTCCAACCCCATTTATTACCGTGACATTTGATTAGTATGATTGTGAGAGTGAAATTGTTGCGATAGGGTTAATTATGTAGCAATTTCACAGCTTTTATTTGGGCAATTCCACGGGTAACTGACTGACGTTTAAGAAACATTTATGTCAGTCAGTTAGTTATTACCATGCTGTTTAAAAAATTTTCAAAAATAAATAAAAAAATATTTTGAAAATTTAATTGTGCCATTAGATTAAGCTTAAGCTAACAAGAAAGCAATAATCTGGATGGAAAGTATTTTTTTATAATTATGCCCATTTATGCTTTGGGGAGCTTCAATAAATTACTAGATCAATAAGGATTATTCTTCTAGTTGCAGTTCTAATAAATTAGAATTTCTACATCCAATATACAGGGTATTTCAAAATCCCATTTTCCAACTTTAATTTTAAACCAATAACCGTCCATTATGGATGTCACGTTTGGAAGGGAGTGAAGTGGTTCATAAATCTGTGACACTTATTAACATGATGGAGAGGGGGCTTTTAAAGAATTGTGACCTCACACATTGAAAACCAACAAAATCAGTAGCAACATATTTTTTCTATAAAATGTAGTTTAAATTAAATTTTTATAAAATTCATAGTACACTAACAAAATAAGAGTTCACTCATTGAAATCATAACTTAAGGTGCACTTAAACAACAAAAAAACATCGGTCCCAGATTCTTATCAACTTTATTTTAAACTTATTTATTGGTAATAGAGCATGAAATGTGACAAAGGGGGGAAGGTGTAAAGTGAATTGTGGTGTCTTAGGGGAGGAAATGTGAAAAATATTCAAAAGAAAGAGTGACATCATTTACAGATAGCCCCCTTGGAAGTAAAGTTTAGCCCTAGGTACGTCATCATTGCTGAATCCACCCCTAGTGGAAAAATAAGAAAGTTGAAAAATAATAAAAAACTAAAAGGTGATGAACAAAAACTTAAGGGTGAAAATTTTTGGCAACATCGTAGCAAACTCAGTGGAGAAATCTATATTTCATGAAAATAACTTAATTTTAGGGTATATATATTAGAATGTGAAAATAGCATTTTTTCAGGCCTCAAAAAGGAAAAGGTCGCAAATTAGCAAGTTTTCCAGTGTTACCGTGTAGATTTGAGTTTTTAAGTTAATTTTAAAAAACTAATTTAATTTTTTAAAAAGGTCAAGGAACTTGCAAATCCTCACGAACTTTTTCTTTTTTGAGCATTTTACTAAACGCGAAGTTATCAAACAAACCCAAAGAAACTGATTTAGCTCTCTCATGATACAGGTCGTTAAAATGATGGCCATCGTGGTTGCCCTGTTCGCTCTGTCCTGGCTCCCAATCCAGATCTTCGGCCTGATGGTGTGGTTCACCCCGGACCTCGTGATGCCCGCTCGAGATGAGGACTTCCCGGGATTCACTGCGGCTTTCCTGTGCTGCCATTGGCTCGCGATGGCCAACAGTTTTGCTAATCCGCTCGTCTATTGCTTCATGAGTGATAACTTTCGAGTAAGTGGGAGGAGCAATCGTATTTGATGCAAAAAATTATTCATAAAGTATTAATTACTTGCAAATGTATTCGGAAGAAAAGTTATTGACAAAAGATATTGTGTTCGCTGTGAAGGGGGGGGAATGTTTGTTTTTGTA
This sequence comes from Tetragnatha versicolor, assembly GCA_024610705.1. Taxonomy (NCBI): domain Eukaryota; kingdom Metazoa; phylum Arthropoda; class Arachnida; order Araneae; family Tetragnathidae; genus Tetragnatha; species Tetragnatha versicolor. The sequence continues at coordinate 29,642,823 of JANDEH010000002.1, read as the reverse complement.
AATTGAACGATGAAAATGATGTAGGGTTAGGATAGCAAGCAGTTTCCCCTAGTTGTTTTATAAAAAGGTGCTTTTTTCCAGACGGACCTCCGACAACTGATGTCGTGCGACCGTGCCCGAGCCCGACTGGAGCCCCATGCGTCCACCCTCATGACCGGGTCTTCCAACCTGAAAGGGGTCAACATGCCTCTCAGGGTGCTCAAGCCCGCCGAAGAACGGAAGCTCAAGAACCTTGTGCTCCAGGAGAAAACGTGGACCACCGAGAACGTCGAGAAAACTAGTTGAAGGAGATGGCTGGCTGTTTGTCCTCATCGTTAACCCATTCATCACCGAATTCCTTTGCAGTGCAAATGATGCGTGAAGATTTGTTGAGAAGTGTGTTGTGACTTCATACTTTTAAGAGCTGTAACTTTCTAAGTGGTTTTATTTCTAAGTGGTAATCACTTGATTTTCTCGAAAGAATCTGATTGGAGTGCAACGCATGACTGAAAAAGAGCATTCTTTAATTTCTTTAATTAATGAATTTCTGCCCAGGGCAACTGAGCGAACACTCAGTTCGTACATTCTTAGGGCGCTAATTACTTAGCTTGTTTCCAGACCGATTGGCTACCCCGACGCTGGACCCTTCCGTTGATTCCTCAAAGTGAATACGCTAGTAACTCGTTATCGACGCTAGGGGGATGAAGGCGACTTAAATATTCTTCGGGAAAATAAATTTGTATTGGTGTTTTCTAAAATAATTTCGCCAGAGAGAGTAGAGGGATCAGTCGTATTTTAGTTCCTACTCAGGAATAGAAAAAGTGGAAGAGATCAAGTTCAGAGCTTACGACGAGGAAGCCACTGATAAAGAAAAGTGGAACTATAAATCTACTCTTATGTAACCTAATCTAACACAATTATTGAAAATTATGTCTTTGAACACTGTAAATATCAATATTTATTAAGGACATTTCTCGTGGAAACTCTACTACGTGAAAGTTTTCATCATGTTAATGTTAAATGTAAATATCCATTGAACAATCAGCAGTAGTACTGGTCTTACAAGGGACTTATATCACCCAAAGTTTGTGAAATCCTAAAACTAATGATAATAAAACAGTTAAGCCTGTGTCTGACGTTGAAATCGACTGTTCTCCAATGAAAAATGAGTCGGAACCGTCACAAATAGCCCATAGTGCAGCTCATGTGTGACGTCAATCCCAACGTTCCCTCTCGCAATGTGTAATTATAATTTTGAATTGTATATCATTTCTGTGATTATGTTGTGATACTATTAGTACACTGTAAAAAAGTTTTTGTAACGTTACTTTAAAAAACTGGGCAGCTGAGTTGTCCATTTTGTAAGTAATGTTCCTGGAAAATAATAGGAACGTTAAAATACTGAAACGTTCCGCAGAAATACCAGTAAGCTACCTGTGAAATATCAGGAACGTACTGTAAAATACTGAAACTTTCCGCAGAAAACCCAGAAAGCTTTTTCGAAATATCAGAAATGTTGCCGGGTTTTACAATAGGGCTGGAACTATTTATGTTTATACTGTATCAGACATGCTTTTCAATCTCCCCCTAAAGATCTCCTTTTCGATAAACATTACGTACACACAGATTTAGAATGCATATTAATGCACCCCAAATCTACAAGTACGTACCAATGTGTTAAATTATAATCCACGGGAGGTACAGATCCTGATCCTACGACTCCTGATCAGAGTTTAGTATGTATACTAGGGTGTATCGAAAAAAACTTTTTTTTTATTTTGATGATGCCTTAGTGCGGAAAAGTTGTCTAAGGTGGCAGAGAGTACCTGTGAATTTTTTCAGAATTTTCGGATAATATCTTGAGGTGCCGCCAAGGCCCTGAAGGTCCATATGTTAATCCAATGGAGCGCGCAAGCCAAGAAGGCCGAAAATTGGTTTTTCGCCCCTCATTTCTACCCTAATCACACGACGAATGTCTTCACTCGAGTTATGGACCCTATATGATCTAGGCTATCCGACAAAACTTGAATAATAGCATTAATCTCTATATTACGTTTTTTGTATGCTCCAATTTCGTCAAAAATCGCGTATTTCCTCGTTCAAATCAGAGCCCACAATCAACATAATACAGATATTTAGGCTATTATTCAAGTTTTCTCAGATAGCCTAGATCATATAGGGTCCATAACTCGAGTGAAGACGTTCGTCGTGTGATTAGGGTAGAAATGAGGGGCGAAAAACCAATTTTCGGCCTTCTTGGCTTGCGCGCTCCATTGGATTAACATAGGGACCTTCAGGGCCTTGGCGGCACCTCAATATATTATCCGAAAATTCTGAAAAAATTCACAGGTACTCTCTGCCACCTTAGACAACTTTTCCGCACTAAGGCATCATCAAAATAAAAAAAAAGTTTTTTTCGATACACCCTAACGTATACTCCCTAGTTTTATTTGCTTGAGTCGGTTCTTACACCTCATCTAAATAATTTTACTCTTTAAGTGGTGAACGCTAAAACAAAAACAAACAATGGCTGTCTGTTCGAGAGGATTCAGTGGGATTCAGAAACGTTTCAGAAATGAAAACGAACGTTTCTGGAATTTATGCGGAACGTTAATATTATTTTTTACAGTGTAAGCATTATGTGTATATTTGTTCCCACACAACAGACTCATCCTTCACACGTAGATTTTTCGTTGAAAACTCGTCTATATTCATCCACGTCTGAAACTGATCTCTATTACTCGTGTAATAAACGTAATTTCCTTGATGATCTATCTCTCATCATTTTTAATATCTATTAGATGTGCTTGTATATTAGTAACCCATAATAGACCCTCCAAATTTTTATATCCCATTTATGTAGAATATACGTTTTCTAAATAAATAAATTGTTCGATTCGGCAACACGTTTTCTTGTTTACTAAGCAGAGTAAAATAGAAAAAAACTCGGGATGGAGGTACCATAGAGAAGAAATAGAAGTGGAGTGATCATTCCTATTCAATAGACTCCGAAAAAGATAACACGACATTAGCAGGGCTTCTAGTCTGTTACAATCATGCGTTAAAGCTTGTTGACAAAATGTGATGCCAAAAATGCACGCATTTGCAACACTGCACTCACGGTGTAAAAATTTCGGCAGAAAATACAATTCCAAGGAAGACCACCATCACGTAACGTTGGTGGTCTTTCTGGAAATTATCTTAGCCCCACTTTAGGATAACCACATTGCTCACTTCACCCTTACCACTGCTCTATTGGCACCGATGGGAGTGTGCAACTGATCTAAGAAAGGATAACTGTGACTTTGGGGTACAGTTTTTTTTTAATTTATTTACTTAGTTTTACAGACATTTTTTCACCTGATACATCGTTTCATACATCATGTAACATTGAACAATACATTACATTACATACAAGCTATCTAAGTTGCATCATACATTGCTGCTATTCTGTTTTGTTATCTAGTCGTTCCCAGTTTTTAAAGTTAGTTTAGTTAGTGAACGTTGTTAAAAGCATTTCAAAAGAACTGGTGAATCCTTTCTTGAGTTCCCTCTTCTGAAGTTCTGACATACTTTCTTTTAGCTTGATGGTGATTTAATTTTATTCAACGTATAAGGAAATGGCAGGTAAAAAATATTTTGAAAGCTTAATTTTTATAACACTTGCATATTGTTCAGGCATAAAATTATTATAAAATAAGAAAATAATGCTTTGAAACTGTTGAAAATGCAAACCTATGTGTACTTAAATGTACAATGTAATACTGTTTGGCTAGTTACTATTTTTGCCATATCCTTTTAACGCACATTTAAAGTTTATGTATAATACAGAGAGTAGTCTACTCTATATCCAAAACTGTGATGTTATAGATTTTGTGAAAAGAAGTAGTGTATAAAAAATGCACCATTGAAAGGGTCAGTTGTTTATAATGTAAAAATAATTAAGTGGAAACCAAAACACATAAGCAACCACTATCCCAACGATTTTATGTGAATACTTTCTCTATATTTGTTTAAATGTAAAAATTTTCAAATATTGATTGTAAATGACTGTATGAAAATAAAACATATAAAATCTCTCACTTGTTTTAGTTTAATAACTTTAGTTGGAATTGTATTAATTACACTTTAAAAGCCACTAAGTATTTACTTTAAAAAGGAGCTATTAACAAAAGGTATGAGTGTAAATTGAAAGATGCTTATGATCAACGGAAAGTTATGTTTTGCATAAAATATTTATTAATTAAACTTAAAATCACTTTTTTCATTTATCTTGTCTGTGCGTGCGTACTAGGGTGGTTACAAAAAATCAACTTTCGAAATTCTTAGGTCTTACCCCCTAAAATGTGCCAATAGGCTAAAAAATGAGATTGGCCAAGTTTCAGCTCAATCCGATAATATTAACCCGTGCCTCATCGAGGTCAAAGTTCAGAAAACAGCGATTTTTAACAAAAAATCATAGTTTTCGCCCCATAAAACTGAAACCGTTTGTCCCAGAAATATGGTTAGGGTGTCATTTGATAGGAAATTTCATACACTTTAACTCTGAAGTTACGGAATTTTATTAGCTTAAACGGATGGGGAGCTATTTAACATTTTCATAGTAAAAGTCAGTAAAAAAGCGACTTCATTGCTAGAAAACTGGAACATTGCAATATCACAAAAAACTTTATCCTCCGGGCTTTTTCTATTACTTTTGGTCCCAATAGATAGTAAATGAGTTTTTAACCCCCCTAAGGGAATTCTAGGGTATAATTTCAAACCCTCTAGTGTTTGAAAAAAAGGAAAAAATATATAATTTTTTTAAAATTTTTAAACACTCATTTAGGGACTGAGAATGTGATAAAAATGGTGCAAATACATTATTAAGAGCTTAATTAAATAGAATAACAATGGTATAGGGCCTTAACCTCTCCCTATAACCCCTATAATCTAAGCGAAAGAAGCGCGACTGCGAGGTTTTGCCAAACAAAGGCTTTAATGCCCATTAAAGTTATAAAGAGATCCAAATTACAAAATTTTCACAAAAACCTCTAGAGATATGTCATTTGATGTCAGAAATGACGTTTGAGATTATATACAGGGTGTATCTGAAATGGTGCAACAAACTTTCATTGATGATAGTACTCATCAAGACGAACAAGAATCGGTATAGAAAGGGGGGTCCCAGACCAAATCCCAGGGAGTTAAAAATGGAGCGACACCCCAAAAAAATCATTGAAAAATTCAATTTGTAGAAGAACTGCTATTGGTAAAAACTTAATCATGGTCTCTAAAATTGTGGTTTAATATGATCTTTAAAATTATCTCAAAAGTCTTCACTTTAAAAATTTTTTTATTATTAAAAAAGTTAAAAAACCACAAAAAATGTGAAAATTCTACCAAATCCTCATTTTGTATTTCGAAATCCTTTCTTTTGATTTGATAATCTAAAAGATCATAGTTGTAAACCCTTCAGTCCAAAGTTTGACGTAAATACAATCAATATTAAACGCTTGAGATCCTGTTAAAGTTTGTTTTTTGGGTGCGGAAGCAGTTTTCTAGAGCTGTTTCCAGAACAGCTGTTTGTGCACGCAAAAAACAAACTTTAACAGGATCTCAAGCGTTTAATATTGATTGTATTTACGTGAAACTTTGGACTTAAGGGTTTTCAACTATGATCTTTTAGATTATCAAATCAAAAGAAAGGATTTTGAAATACAAAATAAGGTTTTGGCAGAGTTTTCACATTTTTTTGTGTTTTTTAACTTTTTCATAATAAAAAAATTTTAAAGTGAAGACTTTTGAGGTAATTTTAAAGATCATATTTAACCACAATTTTTGAGACCATAATTAAGTTTTTACCAATAGTAGTTCTTCTACAAATTGAATTTTTCAATGATTTTTTTGGGGTTCGCTCCATTTTTAACTCCCTGGGATTTGGTCTGGGACCCCCTTTCTATACCGATTCCTGTTCGTCTTGATGAGTACTATCATCCCTGAAAGTTTGTTGCACCATTTCAGATACACCCTGTATATGGGTAAAATTATAATAATAGCGTCCTTCCGACTCTAAATGTTAAAAAAAATCCTATTTCTACCAAAGTTACATGTTTTCAGCTAAAAGTGATCTTAGAAAAATGTATATATTTATTTTAATGTACCTCGAAATAAGTTGAATAAATCCAGTTGAAGTTGAATAAACCCAAATTATAGAAAATCATTATAATTATCCAAAAACTTTTAAAACTATTTTTTAAAAATTACTTGGTAAAATTTTCTTACTTCTCACCATGTGTAGTACATATAAAGAAAATTTTTGAAATCATTTACTATAGCATACCTTTCAAAAAGGTTATTTTCCTTGAATAATGGCCAAAGGAATTTTGTGGTATATTAAAAGAAATATATACATTTTTCTAAGATCACTTTTAGCTGAAAACATGTAACTTTGGTAGAAATAGGATTTTTTTTAACATTTAGAGTCGGAAGGACGCTATTATTATAATTTTACCCATATATATAACCTCAAACGTCATTTCTGACATCAAATGACATATCTCTAGAGGTTTTTGTGAAAATTTTGTAATTTGGATCTCTTTATAACTTCAGTGGGCATTAAAGCCTTTGTTTGGCAAAACCTCGCAGTCGCGCTTCTTTCGCTAAGATTATAGGGGTTATAGGGAGAGGTTAAGGCCCTATACCATTGTTATTCTATCTAATTAAGCTCTTAATAATGTATTTGCACCAACTTTATCACATTCTCAGTCCCTAAATGCGTGTTTAAAAATTAAAAAAAAATTATATATATTTTCCTTTTTTTCAAACACTAGAGGGTTTGAAATTATACCCTAGAATTCCCTTAGGGGGATTAAAAACTCATTTACTATCTATTGGGACCAAAAGTAATAGAAAAAGCTGGGAGGATAAAGTTTTTTGTGACATTGCAATGTTCCAGTTTTCTAGCAATGAAGTCGCTTTTTCACGGACCTTTACTATGAAAATGTTAAATAGCTCCCCATCCGTTTTAGCTAATAAAATTCCGTAACTTCAGAGTTAAAGTGTATGAAATTTCCTATCAAATGACACCCTAATCATATTTCTGGGACAAACGGTTTCAGTTTTATGGGGCGAAAACTATGATTTTTTGTTAAAAATCGCTGTTTTTCTGAACTTTGACCTCGATGAGGCACGGGTTAATATTATCGGATTGAGCTGAAACTTGGCCAATCTCATTTTTTAGCCTATTGGAACATTTTAGGGGGGTAAGACCTAAAAAAAGTTGAAAAAAAATTTTCCCCATGTAACTTGTGACCACCCTAGTGCGTACCCTTAGACGCCTGTATTAATTCTTTAAAACCTCCTTCCATCAACCCATAAATGCACTACAGTTAAATTATAGTTGTTTAGTAATTATAATTAGTATTAAATTATAGTTGTCAGTTAAATTACAGTTGTTAGCCAAGTTTTTTAGAAGAAAGCATTCTTCACAGTAGTATTTACTTTGAAAATCAATCATTATTTTTTTCCCAAAAAAAATTAAGATTTCTTCCCAGAAAAATTAGATGCTAACTCATAGAAACCATGTTTTGCCTTATGAATAAAATGCAAAAAAGTGTGAAAATAATAATGGTCGTTATTATAGATAGCTTATGATGCAAGTTTTCATGTGATCATACTCTCTCCCCCTTATACTGTTGCCAACAGGGAAAAGCAGCTGTAAAATTTTATCTGACTGCGCACTTTTACCCTCTTTTCCCATATCTGAAAACTAATGAAGTTCTATTATTACTAATTATTAACTTAATTTGTAAGTAGTAATTTTCATATAATATACGTATAGTAACAATTACTCATTCCAAGCAACACGGTACACAAGAATACAGCCATGACACCAAATACATAAATTCTTTATATTTACTTAGTTTGTTAATTATAAGGAATTTTCATAAAATATATACGATTAATAACAATAACTCATTCCAAGCAAAACTGTTTTAGTTAACAAGGATATAACCATGATACCAAATTCAAAAATTCCTAACCTGTAATAGTTAAGTGCAAATTACTATAGTAAACATTACTTCCCTTTTAAAATATCTCATTTCTAAACGTATCTGCTTTCCCATTTATAAGCTGTCAATAATTGTTTTTGGTCCGAAGACGACCAACAAAGAGCTTTATATACTGTCTGTGCCTATGCAGAGTCTTAGGACCAGGGTTGGCAAAGACCCGGGGTTTTTTGAAAAAACCCAAGTGGGTTGGGTTTTTTCGGGTTTTTTTCAATAAAACCCTGAAAAAACCCATATAAAACTGGGTTTTTTCAGAAAAAGTGTGGGTTTTTTCAAAATTAAGTTGCTTTCACCTAGAAAGTAAGTGGGTTTTTTCAAATTTTAGTGAGTTCTTTCTATGTTAAATGTGTTCTGTCAAAATAATGTCAGTTTTTCCACAGTTAAGTGGGTTTTTTCAAAGTTTTTACACTTTAAAAAAACCCACTGAAGTTGGAAAAACACCCCTTATTTACTGAAACCTGGTTTAAATTTTGAAATAAACCCACTAAAATTTTAAAAATATCCTAAACTTTGAAAAAAAAACATTCAATATTGAAAGAAATCATTCAACTTTGAAAAAACCCACTGAAGTTTTAAAAAACCTTCTTCTTTATTTTTATTTCTAGTTTGAACTTTAAAAGTCCTAAATTTTGAAAAAGACCCCATTCAATAATGAAAAAAACCACTGAATGAAAGAACATATTTAACTTTTAAAAAAACTCCCTGAAATTGAAAAAACACCATTAAATTTTTAAAACCTTGCTTAAATTTTTAAAAAACCCATTAAAATTTTAAAAATATCCTAAACTTTGAAAAAAAAACATTCAATTTTGAAGGAACTGCCAAAATCTTGATTTTTCTTGAAAAAACCCAAAAATGGGTCCAAAATGTGGGTTTTTTCACATGGGTTTTTTTGAAAAAACCCATTGGGTCCAACCCAATTGGGTCCAATACAGCCAACCCTGCTTAGGACACTAACTCACCACATGCATTTTCTTTCAGTTAATAGAATTTCTCTTCTAATTTACAACGGCAACTAATAACATATTTTAAGGACCCTCAAAATTTATTAGTCAGCAATTTTCCAGCCCAACGTCTTCTGCCTCTTGTGACTAACAAATCGGCAGAGCTGCGGAAAGTTATTAATGAGTTAACAACAAGAGGAATTTGTAATTAAACTGCAGAACAACTCATAAATCACGTAAAAACAATTAACACGGAGACACCAACGTCATCACTTACAGTCTTTACATATTTACTGAACGCGCTAATGAGTCTTGATGGCTGATCAGTTAACCTGTATTAACCGCTCAACTGAGGAAATTAATAACAACGTAGCGCCCTTCAATCAGATAATGAATACCACCGTTGCCAAAGAGAACGCATAACTGATAAACAATAAACTATGTTTCTATCTACTGATTATTATGCTTGGATTCTTTTCAAGAAGTGGGTCCTTTTTCTAAGATGAAGATCATTTGATAAATATTTATGAATGACTCAACCCAACCGTGAATCACAAGGGATCCCAAACGGTGATCAAATCCTTCTGCATCATTTATCTTCGAGCTGTAGATATTCATGAGTGTTTCCCAGAAGTAAAGGTATAAAAATATCGATAGTTGAGTATTTATTAATTCTTACAATACTAAACTCTAAGAAATAAAGAATATTTTTACTCTACGAATTAGTTTCCTATTCCTTTACACAATGATGACATATTTATATCTTCAATGACAACTTTTGATTTGGATATTCCTGAACTTTAAGGGGGGAATTTCTTAATCCTGATATTACTTCGAATTTTAAAGTTTTGAGGTGTCACAAAGTTATGGCTTAAAGAAAGTGTCTTCTTATTTAATAAGCTGCTTAATTTTATTCAAACTCTATCTGATATGAAATATATTTATTTGCTTTTATCTTTTCAACCCGCATCAAATCCTTTAAGACGTCAAACATAAGATTTTGATCCATTTTAAGAACGAAAACTTTTATTTTCTAGATATTTTCCAGTATGTGGGTATATTCTCATAAGATGTTTTGAAGAACAAAGCATCTTTTAATTAGAGCAGCATATAAAACAATTCATTCTTTGAAGTTCATTAATTGGAATATAAAAAGTTACTCTCTTATTTTTTAATTCTTCTAATTAGTTGAAGTAAAGTAAGCAAAATTACTCAAACAAATAGCACAACGTTTTTGACAAATACTGCGCAAAAAAAACATTTTGCTATGCCTTTTTGTTATTTATCCTTAAATCTGTGAATGTCTATACTTTGTCCCAAAAAAGTGTATTAATTACTAATAATATTAGTGACGTAACACTATTCCTTGAAACAGGACGGACCAGTAAATAAAACAAATTCCTTTATTGAAGACGCAATTTAAAATATTCTCTCCTGCACACACACACACACACTGACTCACACAATTAAAACACTCGTGTATTTATACAATTCCTATCACCATCAATACACTTCAGTTCCTTTTTAATATCTCTGAAAAACACTTTATATACAAAGGCTTTACATTCGAACTCTGTATTCAGAGGTTTTACTTTCGGTGCTCGAACAAATAAAAAAAAGGATTTTGCGTATTTTTGATTTAATTATTATCTATTGGGTGTTAAAACGAGCGTTCGAAATTGCGATGGTTCGCTGGTCCAAGACCCCTGAAAAACGACTTGGACCAAAGAGCGGAAAATCACTTGTCCGCCAAACCAGTGTCGAAAAAATGTCCCACTCTCTTGTTCTAACCTCCTTTTCCCTCTAATACATCTGATTAAATATCTGCATTACAATTTCGTTTACTGTGAACCTTAACATAAAGATGATTGATGAGGGTCCAGAACATCTGTCAACAAAATTTCAAAGAACTGATAGGGGATGTTAAATTTCAGGGGACAAGGGAAGGAAGAAACAGGTGAGATAACTTACAACTTACAATGGAAACTCCATGACAAATTTATGACTTGTAAATCTCCAGACTAGTGCACCTTGTCCCTTAAATTATTTGCTTTTGATATAGACTGAAAAATTAGCATAGAAAATGTAGTAAGGCAACTACTGTAACGAAATTGGGCCACTTAAACGTTGGACATATTATGATATGCAACAGCGACCAAGAATGGGTTGAAAGGGTTAAAAGAATTGAAACCTGTCCTTTTTAATTTGGTGGACCAGCCATTTAGGTTGAGGACCTGTGGGTTTCTTTTCCCAATTTCTAACGCTGGTTAAAACATATAAGAAACAACTAACTTAAGTACTCAATCTGTAAATGTAATCAAAGAATCATTGATTTCTTAACGAGAGGTAATCTTATAACCTTCACTTCTTTTACTTCGTCATAAACAATGGAAAGTTCCAGTAACACCCCTAGGCCTTTTAATTTAGTAGGTCAGCATTGATTGATGAGCATCCTAAGGGTGCTTTGAAATGTACGTATGCGTGTCCCCAATGATTTTTTAATCACTTTATAGTTCCATTAATTTTCATATAGCATATGAACACTACATCCTTTCACTCATAATCATGATGAACTTATTCTAATTTTCATAATTCCCAACTGCATTTTAATTTTAACGAGTTGGAGTTTGTATACAGTATTTAATCGCTGTACCCTTAAAATATTTTACAATAAAGGGTTTTTGGATTTTCAATCCTATATCTATTAAACGCCATCCAATATAAATAGGAAAGGGACAAAGTAATTATTTTTACTATGTTTGATTTAAATTCTATATAAAGTATTATTTTCCAAAAAATATATTAACTATTTTTAATCTTATGAAGTGTTAACAGCTGCCCCTAACTACCCTTGGTCTTCAACCAATTCCATCTATAACCAAGGTCGTCTTAACCATGTTCTCATCCTTCGCCAAGGTTTTATTACATTTAGACAACAAAAACGTTCACAAACATTTTTAGTTCTACTGTTACTCATAAAAGAACTAACATCCTTTGATGAAAAATATAAATATTATTTTTCTTGAAATTTATTTAATTTTATTAAATCTATCCGCAGAGAAGTGTGTCAATTAAATGCTATCATTACCTACTTTTAAACTACAACATAAAAAGTAATCTTGTAACTTCAAAAGAAAGTTTAAGATATCTTTAGTTAATGAGGTGCTTGCAGCACTATGGAAAGTTGTTGGAGTTAGCTAAAGGGAAATGCCAGCATTTTTTGAAAACAGAAAAAATTCATTTTTCCAATAAAAGAAATAGATCTAAATTCAAAAATCGACATGTAAAGTTTAAAAAAGATTTGTTAATTCAATGTTTTTAAATAAAAATAGACACTTCTTTGCCTTTATTGGGGGGATTGCATGGCGTCGATGCTATTCTGTTCTGCATATCATATCTGTATGAATGATCAAATCTGTTTCGGCCTAACTTTAAAGTGAAAACCAAAAATAGCTCTGAATTGTTCAAACAATTAAACAATTATAAATTGATGAAAACTTCCCTAACCTGTAGAGTAACTATTTGTTCCATTTTCTGGGATGGATGGCCGTTGGCCGTGTTTGTTGGAATTTAATTCCAGACGTTTCGCCCTCTTCATTGGAGAGCATCTTCAGTGTTCATGCTTTAGAGAGCACTGAAGATGCTCTCCGGAGAAGAGGGCGAAACGTCTGGAATTAAATTCCAACAAACACCGCCATGCATCCCGGAAAATGGAATAAATAATAATTAAACCATTGTTTAAAATCAATTTTTAGGATTAAATGAAGTCACATTTTGACATTTGACGTTTTCGCGCCCTTTTTTTTAAGTCAAAAACTTTGAAATTAAATTAAAAGATAAAAATTCATCGTAATTTTTAAAAAACTCGCGTTTATTCCTCTTTCGAGTACCTTTATCGAATAAAAAAATAAATAAATAATACTGGAATTGACCATTGTTGCTTCATACACTTCAATTCTTAATTTTCAAGAACGCTAAATATAAATTACTGCACAAAAAAAGCTACACCCTAATCAGTATCCCCCTACCAAAACATAAATTCTTCATAACCCAAACAATAAGGTTTCCATAATTTCCTCACCTTAACTTTTCATACTTATTTCCCTATTAACCCTCAAAAAACTGCATACTTATCACTCATTACACCTCACACAATTTCAATAACGACCGCAACATGAGAAAAACAAGCATTTCTCGCTAAAAGCAATGACGAACTTGCCCTACATAGGTCCATTTCTCACACGATTCGTTAGGAAGTGAAAGGCATTCCCACCTTATGAGGGCGCCCTCATAGCACTACGCCCTTTAAACACAAGGCTTCATTTCCGAGATTCTTGAGACAAACAATGTCTACCGTCTGCTTCATTCCACTACTGGTGGGACTGGTCTATGTCTCTGAAGTGTCCAGCCAAGACGGCGACAGTCTTACAGGTATCCCTCAGTTGAGCACCCTCATTTTGAGAGGAGTTTTTGCTTGATGTAGTTTTATTAAGGTTTTATACAAGGAAAAGGTTGAGACATTTATTTTGTCTTTTGTCAAAGTCGCTTAAGAGCTGTTCTGCTATTTTTTCGAAAATCAGTTTGGGATATTTTTGTGATTAACTGCTGGTAAAGAGTAAACGAAAGTTGTTTCTTTCTTGTCCCAAAATTCCAATATTTTATAACCTTCCATGTGTTAAAGATAAGTTCTTACATATTATCTATGGTTTAGGTAATTAATTTAAAAGTTAGAGAAATTGAAAAGTTTTGTAATTTTTAACATGTTTTAGGTTTTAAGAATAACACTTTATGACGACTGTAATGTTGTTTTTATCATTTTATTGGTTTCTAATTGAATCGTCAGTTTGAAGAAGGGAATAAGTCCAAAAAATGACAAATTGACTTTTTGTGCTCAAAACAATCTCCAAGCTTTGCCCTACACATGGGTGAAAAGAGGGGGAAAATAACTAACCCCTATAGGGAGATATCGCCCCTTGAAGTTGTGAAATCGATATCCATACAATGAAAATTCCATTACTTTTTTTCGATTTTCTCAAAACTTGATATTTGGACTTATTCCCTTCTTCAAACTGACGATTCAATTAGAGAGAGAGAGAGAGAGAGATATTTATTTCTGAAACATTTACAAAATACAAAACATTAAGAAAAGGAAATAGTCAAAAGAAAAAAAAAACATATTGCTCACTATCACTCACTCATTACAAACTCAATATTTTTTAAAAGCATGCATTTTTCTTTATAACTCTTCATTTTTGAAAAAGGGTGTCGTGTCTTCCCTCTTCTGAAACAGGGAAGCACGCACTGTAACACTTTACCACTTGATCCATCTATTCTATGTGAATTAACGGGATTCATGGAGACTTATATTTATCTTCTGGCACTCTAAAATATTTCAGTACCCTACAAAAATATTTAAACTAAGTTCCAAAAGGAACTCTCACGTTGTTGATGGTACATAATGTTCAAGAGAACCTAAACAACTGTGTAGGGTAGAGTATAAAATACGATATCTTTGAAATGGGGGAATATTGGCGTCTCGTGAAAAATCTTCCTCATGAATACTTACTGTCAATATAAATTTGTGTGCTTTTTTATTTGTTTTGAGTTTGGAGTATAGTTATAAATCTAAAATTCGGAAAAAGGGGCCGAGGAAGAGGTTGAGATCGTTAAAAATTTTGTAAATTTCACTAGAGTAAAAAAAAATTCTTAATGCTCTATATTTTTCAGAGTGCTTTTCCAGTAAAAATATGAGATTAAGATCGAACGCAAAGAAAGTGTCTTTCAAAAAGAACAAAAGAAATTTCTAGTTTATCGCCGTGCAAAGGATCCAACTTTTCCTTCCCATTCACCCAGCCTCCCACCTTCGGATTTGTGGTAGCCTCAAAGAAATCCTTCGTCGCTATTTCCACAATCAACCGCATAACTCAATTTTACTCTTGCTAAAAACTGAATAACCCCCCCACCCATACCATAAAAAGACAATTGAGCAAAATGCAATCGCTGGATCTAAATGAACGCTTGATTTCCAAGATTTTCATGCGAAGGTGAGATTATGAAATTTTAAATCATTCCTTGAGAAGGAAAGCTACGTAATGTCTGATTTCCCTCATTGCTTTTCCAATAATGCTTCTAGACTTAACGAGATGACCATCGATTGGAGAAGTTAGTGTGTGGGAAACCTCATTTCTAATTACATGCATGGCGAATCTTTGGCACTATAAAACTCATACATTATTCAGTCGTAATAATAAAGCGACCAAAGATTATTTTAACGGAAGAGTTTACTGGTATTGGTAGTTTTAAATGAATTGATGTTTTTATAATGTCTCTGTGTCACTGAATTCGTTCTTTTTTTGGATAAACTTAGAAAGATATAGTTTCTACAAAAATATTTATTTTTTATTGGATTTTATTTTCATTCATAGGCAAGTTAAGCTGAAATTGAAATTTCAACACTAGAACCGCGGAGTGGGTCATTTTGACCCAAATCGAGTTTTAATTTCGTTTTTCTAAAAAAGTTACAAACTTAAGTTTAAAAAAATTGGTGACTTTTCCTAAATCCTTGTTAATAATTAGCTGTAGAAAAATTAAGCTCCTAGCTTTTAAGGTTTTTTTGTAATAAACTACTATACCTGAAACCGCGGATTGGGTCATACTGACCCAAAGCCTTCTAACGGAATGAATTCGCTGCCTAGCGCTTTCCAGAATTTCAAGACTCATGTTTTATTGCTTTTACCCTCTTTCCTTTCAAAGGTCAAGGTCAAAAGACCAGTTTGAGATAATAAATAACATCTGAAACGGTGAAACAGTGCAATAGTTCCCATGGTTCCCTGCTGTTTTTGGAATGTGAAGATTTCGGTCTTATCAGTTCGGTCCCTCCCCTTTCATTGAAAAGGGGACACACAGTATTCTAAACAAACCAGTTTGTTACAACATAGAACTGACCCCTGTTTTCGAAAATACTATCACTTCAACGCATGCAGTTCATAGATGCAGTCTTACTGTAGTGTTTGAGAAAAATGTCACATAAAAATAATAAGCGTAAGTTGACGATTACTGAAGCTTTGGAATATTTTCAACACAGTTGTCGGAAGATGAATCTGAAAACGAAATTCATGAAGACATTGATTTGAGTGAAGATGAATGTTTGCTGCAAAATGAAGAAGGAACTTCTTCAGATGATAGTAACCTAGTCCCATCCGACGTTGCTGAATCCTCTGAACCAAGCAGTAGTCAAGCAAAGGTTCTTCCTATAAGAAAATCTGGTAAAAAGAGGAAATTATCTGAATCAAATTTGGAGGATCTGGGTAATAATGGAAATTTTGTTTCAAAAGACGGAACTCATTGGACTACTATCGACTTTGAAAGTTGTTCCAGTGGGAGGATTCCACAGCACAACGTTTATAAGGAAGTGCAAGGTCCGACAGCTTATGCCAAACGTAATATTGTCGATGGGTGTGCATCTAGCTCATGGAGATTGATTATTGATGTGGCTATGCTTCGTTCAATTGCGACACAAATTTATCCAAAACTATATTTGTAGTTATAAACCAGGACCTTTTGTTGCTATTGATGAGTAGTTATTTACGAGTAAAGCCATCAGATGCCGTTTCACGCAATATATGCCAAATAAACCAGATAAATTTGGCATCAAATTCTGGCTGGCTGCTGATGTTGAGAGTAAATATGTATTGAATGGTTTCCCATATTTGGGGAAAGATAAAAAGCGGCCAGAAAATATTTCTCTATCTGAATACGTTTTCTTACGTCTGTTAGAACCATTCGAGAATAAAGGCATAAATTTCACGACGGATAATTTCTTCACCACTCTAAAACTTGCGGAATTGCTGAAAACGAAAAAAAACAAGCTTGACCGGGACCATAAGAAGATGTCGCAAAGAAGTTCCCGAATCAGTGAAAAAAATGAAGAAGCCATTATAAGACTCAATCTTACTAAAGAACGATAAATCAGCCACCACATTGACAGTTTACCAAGGAAAAAAGAACAAAAACGTTTTATTGTTGAGCTCTCTTCACCCCACAGTGGATGTTGATAACAATCATACAAAGAAGCTACCAGAAACAATATCTTTCTATAATTCGACAAAATTTGGTGTTGATGTTGCCGACCTAATGGCAACCTGGTACGAATAATAAATCCTGGTACGAATAAAAATATTTCAATTTTGATTCTATGAATTCTAAATCTTTCATACATTTTTGCTTATTTTACCAAATTAATTATCATATTTTTGTGTTTAATGTAACATTGACCTCAAAACAGGGTGCTACTTTGATATACCCCCCCAAAAATTACGTGCCAAATCTGGCACTCCCTACGGACTTTTTAGGTTTGCTGTTTCTTGTTTTTTGTGTATATGTAGTAGTAATGTGTAGCCTAGTGAATTACTGGAAAAAATTGAAATTTTGAACTTTAATAATTCCAAAACTAATGAGAATTTTCGGAAAAACTAAATTACAATATTTTTATAAAAAATATTTTTGTTCTTGGTTCAAATATCAAAGTTTTACTATGATTAGTTTTTCTGTTATATTCCAAAAACGTTTCAGCGATTTCATCGGTTCAACTGACCGGACATTTGATTTTTAGGTATAGTAAGATAAATAAGTCGCCAAATTTCCGATTTGGGGGTGTATATCAAAGTAGTTCCCAAAACAGGAGTTGAATAATATGTAAATAACATTCTGTTCTCAAATAATATTTTTTTGCATTACAAAATGAATTTTATGCGCCTGGGTCAATTTGACCCAGCTCGCGGTTTTAGGTATACGGAAATTGCCGCGGTTCTAGTGTTAAGGAGAAAATTCTTTTAGTTATTTTTTAAATTAAAAATGGCCCCCCTAATGAAATAATCGAATAATTGGAAATAATTTTACAGCTATAAAATTAAGATACCTAAATGCATATGTTGTATGGCAACGACTGGAAGGCGGTAAATATTTTTAAAAAACATCAGACGTAATCGACTTAAGTAAAATTAGTTGTAATATATAAGTAGATTATATTTAAATACTAAGTTTAGCAAGAAAACACTAAAAATCAAATTGAAGAAATCAGCCATGTAGGATTTTAAAACCAGAAGAAACTTTTTGAAGTTCACTGAAATCTCTAAAACTGGCTCTATTCAAGTTACAGGGGACGACATTTTTAGTTGTTTAATCGTGTTTACAGTTCGTGTAACATTATGATAACTTATAAAACTTTTAATTTTCAATACAATCAACAGGTTTACTACCTTTCAATAATATTTTTTTACAGATAAAAGGGTAAAATTTCACAAATAACAACATACTTTCTTTTGAATACTTTAAATATGAAGCTTAAACTTAAAGCGCAGTATGACAAAACTAAATCCTCCAACTTTTTTTAGGCGACAAAAAAATATCTCTTGAAAGTGTATTTTTATGGATGAAGCGATAGCAAAATTGTGGGGAAAACAGCGACTCTAAATCGTTTTCACAAAGCAGTTTATTTCAGGCGATCAGGTGTCAAAGTTCGAATGTTGAGATTGATGCATATCATAGCCAAAAATTGATTTAAGTCTTGGTACCCCTTAAACAACGATATTATACATTTTCATTCTTTATTGATAAAATGCTGTGAAAAAAACAACAACTTCTCTTTCAAACTAACTTCACATGCTCCGTAAACATGGGATAAAAGAAAAAGTAATAGCCCCATTAAACCACTGGTAACACAATCACCTAAACATATTTTCCCTTACAGTTTACTACTTCTCACGCTTGCCCATAGAATCAGGATTGTTTCAGTTTCTGATAAACTTGTGGTGCAGAATTCAATTACTGTATTTGTGCCCAGGGCTCTCAGAACGGTAACCCGAATCACCGAAAATAGAACGCTTTTATTCCTTTCTAAGGAATCAAAATCGATTGATCATCATGAAAAGAACTAGTTTCGGATACGTTTATTGTCTCCTATATTTATTTGAATCAGCTGAGAACATGTGGATGAAAGCCCCTTAAGTTGTTTTGAGAAACACGTTTGTTTGTGTTACCTACTTTTGGGTTTGTGTGGTGAAAAAGAGAGGTTCGCGATGAAAGTTCTCTTTTACCAAATACTTCCTGTAAACAATAATTATGTTAACAACTACTTTGATGCATTAAAGTAAAATAAGAAACAAACAAAAATGCATTTTGTGTTTTTATATTGTTTTTTTAAGAATATTTAAGGTTGTTTTTTCTTATCAAACACAGTGTAGTTTGAAGACTCCTAGTGATCGTAATTTTTGAATATCAAGACACCACTTTAAGTATATCACGACAATTCTACCCGTTTACCCTGGCATTGATAAGTGATAGTCACATTCTTTCATATAGATACAGAACGTAGAATATTTTTCGGATGCTTGGAGCAAATATTCCCTTAAGGGCCATAGTTACCCCATTTTACGATATTAAAGAAGGATATTTGTAACAATAAATGCGCTTTACTTAAAAACAATCATTTATGAACTAATGATTCTTAAAGTCAATGACTTAATTGTTTTCTACTGAGAATATGATTTAGGATTGCTTTTAGGTTATTTTATATTTTCTCAACATGAAATAGTACCTAATGTATCTCATAAATTCTCTTTATGTATATTTTTCCATATAGTTTAATAAACACCATAAATTTGCTCCTTAGCTATGGTGGCTATGGTTTATCACAATTATAGCTTCAATGGATCACAATTTAGGTGTATATTCATTTATGGTCTATAAATTAATGTGAAAGAAAAATGATAGTGTATTTATTACTATAAGATCCTAGTAGATTACTAGTAGATTCCTTCCCTATCATAAAAATCCCCCAAGTTTGGATTTTGTTAAAAAGAATCTTACCCCCATAACGTTTCCAAAGAAATCAATCAGTATTTTTTTTTCTATTAGCTACTAAATTACTGATGGGTATGGTTGGAAATGGAATATTGTTTAGACTATAGAGCAGTGGTTCCCAACAGGTGGTCCGTGAGGCCATCGGAGGTGGTCCGCGAGAGGATTTTTAAACATATCCAAAAATGTGTTGAAATTTTTAAAAAATATTTTTTCTTTTCACATATCCCATGAAATAGTAAAAAACCATAAATGAAAACCCAAAAATCATTAGTCTCATAAATAAAAAGTGTTAGGTTCGTTCTCTCTCTCTCTCTCTCTCTCTCTCTCTCTCTCTCTCTCTCTCTCTCTCTCTCTCTCTCTCCTATGATTCATTTGTTCATTTCACTCACATTATTCAACTGATGATTATTACAAAGTAGAAACAAGATGTGATCATGTTGCGAATAAAATTAATTGAAACTCAGAGGCACCAGTGCGGGGCAAATAAAGGATCGAGTGTTTGGACTTAAACATGGCTTGATACGAAGCGAAGCGTGTACGCGTTGAAAGATACTACAAATTGCATGCTAGGAAGAGGAAATTTTTGATACAAGCGAAATAGGTTTGTTCGAAGATCTAAGAAAAATTTATTTCCAAAAATGCGAGTCTTTGAACGGATTAATCATTCTTTTTAAATTGCTCCTATAAAATAACTATTAATTGACTTTCGGTCATTCGACGTGGTCTCTTTTGGAAGAGAGAACATCAGTTAGCCCAGTTAGCCTCGCCTATATAATTTCTGCTGCTACAACTCTTAGTGCATGTGCATTGTGCAGTTTACTGTTTTGTGACAAAGAATTCCTGGTCAGCTCATTTGTCCTGTAATTTAAATTCCGAGATAAGTACTTTGTTTCAAATTTAAATCTACTAATAATATAACAATACTGTTGTTGGGTATGAAAAAAAGACTATTTGATACTGATGTTATTTAAACTTGGGGTAACTTGGGCGTAGGTATGATCATGAACCTTTCCAGGGCTAGATCATCGAGCGAACCTGAACAATTATTGTCACATGTAAAGTATAGACATACCGCGAGGAGAAGAGCTATGAAAAGGGTTGCCGTGAGTAGACGAGTCCAAAAGAAGAGGGAAGCTGGTATGAATTTAACTGCAATATTTGGCCTTTTAAGCGTACATTTGGCGAATGAGAAAACTTTTATTAAACTTTATTAAATTATTGATTATCTTTGAAATTTCTCGTCAGTAAAAAAATCGGAAATACTTTTTCACATGAAAACTTTTTATCGTTTACTATGCCTTTATATTGCTATTTTGAGGGAATTAGTTATATTCAGTTTTATATAGCTGATATAACTTTAGTTGTAAATTTAATAACTTAATCATCATACTTGTGAAATTTAAATAAGGCGTTAGAAACTTTTGTGAAGTGACAAAATATAAAAATATGTATTCATTATCTTTTTGATATTTTTTATAAGATTAGGGAGCTACCTCCCCTATGCAGGACCTTTCGGATCGCTTCGAAATCCTCACAAAGATTTGCTCATTGAACTTATTCTCTGCAAACTTAACTTAAATGCAAAAATTAACAAAATATCTAAGATCAGATCAGATATGGAATAGATCAGACCAGTTGATATAGATCAGATTAAATCCAAAAAAATTACAAAATATCCTAAATCAGGTAAGATGATGTAAATCAGATAATATAAAATTAAATTAAACAGATCAGATTATATGAAAGATTAGTTGAAATAGATCTGATCAGTTGAAATAGATCTTATCAGGTGTAACAAATCAGATTAGATCTAGAAATGTAAGGAAATTCCCCACCGTGACTCTAGAATCGAAAGAAGTATAAAGTTGAAAAATAGCCACTCAGATTTGGCGCAAAACATTTATTTCAGCGCCAAAAGAATCATCATCACCCCCGAAATTCAGTGGAATAATCCGTTTCTATAACAACGGCAGCCTCATCGTATGACGTCAATAGCTCTTCTTCTGGCGGTATGTCACCTCGTCTTTAACCCATTAAGGACGACTTTAAAATAATGAAAATAATTAACTTTTTCTTTCATATTTTGTTCATTTGGACCAAATATAGTAAGAAATGCCCATTTTCAGATTTTTCAAAAAATAATTTTTATGATTTTTTAACTGGCAACTTTTCTTGCCAACCGTCATTAGTGGGGTCCAAACTCTGACAAATGAAAAGTCGAAAAAACTAATTAGAATATTTACGATTTTGATAATAAAATGTTTTCATACATAATTTAAAGAAATAAAACATAAATAAAAGTGAATTGGGACTATATTGTTGATAAGGGGTCCAAGAAAGGGTATTTCATCCCTCCTGAATAGGGCCTGTTCAGTCCGAAATATTGATATTCACCTAATTTAAGGTTTTAAAAATTGCCGAACTAGTACTTTCTAAGTCGGAACCTGTTGATTTCTGTACTTTAGCTAACTTCCAGGTTAAAATAGTTTTATTTATATCTCCCAGTCTGGGACATAGGGACTTTTTTACCTGCCAGAATCTTTTATATTCTTAACTTTCATTTTTTAGATACCTTTGGATATATAATATCTATAATTTTTGCCTTCCAAAGCTTTTTCTCTAATTGTAATTTCACGTTCTTTTTAGTCATTCTGTATCAAAAAGTCATCCTAATTACAATATTAATCTTTATGGCTCCAGATTTCGCATATTCCCCACAGAAAATAATGAAGATTACTCATCAACTCGATAAAAAGTAGGTATTGCCCTATTCAAAATGGGCTAAATAACTTCAGTGATATTTTATTTTATTTTTTAACTTTTGTAAGTTTCGAGAAAACCCTTTCAAAGAAAATAAATGTATCCAGAAATGATTTAGTATGAGATTGAACCAATCAATGTGTTAGGAATGGGTAAAAACCTAAAATCTACAAAAAAAACCACAAAAATTATGATCCAAAAATATGAAAATTAGATCTACATTTATAAGAACTCAAAAAAGCATAAAAAGTAATTAATTTACAGAAGCTTCTTATAAGTAACTCTTAAAAGTTTTGACCACACATCGGACGATTGGCAACAAAAGTTGCCAGTAGAAGAAAACCCTTGCTATTGGCAATTTAAATACCCTCATTCCAACTGTAATTGGTAATAATATTTAGAATGGGGTCTTTTGAATATGCTGCAATAGAAACAAGTCACAAAAATAACCAACACATTAGATTTTTATGGAGTTTTCCAAATGATCTCCCAGCTATCTCAAAAATGTAGTGAAACGCTCTCATTCTAACAGCGATTTTACCACCAAAACGGCATGGAAGGTATAAATTTCTATTTTTATCTGAATAAATACATTCTTCAGAAGCTGTTATCATGCATTTAAACTTTTAATGTCCTCTATTAGAGTCAGTAAAAAATAAAGTGTCCCTTGGCAACTTTTCTTACCAACCGTCCTTAATGAGTTAATGTCTTTTATAAAAGGTTTATTTTTAATAATTGGACTTGAAATAATGTCATGATAATTTTTCTTTAAAGTTAAATAGATTATTTGATTTACAGTTCCATTAAGATGCTTATTAAGACTCGGTTTCCTGTACTATATTAAGAAAAAAGTCAAACTTTACATCCTCTGTTAGGAATGAGTGCATTGAAAAAAGTTAATTTAAAAAAAATAAAGTTGGGATAAGGGATGGTCCGCCAAGGTTCAAATTTAAGTGAAGTGGTCCGCGGACATATTTGAGTTGGGAACCACTGCTTTAGAGTAATGCCCAATATTTTCTTTAGAATTTGGTTTGATAGACGTTATTTAAAATTGGGAAATTTATTTTCTGAAGATCTTGATGTATTGAATTACCGGCCCTAATGTTTAGGAAAACTTTATCTTACTGTAAAATGTGTTACGACAGCTAACAAGCATTTCTATGTTTCGAGTTTTCGTCGTATTTTGACGACACTTGTACTGTACAGTTGGGGAAATAAAAAATGACTCAGTTGCGATTTCTGGCGAACCACTTGGGTTAGGAAGACAAATGAGGTGTCATTTTTCATTGTTTAAAGTATTCTTTAACCAAAAAAATTTTCGAGTCCTTAGGGGGTCGTCTTCATATTAAACGAAACACTAACTTTTTTTTTCAACGGGGACCCCCAATTATTATGATATTTTCTGAAAGGCCATCCCTCAAAACCCTTAAATACCCAGTTTCATCCAGATTGATTCACAATTAAAAAATTTTTGAAAAAATAAAAAAAAAATTAATTTTTAAAATCGTGAAATATTTTGATGGTAATCGATTCAGGTAGTAATTTTATGTATAGAGCCAAAATTTCAATCTATTTCACCGAATAGTTTTTGATAAAAACGAACGAGAAAGAATATTTGCGGTATGCATTCGGCAACGGTATATAACGCCCCTTAAGATTAAAGTTCGTTTTTATCAAAAACTATTCGGTGAAATCGATTGAAATTTTGGCTCTATACATAAAATTACTACCTGAATCGATTACCATCAAAATATTTCACGATTTTAAAAATTAATTTAAAATTAATTAATTAAAAATTAATTATGTATATTTATATATATATATAAATATATAAATTGCCAGCCAAGCCATTTTTAGTTTTTATTGTTTTTACATACATAAAAAAGAAAATTCTGGCACATATTCTTCCACTATTTTTTTTTCTTTTTTGTTAATTGCTATAATATTGATATTCGATTTACCCATGGACGAGCAGTAGCTCCTTTGGGATAGACATTATCTCCTTTTTTTTTTCTCTCTCTTTTGTATGTATTAAACTTGTTAAATTGTATTTGTATTTGTGATTGTATTATATTATGTTTTTCTTTTTGTAATAAATTTGATTTGATTTGATTTGATTTGAATTTTTTTTAATTTTTTCAAAAAATTTTTAATTGTGAATCAATCTGGATGAAACTGGGTATTTAAGGGTTTTGAGGGATGGCCTTTCAGAAAATATCATAATAATTGGGGGTCCCCGTTGAAAAAAAAAGTTAGTGTTTCGTTTAATATGAAGACGACCCCCTAAGGACTCGAAAATTTTTTTGGTTAAAGAATACTTTAAACAATGAAAAATGACACCTCATTTGTCTTCCTAACCCAAGTGGTTCGCCAGAAATCGCAACTGAGTCGTTTTTTATTTCCCCAACTGTACGTCGTTGTTTTTCCTATTAAAATAAGAATGTGTTCATGCTCAATATCCAGCTTTAAAAAGTGAATAGTTACTTTTTTAATCAAAGTTCTCTACAGTTTGTTTTACAACATAGGGATATATTTTTTAAAGAGTCTATGTGTTTCAATGTTCTATACATTTATTTAACAGAGTGAGTAAAATTATATTAATTTTCATAGTTTTTTAACATTTACAAACAAGTAATTTAGTAGAAAAGAAAATTATTTTTTGTATTGGTTTCAAGTTTCAACAGCATTTTAACAAATCAAAGACTAGTTTTCCTGATAAGAATCTCTCTATTCTAAAAAAAAGTTTTTGGTGAACGGTTTCCAGATAAAGGCTTTTTAATTACTGGTCCGTATAACACATATTTGGTATCAAAATGTCCGGATTCTTTTGAGGATGTGCAATAAGCCTTTAGAATTTCTTAAAAAAATCTCGATTTTAAAATATTTCCATTTTTTTAGATTACAGATAAGGTTGCAGTTATAAAGCAAGAAACTATGAATTTTAAAACAGTTGAAAACATATTTCACTGGTTTTTAATATTCAAATACATTAAATAATCATCTTTCTATTTATAAATAACACGAAATTAAAAAATATATTTTGGGTTATTTTTAACAATATTTATATGTTTGTTGTTCAAAAGGTTTTAATTATATTTAAAACTCATGTATAATTAATTTACCTTTTATTTTTTCGAATAACAAATTAATATTTTTATATTTATCTTTGTCGTTGTGGCAACCTAATCATTACTATATTTACAGTAAAATAAAAACTCGCTTTCGGAAATTTTGATTTTTTGCATTTACTTTTTACGATAATTATTATTTTTTATCCTTTTGCAAGTATGTTTTTAAGGTAGTAAAATGTGACACTTTATTTCATAATTCCAAAACGCAAACAACTATAGATAACACGGGGGACTGTTTTAGAAATAAAGTTAAAAATCGAAAATGTTGGAAGTCTATACATTCGAGTCATTGCAATGAAACTGACACAACTTCGACGTTTATTTTCCGAGGTTCGGCCCTTTTTTTCGCAATTTTTAGTGGACTAAAAGAAAATATCAAGATTAGAAAAATATTAAGCGACTCTGAAAGAGCAAAACAATGGACCATATCCGTCTGACGTCACATTTTCCTCATCATATGACCTACTGAGCTTGCGATTGGTTACCACAGATCACAGAGTAAAGATACTTCAGAGAGACCATTTCCATAGACGCTAATGGCATCTTTTTTAACATGGGTTTTCCCATAGACGGTGGCGTTTCTATGTGATAACGGTGGAACTAACCAGAGAATATGACGTAACACTGTTGACTCTCTACAATCGAGCTACAGCCGCATTCACTCTCTCAATTAACCCCTCCCACTTTCAAATCGCTAAAGAGGGAAAAAAACACTGGGGAACAATTTTTAACATAATTTCTGTTGACTTCGATTTTTTGGCTGTTTTAGAGTTCAATGGGCACACTGATTAGAAATTAGATTGTTAGTTTTCTTCTATCACGTCAACTTTTTTGGCAAACAGCCCCGCCCCCTTTTTTCGTTTTTCCAATGACTTAATGACTTTGAATTCTATTTTCAAGGTCAAAAATCATTACTTTAGTCTTTAAATTACACCCGAGAGGACAAGAATGGTTACGAAGTGTATATTTGGACGGCCCAAATGGCCCGTGGCGCATGCGCTGTAGGTCTCGTGGTTACGTAGCAGTCTCGGCGCTTAGTGATGGAACCAATGGAACGCCGGGCCGTGGAAATTAGAGTAGAGTTTAGTTGAAAAAAGGCCGTCCAAATATACAGTGCCGAATGGTTAAAGTTTCTAAAATATGAAAATTTTTAGCGAATGGATAGGTTTAAGGGATTATTACCCCCCTAAAAAAGAAA
Organism: Tetragnatha versicolor; assembly: GCA_024610705.1. Lineage (NCBI taxonomy): Eukaryota > Metazoa > Arthropoda > Arachnida > Araneae > Tetragnathidae > Tetragnatha > Tetragnatha versicolor. The sequence goes on along the minus strand of JANDEH010000002.1, from coordinate 29,615,900 downwards.
AAAAATCGTTAAAAATAATCGAGTTTATTTTACGCTATTTTTTACATTTATTTTTTACGCAATTTATTTTCAAAATGTTCTAACCCACCCCCAAAGACCCAAATTTAATGAAAATAAGCAGCAATGATTTTTACAAAAAGCGGTTGAGGCATTTAATTAGCGCCCCCGAAGCACCTGCGGAAGGGTTTGGAAGACTCTTTTTCGCTTCGGGGACGATAACACCTCAAATCAAAATAAATCAAGTAAAAATCATAGCTGCCTATTTTCATTAAATTTGGGTCCTTGGGGAAAGGTTAAGACCTTTTAAAGAGGAATTTCATAAAAAATAAGAGTAAGAAAAGCTTGAAATAACCTCTATCCTTTATAACGTTCCTTTTTTGCATTTCAGGGTTTTTTCTCTTTATTTTTTTACGCAATTCCTCTTTAAAAGGTCTTAACCCTTCCCCAAGGACCCAAATTTAATGAAAATAGGCAGCAATGATTTTTACTAAAAGCGGTTGAGGTGTTCGCGTCCTCTAAGCGAAAGGGAGTATTCCGAACCCTTCCGCGGGTGCTTCGGGGGCGCTATTGCCTCAACCGCTTTTTGTAAAAATCATTGCTGCCAATTTTCATTAAATTTGGGTCCTTGATGATGGGTTAGGACCTTTTGAAAAGGAATTGCGTAAAAAATAAGCGTAAAAAATAGCGTAAAATAAACTTTATCATTTTTAACGATTTTTTTTGCGTTTTTAGGGGGGTAATAACCCCTTAAACCTATTCATTGGCCACAAATTTTCATATTTTGGAAACTTTAACCATTCTTGTCCTCTCGGGTGTAATTTAAAGACTAAAGTAATGATTTTTGACCCTGAAAATCGAATTCAAAGTCATTAAGTCATTGAAAAACGTAAAAAGGGGGGCGGGGCTGTTTGCCAAAAAAGTGGACGTGACAGACAAAAACTACAGTTACTTTTGGATTCAGGGGCTAAAAGTAATTCAAAAACAAGTCACAGTTCTAAGACAACGAAATGGCTGTTCCCCTGTGAAATTATATATTTTCCCGGTTATTAAAACAGTTGCGTGTATCTTTCTTTCGAGCATGCGCTGGGGATAATTTCAAGTCTCTCTGATGTCACGCTCTCCAGGGACTCACTAAATGTTCTGGCCAGCGGAGATCTCTCGCTGGCTTATATATACTTGATCTGCCCGTGACGTCACTATCTCGCATCTTCTTTAAAGTGGCGATGGATCGGGAGCTACTCTGTAATCAAACTCACAACTCCAAGTCCACATTTAATACAATTTAAGGGGTCAGTAAGGTCTTAAATCATAGAACTGGTACATGTATGCTCAAATGATCCCTACATTTTCTAAATTGAGGTATTAACACAGTTTTTTGTGAGTGTGAAGTAAAATACATGTACTTTTGGAATAATTCATCATGTAGTAAAAAATTTTTTTAAATTTTTATTTATAAATTAAATAAAAACTTTGAATTTTTCATTTTTGTGTGCAGGATTAAGAGCTAAATAACAAAGAAATTTTTAAACAATTAGTGTTAAATTAATCTTTAGAGTTGTCTTCATAAGTTATACATCATTTTTTGTAAATTTATTGGAGTAAAAAAAATTTACAAATATTGAAAAGGAAATTTTTTCAGTAAAAAAATTAAAGTTTTCTTTTTTATGCCAACATTTTTTATTTTCTTGCTATAATTTATAAAAAATGATGTATAACTTATAAAGGCAGCTCTAAAGATTAATTTAGTACTAATTGTTTAAAAATTATTTTATTATTTAGCTCTTAATCCTGTACACAAAATGGTATTTAATGAAAAATTCTAAGTTTTTATAGAATTTATAAATAAAAATTTTAAAAACTTTTTTACTACATGATGATATATTCCAAAAGTACAAGTATTTTACTTCGCACTCACAAAAAACTGTGTTAATACCTAAACTAGGAAGATGTAGGGATCATTTGAGCATACATGTACTAGTTCTATGATTTAAGACCTTACTGACCCCTTAAACATATAACTTCACATTTAATGATAATTTCTGCGACCACAATCACTATAACGAGATATTAAACGACAGAACAAACGATATCAATGTTACAATAGGGAAAGTTTAGTTACTGTCAGGGAAAGTTTGCAACCATAAAGGGAAAAGTTTCATTGATCAGGGGAAACATAGCAGAGATTGAGAAATTCAAATGCAGACTCCATACAAAGTTCTAAGTCCAATAAGAATTGCTCGTTTCCTTTAGTCCCCGCCCACACTAATGATTGACAGCTGGAGGGTCGCAACGCCACTATGCGATAACTGTAGAACTATATTAGTAAAATCGCGTTTTGGACTCTCTGAATTATCTTTACTCTGTGCCACAGATATAGCTTGTAATGAGATATGATGATAGTGAGTTTGTTTTTCCCTATAGAGCATTCGCACATGACGTCACGACCAGTTATTTTCCTTTAACTGTTAACTGCTGGAGGTACGGTGTTAGTAAACAATAGCTATAAAACGTCATAGGGGTCACGTGATTGAAAGAGCTCTATTTCCAATTCAATCGTCCAATTCAATAATCACTCAATTAATCACCTCATTGTTTTAGTTTAAGAAAAAAAATAAGAATCGTCTAAGAAATTATTCAGATCCATCGCAGTGAAAGGCTATAGAGCATTCGCACATGACGTCACGACCAGTTATTTTCCTTTAACTGTTAACTGCTGGAGGTACGGTGTTAGTAAACAATAGCTATAAAACGTCATAGGGGTCACGTGATTGAAAGAGCTCTATCACGTGATTAAATGGGCGTGGCACGAATATCGTCCATTGTTTCACTAATACCATTAACCTTTTAAAAAATCTTTCTTATTTTCGAATTATAGTGCATCTTAATTCATAGATTAACTTACGAGATGTGCGAATGTAATCAAGATTTTTCATATACAAATCTTAAAATACATTTTTAATTCACAATAATTTATCTTTCTAGTAAATGTATACAAACAAAAATAACCTTAACCCTTTATGCCCCAAATTATTTTCCTCATCCTCATCCAAAATATGTCAAGTTTACGTAACTGCAACAATAAGTAAACTAAATTTGGCCTTACATGACGAAAATTGAACGAATTTGGAACATTGGGAAGTGGGACTTTAAAGTCCCGTCGGGACATAAAGGGTTAAAGTATCCAACTCTCGCCCTCAACAATGTGTCTCCAGCACTTAACATTGATCCCACACGAACGATAATCATGTAGCAAGAATATGATTGAATTATACCCGACGACTTCTTAACTAACGAGGAAAGCTGAAGGACCTCCGTCACCCTTATGGAACACTTCCGAATGTTCTGGAATGTCCAATTTGCGGAAACGGAATTCCTCAACCACCACCACAGTTCAGAGACGGAATTGGCAGGAAATCCAATTACTGAGGAAATGTCCCATCTTAAAGCCGCGTTCACAACAGCCAACCTGTTCAACCGAAGAAAGAGGTAAAGAAGAGAAACAGCCGTTTAGAAAATTGATAGCTCGTTCACAAGAGCACTCATTCTACCAGTTGAAAGAATCACGTGACGAGCGAGAGAGCTCGCAGAGTTGCATGATAGCTCAGGAAAACGGTAGTTCTTTTTTCAAAAATTTCATTTTGAAGGGTTTTTTCGACGGTTTTGTATGTTTTCGAGGGAGCTGATTACGAATATGAAGTTTGCTCCTACGTGGGGGGTCGGCTTCATATCGAAAATCACAAAAAATCTATATTTTTTTGCTCATTTTTCGATTCTTTCGCTATATTTCAAAAACTATAAATTTCTCGAAGATATTTTCCATTACAAAGTTGAAGTAAACAAAATTTCCTACAAAATGCGCTCCTCAACTTTGATTTTCTGAAGAATGATTTTGCTGCTAGAGCGCGCTGAAAAACATAGATTTTTTTTGCCTTTCCGCAAAAAAAAGGAAAACGCGCGCTTCTACCCTCTACAAAATGAAAACTATTTACGTGATCAACAAAAATTTTATACCACGTGAAAGAGCATTTAATTTTCTGTAAATAACGTGTTTTAGATGATAATTTTTTGTGAAGGGGAGGGAATGAAGCAAAGATAAGAACAATAATAAAACTGTCGCGCCTTGCAGACCAAACAGACTTTTGCGGTTGTTTATCTGCAATCTACGCTTTATTTCCGGTATATTACAAATAAAATGGGTTGTTTTGGATTAATTGATGATTAAGCATGATTAAAAAAAAGTTTTAAATTTATATTGGGTGTTTTAGGCGGAATTTCAATCAATTTTTTAAATTCATAAATTAAATTATAGCAGTGTTTTAATGAATGAATGTTTTTTGCATCTATAAATCCGAATTTCAAGGTTATTTTCATTTTGAAAGTCATCTTCAGATTAAAAATTGCAAAAATCTCAAATTTTTTGCTCTTTTGGTCGGTTTTTCATCGATTTTCTGAACAAATATTCATTTTACGAAAAATAGCTCGAAACCAAATTAATGTACGTAAAATTTCCTATAAGATACACTGGTTCATTTTTATTTTGCGAGGAGCGGTGTACGTTTTATAGCGCCTTCATATTCGTAATTAGGCGTTTCATCGGTTGTTTACCGGCCTCTGGACACGGAGAAAATTCCATCGCCTTACTTCCGCGCTTTTTCCCTACCGTAGGGAGAGCCGGGGAAATAAACCGGTTTTTCTCCGCCTTTCTTCCGGAGAAATGGCTGTTGTGAACGCGGCTTAAATGTCAGATAAGTGGCCTTACTTTCACCTTACTTTAAGGAGATTTATTCTACTAAGTTAGGATGACTTTGTCTAACCTAGCGTGTATAGAAAGCAAAGATTAACAAGAGATTACTGTTTGGGATTCATCGGAGCTACAGGGTCTTTAAGAAAATAGAGAGTACAGTCGGAGTCAAAAAAAACGTTACAAAGACTGTTAAGAGGAATCTAGACATTAACCCCGTGTGCATGGTATAGGAAAATAGGTTTGAAAATATTTCGCCAATACCGATCACCAAAGGATTGCCACTTGTTAAAATTACAGTAACCAACAAAACTAAGCCAAACCTTTATTTATTTGTTAATATTTGCGTCTCTCAATGTGAATCCCTGTAGCATAACGGTTAGAGCACTGGTGTTGTATAGTTTAAGTCGATTGAAACGTTACCTGCTACTTTTGTGCTAATTTTATCATTTTCAAGAGTTAGAAGTTATTAAAATAAGTGATTATAAATTATATATTTAGTTTTTATTGGGTATTTAAAAGCTTTTTTTATCTTATTTTCGATTAGAATAACCTTTTTTTACATCCTCCCACAAATGTTTTCTATTTCTGACATTAGGGGATCTTTTATTCCTGTAGTTCTTTTTTTCCAAACTTAGTAAAAATGTGTTTGCAAAAGTTATTTTTATTTTAGCTTTGTTGTTTTTTACAGTGTGATGTTTGGATTCATTCAGTAGAAGTTTTTATAAATATTCTTTATTTTTCATCTAATTCGATCCTAAACTTTTATAATAAATTTTTTTTAATAAATCAATTTTTTAAATAAATTTTTTAAAAATCCCCAGAAAATTCAACATGAACACCTTATAAGGAAGAAAAAATAAAATAAAGCAGATATTTTAATTCAGCTTCTAAATAGATTTAATACTAAGTAGAATGTCATAACTTCTTTGTTTCTTATAATCAAAAAACAATTTGTCTTGTTACACTTGCCGTAAAATAGTTATAAATACATATAAAAGTTTTAAGGGGGTCCTTCTGCAGAAAATTTTTTGAAAATTGCCCCTTTAAACTAGTGTTTTATCTCCTTTTCAGACTCTTTGGGGCCCCCAACTGAAACTGCTTTTGGAAAGCAATAGAATTTGTTAAATGTGAAGCACTGTAGAACGACAAACTATTAGGGGGGGTTCGGGGGCCCTCAAAAGTAGTGTTTCAACTCATTTTGATACTTTTCGAGTCACGAAGATCTTTGTGAAAGTTACATAATTTTCATATGACTCTCAGCTATTTCCATAACAGAGGATACCTTGGGGGTGGTTGCCCCCCTCAGTGATGCTCATACTGGGGACACCCTGGAAACCTTGCCAGTCAAACTGACCCGAACGGCTTTGAACACATGGTTTACACTAATGAATCGGGAATTTTCTGGGGGAGCTTATTTCCCTCCAGTGACTCCACCCATGTATACAACATGGAAGAATTAGGGAAGCAGCATGGGGATGTCTGAACACCTCTTTATCCCCGAGTATAAACGGTTACTGCATCTGGAAGCTGCTTGAGCCCGGGACGAGGATGCCTGCTGTGAGATGTAGACTGGAATCATTAAAATAAAATTTAATAATAAAGTGGTGACCTAGTTATTTAAACAATTATTAAATCTTTCTCTCTTTATTAAATCTCTCACCAATCTTTAAATAAACTTTTTTTAATAGGTAAAGCAATATACCTACCCTGTTAATGGCTTGATCAAGCCGTAGCTGTTTATTAATGGTCATGTGTCACGAATGAGGGATGGCTTAACACTGCTGTAAACAATGAAGCTTGAGCTATATTGGATTGTGAAATGCTTTTTAGGAATTTTAGAGGCCGGACATTTCAACTGGAATTTGGGATGAGGGGAGGTAAAAGAGAATCAATTGATAGACGACCTTAGTATAGAATGGGGGTATTGGTGTCCTTCTTTCTAGTTCTCACAAGTAGGGAACTGTCCCTCAACTCATCAAGGTCGTAGCCAGGGGGTGCAGGGAGGGGAGCTACCCCCTAAATCATTAGAGCAAATATAACTTACTTAAGTCTTAGTAATTAATTTTCAAAAAGTTACATTTTGAAAACTCGGATCACTTGTGTTCACATTAATCAAAGGATTCAAAATCACTTGTGTTCACATTAATCAAAGAGGATTAAAAATTAAAAATAAGAGCGCCCCGAGAGCCGTAGGAGGCTTTAAGGGAGTTGAGTCTTCTGTAGAATTCTTATGTCTTTTTATGGGCATATTTTCCCTTGAAAATTCTGAAGATTATACGAGTGATCGATCTCGACTGTCACCTAAATAGTCCCCAATGTCCAACAATGATTCACAAAACTACTCTTAGGGTCAAATTGGAATTTTTTAAAATTTCGTAACAAAACTACTACTAATAATTTTTACTATGTACGTAGAGCTCACATTAATCAGTCTATCTAAAGTTCCATTACCCCACGATTTAAAAGAATTTATAATTATTATTAATTTAAAAAGAACTTAAAAAATAATTACAATAGAATTATTTTCTGAAATACTACTAAAATATATGTTTAAACTTGTATTCGCCTGAATGAGTTAGGTAAAGAATTCTTAAGAAATTTCTCGGATTAAAAAATTCTTTAAATGAAATATTTTTTATAGTGTGAAGTTAAAAATACCTTAAAAAGTTACTTTTTTATCGGAGCTGATTATTTTTTAATGATCATAGTGGAAGATACAGAGTTTCAAGTAAATTTTATAAATAAATGCGTTAAGATTTAGGAAGAAACGTTAACAGCTGCTAAGAAATACGATTGAGTGCTTTGAATAAAAAATCAGGTAAGAATACTCCTCCACAAAGATTGGACCGTCCGTAAATGAATTTAAACATCAATCGTAATGACATTACGAATGATCCGTACTGAGGGTTGAACCCGAGAACTTCCGATTACGAAGACGTTACTCTAACCACCATACTACTATTTTAAAGCATTTTTATTTGGAAAAAAAACTGCGCCAAATCATGGATAGCCAGCCAAATATGTTTCCTTAAATTAGATTTAGTCTCGCCAATCTTTTCCTATATTCAGCGAATTTATTGAAATTGAAATTCTGCAATCCCGTTACTTAATTTCTGTAACGTTTTTTTTGACTTCGACTACACTTAAACCTGTTTTGTGCGAACCTGTTTTTGTGTGATTCTTTATCTGTGCGGTCTTTTTTACTGCGATTTTTTGTGCGGTATATGAAAATTTCAATCAAACGGGAACATGCAACAAAAATCTTGTTTGTATGGCTACCAAGCCAAATGGTCTACCTCAGGTATGGGCAACCTTTTTCAATCTGCGGGCCGTTCTCAAAGATTATAATGACGTGGAGGGCCGTAAAATATATAATAGGTAATTGAGTAAAAATGAGTCAGAATACATTATACAGGGTGTCCCTAATGTTGGGTCACACTTCTAGGGGGATAGTACACACCTAGACGAGTCAGAATCACAATAGGGTTTGGGGGTCCCAGACCAAATCCCAGGGAGCTAAAAATGGAGCGACACCGCCCAAAAAAATTATTCTTTTGTAACTTCTTAAAAGTAACAACCCAATATAAACTTTCAATTAAATTGACAATTCCTTCACATCTAAACCGTAAAATAAAAGTGAGAAATAGCATAATACAGGGCGTCTACTCTTAAAGGGAACGGATTAACTAACTACACTGCTCACAACAATTATAGGATATTGGTGGTTTTGGTTCATATTGGCAAGCAAATAAAAAATTTGCAGTGGTTCAAGCATTTTTCATAAACTTTGGGCCATTTCAAAGCTAAATCCATGCAGTTATCAAAATAAAAATTTTATTTTTACTTTTTTTTATCGAAATTGGAAAATGCACATTTTGCAATGTTAATGCACGTTAAGCAAAAAAACTGAAAAATCTATCAATACTTAATTGAAACCCCATTTTGTTTGGGGTATGCTTTCTCCTGACTTAAAACAACGTTGTGGGACTGTTTGCCACCAGGTTTGTTTGTTTATTTTTGAGGGTCTGGGGTGTTTTCTCCATTTTCCCCTTTTAGAGCATTTTTCAGCATCTGAGCTGTTTGGGAGATATTGGATGGTCAGAAATTGGTTTCTCAAGCATGTGCTAAACTTGTTCTATTGGATTCCTGTAGAGAAAACGTGCTGGTCGATCCCTTTCTAGCGATTTCTTCATCCTGAAGAAAATCATTACCTAAGGTAGCACAATGTTTTCTGCAATTACCATCCCTGAAAGTTAAATTATCGACGATTTCTCCTGCATGAGGGGCAACCAGATGTGTAAGGATATTGACCTTATTATCCTGAACCACCAGAAACGACCCCTTTACCGGTGTGGGGTCTTTATTCCATAGATAGAGATGGTGCTCTATTTCATCACTCCGCATCTTGAAATCTGACTTCTTCATGTACAAAAAAGGGGTTATTTTGTGTTCCTTGTACCCACCAGAGAAAAATCAGAAATTATCAGGATGATCTGAAGGTCAGATTTGAAGATGTGGAGTGATAAAATATAGCACCATCTTTATCTATGGAATAAAGACCCCCCACAGCCAAAGGGGCCGTTTCTGGTGGTTCAGGATAATAAGGTCAATTTCCATACACATCTGGTTGCCCCTCATGCAGGAGAAATTGGTGATAATTTAACTTTCCGGTATGGTAATTGCAGAAAACATTGTGCTACCTTAGGAAATGATTTTCTTCAGGATGAAGAAATCGCTAGAAAGGGATCGACCAGCATGTTCTCTCGACATGAATCCAATAGAACAAGTCTAGGACATGCTTGAGAAACCAATTTCTGACCATCCAATATCTCCCAAACAGCTCAGGTGCTGAAAAATGCTCTAAAAGGGGAAAATGGAGAAAACACCCCAGCCCCTCAAAAATAAACAAACAAACCTGGTGACAAACAACCCTACAACGTTGTTTTAAGTCAGGAGAAAGCATACCCCAGGCGAAATGGGGTTTCAATTAAGTATTGATAGATTTTTCAGTTTTTTTGCTTAACTTTACAAAATGTGCATTTTCCAATTTTGATAAAAAAAAAAGTAAAAATAAAATTTTTATTTTAATAACTGCATGGATTTAGCTTTGAAATGGCCCAAAGTTTATGAAAAATGCTTGAACCACTGCAAATTTTTTATTTGCTTGTCAATATGTACCAAAACCACCAATATCCTTTAATTGTTGTGAGCAGTGTAATACATCCTATGACATGATAAGTAAAGATGATACTGCTTATAACCAGCGATATTAAAAGGGTCACGTGATTTTGACAGACTCTGAGGGGAGAAAGGAAGAAGCTGAGGGGCAGTTGATCGAAAGAGGAAGATACATTTACTCCCTCTAACCTTAGTTAGACCGGTACTGGTTAGACCCTCTATATATATAAACAATCAGTATATTTTAAATAATATGAAAAATACTGCAGCATAAAATCACGTGACCCGTTTACTATCGTTGGCTAAGCAGTACAGTAGGAGTCAAAAAAAAACGTTACAAGGACTGTTAAGAGGAATCTAGACCAGCGTTTCTCAACCGGGGTTCCGCGGAACCCTGGGGTTCCGCGAGCCTTCCTCAAGGGTTCCGCGAGGGATCCGAAAATCTTTTTTTTTGTTCTGGTTTACATTTTAGAATAACCCTCTAAATAAATTAGGCATCAGCCAACCAAATGTGTTTTTCCATTGAACATTTTCTTCTGTAGCCCTTGGGTGTTACACGAAGAGTTTGAAAAGAAGATTAACACTAGTTTGAAGGGGAATTTCAAAATTAATTTCTGAGGCAAGACCCTTCCCCTTGAAATTTTGGCAATAATTATAGTTTTCCCCTTGAAAATTCTGTGTTTTACAAGGAACTGTTCTTTTCAGATGTAACCCAAAGGTTCTTAAAATACACTGAAACTCTATTTTAATTTATTAACTATCTTTTAAATTTCTAGGGAGAACTCCCAAACTTCTATCTAAAATTTTGACGTTTGTTATACGGAAATTTTCCCTTCAACATTCTGCTGTCTCAAGTAGCTTTTCTCCTTGGGTGTTCCACAGGAGAAAAAGTTTGAAAGGGGATTAAACACTAGTTTAAAGGGTAATTTTAAAAATAAATTCTGTTCTGAGAGAGGACAAAATAGCAAGAAAAAATATTGTTGCATGGCAGTGGCGTTTATAAGGGTGGCCGAGGGGGACCTGCCCTCCCCCGAAATTCGGACTAGGCATATCAAAATACGTTAAAACCCTGCTATTTAGAGTCAATTTTTTTAAAAATTTCTGGGGGAGGGCCCCCAAACCCCCCTTTAATACATGAAATTGTATTATTTTCAATTTCTTATAATACTTTCATGAAAATTGTAATCCTACCTTAAAAATGCAAATCCAAAATTTGGACTAAATGTACCAAAAATGAGTTAAAACCTAGTTTTTACGGTGGGATTTCTAAAAATTTTCTGGGGGAGTACCCCCAAACCCCCCTTCCTACTCGGAACTTTATTAATCACAATTTTTATTATATTGAGTTCTCATGAATGCAAATTTCACATAAAAATGCATTAAAAAGCTACGTTAAACCTATTTTAAATATACTTTTGAGGTGTTGAGTAATAATTTTGGGCCCCTCCTGAAATAAATTTATATATACGCCACTGTTGTATGGATGCTAGGGTTCCCCGTAGCTTGATCATTATCAAAAGGGTTCCGTGAGAGTAAAAAGGTTGAGAAACGCTGATCTAGACATTAACCCCGTGTGCATGGTATAGGAAAATAGGTTTGAAAATATTTCGCCAATACCGATCGCCAAAGGTTTGCCACTTGTTAAAATTACAGTAACCAACAAAACTAAGCCAAACCTTTATTTATTTGTTAATACGAGGGTTGTTTTTTAATTAACTTCCGTTTTTCTCCTGGAAAAAAAGTAGTTGGAATTTCGAAATAATTTTGGTGCTGGTAGTTAGATACATCCTTCAGGTTTAATTTGCCACCTTACTGAATTAAATCGGACATTTTTTCTATTTTTTATCGATTTTACAAGCGCGCTCCTCGAACTATTTTCCCGCCAACCCTTACAGAATTTTGGTTTTTTTCTCCCTTCGCTCCGTCCGCGATCACCTGCCCACCCATTGTTTAATGTTAATGCCTGCTCGCGGACGGAGCGATGGGAGAAAAAAAGCCGAATTCTCTATGGTTTGGCGGGAAAATAGTTCGGGGAGCGCGCTTGAAAAATCGATAAAAAATAGAAAAAATGTCCGATTTTATTCAGTAAGGTGGCAAATTGAACCTGAAGGATGTATCTAACTACCAGCACCAAGTTGTTTCGAAATTCCTACAACTTTTTTTTCCAAGAGAAAAACGGAAGTTAATTAAAAAACAACCCTCGTATTTGCGTCTCTCAATGTGAATCCCTATGGCGTAACGGTTAGAGCGCTGGTGCTGTATGATTTAAGTCGAACTTAAACGTTACCTGCAACTTCTGTGCTAATTTTATAATTTTTAAGAGTTAGAAGTTATTAAAATAAGTGATTATAAATTATATTTAGGGTTTTATTGGGTATTTAAAAGCTTTTTTATCTTATTTTCTATTGGGATAACCTTTTTTTACAATCCTCGCACAAATGTTTTCTATGTTTGACATTAGGGGATCCTTTATTCCTGTATTTTTTTTCCAAACTTAGTTAAATTTTTTTGCAAAAGCCATTCTTATTTTAGCTTTGTTGTTTTTTAGAGTGTGATGTTTGGATTCATTCAGTAGAAGTTTTTATAAATATTCTTTGTTTTTCATCTATTTCGATCCAAAATTTTTATAATAAAATTTTTTTAAATAAATTAATTTTTTAAATAAATTTTAAAAAATTCCCCCGAAAATTCCACATGCCTGTAGGATAATATTTTTTTACAATAAGTAAGCATCGTTAAACTTATATCAACGCTGCTACCCCGCAATCGATACACATACAAATGCGGAGAAAACTATTCTGATGAACGCCTTATAATAAAGAACAAAAATAAAATAAAACAAAGATATTTAATTCAGCTTCAAAATAGTAATTCTAAGTAGAATATCACAACTCCTTTATTTCTGATAATCAAAAAACAATTTGTCGTGTTACACTTGTCGTAAAATAGTTATAAATACACATCAAAGTTTTAAGGGATCCTTCCGCAGAAAACTTTTTGAAAATTGCCCCTTTAAACTAGTGTTTTAAGGGGCAATTTGTAACAACAAACTATTAGGGGGGTTGGGGGCCCTCAAAAGTAGTGTTTTAACTCATTTTGAGACTTTTCGAGTCACGAAGCTCTTTGTGAAAGTTACATAATTTTCATATGACTCTCAGCTACTTTTCACATAACAGAGGATACCTTGGGGGCGGTTGCCCCGTCCTACCCCCCTAAGTGACGCCCACGCTGGGGACACCCATTGAAACCTGGTCGGTCAAGCTGACCCTAATGACTTTGGGCACATGGTTTACACTAATGAATCGGGAATTTTCTGGGGGAACTTATTTTCCTCCAGTGACTCCACCCATGTATACAACATGGAAGAATGATGGAAGCTGCATGCAGATGCCTGAATACCTCTTTATCCCAGAGTATAAGCGGTTACTGCATCTGGATGCAGCTTGAGCCCGAGACGAGGATGCCTGCTGTGAGATGTAGACTGGAATCATTAAAATAATATGTTATAATAAAGTGGTGACCTAGTAATTAAAACAATTATTAAATCTTTCTCTCTGTATTAAATCTCTCACCAATCTTTAAATAAAACTTTCTTTAATAGGTTAAAGCAATAAACCTACCCTGCCAATGGCTCGATCAAGCCGCAGCTGCTCATTCATGGTCATGTATCACGAAATTAGAGATGCCTTATCACTGCTGTGAACAACGAAGCCTAAGCTATATTGGATTGTGTAGTACTTTTTAGGAATTTTAGAGGCCGGACGTTTCAACTGGAATGTGTGAAGAGGGGAGGTAAAAGAGAATGAATTGAGAGACGGCCTTATAGAGAGAATGGGGAAATTGGTGTCCTCCTTTCTAGTTCTCACAAGTCTAGGGAACTGTCCCTCAACTCATCAAGGGCGTGGCCAGGGGCTGCAGGGAGGGGCAGGTACCCCCCTAAATCATGAGAGTAAGTTATAACATACTTAAGTCTTAGTAATTAATTTTCAAAAAGTTAAATTTTGAAAACTCGGATCACTTGTGTTCACATTAATCAAAGAGGATTCAAAATTAAAAATAGGAGCACCCTCAGAGCCGTATCTAGGAGGCGTTTAGGGAGTTGAGCCTTCTGTAGAATTCTTATGTCTATTTATGGGCATTTTTTCCTTGAAAATTCTGAAGATTATACGAGTGATCGATCTCGAGTGTCAGCTAAATAGTCCCCAATGTCCAAGAATGATTCACAAAACTACTCTTAGGGTCAAATTGGAAAACATTTTCGGAGGAGGACCCCAGACCCCTTTTGTTTGGGGCTAAGTGTATTATCCTCAAAACTTTTGCATTACTTGCACGAAAGGTCCAAAACCCATCTCGAAGCAAAACTCTGGCCCGTATTCTAGGGTTTTAAAATTGTTCTCCACAAACACGAGAAAGATCGACTCTGCTTACTTTGAACTGAGCGGAATCCTGGATACGCGTCGCTTATGCAACTTACCCAAATATCTGTATATTAGAAATATAGCTTGTTTCCCACACTCCAAGACTGCTTAGTATAATTCCAATAATCTCCAAAGCAAATAATTTTTTTAATTTCGTAATACCACTACTACTAATTTTTGCTATGTCCGTAGAGCTCACATTAATCAGTCTATCATGGGCGTAGCCAGGGAGAGGCAGGGGGGGGGGGCAGCTGTCCCCCCTAAGTCCTAAGTAATATACTTTTAATTAAGTTAAAACCCAGTTTTTTAGGGTCAAATTTTCAAAAAATTTCTGGGGGAGGGCCCCCAGGCCCCCCTTTAGTATTGAAACCTTTATTATTCTCACTTTTTTATATTAAGTTCATTGAAATCAAAATTCTACCTAAAAATCTATGTCCAAATTTGGGTTTACGTGTACCAAAAAACAGTTTGAAACCCTGTTCTTAGGGTCAGATTTCAAAACATTTTCTGGGGGTGGGCAGTCAGGCACTCCTTTAGTATTTAAAACTTTATTATTCACACTTTTTTATAATAAGTTCATTAAAATCAAAATTCTACTTAAAAATGTTTGTCCAAATTGTTAATGTAGACTAAAATTATAGCAGAGCAAAATTAAATGTTATTTAAATCAAAAGAAAAATATATAATTTGTTTCAATGAGAAATTTTAATAATAGCATAGACGACAACCAAAAAAACAAGAAGAGTCAAATTAAATTAATAACATCGAGATCAAATCTATCAATCGAGACCCGAGACTTATTTAAACAAGCATTGCCAACTTACATAGTAGATAAAAAATTATGACAATGCAATACTAGTAAACAGGAAAATATATTACTGTTTTCAACACTTTCCCTCATTAAATAATTTTTAAAAAACATACATTTAAAACAACTTAAAAAACTGTCCTAATAAGAACCCATATATTTACAAAGAGTCAAAAGTCTAGGTTTGTGAAGGGGCTTAGTCATTATATCTGCAACCTGGACTTCTGTCGACACTCTTTTGATCTTAATATCACCAGATGTCACAAGTTCTCGAACAAAGAAATGTCTGGTTTTAATATGCTTTGTTCTTCTGTGGTACTCAGGATTTTGTGCTAGTCTTGTTGCAGCCTCATTGTCAATCTGGAGTTCAGGTACTAGAGGTTGATCCAATAGTTCCTCCAATAGACGCTTTAGCCACACTATTTCCCGAGCTGCCTCACTTGCTGCCACTATCTCTGCTTCAGTTATTGAGATGGCAACTGATGTTTGCCTTTGCGATAGCCAGGAAATTGCACCTCCTGAATATATGCAAACTACACCAGACGTTGATCTTCCTGTAGTTTCATCACCTGCGTGATCAGCGTCACTATAGCATTCTAGAATGCCTCTTTTATATGGCTTGTAGGTTATACCTTGAGTTGTAGTACCTTTTAAGTAGCGAAAAATTCGCTTCACAACCTGCCAGTCATTAGCAGTTGGATTTTTCAAACTTCTGAATCCAACTCCAACAGCATAAGCGATGTCAGGTCTAGTACCAGTCATGAGGTACATTAAGGATCCCACTGCTTCTCTATAGGGAAATGTTTTTTCTTGTTCCTCCACTTTCCCTGATTGTTGATCCTTGATGATTGGAGTTGAAACAGGTTTACATTCACTGATGCCGAAGCGCTGAAGTACTTTGTTTGTGTAAGCAGTCTGGCTTATCTTTATTTCTCCACCATCTTTATGTTCAATTTCAAATCCCAAATAATATGATGCAGGTTTAGTTGTTATCTTGAATTCCTTCTGGAGCTCTTCACAGAAATCATCAAGTAGACTTTTGCTCGTCGCTGCAACTAATCCATCATCAATGTAAAGGGCTATCATGATCAATTGGGAGTTTTTCCTCTTTATATATAAGCATGGATCTGCTTCACTTTCTTTAAAATCTAATTTCATCAGATATTCTCCAAAACGCTTATTCCAGCATCTTGGTGCCTGTTTTAATCCGTATAAGCTTTTCTTTAGATGACAAACTCTGTTAGTGCCATCTTCAAAGCCTTCTGGCTGACGCATAAATATATCCACTTCTAACTCTCCATATAGGAATGCTGTTGTAACGTCAAATTGCATGAGAGACATTTTTTCACTTGCTGCGACACTTACTAAACTTCTGATGGTTCCCATCTTGGCTACTGGACTGAACGTTTGATCAAAGTCAACTCCTGGCTTCTGGGAGAATCCTTTGACAACAAGTCGAGCTTTATACCTTTCTATGGAGCCATCAGGGTTTGTTTTTACTCTAAAAACCCATCTGCAACCAATTGGTTTCTTCCCTTTGGGCAATTCTTCAAGTGTCCAAGTTTTATTCTCTTCTATGGACTTCATTTCTTTTTCCATAGCTTTTTGCCAAAAATGTTTATCTTGACTTCTGTTGCTTGTCTGTAGGAATTTGGTTCATGGCAAGAGGTAATATTTGAAACAGTAGACATAATATAGTCGTTGAGGGGGTATCTTAGAGGGGGTCTGATTTTGGAGCGATCTCTTAGCTTCCTACCTTCCTCATCTTCTGTTTCGGAAACTGTTTCTTCATCCTCACTGTCTTCAATTTCAAAATTCCTTGTTTCATCTACAATTTCTTCACTGTTTTCTGGCTCTATTTTCCTTACTTTGACTTCAGAAATGGGTTCCATTTTTTCTTCTTCACTCGAAGGCACTTGACCATCTTTTTCTTCTAGAAGGTCTTCATGGAACACCACATCTCGTGACCTAACTAGCTTCTTTTCATCGGTCCAAATACGATATCCATCGTCATTATCGTAGCCTAGTAAGATGCCCTTAACAGCTTTCTATCCATCTTTTTCCTATTAGGTTTCGGAATGTGAGCATAACAAGTGCAGCCAATAATCCTCAAATGCCTTATGTTAGGTCTTTTCCTTGACCATAACTCTTGAGGTGACTTTCCACTAACACTTGAGGGTCCTGTACGATTTAAAACGTAGGTGGCTGTGTTAATCATTTCTGCCCAAAGTTCCTGTGGGATGTTTCCATGTGCATTAGGGTGGGTCAAAATATTTTTTTTCACATTTTTCCAGGGGCACAGCGACAAAAGGGTGCCAAATGGTCTCAAACTGACATGTGTAAAATATTATTCGATTATAATAACTCTTTTTGCCTCCGGATTGGCCTCAAAGTTTCGATTAATACAGTAATTTCATGTAAAAATGGACAAACGAAAACCAAGCTTTTACCTCTATTTCACGAATCCGTCATGAATGTAAATGTGCACAATGGTATAAAAATCATCATTGAAGACTATAAAATAATTAAAAATGAAACCAGAGTTGAAATACTTGAGTTTTAATACAACATATTTTGAAATATCTCTATGGTTAGAACTGGCAATCAAAAATTTCTTTCTGGAATCATAAAAATGTGCGAAACTCTAATGCCGGTTGAATAGGATGTTAAAAACATTAAATTTTTAATAAATATGGATTTGTCAGAAGGTGGGTACCTTTTTTGGGTTATACGTTTCAACCCCAGGAAACCATTTGGATAATAGTTTAAAAGTTGGTGTTTTCCTTGAAATTTCATTGGCATATTAGGAATAGTCCATCCCAAGTGCCCCATATGAGTCCCTAATGTTCAAAAATAAATAAAAACCACATTTTAAGAGTCAAATTTTGAAACATTTTCGTAAGAAGAGCGGTAGATCCCCATTTTCAGCATAAGGCTCAGTATTATCCCATAAGTTTTTAAATAAGCTACATTACTTTTCAAAACTTACTTTTAGTTATCTTAAACAGTTAAATTTGCTATATTTTAACTTTTGTGAACGCATAAGAGAATGCTAAGGAGCTATTTTGAGTCAATCCTCCCTCCAAAGAAGTATAATTTCATGGGCCATGGTTTCACTCTATTGCTATAGCAAAAAAACAGGTAAATCATGACTGAGGCGAATCATAACTGATATATTGCCTAATGAACGAACTATCCATTCAAAAATTCTTTCAAAAAATTTTTTCTATCATATTTGGATCCCAAGACCAGCCAGTGAAATAACTGTCCGCTGAATTTTGAAAGCGCGGCATATTTATGAAAAATATAACTATTTCTAATTTTAAAAATTAAAAATACCGTTTTGTACTGACCAAACTCGAGGGAAAATTTATCTTAACTACCAATATTTAAAATATGCACCACTGACAATCCACTGTTTGTTAGAAAAAAAGATCCTCCTATTCTACGGCTATTGTTAATGTGATAGCATATTACATTGCCACTTTGGCAGTTGCTTTTGTATTGATAATGCATAAAAGTGACTAATGTGATTAAAATTGCTTTTAAAGACCCTTATTTGTGAGCTTAAAAAAGTTATCGACAAAAAAATTTAATTTCTATAATTTTAAAAAAATATGAAAAATTACATATTTTTGTTCTATTTGAGGCCAATCCGGAGGCAAAAAGAGTTATTATAATGGAATAATATTTTACACATGTTAGTTTGACACCATTTGGCACTCTTTTCTTGCTGTGCCCGATAGAATTTGTAAAATTTTTTTTTCGACATAGGAAAATGACCCACCCTAATGTGCATGCATCATTGAACGTGCAGTTTCTACAACAGTTCTGTTTTCCCGTTCACAGGAGCCATTTTGCTCTGGCGTGTAAGGCATGATTAACCTTTGCTTTATACCATTCTTGGAAAGAATTTTTCGAACAGCTTCATTGTCGAATTCTCCACCATTGTCGCTTAACAACTCTTTAATGGTATATCCAGACACCTTGACCTCAGCAATCACTTGTGCAATTTTTTCTGAAACCTCAGATTTCTCTTTGATAAAATACAGAAATCTGTACCTTGTAAAGTCATCCTTAAACTGTACAAAATACCTGTACCCTCGTTTGGAATGTTGAAAAGGACCACAAACATCTGTGTAGAAAAGCTGACCAGGCTCAGTTGCTCGTTCTCTAGTGCCAAACTTTAACCTGTGTGCTTTTCCGTAAATACATCCTTCACATAACTCACTATTCATTTTAACAACGATTCCAAACTCTTGTAGAATTTTCGACTTTACATAGCGCTTGTTCTGGTGACCTTATCTTTCATGGTACAGTTGTAGCAAGTTTTCTTTTGCCACCATATTTACATCAGCAGACGTCTTCGGAGATACAGTTCTTAGTGCAAGCTTGAAGAGTCCTCCACCTCGATTTCTAATGCCTATTAGCCTTACTTTTTTATCGACAATTAGCTTACATGTGTCAGTTGTTGAAGTAAAAGTGCTTCCCGGATGTTTGTCATGAGTAAACAACACAGAAAATAAATTTTTCTTAATGGAAGGAACATACCACACTTCAGTTAATGATAACTTGTTCCATTTTCCATTCACAGCAGCTTCAACTTCAATTGTTCCTTTACCAAGTGCTTCAACGCACCCATTTGCGGTCATCACTTTATGTGACTCCAAAAAGGGCTCGAAATTTTGGTACACATCTTTTCGATTCGTTACATGATTCGTTGCTCCATTATCGACATACCAGCTTAGGTCATTACATTCGGTAGCTTGAATCTCAATATTCTCCGACATCAGGCCATTACATTCAGTAGTTTTAATCTCAGAATTTTCCGACATCAGGGCCATATTTACATCCTGTTTAGCTTCTTTTGGAGGTCTTCCATCAGCTTTCCACTTGAAACAGGCTTTCACCTTGTGCCCAGGCTTCTTACAGTAATGGCACACTATGCTACTCTTCTTTTGGTTGTCCTTATTTCTTGGTTTAGATGACTTAACGAATAGAACTTCTTGGGCTGAACATTCCCTTTCTTTCGATGACAATGCTCGTTCATACGCACATAGCTGGTTTGTTAAACTGTCAATCGTTCTTTCCTTCTTTTCTAACAACAGCCAGCTAGATCTGAATTAAAAGTAATCATCAGAAAGTGTCCCCAAAACTTTACAAATCAACAAAACCTCTGGAAGCTGACACTTGTTTTCCGTGTCTCTGGAAATCTCATTTTTCAGACTGTTCCATAAGTTTTTTAACTTTGAAAGATGACTGGCCATGTCATCACTTGTTTGACGTTTGTAATTGAAAAACTCTAAACATAAGTCATAAACCTTATCTTGGGAAACACCATCATATAGTCTATGCAGTTCATCCCATACTTCTTTTGAAGAATTATATCTCATAACATTTTCCAACACATCTTCTCTCATGTTAGATGTCAACACCAATAACGCATTAGAATCAGCCTTCTCAAAAGCATTCACTTCTTTGTTGAAAGCTGCTCGCTGTTCTTGAGTAGCTCAAGTTCCAAGAGCTTCCGGCTTACGCAAAATTCCGTTTACCGCATCAGTAGCCCCAGGAAAACTCCGCAACAAAATAGAAACTTTATACTTCCAAGTAGACCAATTGGATTTACCTTCCAAAAAACCAATCGTTACTTTGCTGAGTTCCATCTTTGAGAAAGTGTCCGTTACTGATTTAGCGCAGTTGAAAAGCGGGATGTACCATAACCTGTTAATGTAGACTATAATTATAGCAGAGCAAAATTAAATGTTATTTAAATCAAAAGAAAAATATAGAATTTGTTTCAATGAGAAATTTTAGTAATAGAATATACGACAACCAAAAAAACAAGAAGAGTCAAATTAAATTAATAACATCGAGATCAAATCTATCAATCGAGACCCGAGACTTATTTAAACAAGCATTGCCAACTTACATCTCTCTATATTAAAAAAAAAGTAACAGTGACCGCCGCCGCCGCTGTCGTCGCCGCTAAAGCCCTGGATGAAGCTACGTTACTTAAGTAGCGACATGAGTTCAAATCGTCCGCCATTTTGGGTTTTTTCCGTAAGTCCGCTATGAGGAAACGGAGTTGCAATAGTTGAAATGCAACAATCAGAAAATGGAGATAACTAAAAAAATAATAAAAGGAGTCTTCCGCAAAGCTTCTCTGCTATATTTAGGGATTTTTTGGTTTGTTAAATTCATAAAAAAATATTTATTTAGTTTTTGGTATATCAGCCATAGTTCAATTCTATTAAATATTTTTGTGTTTTAAATCATAAAACCTACCTTTTCTCTCTTGAAGCTAACTAAAGTCAAACTAAGTTAACTTAAGTCAAACTAAGTTAAGAATTTAAATAAAAAGAAACAGAAACTGTTAATAAAATGTAATACTTATTTAAAATTTAACGAGATGGTGCAAGGAATATAAGGTGCCTGTTTAAAATTGAAGATACGTCACACACATATATTTTACAGTATTCAATTTCTTTATTATTTTAACAGTAAAATTTAATTTATTACTTTAGTAGTTATGGAATATTCTTAAATGTATGAAAACATACTTAAAATATTTATATATTTTAACTTACAGCTACTTAATTTCTGATGCTGATACTCTCATTCCAATGCTCTTACTCGATAATGATTCTGATAATTTCCAATGCTCTTACTCGAGCATTTTTTTATTTTTCTTGATTTCATACTTTGAATTTTATTTTTAATTAAAAAGTGAACTTTTTGGGTCACTAAATTTCTTATTGCAAGCTTTTCCATTAAATTACAGGACGTGGGCAAGTTTTTGAAATGATCACAGGCAGAACTAATCATCAAAGATTTTTAAATTTTCGTATCAAAATCTTCCTTCAAAATTCGTTCTTCATTCGCCTGAAAAAATTTTTCTATGTGAAGTAGAATGCAGTATACCTCCTGAGAAACATAAACTAGATTCGATTTATCTTTATGAAACTATCTCAGTTTGGAATTAGTGTTACAGAGTTTATGATTGAGAGTTTCAATACAAGTTTGGCAAAGGTTTCCTCGTTTAATTACAGTCTTCCCAACACATCCACACAAATAATATAATGCGCTTTCTTCGTTTTATGACAAATCCCTCTCAACAATAATTTCAGAATAAATTTCTATATTCACCTTTTCAGAATCTATATCAAAGCTTAGTTTTTCATGATATGATACATTCAAAACATCAAAATGAAGAATTTCTTCATCATACAAAAAATAATTTTAATATTTTTCTAAAAACAATTTTGTGCTGCTAGGAAACTAATGCTTTTCATTAACCAAAGAGGAACTGCATGAAATATTCATTAAGATTATGTATATTTCTACAAAGATATATTAAAATAATGAGCTCATTAAAAACGTATAAAATTAACTTCAGTTATTAACAATTTTATTACCATTTGGAAAATCAACATAATTTTTCTGTAATATACAGGGTGTTTCAAAATTGCGTTGCACGGGTTTTATTCGGAACCAGCCCCTCCTAGGGTCCTGGATGTAAGGTCTACCCCTAGGTAAGTGACCCTGGAGAATTCATTGAGAGGACTTACAGCGCCCCTAGCGGCGAAATTAAAAAGTTAAAAAAATTAATTTAAAAAATAAAGGAGATAGAGCAAAAACCTCAGTAAGAGTATTGTTGCCAACGTCAAGAAGAACTCATTGAAAAAAAAATTGATCAAAATATCCTGAATATTCACGGAGATATAAGCATGTGAAAATAGCACTTTTTCAGGGGTCAAAAAGTAAAAATGTCGCATATTTGCAAATTTTTCAGTGAAATTGTGTAGTTTTGTGTTTTTTTAGTTGAAAGAACAAAAAATTCAATCAAAAAATCAAAAAAATTTGCAAATATGTGAACTTTTTACTTTTTGACCCCGGAAAAAGTGCTATTTTCACATGCTAATATCTCCGCGAATATTCAAGATATTTTGATAAAATTTTTTTCAATGAGTTTTTCTTGACGTTGGCAACAATAATCTCATTGAGGTTTTTGCTCTATCTCTTTTAGTTTTAAAATTAATTTTTTTAACTTTTTAATTTCGCCGGTAGGGGCGCTGTAAGTCATCTCAATAGATCCTCCAGGGTCACTTACCTAGGGGTAGACCTTACTTCCAGGACTCTAGGAGGGGCTGGTTCCGAATAAAAGCCGTGCAACGCAATTTTGAAACACCCTGTATATGAGGGTTTTCTTGACCCTTGTATAGAGAGAAACATGTAGGAACTGCATTTGCTTCAGATGGCGCCTGTTATCATCTTCATGATTTTCAAACACTTGTCCTCCGTAAAATGGACCTAGATAAAAATTTATAATAAGGTATGTATTGTAAACAATTATGTATTACTATCGACCGCGAAGCACAAGTGGTGCTTTACAAATTGGTACTTTAGGATCAGCTAGGCACAAGCGTCAAGGTTTGTTAAATCGCCAAAAAAATCTATATTAACACCATTAAATATCTCAACTAGCAGTGTTTCTTTAAATTATTGTTACATTTTAATTTGGGAAATAATATGCATAGCCATTATAGTCTGATTGAAGAGTTGCGCCGGTTAATCCTAAAATATTTTTCTTTAAATACATGTAGAGAATCGGTTTAGACAGTAACAGCTTAGGGAAAATCTGTTTTTTACATTATCTCTACGAGAAGTTGGTTATTTTGAAAGAAATAATAATTATTACTCAGACTGTGTTTTATAACTTTAACTTTATTATGGAAAACGATTTTAAGATACTGGATGGATATTATTGTTTACTATGTATTTTTGAGGATATTTTATATTAGTTTTTTTAGGACACACGAAATGCATATTAAATCTGCCACAGATGTGTGTTATAAACATTAATCAAAAATGCGTAATGAAAACTGTGTTACTTTTTATAATGACCGGATGACCGGATCACCTTACAACATCAATACGGGTTTATTAATTTAACAAGTGAGTATAATAAATGCAATACATAACTTGAGCAACTTAACTAATAAAAGCATAAAACTTGATTTGGATAAATATAATTAAATGATTTTTATAAAATTACCTCACACACTTTGCAGTGGTCATTTGGTTTCCACTTTTCTCTCCCGATGTTATGCAGCCAGACTTTTCGTCTTCCTTCGTAAAATTTCCCAGCAGGTAATCGATAGAACTTGTAGCCACCGGTTCAATTATTTATACACCCAAAAGCATAACAACTTGGCATCTTTAATAAATATACAATCGCAAATTAAATTATCAAAGGTGTTTCCGTATGAAAATCTATCGCACTGGCTCGGGAGCTTGAAAAACCCATAATGGCTGCTGTTTACATGCGTGACTGTGAACGTCCAATCAAAATCGGAAGCGGCAACATAAAAGTGAATCGCTACTTAAGCTTTGCTATCCAGGGCTTTAAACGCCGCCGCCGCCGCTGATTTTGAAAATTCTATTTTTGAACATTTTGAACTCTAACTATGCAAAAACTATTCAAAGGAATATTATGAAATTTTGACCATTGGTAGACAAACGCATGATAATAATTTTCGTTCCAAAACCTAATTAATTAGATAATTAGTTCTGGAGTTATTTAATGTCAAAGTCGAAAATTATTTTTTTCTGCTGCGAGTTCGCCTCCAGCAAAATCTATTTACAGCAGAAACGTGATTTTTTGCATACACATACTCTTAGGCATGAAGTTTTGCACCTCATCGCTCTTTTTTCGAATTTCGAATTAGTTTTTGAGTAATTCAATTTTAAAGTTTCGAAATTTTTGACAATTTTTCAATTTTTTCGCTATAAAATAAAAACTAATCATGATAGAGGCACAATATTTTAGACACATATACAGTTATTTTTTATAAAAATATTGGCGTTTCGTTTTTTAAAAAATTCGAATCAGTTTTAGAATTATTGAGATTCAAAGTTTCAATTTTTTCTTCTCTTTCTGGTCTTTCACTAGGGAAACAGCTTATTTTTATGAGTCTTATTTCTTTAATTTCCGACGATTCACTAGATGTTTACGTGCATATTAAAAATTTAAAGTTTCTTAAAGGCTTGTTTTTACTCTAAGTTGGTTGATGATAATTGGTAGACTTGCTTGATATTTTTTTAAAAACATTTCTATTCAATAATTGAAGAAAGAAGAATTGAAGTTAAGAGATGAATATTTTAGAACCAGTTTTATTTTGATATCTTCGAGGGAATGAATGATTCGAATTAAATCATTGATACACTAGAGAGATGAGTAGCTTCGGTCTCAAAGGCGCATTAACAAAGCCGACGAGCCTGGATTGTTGAGATGAAACAAACGAGCTCTGCTCGCTAAGATCGCGAAGCGATCTTCAAAGAACTGCGAAGCAGTTCCGGGGGTTGGTGAGCGATAGCGAGCAGGGGGCAGAGCCCCCTAGTAGTAGATAAAAAAATTATGACAATGCAATACTAGTAAACAGGAAAATATATTACTGTTTTCAACACAAATTTGGGCTTACATGTACTAAAAAACAGTTTAAAACCCTGTTCCTATGGTCAAATTTCCAAAATTTTTATGGGGGAAGACCCCCAGACCCCCCTTGAACCTTTATTACTAAACCTTAAATTCCATTACCCCACGATTTAATAGAATTTATAATTATTATTAATTTAAAAAGAACTTTAAAAATAGTTAAAATAGAATTATTTTCTGAAATACTACTAAGAATTATGTTTAAACTTGTATTCGCCTGAATGAGTTAGGTAAAAAAATTCTTAAGAAATTTCTCTGATTAAAAAATTTCTTTAAATGAATTTTTTTTCTAGTGTGAAGTTAAAAATGCCTAAAAAATTACTTTCTTATCGGAGCTGATTATTTTTTTAATGATCATAGTGGAAGATACAGAGTTTCAAGTAAATTTTATTAAATAAAGGTTTTAAGATTTAGGAAGAAACGTTAACAGCTGGTAAGAAATGCGATTGAGTGCTTTTAATAAAAAATCAGGTAAGAATACTCCTCCACAAAGATTGGATCATCCGTAAATGAATTTAAACATAAATCGCGTAAAGATATTACGAATGATCCGCATTGAGAACAGAACCCGCGAACTTCCGATTACGAAGACGTTACGCTAACCACCATACTACTATTTTAAAGCATTTTTATTTGAAAAAAAACTGCGCCAAATCATGGCTAACCAGCCAAATATGTTTCCTTAAATTAGATATTACTCTCGCCCAGGGCTCGATTTCAGCCGGAACGGTGCGGAACGGCGTTCCGGAACCTCTTTTTGATTAAAAAATTAATATTTTATTTCAGGGGTCTCCTATAACTACAGCCCGCAAAAACCTTTCTATATGTGCGTGGAAAAAAAGTCCTAAAATGATTTAAAACCCTGTTTTTAGGGTCAAATTTCCAAAATTTTCCTGGGGGAGGACCCCCAGACCCCCATTTTGTATTTAGAACTCAACTAATCACATTTATCTTAAGATTAAGTTCTTAAATGGAGAATCTTAATAAAAAATATTAAAAAAGAACATTAAACCTGTAAACAAAGAGGATTTAGAGCAGTGGTTCCCAACTCAAATATGTCTACGGACCACTTCACTTGAATTTGAACCTCTGCGGACCATCTCTATCTCTAACTGTATCTTCGAAATTTTAACTTTTTTCTGTGCATTCATTCCTCATGGAGGGTCTAAAATTTTGACTTTTTTTTGAAGTTAGGGAAACCGAATCTTACAATGTTTCTAAATATAACTTAAAAAATCAAATAATATATTAAACTTAAAAGAAAAATTAACATTACTTTGATTTTGTATCTAATTATTTAAAAATATACCTTTTATAAAAGACATTTTATTTTTATCAAGCATTTTTATCTATTAACCCTGGAAGGGTTCACACCTACACAAAAGTTACAGGTTTAAAAAAAAACAGTATAAAATAGTTATATTTATTCTTTTTCATAACCAACAAATAAGGTGATACTATTATATTATTAGTAGATTTAAATTTGAAAGAAAGTACTTAGCTTTAAATTAAACTGCAGGACAAATGAGATAACCTGGAATTCTGTTGATCACAAAAAAGCAAACTGGACATGCACTGACTGTGAGTTGTGGCAGAGGAAATTTTATAGGTGAGGCAAGCGAGGCTGATATTCCTCCGAAAGAAACCGGTTCAAAAATCAATAATTATTTCAAAGGAGCGATTAAAATAGAAAATGATTTATGCGTTCAAAAACTTTCACATTTTCAGCAATAAATTTTTCTCATATCTTCGAACAAACCTATTTCACGTGTATCTCAGAAATTTCTCTTTCATACCACGATTTCTCGAAGACCCTCTGTCTGACTACAGCATCCCAGTTTGAAGTATCTTTCAACACTTCCACACTTCGCTTCGTATCAAACCAAGTACCTATTAAGTCCGATCATTCGATTCTTTATTTGCCCCACCCGACGCCTCTCAATTTTAATTAATTTGATGCAATACTTTTCCACATCATCATATTTCGTTTCTACTCTGTAATAAACTATTGAATAAAACTGCAAAATAATAGAAATGACCAAATGATTCGAGAAAAAGAGAACATAAAATTTTTTATTTATGAGACGTTTTTACTTATATTTTTGTATCTGTAGTGTTTTTACTATTTCCTGGAATGTGTGATTAGGAAAATTATTTTTTTTAAATCTCCACACATTTTTTGGATAAGTTATTTAAAAATCTTCTCACGGACCACCTCTGAAGGCCTCACGGACCACCAGTGGTCCGCGGACCACCTGTTGTTGGGAACCACTGATTTAGAGGAAATTTCGAATTTCTTCCCCCTGTGCAAAAATTTAACTGACAGTGATTTAATTTTCTTATAGGATATTTGGGCCCCTCCCGAAATAAATTTCTATGTACGCAACTATGATCCTAGATGTGTTAAAAAACAATTTCCTGTTGTTACTATTTAAAACTTATTTTCAACGATTGACTTGTGCAAAAAAATTTTAAATGCATTTTTATCTTTTTTAGCAAATAACAATAATTTTGTGATATATTAAGGTTATTACTTAATTACTACTTAATTTGTGTTCTTTTAAAACATAATTGTGAACCTCAATTTGAACTACCCACACAATCCGCTCCTGGGGTTGATTCTTTTTTGTTTGAACAAGATTTGCCAGATTTCTGGTCAAATTTGCCAAGAAAAATTGCGACATCTTAAATTCTACCGTTTAAGGACTTTAACTACGCATTATACTCTTTAAGCTGGCAAAATATACAACACTATTGGTTCATTGATGATAAACGGTCTCGCCTTCTACAAGAGGCGCCCTGTTGAAAAAAAAGTACAACGCACTGTAAAAAAAGGTGTTTTAACAAAAAATTTGCCTAAATAGTTCATCGTCTTATACAATAATTGAGTTAGAAAATTCTTCCTAATCTAGTACAACACATTTGAATTTATTTATTAAATTTTAAAAAGATGCTTAAGTTTTTGTATTAAAAAGTATTCGCTTTTTTTCAGTTTGAGACCAATAATTTTACCGTTCCGGTACCTCTTTTTTTAGAAATCGATCCCTGCTCTCGCCCATCTTTTCCTATATTCAGCGAATTTATTGAAATTGAAATCCTGCAATCCCGTTACTTAATTTCTGTAACGTTTTTTTTTACTCCGACTGTACATGTAAAGATGATCCTCAAACAGAATTAGTAAAAATCCTGTTTGACGGAGTTTTTTTTCAATCGAAAAAATCCTAAAATACGAAATTAATTAATTTAAAAAAATCATTATTTTTTATGTCGAACCAAATATAGTTCCTTACTCCTACGAGAAAAAATAGCCTAGAGTCTCTTTCACTTTATGACACAAATTTATCTTCAGATAATAATAACTTTAAATTTGTTATAGAAACTATTTCCTAGGAATTGTTTAATTTCGAATATCATTCAATACTTGAGAACCGACTCAGTACTAAAAAAGGGGAATCGGAAATTATTTGTCAAATATACGCATCTATAGCTTTCAGAAATCCAATTTTGACTCAACTCTTATCAATTCCAAGAAACCAACTAGCGAATAGCGAGTTTCATTAATTTTCCCCACGCCCCGCGAAATAAGAAACCGTAATAGATTTGAATAAAACACGTAGATGAACTTAAGCGGGTTATTTCACTAGGAAACACACTTAATGGCAAAAAAAAAAATTTCCCAATTTCCTCTAAACGGTTCGGCCGAGGTTTGATTGAAAGAGATGCCTTGTTGAACGCTGAAGGTTTAGTTGGATACCAATTCGCACAGCTTGGTAGTATTCTGCGGAGAAAACACAAAAGAACGCTCTCCGCTACCACAGTAATGTCTGTAATTAAAGAATTCTTTTCTTTTTATTATTCTGATCTCCTGCTGTAATTAGAATTCCATGAGAGAGGGAAGTATACCCACTGCGATATTAATGTTGTTTGGACAGAGTGTGAAGATTAATTTGTGGATATGTTTGTAAAAAATAAAACCATGACTCTCTCGGATAAAAAAATATGTGGGAACATTAGGATTAATGAAAGCATAGGGGAATAAAATCTGAGTAGTTTTATCTGAAAATGCTAGACGATGTTTATGGGAAATATCTATTAGCAAAAACAGCTTAAACAAACGTTTAAACAACTATTTTTTAAATTTTTTGCCTTTCATAAATTACTAATATACATACAAAATCAATAGGTAAACAAAACATTTCAACTTACGTTAGTAAACTGGATTTTCTTAAGATATATAAAGTAGATTTAAGATATGTTTATAGGCTAAGGTAGGTTTAAATTTACTAAGATGCTAAATTGTTACACATTAACCCTTTATTTACCGACGGTACTTACAAGAACCACCAACTTTAAAATTACATAGAACAACCATCCTTGCGAATATATTGACGATAATTTGCAGGAACACTCTTTCAGTTCCTCTTCCAGGATAAAAAGCAGCGAAGGTTCTATGATGAGTATTTTAGCGGGAAATTCGAATAGATTTAACTGAAGTTGTAAGTTTAGCTGCCATTTCGATCGGATTCACATGATTGTCATTTTTGTTCCCGCAAAAAAGTAGTTAAAGTCAAAAGTTAAGTGTATTATTTTTTAAGACTTATTACTGCGATAAAAAAGCTATGTTTTTCTTGTATTGTGAGAATATTTTAGCACTCCGTGTATTGACAGTACCCAAAAGTATCAATTTAAGTAATTGGCTCTAGCGGATTCAATTTTCCAAAGATGATTATTTTATTTATGTATATCCCTTAATTTTCAATTCAGTGACTCAAAAAAAGTATTTGCACGAAAAAAATTGTAGAGAATCATAATGAGGTAAATAAAGAGTTACAGGCTATGTAAATCCATTTAAGTAAGAAAAATTATTGTGTTAAGAGTGATTTATTGAAGGACTTAGTATTCAAATATTACTGGAGGGAAATGTGTCAATAAAAAAGCAAAATAATTTTTTCAAATTTGTATTTTAAAAAATACACATTTTCCCTAATTTTAAAGGGAAAAATTTTTTCTGTAATTTTTCAGCAATCTACCGAAATCCTTATAAATAATTCTTGAGATAAGTTTTTTTTTCACGTTTTCTCCTAACTTGTATTTTAATACTAACAACAATGAAGAATTTAAATTTCATTTGAAAATTTGTAAATGCAAAACCTTACTAATTTTAGGAGCCTTATTAATTTTCACTTTTAGAACCATCAAAATTTAATCTCTCTATATTAAAAAAAAGTAACAGTGACCGCCGCCGCCGCTGATTTTAAAAATTTTACTTTTGAACATTTTGAACTCTCACTACGCAAAAACTATTTAAAGAAATATTATGAAATTTTGACCATTGGTAGACAAATGCATGATAATCATTTTAGTTCCAAAACCTAATTAATTAGTTAATTAGTTCTGGAGTTATTTAATGTCAAAATCGAAAATTATTTTTTTCTGCTGCGAGTTCGCCTCCAGCAAAATCTATTTACAGAAGAAACATGATTTTTTGCAGACACATACTCTTAGGCATGAATTTTTGCACCTCATCTCTCTTTTTTCGAATTTCGAATTAGTTTTTGAGTAATTCACTTTTGAAGTTTCGAAATTTTTGACAATTTTACGATTTTTTCGTTATAAAAGAAAAACTAATCATGATAGAGGTACAATATTTTAGACACATATAAACTTATTTTTAATAAAAATATTGGCGTTTCGTTTTTTAAAAAATTCGAATTAGTTGTAGAAATATTGAGATTCAAAGTTTCAATTTTTTCTTCTCTTTCTGGACGTTCACTAGGGAAACAGCTTATTTTTATGAGTATGATTTCTTTAATTTCCGACGATTCACTAGATATTGTGCATATTATAAATTTGAAGTTTCTTAAAGGCTTGTTTTTCTCTAAGTTGGTTGATGATAATTGGTAGATTTGCTTGATATTTTTTAAAAAACATTTCTATTTAATAATTGAAGAAAGAAGAATTGATGTTAAGAGATGACTATTTTAGAAACAGTTTTATTTTGATATCTTCGGGGGAATGATTTGAATTAAATCATTGATAAACAAGAGAAAAGTAATTTCGGTATGAAAGGAGCATTAACTAAGCCGACGAGTCTGGATTGTTGAGATGAAACATGCGAGCTCTGCTCCCTAAGATCGCGAAGCGATCTGAAATGAACTGCGAAGCGATCTGAAATGAACTGCGAAGCAGTTCCGGGGGTTGGTGAGCGATAGCGAGCAGGGGGCAGAGCCCCCTAGTTTATTAAAAAATTAGAATATTAACTTTTTGAAGTCTTGTTACAAAGTAGTTCCATTAGTAATGTAAAATAATATTCAAACAAATCTTTCATAATACAAGTTTTAAAGTATTTGTAAAGGCAAAGGAACAATTCTAATAATAAGGAAGTTGCATGTGTCAAATTTTCAAAAACAAACAAGTGTTCCGTATGGTTTTTTGTGTGGTAAAATGAAATATCTAGTCAGTTTTTCAAAAAATGTACAGGTAATTAAATATTTTAATTTAAAAGTTGAGAAAAAACACGTGACTGAAAACATTTATTGTTTAAACTACTAGGGAGCTACCGCCCCCTGCTCGCTAATCGCTCACCAACCCCCGTTAACTGCTGACGCAGGGTGTTATGATTTCCGATGATGATTTAATTGTTGTACTATTTTTCTTTCAACAGAGGAGTTTCGGAAAGTCAGTTTCAGTATATAAAACGGTTGTGACATTAATAGTGATAATAAAATAGTTTGCATTTACCTGGTCTCTAAATTGTAGTTTCAATACAGGGCGTTTCGGATAGCTTCGCAATCCCCACAAAACCCTGCTCACTAAAATTATTTATTTATAAAACATTCGTTAAAATAAATAGTAGAAGAAACGTCCACCAACTTTCCAAAAGTACACTCTCTTAAAAGTTAGAATATTTATTGGTTCTAAATTATCAATAATTTAATCAACACGTTTTCCTTGAAAATAGCCATCAAGTCTGCTCGTAACTATTGTTATTCAATATTTACAAAAAAGTTCAATAATGAATCTGTTAAATTTAATATACTACCTAGTAACTCGTCAAAATGTCTTGTGCTTTATCATTCAAGTTTTGGTTTAAAAACAGACTTTTTAAACAATATAATTTAAGCTATTGAAAATAATAAGAGACAAAACCTACATTACACTCAATGTTTAAACAAACAATTGGTTTTGGTGTGTGAAATTCTATATTTAAATTTAAATAGTATATCTGTGAGTTTCTGGAAAACTCTTATCAGTCTTTTAAAAATATTTTATCAAGAAAGTATTTTGATTTTAAAGCGTGAAAGGAATTATTTTCATCATTAAATGAATGGCGTCGGTTGGTCATTGTGATTGGAGGTATAATAAATTGTACGACGGTTTCTTCCTGTTAACTGATACCTTATCCGTAATCCAGAAAAATGGAAATATTTTAGAATTGAGAATTTTTTTAGAAATTCTAAAGGCTTATTGCACATCCTCAAAAGAATCCAAACAGTTTGATACCAAAAACATGTTATACGGTTCAGTAATTAAAAAGCCTTTCTCTGGAAACCATTCACCAAAAACTTTTTTTTAGAATAGAGAGATAAGATGACGTCAACAATAATACCATCAACTCCATTGCTTTACAACAATGTTTATTATAAGATGACGTCACATCCAAACTCTTGGCGTTTTCGCGGGCTTTTAAAAAAGGGATTTTTGTTAATTTTTTTGCCAATCAAAAATTTCTCGATCGGCCTCAAATTTTGGGTAGTTGCTTATTTTTGCAAGAGGAATCGATTAAAAAAATATAAAAAAATCATGCAACTTCCTCAACTTCCTCATTGTTTGGTGGCTGGCGAGAGATAGAAAGCAAGAGACTTTGGTTTCTGGTTTCAAAAATTATAATAATGGAATTAAAAATAATAATAGCTTCTCAACACAAAGTTTTAATCTAAAGTAGATTTTTTAAGTATAAATAACTTTTTTTAATGAGTTTGTAGAGAATAAAAAATAAATAGCATTTCTTTAGGGAGTTTGTTTAATTTCTTATGTTTAAAATATTATGTTTTTAGAAAAGGTAGGAAGTATAGGGATTGACCCATCCCTACTTTTTCCCCAATACAAAATTTTTTTTATCTGAAACTGGTTACATGTAAACATATTTATGGTTTTAAGCATGTGATAAAAAACACATACCTTGGTTCTATTGTTTTGAAAGTATTGTGACCAATAGTTGCTTTTTACCTATTTTAAGTATTTAGAGGTGGTTATATATTTTGTAATTAAATTATTTTTAGCTGAAACATTATATAATAAATATAGATGGATTTAATTATTATAATATCATGTTTATTTTAATTTCATGTTTATTTTCTTTATTTTTATAAATATTCATGCTTTCATTAAGCCTCATTAACAAAAACCTCATAACAAAAGTAAAAGCCGTATTAACAAAACTAGTGCAAGTGGGGATCCTTGAGACATAACATAGTACACGTAGTAAAAGTTACACGCAAATAAATATCTTACTTTATTACGCAAGGCTATGTACTTGTATTTTACTTTTTTAATGTTTTTTCCTTCTCTGGCTCTATTTAAAACTACTTTTTAAATGTCTAAAAAAATATGTCACGTAATTTGACAATTTACAATACTTTCAATATGGTGTATAAGTATCAATATATTCATTCTTTAATAATAAATTTTTAAAAAGTTTCAGAAGTTATGCATTTAGTAGTGTGTATTTAGAATTAGCTCAAGTATCCCTTCATCATGGCTATGTATGAAAAGTGTAAAGAAAATGCAAATAGCCATTAAACATACAAAAATGGTCTAAATGAAAACAATTACCAGTTAATTTTAGAGAAAAATTTCCAAACACAATAATTATTTTTTCTGTAAAAACATTTTTTAAAAATTTATAAATTAAACTGTAAAAAGTGACTTAACTATTTCCCCATTCTCTCCTATTCATTAATTTAACTAACACTATTGTCTTGATCTTTTTACAAAACAAAACCCAGCTGTGATAAGAAAAATAAACCATGATTTAGTTCAACTTCAAATAACTTTAGTACATATCAAATTGGTAAGGTAAACCCAAAAAACATACTCCTTCATTTACGTATAGTAAAAGAAAAGTTTACGAAAACCCTTTGAAACATGATAAATATTGTATTAGAATTGGAACGAGGAATTTTTCTATTTCTTTGTATATTACTTTTTATTTGATTTCTTCCAAATATATTTAAACACATTCACTAAAGTATAACTTAATAAAAGTTATAATTTATCAGTATATTACAAAATTAATTTTTTTATTTGATTAAATTTATTTGATTTAAATTTATTTTTTAGACAAATTATTACTATTTTTTTCAGATGACGATATTCCTTTCAATGATCCTTCTGAAAATTCAGGATACTTCGAAGGAGATATTTTAGAAGATTTTCAGGTACTTGTGGACTTAACTATACTCTGCTCATTTAGAAAAGGTGCCTGAGGCGTAATGTATTAGAAGCAGTTACTATTGTAATTGTCATCGAAAAAATTTTCTTGTGCAATAACAAGGCAGCTTAAATAGGTGTAGTTAAAATACTGTAAAAGAATCGATCACTTAGTTACGTGATGAGCGTTATTTGGCGTTTTTGAGCGTTTTTGATCATGTTTCAGGCGCCTATTCTAAATGAACAGACTATACAACTTTCATGTTTTTACATGAAAATAATACTTTAATTTAAACTATTACTATACTCTGTTTATTTGGAATAGGTGCCTGAGACGTAATGTATTAGAAGCAGTTACTATTGTATTATTATCGAAAAATATTTCTTCTGCAATGGCAAGGTAGTCTACACAGAAGTAGTTAAAATACCGTAAAAAATTGGTCACTTAAGTTGTGAAATGAGCGTTATTAAGCATTATTGAGCGCGTTTTTGATCCTGTTTCAGGCACCAATTGTAAATGAACAGACTATAGTATTAAATATTACTTTAAATATACGAAGTAGTAATATTCTATATTCTATTACTTTGACGTATTTACATGGTAGATATTCACTTATCTCTTACTGGAGGATACCCGTGTTTGCATCACATTATTCAGTAACTTTTTAAAGGCTTTTGGTGAATCACAATACTCAAAATACTTGACATTGATCATTCCTTTGATTAGTATATTTTTAGTAAACCTTTAGTAATTGTTAGTATAAGCCCCACAAAAATCTAGAATTTTTTCAAATAGAATAATACACTTTAAGTCTAAAACAAAAGAGGTTGCCACAATATTTGCACCTTTTCCCTCTATATTAACTTATCCCATGGCTTTTTGAGAAACTTTATTTCTCTTTTAAGAGCAATTACAGTGTTGACATTTAATTGCTGAAAACTCATTTTTAAATGTATTAGAAAACTTCAAGTAGCAAATTATTAATTACCTTTTTCAGAAAAACATAATTTCTCATTAATAAATCAATCTTATTTTCTATTTTAGTTTGCTTCGGGGAATTGAAATATAATGCATTTCATCCTCTCTTCCTCTAGTGCTTTTTTAGTGTACCCAATTTCATTGTGGTTAAAATATATATTACTCTACGTGTTCACTTCTTATTAAATTAGAGCGATGTTACAAGTCCCTTCCATTTAAAAACTTTTTAAAAATGATCTTGACAATTAAAAATAGTTGAAACCGGTTACCTGAAGTTGTCGCGGTTCAGAATCTTATATTCAGACGTTTATTAAAATATATTCTTTGTATAATCCAATGCTGTTGCCATAGAGTTGCAAATTCAAATGTCATGCTAAAAAGAATAAAATTAATTGTAATTAGAATGAATCACATATTAAACAACCTACACATAATGTTTTTGAAGGTAGATAAACCCTAGAGGCTTATACTCAAATATTCAAAACTTTTAAATGAGATTTCATTAGTAGAATGAATATTCATAAGTGCACATCCCTGATGGGATATTGGTATTACAACACGTTTATCATTTAACTCAAACTTGTTTTTTTATTTTTAATGGCGATCAAGTAGAGTTCAAATATTATCCTATGTAAATATCCCTTAAAATATTCCATTAAATATATGTAAATCAGCTATGGTAGATACGCTTTAAATATTTAAAATGAACATTTACTGTAGTTGGTAATGTATTGACACAAGCTGTATTTTAGCAAGTCAAAAAAATAAGTTTCATAGTAATAAAGTGTAAAAGACAGTCAAAATATCTTCTGCTGTTTCTTTTTTTAAAGATTATATTTAACTTAAAGCATAAAACATTATATTTTTAACGAGAAACTGATCGCCATAACAAGAAATGAAAGGTTTATTTTACAAAACATCTTTTTAATGAAGAACTAATGCAGGGTTTTTTAATGTAACAATTAATAGTGTTTTGTTTTCAAGTTTGAATTATTCGAGTTGAAATTATTAGTATTTTTTATTTATAACCTTTTTATTTATAAAAAAGGGGGTGGAATATGCACTTAAATAGGATTTCATCCTATTATTGTGAATAGTTATTGTGCTTCAAATAAAAATTCACCTGCTATTAAAAGTTTACAACTATGGGTTTTTAAAAACCAAAATATAGTTTCCTCTCATTAGATATAGATTACAAATTTTTTCAATGTATAAAAAAACAACTTTTGTACATTTGTATAAGTTACCTAAGCTTGTTTACTAATTATAGTAGTTAATAATAACTAAAAATCTTAATAGAGAATAATACACTGAATATAGAAATCCTATAAGACAAAACTGTGAGTTTAACTTCTTTGTTAATATAAGAATAGTTACGAAATATCATAAATTTATCCAAGAATTGAAATTTACTACTTTACATTACAACCATAACCACTTAGGTATTGGAGAGATAAATAAACATCTGTTATAATTACTGTATTTTTTATATGGTGTAGGTTTTCCTTACAGCCTAGGATTCTCAAATAAACACATTTGCTTTTGTAAAATCACAACTCTCAAGCGTCACCTACAACCGTGATCCGGTTTCGTCCTTGTTAGGACTCATCAGCACGGTATAGGAAGGTAATAACACTGGGCAACAATTTTTGACAAAGTTCGTGTAAAAATGATGAAAATAGCCAATTCCTACTGAATTTGACCTTCTGAACCCGAATATCACCTTAAAAAATCTGATTTGGTTCGAGTTTTGGAGATACAAGGCGGGTCTGATTTTGCATAATTAATGCTGAAATGCCACTGTTTTTTAAGAATATTTTAATATGCAATACTCTATTACCCATTTAATTGCGCAATATTTTATCTGAGATGTTCTTATTAACATATACACATTCATAAAATAGTAATAAAAATAATATTTGGTAAGGAATTTGTCGATAAGAGTCGCCAGATGGTAGACAAAGTTAAGAGATGTTTTCAGAAGAAATATTCCCTTGCATTCATGAAATAATAAAACTAATAATACATTAACATCTACCTCTTGATGTTAACGAGTGGCGTTTCTTAATAGATTCCGCTAAATTGAGTCTAAAGATGGTATTGCTCCACAATGGCAATAAGCTCCCTTCCATTCCCATTGCATTTGCTGCTCATATGAAAGAGACATACGAACACATGCCGATACTTCATTGAACTGAGTGCGCAAAATATGAATGGGGTGTCTGAGCCGACTTGAAAGTAGTGGCGTTATTGATGGGCCTACAACAGGGATTCACAAAATATTTCTGCTTCCTGCTGGAACAGTCGTGCAACAGAATTACACTACATCCAAAAAGACTGGCCTCCTAGGATATGTTTGAAACAAAGAATAATGAATGTCAAGAACTCTCCTCTTATTTCTCAAGAGAAAATAATCTTACCTGCTTTAAACATTAAATTGGGCATTGTAAAGCAATTGATTAAAGCGCTGGATAAGACAAAGCCAGCTTCCATTTACTTGCGCGAAAAAGGTCCTCAGATTAGAGATATTGTTAAAGATTCAAAATTTGAAAACCTTCTAGACTGTGATGAAAAACAAGTGTGGGATGCACTCTGTCTAGTTTGTGTTTACTTTCTAGGCAACGCAAGGTTATAGTATTATGAAGATCTTGTTCCGGCCATGTTAGCCTTATACCAGAAATTCGGTTGTCGAATGTCCTTAAAGCTGCATTCTTTGGATTCTCACCTTGATTTCTTACCTTCTAACTGTGGAAAATTCAGCGATGAGCATAGTGAACGTTTCCACTAAGATATGTCTGAAATAGAGTTACGTTATAACGGAAAGTGGTTCCTCTATGCTTGGGGACTACTGCTGGACGCTTTTTAGAGACAATCCAGGTATGGAATATAACCGAAAGAGAAAGAGAACTCTTCAATCATGATTTGGTAGTACTTCATTCTGTTATTTTACTTTATTTATAAATTATGCAGTGAAAAAAACTCAGTGCAATTTAATGTGTTTTAGGTATTATTTAGAGCAATATCTCAACATTACAATAAAACCCGAACCAATTTCCAATTTTTATTGACATATTCGTATTCAGCATGTCGAAATCTATTAGAATTTAACATTTTTATCATTTTTACATTTTCACTGTTGCCCAGTGTAATCAATGGTCACCACTTTTTCAGTTATAGTCGGCTAGAGTAGTAGTTGCCCTACGCTCTCTTGCGTTACCTTCCTAGACCGTGCTGATGAGTCCTAACAAGGACGAAACCGGTCCACGGTTGGAGGTAACGCTTGAGAGTTGTGAGTTTACACTTATTGTCATCTTAACCAGCGATAAATGGTGAAATTTTCCTTACATTCGTTTTTATTCGCCCATAAGAATATTCCTTTTTCATATGTGCCCTAGGATAAAAATCCTTCCTAACATGATGATCATAACTCTTCCACTAGAGAGTGCACTAAATTTTTACGGAGAATTGCACGGATTTCTCATGATTGTATTGTATTAACTCATTCCTCTTTTGTTAAAACTCATTCCACAATTGCAAATACTATGTTCACCCTCTTTACTATGTTCAATTCCGAATATTCCAACTCGTAAAAATTTTTGGTCCCAAAAGTTCATCGAATAACGAAAAATATTTACATATACAATGCATTAATAATTAACTATATGTAAAATATTTGAATCAAAGTTACAGTAGGGGAGGTTTAAATTCGATACTTTATTTAAAATTCCCCAGTTAAAACTAAACAAAAAAACAAGTCAATACTCTCGTTGTATTTGTTATAGTTTGTTTATTGATTGGAATTTATGTAGAGATTACTTACTTACAGATTTTTTTTAAATGAATGAATAAATCCAACACTCTTATAACTGCAAAAATATAATTATATTATAAATGAAATGTTTTATACTTATAAATGAAATATGTAATCCCACTTAAGAAACACGAAATTTAATGAATTTTTTTTCTGCAAAACCCATCCTTTATAACTCTTTGTGCATACAAGCATGCGGTATGACATATAATATCAACCATGCATAATAGTAAGCCATCGTTGTTAAGCTAGAAAATGCTTATTATTTCGCATGTGAAAAATTAAAATAATAGTATTTCTATTGAGAAAAATGAGAATAAGTTTATCTTCTAAACAGTGCCATTTTTCCCACATTGTAAGAAGAACCGGTTTTTTTATTGCAAAGAATTTTCGAAGAACACAATAATGATACTTT
Source organism: Tetragnatha versicolor (assembly GCA_024610705.1). Lineage (NCBI taxonomy): Eukaryota > Metazoa > Arthropoda > Arachnida > Araneae > Tetragnathidae > Tetragnatha > Tetragnatha versicolor. The sequence goes on along the minus strand of JANDEH010000002.1, from coordinate 29,575,620 downwards.
GTAGAATTATAAAGTATTAACAATATCTTCTTATTATTTTTTACTATGACAAATGGTTAAAAAAAACTTCCCTGAAAATAATGGTCTGATGAGAAAATACGATTGGAGGACAAATACCAAAAACAGTCGTTTTTGAAAGACCCTCAAGAAATCCTTGAAATCCCTATTTGCTTGGTTACCCTTTTGAAAATCTCTTAAGAACGAAGAAAGTCAAAATGCGTCGTAATAAACAGGGGAAAACCAGGACTTTTGTCCATTATTAAGAAAAGAAACATTCGTGTTTTAGAAATTCTTTAACTTTTGGACTTACGTAATCCACATATTAACTGTAGTTTTAAGTGGGGAAACTCTCAAAAAGAGTGTTGAATTTAAATAACGTAACGAAAAAAAAAGAAATATCTGGAGAAAAAAAACAGCATCCAGGAAAATTCTGTTGACATTTCGTAAGATTGTTTTCAAGCTGTTAGATATTATTTTTTAAAGAACTAGGGAGCTACCGCCCCCTGCTCGCTTTCGCTCACCAAACCCCGTAAACTGCTTTCCTTTCTGATCGCTTCGCAATCCCCACAAAACCCTGTTCACTGAAATTATTTATTTTATAAAACATTCGTTAAAACAATTAGTACAAGAAACGTCAACCGACATTCCAAAAAAAATCCAATCAACTTATGGAATGTCTGCTTCTCCCATTCATTTCTCCATCTTAAGGTGACATCTTGCCTCACTGATAAATTTTATTTCAAAACATCTTAAATTTACAACGAAATTTAAGACAGAAAACATTATAAATTTATATTTTAAATAATAAAAGCTATCGGAAAATTCAAATTACTAATACGAAATATTATTTACTTTTATTTAAGATTTCAAATGAGCTGTGTCAACCAGTAATCGGAGAAGCAGACATTCCGGAAGTTGATTGGGCTCTTTTGTTTATTTAGGAAAATCGTGAATGCTTAGATAGTATATATCTGTAAGTTTCTGGAAAATTCTTATCAGTCTTTTAAAGATATTTTATTTAGAAAGTATTTTTAAAGCGTGAAGGGAATCATTTTCATTATAAAATGTATGGCGTCTATTGGTCGTTGTGATTGGAGGGAAAATAAATTGCATGACAGTTTCTTGCTGTTAACTTCAACCTTATCCGTAATCCAGAAAAACGGAAATATTTTTAAATTGAGAAGAATAAGCTATTAGAAATTCTAATAGCTTATTGCACATCCTCAAAAGAATCCGAACAGTTTGATATCAAAAACATGTTATGCGGTTCAGTAATTAAAAAGCCTTTCTCTGAAAACCATTCACCAAAAGCTTTTTTTTTAGAATAGAGAGATAAATGAAAAAAGATATGATATTCTAACAATATATTGAAGTTCGGTTATTAGGATAAAAAGTAGATGCATGGCCTTTTGTATCCCTTTCAAATGAAGTAAAAATAACTCTTTTGAATCATAATTATTAAAATAATTTCTCTTTAAAATCATAAATTTGTCTCTCGAAACCTTCTACCTACTGTCTCAAAACCTAAACTTTTCCTTATGGGGTATTAAATAACTAGTAAAAATTTTATCCGAATCGGTAAATATTAACACGTGCCGCAAAAGGGATGAATTTTAAAGGAATGATTTGTTGAAATGATTTGTTGAATGATTTGAAAGGAATGATTTGACCGCAAAGGAATTATTTGTGGCCCCAGACCCCCTTTTTGCTATGGAGCATTATCTCAAAAACCTTATCCATTCTTTAACAAAGTTTCGCATCTCATTTATGATACATGCGAAAAAAGTTGTTTTTAAAAAAATGACGGCCATTTATAAGGTTCAAATGCAAATTTAGGGCCATATTCAGATGTTCGCCATCAGTGAATCCGCCGCGCGTATCCGCCGAAATGGTATTAAAATTAACTTTTTCGTGACTCACTTTGTCTGAAACGCCGAAGGCGGACTCACCGGCTCTCTCGCCGGCGGATACGAAACCGCCGACGACTTTCTCTTCTCTCATTGGCTGAAACCGCGCTGAAACCTTGGAAACAGTTTGTTTACATTCTTCATTCGGTTGTACTTCGTAACAAAAATTTGGCGTCCATCTTGCGTGAAATGTGCATGCTTTGATTAGTAGGATGTTGGTATGGATTAATATATTAAAATAATTGATAACTTTAACAAAAATGAGAGAGCACAGAAGAAAATGGAACAGCTGGGATAAGAGTCGCCATGTCAAACCAACACTCCTTGCCCTGCTTCGGATCACGCCCGATAGCAAAGAAAAATGTATTGAGGTATGTAAATTGTATTTTTAGGGCCATATTCAGATGTTCGCCATCAGTGAATCCGCCGCGCGTATCCGCCGAAATGGTATTAAAATTAACTTTTTCGTGACTCACTTTGTCTGAAACGCCGAAGGCGGACTCACCGGCTCTCTCGCCGGCGGATACGAAACCGCCGACGACTTTCTCTTCTCTCATTGGCTGAAACCGCGCTGAAACCTTGGAAACAGTTTGTTTACATTCTTCATTCGGTTGTACTTCGTAACAAAAATTTGGCGTCCATCTTTTATGAGCTTTGCATGCTTTGATTAGTAGGATGTTGGTATGGATTAATATATTAAAATAATTGATAACTTTAACAAAAATGAGAGAGCACAGAAGAAAATGGAACAGCTGGGATAAGAGTCGCCATGTCAAACCAACACTCCTTGCCCTGCTTTGGATCACGCCCGATAGCAAAGAAAAATGTATTGAGGTATGTAAATTGTATTTTTATTTAATTTTCTCGTTTATGGAATATTTCAGAATTGGTAAATGTTTTAGTATTCAATATTTCGGATCAATTCGGTTAGATGTTCCGTTAAATATCACCAAGTTTGTTTTGGTATCAAATATTAGAAAAATCGCTTCAAAAATTACTAATCTTAATGTGATAAAAATGTTCATTTTGTATAAAATTGAATAATTTATAATATTTTTAATGTTACATTAATCGACGTGGCAAATTTCTTTTTGAATTGTTATATTTTAAGATTAAGAATTCTGAATAGACTAGAGGAAGTCCAATTCAAGATATCAATTAAGAACATGAATGGTGTTCAATACTTTTTTTTATTCAGTGGAAGTTATAAATGAAAGCTTTAAAATAAATATATTTTAATTTTTAAGATATTATTTTTGCACAGAATATATAATTTGGTTATTACTTGTAATTCTTGATTGTTTTTATGCGCAGCTGACATAGCATTTGTTTGCGTTGGACTATCACATATTTAAAGAATTCTTATTCTCTCGCTTTCTATTAAACTAACTTCCTTCCGCAAAAAGGTTTTTTTTTAAATTTAGGATAGTATTAATTGAATTATGAAGTTTACAGTTTACACCACACACATACAACATAAAAATCATTGAATGTATATTGTATAAACATTTCAATATATAATTGAATAGTAATCAATTATACTGTTGAATAATTTTTTCTTGTATGTAATTAATATTTTGATTTTGTTTACATGCTAGTATAATTTTTTTCAGCTCAACTAAAATGCTGTTCTTTGTGAATCCAAGAAAGAATTATTGAAAAGGGCAAATTATGAAAGTTTAAAAGGATGACACTTCTATTTAAACTGAGAGTTATCTTTTTAAAAAATTAACCATTTGATAAATGGTAATGGAAATTAATCAATTATTCATTTAAATTGCTTTGAGGTAGTACAGTTATTGTATTTGATATAATTTATGAAACAAACTTGCTCCTATGAACTGTGACCATCAAACAGTGACAATCCATACTTAAATAAGTCAAACGGTATCTACTAATAAATGCCATTATTTAGAAAATAGTTGTAAAAATGTTTGAACAAATTGGTGTAGTGCTTACTTTTTTTGTTGATAATAAATAATCTTTTTTGTGATTAGAAGAGTTTTTATGTTTTTAGGATTTAGTTCATACAATATACTTTGAAATTTTTATAAGTTACACTTTTGTCTAACTGGAGTACTAAAAATTTGTTTCTAAAATCTGCTTCACTCTTTCCTACATGTTGTACAAATTTCAATTCAATAAAGAGTAACTGCAATAGTTTACACATTTAACTGTTGAAACATACTTTTTGCTAATTGAGTGGAAAATTCTCCAACAAATTAAGTATGCAGTTAAAAATAGAATAAATTGAAGAATATAGAATATTTATTTACAAAATTCCTAAACTTTATTGAATCTATTGTAAGAATAAAAAATGGAACTTCCAAATATTTTGAAGATATGAAAATAGTGTAAGTATTATTTATTTTGTTTTATATAAGCTTGCAAAGTTTCAGTTTTATAGATTTTAAAAATGCTGCTAATATTGGGAAATGGTAATTAAGGATTAGTTTACTGCACAATAAGGTGAGTAGTGAGAGTCTTTCAACCAGAATTAAGAAACATAGTTCCTACTTCCTAACATCTTGCATTAAATTGAATTTAATGAGTAATTCCTTTGATGAAAAGATATTTCCATGTAATCATACCTTACAAAATAACTAATTTTTTTCTATTGAATATTTTTTTCTACCCTTTGCTATTATCTCCCTTTTTTATAACCATTTTTCGAAAATCATGTAAGAATGAATTTCCAAAACATACTTGGAATTAAATTTGGGAAATGAAGCATTATTGTTATGAGTTACAATAATTACTTGGTTATGATAAATGTGCAAAGCGTTTAGAAATAAAAAAGATAAAATATTTTCTTTTTCTTTTATTGTTTTTATTAACTCTTTAATAAGTTCGATTAGTTAAAAGCTTCAGCTTGGTTTCTAGTTCACTCAAACAACAAAAACAAGCGACTTGCAGTGCAGATTGAGTTTGTTTACATTTTTGGAAGCATGTGAATGCATCAGTGACATTTTCCCGCCTTTTAATAGACAGATTTTATTGGTCGTTGAGCGTTTCAACGTCACGCCACGTCAAAAACACAACTAACCAATGAGCTGACTCTCCGAGATCTTCGCCTCTTTCGGAAGGCGATCTGAATACGGTGAATGAGATTCACGCTGGGCGGAAACGCCGCCGGCGGATTCACTGATGGCGAAGATCAGAATATGGCCCTTAGTTCTTAGAAAATTTTCAGTTGTGCCCCCCTTCCAACATTTTAGGTCATGCATGCTATGCCTATGCTTATAGGGATTTACAATTTTAAACCACAATTTTTAAAAAAAATGCACGTCCCTTGGTAATAGGTGATACATAAAGATCTGGATAGACCTTTTTAAAATGGCTTTGTTCATTTTTGAGAATGTAAACGTTCTTAGAATGGAGAAATAATTTTGGGAACATAAACTTTACATTAAGAGACTGTAAACATTTCCTTTTAAACCCGCGAGAAAGCACAAGACGTGTTAGACTGATTACTCACTCTCTATTAAACAAATCAATTAAAATAAAGCTAAAGATTTAATTATAATAGACTTGAACCATGGATTTTATTTTATTTTTTTTAGACATTTTTAGTCTAGTTAAGTTTATTTAACTTAACTATGGTTTCTTATACCGATCTTTAATGAAATACAATTCTATTTTATTTGCTAAAATCTTCTTTGGTTTATCATTAGTTCCCAGAATTTCAAAAAAAAACGTAACCTTCACTAATTTATTTCCAATTAGGAAAACATTTCTCACTACTACAGTAACTAGTAATAAGAGTTCAATAACAGGTATTTTACTGCTCATAAGAAAAAATGCTATTACAGATTCGGAGTGCTTTGACAGATGATAAGTATCTCTGGCCAAATGGAATCATACCCTACATTATATCAGATGACTATGGTAAGTATGGACTCGAAAGAACATTTTTATTATCTTTCTTTCCTTTCTCTCACAGTTTCAATCAGTTTGAATTTAACTAAAATATACAAAGTTATTATAAAATCTGAAACATCATTTTATGTGTCATTATTTTAATAGTTCATTTTTACGTACACCCAGATATAAATTTTTCTTTGGTTTAGTATTCAGTTAAGTTATTTTTCTTTTCTGTAAAATGAAGGAGTTTTTTCGAACAGTTTCAAATATTTCAGGTGTAAATATTTCAGTACATGTAATTCTTTTTATCTGTTTCAAAGAAAAATAAGTAAATACTTTATTTAAAAACTATTCTTAAAGAGAACTAAAATCAAAGAATCTTAAAATGATTTCAAGTAATAATTATAAATTATTAAGGGATTTAAAATTAAACACTAAAAAAAACATTAGCCAAATTATTGTTGTTGGTTAAAGTTTCAACAAACCTAAAATGTATTTTTCTAAACAACATAATATTATACAAACCTAATGCCTACAAATAAATTTTATATTTTATTTTTATCAAATCATTAGTGAAATTAAAGTTTTCTGTGGACGATTTCAACTGGAACAACTTAACTTAAACACGAGGTCTCTTATATGTACTCTTCCAATGTAATGTATTCTACTATAACATTATGCTCAAATCAATCAAAAATGTTTGAGATATTCGTGAAGTCACAGTTTGACCTCGTATAAGGTTTAATACAGGGTGCGTCAAAAGTCCGTGAGAACTTTAAAAATTAATAATAAAAAAACGAAAAGAGATAAAAATGTGCCGTCTGCTGCAATGTACTTGATTTGGCTTTGGATTTTTTTACACCAAATTTTGAAATTTCGTAGTTCCCCAACCTCTATGTAGATGGCAGCACCACTTTTTTCTAAAATAAGGAATTTCGGCCAGCTAAGTTCCCCCTTTTTCTTCAGCGTAGGGATATATCGAATATTGCGATTGAATCGATTTCCGAATCAAATGAAACTAATCCTCGGAATCTAATCGCATCAGGGCCGGTTTTAAGCCATGCCGATCTTTTAAATATTTGATTAGAATGTTAAATTAAGATATTTTATGATCCTTTCTTTGTTTCTCGCACAGATTTAAACTTTTTACGGATGATTTAGTTCGATCGCGTAACTGGATCTCAGTGATAACGGGTCAATATTTGTATGCTAGGTTTTTTTAGAAATCTAATCTTAGGAGTTTTCAGATTTCTCTTTTTTTCTCAACTGATTTTCAACTTAATTTATAAATTTTTAAAAACGATTCATGATCAGATTATTTGAAGTTTTTGTTTTTAATCTCAACCCTTTTTTGTTTTTCTCTGTAAATTGCGTTTGAATTATTTTTTACTTGTGTGCCTCCTTGTGGTACACTTATATCCACCACATTAAACCTAGATTTATCCCTCGTTACAAAAGAAGGGTGGATCGGGATGATCGCAGCTCTAAAAAAAAAGACAAAACATTTCTGAGAACATTTTCTCACAAACATTTTCTCGCCAAGTCGTAAACGGAAATTTTATCTGTTTATTTGTATTTTTTTTATTTTACCATACCTACTAAAGTTGTGGTGTTAACATTTAAAATATTTCGAAAAATCTGATCATTTAAAACATGATGAAATAACTTGACAATAAGATGGAAAAAAGAGAAATCTGAAAAATTCTATGATTAGAGTAGATTTCTCACTTTTAAAGACTGAATAAATAAAAAAAACCTAGCACATAAATTAACACCCGTTATCACTGTACGCGATCGAAGTAAATTCATTCCTGAAAAGTTTAAATTTCTGCGAGAAGTAAAGAAAGGATCATAAAATATCGTTATTTAACATTCTAATCAAATGTTTAAAAGATCAGCATGGCTTAAAACCAGTCCTGACGATTAGATTCCGAGGATTGATTCGGAAATCGATTCAATCGCGATATTCGATATATCCCTACGCTGAAGAAAAAGGGGGAACTTAGCTGGCTGAAATTCCTTATTTTAGCAAAAAGTGGTGCTGCCATCTACATAGAGGTTGGGGAACTACGAATTTTCAAAATTTGGTGTAAAAAATCCAAAGCCAAATCAAGAACATTGCAGCAGACTGCACATTTTTATCTCTTTTCGTTTTTTTATTATTAATTTTTAAAGTTCTCACGAACTTTTGACGCACCCTGTACCTTTTTGTAGGTATTCTGTACTCTTATTTAAACAAATATTCGCCACTTCTCTTTATACATAACACTAAAAATCCCCGATGCTTCGCATTTTATCAACCTTCCTTTCCTTTTAAAAGAGTTTCTTAAAGACATCCATCAAATTCTTCATTTTCAGTTGATTGAGGTTGAGGTCGCCAGAATACCAAGCCACAAATTACAAACAGTAACACTAATCCTTAGCAACAGGTTCTTAAATATTTAGACCTTAACAGGCTTTTGGATTATCAAAAAGTAGCATCTTGTGGTTTGTGACACCTTACTTTTCTTATCACGCCATATAATTCAGTTTCATTTACCTTTCCATTTTGCACTAAAAACCTTATACCAGTTTCTTATATAGGGTGACTACATTCTTAAAGGGAACTAATTGCCGTAACTAAAACGTTCGTTATTTATGCATACTTCCAATTACTGAAAGCACTTACTTAGCACTTTGTTATTTTGAAGCAAAAATCTCGACTCTAACTTTCTTCGTTGGAGGGACCATCTCTCAAGTGGAGGTCACTATAAAAATATTTTTGAACTGGTGTCCATGAAGGCATTTTTCCTATCGTCGTAAATTTGAAGATAGTTTTAATCTTTAGTTAATTTCTGAATGATCCCTTTTGTCGTGGAAGTATGGAACTTTTTTGATTGCTATAAAAAGTGTATAACATTTATTTTACGAAATACGATTGATAGGGCTAGAACCCCATGCTGAAATTTAAATTTCGCATTTTTATTCGAAAATTTTTCTTTGATCAAAAATCGTCAAACTTGATTTTTTACTTCATTTTGCTCATTTTTGTAATTGAAAGTATACATCTATATTCTATAATGAAAGGTTTAGAAGAGTTAACTGTTGGTTCATTTAAAGAGTGAACATGAACACCCTGTATTTTCTTTAAGATTTCCTTTAAGATTTTTTTAATTTAAGAGTCCTATATTGTTTTTCTTCAAAACCTTTTCAATACACTATATTATAAAAATAAAGCACCTAACACATAATAGCAACGTATCAGTCACTTAATATGCTTAGTGAATAGAACTCATCAATCCACATTCCATTGACCTTCCGCTCAGTCATAGCAACAACAAAGAACAAAGTGCAAATAATACCACCCAATAAACCCTTCTTTGATCTTCCATACACACGAAAGGGTGATGCAAACCACCATAATCAACTCATCGATAAATGAAGTGGCATTTTCAATTCACCCGACACCAATCTATCCCTGCCAATATCCAAAGAGACAAACAGCCTCCCATTCAATTAGGGAGGAGTTCACTGACATTTTGTCTTTTGTTCTGCCACCAAAGCCCCTCTATTCGTTCCTGACATTGAAAGGCGCTGCTCGCATTAGAACATCGGTTTGAGAGAGCATTGCCACAATAGGAATAGGTATTGGACAACAAAGCACTTGGAGATACTTTCAAGCCTTTGGAGTCCGGTTAAGAACAGAGCTGGTTACTATTTTTAAAGTGATTAAAGCATTTCTTCACAACTCATATTCATACTTCATTGTGATTTTTAGAAAATTCTTCTCATACATTATATGACGAAAATTGAGGTGGTAATTCAAATTTATTTTCTTTTCGATACATATTGTTTATGTCGATTCAATAAATTAGGAAGGAATTTTTAAATAAAGTTAATATGAAGATATAAATAAAATTAGTGAAACACACACAACTAATTTATTCCTATAACAAAAAAGTTCTTATTCTAATTTTTGCCCATGTGAATGTTTATAAAAACAGTATCAAGTTTTAAACGAATTAAATAAGAATCTTTAACAAAAGGAGGGTAAACTTGTTTTCTTACATAGTTTTCACTCCCTAAAGTATCTTAAAAAATGTAATTAACTTGCTAATTTCAAAAAGTTACAAAGGTTTAAATATTTATTAAAACTTATTTCCATAAAAATAAACAATAAAATGCTTTAACCATTTTGATCTTATCAAAAACTCGATACATAAAATGCAAATACGAGGGTTGTTTTTTAATTAACTTCCGTTTTGCTCCTGAAAAAAAAGTAGTAAGAATTTTGAAATAATTTTGCCACTGATAGATAGGTACATCCTTGAGGATCAATTTGCCTCTTTACTGGAAAAAATCGGACATTTTTTCTATTATTTATCGAATTTACTAGCGCGCTCCTCGAACTTAATTCCCGCCAACCCATAGAGAATTCCTCTTTTTCGAAATTTTCCCCTTTTTGATAGTTTAAAAATAAAAAAACAAATTAATATTTAAAAATAAGGTTATTACGTAAGGTTACAAACATCTTTAATTACTTTTCAACGTAATCACCGTTAAATAGACCATTTACCGTATCTTTTCACAAGCTTTTCGATGCCGCTTCATGAAAAGTTTGATTTTTCGTTGAGCTTCGCATCGGTTCGGACAGCCGTTTTCCCCCTCAGCGCACACTTTTCCTGCGAATCTATCGATGTTGCCTTGTTTATTATGGCTGTAACTCCAGAATCCCAAATGCCTGGAACTTGGCAGATACAAAACATATGCTTTTAATCATGCCCAATAGCATGCTGCAAAAATCACCTGCCTACCGATTGTCTATTGTTAATGCGAACAGAGTTTAAAGGAAGAGATATTCTCTATGGGCCGGCGGGAAATAAGTTCGAGGAGCGCGCTTGTAAATTCGATAAATAATAGAAAAAATGTCCGATTTTTTCCAGTAAAGTAGGAAATTGATCCTCAAGGATGTATCTATCTACCAGTACAAAAATTATTTTGAAATTCTCACTACTCTTTTTACAGGAGCAAAACGGAAGTTAATTAAAAAACAACCCTCGTATATACCAAAAACATAACTAAAATAGAAAGATGTTTTGCAGAAAGTTTTTAAAAAATACATGACACGTAATTCTTGTTTTACAAACTTTTCAGCTCTAAGAAAGGAAGGGAAGAAATGATTTTTTTATGAAATCTAAACGATCTTTTACTTCTAAAAGGGATATTAGTAAAACATCTTAATGAACCATTTTTACAACCTTTTAAGAATTTTAGAATATCGAATGTACGCAGAATGTTTGTTTTCGAAATGTTCCTCTATTGAAACACCGCAGCGTAAAGTGAAATAATATTATTTTATTATTTTCTTTCACTTTTTTCCTGTAAAAAATTCATAAACTATCAAGAACCGCTTTTATCCTTCCCCAGCATTCATGAAAATGTCGTTCATATTTATGGTACGTTACAACAATAAACTATCCCTTTTTTCCATTTACATAACCTTTTAAAGGCAGCTGTTTTCGTTACTATTACAATGAAGAACATATTTCATGAATATCGGTTTCGTATCATTACATGTTTTATTTCCAGCCATTGCGTTCGATTTTTCCTACGCAGGGACAAAATTCTTCGCCTTCTGCAATATCCGGTGAAAGCTCAGAACAAGCCTGAGGGTATGGCTCGCGATATTATCGAGTAAACGACACAAAACCCATCCCTATCCTCGTTCTTGTGATATAGTTTAATATACAGGGTGGTTCGAAATTCCGTTTCGCAGCTTTTATTTGGAACCAACGCGTGTCCTAGGGTCAGGGAATTAAGGTCTACCCCTAGGTAAGTAACCCTGGAGATTCCATTGAGATTACTTACAGCGCCCCTAGCGGAGAAATAAAAAAGTTTAAAAATTTAATTTAAAAACTATTGGAGATAGAGATAAAACCTCAGGGATAGTATTGTTGCCAAAAACCTCAGTGAGAGTATTGTTGCCAACGTTATGAAGATTTCACAGAAAAAAGTTTCATGAAAATAACTTGAATATTCGTGGAGATATTAGCATGTGAAAATAGCACTTTTTCAGACCTCAAAAAAGAAAAAAGTTCACAAATTTGCAATTTTTTTCAGAGTTATTGTGTAGTTTTATGTTTTTTTAGTTGAATAAAGGTAAAATTTAATCAAAAATTTAAAAAAAAACTTGCAAAGTTAGTTAATTTTTTTAGGTCTGAAAATGTTCTATTTTCACATGGTAATATCTCCACGAATATTCAAGATATTTTAATGAATTTTTTTTTTCTGTGAGTTCTTCATAACGTCGGCAACAATACTCTCACTGAGGTTTTTCTCTATCTCTTATATTTTTTAAAATTAATTTTTTAACTATTTTTATTTCGCCACTAGGGTCGCTGTAAATTATCTCAATGGATTTTCCAGGGAGACCTGCCTAGGGGTAGACCTTACTTCCGTGATCCTAGGACACGTTGGTTCCAAATAAAAGCCGCCAAACGGACTTTTGAAACACCCTGTATGTTGTTCTTATCGTTCGACTACTTGTGATTTTCTATAGAATTTTCCCATGGGAATATTTTTTTAATTTGTGGTGAAACACTACTACTCCCTTTTCATAAGTTATCCCATTCAGTGCGGAATAATTACATACGGTTAACAGTTTAACCACATGCAAGGTGGGCAGTGGGCACAAGTTATTATCATTAAGTTAATGCTAACTATTTTCAGACAAAAGGGGACGAGTCCTGCTAGCTCGGGCCATTCAGCGGTTTCATAACAACACCTGTGTTCGGTTTGTTCCGAGGACAGTACAAACTGATTACATCTACATAACACCTGAAGGAGGGTGAGTCGTGACTTACAGTTAGTTCCTAACATCAGCTAAGTTATCAATATTCGGAATACCGTAAATGTGATTTTAAAATATCTAAATATCTTTATTTTCCTATTGTCTTATACAGGTGCGCATCGTACATCGGTCGCATCGGAGGCGTGCAAGGTATATCTCTCGGGAAAGGCTGCTACTCCGTAGGTATCATGCAACATGAACTTATGCACAGCATTGGGTTTGTGCACGAACAGAACCGCCCCGACAGGGACGACTACATCGACATCCTATGGGACAATGTCAAAGATGGTAAGTTTTTTTATGAACTTTCTTGTCCTTATTCTCGTACTCTTTTTTTACTTATGATTAAAACGGGAAATTCAGTAGACCCCTTTGTCAGTATTAATATAATGTGATTAGTTCGTTAATTTATTGTATTTTTCTTAGAAATATGCCTAAGTTTTAAAATATGGGTCAGGATAAAGCCTGAATTTACTTTATGTTATTTCAAGCTTACTCGCACAAGTTGTACCATTTAGCGCACGTTAGTTTGTCTCCTATTTATTCTTTTTATTTTTATATGCTTGATATATTTAAGGGATATCCTATTTGGATGGAAAATTTGGCCATTTCTTTTAATTTATGTTTTAAGTATTTTTCGAAAGATCAACACACAAAACTACTTTTCGTTAAAATCCACGCTTAACGTTTTTAACGGGAAAATGTGTAGGGGAGAGTGGACTAAGACCTTTGAACAAAAATCACGTTTGTATTTTTCTAAGACACAGGTAAAATCATATTTTGACCATTTAAAATCCCCAACCTATAGTCCTAACCTTTGTGAAAAGGGGGATATTTTTTATTAGCTAAAATCTCGAAAATTGAATTTTAATCATTTTTAATAACTTGACGAAATTTGGGTCCAAAGGTACAACAACCTGTTGTACCTACAGACAGACCCAGTTTTACCTGTAGACCTCCCTAAAAAGGGAAGTTTTAGTTGATAGAAGCTGAAAATGAACATTTTTATTGATGCAATACCTTTTAATAAACTTTCAAGCAATTTTAAAATTCGAAATATATTTTTCAAAGTAATGTAATAATCATACTTAAATGCGATAGGGTTCTTAAGATTTTACACCATATTTTACATTAAATGCAAAGTAGAATTGAAACTTTTAAAAAGTAGTTTAGATCACAAAATATTTGATTTTTCATCTAAAAATCACTTGAAAATAATCGCCGACAGATTGATAACCATTTAGATTAATTAAGCATGCATTAAAATGTATTCACTTTAATGAAACCTGATTCAAAAACGCCGATTATCTACAGACACCCTCAAGAACATGTCCGTAGGTACAACACTTATGGTGTCCGAAGGTACAACATCAGGTGTTTTTTCATTCAAAATTCTATAAAAAAATAAAAGAATTGAGATCTGACGATTTCTAATATCAAAACTATTAATGTATTAAACTATTACGGCCGTATTCACCGGTAACCTGACCGGCGGTCAGGTCAGGAAACCATGGTTACAGCCTCTGATTGGTGGAAGGAAAATATTGAATTATTTTTCCACCAATCAGAGGCTGTAACCATGGTTTCCAGACCTGACCGCCGGTCAGGTTACCGGTGAATACGGCCGTTAGTGATGCACTAAAAAAAAACTTTGAGCATCTAAACACAGTAAATTTATTATATAAAATTTAAATAATAATTAAATAATTTCTCGTTAGCAACTGGATAGCATCTATTTACATTCAAAACTGACCACAAATTCAAATTTACAATTTTTCCCAAATTTTAAAATGCATTGGCCGTAGGTTACAACACTCTCTCCTATACATTTTAAAACTCTACTAGCATTTCCTGGACTATACAAATTCTGTCGTCCTAGATTTCTATCGTTTAGGACCCCATTAAATCAAGAGAACTTTTCTTTTAATTCTCAACCAAAAAGGAAAGAAAAGATGATTTATTATGATTTTTTTACTAACTAGGGGGCTCTGCCCCCTGCTCGCTATCGCTCACCAACCCCCGGAACTGCTTCGCAGTTCTTTGAAGATCGCTTCGCGATCTTAGCGAGCAGAGCTTGCTTGTTTCATCTCAACTATCCAGTACAACCTGGAACTTGTCTGCTTATAGTCTGTTTATTTTGAATATGCGCCTGAAACAGGATCAAAAACGCCCAACAAAGCTTAATAACGCTCATCAGACAACTTCAGTGACTGATTGTTTCTACAGTATTTTTACTACTTCTGCTTAGGCTGACTTGTCATTGCAGAAAAAAAATTTTTCGACGATAATTAGAATTATAAATGCTTCTAATACATTACGTCTCAGGCGCTAATTCTAAATGAACAGAGTGTAGTTGATGATCATTTAATATCGAAACTTCTTATCTCTCAAACTTTTCTATAACTTCATTCGGATCATTACCACGAAAATATCAAAATAAAACTATTACTGAAATATTCCTTTTTAAATTATCAATAATTTAATGGATAGGGGGCTACCGCCCCCTGCTCGCTAACGCTCACCAACCCCCGTAACTGCTATGCAACTCTTTACAGATCGCTTCGCGATCTGTAATATCTGCAATCGATCTTTAGCTGAGAAAAACAAACTTGTCGAAAATCCTCTTCCTATCATCGGCACAAATAACACTCAAAAAAGCTAAATTATTTATTTCTCTAGTATTTCAAAAAATATTGAAGTATCTTTAAAAGATTATTAAACAAGTCTATACTATATCGCTAGCAAACTTAGAGCAAAAATGTCCACCTCAAAACTTTAAATTTAAATATCCGTGCTCGCGACAATCTAGTGAACAGGCAAATATAAAATTTAAAAACATTAAACACTTCTGATAAAGACCTACTAAAACTATGAAAAAAATGAAACTTTGATGCTTAATTACTCCAAAACTAATTAGAATTTTTTAAAGAATCAAACTCCAATCTCTTTCTAAAAAATAAGAATATAAGTGTTTAAAAAATCATATTGATACCGTGATTAGTTTTCATTTTAGATAGAAAAAAACAAAAAAGTGTCAAAAATTTCGAAAATTAAAAAATTTATTTCTCTAAACCAAATTCGAAATTCGAAAAAAGGGCGACGTAGTGCACATCTTCATACTTCAGAGTATTAGGCTGCAAAAAATCATAGTTCTGCTGCTAATAGATTTTGCTAAACTGGATAACGCGGCGAAAAAATAAAAACTTCAACTTTGACCTTAAAAATACCCCAGTAATAATTATCACATCAGTTAGCTTTTTGTTTGAGAATGTGCCCCAAATATTCCTTTACAAACATGTCAAATTTCATAAATTTCTATCAAGTAGTTTTTGCGATATGAGAGTTCAAAGAGTTCAAAAATAAAATTTTCTGAAACAGCGGCGGCGGCGGTGACAGTAACTTTTTTTTAATATAGAGAGACAAAATATACATTACAATATTAACTTTAATGCGAAGTTTTAAAAAAATCAACTGCTTATTCACGGTATAATGTATGTAGTGGTATATGCTTGTAAAAAAAACAAGAAAATTTTCAAACTCATGAGAATGCGATTGTATAGAAAAGGTTAAATCGTAAATGAAGCAAATAATCGTATAATAGGTAATGTAGCTATATCAATTAAGACTAAAAAATTATAGATTATTATGCAAGAAAGAGAAGGGAAGAGAGAGAAGGGAAGATCTAAGAACCTTAAGGATAAAGAGATCTTAAAGGATAGGTACTAAATAAAATGATGTTTTAAATTTTTAAAATAACTAAAGGTGAGCAGTATGAACTTAAGTTATAGTAAGCAACCTGAAAAAAATTACATTGTATAACTCATAGAGAATATATAACAGATACTGTTATATCTCCTCTATGGTATAACTCATTCTAACCTAAACAAGAAAAATAAGTTATCTTGTTTGCCTTGTGGGAATGAAACTTCTTAGTCAAAACATCTTCTTAGTCACACAACCTGCAAACTTTCCATAAAACTTTACCAACTTCATTTAAAAATCACATCTATAACCCTGAAGCACCGTTAACATATGTACAATAATAAAATCGATAGCTACGCGCTCTGGCTATAATTAGAATAGGGTTTGGGGGCTTGGATGAAGTTTAATAAAACGGAGAGAAGAGTTTAAATATTTGATTTGACAGCGGATTGCATTCACAGCTTTCTTGGAGTGACCATGCTAGAATTTACGTGCTTAAAAAGTTGACGGCAGGGTGGGACCCGGGGAGTTTTATTGTGTTTACGAAAAGTTGGGTAAAGAAGATGCCAGTAATTAAAACATCGTAAAGTTTACGAGGTGAGGTTGTAAAACATGATTATGTGCTATAAAGGTTTTTGTTTTAAGGTTCCTAGTACTTGAAAAGATTTAAGAGTGTCCTTTACAAACTTTTAAGTTTTATAAAGGTGATACATAAATTTTCTATGAATTTTAAATAAGTTAGCTCCTCTTTTTAAGGTAAAGGTTAAATGTTGATACGACATCATTTTACATCGTTGTTGGTTTATTTAAGGAAATCCCCTTTCTTAAACTAGGTAAAGGCCAATTCACTGTTCATCGCGGTGATCCCTTCCTATGAATCACTCAGAACAGCTTTGTTTGCACTTTCACTCTTCCTCAGACTCGTTCATTTTCATCGGTTTTTTAAAAAATTAATACAATAACTTTTTTTAAAGAAAAGCTCTTAAAAAATTTCTTGTAAATACCTAGTTATTCTTGCAAAGGAATTAATTGGTAGAATTTAATCCAATTCAATAATTAAGTGCTAATAATAAAGTCGCGAAACATTAAAAATTTCATTTCAATAGTTATTTTTATAACTTTATTCTCCAGAGAGATTAGTTAAATTTAAAGAAACATTTTACATTTACACACAATTTCCGATGAGCAAAAAAAATCATAGTGCGTTTGCTTGGTTTTTGATCGCATAACCACTGCATCCGAAAATCAATGTCCTAACCGCTAGAATATCTAATATAATAAAATTGAATGTGTGTGTATATATATGTATGTATGTATGGTTGTTTTTATACAAATCCACAGTTCTCTTCCGATCTGCACCAAACTTGATATACATACGTAAAAAACCCAAGGAAAAACATAGGCTATGTTTCGAAAAGTTTTAATGGCCCCTTGACCCTCTTTCGACCCTTTTTATGGTCATTTTGCTGAAATAGCTTTATTTCTCCTCAAGAAGAGATCTGCTTACCCATTGTTACAAAGAAAACTTAATGCTGAACAACCTGTTTTTAATAGAAACACTAGGTACAAGTCTATTTAAAAATTATATTAATAATTTAAAAATCTATTTCAATGAAATTTAAAAGTTTAAGTATAGTTTAACATACTATTTTTATTTGAGAGTTTATCTAATTTTTAAATTTTAAAAGCTTTATGGAATATCATTGTTGTTAAAATGTCTCCATGGAAACGAGTAAGTAAAATCAAAAAGTGATAATATTTTAGCTTTTAAGAAAGTTGGTTAACAAACAAAAAACTATTAAAACTCCCTTTCAACTAGAAAAGATTGATTTATTTTCTTAAATTGCAAAATGGAATAAGCTTTAATTATTGAATAATTTCACCGAAAACGTTTATTCTTAAAGAAATGATTAATTAAGGAATCTGAGAAATTTAAAATAATTTTTAGAATATTTTTTCCATGTTGTAAATGTGGAAATCATTCAAAAGTTATATTGCTTGAGTACTGAAGGAATTTTAGTCCATCCGGGAACACCGGGATAAGAAAAATTACTAGGAACAAAGGGATAGGAAAAGTTACCGGGAACACCGGAATATGAAAAAGACGCCTGGGATACCGGGATGATTGGTAAATGCTGATTATATAAAATTAGAAATGTATTTGGGAAAACTTAAAAATCAGGCGTTTGCTATCAAAACCGGCTTATACCATTTTTGGAAATTTTACAAGAGACAAAAACTTCTCACGTCCACAGTTCTAAAGCTAAATTTGTTTTTTAAACTTTTAATTGTAGGTAAAACCAAAACCACCTAGAATTTGATTAGTTTTTCACTTTCATTACAGTTGCATTACCTTGGGCGTAATTACACTAATTAGGTTGGAATGAGCTGATTTTTATGCAAAAACACGATTTTTCATGCTTTTTTTTCAGTTTTTTTGTTCAATTAAGTGTTGTGAAATTGGTTTTTTCCAGTTTACCAGTTAATATTTGTGTCTTTACGAGTTTAAATAAATGACATTCACTTAACTTTTTCAAATGATCTGAAATTTCACAGTTGAGATCATAGTTTTCACCCTTTAATCTAATTTTGGGTTGGAATACGCTGGATTTGAGCTATATCCCTGCGCCAGGTCATTAAGGGACCCTCTTCCTCTAAATTTTCAAAACATGGGAAAAAGGGGATTTCAAAAAAATATGGATAGAGCTGGTTTTGATAGCAAACGCCATAAATAATAAATTTATACTCTTCACCCGTGCAAGGCCGGGCATATCAGCTAGTAAAATAATAAATATTAAAGTTTCGTCAAGTAAATAAAAGAAATGTAGTGTCGTGATTTAAATTAGTCTTTAGGTTTTAAGAATACCTAAAACTGTTTCCTTAGCTGTTACATGGATTTCCAAAGCATTTAAATAAATCGTTTTGGTGAATGCATTTTTTAAATTATCTTATTTATTAATAGTTTTATCTCGGCGGACGTACATGCTAGCAAGTCGCTGTTCTGCGGATTTTATTTGCTGTGATTTAAGAAGATTATAAATGTTAATTCACTTTTATACAATTGTTAAACTAATTTTTCTTAAATAATCGCGCTTTAGCTCTGAAAGTATACTTCTAAAGTCTCAGAATTAGGAGATGTAGGAGATTAGAAACAACAACTTCAGAAACTCTCTTCACTTTGGATGATTTCACAAAAATAAACAGTGAAAGCGAAACAGTGTGAAGGGGCCTTAAGTTAAAAAATATTGAAATTCAAAGTTTATTACAAAACCATTTTTTCCATTAAATTCGATATTGGCATTTCAATTCTCAAGGGTTTCAACTGTCTCAATTACGAAGGTAGTTAAGAATATGTTTAATTAACAGGCTTATTATCTTTAAAAAACTCATATTAATACAAAATAAATTCACCCTCTTATAAAAAAAAAAGCTTAAAATGCATTGCTTCTTTTACGAAAAAAACTCTTTAAGCTTGAATTATTTTCAAAATCTTTATTAAAACCTAAATACTTTAATTATAAAATTCTTACTTTACTTACTATTTTTTTATTTTAAACTCTCTATTAGAAACCTTTAACAAATATTAAACACTCAGTATAGCTTCAGATTCTATTATGTGTTAAATTTTCAAATGTAATCAATCTCACGCTAACAAAGTGGACATTAAAATATCCTTTCTGAGAAAATCCATTTTCTTTTTCTCCCTCTTTTCCACTTTTCCCTTTCCTAAAATAAGACCCCTTTGGGCTATAAAACTCTAAGGAACACTAGGGGCTTTCCCGAATTGCATCACATAATTTTCAGGGTTTTCTTTCTCACTTCTCTCACCTAATGTTTCAAGATTTCACATTTCAATCACCTATCTCCTTCATTGAAAAGATCCACTTGTAAAACTTAAAAACTAAATATAAAAAAGGCAGATAGTTGTAAAATTACCAAAAAAATTTACATTGATTGCAAAGTTTATTTATCTACTAGCGCTAACTCGCTAGACGCGGGTAAACTTGTTGAAACACCCTGTATACTTTTTCAGCCGATGACAAAAGTTTGAACAAATCATTGCACCGTTACAAATAAAGGGGACCTCTCCTCCCCTCAATGTATGAGTGGTCCCTTCCTACTATTGATTCCATTTAGTGAATACTTGGAAGGATGAAGAATTTTTTCTTTTTTTTTAGCTATAAATCAGTTTTCAATCTGCGGAGCATTATAAAGCAATCAATCACCGATTTAATTATTGGAAGGCTTTAAATCTGTGTACCCTAATCTTGGAAGAAAATCAGCTATGTATCTTTGGGTTTAAGTTAGCGCATTTAAGAAGTGTTAGAAGAAATATGAAATCTATGTTATCCCTTCTGAATGAACGAATTGTGTTTAACTCCATTTGGGAAATTTAACTTTTTTTGTATTATAGCAGGAACTAAAACAACTATAAGTAATAGTTAGTTGGTTATGATAGTTATTGTTATTATTATGCTTAAATTTACAGCTGAACTTCCATAAGTGAGTTCCACTCTTAGTTAATTAACAAATGCTTCAGTGACCTAATGCCGATTTTTGGTGTTATACATCTTTTCAACTCTTTTTAAACTTTTTCAGTCCATTCAATCTAGAATAGTTTATTAATGGATTTTGCCAGTGCTAAATATGCTTTGTATGCAATGCTAAATAGTGCTCGTTCTGTCACCACCACCTAAAAGCTGTCATAAAAAGGACGTTAGCAATGGAGGCTAGTCTACAGCTCCATATCACTTAAATCCAATGAAAAAGTTTTATCATATTCTTTATCTTTTCAGAAGTATCTAAAAAGATATAACATTTAAGTAATCATGAATTGTTAGTTTGCTTCCAGAAGTCATCGCTAATGTCTGAGTGCTCTGTTCATATTCTCACATCTACCACCTAAACCTAAAGACATTACAGAAATGACGTGACTGAAGCCCAGTCTGCAACTCCAGAACGCTTAAATGTAATAAAAGGGTTTTAGAAGATAAAGGACCATTTCTAAATTCAGAAACTATTTCCATTCTAATTTATTTAGGTGATCTCGAAATGTAATTTGACATCCAGACGTTATCAAAGGCGCTTGAGCCCTTATAAGGCCAAAGTATGATTATGATAACATGAGTGATGACGTCTGGAGCCCTAATACGAAAATAGAACACCTAAATCCTTGTTCAAGCATGCTCTGAAACACTTCGATTGGGGTCTCTGAAGTTGGGTATTCAGCAACGTCATTCAATTGCGTAGTTAGATCTCGGAAGTTATGGTCACAGAGTACCAGAACAGAGAGTACATGGCCATAGGCATGGGCGTATGCAGCGGGGGGCAGGGGGGGGGGCAGCTGCCCCCCCCTAGAAAATTGGATTTTTTTTATTTAAACAGAGTAAAAAGAAAAGGCAAAAATTTTTGACCAAATTCGTGTTTGGGAGTAACTCAAACTAACCCTGTAACCAACCCAAAGGGTCTCAATATGAGTTAAAACACTACTTTTGAGGGTCAAATATCGAAATTTTTTCTTGAGGAGAACCCCCAAACCCCTCACCAAAATTATGACGCCTCTTACAGTGTCTATTCCTTGTAAATTCTGCCGCTTAAAAGTTGCTGTTTTCTTTAAGTGTTTCATCAAAGAGGAGGTTTCAAAATGGTATAAAGCACTATTTTAAAGGGGCAAATATCAAACATTTTTCTGGTTGAGGACTGCTAGACTTCACGAAATTTTTACTTCTATCTAAAAAATTTTCCCCTATGAATATCGGTAGTTTACAAGAAGCTGTTATCTTCAGATTGAACCTAAAGGGTCTCAAAATGGAGCTATAATGCAATTTTTAGAGGCAAATTTTCGAAATTTTTCTGGGGGAAACCCCCAGACCCCCCTGTATTTACTTGAAGTTCGTATTACTTTTTTTTTCATTTAAGATATCTTAAACTTAGCATATGTTAATGAAAAGTCTTAGTTACGGCACTGAGACAGCTCAGAATCACTGAAATCACGGAAATGCAAACCTATCCACCTAAGGGTGCAATAGTTTTTTGAGTACTCCAAATAAATTTTTTAAATAACTTTATGACCTGCCCCCCTCTAAATCAGATCCTGCATACGCCCTTGGCCATAGGCGATAGTGGAAATCGAAAAAACATGTGGTATTCCTTATGATAGGGGCCCTGGTGGCGCTGAGGTCACATCTTCTGCTCACGAAACTTACGAAACCGCTCCGAAAGTGACAGATTAGCTAAACACGTCACAGTCAATCACAGTGTGACCACTAAACTGTACTGCCTACACTTCTGTCCTCTCTGTCAATCACAGACATTCCAATGCTGCCCTCTACATTGAGATGGCATAAAATAGCGCGTTTTGGACCCCTTGTTCGCCTTTTTCTCACTGATCATGGTTCTATGTGATCCGTAACTAGATAGTAAAGCAAACTGTTTCTGTGATCAGGTTAAGTCACGTGATCATTGGCTCTCTCTCGGTTGGACTTAAATAAGCGTGTCCCATCTTCTTTCTTTATTTTTGAGCCTAAAATTCTCGTTGTTCCGCAGGGCACCGAGGCAACTTCGTCAAGCTGGACTGGTACACCCTGCGACAGTTGAACGAGTCTTATGACTACTCCTCTATCCTGCATTACAGCCGCTTTGCTTTCAGCAGGGATCCGCGCCGAAAGCCCACCATGGTCCCCAAGAAGAAGAGGGCGCGCATAGGGCAGCGTAAGGACTTCAGCACCGGCGATGTGCGCAAGATCAACAAGCTCTACAACTGTAGGGAGAGATTTCCAGATCTAGAACAATGAAGCAACCCTACTCTTCACTTAAATGTTCAATGAATTAAAAAGCTGTATAGAAGGCAACTGGAACGAATGTATGGAAACGGAGTTTACTTTTAAAGCGTGTTATTTTCGCATTGCCATTTCATGCGGTGGCTGCACTGTGATTTTTCTTGTGTTATCTCCGTTACTATTATATTATACATGTTATGCGAGATGTGATATAAATCCTGACATTAATTATTATACCCGGTTTATCACTTTTCCCGTAACATACATTGTTAATTTTTTTTAGATAATTTACAGCCCTAGATATCCCACAGATAATATGAGATACCTTTAAACTTCATGAAAACTGGAAGAAAATACTACTAACTTATTAAAATGTAGAAAAAAATAGCTATTTTAATATTAGTTTTATTCCTACTCCTATAGTTGTACTCGGTATAAATCGATATTTCTTAACATTGTAGCATTATTAAATAGTAATAGATTATGAATTGTAGGTTTATGTAAGATATTCTATATCATCTAATATTGCATGTTATTTTAATGCATATTATTTTAATGTTAGTATAATGCATATATACTTAAAAGTATATATGCATTTACATGGTCAAGAAGAGAACAAAAGCCAACAACAATAACAGGACGTTCCATTCTTCTAAATAGCCCTTAATGGCAGCATGCTTGCCAGTGTGTCCTCATTCTGCATACTCATATCCGTACGCCACATACTATGTCCAAGTCTATACCCATACTATCTAAATATCTACAAAATGTCTATTTATTTATAGTTTATTTAAGTTGCTTCATGACTACAAAATTTTACCTTTTCGAGAAAAAATTAAGTACTGGGAATTGACTTATGGGATTCGGCAAAGTATTTTCTATCAAATACAAAAACCTTTTAAAACCTGAACAATTCGTGCTAACTATGAAAGGAGAATAAAAAAATTACCAAAAAATTCTTAAAACTTAAGCTTAGAGCAGTGATAGTACCTAATAATAACTACAGGGTTTTTTCTTTTAACTAACTAAAAAGGAAACCAATTTAAATTAAAACCTTTGAGGAAAGAAGTATATTTCTATTTATTCACAAGTTCTATTCTTTTCACCTAAATTTGTCAAGATTTTTTCCACAGATTGTTGATAATAATACACTGAAACACGGCATCTATTCTAAAAGAAGAGTCGATATTATAGACTCGCTAGTGTGAAGGAAGGCCCTTAGCGTTTTTTGCGAAAACAATGTTGTCTTCAGTAGTTGCTCAAAAGTTTTTTTTAACAGGAGGTCACAGAAAAATATATACTGTGTTTGTCAAAAGTATATACAGGGTGTTTCAAAATTGCGTTGCACGGCTTTTATTCGAAACCAGCCCCTCCTAGGGTCATGGAAGTAAGGTCTACCCCTAGGTAAGTGACCCTGGAGAATCCATTGAGAGGACTTACAGCACCCCTAGCAGCGAAATTAAAAAGTTAAAAAAATTAATTTAAAAACTAAAGGAAATAGAGCAAAAAACCCTATGAGAGTATTGTTGCCAACATCAAGAGAACTCATTGAAAAAAATTTGATCAAAATATCTTGAATATTGGCGGAGATATAAGCATGTGAAAAAATAGCACTTTTTCAGGGGTCAAAAAGTAAAAAGTTCGCATATTTGCAAATTTTTCAGTGAAATTGTGTAGTTTTGTGTTTATTTAGTTGAAAGAACACAAAATTCAATCAAAAAATCAAAAAAATTTGCAAATATGCGAACTTTTTACTTTTTGACCCCCGAAAAAGTGCTATTTTCACATGCTAATATCTCCGCGAATATTCAAGGTATTTTGATCAAATTTTTTTCAATGAGTTCTTCTTGACGTTGGCAACAATACTTTCACTGAGCTTTTTGCTCTATCTCCTTTAGTTTTTAAATTAATTTTTTTAACTTTTAAATTTCGCCGCTAGGGGAGCTGTAAGTCATCTCAATAGATTCTCCAGGGTCACTTACCTTACTTCCATGACCCTAGGAGGCGCTGGTTCCGAATAAAAGCCGTGCAACGCAATTTTGAAACACCCTGTATATACATAAAGAAAAATGCAAATATTTTTTTTATATAAACAACAAATTTATTGAACTACAAATAAAAAAAAAGAAAATTTACAAGTTCACATAGTCACTTGGGATCTCATGGTCCATGTAGGTGACCGTAATTATGTATAACAAAAATTTAAAATACAAACTAGGAGAAGAAAAAAAACACAGGAAATACATACATAAGATGAATATAGTGGCAAACAGGGCGCCAATAAATTATATTTTTGCCATAATGATGAGTTAAAGTGCTTAAAAGAATTTTAAATCATACATTAAACAGAACAAAAGAAATCATCAATATCCTCAATAGTAAACAGAAATTCCTTTAATTGCTTTTTGAACAAATGTTTTGAAGGGCTATTTTGAATATGTATAGGTAACTTATTAAAACACTTGGGGGCTATGTAACAAAAATTTTTACAGAATATGGATTTATTAGGTTTAGGAACAAGGTATATTGTGTTAGGTCTTCGTAGGTTTACGACATTGCGTTTTTGACAAATGTTGGGGTTAAGATAGAGATGGAGGCAAATTTTAAAATAAAAAAGATGGCGAATTGGAAGGATATTTAAGGAATTGAAATAGTTTATATTATTTGTGTGTAAGTGCGCTTCATTATTTAAAAACCTCAGGAATCTTTTTTGCAGCCTCTCAATTCTTTTTAAGTTGATCATGTAATCCCCTCCCCACACAACTAAACCGTAATTAAGTTGTGAATGAACCCAAGAATAATATAAATTGATTAGTAATTTATTATTTAATTTTTGTTTTAGGTAATAAAAGTTACACAGTACATACCTTAGTTTGTCTGATATATGTTTTGTATGGGATTTCCATTTCAGATTTGATTCTATGTGCAGCCCGAGGTATTTTATTGAGGATACGTTATCTAATGAGTTACAGGCGCAATGGATAACTGCAGTCAAATTTTTTTTTAATCTTAATGGGTTCAGAATGGCCTAAAACCTCCAAAAAATGTTTTCATTTGCTTTTCAAAGCCCTAAATTTTAAGTTATTTTCAATTAAAAACAGCCTCTTTTGTGTCTGAGCTGAAACAGCTTGTGACGTGAAATGTGCTTTGTTCCCGCTTGTTGCTATAATCCCGCTTTGAAACAATGAGCACTAGTTCTTTTTTACAGACTAGTGTATCGATGAAAACGATGTTTCCCACATTTCCACGGGCACATGTGACGTCACATTGTTAGGAGCTTTCTGTAATAAAATATGTCATAATTACCTTTAAAAAAGTTTGTGGGGAAAGACAAGCGTATTTTTGGAATCAGGAGAGAATTTTTAGTAAATTAAAATTGAATATTTAAAATTTTAAGATTTGCTGCAGTTCTCCATTGTTATGATTATTGCAGTATTTTTCATGATATTTTACAGAGAGATAATGTGATTGGTTTTGCGTAAGGGAAAATACCATATATTTAGTTTTATCAACATTTAAATTTAAATTATTATGAAAAAACCAGTCGCGATTTTTTATAAGGTCATCATTTATCATAAAATTAAGGTCTTCCTTTGAATTTTCTGAGTAAAGTAAAACTGTGTCGTCGGCGAAACTTATCAATTTACCATATAGTTTACGGTTGCACAGATCGTTTATGAATATTAAAAACAAAAGGGGAACTAAAGTAGATCCCTGAAAGACACAGTTTATTGGGAGACATCCGCTAAGGGTATTATATATTTTAACAATCTGGAAGCGGTTTGATAAATATGACTTTATGAAACTGTGAAAGGGACCTCTAATGCCAATCAAGAATAGTTTTTCTAGTAAAATATTATGTTGTACTGAATCAAAAGCCTTGGAAATATCTAAATAAAGACCAACGGTTTTTTTATCATTGTTAACACTGTTATAGATAAATTTGGTAAACTCTAGCAAAGCTTTTTCAGTGTTTGAGTTGGGAAGAAATCCATACTGATTATTTGAAAAAAAATGTATATGATTCAAGTACGAAAGTAAACGATCCTTGATAATTTGTTCAAATACCTTTGAAAGCAATGGTAAGACGGAGATTGGTCTATAATTGGAATAGTCATTTTTATTTCCTTTTTTGTAAATGGGAGTTATGATGGAAATTTTTAATGATTTTGGGAAAGTGCTTTCATTTACAAGATCATTAAATAGTTTGGTCAAAATACTTAGATGTGTGCATGATAAAATTTTTAAATATTTCGCGTCAATTTCATCAGAGCCAGGACTTTTTTTAGAGTTTAGGTTGCGTTTGCATCTTTTGGTGTCTACCTCTTCTATAGAGAACCATTGAAAGGAATTAACAGAGGGGACTATGTAATTCTTGAATTCGTTATTATGATGAAATATATGATCGTTGATGGATGAGAAAAATTCATTTATATCATTAGCTAATAGGCCGCAATCTTCATGTTCTGGTAAGGTAGGATTTCTTTCCTTTCCTAAGATATTATTTACTAGTTTCCACTGCTTTCGACTTGAATCGCATTCACTCAGTTTATTTTCATAGTAGTTATTTTTTGCTACTCTAATTTTATTTCTTAATAATTTAACTGTAGTTTTGTAAGCAGTTTTGTAAAAAGTGTCTCCCGGGTAACGTAAAGTTTTCTTATAAAGGGTTTGTTTAGATTTTATGATATAAATTTCTACATTAAACCATTCATTCCTGTTAAATCTGGATTTGTTTGTAGGGGTAAAACTGAAGTTTTGTTTTATTGCAGTTAGTTTACCGTGGAAATCGGAGAAGCAAGACAAAGCATCAAGCCCAGAAACCTTAAAATCGTAGCTCTGAAGAAATTCCTCGATCCTTTTATAATTAATAGCGTTAAGTTTTATTTTATCAACGTTTTTGGTATCAATAAAATTATCAGATCTATTGAGTATTAGTTTGCACACAATAGGAAAATGGTCAGATATGCTATTGATTAGACGTGCAGAATATATTTTTGATATGCATGGAGAGGTATATCGAGTAAAAACATGGTCAACACAGGTGCCAGATGATAAACGCGTTACATCAGTTATATGAGATGTGAAACCAAAAGAACTTAAAAGATCCAGGTAATAGGTGGAGTATCTATTTAAATTTAAAATGTCTATGTTTATATCACCTATTAGTATGACATTTTTGCAGGATATTTTTGATAATATAGTTTCGAATTCAGAAACAAATGAACTTACAGTGAATGAGTGTGACCGGTATATTGAGATTATGCATAGATTAAAAGAATTACTTATTATGACAACTATTTCTGCAGTTTCCATCACAAAATTCAATTTTTTGAAATCATATTTACTTTTACAATACACCAAAATACCTCCGGATCTGTTATACTCTCTGCAGCAAAAAAAAGATTTAAATTCGTCGATTTTGTAAAACTCTATTTCATTTTCGGATAACCAAGTTTCTGATAGGACAATAACATCGATTAATAGACGAGATTAGAGATGACGTTTTTTGTTTTGTTTGGAAACGTTGATTCGATCCGTGATTGGTTACATACGGATCCGTACTGTCCGTACAGTTCACTGAACCAATCACAGACTGAATTTACGTTTCCAAACAAAACAAAAAACGTCACACTAATCTCGTCTATTCCAATTTACTTGTCAACAAACCCATTAGCTCGTCATACTTAGATCGAACACTTTGTATGTTAAAGTGGATAACATTTAAGCAAACACTTGGAAAAAGGAGGAACTCTTTTAATTTCTCAAGAGTGTCTATTGTGGTGTAATCAGATCCGGAACTAATTTGGGTTTTGTTGTTGGTTGGATAAATTAATTAGATCAGATTCTTTTTTAACTCTAATCACTCTTGAGTTATCTTCTTTCCGTAAGAATATTTTCCCGTCCTTTACCCAACAGTACTTAAAATTCTGTTCAAGTTTATACTGTTTGCTTAAATACAACAGTCTTTTAATACCTGGTGCCAAATGTTCATTCACAAATACTGGGACAGAATCAAAGCGATCGCTAACATCTGAAGCGAGAAGCCTTTTAAGTTTTGCCGCTGCAATGCACTTATCACGCTCAAACTTAGATGTAAATTGGACAATTATGGGTTTGGCATTTTCTTTTTTTGCTGTTGGTACCCGATGGGCAACCACTATGTTTTCTTGGTTATGAATATTCAGCACATTTAAAACCGAAGTCACCAATTGTTTCGTATCCTCACACTGAGTTTCGGGCAAACCTGAAATTTCAAGGTTCGAACGTTTAGAATACTGTTGCAGTTCCAGAGTTTCTGATTTCAAGGATTCCATCTCGACTTTAATAAGATGGTTGTCAGATTTTAGAGATGCATTCTCTTTCTTCAGCTCACTGATTTCATTTTTCAGACTCTGTATAGTAGTTGTGAGTTCTTTAACGATACCCTCGTGGTAGTTCAAGCTCTCTGAATAATCGGAGAACTGGTTTTGAATAAAGATTTTCAAACTTCTTATTTCTCCCATAAAAACACCCATGTAGCCCCATCTTGGTCCCCATCTTAAACCCCATCTTGGTCCGACTGCTTCTCCGGATTTAGGATTTCAGATGAATCCACTGGTTTCTGGGAACAAGTAGGCTGGGGATTATTAACGTCAAGCACCGGGTCGTTCCCCGTCTGGTTTTACAACCAATACATTTCCAGCGTGATCGTGTATCCTTTGTAAGCTTTCGAAAGCTTTTCTCGGATAATCCTCCGCAGTAAAAATGATAGTGACTCTCACAACCACCGGTACACAGGATCGAATCTTCAACTATTGCAATCCGTTTAGCGCACACAGCACAATCAATTTCTACGGTCATATTATATTCCAATAATATCAGTTGGCGCTCTGCTTAATAATTTAAGATAAATTTAGTAATAAATGTGTATTTAGATCAACTTATAAACAAAAAATCAGTAATTCTTACGCAGTAGCAAAAAAGCGTCAACACAGTAAGTTCACCGCTGTTGCCACTCATATTTTATTCATATACTCATATTTTATTCCTACTCATATTTTATTCAGTATTCAGTTTTGTTGTGTCGGTTAGTTTGTATACGTTTATAAAAAAACCTATTGCTGATCAAAATGCTGGCAGTTTCCAAAAAAATATTTCTAACATTTATTGCTGAAGTTATTATCGTTAGTAAGTATTATGTAATATTAATGAAAATAATATTTTCTCTTTGACGAATATTAATTATATCTATTAAAAAGATTGAGAAAGAAAAAGAGCTTAAAAATACAGAGTTTATTTATTGGCATAATTTTTTACCTAAATTTCTCTCCAGATCTATGTTTGTAATTAAAGAGAGGGTGTAAACCTTTGAACATCATTTTATCGCACTATTACTTTAATATGTAACCGTAATCATTATGTGGTATAATTTTTTGCACTTTATTATAGTACTGATTCATATTTTACTTTTTTTCTTATAACTGATTAATTATAATTTAATAGTTTTATTTTTTTTATAAATTGGTAATATCTCCCTTTCTACTTACACTGAGCAAATTTACGTTATCTTTCAAAATTTGAGCTTTTTTTCTAATTGTAGAAAAAGTATTATTTCATATTTATATTTGAAAATTTAACACTGTGTGTGCGAGTTAAAAATTCATATAACCGAATTTCTGGTGGTAGTTGTGATGATTACTTTGGATCAAATTTAATGGTTGAAGATTGTGCCTTAATTCGCCAACACCATCCCAAACTATTTCCCCTTAATGAAGCCATCAGGCACAACATAAAATATTTTAAAGAACGCAGTACAAATTTATTTCTAATGAGGTTAAATTTTACAAATAAAACTTTAACGAAAAAAAGATTATGCTGATAAAAAGATTATGCTTATAATTAGCTATGAAGTAATGTTAACTATGAAACAATCCAATCCACGACAACCTAATTAGAAAAATTTTTTGCCAAGAGGAAGTCAAGCCTCTCAAACTTTTTGAGCCTTAAAATCACACGGAATCTAACAAATGAGAATAAAACATAAAACATTGATATAAAGTTCTGCTGAAGCGTTTCATGGTAAAAACGTTTAGACTGTAATTAAAATAATTTTTTAGTCTCCACTTCTTTACCGTATTCAAAAAAACTTATACATTGCTTTCAGAAAAAAAAATTAAGTAAAGCTCTTAAAAGTACCAAGTTTAAATAAATTTCCATGCTACTTATTTTCAATGCTCGAACAGAGTTAATTACCCTGGAGACTCATTTATCAAATTTATTCAAACCCAGTTTGTTTTATCATTATTTCTCATTTCTTTACTTACATCGTAGCATCTTTAAGATCCTAGATAAGAACAGAGAATCATAACTAATGTTCCTAACAACACTTGAATGTACTGGACACTTTAACACTTGAGAGCACAAGTAGAACTTGAAAAAAAATATGTCAGTATTTTGTCACTAACACAGTTTTTGCTTTATTTTATTCATTTTAAGTTATTTTATGTTTGTTTATATTCCTAATATTTACTTTTTAATTCTAATTTCTAATCATTCGATCATGTAAAAATGCTCCACTGTCAGGTCTTAAAACATTTCATTTAAAAATGTAAGCGTATTTTAAGTACCTTTATATACGGGCGGAAAAAAATCCCAACACCAAGAAGGAAAAGAAATATCAAAGTAAAATTTAATTCTAAGATTGCACATACTATTAATATGGATTTGATTAAGAAATCAGCTTTCCTGGATGTTAGGGAGCCGAGAAAACCAGGGAGGAGTGTTGTCTCCATAGGTGTAAATTACCACCGTCACACGTCATAGAATTGAGTTAAATGGGTTTAAATTGCTTTTGAGGGATTGGAGGACCATGTTGCCTCCTCAGGAAGTCAACGTTCATAAGGTGCACCAGCGGACGTTGCATACTGGCTAGGTCATTTCTCCTCTTCCACCGTACATGCTTTGTGGGCGTTGGTTCTTAAGAACGGACAGTTCAGGATAAAAATGCAACTCAGGGGGATAAGAAGAAAACTTGGACATTGCGTTCATCAGGTGGTTGTGCATTTTTCTCTTGAGACTTGTCCTCAGGCGAGGGTTGAAGATAAAGATAAGGATAGACAGCAGGTTGCTAAACCTCAATGATGCAGCTCTGGTTGGTCTTGGTGTCGGTAAATCATACTGAGGAGGTGTGGGAGTGGAATGCATGTCGTTTACAGTGCAGGGGACTGTCAGTTTCGCCTGCATAGCTTCAGAAAAATTTAAATCTTCAACACAGGTTTTAGAGTTGGTAATAGTGCACTAAATAATGAATTGAACATCTCAATGTCATGGTAAAGAGTTTATGAGAGAGTAAAATTAAATTAAATTAGAGAGCATTAAAATATCCCAAATGAATTGAAAATATCATAATTTATCGATTCAATCTCGATTTTTAATCAATGTCAGCTCACAACCATCTCTATGATCCTTTTGTTACATCTCCAAAGTAAAGTCGCACTGTCCTGTTTTAATGTAAAATTTTGAAGGATCTTCTAAATTAACAAATCTCATACATCATAATGATTATTATATTACCAAGCTTTGATACTATTGGGTAAACCAGAAAGTAATGTCGCTTCAGGGAGCGTCTATAAACAATGTATTTTTAAGTACTTTTCCAATACGGTAAACCAGTAAGATACTTTAACTTCTATCTTAAGCCAATTTGGCGAATTTTGACTCCTTTTTAGCTGGCTTCCTTTTCCAGCTTTCCTTATTTCTACGATTAATAAGAACTTGTTTACTTCAAGTTTTCATCTATAAAAAATACATATAATTAAAATTATTTTTAGTTAAAGTAATATTTAGAATGTACGGGTGATCTTATATATTTCATTTATTGAAACTCCTCTCATACTACTCTTGATGAGCGGCTGATCAGAGATCTAGATTCCTGGAAAATTATGTTCTGGATTTTTCCTAATAGATGGTTAGGGGAAGTAATTATAGGAGAGTGTTGTACCTATGGACAAAAATCACGTTTGGATTTTTCCAAGACAGGTAAAATCACATTTTGACCATTTAAAGTGCCCAACCTATAGTTCTAACCTTTGTGAGTAGAGAAATATTTTTTATTAGCCAAAATCTTGAAATTGGATTTTTAATCATTTATAATAACTTGGAAAAATTTGTGTCCAAAGGTACAACAACCTGTTGTACCTATGGACAGACCCAGTTATACCTGTGGACACCCTTAAAAAGGAAAGTTTTAGTTGAAAAAAGCTAACAAGGAAACATTCTCAGGATGAACTCACAGAATTGGACGAAAATTTTACAGGGGTTAGTATATGACTTAAAACACCTTCTGTAAAAAAATTAGCTGCTGAATTACAGTAGAAAAGCTGTAAAAAATTATTGAAAATTGTCATATTTAACGCCAAATGTAACCCTACAAGGCGAGAAACGCAGAGAGAACGCCAAATGGTAGAATGAACTGGCCGCGTTTTCTCTGTTGCCACTTATAAATGAGCGAATAAAAAAAGTTCATCAAATGCAAAACAGGAATAAAAATTAATTAAAGAAGGAAAATTAAAATAAATAACGCATGAAGCAATACAAAATTATATGCAAATTAAAAAGAATCCAACATCTATTTAGCATTTAATTTTTAGGAGTTATCTGTTTGCCGCATATTTTTTAAAAATGCATTGGAAACTATATATTTTATGGCACTGTCTAAATCCACGGAAGTAACAACTCAACTCTAACAAATTTCGCTAATACTTTAGCACGGGCCAACTTTCGTGGATTTAGACACTTCGAATCAAATTTCTCATTCCATCCGATTGGAAAGTCGCCAAGTGGTGCTAAATGAATGTGTTTGGCAACTCAGAACCCAAATTTCAAATTTAAATAACTCCTCTCCTATTGAAATTCAGCAGCTAATTTTTTCACAGTAAGTGTTTTGAGTCATCTTCTTATGCCTGTAAAATTTTCGTGCATTTCTGTGAGTTCACCCTAAGAATGTTTCCTTGTAAGAATGAACATTTTTATTGATGAATTACCTTTAATAACCTATTTCAAGCCTTTTTAAAATTAAAAATATATTTTTTAAAGTAATGTAGTTTTAGATTGTAAATGATCATTAAAACGAAGTTGAATAATAAAAGTCTTGATTTTTTACCAAAAACACAAAAATCACATGGTATTTTCAGATCAGAATTTAAGGTAATAGTTTCATCAATCATGCTGATTGATCTGACAACTTCACTGATCCAAAAAAACCCAATTCGATCGAAACTTAGTTGTGCAAGCATTTGACAGTAATAATTTGGTGGTAAATCTTCTTCAGTGGAAAGTTTAACTTTTTTTAATCATCATACTTAAATGTGATAGGGTGCTTAGGGTTTTACACCATATTTTACATTAAATTCCAAGTAGAATCATAAATTTAAAAAAGTAGTTTAGATCACAAAATATTTGATTTTTCATCTAAAATTCACTTGAAAATAATCGCTGACAAATAGATTAACATTTAAAATTAATTTAACATTTATTAAAATGTATTCAGTTAAATGAAACCTGATTCTAAAACGCTGATTAGCTACAGACACCCACAAGAACGTGTCCGTAGGTACAACACTTATGGTGTCCGAAGGTACAGCATCAGGTGTTTTTGCATTCAAAGTTCTATAAAAGATAAAATAATTGAGATCTGACTATTTCTAATATCAAACTAAAAAGTCAAAATCTCGGGGATTCCCCCATATATCCCATTTTATCATATCATAATCATAGAGGAAGAAAATAATTAATGTAGTGATGCACTAAAAAAAACTTTGAGCACCTAAAAACAGTATTTTTATTATAGAAAATTTAAATAATATTTTAAACAGCTGATTTCACGTTAGCAACTAGATAGCATCTTTTTACATTTAAAATCGACCACAAATTCAAATTTACATTTTTCCCGAATTTTAAAATGAGGTGGCTGAAGGTACAACCGTCCGTAGGTACAACACTCTCCCCTACAATTCGATATAGATGGATGTGATTAAACTATAAATTTAACTGAAAAATAACTTTTTAATTTAATTTGTTTTAAGGAACTAGTCCGTTAGCTGTAATTTAAAAATCTTTATTTTAAGAAAAAATACGTTTTGAGCTGAAAAGAAATGACGTAACAAGTTATCATAGATTCAAAAAAATCCTAGAAGGATATCAATCCCCAAACCAAGCCAAGATGCCAAATTGACTCTAGATAAAGTTACAGTTTATTGGTCTTTCTCATAATGAACGGAGCGGTAAAAATTATAACACATACAGACGCTCCCAAATGCGACATTACTTTCCGGTTGACCTAACATAATCATTAAGTCTATCTATTTTTTTAATTCGTTTCAGTTTCCAGGAGGTGAACGAGAAGCATATCGTTCCTCCCCAAAATTGTGTTTGTTTTGAAAATAAATAACATCTTCCCAAAAAAATATCTGGATTTGTCTTGTCTTTGACACGATCTATTTCGGTTTTATTACTTCAAATTAGCAATAAATATTTATTAACATGGAGATCCTGTAATATCCATTTTAACTAAAACGAAGATGCTGCTTTAACCTTTTAAACACCGCAATTCAAATTTCGAATTAAAGGTTCTGATTTTTGGCTTAAATGGCTTGTTTCATCATTAATAAAACCATTCTAGTCACTTTTTGTCAGAAAAAAAATCATAAGTATGATTTTGAGGATGTTCCCAAATGGGAACATTGGCGTTTGGGGTGAAGTTTTCAGGGGAATTTCCAAAAGGCACATATTTTACAATTAATTCAAATAAAATTATTGAAATCAGTTTCTACTCAATAATTATGAACATTTTTATGATTGTGGACGGTTTTTACAAATTTATTATCCATACTTGGACGATTGAGCAACATTTTATAGATTTTCATAAGAAAAAATTAACATGTTTATAACGTACGCGAAGCTTTTCCGTAAATTATTCTTGCACTATTAGTAATATTTTGGTGTAAAAAATACATAAGAATGTTCCCATGCTCTTTAAGGCTAAAAATTTACGGTTCTGTGAGAAAAATTAGTTTTAATTACGGTTCTATTCGGATATCTAGCATAAAATCCACTAATTGCATTCAAATCTAATTAGTTTTCAAAATTGATAATCATAATTATCTCCATTGATTTATTGACGCTGTGTTTCTCATGGAATATTCCGAACTGAACCACATATATCTTACATCCATCTTACTTTAGAAGAGTGTTTTTAGATGTAAGCACTTTTCCTTATTTTCAAAATTCTTCAATTTTATTCCTAAAATTTTTATGTAAAAAAGTACTTGAACAAAAATATGTACGCAAATCCTCAGAATCACTCCAAATATGCTCTTTTCATAACCCCTTTTGATAATTACTGAAAATTAATCGATCAGGGAGTTAGAAATATATACAATTGTAAGAATCTGCTATTAGTAGGGGGAAAATAGCTCAAAAAAGGGCCGAACCCGGAACAAATTCCAACAAAAGGTTTTTCAACGGTTTTGGACTCTACTGGGTGTCCTTATTGACAGAAAAAAAGTCTACCACAATCTGATGACCGGAAGTGTGTTTTTTTTTAAATTTTTTAAAAAACTTTAAAATCCTCTAAAAATGATAATAAAGGCGAAAAAAAATTTTTTTTTTCGACGTTAAATTATGTATTAGATGGTAGTTGACTTATATTCACGAAGTAATTTATAAAAATTTCATTTATAAGGATCTGGCAACAAGAAAAGTGCTTTTTTCAAGATGGCGGCCTAAATTTTCAGTAAGTGACAGTAAACTTGTTTTTCTCGAGTAAATTCCATTAATTAAGATGAAAAGTGACGTAAATTAAGTCAATAACTTCATATAATGCTGTAAATTTGATCTATCCTATTAAAATTAGAAAAAAAACTGAGCGGAAATACGCGCGTATCCGCGCCGTTTTTGAGTCCCGATTTCACTGGGTATAGTCACTTTAAAAGTTCATTAAAACTAGGAAAAAATTCCAACAAGCATTTTCTCAACGGTTTTAGACAGTACTAAGTGTATTTATTGCCATTAAAAAAGTCTACCAGAATCTGACAACCGGAAGTGGGTTTTTTCAAGATGGCCGCCGATGATGAAAAAAAAGAGACATTCGTAAAAAAAGTCCTAATTTAAGTGTTATAAAAATTTATATGGGTTCTAAAATTAAATGTTAGGTTAAAATTAACTTTTCTTATCACAGAAATGAATATAAATTGGGTTTACAAAATCTAGTAACCAGAACAGGGCTTATTTCCAAGATGGCGGCCTAGGTTTCTTCCGGAATTGCTGGATAATTTTAAAGGTTTATTAAATTAAAGAAAAAATTCCAACAAGCATTTTCTCAACGGTTTTAGACAGTACTAAGTGTATTTATTGTCATTACAAAAGTCTACCCGAATCTGACAACCGGAAGAGGGTTTTTTTCAAGATGGCCGCCTATGATTAAAAAAGAGAGATATTCTGTTTCATTTTGGAAATAAGCCCTGTTCTTGTTACTAGATTTTGTAAACGGAATTTATATTCATTACTATGATAAGAAAAGTTAACTATAACCTAATATTTAATTTTAGAACCCATAAAAAAATTTTATACCACTTAAATTAGGGCTTTTTACGAATATCTCTTTTCTTTAAGCATCGGCGGCCATCTTGAAAAAAACCCACTTCCGGTTGTCAGATTTGGGTAGACTTTTGTAACGACAATAAATACACTCAGTACTGTCTAAAATAATTGAGAAAATGCTTGTTGGAATTTTTTCTTTAATTTAATGAACCTTTAAACTTATCCAGTATGCGCCGGCAATTCCGAAAGAAACCTAAGGCCGCCATCTTGGAAATAAGCCCTGTTCTGTTTATTAGGTTTTGTAAATGGAATTTATATTCATTACTATGATAAGAAAAGTTAATTATAACATAATAAATAATTTTAGAACCCATAAAAATTTTTATAACGTGAATTAGAACTTTTTTTTACGAATATCTCTTTTTTTAAGCATCGGTGGCCATCTTGAAAAAAACCCACTTCCGGTTGTCAGATTCGGGTAGACTTTTGTAATGACAATAAATACACTTAGTACTGTCTAAAACCGTTGAGAAAATGCTTGTTGGAATTTTTTTCTTTAATTTAATAAACCTTTAAAATTATCCAGTATGCGCTGGAAATTCCGAAAGAAACCTAGGCCGCCATGTTGGAAATAAGCCATGTTCTGTTTACTAGGTTTTGTAAATGGAATTTATATGCATTGCTATGATAAGAAAAGTTAACTATAACCTAATAAATAATTTTAGAACCCATAAAAAATTTTTATAACACGTAAATTAGAACTTTTTTTTACGAATATCTCTTTTTTTCAAGTATCGGCGGCCATCTTGAAAAAAAACCCCTTCCGGTTGTCAGATTCGGGTAGACTTTTGTAATGACAATAAATACACTTAGTCCTGTCTAAAACCGTTGAGAAAATGCTTGTTGGAATTTTTTCTTTAATTTAATAAACCTTTAAAATTATCCAGCAATTCCGAAAGAAACCTAGGCCGCCATCTTGGAAATAAGCCCTGTTCTGGTTACTAGATTTTGTAAACCCAATTTATGTTCATTTCTGTGATAAGAAAAGTTAATTTTAACCTAACATTTAATTTTAGAACCCATAAAAATTTTTATAACACTTAAATTAGGACTTTTTTTACGAATATCTCTTTTTTTTCATTATCGGCGGCCATCTTGAAAAAAACCCACTTCCGGTTGTCAGATTCTAGTAGACTTTTTTAATGGCAATAAATACACTTAGTACTGCCTAAAACCGTTGAGAAAATGCTTGTTGGAATTTTTTCCTAGTTTTAATGAACTTTTAAAGTGACTATACCCAGTGAAATCGGGACTCAAAAACGGCGCGGATACGCGCGTATTTCCGCTCAGTTTTTTTTCTAATTTTAATAGGATAGATCAAATTTACAGCATTATATGAAGTTATTGACTTAATTTAGTCACTTTTCATCTTAATTAATGGAATTTACTCGAGAAAAACAAGTTTACTGTCACTTACTGAAAATTTAGGCCGCCATCTTGAAAAAAAGCACTTTTCTTGTTGCCAGATCCTTATAAATGAAATTTTTATAAATTACTTCGTGAATTTAAGTCA
This sequence comes from Tetragnatha versicolor, assembly GCA_024610705.1. NCBI lineage: Eukaryota > Metazoa > Arthropoda > Arachnida > Araneae > Tetragnathidae > Tetragnatha > Tetragnatha versicolor. Next base: position 29,536,386 of record JANDEH010000002.1, on the reverse strand, counting down.
ACTACCATCTAATACATAATTTAACGTCGAAAAAAAAATTTTTTTTCGCCTTTATTATCATTTTTAGAGGATTTTAAAGTTTTTTAAAAAATTTAAAAAAAAACACACTTCCGGTCATCAGATTGTGGTAGACTTTTTTTCTGTCAATAAGGACACCCAGTAGAGTCCAAAACCGTTGAAAAACCTTTTGTTGGAATTTGTTCCGGGTCAAACCGTATTTTCCCCCTACTATATAAAGATTTGCAATTTTTTTCTCCATAAATCAGGTGAAAAAATAAAAATTACATATTTTTTGAATTTAAAACATCATTCTTAACCGGTTTAGATCCTTTGAGACAAAAAAGGTTAAAAAAATTAGGAAATAACTTGAATTTTTGCATGTTATAAAAATCCCCTCAAATACTATACCCCAAACACCGATGTTCCCATTTGGGAACATATACGTTGTATTGGTAATTACTCTCCAAAATTAGAATATGAAGCTATTCTGTCAAGCCAAATCGGAAGATGTGTACTTAAGCTACCTAAACACAGCAAAATTATTAAAAACTAAATTTATTTAAAATTTTCACAAGGTTGAAACTTATGGAACTTTTGGAAGAGCCAAAAATCTCTAATTTTGATGTAAATTCTACAAAAAGGATTATATTGCGCATGAAGAACTTTTGCATGTAAAATAACTTCATATCTTTGAGCTGCTTTCTACCAAGTATCAAATTCCTGCATGAAAAATTAAGTGGTGAAAAAATTCCTTAAAATGATGTTCCCATTTGGGAACATCGGCAGGTAAAAGGTTAAGATTCATAACTTAAATGCTTCAAAACTGAACCTGTTGAAGAGAGGGAAATTCAAATTTCCCTCTCTTCCTGTGAAAAATTCCCCATCCTGTACTGATCCTAAAAGGGATTGGTTAAAGAGCTTTTCGCAATGACGTCACGACCAATTATTTTCACGAATTCCTGTTATTTCCACGACCGTGGTGGGGGTGGAAAACAATAGCATGTGCAGTGCATGCAACTGGTCTTCCAAACATGTTGCTAGGCGGTTGTTTGGGCTGTTGCTAGGGCTAAATCACGTGATGTGAAAAGCTCTATTGTTAGTGGCTGGGAATGACGCGGAATTACGTAGTCGGCTGGAGAAGCAGTAAGTCACTTGAATTTTCATTATAATGTGAAGAGCCAACCTTACTTTATTCTAATTAACCTTGTATAAAAAGATAATAATGTTGAAAAAAATCCTTACAACGTAGTAAAGGTACAAATTTTAAATCTTGATAGTCACAAGATAGTTGAGATTTTTAATTTGGAATTTCAAAGCATTTATTTTGAAGAAAAATTGATGAATTAAAATTACTTTTTATATTCACCACCCCAAATTATAACTCCGTAATTTAGCAAAGAATAAAACCAGGAATAATATTATGTATTTAAAAAATGAGCTATTTTTTCTTGTTCTTTAAATAATAAAATCTAATTAAAATAAAACGAAGCTTTTTGCCTAATTAACTTATATGACTTAAAGCATGTTTTTTTAAAAATGAATACATTAAAAATTACCAAGAGGAGGAAGCTAAAAATGTAAGGGTATATTTAAAAACAATAAAATATCGAAATATTTTGAAAAATTAAATTACAATAATACTAGTTGGGGCTATTTTGTCGTACTTAATTAAATACGTTCATAGAGTCCTAAAGCGGATCATATGCAATGAATACGAGTTCGAAAGAACGAGTCATATTCCTTATCTAATCAACCCATGCTTTCTGATCTTATATTCAACTCATACTACATTTTGTTTTCTTAATAAAGCTTAAGTAAATTACAAAAAGATAGATTTGAAAATACTTCCATTTTAAATAGGAAATTGATATGGTAAACGCAGAAAAAGCAGCCTGGAACTTACGAGAAAAGAACTTCCGAAATGCAATTACAGAACTCCAAAATGATCTCGGTAACGAACTATCGTTTTAGGAGAAAACGGAGCAAAAAAACCTATGGAGGGAACATAAAGTTGCACTGAAAAATAATGTAATTATTCCCGAAGGATCGGGTATAGGGGCTGATGTACTTCAACAATTTCTGTACATTATAAAAACTGCAATGCTATCCAGGACACAGGAAAAAATTTTCTTAATTTCATTTTGCCATAAATGACGGTGCATTTTCAGTTTCATAATTGAAACTTTCAGTTTTTTATCTTTTTGAGGGGGAAATTGTTTTCCAGGTAAACTCGAGATTTTCTTCTGTGGTTTCTTATATCTTGAAAAGTAGTAGAGCCTATTGGATAGCCTTTTATAAGATGTGGTTGATGGTTGTAGATCTTATGATCTAATGAAATCTTATATCTAAAAAATATAAGAACTTAAAACATAGCATTATCTGAAAAGCACTTAATATAAAGATGAATTATGATAATCTAAGTAATATAAGTTTTTCAAAAATACTCCTGCAGCCTCTACACGTCACTTTTAAAAATGTGTGGAAAAAGTTCGACTTAACCCTTTAAAACTTAAAATTATGCTCAAATTCTGCTTTAATAAATGGATTTTCTTTGGCGAATTTGCGTCGTTTTTTTTTTGTTTTGAATAGCCATTCTATACTTGTTTGCAACGTTTCTTGACCCTATGATGTCATTACACGGAAGGGGGTAAAACTGAGTAAACAGAAATCCTGTTGGGTTGCTAGGAGTTCCGATTGTTGAGTTCCGTTCCGATACGCAATGGTGGTAAAAAGACGCAATGTTTAGTAGATGGTTTTAACAAACTAAATGAAAGTTCTTAATTTCACTCAAAATTCCGACGCCGCTCTGGGACCTACATTCTTCGTTTACTCACAGCTCGTTTATCCAGGGTCAAGTAACGTTGCTGTCTAGTATAGGCAACTTTTTACTGCTGATATTCAAGGAACTATATAATAAAGTGAAATTAGAAAGGGAAAATAACTGTTTCAAATTCTAGATTACCATTTTAATTTATTTTACACAAAATAGAATCAAATCACAAGTGAAGATTTCAGGCTATTCCCTTACTTCACAACCAGAACTACGCTAGTCGATTGTCTACTTTAATCGTCGTAATAAATCAATTAATTTGTTATTCACTAATCCGTGAAAGTTAAGGAAATGTCTCTAAGTCCTTTGGTTAGTCATTTACACCTTTTAAAACACCCATCTAGCTTTAATTATTCAGACGGGCACTAATTAGAAACTCGGGTACTTTCGTATTAGCCCGTCCATCGTTTTAGCCAACTTCACCAAATTTCGCCAAAACGCGCCAAAATACGGGATTTCATCAGAAACGCCGAAAAACACATTTTTTAACATCAAAAACATCTTTATAACATTAGAAAATAAAAAATAAAAGTTTCATGTAGTTGGGGGGGGCTGCCGCCCCCCCAAACCCCCCCTGCCCTATCTATAACCAAACTCGTTGTGGGGGTAATCAGACAAGTAAGGATTCAGAAAAAGGGGAATCAGTATTCTTGGATGAACCAAAACTACGGATATCACTTGGTAAGAGCATAAAAATAACTTTTTTTAGCACTAACTTACTTGCAAAATGGTCGATCCTACCGCCGGTGATCCTTTGCGGATCCTACCACCGGCGTGCATACGCAAAGCATTGAAAGACTCTGGGGCTCGGCAAAATGGCGCAACAAAGTTCACCGTGGAACGACACGAAAGCATTTAGACTCCTACCTTTCAGATGCAGTCTTCGTTCTTACCATGTAAACACTGTTGAATTTACGTTCAAAACAACCTGCGCGGTGCGCACACATTATTTCACCCATGGGCTTACCGATTTAAATTGCGAGTGCATGCACCAGTGATCGGAACTAGCGCGATTTCACTACGTTTTCCAGGGTTACCTGAATCAACTGTAGTGTTGCGACTTGCGTTGTAGACTTGGCGACTTATCGCCCCTGTTGGCGAATGGACGGGCTAATACGAATGTACCGAAACTCGTATCCGAAGAGAAGCTACTAGAGGGTTATCGCTCCAAAAGTGTGGCTTTTGTTCCGATGATTAAAGTAAGACTGCGTTTCATTTTAATTATGAATAAATTACAAAACTTTAAATTTTCGGTTCATTATTTTTCTCTAGCTGGGTAGGTAAGTAGTTCAAATTTTAAATGCTTTATGTTTAGTTGTAACCGGTTACACTTCATTTTATTTTCCTCTCTAAATTTTTGTTGTAGTTTGTGTTGTTCCATAAATGTGATTCCCAAATTTTGGTCAAAATTCAAAAGAAAATATTATTTGAGGAATATAGTCCACTAAAAATAGCGAAAAATAGGGCCGAACCTCAAACAAATTGCAATAGAAAGTTTCTCAACGGTTTTCACTTAGAAATGACCTCAATAATAACATACTAAAAATCGGCCAAAATCGGCCGGGGGGAAGTTTAATTTTTTTTCAAATTTTTAAAAAATGGCCGAAAAAAATTTAAAAAAAACCCCAAAACAATAATATAGACATGTGATACATGTTTGGTTATTTTTGAGTGCTGAAACCGAATATTGCATTTAGTTTGGAAAAAGTATTGAAATTTCAATTTTTAAAATTAATTTTAATAATTAGCTATATGAAAAAATTAAAAAAACCCTAAAAACCTAAAAAAAACATCAAAAGAGATAAATCAAACGGTTTTCATTTAGAAATGACCTAAATATTAACATACTAAAAGTAAAAAATTTTACGAGTTAAAGAAGTTCAATTTTTTTTTAAATTTCAACTTTTTTTTGCGAAAAATGCATTTTTTTTTCAAATTTGTGCAAAAAACTTTAGAGGCTTTTGAAAAGGTCATTTTTTGGTGGATATTGTCCACAGATAGTTATATAATGGAAAACCGGTGGAATTGACCCGCAATGAATTAGTTAATTATTTTATTTAAAATTTTGAAATTGGTAAAATGTAGTACAAATGTGGAAAAGGGTAATACTTTGGCATATTTACATCAGAATTTAAAATAATTAACTAATTCATTGAGGGTCAATTCCACCGGTTTTCCATTATATAACTATCTGTGGACAATATCCACCGAAAAATAACCTTTTCAAAAGCATCTAAAGTTTTTTGCACAAATTTGAAAAAAAATGCATTTTTCGCAAAAAAAAATGGAAATTTGAAAAAAAATTTAACTTTTTTAACTCGTAAAAATTTTAAATTTTAGTATGTTAATATTTAGGTCATTTCTAAATGAAAACCGTTGGATTTATCTCTTTGGATGTTTTTGTTAGGTTTTTAGGGGGTTTTTAATTTTTTCATATAGCTAATTATTCAAATTAATTTTAAAAATTGAAATTTCAATATTTTTTCCAAACTAAATGCAATATTCGGTTTCAGCACTCAAAAATAACCTATAAACATGTATCACATGTCTATATTATTGTTTTGGTTTTTTTTTAAATTTTTTTTCGGTCATTTTTTAAAAATTGGAAAAAAATTAAACTTCCCCCCGGCCGATTTTGGCCGATTTTTAGTATGTTATTATTGAGGTCATTTCTAAGTTAAAACCGTTGAGAAACCTTCTATTGCAATTTGTTTGAGGTTCAACTCTATTTTCAGTGGACTAATAGGTATTTATTAATTATCCATGTTTCAAAGTCCAAAAGCAAAGTGTAAAACTGAATTGAATTGAAGAAAAAAGAAGTGTAAAACTACTTTTAAAACCTGATACGAAGTTTTAGAAAGGATTATGCAAACAGATTACCTAATGATCCGTATTGTCTTAACAGTCCATAGATGCAAATAAAGTATGAAATGATAAAAAATGCCCCTGGCAGATATATTTATTCCCGTTCTTCAGTCTTATGTAAAATATTTCATAAATGGCAATAACCTTTCACTTAAGCTTTGTTCGGCCGATAATATTCGTTGATTTCCCTGGGTGAATCATTGAAGCTAATTGGCAAGCTTAGCTTTCAAGGCATCCAGTTCAGTACATCTATAATAGCACAAACTAATGATCTAATGCTAACATGTAAGAATTGGAGCTACTGCTAATGACGTATTCGGAATGGCGCATTTAAAACCAGGCCCGGATCCCCTCCGAAAATTCAACTTTTCATTCAGATTATATCCAGTGGTGGCTCGTAGCTAAAATTAGAGGGATTGCTGCTCTAGCTGCACCAAGTTGACAACGTATGTTTTAAGCAATACTATGGTAAATAAATCTAAAAAATGTGGATGGGGACCTCTTTCCATTACTACGATTTTCTCATGATAAGACAGCAAGGAAAATTTAAGCTGTTGAAATTCACTTACAGTCACAGAACTCAATTCATATGGGATGCAATTCCATCCTACACTATTTCTTTTAAACAAAAATGTTGAAATAATCAATCAATATTTAGTGTTTTACTGTATTCTTTATATTCATGATACACCCTTAAAATGGTCATACCACCCAAAAATTCAAATTCCATCATTCCTTCTGTGATGTTATTTTCCCTCTCTCGTACATCCTCTCCCCCTACGGTTCTGTGCCTTCCCAATGGACTGCCTTACAGGATTTATGGTGGGCATTTCCCCCAGCTTACCTTGAGACATTTGTTGAATCCTTGCCACTTCTTTTTGCCACCAGATTTTTTGGATCTTCTGTGCACTTCATTGCCGTAGAATTTAAATTTTTATGAAGTATTCCTTAATGGTGATTAAATACCCTGTTTTTGTTTTCTACCCTGTCATCAATCCTACACACGAATGAAGTTTAACTTATCTCTTGAAAAACTCTTATTGATGCTAATTATTTATTTACCAAATATCTGCAAAAATTTTGATTTGTAATTATGGGTTTAATTATTATTTTATTAAATTTCTCCTCTTCATTTTTAAAAAACATTCTTAAGTTTTTGATTCCATGGATTTTAAATAAACATTTTTTTATGGAAAATTGAATAAAAGAACTCCTATTTAATAAAAAAATATATTTTTATGAATATAAACATAAAGTAGAATAAATCTTTATGTTAAGGCAATATGTTCAAAATTGATGAACTGAAATCCTCAAATTACATAATATGCCATAATAACCTCAAAACAAACTTTTAATGTAATTTAATGATACAGTACAGTATATAATTAAATTACCTGCTGTTGAAATGTTTATAACACTTTAATGTGTGCCCTGGCATTGCCACCAGTTAATTTATTACTTAAGATCATATAATATTTTGTCTTGTCTTACATAAAGTAAATATACTCCAGTAAAATTTTTTAATCAATTAAATTATACAACTCCTTATGCTCCACATGGTATAACATGAGGCTTACAGCCAAGTAAGTACAACATACAATTTTAAAAGAAACAGAACAAATTTAAAAGCCTAAACTATAAACAAAATTCCGCAGAGCGTTTACATTTTCGAAACACTTTACAAGCAATGACAAAGCAGGCGGCCAAGAAAACACCGAATATCTCAACTCTTTCTTCAATCTTTCTCTTTGTTCAGAATACAAACTACAATAAAATACTATAATATGTTCTACTGCTTCAATATCCTGACCACAGGAACAAAGGTTACTACTTACTAAATTAAACCTAAATAAATAGCTATTGAAATTGCCATGACCTGTGAAAATTTGAGATAACTTAAAATCGGTGGAAAAATTTTTACACTAAAATCTTTGAAACATAGATGGAAAAAAATTTTCAGTTAAAATTGCTTTTGGCGAAGCCAAAAATTCATTATTCCACAGCAAAACAGTTTTCTCCCAAGCCGCATATCTCCAGTGAGACAAAGGGACAGACATGGCCCGATTAACCACTTCAAGGCAAGTTGCATCTTTGGCTAACTGGTCTGCTCTTTCATTTCCGAGATCCCCACAATGACCCCGAACATAAGAAAAATGGATTTCAGCAATTAAATAAATTAAATCCATATCTTATATTATCTCCAGTTATATTAAACCCAGTTTTCTTCATACGGTTATTAATCTCATGTATTGGCAGATTTACAGGAGGGGAACATGAGGATCATCCTATGCCCTATCCCTCAACTGATTTAGGATGTTCCATTCTTTTTTCTATAGGATATAGCAGTATTCCACTTCTTAGTATTCAGCATGCCTTCACACGTATAGGAACTCCTGCCTACTTGTACCAAGTATCTTACGTGGCTGATGCAAGTTTTCTTTTTACTGCTAACCTTATCTTAATCTGTCCAATTATATATCCGGATATTCCTATGATTAGAAAGACAAAGAGTACAGTTATTTTTACTCGTATTGATAGGTAGTTTGATGTTGAGAAGTTGTAAGTGTAGCCAAGGAAGACACAGAAGTACATGACTGAGAAAGCTGCACCGTGGTTTTTTGGGAAAAGCAGCCCATAAACAGCTGAAACAAAAAATCACTTTGTCATTGTAAGATTGTAAGGATGATATTCTTATCTGTTAAAACTTTTGAAATGCATTAAAAAAACTTAGTTAGATCAGTAAGGATAATTGAATGAGGGATAGGGTGGGCCACTTTTCTATGGGAAAAAATTAATTGTTATGAAATTGTCACGGCACCCCCTCAATAATTTAGACCTACAGAGAAAACTATTCAAGCAAAGTTTGGGCTCCGTACCTTAATTAGAAAGCGATGACCAAGAAAAGTGAAAAAGTCCAAATTCGAAGATTTTTATACAAAACAACTAAATAACCAAAGATCAAACCATCATTTTGTTCATGATTCTTTTTATAAGAAACTACTTACGTTATAGATATAATGTTACAAGTTTTGTTTTTTATCACCTTAAATTTGGTTGTAGTAATTTTCTAATGTCGAAAGAACTTTTGTAAAGTTATTTTTCTTGCATTTTTAAACAGCTTATAACTCTAGAACTATACAACTTAAAAACCTAAAATAAGTCCCATTTTGTTTGTAAATATTTTTTCTTTGATTTAATGTGCATCATGACCATCATTTTTAAAAAGTATTTTTCAAAATTTAAAAAAAGTGAAAAATATGTAAAACTATTAAAAGCCTTTTAACTCTTAAAATGAACATAACTACCAAATTTCAAGTTGAATATAAAAATTAATCATGTAAAATAAATAAAATATTTGAAATTTAGGCAAGTCCCTAATCTATCCCTAAAATTATACAGCAAGAGCGATTCACTCATGGAAAATTCATAAACTCGCTTGAGGGTGTCGACTTAAAAATGCAAAAAAATTTCACAAAAATGTTAGTTGTTTTGTATAAAAATATTCGATTTTTCAGAAATTTTAGAAATTTCACTCCTCTAGGTCATCGACTTCTAATTCGAATACGAAGTTGAAATTTTGGCTGTGAGCTTCTATTAGCTGTTCGAAAAAAAGAAGAGGGTGCCCAGAACTCTACCTGAAAAAAGTTTTTTGGGCCACCCTAAAGGGAGCATGGGTTTCAACTGAACAAGGCACATATTAACCGTCTAAGTAGGATATCATTACTTTTGCCGAAGAAAGGGGATAAATTGCCGGAGACTAGTTAATTCATTTAGAGTGAATAATTAGAAGATGAAAATTGATAGATGCAAGGATCCAGTTGTTCTGGTTAAATAGACCAACCTAGTCGGGCTTTAAGGGGACGCAGTACCTCTGTTTCGACAAAATTACAAAAAATATTTTTTTAATCCAAACTAATCTATTGGCATTTGTCTATCATCCTACAAATTTTCAAAAGTTTTCGTCGAAAAATATTCTAGCTGTAGTTAATTTTATGTGTGAAAGTATTAAGGTTTCTATGGGTTATGGAAACTTCAAAGTCCTTTTACTCAGAACCACTTTTTCACTGTTTAAAATGCTAAGGCTTTTTATCTATTGGACCAAATATCTTGAATTTTTTTCTGACTATTGTTGGAAATGTTTATAATGAAAATTTGCATGGGTTTTTGGATATCAATGGTAGATGTTTTTTAAAAAATCCATGAGTTGTGAATTTTAGCATTTTTAGAGCTTTTTCAAGAAAGGATTCAAGAAAATAAATATTTTCAGTACTTAAAATACTACAAACCCTAAACCGATGCAAATTTTTATTGTACATAGTTCAATGTATTTGAACACCAAATTTTGTGAGTGTAAGTCAGTAATTGTAGGAGGAGTAGCATTTTAAAAACACCTCTTAAATTTTAAATTTTCTTTTAAAAAAACCCATAAAATTTGAATTTTTATAAATTTCAAATTTATATTATGTTTAATTTAAGGCATTTACATATTTTACCAACAAAAATTTTAAAATAACAATGAATTTAAAGATTTTTACCTGAAAGGTACCGCGTCCCCGTCATCATTAGTATTTGTATTACGTTGTAAGATTGGGAAAAAAAGGAAAAAAATGGACGACAAAGAGAGGGAAAGAGAAAGAACAAGAAATTTTTGCATCTTTTCCTCTTGCTTTTCATTTCCCTCCTTTTCTCTCTTTCTCTTTTTTTTCTTTTTGCCCTCTCTCACTTTTTTTAACTCTAAATTCAACAAACCAAGTAAATCCCCTCAACGCCTTAATTTTAATCATTGTTCTAAATCTAAATAATTCTAAGTACCTTTTTAAGAAAGGTGAAGGATTGTGTGAAATTATTGCATACAACTGGGAGCACACTCATGTCCCTGGAGAACATTATTCCTATAAAAAGCTGTGCGGTCAATTTTTGAAACGAAAGAGATTGCTCCCTTACCTGAAATTTGCGTCCACCATGTTGCATCCAATATCCCCCAGATGCCTGCAATGATGAAGAAAGGCACGACGGAATTTGGGGAAGGATTCCAAAGGCTTAAGGAGATGATCACAAGCACGTTGAGACAGGCAGCAACTATCATCACAAACATCTGAGAGGTGCGATTTACCAAACACCCAATGGTGCATCCCATGACGGCTCCGCATGCACCGTAGAACATAGATATGAAGCCTATGTACTGCATGCCTAACGAACAGGCAATGAAAGCCTGTAATGATAGTAACAATGGTTTAAATATTATAACTAAGCACTGATGTTCCTTAGTAATGCAGTTGATTTTCTTATCAAACAACGTTATTATTTTCAACCTTGTTGTGGGGGTGTAAATTTTCGTAATGTTTCAGTATCATTGCGGCCTTTGGGAGGAACTGCTGTCTGGTAAGTTTCAGTTCAGCTGGCTGAATGCTAAATTCCATCGAACAAAAAATATTCAGGGTGTATCATTATCTCTGGGACAAACTTTTAGAGGAGGTAGGGTACATCATAAGGATTCAATTGCAAAGGATGCGATGGTCCCAGACTTTGCACCCCTCTATGGGAGCGGGAATGTGAGATGGGAATTTTATAAAACCAGACAACAAGGACACAAACGTTAAAATGAATGCATAAATTATGAAGAGAGGTGAAGGAAAGTTCAAAGTAATAAATATTGACTAAATATTTGACTTTTTCCTTTTATTAAACTTTTCATTAAAGTACATACCTTAGTAAAATCAGCACTGTAGAAGGCAGTCTGCATTCCGAAAAACACCGTCAGCGGCAGCAGCAACACTTGGTCCGTCGCAAAAGCCTGCCTGGCCGCCGCAGATAGCGACGCCAGGACGGATCTGCCCCTCGTCCACCCCTCAGGAGGGGTGTACACCCCCCTCTCGTCCAGTTCATCGACGAACACCCCCAGCAGAACCATGCTGAATACAATCGACGACAGGCAGATGCCCACCAGGAGGTCTCTCTTCCCTTCAGAAGGCGGAACGATGTCGAAGTTGTCACTCGACGAGTCGAAGTCGACTCCACACGACGCGTTCGTCGTCGTGCGGTTGAACTGGACTCCATGCTGTAGGATGAAGTAGGAGACGAGGTTCCCCCAGATGGACGAATTCAGCGCAAAGAACGAGAAGATGCCGAAGAACTTAGACGTGATCGTCTCCAGTGATTCGGCGAGCTGTGCGGAGTGGTACAGCGCGCTCAGTTCGTTGATGTACAGCGACACGCCCATCGGGAGCACTCCCAGGGCGGGTCCCGAGAGCACCGAAGTAGGGATCATAGTCCCCCATGTGGGGTAGAAGTTGGAAGCGTAGTAGGGGAGTTCCAGAGCTATCACCAGGAGCAGCATCTTTTTACAACCGAAGCTTTTAATCAGGAGCTCGGAGAAGAAGAAGATGCACAGCATGGACATGGCGTACTTGACTGCAAGGGAGGCTACCCCGATGCCTCCTTAATAATAAAAACAATCATTATTAACAAAATGGGAACAAACTTAATATAAATACAAATAAATAAGGGTCATTCCATGGCAATTTTACACCCTAGGTTCTCAGATTTTCACGAAATTTTGTATGTTCAATGTATGCATAAAGAGAAGATACATAAGAATAGATACAAAATTTTCCCTTTTTTTTCTTTCAAAATAGTCCCTTCAGGTTCATTTCCCAACATTAAAAAAAAGTGCTCGTTACCTATATCAGTATTCGATACCTAAAATTATCGATTTTGTCCATCACCAATATTTTTATTTGAGAGTTTATATAATTTTAAAAGCTTTATGGAATATCATTGTTGTTAAAACAGTGTCCATGGAAACGAGGGTGTAAAATCATAAGGGGATAATATTTTAGCTTTTAAGAAAAAGTTGATAAACAAACAAAAAACTATTAAAACTCCCTTTCAACTAGAAAAGATTGATTTTTTTCTTAAATTGCAAAATGGAATAAACTTTAATTATTGAATAATTTCACCGAAAACGTTAATTCCTGAAGATATATATAATTAATCAAGGGTCTCATCTAAGCAATTTTAAATAATTTTTTACATGTTGTAAATGTGGAAATCATTCAAAAATTATACTGCTTGAGAACTGAAGGAATTTTAATCCATCCGGGAACACCAGGATAAGAAAAGAAAAATTACTAGGAACACCGGGATAGGAAAAATTACCGGGAACACCGGAATATGAAAAAGACGCCTGGGATACCGGGGTGATTGGTAAATGCTGATTTTACAAAATTATAAATGAATTTGGGAAAACTTAAAAATAATTAAATACTCTCCACCCGTGCAAGGCAAAATGAAAAAGTTTGCGTTTAAAAGTCGAATGCTTCTCAATATTTTGTATAGGTCGGGGCAAATTGGTTGTAAAATAGAATACCTTGAGAGTTGAGGGTGCTCTGCAGGTTGCCAAGGGTGATGGTTGTCTGGTAGACCAGGTAGTGGGTGGCGCTCAGGAAAATGACGTTCTTGAGGATTCTTCTCTGGCTCATTATGGCTGGAGAAGAATCCCTGCCCACCCTGCCATCGGAGTACCATGTTTGAGGTTCCACTGAATGTTTTAAAAGAGCTGGAAGGGATAAAAGAGGTGCTCAGTTTCAATCCCTATGTAAAGGTGGACACAAATTGGAGCCGAGCGGCGTAGCGAACAGCCACGAACACGCTCTGCGCAAGCGCCGCTCTTAGAGCCTCCGAGTTGCGCGTGCGCAGAGCGTGTTCGTGGCTGTTCGCCTTCGCCGCTCGGCTCCAATTTGTGTCCACCTTAAGGCAACATCAAAAAATCAAATTCAAATCAAAAATCAAATGCATCAATCAAAATCATATTCTGTCCAGACCTAGTGGCCTATCAGGCAGTGTATATCTCCGTCTCATTAGCCATAGGGCCTGGGGTATACTAATTAGCTTTTAAAGCCCGACGCTGGACTCCCAGTTGATTACCCAAGGGAACTTGGTGCTAAAGGTACCCAAAATTTCCTAGTGTGAGTAAAAACGCAGTTTTTGGGGTCAATTTTCCTACTTTTTTTCAATGAGAAACCTCAGAGACTTCCAATATTTTGCTTAAAATTCTGTTATGTCCATAAAATCAGGCCTGACAAGAGGGGGGCGAGGGGGTACGATCCCCCGGGCCTGCGATGGACCCGGGACCCAAAGATTTTCATATTGAGTACTCAGACGATATCACTTTGAATATTTTGGAAATTAATTTGTTCACATAAAGGTCCAAAAATGAGTAAATTCCCAGTTTTCTAGGGGCATATTTTCAAAAATTTTCTGGGAGGACCCCCAGACCCCCTTTATTGCTTGTTACTCATCATATTATCAAGAAAACGATATTTTTAAGTTGAGTGAAATTTAGATCTTGTCTAGAAAGAAATATTCTAAAAATTACATTAAGCCTATGAAAACATCACCGAGTATATATGCGGAGTACGTGCTCGTTAAATCTGTGGTCCTTGTCTAAAAAAAAGTCCTGTGGTCCGTCATGGCGCAGTTTACCACGGGTCCAGGTGTATGGAGACTATTTCCCTCCCCTTAAGATACATGGCAAAATTGTGGAGGTGGCGATAGATAGTGGCAGCATCTATCATCTCATAAGGCAGAACCCTCATCTCATGAGGCAAATATTACGTAAGCACCTAAAGGGGGAGGTGGTTTGCTCTTTGCTTATTTTTCCTGACAAGGGGGGAGAGTGAGGTATGAGTGATGCTTACGTAAGAATCTGCATTTTCGAAAACATCTTGTTTCTTGCATAAATAATTTCAAAACTGGACCAATTATAAATTTTGCAAAAAAAATTAATTTTTTCTGGGGGATAACCCCAAAAATATTTTGAAACTTCATCCCTTAAAAGTAGTGTTTCGACTCATTTTTGAACCCTTAGGTTTGCACACAAAAAGACCGCTTCTTGTATGTCACCTAATTTTTAAGGAGAAAAAAACCTACCTTCTAAAAGTGATGTCAAAATGGTGGGGGGTTTGGGGTTTGCTTACCTTTGCTGACAAGGGGGAGGGGGTTAAAAAGGACCAAAAAAGTGCTTACGTAAAGCTGCTTTTCCATGCGACTTATTTTCAGCGCCCAATACGCGTGTTTTCGGCGTGGCGACCTCTTGGCGCGAGAAAAAATCGCCATACCGAACGCCGAACACGCGCGGATTTGGTTGACTCTTTTTAGTGGTCACGTGAGTCCTACGGACCAATGGCTAGGCGTATTCAACCAGCGCGCCGAAGCCGGTTTTCAGCCCGGCATGGATGGACTTTTTCTCGGCGCTGAAAGACCTTCAGCGTCATCCATATTGGATCTGATAGTTTTGAAGCGCATTCCGATTGCTATTACACTTTTAATAGTTCCAAAAAATCTAAAACAGCTATTTATCACGAACATGAGTCCTCAGACATTAATATATTACAAAAGTAATGGACATCTAGTGCCTGTAAAATTTTTACTATCAGTGTATAATTACTTGTGACGCTTTTGACAGATGGCAGCATGATCAGATCAGCACGATCTTGAAAAGCGTTTTTTATTACTTTAAAGATTTTGTACTAAAATAGTTTTAGGGCCTTATTCAGAAACTTTAACACGAAACTTAACAAACTTTCCAGACGAGAACGAGATGGAAAGGAGAACCCAATATATTTTAAACTAGATATTTCTACTCCACCAGGTTCCGATTGCAATTACACTTTTTGTGGCCCATTTAATAGTTCCAAAAAATCTAAAACAGCTATTTATTAACAAAATAAGTCCTCAGACATTAATATATTACGAAAGTAATGGACATCTAGTGCCTGTAAAAATTTTTACTATCAGTGTATAATTACTTCTGACATTTTTGATAGATGGCAGCATGAAAATCGGCAAAGGGAATAACTTTGGCAACCAAAGTCTCGCCAACATCATCCGCGTGCCGATTTTCAGCGCGGAAAAAAAGCGTCATGGAAAAGGGCCTTAATATTTGAACGACCGCTAAAAGCTTTTCTCCTTAAGAGGTCGTCTTCAAAAGGCATTAAAAACTTTGTTATTGTTGTTCTACTGACTACTCTAATTTCTTCGGCTTAAAACTGTTTAATATCATGGCATTTTGTAAATAAAGCTGGCATGCATCTTTTATTTCCTGAAAAGTAAGTTTTTCATTAAAATTAAGGTCTAAATTTTTGAAAATGAAACATTAACTAACACAAAATAAGTTATTATCTTTATCAGCTATATACTTTTGCTTACAAAGAAGGGAAAGGTGGGGTTAAAAAATCTTCTATAAGCATGCTTACGTAATTTTGAAGCGCCCCAAATAGTTATAGAAACAAAATATTAGCAAGCTATTATCACTTTTCACAAAATATGAAATTACAAATGAATATGAAAATACAAATGAATATGAAAATACAAATGAATATGAAAATACAAATGAATATGAAAATACAAATGAATATGAAATTACAGATATGAAAACCAGTGAAGAGACATAATTCAAGGGGCCCCTGATCATTATTAGGAAAAAATTTGGGGAGTATGGAGTAGGTTTGGAGGTCTTCTATGATAAAAAAAATAATTAGTTTCAGGGGGCTGATACATTTTCAACCGTTCAACTGCCTCTGTCTCTGAGCTAAACCATTTTTAATTACTGACCTTGTTTTTATTAGAGTTGGGCAGTTTGGTCCACAAGTGGCACTCGAAGATATTTTCATTGCACTCGGCCACAAAATTTAATGTCCTAATCATATTAAATAGGAAGGTATTTCACTTTTCAGTTTTATTTCAGAAATGTGTTAAAACCCCGCTTTTATTGGTTGAATTTTCAAAAACATTTCAGGGGAGACCCCCTGAACCCACTTGAACTATTTTTGACTTGTCCTTAAATTCAAAAGGGTTATTAAAGTGCATCAATAGAAGATCCAATAGGGGCAATAGTGAAAGGAGTTATCAAATCGGTAGAAGCTATGAATTGTATTTAACATTTAATCTACAAGTGTAATTTCAGAAATTTCTCTACAGTATTGTAGTGGAGGTAATGTATTTTGAACTCAATTTTGAAAATTCAAAAGTTTTTAAAATATCTCTTAAAGGAAAAAAAGACTTTTTTGAATGTGAACTAATTTAGAAATAACACTTTTACCTGTAAAACACTAAAACCTTTAGCATTCTTGCTCTTTAATTTTAAAAACGTTGAGATTGATTATATTCTGATAACGGTTTTCTCTTTGTTAATATTCCAACTTTCCTTTAAACCACAATCCAATTCGAAAAAAAAAAGAAATAATTGGTTTTAAATTTTAATTTTATAAATGTGAAAATCTATTGAAATAGTGTTTGAATTATGGCACAAAATAATTCCCTTGAAAAAAAAAGTATGCTAATGACACCCAGTCAATATTCTTTTGCAGTGTTGAATTAGAAGTTTGATTTGCTTATTTTAAAATAGTGAAATGTAATTTTTATTGTCTCTGGCACACTCAGTCTCCCTATGAAAAGTTTAATTGGCATTCGGGTAACTAAAGGTTGGACCACACTGGAGTAGGGTATAAGCTTCGTAAAACGAGGTGAATTGTAACAGCGGGGCGAATCGGGGAACAAAAAAACTTCCCTTTCATTGGAAAAAAATCATATAAATGAACGATTGGATAATTCGTTTATTTTGCAGTTATTCCAGACTGTCAACATCATAATGAGTTTGGAAAAATTTTTATCATCACAAAATTAGCTCACGAATAGGACTGAAATTGGGGACCCAGACAACTAACTGATTTCACCATTTAGTCTCTTTGGCAAGATGTCATTGGACTGTCATAAGACATCATGAGACTGACTGATTTAAAATTCAAAATCACCAAGGCCGAAGAGGGAGAAAAAAGTTTTTACGAATGTTTCATACATATAAAGTGTGTAAGTGCAGTGGTTTTGCGAGGGTTGCGAAGCGATCCGAAAGGTCGGTCCTGCGTAAGGCAGTTTACCGGGTTGGGGAGCGATAGAGCGAGCAGGGGGCGGTAGCTACCTAGTTATCTAAACAAACAATTAAACAGCTTCACTTACAATGAGTTGCTTCGCATTTAGGTGCAGTCCCATTTTCTTGCATCCCACAATGTTTCGGAGGATCTGAACAAGTTCGCCGAAAGGGTCAGACTGAATGAGCAAGTGAGAAAAAGTTGTCGCGCACTTGTTTCTTCAAGGCCGTATTTTACTCACGTGAAAACTCCACGGAAACACCTCTACGGTTCGATAAAAGATAAGGGGCCATTCATTAATTACGTAAGGATGATTATTGATTTTGGCAATTTTTGACCCCCCCCTACCCCCATGGAAAGGTATGTAAGATTTTTCAAACTCCTCCACCCTAATCTTAAGTAAGATTCCATTTCGTTTTTCATTAGAAATGGATCAGTTACACTAAAATTCTCAGCTTCACGTAAATCAAATATTTTTATTTTTCAACAGATAAGTAATATTCTTGCTGTCAACTACATATTATCATTATATTATTATCTCTAGTCTTTGGAATATCATTTATCAGTTGATAGTTTTTAAGTAATCTTTTTGCTTTTGTTTTGTTTCGACTTTTGACAGCTGGAAGATCGATTCAACAGTTTCATCTTTTATCTTAACTTAATGCTACTCCAATAAAAAAGATACATCTGATATACCTTCATTTTTTTTAATTAAAGCTTCTAAAATATACTGAGATCGTCAGCATTTTTAAGTTTTTTGGGGGTTATTCAATAGTAATTTGATTAGAATAATTGGAATTTGTTTATATTAACTTGGAGAATCTTGCGTAAGAATGGGTTTGACCCCTCCCACCCCCAAGTAAGGGTATGTAGAGATTTTTCCAACCCCTCCTCCCCCTCGGGGCCCTTACGTAATTAATGAATGGCCCCTCCCTAAGTAAAATCTGTTTTATGGAAATATTCCAGTTTCGGCAGTTCTCTATTACGCAGTCATCACGGAGATATATAGGGTGCGTCAAAAGTCCTTGAGAGCTTAAAAAATTAATATTAAAAAAACGAAAAGAGATAAACTTTGCCGCCTGCTGCAATGTTCTTGATTTGGCTTTGGATTTTTTTTTACACCAATATTTGAAAATTCGTAGTTCCCGGACCTCTATGTATAGATGACAGCACCACTACTTTTCTAAAATAGATAGAAAATTTCCCAAACGTATTCTTATGTTCTATGCCAAAGTACTTTCTTCATAATTTAATCATGTAAAGAGAATTACTTAAACCGGTCCTGAAAAGCATCTCCTCCTCGAATCGAGCATTCTTTCTCTAAAAAAGATATTTTTTGGGAATTTCATAAGAAATAGTCCACATATGATTGGTTTATCATGAAATGAATTACCGGGAAGGGGTATTTTTATGCTACATAAAAAACACTTAAAAGGGAAAGGGAAAGGTCGTCCAACTCTGAGGCAACCGTCAGCATGGGAAATATATTAAAAATAGATTAAATTTTTACATAATTTTAAAAATCTATTTGTCCACAATGAAGTATATTGTTCTGTATTCTTAGAAATATAAAATGGGTAATTAATACCACGACAGTGTCCACAATCTCTATTCTAACATTTGGAGGGCCTAAAGTAACCCACCCCGCTTGTTCATCTCACAATCTAGTAGTGGTGACATCTATGAAATAAAAACTTACTGAATATAACGTTCAAAACCTTTATGTCTTTATCCCATCAAGATAAAAAGTATAAATTACATGTAGCTTTTATTTAGGTGATATTTTTTAATGTTTTAAATAAAATAGGAAGTATATTATTTTTTTTATTGAATGATTAATTCAATAGCGAAATTCAGTTGCTAATTTGTATTTTTTATTTCTATGAATATTTTTAAGCTGAGTTCTCAATCTTAAATTTTTTATTAATAAAAATAACTATCACGTTTTCATTAAACAGTATATCCATGATAATCATAGAGGAGATATAACAATATAACAATATGTTATATCTCCTCTATGATGATAATATAATTGAAGAAAATAAAAATTTAACGCAATTGTATTTTAAGTATTTCATTTTACTGTTGCAAGGCTGAACTAGATCCAGCCTTGACTGTTGAAACTCTAAAATAAATTAAAATATTAAGCAAAAATCATTTGGATTTTTTAACAGCAATACCGAGAAAACGATCCAATTTATTTTGAACAAGGAGAAATTTTGTTCCCGTGTTTTGGCGTTTCAGTGTATGGTGTATATTTTATAAACATCATCCCAGCTCACCAAATTTAGCTCAAAAATGAATACAATATATGACACCAAAAAAGAATGTTTATGCTATGAATGCTTAAGAAACAGTACATTACCACAATTTCTAATAGATAAATTTTACTCATCAACGCCAACTGGTAAGGTTCATCTATAAAAATTGTTTTCACCATCCACACAAAAGTGTTCAACCAAGACTCGAAAAATAACTTCAGTATTCCTTCTGGTAGAGAAAGCTAGAATATTGAACGGAAGGGGATACTTTTTAATAGTTTTAAATAAAAATCTCATTTTGGACCAGATTTGATGTAGGTCCTATAGAGACTGGCTGAATAGCAGCTGCTCTAGTTGCAATGCTAGTTGACGAAAGCCATATGGAGGACATTATACATCAAATCTGTTCCCTCACTTTTAATATTTTCCCATAAAAAGTAATTATAATATTTTCTAAAGCATTTTAAAGATAAGAATAAGAAGAAATCATAATGAACTTGCATTTAAATCATTTAAATCAGTTGGTTTGGTTTTTATGTTTACCCTTAGTAAGATTGCTTAATTATCTAATAAGCGGGGTTCACAGATTGCAAATATGACAACCCTTCTGGGTCTAAAGGGAAATTTAACTAAGTTGGCGTGACCTGTTATTAGTGTGTTTCCCTTTTTGGTGATAATATAATCTTAAGCAGCCAAAAAATGACCTGGCAATTTTTAACAGGATGAAAAGCGGAATTGAGCCAATTTTATTAATGGCAATTTCTTTGGGCTCTTTTAGTTCAGGTATCAAGGTATCATTAGCTAATTTCTTATAAGGGTTCAATTCCGTTAGAGTCCCCGCTAAATATCACCATGTTGTTTTGAACGCTATTATATTCAAATATCGACATATTTTTCTGATTTTTATAGATAAACTGAACATTTATTGGTCTAATGAAACTTTTTATACTATGACTTTGAAATTAATTAGCAATATTTCTACTTTTTGGCTTTCAAAAAACATGACGATATTTAGCGGGGACTCTAACGGAATTGAACCCTTATAAAATAAATAAAAAGGAATCATTTAACCTACAGGACAAAAACTCGTATATTGAAAATCCGTACTTAAAATAACACTAGTCGACAAATTTAAACTTTTTTTCCCTAACAAAAATGAGATTAGGTATTTCCGACTAATTTGAGGGTGTAGAATTCAGAAATAGTGGTGAAAAAGCTGCAGCACGTACAGTTTTTTTGTTACAAATATAGCACCAATACTGTAAGAAAGGAAAAAAGCGTTGAAACCACTCGTTTTTTAACAGTTTATCTCATTATTTTAGCATAAAATACTATCATAATTGAGATTATATACATGTTTCAGATAATATAAAACTAAAAAACATTAAACATTCATTAAATACGATGCAATTTTATCACTTTTTGCCTCTTAGGTGGCGTCAAATCTCCTCTTTTAATGAACCAAGAGCTGTAACCCAAAATTGCTATTTCTCAATTACCTATGCATCGAGTCAATGTCCGAAGGGAATATATACCATTGTTTATGATTGAATACAGTGAGATTTTCCGAAAATAAATTCAAACGTGGATGTAAAATATGATTTTGTGTGATGTTCAACGCTCTATGGCTTGGTAAGACTAAAACAGAACCTTCTATTGGGATTAAAACATTTTATCGGTCCTTTTTTCTAAAACTTATCCTACCACTCTCCTAAAATTCATTTCCAAGCTGATAATGAGTTTTTATTAAATTTTCTTTCAAAAGCAAGGTCGTGAATCCTTTTTTAATCAGAGGTTCATACTGACTTTGTGTTTGCCTTCACTTAATGGCAAAAAAAGTCCTTTTAAATACTTTTTGAAGTGTTTTTTCGGTATTTATAATTGATATTAAATAACCAAGATAATTTGAATGCCCTCCCCATACTATATGGATAGTAACTTGCATATAACTACTGTTAACTCTTACGCACTTAAAAAGAGCCACATTCTAACTTCTGCAACATACCTGAGGAGCCCAGATTTCATTTTAGCCACTTATTTGGACCCAAATCAATGGGAAAAAACCTTTTCCTACCTTTTTTGTTAAATATTACCGTTGAATTGTAATTTAAACCGTACCAAAATTTTGCAAAACGTATTGCGTATAAATTTGCAAAATCTACTCTGAAAACTCGTCATTTTTCAAAATGAACTGCAGTACAAAAACATAGCCACACTTTAAAAATAATGTCTACATACTGGGATACTAGAAATAAATTAATTGAATGGGATTGCAGGGTTGCTATTGGACAAAAATGACGCTTAAAATGCAAAAATTATGAAAAAAAGCAGAAAATCGAAAATTTTTGTTACACAAATATGGGACGTGGTGGAACTTTTTTACTTGCAGATATTTCAATAACTATATGAATTAGTTGCAAAAATAGTAATTTGGTTGTTGTTAGGAAACCACTGTCGACTAGTGTAATTTGACTCATTATACCCATAATTTTGCTCAACAGAGGCACGTCAGTATCTCCTCCATCAGTACTTTGCCAAACCTCTACCGAAGAACGACTCCTGGAACAAAGACTGGAGATCTGTGACACAAAGAGATTTCACTTTCCGAACTGACCTTTGGGCACCCCATCTCCCTGAGTTCCATCCCGACGAGCGGTTCACCGGCTATGTGTGCAGGAAATGGTGCCACAGAGACCACAGAGATTTACGTAAGAACAAAAACACCTCATTTAGATTAATATTTTTTATGAAACCGTTTTATTTTCTCTTGGGTCTGAATCTTTAAGTAAATTTTTCGTATAGGAAGTCAAAAAAAATCGCTTTAATCGCAATTCTTTACTCCCATCTCAATCAGTGACAAAATCATAAATACAACTATAGATATTATAGTTGAGATATGATAAGAAAATATCAAAGTTGCCGATTTAGACCCCTCTTGGGGTTCTTGGTGAGAGAGACTTCCTTAAGGGGAATTTTGATTTTATTTGATTTTACTCTTTGATTTGTGATTTGTGATGAAAATCATTCGTTAAATACTGTGAATAAAAAAAAGCAATATCCTTTGAAGGCTATAATTTAAAATTCCAACTTCATTGTATGGAATGCATGACTCCAATATTTCAATTAAGCTTATTCTCTTGGCTAATATACAAAAAACCCTAGGAATTTTTTTTACAAAACTTTGCACCCAATGAAACACAGCAAAATTTTTCTTTTTAACATCACTTTCAACAAAATGAAGACCTCATAATTTTTTGGTGGAAGTGTATTTTTCTATGTTGTTTTTTGATACACTTGTACATAGGTGAATTAACAGGGTCGTCATAGATGCAAATGCTCCTTAAACTCTATGTAAATTAGTAAATTTCTTAAAAGTTTTCATTTTTTTTACAGTCATACAGGAAAGCATTTTTACTGCAGTCTAAACCCCTATATAGTTTCTCAGTTTATATATCGATTTTTCTCTCTTATAGCTGGGGCCTACACTGCCCAAACAATGCCGGATCTCTTCAACGAACCACGGAAAGCTGCCTACGGTCCCCCTCGCACTTGCGACACTTCCCACAGAGCCGACTACAGCTGGAAGGACGACTATCGACCACAAGGGGTCTTCTCTGGATGGTGCTTGAAAGGAGAACCACCAGACTTCCTAGACTGCGACAGGAACTGATATGGCGTATCTGTCCACAATAAAGGAGATATAGTTTTAAAATATTAAACGATTTGCTTATGATTTATTTGTCCTTATAAACGAAGTTTACAAATGTTCAAAGTTTATAATATAACGAGCCTACATAGGTTTTAATTGCTGCAATTATTAATTTTTCCAAGCCAGTGGAGGAGGTTCGTTAGGAGAACCATGAACATGAACCATTTGTCTTTTCTTGAAGAAACTGGTTTTTTAGTAAAAGCCTCCAGCAGGAATAGTTAAAGTATTTAAGAAAAATATTATTACTTTTTTAAGTATTTTTTTGTAACTTTTTTACGTGTTTAAAAAAACACGGACTAAAAAGGAGAAAGGAAAACTATTGAAGAAAGGAAGATAAAAATCGGGGTCGAGGGAAGGAGAGAGTCAGTTTTACCCTCACGGTAGGCCCAGACCCCATACCCCACAACCCTATGCATTTTAAAACGCATAAACAACCAAACAAGTTCTTCTGCAACTTTCAAAAGTCTCACCCACATTACGCAAATAAAGTCGAAATAGACCAACGTGTATTTCCCTGAGACGCAACAAGCTTTTTCCCTCTGTTGTGAAATCCTGCAAAATTTCGAGGACAATGAACGTCGACGTTCTTCTCACCTATGCTTACCGTTCAGAGCGCGAGTTTGGTCCGTTTCCAAGTTAGCTCCAACAGAAAGGGAAAGAATAGGTCGATCCTTTACGTTCTGTGGCAAGATCCTTTACCTACCAGATGGTTAAAAGAAATACATTACAGTCGGAATCACGACAAGGACTCTGTGCGTCGAATTCGGAAATTGAGGACAGAGAAATGATCATATAAATATAAGGTCTTAGAACACGTTAATAAAAATTTTATTTAAAAATAAGGGAAGTGGGGTGCGTAAACGGCTTATATACATACATGGAGAGATTCGAAGGGTGACTGACGGCTTTTCATTTTCGGGATCGGTCCAAACATGGGCGCTCAAATGTTTGATTTCAAGGGGGGGGGGTAAATTATATTCTTGAATCTTTGTACACTTAATATAAAAATTTTATGCTTAATACTGGAGTTTTAATTAAAAAGAGGCGTTAGAATTAAATAATTAGATAGAAATTATTGAAAACAATTAACATTTTGCATTTGAATTAGCTTAAAATTACTATAAAAAGATTAATACAGTACAAAACTTAAAATTTTAATATAGAACAGTGTAGTGGGGGGGTCCAACCCGAAGCCCGATGGGGCCTTAGAAGATATTTCCATGGCACTCGGCCACAAAATATAATGTCATTATCATATTCATTATTTCAGAAATGTGTTAAAACCCGCTTTTATGTGAATTTTCAAAAAAAAAATTCAGGGGAGAACCCCTGAACCCCCTTTGAACTATTTTTGACTTGTTCTAAAATTCAAAAGGGTTATCAAAAGTCCATCTATAGAAGATCCAGTTGAGGCAATATTAAAAGATGTTATCAAATCAGATTAGATCAGAAGCTATGGATTTTAATTAACATTTAATCCACAAGTTCAATTGTAATTTTAGAAATTTCACTACAGGATTTCAGTTGTGCCGATGTATTTAGAACTCAATTTTGATACTTCAAAGTTCTTATAATATCTCTTGAGAGAAATCTTTTTTAGCTATGAATTAGTTTAGAAATGACATTTAATTTTTACCAGTAAAACCCTTAACACTCTTTATTTTAAAAACATTGTGAATCGCCTATTTTCCAATAATGGTTTTCTCTTTGTTAATAGTCCAATTTTCCTTTCAACAACATCTTCAATTCGAAAAAAAAGAAGTAATAATCTCTCTATTCTAAAAAAAAAGTTTTTGGTGAACGGTTTCCAGGGAAAGGCTTTTTAATTACTGATCCGTGGAACACATATTTGGTATCAAACTGTCCGGATTCTTTTGAGGATGTGCAAAGTGTCTTTAGAATTTCTAAAAAAAATCTAAATTTTAAAATATTTCCATTTTTTTAGATTACGGATAAGGTTGCAGTTATAAATTGAATATTCAAATAAATTAAATAATCATCTTTCTATTTATAACACGAATTTAAAAAATATATTTTGGGTTATTTTTAACAATATTTATATTTCTGTTGTTTAACTAGATGACTAAGGCCGTCTATCTGAAGGCACCTACCAACCTAGAGGACCGTTCCATTTTATTCGAGGGGGGGGAAGGATAAAATGAGGAACTTAGCGTTTTTTCGGGAGCACATGTTTGTGCATTCATTGAAAAATTCATTCAGAATTGCTTGATTGAAATCACTTTGATTTAAATTGTGATTTTAATAATGAAGAAAATCATTAATTTAAATCAAAATTATTAAACAAATAAAATTCATGGAAATTCATTAGTTAGTTTTATGCTGTATGGGCTGTATGTAAAATATGCTGCATGTAAAATTTATGATTAAAAAACTGCTTGTTCTTTTTATCTACTGTTCTTATAGTCCAAGAAAGTTAGCTCAAAAAAGGGGTTGAGGTGGAACAAATTGTAAAAGAAAGTTTGATGGGTGATTCTTATAGGAAATTTTCCGTAGAAAACGATGGTGAAACGTATACCAAAATTAACCTCGTTCTTTAGCCAATATGGCGGATTTTCCAAAATGGCGGACAATCGTTTTTAACTTATAACTTCCTAAAAAATTTTAATAAAATTATAAATTTTGCAGTAAATGATTAGAATTTAGTAGCAAAAACAATGGGACACTGCTTTTTTCTCTTACGATTTGTCATTTATCCAATATGGCGGATTTTCCAAAATGGCGTCCACTAATGTTTATAATAAAAAAAATTATGATGATAAATTCGTAATTTTTTCAGGATATGGTAAGAATTAAGTCATAATAATATTCATATCAATTTCTTTTCTTTAATGTATCAAATATGGCGGATTTTTCAAAATGGCGGACAATCGTGTTTTACTAATATGCTAAAATTCGTTAATAAAATAAAACTTTTGCTGTAAATTATTAGAATTTAGTAGCAAAAATAATGTGGAACTGTTTTTTGTCTCTTACGATAAGTCATTTATCCAATATGGCGGATTTTCCAAAATGGCGTCCACCTAATGTTTAAAATAAATAAATTATGATAATTAATTCGTAATTTTTACAGGATATGGTAAACATTAAGTCATAATAATATTCATATCAGTTTCCTCCCCCTCAATGTATCAAATATGGCGGATTTTCCAAAATGGTGGCCACATATTTAGAGCCTTTTTATTTTTAACGCTTTTACATATAAATAAATTTTATTTTGGCATACCATAAGTATTTATATATTAAATTACCTATAAAATAGTATATTAACCAAGATTTTGCGATACATAGAAATAATTTCCAAAAAGACGGCCCCACATTTCAAACTTAGTGGTAAATGGTAATTTTTGAATTTCCTACCTTAAACATTATTTACCAGTAAATTTTAGTAAAATATAAGTATTCTGCTTATATTTTTCCAAATAACATTTAATATTTCTAATTATTAAGAAAAAAAATTAAAAATTAAAAAGGATCTAAATAAGTGGCCGCCATTTTGGAAAAATCCGCCATATTTGATACATTGAGGGGGAGGAAACTGATATGAATATTATTATGACTTAATGTTTACCATATCCTGTAAAAATTACGAATTAATTATCATAATTTATTTATTTTAAACATTAGGTGGACGCCATTTTGGAAAATCCGCCATATTGGATAAATGACTTATCGTAAGAGACAAAAAACAGTTCCACATTATTTTTGCTACTAAATTCTAATAATTTACAGCAAAAGTTTTATTTTATTAACGAATTTCAGCATATTAGTAAAACACGATTGTCCGCCATTTTGAAAAATCCGCCATATTTGATACATTGAGGAAAGAAAATTGATATGAATATTATTATGACTTAATTCTTACCATATCCTGAAAAAATTACGAATTTATCATCATAATTTTTTTTATTATAAACATTAGTGGACGCCATTTTGGAAAATCCGCCATATTGGATAAATGACAAATCGTAAGAGAAAAAAGCAGTGTCCCATTGTTTTTGCTACTAAATTATAATCATTTACTGCAAAATTTATAATTTTATTAACATTTTTTAGGAAGTTATAAGTTAAAAACGATTGTCCGCCATTTTGGAAAATCCGCCATATTGGCTAAAGGACGAGGTTAATTTTGGTATACGTTTCACCATCGTTTTCTACTGAAAATTTCCTATAAGAATCACCCATCAAACTTTCTTTTACAATTTGTTCCACCTCAACCCTTAACTTTCTTGGACTATTATATTATATAACTTAAGAAAAAATAACATTAACTTGTATTAAATTTATTTCCAAAAGTATAGAACAGTGAACAGTAAATACATTATAAGATCAGAGTTGCCCCTAAAAGATTGTTTATCAAAGAGTTATTATATTGTTGTAAAAATCTAAATAATTTTAATTTTTAAGTTTTATAACAATTTTTTATTTGATATTTTATATCATTTTAAAATGAAAAGTTTATATTACTTCCATTTACAATTTTTTTAAAAATCAAATACTTAATTCAAATATATCAAGAAAATCTACCATAAAAAAAAGTGCATATGCCAGGGCACGCGCACTGAAAGAGACTCATTTGATCAACCTAAAGGCGGCTTTAGACAAGACCCTCTATATCAGTGGTTCCCAACAGGTGGTCCGCGGACCACTGGTGGTCCGTGAGGCCTTCAGAGGTGGTCCGCGAGAAGATTTTTAAGCTTATCCAAAAAATATGTGGAAATTTAAAAAATAGTTTTCCTAATCCCACATTCCAGGAAATAGTAAAAACACTACAGATGCAAAAACATAAGTAAAAAATCATGCGTCTCATAAATGAAAAAATGATAAGTTCTCTTTCTCTCCTACGAATTATTTGTTCATTTCTCTTATTTTCCACAATATTATTCAACAGTAGCTTAGGGGACATCCATAAATTACATGAGTTGTTTTTTCCAAAATCTGGACCCCCCCTTGGTGAGATTTAGTGAGATTTTGCTGGACCCCCCTCCTTCCAAGTGAGATTTACCCACAACCTTTAAAAATAATTTTCTATCCAATTCGTTTGCATTTTTTGCTTCACAGCACCTAAAACTTTTCCATTATTAATGATGTGGGGGAAAAGGACATTATTCCGCCTAAAAATCACCACAGTATCTTATCTGTGGGTATTATTCCTTTCTCAAACTTAAAAAATCGTTTAATTTCTAACTTAAAAAGTTGACGTGAGATTCTAATCGACCCCCCTCCCCCCTTGGTGAGATTTTTCCAAACCCCTCTCCCCCCTTTTTGACCTCGCGTAATTTATGGATGTCCCCTTATTACAGAGTAGAAACGAAATGTGATGATGTGGAAAAGTATTGCATCAGATTAATTAAAACTGAGAGGCAAATAATGAATCGAATGATCAGACTTATACTTGGTTTGATACCTGAGAGAAGCCTGGAAGTGGTGAGATATACTTCTAACTGGGATGCTATGGTGAGAAAGAGGGTCAACAAAAATCGTGGTATGAAAGGAGGAAATTTCTGAGACACAAAAGAAATAGGTTTGTTCGAAGATATGAGAAAAATTTATTGCCGAAAATGCGAAAGTTTTTGAACACATAAATTATTTTCTATTTTAATCGGTCCTTTGAAATAATTATTGACTTTTGATTGAGTTTCTTTTGGGAGAACATCAGCCTCACCTATAGAATTTCCTTTGCCACAACTCACAGTCAGTGCATGTCCAGTTTGCTTTTTTGTGATCAACAGAATTCCTAGTTATCTCATTCGTCCTGCAATTTAATTTAAAGCTAAGTTCTTTCTTTCAAATTTAAATCTGCTAATAATATATTACCCTATTTTTTGGTTATGAAAAAAAAAAGAAAAATAACTATTTTATACTGTTTTTTTAAACCTGTAACTTTTGTGTAGGTGTGAACCCTTCCAGGGTTAATAGATAAAAAGGCTTGATAAAAATGGTTAAATGTCTTTTATAAAAGGCATATTTTTAAATAATTAGATATAAAATTAATGTAATGTTAATTTTTTTTAAGTTTAATAGATTATTTGATTTTCTAAGTTCTATTTAGAAACATTGTAAGACTCGGTTTCCCTTACTTCAGAAAAAAAGTCAAAATTTTAGATTTAGATCCTCCATGAGGAATAAATGCACTGAAAAAAGTTACAATTTTGAAGATACAGTTAGGGATAGAGATGGTCCGCGGAGGTTTAAATTTAGGTGAAGTGGTCCGCAGACATATTTGAGTTGGGAACCACTGCTCTATATAAAGGCCTCCCAACTCGGCCGTGCAACGTCATAACTTTCACTCATCTTTGACGTCCCTCCATAGACTTAACATGGCAATTTTCACTCACGTTTGACGTCATCGTCTGGAGTTGGGTGGCCATTTATATAGAGGGTCTTGCTTTAAGGCGCTTTAGACCAAGCGGTTCGCGACAGCGATTCTGCGACATGCGGTTCGCGACAAAAATTGACCCTCTTCCCCATCTCTTCCCTTAATTGAACAGCGCCATCTTTCGAGAGGTCGCTGAGTTACTGCGGTTGTCGAAATTCCTGAAAATCCGCCTAGTATTCGCGACTCCAGCGTAGGCGTGGCCTAACCAACATGGACGACCGAAGAAGTAATCGAAGAAGTATTTCGCATAGTTGTTCGAGCGGTGTTATTGCGGTTTACATTCAAAATATGACTCCATACACTAATTGTTGCGTTCCGAATCGTCATTCGAGGAAATCTAAAGAGGAGAAAAGAAAGATTGGCTATTGGCAAAAATATGCAAACCCATAAGCGATGTAATGAAAGTATTGAGTTTCTTCATTAGGCACTCGCAACTTTGCATTATGGGATTTTGTTAAATGTGAATACCATTTTGTCTGAAAAAAGTTTCTAAAACCTCTAAATTTTCATTCACTTTTAATCTGTTTTCTTATTTTTTGTGCTTTGTTTTTGGATTGAATTTCCTCATTTGGCATATCGTCCGCAACTTTGTATTATGATGGTATAGCTCCCTAAAAAAGTGGCAGTGGCAAGCAAAAACAGGAGGTTACCAAATTTGGCTTTTTTAATTCACTCTAAATTAAAATTTAATTATTCTAAGCCAATTAAACGAATGAACTAAAATTGTCAAACATGTTTTTCTCAGCTAATTAAAATGTGTAAACTTACTTGCAAAATTACTTTTTGGAATGAAATGAATTGCATATATGCAAAAGCATCACTATAGAGGTGCTTTTTGTTATTTAATTTTGCTAAATACGTTAGAGTGAATTTTTTTATAAAAAGCTGAAAAATTTCCTGCGAGTACCTACCAGGATCCTATTATTTAATACTTGAAAATTACCTCTTATTTTCTTAAAAACATTATTAGGAATTTTTACTTTGAAAATGATTGGGAACCCTGTTTTAAAATAAATTGCAATTTGTGGAATCATTTACTATAATTTGTTAAAGCTTAAGCTTTTAGAGCAGAATTGTTTAAAAATCTAAAATTTATGTTATATGCTAAGAGTTGAATAAAATGCATAAAAAATAATCTATGTGTACATTATTTGTATTTTTCATATGTGTTTGTAGCTCAGCAAACCTAAAACTTTTGAGAATTTATTGTTGCCCCCTTCTCCAAAACAAAAACCTTTTTTTTTTCATACACTTAAATGTAAAACGCTTGTAACAAAAGGCATATTCTAGTAACTATGCCCCTGGTTGACTACCTTAGCTTTTAAATTTTGTACAATGTAGAAATAATCAATTATATGTAGTAGTTGTAGATAAAGATATTTTCGTAGTTACTAATGCGATACATAAGTTTATTCACAAAACCAAAGTCATGTAATAAAATATTACCTCCAGTGTTATTCTTAGGATTTTTTTGGAAGAGTAAAAATACTCCTTGACTCTTTTAGGAGGCGTGAAATTCATTTATGAGGAGTGAAATACGGAAATAGAATGAACTATTGGATATTATAAAGAGACATTTTTTTATAAAAACGTTTTTTTAATGGACAAACTGAAATAAAAAATGAGGATGCTATTTTGGTTTTTAAAAATAATAGCATCTGTTAATATAAGTAAAAAATATTAAACATAAATAAAATAATTTATTTTACATAAACATTCTAAATGAAACATTTATTTAGTATTACAAAATTGAGTAAAAAAATTTTTTGATTTCGGTGGGGTACCATGCATTTTTTAAGCAGCATGTTAAAAATTCAAAGCGTGAAAATACGCCTAGCTAGTTTTTAAAAGCGTATTTCCTATTTCCAATGCGTGAAATACGCTCTCAGAGGCGTTAAAATTATCACTGATTTACCTCAAAAGAAAAATTAAAACACCAAACAATTATAAAACAGTCGTCAAATTAGCGTCGTCAATACAAACTACATAATATTGGGTTGTCCCATAAGTTCTGTTACTTTTTACGAAGTTTTGTCTTTGAAATTTTTTTATGAAAAACTGGTAATAGGTAGAGATTTCAAACAAAAGGGATTTTGATATATGCATATTTATGAACATAATGTGTGATTTTGGAAGTTCTCGTGATATTATTTCTTTTCAAAATGGCGATTTGAAAAAAAGACCAAAAACGGTGATTTTTGCGTAATTTTTTTCTATTGTTTAAAAAACTAGGAAGAACGCATAATTCATAGCTAAAAAAAGTTTTACTGTATATTCGATATGTTAAGATTAAGATGTCTTAGTTTCAAGATGATTCGATAAGTTTAAGGTAGGAAATTTTGACTTTAAAACTTCATATATTGGCAATTTCACGTGTTTTTTAAAGCCCACCTATTGTTTTTCTAAGCAGCTGGTATGAAGCAAATTAAAGGCAGATGTTTTTTGAACCATAAAGCTTGTTTCAACGGTTTAAACATAGAAAGCATCTTTTCATAATATCGTTGAATTGATTTAGTTCTAAATCCCAACGAGTTGTTTTTATTGTAGTTTTTTCGTATATGAAGCAAATAATTGCTTTGTTCGCTTAGCATAAGTTCAGCGAGTGTAATTCTGATAAGCTAAAACTTTGCGCGCTTGCATTCTGCGCACTACTTTCTGAACTTAAGTTCAGATATAATTTAATATACAGCATATTTTGAATACTTGGTTCTTTCCTAAGCATTTTTATTGATTTTGATGCTTTTTTCGTGAAAATTTCTTTGAAATGACTAACATTACTGAGGTAAGCTTTTTGCAAAAGATGTTATGTTTGAGATCGAAATTTCCTAATTTAAACTTAACGAATTATTTTGAAACTATGACATCTTGAACTAAACATTTCAAACATACAGTAAAACTTTTTTTAGCCATGAATTATGCATTCTTCCTAGATTTTTAAACAAAAGAAAAAAATTGAGTGAAAATAGACGTTTGCGGTCTTTTTTTCAAACCACCATTTTGAAAAGAAATAATATCACGTGAACTACCTAAATCACACATTATCTTCATAAATATACATAAATCAAAATCCCCTTTGTTTGAAATCTCTACCTATTGCCATTTTTTCATAAAAAATTTTCAAACACAAAACTTTGTAAAAAGTAACAGAACTTATGGGACAACCCAATACTTCTAAATCCGATTACTCCTTATAGTGGTTTGGCTAGCTTCCACCAGAGGGCGTATCTCAGCGCTATTAGAGTCGCGAATATCAATGCGGGAAAAAATGCCCCTAAGATTTTTCTATGTTTATGGGAACGGAATCTCTTAATTTTGCAAGCTCTTCCTTTTTTTTACCTAGAATTTTTTTGTTTAGTTAATAAGGCTTTTTGCCTTTCGAAATACATTTTTCTCCTGAAAAAAAGTTTTGCCTTTTCTTTTAAAAAATAAAAATTTAACACTTTACACCGAGGAAAGGCCTGAGTTCAAAGGCCTTTTTCAGTTATGGGGTTTTTTGAGAGAACTTGAACTAGACAATAGTCTTTTCAATTTATTTTGCGTTACTGTACTCAGTCGGAGCTCAGCTTTTTCATATTATTTTAGTTGCTTCAAAATGTTAACCTTCTCCAGAGCTGGAGGAGTTTGAAAACAATGGGATGCCACTAGAGACTGAAAGACCCAAAAGGGCCTTGGAAGACCCAGAAGAAAACGCAGAAGAGAAGGAGAAGAAACGAAGACAAGACTTTGTACTTGTGAATCTTCAAGACGAGAAGGAACAGATATCTAATGCCTTCAGAAATGGCGCTAAAGAAGTCAAAATAGTATTTCGTGGGAAAACAGAAAACGCAAGTTTCAGTTCGGCCCAGCTGAGACTACTTGGAAAGGAAATTCTGAAAACAGAGGATGAAATCCAGAACACAGGAAAAGGATACTTCAACATCATTGCAAAAAGCGAGACTTCAGCCATTAAGGCATTAGAAGTTCAAACTATATCGGATCAAGAGATTGAAAAGAAAGTGATGTACAACTCGTGCTCAACACAATACATAGCACGAAAAGTTGGAAAAGAAATCCAACTAAGTGAAATTGCTGAAGACCTCGTACTTCAGGGCATAGCAGTAAACAAGATAACAAGATTCACAAAAAAAGGAGAGAAAAATATACCAATTCCAACGATATTGATCAGAGAACTAGGTGAAGTCAAGAGAGTTAAAGTAAAGATAGGACACGAAATCTTAAAAGTACGAAAATTCATCCCCAAACCAAAAATCTGTCATAGATGCCTGGAGTTCGGACACTTCCAAGCAAACTGCAAAGCCGAAGAGCCAAGATGCGAAAATTGTGGTGAAAACCACGAAACAAAGGAATGCATCAAAATTGACGATCAACACGAATGTTTCAGATGCGGATCCAAAAAGCACTCAGCTAATAACTGTTGAAGTATGTAGTTTTATGTTAAATGAAAAAAAGAAATATTCACTACAACTAGTTTCGCACGTACTTTATTTTAGTGCGTGATAGTATTTTGTAATAAGTTTGTTTTTATTCAAAATCAGTTTCATTAAAAACGAGTCGATATATTGTTCATTCTTTGCAATGTTTACTTTATAAATTATTATACATAAAAATATTACAGGTTATGGTCCGACACGTCTTCGATGTCAGTGAGAAGGAGAATTAAAAGTTAGTGCGATTTTTGACGTTGGGCTAAGCGCATATATTTTTTTAATATGGAGTCAGGAAACAGAATAGCTATTCCAAAGCTATCGGCGGAGAAGGAATGGACAGTCTGGAAGTATAGGATTAAATTTTTATTAGACATGAATCCTGACGTGCTTGATCTCGTAGAAGGACGAATTCTCACCTTATGATGAATTATTGCTCGCCTGTAAGATTCTTGATACTCTTCCGGCTTCTTTTCGGCATTTTAAATCAAGTTGGCTTCTTCTAAGTGAAGAGAAGAGAACCATAGATGAACTGACAGCCCAACTATGTGCATTTGAAAGGGAAATGGGAGACGGCAGCAGTTCCGAAGTTCCCCAAGAAGCCCTCTTTGCAAATTCAAGCTCACTGAGAATGATACCTGTAACTACTGCAAACAGAAAGGTCACTGGGTACGAAAGTGCAGAAAATGGATCGCAGATGGAAAACCTAAGCGAGGAGAGGCTGGTGGAACAGAAAATTCCATGCTGGTCGTTCATGAGGAAGCACTAGTCGGTGAAGCAAATTCAAATGAATGGTACATTGACAACGGTGCATCAAGGCATCTAACCAATGAGAACCAGTGCTTTGTTGAATTTGAGAAGTTTGAAGCTCCTCATGGTGTGAAGGCAGCAAATGGAAAGATCCTGTCAGCTGTAGGAAAAGGTACACTGCAAATCATCACTTTCGTAAAAGGTAAACAGAAGAACAAGACTCTTCGTGACGTGTGGTACGTACCAGAGATCAACAAAAATCTATTTTCAGTTTTGGCGGCACAAGATAGAAATCCAGGCAGCGTTTTTCGATCTACCGCTAAAGAGTGCAGATTGGAGATAGGCGGAGAGGATGTCTTGTGTGGAACTCGAAGTTTAGGTGGAGGCTTGTACAAAGCACATTTGAAAGTTATAGTTCCAAAACAGCCAGTTGAAGTATGTACTGCTACAACGAGCGATACCATTTTGCAGTTATATCATGAACGTTTTGGTCACCAGGACAAGAAGCACATACAATCCCTTTTAGAACAAGAGATGGGTATCAAGACTACGTTAAAAAGAGATATTTGTGAACCATGTATTTATGGAAAAGCTAAGAGGCTACAATTTGGTACAAAACCCAAAACAACAAAAGTAGGCGAGCTTGTATCAACAGACGTTTGTGGTCCCTTAGATGAGTCAAGCCGCAAGTTTCGATACTTTGTCATTTTCAAGGATCATTTTTCAAAGTACAGATTTATTTATTTCTTAAGAAAAAAATCAGAAGTTGTGTCTGCATTGAAGTTGTTTTTGGCAGAAGCAGAAAATTTAGGTCATTCCATCAAAGAAATCTTAAGTGATAATGGTGGGGAATTCGACTGCCAAGCTGTAAAAGGAATATTGGAAGAAAAGGGAATTGTCCAGAGACTCACAGCTCCATATACACCTCAACAGAATGGAACAAGTGAGCGTGATATTAGAACAGTGGTTGAAATGGCTCGTACCTTAAAGTACTCTAAATCAGAAGCTGAATTTCCATCATTTCTTTGGGCAGAGCTGGTCAACACTGCCGCTTACATCTTAAATAGAACTGGAGTTTCCTCAGAAAAAGGTATTAGTCCATATAGATTATGGTTTGAAAGAAACCCCAGGATAAAGCATATGCGTATAATTGGATCGCAATGCTACAGTCATGTTCCATCCCAGAAAAGAAGAAAAATGGACAAGAAAGCCATCAAAGGTGTTCTCTTAGGATACGACAAAGATGAAAGGTACAGAATATGGTTACCAGGAACAAGAAACGTTATTGTTTCCAGAGATGTCATTTTTCAAGAAAGAACAAAAATTTGTGAAGACCAAGTAGAGTCAAACAGAGAAAGAGAAAAACCAAACCAGGAAAAAGAATTGGAAAACGAGATACCTATTCCATCTCAAGTCGAAGAAGATTGTGAAGATGAAGAGATGAAGTCGCATCTTTCTCACCAGATGCACTTGAGAGACAGATCACAAATCAAGAAACCATCAAGATTTGATGATTATGTTTTGGAAGTGGAATCATTTGTTATTGAAGAAAATCCTAAAACCTATCAAGAGGCATTGAAAAGTCAAGAACACAAAAACTGGACAAAGGCCATGGAAGGAGAAATGTCTTCATTAAAAGAAAATCAAACGTGGGAGCTGACCGAACTACCTAAAGGATTCAAGTCCATACCATGCAAATGGGTATACAAAGTTAAAAGGAATCCAGATGGCAGTTTAGACCAGTATAAAGCGAGACTTGTTGTAAAAGGATTTGCTCAACGTAAAGGTATAGACTATAATGAAATTTTTAGTCCAGTTGCAAGAGCAAGCACTATAAGAACCTTGATTAGTATTGCTGCAAGTGAAAAGATGAATTTGATGCAGTTTGATGTATCAACAGCATTTTTATATGGAAATTTGGATGATGAAATTTTCATGGATCAACCCGAAGGTTTCGAAGATGGAACTGATAGGGTATGTCACTTGAAGAGAAGCCTTTATGGATTAAAGCAGGCACCCAGGTGCTGGAACCAGCGTTTTGGAGATTATCTTCTCAACCTAGGCTTCAAAAGAAGTGAAGCAGATCCCTGTTTATTTATAAGAAAGAAAAATTCAGAATTACTCATATTAGTGCTTTATGTCGATGATGGCTTAGTGGCATCTTCAGATAAGGCTCAATTAGAAGACTTTCTTAAAGATCTGAAGAGGGAATTCAAGATTACAACCAAGCAAGCATCATGCTATTTAGGATTAGAGATTCAACATCAAGAGGATGGTTCAATTAAGATATCTCAAGCTTCTTATGCAAAGAAAGTTCTCGAAAGATTTGGGATGAGTAATTGCAAGCCTATACTAACACCAATCATCAAGGAAGATATTCAAGCAGGGAGAGTTTCGGAAACGGAAAGAACATTTCCTTACAGACAAGCCGTCGGAGCACTGATGCACTTGATGACAGGTACCAGACCTGATTTAGCCTATGCTATAGGTGTAGTATCCAGAACCTTAGAAGATCCAAAAGATGAAGATTGGCAAAAGGTCAAGAGAATACTACGCTATCTAAAGGGCACCATTGATAAAGGAATAGTCTACCAGCCAAATTACAATAAAAGAATTCTCGAAAGCTACAGTGATGCTGATCACGGTGGAGACAACATGACCGGTCGCTCTACTACAGGAGTCGTATGCATCTATGGTGGAGGAGCAGTATCATGGCTAAGCCAAAGACAGCCTACTGTTGCTCTTTCTACTACGGAGGCAGAAATAGTTGCAGCCAGTGAAGCAGCGAGGGAGATTATGTGGCTAAAGAGACTTTTTAGTGAGATCATCACATTAAAAGCAATACCTGTACTTCGAATTGACAACGAGGCAGCTATCAGACTTTCTCAGAACCAAGGAGAATGCCACAAGCGCACCAAGCACATTCGGATTAGACACTTCTTCGTTAGGGAGATGGTG
This sequence comes from Tetragnatha versicolor, assembly GCA_024610705.1. Taxonomy (NCBI): domain Eukaryota; kingdom Metazoa; phylum Arthropoda; class Arachnida; order Araneae; family Tetragnathidae; genus Tetragnatha; species Tetragnatha versicolor. The sequence goes on along the minus strand of JANDEH010000002.1, from coordinate 29,498,265 downwards.
CAGAGTGAAGATATTATGGTGGAGCAGGTTTCTACAGAAATGCAACTTGCAGACCTGTTTACTAAACCATTGTTTGGACCAAGACTTTCAGTTTTAAATGAGAACATTGGATTAGTTTGAACTTCACTTGATTTATTTATCTTATTCAGTTATGTAAAGTTAATAGTAAGAGTAACTCTAACATTTAAATTTTTTTTCTTTTAACAAGGGAGAGTGTTGAAGTATGTAGTTTTATGTTAAATGAAAAAAGAAATATTCACTACAACTAGTTTCGCACGTACTTTATTTTAGTGCGTGATAGTATTTTGTAATAAGTTTGTTTTTATTCAAAATCAGTTTCATTAAAAACGAGTCGATATATTGTTCATTCTTTGCAATGTTTACTTTATAAATTATTATCTCTCTATATTAAAAAAAAGTTACCGTCACCGCGGCCGCCGCGGTCGCCGCCGCCGCCGCCGCTGTTTCAGAAAATTTTATTTTTCAACTCTTTGAACTCTTATAACGCAAAAACTACTTGATAGAAATTTATGAAATTTGAAACGTTTGCAGAAGAATATTTGGGGCACATTCTCGAACAAAAAGCTAACAGATGTGATAATTAGTTCTGGGGTATTTTTAAGGTCAAAGTTGAAGTTTTTCTTTTTTCGCCGCGTAATCCAGTTCAGCGAAATCTATTGGCAGAAGAACTATGATTTTTTGCAGCCTAATACTCTGAAGTATGAAGATGTGCACTACGTCGCCCTTTTTTCGAATTTCGAATTTGGTTTAGAGTAATTAATTTTTTAATTTTTGAAATTTTGACACTTTTTCGTTTTTTTCTATCTAAAATGAAAACTAATCACGGTATCAATATGATTTTTTAAACACTTATATTCTTATTTTTTAGAAAGAGATTGGCATTTAATTCTTTAAAAAATTCTAATTAGTTTTGGAATTATTAAGCATCAAAGTTTAATTTTTTTCATAGTTTTAGTAGGTCTTTATCAGACGTGTTTAATGTTTTTAAATTTTATATTTGCCTGTTCACTAGATTGTCGCGAGCACGGATATTTAAATTTAAAAGATTTGAGGAGCACATTTTTGCTCTAAGTTTGCTAGCGATATAGTATAGACTTGGATAGAATTTAGAATTTAGATTTTTGAGAGTTATTTGTGCCGATGAAAGGAAGAGGATTTTCCGGAAGTTTGTTTTACTCTGCTAAAGATCGATTGCAGATATTGCAGATCGCGAAGCTATCTGTAAAGAGCTGCATAGCAGTTACGGGGGTTGGTGAGCGTAAGCGAGCGGGGGACGGTAGCCCCCTATCCATTAAATTATTGACAATTTAAGAAGGAATATTTCAGTAAGAGTTTTATTTTGATATTTTTGTGGTAATGATCCGAATTAAATTATTGAAAAGTTTGAGAGATAAAAAGTTTCGATATTAAATGATCATTAACTATACTCTCTTCATTTAGAATTAGCGCCTGAGACGTAATGTATTAAAAGCAGTTATTATTCTAATTATCATCGAAAAATTTTTCTTCTGCAATGACAAGGCAGCCTTAGCAGAAGTAGTCAAAATACTGTAAAAACAATCGGTCACTGAAGTTGTCTGATGAGCGTTATTAAGCAATATTAAGCGTTTTTTTTATCCTGTTTCAGGAGCCTATTCTAAATGAACAGACTATATAAGCAGACAAGTTCCAGGTTTTGCTGGATAGTTGAGATGAAACAAGCGAGCTCTGCTCGCTAAGATCGCGAAGCGATCTTCAAAGAACTGCGAAGCAGTTCCGGGGGTTGGTGAGCGATAGCGAGCAGGGGGCAGAGCCCCCTAGTACATAAAAATATTACAATAACTTTAACTGCCCAGTGGTAAAAAAAGAATCGGGAAACTTGAACAAAACGAAGACTGGAAATCCCCAAACAAAACAGGTGAACAAACCAACGACAAATAGAAGATCATACTCGGAAGTAGTAAGATCAAAAGAAAGTGAACCAAGAAACCAAGAAGCAATAGAAAATTCGAACGAAGAGTTAATCATCAGCATAAAAGAATTAAAGTCTACGGTAGAAACCTTAGCAAATGTTACAGCGGAGCTAATTTCTAAAATAAGTGAAAAGGCAACAGAACCGAAGAAAGCAAAGGAATGCAATTTAACATCACAATCGGTTAGCCGAGAGGTTAAAAAAGAGGTCAAAAAAGTTATAAGAACGGACATCGAGAAGCCAATTCTCCAAATCAAAGAATCAGTCAAGTTGCTGGCGAAATCACTGGAAACCTACACAAGGATTACTGACCAGTCAACGGACATAAACCAATTTCAACCTGGAAATGAATCAGAACAATGACAGAAAAACAAGAAATATCCAAAGACAAAGGAAGAAGCAGTGAAGAAAGATTAGAAAAATTAAACAAAAGAATAACGGAGGTAGTGAAACTACATAAAAACAAAGAAATAAACCCGAACGGATCAAAGATCGAAGATTCCCCTATCAGTTCAGAAAGCGAATCAGAACAATCAGAAGACGAAAGCGAACCAGTAACAGAAGTTAAAAAATTCGAGTTGGACTTTACAGAAATGAACGAAAGAACTGAACAACTTCTGGCAGAAATGAGAGCACATTCAGAAAGAAGCATCAGGGAACTCAGGGAGAATTTCGGAATTCCCAACCCAGAATGAATGAGTGAAAATCACCCAGAGATGAGGACCAAAGGAAATTCCGAGAGAATTTATAGAGAGAATATAACTTAAAGATAAATCTCATATCTCATTTAACCATAGTCAGCTTCAAACTTTCATCCTTTCATCATATTATCATCCAAAAAAAAAACTTCATAAACTATTGGAAAAAGAAGGTTAAGCGGCTCAAAAGAGCAAGCAAATACCTCTATCACCCAACCAAATCAGTTATGGGGAATTTTTCGAGATCCGTAGGGATTTTTCGTTGGAACCTGTAGGGAACAAATTCGATCAGCTGCTGATCGAAATCCCATTGATCAACAAAACAACTCTCCCGACTCCGTCTGTTGTTTTGGTTTCTAGACAAACATGTCGTACGTACTTGAAGCTGGAGAGTGTTTCGGATATTAGCCAACTTTTTTTTCGATGGAGCCAATAAGAATGAGAATTCGGGTTCGGAGTTATCCTCCTGGACCGCCTGGAAGGACTGGACATGTTTCTGTTGCATATGAAAAATTCATTTTTGTGTGGGGTGGATACAAGGTATGAAAGCATTTGGTCAATTATACTCTGAATTCTCCCTCACAGTTTGAAGGCTAATAGATATAATTCATCAATTATTTATCAAGTTCGTGAATGTTTTAGTTCAAATATCAAGTGTAGTATCTATCATTTTATAAGATTCGTTTATGCCTATCGTTTTCAACAGTTGACCGTTTTACTTAAATTAGTCTGAAATAGTTAATCCTAAATCCACTTTTTAAGAGCAAAAACCAATTGTTACACATAATTTGACTTCGGCACAGCTGGGATATACGTCAGCCAGCCGCCATGTTTACCCACAGCTCAAATGATGCCACAACAATATAGATCTAATTTGAGCCAATATAGATCTAATTTGAGCGCTGTGAGTAAACATGGCGGCTGGCAGACGTATATCCCAGCTGTGCCTTGACTTCTTTACCCAGAGCCGTGCCGAGGTAAAACGGCGCCCGGGGCGAAGGTGGCTCATTGGCGCCCCCTTTATTTTTGAAACCAACCCTTTCATGTCCAATTTTTATGTGGGAAAATTTTAGGGCTATAACCAGACTTTTGTTTCGGGGGGGATTGACTCAACGTTTTTAACGTTAATGTACCCCTAACGAGTACTATTATTTATGCGTTAAACTTTTAATCACTTGAAGGAAGCTCTTGAATGTGTTGCACAAATTGTCGAAATTTTTTAATGTGAGCTTAAGTAAATCTGGGGGGTCTCCCCTAGAAAAATTTTGAAAAATGTCTCGGAAAAAGTGTTTTTAGTTCATTTTGAGACCTTAAAAATTGCTGAATTTTAAAGGAAAATAATCATAAATAGACGTAAAATTTTGGAGGGGAAAATTTTTTTATTTCGACACACTTTGGGGAAACACCTAAAGGAGACCTCTTCATTTAGGCATCAGACTTTTTAATGAGAAAAACACTACCTAAAACCAATGCCACAAATTTTGGGGATTGGGGGTTCTCTACTAGAATTTTTTTCCTTCTTTAAAAAATTTGATCCTCGAAATTAGTGTTTTAACTTTAAGGAAACAATTGAAATTATAAAACAGTATGTAAAATTGCATAAAATATAATTAAAAATCTGCAATAGTTCCTAAGAAATAAACAAATATTTTCTTTCATCTAGTTTCTAGTAAATGTTTTCTTTTTCATAAATTATCACTCGTATCAACTACTTCTAAGGGAAATAATATAAAACATTGATTGAAAACAAGTTTCATGCATCGAAGCATCTTTCAGGGTCTTATCTCGGTTAAGTTGTTCTTTTCGCATTGCAATAAGAACAAGGTAAGCAAACATACCCGGAGAGTGCCCATCAAGACTCAGGAGACTTGCGAGCGAATCCAAGACTTACAAAAAAGTCAAAAATAATTTAATATAAAGACCAAAATTGTGAAAATCAAATGGACAGGGATTAGCAGAGGAATCTGATTTCGAAGTGAAAAGAATCGCAATAACTGCAGAAATTTCCGAACCATCAGTAAGACCGTAAACTAAACGAAAATCCGAACATTTTACGGACAAACCTTAAAAGTTGGCAAGTATGAATATCCAATTATTTTTATGAAATTTATTGATTAATACAATAAAGTACGAAAAACAAATAGGAACTTACCAGAAAACAATGTTCCAATTTGTATTTTTGAACTTACATTACACTAATTTAGAAGGTCCCTCTCTGTTCAAGGCTTAACTCTTCTATACTGCCAATCATAGGCGCCGACTTTTATCAAATATTGGGGGGGCCCAGTACTAGACAATAAAGGTATTAGTTATTCCATATTACAGTGGTCCTTAAACTTTCGATCGCCACTAATGCTAGACATCGCCCCCCCCAAGATTTGGAACATCCAAAGGCTTATTCCTGTACATTTATACGTAAAGTTTTAAATTCCTTAAAAATAGTACTCAAATTATATACCACATTATGTCAAAAGTTTACAATTACTCGAAGTATATCAGGGGGTCTGGGGGGTTCCCCCAGAAAAATTTTAAAAATTTGCCTCACAAAGTAGCGTTACAGCTTATTTTGGGACATTTTTGGTTCCACCAAAAGAGAGCAGTTCCTTGTAAAACGTAGAATTTCCAAGGAAAATATTACAATTAGACGTCAAAATTTTCTAGAGGAGCTGGGGGTCCTCCCCCAGAAATATTTTTGAAATTGTCTCTTTAAACTAGTGTTATTTATTTTGAAACTATCAAAAGGTAACTCGCGGACCCCCTAGGAAGGTGCTGGGGACCCTCGGAGGTCCGAGAACCACTGCTATAAAAAATTCAAATAAAAAGCAGCGCAATATTTTTTTAAAATTTAATCGAACACAAAATATTAAATGCCTATCGCGAAGAATGAAAGTGGATTTATACCGCTTTTAAAATCAAGGGCACAGAGCCGTAACTAGACTTTTGTTTTGGGAGGGATTTTGGCTAAATATTTTTTCTGAGGACTTAAGAGTACTTTTTTACTCCAAGTGTTAGATGACTTGCACATTTGATAATTTTGTTGAAATTAATTTCAAAATTTTAAAAACATTGAAAATTCCAAGCGAAGCGATATTTTGAGGGTCCTCCCCCCAAAATTTGGAAATTTCCACCACAAAATAGCGCTTTATCTCCTTTTAAAGCCTATTTGGGTTACACCCATAGAGCAGGGTTCATTTTAAGAAGCAGAATTTTCAAAGAAACCCAGTATATAGTGTATAATAAACAGCAAAATTTTGAAGGGGGTATAGGGGTCCTACTTCAGAAAAACTTTGGAAATTTGTGTTATAAGAAGTGTTAAAATTCATTTTGTAGAGATTCTTTCTTCTTATGTTATACAAAAGGAGGATCACACCTCAAAAATCACTGAAGTTTCAGGGAAAACGGTACAAAATAGATTTTAAAATTTGAGGGGGGTTTGGGGGTCCTCCTCCAATTTTTTTTTTTGAAATTTTTACCCTTGAAAGTAGTGTTTTAAGAAGTCATTTTGAGACCCTTTGAGAAGACCAAGTGAACGGGACCAAAAGAACGATGTCCATTACATTGCCTTCTTTAGTTCATGAAAGAAAATAGGTAGATTTTTACTAAAATATTGGGGGGGCTCAGCCCCCTTTCTTCCAACATTGGGGGGGCTCAAGCCCCCTCAAACCCTATGGAGTCGGCGCCTATGCTGCCAATTGAGAAGCAAAACAGAATGGAAGCGGTCTCGTGAACACATTCAATGAAAGGGGATGAAAACTAACCCCCGAATACACAGGATTGGTTTTTCGTAGAATGAACCAATAGCTGATGAAGAGCTCAAGAAGCGGTATCCTTTATCTTCGATTTATTTATGACCCCTTTGAGCAGGTGGAAATGGAACTAATTCAACGTTCTTTCCATCCCCACTCAAGAATTTCCTGGAATTCTTTGGTCAAGAAACCTGAAATGTTTGTTATCACAACAGCACCCCCTTTGAAGTAAGCCCCAGGTAGAGCAAAACCTTCCTAGTCCGTCTGGTCCATAAATCTTTCACACGTCCTACCCCATTCTCTGTCAATCGTCACCCCTGCTGTGTCTTAAAACAACATTGCAACTGAAGACTGGAAGTGGACACATCTGGCGTTTACCAAACAAAAAGCGTGCAGCGCTTCTTTACTCATCGCAACTGGAGACGCAAACAGGTGACCCCCATGGCGTCTCTCCCAAAAGGGGAGTGAGTGTCCGTGTTTCTATTCACTTCCTGAGCCTCAAGTGGAAGGCAAAACGAAATCAGGAATACATTTTTAATAGTAACATTTCATACAAAAAAAACATAGTTCTCAAACATGAATTTGGTGCCCTTTAGGGAATTTGGCGCCCGGGGTGGCCGCCCCCTTCGCCCCCCCCCTTGGCACGGCTCTGTCTTTACCTAGTATAACATGCTCCTTCAGACGTGACTGTCATGTTGTATTAATTTTTTTTTGCATTGGGAAAAACAAAGTAGGTACCTAATGGTTTTATCATAAAGCACTCTGAAGTTATGAACAGAACACCATGTTCTACTGTTCCTCAAATGTAAATTCAAGAAATTGAAATAACTTCCAAAAGTTTTCTAGATTTTTAAAACTATGCGACACCAAGGCTGTAGCCAGACTTGTTTTGGGGATGGTTTTGACTCATAATTTTTCTGATTTTGCTAGACTGGGGAAAATTATTAAAAAAAAGTTCTGAGCTCTGTCTTGCAGTTTTTAAAGAGTGGCTCCCATGAATAAATCTCCAAATAAAACTCAATGTTTGTGCCAGGATAAGGGGCCATTCATTAATTACGTAAGGATGATTTTGGCAATTTTTGACCCCCCCCACCCCCATGTAAGGGCCTCCCCCCTATTCTTACGTAAGATTCCATTTCGTTTTTCGAGATAAATAATTTTGTTTCGACTTTTGACAACTGGAATATGGATTCAACAGTTTTTTTTATCTTAACTTAATGCTACGTACTCCAATAAAAAAAATATTGGGTTGTCCCATAAGTTCTGTTACTTTTTACGAAGTTTTGTCTTTGAAAATTTTTTATGGAAAACTGGTAATGGGGTGGAGATTTCAAACAAAAGGGATTTTGATATATGTATATTTATGAACATAATGTGTGATTTTGGTAGTTCTCGGGATATTATTTCTTTTCAAAATGGCGGTTTGAAAAAAAGACCAAAAACGACAATTTTCGCATAATTTTTTCCTTTTGTTTAAAAAACTAGGAAGAACGCATAATTCATGGCTAAAAAAAGTTTTACTGTATAATTTGAAATGTTTAGATTACGATGTCATAGTTTCAATATGATTCGATAAGTTTAAGGTTGGAAATTTTGGTTTTAAAACTTCATATATTGGCAATTTCACGTGTTTTTTAAAGCACGCCTATTGTTTTTCTAAGCAGCTGGAATGAAGTAATTAAAGCAGGCTTGGGTTTTTCCCGCCCAAAACTAGTTTTTCCCATACCACTGGGAAAAACTGGTAAATACCGGGAAAAACTGGTAAATACTGGGAAAAACTTCCAATTGACCAAATAATGGAAGTATTAGGTTATGGCCTTTTTAAACATATTATAAAAACTTTTATAGTTAAAAGTGACTTTTTGGGAGGGGGGGTTAAAATTGTTAGTTGGGAAAAATATAAAAAGCAAGATAATTATGACATTTAACATAAAATTTGCATATATTTTTTAATATTAATGAATTTCTCAAATAAAAATTGATAATATTTTAAAACAAACTTATAATATCTGTCTTTAAGAGAAGCATTATATATAGCTTTTTAAAAATAAAAACGTAATTTAAATAAAATAAAACGTAAATGTAAATCTTGATTGCAAGATAACTTTTTTGAAGTAACAAGGTTGGTTGGTTGGTTGTTTGGTTTTTTTATGGCGCATGGCCCACATTAGGGCATTTAGAAGTAACAAGGTATGATAATCCGATGAAAAGGGCATAACCATCAAAAGATGACATTCCTCAGACACATGATATAAAACCCATATTCATAACATAGGATAAAGCTTATTTAAGGTCATTTTTCTTAAAAAAAAGTCTGAAAAAACTTTTAAAACATTCATTTTGAACAGAATAAATTCAATAAATAATCAGTTTTTCCCATGTGGGAAAAACCTAGTTTTCACCAGGACGGTAAATACCAGTTTTTACCATGGTATTTACCGGGGGTGGGAAAAACCTTGCCAACCCTGAATTAAAGGCAGGTGTTTTTTGAACCATAATGCTTGTTAATGCATTGAATTGTTGCCATTAATGCATTGAAAGTATCTTTTCATAATATTCAATTGATTTATTTCTAATTGCCAAGGAGTTTTTATTGTATAATGTTTTCGTATGAAGCGAAGAAAATTGCTTTGTTCGCTGAGCGTAAGTTCAGCGAGTGTAATTGTGAAAAGCTAAAACGTTGCGCGTTTGCATTGTGCGCTCTCTTTTCTGAACTTAAGTTCAGATATAATTTAATATACTGCATATTTTGAGTACTTAGGTCTTTCCTAAGCTTTTTTATTGATTTTGGTGCTTTTTTCGTAAAAATTTCTTTGAAATGATAACATTATTGAGGTAAGTTTTTTGCAATAGATGTTATGTTTGGGACCGAAATTTCCTAAGTTAAACTTATCGAATTATCTTGAAACTATGACATCTTAAACTAAACATTTCAAATATAGTAAAACTTTTTTTAGCCCTGAATTATGCGTTCTTCCTAGTTTTTTAAACAAAAGAAAAAATTACGCGAAAATCGTCGTTTGTGGTCTTTTTTTCAAACCACCATTTTAAAAAGAAATAATATCACGAGAACTACCAAAATCCCACATTATGTTCATAAATATACATATATCAAAATCCCTTTTGTTTGAAATCTCAACCTATTACCAGTTTTTCATAAAAAATTTTCAAACACGAAACTTTGTAAAAAGTAACAACTTATGGGACAACCCAATACATCTGATGATATACCTTCATTTAAAAAAATAAAGTTTTGATAACATACCGAGATCGTCAGCATTTTTAAGTTTTTCTGGGGATATTCAATAGTAATTCGGTTAGAATAATTGGAATTTGTTTACATTAGCTTGGAAAATCTTATGTAAGAATGGGTGTGAAAAAGTAAGGGTTTGTAGAGATTTTTCCAACCCCCCTCCCCCTCGGGACCCTTACGTAATTAATGAATGGCCCCTAAGCACATAAATCTGTGCTCAGCATAAATTATAGTATGAAGATAGGTCATGCAAAAAAATTAAAAGAAAAATACCTGATACAAAATGATGAAAAAATGCAACTTTTATTAAAAACTAAATTATTTTTTAAGTAAATAAACATTTCTGTATCTTATACTGATTTTTTTCTTTCAGGAAAATCCTGGTAGCTATACAAACACATATTTCCAGGGATCTGAAATATGGGTCTACAATTGTGTCACAGAGCAATGGTATGATGATTTCCTGCCTTTATTATACCACTTCAGCCACTTCATTTTATATTTGAGAATACAGTGAAGTACCTAGTCTTAAAAGTTCCTTCTTAAAACATTGATGTTTTTCTATTATCTTTTGAATGCAATGTGGTTATAATTTTGAATAAATACTACTGAATACTAACCCATATTGAAGAAAGGATGATTTAGATTTGATGTTAGGGGTGATTCAGGTTCATATGCAGCTACTTTTTGTAACGCTCCGGACAAGACTAGAGAACCGGATTTTTACCTAAGAATGTCGAGTCCCTCAGCATCTGCTCCAGAGCAGACGCTGAACAACGATGGGAGGGCCGGACTGCCGACGTTCTGTAATGGTCACACAGAGTACGGACGGCGCCTTGCCACTCGGGATGGCTGCGGATCACATGGGTAAGACCTCCTGGTACTATGACGCTGTTGCAAAGTTTTCCTTTGTTGAAGAATTTAAACCGGTTTAAAGGTCACAAAACGTAGTTGCATATGGCCCTCAGTTACTAAGAATCTTTTTCTTTAAAGGACTGGGTTCTTACGTATTATGCCGTTGACCGTGCCGCTGAATCCGAAAACGTTTAAAATCCCATTGACTATTGTATAGTAGGGTGTATCGAAAAAAACTTTTTTTTTTATTTTGATGATGCCTTAGTGCGGAAAAGTTGTCTAAGGTGGCAGAGAGTACCTGTGAATTTTTTCAGAATTTTCGGATAATATCTTGAGGTGCCGCCAAGGCCCTGAAGGTCCCCATGTTAATCCAATGGAGCGCGCAAGCCAAGAAGGCCGAAAATTGGTTTTTGCCCCTCAATACTACCCTAATCACACGACGAATGTCTTCACTCGAGTTATGGACCCTATATTATCTAGGCTATCCGACAAAACTTGAATAGCCTAAATCTCTATATTACGTTTTTTTGTATGCTCCAATTTCGTCGAAAATCGCGTATATCCTCGTTCAAATCAGAGCCCACAATCAACATAATATAGAGATTTAGGCTATTATTCAAGTTTTGTCGGATAGCCTAGATCATATAGGGTCCATAACTCGAGTGAAGACATTCGTCGTGTGATTAGGGTAGAAATGAGGGGCAAAAACCAATTTTCGGCCTTCTTGGCTTGCGCGCTCCATTGGATTAACATGGGGACCTTCAGGGCCTTGGCGGCACCTCAAGATATTATCCGAAAATTCTGAAAAAATTCACAGGTACTCTCTGCCACCTTAGACAACTTTTCCGCACTAAGGAATCAACAAAATAAAAAAAAAAGTTTTTTTCGATACACCCTATTGTATAGCCGTACCGCTGAATTTATCGGCTGCTGAACGGTGGACGGTATAATACGCAAGTACCAAAGACTGTAACAAAAATTAAACTAAACAGTTGAAGCATCATAACTTCATTTTTCAACAGGTGAATCCACTTTTATTAAATTTTTATTAAAGACTCTACATCATATATTTTTTGTTCCTAAGGTTCCTATTTTTGTTCCTATTTTAAGGTTCCTAAAATATGCAGCTTCTGACTTTTACCCTCCCGGCATGTCTGGCTCCACTGCTGTCGTCATAAATGACTATTTGTATTTGTTTGGAGGCTATGGCTATAATGGAGAAGGTTGTACTAATTCTCTGTACAAACTTGACCTGACCACATTCATGTGGGAAGAGTTGAGCCCAAATGGGTGTGTTCCTATTCCTGTTGACAAGATGGTTGGATGGACACATGAAAATAAGTAAGGATGTTTCAGGATTTTAACAAGCTGTGAAGTTTAAATAAGTATTACCCAATAAACTTATCCTACCTTAAAACAAGGCTGGTATTATAAAAAGAGGGGTGTATAGACAGAAAGCAGTGGCCTTAATTGCATTGTATTGTTATTTCCTTCAATTACTTAAAAAAAAATGAAAAAAAGTTCTCACTCAAAAAGACACTTAAAATGAACAAACTGAAATATGTATGTATTTAAATATTGTAATTTATTCTAAAAAGATGTATAGGAACACCAATCATAAATAGATTTATAAGCAGATTTCTGTATTTAGCTTTATGAAAAGCTTGAAAAAGTATGTTTTAGAAAGCTAATGAAAAACAAATCAAATTTCTGGAAAAAGCATGATAAGTGGAGGAAATTACATTTAGTTATTTTACTCTCATAAAAAGTAGCAGGGGTGCAGAAAATGTTTCAGGACCCAAAATTTCCCCAGAACACAATTTTTCTCCAAAAATTTCATTAAAAAAATAGTGAATTCAGTTATTAAACTTCTTTAAGATTCGATAATTTTCAAATAATCCATAAATTTAAATTTCAATGTGATCTTGATAATATTTTTTAGTCTTTCTTACACACTTATAATCTTAGCTCAAAAGTGCCCCTTTCCTTAAAATATGAAAAATTGTCTACTTTTCTCAAATTCGAGCTACCTGTAAATTTCTCCTTAATGAACTCAACATTTTAATTAAAAACATCGATGGGATTGAACAAGAACGCTATTTTTAGTGAAAATTACCCATCCTACCACGGATAGATTGTTTTTCCTGCATACTGGTGGAAAAGCAAGGAAAAGCCAACATCCAGGTATTCACTTTGAAAACTAGGATTTTTAGAGCAGATCCGTAGTTTTTCCCACTCTACATCCGTAACTCCGTTGTTTTCACCTTATTTTCGTTGAATTTGGAGGTTATGGTCCAGCCACTGCACAAAACATCTGTTAGTCAGCTAATTATGTTGGATTTTTAAGTTTTTCCTTCTATCTTGGGCAAATATTTCCCCAGAGCTGCTTGAATTTCCCCCGAACCAGGCACGGATTATAGCAATTTTTAAGGGGGGGGCGGTCTAGGTTCCCCAAAATTTCGTAGATTTGATATCAAATATAATTAACCCCCACTTTTCCTAGTCCCCTTTTTAAATTATCAGAGGCGGATCCAGAATTTGTTTTTTTGGGGGTCTTAATATATAACAGGTTGTGAATCTTCATACTCGAAGTACTAAAAGGGGGGTCTGGGGGTCCTCCCCTGAAAATTTTTGGAAATTTAAGTCTAAAGCATGTTTTAAATCCATTTTGGTACACCTAATCCGAATTTCGGACTTATTTCACGGGGCTGTAACTAGACTTTTTTCGGGGAGGGGTTTGGCCCCAAAAATTGTCTTGAAACTTAAGTAGGATTTTGTTGGTGACGAAGGTAAGTAGACGGCTGCAGATCCAGGGTTTGGTTTTGGGGGGGTTAAGAATTTTCAGTATCAAAATCGTCTTCTAATATCCTAAAGGGGGGTCTGGGGGTCCACCCCCAGAAAATTTTTGGATTTTTAAGTCTAAAAAGCCGATTTTCAACTCGTTTTGGTACACCTAATCTTGATTTCGGACATACATTTTCAAGAATTCAATTTCCATTTTAATTGGATTTTTGTATTTTGACGAACGTTTTACAAAAAAGTTGTGAATAATAGAGTTCCAAAGGCGAGTCGGGGGGGGTCATCCCCCAAAAAATTTCCGGAAATTTGACCCTAAAAACAGGATTTTAACTCGTTTCGGAGTCGCTTTTCCCTTATTTTCCACCCCGAGTTCCCACTTCCCCTCTTTCTCACTGTTAGTGATTATTCCTATTGGGGGGGGGCTGTTAAAGCAACCCGAAGAGGGCCACTCCTTGTAAGTCCCAAAATTTTCAAGGAATAACTGTAATACTGTAATAATAGATTTCAAAATTTCAAGGGGTGTTGGGGGTTCTCCCCAAGAAAAATTTTGAATCTTAAAAGTAGGGGTTTTATGCATTTTAAGACGAATTTTTAAGGAAAAACAGTTAGTAAAAAATTGACGTCGAAATTTCGGGGGGAGGGTTTGAACCCCCATAATCCCCCTTGGATAGGAAGGCCCTGTTAAATCATCAAGAATTTAACTTATTTTTGGAAGGATTTTTACATTTTGACAAACTTATTATTAAAAAATGTAAGGGAAAAAACCCAGTTCTTCAACTCGTTTTGGTACACCTCATCCGAATTTCGGATATGCATTTTATGGTAGAATTTTTGCATTTCGTCGAACTTCATAAAAAATATTATTGTAAATAATAGTTACAAGTCTCGTAGGGGGTCTGGGGGTCCTCCCCCATAAAATTTTTGAAAATTTGACCCTAAAATAACAGGTTTTTAACTTATTTTTATACTTTCATTGCTTGTTAAAGGGGACTTTCTTCATGCTCTGATTTTCGGAACCACAAAAAAAATCATGTCATACTAAGGGGGGGGGCGATCGCCCCCTTCGCCCCCCCCCCATAATCCGTGCTTGCCCCGAACATCGTTCGGGCGTTCGGACATATTCTGCACCCCTGAAAAGTAGTTCTTCTTTTATCAGTTATTTTAATTTTTAACTTGTTTTTCAGATTTTATACATTTGGGGGATTTGGAAACCCTGATAGTGGACCTAATCATGATTTCCAGTTTGTGTTTTATCATCTTCTATGGGTAAACATTAATAACTATGAAGTAACTTGATTTAAAAAAATGTTTGCATTAATTCATGCTAATTTTTCTATTGCTTTAAATAATTGTCTTATTTTTTAATTTACTGAATATCCAGTGTATTTTAGCAGTTTCTTTGTTTTATATGAGATAAAACATAAATTTCCATGTTCTATATTATTCTCATATTTTATATTGTGTGATTCTTTTAAACATACTATACAAATGCTATTTAATTTTTTAAAATATTTTTTTATATTTATTGCTTTGAAATTCTAACTGGTTCCTACTAATACAAAACTTTTAATATTTGTATTTGTTGTAACATTTTTATTGAAAAGGTTATAAATAAATTAAAGCTTTAGAAAATTCGGATACTAAATGAATACATCTTTAAGGTTTAGGCCATATTAGAGGTTTTAATAACTAAAGGTTAGTCGGTTTTTTATTAAACTTAATTTGTCAACTTTTTTAGCGTGGCTGGACCAACCAATTCTTTGTGTATGACCCAGATACAAACCAGTGGAATAAACCATCTTGTACTGTGAGTATAAGTGTGCTGAAATACTTTTGACATTTTTTTATTGAGAAAGTTCTCCAACCCATTCTATAGTAGTATAATT
The DNA here is from genome assembly GCA_024610705.1 of Tetragnatha versicolor. Classification (NCBI taxonomy): domain Eukaryota; kingdom Metazoa; phylum Arthropoda; class Arachnida; order Araneae; family Tetragnathidae; genus Tetragnatha; species Tetragnatha versicolor. Next base: position 29,483,056 of record JANDEH010000002.1, on the reverse strand, counting down.
TTCCCTAAATTTATAAATTCCTTCTTATTAAAAATTTAACTAAGGATTCATTCCTAATGGTCCCTTTTAGTTTTTGACTGAAAAACAGTTATGTGAAGATAAAGCTTCTGTACTAGTTGACCTTGGTACATACACATTTTTATCCAAACTATTATGTTCAGTCCTCCATTGTGTAGGACTTTTCTGCACACAAAAATAATTTTGACTGAATACTGAAGTTGAGGATAAGTTGTTCACAACCTGAAAGCTTCATCTCCACCTTCTCTTCTATGGCAGTCTTGTATTATAAAAAACATCTGTTTTGAAAAAAGATTAATAAACTAATTTCAATTTAGGGTGTTTTGCCCAGTGCTAGGGCTGCTCATGCTGCTGCAGTTATGAAGGGAAAAGTGTACATATTTGGAGGACGACATGGCATGTACCGCATGAATGATCTGCACTGTTTAGACATGGATACAATGCACTGGAGTGGAGAGTAAGAATTTTTGAAGTATTTTATGATTATTCAATTCAAAAATGCGTCATTTTTTAAATTCCTTCCCTCCCTAGAGCGGCTCTCACAAGTGCTGAGTGTTTGCTTTCTATTTCTCTCTCAAGTGTGAGAGCCGTGCTGCGGGTGTTCAATGCTAATGTTCCTAATAGATTTTTAAGTCATAATGTTGTTTAACTCATTAAACATTAAAAATCTCAATTTTTATAGCCATCTCCTCAAAACTTATTCGAAAGTTAAGGGGTTGAAGTCTTTTTCCTAAATTGAGAAAAATCAATCAAGTTGCATCATGCAGCAACAGCCTGAATTAGCTTTCCCTCTTTGATTGGGAATGAGCAACAGTTCATTCTCATAAGTTCAAAAGAGTTTGCTTATTTGGGATAAATCTCAAGGAACAAATCCCTAACTAATCAAAAATCCATCTTTTAAATAGATCATTTGGTACAAACTAAATTGGATGAATAGTTTAAATACAGAAAGTGAATCCAGGAATTAATGCACTCATTTGAAAAATATGTATTTCTTTACTTTTTATGTATTAAGTTGAGTTATAGGATGTGAAAACTGCCCAGTAGCATAGTGGTAGCACTTCAAGTTCTAAGGTTCGACTGGGCAAGGTTATCTCAGTCGTTCGTTTGTCTATAATCTGAGAACCAAGCATGCTTGGAAATTTAACCCTGGGGTCTCGAGTTACACCGACTTCATAACCGGAATATACCTTTGCATCCCAAGACTCTGTCACAAAAATATTATTGGGACAAAAAATATATATGGGAAGACTGTTGCACCAATGAGTTTAGATCAGGGGTTCCCAAACTTTTTTGGCCCGTGGACCCCCTGACGACATTTTTCCTATCCCGTGGACCCCCCCCTGTCTTAGCGACCGCTCAAAAAGTAGCTAAAAATCTTATATTTCTTATGATATTTCGAAACCATGCATAAATTTTTTAATTTTTTTCAAGTGTTTTTTTTGTGCATTGATAAGCATTTGATTTTACACTTTTTCATGTTTTTAAAAAGTATTTTTGTTATATACGATATTTTTAAGGAAATTATAGCAATCAAACATTTAAAAAACGTGAAATAAAAACAAATCTTAACTTTTAATATCTTTACATTTCAAGACTTAAAACTTTTAATTTTTTAACAATAAAGTTTTGATCCCAAACTTGTTAAAGTTAATGAGTTATGAGTGAGTTATTCATCCACCAAATCAAAAATTTCAGAAATAATTACAATGAATATATGGCATGTTAAAAAACAGTATTTAATTAATTTCAACTATGAAAAGAAATATAATTAATAATAAACATTACGGAAATTGAGTTTTAATTTATGAAATTGAAAAAAAAATGTCGATCTGAATGGAAATGACTTGATGATAACCAACTTTTCATTACTAAAATTTGATTATAAAAAAGACAAAATTTTTGAAACGCATCAAAATTGTTTATTTTAAAGAAATTTTCCCATGGACCTCTGAAAGTCGCTGTGGACCCCCTAGAAGTCTCTGTGGACCCCCAATTTTCATTTTCATCCCCGTGGACCCGCTGGAAGTCGCTGTGGACCCCTGGGGGTCCATATGGACCACTTTGGGAACCGCTGGTTTAGATTTAAAGGATGTGAAACTTTGCTTGGAGAACTGGATGGACACCCAGTTCTCCAAGCAAAGAGGACCAGAAGATTATCCAAGCTTATATGAGCATTGGATAATCTCAGATTGATTCCAAGCAAAGGTATTTTCCCTCAGAAAAGCCACATTTATAAAAGGGTTATATTCAGTAGTGATTTGAGTTTAGATTGCTTAATTTATATACATTTTAATGCTTTAGTTATTTCAAAGAATCTCTTGTGTGAGTAAAATGAAAGTTTATCATTTTATCCTATTATTAGAATGACTCCCAAGTCTCCTGTTCCTGAAGGGAGGTCATGGCACAGTTTAACTGCCCTGGCAGAAACTTACCTAGTTCTCTATGGAGGATTTAGCCAAAATAATATTGCCTTAAGTAAGAAAGTGTTTGCATTAAAGAAAATGCCTTTTCACTGTCTTCTTAGTATTAATTTAGATAACACAGAAAATCATTATCAATCAATCAATCAATAAACTTTATTGTAATGGGCGTTAGGGTGTCTCAAAAAGTGCGTTTTTTTGGAAAAGTTTGAAAAGTGATTGGGTCGTTAGCTAAAAAGTTTCCTTTTGGTGTTAGAAGGTCAGTTGCAAAATTAAAACTAATTCTGTTCACTCTAACTATTGCCTCAACGAGAGCGAAATCTCTATAATGAGAGGCAAGCAACCTCTACCACTAAAGCACTTACGCATCGCAATGACCTTGAAAAACTGTCACTGTTGACCAAATTTTCAACTTAAAACATCAAACTTAGCAAATAAAAAAGATTTGGATTTCATGGGAATACCCCAAAACCAGAGGTTAACATTCCAATAATGGCATTAAGATCCAAAAACGTTGAAAAAGTAATAAAAACAACTTCTGAAAGAAAACACTTAATTAAACATCTACTGCATGATAGATAAAATTCTTTTTCTACAGTATCATATTTTATTCGTATCTTGAATGTAAACATTCCATAACACCAGGGGAAAGTAGGAGTGGGTTGCTTCTCTGCGAGAGTGAGACATTAGGGTGTTTCAAAAGCTATGGGGAATTCTTTTTGTCAAATTTCCCAGATGCCCCCTCTCAAGTTGTTATTAATACTAAAACATTATTACTTGCAAATTTTCAGGTCTCTAAGACAATTTTTGACCCCCGCGCCCTTTAAAATTAGGTTTCCCATGTTAAATTATAGGGAAAATAATGAAAATATCGTCATTTTTGGTTCTTTTCAATTTTATGAGCCTGAACGCAGTCAATATCGAATTAAATCCCATACATCATCTTTGGGACATCATTGTCTGAAGATCCTATTGGAAAAACATTCAATAGAACCTACTGAGGGACGTTCCATGGGGGTTAAAAGCGCGCTTTGACCGAAAAAAGAGAATGCTCGCCGGCGCTTGCGGCGGGAGCTGGATGAAGGCCTCTAATAGGGTTTTACTTCCCAAAACTGAGATACAAGACTATCAGATGATGCCAGCTGAAGTAAAATAGGAAAAATATTCAATAAAACCCCCATGTGAGGCCTTCATCCAGCTCCCGCCGCAAGCGCCGGTGAGCATTCTCCTTTTTCGGTCAAAGCGCGCTTTTAACCCCCTATGGAACAACTTAACTTTGAACTTATTTCAAAGATTTGGTTGGATTACCTTAAGTTTCATTTTAAAGTCTCCTACTAAATGGTAAAACTTAGATGAATTCAAGTGGTGCCGAGATTTTTTCAACAACTTGGCGGTCACCAATGATGTCGCAGAGCTAGGAGTGGCCCTAACCCAAGAGTATACCTCCCTAGATTGAAAACTGAAGCACAGAGGCAAAATCTCCAACAAACTGTCAATAAATATCGAGCTAAGTTTTCTAAGACAGATAAGACTACTTTAGTTCAAGAATTTTAAAATTATCATGGAGCATAAACATAAAAAGTGTATATTTTAGTGCAATAAAAAACTGTGACATATTAAAGGCATGTATTAGATGAATTTTTATTACATTATCTCAATCCAAACAGTCTAAAAATGGCATAAAAAAGGTAAGCAAAAGCAAGTAGTTGCGTAATAGGTCTCGTTTTGAAGTAAAGCTAGCGCTGCAGTCTAGACCAGGCTTTTCTCGTAACTTCAACCGCTTTGAGGCAATAGTTAGGGTTGTACCACAACTTTAAAAATTTCAGGGAAGTTTATTGGTGCCAAAAGGAAAATTTTTGGGACACGGCCCAATAAGATTTCCAAAGTTCGAAAAAATGAGACACCCTAATGGGCGTGTGCCCGTTTACACATTTACATTATTACTTTATACATACAAAAAAATACATACATACAAAAGGTCCAATTTTTTTCATTTTTTAAGGTTAGTTACAAATATAAAAATAACACCAAATATCAATAAAAAGAGAATATCACATAGTTCGTACACGGGATCAGGAACTAACTCGATTCTACCATTATGTCACGGCGAAGTTTTAAGACAGAGATAACAAAACCAAAAATACTAAAACTGTGCAAATTTCTTTCATTTAAAATAAGAGGAAAAGGTTTCAGGTTCACTAAATATTTCTTTCTGTTGAAATTGTAGAGGGGACAGGAATTAAATATGTGATTCCATGTTTCGTTTTCGTGTAGATTACAAAAGGAACATCTATTAGTGTTGAAAATCTCAAATGTTTCACCTTTATAATAGATTCTATTTTGGTTTAAGCGTAGTTGAAAGATTATTCTTTTTGTGTTAATATCTGAATTGGATTGAATGTAGTTTTCAGGGGAAGGGGAATTTTTTAAAAATTTATAGTCAGGGAAGTGAGTACTACTTTCTATCCTGGAGAAGTCCCTTTGAATGCCCTGATCGCAAAGGGTTTGCAAGATGTACGGGAGATAGTAAGAGGCTAGCCTGTAATCTTGGGAGATCCAAATAAAATTAAAGCCGAGATCTTCAAGGATTTTTTTAACAGATAATGCCCAGTTATATTCAGGATTAGAAGAGTAAGACGAGTTTGAAAAAAGTTTAAGGTAGCACATTTTTGTGTATCTACTGTCTGGGAGTTGAAGAAGTTTTATCCAATATTTTAACAATAGCTTAACTAAAGTCACTGCGATTGGGGGTTGGCCTAGCTCCAGTCTTAAAATGTAGCCCGGAGTATTTCTTGGGAGGGTAAATAATTTCTTTACAAAAAAACAAACACATTTCCATATCGAAAATATTGTTCACGGACCAGATTGGAGAGCCATATGTAATAACAGATTGTATTAAGGACTCAAAAAGTACAGAAAATCATTATTTGGTAAACTTTTATAAATGACTACCCACATTCCACATTAACATCCCAATTTTTATTGCACCAATTCCTCCGCCCCTATCTACTCTTAGATAATGGTTTCTTCAACTATTCTAACGAATCCAATTTTAGGTCTTTTTTAACTAACTTAACTAAAATTTAACTAAAGATACACATTAAATAAAAGTCAAATGGATTACAAGTTAATTAAATGTTATGTAATAATACTTATAACATTTTTTCTCCCTAAACTGGTTTTTGTTTTTATTTATTTTACATTTGATTAACCAGATAGCTTTCAGTTAAATCCATGCAAAAAAAACACTAATGAGCTGGAAAATATTTCTGTGAACATCAATGTTGGATACTATTCTCTGTTCCACCCTAGGTTGGGCAAGGCAGAGAATGTACCAATCTGCCAAAAAATTGTACTAGCTTGTATTGTAATCTAAAATAAAGAATATGCATACACATTTGTAAAAATGTAACATACATTATAGTTTAATGTTATTTTTATATCATTATTTTATCATATAACTCGATTTAATCATATGTTAAAAGTTTTCAACCGAAGCGAATGAATATAGTCTGTAGGGTAGAATGGCATTGAACGGGCAATCCAGAATTGGCTGAAAACCGGTTTCCTGATTGTGATTCGGCTACCGTAGTTTTTTTCTTCAATGCCAACTTAGGGCAAAACAGAGTATATAATTTTTGCCAGTCTCTAAAACAGACTGTCTTGTAAAGTTGTTTATGGATATAACTTAATGAAAATTATTATAAAACCATACCAGACTATTGTTTTCCAAATTTTTAATGAGACATGATTGGGTTCTCAGTATTGAAGAGCAGCTCACATATTTAAGGTAGCCACTCATAAATTTATCCTTCTATTGGTATTTTTGTTTTTATCAATACCTGTTTTGGTGTATTCAGTTTATTATTCAATTAATTTATTATCAATTAAAATATTTTAGGTGACTGTTGGTTATTCAACACTGACACTGAAATTTGGCAACAAGTGGAACTACCATATGAAAAGCCTCGAGTTTGGCATTGCGCATGTCGCAATAATTTTAATGAAGTTGTTATTTATGGAGGATGCAAATCAAATATTCTAGACCTGGCTCGAGCACCAGTAAGTTTATACATAATTGGTTTCTTTCATTGAACAAGATATTTCATATATTTATGATGAAATTTTTTTAGGATCAAGCCACTGACATTATTGTTATAAGAATTACTCCCAAGTCATTATTCAGGTAGATATAGCTCTTCTATATAAGTTATTTCATTATGAAAAGATCACAAGGAATCATTCGATGAAAGAATAATTAATTGAATATTCTTAAGTTTTGTAATTATTAGAGAGGTACTATGAAACACTTCTGGAATATTCCTCCTCAAATCAAGCTCCGGTTTTCTATAAAAACCTAATTTGTGAGTCTGAACTAGTTTTTTCACAGATGATTCAATTAAATTTTCATTTACAGGTTATCTTGTGATAAAGTTCTGGAATATCCAGCCCTTGGTCCTAGATGGAAATGGCTTCCAAACAGTATTGAATCATTATTACACTTAAGATTAGGAAGTATGTATTCAAGAAATTTGGATGGATCATGAGAGTTCCTATGGTAATCTTATAAATCTTTCATGACTGTACAAACTGACATTTTCATCTGCAACTTTTATGTAAAACTTTTTATTACCTTTTATGTGTTTCAAAATTTCCTTTAAAATAAATATATCTGAATTTATTGATGCATGAATTGATTTGCGTGATTAATACATTCTGTACAATAGCAAAATCTAAAATCAAACACTATTCAGGTGTGCCTCTCTGGCCTCAACTCAAAACCCTGGAAAACTTTGACCGTAACAAACCTTTTAGCGAGCCAGAATCCCAAAATTTAAAATGTTTCTAGATCTTAAAAAAATTTTAATTTTTTCAAAAAACATACTTGCATTTGGATGAGCAACTGAAGAGGAATGTCTTAAGAGCTTTAGCAACATCTGAGGCATATCAAATTGAATTATTGCAGCATGTATCCTTTTTTTACTACTTTTTTTCTTTTAAATGGCTAATTTTCTATCCTTCCCATGTCAACTCGGGCCTTTTTAGAATCAGTCCATTGAAAGGATTTTGACCCGTGAGGCAAAGTAAGCAGAATACACAGGTAATTTTATTTGTATTTGCACATTGGTTACTTAAGCTTTGTAAGAACAAAATTACCAATGAATAAAATTTTTAAATTCAAATGTTATTTGTATTTATTCAAATAAAATTATTTTTTATTCCAATATTCAAGTTTTAGTTATAAAAGCAGTAGAACAAATTTTAATCCAAATAAAACTTTCATTTATTTTAAGTGAGTAAATATTAAAAGCTATTCTGTTTAGGGTTATTTCTCTTTAATAAAGGACCTTTGTTATTGCATAATTTCATTAAAAGTATAACCTTGAAATCAAAGGTGAGGTAAATGAAAACTTTTTTTAAATGATTGGTAATTTTTCCTATTTTTCAAAACTTATTTTCAAATTTGGAAGAAAATAATATAGATTATCATTGTATTCACAGAAATTTCGCACTACCTGCAATTTTTAAAAATTATAATATGTAGTAGGTTAATGAACAGTAAATTTGTTCATTTTAGGTATCAACTTGAGTGTATAATTATCTTTATTTTTTTATCTTGGAGCATATCAATGATGGGTCTAAAAAGTAAAACAACTTGAGAGTGCAAAATTAAAACTATTTTAGTTCAATAAAAGTACATTTTATGCTTTTATATGTATGGACAAATTCATCATCCTTATAAAAAAATTTTGACTTTGGATTATATTGCAATGATTCCTAGTGCTTTCATACCCACGGACCACTAGATACAGATGCCTTACCTAATCTATGGCAGACCACATGAATTATAGAACGAAAATATTCTAAATTCTTATACCAAAAGACCAATATTTAAAGGACAAACGGTACACTGACCCTAATTTGAGAATCGCTGCTCTAGTGTATGGCTTGTCTTTCCTCAGAAGGCAGCTGTTTTTTGTTTTATCTAACTTAATTTGTCAACTTTTTCAGCATGGCTGGACTAATCAATTCTTTGTGTATGACCCAGATACAAACCAGTGGAATAAACCATCTTATAAAATAAAGAAAAACTATTTATTATGTTTTCAATTATATTGCTGTTGGGTTCGTGTTGGTATCCTTCTTCAATAATTAGCCAGAGTTACATCACAAGACATTTATTTAAGCATCCTATCCAATGTTACAGCTTTTTCTGGCCCGATCGCTTTCCTCTCATACTAATCCATAACAAACAAAAAACACATTGAAAAAGTTTCTTTTCTTTTCTGTGCCAACGGGGAGGGTCTTCCCTTTGAACTTCACATCTCCCCTCCGGTCTCTTACCTGCCGGACCATGTCCTGCAGGGGAGACCAACCAAAAAAAATCACAAGACAAAAAAAATTCTAGATGTACAGAAGCCTTTTGAACAATACCGGATACTATAATCAAAATACAAAAATGCAACATCAAAATCTTAAGGCCGGTCCAGACGCTACGTTTTGCACAACCTTTTGTCTGCACAGTTCAACTCGTTGCAGTTAAAACTTTACATGTGGACAGGAAAATTTCGCAGTTTTGACACCGGCGCGAAGACGTTGCAGTTAAAACGAGAACTGAGCTAAAGAGCATAGATATCCATGAACTGTGCAGTCAAGTAGGCGCGTGTGGACGGTAGTTCCGTTTTCGGTTCATTTTGTACCTCAGTTTCTTTGTATATTGCAGTGGTTTCTAAACTATTTTGGTCGTGGAACCCCCGAATTTGTTACCAATGATCGCGGAACCCTGAATATTATTTAATCAATGACTTTTCAAATTTTAATATATGATATTAAAAGAAACCAGGCGCGGGTCCAGGGTGGGACTTTTCCAGGCAATCACCTTTACCTTTTGGCAAAAATATCAAAGCCTTGGGGATTTTCTAAAAGTATCACGCAAGATCCTGCTGGGGGTATGGGGGTCCTCCCCCAGAAAATTTTTGGAATTTGACTTGTAAAAGTAGAGTTTTAACACATTTTAAGAAGCTTTTTGGGGCCAAGAGGAGAATTTTCCAGACCAAACCTTTATCTTTTGACAAAAAATTGTCAAAATGTTGGGGATTTTCCAAAAAGTATCGCGCAAGATCCCCTTGTGATACGGTGGGGGGGTATGGGAATCCTCCCCCAGAAATAATTTTGAAATTCGACTGGTAAAAGTAAGTTTTTAATTCATTTTGAGAACATTTTTGGGTCCAAGGGGAGAGGCGCTGTCCATTCTTATTTTTTTACACCATTCTAGTTTTTTTAATGAAATAAAGTTTGTCCCATGGAACCCCTAAATTTTTTCGTGGAACCCACTTTGAGCACCACTGGTATATTGTATAGGTTTGTTAATTTGAGTGACAATGGCTGATCTTCGGCAATGTTCTCGGGAATTTCTCACAGAATTTATTGAAATTTACGAAAGTTCCCCATGCATTGGCGTATCAAATCCAAGGAGTATAGTGACAGGGATAAAAAGGCGCTGACTTATGATTAGGTTCATCACGTACGTAATTCACGCAGTTATCTAATATGGGAAAAGTTCTGCCTTCTTAGAAGCCCCTTCCGCGACCACCTTGAACGTACCCGGCGTTCCAATCTTTTATTTTTCTTAACAAGACAGCATGCCAAAGTTGACCAGAGTAGTAACTCCTCCATGACAATGACACTTGAACTGTGCGAAATATACAGTTATCTCTGCACCGTGTGGACACTCTAAAAATTGCTACGTTTCCATTCCGCCTTACGACTGCGCAGACAAAAGGTTGTGCAAAACCTAGCGTCTGGACCGGCCTTTAAACCTCAAAAATAAAAAACAAATCAAATACAGTAGAACCCCGATTATCCGCGAGCGGATGATCCGCGAGTGCCAGGAAAAAAGGTTTTTAATGATGAGAGCAAATTTTAGGTGAGATTAGAGACATTTTAGATGTAGAGCAAAGGTTTCTGCTGTACTTCACCTATTTTAAAAGTTTTACATATCATGTTTAAGTACAATAAAACATAGTTTTTAAGCTGAAATATTTTTTTTCGTGTTTTCACATCATTTTTAGTCTTTTTTCGGGTTATCCGCGGTACCCTTGCCACCCAATAGCGCGGATAGTCGGGGCTCTACTGTACAAACTTCAAAGATCCAATAAAAAGAAAATACTCTCGAGAAGAAAACATTAAAAAGAAACTAATATTCACTGGACTAAAAAAAAATTCAACAACAAACCAAAAGAAAAGAAAAAACAAGGAACTCACAAGAAAATCAAAAGGTCTAACCGAAAACATAACATTACACTTCCAGTTTTGAAAACAAGAACTAATCTTTTTCAGACAGTCATTTATCCTCAACTGTCTTCAAAAATTAACCCCTCAATTTAATTTTACATAATTATCATTACTGATATAACACTTCACAAAATTACTTAACTCAGGAAATCATAATTACAGTCTTCCCAGTAATTACTTCCAAAAATAAAAGTTAGCACAAATTAATTTCAAGTATTAAAAAAAATGTCACTCATCTGAAAAGGTCCATCATCATGATCTAAGTCGTCGTTGTTGTCATCATCCAAGTCGTCGGATAGAGTTCCACCTTTAAAACACCACAGTTCAGTTTGAGAGTCCAACATAGGGTTCTCCTTGGCGTCAGCCTTCACTTCAGGCTCGCAGTCTTCTTTCTCAGGGGCCTGGCCTTCTTCGACTTCGGAGCCACAGTCTTCAGTGTACTTGGTCGGTTTCTTCTGACGGCCACCACGTCTCACAGGAGTTGCAGGGGCCTTCTTCTCAGCTTTTCGATCCTTCTTTTTAGGAGCTTCATCTTCTGAACCTAAATCCATCTCCTCTTCCAAACCAGGATCCTCGGCATACTCGAAATCAGCAGCTTTGCCTCGTCGCTTGGCAGGGGTAACTTTAGCTTTAGCCTTCGCAGGTTGCCTTCGGCGCTTCTTAGCAGGCTTTCCTTTTTCGAAACTGACATCATTCTTTTGAGCATCATCCTCAGATCCAGAGTCCTCAGTATATTCAGGGACTGCCATCCGTCTATATCCTCTTCTGGTGGGTGTTGCACCTGGTTTCTTAGCTTTACCCCTCGGAGCAGATTGCGCGTCTTTCTTCTTAAGATCCTCTTCCTCTTTAGAGGGAACTTCATCAGCGATAGCCTTGGTTTCTTTGTCACCTGTTTCCACTGCCTTCAAACTAGCTCCAGATTTTTCTGTAAGAACCTCATCTTCTGTCATCTCTATGAACTCCTTTTCATCTTGTTTTCTCCTCGCCACCTTCTTTCTGCCTCTTCTGTTCTCCTTTCTTCCTTTCTCCTCCTTTCCTTGATTTCTTCTTACCACCTTCTTTCTTCCTTTTCTGCCTCTTCTTTTCTCCTTCTTCCTTCGATTTCTTCCCTTTCCTCCCTCTCTCGGATGATTCCCTTTAACCTCTTCCTCCTCAAAGCTGCTACTTTCCACAATTAATTTTCTCAAACCTAGGAGCCTCCACTCCCGGATCTACCCCTAAATCCAACGCCAAACTTCTCAAGTCCTCCCTTCTATTTCCTAGTAGCCACGCAAACACCATTCTGCAGACCATCGAATAATTCAGTAAAAAAAACGCACTCCAAAAAAATCAACCCACAAAACAACAGCAAACTCCCTCAAGAGAAAAAAAAAACGAAATTTCTCTATCTCTTTTTAGAAAGACAACACTAACCGAAAAAAAAATCTCAAACGAAACAAAACAAAATCACCATAACCACTTCACCAAAACGAAACTACTCATCACACTTATAATGCTATCCAATTCCATATTAATTTGAGACACACTCCCCAAAAACCTCACCATACCAAAATCAATAATCATTTCCAAATTTCAACACTATAATTCAACTATACCCACAAAACCTTGCACAAATTCAATGTCTTCAACAGCTCGGGCCGCCTCCTTTCGAAACCTTTTCTTTCGTTTTCATCCGAAAATCGTCGTTAAAGCTGAAACTCTCCAATCCTGTCATCTGCCGCACTTGTTAGGTTCGTGTTGGTATCCTTCTTCAATAATTAGCCAGAGTTACATCACAAGACATTTATTTAAGCATCCTATCCAAAGTTACAGCTTTTCCTCGCCCGATCCCCATTGCTCGCTTGCATTCCTCTCATACTAATCCATAACAAACAAAAAACCACATTGAAGTCTCTTTTCTTTTCCGGCAACCCGCCGGGCTGCCAACGGGGAGGGTCTTCCCTTTGAACTTCACAATTGCTATATTAATAAACCATAAATTTGGAATTACTAAGTCCAAAAATACTTAAGGAAACTGACATTGGTTACACCGGGTTCCAGTTAATAGAATTTCAGATAATCAAGGTTCAACAGTATTTTATAAACCTTTGACCATGTGGCGATGAGTGCTTGAGCATGTGTTTTTTTAAATGAATTTTCTGCTTGAAACCATTTCCACAGATTTCACACTTGAAAGGGTTTTCACCAGTATGCTTCAAAAGATGAGTTTTCAAATTCCATGCATAGGGAGTGGTGTAAGAACAGAAGGTGCACTTGTGCTGCTTTACAGGAAAAAGGAAGCCTGTGAAATTCGAACAGTTCATTAACAATTTAACTATCACATAAATTTTCAAGAAAAATTAGAAAAGTACCTACTAGTTACAGGCAAGTCTTAAGTTTAGTGGGAAAAATACCTTCAGAACAAGACTATTATAGTTAAACTAACATTTTGTGCTTTTACTAGAATCGATAAATTTCCAACTTTTTGCATTAGATAGTTAATTGTTATTAATAAATATTTAAAGATAAAAATAAACAATTAAAACCCTTCTAAAAACATGTATTAATGTAACAACTGATTCACATTATAATAGCATGAGATATAGGGATGTAAATTTTATTATTAGCTTAACCCCGTTTTGAAATTTTTATATTTATACAGAGAATGCTCATTTTTACACAAAGGAGAAGAAATAGGTAATATTCAATTTATATGAAAAAAAAAATACTTAGTACACATGACTTAAGGATAAAAACAGGTAGAATCCAACAGTCTTACATCAATCAGATACATGCACAAAAAAGTCATCTCACAGGAAATTCTTCACTTATAAAAATCCTCCTCTTTGTAACACATTGCACATATTCTATATCTCAATATAAATGTTATTATCCTGTTCTGAATTCAGTGGTACATGGGACACCATATGCCGTTTGAGGCTGCCTTTTATTGGATAACTTTTGTCACACTCTGGACACTGATATTTTTTCATTCCTGTGTGCTTTGCTAAATGACCTTCAAAATTTGCCTTGTTAATATTAGTATAGTTGCAATACATGCATTGATGTAACTTTTTCATTTTTCTCAAGGAGGAAGATAATCCCATACCATCTGCAAAGGAGACAACTGAAAAAATAAAGGAAATTTTAAGTTCAGAAAAATTCATCACTAAAGAACTAAAACTAATTTCAAGATTTTTAATTTGGACATAAGAAAACAATATTCACATTATGAATACAGTTTCCAGACTATTTTTTCTTTTTAAAACGTTTGCTGCAGAATTTGAATTCAAGATGATATCCTATCTTTTATCCATGAGTGATTTGGAATGGGAAAGGAAGCTCTGTTCCCTTTACAATTAATAATAGACATGAGTACCAATCTGCTATTTTCCTCTGTCTCCATATTAAAAAAGAACCAGTAAAAGAAAATCACACAATTTATTCAACTAGAAGAAAAACACATTAAATATCTAACAATGGTTAGAATAATGTAAAACATCTATCAATCCACAATGTTAAAAAGATGAATTTTAATAAATCTACAGTCAATTTACTGTATTTCACTTCGAATTAGTAAACAACAAGCCATAACAGACACTATTTAAGGTTTTACAGCACAATCAAATTCTTAAAATATAATATGAGACATAATATATGCCACTGAAATAAATAGATTTTAGAAGCAGAATCAAATCAACAATATAAAAAACTCAAATTTCCAATATTATTGCAACCTCAAGTAACCTATTTAGTACCTTTTCTGAACAGATTTTTAAAATTTTTACACATCTATTAAGAGTTTAAAGTAGTTTGAAACCCTACAAGGAGCAGACCAGTAATGGAGAAATCTAAGAAAACACAGCTTACATACAGAAAATATACTTTCAGGCCAGTTCTATGATGTGCATACATGAGAAGGCTGTGTGTGTGCATATCCTTTTTTGTTAAGTAATCGTAATACAACTTTTTATGGATTATTAAATTAAATCTAAAAAAACTATGAAAACAATGCAAGTACAATGATTGCAACAAAAATGCTTTACAAAAAGATATAATAAACGTTTTATAAGCAATAATCTTCATTAACCATTTCACACCTAACCAGCCTAAAAACCTGAGTTAAAGGCAATCTCCCTACTTAAGTTGGGAACTGGGTGTTACACTTAAAGAAAATTTTTGGTGTTGCACTAAGAAAAAATCTTGCTAACCCTTATAAAATAGGAATAGTAATTACAATATAAAGGTTTTGAACCCTAACCCCTGCTAAACAGAAATTCTGGATTTTTTACTGAATCCCACCTGTTAAGTACCTATTTTTACAAGAATATAAACTTGTCACTCACAAGAAATGTTACTTAAACAAAATTATTGATGAAAAATGTGACATGCCATGTGTGATTTGAGACCTCCTTTGGTGGAAAAACACTTGCCACAAGTGTCACATTTATATTTTTTCACACCAGTATGCTTTGATATATGTCCTTCAAAGTTTGCAGAGTTTATAGTTACATATTCACAGTAGGAACATTTATAAATTTTTCTTGACATCCTTGAAGTATCAGAACTGTCCAAAAATGGTGAAACTACAGGAAAAAAAATAAGTATCTCAGAACAGCAAGATGCAGCTGCAAATTACAAACTTTTGTTTTTAAACAAAATTTTTAATTTTATAACGTATGCAAAAAATCCCACAAGGTTAGTTCAAAAATTGATTTTCAAATTAAAATCCATAAATACACAAAAAAATTTACTTCCAAATTTATTTTAGAAAAAAGTGCCACAATTTTTCACCAGCCTTTTTATACCATCCATTTTGAATTGGCGCCTGAGTACATTTCCTTCCTCACCACTGAATCAGTAACCATGCCAACTATCAACGTCAAAGTGGAGAAGAAGGCTTACTATTGGCTGCACAAAGAGCGTAACCATGGTTACGCTTTTACCGAGGGGGAAAGCACTATTTCTCAGGCGCCAATTCCAAATGAACAGAGTATAACGAATGTTTTATTCGCTGTGTTTAATAAACATAGATATATGAAATATATAACCTAATCTAGATAAAAGTTATTATTTAAAAAATATTATTCCACCCCTACTTAAGATGGGGTGTCCCCAGTGAAAGAAGAGGGTGATCTTCTCAAAGGGATCAAGCTATTGGCCTGACACGTGTGTGCATGCCGTTTAAGGCTGCCTTTTCTTGTAAAACTTGTACCACAATCTAAACATTGGTAATTTTTCATTCCGGTATGCTTAGCCATATGTCCTTCCAAGTTCGCTAGATATGGAGTACTATATTGACAATACAGGCAATGATGCAAGTTTCTATTCTTTTTACTAGAAGCAAGTGGAGATCTTAAGCCTTTCTTTCTTTTCAAGGACACAACTGAAAAAAAGAACAGAGTTAAACTGTGAAAAATCTAATACTATTTGTTGACAAAAAGTACATGCTAAGTGAATTATACATAATTTAAAACAAAATTTATAGTAACTCATTTTCTGAAATAAACTTTCAATTACAAGCACAATTTATTTTTCTGAAATAACCTTTTAATAATATTCATTTTTTTTATTTTCAGTAAATTGCATTTAATTTGTTTTACAAAAATTCATAACATAACCAGTATTAAACAAATATCTAACACAGTGTTAAAATAATGTAAAACATCATTCAATCCACAATCATTATTGTTAGAAAGGTGTGCGAGTTTTAATAAAAAAATCAATATACTGCATTTTACCTATAATTTGCAAACAATAAGTTATAACAGGCACTATTTAAGGTTTTATAGCGCAATCAAAAATATATGCCACTGAAATAGAATTTAGAAGTAGAATCTAATCAACAATATTAAAAACTCAAAAGTACAAGTATTGTGCTACTACAAGTAAGCTATTTAGTACTTTTATTAACCAGATATTTTAATGCTTAAACATCTGATAAGAGTTTGAAGTACAGTAAAGCACCGTTTATATGTTTCTCATTTAAACATTGTTTTTGCAAAGTCCCAGTTTATCCCTATTCATTTTAATGCAAAAATTCTCTGTTTATACAAAGGGCAATATCAGTTATACAAGTTTCCCACTGTCTTAAAATTCAAAAATATTCAGTAGCATTTGTTACTTCCTGGGGGAAATTTTCCCAGATTGAAGGTCATATAACGGATGTGGGAAGCTTATTTACTATGTTTGAACACTAGTGAGAAAACTTTTCACGGACATTATTCTATTATAACGCTGTAGTTCACAGTCAAAGACAATCTTCATGTCAAACGACAATGAAGGATTTTTTTCAAATAATGTGATAATAAATTGAAGATTTCATATTCATATACAATGCAATGTATTCGGATGTGTGGTGTTAAGGTGCAATATAGTACTCAAGATATGAAAAATAAAATAAACATTTAGGATAAACTATTAAGGTATGGTTTGCTTCATTTTTATGTTGAATGTTTTAATATTTTAAAATTTAATTACTATTTTAAGTTTAAAAACTGTTTTGAAGTAATTTTTCTTCAGGAAAAACCTCAAATTTAATGTATTTACCTAAATCTGCATTAAGAGCATTAGAAACTAATAATCAAAGATTTTTTCAATTATACATCGTTTTACGTAGGTCCCTTGAAAGACGTATAAATGGTGCTAAACTGTACTAGTAGGGAAATGGTAAACCCTTCAAAGAGCATAGGGGCGTAGCCAGAGGGGGGGATTTTGGGATATATCCCCCCCCGAAACTGAGAAAATTTCCATTTTTGACCATAGAAAACCACTAAAACTACCCCATATCCCCCCCCGAAATATCAATATCCCCCTCCGAAATTTTTTTCTGGCTACGCCACTGAAAGAGCAGACCAGTTATGGAGAAATCTAAGAAAACACAGCTAACATATAGAAAATACACTTTCAGGCCAATTCCAAGGTGAGCATATTATGAGCAAACTGTATATTGATTTTAAAATAATATAACCCTTAATTTCTTACATTGAAAGTTAAAAAACAAAACAAATATAAAAACAGTGTTAGTCCAAGTATATAAAAAAATGCATCACTAAAGATATAATAAAAGTTAGTGCCTTCATTAACCCTCTTCAACCCCTAACCAGCCTAAAAACAAAGTTAAAGGTAATCTTCCTTATTTAAGTTGTAAAATATTTACAACCAGTTTTTAGGAAAGCAATTTCTCCTTTTTAGAGATAAAAGTTTATAAAGAAAAGAAGAGATCATGTTTCAATAATGTGTGATTGATCCCTTACTATTCGCGATTATTAATTTCTTTTTTTAACATATAACTGACATTTGATGAATTAGAGAACATCTTATTTACTTATTTTTTAGATGATACACAATAATATATGCAGTGATATAACTTAAGAGATTTTAGATAATGTTTTCAAATCTGTTCCAGCAGTATCAGGGCCGCCCATAACTCTACTGGGCCCCCCGACAAAATTTTTTCACGGGCCCCCTAACTTTTTAAGTTTTTGAAGTATAATAAGGAATTTACATTTCACAAAGTATCCCGTAAAATATACAGGGTATCTCAAAAGGTCGAGTAGAAAATTAGCATGCATGTCTGTCATGCCATGACCAACAGAAGAAGGCCAAGATTTTAATAGGAACCCAAGTCCGCGCTAGAGGACAATGTTTGCCGGCGAAGGAGTAGCATTTATAACTACTTTATTCTACTGAAAACTTCATTTATTATTAGAGATTCGGAGAGAGCACCCTTGAAAACCCCTGTAAAACGAATTTCATTAAATTCTGCCTGCAGGGGCGGATCCAGGATTTGGTTTTGGGGAAGGGCTAAGAATTTCTAAAGTCCAATTGAATCTTCTTTTTGATTTTAATATGGAAAGGGTAGTGGAATTATCCTGCTCCAACTACTAAAAGGGGGGACTGGGGGTCCTCCCCCAGAAAATTTTTGGAAATTTAAGTAAAAAAACCCTCTTTTTCAACTCGTTTTGATACGCCTCATCCGAATTTCGGATATAGGTTTCATGGTAGAATTTCCGCATTTTAACGAACTTAATATAAAATAAGGTTGTAATAATAGAGTTACAAGTACCAAGGGGGTCTGGGGGTTCTCCCCCAGAAATTTTTTCAAAATTTCACCTTCAAATAACAGGGTTTTAACTCATTTTGGTGCAAAAAATGCCATAGCAAGAAATATTGGTAGCTTTTTCCAGTGTGCGGGAAGTGGTCACGTTGGGAAGGGGTTGTGTTATCTCATGTTTCAGAATTTGATTGGAGATGAAACTTCTGAAAAAGAGACCGACCACTTTTGACGGGCCCGTCCGTTTCGGGAACTGAATATGCTAAATGATATGAATTCAGCGAGTTCAATTTTTATTTGGAAAATAAAAAAACATCTAGTGCAGATTCTGACTAAAAAAACAAAGTGGAACTCGTGGGCCCGGTAAAGCTCCGGGCCCTCCGACATTTGTCGGGGTGGCTGCCCCCTATGGGCGGCCCTGAGCAGTATTCAAATATTAGGACTGTAAACTATTTTTTCGATGCTGTTTATTAATAGCATTATTAATTTGACCATAGCATAATATGCAACCACATGAAGGGCTAATCCAGAGAAAAAGATTCTTATGGGGCTGCAGTTTCCTCTAGATTTAAACATGTCTCTCTAATTTTAGTAAAACATTTTGCATTAATTTGAATTTTATCTACTAATTCATATAAAAAGGCAAGAAAATAGAATTTGTGGTGTTATATTAAGAGAAAATCTTGCTTAACCCTTTTAAAATTGGAATAGTAATGGCAATACCCATTTGGAACCCCAGCCTTCAAGACAGAAATTTGGCATTTGCTACTGAATCACATCTCTCTCTACTATCAATTTTTATGAGAACATAAAGGGTCTTTCACAAGAAAAGTTATTGTACAAACCAAATTATTGATGAAAAATGTGAGATGCCATGTGGGATTTGAGATTTCCTTTGGTGGAAAAACACTTTCCACATGTGTCACATTTATATTTTTTCACACCAGTATGCTTTGAAATATGTCCTTCAAAGTTTGCAGAGTTTATAGTTACATAGTCACAGTAGGAACATCTATATATTTTCCTTGACTTCCTTGAAGAAGTTTCAAAACTGTCCAAAAATGATGTAACTACAGAAAAAAATAAGTATCTCAGAAGAGCAAGAATACAACTGCAAATTTAAAACTAGTTTTTCAATAAAAAAAATCTAATTTTCTAAATTATCCAAAAAATATATGGTTAGTTCAAAACAATTGGTTTTCAAATTACAATCCATAAATAATTTTTTTTAAATATTCCAATTTTCTTTTATAAAGAAAAAGCTATTCATCGTTTACCAGCAATACGCCTTTCTGTACCTAATGTTTTATTATCTATATTTAATAAACTTTGAGACATGAAATGCATAACCTTGTCTAAAATAAAAGATCATTTAAAAATAAATTATTCCATCCCTACTTAAGGTGTTGTGTCCCCACTGTAAAAAGAGGGTGATCTCGAATAGTTATTGGCCTGATGAATGAGTGCATGCCTTTTAAGGCTGCCTTTTCTTGTAAAACTTGTACCACAATCTGAACATTGGTAATTTTTCATTCCAGTATGCTTAGTCATATGTCCTTCCAAGTTTGCTACATATGGAGAACTATATTCACAATACATGCATTGATGCCGGTTCTTATTTGTTTTACTAGAAGAAAATGGGGATCTTAAGCCTTCATTTCCTATCCAGGACACAACTGGAAAAAAAGAACAGTGTTAAACAGTGAAAAAACTAATACCATTTGTTCACAAAAAGTGGAGATGCAAAGTAAAATTATACATCAATTTAAACAAAATTTACATTTACATTACTGAAATAAACTATCAAATTCCAAACTAAATGTTGAATAATATTTATGACTTTATTTTCTATAAATAGCATTCATGAAAATCCATCACATTACCAGTTTACAATTAATAATCACATACACAAAAAGAAGTAGGATACTTTGGAGTTATGCCAGAAAAATTCCTTGCAGACACTTTAGGAAGCTTAAATAAAATACAATTCCTCAGATTAAACACACTAAAAAACACAATATACATAAAAAGTAGATTAATGCATGACTCTTCACTCTTCGTAATTTTCATGGTTCCGTTATTGTTTTATGGCGCATGAACCAATTTTGATCAGAATGGGCCATCATAATTTTCATGACTTTTTTTTAATTTAATAAGAAATAATGGTTATACCCTACATATGAATCAATACTTAATAAATATACACCAATAATGAAAAAAATATGATAAATATAAACATAAATAGCATTGCATAATGTTCCAACTTTGCAATGGTATCCAACTGTCTCACATAAAAGGGTAAGGGTACTGTGCTCACTCAGACAAAAGAAACAAAGCTAGGATCGCTGACAAGAAAATGTATCTAAGTTTAGAAAGCATGCCGCTTTGGAGGGGTGAAAATTTGTTTAAAAAAATTTTTTTTGAAAGTTAGTTTGTAGACCATCATTACCTTTATTGCATTTATTCTAAGACCCTCATATTTACTTTTATAATCACTGGGTCTGCCACAAGCTAAAATAATTCAATTGGAGGTAAAAATGAATTACACTAATATCAGCATTTTTAGTACTAGCTTCAATCACTCAAATATTAATCTGAAATTAGGAATGAAAAATTCCTAAAAAAGAGGACATGGAACAGGTGTCAATGTAATTTTCTAATCATACTGTCTTTAGATAACACTGGGTAAAAAATGCTATGAAAAAGTAATGATCAAAGCAGCATTCAACTTCCACCATAAAAATTGTAAGAAAAGAGTTCCTAATAAAAATCTACATTATGTATGATCACAGCTTTTATTTAGAAAGAATTTTTAAAATTTTAAATATAAGGTCAAATAAAAATATAAACTTAAATTTGCATGTGAGGAAATCTGAATGTCTTTTTAACATAATACAGAATTACCACCACATTTTATTATCCATAACATCTTATGTGATTTCATTTCAAAAATTTCCTTCTTTACAAATTAAGTTAAAATGAAGTGAGATGGGAAAAATTAGGAATATACAGAAACCAATTAGGATGGTCAAAAGATCTCAATATCAATAAAAAAATGCTTTTATACGATCCTAAGAAGAAAAAATACATTTCATGAATAAAAAATGGCAAAATTATTGTTTCCAAAGAAAACCACCAAATTATATTATGTGTATCAAAATTTAGTGCATTTTGCATCACATAGGCAGAAAAATTAGTTTGGCAATGTTTAAATCACATTCATGATAGAAGACTATCTCATTTGAATGCATGCTACGTCAAGACTTGCAATGGTAGGGCTTACAAAACTAAATTCTGATGAGATCCTAAATGCCTTTTCAAAGTTCCTTTGGTGGAAAAAGATTTGCCACATACATGGCATATGTGTTTTCTTCCAGTATGTTTAGACATGTGTCCATTAAAATTTGTAGTATAAGCAGATGTATAGGCACAATATGGGCACTGGTGTATCTTTTGAGTAGATGCAGGTTTTGAATGCCTCCATGTGAACACAGCTAAAAAAAAAAGAAAAGGAAAGTCAATGAGTACCTTCTTAAGTATAAACCTAGAAACCAATAAAAAATTAAATCAATTTTCCATCTTAACTAAACTTTCCAACTTTTTTAAAATTTTAAATGAAGGTACAGAAGACAAAATCTGAAACCAAACAAAAGGTAACAACAGTCAGTAGAAGAAAGCCTATGAAACCATTTGGTCCCTACGCTCACAAAAGTGTGAGGTGGAGAGCACAGATAAAAGCATACCTAACTAAGAAATACAAAGCTGACATTGGGAAATATATTACATTAAAATTAAATTACTTAAAGTGCTATCATTTCTATTGAAATGACTGAGGAAAATCTTTAGGGGTGCTTATAAATTATGTGAGATTAAAAAGGGGGTCAATAAAAAATCTCACATCAACTTTCTATACCTACGACCCCTTTTTTTTAATTATATTTTTCTCATTTAGTTGAAAGTTTTAGTCTAAAGTGTGAGACAGCAGGGACTTTTATGATAAAATGGGACATTCAGCCAGGGGGAGGGTGATCACATTATATTAAAATAGTACATATTAACTTTAAAGTATAAAAAATACAGGATTTCAGGTATACATATAATTTATTTAACACTGCAGTAATTAACATTGAATAACAAAACATCCTCACAAATGAAAATTTTGACATACAAATAATCAAAACACAAACATGGATACACCTTAGGGGGGAAATGGAGCTTTTGAATGTTTCTTTAGTAGTAAATCAGATTAAATACATAGGAAAAAGTATAAAAAATTAATAACATATTTCAAACATCTACAACCATAATTTTTTTCTATTAAAATAGCAATGAAAAAAAGAATTAGCACTTGAAAACTAAGCTTCTTTTTTCATTATTGACGTTATTCTACTCATTTTTCTCATTAACACGGTAAACATGATACAGAACACTTTTGATAAACTAGAATGGTTAGAAATTGAACCAACCAGGATAATTCCATTTCTGGATGTAAAATTCTTTAAAATTATGAAAAAATGTAAAGCTTAGACATGAGATGTCACATTTTGGGGCAGATATCTAACAAAGAGATGTCTTTGCACTTTACCCCATCAGCATTAGAATAAAGTTCCTTTTTTTGGGCAGCAACAGATTATCAGATCCAGGATGATTGAGAAGCTACTTTATTATAAATACAATGTTTCATAAAACTTTAAGATGAGTAATAACATGTCTTTTCCAACTTCCTTTGATTGCAAAAGATTTACCACAAGTTTCACAAATGTATTTTTTCACTCCAGTATGTTTTGACATATGTCCTTCGAAATTTGCTGTATATCTAGTAGTATAGTCACAATACATGCACTTATGCAGTTTAAAAGTAGTATAAGGAGATCCCATACTCCTCCATAAGAACCCAGCTGGAAAGGAAAGAAAATGTTAGCCAACAAATGCCAACATTGCAAAACATAATTATCAACTCTAGACGATTAATTCATATTTTCTTTCAAGTTTAACAAAAAGTACTTTGGTAACAGAAAACACAGAACCAAAAAAAATAATTAATGAAGTAAAAAAATATTCTGTGCACTCTATTACATTACCTATTACACAAAATTGACAAATACAAATAGTAAAAAACATTCACAAAATTTAAAAAAAGCTAATTTCACCTACTTTTAAAGAATACTGTACTCAATAACTAATGAATAAAAGAATTAAGGGCTGAATATGCAATACAAAAAAAATAGTTTAGGTAAAGGCCATCAAATGCTATCAAGCTATTGAAGAAAAAAAGGAACTAGCCTTTCCATTTTACATAGTAAAGAGAGCAGTCTTTTACAATAACAACCCAAATTTTAGAAAAAGAAAACATGATGTGTCACCATTTGTCGTTTACAATTTCCTTTGTTAGCACATTATTTGCCCCATGTAACACAATTCACTCCAGTATGCTTAGATAAATGTGCTTCGAGATTTAGTTGCTTTAGTAGAATAGGCACAATAAGGGAAGTATTATTATTTTTTTTGTCTTCAGTGAATCAAAGACTGCAGCAGAAAAAATAGGTGTAGCTGTAAAATAAAATGAAAAATTGAAGCACAAAGCACTGTACAAAAACAACAATAAAAAATATATCAGGTAATATATTTTTATGAATAAGCTTCCATTTTATCACACTACAGTTTAAAAATTTTGCCCACTATAATAATGGGAATTCACAACTTTTTTGCACTACCACTAAAAGATTTAAGAAATTTTTATTTTTCGATACAGCCTAACACAGCTATTTCCAATGGCATTTTCAATAGTGGCCATTCAAATATTATGTAGTATCAAAAATACCTTGTTTCTTGTATTAATAACCAAATTCAACCAAAAATAAAATTTCAAAAAAAAAATAAGCATTTTGACTTCACAGGGAAAAAAATGCAATGATATGTTAAGTGTTCATGGAGCACACAATGAATTTCTGGAATCTATGCACTGCTAAACATTAAAAAAAGATTCAGTTTTCAATTAATAGCAACTTGAAGTAAACAAAATCTTATTAATCGTAGAAACTAGGAAAGCTCGAAAAGAGAGCCAAAAAAAAAAGAGTCGAAATTCGCCAAATTGGCTTAAAAAAGAACAAAGGGGGTAGGGCAGGTTTTTACTTAATTACAAAGGGAGTTGAAATTTGTTTATCTTTGCTGACAAGAGGGAGAGGGGTCAAAACTGACCAAAAACATGCTTACAAAATATTTGAACGGCCCTCTAAAGTGCAACGTGACAAACTAGGGTTAAATTTGAAAATTAGTTACAATAAATCAAAATAAAACTACTAAAAAAGTTCAGAAACAGCACTGAACTAAATTAATCACACAAAAAAGTTAAAATAAATCACTCTGGTTCAAGTTCATATGAACTAATAAATGTCGTTTTAGGATTCCTTTTGTCCCAAAACATTTGCCACAGGTAGAACATTTGTAATTTTTCATTCCAGTGTGCTTTACAAGATGTCCTTCCAGATTATTGGTTTTGTTAGTAGTGTAGTCGAAGCCCAGTGGCGCAGTGGTAGTGCATCGCGCTTCCACGCCACAGGTCCGGGGTTCAAATCCCGGGCTGGGCAGGGTCCACTCAGCCTTTCATCCCTTCAGTGGGTCGATAAACTGAGGACCAAGCATGCTTGGGAACTAAACACTGGGGGTCTCACGTTAGACTGACCACCTAACTGGGACATTTGCCTAGCACCCCAGGCCCCACGGTCACGAAAACGAAGATGGGCATCGTAGGCCTTGGCCCACTAGGGCTGTTGCGCCGATGGTTTAGTTTTTTTTTTTTAGTAGTGTAGTCACAATGAGGACATTTATGGTGGTGCTTTGTTAAAGATTCCACAGGTGCAGTTCCATAAGAAGGTGTTCTTAAACCTTTCCATGAAAAATTAACTAAAAGAGAACAAAATAAAAATGAAAATTTTATAGTATTTGATTATATTGCATAAATACAATTATAAGGGATTTAAACTTTCAGATACAAATACATAAGATTCTACAGTTAGGAAATACCATTAAAAAGAAATTTAATACACAACACTCTGTTTTGGAAACAGGTTCTTGTTAATTATAACAAAAAAAGAATATTACATTTTTAAAATATAAATAATTTACTCTAGTATTAAGCAGTAATGTTTCTAACATTTTTATTTCTTTACTAGAGCTACACCCTACACCTGCCATGGTCTATGTTAACCCTTTCAATACTAAGGTGCCAGAGATAAATGTTAAATCCTATGAAAATTTTGGGGCGGATACGACTGAAAGAGTTAAAGAAACAGATGCAGAGAATGTTTTGAGGGGTTTTTTTTCAGAATTGAACTTATATCCCTCTCAGATGAGTACCGCTACATAATGAGATTCTTGTCCTTTTCAGTCATAAAAATTTACTGAAGATTTTTCTGTCCTTATACAAAAACAATTTACCCATTTATTAAAAATTATAGAGCATCTTGATAAACACACTAATAGAAAAAACTTTAAGGGGATGGTGAACCTTTAAGAATCCACTACACACCTTTGTTTTATTTAAAGACACAAGAACACTATGATCCATAGATCTGTTTACAACATAATAATCATTTACATTTATTGGTATTAATAACCAAGCATAAAGGCTATTTCAATGCCAAATACACTCAAAAGGTGTATAATGGGTATAAAACTAAAAATATTTGCTAAGTAAACAAAAGTAATATTGGAAAACGTCAGAAAGCTTTTTAACACAAACGGTATAGTATTAATGGAAAAGCTTTTTTGAAATATGGCATATTTGATGTGACTTGAGTGATCCTTTTGTAGGAAAAGATTTTCCACACTCATTGCATTGATGTTTTTTTACTCCTGTATGCTTTGATATGTGTCCTTCCAAGTTTGCAACAAAAAAAGTAACATAGTCACAATAAGGGCAATGATGTTTCTTTTTTCTGTACTTTTCTACAGACGAAGATGCTGACCTTCTCCTTTCCCATGAAGTCATAACTGAAAAAAGAAATCTTTTATCAGTCTATTTATTGTATTGTCTATATTCCATAGGTGAAGTTCCATAAGGTGTTCTTAAACCTTTCCATTTAAAATTAACTATAAAAACAAAAAAAACACAAATGAAAATATAATTCTATAGCTTAAATACAATTATATGGGATTTAAACTTTCAAACACAAATATATATAAGCGCTACAGTTAAAGGCACAATTAAAAAGAAATATAGTACACAATATCCTTTTTTTAGTATTCTTGTAAAATAAACCTAAAAAGAAATTTTTTAGGTAAAAAAAGAAAGATTTTTTTTATAAATGAATAATCTTACTTTAGTAATAGCTGTGTGTCCAACACTTTCATTTGATAACTAATATTATACTATTAAATTAGAGAACATCTTGATAATCATACACAGGAAAAACAACTAATAGAAAAAAATTAAAAATCCACCAAACACCTTAGTTTTATTTAAAGACCCAAGAACACTATGATACACAAATTTATTTTACACATAATAATCATTTAGATTTATTGGTATCAGTAACCAAACATAAAGGTCATTTCACTCATTCAAAATACACTCAAAAGATGTATAGTACGTATAAAACTAAAAATATTTGCTAAGTAAACAAGAGTTATACTGGAAAAATCAGAAAACTTTTTAACACAAACAGTATTGCATCAAAAGAGAAACTGATTTTTTGAAATATGGCACATTTGATGTGCCTTGAGAGATCCTTTAGTAGAAAAAGATTTTACACACTTATCACATTGGTATATTTTTACCCCTGTATTCTATGATATGTGTCCTTCCAAGATGATTTTTTGAAATATGGCACATTTGATGTGCCTTGAGAGATCCTTTAGTAGAAAAAGATTTTTCACACTTATCACATTGGTATTTTTTTACCCCTGTATGCTTTGATACGTGTCCTTCCAAGTTTCCAACGAAAAAAGTAACATAATCACAATAAGGGCAACGATGCTCCTTTCTTTTATAGTTCCCTACAGATGAAGATGTCCCCCTTCTCCTTCCCCTTGCAGTCATAACTGAAAAAAAGAAATAAATAGTCAGTAAAATAAAGGATGGCAGACAGAAAGCGATAGTCAAACATAGGATTATGTTTAAAGTTTTTTTTTAAATATTACAAGTAAAATGTACAAAAGTTATACGCAGTGAATAAAACCAATGCTGAATATAAAAGGTAATTTTGAACATAAAAATATGTAAAGGTTAAAATAATTTTGTTTTAAAATTTTTAGCTTATATGATGATGAAATAGTAACACATAACGATGTATTTGACAGTTTAAATAATATAGATGATACATATAATTTTGCTCTTTAGCTATGAGAGTCAGGCCCGTATTTAAGTTTTTTGCCGCCCTGAGCATATCGATTTATTGCCGCCCCCTCTATTTCATTTCCAGTTTCAAGAAAGTGACCCCTTGTTTCTTTTAAAGTCTACTGCTTAAAGGTGGGGTCTTTACCTTTTGACTAAATATATCAAAATGTTGGGAATTTTTAAAAAGGTATCACGGTAGATCCTCTTATGGTACGGCTGGGGGGTATGGGGGTCCTCCCCCAGAAGAAATTTTAAAATTCGACCTTTAAAAGCAAGGATTTAACTAATTTTCAGAACCTTTTTGGGTCCATCACTTTTATCTTTTGACACGATATTTTGGGGATTTTCTCAAAAGTGTCACGCAAGATTCCATTGTGGAACCGCAGGGGGGTATGGGGGTCCTCCCCCAGAAAAAAAATTTGAAATTTGACTGATAAAAGTAGGGTTTTAACTCATTTTGAGAACATTTTAGGTCCAAGAGGGGGCACTGTCCAGAGTGCCCCCACTTGGACCCAAATGGGTGAAATTAGTATTGAATCCTATTTAATAAAGAATAGAAAATATTTTTTCTCGACGACCTTTTTCTTATACGCCGATCCACTCGAGCAAGCTCATCCATTTTAACAAAAAAAAGCTCCTTTCCCTGAGATGAAGGGTAACAAACCGACAATATCGGGATAGAACGAAGATGACCATGCCATCTGATCTTCTCCATTCCAGGAAACAAAAGCCATCGTTCGGATATTTTGGGGGATGTGACCGTTGGATGCTGGGAACGACTCAACCCTAGATACTAGAATTTACTCGTAGTGAAAACTGTGTGGTACATTGTTTTCAAAAGTAGCATTTTGAATTGTTGTAATCTGCCGCCCCCCAAAATTGTGCCGCCCTGTGCTATAGCACATGTTGCACGTGCCTAAATACGGCCCTGATGAGAGTACTTTATTGATTTTAAAGTATTGTTATTTGCCTAATGACAACTGTTTAATTTGTTTCTGTGATGAGCATTCATCCCTTCCAGCTTTTAGGTACCCAAAAAGATGACAGAGAAATAAACTTTTAAAGAGCTTACACCAGCTAGGTTATTTGTCATTTTTAACACAAAAAAATGTCAGTTCCAGTTGGGTGTAACTTCCTAACACACAGTAAATTTTATTCATCTATTTGAGAAAATGCAGATTGTGAATTTTCTTTGAATAACCCACAAGTTATGACTTTCATAATATTTTATCCCTCCCCAAAAAAAAAGGAGAGAAAAATTTAAAACTTAAAATCTTCTACACTGAAAAAACATTTAAGATATTTTTTGCTATATATTTTTAAGCAATCTTAAGTACCTTAGCTCAAATTTTTTATAAGAGTTTTCAAGAAATGAAACCATTAATAACTTAGAATAACACTATAAGAGTTTCTACTGTTTTCAAGTCAACACTCCCACATTTTCTCTAAAACTTTCAAACTTTCTGTTCATTACTATCAACTAAACAATTGAAAACTAGAAAATAATATCAGTTCTTCAAAGCACTTTAACGTAAGGAATTTATTTCTAACAGTTATCATTTTAGCAATAAACATCAGGGAAAACATCCAGGTTAGATTCGAGATCTGATACTATTTCTAAAAAGACACATGACAGAGTTGGGAATATTAACGTAAAGCAATAACAATACACCAGAAAAAGATTTCAAGGCACTAAAATAATAACTAAGCAACCTAATTTTTGTCACAAACAATTTTAGACAATGAATAACAAAAAAGTTTATAACTTCAAAATTAACAAAATTCAAAATTGAATCATTCATCTACTTTTCTTTTGTTTAAAGCAACATGGTAACATATAGTAACACAATTGAATGCATATTTAGTGAACCTTGGTAGGACCAAATATACAACAGAAGTTCTTGATGTATATTTGATCCATTCCAAAATTTTGTTTTTTAAGAGAGGAAACTTTGAGGTATACACTCCTTGGAAAATATGACTTGTTTAAAAAAATAAACTTGTAAAACAAAGCTGATATTAACTTATACATAAAAACACACCAGCCAAAACCATAGAATTCAATATTCAATTCAATGGTTAATAACTATAAGAGCAGGGGTTTTTTTGCATTATTTTAGGTAACATAAATGGGGTAACTTTGGCCCAATCATTGGGAAGATATTATATGTGCTGAATTTACATAAAAGAATGTAATTATCAATTATTTAATGCTGGGGTAAACAGGTAGAATTGTTGCCATGACATCATCAAATTGAATTGTCTTAAAATTCCTAAAATACGATCCCTAGGGGGCTTCCAATTTAAGCAGCATTAAAATGTTGATTTTTTACACTCTATTTGGGCCAAAGTTACCCCATTTTACAGTAGAAGTAAAAGTATACAGACAGTTATAAGATCTTTCAGTATAAATTGTTCGGTGTAACAATAAATACCACTGTAATGTGTTTTATCATTGAAGATTAAAAAAAAAACGGTTATAACTAAATAGATCACTCTTTCTCCATGTTTTGATTGTAGTATTTATAAAACAAAAAACTACTGAAAACATAGCCCTCATTTTTGCAACACAGATAAATAGAGATTCTAAACTACGTACACACCTTTTGAAATTTTTAAAACAGGGAACACTTGTATATAACAAATATCAGTTACAATGAATAAGCTAGTTCATTCTAAAAAAAAACATTTCCTTAAATTTTTCAATCTTTACTGCTCTAAGCTTTAAGAAGTTTAAAAAATTCTAAGAGAAATTATAAATTAAATCATTCTACCTATACTTCCTTTAATACAGTGGTTTCTAACTCGTAGAAGTCTGCAGAAAATTGGAAACTCTACAAACTACCCTCCACCCTCACAAAATTACAAGATAAAAAGTTAAGTTCTCAAAATATATAACTATATTTTAATAGTAATTTTAATAAAGTAATTAAGTCTTTGTAACCCACAAAAATATCACTGTTTTCTTTCCAAGTTTTTTATTTTACTTTATCAGAAATAAAAGTTACTATTTCAGTGATGACTGTGATACCCACAAACAAAATAGTCGAACGAAAGTCATCAGCAAGAAAATAATTTAGTTCTTTCTTATTTCATAAACTAAAAAAGTTACTTTTCCAAAAAAATTTGTGTGCTACTGGGCCTCTTCCCGGATTACTCCCAAGATTCGCTAACTGCCAATGGTCCTTGGACCACTGATTAGGAACCACTGTTTTAAGGGAAATTTTGTAACTTAAAAAGAAAACTCATATGGGTTTTTGAATGAACTTTGAGATTCCCTTTGGTGGCAAAAGATTTACCACAAATTTCACACTGATATTTTTTTACGCCTGTGTGCTTCGCTAGATGTCCTTCAAGATTTGTTACGTAAACAGTAACATAATCACAAAATGGACAGTGGTGTTGTTTCTTTGACTTCTTTGTTGGGGTTAAAGCTGTATTGCTTTGTAATGTAGATGAATCTGTAAAAAATAAATAAATTAGATATAGAAAGAAGCAACTAATCAGACACTAAAATAAAAGAAATTGAATGTAATTTTATCAGAAAAATTCCTCACTTACAATTGAGGAAAACATTATAATACCCCACAGATAATACCAATTTACACACGTAAAATCTGTTTTTATTCAACATCCATCAATTGATACAATATGAAATGTATAAAAAATCATTGAACAAGTACCTAAATATCCCTCATTTCTATGGCTAATAAAGCTTTACTAAGAATGCTTTTTAAACAGAAACAAAACATGATAAAGTGTGAACAAATAATCTAGTATTTTTTAGTAAACTAATGTAGAATTTAAGTTTATAAGAAAGATTCAAGCCTTCAAAAGAATGGAAGCAACCTGCAGGAAAAACCAACATTGAAAACAACACAAGAGTAGTGTTTGTTTTCAATTTTTTAATATTTAATTTTTCCATTTTAAATACTTAATTTTCCCATTTTGTTTTCAAGTTAGTTTTCAACAAACTTCAGTTGTTGAAGAACCAAACTTCAACAAAACTTGTTTGAAAAACCATACTTTTATTTTATTCATTTTAAGACCCTCATATTAATCATTTATAATCACTGGGTCTCTTAAAATTTAAAATCTTTAAATGGTAAAAACCTAAAAACAAAAACTGTGACACTTATCTTATCCCTTCTTGTAGATATCTCAATCAATTACACTTATGTCCAAAAGTTAAGTACATAATTTGTAATTGAACAGAAAAATAATAATTGGACAAATTCTGCAAATAGCGTTATTTTTCATTGGTCCATCAAATGGAATTAAGTAAGAGCTTTAATACTGCGCTATTTTTTGTAGCTAAAAAATGGTTTGAAAGTCAATGCAAAAACAGAGGGTGTAAAGTGATGGTTGAAATCACCTTTGGTAGCATACTGTAATTTTTTACACAGCTGTACAACACACAATTTTTGGTAAAATAAGTTTTTCCATTTACAATAAATAGAGAAAATAAGTAAAAAATACTGAAAAGTTCAGCCTCGTATTGCATGGCTTAAAAGCTAACACTGATTTTCCAGAGGCTAAATATTGGACCACATCTTTATAGTTCAAAAATATAAAAAGGTTCTAACTCCCTTATGATACTAAATTTTCCTAAACAAAATAATTAATTAAAAGTGAAAAGGAATAAATACAGCAATTTTAAAGATTAATTTAACTACTAAGGCCTAATAAAATTTATAAAAATTAAACTACCTTGAAAATCAACACAAGTCATTTTTTACCTTATATACATAGATATTGGAACCAAAAACAGTTATGTGAAAAAAACTTGATGAGTCACCAAATGTCGTTTACAGTTTCCTTTCGAAGCGAAACGCTTGCCACAAGTTTCACATTTATATTTTTTCACACCAGTATGCTTATATAAATGTGCTTCAAGATTCCCAGTAGCTATAGCTGAATAGTCACAATAAGGGCATTGGTATGGCTTTCTTGGCTTCAATGAATCATATAGAGCTTTAACTGGAAGAAATAAATTCAGTAAAGAAATTAAGAGCTAAAGAAGAAAACTACACGAAGTACACAAATCTTTAAATTATAAGGCAAAAATCCACATATAGACAAGTAGTATGAACAAATAATCAAGATAATTAGCAACAAGTAAACCAATTTGATTTGATAAATAAGATAAAAAAACAGCTTTAAGCAGGAAAAGTATAAAAATGAAATAATCAATTAAACAAAAAAGAACTAATTTCATCCATAGTTTTTTTAAATCATTACATAAATGTCTGAAAATAATTTTCTCATCCATATAGATAAATTCAATTTATTAGCATTTTATTTACTTGCAGGGGGAACTAACTTTTACCTTACATTTTAATTGTTAATACTAGATTAATAATATACTTTGCCATCATTGAAAATTTTACATTTTTAACCAACAAAGCATGTCTTTCCACAAAAGAAAATGTCAGTAAATTATGTATAAAACTTAAGATATGCAAATCTACAAAACTTCCCAATACACAGTAATAATCCACAATTCTAAAAGTAAAAGAAAATTCTAATTCTTTGAACACTTTATTGAGGGAAAAAGTCTATAAAACAAAATGTTTTAAACAATAATACAAGGCATTGCTTTAAAGCAGCAGATAATTTGACAAAAAAAATTATCACTCCAGAAAAAAATTAACACTACTATAATTTACTAATGTTAGTCATGTTTTAGAAACAAACATCATATTTTCTCTTTTTTTATTATTATTATTTTTTAAATTAGGGTTCTTAGTGAAACACGTAATATAATAAGTTACGATGAAACACTTATTTGTCAAATTCATGAATCACTAAATGTCGTTTCCAACTTCCTTTAGCAGCAAAACATTTACCACAATATTCACATTTGTATTTTTTCACTCCAGTATGCTTAGCTATATGTGCTTCAAGATTCCCAGTAGCTAGAGCTGAATAGTCACAATAAGGGCATTGGTACTGCCTTCTTGGCTTCAATGAATTATATAGAGCTTTAGCTGGAAGAAATAAATTCAGTAAAGAAATTTAGAGCTAAACAAGAAAACTACACAAAGTACACAAATCTTTAAATTATACGGCAAACAGCCACACATATAGACAAGTAGTATGAACAAATAATCAAGGGAATTAGCAACAAGTAAACCAATTAGATCAGATAAATAAGAAAAAAACAGCTGTAAGCAGGAAAAGTATAGAAATAAATTAAACAATTAAACATAAAAAAACTAATTTCATCCATAATTTTTTTTAAATCATATCATAAATGTCTGAAAATAATTTTCCTGTCCATATACTACATAAATTCAATTTATTAGCATTTTGTTTACTTGCATAGGGATCTAATTTTACCTTACATTAAAACTTTTAATACTAGATCAATAATATACTTCGCCATTCAAAGTTTTACATTTTTAACCAATAAAAGACATCTAGCTACAAAAGAAAATGTCAGTAAATTATGTATGAAACTTAAGACTGATGCAAATCTACAAAACTTGCCATCACACAATAGTAATCCACAATTCTACAAGTAAAAGAAAATCATAATTCTTTAAAGACTTTATTGAGGGAAAAAGTCTATAAAACAAAATGTTTTATACATAACAATAATACAAAGCATTGCTTTTAAGCAGCAGATAATTTCACAAAAAAAATTATCACTATAGAAAATAAGCACTACTATAGTTTACTAATGTCAGTCATGTTTTAGAAACTAACATTTTTCTCTTTTTTATCATTTTTTTTAAATTTGGGTCCTTTGTGAAACACCAGCACAATTAGTTGTGGCAAAACTGTTCTTATTAATCAAAGTAATGAGTCCCTAAATGCCGTTTCCAACTTCCTTTAGCAGCAAAACATTTACCACAAATTTCACATTTGTATTTTTTCAATCCAGTATGCTTAGACATATGTGCTTCAAGATTAACAGATGCACTAGTTGAATAGTCACAATATGTGCATTGATATTGTTTCTTGGGCTTGAATAAATCGACACAAGCCCAAACTAAAAAATAAAATAGAAAATTATTTAAAAGCTGCACAGTAATAAATGCTAATCAATGTCACACAATTCAGTAGTTTGTAGTACTTAATACAATAAACTCAAATATAGTAAATAATGCTTTATCATTATGATAAATAAGTATAAATGAGAGTGTTTAGGGGACAGTGTTATATAATGAACCTTTTTACCAAGTCATAAACAATAGACCAACATATATGTAATCATACACCTCCTGCAGTTATGAGTACTTCTTTTCATGAAAATGCAATATAACCAAGTTTAAATGTATAAAAAGCTTTTTTTTAATCCATCATAGCTACTAAATTTTTATTACATTTAGACAAAGTAAAAATTTCATCTTAATCCCTAGTTGCACTCCCAATCTTTTGTTTTCTAGTTCCTCCCCTGCCTAAGGGTAAGTTACTGTGACAGAATAAAAATACCCTAACATAAAAACTAAGAGATTGCCACCCCCTGCTCATCAACTCATGTGAACTGCTTACGCTGTTCTCTTCAAATCGCTTTGCTATCTGCACTAAAATCAGCTCACTATGCTGACTTAAGAACAATTAAAACTTCCAAAAAACAGTGCACAGGGTTTATGAACTATTTTTCATCTTTGGCAATTTTGATATTTTAAACCAGGATTACCCCCAGACAAGTAGCACCTCTGAGGTAAGTAATTTTTCTGAACTGTCTAAGTAAACTTCCCCCCATGTCATTAGCTTGCCCCCATAGTCATTTTCTAACATACATTCATAAACTTATAAAATACCTACCAATCAATGCAAACAAAAGTAGTAAATAGTGAACTTCACTAGATGATTCAGAAATAAATTTATTAAACATGCATTTTGACATTTTCTACACTATCTACTCATTATGTACCATGAAACACTAAATAAAAATAAATAAAATATGGTTGGCTTATAAGAGCACAAAAGACGAATTTGAGGCAGCCTGTTGGGATACTGTACATCAAAATTATCTACATGAAATCAGGATAATTCAACTATCAAGATCCATACACCAATCTTATTTTAACATAAAAATGTCTGGTACTTATAGAAAAAAAGATAATAAAATAAACAAAAGAATATAAATGAATTATGAATATATTCATTATGAATTATGAATAGTAACATTAAAACAACAAATTGGGAAAACAGCTACGATACACCACAGCTATCAAACAAATAATTGCTAACATTGCACATTTCTTATGCCATACAACTATTTTTTTTGCATGGTATAGCATGAATTTAAAGCAGTAAAAAAGAAATAGACTAAAGAATAGGATTTAGTCCAGAAATCATTGCTTTCTCCATGAAAATTGGTTGGTTGGTCTGTTTAGAACAGTGGTTCCCAACTCAAATATGTCTGCGGACCACTTCACTTAAATTTGAACCTTGGCGGACCAGCGGACCATCCCTATTCCCAACTTTATCTTAAAATTTTTTTTTCAACATACTCATTCCTCACAGAGGGTGTAAATTTTGATTTTTTTCTTAATAGTACAGGAAACACTCTTAATACGCATCTTAATGGAACTGTAAATCAAATAATCTATTAAACTTTAAAGAAAAATTATCATGACATTATTTGAAATCCAATTATTAAAAATTTTGGTTACGTTCTTATCTCTCTCAAAGGTCTCTTTTCGTAAAGTACAACTCTGTTTTCTCTAGTGTTTTTTCTAGCTCTTCCGGAGTTCCCCAGGGATCGATTCTGGGGCCCCTTCTTTTTCTTCTGTTTATAAATGATATCACTGAACTTTTTCAATCTTGACTTTTATTTGCAGATGATTTAAAAATTTACAAGCGAATATCCTCTTATGATGATCTTGATACATTACAGTTTGAACTTTCTAAGCTATCTAATTGGTGCACGCTTACTAAATTATATTTGAACATAGATAAATGTTTTGTATTAACTTTTTCACGTAAGCTAAATCCTTTTTCAAAAGACTACACTATCAATAATTTGCCCATTTCTAGAAC
Source organism: Tetragnatha versicolor (assembly GCA_024610705.1). Taxonomy (NCBI): domain Eukaryota; kingdom Metazoa; phylum Arthropoda; class Arachnida; order Araneae; family Tetragnathidae; genus Tetragnatha; species Tetragnatha versicolor. The sequence goes on along the minus strand of JANDEH010000002.1, from coordinate 29,445,951 downwards.
TTCCCACATTAAGGACCTTGGTGTCATTTATGAATCAAATTTTATTTTTAATATGCATATTCAGGACATTAAATTAAAAGCCACAAAAACATTGGGAGCTTTCAAACGAAGCACAATTAATTTTTCTAACATTCAAGTCTTAATTTTGCTTTACTTTACTTTAGTTAGACCTATATTGGAGTACAACTGTGTGGTATGGAGTCCCTCCAATAAATTGCATATTTCCTCAATAGAAAAAATTCAAAAAAGTTTTCTTCGGTACATATCTTTCAAAACTGGAAATTCACCTTTGAATGGAATCACTGTTAACATCACTTTGGAACAACGAAGGCATCTCTCAATTTTAAAGTATTACTATAATCAAATAAGATATAATATTGACTGCCCCCCTTTACTACAGTTACTTAACTTCTACGTTCCACCACGCATCACAAGAAACATAATTGTTTTCAAAATTCCACTTATTAAAAGCTATCTTTCACATCAATCCATGTTTCAATTTTATAAAATAGTGAATAATCTTCCTGGATCAATTGATCTTTTCTTTGATTCTTTTACCAAATTGAAAAATCAATACCTAGAAAGTGTTTCTTCTTAATTTTTCTGTACATATATTTTTTGGAGTGTTTGCTTGTTTCATATGTTTCTTTGTACTTTTTTGTGTCTTTTATCTGTTGTATTTGTATTTGTTTGTATTTTATTTTCCCTGCCAAGTAATTGGATTATATCTGTTTGGCAGTGTATATATAAATAAATAAATAAAAAAATAAACCTTTTATAAAAGACATTAAAGACAATGATACTTTACAAATGACAATAATATTTCAGATCCGCTCGTTGATCTATTAGCCCTTGAAAGGTTAATGATCATACCTACACCCAAGTTACCCCAGGTTTAAATAACATCTGTATCAAAGAGTAATTTTTTTCATACCCAACAACATATTGTTATATTATTAGTAGATTTAAATTTGAAACAAAGTACTTATCTCGGAATTTAAAATACAGGACAAATGAGATGACCAGGAATTCTTTATCACAAAACAGTAAACTGCACAATGCATATGCACTGACTGATAGTTGTAGCAGCAGAAATTATATAGGCGAGGCTAACTGATGTTCTTCCAAAGAGACCACGTCGAAAGATCGAAAGTCAATAAATAGTTATTTCAAAGGATCAATTTAAAAAGAAAATGATTTATCCGTTCAAAGCTCACATTTTTGACAGTAAATTTTTCACTTCATGGGATTTTCTACTTCATGGGATATGTGGTAAGAAAACTATTTTTTTTAGATTTCAACACATTTTTGGATATGTTTAAAAATCCTCTCGCGGACCACCTCCGATGGCCTCACGGACCACCAGTGGTCCGCGGACCACCTGTTGGGAACCACTGGTTTAGAACTAAGCTCTAAGTCAAATTGTATGAAAAAATCGGTTAATGTAAAAACCAGCAAGTAAAATCCCGTCAATAAAAAGTAATTTATTACACGGGAAAAGCTGTAATTTGTTTTCTTTTTTGACTAGATTTTACTAACTGGTTTTCACAAGGACCATTTTTTTTTGCAACATCTAAACTTGTGCTAGTTTTCTTTTCCTGCTTAAGTAATTAGTACTATTGATTTCATAGTGAATCACATACTTAAGTTTTGAAAAAATAATGTATCACTTCAGCCTTTACATCTGTAAATCCTAATCCTCAAGACCCAATTCCTTGTTTGACATATGAGTAACCATGTGTGATTTGAGGCTTCCCTTTGTAGCAAAACTTTTACTACATGTGTCACAAATGTACTTTTTTAGTCCAGTATGCTTTGCTACATGTCCTTCAAGATTTGTAGTTTTCTGGGTAACATAGCTGCAGTATGGACATTTATGCTGCTTCCTTATCTTTCCTGGTGCAGTTTTTGAAGTATTAGTACTAAAACTTTTTCCAAAGTGATCAGCTAGAAAGAAAACAAGACTATAATAAATCATAAAAATTGAATATTTGTTTTGAATTTATAAGATTTACACAGAGGTAAAACAAAGGAATCATGGAAAACCCCTTTAATGTGCCCTTTTTAGAGCATAAATTTAGAAATGTCTTTTGTGATTTCATTTAAAAATTAGACAAAAATGCAAATACATCTTTAAAATCATTATCATTCGTAGCATGACAGTACAGGTTTGGCAAAGGCGTTCTGTACTAGACAATACTTAGTTGGACAGAACTTTTTGGAATTCCAATTAGTCCTAGCAGCATTTCCCAACCTTTGTGAACAGCTGCAGCTGCATCAAAAAATTTTAAAGGGAACACACAAAAAATGTTAGAGATAGATAAACAGATTTAAATAGAAAAGAAGAATTTTCAATCCCAACACTTTTTAACATGTACAAACTACAAAATATAACTTAAATTTTCTTAAAAGAATTCTTAAACTTAAATATTATGTTTAAATTCAAAACAAGGTGTATTATTTTGACTGCAATTATTTTAACCCCAGAAAAACACTTGATAATGGACACCAACATACAGTATCACTTGTACAATTTCACATTTGGAAATCCTAAGTCTAGAGACCCAATTCCTTGTTTGACACATGAGTTATAGCATGTGACTTCAGATTTCCTTTTGTGGCAAAACGTTTAGCACACAAATCACATTTATATCTCTTCACTCCAGTATGCTTAGCCATATGGCCTTCAAGATTTATTGTTGCACAAGCTACATAGTCACAATGAGGGCATGGATACTGCTGCTTGACACGGAAACTTGACTTTCTTGAAGAAATTTTGAAATCTCCCTTGAAGGATCTACCTAGAAAAAAAAATATACATAATAAATTGTGCAAAATATGTCAAAAAATAACATAAAAAGGGTCAATACTTTAATAGGGATTTTCTAAGTATGCCATATTTCTCTTTGGAATAATACTATCATATCACAAGAATCATATGTTTACTAGCTCAAGACAGATGAATAGATTAAATGATGCTTGAGATAAAATTTATCAAGCAATAAAAATATCTTCTGTTCTTGTAAGTTAAAATATTTATTTTCTTAAATTTGCCTTTAAACTTTGTAATTAAATCAAGGACTTGGAAATAAATTCTTTTAAAATCAATTTGGACCTTTTATGATATTAAATATAGCTTTCAGCAATTGTAAAACTTTAATCATGGCCAAAAAATTTATAATATATAAACAAAAAATCTTTCAATGTAAAGAACCTTAACATAAATTTTCCTGAACTCTATATTTTAGCATATTTTTCAAAAATAATTATATATTTTATTTAAGGATAGCAAAAGTATACAATTATGTTAAAGACAAACTCGTTTCAAAAGTTATGTGTTTATTTTTTCCAACTTATTACAATAATACAAAAGATAAATTTTCCTAGAATCCTAATAAATCTTTTACATCCAGATTACATCCCTGATGAAAATATGACGAAAAAATCTGAATTGATTGAATGTTTCTGTTTAGAGTATGAAACACAGAATTGAAACACCCAGATTCCTCCATGAAAAGTTAGAGTTCAGATTTATAGAATAGATTAGGAAGTAAAGATTTATAGTCAGTCCCAGTAGTTCATATCATATTTCAGTTCTTCACAAGTAACACACAATGACAAACACACACATAATATACACTAGATATAAGATCATATAAGCTATAAGATCACTAAAAACTTTTACAATTAGAAACACCCTATAGAGCCAATTCCCCTCTCGCAACATGAGTTACCATATGTGATTTTAGCATTGCTTTTGTGGCAAAGCGTTTATCACACATATCACACTTGTATCTCTTAACTCCAGTATGCTTAGCTATATGTCCTTCGAGATTTGTGGTTGCGCAGGCTACATAGTCACAATAGGGGCATGGGTACTGCTGCTTGACACGACAACTTGACTTTCTTGATGAAGTTTTTAAGTGGCCCTTAGAGGATCCAGCTAAAAAATTACATAAAATAAATTGTACAAGAATTGAAAATATACATTTCAGTAAAGGTAATAGGAATGATAATTTGATAATAATTTCATAGGTGTCACCTATTTGTTTATAATCAGTCTTTCATGCCATCACAGAAACAATATATTTCTAGATATCAAGATATTATATTAGACCATCTAGTTTATCGTATGATTCATGCAATAAAACTCATCAAGCAATAAAATTACTATCCATCCCATGTGTTATAATAGTTATTAATTAAAAAACATTATACATTAGAATTAAAGCAAGGAAATTTTATTACATTCTTTTAAAGATCTATTTAGAAGCTTGACAATTGTACAAATGTAGCTTCAAAAGCAACTGGTAAAAAGTTTTGAACTTTATCATCAATTTTAATAGACAATATAGAGGGGTTTTTCGTATTTATTTTGAAAAAAAAAAGTAAAAATACTTCAACTTTTACAAGGACAAGAAACATCCCTGGTACTTACTTCATTTTTACAGTGTTTTTTAAAATAATTGTATAAAAGATAAATGTGACTAAAATTCAATTAATAGTTTATTTTTTCTTACTCATTACAATAATATAACACTGAAACATTTTTCATAGAATCTTATAGATTATCCATTATACCATTACATCCAGATAAAAAATGGAATCTGGATTGATTTTATGCTGTTTTAGAATATAAACCACACGTAATTGAAATACCTAAAATATTCAATAAAAACGTTAAGAGCTCAAACAAATATATATTCCCATGGGCAAGGAATAGCAGTTTCATACTCAGTCACTGAAACTAATGCACACATAATCTTAATGGACACCAAATTAAAAAATACTACAATAAATGCATAGATAATGAAGGGCAATGAAGACATAAGATCACTAAAAACTTTGACATCTAGAAATATCAAACCTTATAGAGTCAATTCCCCTTTCGCAACATGAGATACCATGTGTGATTTTAGAGTTCCCTTAGTGGCAAAACGTTTAGCACATAAATCACATTTGTATCTCTTTACTCCAGTATGCTTAGCTATATGGCCTTCAAGATTTATGGTTGCACAAGCTACATAGTCACAATAGGGGCATGGATACTGTTTAGATTTTCCTGAAGTTTTAAATTGTCTTTTAAATGATCCAGCTAGAAAAGATAAATAATTTTCTTTAAAAATGTGCAAAAATATGAACGAAATATGTTGAGCAAGGAAGTCTAATGTACGCAACTGAAAACAAAAGTGAATGCACATGAGGCATGCAAAAAAACCTGAATGCTCCATTTTACAAAATTACTTCAATTAAATAAGCCACTGAAATCTATTTCATCATAAGAAATAAATAACACTATGTTTTAATAATACACAAGATTAATGGGGGGAAGCTAATATTTTCTGTGAGATACTTTAAAAAATAATTGGACCAAAATTTTCTAATACATTTTTTTCTATTACCATGGTTACAGAGAAAAGGTTAAAAGAAAGTGAAAAATAAATAACAATGGTTAATTTTAAAAACATCATACCATTGTAAATATAACGCATGATTTCGGTTTCAAATAATAAAAGTCAGAATACAAATTGATTCCCAACAAATAGTTTCTAAAATTAAAAATTTTCTTGGCAGATAAAACTTCTTACTAGAACAGCTTAAGGGCCTACTTGCAAATTAAGTCAAACGTTTAGCAGGTGGGATTCCTGAATGTCTGATGAAGATAAAGGGTAGAATCACTTAAATTTTCTGAAATAATCTATTGGTCCCTGGGCAGTAATCAGGTTTATAAATAATCAATTGCAAATTTATAAAAAAACATAATCATAAATAAATAAAACTTTTGTTATAAAAGTAAGCATATTAGTTATGCATAAAAACATCTTTAAAATTACAAAATGTGCAAAAAAAACTTTTCAAACAAACAAAAATTTAAGATTAAAATTGAAAAGACTCATGGGAAAAGTCCTTTTAACAAATGAGTCGACATATGTGATGAAAGGTTCCCCTTGGTAGCAAAACATTTGCCACATACATCACATTTGTACTTCTTTATACCAGTATGTTTTGCCAAGTGACCTTCAAAGTTAGTTGGATATTGAGTAATATAATCACAGTATGGACAGTTATACTGCTTTCTACTTTTCCTTGAAGTTCTCAGCAAAGCTATAAAAAATCGAAGAAAAGTTTATTAGAAAAGAAAGAAAGACCATTACAAATTAATAAAACACTAAGGTTTTTTAAGTTACTAATGAAATGAAAAAAATTATAATTAAAATTTCACAAAAAGCTATTACAGTGCATATACAGTGGGTAGCTACAACAATATTTAATAGTGGCAACATTCCCTACTATAAAAGGTAACCTAGCATGTAAAAACTTCCAGGAAGAATTTGAGATAACATATCCCAGTAGGGAGTTAAATGACATTGTAGCAAGATAGTGAATTAGTCAAAGATCCTCTATAATTGAATAAAGAAAATATTCATAAGAGACTGTTCACATAGCGGCCAACATTTGAAAACATAAATTAGGGAGATTGTGAGAAAATCTCCCTAATTTTAGTGAACAAATTAGGGAGATTTTTACGGCATCTAACTTTGTTAGAAATACACTTCTTCTCCAAGACTTAAAAGTAAAAAAATTAAAAATAATACTATGTAAGGATTCTTACAACAGAAATACAACTTTAACTTTTTATTACATTTTACCATTAATTTTTATCATAAAAACATTGCAAAAAAAGCTTGCCAACATCATTTTTAAAACATTGCCTACATTTTAAACTTGCTCCTAGGCTATTATCGATCGGTTTCTTAGACACTCGAAATCGGAAAAACGAAAATTACCGAGAAAATCATCAAACTTGATTTATAAAGAAATTCGGGAGATTTAATACTTTTTCGGGATATCGGGAGGTAACAGTGAAATTCGGGAGTCTCCCGAAAATATCGGGAGAGTTGGCCGCTATGTGTTCATAAATGATGTCAAGCTTGGAGGGGGTTTATCAATTTGTGACTAGATGGTTACAAGAACTATGACATCATACAGTAAAAATCAATGAAAAATAAAGAATTTTTTTGGGGGGAGGCATGTAGCCTACTCAGAGGTATAAAGGAAATTATTACAAAAAAGATACTTTAAATTTCAGTTTGAAAGTTTGCTTTGAAATTAAGAGGTTGGGTACACTTCTGTTTGAATAAAAAAGTTTCCAGATTCTAGCCCCTATGTGTTTGACATATTGTAGGTAGGAAGGCATAACATGTTACATAAGAGGGGTATGATGAAGTGGGACACTTTGTGACAAGGGAGAGAGGGATCAAAACTGTAAAGAAAAAGTGTGATAGTTTTGAATGGTCCCTTGTTATCAAATACTAGTTATAACTGAATTAATCAACTATTTGAAATTAAAATTTTGATTGGTAAAAATATAGACCACCTCATCTTAATCTGGCAAGACATGCAGGGGTCATTTCATAACTTAGTCCTCACTTATAACTCCCATTCCTTAGAAAATAGCAATATCCACATTACCCATACCTATGTACATGACAAGTAGCTGAGTTTGTGACAATTGCATCACATTTGAACAGTTATTAGTATTTAAGGAATTGTTCATTCTCAAGTACATTATAGGTCAGTTATTGGGGTCAAGGAATGGGCTCACATTTACATATGTGTTATTTTGTCACTGATACAGTCAGTTCATTCTTTGCTTATTGTTCCCCATTTAAGTTTTTGTCTGTAGCTAACAAATGGAATGTTAACAGTGTAATAAGAAATAAGAGAAAAACAGTAGAATTATTTTTCTACTGGTTGTTTTGTGTAAAGGAAACAATAATTAAAATACTAATTTAAAAAATTATATAATAAAATACTAAAAAACATATTAATACTCAATCTAACACAATGCAATTTTAAACCAGAAAAGGATTGAAATACGAAAGGGATATCAGCAAGTAATGATGACAAAACAAACATAAACAAACAATAATAATCAACAACCTTTAAAAATTAATAGTCTAAGACTAACAGCTTCATTAAAGTAAGATCATGGAATAAATTGGATATAAAATGGATTCTGATTAGATACACTTGTATATACGGAAATCTGCTTGACAGACACAAATCAGCCCAGAAGAGAAACCGAACTATTCAAATAATGCAAATATCAGTCAGTTATTAAACATAAAAAGCTGCTTAATGGGCACAAAATGAAACTCTGCTGAACAAAAAATTTTACTCCGGGTCCACACATTTGCTGTATATTTTTATTGGATTTCTTTTGTTTTATAGAACAACGAATCACATATGTGCGAACATTCGAGGAATGGTTTTTTAACCCCGGCCCAAAAACCGCCTCTTTAGCAAATTTAGGTGAGCGAGGTGCCAAAGTTTGTCCGAACGCGAGCGATTCGCTTACACATGCTTTGTTGTTATTCTAATTCGCACTCGTGCGAATGTGTGGAGCCGGCTTTAAGAATAAGCAATAAATCAAAGTATTTATAAGAAATTTTTTTGTCTTATTTAGAAAGTTGAATTATGTTATAAATAAAAATACCAAAAATATCTTTAAAAATGTGAGTTCCAGTTATTTGAGCTAATGCATGACAACAGAGGTGTTTTAAATGATTGATAAGCTATTACTGTGGCATGTTTTATTCCTTTCCTACCCTTTACATAAGGGAATGAGTTAATATTGTGATTACATTAAAACAAATTATCATTCTAAAAATAACAAAGTTAATTCCTTGTGTTAAGCAGTTTTAAGCTTTCAATATCTGGCTATAAACAGCAACAGAGTGTATTTCTGTGTTAACAAAACATGTATGTATGCAATGCATGCAATTAAAAATATTTTCTACTTTATATACTGCTTGTATATGTTTTATTTTAAATCTAGTTTTCTCTTAAAACAAATGTTAAAAGAAAATATATTTTAAACTTCCATAAGTTTTGTTTATTACAACACTTTGCTCAATTGGGAAATCTGCTTACTCAGCAAAAAATGCCCTGGTTACAACAGGTTTTTATTAAGAGCTATCAGATGAAATTATTTGTGCAACAACAAATATACAAATAAGTAGATAAACAACAATTGGTTTTTTAAAATTGTGGATCCAACCCTGTGAAAAATCAAGTGATTAAAAGACTAACATTGGCACTGCGCAATGACAGAATGAACATGAATTTTCAACAGAATTAGCTAGTCTTAACAACTAACCATATTGAGCACCCTTTAATGGGACCAGATAAATAAAATTCAAGTCCCATAATGATGGAAAGTATCTTATCCTTTAATACCAATTAGCAATCATATACTGGTATAGATTATGTGGCACATAGGTCTTCTTTAAGATAAGTGTCCCAATGAAAAACAGAGATTTTTCTAGTCATTAATTAGCTGTTTAATTTCTGTTTCTGGCAAAAATATGGGTCACTAAATGTGATTTCAGGGCTCCTTTTGTAGAAAATTTTTTACTACAAGTATCACATTTGTATTTCTTTATACCAGTATGCTTTGCTAAGTGACCCTCAAAGTTAGTTGGATATTGAGTGACATAATCACAATATGGGCACTTGTGCTGCTTTCTTCTTGACGTTTCCTCAAAGGGCAAAGCTAGAAACGAAATTTAAAAAAGTTAATTAAAATTAAGTAAAAAATAAATAAAAATAACTAAAACAAAATATAAATTTTTTTTCGAGTACTGATTCAGAGCAAAAACTAAAATTGAAAGTTTCAGAACCCCATTGAAAGCTGCATGAGCAGTGGGTAGCTAAAGTGATACTAATTATAGCAACATTCCCTACTTTCAGCATATGAATCACAAAAGCTCCATGTGCTAGTAGCTCAAAATAACCTTTTGAGCCCCTATCAATGATTTCACTAAAAATAAAATATATAGTAAGGTTAAAAAGAACACAAAACTAACCAAAGAAAAAAGGAGAAAATTATAATAAAATCTTAAAAAACATTTAGTATCCTTGAGAACTAGATATTAATGCCCTGAAAATTGAAAATGACCTAAAATAAACACTTCTGTAAAAATAAAATGATCTACAAAATTTAAAGTGTTCTATTTTTGTAAAATCCTTATCCCAATTAATACAGTAGTATTAAAAAGAATATTCCAGTTTGAGAAACATTTATTTAACACACTTAAGACAAAAATGCACAAGAGAAAATTGTTCCCAAGAGAAACAAGAACATTAATATTGCATTAAGGATACCTTTTAAGGATAATGCTTTTTAATTCCTCTTTTAAAAAGATGTTCAACTTATTTGAACAGGGCAAGGACAAAGAATACTTATCTATTTCATTTTTTTAAAACAGTTAAAAAATCTAACAGTCATTAACTTTTGGGTAGAAATAGTAATTTACACATTTTCCTAAAACCTTTTTTTACCAATATTTGCTAAATTAATTTTTTTAGCTTATACCCTGATTCATTAATTTCTAATATACCCTATTCAATACAAATATATTTTACACAACATTGCAGTATAAATATTAAATTAATCAGTTGAAAAAAATTGATAAAATTTCAAAAATATAAAATAATTTTTTTTTTTTTAAATTTCACAAATTCACCTGAAGATCAGACAATCCGTATAGGTGAATCTAATCCGTATAGGTATAGGTTAATCTAAGATTTAAGATCAAAAATTAATCATTATATACCCTTTCAATTTTTAGGAAGAAATCAATTGAACATCTAGTTGGATACTTATTTTTTTTTAATATTGGAATTACAAATTGAAAATAAAAGCAATTTAAATGCTATTTGACTCCTTCTATTCTAATTATTCTAATAACTTCATTAAATAAAATGCAATTTTACCAGTGTTAGGATCACAATTACTAGATTACAGGGTTAGAACATAGCCTTCTAGAATGAAGAGGCCTGGTCAATTCCGCGTCTCCGGCGCAATGAGTCATTCAAGGCGTCGATAGATTCGCTGTGAGCGTACGCGCGAACCTGGAATAACCGCGCTTTTCTCGTGTTTCCCGGGCTCTTTTCACACCCATATTTTGACTATGCCTAAGCATTGCTGTGGGCCTGGATGTAAGAGTAATTACACAAAAGGTGCCAGCAGTGTGAGTGTTTTTTCCTTTCCGAAAGATGAAGAAAGAAAAAAGTTATGGCTTCGGAAATACCGAGAGCTCAATTCACTTTATTAATACACATAGTAAGACAAATATGTTTTTGTAAAGTAAAAGTTTTGGGGGTATTATCTTGCCTCCCAAAAAAAAACAGTTTTTTAATAGATATTAATAATTTAATTAAATCGTAACTTATTAGATCAGTTATTTGAGTTTCATGTTTTTACCTTTTAAAAGTTTATAAATAAGTACATTTTATTGACTGAAAATGGAAATCACATTTATCCATTTCAAATATTAGATTATTCATATATAAAGGAAAAGGTTATAAACCCCAAGGGAGATATAGTATAGTACCAGAAAGAGAGAGAGCGGCTGATTTTGAATACTCATTTGATATTTAAATCCTATTTAAAGTTACAAGGCGGGGGTTAATATGGTTAATATTTATCTGTGTAAGAATTAAAAATATTAAGATAGGACATGATCTATTAGTTGTTAAAATAAAGACAGGATTTTTGTTATTATAAAACAGAAATATTTTATTTAATACGCCGCCCGGTTTAGCTAGCTCCGAATCTCAACTTAACAGCAAATTTTCGAATGTTAATATTGGTTTGAATGACACAAAAACGAATACAATCTAACCAAACATGTTCATTTTATAATACAAGAAGTAATTTAACTGAAATTATGGCGAATCTAATCGAATAAAGCTTGTGAAAGTCGATCGTTCTCTGAGCAAGGTTTTTTTAAAATCCCATCTATCAAAATGTTTCAGCGGTAATGTAAACATTTTCACTCAGAATCATTAGTATTCGTTTCCTACATCACACACAGGTCTTTTTTTCTTTTTCCGATCATTTGTTTATGATTTAAAGCGATTTTTCCCCTCCAAAATCGACGCGTCTATGGGAACGCAATGATAGCTTTCGTCGGAAGGTATGACTCATCCTTCTTCTGTCACGGCCTCCTCGCTCTAGATGGCTATGGTTAGAATCAATACTCTCCCATCTAATACTAAGTTATCTGACAGCAAACAGCCAGATGATATATTTATATTTAGCCAGTGTTGCATATAATTTAGCAGTGCATAATAAATATAATTAGCCTATAAGGGCTTGCAGGTAGTGTCAATTAAAGTAAATTAATACATGAGGAAACACTATCTACACAAAACATTTTCACAAAATTAATCTTCAATGGGAGGAGCTAGCAATTAAAACTACAAACTCAAGTGAAGGTACAGATGGAAACATTTATAGAATCAGGTTCTTTCAAAAGTAATTTTTTGTTGCACTGAAGAATGATGAGGAGAAATTGATGTTCAATTAAAGAATGTGTCCACTAGTCTATTTTCAAGCATGTTAAGAACATCAATTGCCAAGTTTAAATAAACATGTTAAGTGGCTTATACTAAAGCCAGGAAGATTAATTATAAGACAGCATCAATGCCTGAAAACATCACTGTTGATGTAGATTTAAAGGAAGAGTCATTAACACGCACACACACACACACACCTACAGAATACTCAACTCACAACTTGACTACAGTGCAGCCACATTTTTAGATTTTATCCCACTGTATCTCCAAAAGTTTGAACTTGCATATAAATATTCAATTTTATTTTTAATGTGTATAAATCTAAGTTTTGGAAAAACTTCTTTGTTGATTACATCAATTGGCATCAAAATAAATCACCTAATGTTGGATTTCAAAGATAAATCCACATTGTACCGCCATACGAAGTCATTTCAATGGGTTGACGAAAAAAGAGATTAAACTATCTTTTCAAATATTAGATGTGCATTGCTGGTTCTTAAACAAAAAATATATCGCATAAAAAACTTTTTTTAAGGAGTTGATATTATAAAGAAACTTGTTTTACCTTTATTCAAAAAAATATTTCTTTAAAAATCATTCCAACATCAGGGCTTTTTTCTAAAACAATGTTACAAAAATCTAAATCTTTCAAAACTTTTAGAATGAAGCTAAGTTATGCATAATTTTAATCTGGCCTCTTGAGGGTTACAAATATTGGGTAACAAGAAATGATGCCTGACATTTTGCTTAAAACAAGTATCATAAAGTCAAATTAAAAATTTTTGAGATCACCTAACTATATCTGCTTTAGCAGTAATTTATAGTCAATGTACAAAAATATAGTAAAATAGCATGATAAAAAACACTATTAAAGGCTAATTGAAACCAACCAAATTAAAGACTCTCAAAGAAATATTTTTTTGGTATATGAGTCAACATATGTGATGACATGTTTCCTTTTGTAGCAAAACATTTACTGCATATAACACACTTGTATTTCTTTATACCAGTATGTTTCGCTATGTGGCCTTCCAAGTTCGTAGAATATGGAGTGACATAATCGCAATATGGGCACTTGTGCTGCTTTTTATACTTTGATGAAGCAGATAATTTTGAACTTCCTCCAAAGGACAAAACTGGAAATAAAGTTAAATGCATGTTTATCAAATCGAGAAAACAATGAATAATAATAAATTATTAAATACAAAGAGAACAAGAGAAAGCAATTTGTAAAAGCTTATTAACTTTATGTTTTAACCCATCACTTTTTTTTATTCACCAAATTTTGTAAGACACTTGAAATATATGCTAACAGGTTATTAGTTTATTAGAATATGGTTTATATATTCTGTTGATGCTAAAAATAAAACTAAGATACTTACACAAATTATTTTTAGTTTCACAACTTTGGTTCGAAAATCCCCAAGATTATAATTATCTTACCCTTTAAAAACTATCAAGATAATGTTAAAGTTATATGATTTTCTTCAAAACTTCTTTTTTTACCTGTAATTTAAGTTTAAAAAAATTATCAGGAATACAAATTATAAAAATACTGCATTGAAATAAAAATTGTGTAAAAAGCAAGAAATTATTAAAGTAGAGGCAGCAAAATTGAATAATAATTATTTTAATCAATAGTATATAATTATTACTTAGTTAATAACAGGAATAAGTACTTGTCCTATACAGATACCAACTACTAGTTGTACTTTAAATCTAAACTGAACCATGATGCTTTGAATAGAAATGTCGACGACAATTCGACTGGTCTGTAAAGCATTTTCCACACAGTATACATTTATAAGGTTTTTCACCAGTATGAGTAACAGAATGTCTCTGTACATTTGTTTTGGATCTTGATGAATAACTACAGATATTACAATAGAATGTCTTCACTGATCCAGGTCCTAAGCTTTCCTTCCATAAATCTTCTATTGAACAATACATGGCTGAAATAAAATTATTCGCCGTAGTTAGCATATGATCTAGAAACACCAAATTAAAAAAATATCAATCTTATAAAAATGCTAGCATACTAGCCTAGCAGTAAGAATATCTAACTACAAAGCTGAGCACCAGAGATGGAATCCCTGCTGAGGCATGAATGGCCGTGTCTGTAAAAGAACACAAATGTGATCCTCTATTAAAAGAGGTAGTGTGTCTGAATGTGTATAACACGGAAATCAATACTTCACTTCTGTGGCTTTGGTTTACAGGTGCCGGGAGGGTAAGGCAAAACACAGATCAAGGTTGACATTCAAAAATTCAGCATCAGAAAAAAAGTAACAAAACTTATTTTTACATACAGGAAATCTGTATATTTCAATTTGCTTAATAATAAAGTTGGCAATATCCTCATTTAATTTATTGAGATGTTTTGGCTTGATACTATATCTTGTGAAGAAGTGCATGCTTGTAAAGATTTGATTTATCTCGAAAATATCTGTAACAAACGGTACACTGAAACGGTTTCTCTCCTGTGTGAACCAGCAGGTGCTTCTTTAGGTTGCTCTTATAGAGTGTGGTATATATGCAGAAATCACACTTATGAAACTTCTTTGGCTTGTCAAGAAAGTTTTTCCAGTGCTCTGTAAAGAAAGAAAAATATTCCTTAAGACAAAGTTTAACAGTGATTGTGGTATTATTAATTTGACATTGCTTTCATTAGAAATTGTAAGATATATTTGTATGATTCAAGTCATCATGTAAGACATAAATATAAAATGATCAATCTGTTTAACGTTTTTACTAACACCTATTTTCCACAGATAAATTATCATTATTTGAATAAAATCAAATAAATAATTTTCCACAGAAAACTGAATGAGCAAATTATGGCTAGTAAAATGGCATCCTTAAATTTCTATGACATAACAAGGCTACTTTTCTTAATAACAGATAGATATAACACAGATTTTCTTGTTTGGAAGATAACTTCATTCTTCTTTAAATAGATTGCCCTTTTATAATTAGCAAAGCAATTTTAACAAAATCAACTCTTGTAACTTTTTTTCCAGTAGAAGTTTCCATATTTTACACTTAAAAATTACCACAAAAAATCTAATAATTTTAAATTTGAAAATAGTAAACCTTTGAAAATCAGGATTATCAGGTTCTAGACAATTTAATATTTTTAATGTGATTTAAATCCATGGATACTGTTCTACAAAGTTTGGAGGAAAGAAATGTGAGTGAACAATAACTATGCTAAGTAAAATACTATTTGATTCGGTAAAAAAATGAAAGTATGGGAAAGGCTTCATGTCACCTTGACTTTATGAAACAATTTTCAATTCTGGATAAAAAAAAAAAGTAACTCAATAGTTTGATTAAATACACCATACTCTCATTATCTGTGTTAACTTTTATTTCCCAAAAAAATCCCTTTGAAATTAAGTATTTCCCTAATAAGTAATATAAATCAACCAAGAAGGTATTCTTTCTGAAGATATCTCTTAAATGACTCTTCTCGGTTGTGCTTGAAAAATGGTTCCAGGTTCCTTTTATTTTAAGGAGGTAAACTTGTCTCTTAAACTAACTATATCAAATTTTTATCGCCTCCCTTTGAGAAAAAGTAATTTTAAGGCAGTATGATCATATTGTTTTCAATTGAAGGCTCAAGTTTAGAGTGAAAGAATTTATTTTACATTATCTTTCCTTTATAGGTTCAATTTATGAATATTCACAGAATAGGTGGCATTCACAATTTTCAGGGGCCTTTCAAATATTATGTAAGCACCTAAGACCTCACTTACTTTTGTTGACAAAGGGGATGGGGATATAAAATATGTTGGTTGGTGTAAGACATTAAATGCATTTCTCTCTATATTAAAAAAAAGTTACCGTCACCGCGGCCGCTGTTTCAGAAAATTTTATTTTTCAACTCTTTGAACTCTCATAACACAAAAACTACTTGATAGAAATTTATGAAATTTGAAACGTTTGGAGAAGAATATTTCGGGCACATTCTCGAACAAAAAGCTAACAGATGTGATAGTTAGTTCTGGGGTATTTTTAAGGTCAAAGTTGAAGTTTTTCTTTTTTCGCCGCGTAATCCAGTTCAGCGAAATCTATAAGCAGCAGAACTATGATTTTTTGCAGCCTAATACTCTGAAGTATGAAGATGTGCACTACGTCGCCCTTTTTTTGAATTTCGAATTTGGTTTAGAGTAATTAATTTTTTAATTTTCGAAATTTTTGACACTTTTTTGTTTTTTTCTATCTAAAATGAAAACTAATCACGGTATCAATATGATTTTTTAAACACTTATATTCTTATTTTTTAGAAAGAGATTGGCGTTTAATTCTTTAAAAAATTCTAATTAGTTTTGGAATTATTAAGCATCAAAGTTTCATTTTTTTCATAGTTTTAGTAGGTCTTTATCAGACGTGTTTAATGTTTTTAAATTTTATATTTGCCTGTTCACTAGATTGTCGCGAGCACAGATATTTAAATTGAAAGTTTTGAGGTGCATATTTTTGCTCTAAGTTTGCTAGCGATATAGTATAGACTTGTTTATTAATCTTTTAAAGATACTTCGATATTTTTTGAAATACTAGAGAAATAAATAATTTAGCTTTTTTGAGTGTTATTTGTGCGGATGAAAGGAAGAGGATTTTCGAGAAGTTTGTTTTACTCTGCTAAAGATCGATTGCAGATATTACAGATCGCGAAGCGATCTGTAAAGAGCTGCATAGCAGTTACGGGGGTTGGTGAGCGTAAGCGAGCAGGGGACGGTAGACCCCTATCCATTAAATTATTGATAATTTAAAAGGAATATTTCAGTAATAGTTTTATTTTGATATTTTCGTGGTAATGATCCGAATTAAGTTATAGAAAAGTTTGAGAGATAAGAAGTTTCGATATTAAGTGATCATCAACTACACTGTTCATTTAGAATTAGCGCCTGAGACGTAATGTATTAGAAGCATTTATTATTCTAATTATCGTCGAAAAAATTTTCTTCTGCAATGACAAGTCAGCCTAAGCAGAAGTAGTTAAAATACTATAGAAACAATCGGTCACTGAAGTTGTCTGATGAGCGTTATTAAGCATTGTTGAGCGTTTTTGATCCTTTTTCAGGCGCCTATTCTAAATAAACAGACTATAAGCAGACAGGTTCCAGGTTGTACTGGATAGCTGAGATGAAACAAGCGAGCTCTGCTCGCTAAGATCGCGAAGCGATCTTCAAAGAACTGCGAAGCAGTTCCGGGGGTTGGTGAGCGATAGCGAGCAGGGGGCAGAGCCCCCTAGTGATTATCAAAAATCTCTTGCAATCAGAAAAAGATCAATATACAAAAAATAAATTTGGCATAAGAACAATTATTAAAAATTCTATATCCTAAGCCTAGCCTTCTATATCCTAGCCTTTAACACACAAGAAAATATAAAAAAAACATGATGGATAGATTGTTTTAAACACTTTTTGGATGTAAGTTTTTAACAAAAATTAAACAGTGAAAGAAAGGGAGTTTGGTTTTATAATGAGGAGAGGAAAGTTGTGATTTGCTTATTTTTGCTGAAAAAAAACATGCTTACATAATATTTGAACAGTCCCTAAATAAATAGACATTAAAATGGTTACTATAGTCAAAAATATACAATAAGCTACATACTATACAACACACAATTATTAACCTTTAACGTCTACAACACACTGAAAGAAAATTTTAAAATACATACAAGACATCTAAGATTTCTAATTTTTTTTGGGGGGGTTGAAAAAACAACCATTTAAGTATGTTGTTAATTGTTTTTTAAATTTATTTCAAAATAGGATACATGAATTATGTATTATTTTAAGTAATAGACCAAACTAATTTGATGCAGTTTAAGAAAAAGTATCAAAATGTTGCTCTTAAATTTCTAAAAGGCATCAGCCCTATCTGCAAAACTAAAATAGCACAATGCAATCACAGAGGTGCGAAAAGTATGTACAACACACAGATACATTTTTATCTAAACACTAGAGAGGGCTATTTTTAATGTACTTAAACTCAAAGAACAGCATGTCTTTTTTATGTGAACTTACATAACATTGAAATAGTGTATTGTTATATACAAAAAATTTAGCACATCAGCTATGAACTAAGTAAAACAAGGAATTTAGAAAAGGATTCATATACAATGGAAAGCAATTGCAATTTATGTTGTTGGTTCCGACAAAATAAGGTTTACCAATCGAAATATTCATCTAATTTTGTAATAAAATTAACTAAATCAATACATTAGAGCTCAAACTATGTTTGTGTTTAGCAACAATATGTTTTCGACAGTTTGATTGATCAGCAAAACATTTGCCACAGATAGTGCACCGATAAGGTTTTTCACCAGTGTGCACAAACAAGTGTTTTTGCAAATTATCTCTCCTTGCAGTAGAATAGTTGCAGAAACCACAATGAAATATCTTCTTTTGAAGACTTGATGAGGGTTGGGTTTTTGTGAGTTCTAAAAAATAATTTATCAACAAATTTAAACCATTCATAAAACTGAAAACAATGTACAAAAACTTCCAAGGATAATATAATTAATAACGCAAGTTTACAAGACCAAGTTTAAGTAAGTAGTACCTTTAAGAACAAGTAGTATTAACTTTTGTGTTAACAATGCATTGCATAGATTGAAAGTATTTATAGGAATTGAAAATAAACATTTAAAACTAAATAAAAAATCAACCTTTTATTCAACAAATTTATATACTCTGTTCCACCTTAATTTGGTACTGTTGAGAAAGCATCTGACAAAAAAAAGGAAAAGGCAACTCATTTGAAAAATTTACACTAACTGGTTCACCCTTTTTATCTTCAATGTAATGGATGATTTAAAACTAGATGAAAATATGATCGACTTTCGAAAGAGTTTCCACGGAAGGAATATTGCTTCTACGAAATTCTACGAACCTATCACCCTACCCTACAGATTTATATGGAGTTTTCGGTGTTATTTAACAACTCTTAATTTGGTGCACAAACAAAATCTGAACCCAAACAGAACTTTGAACGGAACGGTAGAAACATAAAGTAATAAAAAATTGAATATTTAGATTTAAAGCTTAAATTCAACAAACCGAAAACACAACGGTAAAAGAAGTAAACAAACAGAAAACAAACAAGCAAAAGCAAAGCAAATGGAATAAAGAGTTGAGCTGTTGTCTTTTCCTTTGCTGCTGCTGCTGCTGCTTCTCTGGAGCCTGGCGCACTCATAGCGTCATAGGGCGCACTGAGCTGGCACTGTATAATTGGACGGCGCAAGTTCAGAGTTGCGTATGTTTGGCGATTTTTGGCTGTTTAGCGGCACATTTAGAAGCCAAATGACTCTTTTAACATGAGTTAGGGTTACCATATTAGTCATCTTTAACGCTAAAAACTTGGCGCATACGCAAGTCTGAACTTGCGCCAATTAGCGGCCTTCTTTCAACTAAACTCTACTCTAATTTCCACGGCTCGGCGTTCCATTGGTTCCATCACTAAGCGCCGAGACTGCTAGGTAATCACGAGACCTACAGCGCATGCGCCACTGGCCGTTTTGGCCATCCAAATATACACTTCGCACTGGGGCAGAGCGCAGAGCTCACTGGCTGCTGGCTGAGCTCTGGCGGTGCATTTGCGGCGACTCTAGTGACCATAGTTATAAGTAACAAACACCGACCGGCACGTTAAAGCACTGAGCCAAGGCCTATAAAACAATGTTTTGTTTTTATGGACTATTTTGTTTTATAGCTCAGTGCGTAAAAGAGGAAACGGTCGAAAATGTCCTGTTACTTTCTTGTATTTCTTCACTGACTTAGTTTTTTATTATTTTCCTCATTATCGATGTGCATGGCCGTCTATGGGAAGGTGTGTCTCGTGAGACCGAAATCCATCAGACTGAAGGGCCTCTTTCTCGACTGCCACCGGACCGAAAGACAACTTGGCCGAATGGGACTTTTGACCGAAAGGGACGTTTGACCAAACGGAATGTTTTACCGAACGGGACGTGCCTAATTACTATCATTCCGCTTTGAAAGACAGAGCTCGTGTTTCGATGAAAACGGTGTTTTCCACATTTACAAGAGGCACGCGTAACGTCACCCTGTTAGGCGCTTTCTGTAATAAAATATCTCATAATTAACTGAAAAAATTTTTGTGGGAAAAAAACAAGCGTATTTTGGAATCAGGAGATAATTTTGAATAAATTAAAATTAAATATTAAGAATTTTAAGAGATGCTGCAATTCTACATTAGATTTTTTAAACAAAACTAGTTTTTATACTTCAATGCACAAAGATTTGAAGAATGCCCATATTAAAAATTAGAGACCAAAATGAGTTGTTGGGACCATATGTCCCGTTCGGTCAAGTGTCCTGTTCGGTCATAAGTCCTGTCGGTCAAATGTCCTGTTTGGGCAAGTTATCTTTCGGTCAGGTGGTGGTCGGGAAAGAGGCGCTTCGGTCTATTTGGCGTGGGCGTGACCCGGGAAAATCGGCTTTTCAATCCTGAAAAGTTGCCATTAGCGTCTATGGAGATGGACCCTCTGTAAGCTCTATACTCTGTGGTTGCAAGGCACGGTTCATAAATCCTGCGAGGCGGAGCCCCTAACCTGGAGTTCTTAAAGCACTGCGGACAAATTGTCATTCACTTTTTTGAAATAATATAAAATAAAATAAACAGTTCCTTTGAAATCCATGCCGTTTCTGTTTCATTTGAGTTTTTTCAATTTCTAAAATATGTTGCACATTTTCAAAGAAAATGTAATAAGAAATTTCCGGTTTTTCCTAAATTTTATTAAATTCAGAATTTAAAGAATTTGCTTTTTCATAAATTATCTTTCGATGATTCAAAGACCCCACCAGTTATTAATTCCATGTTGATGTTAAATATAATAATAAATATTAGTGCAGTTTTATTTTTTAAATATTTCAAAAGGGATGCTATGTAAAAATAATTTTTCAAAACTGCCCTATGTTCCAAAAAATATTTAGGACCACCAATCTTAAGGAAAGATATTTAATTAAAAATTTTAAACATGAATTAAAATAATATTCAATAATGCTAACTCCTAAGGTTGTGCCACTCAGCAAGCCCAGAAAATGTTGAAATCCTATTTCACCCATCCAAATCTATTTTAATAAGTTTAGTAGACACAAAATGTCAAGCTAATTTTCATGGTAATTTGAGAGAAAGATGATCTTGCATTTTTTCAAGATACCTATTCATCTGCAGGTGCACTGAAAAAAACTATCAAAGGATTTTAGGCAAAAAACCTGATATACTGTT
Organism: Tetragnatha versicolor; assembly: GCA_024610705.1. Taxonomy (NCBI): domain Eukaryota; kingdom Metazoa; phylum Arthropoda; class Arachnida; order Araneae; family Tetragnathidae; genus Tetragnatha; species Tetragnatha versicolor. Next base: position 29,424,324 of record JANDEH010000002.1, on the reverse strand, counting down.
TGGGAAACTGGTTTTTACCCATAGCACTGGGTTTGGGTTTTTACCCACTGCAAGAGAGTGCTCACTTATCTCTTAAATAAATTCTTCAATAAAAGTTAAATTATTAAGATAAAAATTAAAGTTAAACTATTTAAGATAAAGTGCTTTTCCTTTTATTAGTAAAGAAAAAGGACACAAGCTCAAAGATTTAAAATCCCCAAGCATCAACTTAGAAAAGGTTTATTCTGACTTAAATGTCTAGTTCCCTTAAGAGTTAGTTAGAACTAAACTCGACCAGACATCTGAAAAATCAATACAAAATTAGTTATTATGATAAAAAGCACAATTGAAAGAAAATAGTTTTCTGAAGAAAAGTTTATTTTAATTTTTTTTAAACATTTTTTAAAGAAATTTTAACATTTGGTGATATAAACATAAAAATTCATACTACTTGATTTCTTGAAAAGTTATTTGAAATGAGTAATACTATGTCGAGTTAATTCAAATTTAACAGCAAATCCTCTACCACAGACACCACATTTATATGGTTTTAACCCACTGTGTCTTATTAAATGAGATTTTAAATTACTACTTTTATTAGTAGTGTAACTGCAAATAGAACAGCAATACTGGCTAGCACCAATTCTTTTACCAGCAGGAAAATTTGTGTCCATAAAACACAATCCATCTGAAATAAATAAATAGTTTTTAGGACTTGTTTAAGATATAGAATAAATTAAATTGAGTACCAATTATACTAGTAAAGGATGTCTTGAATAACATAGTTCCCACTCTTTTGTGAGAAAAAAATCCAGCACTTTTCAAGAATTTTAAAGGTCATTTTAAGTTTTTCATGAACGAATATTAAAGGCAAAAAATCCATTTCTGCGCAAAGAAACTCTCAAAAACCTTTCTTGTAGTGAAGACTACATTATATTGTCATTCATATATATTTAATAACATCAAACATATTATTACAATTTACTTGTTTTAGGAATTGGGAATATTCATATTCAAATTGAAAATAATTCCAGATTAAAACATTTCAAATAAAATTCAAGAACTTTAAAGGACTTAACACTAAATTCAAATATTTTCCAGATCCCTAAAAATCAAAAATTAAACTCAAATACTTCTCAAGAGCTGTGGGATCCATTTACATTACATTTTGCTTTTGAATTAGCTTATAATCAAAGAAAAGGATCGATGGAGTTCAAAATTTCAAATAAAAAAAACGTTTAAAAAACAGAATTTTTTATGATCATAGGAAGATTTAATTTTATGTTAATTTTTCTGGTGCAAGGGGAGCCCTTGCCCTTGTGTATGGGCGTTGATGCACACATTAAAGATCTTGCAATTGCAGAATCTTTAAAATTATGAAATCATAATAGTTTTTAAAAAATTCAGGCCTCATAAACCAAGTTTTATAAACATAAATCTAGAGTAGAGATTCTGAAACTTTTAGAATTAACACCCGTTCAAAAGAAATAATTTTCAATGCCTCTCTTTGCAAGTTTTTTTCATTTAACTCTTGTTAGTCCTAGCCGCCAAACATTTTTCATAGAATTCAATAGGAATCTCCAGCAGCTTAGGATTGTGAGGGTTAAATGAGGGGAACAGAAAAAAAATTAGGAAGTTAACAAACCAAGATTATTAAAATATCTCCAGTTAGGAATCCTGATCCAATATCCCTCCAATATTTAGTTGCTGATGACGCCTATATGCCTCTGAGGAGTGATCTTGTCCTTTTTGGGAAGTACTTACTTAGAATAAATATACTCTAGGACAGGGTGTGGGAAATTTCTACTTTCATTTTTATTTACAACATGAAATTAATGATGAACAATACATAAAAACATTTATACTTTTTTTTACAAAATAATGTTGAATACATTGGGTGATCTGAATATTATTTAGTCTTGAAATTAATGATTAAAAATTATTATAAAAAAGGATAATTAGCAAAGGTTGTACAGAATAAATTTCTTTAAATTAATTTAAAATGACTAGGACAGGCATGGCCAACCTGCGGCCTGTTTGAAATAAATTTAAAGCCAGCGAGAATTTTTTAGTCAAAAGTTAAAGTGTTAGGGTAAGTTAAGGCCCCCCGAAATTTAGACAAAGTGTACCAACCCCGTTAAAACCTAAATTAGAGTCGAATTTCCCAAAAAAAATTTTACTTACTTTTTTACGATATTAAGTTCAGATCAGGTGCAAATCCTACCTAAAAATATTTTTTATTTATTTATGCATTGAACCTATTAAATATGCATGGGGACATCAGAGGAAGATTTGGGTTTACTCTTTCCCGGTGCAAAAATCTAGCCACAATTTTTAGAGAAAATTTGGGTCCTCTCGAAATAAATTTCTATAAGCGTCACATGCTCCTTAGTTTCGAGTGATTCCAAATGTTTTTAACGGCACCTGTTTAGTTCCTATGGATATATTACACAAGGTATTCTTGGGGTTGCTCCTAAAGGTAAATTTAATTGAATATTTTATTTAGGAATCAGTCAAACTAAAGCAAAGAATCTAAGAAACTCCCTAATTTATGTACCTAGTATATTTAATTTACTTCACTGTCATTCCGTGCACCTAATATCCTAAAATTTTATATGCCGCCTACGAGTGTATTGTGGTTTTCCAAAGTGGCCCCAACATAATTTGGGTTGGCCACCCCTGGACTAGGATAAAAGTTTCAAATAAAACACAGAGAATCAAACTATTATTTGAGATGTACAGTAAAATTACACTAAAATTCAGTGCATTCATGTCAAATTGAACTGTTAAAAACTTTAGAATCAAATGAATTCTCTTCAATGAATCTTAATCATTAATATGAGTAAGAAAATGTCGTTTCATATCATGTTTGACAGCAAATTCTTTACCACAGGTATTACATGAATATGGTTTTAACCCACTATGTCGTCTGACTAAGTGAGCTTTTAAATTGCTGATTTTATTTGTAGCATAACCACAAATACAACAGCAGTAGTGACCAACTCCAATTTTTCTACCAGCAGCAACACTTCCACCCTTGATATAAAATCCATCTGAAACAGATAATTTTTTAAAGTATTTATTTCATTATAGATATATTTAGACTAAATATGTCATTTAAAATGAAAATTTCAGATGATTTCTTAACATTGTTCAGGTAATTTTTAAGAGCTAATCTACCACAAATATTTACTACTTATTCATAACAGTAATAAAATATTGACTTTAATCCTGTTTAAAATAGCACAGCTATTTTCACATATGCTGCATCATTAGAGAATCACTTTTATAATAATACAAGATCTTATGTGATCTTCTCTGTAAGTTAAATATCCAGAAATACTCCAAACATAATTACAAGTTTTTCAACACAAAAAGACTTAAATAACCTGAAAAATAAAGTATTTCTAAACACATAAGACAAAATATTCTCAATATTTTAAACTCAAAAACCGAGGTAAATTTTATTAAAAAAAAGTTACAATAAAAATTTATGCATTGCATTTGACTTTTTTGATCTAGAAAAACTTTTTCAGGGATAGTTTCAGAGTCAACTAAATTATCCTTTTTATTCTACAAGAATCCTTTTATCCTTCAAAAATATAAACTCTAGATAATAGGATTGGTAAAATATAGATACTAAATTTTTAATGAATTTGTAAGAGGTTTATAGGTATTTAAACAAAGAAATTGAACTTTTATCAAAATTCAACTCTTAGAAATCATATTTTATTGCATATATATAATTTTCTACATTACAACAGAAAATTGAATACTACAAAATTTGTAAGTATGTGCTCCTCATTTTAAAAGCATTAAATCCAACCAGTCCTGGTCTTGGTACTTTTTGTTTTGCGAATGCCAATTATTAGCAAGAAAATGAATCAACTTATATGCAACCAGGTAGGCAAAATCCCCTACTTCATCCCCACTTTTGGCACCAGGACTGGATTCTTCGAATTACCCAAATGTACAAGTTAAAGTAGATTTTAAACAAACATGAAACAGGGTATTTGGTATAGAGAAATTTTACAGTTAAATTAAACTGTAGCAATTAAAACATAAAGTTCCAAATACTGATTCCTAACTTCAATTTTTTAATCAATCTTCAATTATTTCTTCTTCTTTTTTTAGATTCAATTTTTTAAAGAATGACACATTTAATAGTGCACATGACACACAATAACAATTTTACAAACAAAACAATGGAAAATATCAGCATTTTTTAAAACAGAAAGAAATGTATTTTTCCTGTAAGAGAAATAGATATAAATTTCAAAATCCACACAAAAAGTTTTTAAAAAATTAGTTATTTCAATATTTTAAAATAAAAATTTAAAATACCTTTGCATTTGTTCAGGATTAAATGACGTCAAATCTGTTTTGGCCTTACCTTAAAGTGAAAATCAATACTAGGTTTGAATCCTAACCCAATGTTTAGGATTAAATGACGTCACATGTTGTTGACATACCTTTTTTAAAGTCAAACTTTAAATTAAATTTTTAAATATAATTATGCATCATAATTTAAAAAATTTTGAGCGTATATTCCTCTCTTACACACCTCTATTTCATAGAAAAAATATTGGAATTGCCCATTAACAAATAAAGAATCGATTAAACGATTTCATCATTTGATTTCTAACCATAAAAAATTAGAAGAGAGATAACATTGGCAGAAGTGACTTTTCAATTTTTTGAGAATTAAAAGAATTATGTAAATATAATTATAATCCTTAATTCACTTTACATGTCCCCCAGCCAAAATATCTCCATTAATGAAATTTTTTTATTCATTGGTCAACAGTCCACTCATTAAAAAGTTGTGGGTTTTTTTATCAAGAAAATGGGAGAAAACAATAAAGTTTCAAGTAAAGTTAAAGTCAAGTAAAGTTAAAGTTTTCCAAAGGGGGATCAGGGAGTCCTCTCCTAAAATTTTTTTGTCTTTTGAACCCTGTATTTTACCCTAAAAATAGAGTTTTTAACTTATTTTTGTTACACCTAGTTCAAATTTTTGACATATATTTTTTTAGGTTGGATTTAAATTATGATTTATTTATTTATTGAGGATACTGTGGCCTATTTAAAGGCCAAGCAGGGAGGATGATGAACATATAATTAAGAAGTTGTCAATAATAAAGTTTCAAGTACAAAAGGTGGGTATGATGGTTCTCCCCCAGATAAATTTTGAAAATTTTACCCTAAAAACAGGGTTTTAATCTGTTTTTTGCTATATCAAATCTGAATTTGGGGAGGGGAGGGCCCCTCGCCTCCCCCTTATATACACCCTTGTTTAGTTATTTAAGACTCTTATTTTGAATAGTTATATGTCTTCTGATGGGTCACCATATGTTGTTTAACACCAAATTTAACTGCAAAGCATTTACCACATATTTTACACTGGTAGGGTTTTACCCCAGAATGTCTGAACATATGAGATTTTAAGTTTTCTTTCCTGGAAGTTTGGAATCCACAAACACCACAACAATGCATCTTTACACCAGCCTTCATTATAACATAAGTATCTTTAAAAAGAGATGCACCTGAAAGTAAACCAGAAAAACTTAACAAAAAGTGTTAATGAAATTGCTTTGAATTAAAAAGCTTGACTAAAAAAGTCACCACTCCCAAAATTCGTAATAAACACAGTGGGTTTAAAACTAAAATATCATAAAATTTTTTGGGGACCATACTAATATATAATTACACTGCATATTTAGACGAATTAAAATTATAACAAAAGAAAATTTTCACAGCACATCTAAAATAAGCTAACATGACAGAATTCCAGTACTTTTAAAACTTGTCATAACATATGTTGAGATGCCTTCTACCTAGGCATTTTTCTCTAAAACATACTTGGGTACTATATCATTTACTATAATAATATTATAAACTATATTCTAGCACACTTTAAGCCAGACTTTAGATGTAGAGTTCCAAATATAAAAGAGGGGTCTGGAGACTCTTAAACATGTTTTTGACTGATTTTAGTACACATGGTTCAGATTTTGGGAGGCAGGCCCTCTCGACCCCTTGAGTAATTTACTCATTGCTACATTACAATATATATCCAATATAAAGCTATTGGAGTCAGCTCACTCAAATTTGTTTTAAAAAGAACTGATCAATATTAATTATATATTCTTATTGAAAACTATTACATAAACCAAACTTCACAAAAGAAATAAAAATCAGTTAATTTGATAATTATGCTTCACCGAATATACAAGACCAGCAAATAATAATATTAACCAAATTTATTTCTTTAACCATGACAAAAATTTACAAATATACATTCAGATATTTCTGGGGAAGTAAAACCCTACATCACATATTATATTAGTTTTAAACATTTCAAAGCATAGATATCCAACAGTATAGTAATATAATATAGAGGTCTAATAGTATAGTAATCTATGTTTCAAAGCAACTTGATTTGTTGTTGTTGTTGCTTATCCTCACATCTGACATTTGTCAGATCAACTCCATCAAGTTGTTGACTGCCAAAAGCAACTTGATTTAAACTCAATAACTGCTTCCAGAGGATAAATAAACAATATAAATTTTCAATATAAAAAAAGAGCCTTGCTGTGACATTCTTCCAAATAGTTTTTGGAAACAAAAACTATACAATAAAAATAAAGTCTCAAAAATCAATTTTTAAGAGTTTAAATCAGCGGTTCCCAAAGTGGTCCATATGGACCCCCAGGGGTCCACAGCGACTTCCAGGGGGTCCATGGGCATGAAAATGAAAATTGGGGGTCCACAGAGACTTCTAGGGGGTCCACAGTGACTTTCAGAGGTCCACTGGAAAAATTTCATCAAAATGAAAAATTTTGACCAGTTTCAAAACTTTTGTCTTTGTTATAATCAACTTTTAGTAATATGAAAAGTTGGTTATCACGGAGTCCTTCCACGGAGCTAAACAGTGGCAAATCCAGAAGGGGGGCTGTGGGGCTACAGCCTGCAGCCCCCCCAGGAATAAGACATTCAAGTTTTGGTTGTAGAAATAAAGCCAAAAAAGAAATTTCAACACTTTGCGGACATTCGGTGGTGTTACCCGGTGGTGTTCGGTGAGTCGGAACCCTACTTTTAAGGGGAAAAATTACAAAAATTTTCTGGGGGAAGACCCCCAAACCCCCTCGAAATTTTGGAATATAATAAGTACGGTTTTTCCTTGAAACTTAAGGGATTTACAAAGAAGGATCCTCTTGGATGTAACCTAAAGTGTCTCAACATGAGTTAAAATGCCACTTTTAAGGGCAAAATTAAAATTTTTTACTGGAATAGGAACCCCTAAACCACCTAGAAATTTTCCAATTCATAATACCATAAACTTTTTTCCTTGAAAATTCTGCCGTTTACAATGAGGGGTGCTCTTTGGGTGGAATAAGTCTTCAAAATGAGCTAAATCACTATTTTGAGGGGCAAATTTTCAAAATTTTTATGGGGGAGGACCCCCAGACCCCCCTTTTACTAGGAGTTGACATTTTTCACAATTTTGAAATTTAGTGCACCAAAATTAAAACCTTACGATGTCATCTGACCTAACTATTACGACCTATTACTATGATTAGACGACGAATTTAACGACCTATTACTATGATTAGATCTCGAAAAGATGTTGAGTAGCCCGCCCCCCAAAACAAAAATCTGGCTATGGCACTGGCAACCCCCCTCCCCCTTTCAGTTACTTACAATAATAATCCTGAACAGCCCATAATAGCAATTAAGTTATTAGTGAAACTCAGCCCCCTAGACAAAAATCCTGGATTCGCCAATGTAGCTAAAAGTTTTTGTGTCGTGAAATGGTAGTGATATTACTATAATTTTAGATTTGTTTTTATTTCAAACTTTTTAAATGTTTGATTATTATAATTTCCTTAAAAATATCAAGTAATCATATGAATGGCAAAATTTTTTTTAAATATGTAAAAGTGAAAACAAATGATTATTATTACAAAATTTATGCATGGTTTAGAAATATAAATATCATAAACATAAAATTTTAGCTACTTTTTAAACGGTCCCTAAGACAGGGGGTCCACGGGGTACGAAAAATGTCGTCAGGGGGTCCACGGGCCAAAAAAGTTTGGGAACCCCTGGTTTAAATGAATTGAAAAATGCCTCATCATGTCTTTTTTAACAGAAAATCGTTTTCCACACTCTGTACACTGATGAGGTTTTACCCCACTATGTCTAAACACATGTTCTTTTAAATAATCTTTCCTTGCAGTAGTGTATCCACAGAAACCGCAGCCATGAAGCTTTACACCAGTTTTTCGACAAACTGTAACATTTGTGTTCTTCAGTAGAGATTCACCTGAAACTAAACATGCTGATTTAACAATGAATGATAAAGAAAACCAAAGGGACATTTTTTTAGAAACCCAAAAATTCTGAGGATAAATGTAAATTTTTAAAGTTGTAAGACAGGAGCATGTCTTGTTCTTGCTCACAAGAAGCACAAAGTTATAAATCAGAATTCAAACATGAATAAAAACAATTTAGTTTCTAAAAGAATAAGTTGCATGTGTCAGATTTTCAAAAACAAACAAGTGTTCCATATGGTATTTTGTATGGTAAAATGAAATATCTAGTCAATTTTTCAAAAAAAAATGTACAGGTAATTAAATATTTTAATTTAAAAGTCGAGAAAAAAAACGTGGCTGAAAACGTTTATTGTTTAAATCGTATGATGACATCAACAATCATACCATCAACTCCATTGCTTTACAACAATGTTTATGTATTAATGTATATGAAATTATTTTGGGACAAAAAATGAATTTTTTACTATGTAAATACAATGTGATCAGGTGACATTTTTTTTGTTTAGAAGAGTGGAAGCATATAAAAGTATAGTGAGTTATCAAAGATTTGCTTGACATCTGCCTTATTAGCATGTGTTTTCTTTCCCACTTATGATTGCTGGTCCATAACACATTGTTTCTAATTTTTTTTATTAATAAAATTCTTCAACTCCTCATGCTCCACATGGTATAACATGAGGCTTACAGATGTAAGTAGCTAAGTACAAATTACAATTTAAAAGAACAGAGCAAATTTAAAAGCCTAAACTATAAACAAAATTCCGCAGAGCGTTTACATTTTCAGAACACTTTACGAACAATGACAAAGCAGATGGCCAAGAATACCCCAAATATATCAACTCTTTCTTCAATTTTTCTCTTTGTTCAGAATATAAACTACAATAAAATATAATATGTTCTACTGTTTCAATATCCTGACCACAGGAACAAAGATTACTACTTACTAAATTAAACCTGAATAAATAGCTATTGAAATTGCCATGACCTGTGAAAATTTGAGATAACTTAAAATCGGTGGAAAAACTTTTACACTTCAACCTTTGAAAAATAGATGGAAAAAATTTTTTAGTCAAAATTGCTTTTGGCGAGGCCAAAAATTCATTATTCCACAACAAAACAGTTTTCTCCCATGCCACATATTTCCAGTGAGACAAAGGGACCGACATCGCCCGATCAACCACTTCAAGGCAAGTTGCATCTTTGGCCAACTGGTCTGCTCTTTCATTTCCGAGATCCCCACTATGACCCCGAACATAAGAAAAATGGATTTCAGCAACTCCATCAAGGTTGTGCATCATGGACTGAATTTCCACCACAAGCTTTTCCACAGAGATATTATTACGCAATAGGTGAAGTGATGAAAGTGAATCTGTGAGATCTTATCTTATTATCTCTGATCATCTTATTGAGAGTATATTATATACTATACCCCTGAGAAAGATTATATAGTAAAGCTTTTCATAAAATTTTGAACAAAGTTATATAAAATTTGATGTTTCTCAAAGTGATTAATCAAAGAGCAGTTTAAAAGCTTTACTTTACTACAATTGGAATATAAGTTTATAAGAATAGTCCTCTTAAATATTCAATATTTTAAAGGACTGATTATATAAAATTAACAGTAAAGGGATGAAAATGACTTACATTAGTATGTAAAGTACATTTTCTGTGATTGTAAAACACTTTTTTACATTACAGGTTTTTTTGCTTTCAACTATTGCCTTTGTATCAAAACTATTTATATATTTCAAACTAGTTAAAGAAAATACTCAAAAATAAAACATTTAATTTATGAACTATAAAAATTTAAAAGTTTTTCAGATAAATTTTATTACATGATATTCACAGAGATAAAGACATTTTGAGGGTGTTAATGAAAGGAAAATAGATAAGCGATAAAAGTAAATTTAAATTATACATAGTTCAATTCTTACACATTAGTTAGGAGAACAAAAGAGCTAATTTGCATTACATAAAAATATACTTACTTGGATAAAGCTTATGCAATGAATAATATAACCTAAATTTTTCATTTAAAAATTTTTTTACCTAATTTTTCATCAGATTTTTATGACTTAAAAATCATCTTGAAGATTTTAAGAAAGGATTCTATGTTTAATATAATGCCTCTTCACAGCATGTTTTCTTGTGAAGCTTTTTCCACATATGTTACACTGATAAGGTTTCAATCCAGAATGTGTTAGCATGTGAGTCTGTAAATTGTATTTCTTGATAGTTTTGTATTCACAATAACCACAACTATGAATTCTTACATCAGTCTGTTTACATAAAGCTATACTGGAGTTCATAAGTAAAGAACCTGTAACAGAAAACTCTTTTTGCATACAAAAGTGAAACACACATGGAAATTTTTAAAAGACATTAAACACTAAAAGAGCACACACACACAATTTCCTTATAGTAAAACTTCTTAAAACAACAAACTTTCAAAGCCCCAATGAAAAGATCATTATAAAGGAAAGGGTTCACTTTTTAAAGAGTTGCATGAGCTTGCATTATATGGAAGTTCGAAATGAACTGAAAAGAGTAAAATACACATTTGGAATTTAAAATAATATTAGATACACACAATTATTTAAAATAAAATTTTTGATGGGTTGCTAGATGTTGTTTCAGGTCAGGGAGTACTGTGAAGCATTTCCCACATTCTTTACATTGATGGGACTTCATCCCAGAATGTCTTCGCATATGTAGATTATAATGCCCTGTATGAGCAGTTGAATATCCACAGATTTCACAATAATGCTTCATCAAACTTTCACTCCTAATACTACTGGCATTTGTGGCAAAAGAATAACCTAGAATAAAAATTGTATACAAGTTAAAATATTGAAAAAAAATTTAATGTGGCTAAGCCCTAAACGGATTTCATTTCAGAATGCAATATGAATATGTAAGAATAAAAGAATACAGTTAAAATTCATTTACCCTCTATTAAAGATAAGTGATTTAATAAAAATTTTTTTAAACAATTCAACATACATTAAAAAAACTTAAATAAATCAAAGTGACCAGTGTTAGACATCTATATGGTACATCCAAAATTATAGACATAAAACACTCTTTGTATCATGGTTGCCTTTCTTACTGAAGAAAGAACCACTCTTTTTCTATTAGTTCAAATAGAAATAGAATATTGCAAGCTTACAGGGAAAAGGTACTAAGTCACTGCTGGCTCACTGCACAAGATATGTCCTGTAATATCTGTAGAATTTTATTTTCAATGTCATTTTAGTTTTTATTAGTTTTACTGGTTTTGCTTGATGAGATCTAAGGAGTGCTCCAATGCTATTCTCCCACTATTAAAAGATTCCCCAAAAGTGACTTAGTGCTATTATATTTAATTACATTTTACATTATATTTAATTATAAGTACAAGAAACAAGGAAGGCACAAGAAAAACTTAAGGAACATTTATTCATTTTGTCACAACTAATTCAAAAGATACAAAACCTGTAAGCAGATATGCATGTACACAGTGTCCCCCCCCAAAAAAATGACACATTTTAAAAATCAATCAGTAATAACTTGAAAACTAAAAGAGAGAAAAATATGTGGTTTGTTGTTTGTTACATCCTACTCCTGGGAGACTTAGGTGTAGAATGCAACACGCCGCCTATTTTTTATCTTTTTTTGGTTTTTGAGTTATTAGTCATTGATTTTTAAAATGTCAGTCTTTTTTGAGACACCCTGTATATCTGTAAGGCTTTAGGCACTATTAAAAATTTCAAAAGAAACTAGTACAGTAGAGCCCCGATTATCCGCGGAATTGGGTGGCAAGGGTACCACGGATAGCGAAAATCGCGGATAACCCGAAAAAAGACTAAAAATGAGGTGAAAACACGAAAAAAATATTTCAGCATGAAAACTATGTTTTATTGTACAAAAAACATGATATGTAAAACTTTTAAAATATATACAGTACAGCAGAAACCTTTGCTCTGCATCTAAAATGTCTCTAATCTCATCTAAAATTTGCTCTCATCGTTAAAAAATTTGTTTCGGGGCACTCGCAGATAATCGGGGTTCTACTGTATTACTACTGGATAAAATAGTACTAAAATTACATTTTTTATCAACTCCAAGCTGAGGTTAATATTAATACATCAATGGGGCATTATAACTTACAACACTGTTGCCTCATTTTTAGATAACAATTTTTTCCACATCTAAAGAACAACAAATTGAACATTACAACCCTGGGATAAGAATCCTTTAAAATAAACGATATTTTAGGTAATAGTACAAAAGACTGTCAGTCTCAGTGCTAAGGATATTAAAGCCACCCCACAACAAATCATTATTCATTCATATTTTAGGTACATCAGCTCCTAGCATCACATTTGAAGGGTCTTTAACCCATATGAATCATTTCATGTTGTTGAAAATGGATTTTTTGACAGGTAATGTAATTGCAGTAGGGAAAATTATTTCTTCTGTAGTTTTCTAGGTGAAAAAATAAAGATAAGTGAAAAATATGAATAATGGGGCAACATGTATTTTTTTAAGGATTAATATTATTTTTATCAAACACTAATGCAAAAAAGGCCAAAGGACGTACTACAATTAAAAATTAAAGTTTAATAGATATTTTGGTTCTTACGTAATATCCCATCGACCGTGCTGTTGAATTCGAAAATGTTATTAGTCTATTGACTGTTGTATAGCTGTGACGCTGAATTTAACGGCTGCTGAACGGTCGATGGTATAATACGTAAGTACCGATATTTTTAATTATATACATTGGATTAAGAAACAGCAGTCCACTATTTTACAAATACAGCTGACTCCGCTTAACATGATCATGGTTAATGTTTTCAATCGGATAATGTTACCAAAATTGACTGGTCCAGATTATTCTTATTTAATTTAATGTAAAATGCGCTGTTTTAAGTTATCAACAGTTCGCTTAATGTTATCAAAATTTGGTGAAGTCCCCTAAAAACCTCCTTTTCCCCTTTGAAGGCCAATTTTTTTATACCTTAACTTACAGAATGAGTTATTAATTTATTAGTAATGTTTCACACTCCTATTTTTCTTTAATAATATTTAGCTTGCAAAATACAAAGTACAGAATCCTTTTAAATTCTTCAGTTAGGACTACATAGTTTTGATTTTCATGCAGAATTCGAGTCGGACTGTTTGAAACTTTTTAGTATCAAATCGATTATTGTTATCATTCTACTCTTGGACAAAAGCAATCACATTAAACGGAGTCAACTGTAAAAAATTGTCAACAAAGAAAAAACTTCTACGGACTCGAGTTCTGCAACTATCACTGGTTTAGGATTCTGTCATGGCTTGAACTTTTTTAGGAAATGGTTTACAACCTCAGCAGTAATCAGATATTCTAGAAAACTGATTGTTAATTTACTGAGAGCTGAAAGCACACTTAAAAGTTTAATTTAGACACATCCTTTGAAGCATCATTAGTTTTCCTTATAAGTGAAAAATTGTTCTTATCAATGGAAGGGAGATCTGTCTTCCAATTAAAATAAATATGATGCTAAGAATCTAAGCCTGGGAACAACTTTAGAAAGAGTATAGCTACCATGTTTACTCACAGCGCATGTGATGACAACACTTAAGCATGTTGCTGTGAGAGCATACTGGTTTAATAGTACTATTAATAATCTATTAATTATTATTTCAAGACCTAATATTATATATAATTAGATCTCTATGGTTGTCAGTCATTATTTTAGCTGAGGGTAAACATGACAGCTGGAGGACTCTTTCTAAAGCTGTACTCTGAGCCTTTTGTAACTCCACTAAACGGGGTTTTTTGTTTCCAGACCGCTTTTAATTTCAATTCAAAAGACGTGCGTAATAGCTCGAACTGGTCCAACCATCTTTAGCATTCGTCGCGTGACGAAAGAAGACACAATCCTCTGCCACCATTCACTAACAATTTATGAATTAGATCAAATGGAATACCACTTCTTTGTTCCATTTAAAGTCATTATTTGACTTCCCTCCCACAACACAGTTCCATGCACAACACAACCCACCTTGAATGTAAACAAATAACAAAAACATGATTGCCAATGCCAGATCTGAACTGAATTTTCCTAGATTCTTGCACTTGTGGATTTCACTCCAATGATTTTGCTCACTAGAAGAAGCTAGTAAACCACTCAACCCTTTTGGTGGTATTTACAAATTGGATTTGTGTACAAACAAGGCTGAACTAGATCAACAACAACAGTTAACTGTGTCTCTCGGTACTACCACGGTTACGATCAAGTTCAGCCTTGGTACAAATGAAATGGCAGGCGAGAGCGAAGAAAACAGTTTGCAATCATTTTCCCCGAAAAATGAGAGCAGTACTACAAATGATATTAATTTAGAGCCACTCAGAAGAAAGGTTTTCAAGTTTATTGAAATGGTTTGCATCTTTTGGTATTTTTAAATGTTACATTAAAATCTTAGTATGGTCCTGCACTTATACGTGAAATTTGCAACACTGGAAATATAAAGTCGTATTAAAAGAGCTTCATAAAGCTATGAATTTAAAAGTTATTCTCGCCTTGATACAAGAGCAGTTATATTGAAAATTATTTAATATATCACATCATTATTCCATAGCAAAATAAAACTATAGGTACCAAACCCATAAACTACGGGCAGGAAATTTCTTAACAGATTTGGAAAGGTTCCACCATGATGACAGCTAACTACCTCTGTAGTAGTGACCGATCCACTGGTCAATTTTTTATTTGATCCATTTTTTAATGTTCAAACAGTTCAGTGGTTGTGTGTTCTACCATTAAAAAGCTGATAAAATATGACTTCCTTGACTTCATAGCAAAATAAAACTATAGGTACCAAACCCATAAACTACGGGCAGGAAATTTCTTAACAGATTTGGAAAGGTTCCACCATGATGACAGCTAGCTACCTCCATAGTAGTGACCGATCCACTGGTCAATTTTTTATTTGATCCAATTTTTAATGTTCCAATACAGGGGTCGATCCAGGCGAAAATTGGGGCCGTTTTGCGGCCCCTTCACATAAATTAGCTTCGATAAAACGGCCCGGTACAGCTTTCGTCTACGGGTACGGCGACATTTAAAAGTCGCCAATGGTTAATGTTCGGCACTAGTTAACTAAAAGTAGTTGAAAAGTAGTTAACTACTAGTTGCAACTACTAGTTAACTAGTAGTTCAACTACTTTTGGTTTAGAGTAGTTGAACTAGTAGTTTAACTACTTTTTTCACCAACTACTAGTTCCAACTACTTTCAAAAAGTTCAACTACTTCAAAAAATATTGAAAGATCAAAATTTTAAAAAATATGTTGCATCTACTAACAATGCCATTTTTCTTGATACATTTTCATATTTGGCAACCTTGAATTATATTTCATCCTAGCAATCGACATATAAATGCTACCCTTTAAGTTGAGGTTTCCTTTTTATTTTTTTATCTTGTGCTCTGTTTAAGTAAATCATAGCATCAATGCATCATATCATAGAAGGAGGGGGGAGGAGAGGAAACATTTTCCAATAAACACGTGCAGTTTTTTTCTTAAAACAATATCGGGTGGTAGGACCGAAAGAAAAAGATAAATATGAACGGATAGATGCGAACATTTGGAGTAAACTTACAGCTTGGCATAAATCAGGGGCGTCATTTCAGTTTTTGGTTGGGGGGGAAAGGATATTTTTTAAATGGGTCTGACTTTTTTTGGGGGGGTTGCCTCAACTTCCTTTTTTTAGGTGTCCCCTAACTAGCACATTTATAGGTGAAAGGTTAGAACGCTGAAAAGTAGTATTTGAATGATATTACATATAATGTCAGAATTTGACAATGTGAACTCCAAGGGAAAATGGGGGGTCTGGGGTTCAACCCCAAGAAATTTTTGAAAATTTTCCTTTTAAAGTAGTGTTTTAGCTCATTTTGAGACCCTTTGGGCTGCATCCAAAGAGAACAGTTTCTTGTAAACCACCGAATTTTCTAGGGAAAAGAATTGTAAATAAACGTCAAAGTTTCAAGGGGGCCCCCCAGAATTTTTTTTTCTAATTCTCTTTTAAACTAGTGTTTTATCTCTTTTTCTAACTTTTTGGGGAACTCCTAAATGGAAAAGCTTCTTGTAAGTGGCAAAATTCTAAAGGGAACACTGTGTGTGTAACCAACGTAAAAATTTTAGAGGGGGGCTGGGGGTCCTCCCCCCAAATTCTTTTGAAATTATCACTTTAAACTCGTTTTTTATCTCTTTTTCAAACTCTTTGGGGAGCACTAAAAAGGAAAAGCTTCTTGTAAGCGGCAAAATTTTCATAGGGAAAAACACTGTTCAACAGAGGACAAAATTATAGAAGGGGCTGGGGGTATGCCCTTGAAAATTTTTTGATATTTCCTCTTTTACCTAGTGCTTTATCTCTTTCAAACTTTTTGGGGAGCTCGTAAAGAGAAAAGCTTCTTGTATATGGCAGAATTCTAAGGAGGAAAATTCCGTATAACCACCGACGTAAAAATTTTAGAGGGGGGCTGGGGATCCTCCCCCAGAAATTTTTTTGAGTTTTAACCCTCAAAAGTAGTGTTTTAACTCCTTATGATACTTTGAGTTGCACCCAAAAGCTCCTTGTGGAAGTTACAGAATTTTCATGAGACTTATAGCTTTTTTCACATAATAGTGGAAACCTTGGGGGGGACGGTTGCCCTTCCCTCTTAAATGACGCCCATGGCTTAAATTTAAAAGGAAAGCATTAAGAGCGCCGAAATTAACGGTTTTAAAAGAGCGTCAAAAATTGGCGAATCTTTAGCCATGATATTTTTGCTATAGGTATGAAAAAGTAATCGAAAATTTGGGGGAAAATATCTTATGAAATTAAATAGACTAGTTAACTAGTAGTTAACTACTTTGGGAAATAATCAACTACAAGTTACAACTACTTCCAAGAAAAAGTAGTTAACTAGTAGTTACAACTACTTTTGCCCAGACTAGTTGGTAGTTGGTAGTTAACTACTTTTTGACCAGTAGTTGCCGAACACTGCCAATGGTGATTAACGTTTAAATCCGGCAACCCTAGTCAATTGCAACCCTAAAGTTTTAGTTTCAACGTAATAGAAATCCTAGTAAATTTTTAAGTCTAGTGAACAGTGTCCTATGAGTTATTTCATAAATATTTTTAATTTAAAGGAAAAAATAATGAATTAAAGGAAAATAAACGCTTGAAAATAAACTATTTGATTTTATTTTGGTTTATTATTTTTATTTATATTATATTGTTATTTTATTTGGTTATTTTATTTTTATTTCGAGCTATTTTAGATAGCCCACTCACTAGAGCAACTTTTTTTTGTAGACTTTTGTTGTTAAAAGAGTGGCAACAATGTAGACGCTATGCGTGAGACAAGACAAACGTTTTTTTATTATGTTTAAAAATTCAAAGAAAGAAGTATTGTAAGTTGGAAAGTTTCTCAATGTAAATAGTCCCGAATCTGACATTAAAATGTGTTTTGAGTCTACTCTTGCATCGTATGTTTCGTCAGCTTAAGTACATCAACATAATTCAGTACGGTCCATTAATTTAGAAGAAACGAAACAAAACGATCGTGTTTGAGAACTGGTCCGTCGTGTCTTTTATAGTGAAGAAATATTACTTACTACTAATTTGTGATTTTAATTGCATTTTCTAAGAGTAATTTTTGCATAAATTTTGATTCTTTCGTACTTGCTTTCTACTTTTATTTTCTGGTACTGGTCACTGAGTTCACTTGGCGCCTTTTAATGGCGCCAAGTGAAATTGGCGACTTTTAAATGTCGCCGTACCCGTAGACGAAAGCTGTTCCAACGGCCCCTTCACAAAAATAAACTTCCGAATAGAACGGCCCCTTCACAAAAATAAACTTCGGAAGAACGGTCCCTTCACAAAAATAAACTTCGGAAGAATGGCCCCTTCACAAAAATAAACTTCGTAAAATCGGCCCTTTCACAAAATTTCTAGTGACAAAAAATTACCACTTCCAAATTTCAAACAAAACCCTTCAAATTCTCCGAAACGAACGCGATTCTCGGTTGAGAAAGAACTATGGAAAGAACCATACAATCCATAGATCGACGAAAACAGCAGTTTGCGTTTTCAATCCGGCAACCCTATGCTCTCGGTTTGTCTGCAAAATTTGCGGATTTCAGCTAAGTTTTACGGATCAATTCTAAATTTTTTACGGAATCCACGTTTTTTCCCATTTATCCTTCCTCAGAAACGTTTACAAATCTAAAAAATCGTGATTTTTTGCGAAAGTTTCCATTTTTTTCGCGGAATGTTCTGTTTTTTCCGCAACCCATTCCTTGTAGAATCACGGGCGTCAAGAGATGTTGGCTTTTCTCGTGTCCGTATTGTGATGAAAGAAGAACCCCAACGTTAACATAGTCAAATGCCAACATGTCCGATGTTCTCAGAATCTCTATCTTGAAAGCTAAAAAGTTGCGATTCTTCGTGGAAGTGCCGTTTTTTCCACGACTGCTTCCATCGGGGCTCGGCGCCTAATTCGTGACGTAATTGGAACTAATCACATGCATTATAGCGATATTAGTCGGTATTTCAACTTATGAGGATTTTCTAGAGTAAAGTACTAGAGTAGAGTACTAAAAATTTTTCTGGTATTGTATCAAATCGATTTAAAGAAAGTAAAGATAAAATAGTGAATCAAAAATTGTAGGTTTCACGTAAAAAATATATTTTTCACAAAAAAAATTCCATTTTCATAAAAATAATTTCTTTTTCACAAAAAATAATTTCATTTTCACAAAAATTAAAAAAACAGGCCCCAAAAATTAAAACCTGGATCGACCCCTGCAATAGTTCAGTGGTTGTGTGTTCTACCATTAAAAAACTGATAAAATATGACTTACTTGATTGAAGTAAATTTTAAGAGTGTTTTACAAATGAGGTTCAGGGGCCTTACGGGCTACGGGGATATTTCTTTTTGGCCGAAGGAATTATACAAAACTCCCCCATATAGACAAGTCTCATTTTCGGCTTTTGAAAGTAAAATAGCTGTGGCGGTTTGAAGGGTACTTCTATGGGTATTCACAATTACATTTTAAAACGGATCATCCGGCGGCCCGCGAACAAATTCGGGTTTTTTCAGATAATCCATACTTTTTTAAGTTAAATCATTGTGTTCCGATTCTCCCGCGACTGCTTCTTGAACGGCCAACGGTGTCAATTCAAGTTGGCTTCTTCTTGTGTTGTTATTGCGATATAGAGAAAGCAACTTTACCGTGGTTAAAAACCTGAATTCGGAAAATAGCGATTTTTGGGGCAACTCCAGTTTTTCCGCGAGTATGGATTATTATCTTAATATTTAACATGTTTTATGCTTGCTTAAATGTGCTTTTCTAAAAATAAATTATGGAAAACCTAAATAATGAATTAAGGGCTTGTTTACTGCTTTAAAATGTTGGATAATTTTTAATAAATTGTTAATTATAATCAACAAAATTGCATTGTGTTGTTTTTTAAAAAATATATATATTTCACACAGTTCTTTTATGATAATTTTTAAAAAATAATATTGAATATTGTTTAAAATATTTATATTGTTATTTAATAACATAATAATTAGCCGTTAATATGGATACGCATTCTGTCGGTAAATGCACTACTGATGAAAGGGTTACAAATGTTGGAGTGTATGTGAATATAAATTTCACAGGTGTAACTCATTCAATAAAAAGTAACATTTCAATTTTGGGTTCTTACATATTATGCCGCTGAATCCGAAAACATTTAAAATCACATTGACTGTTCTATAGCTGTACCGCTGAATTCAACGGCTGCTGAACGGTCGACAGTATGATGCGTAAGTATAAGTACCCAATTTTGTACCGAAATACACACAACTTGAAACTTCATAGCAGGGGTCAGAGTTTGTACTAATATTCCTAAAATTTTTAAATACATCCTAAATTTTACACTTTTGCCTTAATTTTCCTAAAATTTCCCAATTAATTCTAACATACTAGCTCTCCAACTTATAATTTTTGCTATTTCGTTAAATTTTCGCTTTTGGAAGAGTTTTTTTCGGCTACTAATGCGCTGTTTGGCTGCTGTTGCTATGACGTTGTAGAAAGGAAGAAAGGGCAAGCCAATCATGTTGTTCAATGTTCAGCTAAGAACTTGGTAAGGATAGATTGTTTGGTTGGGTTGGTGCTCTTTTGCTTCTCGTTTTGAAGTGAACTAATAAAATGTGTATCGTGTTCGTTTTTAAGCCTGCTCCTTGTGTTTGTTTTCTGATGATTCTGCGTTCTTCATGAGAAAAATGGAATGACTGGATAAAACTTTGAAAACCTGGATGACTTAATTCCACAAAATGCAGCGTTTAGCTAAGTTTTCTACTGGCTTGACAATTAGGATCAAAACTGCAATTCGATCAAAAATTGGTGCATCGGTACAAATAAAGATTATGAAGCAAAAAATGTATTCCTTGTGATTTTGTAATGAAGATTGGAAATGAAGTTTTTTCCAAAGTATTGTCACAGTTTTCAAAATAAATGCTTCTAAAGTCATAATATAATGTCCTAAAATGGTCTTAAAATTTTTGAAAAGTTATGTCCTAAAATTGTAAAATTTTCACTCCTACCCCTGTCATAGTTAATTCAGATACACAAGTATGCAGTTTCACAATGAAAATATAGCTCACATATCCTCTTATCTTTGGTTTGTCAAATATAATATAATTTGACCCAAAATACTTTTCCAACAACTTTTTAAAAAATAAAATTCTTTGGAGAAATATTTCTTTTAAAAGCACTTAAATGAAAACCAAAACTAAATATTTTAAGAAAATATAATGAACAATATTGAAAATGCTTGAAAAAATTAAGCATTCAAAAGAAGCTGAATGAAGTAATAAAAGCTGTGGCACACTCATTGTGCGATCTGAAATTCAAAAGCAGACTGCAAAGGAAAGAATTTTCTCCCTGAGTGCTGTAATCACTAAATAACAATAAAAAGCTATTGCCAAAAACTCACAAGGCACTTATTAAGTCAAATTTGTTTTTAGTTATACCTGTCAAAAATGAGCAAGTCCTTTAGCCACACAGAAACAGATACTATTTTAATGAGAGTTCAAATTGTGATCTACAAACAGTAGGTACAATAAATGTAAGGGAAATGCAGATATCAGTCAAAACCTGTATTCAAAATTAGCGATGGGCCGATGGTCCAAGACCACTGAAAAATGGCTCACACCACTACGGTCAAAATAATGCCTAGTCTGCTAGACCAGTGCCAAAAAAATGTACCATTTTCCAGTTCTAGCCGCATTTTTTATTGCTTAGAAAGTGGGAGAAGAAAGACTGAGAAAAAGAGTCACGACACATGCGTTTAACTATTTCTTAATATTTATTGAATATGTATTAATTTTTGGTATTCACTTTTTTGTGCAAGTCCTGTCCTTTTTTATTTGGTGGACCAGTTATTTTGGTTGAGGATCAGTGTGATTTTTTCCAGTTCTTAATGCTGGTCAAAACTATACACTCTACATCTGGGAAGTGCATAGTATCAATGGCCTGGTATTGAATGTTGTGCTTATGAAAATAATTAATGTGGTATTTGATAATAAATATAACTATTTTTTTTATTGAAAACTTTTAATTTCAGCACCTGTATCCATCTGCAATATTTTGGGCTGATAAAGTAGCATCACTTTCTAATGGTAAGATGACTTTTACTAATTTATGTGCTAAAAAATTTAAAGAAAGTTTAAATAGGCCAACCCTGTTATAGTAAAAAATCATGGCGCTGAAAAAATGACTTACTATTATTGGAGATCCACCATGACAGTTGTTATGAATTTGATTTTTTTGGGACCAATGAAAAGGTTGATTAGGGTCTATCCATAGTTGTCAATGATTTTGTTACTGAAACTGGATCCAAACAGGTAGCCAGTAACTTTCCCCTTCCTAGCTTTGAGAAGAGGACATTTGGGAAAACAATCCCCCTACTTGGATCAAGGAGCAAACCCGTCAAAAGATTAGAATCTCCCCTTCCCCACATGGTACTAGACCATGTAGGTTCAAAATTCGCAAATTTTGAACTAATTAAGATAGTACAGTAATTCCAATAGATTTGGAAACTGGAAAATTTTTACAAAAGTTTCATATAAAATTCATAGGGTTTTCCTTGTTTCAATAGTAAAAGTAGGTTTTTTCTGACTCCTTATACAAGCTATCACTCCCTCACTCAGCTGTTTTTTGTTACTGCAGTCATGACCTTTGCCTTAAAATCTAGTTTACCTAGGATCAAGTTGAAGTTCTACACCCTGCTTTCTTTTGGGTGGCATTTCCAGAGCAGATTTCAGTATTCGTATAAATAGGCCCTTAAACCAGATAGTTGATGTTTGGGGTACCCTGTACGAAACCCCAAACTTATCTAATGCAGTGTTGGGAAACAACCCTGCATATATGTGTGATACAAGTAAAGGAGCAGTGCTATGTGAATCATCAATTTATTATTTAGTAGAGAGTAAATTAGTAGTTGTTAACCCCAAGTTTATATCCTTCTATTTTTTTAATGCCTGTAATTTTAGGTTTTCTCTACTTTATGACATTAATCAGGGGTCTGTTTAAAAGAAATTTGAGTCCGTTTTTGGACCCTTCACAAAATGTTTCATTGTGAAAACAGACCCTTCACAAAGTATATTTCCTTAAAAACGGACCCTTCACAAAGTATCTGGCCTTAAAATAGATACTATTTTTCACAATACTGCAAATTTGTAAGCTTATTTTCACAAAAACAGGCTCCTGGCTGAAAGGAACTAATTTAACACTAACCAAAACTCACAAAATTATAAGTAGATTTTCACAATTTTTACAAAACCGGACCCTTCACAAAAAATCTGGACAGACCCCTGTTAATAAAAAATCGATATTTTTAATTTCAGAGAAGTATTTAAGATAACGTGCAGAATATTTTATGCTCCTACTTTTGAAGCACACTGCTATGGCCCTGACCTACAGAGGTTGCTATAATTCAGAACATGATAATATCAAAATATAGGGAAAATATTTGGTATGCTAATACTATATTGCCATAACAAAAGGAAAAATGTTGGGGGGTTGAGACCTTGAGAATTCAGAGTTTGAAAAAATAAGACCAACATAATAATAGTCTTTCAGCATAAGCCAGTGTTTCCCAACCTTTTTCGGTCCATGCCCCACCAAAGCCTTTCTAAATTTTCCATGCCCCCCGGTCTCAGTGGCATATATAGAAATATATTTTGAGAGGGAGCCAAAATTATTTCTTAGCCCCTCCCTCCTATGTATACTTAATAAGTCTAATGAAGCTTTTCAGAACATTTTTAGGTAGAATTTGCATGCTAAAGAACTAAATCAAGTTATGATGAATTAAGTTGTAAGTCCCAAGGGGGGTCCCCCCCAGCAAATTTTTGGAAATTTGACTCTAGGAAGCAGGTTTTTAACTGGTTTGGTACCCCTAGTTGGGATATTTTGGATATAAACTTTTAGGTAAGATTTGCATTTTGATGAACCTAATGTAAAAAAGTTTCAAATATAAGCGTTCTAAAAACAAAGAGATCTTGGGTCATCCTCCAGAAAAGGTTTGGAAATTATTCTAAAAACAGGGTTTCAACTTGGTTTTGATACATACTGGTCCAGATTTCATACATACATTCTCAGATAGGATAATAGGATCAGATTTTGATAAACTTCTATTTAGAAAGTTTTTTTTTAATTTTCCCCCTGGATTGGCCCCTTCTGGGGGGCAATTTGGTTGAAAAATTTTCAAATTGCCCCCCTAGAAAATGATATTGCCCCCCGGTGGGGCGTGCGCCCCACGTTGGGAAACACTGGCATAAGCCATGAGTTTACAGTAACAGGGCTTAACTGTATTTTCATGAATTAAGTATATAGATGTTTTTTTTGTGTTATTACTCTCAAAGCAGACTACTTTAGTTTTTGAGTTATTTATTTTAGAAGAACCTCGAGACATCTATTGGCTAGCTCAGAGCTACTTCTACAGTGGGCAGTATCACAGAGCTGCCTTATGTATAAAGACTAGGAATTTACATAAAGTGAGTTAGATTAAGCAGTTTTAATTTTTATTCTAGTTTTGTTGTCATGTTTGTTCCTACACTCAAATCATATATTGGTGAGAGAAAGATATATTTTCAACCGTTGTAGTTGAAGCTTTGATTTCTTTCTGTAAAAAATTTTAAAATAAAACCTGAATACTGACAACCCCAAAACTAGAATGCTTCCAAATGCAGCAAGTTTTCTGAAGATAATTTTTCCTCAAATATGCTGCAAAACAAAAATGATTCGGTTGTGGCCATACCATGAAAAAGCAGCCAGCGAGTTCCAATGTTTGTCTCTCATATGTCCGCTCCTCCTGTCCAGTCCCCCCTACAGATATGCAGAGACCAATTCTAGGAATGCAGAATGAATTATTTATTGGGGAGAAAGGAGAGATGAAAGCTTGAAGAGAACCAACCAGATGCAACTTTTACTGTGGGGGTGAAACTGTTATTAGAATTTTCTGATCATAAGAAAAAAAAACATTGCTTAATCGAATGTATCATTTTCATGCTATAGATCTATTGATTTCAGAAATGAATAAGTTTTTCCAGTTGTCGTTTTAAGTTTGTTGATAAATTTGAAAAACTGTTACTATGGGTTGTTTAACATGAGGTCAATACTTAGTAGGACTTACCTTTCAATAGAATTCTATATAATATTAAAACATTAAAAAGGGTATGCCAAATTAAAATAATGTCATAGAAAAATAAACATTTTGATAGCAGGTACTCTTTTTCAGGTTGATTTAGAATGTAGATATTTGGCTGCAAAATGTCATGTAAGTATTTTGCATGAAAATACTTTTTTACTACATCTAGTATTAGTTATTATCAATAATCTAGAATTAAAAAGGTGTTTTACTGACCTGGTTAAAATCAATTACTTTTCAAGTTAATAACTGGTAGTTATCTCATAAACTTCTGAATATTTAATTGTATATTCTGTTTACAGTTTGCTGGTAAGGAATATAAAGAAGCTTTAGATGTTCTTAATATTTGTGAATCAAGTCCAGGAAATATGAGTGAAACTGCACCAGAAAACCTAGATGTTGAAGTAGATGAAGATGTTGTAAGCATAAAGCATTTAAACTGCTACCCTAGAGTTTATGGTTTTAAATGTTGTGCTTCTCTGGGAGAATAATTTTTTTCCTTCATTGTTTCAGTCCAGTGCTATTTCATTATTGAAAGGTCAAATACATGAAGCCATGGACAACCGAGGTCTTGCTGCTGAATGTTTTCGTGAATCTCTTCAACACGATGTGCACTGCTATGATGCCTTCAATTCCCTTGTACAGCATCAGATGCTCACTAAAGAGGAAGGTCAGTTGTTTAATATTTTTGCCACAGAGGAAGTTTATATTGGTTTTTGTTTGCATTAATTTACATGCCTGGTATTTAAAAGTAAAAATATACCCATTTGTTTTGCATTGAAGAAATTTTAATGGTTGTAATGTTGATATTTGGTTCTTGTCAAATTGTTTGCCAACCACTGCACCAAACCATGAAAGACGACACTTAAATTTTCTGCTTAACCCCAGCTATTTACCCACTACATTCACTGTAATGTTTTCTTTCGTCTGTTCATTAGTATAGAAAAAATGTGTTTTAATACTGTCTATATAAATTTGTATTTTTGAAATCATATTGCAGAGTTATCTCTAATGAAGGCCTTGCCCTTTGAAACAAATACCTCTGAAGAAGAACCGAATCTAGTCAAGTTGCTGTATGAGACACAACTAAAGAAAGTGAGACATTTTCTAAGTTCAGTTTTACTTTCCAACTCAAGAGAAATCCCTTGACTTCTCATCAACTCAATAATTTATTTTCAAACACCTAGTATGATCAACCCAGTGAAATGTCCATACCTCCAGAGCTCTCAGCTTTATCATCCAACCTTGATGTGGGGACTGTCCTTGCTGAAAGATGTTACTACAACTGTGACTATGAGCAATGTTTCTCTATCACCACAACGTAAGTTTTAACCATTTTATATTGTTTTAAATATTTATTTGAGTTGTTATAAATTAATGCATCTTTCATTACTTTTGTTAAATTCTTACCCGGCAGTTTTAATTCTTCAAAATATTTCTCTTAAATGTTTAAATTATTCTACCACTAAGATTTCATAGATAATTAGTACACAAGTATACAGGGTTTTACAACAAGTATCAGGGGTGCATCCAGGATTTTTTGCCAAGGGCCGTTTTTGGGAATTTTCTGAAAAACGGAATTGAATTTTGTGAAAATAATTTTTCATTCTATAATAAGGTCCTATTTCTGTAAATATATAATTTTTTTAAATAAAATTACACTTAGGGAGTGCATATAGCTTGATTAAAGTCCGTTTTTGCGAAATGGAATTTTGTTATAAGGGGCTGTTTTTGAGGATCGGAATTTTGTGAAGGGGCCATTTTTGAGGGTTGGAATTTGGTGAAGGGGCCGTTTTAGGTCCCAATTCCTTTCTAGATGCACCCCTGAGTACACACAAACTCTGCACAGCCAGATTCTACATAATGTAGCATACATAAAAAATGCAAGAACTACAACCCAGTTTTCATGAAAATTCCAACAGAAAAATGTATATCATTTGGTTTATGCAAAAATAAGAATATTGTTTTTTGCAATTCTTTCGAGATTAAGATTTTAAAAATGTCTACGTACCCATATTTAGGCAGCTGTGTACTGAAATACACTGCTGTGCAAAAATTAAGGACGAATCTGTTTTTTCAACATAATACCTAGTAGAATTATTGTTCATCCATGAAAATCATACCAAAAGATGTTTATTGTGTGAGAATACAGGGCCCGAGAGCAAATTTTCCCTATCCATATTTTAAGGGGGTAAATGGACCCTCCATTGATAATGGAGTTCCATTACACATTTAGAGCAGTGACAGAAACGTTTATGTAAGAGGTATTTAACCGAGAAATTTAAGTTTTTTGCTATGAATTTAATTATTCCTGAACTCAATGCATATTTTTAAACGTTTGTGTTGCCTTTAAATGGTATTTTTTAGGTT
This sequence comes from Tetragnatha versicolor, assembly GCA_024610705.1. Lineage (NCBI taxonomy): Eukaryota > Metazoa > Arthropoda > Arachnida > Araneae > Tetragnathidae > Tetragnatha > Tetragnatha versicolor. The sequence goes on along the minus strand of JANDEH010000002.1, from coordinate 29,396,923 downwards.
TTATTGAGAGATATTGGTCTTATCATTTTTGACAAGTTTTAGCTTCTGGGTCATTTTTGGTAAGTGGTATCTTACCGTTAACCATGTTTTTAGAAGGTCTCACATATGCCTGATTGCGTTTAGGTCTGGGGACCTGTAAAGTAACTTTATTCTTTGAATATTGTTTCTAATGAAAAACTTTGAGATAGTCAAATTGTGATTTTCTGCAGCTTTTTCACTAATAAAGAGAAATCCTTGACCCAAAATGTCTTCTAAAAGAAGCAAATGGGCCATGAGAATACAGGTATGCAATTGCAGACATTAGGGAAAATCTCTTTTGAGTATAGGGGGTGTTGAAATGTCTGTAAGGATAGTACAGACTTAGAGGAGAAATTCGATGTCTTTAAACTTCATTTTAAAGATAATGGAGATATTTTTACAAATATATCTTTCTTTTCAGACAAGATAAAGTACATAAACACTAAAAAAATACTTCTTTTTTTTAAAACTTTAATAACAGATGTCATTTCTGTGAAACTATGCAATTCTTTATGCCGTTTCAACACCCTTTAGACAACACAGAAGTTTTCACTGATATCTGCAATTGCGTACCTGTGTTCTCATGTTCCTTTTATATCTTTTAGAAGACCTCTCGGATCAAATATTTCACTTTATTAATTAAAAAGCTGCTGAAAATCACAATTTTACTTTCCCAAAGTTGCTCATAAGTAACGCTATTGAAAGAATAAAGCTACTTTTCAGGTCCCCAGACCCAAACTCAGTTAGGCACATGTGAGACCTACTAAAAACATGGTTAACGTTAAGATACAACTTACCAAAAATGACCCAGAAGCTAAAACTTACCAAAAATGATGATTAGACCAATATCTCTCAATAAAACCTAAAAAAATACTATTTAAAGGCGGCACAAGCCACAAACGTTTAAAAATATGCATTGAGTTCAGGAATAATCATATTCATTTTAAAACACTTAAATTTCTCGGTTAAATACCTCTTACATAGACGTTTCTGCCACTGCTACAAATGTGTAATGGAACTCCATTATCAATGGAGGGTCCATTTACCCCCTTAAAATATGGATAGGGAAAATTTGTTCTCGGGCCCTGTATTCTCACCCAATAAACATCTTTTGGTATGATTTTCATGAATGAACAATAGTTCTACTACGTGTTACGTTGAAAAAACAGTTCCGTCCTTAATTTTTGCACAGCAGTGTATAATAGTTTTTTGGATGAGAGAGACACCACATTTCTCTTATATAATTTGTAGAGGTACAATTTTATGTTCTCACGCAAGGAATCTGGCAACAGACTTGTTTAATCTTTTTAATCCTAGACTTCCCGAGATTGCCATTCAAAGAAAAATTTGGGGTGGCTAGGACTGAAATGGTTAAACACCCTGTACTAAATTTTTAAGATATCATTTTTTCAAATTTTCAGAATTTTGAATAAAGACCCTTTTCATCTGAACTGCTTGCCTATTCATATATCTTGTCTGATGGAACTTGATAAAAATAATGGTATGCACTTTATTAAAATCTCTATTTTTAATTATTTTTCAGTATTGAAAAGTAAATGAATTATCATGGTATTAATAAAACTGTTCTTTATAGCCCTCTTTTACCTAGCTCACAAACTTGTTGACTTGTACCCTGAAAGCTCTGTAAGTAATATCAATACATATCTTTATATGAGATGATACCTTAGGAGTGAAATAAAACACCTTTCATTAAATTTTTAAATCATGGCATTTTGTTAAAGCTTAGGTAAATTGTCCTAAATATTATCATGGAGTCAAGTAGTTGGGTGGCTTATTACATAAAAATGCCCGAAAACTGCAAAATGTGATACTTTCATGAAACTTTCAGGGATGTTAGATAATCATATGAGAACTAAAACATTGATGGGAGCCCAAAATTTTAGGGTGTGGTTTGACTGCTATGCCGTCATAACAAGATGGCGGCCGTTGGTCTATATTCGGTTCTTTTTATGATAGAAAGACATTTTTGGGGACAAATATTATGTTTTAAGGGTCAAAAAACATGATTCTGATGACAAAATATGCAATTTGTTTTAAAAAGTAACTAAAATTCAATAAATAACGAAATAGTAATACAGTCTATCGCCAGTTGCGTCAAACTAAATTTGTAGAAAAGTTTTTTTTTCAACGGTTTTATATGCTTTTTGGGGTGCAGACTCCGAATATTTAGTTCACTTTCACATGAAAGGTCGGCTTCTTATAAAAAACGCAAAAATATGTGAAAAAATCACAAAATTTTTATCTTTCTTCGGATTTTCACATATATTTAAAAAATATTAGTTTCTCGACAATTATTTAAATTACAAAGTTGGAGTAAACAAAATTTCCTACAAAATGCACTATTCAATTTTTGTTTTCCGAAGAATATTTTTTCCATTATAACACACTGTAAAACAGAAAAACAAACATCCTCTGTTTAAGTTATTCTGTGTTAAAATTGTGTCTGTTTTTCAATGCGTTATAACGTAAAAACTATTGTTCGAAAAATAAAAATTGAGTAGTGCATTTTGTAGGAAATTTTGTTTATTCCAACTTTGTAATATAAATAATTTTCGAGAAACTAATATTTTTTAAATATAAGCGAAAATCCGAAGATAACGTAAAATTTTGGCGATTTTTTCGCATTTTTTTGCGTTTGTTGATATGAAGCCGACTTTTCAAGTGGAAATAAACTAGAAATTTGGAATCAGCACCCCAAAAAATGTAAAACAGCCGAAAAAAATACCTTTTCTAAAAAAAATTTTTAAGCAACTGCCGATTGACTGTATTACTATTTTGAACTTTTATTGAATTTAAGTTACTTTTTAAAACAAATTGCACATTTTTTTCATCAGAATAATGTTTTTTGACCCTTAAAACATAATATTTGACCCCAAAAATGTCTTTTTGTCATTAAAAGAACCGAAATTAGGCCCGCGGGCGCCATCTCGTTATGACGTCATAGCGGTTAAACCACGCCCTAAAATTTAGGGCTCCCATTGATTTTTTAGTTCTTATATGATTATCTAACATCCCTGAAAGTTTCATGAAAGTATCACATTTTGCAGTTTTTTTGTAATAAGCCACCCAACTAAAGTATCTAGTTGTTAGAAATTGCTTCTTAAGGTTTGAAATTCAGACTTGTCCATAATATTGATTTATTTATTTTGCCCCACAATTAGGTGATATTAAAAGGATGTCTTCTGTATTTTGATGTTATTTTTTCATGTGAAAAAACTTGCTTCAGTTTACCTAAAACATAAGTAAAAGATGAAACAATTTATGTAGACTATTTTTTTCTAATGTCAAAGAAATCAAAAATAATTTTAAACTGTAGCGAAATAGGCAAAAATTTGTGATACAGCTAAGAATAAATTTGTATTAAATCTCCTACTCATATATTTTTTGTTAAAAAATAGGTCTTCCTATTTTTAACCATAGTAAAACTTTGCAGTTATCTAAGATTGATAGAAAGTACTATGAAATTCTGAACTTTAAAATAAACCAACATTTACTTAAATACTATCTTAAAGGTTCTCTTTCTTATGTTTTAAGATGCATTCATATTGTCATGTTTTTGTTAGTTCAGCTAAATCTCTTCTTTGAATATAATTAAATTTTGCAGGTTGCCTGGTATGCTGTAGGTTGCTATTACTATTTAATCAATAAAACAGATGCTGCTAGGCGGTATTTAAGGTATTCTCATAAGTATTCAATTGTTTTTTACTTGGTGGTAGTAAAGGATGATATTATCTCTGCAGACACTAAAGAATTATATGTCTAAGTCAGAGGAATTTGAAACATATTATTACTTAAAGATAGTAATATTATAAGATTAAAAAAAACTTCACTTATTTCAAAAATATCAATTTTTATGTAAGGATATTACATTAACTTGCATTATGTTTATTAGATAGTTAGTCATTGTGAATATTTATCCAGTTTTTATATTTTTAGCAAAGCTACAGCTTTAGACCGTGTGTATGGTCCTGCATGGTTGATGTATGGTCATTCATTTGCAATTGAAAATGAACATGATCAGGCAATGGCTGCTTACTGCAGAGCATCCCAGCTTATGAAAGGGTATTCTCATTTGTTTTTATATTATTAAATTATCTTAAAGCTGTTAGTATTGTGTACAGTAAATATTTAAACTGCAAAATCCCCAGCTGTGATTGAATTTTATACTATGTTCATTTTAAACTGGCTCTTGAAAATATTTCCTTCCCCCACCACCGATCGGTAACCATAGCAACTATCCTCGTCAAAGTGACGAAGAAGGCTTACCATTGGCTGCTTGAAGAGCATAACTATGGTTACGCTTCTAGCGTGGGGGAAAGCACTATTTCTCAAGCGCCAATTCCTAATGAATAGAGTATAAGAAGTGAGAAATACATTTGCTTTTCTCTTTTCATAGATCAGCACTTCCTAATTTCTTTCTCAATGCTCATTGTTGAGTGTTTTTTTTCTTCCCAGTGTTTGTACATTTCCATTAATAAATTTCTTTGTTCATATGTTAACTTGATAAATTTAAATTTATAACTTTACCATTCTAGGTGTCATCTACCACTTCTATACATTGGCTTGGAGTATGGCTTGTCCAATAACATAAAATTAGCAGAGAGGTTTTTCACCCAAGCCCAAAGTATCGCTCCCGCTGATCCCTTTGTATTACATGAATTAGGAGTAGTTTCATATCAAAATCAAGAGTTAGTAGCTTTGAAAACCTGTGTTGTCCATTATTAAGAGAATTCTTAGGTATATTTATTATTTTATACAATTTATAGTTCTTTTGTTGATTAAACCTTTGCTCTCTTGCAGTTATTCAACAGCATTAACCTACTTTCAAGATGCATTGAAAAAGATACAGACTAGTGAACAAAATGGGATTATTCCTGAAAAATGGGAACCTCTATTAAACAATTTGGGTCACACTTGTAGAAAACTGAAGTAATAATCCAATCGTTTTTAAAATTTTACTCATTGTCACAATTTCTTTTGCCTCATTTATTGATATTTTTTGGCGTTTTTGATTATTAGAAAATTGACTACAGTTTTTTTACCCTACACAAATGTTGTCTACTATTTTCTGTTAACTTTAGAACTTTTATTTAAAATATGATTCTAGCATTTGATATTTATGAGTCCTAGTCTTGTTTATAATTTGTTCTTGAAGTTAACTTTAGGGATTGTGAATCGTAATCTAAGTATTCTTTGAAAGTTATTTGCTTCTTATTCTACTATACTATTAGCTGTTGATATTAAGTTTAAATGTCATGTTTACAGGATGTTTGACAAAGCCTTAAGTTATCATGAATATGCCCTGATACTAATACCTCAAAATCCTTCCACATATTCAGCTATTGGATTTGTCCACAGTTTAACCAAAAAGTGGGCAGAGGCAGTTGAGTACTTCCATAAGGTCAGTTTATATTATTTGAATTATACCTGTTCAGAAATTTTTAAGCTTATTTCAACCATTCCTTTACTTATAGTTAAGATTTCCTCACATTGTCAAACATATTTGTTATTCATCTCAATTTAAAATTGATAGGATAAGAACATACCGCAATACCACTTAAACATTTTGCAGAGTTTGAATTTACCATAAAGCTAAGAGGCCATCCTTATATTTCACAATTTTTCTTCATATTTTTAACTCTCCCATCCTTACTTGTGATAACCAACATCCCAAAAACTGGAGGAACCTATTTTTCAAACTGAAAAATTTTTAGGAATGCAGATAATTCTTTTTGTGCAACAAATGATCCATAAATGTCAACTATTTTTCTACATTCCTGGAAGGGACCATGAAAAGAACACATAAGTAAAAGCTTGCATAGAGATTGATTGTACTTGAGAAAAAAACATTTTATACCTTAACTCTCTTACTTTCATATATTTTGTTTTAGGCATTAGGACTTCAGAGGGATGATGTTTTCTCAAATACTATGCTTTCATCTGTGATAGAACAAGTGGTCAAGGAAACTTCCCCTTGTGTGGGTAGGTTATATTTATAAGTTTATCTTGTCTTAATTTTAATGTTTCAAAAGATTACAAACACAGTAACTTTTTTAGTGATAAAATTTGAGGTTAATTAGATGTTTCACTGAAGCTCTGCTTATAGGGTTCATACAGAATTTTTAAAATAAAAATCAAGGAGTGTTTTCAAAATTTTGTAGAAGTAAAAAAATCTGCCACATATAAGTTTTTTAAGTATAGTTAGACCATACTCAAATTCAATCTGATAATATCAAGGTGGGTTTTTAACACATGAACCCTTTGATTAGAAAAAGTTTTCATTGATGTATTTAGTGCTTTTAATTTTACCATTTAATTAATATGCCACTGTTTGCAGATGCTCCAGAAGACCTGGAATATCCATTTCCCTCTGACATGTCATCGGATGTTGTCAATCCAAGTGAAGAGACAACTAGTGACATAATGACAGAAATAATTACAGGAGACATCCAATCGCTGGGCGACAGTACCCGGAACACATCAATGTCTATGGACATAGAAATGGAAGGAGTGGAGTGAGGTTGGACATTTTCCAAGAGAGCTCATATTTTCACCAATTCACCTATCAAATAAATGTTTCTTTTATTTTTAATTTATGATGCATTTTTGTAAATAAATTGATGGTGCCAACATCTCAACATGAGCATCATGTGAATTACTGTGGGAAAAGTAAAAAAATATTCTTACAGTATTTTTCAATTTTCTTTTTCAAAATAAAATGCAGCAGTCAGGTTCTGGCAAGACCTTAGAAACGGACTTCAGGTTCAAACTTGGTAGGTTTGTAGTACAACCTAAGGGAATTCTATCCTGAAAGTTTTGTGACGTAATAGCCTGTAGCTCCCAAGAAAATGCCCCCCAAAGTTTTACCCACTAGTTTAAATATTCTTTCTATAGCAAGATCCAAATAGCCCAGTTGGTAGCGTACTCTTCTCATAAACTGCTCTTGGTCCTACCTACATTGATTTTTTTCCATTTTTTGTAGAATTGAAAAAATATTATTTTAAAAATAATTGCTTCACTTGCACCACATGCTTATATTTAATGATGAAATTAATTTTTAAAGACTTTATAATTTGCGACTACAAAATCATCAATTAAAAACAGGCTTTTATAGTTGAAAACTCGTTAACTATGAATATCTTATTATTTGAGCTACTTAACAATATTTCAAAGAACACAATTTTCAAAACATATTTACACATCATATTAAAACATAAAACAAATCTTTGCAAAACCCTCGGCAATTAAAAACATTGCCTATAACACAGATTTTTCTTCTAACTATCGTTTGCTAACAATATCGTAAGAGAACAAAATTGCTAGGATTAGTTTATGAACTAATTTAAGAATTTCATTAATAAGTATAATTGTTATTTTTTTGCATAATTTTAATGAATATATATCCTTAAATTATGAAACTGGACGAAAAAAATATTTTATTAATTTGTAAGAGTAGAAAAATCCAGAAATATACTACTATCAATCAATACAACATGTACGAGAATATTTTTGACATTTTATTTCACAAACTAGAAAGAGGCTAGAATTTTTTAAAATTTAAAATATTTGTTTCCTTTTTTGTTTCATAAATAATTTTCATAATATAGTGCTCAAATTTAACTTTTAATATTAATTCATGGTTTAATTCATATTTTTTTCCTCAGAAATTGCATCTAACAGGAATTGTAATTTTATGGAAATATAATTTTAAAATGAACTTGAAGAAAAATTAAAATGACCAAAGGCAAGATTGAACCCTGGTCATTCAGTTGGAGGAGAGAACGCTACCAACTGGGCTGTTTGGATCTTACTGAGAAATGAAATTTAAATAATTTAACTGTGGGTAAAACTTTGGGAGGCATTTTCTCGGGGACTACTTGCTATTGTGTTGTAATACTTTCAGGATAGGATACCATTGGGATGTACTACAAACCTACCAAGTTTGAACCCGAAGTCTGTTTCCAAGGTTTTGCCTCTGCCTTGTGAGCCACATTGTGTATTTCAAATTTGGCCAGGTGGTATTCCTAATAATCTTTAAATATATTCCATTCCATTAGAAGTTGTCACAAAAGTTGGTGGTATATTGTTGTATAAATTCAGTAGTATGACATCCAAGAAAATTTACCTGCTCTCATTATTTACAATTACATTTATAAAGTACAGTCGAATCCGCTTAATGTGATCGCAATTGTCTGTGATTAAACTGATAACATTATCCAATCGATAACAATAAGCAATCCCATATCAAAAAGCAGGAAAGAGTGTTTCAAGATTGTTTGCTTTAAAATCAAAACCTTGTAATCATAATTAAAGTATTTAAAACACTATTTTTACACTTGGCAGTAGGCACTTGCCAAATTAAAATTTTAAGGGGAAATATAAGAGTAGTTTAAATTATAAAAATAAAATAATCGCTTACTTAGTAATTTATTTGTATTGAAAGGTCTTTCTTTTTTCCCTCCATTATAGCCTTCCACTCCAATAAGCAATCTGAATTTCAGTAATCCATAGAGTTCATAACCAGGGAAAATCAAAATCTCTTATCAGAAACATCTGCAAGGTGCCGATGGTTTCTTTAACCAATCACAAGTATGGAATCGGACCCATCTTTAACAGTTTTTTTTCTTTCAATATATGCGGAATGTTTTTTTTCTTACTCCTACCGAGTTTCAGAAAAAAGAAATACCAGATACTCTTGTGGGGCAGATGTTTACTTGTACAAATTGACCTTCAAAATGACTCAAAATGAGACGTTTTTCAGGGGATATGGACAAATTTTGATAACATTAAGCGGCGAGTTGAGTTATAGTTGATCACATTAAACGATGTATTTTACATTAAATAAATAGGAATGATCGGCACCTGTCGATTTCGATAACATTATCCGATTGATAACATTAACCGTGATCACATTAAGCGAATTCGACTGCATCAATATTACATAAATCATACTATTCACTCAAAATTAAATGGGCATTTCCTATTATCAACAATTGAATGATGCTCACTATGTTTTCGAGGCTTGATTGGAAGCCCCCTGCTTGAGGTCCTTCACAGCATTCATTTTTGTGAAAGGAAAGGTAGTGAACTTATTACTATTATTAAATACAAAAAGTGCATAACCATTACAAAATTATTTAAACTGACTCTGGTGATACTCATTCTTAAAATTTCAACAAAGAGGAAGCTATAAAATATGTACATTTATTTAATACAAGCAGTTTTACAAGTATAATCATATATACAAAAGTGATATTAAGATGACTTCTGGTACAACATGGTAGTTTTGAAGTCAGTCTTCTTTTAAGGTTCCTAAAAGAATTAACTTGGTTAACAATAAAATACTACGATTTTTACAAGTAGTTCTAATATTTACTCATTAAATTATCTTTAAGTCGAATACTATGTGCAAATTTCCCAAAATTTGTATGTGTAGATCTCATGAATATTGATTTATGTTTGAAACTTCACACTGGTAAACTACACCAAAACTTGTTTTTAAAGTAAATACTAAGAGGTTAGTTGCTACTTAGCTATACTTAAGTTCAGCAAATTCAGATATTGTAATTAAGGGAGGTAACAAAATTTGAGTATAATAGGTAAACTTCTGTTCCTTCTACCACACAGAAAATTACATATTGACAATAGAGGTTTTGACACGGGTGAAAGCTAGAAATGGGATGAGGTGACTTCCACAAAATTTGAATTATTATTTTTAAACTTTTGAGATATCTATAAAAGTTCACCCCTTACGTAAGCTACAGATATTTTTCTAAACAAGGAAATTACAGTATTTTAAGGATGGAGATAGACAAATTTATACTTACCTTCTAAAAATGCAAGTGCCTCGCATGATGCTATACAATCATCTGAAATGAAAAAATATTTTTAGATAGTAATTTTAATTCATCGTTTATTTTTAAAATTTAAAAGATATTGTTTAAATAAAAACTTTAAATTTTGAAGACAAATAAATGATGGGCCAAAGTATTATGTATAATTTAAATAACTTATAGAATGCAAAAAAATTAACTCTTTTCACATGTATATGAGCAAATTATTAAAAATTCCAGGAAACTAGTGCATCCTTTTCCTTGTGTTATCAGTTCACTTAGCTCCCGATGCATGTAAAGTTTCCATTGCCTGAGTCAGAGGAGCTCCTCTCCTCTCACTGTACTTCCCTCTTGCTTTTTCATTGTATTTCTTAGTCCATCATTATCACCTTAAAATAATCCTGGCTAGGATTGAAGCATCATCACTTCCTGTAAACACGCAGGGTTCCCACTCAATTTCAGAAATAAAATTCCCCGACTTTTCCAGGTTAATTTTTAATATTTTTCGGTAAAAAAACTAACAATTCACAGCATTTTTCGGATACTTCTTGCATTTTTTAATGTATAATTTTCAATAAATTTACAGTTTTTTTAACTTACTAGAGCCAAAATTGACATGCACACATTAATAATTTTCATCTTCCAGGTATTTTTTATGATTTTCCAGGTTTTGGGCCAAAAGGAGCAATTTTCCCTGAGTATTCCCTGACTTTTTAGGTATTCCTTGACCTGTGGGAACCCTGTGCCAGGACAATAGAGAATGATGCTACCTTGTCACTGCTTCTTTTCCCCCCACCTGCAAGAAGCACTTCATGACCCTCGGGTCTCACCTGAGGGGTTAAGTTGCTACATAAAACCAGCTTACCATCTTCTCAACAACACAGCTGTGACTGCTCTGACCAAAGTGCAGGGTTTTCACTCAATTTGGAAATAAATTCCCGGAATTTTTCAGGTTTTACCAGTAAAAAAATAAGCATCCTACGAAATTGTTTTGGATATTTCTTGCTTTTTACAACACATACTTACAATAAATTTTATAATTTTCTCTTTCCAGAGTCAAAACAAATATGTGAAAATTGATTATTTTCCAGGTTTTGGCAAAAGTAAGCCATTTTTCCTGACTATTTCCCTGACCCACGGGAACCCTGCAAGTAGTTTTTACATTCATTCAAGGACTAATTATGTTAGTGTTTTTGAGGCCCATTAGTTGAGCCCCATTTTTATGCATTATTGCAAATTTTTTTTATGGTTGCTTTATTAATGTAGTTTTGAATACTGATTTTTGCAACCAATTTTTTAAACGTATAATTTGTTTCAAAGCGTAATTAAGCAAAATATAAAAAAACATTCACCAATTTTTGCACGTTAATTTCACAACGTATTATAACTGCCCCTGGATATTATGGAGCTTTAATGACTTACTTATATCCTTCTTTTGAATAGTTTTCTTCTTATTTTGTTTGGTGAATTTATAAGCTTCCTTTCCCAACATATACACAAAGAGTTCCTAAAATAACAAATTAATTATTTTTGAAGTTCTTTATAAAGCCCAATAGTGTGTTAACCTATGTTTAAAGATTACAAATTTTTATACCTACCGTAGCCTTAGCTACAGCCAATACGGCATCTTGACTCGCCAAGATCACATCAGGATCTAATTTCATCAAAGCTTTGATGCGAGTCAAAGGTAACTGGACAACTTTTTCAATTTTTTTGTCAGGAGCTTTAGATATTTCTAGGGAAGCATCTAAAATGCTCTGTTGAGTTTCAGTGTTTACTTCAATACATTCAGAATCAATACCATGACTAGTTACTACCTCCTCTGTTTGTACTTCTTCCATAGGAGCCTCATCCACAACAATAGTTTCTGAAGTATCGTTCTCAACTATTTCTTCCATCATACTTTCCATTTTGCACCAAACACTAAAAATATATTTTTAAAAAGTAATTAGGGGAGAGTGGGGATACTTGAGCAACTTTTTATAGTTTAAATTTTTATATGTTTTTAAACTAATATACAGCAAACTATTGTTTGAAAGTTTGGTATTTTTCTCTGAACTGAAATTAAGTGATAATTATGTTTATTTGGACCATTTTTCTATGGCCAAAAACTATTTACAATTATCTTTAAACTTTCGCACAAGTATCCCCATGAGGGGAATACATGAGTTATGATGGAGGGATGCTAGTTAAATAACTCTGCATTGTGCATTAGTTACAGCCCCTAATTTTTAAAGAGAATTTGGAAGTGTTCAAAAACTATGAAAAATGGGCAAATTTGAAAATAATTTTGCAATTTGGGTAAAATTCTAACGTGTAGGATTTTTTTTCAATATTTTTTTGTTATCAGCACACCAAAATACATAGGAAATCACTATAATTATTCAAACAGCTTTTTTGTTGCAGACCTGTGTTATTAATACTATTAAACCCTAAAATGATAATACTTAGTAGATTATTATGAGATCAAATAGTACTATTCTAAAGATGTTCCTCCAGCTGTTCTTGTAGGCTGAGAATTACTTGGACAACCAAAAAAAATCATAAATCTCCGTAAAAGCAAAAATCATAAATATCTATTCCTATTTAATTCATGTCGGTACAGCTTTTGAAAGAGTCCTCCAGCCGCCATGTTTACCCACAGCTTAAATGATGACTCACAATCAACTCAACTTAGGGGTGGCGTCTCCCTCTTCCTCGGGGTAGAGGGAAAAGAGCTTAGGCAATAATGCCCATTACTCTACCGCCGGTAAATGTCAATTAAAACCGAGAGTTTTAAAAGGTAATTCCCTTGTGAGGTAAAGATAAACAGGTGGGATCCCCAACTGCCACTCATAATACGGTATTAGCCAAAGATCCCCTCCCTGATTCAGAGGGTCGATAAAGGTCGTTAAACCAACACTATTTGAAGATGAGGCGCAACAATCCCTCCCAAACCACCAAACGCCAACTCTTGGCTGAGCAAGGGTGCGATGGTAAGTTAAGGGGAAAAAGAAGGAGGGAGAGGGGAGTTTCCTTGAACACAAGTAATCTATATAGATTTAATGTCTATATTTATAAACCAAAACACAGCTGTGAGAGGGAATTCCCTGCATAGATTCTTTTACCGAAAAAAGAGCTCGCAGGGCGTCTCACTGCTTGTTTATCGTGGTCAATTCACCTTACCTGGAGATGTTTTGTGTACATTAGGAACCCTAATATGCCAGACAGCCCTTTGTAAAGAAGAGCTTGATCAAGGCTGATGTAGGGAAACCCAAAGAATTTGTTTCTAGGGACAGAGAACACCGGACACCGTCCCAAGAAGTGGATTGGAGTTTCTTCTTCTTCTCCACACGCTGGGCAGAGAGGAGATTCAGATAGACCACATTTGTGCAGATGCTTAGCCAGATAAGCATGTCCGGTAACTATTTGAATAACCTGGCGTAAGTTAGATCTACTGAGGTGTATGAGTTTTCCTGATAAGTTGAGTATACCGAGGACCACTTTAGAGTGGGCACAGTCTGGTTGTTTAGACCACACATCATCATGTTTATTTTTAATCCAGTCTCTTACATCCTTTTTAACGGTCTGGTATGAGACTGGGTAAAATGGTTCTGGGCCCGACATGGGTAGTTGTGAAGCATCTTTAGCCACTCTATCAGCAAGTTCATTTCCTGCAAAATCACAGTGGCCTGGTACCCAAACCAGATTAATGGTATTGTGAGCCTGGGCCAGAGTGTTGAGATCTTGAGTGCAGTTTAAAACGCAGCTTTGGAACTTCGGACGGTTAGCCAGGGCAAGAATAGCTGACTGGCTGTCAGAGAGAATATATATATTCTTGTCAACTGTGTTTTCAGCTAAGAGCTCCTTGGCTATCATATTGATTGCCAGAACTTCGGCTTGGAATACAGTTGTTAGTTTACCCAGGTAGAGGTGAAATCTAAGGAAATCATCTCCAGATCCTTTGGTTCTCATGATTGCTCCGGCTCCAGCGAAGTTTGATTTTGATCCATCGGTGTAGCACTCAATTGATCCAACTGGAATTTCATCAATTAGAGACTCTATCTCATTCCTTTTTGGAATGTGGGTTGTGAATAGTTTGTCTGGAACTATTGTTTTGGTTATCGCATCTTTGGGCATAAAGATTGTAGGGATCTCTCTGCCCAAGTCCAGGCAGATATCAATGTGGCTTTTCAGGTGGCCTTTATGACCGAAACCGGTTCTTTTGCACCATGTGCCATTTTTGTTTAGCCTATACATGGCTTTAATTGCTTCCCCACTTAAGTATAGATTCAAGGGTGGAATTTGTAGTAGAAACTCTAATGCAGCAGTAGGGGTACTGTTAAAGGCCCCACTAATGCATAGACAAGCAAGTCTTTGCACCTTTTGTAAGATATTTACATATGTGCTTTTGTTAATGACATTGATCCAGATCATACATCCATAGGAGAGTATTGGCCGAACCATGGTAGTATAAATCCAGAGGGTGGATTTAGGGTTAAGGCCCCAATTCCTACCGACAATCCGCCTACAAAGTATTAATACATTTGTGGCTGTTCTTGCCTTTTCTTTGACGTGGGTGTTCCACGTAAGTTTACTATCCAGGTAGCATCCTAGGTACTTAACACACTCTTTGCGGTTTATAATCTGGTCGCCTAGATATAAATCTGCCAGATTCCACTTCCTGTTCCAGGTGAAAACTATGACCTCTGATTTTTCTGCAGAAAAAGTCAGGCCATTTGCTTCACCCCAGTGTGAGACTTTATTCAAGATCTGCTGGGCTTGATTGTGTAAGGTTCCAATATCGAGACCTCGAAGTAACACAATCAGGTCATCTGCGTAAGCTTGGGATAGGCCAGGTTCCTCACGTAGAAGTACTAATAGTGAGTTGAAGACCAGGTTCCACAGGAAAGGGGAAAGAATACCTCCCTGCGGGCATCCTTTAGAGATATCTCTCTGCACTACACAGTCAGCGAGACTAACACAGACCTTCCTGTTTTTGATCATAAAGATAATCCATCTGGTTATCATAGGATGAATATGATTACCAATAAGGGCTTTATGTATTTCCTCGAAGCCAATGTTGTCAAAGGCTCCTACAATGTCCAGTAAAATGCCAATGGCAAACTGGCCGTCTATAATCGTGTTTTCTATTCTCCACACCAGTTGATGAAGGGCGGACTCTGTGGAGAAGCCAGGTCTAAAACCGTGTTGGTCTAGACCAAAAATACGATTTAGGTTGTTATCCGATTGAAGGTGCCAGAAGATCAATCGTTCCAGCAACTTCAGCTGAAAAGATGTCAGCGTGATCATTCTAAAAGAGTTTGGTTTTTCATACGTGTCTCTCCCTGCTTTGGGGAGAAATACACCTCGTGAGGTTCTCCATACCTTAGGAACATATCCTAAAACCAAGCTGGATTCGAATATGTCCACTAGAGTGTGGCCAATAATGTTCCAACCCTTTTGGAGCAGAATCGGGTAAACGCCATCATTCCCTGGAGATTTGAAGGGAAGAAACTCGTCTAAGGCAGCTTTAGCCTTCTCGAAATTCACTATAGTTTTAGCCAAAGCCAAATCTAATGGGCTATGTAGAGGTTCCAACGGGTGTTCAGGGAGGGCAGAGGTGACACTTACGTCCCCTAAGTGAAAGTTCAGCATGGTCGACAATGTATCCAGAGGGCTTACAGTGTAACTACCATCTGGTCGCAAAACCGATGTGAGTTGAGATTCATGAGATTTCTTAAGAATCTTATGTACTCTTGCAGTTTCATGGTAGGACTGAATTTCAGTACAGAAGGATCTCCATGAATTGGTTTTAGTTTTCCTGATTTCCTTTTTAAAATTCCTTTGCAGGTTTTTAAAATTGGACCAGTTAACATCGGATTTGTTTCTGATTGCTTTCCTATGAGCTCTCCTGACCTCTAAGCGAAGGCGTTCCAGCTCATTGGTCCACCATACCCTTTTGCCAGAGGGATACTGTCTCCGTTTGAGGGGGCACGCTACATGATAAGATTCAATAATAGCGTTTGTCAGGTTGCTTGCTTGGTTATCAAGCTCCTCCACTAAGCAATTATTGCTTAATGCCTGAAGGTTAGCAATATTAGAAACCAAAGAGTCCTTGAAAAGGTCCCAATTTGTGTTTTTAATGTTTCTGAATAATTCAGCAGGGATTTCATCCTTAATACAGAATTGTATAAGGCGGTGATCTGAAAGTGAGGGAGTGTCACTAACATGCCAATTCTCAATAAGATTGGATATATCAGATGAAGTTAATGTGAGGTCAATAACCTCTTCTCTTCTTCTGTTAACAAAGGTAGGGCGATTTCCCTTGTTTGCCCAAGTTAGGTTGGTATTCATTAAAAACTCCATAAGTTTTTCTCCTCTGGAGTTGGTGTCAGAGCTACCCCATGATGAGTGATGAGAGTTAACGTCACCACCAACAATCATACGAATATTGTTGGCTTCACAAAAACTCACAAGGTCTATGAATTCTTGCGGAATGTTGAGGTCATAAGCCATGTAAACCGAGCAGAAACAGATGTTTCCCCCAAGTGAACTGCTTAGGTCTTTGATCACAATAGCAATCACATCCTCTGATGCGAATTGAGACAGTTTCATAGCCTTTATATTTTTGGAGATGTAAATGCTAGTTCTAGGTCGGTTATTTACTCCTTCTGACGCGAAGAAGTGTGCATTCGTGGGTCTACCAAGAATTTTACCCTTGTAAACCCAGGGTTCTTGAATCAGAGCAACAAAAGTGCCCTGTTTACCTAATTGAGCAGCCAGGTTATACGAGGCTGCTCTACTATGTTGTAGGTTTAGCTGACTAACCTTAACCATAAGATAAGTTAGATAAAAATATAGTACTTACCCCGAAGGATTAATAGGAGAGACTTAATTGGAAGTCGCTCCCAGGGCTCACGACTTAACTAGAAGTCGTGGCAGGGGAGAACTAATCAGAAGTCGTCCCCAGAGCCCACAAAGAAGGCTCCGGTTCTGACTCCTTTTCGGTCTCCCCTTCCTCCATCGGTTGTGCTTCCACAGGGGGATCCTCAGGTAGGGAAGTTGCCTTCTCTGTACTTTCCATCTTGTGGTGCCTTGGCTCTTTCAGCTGGATAGAACCGCGGGCTCCACAAAAGAGTTTGAAGTTATTTGCTTCAATGAACTCTAATAGGTCTGTGTCCACCCCCAGGACCAGAGTGTTACCTCCTTCCCCAGGGATGACTGCCTTGATAGCGATCTTTCTCATATCCAGGCCCTTGTTACAAGCACCAAGGAGCTTGAGGTTGTCCCTCGGTGACCTGTTACCAGGAAACCAGGCAAAGAACCTTTTCAGAGGGGGTCTGTCTCCGGGAGCCATGGCATGAAAACCAGGATGGTCTTCTGATGGGCCGGGTAAATCATTTACCAGGGTCTTTAGAACATCCACAGTCTCCTGGTCCTCGCACGCAATGTTGAGGCCATTCGGCTGCAAACTTGTCTTGTGAACCCTGCAGGTGGTAATAGATCCATCGATGAGACGGTCATCAATCACAGATGTGATGTAGTCTGAGTCCGCCGATGTTATTTCTCTGGAGTCGTCCTTGCAGACTATCAACAGAGTGATGGCTTTCTTCACAGCTTGGCTGTAGAGTCGTCGTTTTTTGAGGGCCATTTCCGGGGTATCCCCAGCGATGCGTCCCCTCTTACGAGAATCTTCATCGTGTGGATGACTCTCTTTCACCGGATTCGAGGTTGCTCCAGAGGTCCTGGCCAAGGCCGCTTTCACTGTTGCTCCCCCTTCCCCAGCAATCGAGATCCCTTCCAGGCTCTTCTCCAGCAGTTTCCGCTCCTTTTGGCGTTGTTTTTTCAGTTTCTTTTTATTTACCACCTCCGTCATAGGTGTCTGGTCATCCGCCAAGGCATCCGATCCAATGACTCACAATAATAGAGATAGAATTATTAATAGTATTATTATAATAGATCTTAAGGCACAGCTTCCATAAGAGTCTACCAGCCGCCATGTTTACCTACAGCTCAAATGATGACACACAACCGTAAAGATCTAACAATTAATATCCTTATTATCGATAAGATAATAATTTATCCTTATTATATATTAAGATAATAATATTTAATAGATTATTATTTTAGGATCTAATAATGATGATCATAATAGTTAAACCTCAATGGGAAACGGCTTTATAAAGAATCCTCCAGTCGCCTGTTTACCCACAGCTCAAATGATAACTGAAAACTATAGATTTAATTGGTAAAATCCCATTTCATGGGTGCGCGTTTTTTTGGCGCCAAAAGCGAAAGTCGCCGAATTCCAAGCTGCGGAAAGCTAAAAACTTAGTCTAAACTACTTAAACTTAATAAGGAAACAATTTAAACATATAACATAATTTAAAGTATTTATCACTTGATTGAAGATTTTTTAAGACTTAAATACTATGATGCAATAATAACATAGTTATGACGTCTTCTTTCTCATCCGATAAATTAAGCAATGGCATATAATTTCAAAGATTAATTACCCTGTATAAGATCCACGTAAATACACATGTATTTCAATACGCCATACTGAAGTTCCGGCGAATATCCGATATCGGATCCGCCATTTTGTCATTCATCAACATTGAAAAGTACTCTCATCTAAATATAGTAAGATACTTATACAAACATCCTAAATCAACTAAATAACTCTTCACTTATGCATTTTTAGTAATAAAAAACACAAATAACATACCATATTCCCTTACTCAAATCCACACATCATAAGCCTTCCAAAACACAAGAACTGTTTTGAAAATGTGCAGAAAGACATAATATTTGAAATCCGCGCATATTCAACGCACATCCTCAGTGCGCACAAACACAACTCGGTTCTTAATATTTTCTGAAGGAATTGATTCAAATGCCACGGATTCAATACCAAGGAATCGAACCCTTAAAGGGATCAATTCCAGCAGGAATTGAATCTTAGGAATCGTGCTTAATCTTCTAATTAATACAGATAATTATTAATAAATATGTTACATTATTTTCACATTTTTATTATTATATATTATTATCATTATATTTTTATTATTATTATACATTTTTATTATTATTTATTATATATTATTATTATATTTTTATTATTATTATATATTATTATATTTATATATTTTTATTATTAAATATTATTATCTATTATAATATCCGTATTTTTCTTGTTATTAATTAAATTAATAAAAATTACTAATTATCCTTTATTTTACTAATTATCCTTCCTACTTTTTCGATACTGGCCCTAAGGAATCGATTCCAGGTTGGAAGAATCCTAGAATCAAGCCTAAGGAATCAATCCCGGAATTGAATGAAACAGTTTTCAGATCACTACGCACAACATGACAGCTGATTTGTTTTCCGAGTCATTTGCCTCATCTCTCTTCACTTGGCCATTTTGGAAGGTTACAATGCAACGCATATAAGCAGGATACAAGAGCACATTCTTGCGTCATTTTGGATGAATCACGCACTGCGTTCATTATTCCCATCATAATCGCTAGACTGGCAATATATCTCTGACTACGTCATCTATCGCCAACCCGTACCCATCAACTAGACTTGATCCGATTTAATTATTATTAATGGATCCTAAAATAATAATGTACCTACTAACCAGGGGTGCAGAATATGTCCGAACGAGGTTCGGGGGAAATTTAAGCAGCTCTGGGGAAATTTTTGCCCAAGATAGAAAGAAAAACTAAAAAAATCCAATAATCATTAGCTGACAAACAAATATTTTGGGTAGTGACTGCATCATAACCTCCAATTTCAACGAAAATCAGGTGAAAACTGCGGAGTTACGGATGTTGAGTCGGAAAACTACGGATCTGCGCTAAAAATCTTAGTTTTCTAGGTGAATACCTGAAAGTTGGCTTTTCCTTGCTTTCCGATTGGTATGCAGAGAAAACAACGTTTTTGTTGCAAGGATGGGTAATTTTCACGATAATTACATTCTTGTTTAATCACACCGATGTTTTTTCTAAAAATTTAAGTTAATTGAGGAGAATTTTACTTTTAGCTTAAATTTGAGAAAAATAGACAGTTTTTCATATTTTAAGAAAAGGCACTTCTGAGCTATAAGTGTGTAAGAAAGACTAAAAAGGAGAGTATAAATAACATAAAAATTTAAATCTATGGATTATGCGAAAATTATTGAAACTGAAAGAAGTTTAATAATTGAAAAAACTACATTATTTTTAATGAAACCTCATTTTGGGGGAAATTTTGGGAAATAAAACGTGTTCTGGGGAAATTTTGCACCCTGAACCATTTTCTGCACCCCTGCTACTAACTATCATTATTTTAGGATCTAATACTATTAATACTTAGATCTCTATGGTTGTCAGTCATCATTTGAGCTGTAGGTAAACATGGCGGCTGGTACTCTTATCAAAGCTGTGATGCCGATCTTAAAATAATAACTATACTAGACAGCAACGTTAGTTGACCCTATGACATCACTAACAAAGTAGTTCCCATCGCGGTGTCTGCATTTCAGGTGAAATGAAGAATTCAATTTTAAAATACGATTATTTCGTTAAACATGTAATATATATAGTCTTTTCATCCCAATTTGCATACCGAAACTCCTCCTAGCAACTTAACAGGGTTTGTGTTTATTCACTTTCTCCTTCCAAGTAGTGACGTATTGGGTTCAGGAAACGTTGCTGTCGAGTATAGCAGATTATTATTAGAGATCTAATATAGTATACTAAATTAGAACTCACGGATGACAACACTTAATCATGTTGCTGTGGTTAAACATGGCCTCTAAAGGACTTTCTAAAGCTTTTCCTTCATGTCGTTTACTTTAAAAAAGACCCTGAATAGGCATGTTTTACGTTACTTTGGTGCTTTTTTGCAGCAATTCTTTGAAATTTTTTAAAGGTAAACATGAATGATACAGATTTTACTGTATATATAACAGGTTTGATATTATATATTAATCTTCATGTTAGACCAATAAACTTTCGGAAAATACATCACCACTTACCTATTTAAAAAAGAAAAGAAATAGTTAGTAAATTTATTTCTCCACTCCGCGCCAAAAGTCCAATGTTTTTGTTTTTCCTTACACGGTTCTGGGAGGTTACAGTCACAGTTGTATCGTTGTATGGAAGCAAGTTTATAAGGAAATGCTCTTTGAAAAAGAAGTTCAAATATTTAACGGCACTGTATATTTGGACGGCCATTTTTCAACTAAACTCTACTCTAATTTCCACGGCTCAGCGTTCCATTGGTTCCATCACTAAGCGCCGAGACCGCTACGTAATCACGAGACCTACAGCGCATGCGCCACTGGCCGTTTTGGCCGTCCAAATATACACTTCGATATTTTATTTGGCGCAAGTTCAGAGTTGCGTATGCTTGGCGATTTTTGGCTGTTTAGCGGCACATTTAGAAGCCAAATGACTCTTTTAACATGAGTTAGGGTTACCATATTAGTCATCTTTAACGCTAAAAACTTGGCGCATACGCAAGTCTGAACTTGCGCCTTTTATTTTAAACACGTTCACGCCGGGGCCGATTTTCATGTTTTAATTTTTTCCCTGGGAGGCGGCACTCGACTTCATGCTGCGCTTCATTTGGCTGCCGGTAAGGCGTTCGTGCGGGCCACCGCGCCACCGGTGGACTGCACCGGCGTGAACGTGTTAAAAAATATTTTACTGATTTGAAATAGAGCTCCTTTCTTTTCTATATGATTCATCAGGTTTGACTTCTCGGAGCACGGGTGGCAGTGGCGTAAACAGGGGGGCGGGTGCAACAGGTCTTTTGCACCCTCCCCATACCAAAAGAAGTTAAAAACCAGTTTTTTCGGTTCAAATTTTCAAAAATTTCCCGGAGAAAGCCCCTCACCACCTACAATGCCCCTCCGTACACCAGAACAGGTTGAAACCTTGTTTATAGGGTCAAATTTTCAAAAATTTTATGGGGAGAGCCTCTCCAGACCCCCTCAATTTGTTACTTCGAACGTTATAATTCACTACTATTTTTATATAAGTTCCCTCACATGCAAATTCTACCTAAAATTGTATTAAAAGTTACCTTAAAGCTATTAAATATGCATGGGAGGGGCTGAGGAATAATTTCTTACATGAATGATAAATGACTGTTTAACAATATGGAAATTTCTTTTGTCACAATTAAATTAAAAAGTACCTCATCAATAGTCTTCCTCATAATCTTGTGAGCTCCATACATGGATTAGCGAATAAACAAAAAATTTCCAAAGTCATGTTGTTGTGCTACTAGAAAAGCAGGGCAGTATTCTCAATTAGAAAATACAGTTACCTAATTTGATTGATACACATATTTGTATGAGAATAAACTTATTTCATTCATTTGTTACGTTTATTAATAAAAAATTGTGTTCATTTAAAAAAAACATATAATAAGAAAATCAGTTTTATTGAACAATTTTAAAAAAAACTTTAACTATATCTTCATGCACACAAATTTTGCTCTCTTAGCAACTAAAATAACTTTGGTTGCAAAGTAGATTTTTGTTCTGGGTGAAAACGGTGAGTTTTGCACAGGCAAGAGAGAAAATCATCACCAAAAGCAGCAAATCAAACCCTGACTGTAAGATTTAATGAAATTCAATGACAGATAGGACTGTTTACCTTTGAGGTTCAGAGATGTATTCTTAATATTTTTAAATTAGTTAAGGATTAAACTTTCAATAAAAGATGAATTTTATTATACATTTTAGTGACAATAAAAAAACTACAATAAAATATTTATAGCATTCAAACCAAGGTTATTTTCTTACATTGGTAAAAACTGGCAAAAACGTAAATTTGAAAACTAAATACAATGTACAGTTAACTATTTTTCTTTTAATGGGATGCTAAACAAGGGAGTAGATTTGCAATATAAGGCAAAATGTCCAAAAAACGTTTAATAAATTAAAAAATTATATTATGATTAATTAAGAATAAACCAATGATAAATACAGTCAATAGTAACTAATAACATTCATTAAAAAACACAAAATATATTTTAAAGATGATTTATCCTTATTAAGATAAAAATACTAGACGATTATGCTAGGTTTTTTTTAGCCATTCTGTGCTTGCTGACTTAAACTGGACAAAAGGGAAATGCAAATTTATGTGTGAAAAATTAATTTTTGTCAAGACTGTTTTGACCATGCTTTTTTTCTGACCTGGGGCAAAAACTTCCTAACCCTGTTTTCAACATTCAACAATAACAGGTTGTTCATCATCAGGAACTGACTCAAAATCCCACTTAAAAGTGGTTGTTAAATTTTTCATAAATTTATCAGAAAACAATTTGAAACTTTCATTGGCTTCACTGCTCTTTACACTGTCAAAGAAAATGTGAAGGTTGTTGACCAGAAAATTGTTGTCAGAAGTGATATCAACAAAAAAGTCTGAAGGGATTTCTTTCAACTGATAATGTAATATGGTAAGGAAAGTTGTCAAAATATCCGTGTATTTTTCGATCCCAGAGTCCAACTTGCAGAATATTTCCACAAGGCTTTTCCAGTGTTCAAATGCATCATAAACATGAGCAATTAAAAAGCAAACATGAGCCATTTGCAGTTCTCCTAATACATCATCAGGCTTCTCATATGTATCCAATAATTGCTCCAAAATATATGTTGAGTCCATATTGTATCTGGTTATTTGAGATGCACTAGATCCAGAAGGATACCTGTAAGGCAATAAAAATAAAATGATTTATGAAAAAGTGTATGCATTGTGTATTTAAATGATTTACTACAATCACTTTTAGCAATGTAGAACACCTAAAATTGGATTTAAGAAAATTAAAGTTTAGGGTTGAAGGAGTTAATTAACACAACTGAGCGTGACAATCATTAGTTCTCTAAGGTAGAATTTAAAAAGTATAAAAGTATTATTATTTAAACACTAGTTTCAATTGCTAAAATCAATTTAAAACTTCTTACAAGGAAACGTTCTCAGGCTATTCTAATAGAAATGGATGAAAATTTTACAGGGATTAGAATATGACATAAAACCCTAACTGTGAAAAAATTAGCTGCTAAATTTCATTGGAGAGAAGTAAATTAAGTTTTAAAATCATCATTTTCAATGCCAAGTCCAATCATACTAGGCGAAAAATGCAGTCAAGGCACCAAATGGCATAAAGGAATTGACGGCGTTTTCTCTGAAGCAATTAATCAAAAAAGGTTCATCAAATGTACAGCATGAATAAATAATATAAAAGACCACATGAAACAATACAAAATTACCACAATAAATTACAATCAATCCAACAGGGACATTTAGGACCCCCAACCCTAGGCCGTAACTGATTAGTGGAGAAATTACTGTGTTTGATAAGTCCATCCAAGTTGCGCCTCATCTTTCAATAGTGTTGGTATAACGACCTTTATCGACCCCCTGAATCAAGAACGGGATTTTTACTAATACCGTATAATGAGTGGCAGTTGGGGATCCCACCCCCACCTGTTTATTTTCACCTTACAAGGCACTACCATTTGAAACCTTCAGTTTTTAATGACTTTACTGGCGGTAGAGCAATGGGCATTATTGCCCTAAGCTCTTCCTTCTACCCCAAAGAAGAAGGAAGCACCAATCCCAAGTTACAAGTCCATTTATTTGCAATGTGTTAAATAATAAAGCAGATAAAACAATGGATTTTGAATCAGGGGCTAAAGAAAGATGATTTAAATCTGATTTTCACGTTATAGTATGTGTTTTAGTGATCGTCAAATGTCGCGTCTAATTTCTTATTCTAAATGTTACAGTTGGGAATCCAGCTTGTAACTTTTAATCTATTAGTTGAGCTACTTCTGTAATAAAGAAATCGAATTTCTCATTCAATCCAATTAGGAAGTCACCAAATGGTGCTAACTAAAAGTTTTTGGCAACTCAGAACCCAATTTTCAAAATGAATTATCTCCTCTACTATGGAAATTCAGCAGCTAATTTTTCACAGTAAGTGTTTTGAGTCATGTTCTTATGCTTATAAAATTTTCACACATTTCTGTGAGTTCAGACTAAGAACGTTTCCTTGTTAGGATTAAAGCTCTAAGTTTTGAATCACAAAAGCACATTAACATTATCTATTGGAATTTATATTACAGATAATACAATAAAACCTTATTGAATCTAAAATTATCTCTAGCACAAACTAAACTGAATAATTTAGAAGCATGCAAAATGTTTTATTAAAAGAAATTAAAGGCTTACTTATTTTTTGGTATTTCTGTAAATCTGATTTCAGTACCGGGGACCTTCTTCATATCAGGTAGATATTTATCTTCTAAAGTTTGGAACCTCCGTTCAGATGTACTATCAGGTTCAGAACTCTCTTTAGATGGATAGCTTAAGGGTATTAACTGTGTAACAGAACTTACAGTGCCACAAACAGGTTGAAGCTTTTGCACAAGTGATTCTTGATGATTAAAAAAAGAAAAATTAGTAAGAATTTGGAAAAATATCCAATGCAAAAATAATTAACTGATACAGAAAAAAACTTACCAGATATATTGCAAACTAAGCGATTCCACTGTTTCAATGTTTGATAAGGATAAGCCCCTAAATGTCGATCAAGGTTTTGCAGGTTTTCTCTTATTCTGTGTTTTTCTTCTCCAGAAGGCTCAATGCTGTTCAAATCTATAGATAAAAAAAGTGTGTTGTTTGAGTGTGTTTGTGCATGAAAATTTTAACTGTAAAGTAATAAGTAAATTTTGTTCATTGTACTCTGTCTTTGTCCATTCTCTATCTTGGGTCTTTATTTGTAATAAACTGACTGGTTCAAATACTTTAACAAACTGACTGGAGTATACTTTAATACAGTAAAATCCCGTTATAACGAAATTTACAGAAGTCCCAACCAAAAACCTATTAAAACAATGTTAAATGAATCTCGATATAACGAAATTATCAAATTAGGAAAATCTCGTTACAACAAACTACTCAGACCTTCCATATTTTTTAATTTCGCGTTTCTTTCAACTACTATTTCCGAGGCGGTTCCACACCACCCCCGATTAAACCGAAATCCCGAAGCAGGTGCTGTAATTTACTGTTCCCCGGGTCGAAAGCGAAAGGGTACACATCCGCGAGATAAAATTTGGTGACGGTTAGTGCAACTGTCAAAAAAATGTTTTTCAAGAAGTAAACAAAAAATTTTCTCGGTGCCCGAAAACAACCGAATGCTTATTGGTTGCAAATTCTAGCCTTCCGTGAAGACTGTCAGACGGGTGTGAGAAGTGTTACGAAAAGCCGATTTAGAAGAAACGAATCCAAACGACACTCAGCAATCGGAGTTGTAAGAAATTTGGAAGCCACAAAAAAAGAAAACTTCAATTTCAGATGAGACTGATTTGGACGATTATCTCGGTGCAGATGACAACGTCTTAACATGCTATAAACTGACAGAAGAAGACATCATTCAATCCATTAAAGACGGCAGAGATGCTGCTGCTGAAAGTATCAGTGAAGATGAAGAAACTGTGGTAGAAGCGCCTATTGTTACTTCAACAGAAGCGTTAGCGAGTTTGGAGACATTGCGGTCATTTATAACTTCACAAAGTAATGTGCCGGACTTGATTTTTTCTAGCATTCATCATCTGCAAAATTACTTAGTTTTTAATGTGACGACTAACCTTGTACAGAAAAAAGATCCTAGATTTTCTAAAATAAAATTTTATTTCTTCGTAATCTGTAGTTTAAAGGTGATTGTTTCCCAAGAGGTAAGTTATTTTTTTCATATTTTAGATGATGGTAGCATCCACGTACTTGAAAAGCCAGTTTTTCATGGTTGGTTTTGATAATTTCCTAATCAAATTGTTTTTTTTGTTCAATTTTCAAAATTCCGTTACAACGAAATATCCGTTATAACAAAAACATTTTACGGTCCCGTGAAGTTCGTTGTAACGGGATTTTACTGTAGTAACTTTATAAACTCTGAGTAGCAACCAAAAATTTTGTGTTATTTTTTTCTCATGTTTGATGTTTGAATTATATGTTCAGCATTCATAGTTTTAGATGTTTTTAAAGGTAAATAAAGTTAAAAGCTTTAGAAAGTTTTTTTTTTTAAAGAGTGCTGAGTTTTGCATTCTACCATTACATGAGTATTGAGAGCTAGGAATAGAGATCTATAATAGAATTTAGAGACTGGTATCCGACATTATTACTAACCTTCATTGATAGGGTCCCACTTCTTCATTACTATTTCTTGAGGGTTGAAGAAATAGAAGAACCCTGTTCTGGGAGCAACACAGCCATCTTTACTCACAGCACTGTAGTAAATGTAATGGAGACCAGCAGGAATCATCTTTAGTCCCATAAACTTATCACCCACTTGATATACTTTCATGTCGATACCAAACACGGAACCAATTGGAAGGTCTAACACTATCAAGACACCTCCGTCATCAAACAGCTTTCTTGCTTTTTCAGGTGACATTTCTAATGTGTCACTGCAGTGTCGTTTGGTAGAGGAAGCCATTTTAATACGCAGCACCTAAAAACATATCAGTCAAATTAAAGGTAAATCCAAGTAATTCGGGTCTGAGCGAAATTTAATTTTGCCACACAATGCTTTTCCTTTGAAACAAAAACAATTAAACCTTTATAGAACTGGATTAACAGATTCAACAATTTAGTGTCAGTCCCAAATTTATGCCTTCAGGAGAAACTTGCTATAACTTGCTACCTGGTATTCTTGGTGGGTGGCTAGAAAATAAATTATCGCCCTCGTTGGCCTTGCAGAAAAGAAGCACCCAGTTGTAGCGTGAAACCCTGATTTCTTTTAATTACCCAAATAAAAGATAAATTTCTCACCCTTTACCAATCCTTATGACACTATAATAACTTAGGCACAACTTCGATAAGAGTCGACCAGCTGCCATGTATAGGCTTACCATACGTCCGGTATTACCCCGGACAGTCCGGGTTTTTAAGAGCTGTCCGGGGAAATGTCCTGGGACGCTAAATGTCCGGGGTTTCATACATTTAAGATTTGCCAGACATTTTTATGAAAAAATCCTGACCAAACTATTTGAAATTGCGTTTTTTTACGTTTTCTAACGTCTGTATTACTTCAGAAAACTTACTTTCAGTGAATTTTTTGATAAAAATTAAGTTAATCAAAAAATTTTTGAAAAAGTAATGTTAAATGAAAAAATAAAATTTGATATTTTTGTTAAATGTTAATAAGTTTGAAAAGTTTTTAATCTTTGGTATTTTGATATGGGACTATAAAAAAATTTCAAAAATATATCCTGGGTTGGCCCCGAGAAAGTATGGTAAGCCTACATGTCACAGCTCAAATGATGACACCCAACTATATAGATCTAATTTGAGCTGGGGTAAACATGGCGGCTGGTCAACTCTTATCGAAGCTGTATAATAACTTATATTTTTAAATTGATAATCAAATATGAACTCGTTTTTGCAATGTTCGAATCCTTTATTTTCAATTTTTGGCCATACGATGTTATGAAAAATTGCATAAAAGACAAGGAAAAACTTACAGTTTTTGTATAATTAATAGAAAAATGAATAATTCATGAAAACTATGTAAATCAAGGTTTCTTAACAGGGAATTTTCTCACGAATCATTGAAAAACATGGAATGTTTGTTTATTTACAAACAAAGTGAAAAGGCTGGTTGGTTTGACGGTTACAGTCATCAACGAAAAACCGATGAGTCCTTACAATAATCTTTGCACAAGAGACTAAATAATGACGTGGACGGCTCGTGGCGCATGCGCTGTAGGTCTCGTGGTTACGTAGCTGTCTCGGTGCTTAGTGATGGAACCAATGGAACGCCGGACCGTGGAAATTAGAGTAGAGTTTAGTTGAAAAAGGCCGTCCGAATATACAGTGCCTTTTTTCCTCTGATTGGAATTTTATTATTCCAAATATTTTTAAAATAAATTCATCAAAATCATAATCCTACTTAAAAAATATATGTCCAAAATTAGTAGTGATAGGTGTACCAAAACCGAGTAGAAATCTTGTTTTTAGGGTCAAATTTTCTGTGGGAGAACTCCCTAAATCCTACTTAGAACTCTATTATTTTCAACTTGTTTTTAAAATAAGTTCACTCAAATGCAAATCCTATCTAAAATATAAAAAAATTCGGACTAGGTGTACCAAAACTAGCTAAACACCAGTTTTTTAAAATTTTCTGGGGGAGGACCCCCTTTTGTACTTGGAACACATTACTGACAACTTTTTTTCATTCAATAAGTTCTTTTAAATGTAAATTTTAACAAAAATATATAAAAAGTTACATTGGACGTAGTAAATTTGCTTACGAGGGGGTGAAAAATGATTTAGGGCCCCTCCCGAATTAAATTTCTATATACGCCACTAACAAGTGCCAAAAAACAAATTACTTTAGTGGAAATTAGTTATTTTCGTCGGTTATTTATGCCTACTTTTTCATAGGATTAACATTGGCAGACCAACTTCCTGTATTTTGTGACACGAAATTTTATGAGCCAACTTGTTTAGTACTCACCCTCTTAACCTTGGCTTTAGCCAAATACTTTTTGTGGACCCATCTCAAGAGCTATAAATTCAATTTAAATTTATCATTGTTACGAAAGAAAATAGGTGTGCAGAAAAACAAAATAAAAAACATAATTGCAATATCCACTTGACATTCAACATTATAGGCAGGGCCGTATTTAGGCATGTGCAACATGTGCTGTAGCACAGGGCGGCAAAATTTTGGGGGGCGGCAGATTACACCAATTCAAAATTCTACACACTATACAGTTTTGAAAAAAAATGTACCACACTGTTTTCACATGAAGGGCCAAATATGAGTAAATTCACAGTTTTCTAGGAGCATATTTTCAAAAATTTTCTGGGGGATCCCCCCAGATCTCCCGAAAGAATTCATTATGAGAGTGAAACAGGAAAATTCCACTATTTCTGAGAAAGGTGAGTTAAATGGTGATAGTCAAAGGAAGTTAAAAGAGTCAAATGGGAAGGGGCATTCACTTGAAACACAAAATGAGATAGGAAGGTGGCAATAAATCGATATGCACAGGGCGGCAAAAACCCTTAATACGGGCCTGATTATAGGTACTGTTGAAAATATTTTTAAGACATTATATTAATCCCTTCCACAAACCATTTTTTAAATTTCTTTATTTCATGTTAATACTATTAACTTCCCATGTAGAAGAAAATCGCTTAGACATTTCAGTCAACAGAGAAAAAAAGTTGTCCAGTCAAGTTTTTTACAGCACGAGAGCTAGGTTGTTCCAAAAACACAGTATTAAAGATTGAGCAATCTTTTTTCCTTTGTTCTCTTAAATAGATTCTTGTAAAGAAGGAACACTGCTTTATATAAGAGATACTAGAAACCACACTCAATCCAACTGACCATTATATACTAAAAAATCTCCTCTTGAATACAGACCAATAGTGTCAAAGCTGTGTTTATACCAGAAGCAAGGGACAACTATCTAAAAAAAAAACCTCCCATATAACTACCTAAACACATAACTTTTTTGTAATATTTTAAAAATAAGAGATTACCAAACAATTGATAGTGGTTTTAAAAATATAGTACAGAGAATTTTAAATTACTTACATTTTAGTCTAGTTCGTTTAGTCTAGTTTGGCATGGATGTTAATTTCTGTCCTTGTGTGATGAATGAATGTGGCCCCCCTGTAAAAAGGGGTTGTGCTAGTGAATGTGTGTGTGGCGCGGGTAACAGTACCTCACCTCCGTGGCTTCGGTCCACAGGTGCTCGCTGGGTAACGCTAAGTAGGTACTTCTTAGGGCATTTCAGTGGTAAATGGATAATGTCCAGTAGTACCCGCCCATTGGAAATAACATACCTTCTACATTTCACAGGTGAAGTGAAATTAAATCTGGGGCCTATGATTTAAGTTTCAACAGAAATGGGATTTCTTCAATTACTTGATTCTTCTTTGCTCTTTGCTTAATTAGACGTAAAGCAATTATTTATCTTAATATTCAATACCATTTTATTTATTCCTATTTGTAAAGCAATAGACAAAATGCACTATATCACGAAACATCCTAAAACTTACCCAATTTACTAATTCGATCATAAAAAACCCGAAAATCAACTTTAAAAATCATAAAAAGTTTTAATTTAAGCGCAAAAAGTGTTTAAAAAAAGCCCTTAAGTCACCTGACTCAAAACGGGGCGTAACCTAGTGTGATGTCATACTTCAGCAGATTAGTTTCAGGCAATACTGTTTTGAGCACATGGTGCATAAAAACTTACTTTTTTGACATCTCCTGTTATGCATCTCTTTAAGACTGGATAACACTGTTCTTGAAACTCAAAAATGTTTTTTTAGAATTAAAATTTTATTCCTTTTGTACAGATTTCTTGTATTTTCATTCAGTTTCTTAGCATTAGAACTAACTTTGGAAATTTTGTAAATAAATAATGAATGTCATGTAGGTTTTTTCTCACAATATTAAATTTAGTTATAGTCAGTATAAAATATTAAAAAAATCACTAGTAAAATAAAAATGTAAAAAACATTTAAAAACCAAAAATCTTTGAACTTTTGCATTAGTAAATAATTTATTCGACTTCATTAAATTCTTTCGTTTATTAATTTAAACTGATGATAATCAAGCATTCCATTCATAGCAATGGAAATGTACTAGTATCACCAAAATTCTAGTTTTCTTTTGCTATGCATTATTACATTTTATGCAGCTGGCATCACATTTTTGTTTCTTTGTGTCTCTAAGCATAAAGTTACACTATTTATGGCTTGACGAGGAAAAAAATGGCGTTTAGAATTAGACGTGTCTATCTAGAGTGATTTTTGCTGGTGTTTATTTTGCTATTTTCGTGTTTTTTTTCTTTGGTTGACTGTATTGAATTTTTTGTAATTTTATTATAAATTAAAACAAGCCGAGCAGTTGAGAGAAAGACGTTCTTGCTGGTTTTTATAAGGACTGTAAGATAGTTTGGCATTCCACCAAAGATGGCGGTGATCGCCGCGGTGGATGGAAACAGAGGAATGAAAAATATGGAGTTTGATAACGAGAACTTTCTGTCAAACAAAGATGATCTTAAAACTCAGTTGGAGTATGCGGCTGTGAATAGTGCAGAGAAATACGTAGTTGTATTAAATCCTACTCAAGATAAAATTTCCAAAAATAACCCGAAACTACTGAATGAGTGCTTTAAAAGTAAAGTAACGAATATAGGAAATGTTGATGAAATCATACACGCAAGGAATGGAAAAATATTAGTTATGACAAAACATCTGAAAACAGCAAAAGAATTAGTAACGGTTAAAAATCTGCTTGGAAAGGAAGTGATACCATCTCTTCAATACGAATCAATAACAACCAGATTCCTATTGTTTAATGTTCCGATTGAAGAAAAACTGGAAGATGTGAAAAGAGATATCGAGGAAGAAAATCAAATAAGAATTCATAGCATCACTAGATTTACGAAGAAACAAAACAATAACTATGTAAACACTGAAACTATATTAGTTACAATGTATGGGAGAGCATTACCTCAACACATTAAGCTATGGATGTTGAGAAGCAAAATTAATCTATTCGTGGATAGGCCAAGACAATGTCAAAAATGTTTTGGATTTGATCACCCGTCCAAATTTTGCAAGGAGACGCAACACTGCGTAAATTGTGGAAAGTGTCACACAGATTTAGAATGTAAAGAAAGTACCTGCTGCCTCCTTTGCAAAGGGAATCATAAGGCAAATAATAAAGAGTGCGATCACTTCAAAGAAGAAGAGGAAATGTTAAAGTTTAAGGCCATAAACAGCCTTACCACGAATGAAGCCAGGAGGCGTTGGAAGCCAAAAAATTCCTACGCAACAGTCACTCGCATCAACAAACCAACCGAACAAACCAACACTACAAAAATAGAAATGATAGACTTACTAAACAAGCACTCGGAAAATATGAATAAACAGTTCCAAGCCTCATTACAAGCCGCTCTGCAACAACAAGCAAATCATTTCATGCTGGCAATTCAAGCAATTAATTCATCATTAGAAAAGGTTGAGAAGGCAATAACAGAACTCAAAGAAGAAAGTGAACTCCCATCTAAAAATAGAAATAAACCTGGAAAAAAAGTTAAAAAAGAAGAAACCCCGAGTAATTTGAAATTTCAAAAGAACAGTAATTTTGTATCAGCGGAAATGCAAAAGTATTATAACTCATTGCAAGCACAGAATTCTATGTCCCTTGGCCTTGGTAGTAATCCAAAAACTCTCCAAATGATAAGTAACGATAAAATTACAACAGGAAATAGTACATAACGTAAACCAGTGAGCACTTAAAAAAAAAAAAAAGAAGAAGAACCTCCAATATCAATAGCATTTTTTCTGCAGAAGCAATAGCCATTTTCTCAGCTATCAAAAAATTTATAAAAAGCAAAGGAATTTTCATAATCTTAACGGATAGTAAATCAGTCCTGTCAGCCGTTGTGAATGTTAATAACAAGTCATCAGCAATTATACTTC
The DNA here is from genome assembly GCA_024610705.1 of Tetragnatha versicolor. Lineage (NCBI taxonomy): Eukaryota > Metazoa > Arthropoda > Arachnida > Araneae > Tetragnathidae > Tetragnatha > Tetragnatha versicolor. The sequence goes on along the minus strand of JANDEH010000002.1, from coordinate 29,363,550 downwards.
AATTACAGAAAGCTATCCTCCAAGAAGCTAGTACAATCGGCGATAAAATTGTATTAACATGGACACCTAGTCATGTAGGAATCAAAGAAAACGAAGAAGTTGACAGGTTGGCAGCTGATGCTGATGAGAAAACGGCAGTATTGAAATGGGTTTCCCCTACAGATTTAATCAAACAGGCCAAGTCGTATTACACAGAACAAACTACAAAAGAATGGTCACTGTCAAAATATAACCCAGAGTTTAATTTCCTGAATGAACCGATACAATTTAAATGGAGTAAAAACAGAGAAATGGATGTATTAATAGCCCGACTTTTCACAAAAATGTTACCCACAAATAATCTGTTATTTCGATTTAAATTAACTGAATCTCCCCTGTGCTCTACATGCAAAAAGGACGAGACAGTAGAACATGTCCTAATATTTTGTGGAAAATATTCTCATCTGAGAAGTAACTTGAAGGTGAGACTGGAAATGAAGACTGATGAAGATCTGGATGTTAATGGAATTATGGAGCGAGCATTGAGATCAAGGAAAGGACTACAGGCTGTAGGAATTTTCCTAAGTGAAATATTTGAATAAAAAGAAAATATTGGAGCTTGGAAAAAAGAAACGAATAAAAAGTTTTTAGGAGAACAATTTAAAAGAATCACTCTCGGGTGAAAAATTGAAGGCAAAGGAAGACAGTGGCGTAGCCAGAAAAAAATTTCGGAGGGGGATGTTGATATTTCGGGAGGGGATATGGGGTATTTTTAGTGGTTTTCTATGGTCAAAAAGGAAGTTTCCTGAGTTTCGGGGGGGGATATATCCCCAAATCCCCCCCTCTGGCTACGCCCCTGAAGGAAGAAGAGGACAAAGCGACCATTATTGGGCAGCAAATGTCCCTACTACTTCAATATAATAATAATACACTATTTATGACGAATTCTTTCATTTTTTGGTACTGAGAAAAACAATTCATCCGGCGTTCTAACATTTGTATTTTTGCACATAGGTACTAAACATCCTTTAAAGTACTTTTTTACTTGTTTAGGACTATTAAATAATCAGACTTCGAATCATTTAAAAATCAAACAAATTTATTCAAAAATCATAAAAAGGTAAATCAGTTGCAACAAACACGATTGAGATAAAAAGTAAAGTTTAAATCTAATATAAAACATGAAGTTGAGTAGTGTTGCCAAAATGTTCAAACAAAAAGCAATAAAAATAACAAGGCTCGCCAATCAGCTCTCTTGTCATCCGACAAGGACCGTCCATAGCTGCCGAAATAAGAAACTACAGGCAACCAAAAAACCCCAACATAAATGCAAACACCATTGCTTTTCAATGGATGCCTTTCGCGCGTGATTTGAACCGCTGAAGTATGACGTCATAAGTCAGAATTGTCAAGCACTGAAGTTTTTTGTTGATAGTGACGTCAGAGCAACTTTAAATCAAATTTATTTCATGGAATTGCAGTTTAATTATCATTTTTCAACGTAATTTTTCATGTTCTTTCTATTTAAAGTGAATTTTAAAATCATGCATATTGTCTATTATCAGGAGTCTTAATTTTAACATTCAACTACCATATTCTTGGGTATTAGTAGAAATTTTGTATTTGTACTGTGTTAAATTATTATTCGGCAACTACTGGTCAAAAAGTAGTTAACTACCAACCATGGGCGTAGCCAAGGGGGGGCAGCTGCCCCCCCAAGTCTCAAATAATTAACTTTTACTTTACTTTTAGTTAGTTAAAACCCAGTATTTTAGGGTCAAATTTTGAAAATTTTTCTGGGGGAGGACCACCAGACCCCCCTGTAGTATTTAAACCTTTATTATTCACACTTTTTTAAAATAACTTCATTAAAATCAAAATTCTACCTAAAAATGCAAGTCCAAATTGGGGTTTACACGTACTAAAAAGCAGTTTACAACCCTGTTCTTAGGGGAAAATTACCAAAATTTTCTGCGGGAGGACCCCCAGACCCCTCGTTGAAACTTGACGGCCCTCTCTCACGGGGCTTTAAATTCGTTCTCCACAAACATAAAAAAAGTATACCCTCCTTCCCCCCTAAGTTGAACCCTGGCTACGCCCATGCTACCAACTAGTCTGGGCAAAAGTAGTTGTAACTACTAGTTAACTACTTTTTCTTGGAAGTAGTTGTAATTAGTAGTTGATTATTTCCCAAAGTAGTTAACTAGTCTATTTAATTTTATAATATATTTTTTCCCAAATTTTCTATTACTTTTTCTTACCTATAGCAAAAATATCATAGCTAAAGATTCGCCAATTTTTGATAGGTATACAGGTTTTTGGTGTCTTAAATTTTTTAAAGTTGTATTTATATTAGTCAGTACAGTGTCGTATATAAGGGGAGTTAAGGGTTCTAAACCCCCTTAGCCTGAACAACAATATTTTAAGCACAAAATTGGGCTGTTAACTTTAAGTATTGCCTTACTAATTTTTAATGCTGGAAAAACATCTAGAATCCTTGTAAACCTAGCCTAAAATCACTTTTCAAAGTGCTGGAATTTCCAGGAGAGAAAACCCTGAACTCCCTAATTTCTAGAGAGGATTTCAAAAAAGGGTTGCATTTATGTCAATTGCCAGGATGAAATATATTTCAAGGTTGCTAAATATGAAAAAGTATCACGAAAAATGGCATTGTTAGTAGGTGTAACATATTTTTTAAAATTTTGATCTTTCAATATTTTTTGAAGTAGTTGAACTTTTTGAAAGTAGTTGTAACTAGTAGTTGGTGAAAAAAGTAGTTAAACTACTAGTTCAACTACTCTAGACCAAAAGTAGTTGAACTACTAGTTAACTAGTAGTTGCAACTAATAGTTAACTACTTTTCAACTACTTTTAGTTAACTAGTGTCAAACATTAAAAATTATTAAAAATAAAACTTTTTAGAGAAACAGCTTTTTCCCTTATAATATAGCATATGAACATTTACTATTACTGCAATAACTTTCATAATTATGAAATTTTTAAATTTATTTATAAAAAAATTAAGTAAATTAGAGGAATTTTCCTTGCACTGTTCCAAGCATAAATTTTATTGATACAATTAGGTAAATAATATGAAAATAAGAAAAAACCTGGTCAGTAAAATGCAAATAAATAACAACATGAATTCAATAAATATTTATGTAAAATATATGTATAAAGGAAAGCTGCTACAAAGTTGTTTGGAACCAAAGAACACAAGCATTTCATAAATTCATTTACAGCTGCTATCATAAGCAGAGAATTATATTACTATGCTTTCTTTTTATTTCTTTCTTTTGTAGCATCTCTTTCCTCTGCTGTAATGTATGGGAAGCATTTCATGTGGAAAATTGGACAAACCACCATGCTTCTTTCATCTGTGTAATAGAATCTCATTTAAATAATTTTTAATACATAAATTATGAACAAATTTGAAGAAATACTTTTTAAAGAACAAATGAAAAATTTAGTTATTGCAGTTATTAGTTAATAGGGGCCGTTCAAATTTTACGTAAGCACTTTTTTGGTCATTTTTAACCCACCCTCCCCCTTGTCAGCAAAGATAAGCAAACCTCTAAGCCTCTTTTTTATTGGGGAATGTTTGAAATTACTGACAAGTTTTCATCCAAATTTTTAAACATTCACTAGAGTAGTATTAGCAGAGCCGTATCTAGGCAGGTGCAACATGTGCACAGGCAACAAAATTTTGGGGGGCGGCAGATTACAACAATTCGAAATGCTACATACTATACAGTTTTGAAAAAAATGTACCATACAGTTTTCACTACAGGAGCACTCTAGGGTTGTCATGCCCAGCATCCAATCACTTCCCTTTAAATATCCGAATGATACAAAAAAAATACCAAGCAACTAGCCTGTTTTCAAGACCCTACGTGCAAAGGGGGAGGGGAGGGCCAATTATCCGACCCTTCTTTTCCAACACCCCCGATAAGGTAATCCAACTCTTTGACGGGAAATATTTATGGCTTTGGTTTCCGGAATGGAGAAGACACCAGATCAGATAGCATGGTCATTCATTGTCATAATATTGTCAGTTTGTTACTCTGCATCTTAGGGAAAGGAGCTTGTGTTTTTTGTGTGTTAAAATGGATGGGCTTGCTCGAGTGGATCGGCGTATAAGAAGAAGGTCGGTGAGAGAAAATATATTTTCTTTTCTCAATTAAAAATTATTTTGCAATTTACTCTTAAATAGATTAAATGTTTCAACTACCCGATTTGTAATCTGCAGAAAATTTAAACCCTAATTCATGTTAAATAGGATTAAATGCTAATTTCACCTAGGTGCTGATCCAAGGGGGGCACTGGACAGTGCCCCCTCTTAGACCCAAAAATTTTCCTAAAATGAGTTAAAACCCTTTTACAAGTTAAATTTCAAATTTCTCCTGCGGGAGGCCCCATACCCCCCTGTGGTTCACAAGGGAATCTTGCGTGACACTTTTAAGAAAATCCCCGAGATTTTGTGTCAAAAGATAAAAGGGATGAACCCAAAAAGGTTCTTAAAATGATTTAAAACCCTACTTTTAGAAGTAAATTTCAAAACTTTTCTGAGGGAGGACCATCAGACCCCCAGTGGTACCACAAGGCGATCTTACGTGAAACTTTTTTAAAAAATCCCCAATATTTTGATATTTTGGTTCAAAAGATAAAGACCCCACCTTTAAGCAGTAGGCTTTTAAAAGAAACAAGAGGGGTATTTTCTTGAAACAGGAAATGAAATAGAGGGGGGCGGCAATGAATCAATAAGCACAGGGCGGCAAAAACCCTAAATACAGGCCTGCGCTTCACAGGTTACAGTTCTACGGCCTTTGATGAAGCTAGGCCTAGCAAGGCCAAACCTGAACACAAAATACGTCAAATTAAGTCATTAATCATGCGGTAAAGGTTACAAAACCCTTAATAATGGCAATTAATGCATTATTTGGTATACAAAATCACTTATTCTTGTTACATTTTAAATAAAGCATACTTCTCGCCAATCTAAACCTGTGGGTCAGCCTCCAAATCCCCCGTTGGTCAGTGGGTAGTACTCTCGGGTTCAGAGGAGGCCAAACTCGCAGCACAGAATAGTAAAAGCTCAAAAAAGAAAGAGTTTGGCTCGGGTCAAGGGTTGCCCCGTGGATCAGAAAAACCGTGTCAGAGGGTGAAGTTTGAATTTTGGTTGATTTATACTTGATTTTATCAAGGTAGACATTTCAACCTGGAATTCTCCTTGAACATAGTTGGAATTAATCAAGCTTGAAACATCTAGTCAAATTACAGAAAACATCAAGTTGGAATCCAGGATGTGTGCTGTCTGGGATATGTCTCGGTAGCCATATATACAAGATTTTTGTTCTATGTTCCTTTCATACACTGCACAAAAAAATTCCAGAAAAAGACCGCACAAATAAAATCACAAAAAGGTCACCACAAAAAAGGTTTCAGTGTATTATATTCGAAGATCACTTCAGGATGTGCTTTTATATTATGTCAACATCTAAAGTAATTTTTCTTACAATGGCCCGACAAGAAAACTATCAAGAGTTGTTTTTGATATTCCTACTTTTCCAGAAGTAAAAACGAAGTTAATTAAAACCCAACCCTCATACATGCTTTTTGAGCAAGCATAACAATATTGTTCATTCAAAATCCCTAGCAATATTGTAAATAATGAAACAAATTCTAATTTCTGTATTAATTTGTAAAATTTTAACATTGGAATAAAATAATTTTTGAAAAAAAAAAAAGATTACTTGTAAATAAGTTTCTCATCCTGAAGTTGCCTTTCATATTTCCATATGTTGTGCTGAAGCTAGTACAGCTGACCCAAGAGAAGTTGGCACCAGGATACATGACAGGATATTCCCCAACCACACCAGGGCCATCCACTTGTTCTTCACTACCATGGTCATCAGTTATAATCCAATGTCTGGTTTCTAACTGGCAAGCCTCGGATTTTGGTGCATCAGGTGACATGCTCATTCTAAAAGAAAGTTTCAAAATAGTACATTAATAAAAATAGAATTAGCAATAAACAGAGTCCATTCTTTAATATTTTAAACACTTGGACTTGAGTTTTAATTAGTTTTTGAAATATAATTTATCAGGCAGTGTTTTATAATTTCAACTATATTTTTTTAACTGACATTTTTAAACTGGTTCTTATCAAACTAAAAGTTTTTCTTTGCATTCTTTTTAGTAATAAAATAAGTAAAAAAAAGATTTTTTAAAAAACGCTTTTATTGAAGTGTTCTAAAAGGTCAAAAATAATTTTTTCGGTTTGACATATAATTTATTGGGAAGTAGAAAATAACTTTTTGGTAAGTAAAAAAACTGATTTTCTAATCACTAAAAATAAAAGCGTGGGCGCTAGTAATTTTTAATATTTTTTAAATTTAATTTTTTTTACAGGACAGTGACACTAACATCCTTGCCAAACGGGGATTCGAACCCCAGACGTACGGCTTTGCATCAGTCAGATGCTCTAACGACCAGGCCATTACGTCGGCATTTATGTATAATTTTATATAAATAAAAATACCTAACAGAGAATTTAAAGTGAATACATCCCACTCAAAACTCATGAATGAGAAATTTGTTATATTATTATTATTAGAATATATAGTGAATTAAGAATGACTAGCGCCCACGCTTTTATTTTTAGTGATTAGAAAATCAGTTTTTTTTACTTACCAAAAAGTTATTTTCTACTTCCCAATAAATTATTTGTCAAACCGAAAAAATTATTTTTGACCTTTTAGAACACTTCAATAAAAGCGTTTTTTAAAAAATCTTTTTTTACTTATTTTATTTTCTACTTTTTAGTCATGGTACTTTTTAACAAAAACTCACAAGAAAAAATGTATTTATTTCAACCATATTTAATGTTATGTTAGGATTAGTGATGGGCAAAATCGATAATTTTAGGTATCGAATACTTTGGTATCGAATACATATAGGTATCGAATACTTTGGTATCGAATACTTATAGGTATCGAGTACTTTTTTTCAATGTCGGGAAATGAACCTGAAGGGACAATTTTTTTAGGGCCTATCCATAATCAGACTAATATTAAAAAAACTGAAAGCGATCCATCAAAAAGCCCCGTAGCTACGGGCCTGGAGGTGGATAGAGGCGAAGGATTTGGCGGGGGAAAAACCTAGCCGCGTCAAATTTCTCTCGCGGATGATTAACGACTTGAGTTTGAGCGTTGCAAAATGAAAACGGAAGCAGGCTGCGTTTGATCTACAGTAGGTATTATAAAGATTACTTCATTGAAAAATTTAAAATGAAATATGTCAATAAAGTATCGATACTTTTGTGGGTATCGAATACACTCGATACCTATAGGTATCGAGTACTTAAGTATTTGGTATCGATACCAGCCCATCACTAGTTAGGATGGAATTTTAGTTTCATGTATAACAAAAAATTTTCACATATCTGACAAAGTAGAACAATCATCTGACGACTCAGCAGGACAATCAACTCCAAAGTTAATTTTAAAATCTATTTAATTTTGCTGGGTACGTTATAATAACAGAGCTGAGCGGGAAAAATACCTCGCACAAAGAATATATTCCTCGCATCCGCTCAATCACCGATGAAATCCATCGATATCAAAAAGATTCACAATAAAAAGAAAGCATTCAATAAAATAAAAAAAACAATCGTAAGAAACTCAGAATTAGTGTGTGTGTATCAAGGAGCAAACAGTACCATCCAGTCTTTTCAGTAGTCAATAAATTATAAAAGAACATATTTTTCTTCTCGGCGATTTTCGGCGATTTCTCGCTCTTCTGGCGATTTCTTTCTCGCGGTTATTATCTTAAATCGCTAATTATCTTAATTGTTAATTGGAAGGTAAAAAATCACGTTTTGAAGATTAAATATTGTAGTTATATACTTAGTATATTATCTTACAGGTTTTGGGAGCCATTGGCTTCACGGAATGTCTCAAATATGAATTAAAAAGATAACTAAAAACACTCGTTAATTACCTAAATTACGGAGGTTTTGACTAGTTGATGATTGAATATTGCATTGTCATCGAGTTTCCACCACGGTGCAAAGTTTCAGAACTTTATATCGTTTGGAAGTGCCTGAAATATTATGTACAAGCATCCAGAAAGAAAAAAGTGATTATTCGTCTATAATTATCGTAATTACTGGGCAATTCTCGTTTTGACTTTTGAATATGATGAAGTTATGCCTTATAAACAATTGTGCACGGTTTAGGGAGAATAGCCCCTTGGGAAAGGTATCAAATTCTGGTTTTTCTGTTAATTAAAAATACTCGTTAATTAACTTAATCCTTTGGTTGTTTGACTAGATAATGGTTGGATATTGGAGTGTCATGAGGGTTCCACCGATGTGTAAAGTTTCGGGGCCCTGACATATCGGGAAGTGCCCGAAAATCGAGTTTTAAAATTCCACGCGTAAAACGCCGCCAAAAGCAAGTAGAATAAAAGCGTTTAAAAAAGTAATGCAGTTGCTAGTTAGTAAGCCTTTTATTTGCCTGATAAAAAAATAGCCTAATTTGAGCTAAAAGTAAAAACTTTGAAAACAAGTGAACATAAAAAAATAAGCTTTTTAATTCATGAAGTTGGAGGCATATTTTCAACATGATAAGGTAAACAAAATATTTCACCTGGAATATGTTATATTGATACTGGCAAACCAAAAGGGATGGCAGCCAGAAGGTTAAGTGAAAGGTATTAGTGTGGGGGAGGGTCAAACATGCAAATTTTTGTAAAAATAAACTGACTCAGAAATGGCTGTAAATTGGCACAAGTATAGAAGAATGTGAGTAAAAGTCTAGAAAAATACTGCCAGAAGGTTAAGTGGAGGATAAAGGGCTGCCAGAAGTAAATCTGCACTAGTAAAATCAATATAAATAGGAAAAATAAAATTTTAAATTATAATCAATGAAGTCAAAGAGGACGACTTACGTAATTCTGTAAGTGTGAAAAAACTTTGGTGGAGTTATCTTACTGGCATCTGGAAGGAAAGCAGTTGATACAGAAACTGTAATAAAGTTGGTAGTTTCTTCAGCACTTGAATCATGGAGAAACCTATAAATCACAATAACTTTTCTTGATGAATATATTTTTTCAGAAAATTTCATTAGAAATAAAGAGGTTAAAACACAGACAAGCATTAGATAATCTTTCTTCATCATGATTTAAAAACCAAAGTTTTATATAGTTATGGGGAGAATAACTTATTAACGATCAATAACTGGAGTAAATTTTATTGAAATAAATGTTTTAGCTTGCAAATACATCTCAATACTTTATCATTATAATTACTTAACGCACTATAGCGGGCTTTTACACAAATTTAAGAGAGCGAGACAACTCCGGAAAATATCGGGTCAGCGGGATCCGGAAAATTTCAAAAGAAAAGACGCGAAAAAATACGATTTCGAACGCAATTTTTTTAACTTCCGGAAGCACATCAAACCTGTTGGCTTTTGACCACGGTAAAGTTGTTTTTTTCTACATCGCGATAGCAACGTGAGATGCCCACGGCCGTTTAGGAAAGCAGTCGCGGGAGGAACGGAACACTTTGCGAGCAAAACGAAACACTTATGCGAGAAGTCGCGATTTTACGAGTTTTAACGCAATAACTTGCTATTTTTCTAGGAAATATTCTGAGAATTAAAAAAGCAAGGAATATTTGAAAAAATTCAAATTAGTTCATGGGTCACACAAATCGATTATTCGCGGGTCAAAGGTTGAGCATCCCTTAATTACAGTAAGGAAACTAGCTGAAGTAACCTTTAGTTATTTCAGTAAGCTCTGCTGTAGCTGAAAGAGGCCTCTCCTGCATGGAAAGGAGTAAAGACAAGCCTAGGAAATAATTGGGGGAAACTACGATAAGTAATTTAATGATGATATCTTTGCAAGGAGCAGATTCAAAAGATGAAAATACTATACTGCAAACAAAAAAATTGTCAAGAGATTAAATTTGTAAGAACAAATTAATCCTTTTTTATTTTCAAATAATGTGTGGAATATTATTGTGTTCCTTTGTTTAAAATCACATGTCTTTCACATAAAATTTTAGGGACTCAATTTTTTTAGCTTTCAGACCCACATTTTTTCCTTTAATGGGTCCCTGGGACTCAGGTTGAAAACAGTTCACCGTGAAACACTATGCTATGGTCTAAAATATCAATACTATTTAATACCCAAAAAGAACCACCTCATATTCACAATTAAGTTCACAAGACTCATAATTTTTTACACCAACTACCTAATAAAACCACTTTCCAAAGGAACCAAGGAATCCTTTGTACAAACACAACATTACATTTAATATCAGTAAAAATATTTTTGGTACTATTTATTAGTTCTATATAATTTAATTCAATAGTTTATGTAACCAACGGCTAAAACTTAAAAAAAATAACTTACCTCAGCAACCAGTATTTAATAAGAATATAAAAGATAAATATTTAACATATTTCCATCTTTAAAAAATTATACAAATGACATCAGATGTTGAAGGTATGAAAAAGTAAACACACTGTAATGCATTGACTAAAACAAAGTTTGCAATTTGCTCTCCAGATTAGAACTTGTTCATAACATGAATTCGAACTTTCTAATTTACTTAAAAGTATAAAAATGCACCTCTTTTAAATAAAATTTGAAAAGGAAATGATAAAATAACACTGTATATTCATTATTTGTAGACATAGACAAAAGCCAAATCTTTCCCATTGTTAGAAAGTAGAATGATTATTGCCTTGCTAATGCTAAGTGTAAAAAACAATTTTCAAGCTTACTGAAAAGGCTGTTCCTGCATAAAGACATACTCATTATTGGCTAGATGATTAGCATGAGTTGTAAGCCAGTCAGTAAATGAAGTACCTAATAAATAAATAAATTTATTTCCACCATACAAAGTCCAAGTCTATTTTATACGGAAGGAAAAGAAAACACACAAATACTAAAATACAAATAAAACACACAAATACTAAAATACAAATAAAACACACAAATACTTAAGCACAAGTCTACAGAACTTAATCATACTTAAATACAGTAAATAAGCTATTTATAAAATCATACTTTAATTTTTTGAAAGTGTCAAAGAAGATGCCACTGATCTGGTAGACAATTAATTATTTTTATAAATTGAATAATAGCACTGGCCGATCCAGGGGGCTAGGAGACCTATGCCCAAAAAAAGGAATGAGAACTAACAGTGAGAAATAGAGGAGGTAGGAACTTGGGGTGTATAAGAGAGGGGAGGCAACTAACAAGGAAAAGTTCTTAGGGTGAACTCACAGAAATGCACGAAAATTTTACAGGCATAAAAAGATGACTCAAAACACTTACTGTGAAAAAATTAGCTGCTGAATTTCAATAGGAGAGGAGTTAATTAAATTTGAAAATTGGGTTCTGAGTTGCCAAACACTTTCATTTAGCACCACTTGGCGACTTCCCAATCGGATGGAATGAGAAATTTGATTTCTTAATTACAGAAGTGGCTCAACTAATAGATAAAATATTATGAGCTAGATTCCCAACAGTAACGTTTGGAATTAGAAATTAGACGCGACATTTGACAATCACTAAAATGCATACAATAACGTGAAAATTAAATTCACTTTCTTCAGCCCTTGATTCAAAAGCAATTTGTTATCTGCTTTATTACACTGGGGAACAATTTTTAACATAAATTCTGTTGACTTCGATTTTTTGGCTGTTTTAGAGTTCAATGGGCACACTGATTAGAAAACTGTTGTTAGTTTTCTTCTATCACGTCAACTTTTTTGACAAACAGCCCCGCCCCCTATTTACGTTTTTCAATGACTTTGAATTCGATTTCAAGGTCAAAAATCATTACTTTAGTCTTTAAATTAGGACAAGAATGGATCAAGTTTCTAAAATATGAAAATTTTTAGCGAATGGATGGGTTTAAGGGGTTATTACCCCCCTAAAAACGCAAAAAAAATCGTTAAAAATGATAGAGTTTATTTTACACTATTTTTTACACTTATTTTTTACGCAATTCCTTTTCAAAAGGTTCTAACCCATCCCCAAAGACCCAAATTTAATGAAAATAAGCAGCAATGATTTTTACAAAGAGCGGTTGAGGCATTAGCGCCCCGAAGCACCTGCGAAAGGGTTCAGAAAACTCTCTTTTGCTACGGGGACGATAACACCTCAACCGCTTTTAGTAAAAATCATTGCTGCCTATTTTCATTAAATTTGTGTCCTTGGGGAAAGGTTAAGACCTTTTAAAGAGGAATTGCATAAAAAATAAGAGTAAGAAAAGCTTAAAATAACCTCTATCCTTTATAACATTCCTTTTTTGCATTTCAGGGTTTTTTCTCTTAATTTTTTTACGCAATTCCTCTTTAAAAGGTCTTAACCCTTCCCCAAGGACCCAAATTTAATAAAAATAGGCAGCAATGATTTTTACTAAAAGCGGTTGAGGTGCTTGCGTCCTCTAACCGAAAGAGAGTATTCTGAACCCTTCCGCGGGTGCTTCGGGGGCGCTAATGCCTCAACCGCTTTTTGTAAAAATCATTGCGTCCCATTTTCATTAAATTTGGGTCCTTGGTGATGGGTTAGGACCTTTTGAAAAGGAACTGCGTAAAAAATAAGTGTAAAAAATAGCGTAAAATAAACTCTATCATTTATAACGATTTTTTTTGCGTTTTTAGGGGGGTAGTAACCCCTTATATCTATCCATTGGCCACAAATTTTCATATTTTAGAAACTTTAACCATTCTTGTCTTCTCGGGTGTAATTTAAAAACTAAAGTAAGGATTTTTGACCCTGAAAATCGAATTCAAAGTCATTAAGTCATAGAAAACGTAAAAAGGGGGCGGGGCTGTTTGACAAAAAAGTGGACGTGACAGACAAAAACTAGTTACTTTTGGATTCAGGGGCCAAAAGTGATTCAAAAACAAGTCACAGTTCTAAGACAACAAAATGGCTGTTCCCCAGTGTTATTAAACACATTAATATGGATAGATGGACATATCAGACACAGTAATTTCTCCGCAAATCCGTTACGGCCTTGGGTTGGGTTTTACTGTTGGCTTGATTGTAATTTATTTGGGTAATTTTGTTTTGTTTCATGAGCCTTTTTAAGTTTTTAATTAATTTTTATTTATGCTGTATATTTTATGAAAAGGTTTTAAAAAATAATACTTTTATGAAAATCAAACAGTATACAAAATAAGAAAACCAATATAAACCTGATATAAAAGCATCTACACCGATTTCCCCTCGAACTTCAGGTTCACCTGAAGAAGCATAAAATATTGTGTTTGGGTCGTAACCGTCTTCATCTGTGACAGCCAAATACTGGTTTAGGCCAGTATGAACACAAAGTGTTAATGGAATACATCCCTTTAATCCATCTCGTTCCTGCAATATACCGAAGGATTAGTTGAATATTTCATGGAAATGTTATTAAAAACTACTTTCAAGAATAAAGGGTCAAAATGAGAAATTTTATCAATTTAAATATTGAACAAAATATTTTATAAATAAATTAGTCAATTTCTAATGCAATTTTTAAAAAAGAGACTCAACAGATAAGAACTTTAAAGTTATAGAGGCACAATCAAATATTAATATTTAAAATAATGTATTTTTCCAGACAAAACTACTGACCTAATTATACATACAGTTGAAGTTTTAAGCAAACTTTTGACCCATAGATGTTAACAAAAATCAACAGTAGTTGTGGTTTTACAGATTTACACTGATCCAGCAAAATGTTAAGAATACTTTCCACTTCCTCTACATCTTCTTTTAAGATGTGCTATACCCCTTTTAACTAATAAATAAGCACTTTTTAATACCCACTCTATTGAATTAACACCAGTTAAGTATGTTATTAGGTATAAAAAAGTAAGTTTATTCCTAATTCTAATTAAAAAGTATTATTTTTTGTGCAATATATATTTGGAAGAAGATATTAAAATACAAAACTTTTTGCATGTTAAGAGTAATAATACTGAAAGTAACAAATCAACCTATAGCCATCTACCTCTTTATTTTATAAAAGTTGAGAAAACTATACCCTATATCCAACTAATATGGTACTAAGATCGAGAAAAGATTCACTGCGATAATAGTCAGGAGCACAAATGCTACCCATAATCCTATAAGAAAAAGATATTATGGAAATAGTATAAGTATACAGAGAAAATTAATTGATTTCAAGCAGGATGTCTACTTACCCTGGAGAAGTTAATCTCTGGCCATTGTGTATGCGATAAGAACATCTAAAGTCTGTGGGGAGTTTACCTAGACCAATGTCCTCCTCCGCTGTATCTAATTCTTCTTCAGTAACCCCAGCTTATAGATTATAAAAGAGCATTCTATTATTAGACTGAAGTATTAAAAACTTCAGTGAGAAACGGGGTTGACTATTAAAGTTAAAGATGAATGGTTCTTGAAATAAGTCCCTAAATTAAGATCTTAGACAGAGATTTCTTAATAATTTTAAACTTTAAATAAGTTGAAAAATAAGAGGGGCATATAAGTACTTTCCACACAATGAATCACAAACTTAAAAAAAAAGAAACCCATGGTTAGAAAAGTAACCTTTTGTAATAAGAATACCTGCACTAAAATTCTTGAAACTACTAAATAGCTTTTATTTGTGCATCAAGCATAATTTTTGTTTTTAAATCTAAACAATGAAGATTTTTTAGAACCCTTTTTCGTTACTCTGAGTCCAAAGATTAAACTAATAAAGCCTTAAATATCTGAAATTGTTCAAAGAAATAAACAGATAACACATTTTTAAATAATTTTCTTTCAGTGGTTTCTCTTTGCCCAGTAAGTTTTGAATTACCGGACAGAAAGAAATAATAGATTAAGAATAAATAATGAATAATAATTTTTTTTAAAGTTGGTTTAGAAAGATGGGCACACACACAAGCCAGAGAAACCTTAATTTTATTAATTTTAAAATAAATTCCTGATATTTTCTAAATTAATTTTGAAGTTTTACAGTAGAAAATTCAGATATCAATAGCAACTTTTCACACACTCTCTGTTCTTTCGAAAATATATTCATAGTAAATAGTGTACATATTTTTCACTATCTAGAGCAAAAATGATACACTGACATTTAATTTGGTCCTTTCTCGGATGGATGTTTTATTGTCCAACAGATTTTAACTAAAAGTTCTAATTTTCCTAGACAATTTCAAGTTTTCCAGCTAATCCAGGGGGCCCTGAGATTTTAAGAGCTATTAATCAGAAAATGTGTAAAGAAAACTCCTCAAAATATGTTGAAAAAGTGTTACTCAAAACATCTACTAAGTCGTAGTCTTAGTTTCGAGTCATGTGTGACTAGAAACTAGTCACAGGATGTTACCATTCATTTAAAAAAAACTTACCTTTTATTGTATCATAAACCAAAGGACAATTTATCTTGAAGTATGAAGTTATTTTGTCCCAATTTTTCTTTATATGAGCATAACAATTTATATATTTTCCCATGTCTTTATACCAATGAATGAAATGATCTTCCCATGTTCTTCCTAAGGGACATCTACAAAAAATATCAGAAATCACAAATCTGTATAAAGTTTTAAATCACAATTTGATGGTTGTGATTTAGAAAGAGATTCATACTTACGAAGTTTCTAACCAATATTTGAGGCAAAATGCTTTCCAATGATTTTCTTCTTTAGCTAACTCATTCATTCGTTTGCTTAAATGCATAAAACTAAAAATAGAGTAAACTAATTTAAGCAAGAATGTTTAGAACCTTTTTAAGGCTTTGCAACACACATAAAAATACTTTTGTTCATGATCAATAAATATGTTACATTGATAATACTCATTACATTGAAAATCTGTAAAGCTAAAACACCAAAAACGCACATGGAATGGATTTTCAAAATTATTAAACAAAAACATACCTACCGTAAACTGGGAGTACAGAATTTAGAGAAGCAAAATCTTTCAAATATACTGCAATAGAATATATTAGCTGTACCAGTACCTGTACAGAAAATTTTTAGTTTAATTCTATTAAATTTTGTTCTTTGTCGTACTTTGATGTTCTTAAACTTATTACTACTATTATAGTTTTTTAACTTTTCTTTCAAATATTTTAAACTTAGTTTTTTAAATAATTACAAAGTTATTTTGCTTAAGAGGAAAAATAAAATTATGAATCCTCTCAGGGTAATACAAAGAGTTCTGCATAAGTTAGCAGAATATTTTAGGGTAGTTAGTCACACCCTAAAAAAATCATATGGGTTTTCTTAAAATAAAATATTGAATTTTTATTTTGATTTCTAAAGTTTGTTTGAGATCTTAAAAATGTAATTACTTAAAGTAGTGCTCAACAGATTATCTTATTGCAATCTTTAATACAAACCCAATAGTAGGATGATACTCACAGACTAAAAAAAATTAAAAGTTTAAGTAACTAGAAGGTTACAGCAAAAAGACCAAAAACTTAAAATACATGCACGGCTCATTTACATAAAATGACATGATATAAGAAGAATAAAGTTTAAAAATTATGCACCTAGTTATAAAATTCCCGAGTAGGCAACACATTAATAAAATATATAAGGGTGTTCCAAACTGTCCATGTCCACCCCCTTTAACTCCTACAGATATAGTAAAAAAAGAATGTCTAGGTATTTAAATGACTATGCCCTATCCGAAAAGAGAGAACTTTCCACACCCCAGTGTCAATGTTAGAGGTTAATAGTTTTTATTTTAATAACTTCTAGATATTTGCTAAATTAATCAATTACAAAGTCGTAGTTTCTCTGCACCTAGTGGAGAGAAATACCCTGAATAAACCCCTTAGGTAGAATTTGCGTAGATTTTACGTCCTAAAACGCTCCTCCTAAGCCAAAAATGAGAAATTTTCATTTTTATGACGTAAATAACCTATCAAAAATGAAAATTTCTCGTTTTCTAGCTATAAGGATGACAAAATACGTTAATTCTACCTAATTGAATGTGCATTTTACAGGTTTTATTCAAGGCATTTCTTCGCACAAGGTCTTTTCATACTAAATCAATGCTGCTCTACAACTTTGTAATTGAATAATTTAGCAAGTATCTAAAAGTTTTTAAAATAAAAATTATAACTCCTAACATTGCCGCAAAGGGGCTTGAAAGATGTCGCATCAAATAGGGCATGGTCACTTTACTTAGACACCACTTTTATAACTATATCTGTAGTGTAGGGGTTCAAAAGTTAAAGAGGGGTGGACAGTTATCTTGGGAACCCTGTATATTGTATAACCAACTTAACTAGTTTCAGACATTGAATTTTTAAGAGATCTAACAGAAATTAGAAGTGAGCTTAACTAGTTCAACTCAGCATAACTTTTCAGATGTAATGTATGCTAATAAATATTAGACTAAAATGTTTCAGGTAATAAAACACAGAATTCAATCTTTTTAAGGCAATGTGTTCATTTTTTGAGTGGGGATTTTGAGTGCAGATTTTGGGATTAATAAGTTCATCCCAGGAAAAAAACCTTGAAGTTCTTTACTCATTTATAATCAACAAAAATTTATGCTGCATTAGGGGCTTATCATATCTAGCAAACTATTATATTAAATAAAAATTCAATATGATAATGCCCCTAATGTGCAGTGGTTCCCAACCTTTTGTGGCCCATCGCCCCCTTTCTAGATGTTGACTAACACCTATCGCCCCCCTTTTCATTCTAATTGTATGTCTAATTTTAATCCGAAGTAAAGTGTAAATAAAAAGCAATTTTATGTCCGGGGGTCATCCCCCAGAGTTTTTTTTAAAATAAGACTCCAAAAAACAGGTTTTTAACTAGTTATGGTACACCTCTTCCGAATTTCAGACATATTTGTAAGTAGGATTTAGATTTTGATGAACTAAATAAAAAAGTTTTGAAAAATTAAGTTCCAAGTCCAAAAGGGGGTTTGGGGGTCCTCCCCCAGAAATTTTTTTGGAAATTTGACCCTAAGAAACAGGATTTTAACTTGTTTTGGTACATTAAGTCTGAATACAGTCTGTCAGTACAAGACTATTTTATTTCCCCCCTTTGAATACTCATCGCCCCTTTGATAACACAAATTGCCCACCTGGGGCGATCGCCCCCAGGTTGGGAACCACTGCCCTAATGCAACATTAATTTTTGTCAAACACTTTGTAAAACTTTTAAGCAGTGCTGAGATTGAAGGAGGACAGGGCCGCCCATAGGGGGCAGCAAACCCGACAAATGTCGGGGGGCCCGGTGCTTTAAGGCAGTGGTTCCCAAAGTATTTTGGTCGTGGAACCCCCAAATTTGTTACCAATGATCGCGGAACCCTGAATATTTTTTAATCAACGACTTTTCAAAATTTAATATATGATATTAAATGAAACCAGACGCGGATCCAGCAAGGGCCCAGGGGGGCACTTTTCTAGACAATCACCTTTACCTTTGGGCAGAAATGTCAAATTCTTGGGGTTTTTCTAAAAGTATCACGCAAGATCCCCTTCTGGTACCGCTGGGGGGTATGGGGGTTCTCTCCCAGAAAAATTTTGAAATTTGACTTGTAAAAGTAGGGTTTTAACTCATTTCAAGAACACTTTTGGGTCCAAGAGGGGGCACTGTCCAGAGTTTGAACTCATTTTAAGAAGCGTTTTGGGGCCAAGAGGGGAATTTTCCAGACCATTACTTTTATTTTTGACAAAAAATTTAAAAATGTTGGGGATTTTCCAAAAATTATCGCCCAAGATCCCCTTGGTATACCGTAGGGGGGTCTGGGGGTCTACCCCCAGAAAAAAATTTTGAAATTCGATTGGTAAAAGTAAGGTTTTAAATCATTTTGAGAACATTTTTGGGTCCAAGGGTGCATCAAGTTTTTACCATTTTTACCATTTCAAGTTTTTACCAAGGGTGCCATTGTTTTTACACCATTCTGAAATTCACCATTTAATGAAATAAAGTTTGTCCCATGTCCCATGGAACCCCTAAATTTTTTCGTGGAACCCCAGGGTTCCGCGGAACCCACTTTGGGAACCACTGCTTTAAGGGGCCCACGAGTTTTACCTTGTTTTTTTAGTCAAAGTCTGTACTATATGTCTATTTTTATCGCTGAATTCATTTCATTTGGCATATTCAGTTCCCGAAACGGACCAGCCCGTCAAAAGTGGTCTCTTTTTCAGAAGTTTCATCTCCAATCAAATTCTGAAACATGAGATAACACAACCCCTTCCCCACCTCTCGCACATTAGAAAAAGCTACCGATATTTCTTGCTATGACATTTTATGCACCGAAATGAGTTAAAACCCTGTTATTTTAAGGTGAAATTTTGAAAAAATTTTTGGGGGAGAACCCCCAGACCCCTTTGGTACTTTCAACTCTATTATTACAACCTTATTTTATATTAAGTTCGTCAAAACGCGAAAACTCTACCATAAAATCTATATCCTAAATTCGGATGAGGCGTATCAAAACGAGTTGAAAAAGTGGAGTTTTTTACTTAAATCTCCAAAAATTTTCTAGGGGAGGACCCCAGTCCCCCCTTTTAGTAGTTAAAGCAAGATAATTCCACTACCCTTTCCATATTAAAATGAAAACGAAGATTCAATTGGACTATGGAAAATCTTAGCCCTCCCCCCAAAACCGATTCCTGGATCCGCCCCTGCAATCAGAATTTAATGAAATTCAGTTTACGGGGGTTTTCGAGGGTGCTCTCTCCGAATCTGTTTTAATAATTGAAGTTTTCAATGCTACTCTTTCGCCGGCAAACATTGTCCTAGCGGACATGGGTTCCTTCCTATGAAAATCTTGTTTGGTCATGGCATGACAGACATGCATGCAAAGTTTGTACTCGACCTTTTGAGACACCCTGTATATTTTACTTTAGGGATTCTTTGTGAAATGCAAATTTCTTATCATATACAAGAAAATTAGAAAGTTAGGGGCATACTTGTACAGTGGCGTAGCCAGAAAAAAATTTCGGAGGGGGATGTTGATATTTCGGGAGGGGATATGGGGTATTTTTTGTGGTTTTCTATGGTCAAAAAGGAAATTTCATGAGTTTCGGGGGGGGATATATCCCCAAATCCCCCCCTCTGGCTACGCCCCTGTACTTGTATAATGTACACGAACGCGCGAACGGCGTTCGCAGAAAATTTTGCCCTCTGCAGAAAAACTACAAAAAAAAATTTTTTTCAGAAATTTTTCTGCAGAATTTATTTTTGATCGATAAATTTTTCTTATGTTTTTCACCAAATGCTTCCATCCGCGAAATCGCGATTTTAGGAAGAATCGGAATCGCGTAAGTCGGGAAATCGCAACTTCTCCCGTTAGTTCCGTTTTTGCTCGCGGAGTTAACCGTTTCGTCCGCGATGCTTTCTTGGACGGCAAGGTGAAGTCGGCTTCGTATCGCGTTGTTAATGCCATGTAGAAAAAACAACTTTACCGTAGTTAGAAGCCAACAAGTCCGGAAGTAAAAAAATAGCGATTTTTCGCGAAAGTTCCGTTTTTCTGGCTTATGAGGTTTTTCTAAGTTACAAAATTTTTGAAAGGCTACTTTGAGAAGCAACTTAAGAAAATAATTCAGTTTTTTTAATCGAGTTAGGGGCCATTCATTAATTACGTAAGGATGATTTTGGCAATTTTTGACCCCCCCTCCCCCATATAAGGGTACGTAAGATTTTTCAAACCCCTCCCCCCTATTCTTACGTAAGATTCCATTATGTTTCTCAAAACAATAAAATGTTAGAAAACTCTCCGTTTGACGTAAGTCAAAGATTTTTATTTTTCAACAGATAAGGAGATAAGTAATATTCTTGCTGTCAACTACATATTACTATTATATTATTATCTCTTGATTAGAATAATTGGAATTTGTTTATATTAACTAGGAAAATCTTACGTAAGAATTGGTTTGGACCCCCCCCACCCCCCAAGTAAGGGTATGTAGAGATTTTTCCAACCCCCCCTCCCCCATGGGACCCTTACGTAATTAATGAATGGCCCCTTAGATTATAACCTGTATTACATATCTGATATGATTTGAGATTCTAATAATACTTTTAAAAATTCATTTGACTTTTTCTTCACTTAGCAAAAATTTTATTGGTAAAAAAATTCAGTAACTTAATTATATTTAAAGTAATCAATAAATTATCCTAGTATTTAACTGATTTCCTAAATTTTCATCTGATTTTAGTTGCATTTTGGTTATTTTCATGCAAATGAAGATAACGTGAAATATGTATCTTTCTTTGTTTAAAGATATTTTTATCTAGACTATCAATATTAATGCCAGTTTAAAGTTCTTAAAATCCTCCCGAGTATAACCCAGTTAAATTAAAAATTTCCTTGTTAAAATTATTTGTTTCACACATTAAAAATTTATACTAACTAAGCTCACGCGCTTTTTCCTCTTTTTTCATCTTTAGATAAACTCATCCCTGCAATTTGAGTATTTCAGTAAAAATGTTTTTTTTAGAGAGAGAGAGATATTTAAAAATGTGTAAATTCTTGCAGAAAATGTTTTGGAAAAAATTTAAGTTCGCAGAAAGGTTTTTATTTTATACAAGTATGGTTAGGGGGCCCGTGAAAAAATTTTGTCGGGGGGCCGGTAGAGTTATGGGTGGCCCTGAAGGAGGATATGAGGTTTGACCTTTCCTGAAATATTTCGGCTATCCCCCTAAAAATTAAGGGATTTGGCTAAAAAAATGAAAAATAATATAAAGGTGAGTAACACCAAATATATTTTTTCCCAACCATAGCAGTAACTTTTATCACCTTCTGATGTCAATAGTTTTAAAGAAGCTTGCCTACAAGCCTTGCACAAATAATATATACTTCTCCAAAAATAAATAGAACAGTATATTTTAAAACTACTTTAATAAAACGGTTTGATAAAACTAGAAAAAAAAGGAGGTTGTTAAAACCTAAAAAACTAGACCACCTCCAAATTAATTTATTTAAAATTTACATTGAGTTTAAGGAATTAAATATTTTAATAGATTATACATAAGTTAACTAAAAAATGTTTTAACTCAATGATAATAACTCTTAATTTTTTTAAAAACAAGATGTGACAATTTAGTTCTGGACCAGCTAACTGAAAAGTGCCATTTAACAGCCATATTCACCAATAACTTAACCTAAGGTTAACCTGGAATTAAACTTGTGATTGGTAGCTGAAAATGGAAAACAAGTTTTAAGCCAATCAGAGTTGTCGAAAAAGCTTGATTCCAGGTTAACCTTCGTCAAGTTAGTGGTGAATACAGCCGTTAATCAATAGCAAAGTATCTGTTGAATTAATAACAGTCATTATAGTTTCGAATTAAAGTTTATTAGGCACAAATTTCAAGACTGCAGTAAAACAAGTCCCCCATACACAAAATTAAACATCCAATGCAGCTTATTCTAGTAAACAAAGTAAAAAACATTTACTAATTAAAAAATTAACCTTAGAAATATTCAATTAAACCACGGATTTGCAACAGATGACCTGTGTTGTTTTGTGACACACGTGAAGCCTTCCGAAAAAATGGAAATACTAGAAAGTTTACCCCCAAAAATAGTGTAAGATAACTTTAAAAATAATAAGAAATAAACAATATCAGGAGGACCCCTGATCCTCTTGCTGTCATTTAGTTTTGGTTAAAGATAAACTTAACAGGGGTTCATCTCTAGAAGATAGAAAATGTGTCCGTTTAAGGACCCTTCACTAAATTCTAATAAACAAAAAGGACCCTTCACAAAATTCCAATCAACACAAAGGACCCTTCACAAAATTCCAATTCTGAAAAACGGACTCTTTACATAAGTCCAAAGATAAAAGTGGTTTGAAAATTGATTTCAAAATGAGTTTTTATCATTTTAGAATGAAATTTGATAGATTTTAGGACCATTTAAAAAGTTATGAACGCTGCTGTGGTTGTACTATCAGCCCCCTTCGTTTTCACAAAATTCCACATTTCATTTTTCACAAAATTTCTAAAACAGGAACCTGGATGAACCCCTGCTAAAGTAAATTTGTACTGTTGAAAAAATTCACCGTTTCCGAAAAAAGGTTTTTTACTTTTTAATACATATCTTTTGATTGTTTCTGGTAGTTAATAGTGTAGATTTCAAAATCGGTTGATGCCACTCTGCAATTGTTGATAATTTTTTTAAATAAAAAAAAATTAAAAATGGCAGATATTGTTTCTCAAAAATCAATTATATTAGTAATCAAGACTTAAGCTGCTTTTCCATGCGACTTATTTTCAGCACCCAATACGCGTGTTTTCGGCGTGGCGACCTCTTGGCGCGAGAAAAAATCGCCATACCGAACGCCGAACACGCGCGGATTTGGTTGACTCTTTTTAGTGGTCACGTGAGTCCTACGGACCAATGGCTAGGCGTATTCAACCAGCGCGCCGAAGCCGGTTTTCAGCCCGGCATGGATGGACTTTTTCTCGGCGCTGAAAGACTTTCAGCGTCATCCATATTGGATCTGATAGTTTTGAAGCGCATTCCGATTGCTATTACACTTTTAATAGTTCCAAAAAATCTAAAACAGCTATTTATCACGAACATGAGTCCTCAGACATTAATATATTACGAAAGTAATGGACATCTAGTGCCTGTAAAATTTTTACTATCAGTGTATAATTACTTGTGACGCTTTTGACAGATGGCAGCATGATCAGATCAGCACGATCTTGAAAAGCGTTTTTTATTACTTTAAAGATTTTGTACTAAAATAGTTTTAGGGCCTTATTCAGAAACTTTAACACGAAACTTAACAAACTTTCCAGACGAGAACGAGATGGAAAGGAGAACCCAATATATTTTAAACTAGATATTTCTACTCCACCAGGTTCCGATTGCAATTACACTTTTTGTGGCCCATTTAATAGTTCCAAAAAATCTAAAACAGCTATTTATTAACAAAATCAGTCCTCAGACATTAATATATTACGAAAGTAATGGACATCTAGTGCCTGTAAAAATTTTTACTATCAGTGTATAATTACTTCTGACATTTTTGATAGATGGCAGCATGAAAATCGGCAAAGGGAATAAAGGCCCTTTTCCATGACGCTTTTTTTCTGCGCTGAAAACCGGCACGCGGATGATGTTGGCGAGACTTTGGTTGACAAAGTTATTCCCTTTGCCGATTTTCATGCTGCCATCTATCAAAAATGTCACAAGTAATTATACACTGATAGTACAACTTTTTACAGGCACTAGATGCCCATTACTTTCGTAATATATTAATGTCTGAGGACTTATTTTGTTAATAAATAGCTGTTTTAGATTTTTTGGAACTATTAAATGGGCCACAAAAAGTGTAATTGCAATCGGAACCTGGTGGCGAGTAGAAATATCTAGTTTAAAATATATCGGGTTCTCCTTTCCGTCTCATTCTCGTCTGGATTCCCATTCGTGTTAAAGTTTCTGAATAAGGCCCTAAAACTATTTTAGTACAAAATCTTTAAAGTAATTGCTTTTAAAGTAATAAAAAACGCTTTTCAAGATCGCGAGTGAGTGATCATGCTGCCATCTGTCAAAAGCGTCACAAGTAATTTTACACTGATAGTAAAAATTTTACAGGCACTAGATGTCCATTACTTTCGTAATATATTAATGTCTGAGGACTTGTTATCGTGATAAATAACTGTTTTAGATTTTTTGGAACTATTAAAAGTGTAATAGCAATCGGAATGCGCTTCAAAACTATCAGATCCAATATGGATGACGCTGAAAGTCTTTCAGCGCCGAGAAAAAGTCCATCCATGCCGGGCTGAAAACCAGCTTCGGCGCGCTGGTTGAATACGCCTAGCCATTGGTCCGTAGGACTCACGTGACCACTAAAAAGAGTCAACCAAATCCGCGCGTGTTCGGCGTTCGGTATGGCGATTTTTTCTCGCGCCAAGAGGTCGCCACGCCGAAAACACGCGTATTGGGCGCTGAAAATAAGTCGCATGGAAAAGCAGCTTAACTTTGGCAACCAAAGTCTCGCCAACATCATCCGCGTGCCGATTTTCAGCGCGGAAAAAAAGCGTCATGGAAAAGGGCCTTAATGATACATTTTTATAGGCTATTTTTCAGTGCTGAATGCAAATATTTCAGTTAAGTTTTTAAAAATTTAAAATATCAATTTTTAAAAATTAATTTAAAAATTGGATACACTTGAAACAATTTTTAACATAATTTCTGTTGAGTTCGATTTTTTTGTGGTTTTAGAGTTCAATGGGAACATTGATTAAAAAACTGTTGTTAGTTTGCTTCTACCACGTCTATTTTTTACAGGGTACCCCCAAAATGTGCATAAAAAGCAAAATAAATGACTAAATTTGATTTTCAGGGTCAAAAACCATTACATTACTCTTAAATTACACGCGAGAGGACATGTCGTTTTCTGTAGGCAGAGAAGAGTTTTCTCGCCATTTCACCAGACTGCTAATAAATGTGTTTAGATTTATGCTGTGTGTTCTTTGCCTCAAATAAGTAGGACAGACAACCTACAATATCCATGGTAAAATGACCTTGGCATCAGCCTCAAACGTTTTTTATAAGAATTTTAAAAAAGATATATTTTTAAGGAAAAAACTTAACATTTGAAGGGGGGAAAACTTATAACTGTCCAATTTTTATCTAATTTAAATAATTTTTGAATTAATTGATATTTTAATTTTAAAAAAACTTAAACGGAATATTCGTATTAAGCACTGAAAAGTAGCCTATAAACATGTATCATAAGTCTAAATTACTAATAATTGATTTTCTGAAAAATTTTTAAAAATGCTTAACATATGCAGAGTTGCATCAACTGGTTTTGAAATCTACACTATTAACTCTACCAGAAACCATAAAATTTTTTTCTTATATATATATGCGATTTCGAGGTTGACCCAAGTTTTGCCATTTGGCACCCTGACTTTTAGTATTATGTAGAGGTTTGAAGTTGGATCCTTAGAAGTATTTGAAAAATTCACAATGAAAAAGACTTCTCTCCTGCCCTAGCAAAAGAAATATCAAATACTCTCCTCCCCTGCCAAGAAAAAATATTCTGGATAAAAGACTAGTCTTACTTTCCTGCTACTAGACTTGTTCTCAATTGTGCCATGCCCCTTTAGGATTTTTAAATAAGAAAACCCTGAAAATGACATTGGCAATTAAGAATTGGATATCAATTTCAGTTAAAAACTAAAACCAGGAAATAACAGAAACAATAGTAAATAATTACAAATAGCTGTACCTCAGGAACATAAAAAACTAACCCCTTTCAATAAGGGGACATCTATAAGTTACGTGAGGTCAAAAAGAAGGAGAGGGGTCTAGCAAAATCTCATCAGGAGGAAAGGGGGAGACAAATAAACTTTCAACTTTTAGTTTGGAGATTGTTTTTCTTTTCTCTTTTTAGCACAAATGTAGGGAAAATATGCAATTTACTCAAAACAGTGAAACATAGGCCAGTCGGTTAAGATAGTTATAACAGGTCGGTAATGTATAAGACAATGTTTTTGATTTCAACATGGGTTTGTATAAAAAAATTTTGTAATGTATGTTAAATGCCATGCCGACAAGATCAACTATGAGGAGACAACGTATATTACTATACACACCTCTAGAGAAGCTATAGAAACACCCACATACCTTAAACAAAAAGGAGGAGGGTCTCAGAGTTAAAAGAATTTGGTTTCCTGTGTTAACATCAGTAACCAACCTGAAACTCTTGATGTGGAGTTGAACTTGGCACTTATACCATCGTCTATTGATATTGAGTCAAATTTGACATCTAAACCATTTATTGATATCGAGTTGAGTTCGACTGCTACAACTATCACTATCGATTTGGATTTGACATCCCACCCTGTTGCCGTTTACATTTCCTGTATATATAACCTCAGTAATTTTAACCTTATATATTTTGACCATTGATTATGTCTGCCGTAGCAGTAGACGAAATGTCTGGAATTTAAGATCGACCACGACCCACCAGCCCGGAAGAAAACTTTTATCGTCATACCTCTGGCTATGAAAGCCTGTTGTTAAATATTAACTTATATTATTCATTGAAAAATTATAGAGAAATTCTCATGAGAGATATTGAGAGGGGTCCAGCAAATTCTCACTGTAGGGGAGGGAGGGTTCCAAAAATTTGTAAAAACCTCACGTAATTTATTGACGTTCCCGAACAACTGTATGCCTTTAGAACCAATATTTTGAGGGCAAATTGCCCAAAAATAGTATTTTGGGCAGAAGTTCTCCTTCTAATTGGTTTTTTTCATCACTAACTGCATTCCTTGTCTTTGAAAACAGTTTCTCAGCAGGAATGCTTACAGCTACTGTTGTCAGATATTTTTTTGCGAGAAAATACAATTTCGGATACACATATTTTGAGTCTTCCCATAGTTCAATTGGGTTGCTCCTCAGGTTTGCAGTTACTGGAGTTGAAAGATATAAGTCTAACTCAGGATCCAGGTCACCTTGACAAGCCATTCCTTTTAAAGATGAGTTAGCTAATGATTTGTGATACATCTCGAAATTAATTTTATCATTAAGATCTGACACTGATTCCAAAAGAACTTCACTTTCTTCAACTTCTGATAGCAACTTCTTTAGCAGATTTAAAGTAATTTGAGATGCAGTTGAATCCATGAAATAAATTGTTTTAAATCTTTGGTCTAAAACCATGGGTATAGAGAGCATGAGTGTTTGCTCTCTATCTTTAAATTTATATTCAAATTCCTCCAGCAAAACTCTTAATAAATTTTTAGACAAATTGTGTTTTGGGTCAAATTTTGCCAAAGATTGTGAAAAGCAATTTAAAAGTGGAATTATCCCACTTGCAGATGCATATAACTCTCTGCTCAGCTCAAATGTGAGCTTTTCCAAGAAAGATAAAATATATTTTACTTCTTTTATTATTTCTAGCTCTTCTTCAGTTAACATAGGTGGAGCTTCTGGATTTTCTAATATAATACTTCTTATCATATCAGATAGTAAGAGAAAACTATTTATCATGGAAAGAGAGGAGGTCCATTGGGATTTTACATCGAGAATTAATCCAGGTTCATTATTTTCATTACTTTTTTTCAACCTTAGATCATTGGATAGTTGGTCTCTTGCTTTGATAGATCCATCAAAGAAAAGAACTATCTCTCTAACTTTCTCAATCAAATGCTCAAGACCTTCGGCTTCCATAGCTCCATCAGCCACTAATTTTATCGAGTGGGCAATGCATCTTAAATGCCTTTTCATTTCAAATACGTCAGAAACAGCTTTTATAACAGCTGATTCATTACCAGATACCACTGACAGAATCTTTTCTTCAGGCAATCCCCACTCGGTCAAAATATCTGTGATTTTAGATCCTACATACTCAGCCGAAGAAGGGCCGTTCATTTCATACACTCCCAACTCCACAGACTCCAGTGAGGTCCCATCAATGAAATGTACAGATACTTCAAGGTAGTTTGTAAAAGTAGTCATGTGCGACCACATATCAGTGGATACCGAGAAAAAGGGAATCGAAGCTAACTTTTTTTTCAAAAAGATTTTTACAGAGTTGAACTTTTCGTTGATCAGATTTTCAATAGTTCTTTGACAAGGCATTTCATACAGAGGTGAAACTTCCTTCATAAGGGTCTTGAAACCTTCTCCCTTCACAACTGAAGGTGGATGATAGTCTTTGCAAATAAAATACAGTAACTTTTCAGTAATGCTCTGATGTGATCCACTCACTAGAAAAAAACATTAAAACATTTTCAGGGATCTTTGTTTCATTTCATAGTAAAATAGTAAAGTTTACTGTAGAATCAACTTTTAAGGTAAAAATCACTTATAGTCTATCATAGAAAATCATAATTTACTATACAAAAATATACTTTAAAGCATGCAAAGCATCTCTAGCTTAGAGCATTAGGCTGCTAATAATAAAATTTGACTTTTAAAAACTGTTTTTCAAATTATACAAAAAGATTTTGTGAAAGATTTCCAATACAGATTACTTTTTAAAAGTAAACCACAAAAAACCCAACCTACCCATTAAATTTTATGTAAATTACTATCAATGTTAAATTAGCTATCAAGGTATTATTAAACAAATTTAAAGTGGAAATAAAAAGTAAGAAAAAAAGCACTTTAACCCTTTCAATATGGTGGTACATGATGTCCCATCAATAAAGCTTGTAACATCATCTTGTTGTTGAAACATCGTTATGGGATCGTTTATGAGTCTCTTAGACCTTCAATCATTGTCATACACGATTCCACACCATACGTTGTTAGTTATGGGATCGTTTCAAGTTCAACAACAATACTGTTAAGCTTTATTAATGAGACACAGGCACGGATTATGGGGGGGAGCAAAAGGGGGCAATCACCTCTCCTTACGTGTGACATGAATTTTTTGTGTGTGTGGTTACGAAAATCAGAGCATGAAGAAAGTCCCGTTTAACAAGCAATGAAACTAAAAATAAGTTAAAAAACCTGTTATTTAAGCGTCAAATTTTCAAAAATTTTCTGGGGGAGGACCCCCAGACCTCCCTTTGGTACTTGTAACTACTATTTACAACAATATTTTATATTAAGTTCGACAAAATGCAAAAATTCTACCATAAAATGTAATCTGAAATTCGGATGAGGTGTTCCAAAACAAGTTGGAAAAACTTGGTTTTTTCCCTTAAATTTTTCAAAAATATTTGGGGGAGGAGGAGGACCCTGCTTCTATACTTGGAACTCGACTATGTACAACTATTTTTTATAAGTTCGTCAAAATGTAAAAATCCTTCCAAAAAAATCTTCAAATTCTTGAAGATATCCTAAATTCGGATTAGGTGTACCAAAACGGGTTTAAAACATGCTTTATAGATTTAAATTTACAAAAATTTTATCGGGGAGGACCCTCAGATCCCCTTTTAGTACTTCGAGCATGATGATTCACAACCTGTTATATATTAAGATGGTTAAGAAGATTCAAATGGATTTAAGATTCCTAACCCCTCCAAAACCAAATCCTGGATCTGCCACTGATCAATTGAAAGAGTTCACGTGTTATACCATTTAAATTTGTGGTGAGTACTCGAACTCCTCACCTTAGGTGTAGAATCATGTGCTCAACTCTCTTCAGCGTGTGCTGAAGAAGCTGGGAACTGAACAGAAGTGCTGAAGCCAAGTCAACTACAAAAATTGCTGTTCATTTTATTGTTTGTTAGATTTTTTATTTATTTTGCCTTTGAGTGATTTTTAACATTTTAATTAATTGTTAATAAAATTATTTATATTTAAAGAATCAATCTTCTTTAAATTCATTGAAAAGGGGACTAGGAAGTGGGGGTCAATTATTTCTAATTAAATATATATGAAATTTTGTGGAACCTAGACCACCCCTCCCTTTAAAATTTCTGTAATCCGTGCCTGTGATGGGACATCATATATGTCCCATCCCATATATGTCCTTTTAAATTCTAAAATCAATCAATTATAAATTATGGTTATCAGATAAAGTAAATCAATATAAATTTACAGACTTACCTGGTAATTTTTCCATCATATAAAGTGATGTAATGGTTGAAGGTTGAGTAGCAGACACCTGAATCCTAGCAGATTCTAAAGAAGGGGATTTAGATATAAAATCTTCCATGTCATCATTTTGGAATATTGAGGTAGTACTACATGTATCATGTGAGTTCACTCTATTCTTGGTATCTTTTAGTGATTTAACTTCATTATTTTCATGACGTTTAGGAGTCTTAAACTTACGCACTTTCAATTTAGCAGGTTTACCAGATTTTTTCACTTTTACAGAGCTCTTTTTTTTCTCCATTTCAGATCCATCCACATTGTTTTTCTGAATTTTATGAAACTTCACCAAATGAGATCTCAAGTTGGTGGTGTTACCACAAGATTTCAACACCTGTTCACAGATTTCACAAACAGCTTCTGTTGTAGACAATTTTTTAAAGTGGTTCCATACATCACTTCTTGGACTCATGGTTGATATGAGGAGATTTAAAGGACTTAAAATAATTAATAAGATTGTATGGCTCAATTGTATAAGGTCACTATGATGTGCTGGTTTTGGTTCTTAAATTATCCAACAGTGGTTTATATCAAGTTTTAAGATATACTAGTAACCAAAGTCAACCTGGAAGCAGCCAATCGGAAGTTCTGAGTAATTCTTCTTAGACAATTTCTTTCAGAATATCCTAAAAAAGATGCAAACTTTCAGGGATCTCGCGTTTGAATCCAAAGGTCAGAATGATAAAGTGTTCATTGAATATATTTTAGGTATTCCAGCATACCCAAACATTTTAAGTCAAAACTATCAATATTTTTGAAATTACTTTCAGTTTAACCCTAACCCATATGCAATCACAAGATCACAACAGGATTTGAGCTAGAGAAGAAATCCTTTGGCATTTACAGTAATAAGTCAAGATTCCTAGGCTTAATAGAACTTTACCTTGCAATTCAGTCATTTAATTTCCTATTTGTATAATGATAAAGAATGTAAAACCAGCTAACAATCATTTAGTAATAGCAAAAATATTTTATCTAAATAAAAAAATCTAGAATAGCTAAACTAAGATCTACACAGAAGTGTTAACAAAATTTTTATAAAAATTGAACTAATCAAACGAAAGTTCATTTTGAAATTACAAAGTGAAGTACACTTAAGCTACATTAAAATGTTTGTTTTTTAAACCAATGCATAGGTATTGGATTTATCATCCTTGACCAATGAACTGCCCCTCTATGTTACCCATCGGGCACCGGTAGACCGGAGTCATTGAGGTGAGGAACTGCTACCCACACCACACACACATTCACTCATAGAATATCACCGCGGTAGCGGAAAAAGGTTCTCCTTCAGCTTGGAGCATGTTTTTTTGTTTGAGTGTGTTCTCGTTGAACTTAAGATTGGATTGCAGAGAAATTTGGATTCGTCATTGTCCATTGATCTTAATCGGTTCCAGGGTGGAACTGTTAAGCGAATCTTTGTGGAACCAGTTCCATAGGTTCCACGCTGGGATTAGGATCCATGGAACTGTTCCAGTGGAACCCTAACATCCCTATCGCTCACACAACCCCTGTTAACAGGGGGCAGGGCCGTGTTAAGAGAGGGGGGAGGGGGCACCCGCCCTGGGGGCCGTATTCAGGTTTTCAAAAGGGGAGCCAAATTTGTGCTCAAACTTTTTTTTTTGCAATTTATTATTTTAGTATTTTGCAATTTAAAATTATTTTAGTATTGAACTTTGTACGGGATAGGTAGATTCTTCAATACTTTCGAACAGAACGACGATGAACATGTTCAGGGGCAGTGGCTGCTCCATAGACCTTGGAAGAGAGAAAGACGAAGCATAGCGATAAGAATCCCAATAGCGATAAGCTGGTTTGTTTTGAAACCTCGAGTAATCAACATCTCAACTCGAAAAAGCACGTGGAGCAGGGAATATTATCGCACTTCCTCCATAGGCGTGTGGAGGGAATCGTGATGGTTATACTACTGGGGGGCTTATAATTGCGAAATAAAGCTGGACAAGGATTTTCTTTGGACATGTAAGTCTTCTTTAATCCTTTCCGTTCAACTGAAATACATTTTGAAGGATTTTATTAGCGATAAAACTGTTTTAATCGTCATGGGAAGTTTTTTCAGAACAACAGTCTAACTGCTTTATTGTGGAAAATATTTATTTTTCATTATGGAGAAGAAACTGAATTATCCTAGATGCTATTCTTAAATATGAGAAACAATTGTTGGTTTTAGATTTACTGTTTATTTTTAGAAAAAATTACCAATTGTGACTTGTTTCGGATTTCAACAATGTGATACAAAAAAGTTTTTTTGTTGACATTTCAGTTATAAAAAGTGATTAAATAGAACAGTAATGATTCAAATTATTAATGATATTTCAAAAATGCGTTTAAGTACTCAATTAATTTATTGTTATTGTGTCTGAGTAAAAATTGTATTCGTTTCACTAAAGAAAGTAGAGCTTAGGATTTATGTCAGATTTTGTATAATGCAACTTCATGTTTACATGGTTTAGAATTGCTATGAAAGTTTATATTTGATTTTATTTTAGTTTCTGTTTA
Source organism: Tetragnatha versicolor (assembly GCA_024610705.1). NCBI lineage: Eukaryota > Metazoa > Arthropoda > Arachnida > Araneae > Tetragnathidae > Tetragnatha > Tetragnatha versicolor. The sequence goes on along the minus strand of JANDEH010000002.1, from coordinate 29,330,514 downwards.
ATTAATATAAAGAATTTATACTCTGGGTAATGTTACTAAATTAACAAAAGCGACTAGTTCATATGTAATATTATACTAGTTTATGGCATTGGTTTTTTCACAGCTCTATATACCAACTCTAGTCTAGAACCTTTATTTTTATTTTTTAAGAGCTGTGTTACGTTACTTATGTAAAAGCTTTATAGTATATACTTGTGTATTTAAAGACACACCCGAAAAAATTTGAATAAAATATAGATATTTTATTCATGTAAAATCATCACTACTTTTTTTTGTTTTAAAATAAAATATAAGTATATAATAAATATTTACAATATACTAGCTCTTAATAAACCAGAATTCATGTAATTTTAATAGTAAAAGATCAAGAGTGCTATAAGGGAATCTATATCTCTACCAATGTAATGTTTTAATTAATAGTGTTAATTCCTGCGATGACACACAGTTTAGTAACCATACTTGTATTGTATAATATACACGAGCGCGTTAGGCGTTCGCAGAAAATTTTGCCCTCTGCAGAAAAACTACAAAGAAAAATTTTTTTTCAGAAATTTTTCTGCAGAAAAAATATGAAAAATTTTTTTTTAGAATTTTTCTGCAATAAAACTACTAAAAATTATTTTTAGAAATTTTTCTGCAGAACTGGATGGATTTTAATACATTTTACCTCGTAAAAAATAAGGTATAAAATATATTGAAAAATTTAAAAAAGAAATTCTAAAGCCATAACTCCACCCGTGCAAGGCCAGGTATATTAACTAGTTTTTTATTAAAGTTTTCAATCCTGCCGATCTATCAAAGATTTTACATCTTTCAATTTTAGATAGAGCAGTTATTAGGAACCTCCAATCATGATAAAAAATACAATGATGTAAATTATTTAAAAGTTTTAAAATCACTAGTATGAAAAATTAGTATCAATGTAAGCACAGATAAAAATGATTACAGTCCCAATTTGGGTATTTCAGTAATAATGTCTTTTTTTTAGAGGGATTTAAAAATATGTAAATTCTTGCAGAAAATGTTTTGGAAAAATTTAAGTTTGCAGAAAAGTTTTCATTTTATACAAGTATGTTAGTAACTTCTAACCAAAGTTAGTTAACATTTTTATATTAAAAGTTAATGAAGTTATTTAAAGTTGAAGCGATGTTAAGCTTTTAGAAAAAATTAACACTTTGTTCTAAATGCTTTATAATACCAAAATAGAAAAATATATATGTTGCAAGATTATCAAGTGAGCGCGTACGCTGGCGATTTTATAACAACACAAACGAAAACCAAAACAACAGAGCACGTGTCGAGGATGATTGCTGCTGCAGATAAAATGATGCTGATGCCGTGACCTTGGCCAAATACTCCGTCTATTCTTCTACTTAAGTCTATGGGCGGCTCGATGGTAAAATTTTAAGGGCTGCTGCTCCGGCGGTACCAAGTTGGCAACGTAATTTAAGCGATATAATGCCAAATAATATTTCACAAAAACGTGAAAAGATGGGAATATAAAATTTTGATTTCACACTTGATAAGCATTCAAAAACTGTCACTTACGTGTATTTAGCTGATTATAACGTATATGAAGAATCAAAGATGAAGTCTATTTCATTTAGTATCTCAAAAGCAAATGAAACTAAAATCAACATTTCGAATTCAATTTGTTCATTATAAAAAGAAATAAAAACTTGGCTGCAAAAAATTAAACAAATCTTTATTAACTTGCCGAAACATCAGAAAATATTTTGTTCTCTCTGTTGAAAACAAAAAAGCTATAAATAAAAAATTAAAACAGCGTTGGTTAGAGTGAGAAAACTAAAAAGCCAATGTTATTTATTTAGTAGAAATCGTTAATTTTTCTTCTTCCTTTTTTGGGGGGTGCTGCAGCCCCGCAGCCCCTATGGACGAGCCGCCGTTGTTCAGGGGTCTCCAAATTTGTGCCTGAAAATTTTTTTGCAATAAAAAAATAATATATGGGAGGGGGTGCCAAAAAAGCCATCCGCCCCGGGCGCGATTTTTCCTCAACACAACCCTGATAGGGGGCCACATTCATTCATCATAGCAGAACAGAAACTAACATCCATGACAAACAGGGATTCGAACCCCAGACATACGGCTTTGCAATCAGATACTCTAACCACTTGGCTAGAACAATATTGTGGATTCGCCAACCTTGTGCTAGACCACGGGTTTCCAATTTCTAAGAACTCGAGGGCCGCAACCAAAATCAAAAGTCAAGAAGCGGGCCGCTAAGTAATCTAGCTGCTTTATACACGTTAAATTTTTCAAGGGAAGTCTTAATTATGAAACTTTTTCAGCAAAAGAGGGACGAAGGTTATTTACATATTGTGAAGGTACTATACTGACTGTATTTTCAAAAAATACAGAGGATATATAAATTTTTTGCTCTAACTTTCAATACTGAATATATTTAGAAATACTTCCTCAAGAAAATGTTAGTTAATTTCCTTAAAAATAGTGTTTCACTCAATTTTTGGATGACTCCATTTTGTCCCTCCTCTTGATAAAGGTTGATTTAATACCTAGAAAAAGTTGTAGCCTTTCCCTGAACTTAATAAAATTTCCCCAAACCTTATGCATTGCTCCTATGGAGCAGGCAGGGGCTTCCCTCGAACCAGGTTCATAGGTTCTGTCACTTTTCCAGGTCCGGACTTAAGCCTTCATAATACCTTGCTACGCTGAGGAATTTCAGGGCATACAACCTCTCTATCGAGATCTCAAGCTGGTACAGCTTTAGGAAGAGTCCTCAGCTGCCATGTTTACCCACAGCTCAAATGATGACTGACAACCATAGAGATCTACTAATTACTAATATTATTAGATCCAAAAGTAATAATAAATAGTAATTATTATTTTAGAATCTAATAATACTAATTATAATTAGATCTCTATGGTTGTCAGTCATCCTTTGAGCAGTGGGTAAACATGGTGATTGGAGGACTCTTTCTAAAGCTGTTCGCTCAAATTTTTAATTCTTCAAAAATGACCAGAGCTACTCCATAATCTTAGAGGTAAATTGAGGGGTTCGGGGGCCCTCCACCAAAAAAATTTTAAATTTTAGTAATTAGTATGCTAAAAAGTGTTCTGAACATGTATTTAAGGGGGTTGAATGGAGCTTCGCAGGCTGCACAAAATGACCAGGCGGCCCATGGGACACCAGCTGAAAACTCCTGTGCTAAACTATTGTTGGTAGGAAAGTGTGTCATGTGAAAAAGACTAGGCCGTCTATCTCAAGCCATCTTCCAACCTAGAGGACCGTTCCATTTTATTCGCGGGTGGGGAAGGTAGATACGTAGTATTTTAGGTTGATCAAATGAGTCTCTTTCACAGTGCGCGTGCCCTGGCAGATGCACTATTTTTTATGGTAGATTTTCTTGGTATATTTGAATTAAGTATTTGAATTTAAAAAATTGTAAATGGAAGTAATATGAAATAAAATATCAAATAAAAAATTGTAATAAAACTTAAAAATTAAAATTATTTAGATTTTGTATAACAATATAATAACTCTTTGATAAATAATCTTTTAGGGGCAACTCTGATCTTATAATGTATTTACTGTTCTATACTTTTGGAAATAAATTTAATACAAGTTAATGTTATTTTTTCTTAAGTTATATAATATAAGAACAATAGATAAAAGAACAAGTTTTTTAATTATAAATTTTACGTACAGCATATTTTACATACAACCAATTTTCTATACAGCATACCACTAACTAATGAATTTTATTTGTTTAATAATTTTGATTTAAATTAATGATTTTATTCATTATTAAAATCACAAGTGATTTAAATCAAGCAACTCTGAATGCATTTTTCAATGAACGCACAAACATGTGCTCCCGAAAAAACGCTAAGTTCCTCATTCTATCCTTCCCCACCCGCGAATAAAATGGAACGGTCCTCTAGGTTGGAAGATGGCTTGAGATAGACGGCCTAGTGTGAAAAAGGTGGAAGGGGGTGTGACACTTTGAGTTTAGGTCACACTGGAGGGAGGGGGTCAAAAATGTGAAAAGGGTTAATATTTCGAGACTGGATCCACTCTTGCCAACACGAAAAAAAATTTAGACCCAATCTTGTCAAGGAAAATAAGATTTTTGGGTTGCAACAGAAAAGAGCTATCTTCCTGCTTCTCTGCTGGGTTTTTCATACTTTCACATTATTGCGTTGGCTAGAGTGGCACCAGTCTCAAAATTTTTACAGTGAAAATAAAATGAGGCATCATTAAAGAAGTGTCCTGAGGCACCCAGTTGCAGTATGAAACCGAGTCCCTTGAAAACATTAGGAAAAACTAATATTCTTTGTTGGTTAAGTGCTTACTATTTCGCATGTTAATTTACATGCCACTTTTGTAGACTACGCTTTATATTTAATTAGAAGTGTTTAAAATTTAATTGTTCTGCTTAAAAGACAACGAATAGCGGAGAAAACATCCGGTTCCGTCATAGTTCCACTTTAGAGGTTTTACTATATTTGAAGGAATTATATTGAAAAATAATTTCACAAATAAGTGAAACAACAGATAGATCATTAATTTCCATATCATGCATTTGATGGGTGGTTTCTTACTTTGTTAGATCCTTGTAATCCAGGTAAGTAAATATTTGGTAAATGATTTCGTTAGGAAGATCCGACAGACTAGGTTTGCAGTTCATAGCTTCTAAATGCTTAAATTTCAGAAATATTGAAGAAATTTTTAATAAATATTACATAAATTAGGAAGTGAATCTACATTGATTTCAATTCAAATGTGGAAATGGAAAATTTCAATGATGATGATTGTTTTGTTTTTATTGAAATTCTTTAATAACATAGGTACGGCTACAGTTATTAACATGACAAGAAAATTTCCAAGTACACGTGTTTCAAAGTACTTTTTCCAGTTTTTACGACCTATTTCCTTTTTTCCCAGTAGTTGAAAGAGTTATCTGCGCTTTAAATTTGTGTCCAGTTAAATAATGTGCTTTAAGAGTCTATTAAATTTAAGATTTAGTATTTATTTTTAAGATTCTGATTTCTGGCATACTTTTGAATGCAATTTCAAAGAAATACTTCACTAACATCCATGAATATATAAATGGGAACCAAATTTTAAGTTTTTTACCATTCTAGATGTACTCTTGCTATTAATTTGCTTTCGTTATACCTGTTAAAACTAATTTATCATCAAAATCAACTGTTGCGCACACAGTCCTTTTAAAGTGACATGTTTACATTTTTTATTTTTGTAGAATGTGGCATCAAAGATACAAGTGTCGCCATTTTGTTTGCTGTTAGTCCTTGTTTCTGTAAAGTGTAAAGTGTATTTGTTTGTGTAATCTTCGTTGTGACTTAGGTAAATAACACCACTTTTCGATCACAACATCATAGCATAACTTTTAAATGACCCTATTTCTTATATTCTGTTGGAGGGAATCTACCGTCTTGACGATTTCACTTGTTAGCACTACACGGAAATTTAATCTTCATAAATGTATAACCTTTCACGTAGCGCATATTTGCATCGTACTTGGCAACTTTCTTTTCAATGAAAAATAAATTTTTATACTTCTGAAAATTTGCAATGATTTTTGTATTCGGAAAACAGAAATTATAGCAATAAATAAATGGTTTTTCATGAAGTTTCATGATATGTGTTGTGTGACATATGGAAGGGTACATCTAACCAAATATATGCGACTTCCTGTTCATTTCCGCATTTAGTTAAATCTAAAATGATATTTTGTGAGAAATACTTTGATAAAAGTAACCGGTTATGTATGGAACTTTTATTTAATGATGGGAAATATTGTTACTCTTGAATTTAATTGATTTCAAACTACCAATTTGTGGAATAGTATTACACTACACTTAAATGCATTATTTAAACAGCTGTATCTTGACTTTTTGCAATTTTTATGCAGTAAATACAAGTTTTGAAATAAAGTTAAAAACTCTTGAGAAGTTCTAAAAATAAATAACAGCTGTTCTGTGTTAATTTCTGCCATATTTTTTAAAGTTACTGCATTAAACTTTGCAATCACCAGGAATAGTATGCCTGTGTGCTATTGCTTATCTTGATTCAATTTCAGTATTTGTTCCACTGATATTCACCAAGCTGTTTTAATCGTAAAATTCTCAAATATGACTAAACTTTTATGGCTGCTATTCCTAACTTGTTTATTAGGTTGATTTGCAACCTTTGGTGGTGTCTCTAAATTTTGTCAACCAGAACAGCTCAGCAGTATTTAATGGAGCAGATAACGCATTTGAACCCAAATCTCTAAAAAGCAAAATTTTTCAATAAAAGACAAACACTCCACAAAACTGCAATTGATCTCTCTCATAAATAATGCAATTATAAAAATTAATTACAGAAATACTTCTATATAACCTTATTTGAGAGATAAATTTAACCAGGGCCGAGCTCTAGCAGTTCATGCATGGAAGAGGCTGAAATAGAATTTCAGATCCTCTCTCCATGGGTACAAAAATGTAGCTTTAATCCTGATAGTGAATAAATTTAAGAGAATATTTTTAGCCCCTCTTAAATTAACCATTGTGCTGAAGAATGAGTTTAAATTAACCATCGAATAATTTTAAAATTTGGTATTGTTTTTCTGATGATATGAAGTGCAGAATGCTGCACAGAAAAAATAAGGCATTTCTGACATATCATACAGATTTCAGACTGCGTGTTCATATTCTAAGTGTCTCCCTATTTTGTTTGTAGAGTAAAAATATTACCTGAAACTCTAGACATTTTGCAATTTTTTCTACGTTTTTTGAGTAATTAAATAAATCCTGTAATTTTTGCATACTAAAATATTGATATTTTTCAGTGGTGATTGTCATCCTGTAGTGCTTATATTAGATTGGAACTGTCCCTTCTCTCAAGTAGGTTTATTTTTAATAAAAATATTTCCACTGTATTTTTATCTTTCAGTTATATGTTCATTGTTCTTAATGGAGAGTTCTCCAAGTTTTGATTTGTATAATTGCTAGGTTTTTTAAAGTAAAGCAAACAAAAAATGGTCCTTGAGTAATATCCTTTTGACCGTCAGTTTCAGGAGGACAGTTAATTGGCTTTGGCCTTACATTTTTGTTTTCAGCAGCACAAAAAGGAATGAAAATAAATCATCTTGTATATTCTTATCTTACCCTAAATGTTTTCACTATTTGGATGAACTCTTGATGATTAGTATTCAATTAAAATTACACATTCCAAACTTGGGAATGCATTTGGGAGGTAAACACCTACTGAAATTAATAATTTTGACTACTGTTATCATCACAGGGGCCAAGGTTCCCACGGGTCAGGGAATTCCTGGAAAAGTCAGGGAATTTAAATTTCATCTAAAAAGTCAGGGAATAGTCAGAAAATTGCTAATTTTGGCCTAAAACCTAGAAAATGAAAATTTTTAATGTTTACATATCAATTTTGGCTCTAGGAAAGGAAGTGAAAAAATAGTAAATTTAATGAAAATTATGTGTTCTAAAATGCAACTGAAAAATGCCGTGAATTGCTAGTTTTTTACCGAAAAATCTTAAAAATTGACCTGGATAAGTCGAGGAATTTTATTTCTGAAGTTGAGTCGGAATCCTGAGGGGCTCTTAATAACCAGTTTTTAATTTTTGTCTGATTTTTTAAAACACAAATTAATTTGCAATTCTCATTTAAAAGTTCCTATGTACAGAAACGATGACATCACAGTTGCGGATGAGCCACTAAAGTTTGTCTGTCCTCCACTTGGCGGTGGGAAGCAGGGAAATCCAAGTTTCAATAGGGGTGCAGGAAATCAGGGTAGCTGGGGCTTGGCTACTTAATCACCCCATTGGCAATAGGGATGGGAGGTAGAGTAGTTCTTGGAGAGAAGTAACCAGTTTGGGTTCTCTCTCCATACTTATCCAACCCCAGGGAGAGAATAATGGCCTTCCCCGTTCGGGTTTACCAGTACTGCCTAGCCGGGATAGACAGACTCTAAGTACTAAGGAGTCGCGGCTCGCTTGAACTGCTCCAACCAATTGACTGCTAAAATTCCCCCCCTCTGCTTCAGAAAGATTGTGTTCCACAATCTGACGTCATGCACTGAGCTACTGCACCATGTAGTTTTTATTTATTTAAAAATTAACCCTCTGACAGAGCATCCTGTGATGTCTGCAGGCATGTGTTTCTTCCTTTACTGAGGAGCACATCCCTTTTTTCCCCTTTTAACCACTGAAATAAATTATGCATAGTATTAAACGTCTAATTTACATTTTGGTCAAAAAATGTCGTTAGTTGAGTTGCCCACTAAATTACAGGGCCAACAAATGTTGTTAGTCACTTTGCTGGTTTTTTTTATCAGAAATGGCTGCTAGAAGATGTACACCGATTGACAGAGTGTGTATTCCTGATGACTTATCAGAATCTGAAAGCGATTTTAGTTTAGTCAGTGATATAGTTTTTTCGGACTGCTTCTCATATAGAGATGAAACTGATCACGATTCAATAAACCCACTTAATAAACTAAATAGAAATTAACTGTAATCCAATTGAAATTTGTTTTAAAATTTTTTTGGTGATTGATAACTTCCAAAATTGGTTTTTCTGGCTAATTAGTTTCTCATGACGAAATCTATATAAAAAATATTCGGTACAGGGCAATTCTTTAGTAACAAATCAGAGCAAATTCACGAGTTTTTACTTAAATTTGACTAAGTTATTGTTATTTTTCTATTCTGATATTTTGTAGGCATAAATACAGTCATAGAAAACAAAATATGCATTTGAAATAATTAAAAAACAATTAATAATTTTTTTAGAAATTCTTTAATGCTCGGTAACGGAATTACAGAAAAAAGATAGGTTAAACGAAGCCCATCTATATCGCCCCGAGCAACGCTGGGACTAGCGCCTGGGCTAGTTTTATTATAAATTGATTGTTTTGAAAGGCTAAATGATCCCTACAATCCATTTCTGGTTCAGGTAAAGTTAAAAAAACATCAGCCTCTATAACATGAACTAAGTCATGTTTAGAGAGCCAGGTAAAGTGTCCCCATTTCTTTTTTACTAAAGTACTAAACAAATAACTGAGATAATTCTTTTCAAAGTACTTGTCCTATGGAAGATTGGATGACAACTGCTTTTTCATGGAAGAATCAGGCAGGTACTTAACCAATACAAACTGCCCACTACAAATTAGCTGCAGAAGTTAATTTGTAAGTTCTCCCAGATAGGTTTAGAGATAAAGTTGTGAATTGTAAAATCAGGGTCGGATCCAGGATTTGGTTTTTGGGGGCTAAGAATTTTCATAATCCAATTTAGTGATGCACAACCTGTGGGCCACATGCAGCCTGTGGACCATCAATTTGCGGCCGGTGAACTAATTTTGATTTTTCCAGATAATCCCTAGCTTTTTTTCACTTCCCATATGATTTCGGAGAAAAATGACAATATATAGCGGAAAAAAGTCTGAAAGATCACAATTTTTCCCAACAAGTTTCGTTTGGCTTGCGGAGGGTTCTGTTTCTCCCGCGACTTCTTACTTGGACGACCGTGGGCGCTAGTTCAATTCGGCTTTTTCTTGTGCTTGTTTGTTTCTTCTCGTGTTTCATTTGGAATGCAGAGAAAAAAACTTCATCGAGATTAGAAATCGCGCTGATGTTTTCAGGCTTGTTAACGCTGAAAGCTACAAGTTGTAGTTTTGTAATATTACGCAGAAAATTTTATGGATATAATTTTTCAAAAGTTGGCAAGTATGCCTTATAAATCTAATGTCAGTGGGTGAAGCTTTTTATTTAATTATGCAATGAAGCCATAAAAAGCTGTCCTACGTCCCTACAATACAGTCTAAAGTCGTTCTTCTAGCAGGGGCGCAGCGACGGGGGGGGACCAAGGGGACGAAACCCCCCCAGAGACCGAGAGGTCATCTGATGTTAACAAGAAATTCCAATATTCGTAAAAAAATTCAAAACATGTTCGAATCTCTCATAAAAAATTACAGATTCCTTTCTATCCACTGAAAATTATCAAGATGTATACTTGAGGGGGTCCTATGGGGGCACGATTTTCCGGATTACTATCTGTCCTTAAGATATTTCATTCGTACTCGGGAGGGTCCAACGGGATCTCCCCCCAGCAGTGGGCATGCTTGGGGAATGGGTGCGGGGTATAAGCTAGGTAGGGATATCCTTAGATACCCCTTGCACCCCCACTATATCCCAAGCATGCCCCTTGCTTGGGGGTCCCGATCCCAGCCCCTGGGCTGGTTGAAAAATTTTTATTTATTGGCTGCTATGGCGCAGTGACCGGGAGACCATATAGAGACCGAACCCCAGCAGGGTGACAGGGAGCTTGAGATGATAGGAATATCTAAATTTAAGAAAGATAATTTTTAAACTTTGATCCAATTTATTAGGAAAGTTTATATTTTTTCTTATATCATAAAATATTATTTTCAGAAATAAACGATAGAGTTAACCACTTAAGGTTATCAAAATTTGTCCATATCCCCTAAAAAACGCCCGCTTTCGAGTTTCGTTTGGAAGGTCAATTTCTTTTTCCTGAAAAGGAGTTGACAGCTGCACTCATGTTTTTTCCTTTGATTGAAAGAAAAAGAAAACATTCGATGGCTCTCCTCATACCCTTGCTACGAGGGCAAGACAGCCCCGGGTGGGCCCTGGGCTTCTCCAAAAAATAGATCTTATAGTCATAGGGGAGGGTCAGCTGCCCCCCCAAGTCCCGAGTAACTATACTGGGACTTGGGTAATAGATAGTAATAGTGTTAAAATACTGGGTTTTACTTAACTTTCAGTTAAGTTATAACCCAGTATTTTAGGGTCAAATTTTCAAAATTTTTCTGGGGGAGGGCCCCCAGACCCCCCTAGTATTTAAACCTTTATTACACACACTTTTAATAATAAGTTCATTAGAATCAAAATTTTACCTAAAAATATATGTCCAAATTCGGGTTTATGTGTGCCAAAGAAACAGTTTAAAACCCTGTTTCACAGGGGCAAATTTCCGAAAATTTTCTGGGGGAGGACCCCTAGACCCCCGTTAAAACTGAACGGCCCCCTAGGCTTTAAATACTTTCTCCACAATCATAAAATTCAACCCTGCTTGCCCTCCTAATTTGAACCCTGCCATATTATAGATAAACAAAATTAAAACAGGTAGAACTGTGTGTGTGTTTCTAATAAATTCTTACTTAAGTTTTGTACTAATTAATTTTATTAATTAATAAAAGTTCAGTTATACAAAGAAATTTTTCGCGTTCATCATATAAATTCTACATAAAGCTTCTGACATTTTTGAAAAAAGCTAAGAAACCCAAATTATTTTTGACTGGTCCCCCCCCCAGAAGGAATTTCTGGCTGCGCCACTGTCTTCTAGCACAGCGGTTCTCAAACTGTGCTCCGCGGAGCCCTTAGGGCTCCCCCAAGCATTTCCAGGGGCTCCGCGAAGAAATTTGAAATAAATACATTTTTTGATAATTTCTAATTTGCTTTTCTCTGAAATGTTATATAAATAACTTTCTGTAAGGTGTTGGTAAGGTCTGCTGGTTTTTGCCTTTTTCAGGTCTTATTTGGTTTACCAAAACAAGTTAAAACTAGTGATGGGCAAAATCGATAATTTTAGGTATTGAATACTTTGGTATCGAATACTTATAGGTATCGAATACTTTGGTATCGAATACTTATAAGTATCGAGTACTTTTAGGTATCGAGTACATTTTTTCAATGTCGGGAAATGAACCTGAAGGGACAATTTTTTTAGGGCCTATCCATAATCAGACTAATATTCAAAAAACTGAAAGCGATCCATCAAAAAGCCCCGTAGCTACGGGCCTGGAGGTGGATAGAGGCGAAGGATTTGGCGGGGGAAAAACCCAGCCGCGTCAAATTTCTCTCGCGGATGATAGCGACTTGGGTTTGAGCGTTGCAAAATGAAAACGGAAACAGGCTGTGTTTGATCTACAGTAGGTATTATAAAGATTACTTCATTGAAAAATTTAAAACGAAATATGTCAATAAAGTATCGATACTTTTGTGGGTATCGAATACACTCGATACCTATAGGCAGGGCTTGATTTCTAAAAAATGAGGTACCGGAACGGTAAAATTTTTGGTCTCAAAACTGAAAAAGCAAATACTTTTTAATACAAAAAAGCATTTATTTTTAAATTTAAATTTAAGAAGTTTACAGGTTTAATGACTTTTTTAATATTTTTTAGTATGATTCGCCCTTTTATGAACTTAATCTGAAGGTAAATGAGGTAAGTTGAGTTCTAAATTACAAAAGGGGGTCCTGGGGGCCCTCCCCCAGAAAAATTTTGGAAATTTGACCCTAAAAACAGGGTTTTAATTCATTTTAGGACTTTTTTTCGTACTTATAAAAGGTTTCCGTTGGCCTGATGAGAGGGTATCGCGGGCTTAGTTATAGGAGACCCCTGAAATAAAACATTAATTTTTTAATCGAAAAAGAGGTTCCGGACCGTTCCGGCTGAAATCGAGCCCTGCCTATAGGTATCGAGTACTTAAGTATTTGGTATCGATACCTGCCCATCACTAGTTAAAACCCTGTTTTTAGGGTCAAATTTCCAAAACTTTTCTGGGGGAGGAACCCCCCAGGATGGGACGGTTTGGCGCTGGCAGTTTGGGCGCCGGCCGGTTTCGGCACCAAATTTTTTTTCTTCTAATTTTTAGAAGAATTATGAGAGTTCTATTTACTTCCATTTTATTTCTGCCGCTGAAAAGGCCTCGCCGAATTGTAGCACACCAAGGAACCCCATTCCCCCACCTCTCAAATTGATTACTCAGCACCTTTTTTATAAAGTTCAGCAAAATCATAATCCTACTTAAAAATGTATGTCCAAAATTCGGAGTGGATGTACCAAAACCAAGGGAAAACCTTGCCAAAAAATGTATAAAAAGCTAACATTGATCCTATGGCATGGGAAGGGATAAGGAATGATTTTTGGGCCCATGTGTAAATAAATTTCGATATGTACCTCTGACGTATGGTCTAACAGCCCCCCAAAACAGCTCTCGATTTCAAAAGAAGTATTTTTTATGAAAACAAAATTTACAGATGTATAGATTTCTGTATGAATTTAAAATAAAGATTTACATTGTATCCAATGATAAAATATAATTGGTAAACAAAATATTCCATATATCCCGGGGTGTATATCAAAGGGGCGAGGGGGCCCTGCCTCTCTCCCCCGGAAAATCGGACTATGTATAACAAGACAAGTTAAAACCATGTTATTTAGGGTCAAATTTCCGAAATTTTTTGGGGGGAGGACCCCCAAAACCCCCTATTGTCTTGAAACTTTATTATTGTCAATTTTTATAGTAAGTTCGTTAAAATTAAAATCCTACCTAAAAATGACTGTCCAAAATTTGGACAATGATGAACCTAAAACGAGTTAAAAAAACTGTTTTTAAGGATCACATTTCACAAAATCTTCTGGGGAGGAAGGACCCCCAGACCTTTCTATTGTACTTGGATCTTAATTCGTCACAATTTTTAATTATCTTAGATGCAAATTATACCTAAAAATGTTTTTAAAAGCTACGTTAAACTGTTAAATATGCATGGGAGGGGCTGAGGAATAATTTTGGACCCCTCCCGAAATAAATTTTTTATTTCTAGAAGCAATGGGTTTTGGTTCTACGGTCGTTTCGCCTACTGGGAAATTTCCTTTCCCCCTTTCTTCTTTTTTGTAGGTAGGTTTTGGTTAGGGAATTTGTAATCGAGGGGGTAAAAAATTTCCCAGTAGGCGAATCGTCCGTGACACCATAGGTTTTAATGTAATTTGCTTTTCTACCTTGAAAAATTTTTTTCGGAAAAGGGCTCCGCGAAGAATTTGTCTCTTGAAAAGGGCTCAGCGACATAAAAAGTTTGAGAACCCCTGTTCTAGCACATCAATTTAGTAGGACTTCAAATGTAGTGTGACATGATGGGTTAATGGTAAATTATATAAAAAATATTTGCTTACTTAATTTTTATTGTTAAAAAATTAGGGAGTCTTACTTCCTGGAAGAAATCTGATTTTGAAAAAAAATCTTATTGACGAAATGCCTCTCTTTCTGTAATCTGACAGTATATCCGTCATTTTTATTTGCTACATTTTCTTTTGACTTGGAAACCATTTAGAGCAATTTCTCCTCTCGGTTTTAAATTAGGCTCTTAAATGTCTTGTTAATTAATTATAGCTTTTGATGAATGCAATCTTATATTGTGATACGAAATCATCTTATGTATTACTTGTTCCAGAATGAATTCTATCCCTAAAGATCAACCTGACCCAGATGCCATCAAAATGTTTGTTGGACAAATACCTAGAAATTGGGATGAAACTGAACTAAGGAAACTTTTTGATGAATTTGGACCTGTACATCAAATTAATGTATTAAGAGATAAAATTACTGGACAAAGCAGGGGTAATGTTGTACAAAAAATTTCATTTAGTATGTAATGCATGCAATTAGTATATTAGTGAGCTATATCTTTTTTAAATTGAATTTTAATGGCAAATTTAATTCACAAAAAATCAGAGGTAAAGTAGATGTATCCAGCAATCAGTTTAATTATGTACCACTCGAGTGATTCATAATTATATTTTAAATTATTCTGTACAAGCAAATGATTTTATGTTTATTGTATTAAAAGTTTGAAAGTTTTGATCTTTCTTTTTATGTAGGTTGTTGTTTTGTCACTTTTTATTGTCGTAAATCAGCAGTAGAAGCACAAAATGCATTACATAACATAAAAACCTTACCTGGGGTTAGTATTTAAAATTTTTGCTTTGTATACGTTAAAAGGTTTTTCTTTCATTCAAAGCATTATATTTTCATATTTTTGTATCTCAAAGTTATGGCATCTGAAATATTTCTTTTATTACAGATGCACCACCCTATTCAAATGAAGCCTGCAGATAGTGAAAATAGAAATGGTATGTTAGGATGAGGTTTTTCTCCTTAACTAAATTGATTTTGTACTTGTTTTTTATTTAGCACAAGGATTGTTTATAGGAATTTTATTAAGTTATAGGTTTTGTTTTACAGAAAGAAAATTATTTGTTGGAATGTTGTCTAAAAAGTGTTCGGAGAACGATGTTAGGGTAATGTTTTCTTCTTTTGGACAAATTGAAGAATGTACTGTCCTCCGAGATATTAATGGACAAAGCAGAGGTGAGTCTTGCTAAAAATCTGTTAAAATGCTGATTTGTAAAACTTTAACTGTTTAACTACAACTCTCTTTGATTTTATTTTTTAGGCTGTGCTTTTATTACGTATGCTTCTAGGCAGTGTGCCATTAATGCCATAAAAGCTATGAATCACTCACAAACAATGGATGTAAGTTAATGATTTTACTGATATTTATATTATAAATAAATGATTTAATTATTCCTCTTCTCTCTTGAATTTTTAAGGAATAAAATATTTTTTGTGTAATTTTTAGTCATAACAAAAGCAATGGATTATAAGAAATGTTAAGGTTTTTCTTTCTGTCTATAATAACATGCAGCAGGTGGTCACATGGTCAACAAAAAGCGTCCATTGTAACAGTACTTGAAATCTTCCATCAAAGAAACTTCATAAGAATCTACGTTGCTAATCATATTGCTGCGGTTAAAAAAGTGAGAAAAGTAATCTGAAAATAACTACAGTAAACTCCCGTTTGTACGCCGTTCAAGGGGATTTTGAAAACGTCGTAATTAGCGTTACGACGCTATATGGGGAATTCCATAAAACTCTGTTTCAGCGATATAGCTAAAACCCGTAATAACTAATCTAACCTAGAAACCTTTTTTAAGCGGGATTTTATCACTAAAATAGGAGCAAAAGAACTGTCTAAAAACAGAATAAACATTTATATCTGCAATCTTAAAACTTTGTACACTGCAATCTCGTATTTTTAATTTTCTATCTGATTAAAAAAATTTCCATAGGGAGTTGCTTCGGTTTTTCTTTTCCATAATTCTGAATTAGGAAGGTTTCCTTTCTTCCTAAGTTTGTCAGCATATCATCTGCACTATCAATAGCTGAGAGGGACTGCCTCAATACGGCTATCGAATCGCAGGCTATGGAATGCGGAAGTCAAATTGGAGTAGAGGAGAAAATTTCCAAGGAATTCAGGGAGTGTTCTGATTTTTCACAAGACAACCCACATGCCCTGCAAGGCACTGGTCATCCTTGTTTTTGAGGGCGCAATGGCGGGCCATTCAGGGAAAGGGGAGCGGTTGGGAAAAACCAGTTCTACCATATTGTTCTACTGGCGTTTTCAACAGTTCTGTAGCGGACGTCGCACTAAGCAGGGGCGTGCTAACGAGAGTTTACTGTATATATTCATTTCCTGGTAATAGACCATGTTCCATAAAACACCATCAACCAACTATCCTATAGTTGGGATGGGCTGACAGCCCCTTATTATCTTGAAATTGAATTTATCTTTCTGTTATGCTTAGTCATATACAGGAAACTTGTCACTCTGCTAAAGGTTAAAATTTTTAATTTTAGGGTTGTAGCAGTCCTCTTGTAGTTAAGTTTGCAGATACCCAAAAGGATAAAGATTTGAAAAGACAGCAGCAGATGATGTCAAATATTTGGAACATGACTAGTTTCAGTAACATAGGCCTTAGTTCCCAGTACATTGCTGCAGTAAGTTGCCAAAGAATTAAGTTCAAATAATTAATCATTTGAAGTTATTAAATTTATCCTAATTTTAAAAAAGATGAAGTGTTGTGTATAGGTATATCCTTGAACCTTGCTCCATTAAACTGAAACTAAGCAACCTATTGCATAAATGTTAAAGTAGCATTTTTCGTCGCTTTTGATTTTGTTCATCTTAATCATCTGATTTTACCATTAACTGAGCTATCATATTTTTCTAGAATCCAGTTATTTAAAAATAACGAGCTTAACATGGCTACAAAAATGCTTAAGTAACAAAACACACAATTAAGGAATTTTTTAAGTGTAAGAACTTTCCCATTACAATATGAACTGTAGTTGTAGAATCTGTAATTTTTGTATCTTTAAAAATATACGTTTAAATCTACATGATTGGTTGCATTTAGTTATTGAAGTTAAGATTGGTCCTCATAATAATTGGGACTACTGTATATATATATATATATATATATATATATATATATATATATATATATATATATATATATACACTCCAACTGATACAGAATTTCCGTAGTTGCTACGGAAATAGAGTAGAAACTACGTAGTTACGGATTCATACAGAAACTGCGGATCATTCGCTGGCCCACGAAAATTTTTTTTAAAGATAATTCATATTTTTTGTTTAATCGAAGTGTTCCGATTCTCCAGCGACTGCTTTCTTGAACTGTTTAAGTTAAGGGGTCTGTTTGAGTTAAATTTACTACCTTTCAGAGGTTACTCCACAAATTCACTATTTGCTAAAAAAGATACTTTCACAAACTCTGCTTTAGGGGGGAAAAGATACCTTCACAAAATACAGTAACGGACCCTTTATCCGGAAACCCAAAATCCGGAAGGACCCGAAATCCGGATCTTGTTTTTTTATATTTTGAAGAATTTTTAGTGAGTAAATGCTCCTATGATGTGCAATGGTTACGCCACGTCTTTTGTGACATCATCTTGGTGCAGAATGGGACGATTCGACGCGGACATTTTGGCGCTGGCCAACGCGGCCATATTGTCTTTGCACTTCAACAGCTGTGCCAAAATCGGCTGCTGCTTTGCGACGATCAACGTGCTTCGCTGGGCGGAATTTTTTTGCTGGATCCATTACGATTGGAACGGCTTATGTCGTTTCAGCGTGTATTTTGGTTTTACTAAAGCAGCTGCGTCCTTATTGGCGTTTTTTTCCAAAACAGACCCGAAATCCGGGATGATGTCGGCCCCGAGCTTGACGGATAAAGGGTCTGTTACTGTACATTTAAAAAAGAAGTTCTCGTATAAGTTGTATTACCTAAATTTTAAATTAATGTCATTCTGGACAACATTTTAATTAATTTTTGATATTTTAAAAGTTATTTACATGTTTATGTTAACTTTTAATATGCTATAATGTTTTATTTAAGTTTAATAAAATCTTGCTTTAATATTTCCAAATTTTCACAAAATAAGTAGTTTAAAAAAATATCAGACCTCTGTTTGGCTACCTTTATTCAGTGTGAATCTAATTCATGGTTTTTTTTTTAATTTTAGAACTCTTTGCAGCAGGCACAGACTGGTAGCTATGGGAATTTCACTAGCCTACCTCAGCTTACTGGAGGTAAATTATGAGTAACTTAGGCAGATTACGTTTTGTGTTCTTTTTAATGTAAATAACTAACTAATGAAATTAGTTATTTGGCTATTTGTCCCTGATAATAAAGCTATTATTTTTTTTCTGTTTAGGGATCAACTCTTTGAATATGCAACAGCTAGCAGCTCTTGCAGCTGCTCAGTCTCCTAACAACACAAATGCTGGTTAGTGTTTTGAGTCATTTAATATTTTTTTGGTTATTACGTATTATCCCGTCAACCGTGCTGCTGAATTCGAAAACATTATTGAATTCTATTCACTGTTTTATACAGGGTTGGCCGGTTTAAACCATTTGGTTTAAACCATGGTTTTTTTACCAAAAAAACCACTTGGTTTTTTTGGTTTTTTTAGAAATTATAAAATATTTTCAGGATTTTTTTTAAAGAAAGTGTTATTAAGTATAATCTTTTGCACAAAATTAAAAGGTCAGATTTATAAAAAAATTGACATTTTAAGGTGATTAAAAATCAGAAATCTTTTTATTTAATGGTTTTAATTATTGAATTCTCTCTAAACTTAACCTTAAATGCTTAAGTTAAACTTATTATATTTTGCAAGAGATAGTTCATTTATTAATTTCCTTTAAAATGAAGCATTATTTCAAAGAGTAACTAAACATACACAAAAGTTATCTGTTTTTCACTGATAAAATATGGCTTGGATTTTAATTAATTAATAAAACCAATTTGTCTTATTTGTCAGTCATAAAAACCAGTTGGTTTTTTTAGTAAATTAATAAAAACCGTTGATTTCTTTAATGATAAAAACTAAAAACCAGTTGGTTTGTTTATAAACAGATAAAAACCAGTTGGGTTTTTTTACTAAATTAATAAAAACCGTTAATTTCCTTAATCGGATTAATTATCTCAATCATTTATCCAATTTCAATTAACATTAGTTGCTTACATTTCCCTTTTATTTATTAAAAAAGTTAAATTTTCTCTTTCTAAAGAAATTTCTTAAGTTCATAAATAATCCATATAATTAATTTGATTATTTTACCATTTAATAATTAATCAAATTAATTATCTTTATCAATTATCCAATTTCAATTAACATTAGTTGTTTACATTTCACTTTTACATCTCATTTAAAAAATAAAATTTTCTCTTTCTAAAGAAATTTCTTAAGTTCATAAATTAATCCATATATAATTAAGATAAATAATTTGATTATTTCAACCATTTATCCAAGATAAATTAACACTGATTTTTATTCACTACAATAATATTAGATATTCAAATTGGAATATTTTAGAAACAAAAATTTTTTAAAACAAATTAATTTAATTTTAATTAATTAATTGAAATATACAAATCATTTATCAATTATAAACAACCCCTGAAATAAATGTCTCATTTACAACTCAATTTCAAACATCAATGCTAAAATAACTTATTCTGATAAAAAAAATTCTAAAAAAACTTGGTTTAAACCAAAAAAACCTGGTTTAAACCAAAAAAACCAAATAAACCCGTTTTTTTGGGTTTTTTTAAAAAAACCCGGTTTTTTGCCAACCCTGGTTTTATAGCTGTGATGCTGAATTTAAGGGCTGCTGAACGGTCGACGGTATAATACAAAAGTACCTATTTTTTAGTTTTGTATATATTATTGAATGAAATGATTGATTTAATTAATGATATAAGTTAAGATTGTTTACATTTTATTAACTTCACCCAACCCCTACCAGATAAATTACAGAATGACATATAAGTAACATTGTTTTAGCTGCCTATCCAGTAGCGGATTTCTAAATAGGCTAGCTAGGCTATAGCCTACGGCGGCAAATTTTCGGCAGCAGAATTTTTTTCAGAATAAAAAAGGAGAAGAGAAAGGAAACACTAAACATAAGCACTGGAAATAGGTAGAACGTCCTTTCAGAAAAGCAATTATGTGGTTTACAAGGAGCTGTTCTATTTGTTACCCAAAGGGTCTCAAAATAAGACAAAACTACTTTAATGGGCAATTTCCAAAAAAATTTCTGGGGGAGTACCCCCAAGCCCCCTCTCAAATTTTGATATATGTTATACGGTGTTTTTCCTTTGAAAATTACGCCGCCTACAAGAAACTTTTTCCTTTTGGTGCTCTCTCCATAAAGTTTGAAAAGTAGATAAACACAAGTTCAGGGGGAATTTCCAAAATTATTTTTTGGGAGAGGACCTCAGGCCTCCCGTTAGACGTTTTTTATAACTCTTCCCCCCAGAAAATTATGTGGTTTTCAAGAAACTGCAAGGGGCCCCCCAGGAATAAGACATTCAAGTTTTGGTAATAGCAATAAAGCCAAAAAAGAAATTTCAACACGTTTCGGACATTTGGTGGTGTTACCCAAAGGATTTCAAAATGAATTGGAACCCTACTTTTAAGGGTAAAAATTCCAAAATTTTTCGGGGGGAAGACCCCAAAACCCCCTCGAAATTTTAAAATCGTATTTAATAAGTATGGTTTTCCCTTGAAATTTTAGGGATTTACAAGGAGTGATCCTCTTTTATGAAAGTGTCTCAACATGAGTTAAAATGCCACTTTCAGGGACAAAATTCAAAAATTTTTCTGGAACAGAAACCCCTAAGCCCCCTAGAAATTTTCCAATTCATAATACTATAAACTTTTTTCCTTAAAAATTCTGCCGCTTACAATGAGTGGTGCTCTTTAGGTGGAATCTAAAAGGCTTCAAAATGAGCTTAAACACTATTTTGAGGGAAAAATTTTCAAAATTTTTCTGGGGGAGGACCCCCAGACCTCCCTTTTACTTGGAGTTGACATTTTTACACAATTTTGAAATTTAGAGCACCAAAATTTAAACCTTACGAAGTCATCTCACCTAAAACTTAGTATTCCTTTGATTAGACCTCAGAAAAGACCCCCCAGTAACCCCCTAAAAAAATCTGGCTATGGTACTGGCAACCCCCCTCCCCCTTTCAGTTGCTTACAATAATATTTGAACAGCCCATAATAGCAATTAAGTTATTTGTGGAATTCAGCCCCTCAGACAAAAGTCCTGGATTCACCACTGCCTCCCAAACCAAAAACTGAAATGACGCCCCTGTTTAGTTTTGTGAGTATAGTTATAGCATATAGGTGGCAAATTTTGGTTCAGCCTATAGGCGGCACATTTGGAAATCCGCCACTGTGCCTATCTATAATCCGTTCAATTAGTTGTATCAAACTTGATTACTGTAACACAACAGACAGGATAAGTGATCTTGTTTCTGGCATTATATTTTACAGCTGTTTTTCATTTAAGATTTTGACTCTAATTGGTAGAAGTTTTATATTGCATTTTAATTATATTAATTATAGCCTTAAATTTAGATTTTATACTAATATTCCAATAGTTGGAGGGCAGTAGTTTTATGTAAAAAGATACTATTGTTGAATTATGATTTCTTTATTCTAAAATAGTTCCAAATACAACATTTATGGCTTAAAAAATTTATTTGAAAAAGAAATCTTAATAATATTTGATGATATTGTTTTGTAAAACCTAAAAAAATGCTTCATCTTCATTTGCCCCCCCCCTAGAAAATTTTCACAAATTCTATCCAGAAGCACAGCCATGGGGGCAAGGAGGGGCAGCTGCCCCCTTCTTCTTTATTTCCTTCTAGCTAAAACCTAGTTTTTTAAGGTCAAATTTTCAAAATTTTTCTGGGGGAGGGCCCCCATACCCCCCATTTGTATTTAAATCTTTACTTTTCACAATTTTTTTAAAATAACAATGATCAAAATCAAAATTCTACTTAAAAATATATGTCCGAATTTTGGTCTACAAGTATCAAAAGCAGCTTAAAACCCTGTTTTTGAATCAAGTTTCCAAAAATTTTCTGGGGGAGGTCCCCCCACCCCAGACCCCCCTTCTTTGATACTTGTACCCCCATTATTACAAAGAAACTGTTCTTATATTAATATAAGAACAGATCACACGAATTAATGAAGTTCTCTTAGACGAAAATTCAACCCAAAATGTATAACAAACTACATACACTAGCGGAAATAAAAATCCCAACACCAAGAAGGAAAGGAGATATCAAAGTCAAATTTGTTTCTATGATTGCACATAGTATCAATGTGAATTGATTGAAAAATAAGCCTTCCTGGATGTTAGGGGGCCGAGAAAAACAAGGAGGAGTGTTGTCTCCATAGGTGTCCATTACCGCCGTCACACGTCATGGTAATGAGTGACAGGGGATCTAAATGACTTTTGAGGGATTGGAGGACCATGTTGCCTCCTCAGATAGTCCAAATTCATATGGTGCACCAGCGGACGTTGCATACCGGGCTAGGTTATTTTTCCTTTCTCCGGACATGTTTTGTGAACGTTGGTTCTTACGAACGGATAGGCCAGGATAAAAATGCAACATAGGGGGTTAAGAAGAAAGCTTGGACATTGCATAAAACATGTGTTTGTGCATATTTCTCATGAAATTTGTCCCCAGGACAGGTCTGAAGGTAAGGGCGGACAACCGGCTAAAAAACCTCAGTGAAGAAGCTCTGGTTGGCCTTAGTACCGGTAGATCATACTGAGGACAAGCGGCAGTGGGATGGATGTCGTTTGCAGTACTGCGGATTGTCCGTTTTGTCCGCGTAGCTTCTTAAATCTTTGTCTATAAACAAGGAGCTGAAAATGGGCCTTTCTGTTTCCAATAGTGCGCGAAATAAGGAAATGAAAATCCCAATTTCATGACATTGTGTTTATGAGAGAATCCTGCTTCAGTTTTGAGCACCACAACGGTTGGGTATGAGTTTGAAGACAAAATGGAGAGAGCGCACTCAGCTGATGATTTTCAAATCGTTCCACGGAGTGGTGATGCAGGGTAACGGAGTGAGGATGCATTGGATTCCATTTCTGCAACTCCTGAGTATGATTCACCAGTACTTTTTCCAACCAGAGCTGCGTCATTGAGGTTTTGCAGCCGGTATACCGTCTTTACCTTCAGACCTGTCCTGGGGACAAATTTCAAGAGAAAGATGCACAACCACATGTTGTATGCAAAGTACAAGTTTTCTTCTTAACTCCCTAGGTTGCATTTTTACCCCGCCTTTCCCGTTCTCTAGAACCAACACCCACAAAACAAGTCCGGTCAATGAGGAGAAATCACCTAGCCCGGTATGCAACGTCCGCTGGTGCACCATATGAATTTGGACTACCTGAGGAGGCAACATGGTCCTCCAATCCCTCAAAAGTCATTTAGAGCTCCTGTCACCCAATACCATGACGTGTGACGGCGGTAATGGACACCTATGGAGACAACACTCCTCCTTGGTTTTCTCGGCCCCTTAACATCCAGGAAGGCTGATTTTTCAATCAATTCACATTGATACTATGTGCAATCATAGAAATAAATTTGACTTAGATATCCTTTTTTTTCTTGGTGTTGGGATTTTTATTTCCGCTAGTGTATTAAATCTATTAAATATGCATGGGAGGGGCTGACTAATATTTTTAGGCCCCTGCTGAAATAAACTTCCATATACCCAAGCACTGACTGAAAAGGGAGGTTAGGTTGACACCCTTTATAAAATTATGTCTATTTAAAGATTAACATGGAGTGATCCAACTCGATTTTTCAGTTTTACTTTTCAATTCTAGTGCTTACATGGAGCAGTTCCTTCTACACTTTAACCCAAAGAATCTAAAAATGGGCTAAAACTACTTTAAGCTGTTAATTTCTAAAATTTAAAAAAGGAGAAAAAAATGGGAAAACTAGAATGGGTTTGTAAAACTAGAAAAATTTAGGACCTAACTTCCTCCCGAAACAAAAGTCTTGTAATAGCTCCTTAGGACTGAGGGTCTTATGGGTTTTGTCCCCTAGTCAAATTAGTTAAACATACGCCTATGAACCTCCTGAAAACTCCGTTGCCCCCCCTGAAAAAGTGGGCGCCCCTCCTAAGGGAAATTCCTGGCTACGGGCCTGATTACAAGATATAAAATTCAATTCAGTTATACAGTCTACTCCGCTTAATGTGATCACAGGTAATGTTATCAAAATCAACAGGTCCCAATGATTCCTATTTAATTTAATGTATATTACATCGTTTGATGTGATCATCTGTGAATCAACACGCCACTTAATGTTATTAAAATTTGTCCATATCTCCTTGAAAACAACTCGAGTTTCGTTTTGAAGGTCAATTTTTACAAGTAACCATCTGCGCCACCCCAAAGCATCTGGCACTTTTTTCTTTCAGAAACTCAGTTTAAGTCACAGTGGCACTGATTTGGTTCTTTGCTTTGGTTGTAAAAAAATAAAACATTCCATTCTCTGCTTTTATTGAAACCATAGAGTTAGTACTAATATAGAGACAGCTTAAACATCTGCTCCCCTGTTCTAAGCGTGACCAGTCTCCCGGTTTCGCTCTGCCACTCACACATGACTTTTTGAACCAACTTGGCCACTAAATCCCTCTTTTGGCGGTTTTTCGCGTGGCTTCACTCGTAATGAAACTACGTCAAAAATGCCCGCCAAGCTTTGCCAACTTCCAGTTCCTACCTCGACCACTAAATCAGCAATTTTCTCCCTTAAATACTTGTTTAAACGAATCGGAAATGATGCGTATCGAATCAGGAGGGTTCAAATTCTATAGTGTGAAGCTTTTTTTAAAGAAATTCCCCCCGCAACATTATAAAAATACAGTTTAAAATTGTTTTTTTTTCAAATCCGCGGAATTTAAAAAAATTATAGGTAAAAAACTAATTGAGATAGAGAAATTTTTTCTTCACTGAACGATTTGTCATTGCTTTTTCTCGAGTTTCAAATTGTCGGTTTCTTTTTTTCATCATTTTTCTGGGAAAAAGAGCAGTTTTTATACCTCAAATTCCACCCCCTACGGGAGCTCCCATGTTAAAAATTTACTTCTGCCACTCACACAGGTCCGACTCTTTTCGACATGCAGGGTTGCCTTACCGAGAAGAGTAAGCTGTCTCTATATTTGTACTAACTCTATGATTGAAACAAAACGGTTACAGGGGCTGATTCCATGCTTGTGGTTGGTGATATGGTGATATAGGATATCACCATCAGCGCCTTGCATGTTTCCGCTAAGATATTTTTTTTCCAAGTTTACTGGAATTCAGATTAATTTAGGTGTTTTATTCTTTATTGGGAGTGGAAAGGTGGTCAGTTTTGAGTATCTAAAAATTTGGCCTGAAATACTTTTTGAAACCAAATATTTCTGCTCTTATATTTTCAAAAGATGTTTCTTAAACACTACCCATCCCTTTTAAAGTTTATTTAAACACTCCTCCCTCTTTTCAGGTTTGAATGCTCTAGGTTTGCAAGGCATAGGAGGTGGTGGTGGGCTAACCTTAAACTCGGGAAACCATACACCAGGTATTTAATTTTGTGTTAACACTTTCTATTTTTTATTTAACTGTATTTTTAAATTTGTAAAAGTTTGACTGTTGTTTCTTTTCAAACTTAAATCAAATGCAGTTGTATTTTTCTTTTCTAAAACTACTCACAACTTATAAATTAAAGCAGGGCTCACACGCCTGCGCCATTTGCGCCAAACTGCGCCAAAACCAAATTTTGATACATACTGATACAAATTGCCTATTTTACCAGCTCCTGCGCCAAAACTGCGCCATTTTCAGAGACTACTACTACGGATTCTCCGTAGTTTCTACGGATGCCGTCGTTAAACTACGGACTACGGATAACCATCGAAAAAGCTACGGAAAATCGGAAATCTATCATAAAAAGCGCAAGTTTTTTCCCAATTATGCTCTATTTTTAGGATATTTTTTCTTGGACGGCCGGCGGGCGCCAAGTTGAAGTTGCCTTCATGAGTTGTTTGTGCGATGTGGAAAAAACAACTTTATAGTGGTTAGAAGCCGTCGTTCGGTGTTTAGGATCGCATTCTGCGGAAAAGTCGAAAAATAGCGATTTTTCGCGCAAGTACCATTTTTCCAGCACGTAGTTGAAGATGGCTTCTTTTCACATAGCTGCCAAGTTTTACGGATTGTCCGTAAAATTTACGGATTTGCACCAGAATTTACGGTTTTACGGATCGACCCGAAATTTTTACTCAATTTACGTTTTTTTTTTGCATTTTTCCTCCGTGAAAAACGTAAACAAATCTTGTTGCGCCAAATTAAAGTCTTGTCTGCCTTTTCTAGGCGTTTGGAAACGGGTAAATCGCGGAAAAAGCCGCGATTTTTCGCGAAAGTTTCGTTTTGTGCGCCGCGTGTTCCGTTCCTTCCGCGACTATTTTCGACGGCCGCGGAAGCCAAGTTGAAGTCGGCTTCATCTCGTGTCAGTATTAGAATGCATGAAAAACTACTTTAACGTGGTGAAAGCCGACATGTCCGATGGTTAGAATCACGATCTTGAAAAGCCGAAAAATAGCGATTTTTCGTGAAAGTTCCGTTTTATCCGCGATTGCTTCCTACCGGCGCACAGTGGAGTATTTGCCCTGAAATCCCGGCCAAAATTATTTCGCTGCCTTTTTTTGATGTTCAAGCCAAGTTAATGTCCTTTAATTGTTTTTATCAGTAAATACACTGATTTGGCAAGCATTTATATAAATTTATAATAAATTATGATAAATATTTAATTTATTTATTTATATTAGCTATTTGCTTTTTTATTGCGATGTTTAACTTCACAGAGAAAATATGAATGAATTAAAATTATTAGGTACCATAAATGAACAGGTTAGAATAAAATTGGTTTATTTTCCCCCAAAAAAAACTGGGATTGTTTATATTTTACATTGTGGGGTAAATTTGTCTTTAACCATAAATTCCGTTTCTGGCGAGATCCGTTTTGTCAAAACTTAACTGAAAGTTTTTTAAATTAATTTTTAAACTAATACCATTTTCAAACTAAAAAGTTGATAAAATGGTTAACAAGATATATGTATAAATCTCACAAAATATATAAAGGACTATAAACAAAAATATTTTTTGGCTTATCCATAAGGTATTAAAATTGCATGGTTAATTACATATTTATTAATAGAAAAGTGACGAAAAGTATCTTCAGCAATATATAAGAGAAATATAAATATATGGGCCCTCATTTATATATAGCTGCGTGGATATGAATGACCTTGGTTTTTCTTTTAGCAAAACAAATAAATCTCTGAAAGAAACATGGTGTAGTCGTAGTGTCGACTTATTTTACTTATAAATTCTAATGAAAACTATTTTGGATATGTGTGTAGTCGTTTTATAGGTCACCCTTGAGGCCAAAAATTAACCATTTAGCTTAACCATATGATATTTGATGCAACTCAAGTAAAAAAACTAAAAACTAATCCCATTTCATTCCTAACTGCAATTTTATAATTTTTTGACTTAGACCACTTTTATCCCGAATAGCTCATATTTTCGGCTGAACCATAAAACCATATGAATCAACGAAAAAAAATCGTGAAAAACAGATGGGAATTAAAGTTCAAACAGTCTTAATAAGAGCAAACGTTCCAACGGACTTTATCATTTCTTACAATTGCGTAAAATGGTACATCACAAAAAAAATTATTTCTCAAAAAGTGCACAAAAGTGCAGTAATTTTTTAATTGGAAGTGGTTCTTAAAAGTGTAATCTTTAATTCAAGACCTTGTTTTGGACGGAGGATTACGGAATTCCCTTTTGAAAACCTTTCTCAATTCTTATGTTGCAGTTAAAAACTACAAAAAATGAAGCATGTTTTGAGTTTAAACAGTTTTTTTAATGAGAAAAAAACTAAATAGTTCAAAACAAAAATTCGTTAAGAAAGCCCAGAAAATTCCTGATCCTATACAGGTATTTACATTTCATTTCATTCATCCAGAAGCTAACAAAAAATTATTTTCTAAGCGTCCTAAAAAGTCAAAAATCAGTCGAAAATGGCATTAACTTTCATTGAAATCTCAACTTTGACAGAGGCTTGGAACCAAAGTATGCAACCCACACGTAAAAGTTTTACACCGATGGATGCGAAATTTTATTAGCTTTTCAGAAATATTATTTTTATGCCTGTTTGTAGAAGTTCGTGTTAAGCCTTTTTGGCCGGGTTTTCCGGCCAAATACTCCACTGTGCGGCGCCTAATTGAAGTTGGCTTCCTTTCACTATTGTATTTACATTGTTGAAAAAACAACTTTACTATGGTCAAAACTAATTACTTAGGAGGTGAATTATCACTAGACCTAATAACCTCAAGTAAATAAAAATTGATATAAGGTGTAAAAATTGGATAAGAGCTGATAAATTAATAGAGGTTTAAGTTAAGTATTTATGAATTAAATCTATACGCACATTATTTGTCATAATCAAAATTATGGTTTTTATGTCGTACGAAAAGTTTTACTGATGCAAGTTTAAAATATAATGAAGGGTAAGCTTTTGTAATTTTAAATTACAAAAGCTTCCCTGCAATCAAATTGCTACAAAATACATTTTTTTATGCTACACTTGGTTTTACCTGCTACAAAAGGCATTTTTGGTGATACAAAACTTGGTTTTACCTGATACAAAAGACATTTTTTGTGATACAAAACTTGGTTTTACCTGATACAAAAATTGATACAAATATTTAAAAGTGAGTGTGAGCCCTGATTAAAGAGGATTCAGTATGTAAATCACTTTGTGTGCACTTTTTCCTCGTGCATGGGCAGAAATTCCAAAAAATTTAACAATTTTTATGCTTTTTGACAACTCTTTACCTCTTGTTACTACCTCTGCCTTTTTCCTCACTGTCTTGTATACCTCATGCAAATTTTCAGTCTTTCACTGTGACAGTTTTATCTTTTTTTAGGAATAATTTGTTATCAAAATTTTTAAAATGTGATTTTTCCTCAACAAAATGTGCTGGTATTTCTAAGAAGGGTAATTGTAGGAGGTATTCCAATTCCTTAAGATATTCATAATTCTGTTAAAAACCAGCTCTCATTGATAAAGCATACATTGTGTAAATTTTAGGTCTTTTTATGTATCATCTATATCAGCGGTCGGCAACTGGCGGACCGCGTGGGGTTATTGTGCGGACCGCCAAAACGTTTTAAAAATCATTAATATGTATTTTTACACTTCAAAAGTTAGTTTAACCCGCTTATTAAGCCGCAAATTTCAAAAAATTTCCTGGGTAACCCCCAGACCCCCCATTTTTAATGTGAAAACTTCTAATAGTATTAAAACAAGCGGGTAGCATACTCAAATTACATCGTTGTAAAAATATATGTGATTTGGAAGATAACAATTTAAAGTAGTAATAGTTACTTGTTTTTTTCCCCGGACCTCGATGAAAATTTTCAAAATTATTTGGACTCCACGTAAAGTTACTTGCCGACCCCTGATCTATATGTATGATTATTAGACAAGCTATAAATAACATAGAATATAATTGTTTTATAGATGTTAATGCTGCAAACATTCAGAGTTTGGCTGCTCTAGCTAGCTTAACATCTAATAATCCAGGTATATTTTTAAAATTTAGTTTTTTACCTTTAATTTTATATAAACTCCCATGGATTTATGTATAATATTTTTTTACCAATATTTATTTATTAAAATTTAAGGTATTTAAGTTTAAAGTATTTGAGTGCATTTTATTACTTAAATTAAGATTTGTTCTGAGATTTAAAAAACCCCTTTTTTACTAATCACTGCTTTTTATTTTTTAGTTGGCATAAATTCTATGATGATGCAAAATTTGACGGCTCTAGCTGCTGCCAGTAGTGGCAGCGGTTCAGCTGGTATGCATGGCCTTACTGCTGCAGGTACTTTTTTCTTATCTTAAAGATTATTAAGTTTATTGACTTCCTTGTATTCTTATTCTTTTAAACCAGGAAAATTGAATTTTCCTCTAATTATGGATTTTAAATTTTTTCCCTCAATTTGTTGTTCTCTAATTAAATCTTGCTTAATATGTTCAATCTTCTTAGTATATGTTTTGAATAACAGTGTGCCATAAAACCCCCAAACAACCAAAATTCATGGGTCAAAATGTAGGGGATATAGTCTACTCAAACTCTGCCAAAATGAAAAGTAGATGGCATAAGTTTTTTGAGATAAAAATATAGAGAAATAATCAGAAATGTATAACATGTTTAATTTTACCTTCCTTTCGCCTTTATTAAATTTTAGTGGGTAGTTCCTTATTAATAACTGAAAAACTTTTTAACTCCAGCAGACTCCCTTTTAATTCAAAGACTTTTACTTGCAAAGATATAAGTATACACAAACATTTATAATACTAAAATTTGTATGAATCATGATTCATGTTTTTGTTATCTTTAATTTGTGTAATATATTTATTCTGCAGGAAATATGTCGGGAAGCACATCTAGTGCTAGTTCACCAATGAGTGGAGTTGGCTCTGTGAGTCCGGTAACTAGTATGGCTTTAGGTTTGAACAATACATCTATTTCAAACATGGGAACCTTCACAGGTGTCAATGGGTAGGTATCCCTTTTTAAAAGTGTATAATTTTTTTAAATATAAATTATTTTTTTAAAGTGTGTCAAGTTGATTTCAACAGCTGATTGTTTAATGCATTTATGAAGGTTTATATGGGCTACTACAATCCTTAAAATTTAGTTTGAAGTTGATAATTAGAAATAATGAATGGTATGGTTATTTAAGAACTTTGTCATTTGGTGATTCTAGTTTATTTTTCTCACTTCTAAAGTTAGATTTATGCTTCATGGTTTTTTGTAACCCTTTCAATATGGCAAGGGAATCGGAAAAGTGCAATTTTTGCACTTGTTTGAGCTCCTGGGGGGCAACTGCAATGAGATATCCATTAGATCATGGTGTGTTTGTAGGCACAAAGGAACATTTTATTCTGTTTCTTGAAGTTTTTCAGTAACTGGGACATAATGTTGCATCAGTTGTAATTTCAAAATTTTTCCACCACGGGACAGCATATGTCCCAGCCGGTGCGAAAGGGTTAAGGAAAGGGTTCCATTTGAAAGAGAAAATATTTCGCCTTAAAAGGTCTAACAACCTAGAGCAGGGGTTCTCTACCGGTGGGTCGCGACCCCCTAGAGGGTCGCGGGGCATGCCTGGGGGGGTTGCGAGACAAATATTAAAAACAATCATATTTACAGGGTTATTTTTTTACAGACACAACAATTTTTAAAACTTATAGATCTTAACATATAAATTAATGAGAAATTTGAGCATGTCACTCATTTATTCAAGAGAATTTGAGCATAGCGATTTTCCCATATTTCTCCTCTCCGTTACTATGGTTTCGGAATTTTTTTTGTGTGTGATAAACCTCGTCTTTGAAAGAAACGCATATTTAAATAAGAAAAGTTTAGCGCCAATATCCAGCGTTTTTTTCGTTTCCTGCATGTACTTTTTTGCATAAGAGTAAATATTGGATACATCGGTATCGTATTGCGAGTGAAATGACAACTAAATGGTAGATAATTACACAAGTTGACAAATTTTAACTTTTTTTCGCTAACAAAAGTGAGATTAGGTATTTCCGACTAATTTCAGGGTGTAGAATTCAGAAATAGTTGTGAAAAAGCTGTAGCACGTACAGTTTTTTTGTTACAAATATTGCACTAGTACTGTAAGAAACGGACAAAAGCGTTGAAAACACTCCTTTTTAACAATTAATCTCATTATTTTAGCATAAAATACTATCATAATTAAGATTATATACATGTTTCAGACAATGTAAAACTAAAAATCATAAAACATTCATTAAATAAGATGCAATTTTATCACTTTTTGTCTCTTAAGTGGCGTTAAATCTCCTCTTTCAATGAACCAAGAGCTGTATCCCAAAATTGCTATTTCACAGTGACCTATGTATCGAGTAAATGTCCTAAGGGAATCTTTATCCTTGCTTATGATTGACTACAGTGATAATTTCCGGAAATAAGTTCAAACGTGGATGTAAAATATGAATTTTGGGTGATGCTACACATTCTATGGCTTGGTAAGACTAAAGAGAACCTTCTATTGGGATTAAAACATTTTAATCGGCCCTATTTTCTAAAAATCATCTTACCACTCTCCTAAAATCCATTTTCAAGCTGATAATGCGTTTTTATTAAATTTTCCTTCATAAGCAGGGTTGTGAATTCTTTTTTAATCAGAGGTTCATACTGACTTTGAGTTTGCCTTCACTAGATGACGAAAAAAGTCCTTTTAAATACTTTTTGAAATGTTTTTTCTGTATTTGTGATTGATATTAAATAACTAGGATAATTTGAATGTCTTCCCCATACTATGGGGATAGCAGGGCTCACACGCCTGCGCCATTTGCGCCAAACTGTGCCAAAACCAAATTTTGATACATACGGATACAAATTGCCTATTTTACCAGCTCCTGCGCCAAAACTGCGCCATTTTCAGAGACTACTACTACGGATTCTCCGTAGTTTCTCGTTGGACTACGGATAACCATCGAAAAAGCTACTGAAAATCAGAAATCGATCATAAAAAGCACTTAGAAGCGCAAGTTTTTTCCCAATTATGTTCTATTTTTAGGATATTTTTTCTTGGACGGCTGGCGGGCGCCAAGTTGAAGTTGGCTTCATGCGTTGTTAGTGCGATGTGGAAAAAACAACTTTATAGTGGTTAGAAGCCGTCGTTCGGTGTTTAGGATCGCATTCTGCGGAAAAGTCGAAAAATAGCGATTTTTCGCGCAAGTACCGTTTTTCAAGCACGTAGTTGAAGATGGCTTCTTTTCACATAGTTGCCAAGTTTTACGGATTGTCCGTAAAATTTACGGATCGACCCGAAATTTTTACGGAATTTACGTTTTTTTTATTTTTCCTCTGTGAAAACGTAAACAAATCTTGTTGCGCCAAATTAAAGTCTTGTCTGCCTTTTCTAGCGTTTGGAAACGGGTAAATCGCGGAAAAAGCCGCGATTTTTTTCGCGAAAGTTTCGTTTTGTGCGCCGCGTGTTCCGTTCCTTCCGCGACTATTTTCGACGGCCGCGGACGCCAAGTTAAAGTCGGCTTCATCTCGTGTCAGTTTTAGAATGCAGGAAAAACTACTTTAACGTGGCGAAAGCCAACATGTCCGATGGTTAGAATCACGATCTTGAAAAGTCGAAAAATAGCGATTTTTCATGAAAGTTCCGTTTCATCCGCGATTGCTTCCTACCGGCGCCTAATTGAAGTTGGCTTCCTTTCACTATTGTATTTACATTGTAGAAAAAACAACTTTACTGTGGTCAGAACTAATTACTTAGGAGGTGAATTATCACTAGACCTAATAACCTCAAGTAAATAAAAATTGAATAGGGTGTAAAAATTGGATAAGAGCTGATAAATTAATAGAGGTTTAAGTTAAGTATTTATGAATTAAATCTATATGCTCATTATTTGTCGTAATCAAAATTATGGTTTTCAATGTCGTACGAAAAGTTTTACTGATGCAAGTTTAAAATATAATGAAGGGGAAGCTTTTGTAATTTAAAATTACAAAAGCTTCCCTGCAATCAAATTGCTACAAAAGACATTTTTTATGCTACAAAACTTGGTTTTACCTGCTACAAAAGGCATTTTTGGTGATACAAAACTTGGTTTTACCTGATACAAAAGACATTTTTTGTGATACAAAACTTGGTTTTACCTGATACAAAAGACATTTTTTGTGATACAAAACTTGGTTTTACCTGATACAAAAATTGATACAAATATTTTAAAGTGAGTGTGAGCCCTGGGATAGTAATTTGCATAGAACTACTGTACTCTTACGCACTTAAAAAGAGCCACATTCTAACTTTTGCAACAAACGTGAGGAGCTCAGATTTCATTTTAGTCACCGATTTGGACACAAATCAGTGGGAAAAACCCATTTCCACTTTTTCTGTTAAATATTACCGTTTAATTGTAATTTAAACCGTACCCAAATTTAGCAAAACGTATTGTTGCATAAAAGTGCAAATTCTACACTGAAAACTCATCCATTTTCAAAATGAACTGCAGTACAAAAACATCGCCACACTTTTAAAAGAATGTCTACATACTGGGATACTAGAAATAAATTAATTGGATGGCATTGCAGGGTTGCTATAGGACAAAAATGACGCTTAAAACGCAAAAATTAAGAAAAAGAGCAGAAAATCGAAAAATTTTGTTACGCAAAAATGGGACGTAGAGGATCTTTTTTACTTGCAGATATTTAAATAACTACATGACTTAGTAACAAAAAGAGTAATTTGGTTGTTGTTAGGAAACCACTGTTGACTAGTGTTATTAATGTCTTAACATTTTAGGTCTGAGGGGGTCGCCAAAATATATTCCCTTAAATGGGGGTCGCGGTGTCAAAAAGGTTGAGAACCCCTGACCTAGAGTATCCAAGAAAAACAAATTCTAATTAAATCATGAATGTAATGTCTGTTCTGCCGAATTCTTATGATTGTTTTCGAAGAAATTGATAAGAATCCAATATGCAAATTCAAAGAATTATGTGACTAGTTTGTTTATTCTAAATTAACTAAAAAGATATTTTCTAAGAAAACTACTAAGCATTGTCTTCACTTAGAGGGGAAACATATCATCTCATCCTAGCTTGACTGTGCATGTTAGGAACTCCGTTTGGGTTCCTTTTTTATCACTAATAAAACAAAACAATTCATAACTATTTTTATGTAAATTGTTTTTTCTAACAAAATAAGGTTTCAGATGAAAAATACTTAGATTACGTTGTAGATTAAGTTAATCCAAATGCTGCCTCAAATGAAGTTTTTGTTCCACAAGTTCTTTAAAAGTTTTCCAATTTGGCAGCACTGTCTGAAAGCACCATAAGTTGAAACAGTGTTCCTGGTATTTAGTTTTGAAAAATTCATATTCGATATCCTTCTTTTATTTTTCAGAATTGGGAATATGACAAATTTAGGTGCAAATGGATCAAATTTAGATGCTCTTACACAAGCTTACAGTGGAATGCAAGGAATGCAAACTTTTGCGAGTATGATAGTTTCTTTACTTTTAGGCATTGGTTAAAGGGACTCTTGTTTTATAATACAGTGAAATCATGATGTAGCGTTGTTCAAGGTAGGGACCCATGAAAAATAATGTGGGATACATTAAATTGTGGCAAGATAGAAACATAAAACTGATCGAGATAGATGTTGAAGTATAAGTACATATAACAACAAATATAGTCAATAGGATGAATCCAGGATATTATAGCAATTCCTGGTCATTATTATTAGTCCCAGGATTCATTGCACCGCCTGTAATATATACATTTTAGAGTAGTCACTAATATATACTCATTGTTTTTTTTTCTTTAAAATGGTGTAAGCAATTTTTCAAAATTATTCTTTTAAAACTATTTTACTTATTGGAAAAGCACAAAAACGAGCTAGACATCTGGACCCAATATTATCAAACTTACTATTACAGTGGACCTTGAATAAGGCTCCTTCTGGGACCAACAAATATAGTCTTTAAAGAAAGGACATTATAACAAATAAAATTGATGTGATAAAAACAATCTACTTTTATTACCAGTCATTGTATAGAGGTTCTACTGTGCATAAGAAAAGACCATAATTTACCTAGCAGATTAGTTTAAAAACTTGGTGAAATGCTCTATGTGCAGTTTGAGCTAAACACAGTTCTTGCTACATGCATTTCTGTTAAATCAATTAATCCTCAGACAGTCATGTCAGGGATCTCCAAACTTTTTGGGCAGAAGCCCAATCGGGCATATTCCTTGAGACTCGTGGGCCAAGACCTATAAATTTCGTACCGTATAACCAAACTGTAATTAGGACTCGGTATTCAAACTATCTTCTTTTGTTTACAGTGTAATATCCCAAAATTAAATTTGTATAAGTAGACTATTATTGTATTCCTGAACCAAACGATTAATAACATCCTTTGTTATCAGGTACCTTCCCTCCTGTTGGTATCCAGCAACCCCAAAGTTCTCCTGGAAAACAACTGGAAGGTATTTCTCTTTAGCAAAAAATGCATCTATTGCTTCTCCCTTAAAGGTCTTTATAAACACCAAATTTTACTGGCCTTGATAATGTGTGGATGATTGAAAGAGATGTAAAATTATGTTTATTTTTTCATCTGTTCCTGCTCACTTTTTTTCTTAAATTTCACTGGCCAACAATTAAAATAATACATAATATATTTTAGTTGTTTCATATAAGTTTCAGATATCCAAAACTTAAAAAAACTACTCAAAAATGTCCATCATTAAAAAAAAGTTATAGTTTACATAAAATTGACAATACTTTGCTGGGGGGTTGAAATATTTTGAATGTCTCTGGACCTCAACTCCTATAATTTAGGCTTGGCGCTTTTTTTCCGATTTTTTGGACCTTGCGCCATTAAACCCCAACTAACCAACCTATAATTTAGGCCAGTGTTTCTCAAGCTGTGAGCTACAAGGGATTGTCAAATATTCCAGGAGGGTATTGACAATTAATATCTATTGCAGGGCTTTAATTGGGACATCTCTGCTTAATAGGACATAATGGGACCGGGACATTTTGTACTACCCAGGGTTGCCAACCTGAGGCAAAGCTTATCCGTAATCGCCCCCACCCGAAAAAAAAATCCGCCGTGACACGAGGCTTGCCGACCGACGCCAAGCCTTCTGCACGTAGAAAAGTGCCCCTATCTTTTGAAAATTTTTAGGAAAGTCCTGAAAACGCAAATATTTGAGAAAAGAAGGCATTTTTTTTCTCCCATGAATCAATCTTCCATGCAATTAGAATATTACGAATGATTCCCCCTTCTTATTGCCCATTTCATCAGTTACTACAGACAAGCGTTATCGTTTTTATTCGCAATTCTAAGTAAAAAAAACATGTATTGAAAGGATTGAAGCTAAAAACAGAGAATTTAGAAGAAAAATTTAACAAATTGTCTTTAAAATATAATTAGCTTAGTTTCCGTAGTTTTTACAGCTTTATCCGTAATTGCGGAATTTGGGGCCGAAATGCGGAATGATTCCGCAAAATCCGGAATGGTTGGCATCCCTGACTACCTATTAGATCTATTTCCATATAAGGTGGAGTCGAATTATAACTTACAGACGAGAGTATTTACTGGAAACCAAGAAGTACCTGAGTTCCACTCTGGTGCAATTTAAGCCCTGGTCTATAGTTAGATTTGTAACATTCAAATTTGCTGAATATGATTTCTGTTGGTCGATAAATTTCAGTGAAAAAAATGCAAATAACATTATTATGCGAGTATATAATTGAAAAACTTGTAATCTCACTTTAAGGCTATTTTCCTGTGCGTATATTTGATGTGTTAAACAGAAAAAGATAGTTCATTAATTTCAGAAACAAGGTTTATGCCTGAAATTTTAAATGAAAACTGGAAAAGTTTTATATTTTTGTCAAAAACATGTCTTTCAATTAGCTTGAAATCGAATACTTTAAAATGCTCTTGTTCTTATGTGAATTGGAATTTTCAGCATTACTAGAAATCAAGCCCAAAAAGTTAAAGACCTTAAAAAATTTCTAATAAAAGATGAACTTCTGGTGATTTAGATGCACTTATGATAAAATTTGAATCAGAAAACGGGTTTAGACTTCTCAATTAATTATTTTGTAAGTATTTTTTATCATACAAGTTTAGATATCTAGGCATGTCGCGAGATACTTTAAGTGCACCATCAATCAAAAATGGCTGATATTTATACCCTAATTTCAAGCATCAGAATTTAAAATAGCTATTTAGAAAAAAAATCAAAACTTTAAAAAAACCGCATGTTATTGAGCTAAACAATTCTAACTGTTCCTTGCAGAAACCAAATTTTAGTACAAATAATGACCTCCAATTTCTCCCAGTTTTTTCTACTACGAGGATTGTTTTTTATAAACTTCTATTTTTCTCCTGAAAAAAGGAGTTGGAATTTCAAAATAATTTTGCTACTGGTAGATAGGTACAGCTCCCGTCAAAAAAAACGTTACAGTAGAATGTGCGGGCGAACGGGTGGGGTTAGAAAGATGCTTTTGGTGTCATTTTTCAGGATTTATTGTAAGCTTGAAATCACTAATTGACTATTTTTCTCTCAGAGGCTGTCTTCATGCGAAACGCAAAATAAAGTGCAACTTTTTTCATGGTGACCCCCAATTTTTATACCCGCATATGAAAGACCATTCCATTTAAACCCTAAATACCAAGTTTCATTTAATTTGGTCATTAAATAAAGCCATGGCTCAAAGTTGAAGTTTGAAAATTTAGAGGTAAAAGCCTGAAAACGGTCGCCATCATCCAACCGCCAAGGCGAAACTAGTAGCAACCCTCGCTCCTCATTCTGTCTTTTTCGACCACAGCAACAGAAAGGATTTGAATGTTTTCGAGTTTAATTAAAAAGATATGATGCCTTTCCGCTTTCCAAATTTTGCTGATTTTAAAAAGCATAACACATTTCCATTGGAATACTTAAATTTTGTTTATTTTTGTTAGTAACTAATGTCTAGTTTTTTAATTTATATCAGACATTTTCTATTTATTTTGGAATTTCAATAAAATAAACGATCGGTGAAGTTTCCTTTGAAAAATTATTTGCGTGATAACTAAATATTCAAAGGATAATTTTCTTAAGGTATTTTACCAAACACAAAGTGCTTTATAAAAAAGTTAAGAATCCGATTTCCCCTTTCAAATCATAGGGGATTTTATATGAAGTAGATTAGATATTAAAGGATTGAAAATAAACTTTTTGTAAAACGTTTCATTTATCCTCGTTTATCATTAGTCACGTTATTTGGTTTAAAAAATATCGTCCCTCATATTTAATATTTCCAATTTTTAATCAGGGTCTTGTAAACCATTGATCGACAAATACATATTTTTCTTTTACAATTTTCCAAATTTTGGATTGCCACCAACTTGGGCCTAAACTTTGGGGTTTTGTTGAAAAAAAAAAACGTTTTTATTTCAATTCTGAAAGTTATGAGAAAAAAACTTGTGAGTTAAAAAGTGATTTGGCAAATCGTGATCATCATGCGATGTCATATGCATCACTTGGTCTCGTTATCACATTTGTTGATCAAAAATATCGGACACACGTCTATCATAGTCCCAGTGACAATGCGATCACATTTATTCCAGTGATAATGCGATCACATCCGACTCCAATGTGATTGCCACAAAATGAGGACAGGTCTATCACATAGTTGTTATTGTTGTAATTTTAAAATCAATTAAGTTATTCTACTTAAACTTTTTAAATCAACCTAATCTGTGTTTTAGTTATTTCACCAGATTTAAAAAAAATTAAGAGATATATTGATCACATAAAACGATACATTATACGCTAAATATTAGTGATCGGGACCAGTGTTTTTCTAAACATTATCCGATTGATAATATTAACCGTGATCACTATAATACTATATTACGTAACCTTGTTTTTGGTCATTTCTGACCCCCTCCCTTCCCCTTTGCCAACTAAGACAAAATCAACCCGCAAAAACTTCCCAAAAAGAGTAAATCAGATTACTTTCAATCCAATTACATATGTAGTTAGATTGAAAATTCCAAATGTTATCAAACTACAAAAGTAATCAGATTATACTTTCAATCAGATTAAAAATGTAGTTTGATTGCGCCCAACTCTTGTTCCAAAAAACTGGTGAATGTAATGTAAAAGTTTAATTTCTTAAAAACGGAAAAAATGCGAGATGCGCCAAACTGTGAATTGATTGCCAAATCCAGCAACCCCACCAATTCCATCGATGGAGCAATGTAACGTTTTTTTTGACGGGAGCTGTACATCCTAAAGGATCAATTTCCATCTTTACTGGAAAAAATCGGACAATTTTTCAATTATTTATAGAGTTTACAAGCGTGCGCTCTTCTAACTTATTTCCTGCCAACCCCTAAAGAAATCCTCTTTTTCGACATTTTCCCCTTTTTGGTAGTTTAAAATAAAAAACAAAACAAATGAAGGTTATATTACATAAGGTTACAAGCTTATTTAGTTACTTTTCAATGTAAACTAAACTAAACCATTGGCCCAATAGCCCATAGTGGGTCAAGCCCTACGATGCCCAACTTCGTTTTCTTGACCCTGGGGTGCTAGGCAAATGTCCCGGTTAGGTGGTCAGTCTAACGCGAGACCCCCGGTGTTTGGTTCCCAAGAACGCTTGGTCCTAATTTTATCGACCCACTGAAGGAATGAAAGGCTGAGTGGATCTTGCCCTGCCCGGGACCAATGTAATCACCTTGAAATGGACCATTTATCATACCTTTTCACAAGTTTTTCGATCCCTCTTTATGAAAAGTTTAATTTTTCGTTGAGCTCCGCATCGGTTCGGACAGCCATTTTCCATCTCAGTGCACACTTTGCCTGCAAATCTATCAATGTTGAATTGTTTATTAAGGCTGTAACTCATGAATCCCCAATACCTGGAACTTGGCAGATGCAAAATAAATGGTTTTAAACATGCACAATAGCATACTGCAAAAATCACCTGCCTGCCAATTGTCAATGTGAACATAGTTTAAAGGAAAATAAATTCTCTATGAGCCCGTGGGAAATAAATTCTTGGAGCGTACTTGTAAACTCGATAAATAGGAGAAAAAACTTCCAATTTTTTCCAGTAAAGAAAGAAATTGAACCTCAAAAGATGTACCTATCAATCAGTAGCAAAATTATTTTGAAATTCCTACTACTTTTTTTTCAGGAGTAAAAAGGAAGTTATTAAAAAAACAACCCTTATAATAAGAACTTCTTACTTATGTAATAAAAACTGGTTTGGCATAAGTTCAAATTGATTTTAATTTTTTAGGACCTGAAGGATCGAATTTATTTATTTACCACTTGCCTCAAGAGTTTACTGACTCTGATTTAGCACAGACCTTTGCTCCCTTTGGGAACGTCATTTCTGCTAAAGTGTTCATTGATAAACAAACAAATCTGAGCAAATG
The DNA here is from genome assembly GCA_024610705.1 of Tetragnatha versicolor. Classification (NCBI taxonomy): domain Eukaryota; kingdom Metazoa; phylum Arthropoda; class Arachnida; order Araneae; family Tetragnathidae; genus Tetragnatha; species Tetragnatha versicolor. The sequence continues at coordinate 29,289,404 of JANDEH010000002.1, read as the reverse complement.
CTTTGGTAAGAATTTAAAATTATATTAAATCTATTAGAAGTGATACAATGATTGAATTGATATATTTTAGGTATTCAATGTTTTAAACCTTTTATATTTACTGTCTTTATGCAAAGTGACAAATAGGGTTCTATATTCCTATGACAAAGGGTTCACCAAATTATTAAGTTTGAGGGTTTTATATACAAAGCTGTGTAAAACTAAGAAATGGAAACATACCTTATTTTTAAAATTGACCGAGAAATGTAGCAGTCAGAGGGTTAAATGTCTTAAATTTTGAAAAAAAAAAACATCCGATAATGAAAAAAGCCCCACTGAAATTTGAAAACAAACTCCCTAAATTTAAACCAGGTTTAAATTTTAAAAAAAACACTTAGATTTTAAAAAATATCAAAAGCTTTAAAAAACCCATTCAATATTGAAAAAAATCTACTATTTAGCTTTGAAAAAAAACACTGAAATTTAAAAAGAATTCTTTAATTTTTATAAAGTTTAAACTTTGAACGTCCTAAATTTTGAAAAAAAAACATTCAATAATGAAAAAAACCCTTAATTATTGAAACCTGGTTAAAACTTTGAAAACAAAAACCCACTCCATAGCAGTTCTTGGTATGTTATTTTGTTAAATGTTTTTCTTCAATATTAAAACTGCCAAAATCTTAATTTTTCTTGAAAAATCAAAAATTAGTCCAAAATGAGGCCAACCCTGATAAGAATGGAATATATTCTGAGGTTATCCTGATTTTAAATATATTATATGATTTCTCTTTGTTAAGCATTTATGAGGGAAGTTTCTATTTTTAATGTAACACTTTTTATGGTTTTTCGATGTGTTGATCAATATGAAAAGGGGGAAAATGGGTGCTGCGTCTCAAAATAGCAAAATATTTTCATTTTAACCATGATAGCTTTATTGTTTGAAATCATCACAATTTTGGGTGCTTACCTTTAAATAGCAGTAACCGAAATTGCATTTCAAAGTCATTCTTTCTTAGTTCAATCTTTTAATCCTGGCTGCCCTCAATTTTCTATAGAATTCAATGGTAATCTCGAGTAGTGTAGGTCTGAAAGGGTTTAATATGAGACTCCCATCATATTGTGTGTATACTAGTGTGTGTATTTTGAGTTATCAGTAAAACTAAATTGCTTATCTTATGAATATTCTGTTGCCTTTCTCCTAATAGGTTTTGTAAGCTACGATAACCCTAACAATGCCCAGGCTGCCATCCAGTCTATGAATGGTTTTCAAATCGGAATGAAGCGATTAAAAGTGCAACTGAAGCGTTCTAAGGATGCTAGCAAGCCATACTGAATGTTAATTAATAACCGAGCTTGCATGCAGATTTCCTACTGCAAATGCGTGTGTATATTCGAAGATTTTTATCCTGTCATTATTCTTTGTTTAAATATATGTTACAAAGTATATATTTCTGTTGAAGAAGTCTATTAATATTAACCTGAAGCATCCATGAGGAGGACTAACTGCATGTTTTTACGTAGGAGACATATGTCGTGAATATATGTGAGTGTATTTTCTGTTGGTATCATTATATGATGTCATATCAAAGTCGTTTTTATCCTGGTGAATTCAATTTTATGTACATTATTTTGTTGTTTCTAAAAGTTTGGTAGAGAAATTACATTATTTTTTTTGTGCTGTCAAATATAGCTTGACTTGTTTTATTTATAGTGTTTATATAATGGTTGTGAAACAGCCATTCAAAGTATATATTATAGAGTATATAGCAGATTCTATGAGAAATTGAGTAGTAGCAGAAATTATGCTTTGTTATTATTGGTAGGTAGTGTTTTTTGATGGTTGTGAGCTGGAAGGAAGCACTTCATCTCGCGTGTAGGAAAGACTTACGAAATTGACAAAGTGCCTCGCCTCTCTTGCAGGTTGCTTCCTCCTATAGCCTTTATATCTATCTGGAGGCTTGATATGTTTTATCACTTGTTACTCCCCCCTCACGGCGAGCTGAGTCTGTGTCATGGATGCTTCTGGGGCTATTGAATTGGTTCACTTATTGCATTTTGTTTCATAGTTGTGTAAATTTTTGTGAGTTAATCAGTTAGTACATGTATGTTCTCTGGTATGTTCGGTTGCTTTGTTAATTTGTGTGCAGTATTATTTTATCTTAATGTAGTCTCGTTGGTACTGTTAATTTTAGGGGCACCTAAGTTGGGTGCGTCTATTGAAGAGCATTTTTTGGGGAATTATTGGTACATGTAAGAGACTTAGTTTTAGCACACATATATCATTGTTTTATTTTTACTCGATAAACAATTTGTATTCATACTATCGTCCAATTGTACAGTTTCTAAATCGTGCAAAGTATATTAACAAAAAAATTTAGGATTGACTGCTCACTGCTGAATCCGACCAAGATACGATCTCTGGTATCAGATGCAATTTTAATCTGTGAGGAAGTTGTTGTGAACTGTCTCTCCTTATATCTGTGTAGAGTTATATCATTTTGAAAAAAAAGTGGTTTATAGATATCTATTATTATTATTGTAACCCAGTATTATGAGACTGCTCTGCATGAGCTCTGTGTTTTAAAGAATTTGTGGACACTCTCTAGTCCAAATTTATCATCTGGTTTGTGTTTCTTTGAGAGGAAACCAAAGAAAATTTGTATTTACTAATCTGTCTGCCTTAATCTGTTTGGCACTAAAAGAAATTTATGTACCAGACAAACCTGTATGTTGATTTATTGGTGTGCAAAAATAGTGATTAAACGGGAAGTGTCTCTATGTAGTACTGTGGCTTAATGTCTTGTCATACAGCACATATTTTGCATGGAACCCATGCTCGGCTCACTGTCAAACTGTCCTTCTCCGGTGTCTTTGTCTGCTGCTTTGTGCACGATCTGTGTGTAATTGTCTGTCTTGTGACTTGCATCAGAGCTCATATTTTACATCACTCTGTGATTCGTGATAACCGCTGCCCAACTATGAGATGTGGGTGCCAAACAAAGATAATTATTAAAAACATTGTGTAATTCTCTTAGCAAAAAGAAGAAAGAAAACTGTTACTAAAATTGTTTCGTAAATTTGTGTTTATCATTAGTTCTTCAGTGCATTGTAGCTGTAGATTAAGTTATTCTATTGAATTTGTTTATAAAGCATTTAAAACTTTGTTTTGCTGTTTGTTGTTATGAAATTTTAACTGTTATTTCATAATAGTGTAAAAAGAGAAACGGGTTCACAGTGAAGAATTTACTAATATGCTGTTGTGTCAACGTTGCTGTCCACTGTGTTTCTTGTGACCACTGGTCACATCCAGTGCAAGTACCTTTTGTATACATAGTCTACTTTTTTAAAATTACAATCAAATTGATGATTTTTTACTTAATGATTTGCTGTTCAGTCTTTTACTTGATAATTTGTTGTTGATTTTAAAAGATATATATATTTTGGTCCTTTAATAGCTCTGTGATAGTGAGGTGAAGTACTTACTCTTGAATCTGAGTTGCGGTTTTTTTAGTAAGTTCATTTTCTGTCAAATACATGAGAATGGCTTTCATGCATTTGATGAGCAGTCTTGCAACTTTTGCCTGGGTTGTAAAATTAAGATTTTACTTTGTTTTATTTTATTCTGAAGAATGGTATGATGATAGCAGAGGGGGATCATTCAAGCTGCTAAGTAATGTTATCCACTTCTGGCTTGAGAACATATCGTCAATAATATCTAAATTGCTGCAGCTATATCTATTATGATACTATGAGAAAAACATTTATAACATTTTGTTAACTAAAATTTTTTATAATCTTTTGTTAAAAAAAGACTTACAAATTATGCTATGGAGTTTGGGAAATTTTCATTAATAAAACAAATAAGTAGTTTCTGCTCTTGTTTGTGTTCATTTGTGTTTCACCATACCACCATGACATTTTATGAAATGGTACTTTTCACACTCAATCAATTTTAGCCTTTATTTTTGGGATATTGCACTCAGTTCCTAAAGATTACCTTGCATTTTTTCCCTTATGACAGCTAATGGCTATTATAATTTTAAAAGTATAAAATATTAAAAAAAAATTATTGGGAATGTTTAGTCTTGCTCTAATGACTAAATAATTTAGGCACAAGCTTGGGGAGTATTTTCAAGAATATACAGGGTGTCCCATAAATAATGGGTCACACTTCTAGGGGGGATAGTAGACACCTAGACGAGTCAGAATCACATAGGATTTGGGGGTCCGAGACCAAATCCCAGGGAGTTAAAAATGGAGCGACACCCCCAAAAAATTATTGAAAAATTCAATTTGTAGAAGAACTACTATTGGTAAAAATGTAATTATGGTCTCAAAAATTGTGGTTTAATATGATCTTTAAAACTATCTTAAAAGTATTCACTTAAAATTTTTTTTATTATGAAAAAAGTTAAAAACCACAAAAAATGTGAAAATTCTGCCAAAACCTCATTTTGTATTTCGAGATCCTTTCTTTTGATTTGATAATCTGAAAGATCATAGTTGTAAACACTTAAGTCCAAAGTTTCACGTAAAAACCATCAATATTAAATGCTTGAGAGCCTGTTAAAGCATGGGTTAAGTCCGTTTTTTGCGTCCGCTAACTGCCGTTTTGGAAACGGCTATAGGAAACCAGTTTGCGCATGCAAAAAACGAACTTTAACAGGATCTCAAGGGTTTAATATTGATGGTTTTTACCTGAAACTTTGGACTTAAGGGTTTACAACTATGATCTTTCAGATTATCAAATCAAAAGAAAGGATTCCTAAATACAAAATTAGGTTTTGGCAGAATTTTCACATTTTTTTTGTGGTTTTTTAACTTTTTTCATAATAAAACAAATTTTAAAGTGAAGACTTTTGAGATAATTTTAAAGATCATATTAAACCACAATTTTTGAGACCATAATTAAATTTTTACCAATAGTAGTTCTTTTACAAATTGAATTTTTCAATAATTTTTTTGGGGTGTCGCTCCATTTTTAACTCCCTGGGATTTGGTCTGGGACCCCCAAATCCTATGTGATTCTGACTCGTCTAGGTGTCTACTATCCCTCCTAGAAGTGTGACCCATTATTTATGGGACACCCTGTATAAATAAGGTTTAGCTAAGTAAGTACTCAAAAAATATCTGATAGTCTACGCTTATAGATGCGAACAACTTCTGTGGACAATTTTTAAATTACAGTCATTGAATAAAACCAAAAGATCAAACAGACCTTTCAATTATATTTTTAAGACTATTCTATGCTAACATGAATATTTCTTTATAAATTAAAGGGTAAACATCACTTAAAAGTTAATTTTAACGAGCTCTTGAGCTATCATCATGTAAAATCTCAACCTATCGAGAAAAAAAACGGAACCAAGATTGAATTGTTACAGCCATAATCATAACTACTCGATTGCAATTTAAGTTGAGCCTGACGTCATGGCCATGGGAAAGAAAATCTGAGTAAACAGAAAGCCTGCTGGGTTGCTAGAAGCTCTTATTGGCTGGCGAGTACTACTATGGGCTGCGCTACGCCACTTGAAAAAAAAATTGAACATTTTATGCATATTGGGATGAAAAGATGCTTAATATACGTGTATTTAAAAAACATATTATTCAAAATTGAAGCTCTAAATTTCACTCAAAATTCTTTCTTTGGTTGCTCTCAGCATATTTCTACAGGCTCAAGTTAAGTTGCAACTGAGTATAGCAGGCTAAAATTACATATATTTTGACATTTTTATTAAAATAACATTTTTACTGTTGCCCAGTGTAATTACAATACTATTTATTACAATAATTATTTATTAAATTTGGCAACTCTTACTTTTTCTTTATAGCTGCTCTGCAACCCTTAAGTTTTAGTAAAAAAGTGGTATGGGGACATCCATAAATTACGTGAGGTCAAAAAGGGGGGGATAGGTTTAGAAAAATCTCACCAAGGGGGGAGGGGGTCTATTACACCAGCTTTGTTTTTTTTAATAAAAACAATTATGGAAGTTTCTTTTCTAGATTAGTCAAACTTTATACTTAATTAAGCCTAATATAATTATCCAGGGCTCACACGCCTGCGCCATTTGCGCCAAAACCAAATTTTGATACATACTGATACAAATTGCCTATTTTACCAGCTCCTGCGCCAAAACTGCGCCATTTTCAGAGACTACTACTACGGATTCTCCGTAAGTTTCTACGGATGCCGTCGTTAAACTACGGACTACGGATAATATCGAAAAAGCTACGGAAAATCGGAAATCTATCATAAAACGCAAGTTTTTTCCGAATTATGCTCTATTCTTAGGATATTTTTTCTTGGACGGCCGGCGGGCGCCAAGTTGAAGTTGGCTTCTTGCGATGTGGAAAAAACAACTTTATAGTGGTTAGAAGCCGTCGTTCGGTGTTTAGGATCGCTTATTCTGCGGAAAAGTCGAAAAATAGCGATTTTTCGCGCAAGTACCGTTTTTCCAGCACGTAGTTGAAAATGGTTTCTTTTCACATAGCTGCCAAATGTTACGGCAGTAAAATACATCCGTAAAATTGTCCGAAATTTGTCCGTAAAATTCACGGATTTGCACCAAAATTTACGGTTTTACAGATCGACCCGAAATTTTTACGGAATTTACGTTTTTTTACATTTTTCCTCCGGGAAAACGTAAACAAATCTTGTTGTGCCAAATTAAAGTCTTGTCTGCCTTTTCTAGGCGTTTGGAAACGGATAAATCGCGGAAAAAGCCGCGATTTTTCGCGAAAGTTTCGTTTTGTGCGCCGCGTATATTCCGTTCCTTCCGCGACTATTTTCGACGGCCGCGGACTCCAAGTTGAAGTCGGCTTCATCTCGGGTCAGTATTAGAATGAAGCCATCATGTCCGATGGTTAGAATCACGATCTTGAAAAGCCGAAAAATAGCGATTTTTCATGAAAGTTCCGTTTTATCCGCGATTGCTTCCTACCGGCGCCTAATTGAAGTCGGCTTCCTTTCACTATTGCATTTACATTGTAGAAAAAACAACTTTACTATCAGTGGCGTATATAAGGGGGGGGCGAAGGGGCCCTGCCCCCCCCGAAACCTGTAAAACAAGTTAAAACCCTGTTTTTTAGGGTCAAATTTTGAAAAAATTTCTGGGGGAGGACCCCCCCCAACCCCCTCTTTAGAGTGATTGGAATTTTATTATTCAAAACTTTTTTAGAATAAGTTCAAAATCCTACCTGAGAATGTATGTCTGAAATTCAGAAAGTGTATCAAAACCAAGTTGAAATCCTGTTTTTAGGATCTAATCTCCAAAATTTTTCTGGGGGATGACCCCCATATATCCCCTTCTGTACTAAAACTATATTATTTATAACTTTTTCATTAAATTCATCAAATTTTACCTGAAAATTTATATCCAAAATTCTAACTAGGGGTACCAAAACTAGTTAAAAACCTGGTTTTTAGAGTAATTTCCAAAAAATTTCTGGGGAAGGACCCCCCAGACCCCCCTTTTGTAGTTGCAACTTAATACATCATAACTTTTTAATATTAAGTTCTTGAAGTTGCAAATTTTGCCTAAGAATATACTGAAAAAAAATTAAATACACATGAGAGGGGCTGGGAAACAATTTTGGGCCCCTCCCGAAATAAATTTCTATATATGCCAGTGTTTACTATGGGCAGAACTAATTACTTAGGAGGTGAATTATCACTAGACCTAATAACCTCAAGTAAATAAAAATTGATAAGGTGTAAAAATTGGATAAGAGCTGATAAATTAATAGAGGTTTAAGTTATTTATGAATTAAATCTATACGAACATTATATGTTGTAATAAAAATAATGGTTTTCATGTCGTACGAAAAGTTTTACTGATGCAAGTTTAAAATGTAATGAAGGGTAAATTACAAAAGCTTCCCTGCAATCGAATTGCTACAAAAGATATTTTTTATGCTACAAAATTTGGTTTTACCTGCTACAAAAGGCAATTTTTGGTGCTACAAAACTTGGTTTTACCTGATACAAAAGACATCTTTTGTGATACAAAACTTGGTTTTACCTGATACAAAAGACATTTTTTGTGATACAAAACTTGGTTTTATCTGATACAAAAATTGATACAAATATTTAAAAGTGAGTGTGAGCCCTGAATTATCTCTAAAACTAGGGGTGATAGAATTTTCACGGCGTGATTCTTGTAACTAATAGTTGGAGTTGTGCGTAATGTTGGGTGGCCCTTACTGTAAAATCTAGTTAATTCCTATAAGTAAATAGGGATCCCAACTTAATTATTATATTGCGTTGTATACTATCTAATAAAATTAACCCAGTGACATGAGAGCAGAATGATCCTGTGAGACATAAATAACACTTGGTGAAACTTAACATTTTTATTATTGATTAAGGTTCTAGAGTAATACATTAAATTTTTGATAAAACATATACACAATTAATTGAGATAGAGAGAGAAGATGTTTGACCATGATTACCACTTACCCCGTTCGTTGATAGCTAACTAAACGGATCATCTTTGCTAGGATTTCCAGGACCTTCATCTCGGACTCTTTCGTAACATCGGAACCAGTGAACTCCCGTGTCTGTCTCGCAGTGGCGAATCCAGGATTTTGGTTTGGGGGGGGCTGAGTTTCACAAATAACCTTATTGGTATTATGGGCTGTTCAAATATTAATGTAAGCAACTAAAAGGGGGAGGGGGGTTGCCAGTGCCGTAACAAGATTTTTGTTTAGGGGGTTACTCAACATCTTTTCTGGGGTCTAATCTTAGGAATGCTAAGTTCTAGGTGAGATGACTTCGTTAGGTTTTAATTTTTGGTGCACTAATAAGTTTCAAAATTGTGAAAAAATGTCAACTCCAAGTAAAAGGGGGGTCTGGGGGTCCTCCCCCAGAAAATGTTTGAAAATTTGCCCCCCAAAATAGTGTTTTAGCTCATTTTGAAGCCTTTCAGATTCCACCCAAAGAGCACAAAACTCATTGTAAGCGGCAGAATTTTCAAGGAAAAAAGTTTATAATATTATGAATTTGAAAATTTCTAGGGTTTTAGGGGTTCCTATTCCAGAATTTTTTTTTTGAATTTGCCTCTAAAAGTGGCCTTTTAACTCATTTTGAGACACTTTAGGTTACATCAAAGACTAAAGTTTCAAAATTTTGAAATTTTTACCCTTAAAAGTAGGGGTCCGATTCATTTTGAGACCCTTTGGGTAGCGCCACCGAATGTCCGCAACGTAGTGAAATTTCTTTTTTGCTTTATTGCTATTACCAAAACTTGAATGTCTTATTCCTGGGGGTGGCTGCAGCCCCACAGCCCCCCCTACTGGATTCGCCACTGCTGTCTCGCAAAAAAAACTCCTGCAGTCATATTTATCCCTTCTCCTCTATTCTCCTTCAACCTCCAATCGCTGCATTTTCTACGCCCACCTAGATACCATCAACTACATAATTGGGCTTCGGGGACCATCCCTCTGTCCCCCCTTGAGATATCAGGGTTTACCAGTGGTCAGAGTATAATTTTATGCGCAGTTGAAAACTCACCCGATTGGTGAGTTTTCCTTTCGTTTGTTTATTTCGACCTTTTCCTTTGATCCCTCACTTAGGGTCCTCCTATCCATAAATCCCGACTCCAAGCTATTCTTCTTAATGTCAACCCTGTCAAAGGACTTTGTTTAATTTATTTATTGTAACTCTAAACTTCCCGGGGCTTGCAGGAGCGGAATAAATAACCTCGAGGGATGCCGGCGTATTTCGGCTCTCATTTAAGAATTATCTTGACCTTTTACCTATTACACTTAGTTAGAAGGGTCCTTCGCACAAGCAATTAACTAATGGTGAGGGTGCGACCATAGTAGCAACTCAACAGTAAGATGATTTTCATCAAAATTCATGTAAAACATTTGTCAAAAATTTTGAAAGATTTTTCTCATTTATGTCATAAGAAAGAACAATTCTTTAAAGTTTCATTAAAATCTAATAGGGTTAGGTTGAGTGCCTTGATTTAACAAGGAATGAATGACATTTATGTAATAAATGTCAGCAAAATCATTTCGGCACAGCTTCAGTAAGAGTCGACGCGGTTGCCAAATGGAAGATAAGTTGTTGCCATATCACGGCCGGTCACCCGTTCTGGTCGCCATGTTTTACCACGACTCAAATGATAACACTTTAGTTACGAAATATAATTTTGTTCTTATTTTTAAATTAGATAATTACCGGGGATCAAAATATGTATCTCCCGTATGCAGAGCGTGCACCATACCGCATAGCCAGCGGAATATACTGAAATCGTAATAACTTGTTGTAACGTCCTTTTTCTTGGGTTAATCTTCATTTGAGTTGTGGTAAAACATGGCGGCCGGAACAGCGACCAGCCGTGATATAGCTCCAACTTGTCTTCCATTTGGTGACCGATTCGCGGTTGCCAAATGGTCAACCCTTTTATCAAAGCTGAGTCAAAATGGATCTACCTGGTTTTGAAACTAGACGACTCAAATGGACTAGTTATCTGCTTTGAAAAATGGTTAAATACTAGTTGCAACTAGATTTTCTCCGACTATTACTCTATTCATTTTGAATAGGCCACTGAAAAAAATTCCTTTCCCCACCACCGAATTAGTAACCATGGCAACTATCAACTTCACAGCGACAAAGAAGGCTATGGTTATGCATCTAGCGAGGGGAAAAGCACTATTTTCAGTGGCCTATTCTAAACAAACAGAGTATAGTTAACTATTTTTTAACCACTAGTTGCCAAACTCTAGCTACTCGATTATTTTTCAGGGATTTTGAGTTCAAGTAGCACCCCTGTTAATGCCATTTGCTACCAAGATTAAACTGGTAACAAAATATAATTGATAATAAGTTATTCCATTGTAACAATTTGTCAACAGTGTAACATAACTAATATTCTAAAAGCTGGATTAATATTTGCCATTAGTATAGAAGATTGTGAGCATAAGTCAAAAAATATGGCCAGGATGTTAAAGGGCTGACAAAAGGCAAAGTATTGATTAAAAATAGACAAATATTTGCATACTTATACCATTTTTAACTATTTTTGTATTTTAAGAACTCATTATTTTACTAACTAGTATTTGAATTTATCAAAGAAGTTCATTAAAAAATGAGCATCAACTGTAATAACATAGAATATACAGTAGAACCTTAATTGAATAGCTTATTTCAGAAACGTGTTAAACCCCATAGGATTAACATTGCGTTTAAGGGGCCATTCATTAATTACGTAAGGGTCTCGAGGGGGATGGGGGTTGGAAAAATCTCTACATACCCTTAGTTGGGGGGTGGGGGGGTCAAACCAATTCTTACGTAAGATTTTCCTAGATAATGTAAACAAATTCCAATTATTCTTATCAAGAGATAATAATATAATAGTAATATGTAGTTGACAGCAAGAACAGTATTTATCTGTTGAAAAATAAAAATCTTTGATTTACGTCAAACTGAGAGTTTTCTAACATTTTATTATTTTGAAAAACATAATGGAATCTTACGTAAGAATTGGGGGGGAGGGGTTTGAAAAATCTTACATACCCTTACATGGGGGGAGGGGGGTCAAAAATTGCCAAAATCATCCTTACGTAATTAATGAATGGCCCCTAACATGTTTCTGAAATAAGCGATTCAATTATCTGACTACCTGTAGTCAATTTTAAAATGGATTTTACGCATGTCACAACCAAGTTTTTTACACTGGGCACTTAGGTTTTTTTTAATAATTATCCAAGATAAGCATAGAATGGCCTACCTAAGCTGGCCCTTATGCCATAAAAATCCAACTAACCAACTAAGATTATCTTTCCTTTCCTCAGTAACATTATTCCCTGGTTAACTAACTGACCAGACCTGTTTGGCATTCAAACCATTGCCTGTTCCTAAAGAGTGATTGATAATTCAGTTGCAATAATAAGAAATGCAAAATTAACAATGAGAACATATTTATTTTAAACAGCAGCAAACATTGCCATATATAAAATTGCAACACATGATATATGTAAATATTTTGATAAAAACTAATAAAATACTTTTTGGAGATTTTGGTAAAGCAGAGATAAGGCTTTTTTCAAAAAATAGCATCACTTTCACACGGTTACAAAAGTATAAATAAATGCTTTTTCTTGAGATTTTTTTTCAATGAGTTAATCATCATCTTTGTCTTTTGCACCATGTTTTAAAATACGAGTGAATTCCAAGTAATTGAACATTCCACTCTTGTCAATTGGAGCTTCTCTGTACATTTCATCAATCTGAAATTAAAAGATTTCGATTATTTTAAAGTTTAAGATAAGTTCTAAAATATTTAAATACAGCAATAAATCTTTATCAACAAAATACAATTTTTAAGTAAAACCACTTATTTTATAGAATTTGAAACCTGACACAAAGACCAATATGAACCCGTAAATCAAACGTTAATTTAGAAAATCAAACTAGAAAGCTCTAAAATGAAATTTTAAAAGGGATCACTTACATCTTCATCTGAGAATCTGTCTCCCATAGTTGAAAGTAACTCTCTAAGTTTTTCCTCGTGAATGATTCCATTGTTTTCCTCGTCAAAGCAAGCAAAAGCATTTTTTATAACCTCTTCTGGGTCTGTACCTTGAAGACGTTCTCCAAATAGGGTAAGAAACATGGTGAAATTGATTGGTCCAGGAGCTTCATTCATCATTCCTTCCAAGAAATCGTCAGCTGGGTTCTTTCCTGTTTAGTGTAAAAATCAAATTATTAAATACCCTGAATGAAAATTATTTTTAAAATAATTTCTCTAAGGGGGGAAATAAATAAAGTACACAATTAACAAATAAACTAATAATGCTCAAGGTTATTTAAATAAATACTTTCATTGGATTTGCTGGCAACACCTATCAATTGGAAAGGTGACAGCAGGGAGTTAAAACTCATTGAGTCTAAGGCAGGTTGTATGGGCCCACAAAAATTTTCCAGCATGGAAGGTTTAAGCATGTAGTATAAACTTTAAACCAGCGTTTGAAATTGTACTGGATTGCTGGTCCGGGACAACTAAAAAACGGTTCGGACCAGTGGAATCAGAAATTCACTGGTCCGCTGGACCAGTGGTGAAAAAATATCCCTCCCTCCAGTTATGTTTTAATTTGTGTGCAATATCATTTATTCAAGAAGAGTTCTTATTTTTTTTTAATTTGTCAGTTGATTTTGAATGGATTTTGTCAGTTGGTGAAATATTATTTAATCAAGAAAAGTATTTAATAAATAAGATATTTTCAAAATTATTTGATTATTTAGAGCTATTGCTTATTTCTCATAATTTCATTTTATTAATTATTTTATACGAGGGTTGTTTTTTAATTAACTTCCGTTTTGCTCCCGAAAAAAAAGTAGCTGGAATTTCGAAATAATTTTGCTACTGATAGATAGGTACATGCTTAAGAATCAATTTACCTCTTTACTGAAAAAAATCGGACATTTTTTCTATTTTTTATCGAATTTACAAGCGCGCTCCTCGAACTGATTTCCCGCCGGCCCATAGACAATTTCTATTCCTTTAAACTACGTTCGCATTAACAATAGACAATCGGCAGGCAGGTGATTTTTGCAGCATGCTATTGTGCATGTTTAAAACCATATTTTTTGCATCTGCCAAGTTCCAGGCATTGGGGATTCTGTAGAGTGGGATTCTGGAGTTACAGCCATAATAAACAAGGCGACATCGATCGATTCGCAGGCAAAGTGTGCGCTGAGGGGGAAAACGGCTGCCCGAACCGATGTGAAGCTCAATCTTTTCATGAAGTGGGATCGAAAAACTTGTGAAAAAGTACGGTAAAAGGTCTATTTAAAGGTGATTATGTTTAAAATCAATTAAAGATGTTTGTAACCTTCCGTAATAACCTTATTTTTACATATTTTTTTATTTTTGAAAAATCAAAAAGGGGAAAATTTCGAAAAAGAGGATTTCTCTATGGGTTGGCGGGAAATAAGTTCGAGGAGCGCGCTTGTAAATTCGATAAAAAATAGAAAAAATGTCCGATTTTTTTCAGTAAAGAGGTAAATTGATCCTCAAGGATGTACCTATCTATCAGTAGCAAAATTATTTCGAAATTCTTGCTACTTTTTTTTCAGGAGCAAAACGGAAGTTAATTAAAAAACAACCCTCGTATAAATTTTATATTTACAGCTGGTAACTTATTATTCCATGCATATGTATTAATTTTTAACATTACTATTTAGTACTAACATTCAGTGCAATAGTTACTTTATAATAATATTTAAACTTGTCCTTTTTGATTTGTCGGACCAGTAAAATTGTGTCTGACCAGTAAGATTGGTAAAGCACTGGTCTGAAGGACATACCTGCCAACATTTCAGGAACAGAAATAGGAACAACACGCACGACACATTTTGAATGTGTTAAAGGGTATTAAAAAAGAGCTTGTAATTCATAACTTTTATCTCTTATCTAAGGTATCTTATGGCTATTAACCCATTAACGCCCAAATTAGTATTTCTTTGAATGAATTTAATAAAAATCATGAATCTGGTGTATTTTGCCTTCAATATGAATATTATGAACAAATTTTGTGAAAACAGTCATTAGTTTCGTTAAAAAATGCTGATCTAAAAATAGATCACTGGGCGTTCGGAGGATATTTTTTGTCACAGAGCTACGCAATAGTAGAACCTCAAAAAATCATAAAAAATATAAAATAAATAGGCCTATTAGTATTTTTCTTTAAAAAATGCGTATTTATTTATAAATATGTGGAAAAATAATTAAATAATTATAAAATTAAATAACTTACCCAAGATTTATTACATGAATAGCCTATGTTGAAAGTAATAATAGGTGAAAAAGTGGGAATTGTGAACCAAGAACTTCAAATTTATAAGTATATTATAGAATTAATATTTCATAAAATTGTGTGTTTAAGTTAAATAAAATGCATTAGGTTATTTTTTTGTGAATTTTATGGATTAGTTTTATCATAAAATAATGATATTCATGAAATAAAATGTAATTTATTCGGCAATATTCAAAATTGCTGCGTGTTGAAGCTTTTCGCAGGCCTATTCCAATTAACTACTTATCCAATTAACTTACTATCCTCCCATAACGGCAATTTTAAGGTTGTAAGAACAGTTTTAGAGCAAATTTTAAAAAAATATTCCAATTTTCAATTTGAGATTTTTACATCTCCTCAAAAACCTTTAATTGTCTAATAATTTTACCTATAATGTATTTCAAAACGAAATTCTTGCAATGAATTAAGTTGTATCAACAAATTAATGTGAATAAACTTGAGTACATAATACTATTTGCAGTCCTGTGACTTACTAAGTAATCAATAAAGATTGTCTACCTTTCATTCATCCACCAGAAGAAATTAAAAAATTTAATTATCAATACTATAATGATAAATTTCTTAAGAAAATCAATATTTGTGTCCATCCTAAACATTACTGAGTATTCTCATATTCATTTTTTACAGTTTATAGTAGAAAAATCTGAATAATCGTATTGTAAGCAACAAAGAAAAAATGAACGCCCGAACGCCCAGTGATCTATTTTTAGATCAGCAATATTGGGACGTAATTTTTCACTAAATAAATTAGTTTTTACAAAACTCTGCATTATATATCGTAATAGCTACATCTATAAAGATAAAATAAAATCTGAAAAGGATTCAATTGGTGGTATACTTTTATAGTTTTCTTGTATTACATGAACCAAGATGAAAAAACTGCAAAATGAAAGCCCAAGACAAAGTTTTGCCCATCACTGTTACAAAATAAATGTTGCAAACGAAAAAAACACATGATATTATTCTTAAGGAAAGCTTTCTCTTGCCATATGAGCAGTTTTGTTTCTGTGGGGTAAATTTAAGGTAATTTAAAAGACCATTTCGGACACTATGTTTAGTGATCTAAAAATAGATCAATGGGCGTTAATGGGTTAAGAGGACTAAGTGTTTTATATACCTTTATATTCTGACTAATAATTATCTACATTTATACCAGGATATAATAAAGTTAATTTTTTTCCTTTTATCTGGGTTTAAATTTCTGCAAATAGAATAACAAAAATGACTCAAGATATCAAACACTGGGAATTTCATACATAATAACTCAGAAAGATTTAAAAATACTTAGTACTAATAAATTGAAACAGTGAAATAAGCAAACATTGTTTGGAAAATAGAAAAGTTAATCTTTATTAAGTGCTACAAAAGTAGCTGATTTTGCCCTTTTTAATAGGTCAGCACTGAAAGATTTATTATAGCATGGATCAGAATTACTATTTTTTAGTGATGGGCAGGTATCGATACCAAATACTTAAGTACTCGATACCTATAGGTATCGAGTGTATTCGATACCCACAAAAGTATCGATACTTTATTGACATATTTCGTTTTAAATTTTTCAATGAAGTAATCTTTATAATACCTACTGTAGATCAAACGCAGCCTGTTTCCGTTTTCATTTTGCAACGCTCAAACCCAAGTCGTTATCATCCGCGAGAGAAATTTGACGCGGCTAGGTTTTTCCCCCGCCAAATCCTTCGCCTCTATCCACCTCCAGGCCCGTAGCTACGGGGCTTTTTGATGGATCGCTTTCAGTTTTTTGAATATTAGTCTGATTATGGATAGGCCTTAAAAAAATTGTCCCTTCAGGTTCATTTCCCGACATTGAAAAAAAGTACTCGATACCTAAAAGTACTCGATACCTATAAGTATTCGATACCAAAGTATTCGATACCAAAGTATTCGATACCTAAAATTATCGATTTTGCCCATCACTACTATTTTTGCAGCTAGCAATGCCTGTAGTGTAGTGTAGCTGTAGAGTATCAGAGTCCATGGAACTCTGAGAGTCAGTCTTGTTCTTACGAACTAGACTTAACACCCTTTCACTAAGACTAAACGCCTTATTATTGCACAATTCGAGTAGGTCGAAAATGGCGGGAGAGGGGGACGTAAAAACGGAACATTTGGTACTGAAATCGTATTTTCGGAACAACAGTGAAAAATCGGAACAAATACGATTTAATCGGAACGGTTGGCAGGTATGGAAGGACCAGTAGATTTTCCCCCCAATTTCTATCGCTACTTTAAACTGCCAGGGCAATGACTGGTGTAGCACATATAAGCACTAAACTGAGGTCATGGGTTCTCCATAGAAAACAGGTTATGGAAAGTTATAGATGATAAGGGGCCCATTCATTAATTACGTAAGGATGATTTTGGCAATTTTTGACCCCCCCTACCCCCATGTAAGGGTGCGTAAGATTTTTCAAACTCCTCCCCCCCTATTCTTACGTAAGATTCCATTTCATTTAATCAGTTTAAACTCCAATAAAAAAATACATCCAATATACCTTTATTTTTTTAATTAAAGCTTCGATAATATACCGAGATCATCAGCATTTTTAGTTTTTCTGGGGTTATTCAATAGTTATTTGATTGAAATTTGTTTATAGTAACTTGGAAAATCTTACGTAAGAATTGGTTTGACCCCCCCCACCCCCCAAGTAAGGGTATGTAGAGATTTTTCAAACCCCCCCTCCCCCTCGGGACCCTTACGTAATTAATGAATGGCCCCTAAATACATACTGAAGTTTTACATTATATCTCCATGTTAGGTGTAAAAAATTAACTTTAAATTGACTTTATACTTCTAATTATTTCTTATAATTTTACTGCTTATAATTAAAAAGATATCAGTTATTAGATAATAATATACCTAAATTCTTCAGTTGTTGAACTTTACTTTTACAGTTACTTAACTTTACTTAACAGTACCACTTTTGAGGATCTACCAACACAAAACCATATTGAAATGATAAGAAGGATAAGTTAGATCAGCGGTCTCCAACCCCCGGTCCGCGGACCGGTGCCGGTCCGTGGATCAAATGGTTTCGGGCCGCGGGCCGACCATTTTATTGGAAATCAATTTAAATTCCTAGTGTTATACTCCAAATTAAGGAATGAAATTAATTATAAATCCCTTTATATTTATTCTATGGTGTAACTGTATTTTATTTTGAAAGCATGTTTAAATACAATTAAATTAAAATTAATAAATCAAAATAATCTAGAATGTAAATAATCAACGCCCCTCCCCAGCGGGCCGTGGTAAAATTATCAAACGTTGACCGGTCCGTGGTGGTAAAAAGGTTGGGGACCACTGAGTTAGATTACAAATATACCGTTATATTTTTGCAATTCCTGAAAAAATTAAGGGTACTTTCAGGGTTGGCCGGTTTAAACCATTTGGTTTAAACCATTGGTTTAAACCATGGTTTTTTTACCATGGTTTTTTTACCAAAAAAACCACTTGGTTTTTTTGGTTTTTTTAGAAATTATAAAATATTTTCAGGATTTTTTAAAGAAAGTGTTATTAAGTATAATCTTTTGCACAAAATTAAAAGGTCAGATTTATAAAAAAATTGACATTTTAAGGTGATTAAAAATCAGAAATCTTTTAATTTAATGTTTTTAATTATTGAATTCTCTCTAAACTTAACCTTAAATGCTTAAGTTAAACTTATTATATTTTGCAAGAGATAGTTCATTTATTAATTTCCTTTAAAATGAAGCATTATTTCAAAAAGTAACTAAACATACACAAAAGTTATCTGTTTTTCACTGATAAAATATGGCTTGGATTTTAATTAATTAATAAAACCAATTTGTCTTATTTGTCAGTCATAAAAACCAGTTGGTTTTTTTAGAAAATTAATAAAAACCGTTGATTTCTTTAATGATAAAAACTAAAAACCAGTTGGTTTGTTTATAAACAGATAAAAATCAGTTGGGTTTTTTACTAAATTAATAAAAATCGTTAATTTTCTTAATCGGATTAATTATCTCAATCATTTATCCAATTTCAATTAACAATAGTTGCTTACATTTCCCTTTTATTTATTAAAAAAGTTAAATTTTCTCTTTCTAAAGAAATTTCTTAAGTTCATAAATAATCCATATAATAAATTTGATTATTTTACCATTTAATAATTAATCAAACTAATTATCTTTATCAATTATCCAATTTCAATTAACATTAGTTGTTTACATTTCACTTTTACGTCTCATTTAAAAATAAAAATTTCTCTTTCTAAAGAAATTTCTAAAGTTCATAAATTAATCCATATATAATTAAGATAAATAATTTGATTATTTCAACCATTTATCCAAGAAAAATTAACACTGATTTTTATTCACTACAATAATATTAGATATTCAAATTGGAATATTTTAGAAACAAAAATTATTTTTAAAACAAATTAATTTAATTTTAATTAATTAATTGAAATATACAAATCATTTATCAATTATAAACAACCCCTGAAATAAATGTCTCAGTTACAACAATTTCAAACATCAATGCTAAAATAACTTATTCTGATAAAAAAAATTCTAAAAAAACTTGGTTTAAACCAAAAAAACCTGGTTTAAACCAAAAAAACCAAATAAACCCGGTTTTTTTGGTTTTTTTAAAAAAACCCGGTTTTTTGCCAACCCTGGGTACTTTTCCATAATCTATATCCTGCTAAAAACCATGTAGTAGTTTTAAAGGCAGTTAATATTACAGTTAGTATATATTGTTGAGAATAAACAAGCCAGAGGGATGGATTTTGGGATATATCCCTCTCCGAAACTAGGAAATTTTCCTTTTAAGACCATAGAAAACCACCAAAATTACCCCTGTATCTCTACCTGAAATATCAATAGGATCCCCCCTCAAAAAATTTTTTCTGGCCACACAACTGACAATAAAAACTTGGTGATATTGGATAATTTGGAAACTAAAAACTAGGCAGTTTTGGACAGTATATACAAAAGAGATGTAAGCAAAATAGGTAAACATTTAGTAAGATTCTGGCAATAATATTAGCTATTGTGACAATGGTCTTTAACTTTGTAAACATCATAACAAATTTGAAGACACAGAAATACTAAAGCAAAATGATTTCAACCAGATTAACTAAGGCAATATAAAATAATTTAGAAAGCATTACCTAAAGAAGCAAGAGTGTCATGGAGATCCTCTTTGTCTATGAATCCATCTCGGTTTTGGTCTATCATGTTGAAGGCCTCTTTAAATTCTTGAATCTGAGCCTGATCAAAGATAGCAAATACATTGGAGGTAGCCCTCTGGGCCCTCCTCTTGGTGGTCCCCCTTCCTTTTGCTTTACGGCTGGACATTGCAGGTTCTACCTGCAAACCAAAATGTTGGGACTCAATGATGAAGCTATGGGAGTGACCAATTAATCCAACCAACATAAATCAGACAGGGAGAGTGAGGGAAAAGGGTTGAATACCATCCTAGTAGATTCAAACTGAATTTTAACTGGCAGGCTGCCATTGGAGATTTGCCATTGTTGCATTCCATTTGGAACGACAGAGGTTAATGAAACAATCCCTCTTTCAAGATCAAGATCTCACGGAAGTGTGTTTGAGTTCAAATGTATAAACAGGAAAATTATTTAATAATTGAATTTTAGTATAAAATTAATGTGAAGTTTTTTCTGAGATCAGTATTGTAAACAAGAGCTTAAGGATGAGGTAATGGAAAAACTACTCACCTTTCAAACAGTTTACAAATGAGAATGACCAAATAACAACGTTTGAGTAGTAACTTTCAGCTAGGAAATACTCTTATAATTTTGATACACGGCTCTGAACTAAAACGAGAAGAAATGTGGAACGGTGCCAAAAAAGGGCATAGACGAAACCGCTACATGCAATTCAATACCAGATTAGGGTATGTCAGAGGAGAAAAATTTTTCCCCAGACAGACGCATTCATAACAAACCGGAACTACGATTTATTTATTTATGATGTGGATGTTGCCATATAAAGGAAAGTTTGAACAAAAAAATACGATAGCTAGTAGTGTTTATTGTTGCTCTGTGATTAAAAAATTTAGTAGTACATTTTAAATTTTGTGGTACTTTTATAATTTTACCCCAGTGAATTTTACAGGGCTTTAACCCTTTATGCCCCAAATAATTTTCCGCATCCTCATGCAAAATATGTCAAGTTTACGTAACTGCAACTATAAGTAAACTAAATTTGGCCTTACGTGACGAAAATTGGACGAAATTGTAACATAGGGAAGTGGGTAGGGATGTAAAATTCCCACATTTTTTGTGAGGCGGGAAAAAACCCGGGATTTTTGGGAATAAACCGGGAATTTTAGGGGAATATTGGGAATTTTGAATGTAAACAAACACAACGATATCGCCATCAGTTTTCATTTTCTAGGTACTCTTTTGAGGAGTTAACAGGGCCGCCCATAGGGGGCAGCAACCCCGACAAATGTCGGAGGGCCCGGAGCTTTAGGGGCCCGGGCCTACGAGTTCCACTTTGTTTTTTTAGTCAAAGTCTGTACTAGATGTTTTTTTATTTTCCTAATAAAAATTGAACTCTCTGAATCATTTAGCATATTCAGTTCCCGAAACGGACGGGCCCGTCAAAAGTGGTGGGTCTCTTTTTCAGAAGTTTCATCTCCAATCAAATTCTGAAACATGAGATAACACAACCCCTTCCCCACGTGACCACTTCCCGCACACTGGAAAAAGCTACCAATATTTCTTGCTATGGCATTTTATGCACCAAATTGAGTTAAAACCCTGTTATTTTAAGGTGAAATTTTGAAAAAATTTCTGGGGGAGAACCCCCAGACCCCCTTGGTACTTGTAACTCTATTATTACAACCTTATTTTATATTAAGTTCGTCAAAACGCGGAAATTCTACCATAAAACCTATATCCGAAATTCGGATGAGGCGTATCAAAACGAGTTGAAAAATAGGGGTTTTTTTACTTTAATTTTTCAAAAATTTTCTGGGGGAGGACCCCCAGTCCCCCCTTTTAGTAGTTGGAGCAGGATAACTCCACTACCCTTTGCATATTAAAATAAAAAAGAAGATTCAATTGGACTTGGGAAATTCTTAGCCCTCCCCCAACACCAAATCCTGGATCCGCCCCTGCAGGCAGAATTTAATGAAATTTGGTTTACAGGGGTTTTCGAGGGAGCTCTCTCCGAATCTGTAATAATAAATGAAGTTTTCAGTAGAATAAAGTAGTTCTAAATGCTACTCCTTCGTCCTTCGCCGGCAAACATTGTCCTCTAGCGAACTTGGGTTCCTATGAAAATCTTGTTGGTCATGGCATGACAGACATGCATGCTAATTTTCTACTCGACCTTTTGAGATACCCTAAGGGATACTTGTGAAATGTAAATTCCTTATTATACTTCAAAAAAAGTTAGGGGGCCCGTGAAAAAATTTTGTCGGGGGGCCCGGTAGAGTTATGGGCGGCCCTGGGAGTTAATAACAATTTTTTATATAAATTCACTGAAAGACCATTTTGCAATTGAAATTCTTATTAATAATAAAGCAAATCAAATAGATTAAATCTGCCCATTTTCTGTTTCAATGTCTAAATGCAATTTTTTCTCTGCAAGTTGAAAAGTATAATCAAGGATGCTATTTTAAACATGATCAAACACTAGTAATTGATAGTTCTACACTTCACTCTAAAATCTCGAAAACGAAAGTAGTTTCTTTATTTGAAAATCCGGGAATATTCAAAATTCCCTTCCCAAAAAACCGGGTTTATTCCCGGGAATAAACCCGGTTTTTTCCAGCCTTTACATCTCTACTTACAAGTCCAGTCGGGGCATAAAGGGTTGAAATTAACATGCATTAAAGTGGTAAAGTAATGAAGGCAAGCTGAGCAAATGAGTAGAAATACGAAAACAACGTTTGTTTTGCACATACACTTTTAATTTAAAGCTTTAAAATTCTAAAAATAGCCCAGTGGGACTATACTCTATGAGTGGGACCAATAAAGTGGTGCCCAGAGACTTCAGAGTCACAACCTCCCCGAAATGGTTTCCTATGAAAGTCGTCTTTCAGCCGTACGTCGCGGGCTGTTGTTACGCTGCCGACGTACGTCGGACGTCAAGCGCCACGGCCACGGCTGCCGACGTACTGTTTTGTACAGTATTTCACAATCCCTGCAAGATTTTTATACTTTATTAGCAATGCGCAGCCTTGTGGACTTATTGATTCTTGCTGTTTCTATAAAATATTTTATCGAAATAGTTTTATTTTCAATTAATTAATAATTAAAAACATTTTTCGGGGCACTCGGGCCGTCACGCCATATTTCTTGCGTTAGTTTTCGCCGTCACAAGTAGATGGCAGCATGATTAAACCAGATTAAACTAGATTTTTCTTTTTATTAAAATTTAGTTGTCTACAGTGGCGGCTCGCCCATAGGGGCTGCGGGGCTGCAGCACCCCCAACCAAAATTTCCCGAAATTCCAATTTTTATTTGCTTTTAAATATTTATAAAATTTTCTATTTCACCCTTCAATCTTTGTCCTTAAAATCCTTTTTCAATTAATAATTATCTACTATGCCGTCTCGACAACAGATTTCTTTCCGGGTCGGTCAGCCCCCGCAGATATACCAATCGCGGTATAAAACACTAGCTCTATCATATCAAATCAAAATATCAAGAATAAAGCATGCGAATCTATTAGGAGAAATGGGGCTGCTGAAAAGCAGCCCCGACCAAAAGAATGATAGCTTTTTCTCTTGAGAGAGCCTTGAAAAAAACTGAAGGAAGAAGAAAAATAAACGATTTCTACTACTAATAAATCACATTGGCTTTTTAGTTTTTCTCACTCTAACCAACGCTGTTTTAATTTTTTTATTTATAGCTTCTTTTTTTCTTTTCAACAGAGAGAGAACAAAATATTTTCTGATATTTCGGCAAGTTAATAAAGATTTATGTTCACTTTTTTGTAGCCAAGTTTTTATTTCTTTTTATAATGAACAAATTGAATTCGAAATGTTGATTTTTGTTTCATTTGCTTTTGAGATACGAAATGAAAAAGACTTCATCTTTGATTCTTCATATTCGTTATAATCAGCTAAATACAGGTAAGTCGTAAGTGACAGTTTTTGAATGCTTATTAAGAGTGAAATCGAAATTTTATATTGTTCCCATCTTTTCACGTTTTTGTGAAATATTATTTGGCATTATATAGCTTAAAATACGTTGCCAACTTGGTACCGCCGGAGCAGCACTCCTTAAAATTTTACCATCGAGCCGCCACTGGTTGTCTAGGAGGCATTAAAAGTTGTCGCATCGAATAGGGCATATAGTAGTCACTTAACTGAACCCAGACACCGCTTTATAGCGGGGTACAAAAGTTAAAGGGGGGACAGGGACAACGGAATGGGACGATTCGGCGCTGGCCGTTTCGGAGCGAAACAAAATTTTTTCTTCGAATTTTTTGAAGGAAGGATTATGAAAGAGTTCCATTTACAAAAATTTTATTTCTGGCGGCGAAACGGCTCGAGCCGAATCGGCCCTGCTCCCAAACGGCCTGTGCCGAAACGGCCGCGCCGAATAGTAGTAGACCGCAGCAGTGGCGGATCCAGGATTTGATTTTTTTCTACCCAACTCAAACCACTAAAAGGGGGTCTGGGGGTCCTCCGTCCTCCCCCGGAAAATTTTTTGGAAATTTAAGTCGAAAACCCCACTTTTTCAACTCGTTTTGGTACGCCTGATCCGAATTTCGGATATAGATTTTTTGCGTTTTAACAAACTTAGTAATATTAGACGTTAATATTAGTCTAATATTAGACGTTTTTTTGGGGGGGCTTCAGCCCGAAAGCCCCCCCCGTAGATCCGCCACTGGACCGCAAAGACAGTTATTTTTTTGAAGGGAGTAATATGTTGGAGTGGTTGACGGGTGTGAGTTGGGATCTAAAAAATGATTCGATTCGATTCCAAAGGTTCGATTCTGAGACCCTCGAGCCAGTGCAGTTTCGAAAAAGTAGAATCGAACTTAGCTATTTCATTCACAAATCAAAGATAATTAGTCATTATTATTAATTTAATTAATAATCAGCGAAGTATTAGTTATCAAGATACTAATTATTTAGTGAACAAAATTGTTAATAATTATCACTAGTCGACAAAATATAACTTTTTTACCCTAACAAAAATGAGATTAGGTAGTTCCGGCTAATTTCAGGGTGTAGAATTAAGAAATAGTTGTGAAAAAGCTGCAGTATGTACAGTTTTTTACAACCTTTTTATTAGGTCGCTTTCAATCTTGTCTGCGTCTGTTTGGGTGGAATTTAGTAATCAATTTTAAACTTATATATTGTTTATGATTGACTACAGTGAAATCTTCCAGAAATAAATTCAAACGTAGATGTAAAATACAGGGTGTCCCTCGAGAAGTGGCCCAACCCCTTTAACTTTTGAACCCCTACAGATATAGTCATGAAAGTGGGGTCTATGTATAGTAAAGGGACCATGCTCTATCCGATGAAATAATTTCCAACTCCCTCTAGCGGAAACTTTAGGAATTATAATTTTTATTTTAAAAACTATTTGAGGTATGTGAAAAAAGTCAGTGACTAAGTTCTAGAGCAGCATCGATTCAGTAGGAAAAGACACTTTAAGCAGAAAAATATCTT
This sequence comes from Tetragnatha versicolor, assembly GCA_024610705.1. Taxonomy (NCBI): domain Eukaryota; kingdom Metazoa; phylum Arthropoda; class Arachnida; order Araneae; family Tetragnathidae; genus Tetragnatha; species Tetragnatha versicolor. The sequence goes on along the minus strand of JANDEH010000002.1, from coordinate 29,263,948 downwards.
GAATAAAACCCCTAAAACGCACGCTCAATTAGATTGAATTTACGTAGTTTTTACGTCTTAAAACGTTCCTCACAAGGTGAAAATGACAAATTTTTATTTTTATGATTTAAGTAAATGACTAAAAGTATTGTTAGTTCATTAAATTGAAAATTTCTCATTTTTGCCTCGTGAGGAGCGTTTTAAGACGTAAAAACTACGAAAATTCAACCTATTTGAGCGTGTATTTTAGGGATTTTATTCAAGATATTTTTCTGCTTAAGGTGTCTTTTCCTACTAAATCGATGATGCTCTACAACTTAGTCATAGTCATTGACTTTTTTCACATACCTCAAATAGTTTTTAAAATAAAAATTATAACTCCTTAAGTTTCCGCTAGAGGGCGTTGAAAGTTGTCTCATCGGATAGAGCATGGTCATTTTACTATACCTAGACCCCACTTTCATGACTATATCTGTAGGGGTTCAAAAGTTAAAGGGGTTGGGCCACTTCTCGTGGGACACCCTGTATATTAATATAAAAAAATACATAAATGTATTAAAGTATAAAATGAAAAAGAAAGTATCCCGAGAACTTGAAGTAGTCCAGGGACTCGTAGGAAAGATTTGCTTCCATGATTGCAAAAACATCGACATTATAACTAGTAAGTGTATGCTGAACTATGCTACTTTTGACAAATAACAGACCCATTCAGGAGATTATTGAGGAGAGGGCTCTTATTTTATATGAAAAGTTAATCCGAATTGAAGTGCCATTTTGGGACCAGTATGAGAATGGACAGAGGCAGCTGAAGACACAACATGGCTTTCTTCAGAAAGCTCTCGACATAAGAGAAGATCTGGAACTTGATGAGGGAATTGTTCAGAGATTTTTAAATCCTCGAATCCCTTGAATCGTATTGAGAAAACTATTGGCCTGAGTCTTGCCCAGCCTATCCTTAAGAGCCAGCTCCCCCCGGAAAGCTTGAAGATTTTGGCCCTTGAGACCATAAACACTCTCTATCCAGAGCCTGGGTGGTTGCACGTCTATACAGACGGTTCCTTTACAGAATGTTCACCATATGTCGGAGCAGGAATATATTCCTCCATTTTCTCCTTCTATGCCCCTGTCGGGAAACAGAAGACCGCCTTTGATGGAGAAGTTATGGCCATCTGTGTTGCACTGCGGCAACTTGTCCCCAGACGTCTTTACAACAAGGTGGTCTTGTTGTCGGATTCCAAAGCTGCCATTCAGGCTATAGGATCAATCGAGGTGCCTGCTTCAAATGATATTTTAGAATGCCAGCTGCTCCTTGAGGGATTAAAGGCAGAAGGACGGCACATCGTTATGCAGTGGATCCCTGGGCATTGTGATATTTTCGGCAACGAGCAGGCAGATATGTTGGCCAAGAAAGGCACACGGATAGTCGAACAGCCAACAACAAGTTACTCATTCCACTCCATGAAACTTTACATCAAAAATAAAATGAGACTCAGATGGAAGTCGACAGTGGCGGATTTCCAAATGCGCCGCCTATAGGCTGAACCAAAATTTGCCGCCTACACAGAGCCGTGCCGTGGTAAAACGGCGCCCGGGGTGAAGATGGCTCATTGGCGAGTGGCGACCCCTTTATTTTTTAAACCACCCCTTTTATGTGGGGAAATTTTAGGGCTATAACCAGACTTTTGTTTCGGGGGGGATTGACTCAACGTTTTTAACGTTAATGTACCACCCTAACGAGTACCATTATTTATGCGTTAAACTTTTAATCACTTGAAAGAAGCTCTTGAATGTGTTGCACAAATTGACGAAATTTTTTAATGTGAGCTTAAGTAAATCTGGGGGTCTCCCTCAGAAAAATTTTTGTCTCGGAAAAAAGTGTTTTAGTTCATTTTGAGACCTTAAAAATCACTGAATTTTAAAGGAAAATAGTCATAAATAGACGTAAAATTTTGGAGGGGAACTAGAAGTCTTCTTTATTTCGACACACTTTGGGGAAACACCTAAAGGAGACCTCTTCATTTAGGCATCAGAATTTTTAATGAGAAAAACACTACCTAAAACCAAGGCTAAATTTTGGGGATTGGGGGTTCTCTACCAGAATTTTTTTTCCTTTTTTTAAAAATTTGATCCTCGAAATTAGTGTTTTAACTCAAGAAAGCAATTGAAATTATAAAACAGTATGTAAAATTGCATAAAATATAATTAAAAATCTGCAATAGTTTCTAAGAAATAAACAAATATTTCCTTCATTTATTTTCTAGTAAATGTTTTATAAATTATCACTCGTATCAACTATTACTAAGAGAAATAATATGAAACATTGATTGAAAACAAGTTTCATGCATCGAAGCATCTTTCAGGGTCTTATCTCGGTTAAGTTGTAAGATAAGCAAACTTACCCGGAGAATGCCCATGAAGACTCAGGAGACTTGCGAGCAAATCCAAGATTTACAAAAAAGTCTAAAATTAATTTAATAAAAAGACCAAAATTGTGAAAATCAAATGGACAGGGATTAGCAGAGGAATCTGATTTTGAAGTGAAAATAAACCCAATAACCGCAGAAATTTTCGATCCATCAGTAAGACCGTAAACTAAACGAAAATCCTAACATTTTACGGACAAACCTTAAAAGTTGGCAAGTACGAATATCCAATTATTTTATGAAATTTATTGATTAATACAGTAAAATACGAAAAAAAAAGGAACTTACCAGAAAACGATGTTTCAATTTGTATTTTTGAACTTACATTACACAAATTTAGAAGGTCTTCTCTCTGTTCAGGGCTACTACCAATATAGAAGCGAAACAGAGCTTATATGGAAGCGGTCTCGTGAACACATTCAATGAAAGGGGATGAAAACCAACCCCCGAATACACAGGATTGTTTTTTCGTAAAATGAACCGATAGCTGATGAAGAGCTAAAGAAGCGTTGGGAATTCTTTATCTTCGATTTATTTATGACCCCTTTGAGCAGGTGGCAATGGAACTAATTGAACGTTCTTTCCATCCCTGGGCACTCAAGATTTTCATGGAATTCTTTGGTCAAGAAACCTGAAATGTTTGTTATCACAACAGCACCCCCTTTGAAGTAAGCCCCAGGCAGAACAAAACCTTCCTAGTCCGTCTGGTCCATAAATCTTTCACACGTCCTACCCCATTCTCTGTCAATCGTCACCCCTACTGTGTCTTAAAACAACATTGCAACCGAAGACTGGACATCTGGTTTACCAAACAAAAAGCGTGCCGCGCTTCTTTCTCATCGCAACTGGAGACGCAAACAGGCGACACCCATGGCGTCTCTTCCAAAATAAGGCCAGGGTCAGCCTGGAATCATGGACGGGCGTATCTGGTCGAGCGCATCTTATCGGCTGTAGTTATCTACCCCACTCAATTAGTGAACAAGGGGGACCCCCAAAAGGGGGACCCCTGCGGACCTCTCCTCAGGGTCCTGCGGAGAGACCCCTTTGTCCACTAATTGAGTGGGGTAGATAACTACAGCCGATAAGATGCGCTCGACCAGATACGCCCGTCCATGATTCCAGGCAGACGTTACCCTAAAACTTCGGTGTCCCCTACGTTTCGCCGTAAACCACTTTTCCTTCCCCCCTTACATCCTGCTGCACTTTCCCTGTGGGGAGTTTTCGGCCAAACCTCTGAATCGAATACCATAGAATCGATGCCGAAATGCTGAATCGAATGCCTGTGAATCAAACCTACTGAAGAATCGATTCCTAGGAATCCTGGGAAAGTGGGGTAAGTAATTGGCGAAACGAATTGAAACTCTCCAGGGGGCACGGTGGTTTCTTATCTAAACACAGGTGTTTATAGATGTTGAATTTATCACGGTGCTACCCTTGTATTTTGAAGAATGCACAAGGAATGTATGACGAATTCTTTTTCAGCATGGTGAACTAAACTTCTAGAAAGTGAAGATGGGAAACTTTCTTTACTTTCTTTTAAGTAAAAAATGTAGTTAATATTTTTAGCTGCGTCATAAATTTTAGGCTAATATAAGAAAGTATTAGATTGGAATAAGTTTTTAGCTGAGGAATTCAGTATTTAATATTTGGGGCCAAATCTTGGTAAATAACGTAAAAAGAAAAATTGAATATTCATTAAAATTCCTTTCTTAATAATTATTTTCTCAGGAATTTAATTAAATTTTTCGGTGAAATTATTCAAGATTTTAATAATTAAAGCCTATTCCATGGACACTATTTTAACAACAATGTTATTCCATTAAACTTTTTATTTAAAAATTATATCCTGAAAAAAATATATTTTAAACTACACTTACCAGTTTTAAAACTTTTAATTTCTTTGAAACAGATTATAAAATATTAGTATGATTTTTAATCGATGAGTTATATCTAGTTTTTCTGTTAAAAAATTAATATTTTGTGTTATCTTTTCTTTTTAACAATGGGGTGAGCCGTGAGCAGATATAAAGCTATTTTCAACCCAATGATAGCAAAAAGGGATCAAGGGATCATTTAAAATTTTCGAAACATAGCCCATGCTTTTCCTTGGGTACGTAAGAACGGAAGTTAAAAAAATGGATTTGTGTAAAAGACAAACACACACAATCAATGACTTTTATTATATTAGATACCTCACAATAAGGAAGTTGCATGTGTCAGATTTTCAAAAACAAACAAGTGTTCCGTATGGTTTTTTGTTTGGTTAATTTAAATATCTAGTCAATTTGTCAAAAAAATGTACAGGTAATTTAATATTTTAATTTAAAAGTTGAGAAAAAAACACGTGACTGAAAACGTTTATTGTTTAAAGATATCAACAATCACACCATCAACTCCATTGCTTTCCAACAATGTTTATCGTATGATGACGTCAACGTACGATGATCCCAGACTTTTGGCGTTTTCGCGCGCTTTTAAAAAGTGGATCTTTGTTAGTTTTTTTGGCAATCAAAAATTTCTCGATCGGCCTCAAATTTTGGGTAGTTGCTTATTTTTGCAAGAAGAATCGATTAAAAAAATCATACAACTTCCTCAATAAACCTTATACAGAACAGAATGTTTTTGTCTAAACGAGTTAAAATAACTTTTGAAAATTAAAAAAAAAAATCTGAGATTGAAGATTCTTTTACTGTATTTTTTTAAAATACACATATTTAGTAAAACCTTATAGGTACCGGAATTTTATATAGCAAAGTGTAATTTAAGATTTAAAACTGCGATAAAAGAAACTCCACATGTACTATCAGTACTCGAAAGTATCCATTTAATTAATTAGCTCTAGTGGATAGAATTTTCTAAAGATGATTATTTTATTTGTTCTCATTCCTTAATTTTCAATCGAAAAATATTCATGACTAAAAAAATAATCGTACGTATACAGAGTACGTTTCTACAGAGATTATAACCCTTACCTATTTATAAGTAGGATTTATCGATCGTTTTCATTCTTATACAATTGAATACTTTCTTAATGATAACTTTGCTATCACCTTTAAGTAAAAATGCAATAATCGGGGAGCAGATTTAAATATAAATTTAGTATTGGATCTCGTACCTAGTGATGACTACCTTGCTGTACTTGTATTGTACAGTATTGGCATCGCGAATTTCAATAATATTCAAATTGGAGAAATTGACAGTTCTTGAACTTATATCGATCATTTAAGTAAAATATAATTCTCAAATCAAAATTTCTAGATGTTTACGTTCCATAACTGGTCATTATACCTTTATCAATAAAGATTAAGAATTTTTAGACAGTATAAAATTTTTTTACAACCCAGCATTTTGGTTTTCCTGTAAAAATTATCGTTTAGTGTGAAAAAAAATCGCTTAATTATCCTTTTCCCAAACAAATAATCTTAATAAGAACAGGCTGATGCAATATCCTTGAATATTAGTAAATCTTATGACAGCTCAAATCAGGAGATTGTTTTCTGTATAAATGAAATGTAGATGGTATTCTGGGAAACTGTTTGAATTGGTTCCAATCTTTAATACTCGAAAGCAACGCGTTAAGTTAAATATTTTATATACAGTCAATTTATCTTTGTAAAAAATGTAATACTAAGTAAATTCGTTTGCATACAAATTAATATCTCTCCTTAAATTTTATAATTTAAAATAATGAAAATGATTTTGCATGGATGGGTTAATGGGGTATATACTATTAGATCCCTCTGCGGTGAAATCACGGATTTAATGCAAAATTTTAGTTTGTGGTTGCAGTAAAGTGGGAGATTAACACTAATATTAAGCCATTAATTAACTTACCATTATACTCTTTGCGATTTTTGTTCCCGATTACAATTATTTGAATTTTTTAAACAGCAATATATATATTGAAATTTTTCGTAATATTACACAAATATACCACGGAAGAAGTATTATTAAATAATGTGCCACACATTTCCATTCAATATATTTGCAAACTGGTATGAAAATTTGTAGTATGCTTTTATTACACTATTATTTTAGTATTAGGATTTATTATTTAGTACACTGCTGTGCAAAAATTAAGGACGGAACTGTTTTTTCAACTTAACAAATAGTAGAATTATTGTTTATCCATGAAAATCATACCAAAAGATGTTTATTTGGTGAGAATACAGGGCCCGAGAAAAAAATTTTCCCTATCAATATTTTAAGGGGGTAAATGGGCCCTCCATTGATAATGGAGTTCCATTACACATTTAGAGCAGTGACAGAAACTTCTATAAAAGAGGTATTTAACCAAAAAAAATTAAGTTTTTTGCAATGAATATGATTATTTCTGAACTCAATGCAAATTTTAAAACGTTTGTGCTCCCTTTAAATGGTATTTTTTAGGTTTTATTGAGATATCGGTCTAATTATCATTTTTGGCAAGTTTTAGCTTCTGGGTCATTTTTGGTGAGTGGTATCTTAGCGTTAACCATGTTTTAGTAGGTCTCACACATGCCTAATTGCGTTTGGGTCTGGGAGCCTGAAAAGTAACACTTTATTCTTTCAATATCGTTACCTATGAAAAACTTCGAGTTAGTCAAATTGTGATTTTCTGCCTATTTTTCACTAATAAAGAGAAATCCTTGACCCGATTCGATCTCTTTAAACTTCATTTTAAAGATAATTGAGATATTTTTACAGATATATCTTTCTTTTCAGCCACGTATAAGTCCATAAACACTAAAAATGCTTCTTTTTTTGAACGTTAATAACAGATTTCCTTTCTGTGAAACTATGCAATTCTTTGTGCCGTTTCAGCACCCCTTAAACACAGAAATTTTCACTGATATCTGCAATTGCGTACCTGTGCTCTCATGTCCCTTATACATCTTTTAGAAGACCTCTCGGGTCAAATATTTCTCTTTATTAGTTAAAAAGCTGCAGAAAATCACAATTTCACTACTTCAAAGTTGTTCATAAGTAACGATATCGAAAGCATAAAGTTACTTTTCAGGTTCCAAGACCCAAACGCAATTAGGCATGTGTGAGACCCACTAAAACATGGTTAACCCTAAGATACCACTCACCAAAAATGACCAAGAAGTTAAAACTTGCCAAAAATGATAATTAGACCGATATCTCTCAATAAAACCTAAAAAATACCATTTTAAGGGAGCACAAACGTTTAAAAATTTGCATTGAGTTCAGAAATAATCATATTCATTGCAAAAAAACTTAAAAATTTTTTTGGTTAAATACCTCTTTTATAGAAGTTTCTGTCACTGCTCTAAATGTGTAATGGAACTCCATTATCAATGGAGGGCCCATTTACCCCTTTAAAATATTGAAAGGGAAAATTTTTTTCTCGGTCCCTGTATTCTCACCCAATAACTTATTTTATACCCAGTGTTATTCTTAGTATTTTTTTGGAGGAGTAAAAATTCTCCTTGACTTTTTTAGGAGGCGTGAAATTTATTTATGAAGAGTGAAATACCCCCCGGAAATAGCATAAACCATATATAAAGAGACAAACTTTTTATAAAAACGCTCTTTTAATGGACACACTGAAATAGAAAAATGAAGATGCTATTTTGGTTGTTAACAGTTAAAGCATCTGTAAATATAAGTAGAAAATATTAAACATTATAAATAAAATAATTTTTTTACATTAAACATTATAAATAAAATAATTTTTTTACATTAAACATTATAAATGAAATATTTATTTAATGTAACAAATTTGAGTAGAACGATTTTTTTTATTTTGGTTGGTGCCATGCGTTTTTTAAGCAAAACGTTTGTTAAAAATTCAAAGCGTGAAAATACGCCTGCCTAGTTTTTAAAAGCGTATTTCCTATTTTCAATGCGTGAAATACGCTCTCAGAAGCGTTGAAATTATCACTGTTTATACCCAACACTTATTTTATATTTTATACAGGGTGATTCAAAATTCAACATCAATATTTGGTGATGAGGTAGAGGGGACCTAGACAAGCTATTTAGAATAGGAATGAGGGGGCGCAGCTATAGAGCTGTAGGACCTAATGTAGTGCGAGAGCGTTACAAAAGGCTGTTTTGATAAAGCCCGTTAAACGAAACAAAACATAATGAAATGAAAAAAAATTACTGCATGGGGTAAAGCAGTATCCGTTCTATTTACTCCTTAAATTTGATAGAAATTGAACCACTGGCTAAACCGTGGGGTGAGTTTTAAAAGTGCAATATTAATCTTTTAGCCAAAGAATTGAGTTTCTTTAGAATGTAATAGTATTTAGAAAAATGATGATAGGGGATCAGGGAAGGAATTTCAATGATAATACATTTCTTTCAACAAATAAGGGATCTTGCATGATCATTAATAATTCATTCCCTAATCATTTAATTTTTATAAATACCATTTCACTAAGGAAACTCCTTTGTGTTGTAAAGGCTAATCCTTCCCTACATTTCAGTGCTTAGTTTCTTTAATTCCAACTCTCCGTTACGAATTGACACACAAAAAAAACATGTATCCTAAAAAACCCATGTTTATAAATACTCAAAATAAAAGAAAAAATATTATTATAAGGGTTATTTTGATTGAATAGAATATACTTAAGATAATCAAAAATAATTAAAACCAAGTTTATTACAAATTATTTCTAAAATTAAAACAGTGATAAGTCAAGGTTTTCAAGATTTCGAATTCAAAAAACAACGACATAGCGTTTTTACTGTTGTATTTTGTCGAAAACAACCTACTAAATGAAAATTCTCTATATAATTTTTATAAATAAGAAAAAAAATTGTAACTGGCGCACTGATATTTAATTCTATTTGCATAATTAGTTGTACATATCATAAATTAAATACTATCAAATATTTTGCGTTAATTTTTATTTATTTTGCCATCTAACCCAAAATTAAAATGTATTTTTTAGACACCCTATGGGTTTTTTTCACCCCTCAACTCTACGCTTTCTAAGAAACCAACTAATTGGCTCAGTACACTATCTATCCAATATCCAATACAAAAGACAGGATATCAAAGGGCGTCAGACATTTACAAGTCATAAAACTGTCACACGGTCGGTGCACCACAGGGTTTCCATTGGGAAAATGCATTCGATTCTACTCCAGAATCGATTTCTTTGCCCGATCCCGAAATGTGAGGGAAATATCGGTGGTTAAGGGGGAGGGTAGAGGGGACAGTAAGGATTTTTTTTGACAAGGGGGGAAGGAAAAACGGAATTCGGCGAAACCGGGGTATCACCAAAACTTCAGTTTTGGTTTGGGGGAGGCAGTGGGGAATCCAGGATTTTTGTCTGTGGGGGCTGAGTTTCACGAATAACTTAATTGCTATTATGATTATGGGCTGTTCAAATATTAATGTTAGCAATTGAAAGGGGAGGGGGTTGCCAGTGCCGTAGCTAGACTTTTGTTTATGGGGGTTACTCAACATCTTTTCTGAGGTCTAATCTTAGGAATACTAAGTTGTAGGAGAGTTGACTTCGTAAGGTTTTAATTTTGGTGCACTAAATTTCAAAATTGTGTAAATATGTCAACTCGAAATAAAAGGGGGTCTGGGGGTTCTCCCCCAAAAAAATTTTGAAAATTTGCCCCTCAAAATAGTGTTTTAGCTTATTTTGAAACCTTTTAGATTCCACCCAAAGAGCACCACTCATTGTAAGCGGCAGAATTTTCAAGGAAAAAAGTTTATAGTATTATGAATTGGAAAATTTCTAAGGGGTTTAGAGGTTCCTATTCCAGAAAATTTTTTAAATTTTGCCCCTGAAAGTGGCATTTTAACTCATGTTGAGACACTTTAGGTTACATCAAAAAGGATCACTCCTTGTAAAACCCTTAAGTTTCAAGGGAAATTCCAGAAAATATTTTTGGAAATTCCCCCGAACTTGTGTTTATCTACTTTTCAAACTTTATAGACAGAGCACCAAACGGGAAAAGTTTCCTGTAGGCGGCGTACTTTTCAAGGGAAAAACACTGTAACAGATAAAAATTTGGGTTTGGAGGTTCTCCCCCGACATTTTTTTGGAAATTGCCTATTAAAGTAGTTTTGGCTCATTTTGAGACCCTTTGGGTAACAAAGAGAACAGTTTCTTGTAAACCACAGAATTGATTTTCTGAAAGGACGTTCTCCATCTTTCCAGAGGTTATGTTTAGTGTTTCCTTTCTCTTCTCTTTTTTTTAAGAAAAAAATTCTGCTGTCGAAAATTTGCCGCCGTAGGCTATAGCCTAGCTAGCCTATTTAGAAATCCGCTACTGGAAGTCGAGGCTCACTTCTCATATTTCTTCGAGGAGCTGGGAAAATTTATTATACCAGAAAATTTCTGATAGACCATCGTGACAGAGCAGTCGCAGAATTTAGACTTGCAGTGGGACATGACTGCCTTGCAAACCACCTGCACCGCATTGGCGTTTATCACAGTCCTAATTGCCCACTCTGCAAAATGGATGAAATTATGGACAGGTCCCACATCCAAAGATGTCCAGCTCTGTGTGGGGGCTCCGAGGTGAGACGATATTGGAGTGCAAGAGCCTTGCTGATGAGACATTGACTTTTCTTTATCTTATTCTTGTATTTTTTTTGTGAGATATTGTAGTCTTTTTCTCTGCCATTGGAAATAAAAAAAATATTAATTTCGAATGGTGTTCAACATCCTATGACTTGGTAAGACCAAAGAGAATCTTTTATTGGGATTAAAACATTTTTATCGGTCCTGTTTTCTAAAATTCCTCTTACCACTCTTCAACAAAAAAAACATCTTACCACTTTTCCTTCAATAGCAGGGTCATGACTCCTTTTTTAATCAGAAGTTCCTACTGACTTTGAGTTTGCCTTCACTTAATGGCAAAAAAAAGCCCTTTTAAATACTTTTTGAAATGTTTCTTTTTCTGTATTTGTCATTGATATTAAATAAATAAGATAATTTGAATGTCCTCCCCATACTATAGGGATAGTAACTTGAATATAACTACTGTTGAATATAAGCACATAAAAAAAGGCCACATTCTAACTTCTGCAACACATGCAAGGAGCCCAGATTTTATTTTATTCACCTACCGTTGGATTGTAATTTAAATTGTACCCAAATTTAGCAAAACATATTGTGCATAAATGTGCAAAATATTAAATATACACTGAAAACTCGTTAATTTTCAAAATGAACTGCCTTACAAAAACATAGCCACACTTTTAAAAGAATGTCTACATACTGGGATACTAGAAATAAATTAATTGGATAGGATTGCAGTGTTGGTATTGGACAAAAAGGACACTTAAAACGCAAAAGTTAAGAAAAAAAAGCAGAAAATCGAAAACAATTTTTCCACAAAAATGGGACGTGGTGGCACTTTTTGACTTGCAAATATTTGAATAACTATAGGAATTAGCAGCGTTAGAAATTGAGAAAAAAATCCAAATTTAAATTTACGAAACGTAAACAAAACAAACCAACCGTTGCCAACGGGAGAATACAAATACCGCCAAATTTGAGCGTCACGTAAGAGAAATACATATATAGATAGTGCATGATAAACAGAATCGCCAGTTATGGTTTTTATTGAATGCACCGTAGTTTCCTTTAAATGACCCGTTGATTTTAATTTTGTTTTTGAATCCGAGGCATTTTTTTACCCAAATCAGGCATCAATTCATAAAAATGAAGAAAATCTGCTCCCAAAATTGGTGGTTACATCAGCAATTAAAAACGTCCAAGTAAACATTCGTCTTAATTTGAGATCTAAAGAAAGAGTTCTTTGCCCATAAATGTTTATAGGGGTAGAATTTGCTGCAAAGACCGTTTGCCTGGAGGGTATTATTTGCCGGGAGTATGGAAACATCCGGTCCTGTATCGACCAGAAACGACATTTTTGTTGTCTGGTCTTTAATGAACAGGCGACGTGATGTTTGGGGCAAAGAACAAGTCGCCGTTGTTCTCCGCCTTTTTAGTTTTCCCGAAATTCGCACGGTTGGATGCATTTTTCGGGTTTGCATCCTTTCCCAAATCGCCTATGGTACCAGCAAACAGATGTTTCCTGTTTTTTACTGTTACTCCTAGATCTGGGATAATTTCTCCTTCCCCGAACAGGAGAACGACTACGAGAATGCTCAATTTTGTTTAATCTCGTATTTAACTTTTCAAGTTCACTCAAAAGTCTTTCTTCAAGGGAACCCGAATTGGCTGTGCTACTCGTAACGCCACTAGCTTGGTAGGGTTTGCTTCCACTATGCGGTCCGCTATTTCGGCCGCTTTTTCTAGACCTATATCAGCAAAGGCCGCCAAAACAGTTTTAACTGAAATTGGCATTCGCTGCGAAAATAGTTCTAACATGAAAGATTCAGGGACCTCAAGATTTTCGGCTCGCCTGCGCATACTTCTTAATAGTTCCGAAGGCTTTCTTGTCCCTAACTCTTCCCCAGTAAGAATTTGGCGAATATCTTGTTGGGAGGACTCACCTGACCGCTTTATTATTTCGTTTTTTAATTTTTTATAAGGCTCTTCAGAATCAGGGTTCATTAGAACATCCCTTACTAACGAAGCGACTTCGGGGGGCAATTGGGAAACTATATGGTTGTATTTATTTTGAGAATCTGTGATGGGCTTGGGTGCTATAATTTAAAAGTACTTTCACAAATTACGAACCAAAGAGCAGGGTCTGACCTATTGTAGGCAGGTAATAGTACAGTATTTGACTTGGACATTGTGCAAGGTTTTGAGAATCGCAATTTTAAATAGATATGATCCCCAAAGTTAAGCTATTCAATTCCTCCAAAAGTAGAAAGCACAAAAAAAAGATCAGAAGGAAATTACTGTGCGACCACGAAGTTGAGTCGCTTGACCTTTCTGACCCGCTCCGCTTCAGGGTTGCTAGATTTCTCCTTTTGCGCTTTTTTTGGGAAAAACAGATGAGCGCGCGAACTCGTGCTTTTCGTATTCCGTAGAATAAGATGAAAAGCTTGTTTAGTGGGAAATAAAGGGATTTTAGTTTTTTGGTGCGATAAAGAAAAAAACTTTTTTGTAATTAGGATGCAAAATATTACTCTAATTTCCAATATTCGATATTCAAGATAAAATATCTCAAATTTTATGGGGAACTAATTACTTTGAAGGGATACCTCGTGCATAGCTTATATAGTACAGCACAAAATTTAAAATAATATTACGACTTTATGTATCTGAAAATCGGAACAGAAAAAATTCCAGAAAACGATCTTATAAATACAGATACAATTTTTTAAACAATAAGTTGTCAGTTCATCAAAATGTTAATTAAATAATAAAGTTTAATTAAAAGTAGAGATTTTCTTAACTTTTCAAAGAGTGTTTTTTTGGCGGATAAATAATTTTTTAATTTTCGTTCGTATCTCAATTTTATTTTAAAGATAATTAATTTTACTCATGCTGAGAAACCTGATGTAACATTACATTTATTTGAAAACTTAAATTGAATTTTAAAATTGAAAATTCATAATAACGGAATTTTTTAAAATGTTCAATAGTACCCATAGTTTATATAAAACTACCCCCCTAACTGTCCAAAAACACTCAATCCTATTGACTTCTTTCTTTACATTGCAAAAAATATTATATATGAAAAAATAATTGCATTATATCCGATTACTCTACCTTACTTTCCTAACATATTGTTTAATATGTAGTACTTAAAATGATTATTATTTGAATTTAAAAAAAATGTTTTAGTTCTACGCGTTCCTTTGACCGATTTGCCTACGAATTTTGTAAAACATGTTTTTAATACATTTTCTTGTACTTTCTCCCCCTTCTACAGTCTCGATTTTTCCAACAATTTTCCAAAAACATTATAAAAGGCATTAAAATAATTTGTATTAAACCATGTCGCTGAGAATTTTTCATTCCCTTACGCAGAAAATTTTCCTGCATTGTTCCCCGGTCCTCCAGTCACAAACCCTTCTGTATGGGGATAACTAAAAAAATATTCCATCTTTTTAAATTACAATCCATTTCGGAGTAACGGGAAAAATGCGAAACCTCAGCGACTAGCTCGTTCATCAGCGCGACTCCTTGGCGTGGTATTGGCGAGGTGAAAATGGGTTGGCGCGCGAAGAGCAATCTCTCCCCACCAGAAAAAAAAGATTTTATGGGTTTTTGGGGGTTGCCCAAGCGACTCAACTTCGTGGTCGCACTATACTGCTGCTGAGACGCGTTGCTCCGTCTGTTAACCTTTTACCTGCCGATGTTCCCAAATGGGAACATCATTTTAAGGAATTTAGAATTTTTTTAACACTTAATTTTTCATGCAGGGATTTTATACTTGGTAGAAAGCAACTAAAAGATATGAAGTTATTTTACATGCAAAAGTTTTTCACGTGCAATTTAATCCTTTTTGTAGAATTTACATCAAAATTAGAGATTTTTGGATCTTCCAAAATTTGCACAAGTTTCAATTTGTGAAAATTTTTAATAAATTTAGTTTTAAATAATTTTGCGGTGTTTAGGTAGCTTAAGTACACATCTTCCCATTTGGATTGACAGAATAGCTTTATATTCTAATTTTGGAGAGTAATTACCTATACAACGTATATGTTCCCAAATGGGAACATCGGCGTTTGGGGTATAGTATATTTGAGGGTTTTTTTTAAACATGCAAAAATTCAAGTTACTTCCTATTTTCTTTAATTTTTTGAACCTTTTTTGTCTCAAAGGATCTAAACAGGTTAAGAATTATATTTTAAATAAAAAAATCTGTAATTTTTATTTTTTTCTCCTGATTTAAGGAAAAAAAAGGCCAAATCTTTAGAGCAGATTCCTACACTTGTATATTTTTCTAACTCCCCGATCGATTAATTTTCAGAAATTATCATTAGGGGTTATGCAAATAGCATATTTGGAGTGCTTCTGAGGGTTTGCGTATATATTTTGTTAAAGTACTTTTTTTTACATAAAAACTTTGGGAATAAAATTGAAGAATTTTGAAAATAAGGAAAAATGGGTAGATCTAAAAACACTCTTCTAACGTAAGTTGAATGTAAGAGATATGTGGTTCAATTCGGAATCTTCCATTAGAAACACAGCTTTAATGAATCAATGGAAATAATTATGATTATCACTTTTGAAAGCTAATTATATTTGAATGCAATTAGAGGATTTTATGCCAGATATCCATATAGAACCGTAATTAAAACTAATTTTTCTCACAGAAACGTAACTGTTTAGCTTTGAAGCGCATGGGAACACTCTTTTGTATTTTTCATACCAAAATATTATTCATAGTGCAAGAAAAATGTACGGAAAAGCTTCGCATACGTAATAAATATGTAAATTTTGTTTATGAAAATCTATAAAATGTTACTCAATCGTCCAAGTATGGATAATAAAAATGAAAAAACCGTCCACTATCATAAAAATGTTCATAATTATTGAGTACAAACCTATTCCAATCATTTTATTTGATTTAATTGTAAAATATGTGCCATTTGGAAATCCCCTAAAAACTTCACCCCAATCGCCGATGTTCCCAAATGGGAACATCCTCAAAATCATACTTAGGATTTTTTTTCCGCCAAAAAATGACTAGAATGGTTTTAGTAATGATGAAAGAAGCCATTTAAGCCAAAAATCTGAACCTTTAGTTCGAAATTTGAATTGCGGCGTTTAAAAGGTTAATCCGCTAATCCCTCGGGGTGCGGGGTGCCGAAGGTGTCGAAAGACATCTCCCCGGCAGGGTGGGGAATGCGTTCAGCCGGGACCGTGCGGGGGAGTACTGGCGTGGTATGAAGGATCCAATTCTCCGACAGAAGATGATTAGTCGATGATTTTAATTAGAAGAATGCGTTTCAGGGCGTGTTACTTTCCTCGTCGCGGAAGTCACCATTGTGGGGATTCGATAGATTGTCGATATAAGACAACTGGCGTATATAGAAATTTATTTCGGGAGGGGCCCGAAATTGTTTCCCAGCCCCTCTCATGTATATTTAACTTTTTTTCAGTATATTCTTAGGCACAATTTGCAACTTAAAGAACTTAATATTAAAAAGTTATGATGTATTAAGTTGCAATTACAAAAGGGGGGTCTGGGGGTCCTCCCCCAGAAAATTTTTGGAAGTTAGACTCTAAAAACCAGGTTTTTAACTAATTTTGGTACCCCTAGTTAGAATTTTGGATATAAATTTTCAGGTAAAATTTGATGAATTTAATGATAAAGTTATAAATAATATAGTTTTAAGTACAGAAGGGGATATATGGGGGTCATCCCCCAGAAAAATTTTGGAGATTAGATCCTAAAAACAGGATTTCAACTTGGTTTTGATACACTTTCCGAATTTCATACATACATTCTCAGGTAGGATTTTGAACTTTTTGTAAAAACGTTTTGAATAATAAAATTCCAAGCACTCTAAAGGGGGTTTGGGGGTCCTCCCCCAGAAGAATTTTCAAAATTTGAAATTTGACCCTAAAAAACAGGGTTTTAACTTGTTTTGGTACACCAAGTCAGAATTTCGGGGGGGGGGCAGGGCCCCTTCGGCCCCCCCCTTATATACGCCACTGATATAAGAGATTACACCACTGATTAAACATAGTGTTCGGCAACTACTGGTCAAAAAGTAGTTAACTACCAACTACCAACTAGTCTGGGCAAAAGTAGTTGTAACTACTAGTTAACTACTTTTTCTTGGAAGTAGTTGTAACTAGTAGTTGATTATTTCCCAAAGTAGTTAACTACTAGTTAACTAGTCTATTTAATTTCATATTTTCTCCCAAATTTTCGATTACATTTTCTTACCTATAGCAAAAATATCATGGCTAAAGATTCGCCAATTTTTGATAGGTATGCAGGTTTTCGGTGTCTTAAAGTTTTCTAAGTTGTATTTATATGATGTAACATATTTTTTTTAAATTTTGATCTTTCAATATTTTTTGAAGTAGTTAAACTTTTTGAAAGTAGTTGGAACTAGTAGTTGGTGAAAAAAGTAGTTAAACTACTAGTTCAACTACTCTAAACCAAAAGTAGTTGAACTACTAGTTAACTAGTAGTTGCAACTAGTAGTTAACTACTTTTCAACTACTTTTAGTTAACTAGTGCCGAACATTAATTAAACATTATAAAATACTTTATTTTATTGAGGACGAAGATATTATACGTCTAGCAGCCAAGATATTTGGCTCCCAACTGGGGGTTGCTACATTTCCCAGATGGTTTAGATCTTTGGATGTGGTGAGGATTTTATCTCCCTTTTGGGGACTCACCACACAGTCAAGTCCGCTTAATGTGATCGCAATTGTCCGAGACTAAACTGATAACATTATCCGATCGATAACAATAAGCGATCTCATATCAAAAGCATCAAACAGTGTAGCTAGATTGTTTGCATTAAAATCAAAATCATGTAATCGTAATTAATGTATTTAAAACACTATTTTTAAACTAGGTAGAATTTTAAGGGGAAAATATAAGAGTAGTTCAATTAATTAAAGTAAAATAATCGCTTACTTTGTATTTTTATTTGTATTGAAAGGTCTCTCTTTTTTCCCCTCAATTATATCCTTCCACTCCAATAAACCACTTATTTATTAAACACAAGGTAAAATATTCAAATCTCTTATCAGACAATTCACAAGCATGCAAGCACAATATTCACCAGCATGAATTCGGAACCCCCCATAACCGTTTTCTTTCATTATTATGCGGAATGTTTTCTTTATCTTACTCAAACTGAGTTTCAGAAAAAAGGTCCAGATGCTCTCATGGGGCAGATGTTTACTTGTGAAAATTGACCTTCAAAATGAAACTCAAAAGCGGTCTTTTTAAAGGGGATATGGACAAATTTTGATAATATTAAGCGGAGTGATGATTCATAGTTGATCACATTAAAAGATGTATTTTATATTAAATTAAATAAGAATGTTCGGGACTTGTTGTTTTTGATAACATTAACCGTGATCACATTAAGCGGATTCAACTGTATTTATGTTATTTAGTTTCAATAATTTGTAATAATTAAAATATATCGAAAAATAATTTGATGATTTACACCAGGGGTTCCCAAACTTTTTTGAACCGTGGATCCCCTAACGACACTTCTTGTACCCCGTGGACCCCCTGTCTTAGGGACCGTTCAAAAAGTAGCTATAAATCTTATGTTTATAATATATATTTCTAAACCACGCACAAATTTTGTAATTTTTTCAAGTGTTTTTTTGCGCATTGATAAGCATTTAATTTCACACTAATTACATATTTTTAAAATTTTTTTTGCCATTTATATGGTTGCACGATATTTTTAAGGAAATTATAACAATCAAACATTTAAAAATTTTGAAATAAAAACAAATCTAAACTTTTAATATCACTATATTTCAAGACACAAAATTTTTTTAATTTTAACAATAAGTTTCGGTCACAAGCTTGTCAAAGTAAATGGCTTATGAGTGAGTTATTTATTCAACAAATCATAAAAGTCCAGAAATAGGTAAAATTATTATGTGGCATGTTAACAAACAATATTTAATTAAGTTTAACTATGAAAAGGAATGAAACTGCCATTGATATAGTTACACAACATTTTTTAAATGAAATTTTTCCCTTGAACCTCTGAAATTCACTGTGGACCCCCTAGAAGTCCATGTGGACCGCTAGTTTTCCTTTTCATGCCCGTGGACCACCTGGAAGTCGCTGTGGACCCCTGGGGGTCCATATGGACCACTTTGGGAATCGCTGATTTACACAAACAAGTAAAAAGATTAAATAACTTTATTAGAAAATTAAAAAGCATTACCAATTAAAGTTTACAGACAATTCATTTTGCTTTGAATATTTTAGTGATTTTAAAGTAGTGTTGAAACAAAACACATTTGATTCAAGGGCTTTCTTTTCCTTTTTTCCTTGTTTTACGAGGCTTTTTCTTTTCTCGTGCGACATAATCCTCGTCTTCGTCATTATCCTTTTTTCTCTTCTTTGAGGATTTTGGAGCCGCTTTCTTCTTTGTTTTAGTAGAAGTCTCCAATTCTTCAAGATTTCCATCTTCTATTGCTTTCATCCATTGCTCATCAGTAAGAGAGTCAGAATAATCGACTTCTCGCCTACGACGGTTACCTCTGACAGCAAGTTTTTCTTCTTCTTCCTCTTCTTTTTCAGCAGTCAGTCTTTCCACTTCAGCATCATCCTTAATAAGCCAACCAGGTAACTCATCTTCTTCCATCAATCGTGGCTTTCTCTTGGGATTTCTAGCCTCCTCTCTCCTGCGATCCAAATCCATTTTCTGGAAGAGCTCAAACTCTTCCTCATTTCTAGCAATCATCTGGTTGATGGTTTCATCATCAGGAACCTCATTTTCTTCCTCTTCATCTACCTCATCCTGGGTTAAAATGGCTTGCAAAAACTGATGTCTGTCAGATCCAGTGGACTTTTGATCAAACATACCAGCTTGAATAACTTTTTCATCTAAATTCAACTTATACTTTGCAGCAGCAAGAATGCGCTCTTCTACTGAGTTTACTGTAACTAATCTCAAAACTCTGACCTCATTTTGCTGACCAATACGATGAGCTCTATCTTGAGCTTGTAAATCTTGCTGGGGATTCCAATCTGAGTCAAATATAATAACTGTGTCAGCTGCTTGCAGATTCAAGCCCAACCCACCAGCTCGAGTGCTTAACAAGAATAAGAAATAAGGCGAGTCAGGGTCATTAAACAACTTCAATAAATGACCCCTGTCTTCTGATTTAGTAGTGCCATCAAGTCTGAGATACGAATGGCCTGTGAAGCCAAGATAGTCTTCCATTACAGTCATAAGAGTAGTCATCTGACAAAACAGTAACACTCTATGTCCAGTCTTGCAAAGTTTGGGCAAGATGCGATCCAACAATTCAAATTTACCAGAAGCTCGGTACAAATCTGGTCCAGATATCATGCTATTTCCAAATCCCAAGTGTTCAGCACATGCCTCTTCAATACTTTGAAACATAAAAGGATGGTTGCAAATCTTTCGTAGCTGCATAATAGAATTCATAATGGTTCTAGCCCCTCCTCGGCCTTTTTTATCTTTCTCAGATCCATCTGTCAGTAAGACTCCTTTGGTCTGCATATGCTTGTACAGGAGACGTTGCAAAGCAGACATATCACATTTAACAACATATTCAACCTTTTCAGGTAGTTGAGATTCTACCTCTTTCTTCAAACGGCGCAGTAAAAAGGGACGCAAAACTTTGTGAAGGCGGCGAATAATCAAAATAGTTTCTTCTTCATTTAATTCAACCTTTTCTCCAGTGGTTTCAAAAGGAGCATTAAACCACTGCTCAAAAGTGTTGCAGCATTTAAAGATACTTGGTAATAAGAAATTTAAAAGGGCCCACAACTCAGGCAACTTGTTTTGAAGAGGGGTACCAGTAAGAAGCAAACGATGAGGAGCGGCATAATGGGTGTTCAATATTTGAGTCAGTTTACAATGCTGATTTTTCATCCTGTGTCCTTCATCTATGATCATGTACTTCCATTTTATTTTAGATAGTGCTGCTTTATCTTTGATGACATATTCATAAGTGGTCAAGAGCACATTGAACTTGGAAGCCTTCAAACTAGTAGCAATTTGTTTCCTGACTTGAAGAACCCCTTTGTATGAATACTTGATGACAGAAGGAGCCCAGCGATCAAATTCAAGCATCCAGTTTGATAAGGTAGATAGCGGAACAATGATGAGATATGGGCCATGAACCTTCTTCTTTTCAATTAAGTATGTTATCAAAGCAATGGTTTGAATAGTTTTACCTAAACCCATTTCATCAGCCAAAATTCCATTGAGATTATTATTATACAATGAAACTAGCCATTCCAAACCTTTGATTTGGTATTCTTTGAGCTTACCATGTACCATAATAGATGCCTGTTCTTTCACTTCTTCTCCAATTGCATGAGCTATGTTGTAGTAGTTTTGATAGCCTGCCATGTTCATATATTCATCATCTTCGGCTGGTGCAGCATTCAAATCTGCTTTAGTATCTTTTCCAGTCTGTTTTTCTTTGCCCATAAGATTATTTGGCAGCTCTTCATCAGAATCAGTGGACTCACTATCTTCATCATCACTTTCATCACGTGGGGCAACTTCATAACCTGGATGGGTCTCTAACCATGCTTCAAGTTGGCTGGCCAAAGGAGCATTTGGTCCAGAGATAATTTTTCCAGTAGCGATTTCAACCACATTTACAGTGAGATCACTGTGCTGAGAGGATTCATCAAGCAAGTGGGATTTACTGCCTTTAGAACCATCACCGTCTTCTTTCCTCTTCTTCTTTTCAGCTTTTCTTTTTTCTTTCAATTTCTTTTTCTGTTCCATTTTGTGCTGTTTAACCATGTTTGTCAGACTGTGAATATATTCATCAGTTTGAGAGAGCAAGAAAGCCAAACGCTTGTCTTTCTTTTGATCAATGAGTTTACGATATCCTTCTTCATCTTCAGCCATGAGACGTTTCATACGTTCCTTATCAATCCTTTCTTGCTCTTTCTTTTGTTCTCTTTCAGTATTAGCATGATGGATAGCCATTGCTTTAGTCACTTTGCTAATCTTTGACATTGTATTGCGATGGAAATCTTTGAACTCTTTTGCATGTGCCATAACAGCAGTCAAAAATTCCTGCTGTTTCTTACGCTTCTTGCGTTCTTGTTCATACTTTTGTTGCCACTCAAGTTTTTCAGCGATTCGGGCTTCTTTCACACCTTGTACTTTTGTACGCAAGTATCGTTTAGGGCACATACCCGTTTCTAGAGTAGAAGGTCGACGCATACAGGTTATTACTTGAGCTCGAAGTTTTTTCTGAATATCAAGCAACTTAAGGGCTTTAAGCTCTGTCATGGCTTTTATACGTGTGTCTTCCGGAAGATCATCTGGAAGACGCGACAGCACTTGTATGCGAAAAGCGATATTAGAAGCTAATCTATTCTCCCTTTCTTTTAAAATTTCATTTGGATCAAGTCCCTGAGGTTTTGCTATAGGAGTAATTCCTTTAGGCTTTGGTTCTGGAAAATGCATCATGGCAGGGATAGATGCTGAATTGTTTGAAGAGGGTCCCTGATGCCTATACAGAGATCTCTGTAAGTTTGTAGGAGTAGATGGTGGTCCACTTCCTATTTGCTGATTAAATGGAGGACGATGATATGGATTGTTGTATGCTGAGGGATGTACTTGAGGTTGATTTACTTGTTGCTGAGGCATGCCTGGTGGGGGTCTGTGTGGTGAGGTCATGGCTGGGTGAGGCATTTGAGATGGAGGCATGGTTGGTTGCAACATGTGAGTTTGTGAGGGAGGCATACCCGGATGCATTCCAGATTGAACCATTGGTGAAGAAGGCATTCCTTGCAGAGGCATTCCCTGTGGTGTCATTCTAGATGGGGGCATCCCTGATGGAGTCATGTGGGGAGAAGGCATTCCTGGTTCAGTCATTTGAGATGGATGGAGTCCTGGATCAGTCATTTGGGGTGGAGGCATTCTAGGCCTAGACATATGGGATGGGGGCATTCCTGGTTCATTCATTTGCGGTGGAGGCATTCCAGGTCGAGGCATATGAGATGGGGACATTCCTGTTTCAGTCATGTGGTGTGGAGGCATTCCAGGTCGAGGAACATGAGATGGGGGCATTCCTGGTTCAACCATTTGGGGTGGAGGCATTCCAGGTCGAGGCATATGTGATGGAGGCATTCCAGGTTCAGTCATTAGCGGTGGAGGCATTCCTGGTCGAGGCATATGTGATGGAGGCATTCCTGGTTCATTCTTTACTGATGGAGGCATTCCTGGCTGAGGCATATGAGAGGGAGGCATTCCTGGTTCAGTCTTTACTGATGGAGGGATTCCAGGCCGCTGCATATGAGATGGCGCCATTCCTGGATCAGCCATTTGGGATGGATGCAATCCTGACTGCGGCATATGTGATGGAGGCATTGATGACTGGTGATTTTGCTTTGATGGGGACATGTGCTGCATGGATGATTGGGGCATGCGCTGCATGGGTTCTTGTGACGGTGGCATGTTTGCTTGCATTGGAGAAGCACGGTGTCGAATCGCTTCTCCAGGCTGAGGAGGAGCTGGGTGACGACCTGGAGACAATGAAACTGAAGACCTCTGCTCATAAGAAGGTTGATTTCTTGCAGAAAATTTACCTTGAATGGCCATATAGAGGCTTTCGGGGATAGGCTGGTTATGATAAATGAGTTTGTAAGCCATAATTTGAGCTCTGAGCTGAGCAAACTGGGCAGGACTGAGCAAACCTGGTTTCTGATTCGGTGAAGATGGTCCTTGATTTGGCATTTGATTGTAAATGGGTGCACCCCTACTATTGGTGTGGTTGGGAGTACTTTGAGAACCATTTATCGATCCTGATCGGAATCCAGTACTAGGAGGATAAGACTGGTCACCATCTTCCATTCCCTATAAAGAATAATTAGTATGAATTCTTACTTAAAAAGCAGATGAAGAAAAAGAAATGAAAATTTACAATAAGGACCCAATACCAGTAGTTTAAAATTTTAAGCATATTAAGTATTTTATTTAATTTTATATAAAAAATATCATGTACAGTATACTCTCCATATGATGAACTTTTTTATGTCCCCCCCCAAAAAAAACATCTTTCTCAAAAAATTATTTTCTCCCTGGATATTAGGTACTTCTCATACTTATGTTGAAGACTATTTTTTAAAACTTTTGGTATGTAGGAGGCACGGATTAAAGGGGGGCACTCAGGACAATGCCCCCCTTTGGACCCAAAAAGATTCTCAAAATGAGTTAAAACCCAACTTTAACAAGTCAAAATTATTTTTGTGGGGGGCACACACATACCCCCCCCCAACGGTCCCATACAAGGGGATCATGCATGATAGTTTTTAGAAAACCCCCAACATTTTGTGTCAAAAGGTAAAGGTGATGGATGGTCTGGAAAAGGGTCCCCCGCTTTGGACGCCAAAAATGCATTTTTCTACATGTAGTATTCACTATTTGGCCAGGTGATGATTCTGCGGTTCAGAAGAATGAGCACAAGACTTTCAAAAGGTTTAGGCATGCAAGAGATAGTGTGCAGGGGTCTGTCTGATATTCTTTTTCAAAGCACATATTTCATGAAAATTTATAAATAATTTGTGAAAATATCTACACATTTGTGAATGTTAAAAAATTATTAGAGTTTTAAAAAAATCCAAGATTTACAGAACAAAATTTTTAAAACATCAAACATTAACTAAAATTTTGTTTGGAATGACTTTTACTTATTAAAATGTCTGTTTAAGCTTTGATTTAAGTAAATACTTAATAATACATTTTTGGTACAATAATATTTATATTTTTAGATAAACCTATGCTTTCTTTCTTAAAAAAATAAAAATATCAAGTCTTTCATGAAACCAGTTGTTATTTTTTAACAGCCTTTGAAAAATTGCAACTTTAATTATAATCCCCTTGTAGTTTTAATATACTTAAAAACAACTTTGAACATTTCATCTAAAAATTTTGCAGCACGAGAATTTAGTTTTGAATGCTAAAATGTAAAGTGGTAAAAATGGATCCTAGATTTACTAATTTTTTGAGGATTTCCTTGTTATCTTGAAAGTTTTCATGCCTACACCTTCGACATATTAAGAGCATACTGTATTAGAAAATTACCCTTCCGTAAGATAATTTAAATATGAATGAATTTGAATGCCAAATAGAAATTAACTTTACTAAATTTTGAATTATGTATTACATTTTTTGAGCTCTGTAACCAAAAACATGGGTTTTTTTTAAAAAAACCCAAGTGGGTTGGGTTTTTTAGGTTTTTTCAATAAAACCCTGCAAAAACCCATATAAAACTGTTTTTTTTTCAGAAAAATTGTGTTTTTTTAATTAAGAGGTTTTCTCTTATATAGTATAATGTCAGTTTTTCCATAGTTCAGTGGGTTTTTTATACTTTGAAAAAACCCACTGAAATTGAAAAAATACCCCTTATTTATTGACACCTGGTTTAAATTTTGAAAAACACACAAAAATAAAAAAAAACTTCCTAAATTTGAAAAACCTCATTCAATAATGGAAAAAACCCACTGAATAATGAAATAACCTATTTAACTTTTTTAAAAACTCACTGGAATTGAAAAAAAACACCACTTAATTTTGAAAACTTTTTAATTAAAACTTTATTTTAATTAAAAAAATATTCTAAACTTTGAAACACCCCATTAAATTTTGTAAAAAATCTATTTAACTTAGAAAAAAAATACTGATATCTAAAAAATTCTTCTCAATTTTTTATAGCTAGTTTGAACTTTAAACGTCTTAAATTTTTAAAAAACCCATTCAATAATAAAAAAACCCAAACAAAAAAACTTAAATTTAAAAAATATCCTAAGCTTTGAAAAAACCTATTCACAATATTGAAAGAAATATATTTAACTTTGGAAAAAAAAACCACTCCACTGAAATTTAAAAAAAAACCCTCCTTAATTTTTTTAAAAGTTGAAACTTTGAACTTTAAATGTCCTAAATTTTTAAAAAACAAATTTTAAAAATGAAAAAAAAAATAACCATTAATTAATGAAACCCACTCAACTGCAGTTCTTGGTATGTTATTTCGTTAAAACTGCCAAAATCTTGATTTTTCTTGAAAAAACCCAATAATGGGTCCAAAATGTGGGGTTTTTTTTAAAAAAAAACTCATGGGGTCCAATTCAGCCAGCCTTGTCTGTAACTGACTTGTTTCATCAGAAGTTGATCCAGGTTTAAGTTTTTGGCCCATTTTTGTGAAAAATAGAAATAATTATGCTTTTTAAACTTTTTAAAATTATAAATGAACCCCAATTATAAGGCATAAATTATGAAAATTATAGAATGGGACAGCCATGGGATTATTAGTTATAGCAAAAAGTGGAGATTTAACAGGGTTCATACAAATTTGCACAAATGAAAATCAATGAGTTTTCAAGGAGTGTTTTTAAAAAACTCAAGGAAGTACCTTCTCACATAATTTAAGAAAGACAGATTTTTTTACAGAGCTTAAAACACATTTTGCCAATTACATTCCTGAATTAGGTTTTAAAACCACTTTAAAAGTCAAAGTATAATTAAAAGCAAATAAAAATACAGGAAATTAGTTAATTAAATAATTACTTAAGTAAAAATTAAACTGCAAAAATGATATTGGTCAAAAAATTTTAATTAAGAAAAAGTAAGAAATGTGTATTTTTGAAAGTATTTTTAAGATCTAAAATCAGATCAGATACCTAAAACAGGTTACAATCTAACAAGATCTAAAAATAATTGTATTTTTATCTTATTAGGTTGCACAAATTGACCTGTGAGAAAAAATCACAACTTAAAAAATCGTCCTAAGTTGAAAATCTGACTAAAGAAGTAGATAAACACAACTTATTAGGTTTATGAGGCTACTCTGACCAAAGTAAAGTTGTTTTTTCTGCACCGCAATAAAATGTGAGAAGAAGCCAACTGCGAGAAATACGGAACTGTCGCGAAAAATCGCTACTTTCCAACTTTTGGAACACCGGACTTGTGGGCTTCTGACCGAAGTAAAGTTTTTTTCCACATTGCAATAACAACGCGAGAAGAAGCCAACTTGAATTGGCACCAGCGGCTGTCCAAGAAAGTCGCAAGAGGAACGGAACCCTACCCCCAGAAAACAAAACTTTCGTGCATGCAAATTAGGAAAACATTAAAGAATTATTTTTGAAATTGAATTATAAAATGAATTTTTCATGCATATATCATAGGAAAGAACAATGCCTGAAAGTTTTGTTAAAATTAGAAAGGGTCAAGTTGAAAATTTATGGTTGATTTGACATGGAATGACCCATACTTAAAAATTACATAACATTATATGTAAGGGGCAAAGTAATAAACCGGGCATTATTAATAATGCCCGAAGTAAGTATTTATCACTTTGCCTGTAACATATGTATTTTTTTAGGTATAGAAGAGAAGATTTAAAAAAAATTAGTTCATTAAAATACAATAAGGGAGTGTTACCTGTCCTGGAGATTCTTGGGAATTCATCTTCTAAAAATTATATAGGCTGCTTACCCACAAAAAACTTCTACCAAAAATGGCAACATCTGGTAAGAAATTTAAAACATTTGATCAATTACAGTTTGGAAAAACCAAGAAATTTTTAAAGCAATAAAAATTAATAAAAACAGCTGTAAATAAATTCTAGAAATAGG
This sequence comes from Tetragnatha versicolor, assembly GCA_024610705.1. Taxonomy (NCBI): domain Eukaryota; kingdom Metazoa; phylum Arthropoda; class Arachnida; order Araneae; family Tetragnathidae; genus Tetragnatha; species Tetragnatha versicolor. Next base: position 29,236,391 of record JANDEH010000002.1, on the reverse strand, counting down.
TAGTGATGAATTTTTGTTCTTGTTTAGAGTTGGTAATTGGGGCCATTCCATTGTGACGGGTGACATTCAGACAAAATTTTGGAGTTAGTATCTAAATTTTGGGGTATATATTAACTAATGAATCCCTAAAAAGTATATTTATTATATTCATCTATGCAATTACTTCAATATTTGATCAAAAATAAAAATTCAACAGCTTTCAATATTTTTATAAATATTTTTAAAGTGTTGTGATGGGTGTGATGCCTTTCGTACAAGAGTTTTCACTTTTACACATTTGTTTAAATTCCTGTGAATATAGTATATAACTTTCATGGCTGAAACATTTTTTCCTTATAAAGGAAATTCAGACTAAGTATAATACCTAAATTTCCGAAAAATTTTTTAGTAATTTAATCAATAAGAATTTTTTTTCTGGTGTGACAGTGGGAATTATGCAGTTTTATGGTTATTTACTGAATAAACTATGATCAATATAGGCAGTTAACTTGATTATAGCTACTATACAAGCATAGTTTTATAAAACTGACAATATTTTATGATGTTTCAAAGATTTTGGGGTTGATTTTTTTGTTGGGTTAGAAGGATTTTCCATCTATTTATGTCAGCATAAGTTTATTTTCTAGCATTTTCCGTGGTGACAGAAGCAGTTTAAATATTTCTCTTACTTCCTGAGCTCATTTAAAAACTTCCATACGAAATTTTGGTGTTGATTTTCTTAATTTGCCAACATTGCAAGTCAAGACTTAGAAATACCTTAATTTCATAGTGCTTGGTATGTCAAAAAAGGGTTAAATTTCATTCCAAATTGAAACCAATGAGAAAATGGCATCTATTATACTCTGACCTGGAAAAAGTGCCCGAACCTACGAACTTGGTTCGGGGGAAGCCCCTGCCAGCTCCATAGGAGCAATACATAAGGTTTGGGGAAATTATATTAGGTTCGGGGGAGGTTACAACTTTTTCCAGGTCCGCTTATACTATATTCATTTTGAATTGGTGCCCAAGTAAATTTCCTTCCCCCCTCACTGATTCGGTAACCATGACAACTATCAACATCAAAGTGGCGATAAAGACTTACTATTGGCTGCGCAAAGAGCGTAACCATGGTTCACCGAGGGGGAAACCCTTTCCGAGGGGGAAAGCACTATTTATCAGGCACCTATTCAAAATGAACATAGAATAATAGTTTGATATTTTTTTTATACTGTGCTGCTCAACCATCAGACAACAAAATTATTTTAAAGTTGAGGAAACCATTTTCTGACTAGCAGCAAGAGTATTTAAAATGCCCATGGAGATGATAATTTTTGTTCCAATTTATAACCTACTGATTACTGCAGCAAGTAAAAATAGTGATTTGAAACGAGTCCTGTATAAATAGTAAGAGTTAACAATCGAATAAAAATAAATTTTGAAAAGGCACTGTCTAGTAGGGTGGAGCGAAAAACACGAATTTTCGAATTTCAATTTTGGTTACCTCCAAAAAGTTGGCTTTTAGTGTCAAAAGAACACCTGTAAAATTTTATGAATTTTGAATAGCTCCTTCAGGTCTCTACCAGGGCTCATATGTTTACAAAAAATAGGTTTTTACTATAAATTGCCCATTTACCTTGTTTATTGGCAAACTTTTCTGCCAATTTTGTGTTTTTAATATAAAATGTAACTTTCCAGGCCCCTCAATAGATTTTTTAAATGAAAAAATTAATGACAAGGCGCCAATAAATGTAAAGTACAGGTTTAATGTGCTACAATACATGGGTGAATCAAAAAATTTTTCTTCGAAATCGGTCTGCGGCTACTGCTCAAAGTCGGTGGTTGGGGGTCCTAATTACCTATAAAAAATTTAAACTTGATCAGATAATATCTTCCGGTCTCACTTTTGAGTTGAAATATGAAAATTTTATGAAAAATGTAAAAAAATTTGAAAATTTTCCTAATAATATCTAAACGATCCCGATGTTATTTTATCTCCAATAATTACAGGTAATGCTTGTATGTTGCTTAACATTAGCAAATTAGAATCTTTGAATGGCGCAAAAGTGGTTTTTAATGATTCTTCAAAATTCGTCAATGGACTATGTAATGCAGTTATGTTAAAGATATTATATAATTACACTATGATGGTTAGAAACAATGTTTAGGGAACAAATCTGGCTGACTCTTTTGTTAAATTACCCCCTGTGACCGAATATGACCTCCGTTTGCACCACCAACCTTTGCTTTTGGGGGGACATCCCCAAATTTATTTTAATTCCTTTTCGGTAATTTTATGCCTATAAATTTAGTTTTTTTAGTATTAAGAGATTACACTTTAAATTTCTCATGAGGCGCTTCAAAAAGGTTGAATATACAAAAAATCTACATTTTTAGCTAGGTGATACATTTAAAAGACGATTTTTCCATATTACTTGTAAAAAATCCTTAAACGTTTTTTTATCAATCCTTTTTCTTATATTTTTCACTAAATGATACTTCGCGATTGTTCTTTTCCCTTTTCTTTTATTTGGGAATGTTAAGAGGTGGATGAGAAATTGTTTAAATTGGCTAAGGCGAAAAATACAAGTGAAACATTAAAACGCGAAACCCCTTGTAATCAATTACATAGATTTTTCTCAATTAATAAGGAAAAATTGCCTTTTAAATAAATCACCTAGCTAAAAATGTTGATTTTTTGTATATTCAACCTTTTTGACGCCTCATGAGAAATTTAAAGGGTAAAGTAAACTCTTAATACTAAAAAAACTGAATTTATAGGCATAAAATTACCGAAAAGGAATTAAAATAAATTTGAGAATGTCCCCCCAAAAGCAAAGGTTGGTGGTGGTGAAACGGCAGTCATATTCGGACACAGGGGGCAATTTAACAAAAGAGTCAGCCGGATTTGTTCCGTAAACATTGCTTCTAACCATCTCATAGTGTAATTATATATCTTTAACATAACTGCATTACATAGTCCATTGACAAATTTTGAAGAATTATTAAATCATTTTTGCGTCATTCAAAGATTCCAATTTGCTAATGTTAAGCAACATACAAGCAATACCTGTAATTATTGGCGATAAAATAACATCGGGATCGTTTAGAAATTATTTGGAAAATTTTCACATTTTTCATAAAAATTTCCTATTTCAACTCAAAAGTGCGACCTGAAGATATTATGCGATGAAGTTTAAATTTTTTATAGGTTATTAGGACCACCAACCACAAACTTTGAGCATTAGCCGCAGATCGATTTCGAATAAATTTTTTTTGCTCCACCTCAGTATTTTGAGCACATTAAACCTGTACTTTACATTTATTGGCGCCCAGGGGCGCCGACTTCGGAAAAATATTGGGGGGGCCCAGGGCCGTAGCTTGGGGGTGTATCCCCATTGAAACTCAAAAAATCCACTTTTGACCAAAAAGGCAACCCAACATCCCTTCTGATTTTTTTATCGGCTACGTCTCTGGGAGAGAAGCTAATAAACTACCACCACCAATTATAAAAAATCGAAATAGAAAACTTTAAAAAATTGGTCCATCATTACTAATTTGGGACTGTCACTAAACCGTCGCTGAACTTGCATGGCACATGTAACATTTTGTAAAAAAAAATTATATTTTTAAAACCCTAATTACTTACTTTAAGAAATTTCGCTCTCCTTAAATCCCATTCTTAAATTTATATTAGATAATTATTTTTTAGTTTTAAATTCCTGAAAATAGATAGTTTTATACACTTTTTTCACACACAAGTAAAAACCTCACAAAAAAGTTTCAAACCTTTTTCACACTGTTAATTTTTATGATTGTTGCATAAATATGGAACCTAAAAATATCCATACTTTGCAATTTTGACTCTGGAGACGTTTTTTTAACGCCAATACATAGACAAGGGCATACCTTAGATCCCCCATTTTTTTTCTCAATTTAAGCATAAATTTATATCTACCAGTTATTTAATTAGTTTTCTTCTTATATGCAACTTAGTTATTCTATCTATGTAAAAAGTGCACAGAATTCTTACATGCAATCGTCAAGATTACGCGTTTAGAGTCCTTATCCTAGTCATTTCGTCTGCAGTATAAACCAAAATAAAATAATTAGTTAGAACGGAATCGCTTTCGAAGTAACATTTTCTTTTACCAAACACATTTAAAACAACCCTAAAAGGTAAATAGTTCACCCAAAACTATAAATAAATTCGTTTCTATGAATCAATCGTATGAATGCTTGTCTAAAGTAGTATTTTGACTGAATTATTAGATAAATTCTTTTTTTTTTCACAAATAAAGTAAGAACAGATGGGCAAAATGAATTTGCTTCTTTGTTCAAACAGGAAATAATAAATATTTCAATGAAAATAATAAAAAAGGAGTGGGAACTATCCAAATTTTAGGGAGTGGATCTGTTTGAATTTATGTGAATAAAATGGAGATATTGATAATACAATTTGATTTGTTATGAATGGAAGCGGAAATTTTCTTTGTCCAAATTAAAGAATAGAAAAATGCCAAATATTTTTGAAATTTTAAAATTATTGGGGGGGCCCAGTCCCTCTTCCTAAAATATTGGGGGGGCTCGGGCCCCCCCAAACCCTATGAAGTCGGCGCCTATGTTGGCGCCTTTTCATTAACTTCTTCATTTAAAAAATCTGTTGAGGGGCCTGGAAAGTTACATTTTATATTAAAAACACAAAATTGGCAGAAAAGTTTGCCAATAAACAATGTAAATGGGAAATTTATAGGGTAGGTGGGGGTAATTGTCCGCAGTTTTTGGTTTTGAATTTTTGTGGCCCACAGTTTGATCATTTTAATAAGTTTCTGGTATGGAATCTAAAGCTTAGGATGTGGCCTATCAATTCATATTTTTCCAGCCTTGAGCTGCAAATATTTTTAGAAATATTCAACTTTAAAAAGAAAAAAAAAATTGCGGACATTTGCCCCATTTTTTGGGGTAATTATCCGCAGTGCGTATAATTACCCCAATAGAATAAAATAAGAGAATTATTAGATATTCCAATTCAAAAACATCAAAATTGAGGTATATTCACAATAGGAAGACTACACAACAATATTCGACATTGTAAAACATTTATAGCAAAGTTACACCACAAGTTGCAAAGTCAATCCTTTTACCGGCGTAAAATCGGCCAAATTGTCAGGAAAACTTATCATTTCATGAAACCTTGCATTATGGATTTCATTAGGTTTGGAAAGTTTTAGGACTGTCTTTTTTTTCAACAAAAGCTTCTTCTGATGGAGTTTCTGAGAACATTCACACATTTTCAATTGCGGACAATTACCCCATATCATGATGACAACTACAAAGTGGTACTGATTTTTGAAAACAAAAGTAAACATGATGAGTATAGTGATATAATTTCAAAGATAAATAAAGGCTCTTTCGAAAAAAAACAGATGGATTGAATATAACTATTCTACCATAATATGAAGAAAAAGTGAGAAAAATACTCTAACAAGGACACTAAAAACTGACCTACTTCATTTTTTTGGACAACGGACACGATACTCCTCTGAAATTTTCACGGGCATTTAGGGGTTGTGAAAGGAACTTACTACATCGATGCAGTCAATATAATCAAATATTATCATCAAAAAATGGCCGTGCGGACTATTACCCCATGCGGACAATTACCCCCACCTACCCAAGTAAAAACCTATTTTTTGTAAACATATGTGCCCTGGTAGAAACCTGAAGGAATTATTCAAATTAATAAAATTTTACAGGTGTTCTTTTGGCACTAAAAGGCAACTTTTTGGAGGTTGAAAAATTGAAATTGAAAAATTCGTGTTTTTTGCTCCACCCTACTGTCTAGCTCCAAGAAAGTAACAACTGAACTCTAACGAATTTCGCTAATACTTCAGCATGGGTCATTTATTAATAATTAAATTATTTATTATTTAATAATTCACCTTTTTTACTAGCCAAGACTGTATTAATATGTTTAAAAATTATAATGATCCAATCTTTCTTTAAATATTTCACATGTGTTCAGAACTGCAACAATCAGAACATCTGAAAATTTCAAGCACTTTTGATGAAAATTGAACCTTGTATAATAACTTTTCCATCTTTTTGTGACGGGTGTGACAGAAGAACGACATAAAGGGCACAAAAAATAAAGCTTTAATTTTTTTTTTGAAAAATAAGTACGTTATAAGATAAATAAGGTCAGAAATAATGATTTAATGCATTTAGTATTGTTTAGGTCAAGATGAAAATACCCTATTTTTCATACTTGAAACGTTTTCAAATTTTTCTAACTTAGAGCCCCAAAAAATTTACAAAAATTTTTTTTTAAAGTTTAGCTCTGTAATTTTATCTGGTTCATATTTTTACCTTTAATTTGATGCAATTTACAGTTTAAAGTCAACTTGAAATTTCACCCATCATGTCCACTTTTTCATGGAATGGCCCAATTTCCACATTGACAGCTTTGAATTGGTTGTATAAAAAATGATGAGTAGACAGCACATTTGCATTTGAATAGAGATAGTTCCAAATTTGATTTGCTAGTTTAATTTTAGAAACAATGTCCATATATGTGAGTGATTTAGAATAACAGTTGGGATTCTCCTAGGACAAAATAAAAACAAACAGAAAGAATGGAAGAAACTAACAAAGTAGCTTTGAGGACTTTACATATACTCTGTCTCACCTTAACTTGGCAGTGGAGAAAAGGCTACGGCGACCGAATTACAGCCGGGAAACCAGTTCCCAGCCAATAAGCCGGAATAGCCTGCCCGTCCCGAGCCGTTGTACCCGGCTCTACCCTACGGACTATATTCATTCGCTTGGATTTAAAGACTTTTAACACATGATTAAATTAAGTTATATGAAAAAATCCCAATAAACTATAATGTATGACACAGTTTTACAAACGTATCTGCATTTTCTTTATTTAAAATTGCAATACAACCTTGAACTATTTTTTCGGGCGGATTAGTACATTCTCTGCCTTTCCCAGTGCTGCCAAGTTAAGGTGAGACAGAGTATAGTAAACTACTTGTAGGGTAGCCAGGGGCAAACATATCAAGTCTTCAGATACAAAACCAATCATAAAATAACAAGCAATCAAAATACCTCAATAACAGAGATGAATTTTTATTTTTATAATTTTATGAACAATTTACAAAACATCACCAAAAGTCTGGTTAGCTACATTTGCACCTGGCAAATTCACAAGTACCTACCATTATATTTTAAAACTAACTTTGGTTCAATTGCAATAAAAAGTAGAAAACCTGCTCCTGCTAAATAATTTCAATCTCATAGATTAATTTGTTTATTTAGATCAATAACTTTTCAGTTTATCTTTAAAATCTGAAATTGTTTTTCGATATTTGAATATATGGCATTTAAAAGATACCAGGGATTCATTCAGGTTTTTCTGTCAGGGTCCTGTTTTAGGAATTTAGCGAAAAATTGCAAGGATTTCTGTGAAAAGTAAATGGAATTTTGTGAAAAAGTAAATTGAATTTTGTGAAAAAGTAAATGGAATTTTGTGAAAAATCAATTGTAATTTTGTGAAAATGAAGGGTTTTAGGACTAAAAATTGTCAAATTCCATTCTAAAATTATAGGATTCCATTTGAAAAACACTTTTTAAACCACTTTTGATGTTTGGACTTAAGTCAAGAATTTGTTTTTGGGAATTGGAATTTTGTGAAGGGTCCTAAAACGGACCCTTTTTTTTCTAGATGAACCCCTGGATACTAAGCAGGAACATTAACGGAATTGAATTGATTCCTTTAAAGAAATTTAATCTGGCTTATTATTTATATTTGTTTTATTTTTATTTAGATTTTGGGCAACTATACAAGAGGGTGCCTCTAGCTCTTGATGCTTATTTTAGATCCATATACTTCTAGTCAGACTACTAGAAAACAATTATCACCCAGGTTGGAAGCACTAAGAAAACAGTCAGCATTCATATGTTCAGTGAAACTCTTGATCTTGATCGAAAGTTGGGTACTTGCGAATTAATGCCACCACAGCTACAGATTTGGCTTTAAAAATACCTTATAATCTAACCTAATAATCTAATAATAATTATAAAACCCTATCTTATAAGTATATCTTATAATGTTATCCATCTTATAATGTTAATAGCCATCATAACTAAAACAGCCAAATCTGTAGCTGCAGTGGTGTAAATGCGTTAATAACTGAAAGTTGTTGATTATATAAAACTTTTTTTTTCAGGAATTATTAGGTTAGTTAGAAGTATGTAGATCAAGAACCATTATATGTTCCATTATAACAGCATATAAGGGAATTGAACCAAACCAAACAGTTAACATACAAAAAATTAGGTAAGAGTTGATCAAAAATTCATAGACTATTAAAATAACAGAGATGATCATAAGGATTATTCAATCGGGATGTGTCAGTTCCCATCATTATGATAACATATAAAACTGCATTTCAGTTACCTAATCACATTATGTAATACCAATCAGTACAAATATTGAAAAATACCTATATTACAAACAATGAAGCATTCAGCTTCACCATGTTGACATAAAGACAACGGTGAACTATTTCAGCACGGGTAACAAAGACGAAACAATGAAATGGCTTATAAATGGGATTAAAAGGTAGCAGAAAACCAAGAACACAAAAACACTGATATTTTTGAATAATTTGAGCTAAATACCTGTTTTTAATTAACACTTTGTTTCATCAGCCGTCTTGTTGAATTAGCCGGGGTTTATGTTTTGTTGTGATTAGGTAAATGTTGCCACCAAGTAAAATTAAGCAAATTAAGGATATTTATTGCTCTTGTTTTGTACTCTTTTGTTCAATCGCAGAAAAAAGAAAACACGCTTGAAGGAATACTAATTTGGAAAATCATGTAAAATATAGAAAAAGAATGAGGTTTGCCCTGATATTTCAAAAATATCAGTCTTAAATTTAGTTCGGTATACGTGTTTTGAGGGGTTTAAAAGTAGTAGTAGTGGCGTGGTGGCGTGAAACACGAGAAGAATAAAATAATAAATTACCATTTTTGATGGCAATGATAAATTTGAGTTTTTAGTAAACTTTGTTTGTTGTTTTTGTTTTAACAGGCTATTTCGATAATTGTCAATTTCGTTGCTATTCTTAATAAACAACGTAATTCATTTAAATTCTAAACCTTAATACAGCAGGTTCTTCAGCAGAACAGCTTTCTTCTTAAAGAGGAGTTGGTTTATGTAGCATAATGCTTATCTTCTTAAATTGATCATTCAGCCACTTAGTGATATAAATCTCATATTGTAGTGCCCTTTTGTGATCGTTTATTAACTTCAAGTGTACCCCGCTTATTAGGGATTTTCATTTACTTGCGTCCATCATATGCTTTTAATCTCGTGATGTTGGGTTTTAAAGAATCACAAACTGCTCAACTACTAGATTATTATAATGAAACTGATTTAGATACCATAGACGATCAGCCTGTTGATTATAGCAAAAAGTATGCAGATCATGATACAGAAGAAGCCTGTGTTTCTAGAAACAAGAGGCCCATTTCAACCACTGAAAGCATTGACAATAGTAAAACACCTTACGACGAATTGAAAGTGTATTGCATTGAAGGTACTCCTTTAATTATTTCGTCTGCCTCCTCAATGAGTGACCTAAGAGAGCTTGGCCCTTCTCAGACAAGTGAAAATTTTAAATTGCTTGAAGAAAAAGTGCCCAGCTTTCAAGCCTTACCTGAAATATCTGCCATTAAAGAGAGCGAAAAAATAGAACAAAAATCTGAAGTATGCGAGTTGGATAACACCTGTGGCAAAAGTATGTAAATTTTATGTGATTTAAGTATTAATGTTACTGAATTATTAAGCCTTTCACTATTTCTCCAATGCTAAAACAGCAGCCAAATTAGTATAATGCTGAAATCATTTTTGGCTATATTGTTAATGAAATGGTTGATGGTTAAGGTAAAAATTTCAAGAAGTGTGGATCTCCCGAAAGTGATAACCCATAAATCCAGTAAACTGCTAGTAATTGTATAAAATTAAGCTCTTGCGCTTTTTCCTCTTTTTTCATTTTGGGACAAACTTATCCCTGATTCCTCCCTAGAAGGATTTTCCAAAACTATGATTAATTAGTCCCCCTTTTCTCGTTTACGCTCCCATTTAAGGATTTTAAGGTGTTTTTGAATCAAATTATTAACTTTTGTCTCAAGTTTTTGTTAATTGTTTGTAACTTTTCACTTGGGGTCCTCCCCCACTACTCACTACACTACTAATATCTTTAATGCTAGGAAAAAGTGGGTGCTACTTCTGACACAAGAACCTAATAATAAAATAGTAAACTAGTCAAACTGCTGCTAAGAATTGAGCTATCACCATCCTAGTTGGCAGAGCTAATTATACAGTCAGCACCTAATGGCCATATTCACTGATTACCTGACTGAGAGTTAAACAGAAGTCAAACTTCTGATTGGCAGTTAACCACTTGCCTGAGCTCCGCTCGTTCGCTTGTGCGAGGTACTTCCCTGATTATCCCAAGCGGCGCTCGCCTGCTAGTTCGCTTTGTATGCTAAGTTTTTTTCCACATTTTTCATAGTTTTAATTTCTCTTTTTTTACATAGATTATGTCACTACTTGTCCATAGGAGACCACTTCCCTCTAGTCAGTGGGATAGGCATGACCAATTTTGTTTATTCAACCGTGAAGTACACCAATTGGACATGCATTCCTTCATGCTTTTGTTTCCGATTTCTCCCCTTTCTTTTTTAAGAAAAAATGTTCGGGGGACACCAGTTTTTTCTATCATGAGGTGCAATTTCCGCTGCAGCTGTGTTATTGCTAGAAAACGAGCTAGACATACAGTATTTTATTTCGAGCACGCACCATAAAGCGCACTATTACAGTCCAGATTGCAACATACCAGTGTTTTTGACACCCTGTTTTAATATTTATCACACAAAAATATATTTTTAAAGAAATATGTAAGTAAGTCACTTCATAAAATGTTTTCCTTGCCATCTTTTTCGGTAAAATTTGCTTTCTGGCTGAAACCGATGTTTGGAAAAAGCCAACTTTAAGTATAAGTGCTGCAATTTGGCTAAGATTAAAAATGGCCATATATTGTAAAAAGCATAATTTAAAACTGTTTTGATTTTGTTTTTGGTTTGAGTTTATTAATCTAAGCTCGAATGTTGTTTTGAAAAATATGCTTTATTTGGACCTATTATTCCAAAAAAAAGGAAACTGTTAAGTGGTTAAAGAAGGAAAGCTAGTTTTCCTACAATCAGAAGTTAGGCTGCTGGTCAGATTAGCGGTGAATACAGCCATAAAACCTCTTAATTTTATTGAGTTAATCATAAATCAAGATACTGGAAATAATTCAGTTAAAAGAGTTGTAGTATTTTGCTAGTAATATAGGTGTAAAATATTAATTGTAAATGGAAGTTGCAGATGAAAAGAGCCACAGAAATGAAGAAAATTTTTCTAAAGCTTCTTCACCTCTAATGTTTTCAAGATCAAGTTCAGTTGGCTCTCTGAATAGCTTTGAAATGCAATCTATCAGGGATGATCGTAGTTCTGTTAGTGTGTTCAGGTAAGTCAAATTACTTATAAGCACGGATGCAGAATATGTCTGATCCGGCGATCCAGGATCGGGGGAAATTTTAGTCAAGTGGGGAAATTTTGTGGAAAAGTATATTATTGAATTCAATTTCAGTTCAGTAATCAAAATTTAACTGGTGATTTTCACTTTCACCACAGATCTAAGGTTCCTTATCATTTTGCGTTTCCAATCGCAGGGTTCCCACAGGTTCCGTTGTTTTTACCTAATTTCTGTAGAATTTGGAGGGCATGATATTGTCAGCAGCCGCAAAAATACTTGTTTCTAATAACAACTAAATTTGGTAGTTTTTTTTTCTTTATGGGCTTAGGCAAAAATTTTTCCACAACTGCCTGAATTTCCCTCTAACATTGTTCAGGCATTCAGACATATTCTGCACCTCTGCTCTAGTTTTTCCACTTTATAAATTTTTTTTACCAAAAACCTCATATGGGGGCTGGTCTAAATACAAGGTGATTATAATTGAAATTGCGATTTTATAAAGGTTATAAAAATAAACAGGCAAGATAGTTCTATTGATCCACATTGACTGTTTTAATTTTGGTCTATGGAGGTTTTTCTGAGTACAGTGCCCCCTGTAGGTCATTTTTGGTACTATTTTTTTGTTTGAAAGAAAAAAAATTCAAGATATAGTTTTAAGAAATCTGGTGCTGGGAATACTCAGGTAAAACAGCAAGTCATTCTTACCGTGGTTGTCTTTCTAGCGTTTTAAAATTATAATCACACTGTATTTTGTAGGATGGTGTCTATTCCCAATCTCAGCACACCCTAATGCCAATACCAAAACTGATGGCTAAAAGTAGCAAATGGAACATCACCTGTCAAAAGACTGAAGAGTACTTAACATGCTAGGATTTTTGGAAAGATTGTATTAGGATAGGATGATGGAAAGAAATATTGATTACATACTTAGTTACTAATATTTCATTTGTGACCAATTTGCATCTAATTGAGGATTTACAAATTAAGCTCTTTTTGGGAACTGTTTGGTGTTGGTTAAATGTTTGACTGCTTTAAAAGCAGGGTTTAAAACCTGGGTTTAAAAAAAACACAACCCAAGTGGGTTTTTTAGGTAATGTTTTTTTGGGGGGTATCATTGGGTTTTTCAGGTTTTATTAGTTTTTTGTCGGGTTTGTTATGCAGGTACAGGGTGGTTACAAAACAACATACCTACTTTAAAATTCTTTACAGATGAAACTACTGGGAGGGAAAAGCTGAACTTTTAAAGGAGGTATTTTGATGGGATGGGAATTATTTTTTCAACGAAAAAAAAAAACAGTAAATTAATTAAGTTAATTATCTAAATTTTTGCCTTAGTTTTCAGACCATAACCAGAAATCTAAAAGGTAAATAAAACTATCAAATCAGCCACTTCAGGGGAAAAAATTTTTATTCCTAAAAAAATCACGCAATTTTGTTGAGCAAAGGGGACCGGGACAGTTATAATTTCTTTTTTCTTAAGTGTCTGATATGATAGCTTTAACAAACATTTACCTTCTAGACTTCTGGCGACGGTCCGAAATCCAAGGTTAAAATTTATTTAAATTAATTAATTTACATTTTTCTTTTGTTTCAAAAAAATTCCCATTCCTTCAATATACCCTTTTTAAAATTTCAGATTTTTTCGGACAGTAGTTTCGTCTCTAGAGAACTTATACATGTGATTCTTCCGCCAATTGGCGGAAATCCACGAATTTGCTTAGTAAAATTAAAATCCGACAATTCATTTTGCAAAACTGAAATTCCACTTTCTTTTAATTTCCAATCGTTTTATACTGAAAACTCTGACCGCTAGTGGGGCCTAGTACTAATTTAAAAAAAAGTTAAAACAATATCGAAGTAAGTTGATACTAAAGAGTATTTTACCGTCGACTGTTCAGCAGCCGTTAAATTCAGAGTGACAGCTATAGAACAGACAGTCAATGGGATTTTAGACGTTTTTGGATTCAGCGGCACAGTTGACGGCATAATACGTAAGAACCTAAAAATTTGATATTTTTAAAAACAAAAAAAAATCACTTGGGCGTGAGTATTATTGCCCTACATTTAACTTGCTTTCCTAATATTATTTTGCAGTAGTAATAGTTTTTGTTATATATTTCTCCTCAAATATTATAGTTTGAGAAAATTGCATCACTAAAAGACTTGATCATGCTGAAATTTTACCCAATTTTTTAAAATACCCACTCAAGGCTGGGTTTTTTTAAGTGGGTTTTATTTAAAAAATCCACCTGGGTTTTTTTGGGTTTGTGGGCAGGTTGAAAAAAAAACATGTTTAAAAGTGCTCATAATTTGTAATCAATTTAATTTTCCATAACACTTTCTTTCATTCCTGTGGTACATGAATGAATAAGAATTAATTTTTATTTACTTTCTTCTACAGCACTCTCACAAGTGGACTTATTTCTCCAAGTGATATTCCAGATTCTCCTGGCGAAGCTATGTCACCATTTATTCACAAGAATAAGTTTTCTTTCCCTAACAGTAACAATGAAAAATCCATGGATCCTTTTCTAGACAACTTCAAAAATAATTCTTCTGAACAATTTGAGAATGTGTTCGACGATATACCTGAAGATAATGTGAAAATATATGATGACGAGGGAGATTTCTCCTCAATTTCAAACTTTAGTGCACTCACTCATCATACTACCCATACCAGTTCATCCCGCATGTCTTTCACAGTATTTCATACTGAAACTGATTCTAATTTAGATCATGTGTCATCTGTCAAAATAAAATATTCTTTAAAAAGCTCAGAACAAAGTGCTGATAAAAGCCATGATAATAACAATGCTAATCCTTTAAATCACGAATCTCCCTTATCCAACCATAATTGTGAAGTTCGGATGGAAAAAGTGAAAGAAGTTGGAGATTCTGCACCTTCCTTAAATGTAAGCATTGAAGATAATGAGCAGAAAAATATTGAAGAATACTCAAAAGAAAATAGTGATGATGAGGCTCTTATTGAGGAATGCATTAAGAATGAAATTCCTTGTACTAGTTTCGCTGCAAAACTAAGCAAAGAAACTCAAAGTGAATCATCAACCCAAGTAGAGGTATTTTCTTTACATAATAATTTATTTAAAAATGTGATATTGATCTTTTGATAAAATGTATTGCAATTATAATTATTGTTCTCATTCAAAAAACCTTGTTTGTTGTGTATTCTTGAAGAAAGAACACAGAGAAGTAAAAAATTATATAAATGTAATAAAAGTTACACACCTCATGATATCAGGAGACTCCAAGTACTATGGTTGTTTTCATACTACAGATTACGGAAATCATCCTAAAAACTAAGGAAAGATTCACAACACCGGATCGGTCAAAAAAATTGCAGATTTAAATTAGCTATGCACATGTACAGCTCCTACAAAAAAATTTTACTGTAGACTTTGCCAACAAATGGGTGAAGTTAGAAAGATGCTTTTGGTGTTATTTTTTAGGATTTAGTGTAAGCTTGAAAACACTAATTGACTATTTTTTTTCTCAGAGGCCGTCTTTATACAAAACGCAAAATAAAGTGCAACTTTTTTCATGGTAACCCCAATTTTTCTGTATTCTGAAAGAGCATACCCTTAAACCCCTTTAAACCAAGTTTCATTTATCATCATTCCATTCATTCATCATTTTATTTCATTGAATAAAGCCATGGCTAAAAGTTAAAGTTTGAGAATTTGCAGGCTAAAAGCCTGAAAATGATCGCCAGCATCCAACCGCCACTTCCTGCAACCCTCGCTCCTCATTCTGTCTTTTTTTACCACAACCAAAGGATTTGAATGGTTTTGGGTTGATTAAAAAGAAATTAAGCCTTTTTTTGTTATTACTTAATTATGTTAATTATTAACATTTATTAGTATAACCAAGATTAAGTAAGATCTTTAAAAGGGGGTTGGTCTTGAGGGCCCTTCCCCAGAAAATGTGCCCCTTGAAAACCATGTCAAATACAGTTTTAATGTCAAGCCTATAACCAAACTTTTGTTTTGGATGTGTGGATTTTGATTCAACATTGTAAATACCCTCTTCTGAGTGGCCATTGGTAGTAATAACACCCAAAATGGGTCCAGCCCAAGGAAGGATCCAAACACAGAGATCCCCTTGGCCTGACTTGCTAAAACTTACAAAAAAAGAACTATAGTTTAACATACTGAAATGGAATACAAAATTGGAAAAAACTGCTGGACCTCTGTGTAATATTTTGTTCCATTTCAGAAATCCTTTACTGAAGCTTTGTCTGAAGTTGAGCCTACATATTCAGATGATGAAAGTGATGATTTACTAGATCCATGCATTTTGCTTGGGAAACCCGAATCCAAGAATACATCTATGGATTTAAGTAAAAGTCCCAATGTTTCTCCTGTTCATTCTACTATTAACAATAGAGTTCAGGTATTTTTGATATTTTTTTCTTTTGTTTTCTTGCTTCTTGTTCTTTGGATAGCACTCTTGGATGTTTTATCCAAACAATACAAATTTACTCGAAACATCCTTCGGTTTAATAACCTATTTTATTTCTGTGAAATTAAACTGGTGAAAACTCTTACTCGTGTCTTTAAAGTTTTGTTTCACTTACATTAAATTTATAAATGTTTCAAGTTAAACAGTTTGAAAGTACAAAATGTTTTTCTTTGGTCAGTGAAAGCTCTTGTTAAATTTAAAAAAAAGAGCTATTAGAGATAAAAAATCATCCTTCTAATCTTATAATATTTTATGAACTGTAATAATACTATGAAGTAGTTAAGTTTCAAATTTAAGATATTTGCTTTCTGTTCTAGGAAAACAGTCCTGTACAGAACTGTCTTCCTGCATATTGTGAAAATGATGCCAGTGATGAGGAAAATGATCTCCTAGCAGATTGTATTCAGCTTGGGAGGCCACAGAGCGTAAAATCAATGACAAATCTAAATAGGGATTTTAACTCTACAGTATTATCGTCTACCTGTAATCGTACTCCACAATTCCCTGTGAACAAGCCTTTGAAATCCGATCCATCTAATCAAATGTACCCATCTCAAAGTGATAAGACAATTCAAGTAAGCCTTTAAGAAATAATCTTTCATATGAATTTCAAGTAGTAATCCCCTATATTTTTAAGAACATTATTTTCAATTAACTTTTAAAATAAGTTATCTTATTTAATAAAATGTGGGTAAATCTCTTTTATAATACATATCTTCTTTTACTCTAGAAACCATATGTTTAGGTAGGGCAGGTGCTATAGAAGGGTAAACTTCTCTTGAATGCTTGAATAAATTAAGGTATTCCAAAATAGACTAATTCTAAGGGCAATTTCAATTAGAAAAAGGAACTGGAATGTTCCACTTCTCAAATCAAGTTCTAGGTATATTTACTGTGATCCTTTTTGACTGGGAAGCTTTATTGTAGTTCTGGATAATTGTCTTTAAGTTAGAATCATAACTTGGAATTGAAAGACATTGAATTTAAGTTGCAAATATGTGTGATTACTGAAAAAATATGTTGAAATCAAATCTTTTATTTATTTATTTGAACACAAATACAAATAGAATTAACATAGTCGCCTGAAACCTCTTGGTCCATGTAGGACCTTAAAATTAAATATTTTTCTACTTTTATTTTATCTGAAATATTATGTGCATTTATTTAGTTCTTTTTTTAAACACACTTGGAGAAAACCAAATTAACTTTTTCTGCTAATTTCTTTTTGGTCCTTTCAACAAAATTAGATCAGGTTTTCTCAGTAATTAAATTTTAGGTCAAGCAGATTGTATTTTTTTAATCAGTATTTATTTTTATATATTTAGAACTTTCATATATTTATTCACAGACTTGTACTAAAGGATTCTATGAAAACGATGTCAGTGATGATGATCTTTTAGAGGATTGCATACAACTAGGGAGACCCCAAAGTGTTAAATCTAATTACACAAATAGTCCAGATCTAAAGTCTAAAGTTTCACCTACTTCTAACAGAAATTGTGATCCTCAATCTTCCCAGGTCAAGCTTTTAAAATCAAATGTATCATATCAACAAATGTATCCACATCATAATAAGCCTGTTCAAGTAAGCATGCATTAAGCGTTAGTGTTTTTCATTTATAAACACTTATTGTTTAACCAGGGGCAGTGGCGTAGCTAGGGGGGGGCAAAGGGGCGGTCCGCCCCGGGTGTTACCCCGAAGGGGGTGACACCCAAACTAGTGAACTTGGCACTTTTTCAAGTTGTATGCTTTCCTTGAAAAAAAATTTTGAATTCACTCTACTTATGAAATAAATTAGGGTTTAAAAAATCGTGTGTCACCCTCAACACACCCTCCTTGAACAAAAAAATTTGATCATCCTGGAAAATACTCATTTGGCTGGCTACCTAGGAGGGGTGACACCCACCCAAGCTTAAAAATTTCGAACACAGCTTTAAAAATAAAGTGAATATAAGTGTAAGAATTGATTTAAATAATTAACAGTTTTTAGGGGTATGAACTGGGGTGTCACCCGATGAGCTTTATTTAGATGACACAAATTTTCTCGATCACTCATAAATGTTTTTATTGAGCGAAAAAACCATGAAATAAATAAAAAAATTATTAAATGAGTTGTCAACACATTTTGAGAGGGGTGTCATCCCTTTGACTAGGGGGGACATTAAAGTTTTCCAAGTAGTTCAACAAAACAAATTCAACCGAAAACTACTGTGATATAAACCCTTCAACCCGGATGTCACCCATTCAGCTAGCTGGGTGGTGACATTCGAATTTCAAACTCTTACAGCCGTATTGACCATCGTGGTTTAATCATGGATTGAAGGATTATCCGCTGATCCCAAGTAAAACGTTATCGACCAGCCTCAACTAGCTCTTAATCACTGGTTTTCTGAGCCAAAATCTGACCACCCAACTTTGGTGGGTTGAACAACGGATCCGTGGTTTATTTTTGCAAAAATGGACATTTAAGAAGAATTTGATCACAAATTATATTTATATTTTAGTATACTTGCTTTAATCATTAAAATAATGGTTGATTTAAGTGTAATAATAAAGAATTACTTTTCGTAAATCACTCTTCAAATCACGAAAGCACAAAGTTTATAGTTCGCTCTCGTTTCGATAGATGGCGCTCTTAATAACTTCTATGGTATTAAATATTTAGTACGGTTCTTACTTAAGTTTCAAAATTTTTCCCTTTTAACTATTAATTCCTTTAAATTCTTTCAAAAATAGTCTATTTTTAGAGAGGTGAATCAATATTTTTTGATACGTGTGAGTATTTAAAAAATAATATTGAAATAAACCCATTCAGTGTAACCATTAGATTACCAGAATTGTGAAAACAATTTCCAATATAAAGCAGGAAATATAGAACACCAGTTCAAGTCATTTCCTGTAATTGGTTGTATAGTTATTATTAGTTGTGATAGAAATGTTTTAAAGCAGGTAGAGAATTTTATAGGAAATAATTTACACTGGACTTTGAACTTGAGCGAACAGCGCGCGAGCCCGGACTCGATAGCTGGCGTCATCGCAGTCCAATCAGAAGTGGCGTTACATACAAAACTGCTGTTTGAAGAAACCATGATTGTCGGATGCTCGTCGATAAGGACCAAATCTCGTCATCGGAAAAACCTCAATCATGGTTTGTACGATCAGTGAATAATCTATGGATCGGCTCACGCTGGTCAATACGGCTGTAAGTGTAAACTCACAACTCTGAAGCGTCACCTCCAACCGTGGACCGGTTTTGTCCTTGTTAGGACTCATCAGCACGGTATAGGAAGGTAATGCAAGAGAGCGGAGGGCAAGTACTAGTCTAGCCGACTATAACTGAAAAAGTGGTGACCATTGATTAGTCCTCCACTCATCATTATTGTCCGCTTAACCAGCAATAATAGACAATATGCATGATTTTCAAATTCACTTTAAAAAGAAAGAGCAGGAAAAATTATGTTGAAAAATGCTAATTAAACTGCAATTCCATCAAATAAATTCGATTTAAAGTTGCTCTGACGTCACTATCAACAAAAAACTTCAGTGCTTGACGATTCTGACTTATGACGTCATACTTCAGCGGTTCAAATTACGCGCGAAAGGCATCCATTGAAAAGCAATGGTGTTTGCATTTATGTTGGGGTTTTTTGGTAGCCTGTAGTTTCTTATTTCGGCAGCTATGGACGGTCCTAAACAAGTAAAAAAGTACTATAAAGGATTTTTAGTACCTATGTGCAAAAATACAAGTGTTAGAACGCCGGATAAATTGTTTTTCTCAGTACCAAAAAATGAAAGAATTCGTCATAAATAGTGTAACTTTATGCTTAGAGACACAAAGAAACAAACAAAAATGTGATGCCAGCTGCATAAAATGTAATAATAATGCATAGCAAAAGAAAACTAGAATTTTTGTGATACTAGTACATTTCCATTGCTATAAATGGAATGCTTGATTATCATCAGTTTAAATTAATAAACGAAAGAATTTAATGAAGTCGAATAAATTATTTACTGTCAAAAGTGCCACTACCTGTCCACCTCACTTCCTGTAGTGCACAAATATCAATACTGTATTGTTCCAGTTGCTCTAGTAGTTTAGTTAGTTCTAGTAGTTGCTCTTCGTTGGCCAATAAAGCATTCTTTGGACTTGGTACCTTCTTAAAATCTGGTTTTCTTACAAGGAAAACTAAATTATTGATTTATAAAACCCTCATCAGGCCGGTTCTAATATATGGTTCCGAAACTTGGCCTTTAACTAAGAACGGAGAGAGCCGAATTGCAATATTTGAAAGAAGGGTTCTGAGATGCATTCTTGGGGGTGTCAAAGAGAACGACTTTTGGGGAAGACGTACTAACTCTGAAATTTATAGGATTTTCAAGGAGCCTGATGTTATCAAGACTATTAAAATTAATCGAATGAAATGGGCTGCGCACATTACTAGAATGAATGAATAAAACCCAGTTATAAAGGTTTTTTGTGCTAAACCTCTTACAACCAGGAGGCGAGGTCGACCCAAACAGATGGATTGACTCTGTGGAAATGGACTTTAGCGTCATCAAAGTCAAAAACTGGAGAACCCAGGCCAAGAATAGGCAGTCTTGGAGGAAACTCCTACAGAAGGCCCTGGCCCACCCTGGGCTGTCGAGCCAATTATGATGATGATGAATAAATTATTTACTAATGCAAAAGTTCAAAAATTCAAAGATTTTTTGGTTTTTAAATGTTTTTTACGTTTTTATTTTACTAGTGATTTTTTTAATATTTTATACTGACTATAACTAAATTTAATATTGCATACCTGCCAACCGTTCCGATTAAATCGTATTTGTTCCGATTTTTCACTGTTGTTCCGAAAATACGATTTCAGTACCAAATGTTCCGTTTTTACGTCCCCCTGTCCCGCCATTTTCGACCTACCCGAATTGTTTAATAATAAGGCGTTTAGTCTTAGTGAAAGGGTGTTAAGTCTAGTTCGTAAGAACAAGACTGACTCTCAGAGTTCCATGGACTCTGATACTCTACAGGCATTGCTAGCTGCGAAAATAGTAATTCTGATCCATGCTATAATAAATCTTTCAGTGCTGACCTATTAAAAAGGGCAAAATCAGCTACTTTTGTAGCACTTAATAAAGATTAATTTTTCTATTTTCCAAACAATGTTTGCTTATTTCACTGTTTCAATTTATTAGTACTAAGTATTTTTAAATCTTTCTGAGTTATTATGTATGAAATTCCCAGTGTTTGACATCTACTTGAGTCATTTTTGTTATTCTATTTGCAGAAATTTAAACCCAGATAAAAGGAAAAAAAATTAACTTTATTATATCCTGGTATAAATGTAGATAATTATTAGTCGGAATATAAAGGTATATAAAACACTTAGTCCTCTTAATAGCCATAAGGTACCTTAGATAAGAGATAAAAGTTATGAATTTTAATAATACCCTTTAACACATTCAAAATGTGTCGTGCGTGTTGTTCCTATTTCTGTTTCTGAAATGTTGGCAGGTATGATATTGTGAGAAAAAACCTACATGACATTCATTATTTATTTACAAAATTTCCAAAGTTAGTTCTAATGCTAAGAAACTGAATGAAAATACAAGAAATCTGTACAAAAGGAATAAAATTTTAATTCTAAAAAAAACAGTTTTGAGTTTCAAGAACAGTGTTATCCAGTCTTAAAGAGATGCATAACGGGAGAGGTCAAAAAACTAAGTTTTTATGCTCCATGTGCTCAAAACAGTATTGCCCGAAACAAATCTGCTGAAGTATGACGTCACACAAGGTTACGCCCCGTTTTGAGTCAGGTGACTTAAGGGCTTTTTTTAAACACTTTTTGCGCTTAAATTAAAACTTTTTGTGATTTTTAAAGTTGATTTTCGGGTTTTTCATGATCGAAATTAGTAAATTGGGTAAGTTTTAGGATGTTTCGTGATATAGTGCATATTGTCTATTGGTGAAATTCTCCTTTCATTCAAACTCTGAATAGTTTTAAAAGCCATGATAAAGGGTTCACAGAGAAAAAAGTCCATCGAATATTTATTTTTTACAATCTTAAATGAATTAGTTATGCCATTTTAAATTTACATTTTACCTCAGGAAAAATCTGAATACCCCAACTGTTTCCTCTTCTGGTTTCGCTAGTCATCGTTTGAAAATGTTTCCCACATAAGAAGGGTTTTATTAGGGGTGTCACCCAGTGTCACAAATATCCAAACATATGTTTTTACACTATATTTAAAGATCCCATTTCAAAAATTTTTATGGGGGAAAGCCCCCAGACCCCCTCATTTGGTAACTTGGAACTCTATTGACTGCAATTTTTTTTGTATTAAGTTCAGCAAAATGCAAATTTTAGCTACAATTAATGTACGAAAAGGCTAGATTGATCCTATTAAATATGCTTTGGGAATAATATTTTAGGCCCCTCTCGAAAGAAATTTCCCTGTACGTCAATGGATTGAATTATTTGAATATGTTGACCAAGGGCTGTATAAAAGCTACGAAATTCGGACTACGTTGTATACAAAACCAAGTTAAAATCCTGATTTTAGGGTAAAATTTCCCAGACCCTCTTTGTACTTGGAACTTAAGTAAAAATGCAAATCCCACCTAAAAATGTGTATCCGAAATTCGAGCTAAAGGCCTCAAAACTAGTTAAAAATTTGAATGTTTGAGTCCATTTTTCTAAAATTTTCTGGGGGAGAACCCCCAGATCCCCCTTTGGTAGTTCAAACTTTATTATACACAACTTTTCCTATATTAAGAATTTCATCATGAAGAAAATTGCTCCGAAAATGTATTTAGAAGCTGCATTAAACCTATTAAATGTGTATGAGATATGCTGAAGAAAAATTTTGGACCCTTCCTGGAATAAATTTCTATATACGGTTTGAACTGAAGAATAACTTACATCATAACTCGTTGTTGCAAAGTTGAGAAATTAAAGGCAATGGTAAATTAAAACCTTCAATTTTGAAATAATAAATTAAATGCCAATATCAGAACACAAATATAAAATAGGGTTCCACCTGAGACCCTCAGTTCTAGACTGGTGTCAGAAATTTTATTATTTTTTATAACCGAATTCCAAAAGGGGGGGTGACACTTAGGCTAGCTACGCCACTGACCAGGGGTTCATCAAGAAAAAATTGGGTCCGTTTTAGGACCCTTGACAAAATTCTGATTCCCTTAAAGCAGCGGCTCTCAAACTGTGCTCCGCGGAGCCCTTAGGGCTCCGCCAAGCATTTCCAGGGGCTCCGTGAAGAAATTTGAAATAAATACATTTTTTGATAATTTCTAATTTGCTTTTCTCTGAAATTTAATAAATAACTTTCTGTAAGGTGTTGGTAAGGTCTGCTGGTTTTTGCCTTTTTCAGGTCTTTTTTGGTTTACGAAAACAAGTTAAACCCTGTTTTTAGGGTCAAATTTCCAAAACTTTTCTGGGGGAGGAACCCCCAGGATGGGACGGTTTGGCGCTGGCCGTTTCGGCACCGTTCCCGTTTCGGCACCAAATTTTTCTTCTTCTAATTTTTAGAAGAATTATTAGAGTTCTATTTACTTTCATTTTATTTCTGCCGCTGAAACGGCTGCGCCGAAAAGAAGCACACCAAGGAACCCCATTCCCCCACCTCTCAAATTGATTACTGAGCACCTTTTTTTATTAAGTTCACCAAAACCAAGGGAAAACCTGTTTTTAGTAGAATCAAATTTCCAACACCCCCTTTATAGCATTTGGAACTTAATTACACAAAACTCTTCTTATATTAAGTTCTTTAAGATGCAAATTCTGCCAAAAATGTATAAAAAGCTAACATTGATCCTATGGCATGGGAGGGGATAAGGAATGATTTTGGGCCCATGTGTAAATAAATTTCGATATGTACCTCTGACGTATGGTCTAACAGCCCCCCAAAACAGCTCCCGATTTCAAAAGAAGTAACTTTTAGGGAAACAAAATTTACAGATGTATAGATTTCCGTATGAATCCTTTGTTCATGCATCTCCGGCATAATGATTAAACAGTGATAGCTTTAATATTCAGAAATTTAAAATAAAGATTAACATTTTATCCAATGATAAAATATAATTGGTAAACAAAATATTCCATATATCCCGGGGTGTATTTCAAAGGGGCGAGGGGGCCCTGCCTCTCCCTCGGAAAATCGGACTACGTATAACAAAACAAGTTAAAACCATGTTATTTAGGGTCAAATTTCCGAAATTCTTTTGGGGAAGGACCCCCAAAACCCCCTATTGTACTTGAAACTTTATTATTGTCAATTTTTATAGTAAGTTCGTTAAAATTAAAATCCTACCTAAAAATGAATGTCCAAAATTTGGACAATGATGTACCTAAAACGAGTTAAAAAAACTGTTTTTAAGGATCACATTTCACAAAATCTTCTGGGGAGGAAGGACCCCCAGACCCTTCTATTGTACTTGGATCTTAATTCGTCGTAATTTTTCTTACAAATAAATTATCTTACATGCAAATTATACCTAAAAATGTTTTTAAAAGCTACGTTAAACTGTCAAATATGCATGGGAGGGGCTGAGGAATAATTTTGGACCCCTCCCGAAATAAATTTATGTTATGCTTTTATTTCTAGAAGCAATGGGTTTTATGTAATTTGCTTTTATACCTTGAAAAATTTATTTCTGGAAAGGGCTCTGCGAATAATTTGTCTGTTGAAAAGGGCTCCGCGACATAAAAAGTTTGAGAACCCCTGCACACACATTAAAGAAACTTTTGACTAATGTCCAAACATCAAAAGTGTTTTTTAAATGGAATTTGCCACTTTTTAGTCTTCAAACCCTTTATTTTCACAAAATTACATTTGATTTATTCACAAAAATCCTTGCAATTTTCACAAAATTCCTTAAACAAGACCCTGACAGAAAAACGGCGATGAACCTCTGGTTTAACTGAACTATCATTTAAGAATAGATTTAAGTTGCAAATATGTGTGATTACTGAAAAAATATGTTAAAATTAAAGAGTAAATCTTTCTATTTTAATTTTACCCAAAATATTTTGTGTATTTATTTAGTTCTTTTTGAAACTAACACTTAGAGAAAACCAAATTAACTTTTTCTACTAATACTAATCTCTTGGGTCCTTTAAACAATAGTATTAGATCAGGTTTTCTCAGTAATTAAATTTTAGGTCAAGCAGATTGTATTTGTTTCGAATCAGTATTTATTTTCATATTTTTAGAACAAATGTCCACAGACTTGTACTGAAGGATTCTATGAAAACGATGTTGTCAGTGATGAAGAGCTTTTAGCGGATTGCATACAACTAGGAAGACCCCAAAGTGTTAAATCTAGTTACACAAATAGTCCAGATCTAAAGTCTAAAGTTTCACCTACTTCTACCAGAAATTGTGTCCCTCAATCCTCCCAGGTCAAGCTTTTGAAATCAAATGTATCTTATCAACAAATGTATCCACATCATAATAAGCCTGTTCAAGTAAGCATACATTAAGCTTTAGTGCTTTTCATTTATAAACACTGAAAAAAATTAATTTCATGTTTCTAACAACTTAAGGTACTCCAAATATTTCAAATTAACATAATTTCTGGCTAATCTAATATTGATTTCTTTTTAAAATTATCTTGGCTCTTAAAAAGGTTCCTAAAGTATCTTTAAATAATCAATTTATAATTAATTTACTTTACTTGCTTTCTTAAAAATTTTAATATCGTACAACATTTTGGGAGCGGTCACCGTGAGCTCAAGACCGGGTGTATCACTAGGTGTGTCTTATTGGACAGTGGATATCCACCCCACTCTTTTGTTCACTAATTGACCTCACCTAACCACATAAAGAGGTGGGGTAGATATCCACGTCTCGATAAGATACGCCTGGTCTTGAGCTCACGGTGACATTGGCCTTTAAGGAGGGGAATCTGTCTGCTGGGTCTAGAGAGGCCCAATGCATGTTCTTATGTATCAGAAAAGAGAATGAGTCCTCTCTAATTAAATTTTTACATTTTTTTTAGAATTTCAAGAAATCAAGAGCTAATCCAAATGTTGCTCAACCTGTGCCTATGAGATATCATAAAAACACCCTAAAACAGTCTGACAATAAAGAAGCTTTTCGTTCTTCAACCTCAAGAAGTTATTCACCATTGGTAAAGTTAATATTCTTTCAGTTTTGTGTAAAACATATTCAAAAGACTATCTTTAACTCATAAATTATTAACAGGGCTACCGAGATAACATTCCAGATGGAACTTCTGATGTGGAAGAAGATGACAATGATGATGATGATTTGATGGCAGAATGTATTAGAGCTGGAAAACCAAGTGTCAAAACACCTGAAGTGAAGCAATCTCTACCATCTCCAATAAAGATATTGCCTACAAAACCTGTTCTCCAGAAGAAACCATCTCCAAAAGATGATAGAGCTTCTCTTCAACGGAAACCGAACAGTCTGTCTCAGAGACGCTTGTTTGACTCTGAATATCTCCGAACTAATTGCATCTCACCTTCTTCAATGATTGATATTGATTCTATGTGTGTGTATAGGACTGAGGACACTCCTCTTTTGTCTCCAACAGCTTCAATCAGTGACTTGAGTACTCTGTCCTTTAGTGAGGACAAAATAGGACGCGGGTACTATCTTAACAACTCTAGGAATTCGGATTGCAGCTCAGAGTCAGAAGATGATGAGCTTCTTTTACAATGCATTCGCTCCGGAATGCCTGGAAATAAAAGAGCTCTTGCATAATTCCACTTAAGACAATTAGATTTTTCCCTTTCCTACTTATTGGCTGGAAACCGACATGACTTTTAATTTTAAATATATTTTTAACTATTGATCTTGTGTTTGGCGCGGAAAGTCCGATATAGGGACTTTGCGCCATAAAACCCAAAACAACCAACCTTTCCTACTTGTCCAGATAAACACTTTTCGTGGCACTCTTCATGGAAAAATATTTTCTCATCAAATAATAAATAAGGGTCTTCTTTCGTCTGGGAAAAGGTCTCTACAAAAAAGCTTGGGAAAGTCGACCCATAAACAAGCTTTTAACTAGTTTTTGTCTATTTCATCCAAATATTTGGGGTCCTTTTATATGCTCCTAAGATGAATATATAGCATTATCCACAAATCACTGGATCTAGTAAGTGTGCATTTTAAAAAAAGTTTTGTCAATAAAACATACATTGTGAAAATCAGGAAGTTAAAATCAGTCTACTATAGAATTATTTAAATAATTTACTTTATCAAATATTAATGTAAAATATCAATCACATTAGATTTGAAGAAGCTATTTTCCCTTGACATCTTGTTTACTGGTTACACCCAAAACATAAGGATGCCCCCATTAGTTACAACAAAAAAGAAAAGGATAGGGAATGTCTACAAAAAATAAATCCATCATTACTATCATGTCATAAATTTCAAGCTAGAGGAAAAACTTAACCAAATTATGTTGTTTTTAGAGCTAGTTATTATGGCAATCTGTGATAGAAAAGTGTTGTGATATTTCCAAAGAAGCTTGTGAATTGATAGCATACTAAAGAATTCATGCTAATCCTGTAGTGTTGCAATAGACAATATGCATGATTTTCAAGTTCATTTTAAAAAGAAAGAGCATGAAAAATTACGTTGAAAAATGCTAATTAAACTGCAATTCGATCAAATGAATTCGATTTAAAACACATTTAAAGTTGCTCTGATGTCACTATCAACAAAAACTTCAGTGCTTGACGATTCTGACTTGTGACGTCATACTTCAAGTTCAAATTACGCGCGAAAGGCATCCATTGAAAAGCAATGGTGTTTGCATTTATGTTGGGGTTTTTTGGTAGCCTGTAGTTTCTTATTTCGGCAGCTATGGACGGCCCTAAACAAGTAAAAAAGTACTATAAAGGATGTTTAGTACCTATGTGCAAAAATACAAGTGTTAGAACACCGGATGAATTGTTTTTCTCAGTACCAAAAAATGAAAGAATTCGTCATAAATAGTGTAAATTTATGCTTAGAGACACAAAGAAACAAACAAAAATGTGATGCCAGCTGCATAAAATGTAATAATAACACTGGTCTACAAAAAAAAACTTTTTTTCTGATGGCTGGAATATTAAAGCTGTTTTTGTATATATTTGCCCTCCTGATTCCGAATATGGCATCCGTTTTTGCTCATCAGCTCTAGTTTTTAAGATATTCGAAAATTAAGTTTTTTTCACTTTTGACCTACCTTTTATACAATATGGTGCTATAAAAATGACTTAAAAATAAAAAACCTAACCACTCAAAGCTTTTCCTATTTCTTAGGCTCTCAATAGATAGTGTATAAAGTTTCAGCCCCCCAAGTTAATTTTAAGGGGTGCCTATAGGGCCCAAAAGTTGAAAAAAAGTCGAAAAATTGGTCTTTTTTTCAGAATTTTTAAAAAAATATTTTTGAGTTTTCTAGTTTGATAAAACTGGCTAATATATGTTTTTTAGAACTTATTTAGACCGCTAAAAATATTTTTACTTTAAAACTGCACCTCTTTAGAGCGATTTTTTAGTTTTAAGGCAAGAATAAGGGTCAAAAACGCTTGGTACCAATAATGGTGGCTGAAACAAATAAATTTCGAATTTTTCAGAAGTAAGTCATCAAAAAAGATGTCCTTTGATATAAAACTGAAATTTCATATGATACAGATCAGTGAAAAAAAGCATTTTTCCAATTTTTTCAAATTTTAGGGCTTGAAAGCTCGAGAGGAGCTTCTACTGTTTTACTGATCTTTATCATGTGAAATTCAGTTTTACATTAAAGGACATCTTTTTTGATGACATACTTCTGAAAAATTCGAAATTTATTCGTTTCAACCACCATTATTGGTACCAAGCGTTTTTGAGCTAAACGACCCTAATTCTCGCCTTAAAACTAAAAAATCGCTCTAAAGAGGTGCAGTTTTAAAGTAAAAATATTTTTAGCGGTCTAAATAAGTTCTAAAAAACATATATTAGCCAGTTTTATCAAATTAGAAAACTCAAAAATATTTTTTAAAAATTTTGAAAAAAAGACCAATTTTTCGACTTTTTTTCAACTTTAGGGCCCTATAGGTACCCCTTTAAATTAACTTCGGGGGCTGAAACTTGATACACTATCTATTGGGAGCCTAAGGAATAGGAAAAGCCTTGGGTGGTTAGGTTTTTTATTTTTAAGTCATTTTTATAGCACCATATTGTATAAAAGGTAGGTCAAAAGTGAAAAAAACTTAATTTTGGAATATCTTAAAAACTAGAGCTGATGAGCAAAAACGGATGTCATATTCGGAATCAGGAGGTCAAATATATACAAAAACAGCTTTAATATTCCCGCCATCAAAATGAGTGTTGACCAGTGTAATACATAGCAAAAGAAAGCTAGAATTTTTGTGATACTAGTACATTGACATTGCTATAAATGGAATGCTTGATTATCATCAGTTAAAATTAATAAACGCGCGAAAGAATTTAATGAAGTCAAATAAATTATTTACTGTTGCAACAGTTCAAAAATCCAAAGATTTTTTGGTTTTTAAATGTGTTTTACATTTTTATTTTACTAGTGATTTTTTAAATATTTTATACTGACTATAATTAAACTTAATATTGTGAGAAAAAACCTACAAGACATTCATTATTTATTTACAAAATTTCCAAAGTTAGTCCAAATGCTAAGAAACTGAATGAAAATACAAGAAATCTGTACAAAAGGAATAAAATTTTAATTCTAAAAAGAACATTTTTGAGTTTCAAGAACAGTGTTATCCAGTCTTAAACAGATGCATAACGGGAGAATTCAAAAAACTAAGTTTTTATGCTTCATGTGCTCAAAACAGTATTGCCTGAAACAAATCTCTTGAAGTATGACGTCACACAAGGTTACGCCCCGTTTTGAGTCAGGTGACTTAAGGGCTTTTTTAAAACACTTTTTGCGCTTAAATTAAAACTTTTTGTGATTTTTAAAGTTGATTTTCGAGTTTTTCATGATCGAATTAGTAAATTGGGTAAGTTTTAGGATGTTTCGTGACATAGTGCATATTGTCTATTGAGTGAATATCGTTAAACTTTTCTCTTTAGTCCACAAGAAAATTCAAGTTTTGTTATAAACAGTGCTGAGAATGGGGGTGGACCTGGGAGGACGCGCTATCCTTTAGAAATATGGTGGTTTTGGTTCTAATGATGTGAAAAGATGCGAGTGCCCCCAAATATTTTGCTTCAACTACAGCACTATTATATATAATTATGTATATTATAGTTATAATTAAGTATTGTTTGTAATTTGTTAATGCTAAAACTTAAGTTATGTAATGATTCTGGTGATTAGAGAAGCTATGTGTTAACCGAGTATTGTTTTGTAGTATAGGACCCCGTATCCGGCTCGCTCGGGACCGGCATCAGTCCGGTTTACGGGAAAAACCGGTTTTCGGAACAATTCTCGAAAAAAGCTCAGAAAGACCGCGTCTGTTTACTAACATAACTGCGTCTGTATCGTAACGAAAATACGCGCAATCTGCAGGGTCCCGCGAGAGAGCAAAATAAACAAACAATCTCGCGCGGCCCCTGGCATCCCCCTCCCGAACATTTCCCGTTCTGAAAAGCCGAAGTGAGCGACTTTTTTTCGGCGCAGAAATGCGTTTTTTCGGCGTGGGGACCTCTTAGCGCGAGAAAAAATCCCCATACCGAAGCCAAAATGGCACCGATTTTGTTAACGCGTTTTTGGAGGTCACGTGAGTCCTACGGACCAATGGCTAGACCAGGGGTGGCCAACCCAAATGTTGTTTAGGGCCACTTTGGAAAACCACAATACTCTCGCGGGCCGCATATAAAATTTTAGAATATTAGGTGCACAGAATGACAGTGAAGTAAATTGAATAAATTAGGTATATAAATTAGGGAGTTTCTTGGATCCTTTGCTTAGTTTGACAGATTCCTAAATAAAATATTCATTTAAATTTACCTTTAGGAGCAAACCCAAGAATACCTTCTGTAATATATCCATAGGAACTAAACAGGTGCCGTTAAAAAACACTTGGAATCACTCGAAACTATAAGGAGCCTGTGGCGCTTATAGAAATTTATTTCGGGAGGACACAAATTTTCTCTAAAAATTGCAGCTAGATTTTTGCATCCGGAAAAACTACACCTTATGCCCCATGCATATTTAATTGGTTCAATGCATAAATTAAAATATATTTTTAGTTAGGATTTGCACCTGACTGAACTAATATCCTAAAAAAGTTGTGAACAATAGAGTTCCTAGTACTAAAGGGGGATCTGGGGGTCCTCCCCCAGAATTTTTTTTGGAAATACGACTCTAATTAACAGACTTTAATGTGTTTTGGTACCCTTTTTCCGAATTTGGGGGGCCTTCACTTACCCTAAAACTTTAACTTTTGACTAAAAAAATG
Source organism: Tetragnatha versicolor (assembly GCA_024610705.1). Classification (NCBI taxonomy): domain Eukaryota; kingdom Metazoa; phylum Arthropoda; class Arachnida; order Araneae; family Tetragnathidae; genus Tetragnatha; species Tetragnatha versicolor. The sequence continues at coordinate 29,204,940 of JANDEH010000002.1, read as the reverse complement.
CTTGTGGACCACGAAATTATTTCAAAACGAGCCGCATGCGGGCCGCGAGTTGGCAAAGCCTGATCTAAGAGGTATATGGGGGGTCGGGGGTTCTCCCCCGAAAAATTTTTGAATTTTATTGGGCTAAAAAGTGTTTTAAAGCTACTTTTTGGAGAGTTTTCAGAGAGCTTCGCGGGCCGCACAAAATGACCCGGAGAGCCGCATGCGGGCCGCGGGTTGGCCATGCCTGGGCTAGACGTATTCAACCGGCATCCTGAAGCCGGTTTTCGGCCCGGCATGGATGGACTTTTTCTCGGTGCTGGAAAAACGTACGCGTCACATAATTAAAATCAATTACTTTAAAGATTTTGTACTAAAATAGTTCTTAAGTATCTATAAAAATAAACTTAAGACTAAAGAAATTAAAAGCTGAACTCACCAGATCGGACTTGTTTGTTTCGGTTTTGATACGATGCCGATTTTCGGCACGGTTACGAGTACGCTGCGTTTTTTCGGTACCGAAGCGCGTTTTTTCCGCGCGACTTTGGTTGCCAAAGTTTATCCCTTTTTGATTGAAAAAAGGGACTACGTCATCCGCGTGCCGATTTTCGGCGCCGAAAATCGGAGTACATCGGTTGGAACTTGGAACACACTGGATCCTTTCGGAGCACGGATTTGGAACTTAAAAAAAAATTTTTAATTTTAGAAAAATCGCCGGTTTTCGGAACACTCCGGTTATCGGGACGCCGGATACGGGATCCGATACTGTAATATAAAAAATAAAATTTATATTGTTTTTAAAAAATTACTCGTATTTAAACACTTTTTTTAAATATGCCTAATTATAATGTTTGAAATTTGTTGATTAATAGTCTAATTAATTCCAGAGTGATAATTGGATTGCAAATTTTAATTGTATTCAATAAATGAATTTTTTTATGAATTTCCTAATTTTGGCTGTAAAATAAAGCTATTAGTTAAGTAATTATTTTTATCAATTAATTTCTACTCAGCAATTGGAAATGTATGTAAAGAAAGTGGAAAGCAAGCTTATGTTGTATCATATTTATATGCTATATTTTTTTGTCAAAAAATATACATCAAGTTTTTTTTCAACTTTTAATGCATACCAACAATTTAGTTTTCCAACTAAAGAATTTTAACCTTTTATTTACCGACGGTACTTGTAAGTACCACTGGCGCAAGTTTAGAACTGCTGATGGTTGGCAAGTTTTGGCTATTTGGCGCCATATTTAGAAGCCACATTATTCACTTAACATTAGTTGGGGTAACTATATAGTGATTTTTATCGCTAAAAACTTGGCGCATCACCAGTTCTAAACTTGCACCAAAAATAATTTGGTAAATAAAGGGTTAAAGATGAATTCAATAAATTAACAACAATGTGATGTGTTTATCCCAACCCTTTAGTTATATATGTGTTTGATAATATTAAGACAAGTAAACTAAGGAAAAGACCCATTTATAAGTCGAAATAAAAATTTAGTATCTCGAATTTTCTTTCGAAAAGTTAGCATGCACCTGACAAACCAAAAATTTCACCTTTTTTGTTCTAATGAAAAAAATAAAGTAAATAAATGACCCAAGTCAATACTCCTAACACTGATATAAGAGTTACCCAGTGGACACCTGTGGATGGAAGGCATGGATGTGAAGAATGGTTGCCCACACCACACACACCCATTTGCATGCATAACCCCCTTTTTACAAGGGAGGAGTCATTCATTCATCTCCACACACAACAAGCACCCATGCCCGCACTGAAATTTGAATCCAGACGCGATATTCCACAATGACTAACTCCCCAGCGCTAGCGCCGCCAAGGGTGCCAAACGAGTTTCTCGCCCGGTCGCTTTTGGCAACCCTCTCTCGCCCAATGCAGCAACCCGCATTCCACACACAGCAAGTAAGTCACGTGCGCTGTTTTGTACTTGTTAGCTCGTCTTTGATCTTAAATTCGTGTAATAGATTTAAACAGTTTTAAAGAAAACTGTATACGCGATAATTAATAACTTAATAAATTTTTCTGCTTTACCATATTTATTCTTCATGCATTTTTTCACAGCATGTTAATAATATTACTTTTAAAAGAAACATTAGATACCTTTTCCCATTAAATCCAGTGTCTTTTTAACAAAATCCTTTGGAATAAGAATAGTATTTAAATAAATTGGTACACATTTTTATTTCATAAATTCTAAAAACATTAAAAATTCTAAATTTTCAAGTTTTTATAGGAAGTTATTTGAGTAATATATTTGAGATTTCTCTCTATCAACTTTTCCAATTAACTGAAAAAACACCTATTAGGTAAAAGTTCGACTGAAATGGGAAACGTGTAATGGAGCCTTTCCGATTGACATTCCTGAATACTCAACTTACTATAGCTAAATTTAGCATTGAGTTTTTAGATTTAACCAGCAAATTTAGAAATTTGTATTATTCATAAAATACCCAAAAATAAAATATTATATAGAAAAGGCATGTATTTATAGCTCAAATATGTAACTAAATTGAAATGCTGGATTTGAGAGCAGATTTCTGAAAAGACAATACATCTACTTTAAGAAATTTATCTGTGAATTAATACCCTTAGAATAAAATTTTAGTGATTCTACACAAAAATAGGGTATTGACGTAATGTGGCCTACCACTTTTTAGTCACTTAAAGTTAATTGGCTATCTCAACTTCTTAGACAGTTAATTACCTAATGATTAATTAAGAAGTATAGTACATAAATACTTAATAAGCATACATATAGAAAGTCATCAAGGTTAAATTATACAAGTTTAACTACAAATGAAAATATCATAACTTCTTGTATCAATATTCAATTTATAGTACTGCATGTTAATCTTCAACATATCAGGTAAATATATTAATTTACCGAGTTGCATACAAAGTTGAAATTTTCCTCAATTCAATATATTTTTCAAAAATACCCCTTTTGAATTGCTTATTCACATTTGGGAATGCATTTCAAATTGATAAAATTTTTTATATTAATACTACTGTTTATAATTTCTAACAAAATATATTTAAAATTACTACCACAATGAGGAAGTTGCAGGATTTTTTTTTATTTTTTTAATCGATTCCTCTTGCAAAAATAAGCAACTACCCAAAATTTGAGGCCGATCGAGAAATTTTTTGATTGTCAAAAAAATTAACAAAAATCCAGGCCCGTAGCCAGGAATTTCCCTTTGGTGGGGCGCCCAGTTTTTCAGGGGGGGCAAGGGGGTTTTCAGTTTTCAGGAGGTATCATAGGCTTAGGTTCAACTGTTTGACTAGTGGACAATATCCCCATAAGACACTCAGGCCTAAGGAGCTGTTACAAGACTTTTGTTTCGGAAGGAGTTAGGTCCTAAATTTTTCTAGTTTTACCTTTTAAGTTTTCCTTTTTAAATTTTAGAAATTTGAAGCTTAAAATAGTTTTAGCCCATTTTTAGATCCTTTGGGTTAAAGTATAGAAGGAACTGCTCCATTTAAGCTCCAGAATTGAAAAGGAAAACTCGAAAATTGAAATGGGTCACTCCTTGTTAATCTTTAAATAGACATAATTTTATAAAGGGATAAAGGGTGTCAACCTAACCTCCCTTTTCAGTCAGTGCTAGGGTATATAGAAGTTTATTTCGGTAGGGGCCTAAAAATATTATTCAGCCCCTCCCATGCATATTTAATAGATTTAATGTAGTTTGTCATACATTTTAAGGTTGAATTTTCGTCTAAGAGAATTTCATTAATTCGTGTGATCTGTTCTTATATATAAGAAAATTTTTTTTGTTATAATGGGGGAAACAAGTATCAGAGGGGATCTGGGGGTCCTCCCCCAGAAAATTTTTATAAACTTGACCCTAAAAACAGGGTTTTAAACTGCTTTTGATTCTTGTAGACTAAAATTCAGACATATGTTTTTAAATAGAATTTTGATTTTGATGAACTTGTTATTTTAAAAAAAATTGTGAATAATAAAGATTTAATACAAATGGGGGGTATGGGGGCCCTCCCCCAGAAAATTTTTGAAAATTTGACCCTAAAAAACTGGGTTTTAACTTAGCTAGAAGGAAATAAAGAAGTAGGGGGCAGCAGCCCCTACCAGCCCCCATGGCTGTGTTTGTGGATAGAATTTGTGAAAATTTTCTAGGGGGGGCAAATGAAGATGCCAGGGGGGGCTCAGCCCCCCCTGGCCACCCCGTAGCTACGGGCCTGCAAAAATCCCCTTTTTAAAAGCGCGCGAAAACGCCAAGAGTTTGGATGTGACGTCATCTTATACTAAACATTGTTGTAAAGCAATGGAGTTGATGGTATTATTGTTGACGTCATCTTATAGTTTAAACAATAAAAGTTTTCAGTCACGTGTTTTTTTCTCGACTTTTAAATTGAAATATTTAATTACCTGTAAATTTTTTTAAAAAAATGACTAGATATTTCATTTTACCATACAAAAAACCATACGGAACACTTGTATGTTTTTGAAAATCTGACACATGCAACTTCCTTATTATTTTACAAAGTCTCATTGAGGGAACTATTCTTCAACACTAAATTTTTTCATTCTAGCTATTCTTTCAGGCCCAAAAATATTTTTTTATCCAACCATTTAGGAATGGTCAGTAAGAAGGTATCATTTTATAGGCGGTTAATAAATTGATTACATATAAGATAATGCACAAAAAAATGTAACTGCGTACACGAAAATTTGTAAATAAAACTTAGAACACATTTATGCGACAATATTTACTTGGAATAATAACAATAATTTTATTAGAAATTTATTCAAAACGAAAATTAAGTAATCCGTTCCTCAAAGAGGGTTAAAATCACTGGACACAACACTCGCACTCCTTTAAACGAGAAGCAGCGAAAAAATATTACAGCAAATCTCGAGAGAAATTGCGAGACGCGAGAACCGCAAGGTTTGGCGTATTTGGAAAAGCGACTCGTTTGGCACCCTTGGCGGCGCTAGCGCTGGGGAGTTAGTCATTGTGGAATATCGCATCCCAGACACACGGCTTCACAGTCAGGTGCTTTAACCTCCACTTGGGTATAAAGTTGAAAATTCTAGTCCGAAATTTTTTAAAAATGAGCTGAAAAGGATTTTTTTGGGTGAAACTTCCAAAATATTTTGGTTGGAGGACCCCCACCCAAAATTTTAAAATTAAACTCACCAAAATTAATATAAAAAGTGCAAGTAATCTAAAACTTGCCGTACAAATGTTCCCTAAAAAAAGTCAGGTAACCCCCCTAAAACAAAAGTCAAGTTATGGCCGAGTTTATAAGCATTAAATAGAATGATTGATATGAATATTTTTTTTCCTTTTCAAATTAAAAAAACACTAATTAACAAACTTTTCATACCTGAAGAGTTGACACAGGGTGGGATGAGACACCTTTAATAAATCTTATAATTAAAAACAAAATTAGTTTTTGAGCTTTCCACCAGGTAAAGCCACCATAGCTTCATACTTGTTGCTGTTTACTATTTAGTTGTAAGCTCCTACAAATTTCTGAATGCAAAAGATGGTTTTACTATAACAAAAGATTGCACTTTTTAAAGTGAAATTTAAATCCTATTCTTGGTTGCTTTCTTGATGGTTTTGGTTTATATTGTTTACTGAACTGAAAAATATATCCTTTATGAATAAATAAATAGTTGAGTTAAGCCTAAAACCAGTTCTTTTGTAAGAACCTATTTTTAAAAATGTTGCTATCGGGGTGGGATGGGACATGCCAAATTCCTCTCAACAAGCAATTGCAATTAATTGCGTACAATTCTTTAGATACCTTTGTTTAGGAACTGTTTAGTATTGCAATTGAAAACTTATTATTTTAGAATAAAGAAGAATTTTAACTATTTTGTAATTTTCACTTAAAATAGAATTTTTGATGTAAATATAAGATAACTGATAGTTTTTTTGCAATAAATCTTTACAATGTGTAAAATACTTCTGTCTTTGTGATTTTTAACCATACATTTGAAAATTAATTATAAATTTTTATTTTGAAAAAAAAAATGTCCCATCCCACCCTGGCACCGGCGTGGGATAACTAAATTTAAAAAATATTCTTGTATAAAATGTCCCATCCTCCCCGGTCTCCCCTATCCTTTATAATTATTTACATTAATATTTTTAAAAATTAATTAATAATTTAATATTTAAAACATCTATTTGATAGAAGTATTTCTTTGTGTGAAACAACTAGTTAAAAGTGTTAGCATTATTTGGAAAAGTCGAAAACACTTCAGACAGAAAATTTTAGGGAAATTTTAAAATTGTATTCAGGGAAAAGTCGGGAAAATGTTTTCCTCAGATTCGATAGCCACCCTGATTCACAAACTATGTCACTTTTTATAAAGATTTCATACATTTAGACCCCCCCAATGTTACATGGTGTCACGTTTCAGGTACAAATTTAGCAGGGGCGTCATTTCAGTTTTTCGTTGGGGGGGGCAAGGAATTTTTTAAATGGGTCTGGACCTTGCTGTAACTAGGTTTTTTTTGGCGGGGGTCGCCTCAACTTCATTTTTAAGGTAATATCGTTACAAAATTTGACAACGTAAACTCCAAGGAAAAATGGGGGGGGTCTGGGTCTGGGGGTTCACCCCCAGGAAAATTTTGAAAATTTGGATCTTAAAGTAGTGTTTTAACTCGTTTTGAGACCCTTTGGGCTGCATCCAAAGAGAACAGTTTCTTGTAAACCACATAATTTTCTAGGGAAAAGGGTTGTAAATAACGTCAAAGTTTTAAGGGGGGCTAGGGGGTCCTTCTTCAGGAATTTTAATTCCCCTTTAAACTAGTGTTTTATCTCTTTTTCAAACTTTTTGAAGAGCTTCTAATGAGAAAAGCTTCTTGTTAGAGGAATAGTTTTCAAGAGGGAAAACACTAAATAAGAGACGTGGAAAATTTAGAGGGGGGCTGGGGGTCCTCCCCCAGAAATTTTTTGAAATTGAACCATAAAAAGTAATGTTTTAACTCCTTTTGAGACATTTTGAGTTGCACCCAAAGCTCCTTGTGGAAGTTACAGAATTTTCAAGGGACTTGCAGCTATTTTTCACAATATAGTGGAAACCTTGGGGGGGGAAGTTGCCCCCCCCTAAATGACGTCCCTGAAATTTAGGCTTTAGTTTAACAATTAACTAATTTTGAATCTTTCCCAAGAGCAAGTTCCCTTAAAAGTAGTGATTTTTACCTTACTTTTGAGTATTTGGGATGCTTTGAGTGACACATGAAAATATCTGCTCTTTGTAGAACACCTAATTTTTAAGGGTAAGAATAGTTAAAAAATTCATTGACCTTTGATCTTAGAATTTTAAGCAGTGAAAATTCCTAAGAATAGAAAAGTTAAAAATAACTTCCATAATGTTAAGCTTAAGTTTGTAGATAAGTTTTACTTAATTTTTTTCCAGTGACATAAAAGAATTAAATTTAATTCAATTTTTTTACAAAATATTACAATATATAAATTTAAGTTGGTCCTTACACATACCAATATTTTCAATAAGTACAAGCAAAATCTACCTGGACTTGAGGTTTGAAATTGGATATTGTGGAAGACCTACTAGTGTAGATATATAAAGGGTGTTTTTTATATTTGTTTTTTCTGGACGCCCTGGGGGGCCAAAAGATATCTCCTGTTTGGGGCTGTTAGCTGTCAAAACAATCATTTTTAAAACGACCATGGGGCTGTTAGCTGTCAAAACAATCATTTTTAAAACGACCAACTGAAAAAAATCCAAGACCATTTAAGTTTATGCTGACTTTGAATTTAAGACCTATTACGCGATACCCCTAGAAAAAATTCGTGTTTTTTACGAAATAATAATAAATATAAAAGATTCCTCACCAAGTAAATCTGCCGATGTCCCTATTGAACCCATCACTGGCCCTGGTCAAAGTTTTCTCTTCTACATCCTCTCTTTGGATTGAATTTGGTCACATGTATTCTTCAGCTTGTGTGCTTGATTTCAAACATTCTTTAAAAAGTCAGCGGTTTTTGGCCCCCGCCGATAGCTAGCATCCAAAAAGTTTTGCAAAAATTAAAGAAAAAGAAAGGACTTGATTTTATATCTTCCAGTATGCGAAGCCTTTAGAAAAATGTGTTTAATTAAGATTAAGAATATTATATATGTATTTTTAAATAATGGTTTCGTGTTCGAGGCCTTATTGAAATACTTGAAGAAAATACAGGGTGTCCCACGAGAAGTGGCCCAACCCCTTTAACCCGGGAGCAGTCGCACCTATCAAACGAACGCGGGTGGGTATATCATACCCAGGAATGGATTCTCGCGTTTCAACACTCAACCTCAGGGCCGCCGATAGGGGGGGGCAAAAGGGGCACTTTTCCCCGGGCCCGGGGATTTTCCCAGACCTATAGGGGCCCGTAAAGAATCTCCATCTTGGGATACACTACTAAACGTTTTGAAACAAGAATACCCATTCATAGATTTTTCTCCCAACTACCCCTTCTTCCTGAGAACGGGCCCCGGGCCCCCTCCTCCCTGGCATGCAATCTCCAGCGTTTCCTAACTAAGATAATTACCACCACTACCACACACACGCTGCAACACATTCCAAGAATTGTCACAAGATAAGGGCCCGAACCGGACACCCCCAACCCTATTTGCGGAAAGGTCTTTCGTTAGCCAGAACAAACAGGAAATGAGGCCCCTTTTCCTCCCCTTGACCAAATGGAAAATACCACAGAGGACAGCGGAAACAATTTTAGTTTCAAGCCATTTACCCATGCAGACCAGGTGGATGAAGTTGTAGAAAGCGTTAGTTAAACGTGTATTCTGTTTATAAAAATCGTCAATTTTTTTAAAAGCAATTAAGTTTTTTCCCGATTGTTTGAAAGTTACCGTACTTGAAAAAGTTGGTAACGTTAGTCTTCTAAGATGACCGTACCGTAGGTCTAGGTGAGTATTCTATTCATTTTTTATATAATAGAAATTTCAGCTACCAAATACATTTGAAAGTATTATACATCTTTTTATTTTTCTAGTTGTTTCTGTCTCTTGTTTTACATATGCTGGAGGGTTGTTGTTTGTTTAATTTTCTTTAAAAAAATTGAAGTTTTCGATAATGAAAAGTTTTGTAAACCATAAAAAAATTTACTTAGAGAACAAGAAAATATATTCCATTATTAAATGAAAATAAAATATAAGAATCGGTTGAAAGAGTATACGGATTTTGCATTAGGGTGTATCGAAAAAAACTTTTTTTCGATTTTGATGATGCCTTAGTGCGGAAAAGTTGTCTAAGGTGACAGAGAGTACCTGTGAATTTTTTCAGAATTTTCGGATAATATCTTTAGGTGCCGCCAAGGCCCTGAAGGTCCCCATATTAATCCAATGGAGCGCGCAAGCCAAGAAGGCCGAAAATTGGTTTTTCGCCCCTCATTTCTACCCTAATCGCACGACGAATGTCTTCACTCGAGTTATGGACCCTATATGATCTAGGCTATCCGACAAAACTTGAATAATAGCCTAAATCTCTATATTACGTTTCTTTGTATGCTCCAATTTCGTCGAAAATCGCTTATTTCCTCGTTCAAATCAGAGCCCACAATCAACATAATATTGAGATTTAGGCTATTATTCAAGTTTTGTCGGATAGCCTAGATCATATAGGGTCCATAACTCGAGTGAAGACATTCGTCGTGTGATTAGGGTAGAAATGAGGGGCGAAAAACCAATTTTCGGCCTTCTTGGCTTGCGCGCTCCATTGGATTAATATGGGGACCTTCAGGGCCTTGGCGGCACCTAAAGATATTATCCGAAAATTCTGAAAAAATTCACGGGTACTCTCTGCCACCTTAGACAACTTTTCCGCACTAAGGCATCATCAAAATCGAAAAAAAGTTTTTTTCGATACACCCTATTTTGCATTACACTAGTTGTTTTTGTCTCATGTTTTGTATAATGTTGGTGTTGGGGGGTTTTAAGGGCATTGCTATTTGCTTAATTTTCTTTTAAAAAAAATGAAAATTTTCGATGATGAAAATTTAAATCATTAAAACAAGAAAATTTATTACAATATTAAATAAAAATAAAATTTAAGAATAAAGGATTTTTAAATTTTGTTAAAAAGTAATGTATATTGTCTGTGTCATTTAACAGGCTGTCCCAAAATTAAATAATATACTCTTACAAAATTAATAAAAAATAAAGGAGATAAAAACATACGGTTTGTTGACTAGCCTGGGAGTTTTTTATACGAAATTTCATACTCCACACCCACAGAGACTTAAAAAATTAAGGGTTTAGGAATGCTACAATTTAAATGTTTCTTATTCACAAATCTATTAAGCTTAATTTGCCAAATTGCTTTAAAATACACAAAATACGCCAAGAGCTTTACTACGCTCAGTTTTACAGGGTAAAAAAGCATGACAAATTGGGTAAAAAACACCAACAATCTATGTGTTTGAGGGTTCCCCCTTGAACCCCGTTCTAGCAGTGGCGGATCTACGGGGGGGCTTTCGGGCTGAAGCCCCCCCCAAACGTTTAATATTTTACTAAGTTTGTCAAAACGCAAAAAATCTATATCTGAAATTCGAATGAGGTGTACCAAAACGAGTTGAAAAAGTGGGGTTTTTGACTTAAATTTCCAAAAATTTTCTGGGGGAGAACCCCCAGACCCCCCTTTTAGTTAGATAACTCACTACCCTTTACGTATTATCATAAACAAGAAAACTCAATTGGATTATGAAAATTCTTAGCCCCCCCAAACCCAAATCCTGGATCCGCCATTGCGTGCTAGATGGGTCATTTGTTAACTAATTGAGCCATCCATCCTGTCATCCTGAGTGTTCTTTAGGATCATAAAACTAAGGGTGGTAACAATTTAAACTGGATCTAGGTAAGGGGCTTGGACTGGGGGGCCCGCTTCTCAACTTTGTCCCCGGGCCCGCCTTGGCTCTCGGCGGCCCTGCTCAACCTGCTTGGTTTTACTAATAATATTGCTCAAAATAAGACATAAAACAATAAACAAGCATCAGTGTACTTTAAATGAAAATAATTTTCTCTTATTTATTTGTGCAATCCTTACAAATTGGAGTTATGTATTCCATACAAATATGTATGGCACAGTTCGGAACAGTGTTTCGGTCCTTTTTTGCTACCGCAAACCTCAAATAATTTTGAATCCCGTTTTTATTCCTTTTGATTGTTTTTTTTCTTATGGGGTAGTTTTTGATGATGTATCAAAGTCATTTTTTGAATGTATCTTTGTAGGTGCTTGAGAATCATTTGTATTTTAGGGAATATTTTCCCCACCATTCTGACATTGGTTCTTTTCTTTTCTTTTATTCATTTTATTCCACCATTACCTAGGTAATATTCTCCATTTTCTGCAGAATTGAGGCCTTCTGAATTTTCCTCATCAATTTTATCTTATTCTTGATCGACTTCAATTGTTCCCTGATCACATTGTCCATCATAAACTCCAATTCTTTCTTAATCTTCACTAAAATAATAATAAACATCCTTAGAAACTGTCTCAAGCAAAGAACGAAGCCGTTTCATTTCATCCTCCTTACTCAGGTACCGTTCCATAGGGGCCGTTCAAATATTACGTAAGCACCTAAGGGGGGAGGGGGGGATTGCTCTTTGCTTATTTTTGCTGACAAGGGGGGAGGGGGGATATGAGTGATGCTTACGTAAGATGGTGCATTTTCGAAAATCTCTTGTTTCTTGCATAAATAATTTCAAAATTCAACCAAAAATAAATGTAAAAAAATTAAATTAGGAAACTGACGTAAGCACTTTTTTCTGGAGATGGACCAACCTCACAATTTGAAATTGTAACTCCGAAAAGTAGTATTTCGACTCATTTTTGAACCCTTAGGGTTACACCAAATAAGTACAGCTCCTTGTACGAGTCACCTAATTTTCAAGGAAAAAACAGTACTTACTACAAGGGATGTAAAAATTTCGGGGGGGGGGTCCGGCAGTGTCTTACGTAATTATGGTGGGGGTTGAGGTATGCTTATCTTTGCTGACAAGGGGGGAAGGGGGGTTAAAAATGACTAAAAAAGTGCTTACGTAATATTTGAACGGCCCCATACCGGCCGAATGAACGGAATCCACAGCCAAAACTGACACGTCTACGGGCACGCGCGCGGGTAGGATCATACCCAAAAGCCTCGATTCCCGGAAACCGCGCATTCCTAAATTTTTATCTAACCTTGCAACTTGAAGAATGTGACCTTGAACTCAGCTACACGAGGGAACACACATTTTGGAAGAAAGGGGGGAGCGCTATGCAACTTAGAATGCACGCCTGGGTATGAGATACCCAGTGCGACTGCTCCCGGGTTAACTTTTGAACCCCTACAGATATGGTCATGAAAGTGGGGTCTATGTATAGTAAAGTGCCCATGCTCTATCCCAGGGGTCGGCAACCTTTTGATACGGAAGAGCCAAAAGTTACAATTTAAAAAAATTCCCAGTTTTTAAAGAGCCGCTAAGTTTTTTGCTTCAATGTTATAGTCATGGGCGGATTTAGATGGTGAACCCTGGGGGTGCGTACTGGAAAACTTGGGGGTGATGACTTTGAAAACCGCGGGGGAGATGGGTGGGACACGTCCCCCCCAATAATTAGGAACATTGTTTAGAAAAACTTTATATTTAACTTTTGAGGAAAGACCGAAAATTTTCTGAATGTATTTTTCCAACCTCTAATCATAAAGGATGACCCCAATTTACCAATGGCCCCTAACATAAGAGGCGCGTATAAGAGGGGGACGGACTCCCCATGATTTAGAACACTTTTTCATTTAGAATAGGTTGAAGCCGCCAGTGCTGAGTTGGGGGACATTATTTCAACAACAAAAATTTTGTTTCGGGCAAAATAAAGTAATAATAAGGCGAGCCCTTCTCCCAGAAAAAAAAATCCAGGTACAGCACTGATTGAAGCATAGAAATTTGATTTGGAAATTGTCTAATCATCTGACACTAAAAATGTGCTTGACCCTGTTTTAAAATGTCAAATTTCAAAAACTGTTCTGGGGGAAGACCCCCAGACCCCCTCTATAGTTGAGACTTGAAAAAAGAATTGAAATAAAAGTTTATTAATTGATTCACAAAGCCACCTTAAAATCACTGGGCGTGGCTTAAGCGAAATAAAAGAGTTATTTTAAGGGTGGATAAATCATGTTTTTGTAAAATCCCTCTGTGAAGGAATCCCAAATCCTGGGTCCCCCCCAATTTTCAGGGGCCGGCAACGCCAATGGTCATTTCGCTAGCAATACGCTGCCGATACATCCTATTTACTCTTATTCAAAATAGTTCATGCATGAAACGAACTATTCTCTAATGATCTATAAGTTTTGAAAATTGTTGTGTCTGTATAACAAAATAACTCTATAAATATGACTGTTTTTAATTTTTGTTTCGCGACCCCCCAGAGGGTCCCGACCCACCGGTTGAGAACCTCTGACCTAGTAAATCAATTTTAGTGAACTTAATTTAAAAATTTTGTAAACAGTGGGAATTCCTAGAAAAATCGGGGGGTGTGGGGGTCCTCCTCCAGAAAAATTTTTGGAAATTTCCCCTTCAAAATAGAGTTTCAGCTCATTTTTATGCCTTTTTGGATTGCACCCTAAGAGCACCTCTCCTTATTTAAGTGCCAGAATTTTCAAGGAAAAATAGTATAAGTAGTTATAATAAACAGCAAAATTTCGAGGGGCAGAATTTGCCCCTAAAATATAAAGTTTTAATTCGTTTTTTAAACTTCTATTCAGAAATAATCATCAATAATTGGGGGGGGGAGGTAGAGGGGCCCTAGACAAGCATATTTTGAATAGGGATGGTGGGGAGCAGCCTTACTGTTAAAGAGCTAGGACCTAATGTAGTGCGAGCGCGTTCCAAAAGGCCGTTTTTAGAAGGCCCATGTGACGAAACAAAACACAATAAAATGAAAAAATCTATTGCATGAAGTAAGGAAGTATCCCTACTACCTACACCATGAATTCGATAGACTTTGAACTTCTTTCTAAACCGCGGAGTTTCAAAAGTGCAATATTCATCTTTTAGTCAAAGAATGGAGTTCCCTTAATGGTATTTAGAAAAATGATGATCGGGGAAGGAATTTTCAATGATCGTAACAATGATCATTGAAACTGTTTGATCATTGAAAATTCCTTCCCTGATCATCATTTTTCCAAATACCATTAAGGGAACTCCATTGTTTGACTAAGAGATTAATATTGCACGTATTAAAACTCACTCCACGGTTTAGCAAGTGGTCCAATTTCTATCACATTGAGGATTTAAGTAGTACGGATACTCCTGTACCTCATGCAATAATGGTTTTCATTTTATTATGTTTTTTTTTCGTCACACGGGCCTTCTAAAAACGGCCTTTTGAAACGCGCTCGCACTACATTAGGTCCTAGCTCTTTAACGGTGAGGCTGCGCCCCCACCATCCCTATTCGAAAAATGCTTGTCTAGGGCCCCTCTACCTACCCCTCAATTATTGATGATTATTTCTGAATCACCCTGTATAATGATCAAATGAAGATTACTCCTCATAAGTTACATAATTTTCAGGGAAAATCAGCACATATTCCAATATTTTGAGGAGCATTTGGGAGTTCTCCTCCAGAAATTGTTTGGAATTCTTACCCTTAAAAGTAGAGTTTTGACTCATCTTGAGAACTTAAAAACATATTTTCTGATTTGTTAAAGTTTTTGATGATAAATTATAAATTTTTTCGTATGGAACTGAAGAGCCGCAACTTTACATTGAAAGAGCCGCATGCGGCATGCGGCTCGCGAGCCGCAGGTTGCCGACCCCTGCTCTATCCGATGAGATAATTTTCAACGCCCTCTAGCGGAAAATTTAGGAATTATAATTTTTATTTTAAAAACTATTTGAGGTATGTGAAAAAAGTCAATGACTAAGTTGTAGAGCAGCATCGATTCAGTAGGAAAAGACACCTTAGGTAGAAAAATATTTTGAATAAAACCCTAAAACGCACGCTCAATTAGATTGAATTTACGTAGTTTTTACGTCTTAAAACGCTCCTCACGAGGCGAAAATGATAAATTTTTATTTTTATGATTTAAGTAAATGACTAAAAGTATTGTTAGTTCATTAAATTAAAAATTTCTCATTTTTGCCTAGTGAGGAGAGTTTTAAGACGTAAAAACTACGTAAATTCAACCTATTTGAGCGTGTGTTTTAGGGATTTTGTTCAAGATATTTTTCTGCTTAAGGTGTCTTTTCCAACTAAATCGATGATTCTCTACAACTTAGTCGTTGACTTTTTTCACATACCTCAAATAGTTTTTAAAATAAAAATTATAACTCCTTAAGTTTCCGCTAGAGGGCGTTGAAAGTTGTCTCATCGGATAGGGCATGGTCATTTTACTATACCTAGACCCCACTTTCATGACTATATCTGAAGGGGTTCAAAAGTTAAAGGGGTTGGGCCACTTCTCGTGGGACAAATCAAAAATCAAAGTCTGCCCGGGCCTAGTGGCCCATCAGGCGGTGCCCATCTCCGTTTCTGTAGCCTTTTGGGCCTGGGGTGCTAATTAATTACTAGCGTGTGTCCAGGCCGAGTGGCTAGCCCGACGCTGGACCCCCAGTTGATTCCCCAAGCAAGCTTGGTTCTCATTTATCGACCCCGGAAGGATACCCTGTATAAATATATAAGACAAAAAATGGTCCCGAGGGCTGCGTTTAAAAACATCTCTATGAGTATGTTGCGGCCGGTCCATAAAAGGATCATAGTAGAATCTTCCTGGCAGGGAGAGAAATATAATTTTCAAGGTAAGTACAATCAAATATTTTTTTTAATTCTGAGAATAAACTTTGGACAGTTCCCGTATTTTTTAAAATTGGATAAAAACAATATTTCCAGTAAAACAAATTGGTTTTACTTTCAAAAATCAGCTTTAAAAGTTTCAAAAAAATTCTTTAATTTGATATTTGAAAATAAAAATAGCCAAAGAGTGAAAAAGCAAGAGAACTAGAGTCTGAAAAAGGGACAATTGTAACTTTAATCTACCTACAACGCACGCTTGATTCATTTATTTGTCTGTTTTTAATTAGAATAAACACTTAAATCTCATTTTTACATGAAAAATTTGAATTGGTTATTTTTTTTGCAAATTTTGAACCCTTAAACGGTACTTGTGACCCCCTAACCCAGGGATGGCGAACCTATGGCACGCGTGCCACTGGGTGGCACGCGACCGGTATTTCGGTGGCACGCGACATTCACTAAAAATGACACAAAAAAACTTCAGTTCTAAACCAGATATTTCCTACTACCTGAAAACTCCCCAAAACCAGATTCAGAACACTTTTAAGCTAGCTGAAATTCAAACATTTTCGGGGGAGGACCCCCGAACCCCCCACTCACCTCTTAGGTGCCGTTGGGCCGTTCAAATATTACGTAACAATATTATCTTGGTCATTTTGGACTCCCTCCTCCCCTTTTGTCAGCGAGGTAAACAAATCCCAACCGCCCTTATAATTATTACGTAAGGAAACTGACATTAAGCTGTTAGAAAAAAAAATCATGGATGCAAAAGGACTTAGATGCACCAAAACTTGTTCAAAACTCTGTTTTTAGGGTCAAATTTCCAAAAATTTTCTGGGGAGGACCCCCCAGACCCCCTTTGCTTGGAACTTCATTATTAACATTTTTCTTAGATTAAATTCTAGAAAATGATAATTCTACCAAAAATGTATTAAAAATCTGCATTAAAACTATTAAAGATGCATGGGAAGGACTGAGGAATAATTTTTGGCCCCTCCCGAAATAAATTTCTATATACACCACAGACTTTACGGCCCACCACTCACCATTTGAGCACTTTAAGTTAGAAACTCCTGTTCTAAACTATCGACCCTCAAAAGAGGATTTCATTTTCTAAGGGTTTAAAGATATTTTCATAGGCGCCGACTTTTATAAAATATTGGGGGGGCCAATATATATATATATATATATATATATATATATATATATATATATATATATATATATATATATATATATATATATATATATATATATATATATATATATAAATTTAAAAAATATTTTAAATATATAAAAATATAAATATATATATATATTTTTAAGGCAATTTATGACGACTAATTTTTAATCAACTTTATGGAGCTTTGAAGAGATCCTCTTGACTTTTTTAAGAATTCGACAGATTTGACACATGAAATTACAACCTCAAAATATTTCAGAAATCGTCTTAACTCTTTAATATTCGATAGATTTGATACATAAAATTACACCTTGGAAAAGGTTCAGTTAAATATGAAAAAAAACATTAAAATTTAAAAACACTTCTTTTTATCTAAAAACCTCTTAAACTCACATTTGTTTAAAATGAAAATATTTAATTTGAAAACCTTACAAAAATTTGGAAAAACCCTCTTACTTTTAGAATAAATTTACTTAAATACTGAAAAAAAAATCCTTTTTAGTTTTAAAAAAATCCCCCTAAATTTTGAAAAAAACAGGGATTTATTGAAAAAAAAACGAGAAAATCCAATCTACTATAGTCTGTTCATTTAAAACTGGCGCCTGAATAAAAAATTTCCGATGAAAATGATTAATGGGAAAAATTGGGTAGTTTCAATTTAACTAAAAATTAGATATAAATTGAGATATTTAAGAATAAAATAAGTTTTTCTTCCCATTAGTTAAATAACGAATGCTAATAAAAAAATAAAGATAGCTAGTTGCCTTTCTTATTTCACAGTTTTTCAGAGCAAAAGTAAAATTGACGAAATTTATGTATTAATTTTCAATTAAAAATATTAATTTTCAAGGAAAATTAATGTCTATCATAAAAATCATTATTCCTTTTACCCAATTCGCTATATTGCTTTTTGAGAAAAATATTAGAAAATGAACTCATATAATAAATGGCATCCGGTTCAACTTTTATCAAAGATTTCTTTTTTATCGGATAATTTTCTCCCCTCTGATACAGATACTATTAATTTTCCCTACAAAAATCAGATATATCGTGCTCTTATTATGTCAGTTAGGGGTCATCCATAAATTACGTGAGGTCAAAAAGGGGGGGGGGGAGGGGTTTGGAAAAATCTCACCAAGGGGGGAGGGGGGGTTGATTGAAATCTCACGTCAACTTTTTAAGTTAGAAATTATATGATTTTCTTTCTTTTTTAAATATGAGAAAGGAATATATAAGAAGGAAGGAGAAAAATTATTTTTAAATAATCTCACGTGGGGGGGAGGGGGGGGTCCAGCAAAATCTCACTAAATCTCACCAAGGGGGGAGGGGGGGTCCAGAATTTGGAAAAAACACCTCACGTAATTTATGGATGACCCCTTATACACCGTATTTCCGTTTATTGAGAAGAGAGCATAAACGCCCCAACGACGCGTTGTGGCACAAATTAAAACAGCCAACACTTAAGATTACTAAAATGTCAAAATTCTACTATTTTCCTTTGAAATTTAAAATTCAATCCGTTTAAACGATGTAAGAATTCTACTTTTTATTTTCGGCCATTTCTTTAAAATCGAAAATAAAAATTCCGGATTTCCCCCTTTAAGTTACAAACTTTCTTTGAAAAACCTTTAAGGGTGAAGAGTTTTGAAAACCACAAAAAATATCAAACCGAAAGAAGCCAATAAAAAAAATCCATTTGCCAAAAACAACATTTTGCCTTGACAACAATGTACAAAAATGAAATTTTAAAAAGGAGGGGAGAAAATAGTGTAACTTTTTTGAATAGTATTTTTTACATAAAATCTTAGTACGTTTGAAGGTAAAAAGTATTTTTAATTAAAAAAGCACTTAAAACCCTTTTGAACCGAAATGTAAAATGGGAGAGCTTAAAAGTCACATGTCATGCAAATAAATATCGCTAATTTTATTAGCAGTATAAGTCCAAAAACCTTACTTGGATCTGATATTACTGTGATCTAAAATAATACTGTACAAAGCTGTGAAGATATAAATTAAATGTGCCATGTCAATTTTTAAATACATACACGTTTAATCCAAATGAACACCAATTACATAAAAAACCGCTCTGTGTGTCCGATTTCTATTATATTTAGTACTTATTTCTATAAAGGAAACTTAAACATTTTAAATTATAATACCTAGAAAAAAATAAGACTGAAATTTCTTTTAAGAAAAAAAGCTAAATAAAGTCATATAATACAAGCAAAGAAAGCAAACGTACACTACAAAAATCATAAAGATAATATGGATTAATTTTATTCAACTCTTTCAATTTTTAATCAATATTTTGAAAGACTTAAAATCTAAATTAAAAGAAACTTTTAAATGTCTTTATTTATTTTTTATCTTTTAAGATTCACAACAAAAGATATAAATTAAAATAATAATCTGTCAGTTTAAAAATGTACGTAAAATAATACGTTTAATAAAAAACAAACAATAATATCAAAGTATGTGAGTTTTGAAAATAATCATACACGAACTTATTAGCAGTGGACATCCCCAAATTTCAAAAGGAAGAGCTTATTTTGTTCATTTTGAAAAAGGCACAAGTCATATTGTCTATTTTTTACCCTAATTTTATGCTATTTTTATTCTTGCAAGCCTACTATTTCTCGCAACCGCTAACATATTTTCATTCTTATATAAGCATATTCTAGAACTACATAAAATAATTCAATAAAAAATAGAGCAATATTTTTTTATTTAATTAAACGGAAAACATTAAATACATATCTCGAAACAATAAAACATGGATTTATAGTACTTTCAAAATCAACGGTATATATTTGCTCCCTTCACTTTTTCAAATGAAAAGGTATAAATCATTCTTACCTTTTTGGGAAACTTAAAAACTATTAATGCAATTCAGCAATAGTGCACTATGATAGGAGAAACAGCGACGTTCAATAGCACCACAACTAAATTTCAACTAGCTGACCTCTACAAAAATTCAAATTTGTCATTCCCTTCTCAGTCACGTGGGGTGTGGTGTCGAATAGGACGCCAATAACGAAAAAAGGAACAATTAAGGGTTCACAAAACGATATGAGACTGCAATACTTTACAAACGTTTGCTTTCATTTTACCGACAAGGGGTCGTTTTTATGCATCACCCTCCTCCCACTTCCGCAATCGAACCCTGGCCGGAGGAACTTCTGATAAGAAACAAAAGAAGGCCCACTCCCTCCTGGAGCCGAACCCCAAGCCAGGGGTCTGCGTGCTAACTGCTAATGACTGATGGCTTCCTGGAAATCGGAACACTTTGAGCACTGGACACTTTGGCAGTCAAGTGATAAGTGGGATGAATAATTGAACCTCCTGGTCGAGGCTTGAGGTCGTCGTTTCAGAAGAAAATCAGAGAGGATGCTCGAATTAAAAATATTAGAAGTGAATTGAAAATATTGGGGGGGCCTGGCCCCCCTACTTTCAACATTGGGGGGGCTCAAGCCCCCTCAAACCCTATGGAGTCGGCGCCTATGGATATTTTATTAAAAAAATAACAAGTGGCACACTTGACACCTGAAAATCATAAACAGTAATGTAAATGGCACACTGATCGAAAAAGGTTCGCCATCCCTGCCCTAACCTATACCAAATTCTTGTTCGTCTTGATGTTCCCTAGAAGTTATGAAACACCATTATGACTCATCCAAATTATGTACTTTTAATTATTTATCACCTATTTAGATCCCTAATTAATTTTTTTTATTAATTTTATTAAAATTTCGGGATATGTTCTTTAAACATTTTAAAAAATGTGCAATAATTTTTTTATCCAATAGCTTGCAATGGTTATTTTAGTTTGAAGCAGCGCACGCGTGGAAAATTTTTCTGAATTTTGGACCTTTTGATTAATTTTTTTAGTTTTAAAACGCCGAACTCGAAAACGCCCTTGCCGACAACGTGGCGGCCGGTCGGACATTTTCGGGTTTCGGTTTTCATTTACTTTCGGTTTTGTTTTTAAAAGGAAGAGCTGTGTAAGTTAATTTGTGAAATTAAAAGAAAAAAGGAATTATTTTACAAATGCAGATTTTCCTTACATTTTACCAACCGTGCTCGACTTATTTAGGTGGGTAATGACCTTCAATTTGACCTTCAGTTTTAAGCTAGATACTACGTGCCTGCTTAAAATATTCTGTAAATTCTTCCAGAGAAAATATTAAGTTTTTTAAAACAAAATTTTAGTTTTTTGAAAGTAAAATTACTTCAAAATAATATTATTTGTAAACAAAACCCCATGACACCCCCACCCCCTTACTCCACTCCACCAAGGTTGGCTGCCATCTAGTGGTAGTTTCGTGAGACGTTTCGTTTCATAACATCAAAAGTAGTAAATTTCTATCTCTCTCTTCTTTCTGGACTGGTCATATGACTGGAAAATTTTCAGAGGGCAACCTACGATCCTTGTAAAGTTTCTTGCTGGGCGTTTTGAAAATATCATAATCATTTCAGAAATATTGAATTAAAAGTAAGTAGATTACAATAAAATTATTGATTGGTATATTAGTCGATATTTGTGTTAATACGAAGCTCAATCTATTTCTGTCTCTTGACTACTATAAAGTTTTCTGTTTGTTTTGCAAGATTTGAAAATGAAATTATACTGTTAAAAATAACTTGTATGTATAAAGCGATAAATTAAAATTTAAATAATGTTCTTTGTTGATAAATCTGATAACATTTCTAGTGGTATTTGCCTTTACCTGCCTGTCTTGTAACCTACTTCTTACTATGCTAGTTGTAATATCTTTGTTGAATTAAATAAACTGCAGCTAAAGCCGAGATAGATTTAAATTTGTGAAATTGAAGACTTTTTAAGCTCTTTGAGAATGATCAACTCTTGTTTCTGTTTAGATATTTACAAAATGACTCGAGGTCTGCCCAAATTAGCTGATGTCGAAAAGGAGTCGGAATATGGATATGTGTATTCAGTCTCTGGCCCTGGTATGTTCTTGATTTTGAAAATGTTTTTATGCTCCAGTCACTCCATGTCTTTCTTTTCTTTTTGGACTAAATCAAATAATTTTTTGTAATTATTTTGGGTAAATGAAGCGAATCCGTCCCACAAGCTGAATTTGGCAATTTTTTTTGTCGCCAAATGTAAAACCGATGGCATTCGAGCATTGAATTATTATCGCCAAATTTGGCGCTGAAAATCTGTGGGCTGGATTTGCTTCATTAACCTTAGTGGTATAGTTTGTATTTATTATTATTATTAGTTTAGGTATTGATTGATGAAAAATTGTAAAAAATATTCAAAGTATAAAGTAACTAAAAAATCTGGGTCTGGGCGACATTTTTTTCACAATTTGGTACTGCCAATGCCGTTTATATATTTGGCAAGTAAGTATTTCTAACTTCTATGGAACTGGTTGCCAGAATCTACTATTTTATCGTGATTTTTTGTCACGGGCCCAGATTCTAGGGATGAACCAAATAAAATCCTAATTGAAACCGGCATTTACATTGATTTTTCATAAATTTATAATAGCTATTCTATCAAAAAGTGAATGGATTCAATCAACACCTACTGCAGGACGCGAAATTTCCGCTCGCGAACTCGCCATTGGCGACCAAAAATTTAAGACTGGCGAGAAAGTTCTTTTCCCTGAAAAAAATGTTGAGTTTAAAATAAAAAAATGTCCAAATCAAGGAACCTCAATCGTGCGGCTTGCCTAAGTGTTTTAAAATTAAGCAACCAGCAGTTGGAGAGATGCCGGCAATCGCAAGATTGCTCTTGTACGCGAGTTTCGTTTTCGGGTTAGATGGTTTCTTTTTGGCGGTAGTTAGTTTAACTAGGTTTGTTTGGTATATAGGTTTTATGAAGAAAAGGGAGCGAAATATCGATTCCTATTTTACTAGGGGTATAATGAAAGTGAACCCGTTCAAACACAAGAGATAATGCTAAGTGGATCTGCTATCAGCATTATTCCTATATCATAACAGAAACTTTTCATGGATGGCTAATGGGGTTTGAAACAACTTCTAAGACCTGATATAAAATATAGTTAGTTTTATTATTTTTTGCAGTGTTTTTTAACGTTACATTCTTTTAAAGTTTTACTTTCCATAATGTTTCTGCAAACACTATTTTTAAAAATAAAAAAAATATGAATCCAAAATAGTGGTGAGTAAAAATTTTAGTCCGGCTAGTACCTTTGGAGCTGAAATTTCATGCCTTGACCTACTGACTCGTGGCAGTAAAATTTTAAGTATACTCTTACTCCATGGTTTGACTAGTAAATAGTAACAAAATCTATGGAATTCTTGAACTGAAAATATTAAATATCTGGTAGCACACGGAACATAAATGTTTCAGTATTTTGAAATTTCAAAGTATGAATATTATACATAAATTAAATAGCTAAAGCTATAATTTTGTATGTTCACGAGGAAGGTATTGTGCAACCGAAATGAGAGTTAATTTTTTGCTGTTTTTTAAAATTATATAAATTATAGTTGAAATTATATTTATAGAAATATGATTTTGTTTGACAAATGCTTTCTACCTAGGTTTTATTGGATTTAAAATCTTGGACTCTATCCTATCTTTTGATGTTGATCCAATGTAAAACTGTTTATTTCCTTAGTTTGATAACCATTAGGAAAATTTTGCCCACCAGTGCGATTTCATTTCCTCTTGGAATCCCACTTATTAGGGATTCCACAAATAATGTGTGCATTCTTTCATATCTCAAAATGGAATACCTTTTTACATTAAAAAAGGGTTCTTGCATAATAGCCCATTTAAACATCTGTATTTGCTGCTAAGTAAATGGATTTGGGCTAGTGGCATGGTTGGTGGGCTAATAAGAAAGTACCAAAAATCTTATTTATAGAGTTATAAAACAATTGGATACAGTTTTTGTAACTCTGAAATAATACATTATTATAGTGGTCACAGCTGAAAAAATGTCTGGTGCAGCTATGTACGAGTTGGTACGTGTAGGACATCAGGAACTTGTAGGAGAAATCATTCGTCTGGAAGGAGAAATGGCAACTATTCAAGTTTATGAAGAGACATGTATCCTTTAAACCAAATTTTTCCATATTCATCTGTATATTTGGGTAAATAAGCATTAGGTGATAATTACTTAAATAATAAAAAAAATTTATAAGATAAGCAGCTCTGCCATATAAGCCATAGTAAAGTTACTTAAGTATGAGAACTTAAACAATTAATCCAGTTGTAATCTATTTTTGGTAAAAATTTTGAGAACGGTACCAATCTTGCCAATGTGGTAACAAAAAAGTATGGCAAACCCACCAGAGAAGCAGGAGGATCAATCTTTTCCGTTGCAACCCTAAGGTTTATTTTGCCTTGGCAAGATTGGTACCAGTCTCAAAATTTTAAGCCTTATTTATATTGATATAATTGTAATTAAATGCATTTTATAACATTTATAGCTAAATTATAAATACAAATAAAAATGATAAAATGTGTAAAATTATTATGTAGTTATACATTGGTGGCATCATTGATACAAAAAAGGGAATAAAAAGGACCAGGACAAAACTGACCTGCAAGAAAAGACAAAGGAGTGTTACTGTAATTCAGACTTTTCCCTGTCATGAAAGAAGTCTTGTGAATTCAGACTTTGCTTTGCAGAAGAACAAATTTTCATCAGATTGACTGTTCTGTTATGTCACTAACTTTAGTTTTCAACATTTATATCCCTATAAGCAACAGCTTACATTACTTAAAATTATTTTTGTTAGTTGCCGTAATAATTTAGTTATTACAGACAGTCTTGCTGTGTGTTATAGCTTATATACTGTTAAAATCAATAAAAATATTGCTATAAGTTGGGTAGAAGACCCAATTAAGTTTTAATTTAAAAAAAGTCCCCACTGCCCTTATTTAAACAGAAACCCTGTTTTATAAGTAAGTCAAGGGACCAATGAAGATTTACCTTAAATCATGGTTTTTAAAGTGTGAAAAATTATTTTAATTAGACCAACAAACATTTAATGCAAAAAACGTTAAATCTAGGAAACATTTAATCAGGGTTTCACTATTTATTTTAGTCTAATAAAGAACTCCCTAAAGCAAAACAAGTTGGAACCTAAATTTTTTTTGTAGCTGAACATTTTATCCATGAGCTTTGCTATATTCCTTAATGATACATTAAGCTGGAGTAACGGTTGGTGATCCTGTGTTAAGAACTGGAAAGCCTCTATCTGTTGAACTTGGACCTGGTATCTTAGGAAGTATCTTTGATGGTATCCAACGTCCTTTGAAAGACATCAACGAACTCACCAACAGTATTTACATTCCCAGAGGAGTAAATATTCCTGCTTTAAGTAGAGAAGCTACATGGGAATTTAACCCAATAACTTACAAGGTATATCAATGATTCTTTATTTTTTAATTTTCTCATTTAAGACTGAGGCAAAGCATCAGACATCATCTGATAATTAGATAATAAGTATTTTTTAGTTTTTGATAATATTTTTATAGTTGTTGAACCTTGTGAGTTCTTCCTGACTGACGTCATTATGTTTAGGTTGGAAGCCACATCACGGGAGGAGATATTTATGGTATTGTCAAAGAAAATACTTTAATTAAGCATAAAGTTATGCTTCCACCAAAGGCATTAGGACGAGTCCTGTTTATAGCAGAGCCCGGAAATTATACAGTTGATGTAAGTATTAGATGTGTCCAACCCTACTCAGGTTTTCCTTCGTTCTTCCATTTTCCTTATTTTTAGCGAATTTCCCTTTTTTTAGAGTTTGCTATATTTTTACCCGATTTTCCTTGAATATTTAGTTTTTAAGCTTCAAATTAAGTAAAGAAATGAGCTACTCATAGTTAGGAAAGAATAATAGAATAATAGAATTCAACGGAAAACCGCGGTTGTCAAGATCGTTTAGCTGTCGAACCAGATTTGGCAAGATCACGGGCCTTCTCGAGAGAGAAAACTACAACGTACAAAATTAACCCTGCTCTCGCATATGTAAAACGAGTGCCAAGCGCGAACGCAGAGAATTGCTAAAGCTCGTTTTGAGTCTTAACTTTTTAGCAGGTAATTTTTGACCAGAAATACTGATTTAAATAATATGGAAGCACATCCAGTCGAATCACAAATGTTCATTTTATAATATTTGAGGTAGTTTAACTGAAATTAAGCTTAATCTAATTGAGTAAAGCTTTCAAAAGTCGATGTTACTCGGTGCTAGGTTTTTTAAAATTCCCATATCAAAATTTTATGAAAAATAATGTGAACTTTTATGCTCCAAATAGCTAGTTTTCATTTGCTTCCTTATAAACAGGTTTTTTCTTTTTCCAATAATTTTTTTTGTGAGTTGCAGCGCTTTTTTGTCTTCAAAAAACCGATGAGTCTATGGGAGCTCCAATGTTAAAGAATTATTTTTGCCTAGCATTGATGTTCGGATCACCGGGTCGATGTCCTGCCGCCTCTATTATTCTTCTACCTCTATGGAGCTACTATGAAGAGTTTTTCGAGTCTAGGAGCAACTTGGGTCTCACAACCTAATTGCTTTATGGGGAAGGCAACTGAATAAGCTACAAATAATTCTAATGATTTTTTCAATTTAAAAAGAATCTGCATGATAAAATATATTATGGGTGACTTGGTGCCCTAACATGGAAACTAGAACGGGGAAAAAACAAGACAAATGATAAAAAGTATCAGGGGTGCATCTAGAAAGAAATTGGGGCCGAAAACAGCCCCTTCACAAAATTCCGACCTTCAAAAACTGACTTTAATCAAGCTATATGCACTTGCTAAGTGTAATTTTATCAAAAAAATAATATATAGTGGTGTCCTTTAAAAAAAACCCACTCCAAATTGTACCCTAAAAAAAACCCATCGAGATATTTTAAATAAATAACTAAAATAATTTTAAATTCTCATTTCCCATGTCTTCCTAAGCCATTTAGAGTGGCAGGGAACTTGAAAGCATGTCAAAGAACCGTTTATTTACTTATTTATTTGAATAAATAGAAAATGTCGATTTTTGGCTAAAAATATGATTTAGTTATGCAGATTTTGATGCTGTAAAAATATATGTTATAAACATTTTAAAGCATTCTTCACGTGGTTTTGTGTTATCCCGTTATTATGAGAATAAAATACTACAATTTCAGCTCAGTCCGACAATTAGGGACCTTACGGCAGTCTTTGAAATGAGGGGTGAAAAAAACCCATGGGGTGCCTAAAAAAACCCACTTTTCCTTTTGTAATAAATGATAAAATAAATAAAAAATTATGCAAAATTTTTAATATTATTCATGATATACAACTAATTACTCAAATAGAATAGTTGTTTCAGTAATTGTCGATGTTTTTTTCAGTATCTTTGATAAAAATTCAATGATACCAAAAACAGCCATTTTCCGTGAAAATATAGCATTTTACCGAGTTTTACTCGAAAATGGGTTTAGAGAGTTGATAGTTGGGGGTTTAAAATAAAATATCAGTTCCAATTACCGTTTTTAAGTCTTTTGATGAAAATTGTATTGAGTATTTTGTATTTAATAGGTCGTTTTCATCAAAATACAACAATAAAAACGCTATTGTCGTTGTATTTTGAAGGCAAAATTCTTGAGTAGAAAAACTTTTCACTATTTTAATTTTAGAAATAATTTGTAATGAATTTGGTTTTTATTATCTTAATTATTCTCTTTTCTATCAAAATAAACCTTTCAATCATATTTTTTCTTAAATTTTTGAGTATTTTCAAGCGTGGGTTTTTTTTAGGGTACATGGGTTTTTTTTGGATTCTTACTTAATTGTCTGCCAATTTGTAACGGAGTGTTGGAATTAAAAATACTAAGCACTAAAATGTAGGGGAGGATGAGCCGTTACAACACCATTTTGTTCGATTTAATTATCATATTTTTTAAGCTTTTAATGAAGGAAAAGTGAAAAAGTGGGTTTTTTTTAAAGGACACCACTATATTTACAGAAATAGGACCTTATTTTAGAATAAAAAATTATTTTCACAAAATTCAATTCTGTTTTTCACAAAATTCCCAAAAACCGCCCCTGGCAAAAAATCCTGGATGCACCTCTGAGTATCTAAAAACAGGAGAGTCTGGAAAGTTTTGTGAAAATAATTGGAAATTTGTGTTTATAAAAATTAAAACAGAAAAATATAAATTTAGAATGAAAAATTCCACTTCTAAACAGAGACCCAGATTTTAATTAAGAAATAATTACACATAACATTAAGTTAAGGCAAGTAAAAAAACTAATTTAATACAGTCACAATAATACGGGGTGTCCCAAGCTATAAGTGGCCAAACCCTTTAACTTTTGAACCCCTAGGCCTAGAGATACAGTCATGAAAGTGGGGTGTAGGTATAGTAAAGTGACCATGCCCTATCTGATGCAACAACTTAGTCGGTTACTAAGTTGTAGAACAGCATTGATTTAGTAAGAAAAGACACCTTAAGCAGAAAAATATCTTGAATTAAACCCCTAAAACGCACGCTCGAAAAGGTAGAATTTACGTAGTTTTTAGGTCTTAAAACGCTCCTCATAAGCAAAAATGAAAAATTTTCATTTTTGTGAACTAAGAATACTTTTAGTTATTAACTTGAGTCACATAAAAATGAAAATTTCTCATTTTCCCATTGGGAGGAAAAACTACGTAAATTCTACCTTTTTTAACGTGCAATTTAGGGGTTTAATTCAAGATATTTTTCTGCTTAAGGTGTCTTTTCCTACTATATCAATGTTGCTGTACAACTTAGTAAATAACTTATTTAGTAAATGTCTAATAGTTTTTAAAATAAAGTTTATAACTTCTAAAATTTCTGCTAGAGGGCATTGAAAATGGTTGCGTCAGATAGGGCATGGTCACTTTACTATATGTAGACCCCACTTTCATGACTATCTGTAGAGGTTTTAAAGTTAAAGAGTGGCCAGTTATCTTGGGACACCCTGTATAATCGAAACATTCCTATTTATTTTTGGTTTACTCATATTTTTCTACCCCTTAGATTTGTTTTGTGATCCTCTGAGGGGTACGACCCACTGGTTGAGAACCCCTGCTTTTTTTAGATATGCAATTATTAATAATATTTTATAAATGGTAATTTTAAAGCTTATTTTTACAGGATGTTGTACTAGAAACAGAGTTTGATGGCAAAAAGTCACAGTACACCATGTTGCAAATATGGCCTGTGAGACAGCTTCGGCCAGTAACAGAAAAACTTGCTGCAAATCATCCCTTACTTACTGGTCAAAGAGTACTAGATGCCCTGTTTCCGTAAGCATAATTCTGTATTAAAAATTATGTGACTTGAGTATCCATTTTATTTTGCTTATTTTTAAAAGAATTGTTCCTATTAGACGTTATCAATCATTTTAAAATATCATTGATTATAGTTATAAATTTGGTGTTTAAATCCAACTAGCTAATATTTTTTCTAATGTACATTGAAAGTTTTCTCTGATAAATTTGAAAGTGGCTATATCAGACTTGCCAACTCTCCGGATTTTTGCTCTTTCTCCCACCCTCCAGATTTTCTCCAAAAATCTCCCGCTTTCTCGGTTTTCTCCTGCTTTTCTTCGGAATTTTTCGTTTATCGAAATTCTGCCCCAACCTGCAGAGGCAAGGAATCGAAAATTACGTCAGTTAAGTAGAGAGCATTCCAAGTCTTTAGAAGTTTTTAAAAATGAAATGAAAGGACTTCAATATATATTCCTATTAAGATTAGTGCAATGGAAGAAAGTAAGGTGCTTCAGTAAAAGCCACTTAGCTATAGACGCATAGTTTGTGTCTATAGCTCAGTGGTAAAAGCAGGAACAAGTGTCCTGCAAATCGGGGAAAATAGCGAATTTTCTCGAAAGTTTAGGGTTTTTTTCGGAGTGTTCTGTTCTTCCGGCGACTTTCTTGGACTGCCGCGGGTGCCGATTCAAGTTGGCTTCTTCTTGAGTCATTATTGCGATGTTGAAAAAAAACTTTACGTTGTTCCGGAAGTCGGGAAAATTGTGATTTTTCGCGGCAGTTCCGTTTTTCCCGCGACTGCTTTTCCTACGAACATCTGTTGAAGTTAGCTTTAACGGCGGTGCAGAAAGAACTGTTTTCTGTGTGCAGAAAAAACAACTTGACTTAGGTCAGAGCAGCCTAATAAGATGCGTTTTTTTCTATTTTAGTCAGTATTTTGAACTTAAGATGTTTTTCTAAGTGTAAATTTTTAATGCAAGGGTGCTTTATAGCAACTTAAAATAAGAAGATAATACAGTGGGGTTTTTAAAAATCTTGTTAGATTATGTTATGACCCGTTTTAGGTACCTTATCTGATTTAAGATTTTAAATATGACTTCAAAAATACTAATTTCTTCCTTTTTTCTCTACTTAGAGTTTTTGACAATTTATCGTTTTTGCAATTTAATTATTACATAAATAATTATTCTATTAACTAATTTCCTTTATTTTTAATTGAATTTTGACTTTAAAAATAGTTTTAAAACCTGATTCAGGAATGTAATTGGCATAGTGTGTGTTTGAAGCTGTGTAAAAAATTTGTCTTTCTTAAGTTATGTGAAAAGGTACTCCTTGAATTTTTTAAAAAACACTCCTTTAAAACTCCTTGATTTTTATACCTGAAAACTTGTATGAACCCTGTAAAAGGTATGTTAGCATCAAAACTCAACATGAAATTAACTTTTATTCAACTTTTTACATGGAGATAATTCCTTTTCTAAAGTTTTGTATTGTTACTTATTATTTTTACGCCTTTATTTTTTAATAACTAAATAAAACACTAAATAAAACTAAATTTAAATAGTTAAATTTTTATTTGGAGCCCATGGGAATGTATTATCTTTTTATAATTGGTTTGCAAAGGGCTGTACGTCAATAAAAATTTCTCCCGATTTCTTGGGAAAATCTCCTGATATTTGACTTTCAGAGGTTGGCAAGTCTGCTATATTGATTTAATATTGTTTGTCTAATTAAGTAAAGTTTGACCTTCTCTCAGTAACAGACATTACACAATTATTTAGCAATTTGACTGAACCTATAGAGATACAACCCTAAAGCTGCATAAGGAACAAGCTCTTCAGTACTTAATAGCAGGGGTGTAGAAAATGTTCCAGGGCCAAATATTTCCCCAGAACACATTATTTTTTCTAAAATTTCCCCCAATCGTTCGATAAATTTTTATCGTTGTGATTAAACAAGAACTTTATTTTTAATGAAATTCCTCACACCCATCACAGATAATTGTTTTTCCTGCATCACAGTCAAAACAAAGGAAAAGGTAATTTTCAGGTATTCATCAAGGAAACTTGTTTTTTTTGGCAATATCCTAGATTTTCACTATGCATCTGCAATTTCTACCCAATTACCGTATGATTTGGTGTATATGATATTGTCAGCAGCTAAAATATTTTTTACTAATAACTAGGAATTGTAGAGTTTTTTTTTGCTTATAAACTTAGTCAAAAATTTCCCCACAACTGCCTGAATTTCCCCTGAACATTGTTCGGGCATATTCTGCACCCGTGCTAAATAGCAGAGTTGGCTTCTATTAATACAGTTGTTTAAAAGTATAAAAAATCAGTGCTTTCACTCCCTACAAACATCTCATGTTCTCAGAAACTGTATAATTATAGACAGTCTATTCAGATCGACTGCTTGTTTAGCAATAAGGTAGATGTGCGTGTTTTGGTAAGTGCAATACTATTTTCAACCAGAAAAGTTATTTATTACTCCTTTCCACAATGAGAGCATATGAATAATCTAGTCCTGCCATTGGTTCTTAACAATATTAGGTAGTAGCTACGTCTCATCCTGAAAGAATCCTCATTTTCTGCACTCTTTACTGCAATCATGTCCATCCTCCTTTAGTTGATTGTGCTGAATCATCATTTCATAGGTTAGATAGGAAATACCTCCTGAACTATAAAGTTAATTTTAAAATATCCAGAAATATGCCAATTTTTGAGTTGCTGGATAAATGGCACATCTTATGAATATATATATATATATATATGTTACGTGCAAAGTGATAAACTGGGTATTATTATCTAGAATGCCTAGATTTTCACATTGCTCGGAACATTTGAATGTGGTATCGTCACATTGTGTTCAAATTTGATATTAATAAACATTTCTTCTAGTCCAAAAGCTAAAAGATTAAATTCTGGAGACCAAGCAAAGAATGTTTCTTTATTTTTACACATATTTCATTTGCACATTTTCATCTAATATGCCATGTCTGGTTTTTGATTGAAACATGATTATTTTTTACAGCTGTGTGCAGGGAGGAACCACTGCCATTCCTGGTGCTTTTGGTTGTGGCAAAACTGTAATTTCCCAGTCTTTGTCCAAGTTTTCCAACAGTGATGTCATTATTTATGTTGGTTGTGGGGAGAGAGGAAATGAAATGTCTGAAGTATTGAGAGATTTCCCAGAGGTACATTTTTTGTTCTGTTGTTGTGTTATTGTAAATACAGTCAACTTTCATTTTTATCAACTTATAAAAGATAAAGGAGTGATACTCAGATAGTTCATAAAATTGAAAACATTTAAAAATCATGTATATTTCAAGTCATTTATCAAACTTCCTTGTTAACAAAGCAGTTTTCTTTTTGACAACACAGGAAATAAAGTTGTGCATTTATTTTTTATGTTTTCCATTTATGCAAATGTCAAATTTATCAACATAAAATACTTCATACAACCCCCCCAAATACACTTATATGACATGTGATAAATAAAACTTAATCACTAGTTGCAATTATATTGGCACAATATGGCCTAGTTTGGTTCTTGCACAAAAAACCACCTTACCCGTCCTATAGAATTTCTTTGAATATTTTTGCAAATGAAAAGCTCATTATACTCTGTTCATTTAGAATATGCGCCTGAGGTGTAATGTATTAGAAGCAGTTAATATTGTAATTATCATCGAAAAAATTTTCTCCTGCAATGAATGACTAGGCAGCCTAAACAGAAGAAGTTAAAATACTGAAAAGAATCGGTCACTGAAGTTGCAAGATAAGCGTTATAAGGCGATTTTGATCCTGTTTCAGGTGTCTATTCTAAATGAACAGAGTATAGCATTGTCTCACATCAATGAAGCAGAGTAAAGTGTAGAAATGAGTTTGAAAAAACTGATTTTCTGAAAACAATTTTTTAAAAATGAGTGTTGCCTGTGTTGTAATAAGTTTAAAATAATTTTGACTGTTTTGTTAAGATTTTAGTTCATTGATTTGTTTTTCTTAACATTTTGACTTATTTGAGTAGTACTTTTTACTATGTTTACCTTTTTTATTTATAAAAACTGATTGAAGTTTTTCTTCATAGTTGACTGTAGAAATTGATGGTCATGTGGAGTCTATTATGAAGCGTACTGCACTTGTTGCCAATACATCCAACATGCCTGTAGCTGCAAGAGAAGCGTCTATTTATACAGGTTTGAGAAATCTTCAAAATAAATTTGTTTATACACAACATATAACATTCTTAAACAAATTATTCTACCCAACAACCCTAATATTTCTAGTAATTAATTCACACACAAATAAACAGAAAGTTTTAAATTGATGTTGCAATAAAAATATGACCTTACCTAGAGTGGAAACATGTTTATTAATTTATTTTCCTATATGAAGGCAGTTTAACTTACATTTAAAATTAAAGGAATTACAGGATTTAACAACTCTTAACTTCTTTCATGCTTTAGTAAACAAATTTCTTGCTTTATCGGTGGTTGATCTCTCAAATGTTGTGATTTTAAGCTAAGATTATTTGGCTACCCAAAGAATATGATTTAGGTGCAGGGTCATTAACCCTGCTCTTCCTGAAGCCGTAATTTTGTAGTGCTTAAAATGTTCTGATTCCATTAAGCTTAATCCTTAATGTAACTCTGTATTATATATAATTTACACTTTATTGAAAAGACTATTTCATGCTACAGGTATCACATTGTCTGAGTATTTCCGTGATATGGGTTACAATGTGTCGATGATGGCTGACTCTACCTCTCGATGGGCTGAGGCTCTTCGAGAAATCTCGGGTCGTTTGGCTGAAATGCCTGCCGGTAAGTACATGGTAATTATTCAGTAAAAAAATTGCCAAATGTTATGCAAACATATTTAAAAGAAATTTTTAAAAGAAATATCTGTTTTTTAAGATTTTTAATGATTGTCATACTGTAAATTGTTTTTAATTTGTTTTATGGTCATCATTGTTAAAATTATTATATAAATATTAATGATTTTTATTAATTTTGGACTCATTGTTCACATACCCTGTATTATTCAATTGATCATATTGAAATCCATTTCATCATAAATGTTGTAAATCAAGGGTTGTTTTTAAACAGATTCTATTTGGACTTGAATATTTTATCTTGCTTATGAGTAAGAGTTGAATGTATTGAAATATCTAAAAACTTGGTAAAGTAATTAAAAAATTGAGATAACTCTTTGTAGAGAGCTTGTTAACCCTTTCAGTCAGAGATTACCATTGAATCCTATGGAAAAATTTAGGCTGCCTACGACTGAAAGAGTTAAAAGATGGTTATGATACTTTTCCTGTTAGGATTTTCACTCATAACTAATTAAAATTAAAATTTTCCACTCTTGTTTTATTTGACATGCTGATTGTTTCTCTTCAAGTATCTAAATGTCTTTAATTCTTTCAGATTCTGGTTACCCTGCGTACCTTGGAGCCCGTCTGGCTTCCTTTTATGAAAGAGCTGGAAGAGTCAAGTGTTTAGGAAATCCCGAAAGAGAAGGAAGTGTCACTATTGTAGGAGCGTAAGTAAATTTGGGAATAAGTGATAATCTTGTGCATTATTGGAACAGTTGTTTGAACTATCAGAAGGAAAAAGAAACAAACATAGACCTTTTTTTATTTATAGTGTATCTCCTCCTGGTGGTGACTTTTCAGATCCTGTTACCTCAGCTACTCTGGGTATTGTGCAAGTGTTTTGGGGCTTAGACAAAAAGCTTGCCCAGAGAAAACATTTCCCATCTATAAATTGGCTCATCTCGTACAGTAAATATGTCAGAGCGTTAGATGAGTTTTATGACAAACACTTTCAAGACTTTGTACCTCTTCGAACTAAAGTAAGTTTTCTCTAGTTTTATGATGGGTGCTACAAAAACCTGCTACTTAATTTGTAATGAGCTCAAGTTTTCTTATAAATAACTCAAATTAGTTATTAATTAATCCCCCCTTGGTTAATTGAATGCCTTTTACTGTTTATTTTTTCAATTTGTGAAAAATTGTATTAAAGTGAGGTTCAATTAAAATGCTAGTGCACAATTCCATTTTATTTTTAGTACCAAATGAAACAAATAATTTATTTACTTAGTTCATGGAGTGAAATTTCACTTAAACAGATGTTCATTAAAATATTTTTCAGTGTCAGCAAATCTTACAAGAAGAGGAAGACTTGTCAGAAATTGTACAGCTTGTAGGAAAGGTAAGTTTTTGTATATGTTTCAGTCATAATGATATCTATTGGTATAATAATTGAAAAATTCAACTTGAAACTTAATTATATGACTCAACATATTTAATTTTTTAGGCATCCTTAGCTGAAACAGACAAAATCACTTTAGAGGTTGCAAGGCTACTAAAAGAAGACTTCTTACAACAAAATGGCTACTCTCCCTATGATAAGTTCTGCCCATTTTACAAGACAGTAGGAATGATGAGAAATATGATGGCTTTTTATGAGCTAGCGCATAATGTGGTGCAATCAACAGCCCAAAGTGAAAACCGAATAACTTGGTCTGTAATTCGGGAAGCCATGGACAGCATTTTGTATGAACTTAGCAGCATGAAATTTTTGGTATGTATTTTCTAAAGCATCTATTTTATTTTATAACACTATTTAAATTCCCAAGACATGGTAAAAATTGAAGTAAAATGGCTGCCTTTCTATTAATCTGCATTTTATAGATGTTTCCTTATTTGGCAGATTCTATATTGGCTAAATTATCTTATAATTCAATTTTTTATTTTGTCCCAATCAATATATGTTCGATAACATTTAAATAAATATCTTCACATTAAGTATTTTCAACACTGTTTTGTAAAAGTGGCAATAGTAGATGTTTAGTGGGGTTATGATGATTAAGATAATGAAGTAAACTAATTTCAACTTAAAAAAGAAAAAAGCAGTAACTTCTTCATATCACATTTTGGATTATGCATTTGGGGATGCTTTATGCATCTTGAGTGTGAAGAAGGGATGTGAAGCGATTAAGAAAATTAGAAAACACTAAAATAATAAGAATTTTGTCCAATTAGCTATAATAATCAGCTGGGAAAATACAGTCGAATCCGCTTAATGTGATCACGGTTAATGTTATCAATCGGATAATGTTATCGAAATCGACAGGTCCCGATCATTCCTATTTAATATAATGTAAAATACTTCGTTTAATGTGATCAACTATGAATCAACACTCCGCTTAATATTATCAAAATTTGTCCATATCCCCTTTAAAACGACCGCTTTTGAGTTCAAATTTCATATTGAAGGTCAATTTTTACAAGTAAACATCTGCCCCATGAGAGCATCTGGCGTTTTATTTCTGAAACTCAGTATGAGTAAGAAAAAGAAAACATTCCGCATATATTTAAAGAAAATAGTTTTAGGGGGGTCCGAATTCATGCTTATGATTGGTTAAAGAAACTACCAAGATCGAAGCTTTGCAGATGTCTGATAAGAGATTTGAACTTTCTTTGTTCACTGGAATTCAGATTAAGTTATAAATAAGTGGTTATTAGAGTGGAAGGATATAATGGAGTGAAAAAAGAGAGACCTTTCTATACAAATAAAAATACAAAGTAAGCGATTATTTTACTTTTATTAATTGAACTACTCTTATATTTAACCCTTAAAACTTTACCTAGTTTAAAAATAGTGTTTTGAATACATTTATTACGATTAAATTATTTTGATTTTAAAGCAAACAATCTAGTTACACTGTTTGCTGCTTTTTTATATGAGATCGCTTATTGTTATCGATCGGATAATGTTATCAGTTTAGCCTCGGACAATTGCGATCACATTAAGCGGACTCGACTGTAATGCAGAAATTAAGGGAAATGATAATATCTGAATCATAGATAAGATCCCAGAAGACTTTTATATTAGTTATGTTAATAAATTATGTTTTCAGGATCCTGTCAAACTTGGAGAAGCTGAAATCAAGCG
Source organism: Tetragnatha versicolor (assembly GCA_024610705.1). Taxonomy (NCBI): domain Eukaryota; kingdom Metazoa; phylum Arthropoda; class Arachnida; order Araneae; family Tetragnathidae; genus Tetragnatha; species Tetragnatha versicolor. The sequence continues at coordinate 29,167,790 of JANDEH010000002.1, read as the reverse complement.
CCAATTTGAAGAGCTTCATGAAAACATGCAGCAAGCATTCCGTAACTTAGAAGATTGAATCTGTCTCTAATTTTATCAGTGTTTAGTTAGGAATATACTAGTCAAGATATACTGAGGTACATTCCAAACACTATGGGGATGTATGAGCAGAATTTTCTGGATACTTTTTGTTTGAATAAACGGACTACTGCCTTGTGTGTTTAGATAAAAAAATCTGTTACAAATTCTCTCTACTTGGTGAAATTCAGGTGTTTGCTGTGTTAGAAAATTTTAATGTCATTGTGGTTTGTCCTTTTCTTATTTAATGCAAGGGAGGATATTTAAATTTGGCACTGTAAACAGTCAATGTGCTCAATTTATTTATGATTTGATTTGTTTAAGAGGAAGATTTAAAAAAATAGTACTACACTTAATTTTCACTCACTTATTGACTTATAAATCTAAAAAGCAGGTAGTTATTTATGACTATGAAATTTTAGAACTATTGTAAAATTTTATGATTGTTTTAAAGTTGTTTTGTTTCTTTGTTGTTTAAATTTAGGGTAGAGTATTGTGTAAACATCAGTATGTGATATGCTTACCAAGTTCCTTTTGATATGTTTTGTGAACATTTCATCCATATCATGGCTTAGAATGCTAGCTTAAATTTTTTTAAGTATATTCCATTTCTTTTACTATGCTGAGCCTAGAACAATCATTAAATAAAAAAATAAGTTTCACATGGTTCCCAGTATTAAGTTTCTTTATCAAAGGGTTTAAATGCACAATATGACCAGTAAAATTGGTGGGCTATCAAAATAGTGATACTTTGTATATTTTGAAATTTCACCAACCATTTGCAGTTCATGTGAAATTATGGTCGAATCCTGCTCGCATTAAGACAATTATCATGAATTAGAAAAAATGTTGTACCTGCATCTCAAATGTTCATTTCTTTGTTGACTTTTATTGTCTGAATTTCTATGTTTTGAACAAAAATACTTTATTGCCAATCTCAACTTTTTTTGCGACTTATGAATGCTCATTTATTTCCAACTTGTGTATGTTATATACGTGAGCCTTAGTTTCTGTGTTGAGCTGCAAATGTGTTTATTTTACAAAGTAATGTTTTTAAACTCATGTTTTATATTTTTCTGATCATGTATATCATAAGTGTTGGTAAACTGTGAAATTTTTCTCTTGTTGAATAGTTATGAAAGCTAATTTATTGAATGTGCGGTTAATTCTGCAGGTGTAATTCAACAAATTCTATGAAATAAAAGTGCATTACTGAGGTAACTGGTTTTGGTTCTTATTTCTCTATTCAAAATTGTTGAAAATGGGAGAGTTTAAAGAAAAACATAACTTTATATGTAATGGTTCCACTTAGTTTTTATTATAATTTGAAAAAATCCTATTATCTCTCTAAAAAATTTCTTGGGTCACCACTAGGGATGTTACGTATTAGTTAAAGTGTGGAACCGGTTCCACAGTTCCAGTTCCAAGGTGGGATTAGGTTCCCTTAACAGTTTCAGTTCCAAACGGTTCCAACTTTAAAACCTTTCATATAAAAAACGCAAGGGTCCCAAAGACAAAAAGGAGCAATAAAGTCAAAAAATTCAAAAATTGACCAGTGGTCAAATGGGGTTGAGGAAAGGTCAGGGACGCCTAAAACAACCACGAGACAAAAAGAAAAGGTCAGAAACGTTACATATAGCGAGAAAAAATGGATTGACCACTGGTCAAGAGATCTTGACCATTGGTCAACACCAATATGTTACCCGTCTCAAGGCGTTTGGTTTGATACCCCACATGACCTACTTCAGTGCCAAAGTAAAGAAGTTACAAAAAGTTGACCGGACTGACCAATGGTCAACCATAACCAAAGACACATGTTATAACGATAGGGATTACAAAATATCAATTAGCAACTCCTAAATTTATTTTATAATGAATTTTAGTCATCTTGGACAGTGGTCAAATGAGGTTGACCAAAGGCCAGGACCCCCAAAACAATCAAAAGACAAAAAGAGAAAGTCAGAAAAGTTACATATAGTGAGAAAAAGTGGAATGACCACTGGTCAAGAGATATTGACCAGTGGTCAACACCAAAATGTTACCCGCCTCAAGGCGTTTGGTTTGAGCCCCCATATGACCTACTTCAGTGCCAAAGCACAGAATTTGCAAAATGAGGATCGGACTGACCAATGGTCAGTCGGAACCAAAGACACACGTTATATCAATAAGGATTACAAAAGATAAATTGGCAACTCCAACATTTAGTTTAAAGTGAATTTTAGTCATCTTGACCAGTGGTCAAGCTACAGGAAACTTAAAATGAATTTCCAGATTTAATTCTCATTCTCACAGACAGACAGTTATACCCTTCCCAACGAAGCCCAAACAGAAACAAACGCTTATACGTTCCAGTTCCAGGTTTATTAGTATTATTATCTTACCAGTTCCAAAGAGTTCCCAAGTTCTAAACCTAGTTATAAGTTCCAAAATAGCTCCAAAGTTCTTACCAGTTATAAGTTCCAAAAGAAGTTCTAATCAAGTTCCGGTTCCATTCCAGTTACGCGAATTCCTCCCAGCATAACTAATCCACTCGAAACAAGTTCCACGAGAACGTATTAGTTTCCGTAAAGAGTTCTGTCACTGGAACTTATTTCTCTCAGAACCGTTAGCGATCGCTAACAGTTCCAGGCCGACCCGGCCCATTCCGACAGCAAATCCATAGGAATTTCGGGCGGCAGTAATGAAAGCTCATAATCCGTGGAACTGTTAGGGTGTTCACGAAGCCGGCCCCGTTCCAACGGAAAATCCATAACAATTTCGGGCGGCAGGGATAAAAGCTATCAACTGCTTTGGAGCTTTCTGGTTGGTCCAGGCGGCTGTCAGTCATTCGTTTTTTCTTCAGCTGCTTCTCGCCCATATTCTCGCCGAAGGCCGAAGGAGGCAGATGTCTTTCTTTTTTATTTACTTTCCCTCGTTGCGTTTTTTCAGTGAGATAAGAGCATATTTGTTTTGAAAAGGGATTGATTAATTATAGATTCAGTTTTGGGCAGATGTGCTCTATGGTGCGAATAGATTGTTGCGTTTTTGCCTCGACGCGTTTTTTTGCTATAGAATATATCTGCGGTAGCGGTTTGTGGGCATTGCTTATCTTTTCGTTTGGAAATCGCCTCTTTATTTGAGGCGTTCTCGTTCAATGTTGGATAGGATTGCAGAGAAATTTGGATTTGTTATTGATTTTTATCGGTTCCAGGGTGGAACCGTTAAGCGGTTCTTCGTGGAACCGGTTCTGACGGTTCCATGCTGGGATTAGGTTCCATGGAACTGTTCCAGTGGAACCGTAACATCCCTAGTCACCACACACATTTGTTTTCTTAAATAATCATGAAAAATTTTTATACTTAATAGTACTACTTAGAGATAAAATGTATTTAAAAAACCCTATTATATAGCTTTAATGATAAATTGGTGAACAGGTGAAACAAAGTTGAATAATTTTGCTTTGAAAACTAATGTAAGATTTGTTGCAGCATTCTAATTTTTAAATTTATAGCTTGTTTACTTGTCTTCTAAAAGAAACTAAAATATATTTTTTATTGATATCTCTTGGAAGAAATTTTCCTCTAAAGAAATGGTTTTTAAGGTATCAATATGACAATTTTAAAAATACTAGTGCTCTGCATAGGAATTTTTTTGCATCTCCAATTTCCTTTATAAAAAATCAAAATTTTCCTCATTAACAGGTTTTGTCACAAATTTCTATTTTTAAAAAAAAGTTTTAAACGAATTTTTAACCTTGGAAGTGCTATCCGAGAGAGAAAGATTGAAAACTGATGGGTGCTCTAAAGCTATTAAACTTAACTAATTTCTTAAAGTTAAATTTTACATTTTGATTTCTCTGAATAATGAGATGTCATATTGACTTAATTTACAAAGCATAGTAATGGTCTAAGGGGCCATTCATTAATTACGTAAGGATGATTTTGGCAATTTTTGACCCCCCCTCCCCCATGTAAGGGTACGTAAGATTTTTCAAACCCCTCCCCCCTTATTCTTACGTAAGATTCCATTATGTTTTTCAAAACAAAAAATGTTAGAAAACTCTCCGTTTGACGTAAATCAACGATTTTTATTTTTCAACAGATAAGTAATATTCTTGCTGTCAACTACATATTACTATTATATTATTATCTCTTGATTAGAATAATTGGAATTTGTTTATATTAACTAGGAAAATCTTACGTAAGAATTGGTTTGACCCCCCCCACCCCCCCCAAGTAAGGGTATGTAGAGATTTTTCCAACCCCCCCTCCCCCTCGGGACCCTTACGTAATTAATGAATGGCCCCTAAGAGCTGGATGCAAATTTTGGGAATGATAAGGTGCACGAGATATTTCACCTGGAACAGATTCGATTGATGATGGGAAAACTTATGTCACCAACGCCAGAAGGCGGAGTGGAAGCTTTTAGTGTGAAAGGGGGGGTCGAACATGCAAACAGCGCGCGGTCCCATGCGACAGAGATTTTGAGGAAATCGGTTGAAATTTTGCACAGTTTAAGGAGAGTGTAAATAAAAGATAATGTAGCATTCTCAAAAGTATAAGTTGTGTTTTAAGGGTTGTAGGAAACTAAACAAATTTTCGAATGTTTATATGAAAGTTATGTATTTTTTAAATTTCTAAAAAATTAAATTTTATCTTTTATGCATAGTAGTAACCAAGTAAAAATTTTACGATGCTAATTGAAAGTGATCGTGGGAAATCGGTTGTAAAGTGGTAGAGCACCATGTCGTTTGACAGCTTTTCTGACTTCAATGACTAATAATACGCTAATAAATATAAAGTCATTGTTAGCGTTGTTTTTAGCGTATTATTAGTCATTGTTGCAAGAGAAAAGTTATGTGTTATAAGTCATATGTTACATATAAACATTGGCAAATTCGTTTAGTTTCCTACAACCCTTAAAACACAACTTATACTTTTGAGAATGCTACATTATCTTTTATTCACACTCTCCTTAAACTGTGCAAATTTTCAACCGATTTCCTCAAAATTTCTGTCGCAAGGGACCGCGCGCTTTTATTCGGTTTTGTACTTCGCACCTGAATATCTCCCGAACTCTTCCACTTAGACTTCTGGCTGTTTGCATATGATTTGTTCTATATGTCAAGCTATACATATGCAAACAGCCAGAAGTTTCCGAATGAGTCAGGTTTTAAGATTTTTCTGCACCTTTGGTGACTTCTGGCCACCCTTTGTCTTCCACTTAGTCTTCTGGGAGTGTTACCCTAATGGAGGATTTACACCACTTCTGTAAAAGAGACATCAGCGATATTTTCGGCATATTTTAGTACCCGCTACTCACAAAAGATGGCGCTCGTCAATTGGTTTATTGGAATAACAATTCCCGTTTCTTCCGAAAATATCGCTGATGTCTCTTTTACAGCAGTGGTGTAAATCCTCCATAACTTTTACTCACATTCTTCAATACATTAAGCCAGTGGCGGATCCAGGATTTGGTTTTGGGGGGGGCTAAGAATTTTCATAATCCATTTGAACCTTCTTGTTAATGGTAAATACGGAAAAGGTTGTGAATTATCCTACTCAAACCATTAAAAGGGGGTCTGGGGGTCCTCCCCCATAAAATTTTTGGAAATTTAAGTCAAAAACCCCACTTTTTCAACTCGTTTTGGTACGCCTCATCCGAATTTCGGATATAGATTTTTTGCGTTTTGACAAACTTAGTAAAATATTAGACGCTTTGGGGGGGGCTTCAGCCCGAAAGCCCCCCCCTGTAGATCCGCCACTGCATTAAGCCTATGTCCAGCCTTGCACCTCGTCGGCCGTACAGAACATTCATATAAACATTCGAAAATTCGTTTATTTTCTACAACCCTTAAAACACAACTTATACTTTTGAGAATGCTACATTATCTTTTATTTACACTCTCCTTAAACTGTGCAAAATTTCAACCGATTTCCTCAAAATCTCTGTCGCATGGGACCGCGCGCTGTTTGCATGTTCGACCCCCCTTTCACACTAAAAGCTTCCACTCCGCCTTCTGGCGTTGGTGACATAAGTTTTCCCATCATCAATCGAATCTGTTCCAGGTGAAATATCTCGTGCACCTTATCATTCCCAAAATTTTCATCCAGCTCTCGGACTATAATGATTTTTTGAATACTTGGTAGATGGATAAATACCAATGAATACAGTAGAACTTCAATTATCCGAATCAATTGGGACTGGATGCCATTGCAATGTTAAAAAATTGGGATAATTGGATTTTTCCAAAAAAGGGGTTATTTAAATTAGTTACTGTATGTATGTTAAAAATAGGAGAAAAATTTTTTTAAGGCGGAGCTTTTAATTACAGGTGAATGAGAGAAAATGCAACACTTGTGTAATCAGAGTTTGGATAATTGGAGTTCTACTGTATTTGTTTATATGTTTAGAATATTTAAATAAAGGTGGGTATACTTCTTAGACTCCGAGTAAGAAGGTAATTTTTTCAAAGCTAAAAAATCAATCTTTTGTTTAAGGGGCACACCTAGTGTAAAATTTTCAAAAAATCGATTTTTTTTATTTTTTTATTTCGATAGGTTATACCTTTAAAAATAACACTAAAATTTTAAATCGATGTCTTAAATAGTTTTTGAGTTACAGCCATTTAAAAGAGTAGCCGCTCGGCAGTGAACACGATCATTTTATCTTTAAACGCGTTTTTCTCGAAACAGCATTTTTCGAATTTGCTGGAGTGATTACTCGGAGACAAATGATCCGATCGCTATCAAATTTTTTTTGCATCTTCTCTATATAGTTCTCCATACGATGACCCTCCAGTTTTTTGATCTGATCAAAAATCGAATTTTGGCAGGCCAAAAACGACCAAAATTTTGGATAAAATTTAACTTTTTTTTTCAACATGCCGCCATTTTGTCAATTTTTGATTTTTTTGTTCGCCCGAGGGTCATCGTACAGACAATATGTTTTAGTTTCAAGAGAATTTTTTTTTAGGTTTTATCAACGGAGAAAACTGTAATCACGCAAGCAGTGGAGGACCTTTTTTTTTGGCACCGCCGGAGATAGCGTGTCATTTCAAAAATATTTAATATTTTATTTCAAAAATTTTACTGTGTATTCTCAAAACATGTATAAATATACCCTCAAAATTTTAAAACAATTGATTCACTAGTTTTCTTTTTTTTTAATTCCCAAAAATTGCCTTTTTTTAGGCTGTCACACTAGGTGGGCCCCTTAATGAAGTAGGTTGTTATATTTTTTGATAAAGAAACTGGTTAAGTGTGAATGAATGCATTTAAAATATCTGATGGGTCTGATTTATAGGAGTTCAGACATGGAATTTAAGCCACAAATTAAGTATATGTTTTCAAGGGTGTGAAAATACTCCTAGAGCCGAAAACAAGTCCTCGTCTCTCTAAAACAGTACTAACCCTTATGAATTGGGCAGTTTTCTTTTCCTGGGTATGGGTAAGCGTATTTATTAAGAGAAATTGAATTTTTTGCAAGATTCTGTCGTTTACTTCGAATTTTGTTTATGGTATTGTACTTTCGGCTATAAAAAGGATTGGATACGTGCTAGTCAGAAAGAAGAACCTTTGGAAAAGTGCAAAATTTATTTAGGTTTATTTTTATGAACGACTTAACCCATTAACGCCCAAATTATTTTCTATCAAAGAAGAAAACTCGAACTTTAGCCCATCCCTATTACAAAATAAATGAAGCAAACGCAAAAAACACAGGGTATTAGGATTGAGGGATGTTTTCTCTTGCCATATGTGCAGTTTCGTTACTGTTGGGTGAATTTAAGGTAATTTAAGAGAGCATTTATGACTTAATATTTAGCGATCTAGAAATAGATCACTGGGGGGGGGCGCTAATGGGTTTTAACACATGCTCATGGTCATTATCAATTTATCATAAGCTACGTTTTCTGTGGGATTTGTTGCGAATTGAAGGGTAAAAGGGGCGAAGGTATGATTGTGGTTTATACGCCATTTGGGGGTGTGTGTTTCATGCAAAAATGTTTGAGCTATCATTATTAATGATAGAACCAGGGCTGGCAAAAGGAGCAAAATGATTTTTTGTACCTGTTCCTGTTCCAATACTCAGTACCAAGCAACAAGCACAATTAAGTTCCTGAACAAAATAATTCGCTAAAATATCATTTACTTATGCTCCAGGAACTAAAGTCAATGCTTTAGTTGTTGGTAACTTCCCTTCGACGCTTAACTCAGAGCGGAAGATCGCGTCAACGTTCCTCCGGAATTTTATTGAACGCTGCTGGTCGAGCTCACTTCGGATCCGGAGCTTTATTCAAAGCCGCTGGCCGAGTGCAATTTTGCTCCGGCGGGAGCGGCGAAGCTGTTCGTAGAGTGGAATTAAGTTCCTGAGTAGAGCTGATAGTGGAGTAGAAATAGCATTTGACCTTGAACAAATTGGAACAAAAGCAAAACCTGCGGGAAATGGTAGGTCACATGGTCCTAATCAACATACTAAAAATATACATCCGTACTAGTGGGACAAATATGGTTTTTTGGCCGCCATCTTGAAAAAACACCCCAAAATTTTTTTCATCATAAATGGTCATGTAAGGTATCAAACTGCGGGGAATTTTGTACTGAAAGAGAATATTATTTTTGTTTTTCTTTAATTTCAATAAAATAATATTTTTGACCAAAAATGCAATACAAAGACAATGGTTAATGGCCCTTCCTTCCGTACTATATTGAGCATAAACGCCCTAAACTTTTTTAAAAACATTATTTTGTGACAAATGGTAGGTTACATGGTCCTAATCAACATTCTAAAAATATACATCCGTACTGGTGGGATAAATATGGTTTATTGGCCGCCATCTTGAAAAACACCCAATAATTTTTTTCATTATAAAAGGTCATGTAAGGTATCAAACTGCGGGAAATTTTGTGCTGAAAGAGAATAGGATTTTTGTTTTTCCTTATGTTAAATAAAAAGATATATTTTTTTACCAAAAACTGAAAGCAAATACAATGATTAATGGCCCTTCCTTCATAATGTATGGGGCTTAAGCATCTTAAACTTTTCTAAAAGCTATATTGTGTGAACAATGGTAGATGAAATGGCCCAAATAAACATACTAAAAGTATGTATCATATATCTCTTCCAGTGGGACAGTTACGATTTTTTTGCGGCCATCTTGGAAAACATTAAAATATTTTTTTTCGTTATAAAAGGTAATATATAGGGTATCAAGCTGCAGGAAATCATGTGCTAAAAGAAAATATGACAATTATAAATAGTTAATACACGTTTTTAGTTTAAAAATCCTTTTATTAATATGATTTAGGATTTAAAAATTCTTGGATACATTGAGTATTCTTATAATTTTTACATAATTAACAGGAAGCTATTTTGATGTATGATTAAGCAGATAATTTTAAGCTTGAAAATTTAACAACAAACATAAATTTAATCTTAAATAAGTATAAAATTAAAAACAAATTATAGATCATTTTCATCTTCATTGATTACGTCTCCTGCATTTGTACAGTTCTTTCCACAGCAATTTTTGCAAACTACCGAGCAAGAAAGTCCATATCGACGGCAAGTACATTTCATAGTGTTACATGGATCAGAAGTTGTCGATTGGCATGCACATTTGATCATTTCCAGAAGTTCTTTTGGTGCTGGACTTCTGTCTGTTAACATTGGCTGAAATTCTCCGTCAATTAACTGCCAACCCCATAGTGTAGGATCAGGGCTTGACATAGAGAGATTCTTCCAAATTAAGCATTGCAAATTTACTCGAAGTAAATGATATTTTGCAGCATTTTGTCTCGGGGGCAAACGTGAAATATCAAATTCTTTTTTAGCTGAAGCTATTTTCCTCATATATTCTTCATAACGAAGAGTATTTAGGTCAATGGTATGTATGTTACCCCCATACAATGACACGATAATTTTGTAGCCCATTTCAAGTAACTCTTCCTTATTAATATTTTCAGTAGATCCAAAATGGGAAGCATATTTGAACAATATTTGGGACTTAATTATATTTTTTAAAGCAGAAGATTTACTTTTTCCAAATAATGCACTGGTGGTGTCACAACCTGTTAACGCATGGACAAAAGGCAAAGCTTTGCAGGCATCTTCTCCAATATCACTTTGCATTGCTTGAATGTCGCGAACATTTTCAGATTGTAGGGCAGACTGTATGAAAATTTTTACGAAAATTTTGAAGACGAATGATAGAGTAATAAGATTAAAACATCGGTGTCATCAGCTACGACTGTGACAGGTTTCTCCTGTGCTATATCTAAAGCTTTTTTTACTATCAAAGTATCTGCATCCCCTTCTGCATGAATGACGGAATGACCATTTCTTTGTAAATAACTCCCTAGTATATTAATAAATCTTTGTTTGTTTTGAGAGTTTGAGAGAAACTTATTTTTCTTTACTATTTCTGGTGAGTCTTCATCAGTGACAACAGTGACTGCTTTGAGCGTAGTCTGTGCTCCATATCTTTTATGTTTTGTTTCTCATACCCATCAAACACTATGGTCACTTTCCCATACTTTTTGTTGACATACGATAATGTTTTTAAAAAAGTTTAGGGCGTTTATGCTCAATATAGTACGGAAGGAAGGGCCATTAACCATTGTATTTGTATTGCATTTTTGGTCAAAAATATTATTTTTATTGAAATTAAAGAAAAACAAAAATCATATTATCTTTCAGTACAAAATTCCCCGCAGTTTGATACCTTACACGACCTTTTATGATGAAAAATATTTTTGGGTGTTTTTTTCAAGATGGCGGCCAAAAAACCATATTTGTCCCACTAGTACGGATGTATATTTTTAGAATGTTGATTAGGACCATGTCACCTACCATTTGTCACAAAATAATGTTTTTAAAAAAGTTTAGGGCGTTTATGCTCAATATAGTACGGAAGGAAGGGCCATTAACCATTGTATTTGTATTGCATTTTTGGTCAAAAATATTATTTTTATTGAAATTAAAGAAAAACAAAAATCATATTCTCTTTCAGTACAAAATTCCCCGCAGTTTGATACCTTACACGACCTTTTATGATGAAAAATATTTTTGGGTGTTTTTTCAAGATGGCGGCCAAAAAACCATATTTGTCCCACTAGTACGGATGTATATTTTTAGAATGTTGATTAGGACCATGTCACCTACCATTTGTCACAAAATAATGTTTTTAGAAAAGTTTAGGGCGTTTATGTTCAATATAGTACGGAAGGAAGGGCCATTAACCATTGTATTTGTATTGCATTTTTGGTCAAAAATATTATTTTTATTGAAATTAAAGAAAAACAAAAATCATATTCTCTTTCAGTACAAAATTCCCCGCAGTTTGATACCTTACCCTTACACGACCTTTTATGATGAAAAATATTTTTGGGTCTTTTTTCAAGATGGCGGCCAAAAAACCATATTTGTCCCACTAGTACGGATGTATATTTTTAGAATGTTGATTAGGACCATGTCACCTACCATTTGTCACAAAATAATGTTTTTAGAAAAGTTTAGGGCGTTTATGCTCAATATAGTACGGAAGGAAGGGCCATTAACCATTGTATTTGTATTGCATTTTTGGTCAAAAATATTATTTTTATTGAAATTAAAGAAAAACAAAAATCATATTATCTTTCAGTACAAAATTCCCCGCAGTTTGATACCTTACACGACCTTTTATGATGAAAAATATTTTTGGGTGTTTTTTTCAAGATGGCGGCCAAAAAACCATATTTGTCCCACTAGTACGGATGTATATTTTTAGAATGTTGATTAGGACCATGTCACCTACCATTTGTCACAAAATAATGTTTTTAAAAAAGTTTAGGGCGTTTATGCTCAATATAGTACGGAAGGAAGGGCCATTAACCATTGTATTTGTATTGCATTTTTGGTCAAAAATATTATTTTTATTGAAATTAAAGAAAAACAAAAATCATATTCTCTTTCAGTACAAAATTCCCCGCAGTTTGATACCTTACACGACCTTTTATGATGAAAAATATTTTTGGGTGTTTTTTCAAGATGGCGGCCAAAAAACCATATTTGTCCCACTAGTACGGATGTATATTTTTAGAATGTTGATTAGGACCATGTCACCTACCATTTGTCACAAAATAATGTTTTTAGAAAAGTTTAGGGCGTTTATGTTCAATATAGTACGGAAGGAAGGGCCATTAACCATTGTATTTGTATTGCATTTTTGGTCAAAAATATTATTTTTATTGAAATTAAAGAAAAACAAAAATCATATTCTCTTTCAGTACAAAATTCCCCGCAGTTTGATACCTTACCCTTACACGACCTTTTATGATGAAAAATATTTTTGGGTGTTTTTTCAAGATGGCGGCCAAAAAACCATATTTGTCCCACTAGTACGGATGTATATTTTTAGAATGTTGATTAGGACCATGTCACCTACCATTTGTCACAAAATAATGTTTTTAGAAAAGTTTAGGGCGTTTATGCTCAATATAGTACGGAAGGAAGGGCCATTAACCATTGTATTTGTATTGCATTTTTGGTCAAAAATATTATTTTTATTGAAATTAAAGAAAAACAAAAATCATATTATCTTTCAGTACAAAATTCCCCGCAGTTTGATACCTTACACGACCTTTTATGATGAAAAATATTTTTGGGTGTTTTTTTAAGATGGCGGCCAAAAAACCATATTTGTCCCCCTAGTACGGATGTATATTTTTAGTATGTTGATTAGGACCATGTGACCTACCATTTCCCGCAGGTTTTGCTTTTGTTCCAATTTGTTCAAGGTCAAGCCCTTTTTTCGGCTAATTCTACTCCACTATGATGGCTGAGAGACGAGTTTATTTTGTTCCGGCGTAGAGTTTGACGCTTTCAATGAGTTTGATTTCAATCCAGGACAATATTCAAAGGTTGGGATTGATTGTAATATAACTCCGAGATAAAAAATCAACAGTTGTGATGAGTTAAACTTTATTCAGGAATGAAATTTAAGATGATGGTTCAATTTAGTTTTGCTACAGAGTGAAATCTAACTCTGAATTTGAGTAATATTTCAATCCAGGATATAATTCAACCATATCACTAGAAATTTATTTTTTTCTAGAATGAAATTTAACACTTCTTGACTTATTAGTTTTGTTCATGAACAAATTCTACATCTGCCGCTGAAGATATATTTTGTTTTTGGAACTAAATTCAATTTAGCTAGACTAATTAATTAAGTTTTGGAAGGAAATTCAACACTGTCGCTTAAGTTACATTTCGTTCAGGAGCAAAATTCCATATTAAGTTTATTTCGTTCAAGACAAAGGCAGGTCCAGGCTGGATATTCTGTGTGGAATTTTAAGCATCTGAGGTGGTGTATCGCAGTGGTCCCCCCCCAACCTTTTTACCACCACGGACCGGTCAACGTCTGATAATTTTACCACGCCCCGCCGGGGGGGGCGTTGATTGTTTACATTCTAGATTATTTTGATTTATTAATTTTAATTTAATTGTATTTAATCATGCTTTCAAAATACGATACAATTACACCAAAAAATAAATATATAGTGATTTATAATTCATTTCATTCATTAATTTGGAATATAAAAAATAGGAATTTAAATTAATTTTCAATGAAATAGTCGGCCGGCGGGCCGGTATCATTTGATCCACGGACCGGGGGTTGGAGACCACTGGTGTATCGGATTCGGAAAGTGCCGTTTATGGGTCCCGGCTGAGGACAAAGCGCAGTGCAGTTTACAGCACGCTCCACGGTGGTGTATAATGCCAGGGGATTTCCGAGCACCGTGTCTATCTACAGAGGGAGTGGGTCTGGAGGAAAATTTTTGAATATTTGACCCTTAAAAACAGTTTTCACCACATTTTCATCCACCTTTACCAGTTTTATCAGGGGGGCTGTCTCCCCTCCACCCCCCTTTAATCCTTCTTTGTTATACTACTTAGGAGAAGGTTTTCAACACCTCGGGAATGATATTTACCACGTCGTTGGGTGGGTTGTACAAGGGGCAGATCCAGGATTTGGTTTTGGGCAAGGGCGTATGCAGGATCTGATTTAGAGGGGGGCAGGTCATAAACTTATTTAAAAAATTTATTTGGAGTACTCAAAAAACTATTGCACCCTTAGGTGGATAGGTTTGCATTTCCGTGATTTCAGTGATTCTGAGCTGTCTCAGTGCCGTAACTAAGACTTTACATTAACATATGCTAAGTTTAAGATATCTTAAATGAAAAAAAAATGCGAACTTCAAGTAAATACAGGGGGTCTGGGGGTTTCCCCCAGAAAAATTTTGAAAATTTGCCTCTAAAAATTGCATTATAGGTCCATTTTGAGACCCTTTAGGTTCAATCTGAAGATAACAGCTTCTTGTAAACTACCGATTTTCATAGGGGAAAATTTTTGTAAAAATTTCGTGAAGTCTAGCAGTCCTCAACCAGAAAAATGTTTGATATTTGCCCCTTTAAAATAGTGCTTTATACCATTTTGAAACCTCTTCTTTGATGAAACACTCAAAGAAAACAGCAACTTTTAAGCGGCAGAATTTACAAGGAATAGACACTGTAAGAGGCGTCATAATTTTGGTGAGGGGTTTGGGGGTTCTCCTCAAGAAAAAATTTCGATATTTGACCCTCAAAAGTAGTGTTTTAACTCATATTGAGACCCTTTGGGTTGGTTACAGGGTTAGTTTGAGTTACTCCCAAACACGAATTTGGTCAGAAATTTTTGCCTTTTCTTTTTACTCTGTTTAAATGAAAAAAATCCAGTTTTCTAGGGGGGGGCAGCTGCCCCCCCCCTGCCCCCCGCTGCATACGCCCATGGTTTTGGGGGGCATTTTCATAACCAATTTTAATCTTCTTGATGATCTTAATAGAGAAAAGGTAGTGAATTATCCTGCTCCAACTACTAAAAGGGGGGTTTGGGGGCTCCTCCCAGAAAATTTTTGGAAATTTAAGTTAAAAACCCTTCTTTTCAACTCGTTTTGGAACGCCTCATCCGATTTCGGATATAAATTTTATGGTAGAATTTTTGTGTTTTGACAAACTTGATATAAAATAGAGTTGTAATAATACAGTTACAAGTACCAAGGTGGTCTGGGGGTCCACGGGTTAATATTATCGTAGAGGGATGAAATTTTATATCTGAATAGGTCTTTTAAGCCTTATAGTCATCTTGCTTAAGGATCACGCTTCTCAAAGATCAGCTCATTCCTGGTTACAGATCTATGTGGATACAAAGAAACATTAGACGAAAGGAATAAGTTTTAAAAAGAAAACCTAGATTTAAATTATATTAAATATTATATTAATATTCCATGGATCAGTGCAGTTTTAAACAGAACTTTTTTACTTCCTAGTGTACCTAATTTTAAAATAAAAAGTTTTATGGAATAAAACTGTTGTCAGTCAGCATGGAAACAGAAAAGTAAAAAAATAAAATTATTTTTTCATAGTTTTTGAAGAAGTTGGTAATCAAACCAAAAACTATTTGGGAAGTTATCTTCAACTAGAAAATGTATCAAATAAATATGAACTAAAAAACTACTTTTTGATTCAAATTTTCAAAATTTTTTTGGGGGAGATCCTCAGACCATCCCCATTATAACTTGAATTAATTGAAAAATTATAACATAATGTGGAAAATTAGGGGGTACCTTAGAAATAATGGTATGTCAGCCCCTCCCCCTGAAAAAAGTCTGCTTACTGCTTTGGTTGTTCGAAATCTTAGGGGACCGCGATGTCTGGCAGTTAAATAAAGGGGGGCCGCGGCGACCGAAAGTTTAAGAACTGATGATTTATGGCATCATTCACAGCTCCTACCTTACCAGTAGTTAACCATCGGTTAAAGAAGGATCCCACCAATCAAAGTCAGTAAAAAGCACGTTTTCTCTTTTTAGCATTGAATAATGGCAGTAATTGTTGATCATGTACCCTAAATAACAATTGATTTAATTTATTTATCATGCCCCCACAATTACAATTGATTAATCAGGATTTTTTTTAAAATTGCATTTGATTCAATTGTATTTATCACTGGAAATATCCACAGATAATTACCTTACCACAGATAATTACCACACCCTTTTAAATCTGATACTTTTTGAGGTTGTCTTATATATGCTTTCTCATTAAAGCTTAATTATATGTCGTAAAAATATCCAGATTAGTGTTAGTACAAAAATGAAAGACCAAAGTTACGTTTATTTTTGTATTCGAACAAAACTGAGAGATAATCTTTAAGAAATATCAAGTTTTAATCCGAAAATAATTTAAAATGTCAAAATAAATTTAATTTTAGTACCGGAACTAAAATAGACGATTAAAAATCCTAAAGATTTAATCCACAATTAAATTAAAATGTCAAAATAAATTTCATTTTATTATCGGAACTAAAATAGACGATTGAAAATCCTAAAGTCTTAATTAGGAACTAAATTAAACCGTTGATAAGCAATGACATTTTTCTTCGGAATTTTATTCCACTCTACGAACAGCATCTCTGTTCGCACTGGAGCAAAACTACACTCGCCCAGCAGCTTTGAATAAAACTCCGGATCCGAAGTGAGCGCGACCAGCAGCGTTGAATAAAACTCCGGAGGAACCGACACAGTTGAAGATCAGCCGTATTTAGTTCAGGAGGAAAGTAAACTCATTCATCTGCCTCGAGTTTCACGTCGGATAGAAATTAACCGTTGACTTCAGATTTGGGCTTTATTCTGGAGTGAAACTAAATCGTTGAAAGGTATTGTGTTTATTTCCGGATCAAAGTTAGCGGTTCATCTGAATTTGACTTTTGTTCCAAAAACAAAACTAAACTTTTAAGGATCTTTGACTTTGATCTTGGAACTGAATTTAAATGTTGAAGTGAAAGGGTTTTAGTTTTGGAATAAAATTAAAAGTTTTTGGGGAGTTGAATTAGGGTCTGGAAAAAACTGAATGTCAAAATTACGGTTAATTACACTCTGGAAAAAATTACAATGCCGAGTAGCACTGATGTTAGTTCAGGATTAAACAAAATAGGTAAAAAACACAAATTTTGGTTTCAATTTAGTTCCTTTTGCCAGCCCTGGATAGAACATTTGTTTTTTTAGGTGTTTTTGGGAAAATCAGAAACAATTATAGCCCTAATTGCTGAAGGCGGATGTTGTAAAATTGAGTGAATATTAGGGTGTCCCTTATTTAGGCGTTTTTTCAAAAAGTAGGGGAAACTTTTGCGACACCCCCCAATTTTTTTCCTTTTGGTACCCTAAGAAAGTGTGCAAAATTTTAAATCAATCAGATAATATTAACACGTGCCCCAAACGGCCGAAAGTTAGAAAAATTTGACGTTTTTCTCATTTTTTCGAAAATTTTTAAAAATGTGTTTAATAAATCCGTTGCCGAATAATAGGGCTCTAATACATTTAAACAATCTTATTTGACCATTTTTCATTACTAGTTAGGCCAAAATGCCCAGTTTGTAACCTAGCCATCAAACAGAAAATCATCAAATTTGTCCATTTTATACTGAGAATAGAAGAATCAAAAAGCGGTGGTAAATGACTTAAAACCGCAAAATTCCATGATTAAACACCATTTGTAGACCATATTGATGTGGAGATAAATTATCTGGAGCTCAAATTAATTATTGGTTGCTTAATTACAGACGCCTTATTGGATTGCATTAAAACTAAAAAAAATTCTAGAAAAACGGTATGGGCATGTTTGATATCGGGTAATGGGTGTATGAGGTTTCTAAACTCAATTAAGACTAATAAAATCATCTTACACTCCTTTTTAAGGCTCTTTACACAATTGTAAGGGCCATCAGATCTCCTAATACAAGTGTAAACCATGATTTCAGAACTATAGATGGTAATAAATTCTATACACATAAAATCGGCAAGAGAAATTCTGGAAATAAGTTAATAATAAGACTCCACAGTGTGTCCACGAGTATTTTATTCCGTAAGTTAGTTGAAAAGCTGAAGAAGATACAAAATTAACCCGTTCATCATAATGATTGAGTTATACTCTGTGAAGATAAGCAATTAACCATGATTATAGAGACTGTTCTTGTATTTTATAATAAATTTATACATTAACATTAAAATACCTGCAATTCAACAAATAAGGATCTTTAAAAACTAAGACACTTAAATTGGCTACGTGAATATTATAAATATTAACAACAGTTTCTGAAAATTCCTTCTTTAAAGTCTGTTTTTAAATTAAAGCTATTCTTCGCTCTAAGTTTCCTACCTCTACATTCTCAAAGAAGGCTTTGAGGGTTTAAAATAATTTAATTTCATAAACAATTTTCATGAAAAACTTACTCGAAATCTAAGTACTTCTTCAAGGACGTTTACTGATGATAAGTCGACAGCGCGAGGAACTATGGATATAGTAGAAGAGTTATAGAAACTGAAGTTTATATTTAACATTCTTACAGCCTCAAATAAAATATCAGTGTTTATAAACACTGATTAACAGTTTATTTGATTTTCCGGGATCTGAAGATATTACTGATAAACACTGATTAACAGTGTCATTAAACAAATTATAATTGTTTTAATGACACTGATTTGTTAAATTGCAGGTATTTTTTATGTTTATGTATAAATTTATGATAAAATACAAGAACAATTTCTATAAACATGGTTAATTGCTTATCTTCACAGAGTATAACTCAATCATTATGAAGAGCGGGTTAATTTTGTATCTTCTTCAGCTTTTCAACTAACTTGAGGAATAAAATACTCGTGGACACACCGTGGAGTTTTATTATTAACTTATTTCCAGAATTTCTCTTGCCGGTTTTATGTGTATAGAATTTATTACTATCTACAGTTCTGATATCATGGTTTGCACTTGTATTAGGAGATCTGATGGCCTTATAATTGCGTAAAGAGCTTTAAAAATATGTGTACGAGGATTTTATTAGTCTTAATTGAGTTTAGAAACCTCATACACCCATTACCCGATATCAAACATGCCCATACCGTTTTTCTAGAATTTTTTTATAGTTTTAATGCAACCCAATATGGCGTCTGTAATTAAGCAACCAATAATTAATTTGAGCTCCAGATAATTTATCTCCACATCAATATGGTCTAAAAATGGTGTTTAATCGTGTAATTTTGCGGTTTTAAGTCATTTACCACTGCATTTTGATTCTTGTATTCTCAGTGTAAAATGGACAAATTTGAGGATTTTCTGATTGATGGCTAGGTTACAAACTGGGCATTTTGGCCTAACTACTAATGAAAAACGGTCAAATAAGATTATTTAAATGTATTAGAGCCCTATTATTCGGCAACGGATTTATTAAACACATTTTTAAAATTTTTCGAAAAAATGAGAAAAAAGTCACATTTTTCTAACTTTAGGCCGTTTGGGGCACGTGTTAATATTATCTGATCGATTTAAGATTTTGCATACAGTCTAAGGGTACCAAAAGGAAAAAAATTGGGGGGTGTCGCAAAAGTTTCCCCTACCTTCGATTTTAAGGGACACCCTAGTGAATATTCTCCCCCTTTTACTTAGTAAATGGTTAAGTTCCTGTCAAAACCGTCTTAATTAGTTAAAATTTTAAAGAAACCTTGAAGGTAAAAACTTAATTCCTTGGTAATTTTTCATTTCGGTAATGAATTTTTTACTCCGTTAACTGACAAGATCGTGCGTTTTTCGTATTACTTAAGTTCGCCAGCTGAGGGATCCGTTGGTGAAGTTAAACCAAGAATGGGTATTATTTTGATTAATTTCTCTTTGCTTATGCAATTGTGATGTAGTTAAATTAAAAATGGGTATTGGACATACTTCCAAATGGTTAAAATTTCTCATGCTTTTCCGGAGATAACCTCCCAAAAATACCGTTTTAACTAAAATAGTTATTTTCTTTTACTGCTTAAGCTAAAAACGTTTTGTCTGTAATTTAAGTGCAAGAAAAGGTTGTTAAAGACCGGTAAAAGTGGAAGGTGGAAAGCTGCCAAGGTTTACGAGGCTGCCAAACTTTTATTTCTTTCGAATCTGCACTTTATTACACGAGGAAAGGAATCCATTTATCTTCGAAGTGCAATTAGTTTAATAGTGACTGGTTTTATCGAATTGATATTTTGTTTACAATTTATGTAATAGTAGCAAAGTATGTTAAAGCCAGTTTTTTTAAAAATATTTTGAGTAGAATCCCCTCGAAGTTCCTTTCACCAGTGTTTAATTCAGCAATACATTGTAATTTAGTACAAAAACATGAAAATTGAGAGGTAAACACCTATTAAAATTAATGATTTGACTATTTTGTATATCATCACACATGCTCTAAATAACCAGTTTTTAATTTTTTCAATTTTTTAAAACACTAATTATTTTGCAATCATCATCATTTAAAAGTTCCAATCGAGAAAAACTGGGCGTGACTAGGCGTGGCGTCACAGTAGCGAAGTACAAAGGAGCCGCCGCTCGCTCGAACTACCTAAAGCTGCTTTTCCATGCGACTTATTTTCAGCGCCGAATACGCTTGTTTTCGGCGTGGCTCTTGGCGGCGACTTGGCGCGAGAAAAAATCCCCATACCGAATGCCGAACACGCGCCGATTTGGTTGACTCTTTTTTGTGGTCACGTGAGTCCTACGGACCAATGGCTAGGCGTATTCAACCAGCACGCCGAAGCCGGTTTTCGGCCCGGCATGGATGGACTTTTTCTCGGCGCTGGCAAAACGTAAGCGTCCGCCATATTGGATCTGATAGTTTTGAAGCGAATTCCGATTGCTATTACACTTTTTATGGCCCATTTAATAGTTCCAAAAAATCTAAAACAGCTATTTATCACGAAAATAAGTCCTCAGACATTAATATATTACGAAAGTAATGGACATCTAGTGCCTGTAAAAATTTGTACTATCAAGGCCCTTTTCCATGACGCTTTTTTTCCGCGCTGAAAATCGGCACGCGGATGATGTTGGCGCGACTTTGGTTGCCAAAGTTATTCCCTTTGCCGATTTTCATGCTGCCATCTATCAAAAATGTCACAAGTAATTATACACTAGTACAAATTTTTACAGGCACTAGATGTTCATTACTTTCGTAATATATTAATGTCTGAGGACTTATTTTGTTAATAAATAGCTGTTTTAGATTTTTGGAACTATTAAATGGGCCACAAAAAGTGTAATTGCAATCGGAACCTGGTGGAGTAGAAATATCTAGTTTAAAATATATCGGGTTCTCCTTTCCATCCCGTTCTCGTCTGGATTCCCACTCGTGTTAAAATTTCTGAATAAGGCCCTAAAACTATTTTAGTACAAAATCTTTAAAGTAATTGCTTTTAAAGTAATAAAAAACGCTTTTCAAGATCGCGAGTGATCATGCTGCCATCTGTCAAAAGCGTCACAAGTAATTATACACTGATAGTACAAATTTTACAGGCACTAGATGTCCATTACTTTCGTAATATATTAATGTCTGAGGACTTATTTTCGTGATAAATAGCTGTTTTAGATTTTTTGGAACTATTAAAAGTGTAATAGCAATCGGAATGCGCTTCAAAACTATCAGATCCAATATGGATGACGCTGAAAGTCTTTCAGCGCCGAGAAAAAGTCCATCCATGCCGGGCTGAAAACCGGCTTCGGCGCGCTGGTTGAATACGCCTAGCCATTGGTCCGTAGGACTCACGTGACCACTAAAAAGAGTCAACCAAATCCGCGCGTGTTCGGTGTTCGGTATGGCGATTTTTTCGCGCGCCAAGAGGTCGCCACGCCGAAAACACGCGTATTGGGCGCTGAAAATAAGTCGCATGGAAAAGCAGCTAATTACTTGTGACGTTTGACAGATGGCAGCATGATCACTCGCGATCTTGAAAAGCGTTTTTTATTACTTTAAGGCCCTTTTCCATGACGCTTTTTTTCAGCGCTGAAAATCAGCACGCGGATGACGTAATCCCTTTTTTCAATCAAAAAGGGATAAACTTTGGCAACCAAAGTCGCGCTGAAACACGCGCCTTTCGAGTGATCATGCTGCCATCTATCAAAAATGTCACAAGTAATTATACACTGATAGTACAAAATTTTACAGGCACTAGATGTCCATTACTTTCGTAATATATTAATGTCTGAGGACCTATTTGTGTAATAAATAGCTGTTTTAGATTTTTTGGAACTATTAAATGGGCCACAAAAAGTGTAATTGCAATCGGAATTCGCTTCAAAACTCAGAAAAATATGGCTTGCGAAAGCCTGGTGGAGTAGAAATATCTCGTTTAAAATATATCATTCTCCTTTCCATCTCGTTCTCGTCTGGATTCCAACTCGTGTTTAAGTTTCTGAATACGGCCCTAAAACTATTACTACTATTAAAACTACAAAATCTTTAAAGTAATTGCTTTTAAAGTAATAAAAAACGCTTTTCAAGATCGCGAGTGATCATGCTGCCATCTGTCAAAAACGTCAAAAGTAATTATACACGATACTAAAAATTTTTACAGGCACTAGATGTCCATTACTTTCGTAATATATTAATGTCTGAGGACTTATTTTCGAGATAAATAGCTGTTTTAGATTTTTTGGAACTATTAAAAGTGTAATAGCAATCGGAATGCGCTTCAAAGCTATCAGATCCAATATGGCTGACGCTGAAATCTTTCCAGCGCCGAGAAAAAGTCCATCCATGCCGGGCTGAAAACCGGCTTCGGCGCGCTGGTTGAATACGCCTAGCCATTGGTCCGTAGGACTCACGTGACCACTAAAAAGAGTCAACCAAATCCGCGCGTGTTCGGCGTTCGGTATGGGGATTTTTTCTCGCGCCAAGAGGTCGCCAAGCCGAAAACCCGCGTATTTGGCGCTGAAAATAAGTCGCATGGAAAAGCAGCTTTAAAAGCAATTACTTTAAAGATTTTGTACTAAAATAGTTTTAGGGCCGTATTCAGAAACTTTAACACGAGTGGGAATCCAGACGAGAACGAGATGGAAAGGAGAACCCGATATATTTTAAACGAGATATTTCTACTCCAACAGGTTCCGATTGCAATTACACTTTTTGTGGCCCATTTAATAGTTCCAAAAAATCTAAAACAGCTATTTATTACCAAAATAAGTCCTCAGACATTAATATATTACGAAAGTAATGGACATCTAGTGCCTGTAAAAATTTGTACTATCAGTGTATAATTACTTGTGACGTTTTCGATAGATGGCTGCATGATCACTCGAAAGGCGCGTGTTTTCAGCGCGACTTTGGTTGCCAAAGTTGATTGAAAAAAGGGATTACGTCATCCGCGTGCCGATTTTCAGCGCTGAAAAAAAGCGTCATGGAAAAGGGCCTTAACCAATCGACTTCTCAAATTTCCCCCTCTGCTTCCGAACGATGACGTGTTCCGCATGACGTTATGCGTTGAGCTACTGCACATGCAGTTTTTATTTCTTCTCATCTTCTTTTATACAATTACAAATACAAAATAAGTCGATCAACTAATTGCAAGCGCCCAACATGGTTGGTCCTGTCCATTTAACTCAAACCCCCCGATTCCCAGTATCTGAATCCCAGTTTTATGAAAATCTGTCAGGAAAAATTCAATTTAAAAAGTGTTTATCAGCCAATTTTTCCTATAGTTATCGTTTAAATTTTTCAGCCTATCTGCTTTTTAAAACATGTTTCTCTGGGTAATAATAAATGAAATTTCAGTTTGATGAGCTGATTGAAGTTAAAATTTGAAGTTTTCTGGAGAGGACCACAGATTAAAGTCTCCTGCGTCAGAAGGGCATTTTAGTCTTGGTCCTCTCCCTGAAAATTTTGTAATTCGTCGTGGAAGATGCAATACAGCACATCTAACATCGGAAAAAGACACAGTTTGATGTAGTTCTCGATTGTTTCAATTGGCAGTGAAATAAATAGCCAAATATGGTTTCGTATGGTTGCTGCTTAAATCGAGTCTAAAGCAACTAGTACATTTATTTATCACCGAAGTTAAGCACTTCCAGGTACGGGCAATACTTGGGAGGGTGACTACTTCGGAACATCGATGGCTAATAGAATTTCTTATTCTCTTGCCCACATCGAGCATTTTTCTGCTTTTCAGAAAAGAATATCCATCATTTCTATTAATTTTGTCTCAAATCATAGATATAAAAAATACACATTATTAATATTTTTTTAAATAGGCACTTTTTCTGTTATTATCAGAATTAATCGTTTGATAACTTTATTTTCAATGCAAATCTTATGGGAAAATTTTTTTCTTGCCTTTTATCGGAGTATAAACCAAAAAAACCCAAAGGAATATAAAAAAATTACAAAACTGTATACATTTACTTACATTTTAATCACAATAAGTTTGTAGCAGGTAAGGTACCACGACATAAAATAAAGCATGCTTTATTTGCATTATTCGGGAACTTTACAAAGCTAATTAAAGGAAAAATAGGTACATGTAATAAAAAAGTAACACATAATCGAAGAGCCAGTAATATCTATTTTGAAATTTGTTTAATAATATTCGGAGGAATAGTCAAAACAAAATCGCACTCAAAATAAACCAATATCTTTCACGGTTCATATCTTTCACGTTCTCAAACGGTTTGATCAAGATTTATTCTCTAAATAAATACTATGACAGATCATGAAAGATCGGCTACTTTTTTCTGATCAATGTGAAATTGTGTCAAATCATGGCTTACTAGAGCTATAAAGATATTTTAAAAATGCTTTTAATACTTTAAGGTGCGAAGCCTGATCAAGTAATCAAATATCTAAGCATCGATTTCTGAAAAAATTTTAGTTTACAAAAAAAAGCACAGCCATATATTAAAACCGCCAAACGAAGTCGCCAAAACTGTTTGGCGAGAAAGAGGATTGGAATACTGAAGGTGCTTCATATGTTAGATGTGCTGTATTGCATCTTCCACGACGAATTTTGATTCTTTAAAAATAATTCAGTCTTCGAATAAAGAGCTTTTGAAAAACAACTCTACCAAAAAAAAAGTGTTTTTGTTTATTCTCGTTTGGTGGTACTTGTACTTGGTCAGAAGTGGGAAAAGTGAGACATTAAAGGCGGGATAGAGAGGCAAAAAGCGGAAATGCCCAGCAAAAATCGGGTCTGGTCACCCTATAATATTGGAAAGTTTTTTTTCTTAGACTCGATTTATATACAGGGTGTTTCAAAAGTCCCTAGGTAAGTCATTCATGACTTTCATTTTATTTCTCGTGCCGAAACGGCCGGCTCCGAATAGTAGTAGACCGGTCCCTGTAAAGTTAATAGTGTTACATTTTCAGAAAACACTTGTTGCAGAAAAAACAACAATCCCAGGTATCTGTAAATAGTGTTTCCTTACAAGCATACCCTTTCAGCAGAAAAGTAGTCAGAAATAACTCGAACATGTTTCTTTTTCTCTGCCGCGCTTTTTGTTTGCAGTTTTTGTTCTTTATAATTAGGATGCTGTTTTCAATAAAATTTTAATTTTGAATGACCCAATTACAATATTATAATGACTTTTTTACTGAGAAATTTTACAAGCATCTCTGTTATCAATCCATTATATTTTTATTTTATGCAATATTTTTCTTTTCTTTTCACCATGTACTTAATATGCAATTCAGTGCTGTTATTTTGTTTATTATTTTAGAGTTTATTGTAGAGCTTATTATCATGGTGATTGAAATTGTGATTTTCTCCTTATCTCTTTTTTCATCATGTAGTTTTTGTAGTTATATTTTGCCCCATAGATTAATTGATAGATCTGCTTTAAAAAGCGTTACAGTTTCAAATTTCTGTTCGTTTCATTATTCTAGAAATGAAATTTTTATATACTTCGAATATTGTTTTTTACGATTATTGATATTATATCGATTACTTATATATTCGATGGTTTTCCAGGTTTCAATTTTATTTCCAGGTTTTAAAATGAAAACCCCTTAAGAAAGTTAAAATTTGTATGAAACGAAGTAGAATTTTCGAAACCCGATTTAACGAGAACTTGGATTTTGCGATAAAAAAAGGCGGAGTCTCTCTCTTAGTGGATTCAGTTTTCCTTTTTTATATAATTAATCCCACTGAAATAAATTCTAAAATACTATAAAAATTGAAACTCGTCTCGTATTATTCATGGCCTCTGGGATAAAAATAGTAGAGAGTTATTATAAATGAATTTTTCTTGGGTACATGATAACTATTTAGCCACAAAACATATCCGAGATATTATAAATACACAAATAAAAGTTTTCAATAGAATAATAAGATTTAGATTTCCTGGCTCAAGAACACGTCTGTTCTATTAGATGTTATGTCTGTATTACTGAAATCAGTTTGGATATGAATTTTTTTGGCATATCAGTAGATTATTGCATATGTATCTGTTTACGAAAACAATGGTGCTAAGGAACAAAAATGAGGTCAGTTATAACTTTTTCTTATATTTTATGTGTTATCTGTCTGCATTGAAACTGGTGTAATGCGACACTAAATGTCATCATTTCTACTTTTAATAGCCTTTGCCCTTTTAAAACTTGGCTTAAAATATTACATCGATTTCAGATTCATCTGTTACCAACGTAAGAGCAAAAACGACTTTATGAATTTTACCTCATAGCTTTCATAAATTAAGATGTATCCCACTATAAAAACGAACTAGTAGTCTCTCTATATTAAAAAAAAGTAACAGTCGCCGCCGCCGCCGCTGTTTCAGAAAATGTTATTTTTGAACACTTTGAACTATCACTACGCAAAAACTATTTGAAGGAATATTATGAAATTTTGACCATTGGTAGACAAATGTATGGGGGTCATTTTAGTTTCCAAACCTAATTAATTAGATAATTAGTTCTGGAGTTATTTAATGTCAAAGTCGAAAATTATTTTTTTCGGCTGCGAGTTCGCCCCCAGCAAAATCTATTTACAGCAGAAACATGATTTTTTGCAGACACATACTCTTAAGTATGAAGTTGTGCACCTCGTCGCCCTTTTTTCGAATTTCGAATTATTTTTGGAGTAATTAAATTCTAAAGTTTCGAAATTTTTTACCCTTTTTCGGTTTTTTCGTTATAATAGAAAAACTAATCATAGTAGAGCTATGATATTTTAAGCACGCATACAATTATTTTTTATAGAAAGATTGGCGTTTCGTTTTTTAAAAAATTCCAATTAGTTTTAGAATTATTAAGATACCAAGTTTCAATTTTTTCTTCTCTTTCTGGTCATTCACTAGAGAAACAGGCGATTATTGTTATGAGTCTGATTTCTTATTTCTTATCCCCGATGATTCACTAGATACACACGTGCATTTTATAAATTTAAAAGTTTTTTTAATGGCATGTTTTTTTCTCTAAGATGGTTGATGATAATTAGTAGACTTGCTGGATATTTTTGAAAACATTTCGGTTAAATTATTGGTAAACTAAAAAGGAATATTTTAGTAACAGTTTTATTTTGATATTTTTGTAGTAATGGTCCGCATTAAGTTATTGGTAAGTTAGAGAGATAAAAGGTTTCGATTTGAAATGATCATTAACTAAGCAGACAAGTTGAGATGAAACAAGCGAGCTCTGCTCGCTAAGATCGCGAAGCGATCTTCATAGAACTGCGAAGCAGTTCCGGGGGTTGGTGAGCGATAGCGAGCAGGGGGCAGAGCCCCCTAGTTAGAAACAAAAAACAGGAAGATATGTAAAATTTTGTAGATTTAACTCTAACTAATGTTAACTAAAAGTTATATTAGTTAAATTTGTTAATACTAATAAATCATATTTTTATAATTGAATGCAATAGATCATGTTTTAGATAAGAACTTAGAAAATCATTCGAGCAAGTTGTAATAAAAATTTGTGAGAAAGAACCTCGAAACTCCTGCATCTGAATTTTCCGGTCATCAAATAAGCCCCATCGTTAAAATGTGTGACAAAGCATCGAAAATAAAAAGTTTTATGAGCTCACACGTAAATGCAAAACCCATCCGTATGTCCACGAGATATTATTACACTCTTGCACAATCTATTTTGAATAATAATGCATACTTAGAGAGTACGTAAAAAGCAAATCTCCATTCTTTAACAGAAAATCAAATGCAGATGCGAAACATTTGAATGACTTAGCACGCTGAAATTATTCTGATATCTCTTACTTAGAAATTATCTTCTCTCAGAAAGATAAGCTGGACAGGATTTGCATCCCAGAAGCATTTTAACGTGGATTTACATATGCGTCGCTGGAGGCAACTTAGAATCACGCTTTAATAAATAATAACAAGAACACAGTCAATTATGGAAAAAGCCCAAATAAGGTTACAAAGAGGTTTTTTTAAAGACATTTTATTATTGAGTGCGCCATGTGGTTTTTCAATTAAGAGGGGGAGATAAAGCAGAAACCCCGAAGAAGAGGAGCGCGACTGGCTATGTGCGTGACGAGTGTCCGTAAATATGTAAATTACGCTTCGCTTCTAAATTTGACATCGAATTAGAATGTGGAAAAGAGCGACAAGCGAGGAATTCTGAGTGTAAAGCGAGAGCGTGTTGTTTAAAAAAATATAAAACGAAGTCGAAAACCGTTAAGTTGTGAAGTCCAAAATGTGCGGTTTCTGATTTTGTGTAAAAACGTGTGCTAATTTTCTTGTTTGACAAGATTTGGTTTCAGAGGTTCAATGGTTGCATTCACTTTCCATTTCATTCAGATATGTTGACAAATTCTTTTTGTAGTTCTTGAAGAATGAAGTGAAGAAAGAAGTGATATTGACTAGTTGAGCGATTAAAATTATTCTTAAAAAGTTAAATAGCTAGTACCTGACATGCTTTTCTCTCTAAAAATTGATGTATGAACTTTAATGAAGGATATGTAATGTATCGATATAAAAAATAATGCAATTAATTTTGTAAGTTATCTATTTACCCTACCCGAAAAAGAGATATGAAATTAAATTATGTTTTTGGAAAAGGTTCTCAATAGGGTGTTATTAAAAACAATAAGTCATGATTAAAAGTACACACCGTGTAAATTATTACTAAAATGTTTTTTTTTTAATTTCAGAACGTATAGTATCTGCATAAAAAATGGGGAAGTAGAATAAAAATCATTCATTAGTTTTAATCAACATGATTATTTGATAAAGTCGAACTAAAAAAGAAAACTACTATTACTATACTAAGCTACATTAAGGGACAGTTGAATACTTTTTAACAATATAATTTACTTTTGAGATTCTGTATTGGTTGTTAATTATACAAACAGTTTAAAAATTTTTTATCTGGACGTCGAGTTAAGCTCCTGTAAAAAACTTCCTAAATTACTACTTTTATATAACAGATAAATTAGTGATAACTGTCAAAAAGGCGAAAAAAATATTATATTTAACGATAAGAAATTTAAGGATCTATTTTTTCTTATAAAAATATATAAATCAATTTAGGTTACATAAAGTTAACTTTAAAGAAGGAATTACCTACAACGTAACATTTATTAACCTTCTTAGAGTTTAACTTTTTTACGCAGTAGTGAAAGAGATTTAGGAGGCAATATAGGTTCTTATTATAACCTTAATTTTTTGTAACTATAAAAGGTTTCATACATGAAAGAAACCTTTGGATATTCATTATAAAAATAATGTAAAATAATGTTCGTAATTTTTTTATAAATATTTATAAAATATGCGTAAGATATCTTATGCGTGTGTTAGTTAATTGACTCAAGAATAATATAAATACAAATTTCTTTGGTTAGGAAAGTAGCAAGAGTTTCATTACGAAACGCAAGCTATCAAAGTTTATTCATATGTTTTAAGTACCTATAGAAATGTTTTATGAACTTTTATTTCTACTTAAAACTAGTTTGGTACATAGTTAAAAACTTTGGAAGATTGTTTTTTTAAGTATGATTTGGCTGAGGAAGTAATTTCAACATGAAGATTGTTACTTTTCTTGATAAAATTTGTAATGTATCTACAAGAGAACTGAAGAAAACTGATAAGTATTTTTTCTCTTAAAGATTTTCAAATCATACTTTGAACTCTTTTAATCTACGATTTTCCCTGTAATCATCATAAATAAGAACCTCAAATGGAATATTCGTATGGAACTTTAAATAACAGTTAAATTTAAAAATGTATTTTATACCCAGAGAAATATTTGCAGACTTTAATTTTACTGCTTGTATTTAAAAGACAATATCAGAATCAAAGATCAAGATAGTTAGTTTATCTTCCTGTTTTTTGTAAAGAAAAGGTTAGATATTGAACCAAATATACAGAATGAACAGAGCATCATGAAAAATGTAACTTTTTGAATGTAAAGTGATATTTTATTTGTTTAAAGACAGTTTCATCATGTTGCATTTAAAAATTTTAATTTCACTTTTAAAGATTATTTCAACCTAATGTTTTAAATTAAATTATAAAAAATACTTTTACTAACATCCCCATATTAATGTGGTAAGCCGTAACGGCCATTAAAGTGTAAGTACAAAAAAATTAAAAAAATTAAGCATGAGAAATCAAGTAATCTTTTTATTGTTGGCAGAGTCGTATTTAGAGTGGTCAGAAGTGGTATAGATATCCTTTTAATAAATATTATGGAGATACTCACATATGAAATACTCAAATATTTCAAATAAAAAACGACTTCCCTAAAAAGGGGTTCGAAGCATTTCGCCCTGCTTTTGGAAATTGGCAAGATTTGACATTTTGAAAATGACAGGGGTTTGTTTTTATCTTCATGATACCCTCTAGCCTAGTAAACTCCTCTATGAAAAGGTTTGGGTAGGGATGGGGTAAGGTTTGAATAACATTTTTATCTATTTCTCTCTTTCTTTATTTATTTGTGAGTTTTTATTTAACTAGTTAATCAATAAGTTAAGTTCACATTACTTGAAGATTTGATCATCAGAGCTAAGTAGGAGTCAGTATTGTTCCAATTCGTACAACTATGAAATTTAAACTCTTAAGATGTTTTGAGTATTTTAGTATTTTTATAATGTTTTCATAATAATGGCTAAGTTAAAACTTCAGGATTGCAGTAGAAGACTTTACCTTCATAGGAGTACCTTAAAGTTAGTTTTACTAAAAAAACGTATAAAAAAGACTAAAAATACTTTCCCAATCCTTATTAAGAAGAAACAAAATACATCAAGAGTTCTTAAAAGCAATGGATTTTTTCTCTTAAGCACAAAAAACATGTATTATTTTGAATTGATTTTAGAATAGCATGTATATAGGAATCTGAATGATATAAACCTATAGCAGAATAAGGAAACTTTTTATTGTTTTGCTCCTACTGAAAATTCACAAAATAACAAACTGAATATTCACTTAAATGAATGAAAACAACCAAACGAAAAAAACGTTGTGTTACGAATTTAATATAATGTATAACATATACACTGCATTGCAGTACTTTCAAAAAGAAAAGGCATGCTTCTTGTTTCGTCAGAAATGCACTTCATTCCTTTTGCTTCTTCTGTACAGTAAAAATTTAATATTGAGCTTTCGATGAAAAAACCCCCTCCAGAACTCCCATTTCAACCCCCCCCGTAAAGAAAAAGAAAAATTTCTCCCATTTCAAGCATTTTCTGTCCTTACAAATGAAAAAAAAGGAGCTATTTTAAGACATGCACCGTCTTATTAAAGCTGTACTTTTAAACAAAAGAAAAAATATCGCATGTAAACATGCTATTTATAAGAATGATAGTTAAGGTTGCTATAAAATCTTGTTTGCTTAGTCAAATGTTTGATATACCTTTAAAACCGGTTATCCCACCGTGTTTTTATTGCTTTGACATCATATGAATTTCACTTGATACTATGCTGATGGTTATGTGCGTTTTTACAGCTTTGTGTTTCGACAAAAGATGAGTTTCCTAAAATAGAGACCATTTCACGTAATGCTTGGCAAATTCCTAGTCATTGGTGTAACCGCACACATCTTGCTACTTGTGAAAGAGTGTTTTGTAATGAGAAAATCTATAATGAAAAAGGGAAATCCATTGAGATGTACTGTGTGTCTGAAATAAAATTTACAGTTTTATAGTATGATTTCCGATAATAAAAAGGTAGAAAAGACATTTTATGATGCATCATTCCCAGAAAATTGAGATTACTTTTACTGAGAAAAAAAATTATTTTTAAACAAGCTTGAAAGTAAAATTATCGATAATGGTTATTATAAAAAAACGATAAAGGCTTCCACATTTATTGAACATAAAATGGGTTTTTTGTTTTAAAAGTACTGAAAGTAACAGAAAATAATAATTAAAAGTAGAATAATTATCCAAATTAAAGGTTTTTATGGATGAAAAACGGAAGAAAATAAAATTAAAAATTTAGAAAATTGGAATTGAATTATTAGATTGAAATGTTTTAAAGAGGATTATGATTATAGCGATACAAATAAGAAATGTTGGATAAAAAAAAGTGAAACAAAAAATTTTGTGAGAAATCTTTTATGAATTTAAGGAAAATGCAATTGAAAATACATTATTTTTATTGTTTTAAAATGAATTAAAAAAACTAAAACTTATCAATATTTTATTGGATTGCGGCATGTATTGAAAAGCTGAAACAATTTACTTATTTTACGGTGTGGTACTACTTATTTCTTTATTGCATTTTAAAAACTACAAACATTCTCCAGAATATAGGGGAGAGTGCTGTACCTAAGGACGGTTTTTGTATCTTCAGCCACCGCGTTTTAAGGTATCCGCCTACCTTTGAGACCATTTTTTTTTAAATACTTGATTTACAAAATTTGTTTTTAATTTTTAGTTTAAATGTACATCCAAACATTGATTAATGCTAAAAAACAAAATTAATTATATTATTTTCTAAAATATGGGGTAATTAGTGTAAAATTTAAGTGAATTTTTATAAAAACATTTCTCACTCTTGCCCAAAAACTATTACCCCCATATAAATTTCCTTTGCGTATTTCTTTGTAATTTTTTCATAATTATTCTTTTTTAAATTATTCTCACCACTTTTGTCTCGTTAGAATTTGTTAAAATGAAAAACTTTTATGATAACTCCCTTTTCCTCAATTTTATTTTTATACGGTTCATTTAACACTGAGTTAAAATTTATATTCCTCTTGGAAAATTATTATCTCGTTACACTATTACATTTTTTAGCTTCTTTTCTGATAACGTGTATTTTGAGTTGGTGTATTAAATATCTTTCTCTACTACGTATAAAACTATTTCTAGTCTAGTATGCATTCTCTCTCCTGATTTAAGCATTTTGTAAGGAATAAAGGCATATAAGATTTCATGAAACTCATAAGAGTAGAGATACCATTAGTCTTTTTTATTTATGGATATTGTTTCCAATTTATCACTGAGAAACGGTTCTAACAATCGCAAGCGTATAGATTCGTTCTCTGTTTTGATTGCTCAGCGCATGACCAATCAAAATCTTCGGAGACAGGGATTGTGATTCCACTTGCTTCTTTTACCAATAAGAAACATCGTTAACAATACCAAGTGATCGAACCTGTTGGCTATCAATAACACCCTTGACAGATTAATGCACCTTCCATCCACAGAACCTGAGAGTGGCTTCGCATCTGACGCGACGACTGCGCCGCCAGTGGCAGAAATACTAACCGCTGAATAATGGTTGATGCCGAGCGGAGATGATGCTTCTACTGACTTGGTTGAAGATATAAATGATTTCCAGGCAGCGAGGGAAAATAATTTCAGAACGCATAAAGCATTTAAATTGCGCGCTGATTGGGAAGTTTCCTGATTTTGGGTCTGCTTGTGAGTTGAAAAGGTATTAATCATCAGAACATCAGAAGAGAGATAGGGTTTCTAAATGATTTTATTCAGACGTTGAAAGGTATGAGGTGATAGTACACAGGAAACCTAAAAATTATTATTATTTATACCTTAGTACACTGTAAAAAGTCCTTGCATTTTCCTTGGAAAATCTTGGTAGCTGGCTTTCCCACTTTTTTCAAGTAATGTTCTTGGAATATAAGAAGAACGTTATGGGGGGTAAAAATTTTAAAACGTTTCTCGGAAATACCTTGAACTGGTAATTTTCAGGAACGTTTATGGATTTACATAAAGTTTGTTATCATCCAGGAACAATATACTTGAAAAAAAACCCGGGAAACCCGGCTGCCCAGTTTTTCTAAGAAAAAGGGATGTATTTTATTTTACAGTGTATGGTGATTTCATTTGAAACAATGATAAAAACTGAGGAGAACAATTTAAAACCATGAAAATATTTAAAAGTTAATAAAAGCTTTTACAAGTCATAATGAAAAAAAATTCGGAGGGAGGATGAGGATCTATTCCTATGTAACTGAAATAAAATGCTTACTGATATAGTGAAGCCCAGTGTGGGGTAGTGGTAGAGCATAGGTTCCCAAAACTTTTTGGAACAACCACCCCTTTTTCAGGAAGAAAGTTTTCCACTCCCCTTAACATATTTTTGTACCTAATTTGATTATATTTTTTAGAATTGTATACAAACATTTTGTTATTAAAAACTAATTAATAACCAACGAAATAAATAAAAAAATTAAAGCTAATATATGGGCAAAGTTAAGTTCAAAAGTCAAGTTTTCTGTGCACCTTAAAATTTAATTTGAAATAATTAGGTTAAAAAAGTAATTCTACCCTTTATAAGACTATCATTTTAAATGGTTTGATCTAAAAATGATTCTCTACCTAATTCTGAATGGACTGAATTTTTTTCTACGTCCAAAGTAAATTGGGTATACCCTACTGAAAATTTCCTGTTTACATTTTAAAAGTAATGAAAATTATACCCCAATCCATAGATAAAAGGGGGAGCCTCAGGAAATTTTTTGAATTTTAAAATGTTAAAAAGGATTTTAAGCTACTTTAACCTTGATTTTTTAAAAGTTTTTTTACCCATAAAAATGGCATAAAGCGATAGTTTAAAAGTAGTCAACGCCCCTCTTCAACTCATCACCGCCCTCTAGAATTCTTCAACGCCCCCACGGAACGGTACCGCCCACTTTGGGAACCAGTGTGGTAGAGTATCTCTCTGCCATCCCACAGGCACGAGTTGTTCCCGGGTTGGGCAAGGCATACTCATACTCAGCTTTTCATCCCTCCAGGGGCGATAAAATTAGGACGAAGCTAACTTGGGGAAACAGCGAGATTCACCTCAGCTGACTGTGATTATATTAAGTCTCACGTTCTGTAGCAGCTCTGCTTATGTGGCTTCATCTAATGAGGCTGGATTTACAGTAGTTTGATGGTCAAACGGCCTAGGTACTATCGCTCAAGTATCTCCCCTTATTTTTTTACTGATACGGCTAAGCTAAAATATTTAAAATGTTTTTATTTTTCATTGAAGCCCGTTTAAAATGATTTATAGTTAATGGTTAAAAATGTGTTAAAGAACCGCAGATTTTTAAACCTAACAGTATTTTCTCTTTGAACACTGCTTAATAAGCTAAAATGTCCGTATTCATGTAAAAAAAACCCGCAATTAGATATGGTCCAATAAGTTGTGCCTGTGAAATCTGGTAGCATTACTCTAAAGCAGTGTTTCCCAACCTTTTTCGTTCCTCGCCCCACCAAAGCCTTTCTAAATTTTCTATGCCCCCTATGTAAGATTACTCATAAATTTTTGCATTCAAAATATAATAGTCAATTTAAAAACATAATTTGTTTTTCTTTGAAAATGTGACGGACATGTTTTGAAAACTAGTGACTTACGGCCTTATTCACTGCACACTTCATGCGATCGCATGAGACAATCATGCGATCGTATGGATAGTTCATGCGATCGTATGGCCTAAAACGGTATTCTCTGGGGCTCCGTGCGATGCGTATGATGTCTCCGTGCGAGCTGACCCATACGAGAGCTTTTTAGCAGCCGTCTGAGCAATGCGAAAATCGCATGGATCTCTGATTGGTTGGATATTTTTTTTACATCAGCCGCCTCGGATGATGAAAATAATGGCGGCTGCTCTCTTCTCAGCAAGACGCTAGGCCTAAATATGGGCGAATTTCTGGACTAATTCCGAGTGCGCCAGGCCTATAATAGCTGCACAATGCATGCGCCGAAAAGGTAAGATTAACCCTCTATCCCATTATATATTCTCTATTGTGTACCATTTGCTTTCTTTTCCCCCCCTGAATTTGTGCATGAAGAGACCTCTATGATGAAGAGTCAGTCATTGATTGCTTTTATACAATATAGATGTTGGTGTTGAAAACAAAACTTACACATCAATCATCGTGTTACAAAATACAAATAAATCAAAAATGTCTTACCAAAAACATTATCAGTTAATCTTATAGCATATATTATGAATCAGAGCATAAAAGAAATGTTTCACTTTCATAAAACGAAAGTGATGAATGCATGATTACTTTACAAAATTTTTAAGCATTTATAGTTGCTAACTCCCTCAATTTGTAAGTGATCAGATAAGTTATATCTTTAGCATACAGCTTTTTAAGATTGATTTTCTATTTATGTTTTTAAATTTTATATCCATCGTGATGTTTACTTACTTTGTAGACTTAAAGTTATGAATGAGTACTACATAGGATTATTTTCACTGTAGTTGTTTTGTTTTTATTTTGGTTTTCTATTTTTTGTATTTAATCTTAATCCAATAATAATCTGAAATCAGCTAGTAGTGTTGTTTCAATTTTATGCAAGCGTTTATACCATTCTAAATATTTGAAACCCTTCCCATTTTCCACCATTCATAAATATAAGGTGCTACTTTGATATACCCCCCCAAAAATTACGCGCCAAATCTGGCATTCCCTACGGACTTTTTAGGTTTGCTGTTTCTTGTTTTTTGTGTATATGTAGTAGTAATGTGTAGCCTAGTGAATTACTGGAAAAAATTGAAATTTTGAACTTTAATAATTCCAAAAATAATGAGAATTTTCGGAAAAACTTAATTACAATATTTTTATAAAAAATATTTTTGTTCTTGGTTCAAATATCAAAGTTTTACTATGATTAGTTTTTCTGTTATATTCCAAAACGTTTCAGCGATTTCATCGGTTCAACTGACCGGACATTTGATTTTTAGGTATAGTAAGATAAATAAGTCGCCAAATTTCCGATTTGGGGGTGTATATCAAAGTAGTTCCAAATATAAATTAGGTTTTCATACTTTTTTCTCATGTAGACCTTTTTTTATACTACCATAGATACTGTAAATTAACAAGTGTTTTATGAATTTTTATTTACTTTACCATTGTAATTAAAATGGAGGCAAGTATTGCTTAAATTAAATGATCAGTGTAGCATAATGTTTTACCTAAAAAACGGTTCACACTCATTAATAATCCCCATGCGGCTAAAATTCCGTAATCGGGGAGGTCGCCAAGTTGGTCGCCAACTTGGCGACCGCAACTATGACCGCAATTTATGAAAAAAGTTGCAACGGAATGACCGCAAACGGAAATATTAGAAAAGATCGGGATTTTAAACGGATTAAAAACCGAGTATTAAAAAAGATCAGGATTTTAAAAGGATTAAAAACAGGGGGTTAGGTTAAAGAGAAAAAGAGTAATGAAGAGATATGCATTAAAAGCGGAATTGAGGATTAACAGAAAACATCCGATAATTGGAGGATTAAAAAATGAATATAAGGATTCAAGAAAGAGAAAATAAAGAGCATTAAAGGTACAAGAGATCGATAATTTAACAGAAATTTTAAAAAGAGTATAAATGCAGTTATT
This sequence comes from Tetragnatha versicolor, assembly GCA_024610705.1. Classification (NCBI taxonomy): domain Eukaryota; kingdom Metazoa; phylum Arthropoda; class Arachnida; order Araneae; family Tetragnathidae; genus Tetragnatha; species Tetragnatha versicolor. The sequence goes on along the minus strand of JANDEH010000002.1, from coordinate 29,130,135 downwards.
TAAACTAAGAATTACTTACATTTGATGATGAATAGTGAATACGTATAATCGCAATTTTCTTAAAAGTTAAGTTAATTTTGATCATCCGTTAAAGAAAAAAGATTTTAAGTAATAATTTTATTTATAAAAAAACAAAAATTGCTATTTAAATTAAAAAACTGCTTAACTTTGCAACGCAAAACTTTGATCCTTTTGAAAAACGTATTTTCATTTAAAAAAATTGGGTGGAACTGGAACCGAACCAAAAAAAAACGATGCCAGCTGCAGGAAAGGAAATTATGCATGCCTAAAGAAAACTAGAACTGGATTGCCTGATTATCATCAGTTTAAATTCTTATAATGAAAAATGAAAGAATTTAATGTAATTAAATAAATTATTTACTGTTTCAACAGTTCAAAATTCCAAGATTATTTTCATTTTTAAATATTTTTTTGCAATTTTATTTTACTAGTGATTTTTTAATTTTTCTAGATAGTATTAGAAAAAACCTACGTGGCATTCATTATTTGCAAAATCAACAAACATCGAATGTAGTGATCTAGTCTCAAGATTAAAAAACTAAATGAAAATACAAGAAGTCTTGTCAAAAGGGACAACATTTTGATTCTAAACAACGGATTTCTAAGTTTCAAGAGCAGTGTTACCAGTTGAAGAGATACTTAACGGGAGAAATAAAGAAAGTAAGTTTCTTACAGACTTAGGGCCGTATTCTACTTTTTCGTGAACTCACCACACTAGCGAACTCCCCTCGCCTCGGTGAATTCGCTGGTGATTTAATTTCTTGTATTCTAACGTGGCAGGTGAAATGGGCGGAGATTTTAAATCTCCGCTTTATTAGCTGTTCTGGCTGACGTCAAGACTCTGCGTAACAATGCTTTTAAGCCAATCAGAACAAACCGGAAATCTAGACCCACGTGCTACTACCATCAACAATCAACAGCAATAATCCCGATCAGCGCGGTTTTTTAAAACGAAAGTAAGATAAATTATTGTAATTGCGTAATTAAGCAATGTTTTGGGAAAATGAGACAGATTTTCTCATAGATTTCTTGGAGAGCAACCCGGACCTCGTTTGCATGGGCGTAGCCAGGGGGGTAGGGAGGGGCAGCTGCCCCCCCCTTAAGTCCTAAGTAATTTACTTTTACTTTGCTTTTAGTTAAGTTAAAAGCCAGTTTTTTAGGGTCAAATTTTCAACATTTTTCTGGAGGAGGGCCCCCAGACCCCCTTTAGTATTTACACCTTTATAATTAACACTTTTTCTATAAAAAGTTCATTAAAATAGAAATTCTAACAAAAATGTATGTCTAAATTTGGGTTTACATGTACCAAAATACAGTTTGAAACCCTGTTCTTAGCATCAAATTTTGCAAATATTTTCTGGGGGAGGGAAGCCATGGTCACCTTTTGTATTTAAACCCTTATTATTCACGTTTTTTTATAATAAGTTCATTAAATCAAATTTATACCTAAAAGTGTTTGTTCAAATTTAGGTTTACTTGTACTAAAAAACTGTTTAAAACAGGGATGGCAAAAACCCGGTTTTTTTTAAAAAAACCCAAGTGGGTTGGGTTTTTTCAATAAAACCCTGAAAAAACCCACATAAAACTGGGTTTTTTCAAAATTAAGTGGTTTTCTCCTACATAGTAAGTGGGTTTTTTCAAATTTTAGTGAGTTCTTTTTGTTAAATGTGTTCTATCAAAATAATGTCAGTTTTTCCATAGTTAAGTGGGTTTTTTCAAAGTTAAAACTTTTAATACTTTGAAAAAAACCACTGAAATTGTAAAAACACCCCTTATTTATTAAAACCTGGTTTAAATTTTGAAAAAACCCACTAAAATTTAAAAAATATCCCAAACTTTGAAAAACCCCATTCAATATTGAAAGAAATTAGTATTTAACTTTGAAAAAACCACTGAAATTTAAAAAATCCTCCTTAATTTTTTATATCTAGTTTGAACTTTAAACGTTGTAAATTTTGAAAAAAAAAACACTAATTAATGAAAGAACCTATTTAACTTTTAAAAAACATCCTGAAGTTGAAAAAAACACCATTTAATTTTTTAAACCTAGTTTAAATTTTGAAAAACCCATTAAAATATAAAAAATATCCTTAGACTTTGAAAAAAAACTTTAATCTAAAAAATCCTCTTTAATTTATTTATAACTAGTTTGAACTTTAAACCTCTTAAATTTTGAAAAACCCATTTAATAATAAAAATCCCCCCAAACTTAAAAAAACAACTTAAATTTTAACAATATCCTAAGCTTTGAAAAAACCCATTCCAATTATATTGAAAAAATCTATTTAACTTTGAAAAAACACTGAAATTAAAAAAAATCCTCCTTAACTTTTATATAGTTTAAACTTTGAACTTTAAAGTTCCTAAATTTTAAAAAAACCCATCAATAATGAAAAAAAACCCTTATTGAAACCCGATTAAAATTTTGAAAAACCCACTCAACTGCAGTTTTTGGTATGTTATTTCGTCATATGTTTTCCTTCAATATCTTGGCAAAACTGCCAAAATCTTGATTTTTCTTTAAAAAACCCAAATATGGGTCCAAAAAGTGGGTTTTTTCACATGTTTTTTTATGAAAAAACCCATTGGGTCCAATCCAGCCAACCCTGGTTTAAAACCCTGTTCTTTGAGTCAAATTTCCAAAAAATTTTCTGGGGGAGGACCCCCAAACTCCCCTTCGAAACTTGGACCTTTTTTACTAAAAAAATTTTTTTAAATAAATTATTCTTACACGCAAATTCTACCCAAAAAGTGTGGAAAAACTACATTAAACCTATTGATATATTATAGATGAAAGGGGCTGAATAACATTTTTAGGCGCCTCACGAAATAAATTTCCTTATTTACCAGCACTGATTCAAAATTAAAAGTTAGAGCTCCCACCCGTGGCCATACCCATGGGAAGGTAAGGAGTTGACCCCCATTCCAAAATTATTATGTCTATTATGTTGCTTTTTTACTTGAAAATTTTGAAGATATACAAAGAATAATCCACCTCGATTGCATCCTAAATGGCCCCCTATGTCCAAAAAAGTCACAAACTACTTTTTAGTGACAGATTACAAAAATGTTCACCTAAAAATAACCATCATTGTTTCCACGCTACCCGAAAAAATTTTACATTAATTTCATTAAGGTCATAAACCCCTCTCGAAACAATACTGTGGCTACGGCCCTCTCTCACGGGGCTTTAAAATTGTTCTCCAGAAACATAAAAGTCGACCCTGCTTGCCCCCCCTAAGTGGAACCCTGGCTACCCCCATGCTCGTGAGTGGGGCTTTTTCAAATAAGTTTCCTGACCAGACTGCTCAGCGCACAAAAAGGCCTGGGATAAAATTGCCCTCCAAATAAATTATCTGGGCCTTTCGAAATACACACGATTAGGCAAAGACATACGTAGAAAATGGACTTATCTTAGAAGGAGAGTTAGGAAGAAATATGCCATAATAAACCACAAGAGGAATGCTACTGGGGAGGAGAGGGGTCAAAAGACGTTTTTTTTTAAGTTTTTTTTTAATTTCAAATATATGCACCAGTGAATCCTTGAAAATAAGTTTAAAATAGTAACAACAGAAAATTGTTTTTTAACATATCTAGGATCATAGTGGCGTATATAGAAATTTATTTTGGGAGAGGCCCAAATATCCTTTAAGAAAATAAAATCACTATCAGGCCCCAAGTTAAATTTTTGCACAGGGGGGGAAGAAACTCGAAATTCCCTCTAAACCCCTTTTACGCATGTTTACAGGTTTAATGCTATTTTTTAGTAAGATTCTCCATTTTATGAACTTGATCTGAAAATAAATGTGATTAGTTGAGTTCTAAATACCAAAAGGGGGGTTTGGGGGTCGTCCCCCAAAAAATTAAAACATGGTTTTAATTCATTTTAAGACTTTTTTTCGTACATATAGAAAGGTTTTCACGGGCTTGAAGGGTTTCGCGGGCTGCAGTTATAGGAGACCCCTGAAATAAAATATTAAAATTTTTTAATATTAAAATATAAAAAAATTAGAAGCCACTTTGACAAGAGCAAATAAATAAAAATTATTTTTAATTTTACATGATTACAATTCAGTTGTAGACATAAGTTTACATGATAATGTAAAACCTCTTTTGCATTGGTTTTCATGGGCCAGGACACATTGTGAAAATTGTGTCAAAAGTTCTGATGTACATAGCAGATTTGACTGATTTTAAATGCAAATTAAAATTTAATCTTTATCTACTTATTTGGTAATTGCTAGAAGTTTCCTTTAACAAAAAGTTTTGATGTTAATTTCAATGAAACTGACTTGACGCGAACAGAAAAAAATTGGCGCGGCGAGATTGTAAACAGAACAACAAACCAGAACAACCTCTCAGCCAATCAGAGACTACTTCACTCGAAACTCCGCCGAACTCCCCGAGCCAAGAGGTGGTGAACTCACTGCCGGTGAATTCACCCGAAAGAGGCGAGAAGAAGGTGTAGTAAAATCGAGTAGAATACACTTTTAGCGTTTTCACCCGGTGAGTTCACCAAAGTGGACGAGTAGAATACAGCCCTTAAAACATGGCGGATTCACCGATTTTCCCTATAGGGTTACCATGAAGGTTCTTAGCGACATTGGGTTGCCATATTGGGAATTTTATCGCCAAAATGGTCGCCAAATTTGGCGACCCTCCCCGATTACGGAACAATCCCCTAATAGGCTCTAACATATGTATTACTAACATAAATAATTGCAGAAAAATACATCATGTAATTAAGCAGTAGTTCAGCAAGCCAGAAAATATCCTATTTTGACAGTGGAAATGTACTAAATTTACCCCATATCCCTCCAAATTCCAAATACCCCTCTAAAAATTTTTGACTAATAACTTTTAATTAACTTTAAACTAATAATTTTTGGAACAAGGTACACATACTCATTTTAAAATCAAATTACAAAAAATATCAGATTGCTGTTGACTAAAAGAAACAAGACAAACAACATTATAAACAATTTCCAATTGCAAACTTTAATTGTTCATTATTTGAAAGTAAGGCAAATCAGTAGACTCAAATTTTTTTAAATGCCAATAGTTTTTTTTGGTCATTCTCATGATTGAAAAGACACAAACTGTTTGTTGATATTTTTGATTTCTGCAATAAGTTTTCTTGCATACCTACCCAGTGTAGGGGAAATGGTAAATAAATTCTGAGTATGAGAAAAAAATGTTTTACTTAGTTTTATATATTTCTTTGGGGCATGGATAACTTAACCCTGTATTTATTTATTGTTATAAAGCTCTAAAGCTCATTTTAGTATTTTATTTGTATCAACAGACAGACTTAGTCATTAGGTAAACATTGAAATAATAGTCTCTTTTGAGTTAATATTTTATAATTACATCTCACAGTCTAATGGGACAAAAATGTTTACTTTTATGCTACATCTAAACTCAAGACTTGCTCAAATATTCCTAACATTATAACTAATCATTCAATTTTTAATAATTCTAGATTAAAGAGATGACTGAGATTAAGAAGGTTTTTGACTTGAGATAAATCAGGCCTGAATAAAGAGAAGCCCGAATTTTTGGTCAAGTTAATTCGATGCAGTGGTTGCTCTCCTTCAATTAACAGTTCTTAAGGTATATTTAATTGTGTTTCCAACTAAGATGTTCTAATTTTATTAAGTTCTATGAATGCTCTACTTGATATGTATAAAGATTAAAGTTTTATTTATAAAATGCTTTGTGTTCATTTATGTTTCCACCTTACATTACATGAGTATACATACAATTTTTTACTTCAAAGTCTTCATATATATTAAGCTATTGTTCATATTTTTAAATATTTATTACTCTTTCATGATGTAGATGATTAAAAATAAGGTATTTAGTTAGCTTTTTTATTTATCAATGCATGTAATCTAGGATTTTAAATTTAACTTGATATAATTTTGCTTTTAAACTATCATGATTCATCTAATGCCTTTTTTTGTATTTTTGGAAGAATCATAAGAATAATTTTGCCCATAAAATCTTCTCTTTCTACTGTGAGGCTAATCTTTGAAAAAATTTTTGTAAATCACTGGTCTCAATCAGGCCTCTACATAACATGTGACTAGCCAGTCCCCTATTTTCCCCCGATATTCACAAATCAAAATTACCCTGAAGTAAAAATAAAGTCCTGCTAAATGATTACTTCATCTTACAAAAAAGTTTAAATCAGTGTTGTTTTAAATTTAAAAGTCAAACATTAAAATTTTATGTACAAATTTGTATGTTTCAAACTTATGGGATCATATTTATCTTTTATCAATTTGTTTATAATATTATGAATGAATTTATTATATTATTATGAATCAATCAAAACTGTAAACAATTTACAGTTTTGATTGATATTTTGGACCATATATGACCTACCCAGAATAATTTTTAAGCTCTTGCTACTTTTAAAGTTGTGCAGTTCTGATCTAGATGGTCAATTTCCTTCTTAAACAGAAAAATTATATGGATGTTTGTTTACAAGTAAAGCATAAGAACATTTATTTCTATTGCTGTTATTCTTGTACCTGAAAAAACACCTAATAAAACTATTTTATCTAGCTAGTGTTCTAAAGATTTATAGATTGCACTTTTGAAGTCATAATTAAATCTAATTTTGAGAACAGATTAAATTAAAAAATTGGTACTACATACTCATATTTTTTGTATGTTAGTTCTAGGTACTGTTGAATTTCTTTTGTAATAAAAAAATATCAGTGTTTATCAGGTTATGGGTCATACCATACTAATTACAATTTATCATAATTTACCATTTTTTTATAAATTTACCTTTATAATTTATTTTAAAGTTCCTTGTTTTCTGACTGAAGTAAGGTAAGTTGATTGTATCAACAATTTGTTGCTTCTAGATAATTAAGTTTTGTATTTGCCTTTGTGTCTTTAGGAATTAAAATTTTAAAACACATCAGGAAACTGGAAAGGATGTTAGTGGGAAAATCCACTGTGTTAATGGGAAATGTATTGAGTTCAGCAATGTTATGCCAAATACCTATTTGATTTTATTTAAAACTCAATCAAATTTAGGTGGAAGTTTTTATATTGTATTGAAACTTTTAAATTTTAGGGCTGTGCCTATATTTCTTCCATGGTAAAGAAAATTATTAATTAGATGAGTAGAAAGTATTGAATTTGAAGTAGAAAATATTGAAGTTAGCTTTCAAATTGATTTTAAAATTAATGTGTTTTAGAGAGAAAATGGAAGTAAGATAAAATTTTAAAATGGAGTTTAAAAGCATTGTATATATTAAGTAGGACAATTGCTAATTTAAAAGCAGTCAAATATGAAAAAAATATTAGATATTATAAGCCAGTTAAATATATGTGGGATTTGATTGAAGAAACCTTCCCTTGTTTTCCTTTATTCTTTTTATTTTGGCGCGCGCGTTTTTTCTCTCGGCTTGTTTTTGTTTTATTGAATTCTTTTTCTTGTAAATATGTTCTGTTTTGATGAATTTCGCCTGCAAGCAAGCAGCTGCGTGATGTTTGGTTGAACCATTGAGCATTTTATTTTAGTAATTTCTCTTTACAAAGAAAGTTTTTATTTTTAAATCCCAGCGCATTCTCGAATTGTAAAAAGGTTCTCTTCGGTTAAAAGTTTTTTTGGTTTGACCCACCACGTTTGGGAAACTATTTCCAATCCATTTTCATCTACGAATAAATCAATAAAATAAATGAAATATTATAAAAACTGATAATTATAAATATCTGAACTTTTTTAAAAAATATTTCCTTCAACCATCCCCCAATCTTAATTAAGCAGCTATAAAAAATAACTAATTTTTTTTTTGTAAAATCTTAAAAACATACACTATTATACGTGTGTGTTCTTGTGTTTTTAAAAGAAACTAGAGTATTATACTTAGTTTTGGTCAGCGAAAATTAATTGGATGAAAATCCTACTCATTAACCTTTACCTCTTACTAAAATCAAAGCAATTTTAATTCAGCTCCAGAAACACGTGTAAATAAACAAAACAACAACAATCTGCTTCGCTTTGCATGTGACTCTTAAATTAAAAACGGCCGACTCCCCAAAAAAAGTACCGTGATTGGTTAAAAATATTGAAAATCAACAAGATAAGTTGGCCAATAAGTGAACGATCTGAAGCCACGCCTCACACGATTGAGACCACAGAATGAGCCTTTGGTAGCATGCGATCGCATCACATCATACGATCGCATGGAAATCGCATCGTATGATCGCATGAACAGTGAATAACCCCGTTAATTTTCAAAACACAAAATAGAGAACTAAATTGGAAATACAAAGTAACTTTAATGAAATTTAGCTTTTCATATAATTTAAATATTTAGTAGGTAGTCAGTAATTACAGAATTATCATAGCAATCTTTATGAGATACATGCAGAGCCGTAACCAGACTTTAGTTTCAGGGGGTTGACTCAAACTTTTTGACTTATAAAGTAAAATTGCGTGGCTGGGGGCTCCTCCCCCGAAAAATTTTAGAAAATTGCCCCTTTAGAGAAGTGTTCATTTTGAAACCATTTAGATTACACCCAAAGATCCCTTCTCATTGTAAGTGGAAGAATTTTCAAGGAAAACTAAATAAACGATTAAATTCTGAGAAGGGTTTGGGGGTCATCCTCCCCAGAAAACTTCTGGAATATTTCCCACCTGGAGGGGCAATTTGGTTGAAAATTTTCAAATGGACCACCTAGAAAGTCAAATTGCCCACCGGTGGGGCGTGCGCCCCACGTTGGGAAACACTGCTCTAAAGCTAAATCACGGTTTTCTCCCGTCTAGGATTTTTTTGAATCAAGGATCAAACGTCTGGAAAATACCTCAGAAGCGCAAATACTGACCTTATTGTATTGAAAAAGATTTGCTTAAGCAATAGATAGTTAGTTTGATTAGTTAAAGCATTTTAGTTTTTCTTAATTAAATTAAACCTAAAGGAATTACACACAATTTTTAAAATGCGAATGTAATATTATTCTAGAGAAAGTTATAATAAAAAAACGAGAGAAGTGTTTATACGTATTGTGTTTAAATCCCTCACTTTATTCATTAACCCTTACTTCAAGCACATAAAATTTTATTTTGATTAGAGAGAGTAATCTTTTTACTGAATTTATTTAAATTCAAAAAAATTTTTTTGAAGGAAGTTACAAATTTTATTTTAAAGGAAATATTCAACTTTGTGCCACATTGATTTGGCTGCTATCCATTTTTGTGCTTCTTTTAATCTCAACATTATGTTCCAGGAACCAGTAAATCTGTAGTATAGATTACATACAGAAAAATTGCTGAAACCTTTATCTAATTTTTTATTGCTATTTGGGCTTTTGAACACAAAAAAAAGCCCCAGTCCTTACTTTTACTAAGATCTCGTTTCAATTTAAGTCATAAGATTCTCGTAAGTTAGGGATTACGTGTACGCACAAGTTACGTAAGCGGCTTTATCTGCTTTGTACTGTTTTTTTAAAGTGAAGGAGAAGAGATAGATGGCACCCCCTTTTATAATGTTCGAAAAAGTTCAAACGTTACGCTAAAAACAGCTTGATTAAAACTTGATTTTTTTCTGAGAAGGATACAATGCTTTATTTTAATCTCATGTGGTTGAACGTTTTTTCTTTAAGCGTACGCATTCATATTTCTTACCCTTACTGGTGTCCCGAAAAATCCGTTCAATGCAAAAACCGGTCACACAAAAACCGTTAAAAAAAACTCATAGCTTTACACATGTAATAAATTTGTTTTTTATTGAACGGTTTTCGTTGACCGATTTTTGCATTGATCGGTTTTTTCGTTCATCCTTCTTACCATTTAACATGTTATTCTGGAATAGTAAGGGTAGGCGCACACTGAGACTTTCGTCGCGGCGACTGATTTAAAATTTTTTTTTGCACGGTGAGTTAGTCGAAATTATGCAAATATGTATTTTCTTTTAACAATTTTTAAGTTAGATATTTTGGAAAGTTCCCCAAAAAATTTCATCATGTAATACGCCCGAATGGGCAGAAGTAAAGTCAGATTCATATCTTAATGTAGATGGAGGTACTTTTAATTTGACTTTTTTAATGCATATCCGTAGTTTTAAAGCTTATTGCTAGATTCCACATTTTCTTACTTGTTTTTCATGAAAGAAATTTAAATTAAGTTTATTTCTATAGGGTCAAAATATGAATCGCTAGAGAAGAATGCAAGATTGCAGGAACGCATCTGAATTACGTTATTACAAAGTACGTATTACATTTTCATTCGTATTACAAAGTATTCATAAGTACCACACATTTTCTAAAACAAGTAGTAAGTAATGTAACTTAAACACCACTATTGTAGAAAATACGTCTTATCTTTTAGATAATTAGCGCACAGATGGGAAAGAGATGGGAAGATGAAAGAAATGTAAAAGCGATGGAAGCAAGTTTGTGTAACAACAAATAGAAGGTTTCTAAATATCAATTAGATTATGTAATACCATGCCATTACAATTATTGTGTAGTGCAAATAGAATTAGTTATTAGAAGGATGCAGTGCGTTTTAAAGTATTTTAAATGATTTATTAAAGTATATTTGTAACATGATGGGAATAGTTTATAAGCTTTAAAACAGTTTCTTGGGCATTTAACTTCCAACTTCCTTTTAAAAAATATTTAACTTTTATAAAAATATTAAGTATGAAATAAGCTATGGAGAAAATTTCCAGGAATTTATTCAAATATAGAGATGAAGGTAAGGAACATTCTTTTTACATTTTAGAAGTTTCAAATGTTGAAGGTTGTTGAAAGGACTTGTTGAAACACTCTGTACAGTGTACAGACAATTGAAATCTATATTATGAGTAGTGGATCGTTATTATTGATTTGATAGTTGATTTTCGGCAATTCAACATCAGAATTCATGGAGTTGGAGCCCCGAAGAAAAAATAACGGATTTTTTCATATCAGCATGTCTCTAGCTAAAACTATTTCATTCACAAATAGACATCTTAAGGACATCTCAACATCCCCCTAGTAGCACAGCTCATACCAAATATGTCAAGTTTTCGTTACTGCAACTAGAAGTAAACGAAATTTGCCATAAATGACAAAAATTAGATGAATGTTGGGTACGTAATGCTATAAAGGTCTAAAAAAAAACCCGATCAAGGCCATAAATATTTCCAAAAAGAAACCAAATGCTCAATCTGTCGTCATCCCCTCAAGATGGACAATAGCTTCGGTGGGAGATCCCCGCTTGTTGAAAATTATCCCATTTATTTCTCAGTGACAGCCCCAGCAAGCATGATCGATGCCTTGGTCGCACTGAAGGGCTTTTCAAAATGCATTTGGCTTACAATTCTCGGCAGGGGGACCGGGAATAATAACTTCATCTATCTCGCCCTTGTTCCAGTGACAAAAGGATGGTTTCGGACTTCAATTTTGTTCGAGATGAATATGCTTGCTCCACATAAATTCCCGTTGAAATCCCTGTTTGCGTCGTGGTGGTTGGGAATGAAGAAGTGTGGCTTTTCTTAGTTTTGAACTTTGCTGGACTAGTTTGGCGTGTTTTGAGGAGTTCGTGTTTTCTTATGGAAGGATTCGTGGAAATTTGATTTGTGGAGGAAGCTGTAAATGAACTGTGAGAGAGAATTGTCTGATATTTTATTTTAGCTAAAGGTTGTAATGAGAATAATAATAATTTTATATTCTGAAAAATAACTTTTGTTTATGTTTGCTTCTTTATTGAATAATAATCCTCTTATATTTGAAAAATAAACTTTTGTTCATGTTTCTTATTAAATGATGAGTTTGTAAATATATTTTGCAAAGCCGACTCTTCGGACTCGTTTTTTGAACATTTCTCTTCTGTATCAAGCAGTGTTGAGTGTAAACAATTTCTTAGGTTATGTCGGTTCAATAAAAGATGATATATCATGTTGTGGGAATATCGATTTGAATGTAGTATGAATAACATCTTTTCAAATTAATATAAGAATCGCTATTTTCTTATTCAATTTTATTAAAACCAATATTTCAAATCTATATCTATATTAAAAAACTCAATATCAATTGTGTACTGGTAATAGTTTGGAATGAACCAAAATGTCCTTCCTTTCTTTAACCCCGATATTATTTACGACTACTACAATAAATTATCGACAAGATCTAGATTAATATCCATAGACTCAGATCGGCTGTGACGGCAAAAATGTCATTTAGAAAGAGCAATAGTTTTATTCGTCCTATAGGACATCTAAATTATTTTCTCAACTTATCGCCTTTCACCCCACGGTCTAGGAATATGATTTATGGATTTCAGATTTCCTCTCTTGCATTCTTATCAGCATTAAAGTGAGAAGCAATCAAATTGTGATTACTCACAGTCTTCGTTATGACTTATAAATCACAAAACAACTGACGACTACATTTATATTTTTGAATGTTACGTAGATATGGAATTAATTAAGAATGGATAGCATATTGAATTATTTAAAGAAAGTGTTTCCAATGGGGATTCATGGATTTGAGAAAGGGTCCATGAAATTATTATATGAACCCAAATAATATGAACCCAATAAGATAAGAACTGTTAAAAATAAAATGTCTAGCTGTATGTTGTATGCTGTTAAGAATGTAAAATAAATGATAGTTAGATTGTTGTTAAAAAGAGGAGAGCATAAATTAGCACCATTGATTTTTGGCAGTTTCAAAGAATGTGTTGGAAATATTCTTAAAGCGTATGTTTTACACTTCTTTTTGTCAAAGTTGCGGGGAATACATCAAATTATTCATAAAATAGTCTTCCTAAATAGAAAAAGAAATGTGAGAGCGCTTAATATTTTATAAAAATTTAAAATATTATTAAGAAAATAGCGTATGGTGTTTTCAGGATCTTCCCAGACCTTGTACTTTGGTTAATGCAAAAATACTTAAATTATAATCAAATAAATGTATCGAGAAATGTTCATAAAATATACACTTAACTGTGAATACCGACCTTGAACTGAATTCTACTATCAGATAAATCCAAAAGTTAAAAAATGTTTAGAAACCATAGTTCTTTTTTCAAAGATTTTTCAGTTTGATTGAGTTGTTATTTTCTTTCTATTATTAAAGATTCTAATCGCCTCTATTTGAAGTCTATGCATATAAAACTCACGCAATCTCTCTCTCTGTCTTGTGACTCTAAATCTCCCTGGATGAAGCTACGTTACTTTGCTGAAGCTTTGCTATCCAGGGCGTTATCTAAATCAGGGCTGGAGGACCACGAGAGGTTATTTCCTGGAACGCCGAAACGTTTTGAAAATCATTATTATGCATTTTTGCGCAACAATTATTAGTTTGACCCTCTTTTTAAGGGCCAAATTTCAAAAAATGTCATGGGGGAAACCATCTGACCTCAATTTTTAATGTAAAAACCTCTCTAATATTAAACTTAACAATATAATTAAGCAGGTAGCGTACTAAAATTACATCGTTGCAAAAATATATGTGTAATTGAAGTTATGAATTTAAAGTAGTAATAAAGTACCCTATTTTTTCTCCGGACCTCTATGAAAATTTTCAAAATTACTTGGACCCCAAGTAAAATTACTTGCTGACCCCTGCTCTAAATCATCTCAAACTTTAATCATGATAACAAACATTTAATTGAAAGTCTCGTTCGTGTCCCCCAAGAAAAGGACTAATTTAATCTTAATTGCCGACAATTTTGACTTTATTATCATCCATCTAATGAGCTCTTAATTAGTAAGCTATTGCTCTTGATGTGTATTGAGTTTCTAAAAATTCCCCATCCCTAATGTCCACAGGATGGATTTAAAAATACCACACACCTGCATTAAATGCAATTTTTTTAAACGCTTCTCTCTGGTCTTAGTGGATTACTCTCATACTTAATGGATTGTTCCTAAGATTTTGATAGTAAAAAGAAACGTTATGGGACGTAGTGGAGTGAATTAATCGTTACTTTTAATGCTAACGCATGCTTTAGAGTCTAACGGGGTACTTTGGGAGAGGGTTTCAGAAAATGCCACATTATTATCATTTTTATGGATGAGTCTTGAAAATTTTTCAATTGATTTTCCATTAATTTAACGATTTTAAAAAGCCGTTTTAATCTTAAATCATCTCGACATTTTTAAGACGTCAGATTTTAGAAAATGAAGGTAGCTATGAATGAAAGTGGTTAGAGCAATGCTTATTAAATGCTGTGTAAAGAGCTTAAGACCTACAACAGCAAGTTTTGCAATTCTTAGAACTACATAATTTTTTTGTTGGTGTTTTCCAAAAATATTGTTAGTGAGGGCCCTGGTGCATCGATTAGCTTGCGCACTGGACATCTGAAAACCCTAAGGTTTGTAAATGGCGCTAAGACCTTTCCTGCTTGCACCATGTGCAATTTGGGGGAGGCCACCGCCAAACACTTTTTGGATTGTATGGGACTGGCGAAGCTCCATACAAATATTTCTTTGGTTTTGGAGAGTTTAAAAAATAACTATCTCATGGATCTGGTCTAGTCCAGACCAGAGGGATAAGGAAGAAGAATAAAAATATTGTTAAAATAATCATTCGCAACACAACAATAACAATGTAAACGTGCATGATAAATGCCATGATAGTCCAAGAAAGTTAGCTCAAAAAAGGGGTTCAAGTGGAACAAATTGTAAAAGAAAGTTTGATGGGTGATTCTTATAGGAAATTTTCCGTAAAAAACGATGGTGAAACGTATACCAAAATTAACCGTGCCCTTTAGCCAATATGGCGGATTTTCCAAAATGGCGGTCAATCGTTTTTAACTTATTACTTCCTAAAAATTGTTAATAAAATTATAAATTTTGCAGTAAATGATTAAAATTTAGTAGCAAAAACAATGGGGAACTGTTTTTTTCTCTTACGATAAGTCATTTATCCAATATGGCGGATTTTCCAAAATTGCGTCCACTAATGTTTATAGTAAGTAAAATTATGCTGATAAATTCGTAATTTTTACAGGATATGGTTAGAATTAAGTCATAATAATATTCATATAAGTTTCATCTCCTCAATGTATCAAATATGGCGGATTTTTCAAAATGGCGGACAATCGTGTTTTACTTATTTGCTAAAAATCGTTTATAGAATAAAACTTTTGCAGTAAATTATTAGAATTCAGTTGCAGAAATAATGTGGAACTGTTTTTTTCTCTTACGATAAGTCATTTATCCAATATGGAGGATTTTCCAAAATGGCGTCCACCTAATGTTTAAAATACATAAATTATGATAATAAATTCGTAATTTGTACAGGATACGGTTAGAATTAAGTCACAATAATATTGATAAAAGTTTCCTCCCCCTCAATGTATCAAATATGGCGGATTTTCCAAAATGGCGGCCACATATTTAGAGCCTTTTTATTTTTAACGTTTTTACATATAAATAAATTTTGTTTTGGCATAACATAAATATTTATATATTAAATTACCTATAAATAGTATATTAACCAAGATTTTGCTATACATAGAAATAATTTCCAAAAAGGCGGCCCCATATTTCAAACTTAGTTGTAAATGGTAATTTTTGAATTTCTACTTACCTTTAACATTATTTACCAGTAAATTTTAGTAAAATATAAGTATTCTGCTTATACTTTACCTAATAACATTTAATGTTTCTAATCATTAAGAAAAAATTAAAAATAAAAAGGATCTAAATAAGTGGCCGCCATTTTGGAAAATCCGCCATATTGGATAAATGACTTATCGTAAGAGAAAAAAAACAGTTCCACATTATTTCTGCAACTGAATTCTAATAATTTACTGCAAAAGTTTTATTTTATTAACGATTTTTAGCAAATAAGTAAAACACGATTGTCCGCCATTTTGAAAAATCCACCATATTTGATACATTGAGGAGATGAAACTTATATGAATATTATTATGACTTAATTCTAACCATATCCTGTAAAAATTACGAATTTATCAGCATAATTTTACTTACTATAAACATTAGTGGACGCAATTTTGGAAAATCCGCCATATTGGATAAATGACTTATCGTAAGAGAAAAAAACAGTTCCCCATTGTTTTTGCTACTAAATTTTAATCATTTACTGCAAAATTTATAATTTTATTAACAATTTTTAGGAAGTAATAAGTTAAAAACGATTGACCGCCATTTTGGAAAATCCGCCATATTGGCTAAAGGGCACGGTTAATTTTGGTATACGTTTCACCATCGTTTTTTACGGAAAATTTCCTATAAGAATCACCCATCAAACTTTCTTTTACAATTTGTTCCACTTCAAACCTTATCTTTCTTGGACTATGAATCTCATAAAAAAGATTTCAAATACATTTTTGTTTGGTTTTGTATAAATGATAAATACAGGTATTGTATATATATTAAATGAAATATTTTGAGCAGTTAGTGCATGCGGTTGTAAATAGATTTAAGTATTTAAATTTAAATTGAGTTTTTAAGAAATCCTTCCTACCCCACTTACTAATGTTTCCAATTTATTTCTCAAGAATTTATGATAAAAACCTATTTTTTATTTCCCATACACAAAAACGGAATTGAACCAAAATTGTTGTAATTTTGTAATTAAACTTACGTAAAAAAACAGGTTGTTTACAAGTTACTGTTTTGAAGAAACTTGTATCTCTCAAAAATATATTAATTAAGGAATATTCTATTTTTTTCCATCAATTAAGCTATGGAAAAATATTAAAATACAAAGTATTAAAAGTAAAAGAAATATGGTTGTTATGTCATCTAGTTTCGTTGAAATTTACTATTCGTAAATGAGTTCAGTAAATTGCATATTGCTCCATTTTAAAAGGTCCAACTATGTCCTCTATTTCAAGCACCAAATTTAAAAATATTTTGATTAAAATATTTATTTACCTTAAAAGCCATTATATTAAAAAAGCCTAACTTATACAGGGTGTCCCATAAATAATGGGTCACACTTCTAGGGGGGATAGTAGACACCTAGACGAGTCAGAATCACATAGGATTTGGGGGTCCCAGACCAAATCCCAGGGAGTTAAAAATGGAGCGACACCACAAAAAAATTATTGAAAAATTCAATTTGTAGAAGAACTACTATTGGTAAAAATTTAATTATGGTCTCAAAAATTGTGGTTTAATATGATCTTTAAAACTATCGTAAAAGTTTTCAGTTTAAAATTTTTTTTATTACGAAAAAAGTTAAAAAACCGCAAAAAAATTTGAAAACTCTGCCAAAACTTTATTTTGTGTTTCGAAATCCTTTCTTTTGATTTAATAATCTGAAAGATCATAGTTGTAAACCCTTAAGTCCAAAGTTTCACGTAAAAACTATCAATATTAAACGCTTGAGATCATGTTAAAGTTCGTTTTTAGCGTGCGCAAACGTGTTTCCTACAGCCGTTTCCAAAACGGCAGTTTGCGGACCCAAAAAACTGACTTAAACCATGCTTTAACAGGCTCTCAAGCATTTAATATTGAAGGTTTTTACGTGACACTTTGGACTTAAGGGTTTTCAACTATGATCTTTCAGATTATTAAATGGCAGAGTTTTCACATTTTTTTGTGGTTTTTAAACTTTTTTCGTAATAAAAAAATTTTAAACTGAAAACTTTTAAGATAGTTTTAAAGATCATATTAAAACACAATTTTTGAGATCATAATTAAATTTTTACCAATAGTAGTTCCTCTACAAATTGAATTTTTCAATAATTTTTTGGGGTGTCGCTCCATTTTTAACTCCCTGGGATTTGGTCTGGGACCCCCTAATCCTATGTAATTCTGACTCGTCTATGTGTTTACTATCCCCCCTAGAAGTGTGACCCATTATTTATGGGACACCCTGTATAAGGGATGTTTCAAAAGTCCGTTTTGCGGCTTTTATTTGGAACCAACGTGTCCTAGGGTTACGGAAGTAAGGTTTACCCTAACTAAAAGACCCTATCCATTCAGATGACTTACAGTGCCTCTAGCGGTGAAATAAAAAATTAATTTAAAAACTGAAGGAGATAAAGCAAACGTTATGAAAAACTTACAGAAACAAATTTCATGAAAATATCTTGAATATTCGCGGAGATATTAGCATATATGAAAATAGCACTTTTTCAGGCCTCGAAGAAGGAAAAGTTCATAAATTTGCAAATTTTTCAGTGTTATTGAGAAGTTTTGTGTTTTTTAGTTGTACGAAGACAAAATTCAATCAAAAAAAAAAAATAAAAACTTGCAAATTTAAGAACATTTTCTTTTTTGAGGCTTGAAAAAGTGCTATGTTCACATGCTAATATCTCTGCCAATATTCACGATATTTTCATGAAACTTTTTTCAGGAAGTTCTTTATAACGTTAGAAACAATACTCTCACTGAGGTTTTTGCTCTATCTCCTTTAGTTTTTAAATTAATTTTTTAAACTTTTTTTCACCGCTAGGGGCCCTGTAATCATCTGAAAAGATTTTCCAGGGTAACTTACCTAGGGGTAGACCTTACTCCCTTGACTCTAGGACAAGTTGGTTCCGAATAAAAGCCGCAAAACGGACTTTTGAAACACCCTGTAATTTTTCTTTAGAAATTTATTGAATTTCTAAGAATAGAGTCCTAACGTTTCAGGTGCATTTAATTTATGGGAAACATTCCGTTGAACTGATTTCTTATATACACTAGCGGAAATAAAAATCCCAACACCAAGAAGGAAAGGAGATATTAAAGTAAAATTTATTTCTATGATTGCACATAGTATCAATGTGAATTGCTTAAAAATCACCCTTCCTGGATTTTAGGGGACCGAGAAAAACAGGGAGGAGTGTTGTCTCCATAGGTGTCCATTACCGCCGTCACACGTCATGGTATTGAGTGACAGGGGATCTAAATGACTTTTGAGGGATAGGAGGACCATGTTGCCTCCTCAGGTAGTCCAAATTCATATGGTGCACCCTGCACCAGCAGACGTTGCATACCGGGCTATGTGATTTCTCCTCTTTCTCCGGACATATTTTGTGAGCGTTGGTTCTTACGAACGGATAGGTCAGGGTAAAAATGCAACATAGGGGGTTAAGAAGAAAGCTTGGACATTGCATAAAACATGTGTTTGTGCATTTTTCTCTTGAAATTTGTCCCCAAGACAGGTCTGAAGGTAAGGGCGGACAACCGGCTAAAAACATCAATGAAGCAGCTCTAGTTGACCAAAGTACCGGTAGATCATACTGAGGACAAGCAGCAGTGGGATGGATATCGTTTGCAGTACTGCGGATTGTCCGTTTGGTCCGCATAGCTTCTTACATCTTTGTCTATAAACAAGGTGCTGAAAATGGGCCTTTCTTTTTCCAATAGTGCACGAAATAAGGAAAGGAAAATCCCAATTTCATGACATTGTGTTTATGAGAGAATCCTGCTTCGGATTGGAGCACCACGACGGTTGGATATGAGTTTGAAGATATAATGGAGAGAGTGCACTCAGCTCATGATTTTCTAATCGTTCCACTGAGTGGTGATGCAGGGTAACGAAGTGGGGAAGCATTGAATTCCATTTCTGCAACTCCTGAGTATGATTCACCAGTACTTATTTCAACCAGAGCTGCGTCATTGAGGTTTTGCAGCCGGTAGACCATCCTTACCTTCAGACCTGTCCTGGGGACAAATTTCAAGAGAAACATGCACAACCACATGTTGTATGCAATGTCAAAGCTTTCTTCCTATCCCCACCCCCTAGGTTGCATTTTACCCCGTCTTTCCCGTTCTCTAGAAACAACACCTACAAAACAAGTCCGGTCAATGAGGAGAAATCACCTAACCCGGTATGTAACGTCCGCTGGTGCACCATATCAATTTGGACTACCTGAGAAGACAACATGGTACACCAGTCCCTCAAAAGTCATTTAGAGCCCCTGTCACTCAATACCATGACGTGTGACGGCGGTAATGGACATTTATGGAGACAACACTCCTCCCTGTTTTTCTCGGTCCCCTAACATCCAGGAAGGCTGATTTTTTAATCAATTCACATTGATACTATGTGCAATCATAGAAATAAATTTGACTTTGATATCTCCTTTCCTTCTTGGTGTTGGGATTTTTATTTCTGCTAGTGTAACTCAGAAGGAACGACTTTCAATTTCGATAACTGATTCCATTAAAGAGTAATTTCAAATTTAGAATTTCTTAAAAGAATCTAATTTGTAAGCGAGATTACCTAGGATGTAATGACAACTCTTGTTAGTGATCTTATTTCATAATAAAAAAAGAAATAATTTCTGAAACTGCATTGGATTGAGTTTCAGCCGGTAAAAACTTAAATCACTTAAAATCTCTCGGGATCATTTTGAAGGCAAGTAGTGAGTTTAATCTCAGCGAAGGAAAGCAATAATAGATAACTGGAATCTTTTATTCGAATACCTTCCAATGAAGATTCTATTCCCGGAGTAACTGGGGAAGCTTATGGAGGAAATGTGTATGATTAGAAAAATAATAACCGAATGTCATTAATTGTGTCTTATATTACAATCATTAACAAATTATTTTTAATGTTATAAAATTTTGCATCGTAATAATTTAAAGATTTTTTCGGACAGTGAATATCATACTTATCCTGCATGTTTTATGTATTTTTCTTTTAGGGGTCATACAATTTTAGTTTTTTTCTCTCTCTTGAAAATGGATTACTGATATGAAATAAATATGAAAAAAAATTCGTACAGTTTTTGTGTATCCTATAAATATATTAGGAAACATTAACCCGTGTTCTCAATTTTAAACTTATTTTTCAATTATTTAACTGTAGTTATAAAAATAGTTTTTTCATCAAATTAAAATTATTAGATGGTTTGTAAGATATACAGGGTGTTTCAAAATTGCGTTGCACGGCTTTTAATCGGAACCAACGCCTCCTAGGGTCATGGAAGTAAGGTCTACCCCTAGGTAAGTGATCCTGGAAAATCCATTGAGAGGACTTACAGCGCCCCTAGTGGCGAAATTAAAAAGTTAAAAAAATTAATTTAAAAACTAAAGGAGATAGAGCAAAAACCTCAGTAAGAGTATTGTTGCCAACGTCATGAAGAACTCACTGAAAAAAATTTGATCAAAATACCTTGAATATTCGTTGAGATATTAGCATGTGAAAATAGCACTTTTTCAGGGGTCAAAAAAGAAAAAGTTCGCATATTTGCAAGTTTTTTTGATTTTTTGATTAAATTTTGTGTTCTTTTAACTAAAAAAACTCAAAACTACAAAATAAAACTTAAAAATTTGCAAATATGCGAACTTTTTCTTTTTTGACCCCTGAAAAAGTGCTTTTTTCACATGCTAATATGTCGGCAAATATTCAAGATATTTTCATGAATTTTTTCAGTGCGTTCTTCATGACTTTGGCAACAATACTCTTACTGAGGTTTTTGCTCTATTTCTTTTAGTTTTTAAATTAATTTTTTTAGCTTTTTAATTTCGCCGCTAGGGGAGCTGTAAGTCATTTCAGTGCATTCTCCAGGCTTACTTACCTAGGGGTAGACCTTACTTCCATGACCCTAGGAGGCGTTGGTTCCGAATAAAAGCCGTGCAACGCAATTTTGAAACACCCTTTATATAGTGTAGGTTCATACTAAAGCATGTTTTAACAAATTATGTCAACCAGATAATGCCACATTTCAGTATGCATAAAATAGACACGAAAACCACAGTAATTACTGAGGAGGATTACTTTAAAACACCGATTCTTAAACTTTCGATCGCCGCGGCCCCCTTTATATAACAGCCAGTCATCGCGGCCTACTAACATTTCGAACACCCAGAGCAGTAACTAGACTTGTTTCTGGGGGGGGGGGTGAATTAACTTTATTCCTAACCTCCTAATGTTACAAATTGTTAAAATTTAACAATTACTTCAAATAAGAATGGGGGGTCTGGGGGTCTCCCCCAGAAAAAATTAGAAAATTTTCCTCAAAAAGTAGTGTTTTAGTTCATTTTGAGACATTTTTGATTTTACCTAAAGAGTCTCCTAACCAGCTCCTTGTAAACCACAGAATTTTCAAGAAGAAATATTGTAAATAGAAGTCAAACTTAGAGGGCGTTGGGGGTCCTCCCCCAGAAAATATATTAAAATTCGCCCCTTTAAACTAGGGTTTTATCTCATTTGAAAATCGTTGGGAAACATTCATTCAAAGGTAACTATTGTGTGTTCCCCAAGGTTAATCGCGGACCCACGGGGGTCCGCGGACCTCTGCTTTAAAAGTATAACTTAATATAATATTTGGACTTAACTTCAATCTTTCCAAGGTATTGAATTTAAATTTAGAGCTTTATACTATATCTTGACCCGTGTCTCTCTTTGATGAAATATTTAACAACAATAATATAAAGACTATAGTAGGATAAAAGTCTATTTTTCAAGATCTGTCTTAAATTCCAACTAGCAGGATAAAAAAAACAAAATAAGAGAAATTTCTTTTTTTTTCTTTAAAAAAACCTATATCCTCTGGAAAACCTCCTCCACGGGGGGACGGAAATATCCATCCACAAAGGCTATTGAAAAACTACATCCTACAAAAAAGAAGCAAGTTTCCTGACGAGCTACATCACGTGACCAGTTTAGAAAGGAGTACACTCCTCAATTTGGGAAAGTTTCACTTTAATAAAGAAGAGTAAAGAACTCCCAATGTATACCAGTTTTTCGGTGGAGTAGTATTATCATGCTATCCCAACATTTTGTTTGTGTTTACCTTCTTCAGAGAACCTGAAAAATGTATCCTCGGTATCCTCAGATACGAATAAACGAAATCCTTGACGGAACATCAATTAAAAGCGTTTCTTTTTTTTTGTTGTTGTTGCGTGATTTTTAGTCTTTTCTGTTTTCCTATTTTTCATGTGCATGGTAAATTGTTCGGCAAATATGCTGGGAGCAGACTGGAATAATATTTGCTTTAAGAAAGTTTCTAACCGAACGGTTGCTGACATTTTTGATATAAAAGTAAAACTAAAGCGGAAATTTGCCAAACAGTTTTACTGAATGCAATAGTTTTGCATACCGTTTGGGTGAAACAGAGTTTTTGTACGCTTGTCTCAAATGTAAGAAATTTGTATTTTAAAAAAGTATTTTTTGGGAATATTTTCTGACACCTATCACATAAAATTTTTTAAAAAGAATAAATAGTTTTGTTAACTGAATAGAATTATAGAAAGCTTTTTATCAAGTTGATAGGTTTAAAATATACATTCCTTACTGTTTTACTTTAGCAATATATTTCTTGTAAAAGTGAATTGCAGAATGAGAATTAAAAGAAATCCATAAATTATTTATAAATCGCTCATTAATTCATTAATATTTAAATAAATTTCTAAAAGTATTGAAAGTTAAGAACAAAATAAAACACCAAAGTTTGAGAATGAGTGCAGTGTAAAAAGCACACACAACACAATAGTTTTAGATGTGGGAAAGAACCTTTAATAAACAGTTCATGATAAATAATCAACCGAAATTTAAAAGTATTTTTGTGTATGAGCAGATAACTATCAGTTTCCATTCTTTAATATCAATGTTGATAGTGTAGTCACTTCAAAGTCGTAGTATTCATAAGACAAAGTCACTGATAACATTATAATGGTCTTTTCATACTTATTTATCCACCTCCTTGATAACATTCATTCTCTCTTAAGGAATGAAACTGCACTCTTTTTTTATTTCGATGGTTTAAAGATATTTTTTTATCCTGTGGAAAAATAGATAAGAATTTTAAATATAAATTACGTTGTGATGTGTTTAATTCACTTGTTTGGTTTATTTGCTGTTGCTTAAGTCTGTAAGAGAGAAGCCCCAACTACTACACAAAATATTAATATAAATTGATCTAAATATTTTGGTTTTGACATAACTCTGATATTGAATTTATTTTTAAACCAATTTTGAACAAGTTAAAACCATACTTAAAGCATCATTTATTAGGAAACAAACTTAATTAAAAGCGAACCAGTAACTTTTATAAATAGCCACTTCAATGTCCAAAGCATATCCACCCACCCCCTACATAGTCAATAGGAAAGTTATCAATTTATCGAAACGAGTACATTATTAAGTACTTCCGAGAATATCAGCCCTAATTAATACACTTCAGAAACTCGGCTACACTTTTGATGAAACACAAGTCTATTTCCTCCTCCTTTTGCATAGAAGCCCTATAAGCTAAATTACGGCCTCATCTCTGATCAAAACCAGCTTCTAGACTCTATTATCTCCTTAATCGGTTGAATTCACTAGGAAGAGAAAAGCACTTAACCTGCAGAGTAATCTACTACTTAAGAAGCACTTACATTCAATATACTAGGCATAAATTTAGTGAGAATAATGCTTTGCCTTTCCTATGGGCATTGTTATATAGAGGAGCATTTAGAATTCCCTGTATCTGTTTTACTTGTTCTTACACGTGGGAGGCTTGAGACGTTCCCTAACTTTATTCTCCACTTGAACTGCGTTCTTCCCGATTTATTTATTGTGAACCGTGCGTTGGGTTGTTTTAATGAGGCAAAAATAAATAATAGGGAGTTTTTGTTCATAACTGTTCGGCAGTTATGTATGGGAGAGTTATGGGAGTTTTCTATAAAATGGAGGTAAAATTGCTCGGAATAAAGTGGTGTAAAGTTGATTGTGTGTGTGAAACATCTTGTGAATTTTGTAAACATGACTACTTTTATAAAAGAAGCAAGGCTTTCACGGCCGGATCTGTGTAAATAAATATTTATGACTACTTTTTTTTGCTAGTTATAAGTTTGGTACTTTTCATTTTAAAGATTTTCTTGTTATGGAAAAGGCAACTAAAAGTGCATTTTTTGAGTTAGAAATATAATAGGACTACCGTTATTAATTAGGCTAAAACAAACGGTGCAGAAACCTGATCAAAACCCAGAACTTCAAATACCAAAGGTTTTATCTAATCCCCAAGTTTTTCCCTAAATTAATATCTCAAGAATCAAGGACACGAGATAACCTGATCATGATACCAACAAGTAGTCATGAATTTGTATGTACTAAAATTTCCTCCTGGAATTGTTAATGTCTCATTTTAATTTCTATTACTATGAAGTAAGCTGCAATTATGAGTGCTCTGACTGTATAATTAAAATATATAAACTAAAATGAATAATAATTTACTATACTTTGAAGATCCCATATGATAAAAGGGTATGATTGAATTGTAAACTGATATTATAAATATTAGGTACTGAAGCATTAAGCTTTCTACCATTTAAACAATAAAAATTATTCCCAAAAAGAAACTGATAACTAAATAGAACGATGTAGAATTTCTACTTTTTCTCGACAATTTCGGTGTTGAAAAATTGGTCGAAGGCTTGATACGTTCAAAAAATAAGCTAAGTTACCCCTGATAAGCTAAATATATTGACAAGAAAGTTAAACACACAGAAAATGGTATCCTTAATCCTACATAAGAGCCTCAAGTAAAGAGACAGTCCCTTCCTTTGCAAGTTTTACAAACTTCCCAAACCACGGATATTCGATGGGATTCAAATATCTCTCACCAACGCCATTCATTCCCAATAGAGAGAAGATTCCTTCGGTGGTGTAGAAATAAGGAAAGAGGGGATCTGTCAACGGAAGCTGTTTTAAGAGAATTGATTCTCCATAGCTATCAACGCGCGGTGCTGTGCGAGAGGATTTTTAATCTATTAAAAAGGACGATTTTTTACGATCTCCCGTTTTAAAACTGTCCCCGGCATCTGTGGTGGGATAGATAAATAAATAAGGAAATAAGTGAAAAGCTCTTCGGAGCTCTCTTATTGCGCTCTGTGTCATTGTGCCATGTGGTTTCAAGTATAATGTGGCCGCTGATTGGGTTCGTGGCAGGAGGTATTAGGATGATGAGAATCTTTTATAGAGGTTTTTTTGCTGAGATTACGGGGTTGTTGTGAGGTTGGACTTATTTTGGAGCATGCATATCGTTTAGCTCAAAAACCGATTTCTTGAGTTATTTTTGGTGGTAATTAAAGGAAAACAGAGTGTTTTCAATTAAAGTTCTTCCTTCAATGCGCTTGAATGACTTATAACTTTTTAGAGAAACTTAAGAAAAATGCTCTTATGTAACATTTCCTTCGAATTGGTAGTTGTTATTACAAATTGAATTGTTTTTGGAGAGGGACTACTAAAAGTTTATGTTTTTAAATATCTGTATACAGCCTATAAAAAGAAAAGGGACTTTCGTCTGAAATACTTAATTTTTATTTTTATAAAACGGGGTGGTGTGGTGTCTTAAGAAATTAATTTAAAAGCTTTAAAAATAGTAATTGCGTGCAAAATCCTTAATCAATACATTTTAATTAGATGTTGTTACAAGCGCAAATGAGTTGGGTTTATAAAATCTTTATTTAGTAACAAGAAAAGCCAAACCTTTTTTCATGTTTGTCTTAAATAACATGAAAGCTGCAAATAGTTTTACCGTTAAGCTAAAAAGTAAATAATTTGTTCTTAATATCTTAAGTAAAATAAATACTTTTATATCAAACCTTTTCTAAAATTGGAATTTTAAAATGACAGTACAGTAAAATGCTTGCTTTGCTAAACACGCCAGGTGATTGCATAGAAGTATCATTTTGATATATTCTTCAAATAGAACAATCTTAAATGGTCACAGTGGCTTTCCGTATTCTAGTCCTCTAATTGGTATAGGCAATCCATTCTAATCTCTTGCTAATTTCCTACCAAACACGATAATTTCAATTAGAATATTACATTAATCACATAAGAGGATCGTTTCAGAATGTACTGACCCCTTAGGGATACATGTTAAGCAGGAGAGGAGGTCATATAAGACGAGAATTATCGTTAAAATGAACTGAACATTTATTTCACGTATATTTGCAATATTCAAATGGCTCGGATTTAGATCAAAACTAAGTCGCTGCTAAAACTCCCGCCAGTCACACACACACTGCCGTTCGCTGCGTTCGCTCGATGCTCTTTTCCTCGGGTTGCCAGCTCTGCTGACCATCACCTCGCATCAAGTGGTGGCGAGATAACTATGCATTCATTCGGATCGCAGACTATGTTTTTAATTCGCAGTTCAGATTCAATTCGCAGACTATGTATTCATTCGTCACATAGGACGGAGCTCTGGAGCGGAGCCTGTCGTAGAGAGGCCGCCTAATTAAAATATATTAACATTGCGATCTCGCTATAACCCGGTACGAAATGGTGGCCCTCAAAATGCATGCACATTCATACACTTAAAAGAAACAATATACTTTAGAAAATTGCAAATTTGAGGTATGCTGCATCTTAGTTTGGGAAAATGGTAAATTCAAGATTTTAAACTGTACTTATCCAACTGTCGAGCTCCTGACGATAAAATCATTGAAGGAGGATTGAAGGGGTTTTCATTAGGTGATGTAGACAGTTCATCAACGGTGGAACGATGGTAGGAAGATCAAAAAAATGGCACCTAGGGATCCGCCACATGGATCACCTCTAGCGAAAAGAATTTACTGCACCTTCAGTAATTTGTAGTTCACCTCAGTTAACCAGGGAAATACTGAGGGGTCCAGACTCCACTAAACACAAGAATGCCATTTAGCGATCCAACGGGATCCCAGCTAAAAGCATCGGCTGGATGGTGTGCGATTGAGTCGTCGGCGAAGCATGGTCTCTCCTGTAAAACGATTGATGGACGCAAGACCAAAAAAGATGAACAAAGTCCAGTTTTCGTAGATTTTTAGATGAATTTATTTTCGGTGAATTTAGTTTTAAAATACATTGTAGGTCATTTACTAATGATTATTGCATCTTGAATCATCCCAAACAAGGGAGAAGGTATAGCCCAGAATGGGCATGAAGCCTAAAAGGCTTAAAGAAAGAAAAACAGAGCTCGCAAGGAGCGCGTTAAGCAGGTATCGGTGATCGGTGAAAAGTGAGCGATCGTTGCCAGCAAGTAACGAAGAAAAAATCAAAGTACGCCACGATTGGCTACATCCTCTGCACCAACCGCAAACGGCGCTCGAGAGGAGAAACAACACAGGGCTGCTACAATTGGCTTACATCGCCCAGTTGGTGAAATTGATAACGCAAAAACAAGTTCCACACAGAAGGAACAAGTACGCGGGGAAAAGCCAAATTAACTACAGTCGCCAAAGAAAAGGGAGCCAAAAACGCCAAACTCGAGACAACCACTTGTTACCAAGGGTGCAGGAGCGAGGGAGAGAGAGGAATTTGGAAGGATACAAAAAAGGCAGGGGTGTTCGCGATAACGCAGAGAGAAACCCGAGTGACTCATGGGATAAGCGCGTAGGCAAGGTCGAACAAACAACACTCGAAAGAACCAGTGAGGAAATTTAGTGAACTGGGAAAAAAATGTCGGCGGGGAAAAGGGAAAGAGATGTGGTGTGACACCACACTAAGATTGTTGCCACATTTTTATTTTTGGATTTTTTTTTTCAAAATTTTCCCTGTCTTCCGGGAGAGTGTGGTGTCACACCACATCTCTTTCCCTTTTCCCCGCCGACATTTTTTTCCCAGTTCACTAAATTTCCTCACTGGTTCTTTCGAGTGTTGTTTGTTCGACCTTGCCTACGCGCTTATCCCATGAGTCACTCGGGTTTCTCTCTGCGTTATCGCGAACACCCCTGCCTTTTTTGTATCCTTCCAAATTCCTCTCTCTCCCTCGCTCCTGCACCCTTGGTAACAAGTGGTTGTCTCGAGTTTGGCGTTTTTGGCTCCCTTTTCTTTGGCGACTGTAGTTAATTTGGCTTTTCCCCGCGTACTTGTTCCTTCTGTGTGGAACTTGTTTTTGCGTTATCAATTTCACCAACTGGGCGATGTAAGCCAATTGTAGCAGCCCTGTGTTGTTTCTCCTCTCGAGCGCCGTTTGCGGTTGGTGCAGAGGATGTAGCCAATCGTGGCGTACTTTGATTTTTTCTTCGTTACTTGCTGGCAACGATCGCTCACTTTTCACCGATCACCGATACCTGCTTAACGCGCTCCTTGCGAGCTCTGTTTTTCTTTCTTTAAGCCTTTTAGGCTTCATGCCCATTCTGGGCTATACCTTCTCCCTTGTTTGGGATGATTCAAGATGCAATAATCATTAGTAAATGACCTACAATGTATTTTAAAACTAAATTCACCGAAAATAAATTCATCTAAAAATCTACGAAAACTGGACTTTGTTCATCTTTTTTGGTCTTGCGTCCATCAATCGTTTTACAGGAGAGACCATGCTTCGCCGACGACTCAATCGCACACCATCCAGCCGATGCTTTTAGCTGGGATCCCGTTGGATCGCTAAATGGCATTCTTGTGTTTAGTGGAGTCTGGACCCCTCAGTATTTCCCTGGTTAACTGAGGTGAACTACAAATTACTGAAGGTGCAGTAAATTCTTTTCGCTAGAGGTGATCCATGTGGCGGATCCCTAGGTGCCATTTTTTTGATCTTCCTACCATCGTTCCACCGTTGATGAACTGTCTACATCACCTAATGAAAACCCCTTCAATCCTCCTTCAATGATTTTATCGTCAGGAGCTCGACAGTTGGATAAGTACAGTTTAAAATCTTGAATTTACCATTTTCCCAAACTAAGATGCAGCATACCTCAAATTTGCAATTTTCTAAAGTATATTGTTTCTTTTAAGTGTATGAATGTGCATGCATTTTGAGGGCCACCATTTCGTACCGGGTTATAGCGAGATCGCAATGTTAATATATTTTAATTAGGCGGCCTCTCTACGACAATTGGTGCCTTGTGACCTTCCTCTCCATGTATGCATATTCTTGACCCTTCGTAATCACTCAGAGTGAAAAATCCACATATTGCATAACAATATCATGTACTCTCACCTACTCAGTATGTATAAGGTTTGCCCGTGTGTTTCTGTGCAGGAAATTGTTCTATTGTAGTTTTTCTTTTTGCTTGCTTAATCTGGTCTCATCGGTGAAGTCCCTTAGTTCCATTTCCTGTACTCACACACACTGACAGATTCTAGAGCTTTGTCCAAGAAACATATATACTTTTTATTCATAAAAGGGTCAATTTTTTTCTTTCTTGATTTTTATATCTTGTGATATATTGTTTTGATTTCACAATGGGTAGAAGGAGTGTTAACAATACCTTACCTCCCCAAATTGATAGACCTTCTGGTCCTACTTTCATTTTAAATATCAATCCTTTTGATGGCGATCCCGCCACTTTTGAGTTCTTTGCCGAACAGTTTCGAAACTTAGTAACTATAAACTGTTACAGTCAGGCTCAGTCATTGGCATTCTTAAAATCCAAATTATCAGGTGCCGCTCTAAAGTACTATATTGAGTCTCCTCATTTAAAATCAATTGTAGATTCTGAGTTACTCCTTAAGGAGTTAAAGTCCTTTTTCCATTCCCCATCTACTGCTTCATCTATTCAGGCACTTAATAGTATTCAGTTGTTACCATCGGAAACTGTACGTAATCTCGCCCATAGGATCGGTGTACTTGTGCAGCAGGTACATTCCGATATTACTGACAGAAAGGCGCTTAATTCTATTAAAATGATGAAGTTATTAACTGCCCTCCCCTCAGACCTACGAATTAAAATTATGGAGTCGGCGATTAGGGACTTCGATGAGGCGGTTGAGAGAGCTACCACGTTACAGAGTCTGCATATTGAGAATGCTGTACTCAACTCAGTTAATGTGGAACCCTCTACATCTTTACAGGCAGAGGTCAATGCCCTGAGACACACCGTTGATGAACTGCGGCAGAAAGCTGTTCAACCCAGCTCAGATGCCGTATGTTCCTCTTCGGAGCGTGGCATCAATTCTTATGGTAGACCCCCTAATCAAAAAAAAACTTACCAAAATTCTAGACCTAGACCCCATTGCCCTTTTTGTGGTAGGCTGGGACACTATATGAAAGATTGTTATGAGTATAAGAGGTCGCAGAAACCTCAACGGGGAAACTCTCGAAATCATGGCAATTCTTATCGTACCCAACCTTACTCACGTCACCACCCAAACTAGTACCGAGACCTCCGCCAGATGCCCGCAGGCCTCGTTCAACTACAAGGGCATCTCTTTCTTTTGATAGTCACAGGTCACATTATTTTTCAAACAATCGTGAGCTCGATTTAAATCTAAATTCTTCTTGTAATGTGCCTAGTTCTTCTATCAACCCGAATTTGTTTTCTGTTGATGTTCCAAATCTTTCTTCTCGTTCGTATACTGTATCTCGTTCGACTCAAACTTTCACTGGCATCAACGACCACTGCGTGGAAACACCTGTGGAACATAAAATGGTACAGACTTCTCACGTTCTGTCCCCAGCTGACATTTCTTTACCTTCCAATGCTTCTGAGGAGTGCATTCTTTCTGTTCGTTCCACTGACAAAAATCTTCCACATGTGTCTCTCACATTCAATCAAATTTCTGGAATTTTCTTATTTGACACTGGTTCGTCAATTTCTCTCATAAATGAAACTTTTTTTGAGATTATAAAATCTGAAGTAACGACTCGTAAACTATCAAGACAGGTAACTATATCAACCGTCAACTCAATTGTTGCTTTCAAGGGTTGTGTCGAAATTTCCTTCAAAATTGGAAAATCTTTCTTTAAACAGGCTTTCTTTATCGTTGACTTTTCTTCTTCTTCACAATTCCATGGCATCATAGGATGTGATTTCATGTCAAAACATCAAGTGTCTATTCAAATGTCCATGAGAACTATCTCAATCAATGACCTTTCCATACCCTTCTTTAAACATTCTTCACAGTCTGATGTTAGCAATAGTGTAAACACTGTTGATAAACCTCCTACATCCTCCACATCTGTTGTAAAACTCTCTCGTCCTGTTATAGTTCAACCTGGAGAATGTACCTATGCTCTGGTACGAGTACCTAACTGTACTTTTTCTTCCACCATTCTTTTCGAACCATCTGTCAACTCTGCCCAACTTATTTCATATGATTCAATTGTTGAATTCAATCAACTAGATAATAATTCTGTTAGTGATAATCAAAAATTCTTTTCTTTTCATGTTCTCTTACATAACTTTACTAAGGAAACTTGTCATTTAAATAAGGACACTGTGGTAGGTTCTGTTACTAATGTTGAATGTATAATCAATGATAATACAAATGACGTCGAATCTCTTAATTTAATCACTGCTAGCCCTGAAGTTCAAAAACTGAGAGACGAGGAATTTTCCCTTCAGGATTTCAATTTAGATCATTTGCAAGACGAGGATAAAACTGCTTTGATAAACCTTCTTTCTAAAAACTACCTTTCTTTTTCCAAATCTCTTAAGTCCATGGGACATACTGATTCAGTAATTCCTAGACTAAAATTTACATCTGAATACCCTATTAAGACATTACCTTTTCCCATTCCGGCTGCTTTGAGTCAAACTGCCAAGCTTCAACTAGATCAGATGGCAGAAGCAGGTATCATAACTAGAGGTGTATCAGAATGGGCTTCTCCTATGCTGTTGGTTAAGAAGAAATCAGATGGTACCAACGAACAAAAATATCGTTTGGCTATTGACCTGAGACTAGTTAATTCCATACTCCTTCATAACACTTATCCCTTGCCAAAAATACAAACAATCATCGCGAGCATAGCCAACTATAAGTTTTTTTCCACTCTTGACATGCAGCAAGCATATATGCAAATTGACCTTCCTAAAGAATTTCGAGATAAATTAGCTATCACCACCCCTTTTGGAACGTACTGCCTTAATCGTCTTCCTTTTGGCCTTAAAACTGCTGCTGCAATTTTTCAATCTTTAATGGATAGTATCCTTGAGTCTATACCTGGTTGTTTTGCTTACCAAGACGACATAATTGTTTGTGCCAACTCATTTCAGGAAACTTGTTCTAAATTACAAAAGGTCTTTGACCTCTTCATTAAACATAATCTAACCTTGTCTGCTAGTAAGTGCAATTTTCACCAAACCAATATCAACTTTCTAGGGTTCAATATCAATAATCATAAGATTTCCCCTATACAAGCTAATATTGTAAAAATCAAAGCTTTCCCTGTTCCTAAAACAAAAAAACAAGTCAAACGGTTTGTCGGTCTTTGTGGATATTATCGTCATCTAATTCCTGAATATGCGAAATTAATTCAACCTCTAACGAAATTGTCTTCTCCTTCTTCGTCTTTTCTTTGGTCTGATGAATGTACTTCATCCTTTGAGACTCTTCAGAACATTTTCTTGAGTCGTCCTTTTGTACGACAACCTGTGTGGAGCAAACCCTTTCTCTTAAACACGGATGCATCTAAAAAGGGTATTGCAGCTGTGCTTCTTCAGGATTTTAATGGTCAACTACATCCAGTTTCCTATTTTTCAAAGTCTTTAAGTTCTTCCGAAGCCAAGTACCCAGCCATAAAATTAGAGTTAATGGCTATTACCAAAGGTGTCGAGGCGTTTAAGTACTATCTCTATGGCAGACACTTCACCGTTCTGTCGGATAGCAAACCCCTCTCCCATTACCGTAAAGTAACATCTCCTGCCGATATAACCACTCGTTGGTTACTTGTCTTAGGAGAATACTCTTTTACGTTCAAACATATTGCAGGAAAGCAAAATCTTTTACCTGATTATCTCTCTCGTCTTCATGACTCTCCTTCTTTTGATGATGTGGTATCTGATCCCAATTTAATCATGTCAGATGAACCCCTACCTGTTGTACAACTCAATCATTTGCCTACTACTTCTGAGGAAACCCAATCAGATGATGTTGATTCTAGTAATGAGATAACTCTGTCAACTATCCTTGAAGCACAACTCAAAGATGATGAATTGTCAGTAGTTTACAATGACATCCTAAATAAACAACCTTCTAAACCTAACTTTTTCATTGATGCGGATTCTCGAGTTCTAATGTTTTTCAAAATGTATGAGGTGAATATTGAGCGAAATAAACCTGTAATTGTAATTCCCAAATCCCTACGCCAAAAAGTGCTGAGTATTGCACACTTTTCTCACTTTGGTATCGCTAAAACGTATGCTTTCCTAATATCTAAATACTATTGGCAAGGCATGTATGCTGATGCACAGAATTTTGTTTCTTCATGTAAGATATGTGTTAAAAATAAACCCCATAGAATCCCTTCTGCCCCTTTCCAACCTACTTTAACTGCGGAAAGACCCGGTTTTCTTATTTCGATTGATTTAGTCGGTCCTTTTTCAAACGGTCAACACATCCTCACAGTCATTGACCATTTCAGTCGTCATATGCAACTTTTTCCTCTCACTTCCATAACCTCCAACGCGGTTATCCATGCTCTTTTCTCGTATATTTCTATACATGGTCGCCCTTCTTTAATTTTGTCGGATCTTGGAACTCAGTTTTCGTCAGAAGTTTTTCATAAATTCCACCAAGCCCTTGGAATTAAACTCCACCATACATCTACTGGTAGACCCCAGGCAAATGGTATTAGCGAAAGGATAAACACTTCCTTAAAATCCACCATATCTTGTCTTTTAGACACTGGTCATACTTTTCATGATGCTGTATTGGTACATCAGAACCTATATAATGGCTCTCTACATAGAGCCACTGGTTTTTCACCTAACCTTATTCATTTTGGAAGAGAACTGTCATTAATGACAGATACATTCAAATGTGGTGTTCAGATAAATAACTTAGCTAATGCATATAATGTTATTGAGAAGTTAGCTATCCTAGAGAAAGTTTACAAACAAGTAAATCAGACAGCTTCTAATTTCAGAGCAACCTACTACAGGAAACAGCATAATAAAACATCCAATAGAAACTTTAAGGTTAATGATTGTGTCTACATAAAATCAAAAAATAATTTTAAACCTAGTTATGATGGTCCCTTCACCATCACTGAAGTAAAATCCCCTGTTTTGGTTGTGGTAAATAGAACCCCTTTTCTTCCTGATTCTGGTTTTGTGATACATATAGACCGGCTAGTAAAGGTTCAGCATCGTAGGGAATACCTCTCTCATCGGAGCCCCAATCGCTCCTCTCCTCTTTTAACAACTACTGGTCCTGCTTACAATCTTAGGCCCAGAAATAATCGCCTAAGGTAGTTGATAAACATAGTCATTTAGTAATCTTATGTTTTGTCTTTGACTGTGTTTTGATTGTCAGTATATAACAAAAAAAAAGTTTTTATTTTTATCGTGGTTGACTTCATATATATACTTCGTAATTACTCTTGAACGTTCTTTCTTGTGGTGACATGTATCTATATGCCCTATGTCCTTTTAGGACCGTGCTCAAGTAAAAGTAATTGTTTATAACCTGTAGCTTAATAGCTACGTCACTTCTATAACTAGGATGTTATGCACTAATTTATTATTCTTATAATACTAAACATCATTATCTTTATTGACTTTGATTTAACTGTCTTGTAAACTGGATATCTAGTCCACCCTTTTAAGTAGTTAGTTAGATAAACTTAACTGGTAGATAACCTATGTTAATGAGTTTATAAACATGTTTATATATCAAAGTAAATGTGAACTCCTTAAGATAATATGATATTTCTTTTGGTCCATTAATGGATTTGTGTATAAACTTGTCACCTTAACGTAATATAATTCTTCTCTAATTTAACTTCGGAAGTCTTCCACAGCAGGATCGATCCCATTCCATTTTCTCATATCAACCCATACAACGTTGTATTTTCTTTTTTTGATATTTCCTGTATTCCTATCGTTCTGGTATACACAGAAATTATTTTTGGTACCTAATGTTTCATAATACAAGCTTGAATGTATTATTAGCTTAAAAATGTTCCTATGATAGAACATATAGGAATGATCTTCCGCACGCTCAAGTACTAGTAAAATTGTTTGTGCCGACCTCCATTCCAGTGCATTACGTAATGTTATTTTTTCTGCATGGCAGCATAAGCCCATTGCTTACTTACATGGCTTCTTGCCTAAGTACAAATATAAGTGGTAGTATTTTTACTATGATCATTATTAGTATTATTTGATCTGATATTTATGTCGACATTTTTTTGATCTGTCCGTATAGTGAGTTTTTTTTTCGGACACCTGATAGATACCTATCAATATATCTATGTACCTATCTATCTATCTACCTCAACCTACATCTACGTCTACTGTTTTACCACTGATTTAAATATGAACTTTGAAGTCAAGATGAACTCTGCGTAATATGAACTCTTTCTGTGACGTTTAGTCCAATCCTAGCTGTCCGAGAGTGTTGCAAAATCATCATGGACAATTTTCAGGGCACTCACCCCTCTCTTCAAACAAAAAAAATCAGTATATTGTGCATTTGATATGTAGTAGCCAAGAATTTTTTTTATTTTATGTTGTGAAAGGCAAATCATCCAAATTTCTTAGAATACTGGTGTAAACCATCAGTTATGTAATCTCATTTTAAGGTTTGTTTCACTATGCCCCATTGACATTTGTGGACAGTTATTTTGTCAGCATTTACAATAGCAAGTAATTAGAGTGTGGATACAGTGCTTTTTTTGATCTTCTGTTTGGTTTGTGACGTCATTTGTGTGCTGGTTTAAGCTGGACTTGATCAGCATACCCAAGTGGTTGTGGAAATTAGTCACTGTGTTTACATTCTCAGTCTTCAACCCTAAATTTACCTTAGTTTACTTTCATGCTGACAGACTGTCTGTTCACATTGTTTTCCCACGTACAGCTTCTGTACCTGTTACCTCAATAGATGTTGCAACGACTTAATCTTTTTCAAACCTGTTTCTTCTTTTGGTGGTAATTGTTTTGCCTGAACTTATTTGCTTTTATGTATGTAACACAGAATTTTTTTGATGATTTAGTTGAATTTATGGTATTCTTGTTAAACGAGTGTAGTGATTGTTGCCACATTTTTATTTTTGGATTTTTTTTTTCAAAATTTTCCCTGTCTTCCGGGAGAGTGTGGTGTCACACCACATCTCTTTCCCTTTTCCCCGCCGACATTTTTTTCCCAGTTCACTAAATTTCCTCACTGGTTCTTTCGAGTGTTGTTTGTTCGACCTTGCCTACGCGCTTATCCCATGAGTCACTCGGGTTTCTCTCTGCGTTATCGCGAACACCCCTGCCTTTTTTGTATCCTTCCAAATTCCTCTCTCTCCCTCGCTCCTGCACCCTTGGTAACAAGTGGTTGTCTCGAGTTTGGCGTTTTTGGCTCCCTTTTCTTTGGCGACTGTAGTTAATTTGGCTTTTCCCCGCGTACTTGTTCCTTCTGTGTGGAACTTGTTTTTGCGTTATCAATTTCACCAACTGGGCGATGTAAGCCAATTGTAGCAGCCCTGTGTTGTTTCTCCTCTCGAGCGCCGTTTGCGGTTGGTGCAGAGGATGTAGCCAATCGTGGCGTACTTTGATTTTTTCTTCGTTACTTGCTGGCAACGATCGCTCACTTTTCACCGATCACCGATACCTGCTTAACGCGCTCCTTGCGAGCTCTGTTTTTCTTTCTTTAAGCCTTTTAGGCTTCATGCCCATTCTGGGCTATACCTTCTCCCTTGTTTGGGATGATTCAAGATGCAATAATCATTAGTAAATGACCTACAATGTATTTTAAAACTAAATTCACCGAAAATAAATTCATCTAAAAATCTACGAAAACTGGACTTTGTTCATCTTTTTTGGTCTTGCGTCCATCAATCGTTTTACAGGAGAGACCATGCTTCGCCGACGACTCAATCGCACACCATCCAGCCGATGCTTTTAGCTGGGATCCCGTTGGATCGCTAAATGGCATTCTTGTGTTTAGTGGAGTCTGGACCCCTCAGTATTTCCCTGGTTAACTGAGGTGAACTACAAATTACTGAAGGTGCAGTAAATTCTTTTCGCTAGAGGTGATCCATGTGGCGGATCCCTAGGTGCCATTTTTTTGATCTTCCTACCATCGTTCCACCGTTGATGAACTGTCTACATCACCTAATGAAAACCCCTTCAATCCTCCTTCAATGATTTTATCGTCAGGAGCTCGACAGTTGGATAAGTACAGTTTAAAATCTTGAATTTACCATTTTCCCAAACTAAGATGCAGCATACCTCAAATTTGCAATTTTCTAAAGTATATTGTTTCTTTTAAGTGTATGAATGTGCATGCATTTTGAGGGCCACCATTTCGTACCGGGTTATAGCGAGATCGCAATGTTAATATATTTTAATTAGGCGGCCTCTCTACGACAGAGCCAATAAAATTAGTTGTTATTGTTTTGAAGATTGCCTTTTATTCATCAATTACCAAAATTATTATTACCAAACTACTACAGATTTAACAGTTTATGTCGCGTAAAACCAATATGTAGATTTTTGTTACGAAGAGGATGAAATTATTCCAATGCTCTTTATAAATGTAGCATTTTAAAAGTTGTACGGTAGGACTTACATCTTTATAAACTTGTGTTTGTTGCAGAGTTGCAAGCAAAAAAGGGGAGTTGGGAGTCCCCAGAAATACATGTCGGAAATTTAACCCTCAACAACAGTGTTTTTACTCGTTTTTGTCCATTTCTGAGATGGCCTTGGCTCGCGCCCCCCCAGTTTGAGAACCATTAGGATATGACAAAGAACTTAGTAATACTGGTATTATTCTAAGCATCTTAACTCAATTTTTATTAACTAATTTATTCCCTCAGAAATAGAATTAAAGGATTTTCTAATTTAACAAATTGAAAGAGGGGTTTATCACTTAATTCTTATAACAAAACAAAAGAGTTGAAAGTAAGTATCCGGTTCTTACAGGTAATTATAAAACTAACAGCTTTCACAAACAAATCACTAACTACTTTCTCCCAATCATAGGCAAACAATTTCGTCGTTGAAATCTTATTTGAGACCCGATATTACGGCCGCAAATTTCTCGTTTCACGAAAAACAATAAATTAAGCAATCGTTCAGTACCATTTGAGCTTTAAATAAAGTGAGTTAGGGTAAGTAATTTCCCTGAAAACGCAATTAAGAAGTCCTTCGATTTAGTGGAACGTTTCTATGCTATAGCGAAAGAGGTTCTCGTTAAATACCCAGCGGAGAAACCAGCAACCTCGTTTGCTATACCTTCTTTAAAAGTCGTAACTTTCGGAATAATCGGGAAACTTCTAAAAGCCATCGCCGAATGCCCAATCTTGGTTGTCTTTCATTGATTTTTTGATGCGAAACAATGAGTTGGAACATGTACTGGTATGCTCACATGAGGTTATTCATAGCTGGCGTCGGACACCTTCACCTGGTTTGACATTTATTTTGAGGATTCATTGTCTCATTGTGCGTTTTATTACAAAGCTGGAATTTTATGCCTCCGAGGAATATTTTCGCTCGCGACAATTAAGTTGTAGCTTCGGAAGTTATGAAACCTACGTCGTCATTCCCTATTTTCGAAGAGTCCCTTCCTAGGAATTTCGTAATGGACCTTGTTGGGTTTGCGATAAATACAAACCATGAAATTCAAATCAACACCCGTATATTTCGGTAACTTAAGAAAGAAAATCTTTCTCCCATCATGATTTCGTGAAACGGAATTTTCCTAGAATTAAGGGTTCTGTGTTTAAACATGGAGTAACTAAATTTTATTCACCCACCAACTGCAATGCTGTGTTTATTCAAATAAATTGGGGAGTGTGCATCTCCTGAATCTTTAACAAAAGGATGCGAGTAGGCGTTGGAAAAGGTTCGTTTATTTAGTTATGGCGATTCGCTGGTTTTGGTTTAAGAGGACGAACGTATAGGGAAAATGCGTTATGTCTGGAAGATGACTGAAGAATGTTGTTTGGCTTCAGAAAAACTTATCGGAGCCAATTAGTACTGTAGATTAGTAAAAAATATCTTACGCGCATTTCTTCCATAGAAGTAATACGAATTTCAATACACAGCCTGGTAGTGTAAATATTTAATTTTTCAGTTGCTAAGAATATTTGTTACCTGTGTAAAAATCTCCTTTGACGTTGTGAGCCCCTACATGTAATTTTAAGAAAAAGTTCCCTATTTAAACCGCATAGCGAGCTTTGAGGCAAATAGGTTTTGAAACTAACTTTCTAAGAAACTGTTCATTAGAAATTTAATTAGATTTCATTCGTTTCCTCTAATTAATGCTACCTGCAGCATTTTAAGTGATAATTTTGTAAAGATTTCATTAGAATTTATCTTTGGTGAAATAAACTAATTAATAAAGTACATCAGTTCATTAAATTTTGTGTTAGGTTAGACAGGGTAATAATAAATACAACGGAGAGTTCTCAAATTTTCTTTGGAATTAGCCATCCTTCATTAGATTTCGATTTCTTCCCTTTTCATCCATGAGTAAAATTTTAGGTTTTGATATAAACGCACTGGTGTTGAACTTACTAATTTGACATTGAATAATGATGGGTTTTTAATTCTCGTTTCTATATGCTTGTGTTATAACTTAGAATGACACTTGTCGGGTTGTCTATCTGGCTCCACAGCTCGTATAAGATAACTTGGCAGGTTTTCTCGAAGCTAACGGGGCACGTATTCCAACACTTGTCTCGTTGTAAAACGTGTCCAAATCCACAAAAAACACCAGGTCTTCCCATATAGCGATGTGGGTCGGAAAATTTTCAGCGCCGGAAATATTCCCACTAAGTTTTTTCCGGAAAATTTTCCGCTATTTTTTTTTTGCTTTGTTTTATTAGTTCAATTATTATAATAAGATTAATATTTTGTATAATATTATAATAAGATTAATATTAATATAAAATAATATTCAATTAGAATAATATTTTGTTTAAAAAAAGTTAAAAGTAGTAATTACGCAATGAAATAATTTCTTCTTATGTGGCATCTTTAATTGAATATCGAAGCATTATGTATTTTATAAACATTATATAGTTATTTTCAATATTTAATATGACATTAAATATTATTTAAAAATTTTAAATCATGATTTCAATGCTTTATTAATTTGTGTTTTTATTGTTTTATTTGTGGATGAATCTCAAAGGAACATCTTCCAGAATTGATGAAAATACTTCAGTTTTGTTAATTTGATGCATCCAGTGATCGGAAGTTTAATTTAACAATACTTTATAATAATTTAGTGGCTTGGAAAATTTTCTGTTTCAAAATTTTCCGGAAAACCCACATCTCTATCCCACATCAAGGTAGTCTGTTACTTCTAAAAAAGCTTTTACTTAGAGTCCACTGAAATACACCATTCCTTTATCCCCTTTCTATTGCTTGCCAAGAAATAATTTTTAATATCCTTTAACTTAATTATAAAATCATAAAGTAGGACTGCTTTTCCATTACAATTATTCCATCCCGTTTCTATACCTATAGTTACTAATTTCTCTATGATATATTTCTCGCCTTTTTTTTTAAATTTACAGCTAAAACACATATTATATATTAAGCAGGATTTATCATCCTGTATCCAACCTGTGTTTATCATTTTCAATACTTTGAAAATTGTCACCGTTAGATTTTAGGAAGGATGGGAAACTTGCCCTACATACGTAGAACATTATCCGAGGTAACAATCATTTTTTGTAAAACTAATCTTTATGTTTGAAGATGGAGTCTTCCGGGCTTGTAGGCCGTAGTCTAGAAGTAGAAAATCCAGACGTTTCGACCCCTTCTACGGGAGTCATCATCAGTGGCTAAAAGTTAAAAAAAATTTTATGATTAAAACGTCGATTTAATCATAAAATTTTTTTAAACTTTTATCCACTGATAATGACTCCCGTAGAAGGGGTCGAAACGTCTGAATTTTCTACTTCTAGACTACGGCCTACAAGCCCGGATGACTCCATCTTCAAATATAACTCCGGCCGTAGAAGCCTTCGTAGTGTTATTAATCTTTATGTGTTTTGAAAACAATTGTTCCAGTTTATGAAGATTAATTATACCGAAACAAAATGAAATCTCTTATACGTTAAAAAAGATCAATATAAAAAGAAATGGAAAACGTGTCCAATCAAAATGCAAAAGTGTGATTTAAAATATTTAAGTTAATTTAACAACATTTATCTCACAGCCAACTACCAACTAAACTACAGTCAGAAACAACTACAAAGCGTTAATAAACAACTAAATTCACTTAGTTGGTTATGACCATTGAACACACTGCATCAACTATAACAGAGTATAAATAAGTTATTTCATAACATATCCTGATATTCCTTTCCTCTTTTTTTCTCTTCAAAATAATGATATTTTCTTTCTTAAGATCCCAGATGGAAACGATACCAAGACTTCTTATTTTTTTGCTTGGTTTGGGCATGGTTCGGTTTTCAAGGAGGATACTATTCCGCAAGTATATTACTCTTAAGAATCTCTTTAAAATACTCTGGGTCGACAATAAAATCTTTGAATATTTGATGAGAAGTAAAACTAAAGCTACCGATTTGTCACAGGGGTTATGACTAAAGGCAGTCGAGGTCCCTTAGAAATCTTATACTCCCATATGAGCAATTCGAAATTTTGGCCGGAATTCAAAGCTTTTGGATGCAAAAATGTAAATAGTGCACTTTTGCTGACAGAAAGGAAATGATTTATGCGTAGCGAGAATACGCGCATCATGCTGGAACTACGAATAAAAAGTTTGTAGGCTTATAAGCGCTTGTTTCATTTAACTCCACATCACCCTCTTGAGATCCACGGAAAAGACATATAAAAAGAAATGAATTCTTATATAGTATTACAACTTTGTTTTCTCACTTTTTAAAAAAAATCTCGGCACATAATCTGCATATAGATGACTTTAATTATACCCAAAAGGAGGAAAAATATTTTAGCCTCACCTTTCTTCATTTTTTTATGATAGGGGGTGAAAAGTTTTTGAATAG
This sequence comes from Tetragnatha versicolor, assembly GCA_024610705.1. Taxonomy (NCBI): domain Eukaryota; kingdom Metazoa; phylum Arthropoda; class Arachnida; order Araneae; family Tetragnathidae; genus Tetragnatha; species Tetragnatha versicolor. Next base: position 29,087,417 of record JANDEH010000002.1, on the reverse strand, counting down.
AGTTTTGAGGTCATAAAAGATGATTTCTTCACCCTTTGATGAGCTTATGGGAGATATGTAAGTGTACTGTCTGGGACAATGCTGTTAGAAGTTAAGAATTTGTGTGAATTCTATTCAAATGTTTATCTTCTTTATTATTTGAGTATGAAGTTTACCCTTTTCATAAAAACCTAAGAAAATAATTGTTCATAAGAAATAATATAATGCAATACTGAAGGTATCAAAGGAAGCATTGTGACTTATCAAACTCAAAATTTAGACTGTTTTTTGTAACTAAATTTATAAAAATCTATACAGGGTGTTTCAAAATTGCGTTGCACGGCTTTTATTCGGAACCAGCGCCTCCTAGGGTCATGGAAGTAAGGTCTACCCCTAGGTAAATGACCCTGGAGAATCCATAGAGATGACTTACAGAGCCCCTAGCGGCGAAATTAAAAAGATAAAAAATTAATTTAAAAACTAAAGGAGATAGAGCAAAAACCCCAATAAGAGTATTGTTGCCAACGTCGAGAAGAACTCATTGAAAAAATTTGATCAAAATATCTTAAATATTCGCGGAGATATTAGCATGTGAAAATAGCACTTTTTCAGGGGTCAAAAAGTAAAAAGTTCGCATATTTGCAAATTTTTCAGTGTTATTGTGTAGTTTTGTGTCTTTTTAGTTGAAAGAACATAAAATTTAATCAAAAAATCAAAAAAATTTGCAAATATGCGAACTTTTTACTTTTTGACCCCTGAAAAAGTGCTATTTTCACATGCTAATATCTCCGCGAATATTCAAGATATTTTGATCAAATATTTTTTCAATGAGTTCTTCTTGACGGTGGCAACAATATTCTCATTGGGGTTTTTGCTCTATCTCCTTTAGTTTTTAAATTAATTTTTTTAACTTTTTAATTACGCCGCTAGGGGCGCTGTAAGTCATCTCAATGGATTCTCCAGGGTCATTTACTTAGGGGTAGACCTTACTTCCATGACCCTAGGAAGCGCTGGTTCCGAATAAAAGCCGTGCAATGCAATTTTGAAACACCCTGTATAATCCATTATACTTATTATACTTAGAGGTATATCCCTATCCCATATCCCAAAACGTGGGCCTAGGTTAGCCCAACGTAATAAAAGTTCAATAATTGTCAAAAAACAAAGTGAAACAAAATATCACCGTTAAAAACAGTTAGAGGACTTTAAAACTGACATAAAAATAAAACCTAGCTGTTTTTTATCATGTTTTTTTTATCGCATTTCCCAAGAATAGTTGTAAGGTGAACAAAATTCGACATTTTGATACTACGTTGGATGCCTCCAAATGATCTTATTTTCAAGACACCGCTTTGAGGATGTCATGATAGCAATGCCACCTGTTGGGTTTAGAATTAGGTTATTATTTAGTTTTTCCATACATATCCAACATTTAAAAACACTTTTCGATGCTTGGGCCAAAGGTACCCTTAAGGGCCAAATTTACCCCTTTTTACGGTGTTAAAAAAATTGTTTTGTGTGCCACTAGCAGTCAAAATAATTATTTTTAACAACCTAGAACCTAATAATTTTTAAATACTCTGAAGAAAGGTAGCTATTATTAACGAACGGCAGTCATTGTTACACATATGTTTAAAATAGTTTCGTAGTTGTTGAATTCTGTAGCTGAAAGTTTTTATCGCTAGTAAATTCAATGAAATCTGAAGTGCCATTTTACCTTTAACTGCAATATAACTTCACTAATGTTAGAATGGAGAGTGAATAGTATTTTAAGTACCCATATACAATATAAGGATACTGTTATTCACGGATATAAAACTTCGAACGTTACGCTTAAATATTTACAAAAATGTTGGCCTAACTGTAGCCAGAAACTGCAAACTTTTTCAGATAGGCTAGGCAAAGCGAATTACTATAATGTATTAAGTGCTCGCGGGGTCAAAAAGAAATTCCCTGACATAACCTAGATGTCTGAAATTTAAGGAAAAGGAAATAGGAACACTAACATTCGTTTTTCTACAGAAATGTTCGGAGCTAGAAGATTGTTCGTTTTATTGTATCCTCTACCAGCATTTCCGACTCCCGTTCAAAAATACATTAAAGAAGGCATCTTATGAAAGTGATCCGAAAGAGTTGACGTCTATGTTTTCATGTGCGAGTTTTATCAATGGAAATATAACTCTTCCTGTTCAAGAATAAATTTCCTTTATATATGGAGTTTTTCCGATTTTCTCCCCTTTTTTATATTAACCTTAACATGAAAAATAATTTTATAAGGGAGGAATATTAAGAAAGGTGTCGCGCGATGAGCGGACATCTAAAAATCGTGTGATGATTAAAAAATCAAGCCATTGATAAAAAATCGAGATCAAATCAATCTCGCTTTTTTTACAAAATGCGATGTCTTAAAAATCAAAAGAGGTCATTTTTGGATTTAGCACACCAAAAACATAAATAAAGAATTTATGGAAAAATTTAAAGATTGAAAAAGTGTTTAAAATTTGTATTAAGAGTCAATTTTTCAAAATTTTAAGGCATTTCTCAATAAAACATAAAAACCTGAATTGTTAAAAAAAAACTCGTGACGTCCCAGGACAAAATGAAGGTTATTTTTGGATTCAGCACACCAAATGTCATAAAGTTCAGTTGAAATAACAAATACAGCTCTAAAGAAGTTTTTTTTGCAGACCTGTGTTGTGTAATGATGTTCTTTCAAGAAAGGAACCCATATAAAAATGTTTTAAAAGATAGTAAATATTACCTTGTTCATTTTTAAAATAAAGGTGTTTAGTAATATTTAATCGGGTAATGAATCTCCTGACAAGCGTATTACCACTGTCCGAATACAAACACAATTGCATTAATATTGTAGAAATAAATTTTAACTGTCGTCCTTCGTAATGCCTGATAAAATCTATGGTAAGATTAAATTATTAAAAGAAAGTAAAAAATGAGTTTATTTAGATTTTAAATAATAATTCAAAATAATATTTACAAATGAAGCATTGAAATTAAATGAATTTACGCCTGATAATAAACTTTCTGTAAATTGTTAATTCATAGTGTGTAATTTCTTATTCTGTGCTTATAATCTGAATTATGTTAATTAGTATAATATATTAAACTAGTACATTGCCATTGCTATAAATGGAATGCTTGATTATCAACAGTTTAAATTAATAAACGAAAGAATTTAATGAAGTCAAATAAACTAGGGGGCTATCGCCCCCTGCTCGCTATCGCTCTCCAACCCCCGGGAACTGCTAATGCAGTTCCCCTAGGATTGCTTCGCAATCCTGTGCTCGCTACGCTCGCTTGCCATATGCTGGTACAGCCTAGCTGTGTTTCATTACCAACTAAATTTATTGGTTAAAATAGAGTTTTATATATAGTAATATGCAGCAGGGAAACATTAAATATGTGTATGAAAAATATGTATACAGTGTTTATCAAATTCATGGGTACTGTTGCATTAGTCAAGGAAAGCCACTATATATCAGCCAACAAATACATCAGATGAGTACTATTAACATGTATATGTTATACTTAAAAGTTGATATAGGTGCTTTTACTTACCCCATTATTTAATCACTCCTCTAAAACTTCTTTGTAAACACAATTGTACATACTCTTGCTTGGAGCTACAACCGTCACAGATTGGAAAAATAATTTCTAGCTCTACTTAAATCCATCTTTGATTGCTTTTAAATTTACGAAACTTAAACAAAACAAACCAACCGTTGCCAACGGGAGAAAACAAATACCGCCAAATTTGAGCGTCACGTAAGAGAAATATATATAGATTCTACACATATTTAAGTTACACAATATTACTAATAATATAAAGAAACTATCAAAACTACAATGAAACTATAAACCTAACTGTTCAATTATTACGGTTCAATAGATGACAATTACTTTCTCTCTATATTAAAAAAAAGTTACTGTCACCGCTGCCGCCGCTGCCGCTGTTTCAGAAAATTTAATTTTTCAACTATTTGAACTCTCATATCGCAAAAACTACTTGGCATAAATTTATGAAATTTGAAATGTTTGTAGAGGAATATTTGGGGCACATTCTCGAACAAAAAGCTAACTGATGTGATAAATAGTACTGGGGTATTTTTAAGGTCAAAGTTGAAGTTTTTCTTTTTTCGCCGCGTAATCCAGTTCAGCGAAATCTATTAGCAGCAGAACTGTGATTTTTTGCAGCCTAATACTCTGAAGTATGAAGATGTGCACTACGTCGCCCTTTTTTCGAATTTCGAATTTGGTTCAGAGTAATTAATTTTTTAATTTTCGAAATTTTTGACACTTTTTCGGTTTTTTCTATTTAAAATGAAAAGTAATCACGGTATCAATATGATTTTTTAAACACTTATAATCTTATTTTTTAGAAAGAGATTGGCATTTAATTCTTTAAAAAATTCTAATTAGTTTTGGAATTATTAAGCATCAAAGTTTCATTTTTTTCATAGTTTTAGTAGGTCTTTATCAGACGTGTTTAATGTTTTTAAATTTTAAGGCGGAAACAAATTGGAGCCGAGCGGCGTAGCGAACAGCCACGAACACGCTCTGCGCAAGCGCCGCTCTTAGCGCCTCCGAGTTGCGCGTGCGCAGAGCGTGTTCGTGGCTGTTCGCTTACGCCGCTCGACTCCAATTTGTTTCCGCCTTTACATTTGCCAGTTCACTAGATTGTCGCGAGCACGGCTATTTAAATTTAAAAGTTTTGAGGTGCAAATTTTTGCTCTAAGTTTGCTAGCGATATTGTATAGACTTGGTTAATAATCTTTTAAAGATACTTCGATATTTTTTGAACTACTGGAGAAATAAATAATTTAGCTTATTTGAGTGTTATTTGTGCCGATGAAAGGAAGAGAGTTTTCGGGAAGTTTGTTTTTCTCTGCTAAAGATCGATTGCAGAAATTACAGATCGCTTCGCGATCTGTAAATAGCTGCATAGCAGTTACGGGGGTTGGTGAGCATAAGAGAGCTGGGGGCGGTAGCCCCCTATCCATTAAATTATTGATAATTTAGAAATTAATATTTCAGTAAGAGTGTTATTTTGATATTTTCGTGGTAATGATCCGGATTAAATTATTGAAAAGTTTAAGACATAAAAAGTTTCGATATTAAATGATAATTCACTATAATACTCGGTTCATTTAGAATTAGCTCCTGAGACGTAATGTATTAGAAGCAGTTATTATTCTAATTATCGTCGAAAAAATTTTCTTCTGCAATGACAAGACAGCCTAAGCAGAAGTAGTTAAAGGTGGAAACAAATTGGAGCCGAGCGCTGTAAGCGAACAGCCGCGAACATGCTCTGCGCAAGCGCCGCTCTTAGCGCCTAGGAGTTGCGCGTGCGCAGAGTAGGCCAGTCAATAACGACATCGAAAATTGCAAAAAATAAGGTAGTTCCAATTTTTGTCTTATGTTGTTAGGACCCATCCCAGTAGTTAGTAACCAATTTTGCAACCCTGAAAGCCCTGTGCTAACTTCGCAATCATCAAAAAACCTCAAAATTTTCCAACTTTTTTCAGTTTTTGGCTTATAACTCATACAAAATGCATCCGCAGGAAAAAGTTTTAAATGTATTTTTTAAAGTAGATAAAATTTGCAATGATTTAAGACCCTCCCCAAGTTTATACGTCCAATAGATCCCGAGTTACATCTCTTCAAAAATGGGCAATTTTTCCCAAAATTCAAAATTTTGCGTCTTAGTCGGTAAATAAGGGCAATTTGTAAAAGGTATTGTAAAAGGTAAATAAGGGCAATTAAGTTCTAGTACAGTTATTTAGCTTTAATTTAAGCCCTGAATATAGTCTCTAGGCCCCATAGTTCTTACTTTATCTTAAAAAACAAAAAATTTCGGAAAACAGAAATTTCGGAAAAATATAGAGCATGACGTTGTACAGGCATAGTAAATGAAAAATAAAGCTATAACACAATATGACATTATAAAAATTAATATTTATTTATTGAATACAAAATTATTTGTCTTAATACTTGTGAATTAATGTTAATTTTTAAATTAAATTGAGATTAATTAGTATGAATTTTAATTAAGAAATTATAAAAGGTATATTAATTTATTGTTTTTTTTAAGTATCTCTCTATTCTAAAAAAAGTTTTTTGTGAACGGTTTCCAGAGAAAGGCTTTTTAATTACTGAACCGAATGACACATATATATTAAGTTTAGCGAGTTGGAATTTGTGGGAATTGCGAAGCAATTCCAAAAGGTCCTGCGACAGCAGTTTACGGGGGTTGGTGAACGATAGCGAGCAGGGGGGCGGTAGCTCCCTAGTTAGTTTATAAAATTATAGACTTTTGAGGTATCAAAGATCATGTCTCTTTCAAGTATTCAGGACTGTCTTCCTCGTGTCAGACTCGTCTATCTCAATTGTAGGGTTGTTGAGGCATGACTTGCCTTAACATGGTTTACATAGTGCAAACACTCAAGTCCCGCTTTCTGAGATGAGCAGCCTCTTCCAGCGCACCCTTTTTGGCACTTGCATGAGATGAATTTTAGGATAGTTTTTGATGCTGGATCTTTTGTAGAGGTAATAGGTAGCAGACCTTGCTGACTCCTCGTCCAGCCCCAGTCAGTTGGTGTTTTGTCTGCACCTAACCATATCTTGCCATATCTGCACCTGGTGGTATGTGCGATTTGCGTGTTGAGCTGCAGCCTCTTCGGTTGGAGGCAGACGAGCCAGGTGGACCTTGATTTTGGCAGCTGAACGAACAAAGATTTCGTAACGGAGAGCGTGAAGAGTGTCGGATTCTCCTCCTCCATACAGAGACAGAGCCACAAGACACTTATTTCCAGCAGAGGCTATTTCTTCGTGGCTAATATCAAGCTGCAGGAAAATGGAAACCACGCCAACCAGATGTGGATTTTTTCAAGCATGCTTACCATCTTCATTTTCCCTTGCCTGAAAATTACAGAGGTGGTGTCACAGCCAGAGAAAGCGTGCAGGAACAATTCAAATTCGGGGGACAAGCCAGCTCTCCACTATTTAAAGAATTGGAGGAAAACTGCAAACAAGTGGATTCCCACTTGACATCTTTTTGAAAGAAAATATTTTCCACCGTAATCGTTCTGCAGTTTTATTGCTTCTCTAAGACCCATTGTCTGGGTATTCATCAAATACAAGTGACACATACTTTCCAAAATGGCTAATAGTGTGGCTGATATAAGTGGCTACAATTGCCATGGTTGTGATATTCCAATGCCACCTTATTTTATGAAGTAAGTGGCCGCCATCCACAACAACAAACGATGTGGCTCCTATAGATATATTTTCAGGAAGAGGGGTAAAAGCTGTGAAAAAACTGGACTTTTTGCCTTTACGCATCCCATCTTCACAAAACAAAGCCATTGGGTAGGGAGCCAACTCGAACTTAAAGTGCTCTTTTAAGTCAACCTCTGTCTGCTTCGTGATGCCTTCCTTTGAAAAATTGTGAGGGGATCTATTTGAACCTTCTGATTTTGTAATTTGATAGTAACTGATGCTAAGGTTCACACATTATCTTTTCTTTTAAAACTAACTTTTCCATAGGAAATTTAGTATATTGCCCCTCCCCCTCCTCAGTCACATCTTGTTACTTATGAGGATAACCCGTGAATCTTTTCTCTGGTCCTGGTAATCAGATCTTCTTAACCCTTTATGTCCCAAATTATGTTTTTCAGAAAAATTGTGCTGTATATTTTTTATACGTTATCCCTATAAGTATAATAAGTATATAAGCTTCATATTAACCCTAGTAGCACAACTCGTCCCAAATATGTAAAGTTTACGTAACTGCAACTAGAAGTAAACTAAATTTGGCCTTACATGACGAAAATTGGACGAATTTGGAACATTGGGAAGTGGGACTTACAAGTCCCGTCGGGGCATAAAGGGTTAAATATTGTGTTAATTTAATTTCTATAACTTCATAGTTCCGAAAAAAAAATATTTTTTAAAGTATAGCAAATATCTAAAACTGTAGAGGATGCGAGTTCTGACACGCCCTTGGAAGCTAACCGAGTTAAAAATTATCTTTCTCCATTGTTTTTATTTTTTAAGGTAAAGTAAGAACTATGGGTCTTATAAAACTTATCTAAGACTTATTCAAGTTTTATTTTAAACTAATACTTAAAAAATCAATAAATTAATGTATATATTTTTAATTTCTTAATTATATAATTAATACTAATTAAACTCAATTTAATTTAAAAATTAACATTAATTCACAAGTATTAAGAAATATAATTTTATATTCAATAAATAAATATTAATTTTTATAACGTCATATTGTGTTATAGCTTTATTTTTCATTTACTATGCCCGTACAACGTTATGCTCTATATTTTTCCGAAATTTCAGTTTTCCGAAATTTTTTGTTTTTTAAGATAAAGTAAGAACTATGGGGCCTAGATACTTTTTTTAGGGCTTAAATTAAAGCTAAATAACTGTACTACAACTTAATATCCCTTATTTACCTTTTACAATGAGTACTATAACCTATTTTTTGCTATAAAAGCGACTAAGACGCAAAATTTTGAATTTTGGGAAAAAATTGCCCATTTTTGAAGAGATGTAACTCATGATCTATTGGACGTATAAACTTGGGGATGGTCTTAAATCATTGAAAATTGTATCTACTTTAAAAAATACATTTAAAACTTTTTATTGCGGATGCATTTTGTATGAGTTATAAGCCAAAAACTGAAAAAAGGCGGAAAATTTTGAGGTTTTTTGATGATTGCGAAGTTAGCACAGGGCTTTCAGGGTTGCAAAATTGGTTACTAACTACTGGGATGGGTCCTAACAACATAAGACAAAAATTGGAACTACCTTATTTTTTGCAATTTTCGCCCCTTTTTTTGTCGTTATTGACTGGCCTAGAGCGTATTCGTGGCTGTTCGCTTACGCCGCTCGGCTCCAATTTGTTTCCACCAAAATACTGTAAAAACAATCGGTCACTTAAGTTGTCTGATGAGCGTTATTAAGAATTATTGAGCATTTTTGATCCTGTTTCAGGCGCCTATTCTAAATGAACAGACTATAAGCAGACAAGTTCCAGGTTGTACTGGATAGTTGGGATGAAACAAGCGAGCTCAGCTCGCTAAGATCGCGAAGCGATCTTCAAAGAACTGCGAAGCAGTTCCGGGGGTTGGTGAGCTATAGCGAGCAGGGGGCAGAGCCCCCTAGTTAAATAAAAAAATGTAATTTATGTATTCTAACTCTCTAAATTCTTTGAGAATAAACTGAGATAAGAGATTAATAAAATTCGGTGTCAAACAACTCACCGTTAAAAAAAATTCTTGAACGTTTCTTAAAAAGATCTTCATTTTTTAAAGTAATGTTCCTGTGAAATATCAGGAACGTTACAGTAAAGTACTGAAACATTCCGCAGAAAAACCAGAAATGCTATGTGTATCTCAGCTATGACTTGTTTTTTTATGTTTCTACAAGTACGTAGTCCAAAATGTGACATATTATGATCCACGGGAGGTACCGATCCACAAAGGTTCTAAAACTCCTGATCAGATACTCCCGAGTTTTATTTATTTTATTGTCATTAGTAGGTTCTTACACCTCATCTAAATAATTTGACTCTTTTAGTGGTGAGCATGAAAACAAAAACAAACAATGGTTGCTGGTCCGACAGAATTCAGAAACGTTTCAGAAATGAAAACTAGAATTTTCCAGGAAAGTGTTTAACTGCTGTAAAAACTCATAAAAAACAGGAACGTTACTGGAATTTGTGCGGAACGTAACTAATACTTTTTATAGTGCTGTTAAGAATTATTAAGTAATATTATCATAAATTTAAAGCTGCAAACACACACACACATTCTTAAAAATTACTAAAAATAATTTCCATTAACCTATTTGCCTCACTGACGTCAGGCCAATAGTTTAAATAATGTGAACTATTCTAAATTTGGGATATGGCTTGTCAAGCATATCTGAGTTATCTTCAAATGATATTTGACACAACCTGCCATCTCTTACAATAGATATCTCTGAAATGTGTCAATACAGGGAAGATTTGGTGGCGTATAAGTACCAGTTTGAAAAGACGTGTCAAGAAATCGATAGGATCCGTTTAGGAAATTGTGACATTTCCTAGATGCACAGGTTAAAATCACAAACCCTTTTCAACATCTGAAAAACAAAAGTGAGTGTTTTAGAAAGCATTATTATGTAATCAGAGATTTATCAGAGATGAAAAAACATTAGTATATTATAGGAAGGAAAACGCAATTTGACTTAAAATTCACTACAAAGACTGATGCTGAAATTATTATAATAAGAAAAATGTAGTTTACTGTAGTACTTATTTTGAATTTAATCTATAATAATAAAAGAGCTTTACGGTTCATTCACCTATCAACGCACAGCAAAATCTACCGGGGCTAAAGAGTCGAAACTTGGTGTGGTGGAAGACTTTACAGTGTATACGCGCACTAAGAAGGGATTTTTCGAAATTCTTTTTTCCTGACCCACAGGGGTGCTTGGAGTGTTTTCTACGTTTTTGAGCCTAGCACCGTCCCAAATGACCCTAGATCTTCGTAACTTCGCAGGAAGGTACCTATTCACAATATCTAGAAAGGCATTTTTCGAATTTTTGATATTCGAATTTTAAGGGGTCTAAAAATTTCCAAAACCCGATTTTACTGAGCATAAACAAAGTTTTACATTTTAGAAGAAAAACATACTAATAATTTGATATTTCGAAGCGACCGGTTAGTAATATCTTCTTAAGAATATTTCAAAGAAAGTAATTTCTGGATTTTTCGATACTTCATTCTGGAGGGGGTGCACGGGGGTTTGAATATTTACTCCGGTTTTTAGTTTTTGCTTTCTATCACCCACCTTATTCATGCGATTGGTATGAAATTTTAGCATGTTGTTCCTCACACAATCGGGAAGGTTTTCAAAAAAGAATTTTTGAAATCAAACCATTCTAAGCTGTCTTTTCTGGCCCTTTTCTAAATTCTTATGCGTAGCTTCAATGTTAAATTGATAAAGGTTATTGCTCCTTCCAAGTGAGGCAAAACCTCTATTGTTAGAAATATTTATTTAAAAATATTTTATAGCGAGTAGAATTTTTTTTAAAAAATATGATAAAGAAATAATTTGTGATAAAATCAATTTTTTACAATAAATTAAAACTATTTAACCGAAAAAATTTTTTTCCATTCAATAAAAATTTAAAATAACAATATTTCATCAGAAGAATTTTAGATAGTTGATGTCAATAATTCAAATGATGTCTACTTTTATTTCATGTTTGAAGGTGATTTCTTTAATGAATGAGTTGGTAATAAATCAACCAAGGGGGGTTCAGGGGGTCTCCCCCTGACCTTTTTTTAATTTAGATTTTAAAAACCGGTTATTAACACTTTATTTCGAAAAGGTTTTTAGGAAAGTATTCATTTTTATTTGCTTTGAACTTTATAAAAACAGCGGGATGAAGAGGGGGGAATAAATATTAAGTCAGTAGAAATCGCTGTTCAATAATAGACCTTTACTTTTATTTGAAGTGAAGGTGGAAGAATTTGCCACTCAAGGCATTACCAATTGGAGAAATGGATGGAGTGAACAAAGGATATTGAAGAGAACAAAGATGTAACACCTTGAAATAAGGGGGTTAAGATAGTCTCCCACCAACTTTTTTCTAATTTGAAAATATCAGTCTTAAAAATGAGGATTTCACACATTTATTCTAAAAAGGTGGTAATTTTAAAGTTTTATATCTTAAGGAAGTATAGCATCAAAAAAGAACCCCAGCGGGAATGCAGTTGGCCATAATGCCCTTAAATGATGCCCTGGAAAGGAATATAATGAAGAAACTAATACTTATTTATTTTAACACATTTGGAAAGCCTTTTCCCCCCGAGCGACGGCGGGTATATCAGCTAGTAACAAGATAAATATTCAAGTAGTTCTTTTAATAGAGACAAGAATGTCCCTAGAGATATAAAAATGTAAAATACCCGAATAAGCATTCACAGAATGAAAGAAAAAGAAACACAAATACCACTTAAGAGTTTTAATTCCTTCAACTTAAGAATTTTCATTTCTTTTTATACAGAGTGTTTCAAAATTGCGTTGCACGGGTTTTATTCGGAACCAGCCCCTCCTAGGGTCCTGGAAGTAAGGTCTACCCCTAGGTAAGTGACCCTGGAGAATCCATTGAGAGGACTTACAGCGCCCCTAGCTGCGAAATTAAAAAGTTAAAAAAATTAATTTAAAAACTAAAGGAAATAGAGCAAAAACCTCAATGAGAGTATTGTTGCCAACGTCAAGAAGAACTCATTGAAAAAAAATTGATCAAAATATCTTGAATATTCGCGGAGATATTAGCATGTGAAAATAGCACTTTTTCAGAGGTCAAAAAGTAAAAATGTCGCATATTTGCAAATTTTTCAGTGAAATTGTGTAGTTTTGTGTTTTTTTAGTTGAAAAAACACAAAATTTAATCAAAAAATCAAAAAAATTTGCAAGTATGTGAACTTTTTACTTTTTGACCCCGGAAAAAGTGCTGTTTTCACATGCTAATATCTCCGCGAATATTCAAGATATTTTGATAAAATTTTTTTCAATGAGTTTTTCTTGACGTTGGCAACAATACTCTCACTGAGGTTTTTGCTCTATCTCTTTTAGTTTTGAAATTAATTTTTTTAACTTTTTAATTTCGCCGGTAGGGGCGCTGTAAGTCATCTCAATACATCGTCCAGGGTCACTTACCTAGGGGTAGACCTTAATTCCAGGACCCTAGGCTGGGCTGGTTCCGAATAAAAGCCGTGCAACGCAATTTTGAAACACCCTGTATATAAAATTGCTTTACCACAACAAAAGTAATTAAAATGCGTCCCTTGAGGTTATGGAAATGTAATGTAAATAAAAACAGTTTATTTATGCTTTTATTGAAACTTATTTGTTACGAATAAAAAGTTAATAGGAAAATTAGTTGCATTGTTAAGAAAGAACGTTTTTAGGGTTTTAGAAAATGCTGATTAGCCTCAAATATAAAAAATAAATTGTTCGTTCAATAAATAATAATTGAGTTAAAAATATAATGTTAAGCTATCCATCTCGAAGATATTTCTTTGTAAACTGTTGAGTAGTATCTACTCAATCAATAATAACTTCTCCTTTGTTATTAAAACTACTGGCTAAAAATTTAAAGAGGGTATCTTATAGAAACATGAAGTTTATATTTTAATTGGTTTCTAAAAAAGGATGTATTGAAGAAATAGCTAAAAAAATGTGTTGCATAGCGATTTGCATAGACTTTTATTTTTATTTTGAATGTCAAAAATAATTCTTTATTTATTTTTTTCTCAAGAGTTATTTCAGAGTAATTCAAATGATATGAAAAACCACGGAATGGGACGATTCGGCGCGGCCGTTTCGGCGCGGGCCGTTTGGGCGCCGGCCCGTTTTGGCGCGAGACAAAATTTTTTTCTTCGAATTTTTAGAAGGATTATGAAAGAGTTCTATTTACTTTCATTTTATTTCTGGCGCCGAAATGGCCAGCGCCGAATCGGCCCGCGCCCAAACGGCCGCGCCGAATAGTAGTAGACCGGAAAAACCATGTGAGGCCTTTTGGGTATGAAATTAGCAAAAGAGGGAAAAGGTAAAAAAAAATAGTCTATAAATAGCGAAATATTTTTCACCATAAAATCTGATGTTTTGCTAAGGAGATTAATACCAGGCAGGGTACATATTGGTTAATCTCATAGAGTTAGTACAAAAATAGAGACAGCTTACTCTTCTCGGTAAGGCAACCCTGCATGTCGAAAAGAGTCGGACCTGTGTGAGTGGCGGAAGTAAATTTTTAACATGGGAGCTCCCGTAGACGGATGGAATTTGAGGTATAAAAACTGCTCTTCTTCCCAGAAAAATGATGAAAAAAAAGAAACCGACAATTTGAAACTCGAGAAAAAGCAATGACGAATCGTTCAGTGAAGAAAAAATTTCTCTTTCTCAATTAGTTTTTTACCTGTAATTTTTTTAAATTCCACGGATTCGGAAAAAACAATTTTAAACTGTATTATTATAATGTTGCGGGGGGAATTTCTTTAAAAAAAGCTTCACACTATATATGAACCCTCCTGATTCGATACGAGTCATTTCCGATTCGTTTAAACAAGTATTTAAGGGAGGAAATTGCTGATTTAGTGGTCGAGGTAGGAACTGGAAGTTGGCAAAGCTTGGCGCTTGGCGGTATGAGCTTGGCGGGCGTTTTTGCCGTAGTTTCTTTACGGGTGAAGCCACGCGAAAATCCGAAAACGCCAAAAGAGGGATTTAGTGGCCACGTTGGTTCAAAAAGTCAAGTGTGAGTGGCAGATCAAAACCGGGAGACCGGTCACGCTTAGAACAGCGGAGCAGATGTTTAAGCTGTCTCTATATTAGTACTAACTCTATGGTTAATCTAGAAGCTTTCTTATTGATCACCATAGAAGCATATGATAATCTTCATACACATTCCAAAGAATTATTTATTTATGTCTTAGTGAAGGCATGAATTGATGTTTATTTGAATAATTAAAGTTGAGAATCCCAGACCCAGAAAATAATTGTTTTCAACACATAAAATAAAAAAGAATCAACTCTAAGTTTTCCGAAAATTCCAAAACTGCAACAAAATCATCCCTTTGAACAAGGCTGCCTACTGTTTCCAAAAACAAAATCCAATTTATTAAGTGAGTGAAAAATGGATTTTGAACTTCCAAACATGTTATCAGAAAAAAATATCTCTCCTTTTGTTATTGCATTTCATTTATCTCTTTTGACCAAGTATGAAATTCCGATGTAGTTTTTCAGAATAGGAAAACCATTAAAATACCATTATTTTCACGGCTTTGTCTTAACCTCGGACAGTAAACAGAAATCAGCTTTTGTTTTGTACATTTAGAACATTAAAGTTTTGATGCTATCGCTAGACAAAGGGAGGAATTCTATTCATGCATGCTGCAGAAAAGTTACACTTTGTCTGTGCTGAAGTTAAAATTCTTAAGGTTAAAGTCAAGATTTATGAACTGTTTCTTTGGGTTTTCGTATAAAATGTACTGAACAAAAATAAACTCCCTTGCATTGATTGTATATCCTGTATTCCGCGGAAGTTATTGATGTGGCCAGAGCTGTCTTGGACACTTTTGGATCAATTTGATCAAATTGCACTGCTTGCTGGACAAGACAACCACAACATAGACTCCTCTATCCTTCAGAGGTTGTTGCTGTTGCAGCGGCCGTCCTGGATACTTTTGGTCCTATTTGACTCTCCTGCACCAACTTCTTCGACAAGACAACAACAGAAAAAGGATTATGGTATAATAATACTAATTATAATAATTATAATATAGCAATAAAGGATTTGATTAAGCTCTGTGACTTAGAAAATATTGTTTTGAAGAAACTTATTCACATAGATTCGGTTATTTTATAATTGATATTACTTGATATTTAAAAATTGATCTAAACAATCCAGGCTTTCATACATGGGTTAAATCTGAAGAATTTAATTTTGATCCAAGTTTATTATTTTTCTTTGAAATAAAAGGAAAATATAAATGAAAATAAAAAACTGCAAAAGAGGAAATTTATAATAAGTTTACTCGAAAGTATTTTTTTTTATAAAATTTGTTGTTTTATAGATTTTGTTTCTTATAAATACATAATTTATCGTAATTATTATCGGGATTATTTTACTTAACAAATTAAAAAATTATTTTTGTATAAATAAATTCAGATTATCCCTCCTAATTTATTTTTAAGCCTTAAAAAATTTCCCCGCATTTTGTTGCAGCAGAGAAAAATGATTTTCTAACATATAAGAACTAGTAGAGAGTCCAGAACTAGTAAAGTCATCAATAAGGAAGTTGCATGTGTCAGATTTTCAAAAACAAACAAGTGTTTCGTATGGTTTTTTGTATGGTAAAATGAAATATCTAGTCAGTTTTTCAAAAAAATGTACAGGTAATTAAATATTTTAATTTAAAAGTCGAGAAAAAAAACACGTGACTGAAAACGTTTATTGTTTAAACTATAAGATGACATCAACAATAATACCATCAACTCCTTTTCTTTACAACAATGTTTAGTATAAGATGACGTCACATCCAAACTCTTGGCGTTTTCGCGCGCTTTTAAAAAGGGGATTTTTGTAAATTTTTTTGGCAATCAAAAAATTTCTTGATCGGCCTCAAATTTTGGGTAGTTGCTTATTTTTGCAAGAGGAATCAGTAGTAGGCCCCCCACTTGGGGCCCCCGAAGTGACGTCATCAAAAGGGGCGGGGCTTCGTGACGTCAGGGGGCGTGGCCAATGACGTAGGTGGAAGGGGCGTGTCGGAAGTTGAGTTGTTTACCTCCTGCTGCTAGCGGAGTTGAGTTGTTTACCTCCTGCTGCTGGTTTAGCGGAGTTGAGTTGTTTTTAAAGTTTAGTTTTTCGGGTATGGCAACGCCGACATTTTTGGTTTCATTTTTCCAAAGTTGAGGGTTTTGGACTTAAACTTTTTTAACAGATTTTTTAAATTTATTGCATTTTTGAAATTTAAGTTTTACATTTAATTTTAACGTGGCGCCATCTAGGAAGTATACATTTAATTACTATTTTTAAAGATCTTTAATTCAGCCTTATTTATTTAATTAAGAATTTCAGACTTTTACTTTAGCCTGATTTATTAAAATATAAATTATTAATTTTAGAGGACTTGTACTTTATTTCAGTCTGATTTATAAATTATTAATTTTATAGGACATTAGCTTGATTTTATTAAATTATTAATTATTAAAATATTAATTTTACAGAACTTTATTTCAGCCTGATTTATTAAATTATTAGTTTTAATTTCAGTCTGGTGTACTTTTCATTAATATAGGGTTGCTAGAAAATGTTAATCAATGTGTTGCCGGATTTGGCGACTTATCTCTAATTTGGCTATTTTTCTTTAATACAAGAATAACAAAACTTAATTCAATAAAATTGTTTTAATATTTTTAAAATTGATTATATCTTACCAACACAATTATTTTCTTACTTTTTTTTCAACCAATCAGAGCATTCTTGCTTAAAATTTAATTTCTCTTCAACACTCTAATAATAACAAAATCACTTAATTTAATAATACTTTTTCATAAATTATTTTTAAAATTGATTTCAACTTACCAACACTTGACAAGCACTTTTATATTTTGGGGAAAGTATTTGTGTTATTCCTACCCAATACGCTGAACTTATTACTTGTAATAAATATTTTTTAATATTTTAAAACATTACTCAATTTAAAAATTCGAACAAACAAAATTTGAATTTAAACTTTTCATCTTCTAATAATTTTCACTGTGGTTAAATACTAGTTACATTTCATTTTCCAATTAAGTATCACATTTCATTAGTTTAATCTTACTTGCCTTTTGAAGCATCAGATTTATTATTGTTAGCTAGACTTTCCAACCCCTGAAAATCAATTTAATATTCCATGAATGTAATTTAATTCTTATTTCCAAAACCTACCATTTCCAGCAATTATAGGTTCTTATAACGGATCTATTGATAAAGATGCGTAATTTCAATAAAAGTACGAATGCATTCAGTATGCTATATCCTGCTTCAGACTTGAATGAACAAGATATCCTGAAAATTTACGGAAAAGCCTCGCATACGTAATAAACATGTCAATTTTTTCTTATGAAAATTTATAAAATGTTAATCATTCAAGTATGGATAATAAAATTGGAAAAAAAACCGTCCACAATCATAAAAATGTTCATAATTATTGAGTAGAAACCTATTTCAATCATTTTATTTGAATTAATTGTAAAATATGTCCCTTTTGAAAATCCCCTTAAAAACTTCACCCCAAACGCCGATGTTCCCAAATGGGAACATCCTCAAAATCGTACTTAGGATTTTTTTTCCGCCAAAAAATGACTAGAATTGTTTTAGTAATGATGAAACTAGCCATTTAAGCCAAAAATCAGAACCATTAATTCGAAATTTGAATTGCGGCGTTTAAAAGGTTAATTTATAACTTCAACTTATAATTTTTTTACAATTTAATAGAACTTAAAGAAAGCAGTTGTTTTCAATTAAAATACTTTTGTGTTAATCTAAATACTTATATAAGGGTCTGTAAGGGTTTAGAAAATTAGATGTGTATCCTTTTTGGAAAAGTTAGAATTTTGATAAGAATTCCTGTGTAAATTACGCATCAATTGCATAAAGAATCTTAACTGTACATTGCGTTACAAATGTTACATTAAAAATGACATAATATGTATTTTATTTGTACAGGGAATGTGTTTTCAAAAACTTGGCAAGTCATCAAAGATACTCATTCATCAAAACCAATCGTAAAACATAAAAGTTGCTTGTTCTTTCCTAATTAAAGTAAAGGTGTTTCCTTTTTATCAGAATGTAATATAAATACTAGTTCAAAGGGAAGTTATACAATATTTGCTTTAATAAAAAAAGAGAAAGTATTATGAAATTTAAAAACGAAAAAACTTCCTTTTCAAAAATACTTTCTCTATACTAAAAGTGGAATCCTGTGTACACAAAAAAAAGTTCTCTTTTATATAGTTTGTTTTATCTCCCAAATCATTATTTATCTTAACTGATATTTACAACATCCCAAAAATAATTCCGTCATCTGCAATACTTAAAATGTGTGTTTTGGTTTTGAAGAGTAAATAAAACACCTATTTCAAGTTTGAAACTATTTTCAAGTTTTTATAAGTGCTTAATAAAACTATTAATTTCAAGGACAAATATTTACTTAAATAGTCAAGTATCATTCTGGATAAAAGGAAATCAAACATCGAGCACAAAATAAAAGTTAAAACGAATATACATATATTTAAATTCACCTTTTGGGAATAAATATTAGTTTATACAATATGTTCCACAGAAACAATTTTTGTTTGCTGTAGGAATTGGAAGAACTACTGAAAAAGTCTATTCGGAAGCTTTATCTTGATGTATTATGAAAACATGACATATTTTCAGACTTACTGCAGAGCACAAAAAACTCGACGGAGAGAAATCATTTATCCTTTCACTTCAATATTATTTTTTAATTTCGGCTATTTACATCCATTCTTTAAAATGAAGTTTTTAATTTTTGAATATTTTTTTATCTGCATAGGATAAATTTCATTCATTTTTTTGGAAGACATAAAAAGTATATTTCCGAAGAAAATTTCAATATATCTATGATTAAAAGAAGTAACAATGACCACTGCCATTGATTTTTTATCTTATTTTTAAAATTTTGAACTCTTACTTCACAAATATAATTCAATGGAAAATTATAAAATTTTGGATATTTGTAGAAAAATGTCTGAGATTCAGTGAGGAAGTTGCATGATTTTTTTTTATTTTTTTAATCGATTCCAGTAGTAGGCCCCCCACTTGGGGCCCCGGAAGTGACGTCATCAAAAGGGGCGGGGCCTCGTGACGTCAGGGGGCGTGTCCAATGACGTAGGCGGAAGGGGTGTGTCGGAAGTTGAGTTGTTTACCTCCTGCTGCTAGCGGAGTTGAGTTGTTTACCTCCTGCTGCTAGTTTCGTTTTAGCGGAAATTTTTAAGTTTAGTTTTTCGGATATGGCAACAGTATTTTCGCGTGCAACTTTAACCGACATTTTTGGTTTCTTTTTTCAAAGTTGAGGGTTTTTGGACTTAAACTTTTTTTTAACAGATTTTTTAAATTTATTGCATTTTATTAAGTTTTACATTTAATTTTAACGTGGCGCCATCTAGGAAGTATATATTTAATAACTATTTTTAAAGATCTTTAATTAAGCCTTATTTATTAAATTATTAATTATTAAATTATTATTTTTAGAGGACTTGTACTTTATTTCAGTCTGATTTATAAGTTATTAATTTTATGGGACTTTACTTTAGCCTGATTTATTAAATTATTAATTATTAAAATATTAATTTTACAGAACTTGTACTTTAGCCTGATTTATTAAATTATTAACTTCAGCCTGGTGTACTATTCATTAACATAGGGTTGCCAGAAAATGTAATTCAATGTGTTGCCGGATTTAGCGTCATATCTCTAATTTGGCTATTTTTCTTTAATAACAAACTTAATTCAATAAAATTGTTTTAATATTTTAAAATTGATTTTATCTTACCAACACATGGTAATTACTTTTATTGGCAGATAAAGTACTTTCAGCTTTTATTCAACCTACCATTACATGCTTTATTTAATTTAATGTTACATTTTTGGGAATGTATGACTACCCAACAAAGTTTTATTATTTTCGAACATAAATCGTGGACCAATCATTTTATAGGATACTTTTTTTTTCAACCAATCAGAGCATTCTTGCTTAAAATTTAATTTCTCTTCAACACTCTAATAATAACAAAATCACTTAATTTAATAATACTTTTTCATAAATTATTTTTAAAATTGATTTCAACTTACCAACACTTGACAAGCACTTTTATATTTTGGGGAAAGTATTTGTGTTATTGCTACCCAATACGCTGAACTTATTACTTGTAATAAATATTTTTTAATATTTTAAAACATTACTCAATTTAAAAATTCGAACAAACAAAATTTGAATTTAAACTTTTCATCTGCTAATAATTTTCACTGTGGTTAAATACACAGAGAAAAATCTTAACAGAGGGTCCAACACGATATATTCAAAAGTTGTATGGGTTTGAGGGCGCCACGAGGAACTATAAATGATTGACAGAGAGATCAAACCTGTGATTGGCTGTCACGCAATCTTCTATTTCGAAGGAGAAGGAAAAAGTTTTTCTCAACCAATCAGGCTTTTCCGTCCCGCCTCTCGTGACGTTATGCGATCGCAGCGCTACCCAACCCATCCAACGTTTCGATTTCCATTAGCGCCTATGGCGACGGACTCTCTGTTCTAGTACTCTGTGGTTAAATACTAGTTACATTTCATTTTCCAATTAAGTATCACATTTCATTAGTTTAATCTTACTTGCCTTTTGAAGCATCAGATTTATTAATGTTAGCTAGACTTTCCAACCCCTGAAAATCAATTTAATATTCCATGAATGTAATTTAATTCTTATTTCCAAAACCTACCATTTCCAGCAATTATAGGTTCCTATAACGGATCTATTGATAAAGATGCGTAATTTCAATAAAAGTACGAATGCATTCAGTATGCTATATCCTGCTTCAGACTTGAATGAACAAGATATCCTGAAAGGAGTCAAAGGGGTTTGTTGAAACAGGATGGAACATTATACCACCGTGAATCATCAAGGACCCTACTCTTGGAACGATAAGAAAATGAAGGTTATCAGAAAAACATGTTTGAACGAATATAAGCCATTTTCCAATTCAGTATCAAACTTTTCTAATTTTAGCTTACCTGCCTATCATTTTATAGAAATTAATTAATATTAGATAGCATTATAACTCCTGAAAATCAATTTAATGTTCCAAAAATATAATTGCATTGTTATTTACAAACAATAACATACTATTCTAAATTTTGATAATGTTATTCATCAACCATTTTTTTACATTTTTTAATATCAAACTTTAATTCAGTTAGCCTCAAGCTTTTAATTCAGTTTTCATAATATCCTATTATTTTCAAACATCCAGTACAGTTTACTTTTAAACATTTTGAAAATCAACAAACTCTTAGTTTAAAAATCCTAATTTTTTTCTCAGTTCTTTTCTAATTTATATTCCATAAATAAAATTCATTTCTTACTTTCCTACCATTCTAAACTTATATTTCAGATTTGCTATGAAATTATTAGCCTAATATTTCCAAAAATATATATTCAGTTTACTTTCATTCAGTTTTAGTCTTAAATGTTTAAATGCATTTTAACTAGAAATTAACAACCATATTAAAAAACACACATATTCTGGTACACATTTTATTGCACGGGATTAAGAGTTACAATTACACAAATAATACACACAAAATATTGTCTTTTAAAAGGGTATTTATGTTTACAATTTTTTAATTCATTGAAGGGAACTTGCGAACCTTTGGGCGTGAGTTTTCAATAACTTTTTTTTTTAAAATATTCCACACTATTGGAATCTGTAAATAAGTGCATTGAAATAAATTGACGTTTGAGTATAAAATGAACTTGACAAATAATTGAATCTACTCTAAAAGGATGTTCCTACATATATCTATATGTGATTACACCCCCATGGAAGAATTGGGGCCCCTAATTTTTTTTTCATGTTATGCAAAGAACTTCTTTTGTTTACAAATGTTACTAATCAGATTTTACCTCTTAAATCCCATAGTTTGAACATTTGCTATGCAACTTGGATAATTTGAAGCTGAAGGGAGGTCACTATAGGATTAAAAGTTTTGTGTTTTACTATTAAATTCCAGGTGAACTGATAATTAAATCTTAATTTTTTAAAACTAAACTTTAAAAACAGAACATTTTACTTATTACAATAAAACTGTGTAATTTTAAACATTTACATTGCTGTACAATTTCTAGTATTCAGTTATTTTGATTTTATATTTAACTCACACAAATAAAAAATAATCAAAATCTCACTTGGTTTTCTATGTGAAAAGGCAAGTACTTACCTAGTGTGTAATATCCGAAAGCACTGTAGGTGTATTGTGGTAATTCGTAAAATATTCGCATTCTAGTTGAGTCCTCATTGTGAACAACGGGGTAGTTATGCAAATATCGCACCAATTTCTCATCTTTTTGGCACGGCATTCCTGGTATCTCCTTTCTTGTATGTGGTATTCCACATATTTTGAAGTCCATGGACTGTTGTCATCTTCAAAAAACTGCGTTTTGCAAGTATTGCATGTTTTCCAGAAAAAATTTGCGCTTTGTGATGTAGATCCATCACATATTCGTTCTCGATCTTTAGTTTCTTTTGGCAATTGAGCACAGTCCCCCAAACCCCAGACAAATTCCTAAACCACTGGAAAACACCACCTGCACAATATTTGTAAGTGCAAAGCATCTTATCCCCTTCTCTGTCACGCAATAACTGTCTTATAATTTGTAACACCAGCTCCAACGGTCCAAGACTTTGACTGCTTTATTGAGTCTTTTCCACCCCGAAACTTGAATGCCAGACAAAATCCATAAAAATATCACCACTGCTAAGCCCCGTCCTTTGCGGAGATCTTACCGACACCCCAAAGATCTTCTGGGTCAATTTACAGCTGGTGGGAAAAGCTCTCCGTATCCAACCCCCCACATAGAGGGGCGTTCTAGAAATTAAACCCCCGACCTTCTAAATTCCAAAATTGATAAAAATAACAATAACCCAGTAAAACTTCCACTCATCTTGTTCAGCGTCAGACGCTGATTCTAAAGACCTAAAAACTAAATTTCTATCTCAAACCCTTCATTTGCTTTTGAGCCTAGAAGATTTGAGACACCGTTAATCCCTTGACGAACCTTTGACCTCACAACTCCCCCACATTTTGGCGCGTTGGTATTGCTTCGTGGGAGGTGTTTCTCACTCCTAATGAGGAATTTTCAGCCAATGTCTTAGGATTTGGCTCGGTTAGGTTGTTGACCGACCCTAGTATAAAACCGGCAGACCCTTTGTTTTCGTCATGATCCCCTCCTCTCTCACCTACATCGAGACGCTGCCGCCGCGTTCCCGTCCGGCCAGCCCGGGACACTCTGCGGTATGTGTCCCCATCATCTACCCCACCGATGGGAGAGTAGAGGGTCATCCTCTCAAGAACCGATAATAGCCGATATTTGATTTGTGCTCCTTTTTTATTGATATCATCCATTCGCGCCTACGATAATCCTTTCGACATGGTCTTTTCCTACTGTCCCGAAATCCCGGGAAAAAGTGTTGTGCAGTTTTTCAATTCTACAATTTTTGTGCTGCTGATTTTTGTGTGTGTGCTGGTGCGAGCTCTTCAGCTTCGTGTACGAATGGTGCCGCATCACCTTAGTGCTCATCCAAAAAGCAAGTTTTCATTTTACAATCAACCGTTCTTGGCTGCCCCATTTTTCCAACCGATAATTTAGATGTTACGTCTTGCATATATAAAGAGTGTGCAAAATAAAGAACACTATGCCTCAACCCGATAGTAATTCTTGAACTCTGTGTATTGCGTCAATTCTTTTCCTGACTTCAACCAGACCTTCTCAGCAACACAGTAAGTGAACTTTTCATCTCCCTATCATCCATTGGAACAATACCTTTGATATCATTAACTTCAACATCCACGGCCTTTTCTTCTATTTTAATGTTTTACAATATTTAACATGAAACTCAAATTCTCAGGGCATCCTGAAGTTATTGTTAATTGCGATGCATGTACTGCCACTATACTGTTTTTAATAATTACCCCACCATCACTTTTTTATTAATCATCATTATATCCTGGTCAAATGTGATGTAGATCCATCACATATTCGTTCTCGATCTTTAGTTTCTTTTGGCAATTGAGCACAGTCCCCCAAACCCCAGACAAATTCCTAAACCACTGGAAAACACCACCTGCACAATATTTGTAAGTGCAAAGCATCTTATCCCCTTCTCTGTCACGCAATAACTGTCTTATAATTTGTAACACCAGCTCCAACGGTCCAAGACTTTGACTGCTTTATTGAGTCTTTTCCACCCCGAAACTTGAATGCCAGACAAAATCCATAAAAATATCACCACTGCTAAGCCCCGTCCTTTGCGGAGATCTTACCGACACCCCAAAGATCTTCTGGGTCAATTTACAGCTGGTGGGAAAAGCTCTCCGTATCCAACCCCCCACATAGAGGGGCGTTCTAGAAATTAAACCCCCGACCTTCTAAATTCCAAAATTGATAAAAATAACAATAACCCAGTAAAACTTCCACTCATCTTGTTCAGCGTCAGACGCTGATTCTAAAGACCTAAAAACTAAATTTCTATCTCAAACCCTTCATTTGCTTTTGAGCCTAGAAGATTTGAGACACCGTTAATCCCTTGACGAACCTTTGACCTCACAACTCCCCCACATTTTGGCGCGTTGGTATTGCTTCGTGGGAGGTGTTTCTCACTCCTAATGAGGAATTTTCAGCCAATGTCTTAGGATTTGGCTCGGTTAGGTTGTTGACCGACCCTAGTATAAAACCGGCAGACCCTTTGTTTTCGTCATGATCCCCTCCTCTCTCACCTACATCGAGACGCTGCCGCCGCGTTCCCGTCCGGCCAGCCCGGGACACTCTGCGGTATGTGTCCCCATCATCTACCCCACCGATGGGAGAGTAGAGGGTCATCCTCTCAAGAACCGATAATAGCCGATATTTGATTTGTGCTCCTTTTTTATTGATATCATCCATTCGCGCCTACGATAATCCTTTCGACATGGTCTTTTCCTACTGTCCCGAAATCCCGGGAAAAAGTGTTGTGCAGTTTTTCAATTCTACAATTTTTGTGCTGCTGATTTTTGTGTGTGTGCTGGTGCGAGCTCTTCAGCTTCGTGTACGAATGGTGCCGCATCACCTTAGTGCTCATCCAAAAAGCAAGTTTTCATTTTACAATCAACCGTTCTTGGCTGCCCCATTTTTCCAACCGATAATTTAGATGTTACGTCTTGCATATATAAAGAGTGTGCAAAATAAAGAACACTATGCCTCAACCCGATAGTAATTCTTGAACTCTGTGTATTGCGTCAATTCTTTTCCTGACTTCAACCAGACCTTCTCAGCAACACAGTAAGTGAACTTTTCATCTCCCTATCATCCATTGGAACAATACCTTTGATATCATTAACTTCAACATCCACGGCCTTTTCTTCTATTTTAATGTTTTACAATATTTAACATGAAACTCAAATTCTCAGGGCATCCTGAGGTTATTGTTAATTGCGATGCATGTACTGCCACTATACTGTTTTTAATAATTACCCCACCATCACTTTTTTATTAATCATCATTATACGCTTTTTACTTCCCAGAAAGAAAACACAAAATGCCTTGCCTCAGGAATTATATCCGTGGTCCAAAACTTAACAAACGTTGCAAAATAGCACCGTGGCAATCTATTTATCCGGGCAAAGTTCCATGTTTCCATGATATTGTCTCGTTGCATTTCTGCACTGGGTGCGTCCTCACATACTTGTATGGTATCAAAAGCCGTTAATGGTAGATCTTCTTCGAACGCAGGCACATTAACGCTGGAAATTAAATCCACCCAACGCCGATCCTTCTTCTCTAACCAACCACTCACTAAATATTTTCTTTACAGTACTTGGAAGATTTAAATGATAAATTTGAGGCAAAAACTGTATGGAATCCAAAATCACATCAACACAAACTTGGGAGAGAGAAGACATCGTTGCACACTGAAATTTAGGATAATGCTAAAAATTCCGGGTGGATCTTATCAAAGCAAACTCCACCGTGAAAAGGGGGAGAAGATTAGTTCAATGACATATCCTGATAAAGGTATTTCGTAAATAAAGAAACGTGCTTATAGAACTATCCTTTGTAGGTGCCACTAACCGAGTTTATTATTTATGTTGAAATAATTATTTGCAATACATAATTTAAGAAAAATTAAATACTTCATTTAAAAAGAATCTACCAACCTGTTTGAACACGGTGTGATTGTATGAATCATTATAGAACAGGAAGTTCTTATCTGAAAAAATCCGGTTCAGATAACACGTGTACGTTTAACAATATTTTCGCTGCATGCATTCATTCTCTGTTACGTGAAACCAAATAAAAATGCTTAATTATGTTCCATTTGATTTCAGTTTCAGTGTTATTTTCCTATTTCTCACAGATTTTTATCAATTTTAATTCTATCACGAGTCAGCGCTGGAATGAATCTTATCGTTTTGAATGGAATGCGGTATCATGGCACGCCATAAGTTAAGGCCTTTTACAATTTATTACTATAACATTTTGAAAAGCGCAACTCAAATGAATGTTCCAACTTGAAGGAATGAACCAGATGATTATACAACTGCTTGAAACAAATGAATCCAGGATCTTATGGGAATGTCTTAGAACAAGATAACTAAATCCGCAGTTGAATCTTATTGTATGGAAACCAAATCTTTGAAAATATTTACTAAATAAACGCCTAACACCTGAATTTTTGCTGAATAAAACCCAAACATTCACCTATTTCACACATTATTATTTTTTAAATCGAACAAAAGTTAATTTTTTTTAGTTGAATTAAGTGCTTTTTAAGAAACTTTGTACCAAATAAATTTCAATTTTGAAATTAATATTACAACAAGAATATGCTTTTACCATTTCAGATGTTTAAAATAATTCGGTTTAAAGTTATATGTGCATTGCAGAACACAGTTTTTTCAACAAAATGTGCAAAGCGAGCTAGCTTATTTTTAGGCATGAGTGAGACACGATATTTTAATTACAGAAGAATTTGTATCATTATTTTGGGAAAAAATTTACTTGTAGCCATTCTCAAAGTTATTCCTGGCATGCTTTTACTACCTATTGGCACTTAAAACAAGACTAGAAATACAGAAACTAGATATTTAGAAATAATCACTTACACATTTTCTTTCAAAATCAACAACACATTTGAACCCTAGGTATGAATCACAATGGAGCAGGAAGTTCTTATCAGAAAAATCCGGTTCAGGTAACACGTGGGCATTTAACTATATTTTCTCTGCATTCTCTGTTACGGTATATGTGAAACTAAATTTTACCATAAAAATTCTTAATTTAATAAAGTTTCAATACTGTTATTTGCCTGTTTCTCACGGATTTTCTATCATTTTCAAGCAACTCCAATTCATGCGTTCGCAGATCTCAACTGTTACTCAAGGCAATTTAATGCGTGGTTTTAACGGGGAGGTATATCAATACAACGGAGTATATATTTTCTTCACAAATTTCAGTTTTATAAGAACAAAAATTTAAAATATTCCATTCAATTAATGGTTTTTCATAATTCGAAGCTAAAAAGACATTTCTCTAAGCAAATTACATTGAGCGTATTGAAGAAATAAAACAACTTTCGATAGTACAAATAAGTTTTTACATTTATCTATAAATAAAAACTTCCATATCAATGTGCATGCCTAAAAACTTTGTATACACTATCAAATATATAATTAAACTCTATCACACTCATGATTAACAAGTTGATAAGATATTTGGTTGAAACACACTGATTCAAACATATTTTCACTCTTTTCTGCCGTACTTTATTACATTTCTTACTGTTTTTCTGGCCCACATTGTTTGCTGTTACAAAGTGATAGATATGCGTGACAAAAATATATTACTCCATTTTCTCATATTATTCGCATTTTTCTTGTGGATTTAGCTTTTTTTACCCACTTTTCCTGTTAATTCTTTGCAACTGCCAAAACTTGCCAATATTATAATAGATGTTTTCTAAAATTTTTGTAAAAATGCATATCTCTTTTATTATACTTCAGTGTAAATTATATGAAAATTGCCTTAAGTGAGCAAGCACTGAAAAGAATTCCTTGGAAAAAACATGCAATAGCTTAGCATTTTCGGGACAACATACAATTCATTGTGAAAAAAAAGCAAGCGACATTTTAATATATTTTTGCTCGTAATATGCTGCTTGTGGATATTTTTTTCACAATGAATTGTATGTTGTCCCGAAAATGCTAAGCTATTGCATGTTTTTTCCAAGGAATTCTTTTCAGTGCTTGCTCACTTAAGGCAATTTTCATATAATTTACACTGAAGTATAATAAAAGAGATATGCATTTTTACAAAAATTTTAGAAAACATCTATTATAATATTGGCAAGTTTTGGCAGTTGCAAAGAATTAACAGGAAAAGTGGGTAAAAAAAGCTAAATCCACAAGAAAAATGCGAATAGTATGAGAAAATGGAGTAATATATTTTTGTCACGCTTATCTATCACTTTGTAACAGCAAACAATGTGGGCCAGAAAAACAGTAAGAAATGTAATAAAGTAC
The DNA here is from genome assembly GCA_024610705.1 of Tetragnatha versicolor. Classification (NCBI taxonomy): domain Eukaryota; kingdom Metazoa; phylum Arthropoda; class Arachnida; order Araneae; family Tetragnathidae; genus Tetragnatha; species Tetragnatha versicolor. The sequence continues at coordinate 29,058,510 of JANDEH010000002.1, read as the reverse complement.
GGCAGAAAAGAGTGAAAATATGTTTGAATCAGTGTGTTTCAACCAAATATCTTATCAACTTGTTAATCTTGAGTGTGATAGAGTTTAATTATATATTTGATAGTGTATACAAAGTTTTTAGGCATGCACATTGATATGGAAGTTTTTATTTATAGATAAATGTAAAAACTTATTTGTACTATCGAAAGTTGTTTTATTTCTTCAATACGCTCAATGTAATTTGCTTAGAGAAATGTCTTTTTAGCTTCGAATTATGAAAAACCATTAATTGAATGGAATATTTTAAATTTTGTTCTTATAAAACTGAAATTTATGAAGAAAATATATACTCCGTTGTATTGATATACCTCCCCGTTAAAACCACGCATTAAATTGCCTTGAGTAACAGTTGAGATCTGCGAACGCATGAATTGGAGTTGCTTGAAAATGATAGAAAATCCGTGAGAAACAGGCAAATAACAGTATTGAAACTGAATTAAATTAAGAATTTTTATGGTAAAATTTAGTTTCACATATACCGTAACAGAGAATGCAGAGAAAATATAGTTAAATGCCCACGTGTTACCTGAACCGGATTTTTCTGATAAGAACTTCCTGCTCCATTGTGATTCATACCTAGGGTTCAAATGTGTTGTTGATTTTGAAAGAAAATGTGTAAGTGATTATTTCTAAATATCTAGTTTCTGTATTTCTAGTCTTGTTTTAAGTGCCAATAGGTAGTAAAAGCATGCCAGGAATAACTTTGAGAATGGCTACAAGTAAATTTTTTCCCAAAATAATGATACAAATTCTTCTGTAATTAAAATATCGTGTCTCACTCATGCCTAAAAATAAGCTAGCTCGCTTTGCACATTTTGTTGAAAAAACTGTGTTCTGCAATGCACATATAACTTTAAACCGAATTATTTTAAACATCTGAAATGGTAAAAGCATATTCTTGTTGTAATATTAATTTCAAAATTGAAATTTATTTGGTACAAAGTTTCTTAAAAAGCACTTAATTCAACTAAAAAAAATTAACTTTTGTTCGATTTAAAAAATAATAATGTGTGAAATAGGTGAATGTTTGGGTTTTATTCAGCAAAAATTCAGGTGTTAGGCGTTTATTTAGTAAATATTTTCAAAGATTTGGTTTCCATACAATAAGATTCAACTGCGGATTTAGTTATCTTGTTCTAAGACATTCCCATAAGATCCTGGATTCATTTGTTTCAAGCAGTTGTATAATCATCTGGTTCATTCCTTCAAGTTGGAACATTCATTTGAGTTGCGCTTTTCAAAATGTTATAGTAATAAATTGTAAAAGGCCTTAACTTATGGCGTGCCATGATACCGCATTCCATTCAAAACGATAAGATTCATTCCAGCGCTGACTCGTGATAGAATTAAAATTGATAAAAATCTGTGAGAAATAGGAAAATAACACTGAAACTGAAATCAAATGGAACATAATTAAGCATTTTTATTTGGTTTCACGTAACAGAGAATGAATGCATGCAGCGAAAATATTGTTAAACGTACACGTGTTATCTGAACCGGATTTTTTCAGATAAGAACTTCCTGTTCTATAATGATTCATACAATCACACCGTGTTCAAACAGGTTGGTAGATTCTTTTTAAATGAAGTATTTAATTTTTCTTAAATTATGTATTGCAAATAATTATTTCAACATAAATAATAAACTCGGTTAGTGGCACCTACAAAGGATAGTTCTATAAGCACGTTTCTTTATTTACGAAATACCTTTATCAGGATATGTCATTGAACTAATCTTCTCCCCCTTTTCACGGTGGAGTTTGCTTTGATAAGATCCACCCGGAATTTTTAGCATTATCCTAAATTTCAGTGTGCAACGATGTCTTCTCTCTCCCAAGTTTGTGTTGATGTGATTTTGGATTCCATACAGTTTTTGCCTCAAATTTATCATTTAAATCTTCCAAGTACTGTAAAGAAAATATTTAGTGAGTGGTTGGTTAGAGAAGAAGGATCGGCGTTGGGTGGATTTAATTTCCAGCGTTAATGTGCCTGCGTTCGAAGAAGATCTACCATTAACGGCTTTTGATACCATACAAGTATGTGAGGACGCACCCAGTGCAGAAATGCAACGAGACAATATCATGGAAACATGGAACTTTGCCCGGATAAATAGATTGCCACGGTGCTATTTTGCAACGTTTGTTAAGTTTTGGACCACGGATATAATTCCTGAGGCAAGGCATTTTGTGTTTTCTTTCTGGGAAGTAAAAAGCGCAAATTTTTTCTGGAAAACATGCAATACTTGCAAAACGCAGTTTTTTGAAGATGACAACAGTCCATGGACTTCAAAATATGTGGAATACCACATACAAGAAAGGAGATACCAGGAATGCCGTGCCAAAAAGATGAGAAATTGGTGCGATATTTGCATAACTACCCCGTTGTTCACAATGAGGACTCAACTAGAATGCGAATATTTTACGAATTACCACAATACACCTACAGTGCTTTCGGATATTACACACTAGGTAAGTACTTGCCTTTTCACATAGAAAACCAAGTGAGATTTTGATTATTTTTTATTTGTGTGAGTTAAATATAAAATCAAAATAACTGAATACTAGAAATTGTACAGCAATGTAAATGTTTAAAATTACACAGTTTTATTGTAATAAGTAAAATGTTCTGTTTTTAAAGTTTAGTTTTAAAAAATTAAGATTTAATTATCAGTTCACCTGGAATTTAATAGTAAAACACAAAACTTTTAATCCTATAGTGACCTCCCTTCAGCTTCAAATTATCCAAGTTGCATAGCAAATGTTCAAACTATGGGATTTAAGAGGTAAAATCTGATTAGTAACATTTGTAAACAAAAGAAGTTCTTTGCATAACATGAAAAAAAAATTAGGGGCCCCAATTCTTCCATGGGGGTGTAATCACATATAGATATATGTAGGAACATCCTTTTAGAGTAGATTCAATTATTTGTCAAGTTCATTTTATACTCAAACGTCAATTTATTTCAATGCACTTATTTACAGATTCCAATAGTGTGGAATATTTTAAAAAAAAAAGTTATTGAAAACTCACGCCCAAAGGTTCGCAAGTTCCCTTCAATGAATTAAAAAATTGTAAACATAAATACCCTTTTAAAAGACAATATTTTGTGTGTATTATTTGTGTAATTGTAACTCTTAATCCCGTGCAATAAAATGTGTACCAGAATATGTGTGTTTTTTAATATGGTTGTTAATTTCTAGTTAAAATGCATTTAAACATTTAAGACTAAAACTGAATGAAAGTAAACTGAATATATATTTTTGGAAATATTAGGCTAATAATTTCATAGCAAATCTGAAATATAAGTTTAGAATGGTAGGAAAGTAAGAAATGAATTTTATTTATGGAATATAAATTAGAAAAGAACTGAGAAAAAAATTAGGATTTTTAAACTAAGAGTTTGTTGATTTTCAAAATGTTTAAAAGTAAACTGTACTGGATGTTTGAAAATAATAGGATATTATGAAAACTGAATTAAAAGCTTGAGGCTAACTGAATTAAAGTTTGATATTAAAAAATGTAAAAAAATGGTTGATGAATAACATTATCAAAATTTAGAATAGTATGTTATTGTTTGTAAATAACAATGCAATTATATTTTTGGAACATTAAATTGATTTTCAGGAGTTATAATGCTATCTAATATTAATTAATTTCTATAAAATGATAGGCAGGTAAGCTAAAATTAGAAAAGTTTGATACTGAATTGGAAAATGGCTTATATTCGTTCAAACATGTTTTTCTGATAACCTTCATTTTCTTATCGTTCCAAGAGTAGGGTCCTTGATGATTCACGGTGGTATAATGTTCCATCCTGTTTCAACAAACCCCTTTGACTCCTTTCAGGATATCTTGTTCATTCAAGTCTGAAGCAGGATATAGCATACTGAATGCATTCGTACTTTTATTGAAATTACGCATCTTTATCAATAGATCCGTTATAGGAACCTATAATTGCTGGAAATGGTAGGTTTTGGAAATAAGAATTAAATTACATTCATGGAATATTAAATTGATTTTCAGGGGTTGGAAAGTCTAGCTAACATTAATAAATCTGATGCTTCAAAAGGCAAGTAAGATTAAACTAATGAAATGTGATACTTAATTGGAAAATGAAATGTAACTAGTATTTAACCACAGAGTACTAGAACAGAGAGTCCGTCGCCATAGGCGCTAATGGAAATCGAAACGTTGGATGGGTTGGGTAGCGCTGCGATCGCATAACGTCACGAGAGGCGGGACGGAAAAGCCTGATTGGTTGAGAAAAACTTTTTCCTTCTCCTTCGAAATAGAAGATTGCGTGACAGCCAATCACAGGTTTGATCTCTCTGTCAATCATTTATAGTTCCTCGTGGCGCCCTCAAACCCATACAACTTTTGAATATATCGTGTTGGACCCTCTGTTAAGATTTTTCTCTGTGTATTTAACCACAGTGAAAATTATTAGCAGATGAAAAGTTTAAATTCAAATTTTGTTTGTTCGAATTTTTAAATTGAGTAATGTTTTAAAATATTAAAAAATATTTATTACAAGTAATAAGTTCAGCGTATTGGGTAGCAATAACACAAATACTTTCCCCAAAATATAAAAGTGCTTGTCAAGTGTTGGTAAGTTGAAATCAATTTTAAAAATAATTTATGAAAAAGTATTATTAAATTAAGTGATTTTGTTATTATTAGAGTGTTGAAGAGAAATTAAATTTTAAGCAAGAATGCTCTGATTGGTTGAAAAAAAAAGTATCCTATAAAATGATTGGTCCACGATTTATGTTCGAAAATAATAAAACTTTGTTGGGTAGTCATACATTCCCAAAAATGTAACATTAAATTAAATAAAGCATGTAATGGTAGGTTGAATAAAAGCTGAAAGTACTTTATCTGCCAATAAAAGTAATTACCATGTGTTGGTAAGATAAAATCAATTTTAAAATATTAAAACAATTTTATTGAATTAAGTTTGTTATTAAAGAAAAATAGCCAAATTAGAGATATGACGCTAAATCCGGCAACACATTGAATTACATTTTCTGGCAACCCTATGTTAATGAATAGTACACCAGGCTGAAGTTAATAATTTAATAAATCAGGCTAAAGTACAAGTTCTGTAAAATTAATATTTTAATAATTAATAATTTAATAAATCAGGCTAAAGTAAAGTCCCATAAAATTAATAACTTATAAATCAGACTGAAATAAAGTACAAGTCCTCTAAAAATAATAATTTAATAATTAATAATTTAATAAATAAGGCTTAATTAAAGATCTTTAAAAATAGTTATTAAATATATACTTCCTAGATGGCGCCACGTTAAAATTAAATGTAAAACTTAATAAAATGCAATAAATTTAAAAAATCTGTTAAAAAAAAGTTTAAGTCCAAAAACCCTCAACTTTGAAAAAAGAAACCAAAAATGTCGGTTAAAGTTGCACGCGAAAATACTGTTGCCATATCCGAAAAACTAAACTTAAAAATTTCCGCTAAAACGAAACTAGCAGCAGGAGGTAAACAACTCAACTCCGCTAGCAGCAGGAGGTAAACAACTCAACTTCCGACACACCCCTTCCGCCTACGTCATTGGACACGCCCCCTGACGTCACGAGGCCCCGCCCCTTTTGATGACGTCACTTCCGGGGCCCCAAGTGGGGGGCCTACTACTGGAATCGATTAAAAAAATAAAAAAAAATCATGCAACTTCCTCACTGAATCTCAGACATTTTTCTACAAATATCCAAAATTTTATAATTTTCCATTGAATTATATTTGTGAAGTAAGAGTTCAAAATTTTAAAAATAAGATAAAAAATCAATGGCAGTGGTCATTGTTACTTCTTTTAATCATAGATATATTGAAATTTTCTTCGGAAATATACTTTTTATGTCTTCCAAAAAAATGAATGAAATTTATCCTATGCAGATAAAAAAATATTCAAAAATTAAAAACTTCATTTTAAAGAATGGATGTAAATAGCCGAAATTAAAAAATAATATTGAAGTGAAAGGATAAATGATTTCTCTCCGTCGAGTTTTTTGTGCTCTGCAGTAAGTCTGAAAATATGTCATGTTTTCATAATACATCAAGATAAAGCTTCCGAATAGACTTTTTCAGTAGTTCTTCCAATTCCTACAGCAAACAAAAATTGTTTCTGTGGAACATATTGTATAAACTAATATTTATTCCCAAAAGGTGAATTTAAATATATGTATATTCGTTTTAACTTTTATTTTGTGCTCGATGTTTGATTTCCTTTTATCCAGAATGATACTTGACTATTTAAGTAAATATTTGTCCTTGAAATTAATAGTTTTATTAAGCACTTATAAAAACTTGAAAATAGTTTCAAACTTGAAATAGGTGTTTTATTTACTCTTCAAAACCAAAACACACATTTTAAGTATTGCAGATGACGGAATTATTTTTGGGATGTTGTAAATATCAGTTAAGATAAATAATGATTTGGGAGATAAAACAAACTATATAAAAGAGAACTTTTTTTTGTGTACACAGGATTCCACTTTTAGTATAGAGAAAGTATTTTTGAAAAGGAAGTTTTTTCGTTTTTAAATTTCATAATACTTTCTCTTTTTTTATTAAAGCAAATATTGTATAACTTCCCTTTGAACTAGTATTTATATTACATTCTGATAAAAAGGAAACACCTTTACTTTAATTAGGAAAGAACAAGCAACTTTTATGTTTTACGATTGGTTTTGATGAATGAGTATCTTTGATGACTTGCCAAGTTTTTGAAAACACATTCCCTGTACAAATAAAATACATATTATGTCATTTTTAATGTAACATTTGTAACGCAATGTACAGTTAAGATTCTTTATGCAATTGATGCGTAATTTACACAGGAATTCTTATCAAAATTCTAACTTTTCCAAAAAGGATACACATCTAATTTTCTAAACCCTTACAGACCCTTATATAAGTATTTAGATTAACACAAAAGTATTTTAATTGAAAACAACTGCTTTCTTTAAGTTCTATTAAATTGTAAAAAAATTATAAGTTGAAGTTATAAATTAACCTTTTAAACGCCGCAATTCAAATTTCGAATTAATGGTTCTGATTTTTGGCTTAAATGGCTAGTTTCATCATTACTAAAACAATTCTAGTCATTTTTTGGCGGAAAAAAAATCCTAAGTACGATTTTGAGGATGTTCCCATTTGGGAACATCGGCGTTTGGGGTGAAGTTTTTAAGGGGATTTTCAAAAGGGACATATTTTACAATTAATTCAAATAAAATGATTGAAATAGGTTTCTACTCAATAATTATGAACATTTTTATGATTGTGGACGGTTTTTTTTCCAATTTTATTATCCATACTTGAATGATTAACATTTTATAAATTTTCATAAGAAAAAATTGACATGTTTATTACGTATGCGAGGCTTTTCCGTAAATTTTTCTTGCACTATGGGTAATATTTTGGTGTAAAAAATACAAAAGAGTGTTCCCATGCTCGTCAAAGCTAAACAATTACATTTCTGTGAGAAAAATTAGTTTTAATTGAGGTTCTATACGGATATCTAGCATAAAATCCACTAATTGCATTAAAATCTAATTAGCTTTCAAAATTAATAATCATAATTATCTCCATTGATATATTAAAGCTGTGTTTCTCATGGAAGATTCCGAACTGAACCACATATATCTTACATCCAACTTACGTTAGAAGAGTGTTTTAAGATGTACGCACTTTTCCTTATTTTTAAAATTCTTCAATTTTATTTCTAAAATTTTTATTAAAAAAAGTATTTGAACAAAAATATATACGCAAATCCTCAGAAGCACTCCAAATATGCTCTTTGTTTAACCCCCATTGATAATTACTGAATATTAATCGATCGGGGAGTTAGAAAAATATACAAGTGTAAGAATTTGCTATGAAGCTTTAGAATTTATTTCTCCATAAATCAGGTGAAAAAATAAAAATTACATATTTTTGAATTTAAAACATAATTCTTAACCTGTTTAGATCCTTTGAGACAAGAAATTTTCAAAAAATTAAAGAAAATTGGAAATAACTTGAATTTTTGCATGTTATAAAAATCCCCTCAAATACTATACCCCAAACGCCAATGTTCCCATTTGGGAACATATACGTTGTATTGGTAATTACTCTCCAAAATTAAAATATGAAGCTATTCTGTCAAGCCAAATGGGAAGATGTGTACTTAAGCTACCTAAACACAGCAAAATTATTTAAAACTAAATTAATTTAAATTTTTCACAAGTTAAAACTTGTGCAACTTTTGGAAGAGCCAAAAATCTCTAATTTTGATGTAAATTCTACAAAAAGGATTAAATTCCACGTGAAAAACTTTTGCATGTAAAATAACTTCATATCTTTGAGTTACTTTCTACTAAGTATCAAATTCCTGCATGAAAAATTAAGTGGTGTAAAAATTCCTTAAAATGATGTTCCCATTTGGGAACATCGGCAGGTAAAAGGAATGATATACCTAATGTGCATGTTTAGGGATAGCTTTAGCTGATAGAATAGAGAGAGAGAGCAGTTTGTTTGAAGATATTCCCGTTGCTTGTCTGTTCGTTTCCAAAGTTTGAGAAGCCCTAAGGCAAAACTCTGTCACACTTGTCCTGCCGCGAGAGAGCGGGGAAATATTTCATTAAAATATGACGCTTTTCAGATTGACTCCTGAATGAAAGACTGCTCTCTGGATATCGAGACAAAGTCTTCCCATTAATTTATCGTGAGTTAAATGTTAGAAAAAAGAAGAGGTACATACGGAGTTTTTTTCACCCCTTAGAAGAATCATTCAGTAAATCAATACCTGTCGTTTTTAAAACTAAATTATTTGATAATATCGTTAAAATTTCTATCAACTAACAAATAGCTCTTGCAAAGAATAAAAGCTGTGGAAATTGAGAATGAACGCAAATAGTTTATCTTTTGTCCGTCAATTTTTATAGGTGTTGAGGGCAATCGTCAAAACAAAAACAATATATTATATTTTTTCCATGGAATAGTTTGCACTATTTTTTAATTTGAATTGAAGACAGCATTAATGGCATATAACCTTTAATTGATCCGTTACCATCTAATACACATTTTTTATGTTCAAATTAAATGAAAGATCTTTAAATGTCCTAGACAACTCTATTGATTGAAATGACAGAACTGGCAAACACGAAAGTTAATTTCTTGGGCAAAAATTTCTTGTTTGTTTGACTTAGAAAACTGGGTGAAAAAGTAAGACAACACTACTTTTGATCTGATGAAATTTCCAACGAGGCTTTTGGCAGATTTTGATTAAAGTTGTCCTTATTTTTACTGACATATCTCTTAAAATTAGTAGTTTTGCTGATATTTTATTTAGTTTTCCCCTCGGCAGTTTCTTGTAATCCAATATAAATGCTCAGGTCAACAACTTTTCATGTTTTTGTTCATAAATAAATAATCGTATTTCCTTAATTAGAAAAATGTTTTGAAATTTGAATGATCTTAAACTGAAAATTAATTTATTTCGTGAGGTAAAATAAGTTAATGAAAATTCATCCAGAACTCAATAAATCTTTAATTTGTGTATTTCTTTTTTAAGACACACATTTAATCGTATCAATTCAAAACATGAGACGTTTTACAGTCAGGAAACAATAAAAGACTGATTAAATTGATTTTTTTAAAAACTCGCATTACTCTCCGAATTCTTTTGCGATTGGAAGAGCCTATTGTTCTCTTTGGTTAATTGTTTTTTGTTGTGTACAGATAAAACACTTTTCCAATCTTGTTATACTAGTCAAGTAATAGAAAAAAATAATTGTTTTGCTATATTTACCAAAAAATAACTCCAACACGAACATTTGAGACTGATCGATTTTAGATAATTTGTGCAGCTAAGGTAAAAATAAAATCTATTTAAAAAAACACAATAAATTAAAAGTTTGGCACAAAAATTATATGCATAACTTATTTCGATTTAATTTTAATTTTACAAATGTAACTTCTATTCCTTGGTATCATTTTTGTTGGTTGGTTAAAATTTCTTAAAATTTAGAATTTTTGCTCTTTTTGTAAACATAATTTACACTAAATAATAATTAGTGTAAATTTTGAAGTACATAATTAGTAATTAATTATGTATCATGTAGTATCCTATATTTTAATAAAAAATAGCGCAAAAAATAATCTGATCCAATCTGATGATTATTATCATATTAAAATAAAAAATAAATACGCACTGTACTGTTATTATGTAGCTTCAGCCTATAGCTAAGAGAAAATATATCTCACCCACTAGGCCAGAAGATTTTCTAAACAGAAAAATATTTTAAGTAAGGGTAATAAGAAAACGTTTAGGATCAGTATTTAACCAAACACTTAAAAGCCTCAAAAGCTTCGATATATTGTTTAGAATAAATACTATTTTAAATTCCTGAAGCGTTCACGAGTATAAAAAAAATTACAGCTCTAGCATATAAAAAAGATTGAAATAAATAAAGTTCGAAAACCACTGCCTTAACTTCCTTCCCTTGATCCCTTTCTCAGCACCTCTTTTCTATTCATGAGATTTTAAGTGCAGAAAAATTTAGAGCCTTAATTTGATTCTCTCGAGTTTTCAGACAGAGAGTAAAAGTAAATAAATTTACGGCATGCGCCCGAAGAAGAAACTGATTTACCTCTACGGGAGTGCGCTTTTAAATTTTGAAAGCTCTCAGGAGTCGCGCAAAATAGAGTCTGAAACGACCAACCTTTAGGAAAGCAACATGCAGTAAAAACCCGAATTTGTGCTGCTTAATAACATCATTCGTCTTGTTCACACTCACCACTTTCATTACCTATTTTATTTTAAATCACAATAGTATTACGGGAATAAAATCCCGCGAGGTCTCGATGGTATAGCGAATGTTTCCGAGTTTTTCCGAAGGTAGCGCTTCGGGTGATTTCGGAAGAAATCATGTTTTTGCTTTTCTATCTTGGCAAAAAGACGGCCTTTTATGCATTTATAAGCGTTTTTTCTCCCTTGGCGAAGAACTGCTTGCTTGCCTTGGGCTCGGTAGTTTGCCCGATACAATTTAATAACCCAATAAAATAACCTCGAAATAATTTGCTTTTTATGACTGGGTTTTTGTAGAGTCATTTCCTCTTATATGCATTTGTGAAGGAATTCTGGCATGAAAATGTTTGAATGGAGGTAAATTATCTTTGAGTGTAGGATTCTTTACGACCACTAAGAAAGGAAATAAAGTTTGTGTAAAACCAGTAATAAAGTACCTGGTGATTTCCTTTGATATATGTTTGTCCATTTCAGGTAACGAACTTGGAAGAATTGCCTCATAAGGAGGAAGAAAGAATAAGGAGGGGAAAAAGTTCAGTTACTTACTCTTTCTGATAGCATGAAATATTCCTAACTGACGCAGGCTTATTCCATTTAGAAGTTTTGATGATTCGTAATGTATTGAAACTGATGGGTCCTTTTCTTATGAGAGTGTTAGGTTGTTTCATTCGTGTACTTTCTCCATATGAAGAAATGGATATCCGATGGTATCTCAGATACACTTACAAATATTTCTTACTAAATAAACCTTCTCAGCAATCAGAACAGTAAGTAATATGGGATAGAGTTTATAACATTCCTTTAACAAAGATTTAGATACATATGATGTCATATAGACACCAATTAAAACTAATGGGTTCCAATTCGCTCGTTATCTTTCTTTTTGTATTGATAGTAACCGATGGAATTACTGCAATTTTGAAATAGGATTTAAAATTTTGATAAAAAATGATACATATCGAAAAAAAACTTTTTTTTTGGATTTCGATGATGCAAGTTAGGAAAAGTTGTATAAGGTGGCGGAGAATACCTGTGTTTTTTTCAAAATTTTCGGATAATATCTTTAGGTGCCACATTGGCCCTAAAGGTTCCTAAGAAGCGCGCAAGCCAAAAAGGCCGAAAATTGGTTTTTCGCCCCTCATTCCTACTCACGACGAATGTCTTCGCTCGAGTTATTGGTCCTATATGCTATATGGTGTATGCTACCCAACAAAACTTGAATAACAGCCTAAATATCTATATTACGTTTTTTGAGGGCTCAAATTTCGTCCAAAATAATCGCGTCTTTTCTCGTTCAAATTATAGCCCACAATCAACTTAATATAGATATTTAGGATGTTGTTCAAATTTTGTCGGGTAGCATACATAATATAGGGTCCATAACTCGAGTGAAGACATTTGTCGTGTGATTAGATTAGGAATGAGGGGCCAAAAACCAAGTTTCGGTCGTTTTGGCTTGCGCGCTCCACACTGTAAAAAATAATCCTGCAAAAAAACAGAAAATTTCTGGCAGCAAAAGTTGCCAGAAAAAATCTGTAGGTTGAAAAATCCTGTAAACAGAAAAAAGCTGTTACCTACAGGTAAATGCTGTAAAAAGAAACTTTCTGTCAAGTGAGCCAAAGATTTTTCTGTTGCCTCTCAGTAATTTTCTGCTTGTGCGCATGCACTTATTTTAGTAGAGTTATTTTAATTTTAATTAATTGATATCCGGGGATAGAACCCGTGACCTACCGCATGCTAAGCACGCACGCTACCACTGAACCAAAGAAGATTCAGTACAACGTTGCCAATAGCTGTATTGGTTTTCGATGCTGTAAGTTTCTGTTTAAGTACAGATAAGCTAAACAACTAGGTAAAAGCTGTTATTTTACATAAAATAAATAGAAGTGCGGTGGGAATGTTACATGACAGAATATCTCTGTAAACATAAAGTCACTGTTATTGAAAATTTCTGTTTTTCTACAGTTTTTTTTACAGTGCATAAGAAACCTTTAGGGAAACATAGGGAACCTTTAGGGCTAAAGTGGAACCTAAAGATATTATACGAAAATTCTGAAAAAAATTACAGGTACTCTCTGCCACCTTAGACAACTTTTCCGCATTAATGCATCTTCAAAATTAAAAATTTTTTTTTTGGATACACCCTAATATGTACTATATTCTTTATTGTAGTTTAGTACATATAAATTTATACTTTATTATTGAGGCAAAATTGTCTTACTTAATAATTTATATTATAGTGCATACCATAGACTTATTTAGATTTAATTTTTTTATTTTTAAAAATAAAAAATTTCATAATTGGATTTTGTAAAGTGCACTGCTTTTTATTTGAGTCGCATAAAAGCTAAATTCAATCCTATGAGATTAAAAATAATTATTCCACCAAATTTTAAAATCAGCATTACAATCTATAATTTATTTTTCATATTTTAATAAATTGCCACTTAAATTTTTTTTAACATATGCATTTCATAAAAGGTCCTTCATATCACCAGGTGAACTATATTGAAGAAACTGGGATATTTTTTGAATCGCTAAACGAAAGTGCAGTGCACTGTTTCCTATTGGATAAATATGAGGGTCGTTTTGTTTATCTTATACACTGCGAATACCAAGATACTCTGCCTTTATTTGAAGAAGGTTTTGCGTTAGATGTGTGGAATCTATTTGGATTCTGTCTTTCCCTTCTTATTGGAAGGGGATATATTCTCGAATATCTAGTTTGAAGAGAACTAGAACATTCTGTGAAAGAATTTATTCACAGCCTTTTTTGTCTGCATAAGTCAACCGTTCATTTTAGAATATACCATAAAATGTATGTAAAAATACATCATTGTAAATACATGCATTGCATTCCAAGAAAAAGGTGATATATCTAAACATATGTTACGGGCAATGTAATAAATCGGGCATTATTAATAATGCCCGAAGTGGAGGAGGGCAATGTGATAAATTCAATGGAATTTATCAATGAAACTTAGCCCTTTTCCCGCCTCCCCTCTGGGCATTATTAATAATGCACAATTATTCACTTTGGCCGTAAGATATATACGTATTACGCTTATGCGTGGTTCAAAAAAAGCCCTTATTACTTACTTCCTGTTGGCAACGATATCCCGCTATATCTGTCGCTCTTGGTATTTGCTAATCATAAGTGTTAAAGATGGATTTAATGTCACTATTTTAATGTACTATTTTGTAAATTGGATATACACTTCATTTGTCCACTTAATAGATAATGTATGTAAATTTCTTTACCATTAATAGAGGTGAATAGCCCCCAAAATGTGCTAAACTAATAAAGTTAGTAATCGCTTAGTGAGCAAGATACTTAAAAACAATCCTAGGGGAACTGCGTGAGCATTTCCTGGGGGTTGGTGAGCGGTAGCAATCAGGAAGTTGCAAAAATAGTGATTTTGCGTCAGAAAGGTTCTCTTGCTTCACTGTTCTCAAATGGGTGAAAGTTGCTAATTATTGGTAGCGTGTTAATATCACAAGTATTTTTTGGGAGGGTGTTTTACCGTATTTGTACATACTATATTATCCATGATATGTGTTTACTATTTACTTAAAATGAATTAATTCATTCAAAGTTGCTAATGATCATATGTTGCATACTTTTTGCAATTAAATTAAGAGAATATAAGAATTAAAAATAGAATCACTCACAGAAATATGGTATTAAACACAAAACAGTATGCAAATCAAAGTGTTTAAAGAAAGCGTTGTTGGCGCAGTATGTCACTATGGGGTTTTGTGCCATTAATCTCTTACTAAAGCAGGATTTTAATAAAACTCCTAAAGCTAGAATAAAATATTTTAGTATCAGATTAGCGAGCGAAGCGATCCGTGAACTGCGGATCAGTTGGTGGCAGTCCCCTAGTTAAGTATATTTTAAATTATGTGTTGCAAAGAATTTTCGATAATGCTTCTTTTGATTGGGATTATTTTGAATTATTGAATGCTTCAATTTAATACAAATATCAATCTGAAACTTAAAAAAATTAGTATGTTTTTTAAACCTTAAAAAAATTATGAAATTGTACCAAATACTATTTTTGTTTCTTCCTTATAACTTTCCTCCTGATTTAAAAAAAAGACATCAAACCCTCAAAAAAAACCACGACAAACAAAATAAAACCCCAATCAATTATCTCTATATCATGAAATACACATTATGTCTTTCAAGTAATATTTATTCTTCTTTTACCCACAAAAAATATTTATAATATTTATTGAAAATTTTATTTTAAGTACTTAAAACCTTGCAGGCATCTAGTTTTTGTAAGAAACTAATATTTTTGTTTCAGTAAGATAAATTTTATAACTTACTTTTACAACTTTAATTCAGTATTTTATCTCAAATATGCGAATAAAATCTCCACTCGAGAAGAAATATATTTTTGGAACTATGCTTTAAAAAGAACCAGGTTAGTATTACAGAAGTTATATGTTTGAAAAAATTTCCCCATAAAATAGTCAATTGTGAATGACATGAAATATATTTGTTACCTAGCCCTTATTATGTAAATTTCGGAGTAAATAAAATTTTGAGTTTTAGAATAGTTCGAGGAGGAATCGTATGAGAAGGAAAAACACAAAACCTCCTCTGAATTTTGAAAACGTTTTTTTACTGCCATATTACAGAAGAACTTGAACTACATTTTGCCGTTTACTGCTGCTATTTCTCGTAACTTTGACAGAACCCGTCTCACCTTTCCTGTAATCCTATGTACGAAATATGCTAATGCTTTGGGATAAAATTTATGTAACTTTTTCAGCTATAAAAAAAGCAAAGGTAACGGAAAACGTAAGGTTCACGTTTGGCGCAGAACCTGTCACATTTCTTTAACTGATCAAGAACCTAATCTGGTTTGATTTTATTGCTAGTATGAAATAAAATATTTTAAAATTTGTGTATTATCCAAAACTGTCTTAAGTTTAAAAAAAATTAAATGGTATAGAGAATGACTGGTATTTTATAATATCGGAGTTCTAGTTTTATAGGTTCATGAAATAAAAAGCCTCAGATAAAGAACTTATAGAACGGCAGAGTTTGTTTACATTTGATATAAAAACATTGGTATAGGAATCTACCATCATCGTTATAAAAAGGTTTCATTCAACTGGATTTACTAAGCATTGCAACATCAGGGATATTATACTAGACAACAACGTGAAGTTGACCCTACGACGTCACTAACAAACTAAGTAGTTCCCATCGCGGTGTCTGAATTTCGAGTAAAACGAAGAACGTCAATTTAAAATACGGTTATTTCGTTAAACCCATGTATATATAGTGTCGTTTTATCACGATTTGCGTACCAAAACTCCTCCTATCAAAATAGCAGGATTTGTGTTTACCCACTTTCTCCTTCCGCGTGGTGACGTACTGGGTTCAGGAAACGTTGCTTGGTGACTTTGAAAACAGGAGAAAAAAAACTGCTTCATCTATCATCCATATTTTTTTCTTTGGGTAGCGGACTACTGTCGGACGATTTTTCAGAGATAACTCAGTCGAGTAGAATGTGTGTGTGCGATCAATCCAACTAAACTCTATCATGAGTTGGGGAATTAATTTCTTTATAAATGCTTGCTGTGGCTCCTTTGGGATGTATTTGCAATTTTCTTTTTCCTTTTCTTTTAAGTCTGTGTAAACTTTTGTAAATCTACGTTTTAAATTTGTTTTTTTTGTTAATAAATTGATTGATTGATTGGAAGAGAAACATGAATTCCTCTAACTCAATTAATGATAATATCAATAAGAAGAATTATATGTATCGCCCAGAATTAAGATATTATACCTAACCAATATCTGAACGAAAAAAAATATCCCAAAAATATAAATTTGTATTTTTATTACATTCAGTTAAACAGTTTTGTTGTGTTTTGTCATTCTTTATTATAACTAAGAATAAAATTTTGCATGGAATTTTCCGGTAGTTATTAGTTATAAAAGAATTTAATTCAAGCTCCTATTTTCTTACTGTTTAGTAATAATTTTTAACTGTTTAAAACTTACAGAAGCTAAAATTGAAATGAAAAATAAAAATAAAACTCCTTACAAGCTTTTAGTGAATTTGATTTTTTTATTTCATAGATTTTTTTAATCAGGAGAAAAATGACAATGTCACTTCATTTTAAACGAAGCATCGGATGCATACAATTACTTTTCTTTAAGATATCTTTTCAATGGGGGAAAGTTGACAAACCATTAGCAGCTTTTGAAATTATACGCTGGTGTTTGCCGTCACAAGGAATGAATTAATCCATTATGTAAGATTTTTTTCTTTATTCCAGGAGAAAATTGTGAAATTTTCAACTGGAACGGGGAATTTACGTCATTCATCTTACTTGATGCTATAATTTTGGGATATTACAGTGCTCTTTATGATGAGAAAAGATACATTTTTTATTTTTAAATGCACTCAATTTTGGTTAAAATATGTTTGGAGTACTTTAAAATTATGAGCTGTTTTAAAGATTAGAAAATATCAGAGGTTGAATGAATAATGCGCTTTGTTAAGCTGGTATAAAGTTATTTATTATAGTCATAATTTAAAGTTGAATGATTTTTTTCCATTTAATAACATAATAAACATTAAACATAATAAATAGAATAAACATTGAAAGGCCGTTCTTAAAAACTGATCCTTGAATGACAGTTATATTGTAAACGTAAGTTTAAGTTTAAAAACATAGGTGTCGCGTAGAGTGCAGCGTGCGTTTTTGGAGCTCCCGAGAGATAAGTGTTTTTTAGTGATTTTCTTCGTATATTTAGTTCAATATTAGCGTATATCTTGTATATATATCAGCTTTTATATATCTAATAGTTATAAAATTGTAATTTTGGTCCTAGGACTTAGTTTTGTTTGGTTTTGATTTATTGCGTTGGGCCGTTTCCAAGTGTTTGGTTTGCTAACATTTTTCAATAGTTTGGTTGAGTTTTCTTCTTATATTTAGTTCAATCTTAGCGTATATCTTGAATATCTATCAGCTTTTATATATCTAATAGTTATAAAATTGTAATTTTGGTCCTAGGACTTAGTTTTGTTTTGGTTTTGATTTATTGCGTTGGGCCGTTTCCACCTGTTTGGTTTGCATACATTTTTCTGTTTACTTATTCAGTGCAGGGATTTTTCAGTATGTATGACTTTTAGCATTTTCTGTGAGTTTGGATTTTTTTTTAGGGTTGTATTTTTCTCAGCATGGGTTTAGTAAGGATGCTAAAGGAGATGAGGACAGAGGGATCTAGTGGGGATTTGTATGTGGAATGTGACTTGTGTGGGAATTTAGTTGAGGCGGAAAAGGGTGAAGTGACAGGGGTTAAAATGTTGAAGGAGGTTGATTTTAAATGTAAGGTATGCTTAGAGGTGGGTGATTTGAGAAAGGAGCTGGAGGATTTGAAGGCGAGGTTAACGAAGGGAGTGGAGAAGGGTGTTCAGACTGTTGATTTGGGTCAGGTAGAACAGAAGCGGGAAGAGGTGGACACAGTCACTCAGGGGATGATCATTGGAGATTCCATGGTTAAAGTTATTGGGAATATAGTAGGGCAGAGGAAAAGAGAGGTGGTTAGATGTTGTTTACCTGGGGCTAGAGTGAGGCATGTAAGGGAGGAGGCTAAGACGGCTTTAAAAAAGGGAAAAAATAAGGTGGTGATCTGGGCCGGGATTAATGATGTTGGAACGGCTAATAACAAGGAATTCGAAAGTGACACTACATCATTACTAGCTGAGGTAAAAGCAAAAGGAAAGGATATAACTGTAATGGGATTGATGCCCAGGTACGGGGCCAGTAATGGGTGGTTAAATCAGAGAGCCAGGAGAATGAATTCACTGCTAAGGGAGATATGTGAGAGGGAGGAGGTGAGATTCTTGGATTTGTGGAAGGATTGTAGGAGGGATTGGATAGGCAGGGACAATTTGCATTTGAGCCAGATAGGTAACAGGGAGGTTGCGAAGCGGGTGTTGGACAGTCTGGGGGCAAAAAACTAGATCACAAACAGGGGTGTTCAGGACATAGAAGGGTGTCAGTTCAAAGCAATTGTGGAGGAACATCAATGGGGTCTAAAATACTAGAGACACATATCACACCGGGAAAGTGCAACATAAAAGGGATAAGCAATAAAAAGTGTAAGTGCAAAATTAAAGGAACAAGCAACATATCGGGTAAGTGCAATATAAATGGGAAAAGAAATATTAAGGGCAAGTGCAGCACCAGGATAAAAAATAAGCTCAAGGTATATTATTGTAATGCACGGAGTGTCAGGAATAAGATGGATGAGCTCAGGGGAATAGTACAGACGGAGGATATAGACATCATAGGAATAACTGAAAGTTGGGCAAATAGTGAAGATGAACAGTTATTAGAGCTGGGTGGTTTTACAATGTTCAGGGGGGACAGAGTGCATGGGAAAGGGGGCGGGGTTTTAATATATGTGAGAGAATTCTTGAACTGTACAGAATTAATGTTAAATAGTGAAACTGAGGGTATTGAATCTGTCTGGGTCAAGCTGAATACTGACAAAGGCAAAGGACTAATACTGGGTAATATCTATAGACCTCCTGTATGCAGTGAAGAGCAGGAAAAGGGTATGTGTAATATGATAGCTGAAGCGTGTCAAACAGGAGAAGTAATCCTAATGGGGGACTATAATTATCCAAATATTGACTGGACAAATAATCTAACTACAAAAGGGAAAGAGGCAGAATTTCTAGAAGTAATACAGGATTGCTTTCTGTACCAGATGGTGTATGAGAATACTAGGGACAATGCAATATTGGATTTGATATTCAGCAACGATGAAGATAGGGTGCAGGATTTAGTCATAGGGGAACCTCTGGGAGAAAGCGATCATAGAAGTATAAGACTAAGTATCATTTTGCAGTCAGCATTCTCAAGTAATTGTAGGATAATTAATAATTTTAGAAAGGTCAACTTTCAGAAGATAAGAGAAGAGTTGAGGGAGACATTCAAAGGGGGATTAATAGCATCACATCTTTCTGAACAATGGGAGGAATTCAAAATAAAGTTAGACGGGGTGATAAAAAACATGTATCATTCAGGAAAAAGGGAAAAACTAGAAACTTGCTTCCTATGTGGTTTACAAGGGAAACCCAGAAAGCTTTAAATTCAAAACAAAAAACCTACAAAGTATATAAGAGCACAGGTAAGGACAGAGACAGGGAGGCATATCTGATAGCCAGGAAGGAATTTAAAAACATGAGTAGGAGGCAAAAGCTGTCCTTGGAGGAAAAACTGGCAAGGGAGATAAATACAAATCCAAAAGAATTTTTTGCATATGCAGGTGGTAAAAATAAATTAAGTACTACACTGGGCCCGTTAGAGGGGAGGGAAGGTGAATTAATTCAAGATGAGGAGGGTATGGCAAATGTGTTAAACAACTTTTTCCTGGGGGTCTTTAATGGAGAATATAAATTAAAAGATGATCATAGGAATGGAGTCTTTGCTGGGGGTACAATCAGGGATTGCAAATTTAACAGGGAAGACATAGTACATCAGCTGAAAAATATAAAGCCAACTAAAGCACCTGGGCCGGATGAGATCTATCCGAGAGTATTGGTGGAATGTGCGGAAGAACTGGGGGACGTAATTCTAATGATGTTCAATATTACTTATAGCACGGGTTGGGTACCAATAGATTGGAAGTTGGCCAATATAACACCAATATTTAAAAAGGGAGTAAAAAGTGATCCGGGCAACAATAGACCAGTAAGCTTAACTTCAGTAATTTGCTATTCGAATCATTGTTAAAAAGGCATATAATGTTATACTTGGAGGAAGGGGGATTGCTTTCTGATAACCAGTATGGGTTTAGGAAGGGAAGATCCTGCTCTACAAATCTATTAAAATTTTATGAGAATATAACTGGGGAGCTGGATAAGAAGAGAAGTGTAGATATCATGTACATAGATTTTCAAAAAGCCTTCGATAAAGTACCTCATGAGGCACTACTGTATAAATTGGAAAGACTAGGGATTCAGGGGAAAACATTGGTTTGGATTAAGAATTGGTTATTGGGTAGAAAACAGAGAGTGCAGGTAAAAGGAAGCTATTCACAGTGGACAGAGGTACTCAGTGGGGTTCCACAGGGATCAGTTTTGGGGCCGATTTTATTTATAATATTCATAGATGATATAGGTCAGGGGATTAAGAATAAAATCAGTATATTTGCAGATGATTTAAAAATAAGGGGGACAGTAGATACCAAGACACAAATTGAAAATTTACAAGGTGATCTTGATAGGATTTCTGAATGGGCTGTAAAATGGGGTATGTCATTCAATTTGGGGAAATGTCAAGTACTGCATATGGGTTATAAGAATAATGGAGCCGAGTACTGGTTGCAAGGAGTAAGGGTTAAGGAGGGAGATACGGTCAAGGATCTTGGGGTGATAATACACAGTGACTTTAAAATGGGTCACCAATGTTCTGCTGCGGGTAAAAAGGCAAATAGGTTATTGGGGTATATCAAAAAGACTGTAACTTCAAGGGATAAGAATATAATATTGCCATTATATAAGGGCTTGGTAAGACCTCACCTAGAATATGCTGTACAATTCTGGGCTCCATATATGAGAAAGGATATAGAAGTAATTGAAAGGGTTCAGCATAGAGCGACAAAAATAATTAAGGGAATGGCACACCTAGATTACAATGAGCGTTTGAGTAGGCTCAACATGTATACACTGGAGAGAAGAAGAAGGAGGGGGATTTGATTCAGCTCTTCAAGTTCGTAAAGCAAGGGGATACAGAAGGTTTAGACTTTAATAGGGATAACAGAACAAGGGGCCATGGGTACAAATTGAATAAGACTCATTTCAATCGGGATTTAAGAAAATACTACTTCTTCAATAGGGTAATAGATATATGGAACGCATTGCCAGGACATATAGTAAATTCGAAGGGTGTATATGAGTTTAAGCTAAAACTAGACAGTCAGTGGGAATGGGTGAATTAATAAAACATGGACCAGCCTTGTTGGGCTTCGAGCCTGTAGCTGGTCGACAAAATTTGTATTTGTATTTGTATTTGTATAAACTTAAGTACAAGCTTATATACATACCAACGTATATAACGAACATTTTTTATTTTTTAATTAATTTGTTTTATTTCATTAAGACAGTAATAGTGGATTAAAATAATCTGTCACAATTTAAAAATATTTTTAGAATACCTTGAAATCAATTTAATTTTCTTTGAATGTATCTTTTTCTTTCTGTATCATGTCTGATGTAAATATTACGCCAGATGTGATACAATTATTTTAATAGAGTTTTCGAAACGTGATTCATTTAATTTAAGTATATAATTTTTAAAAATCAAATTTTTGGGTTTAAGATTAAATTATAACCCCCCCCCTTTTGTTACATAAAAAACAATCCATGTTGCAATTTAATACGTATTACTTAACGGGTACTGTATTTCAATGAAAAGGTTTACAGAAAATGATGATTACATACAGACAAGTATTACCCGTATAATTAATTTATAGACTGGCTCATCAGGCTGCAGTACTTAAAAAAGTTCTTAAAAAAGGAATTTTTGAAGCTTAAGAACTTTAAAATCAGAAAACCTTAGGTTCAGTTTTTAGAGATTATTTTAAGTACAGTCAAATAATATTTTCATGATAAAGAAAAATTATAAGTGGATTGAATTTTATAAAAATTCGTAAATATCTGAATTTTTTTAAATATCTGAATGAGATAATAACTATAAACCTTCTCTTGATCATCTTAGTCGAAACAGATTTACTTATCATACTCTTGTTTCATGCTCTTATTGAAATAATTTGGTTTTTATCTAAAAAGGAAAGTTTTCAGAGAAAAGTAATCTTTCCGAACATAATTTGGGCTTTTAATAACTTATTTTTAATTAGTTGTTATTGTTTATTTTTACCACTTGCGTTATATAAATGAAGACAAGAATAAAAAGTGATATGCATCCGCATTTTTTCAATGTGCCTAATGTTAAGCCTTATTAAGAAATATAAAAAAAAATACTTGAAAATTACTACGCATTGTAATATAACCAGGTGACCACGTGAAAACACAGTCAGTAGAAGGTCAATATGCTTTAATAAAGAAAGAGCATTAATTCTATTTTTGTTTAAAGTAATTATCAATTTTGATGCATCCTTTTATGGAATGATTTTTATGATGGTTGGATAAGTAAATAAGTTTTTCTGCATTGAAAAAGTCAAGGTTGCACTATAAATGTAGTTTCTTGATCTCCTTCTGTCCTGTCCAAAAATACTCCAGTGTGTTAATAAGTAATACATTTTAGATTAATATTTATTAGAATTGTATGTACTTGTGTTAAGCTTTTTTATAAGTTCTGTTATAAGTGTATTAGAACTCAATTGGAAATTTATACTTTTCTACGTAGTGCAAAAAAGATGAATTGGGAAGGTGAAGGGTTTTAAAAATTAGTCATTTCAACCATAAGATAATATTGAGAAGGTTTTAAAAGCACCAACTTTTATTTTTGAGATTTTTTTAATCACTAAATTATTTTTAGTTAATTAAAAAAATGTGCTTGCCGTAAACGGGGCATGGGTACATGTAAAAAAAAAGGTTGTGCATTAAACACTTTCTTTCCTTTTTCTCTTATTATATACGTATAAACAACTTAATTTAATTTTAAAAGTTAAGGTTGCCTGTGTGGAAATATTTCAAAATTCTTATTTTTTAAAAATTGTTCTCATAATTTTAATGCTACTAGTTTATAAAAAAAATTCCGAAGCCAAATGTATTTAAGCTTGTAGTATATTTTCAAAGCTCATTGTTAGTACAGAAGGCAACCAACAACTCAACCTGTTGTCTGCGCGCCACACCTGCGCCATCAGCGCCCTCTTTGTTTATTCTGATACTAACCTTCGTCATGTCAACTCGTGTTTGCTATCTCCGTGTTTAATTGAATAAATGTGTCATTTAAAGCACTCGTAATTAATCTGGGCCCATAACCAATTCTATTAGTTTGGTCGAATGTTTTGGTAAAATATTTCTACAAGTTAAAAAAGGCTAACATTACCTTACTCACAAAAAAACTTACCCGTTACTACATCTTGTCATTCGCAAATGTAGTACGATCATAACCCTGTTAACTCTTTAAAAATGATAATAATATATAATAATAATATGTAACTATAACCTTAATAATATGTAATTGATAAGGACTTATATGTTAACATGCTGTCGTTTCAAATAGCCTTTAATTATAATTAGAATTGTGTTTTAAAATGATAAAATAATAATAAAGCACATATTTTTCTCTTTTATATTTACGAAATATTATATAAATACGTTTTTTTAAAATATATACTAACTCACTTAAAGTCTGAAATGAAGTCATTTAATCTAAAAAGCAAAAGAATTCGAGGGGCTCATTACAGATTTTGATGCTAATACATTTTTTAACTTCTTTCTTTTCAGTTCTTGAAATATCCTAATATTATGTTTTTCAGTTAATTAATTCCTTTTAACTGACAAGAAATATCTGGCGTTAAAAGTTTACTTTGTATCTTTATTTTTTTTTGAAGTTTGTTATTTCTTTGTCACCCACAAGTTATTAAGAAAGCTTCCATATTAAAAAAATAAATTTTAGATTTTTTAATGAGGAATTAACTCTTATATCAAATTTAATGAGCAAATATTACTAAAAGGTTTTTCAGAATTTTATCTGCTACGTTAATTACCCTGTTCGTGTTTATTTTTTTAACAATAGAGATGATAAAACCGGATTCCAGAGTTTTGAATAAAAGTAAAACACTCTCTTACCTTGTTTTAATTGCTAAAAAATACAAACAAATTTAAGCCATCCGTTGCTTATGCATAGAGTGGAGTCGCTTATGTCATGTTCCAAAAAAAAGTTTTGACTTGTTTTCCCGGTTTTTTGGGTAAAAATAGCCATTTTTGGTTATGACGTCATAAACTCTCTTTTCCTTGGATTTAGACGCTTTTTCGGTTGCTATTCGATAAATCTATCTATTTCTGAGATTTTCGTCCAAAAATAATGCCGATATTATCTCTAGATCTTCATTAACGGAATTTTTTCTGCGGTGGCCCCCCTGCATTCATGACGTCATACACGCCCCCCTGCACGAAATTCCGAAAAAAAAAACAAAACACCCTAAAAGCGAAGGGACAAAGGAAAGGAGAGTACACAGTGTTTTTAACAGTATAGCAACTATAGTCCTCTATGGTAGCTATACTGGGATAAGCATGATAACACACAAAATATAAGCAGATTTTAAACTCTCTCAAGTAACCATCATAATTATTTTAATCTTGTTGTGTTATTTATCTATACTAGGGGGCTCTGCCCCCTGCTCGCTATCGCTCACCAACCCCCGGAACTGCTTCGCAGTTCTATAAAGATCGCTTCGCGATCTTAGCGAGCAGAGCTCGCTTGTTTCATCTCAAGTATCCAGTAAAACCTGGAACTTGTCTGCTTAGTTAAAGATAATTTAAAATCGAAATGTTTTATCTCTCTAACTTATCAATAACTTAATGCGGACCATCACTACGAAAATATAACTCTTACTAAAATATTCCTTTTTAGCTTACCAATAATTTAATCGAAATGTTTTAAAAAAATATCCAACAAGTCTACTAATTATCATCAACCATCTTAGAGAAAAAAATGCCATTAAAAAACTTTTAAATTTATAAAATGCACGTGTGTATCTAGTGAATCATCGGGAATAAGAAATCAGACTCATAAAAATTAAAGCCCTAGATCCTCTACCTTAAGTAGCGACATCACGCTCAATCGGCCGCCATTGTAGGGAGAACTCACTACTAGTGACGATAAGCCAGACTATCCAGACTAGTAGTGAGTTCTCCCCACAATGGCGGCCGATTGAGCGTGATGTCGCTACTTAAGGTAGAGGATCCAGGGCTTTAATAAAAATCAGCGGCTGTTTCTCTAGTGAACGACCAGAAAGAGAAGAAAAAATTGAAACTTTGTATCTTAATAATTCTAAAACTAAATCGAATTTTTTAAAAAACGAAACGCCAATCTTTCTATAAAAATAATTGCATGCGTGTTTAAAATATCATAGTTTTACTGTGATTAGTTTTTCTTTTATAACGAAAAAACTGAAAAAGGGTGAAAAATTTCGAAACTTTAGAATTTAATTATTTCAAAAATAATTCGAAATTCGAAAAAAGGGCGACGAGGTGCAAAACTTCATATCTAAGAGTATGTGTCTGCAAAAAATCATGCTTCTGCTGTAAATAGATTTGGCTGGGGGCGAACTCGCAGCCGAAAAAAATAATTTTCGACTTTGACATTAAATAACTCCAGAACTAATTATCTAATTAATTAAGTTTTGGAACCAAAATGATTCTCATACATTTGTCTACCAATGGTCAAAATTTCATAATATTCCTTCAAATAGTTTCTGCGTAGTTATAGTTCAAAGTGTTCAAAAATAAAATTTTCAAAATCAGAGGAGGTGACGGTGACGGCGGCGGCGGTCACTGTTACTTTTTTTTAATATAGAGAGATATATAAAATCCAAATACCACTGACTGACTGACTGACTGACATACACTCATCACGAAATCTCCAAAACTGCCGGACCGATTGGCTTGAAATTTGACAACGATTTTAAAATCGAACAACTCCTCCCCTGTTTTTCAGCGCTTTTTTGACTCCGTTTTACCCATTGAAATAACATTACACATTGTTGAAATGCATAAATTGCAGTGTTTACTTCTCTATCTTAAGGCGACGTCTTGCCTCACTTGATAAAATATAATTTGAAAACAATTTATAATTTACAACGAAACTTAAGAAAAACAGTGTGAATATATGTATTTAAATATAATAACAACTACAGAAAACCGAAATAAATTGAAATAATTAACAATTAACTTTCTTTAAAATTTTAATTTTCTCAAAAATAAATATATTTATGGAATAGCAAGAATTAAAAGTTTCCATGGAAACAGAGCTAAATTTTCATTGCTTCATAGCGGGCATGGTTTACTAGACTATTATTATCACTAGATTTTTATTGTAACTAGCAATCAGTTTTACTTTACTTTTTAAAGTAGCTTTTAAAGAAGTTGGTTATATTAATAAGAAGACAGGCTTTTAATAGTTTTTTACTTGATAACTTTTTATCTAGGGATTTTTGAAATTTATTTATTTTGAAATATAATTTTTGCAGAAATTTAAAAGGATAGCGGGAATACTTTATGAAAATCCGATTAAGATTTTAAACACTGAATTTTAAATGACAGAGATTATTTAAATTGGATTGTTTTTATCACATAGAAAGGATAAATGTTTAATAGACAAAAAACCAGGATGGAATGAGATATCACAGTTGGAACAGAGATGAGAAAAAGGCGTCGGGAATACCGGGATGAAAATTATTGGGAACACCGGGATATGAAAAAGTACGGGAACACCGAAACATGAAAATTATTGGGAACACCGGGGTATGAAAAGTATCGAGTACACCAGGATATGAAAAGATACCGGAAACACCGGGATATGAAAAGGTACCGGGACCTCCGGGATATTAAAAGGTGCCGGGAACACTGGGATATGAAAAAGTATCGGGAACCCCGGGATATGAAAAACTACCGGTAACACAGGGATACGAAAAGGTACCGGGAACACCGGGATATAAAAAAGTACCGGGAACAGCGGAATATGAAAATATGCCAGAAAAACCGGGATACAAAAATTATCGGGACCCCGGGATATGAAAATTATCGGGAACACCGGGATATGAAAAAATACTGGGGACACCGGGGGTGATTGGTGATACGAAAAATCGTACATACCTATAACTTGAGAACTTTAAAAAAGGAATAAATGCACTGAACCCGTGCAAGGCCGGGCAAATCAGCTAGTAAAATTTATAAAATATGATAGCTTTATGTAATCATTTAATTTTCTCGGAACGTCTTTGTAATGTGGGAGTAATACATTTTACCTAAGTAACTATCAATATAATGTTTGCTTTCTCCCGAACCACGTAGCCACATTTGAATAATTTGTGAATTTTATGGCTGTCTATAGAAAATTTAGGGAAGCAGTAAGGGAAATGAAAGTTTACTTTAGTTTTGTTGTTATCTAGAACAGTTCAACAACATTCGATGTAAAAATGACGTCAACTGCATTTTGTGACGAAAAAACGGCATCATAAATTACGTCATCCGTCTATTTGGGTTGAGGACTAAAAATTTTTCTTTAACGTGTCGTGAGCGTTTGCAATACAGGTTTTCAAATGAGCTACCTACGAAACCCCTCATAATACACTTCATCCGAAGAAGGCCAGTTGAAACTTCAGCGTTTCCCACAACAAGGAAGAGTCATAACTACTACAATTTCACCTCTCGTCTGCCGACGTATGTCCAGAATGTCCTGTGATCTCCCCTGCTTGCCCTTCCAAGTCCGCATACCTCAAATACCTCAAAGGGTACAAAAGGCGACACTGCCGGGTATTAATCCGTAGACATAAAGACCGTGAGTCAGACGAGGATAATTGAATGGCCTTCACCCGAGTGACGCTGATAAATGAAGCTAACATTGGGTTTGATGAAGTGGAAGCCTTATGCATGGCGAATGAGCGAAGGCCGGAATTTGAAATTCTGTTCCGGATATTTCTGACGACTGTCACAATGGGTGGATGTTTATTATTTAGGGGAGATGTGCGTTAGGGGAATTTGGGTATTAGGAGTGGAAATGGTTTTTATATAAGTTTCTCCATTGTTAGTTGATGAATATTTCATTAGAACTTGTATGAATGAAGTGAATATCAACATCAAAAGTGAGGGTTACTTAAACCAAAAGAATTTTAGTCAGCTGGTTAAAAGTAATTGTAACAAATAAAACGCAATTCAAAGAGATGAATCAACACTTTTCCGTATTAGGATTTTTCCTCATAAAAGTTAGTTAGATTTAGCTTAAAGCAAAGTTTTAAAACTGACTTGTAATATCACTTGATAAGCTAATTCATTTCCAGTATCTTTCTCGTTAAATATCACCAAGCTATTTTAAAAGCCAAAAATAAGAAATATTCCCAAAATATGAAAAAAACAGATCAAAATATGTAGGTATATCAATGACCACGATAAAAACTTGTCGGTATTTGGCACCTAAAGGAGCTTGACGATATTTAACGGGAGAGTTAACAGAATTGATCCGATTAGCTATGATATTTGGTTGAAATCGAATCCAATACGTGTCTTAATAGGTATATAACTGCCCCAGCTCCACAATATTTTTAATGGGTAGATCTCCATATATTTGTGTGACTTATCCCACTTGGCCAACAGTAGCATCATACCAAGTCCATGAAGCCGAAGTTTGTCAATAATTTAAAAACTGCGCCTGGGCTGGAGTACAACTTGTCCTTGGCACAGCCAATACACACTAAAATATGCGCAGCCTATGTTGTTTTGCACTTTGTGCACAGAGGATAAACTTTCTGGCCCTCCACATGACGTTGGGCACGGAGATGACCCGAGCGCCGCCTAGTAATAGTCGTCTGCTCGGATCTACTTTCAGCCTCATGCAATGCCGCGACAGGGCTGTTCCCAGTATACCAATCATGTAAAGGGGCTCTTCTCCAGGAGGAGTTGGCCTCTACTTTTATATTTGAATGAAGTATATGTGTCACTATTAATTTTTGGGGGTAAAAGTTATCTATTATACTGAGGATATTCTGATATTTCGCAAGATCGCAAGCCAAATTTAGTATAAAAAATATTTACAAAAGTTCTTATATTCAGAAATGTAAGGTAGTTTCTATCTGTTTCTAAAAGTTATTTCAACACATGAGCCTGTTGGAGATCGTAGATCAAGAAGAAATATTATTTGGATATTCTTAGTTCCATAAAAAGAAATTTAAAAGAACCAAATACATCAGCTGAAAGTTTCAGTAGCATAGTTCATAAAAGTTCATGGACCAAACATCGAACATAATATCTGAATATAGCTTACAATAAATGGAGCGGAACATTGTTGTCTTCCATCATAAAGTATGCATCACTGCATCTTTAGCATTTCTATAGCTTTGTTTTATTATTTCTCTTGTATTCGTGTTTTTCTACGTTTTTTCTTGTTATGGGAATAAAATGGAAACAATTTTCTTTTTTAAGTACAAGTTTTGAAAATATCACGATATTTTATATTCCACTTTGAAGCAATTTCATCTCTGGTAAAAATGTTTTACGGTTATGAAAACATTTGGGAACTGTTTTTTTTCTTCTGAACTTGATGTCATTGAAAGTTCTAACAGTTTGAAAATAAAAGCATGATATATTTTTTGTTTGAATTTTAAAACTTACGTAGTTCAAGATATTTTGTTTCTATAACATGTATTTCCCCTTCTTTAATATTGTATCAAAAAGTAATAGTTACTAAAATGACAGTATAATCAAGACATTAAGTATACAAAAGCCATAAATTGGTTTTAAAAAACTATTATGGTTTGAAATGTCTATTACTGGGATAAAAGGCAGAATCTATTTTAATTGGTTAAAATTTTTTTTATAATTTTTATATAGATTAATTAATACGTGTCCTTGTATATGTATTAGAACGATACAAAAACACGCGGTTCCTAATATCGTTTATGGTACCCCCTCTCTCTCTCTTTTACAAGTACACTAATAATTACAAGTGATTATACACTAATCTGTCTGACTATAAATACAATAATCAGATACTTATAAAGCAATATTATAGAAAGCTTCATTGAGAATACGAATGAAATATCTTAATTCTAAAATAAACCTGGAAAATCCTTTCATTTGTCAACTGTTCAAATGTTATTTTGTTGTTTCTAATGTCGTTGTTGTTGTTTGAGATACGCATAAGGTTAAGAGATATTTTTGACTTCACTAGAAAAAGATATGATCTCAACTACTGTAAACGATATTTCTATTTTTGAACCCACACGAAATCCCACACAAATTTGAAGCGATAAAATATTGATGAAAAGATCAATATTAAATTCTTGTATATAGAGTATAGAAGACAAATATTTTTCCGTTATAACTTTAACGCCATGTCATGTACGCAGAGGATCCCAATTTAGAACGCTCCTTTATTTTAGGAGGTATTTTTATGCAAATAATTCATATTCAATATGAATGACACTTTTAAATATCCCACTTTTTAATAGAGTTCATTTTTTTCTACTAGTTAAACTGCAATTTATCCGAGTAATTAATTGAAAAGCTAACATTTCAAAACAAAATTCATACTTATTTTAAATTTAATAGAAATCAAAACTACTTAAGGGACTTCTAGACTGATTTGTATAGAGCAGGGGTCCCCAACCCTATGCCCGCGGGCACCATGGCGCCCGTCGATCGGTCTAGGTGCGCCCGCTGCTTGTGCCCAACGATAAAATATTTCAGTTTTCCACTATCCCATACAATTCTAGAAATGAAATAGCAACATACATTTCAGAATTTCTTCAAGTAAGGCGAGAATAGAAATTTTGGATCTTCAGAATGACATCCTCAAAACTATTATCCGATGAGATGAGAAATTCTGGAATATAGTTGATAGAAATAAATTTCCATTCTTAAAAAGAGCAGCATATAAAATAAAGTAGTTCTTTGGTTCCACACACTTATGTGAATCATTTTCGACTATGAATATAATAAAATTATAATAAAATAAAAATATATAGATCACGACGTACAGATGAACACCTTGACGATAGCTTGCGGGCAAGAATTTCATCATAATCTCCTAATTATGAAGCGCTGGCCAGTGAAATGCAATGTATTTTATATATATTTTATAAAAAAATTTTATACTTCGTATGTTTTGCAAGCAATTTAGTAGTAATTTAATTTACAAAAGAATATTAATACTAACTATATTCATTATGTTAAATTAATTTTTAAAATTAAATTTTTTGTGCATTATAATTATGTACTATGTCCACCAACTATAAATTTATCTCTCTATTCTAAAAAAAAGTTTTTGGTGAACGGTTTCCAGAGAAAGGCTTTTTAATTACTGAACCGAATGACACGTATAAGGTATCAAAATGTCCAGATTCTTTCCGGATTTCCGAGTAGGCCCTTCGATTTTTCAAAAAAATTCTCAATTTTAAAATATTTCCATTTTTTTATATTTTGGATAAGGTCGAAGTTACAAAGAAAGAAACTATGAATTTTAAAACAATTGAAAACATATTTCACTGGTTTTTTATTATTCAAATAGATTAAATAATCATCTTTCTATTTATAACACAAATTTAAAAAATATATTTTGAGTTATTTTTAAAAATATTTATATTTTTGTTGTTGTTCAAACGGTTTTAATTATATTTAAAAATAATGTATAATTAATTTATATCTTATTTTTAAATAATAAATTGATATTTTATATTTATATTTGTCATAGTGGCAACGTGACAACCTAATCATTACTATATTTACAATAAAATATAAACTCGCTTCCGGAAATTTTGAACTTTTGCATTTATTTTTTACAATAATTATTATTTTTTATATCTTTTTGCAGGTATGTTTTTTAAGGTAGTAAAATGTAACTTTTTATTTCATAATGCCAAAACGCAAAAAAACTAGATAACACGGGTGAATATTTTAGAAATAAATATAAAAATCGAAAACGTTAAAAGTCTAAACATTCGTGTCATTGCTATGAAACTTATACAACTTCGACGTTTGTTTGTTCTAATGAAGATAAAATTCTAAATTTTTGCGATGTTTACGATAATAACTACATTTTTCACAGCCAATCGATAAAAATCGTTACAAATTTTAAGAAAGTTAAATTTATTCCTGAGATGTCTCAGTGCTTCTTAATGAATCTGTGAAAAAAATAACCTTGCGGAAATAGTAAAAGAATGTTTACATTGCTCTGCTGTTAATTTTATTGGAATTATAGGGCGATTCGCCAATTCATGTTACCATAGAGGAACTGTTAAAATTCCGCCACTGAATAAATATCCGTCATTTTTGAAAGAATACCCCGGAGAAATACAACCCCTGCTTTAAGAATGTTTTATAAAGTGAGTAAGTTCAGTGAGCTGGGTTTTGTGAGGATTGCGAAAATTTCTGCACAAGCAGTTAACGGGGGTTGGCGAGCGATAGCCCCCTAGTCTTGAAAAAATAAATGGTGCCCCCCATTCGACCGATATTCTGGTATGTGCTCTTAGGTACAAAAAGGTTGGGGACCCCTGGTATAGAGAGTGTTACCTTACAAGTATGAAGATCATTTTCAGCCATAGCCTGTAACTAGAAATAATAATTGGCGACAAAAAACCCCCCCAGGTAGTTATCTAAATTAATAATACTAAACAATGATATACTCATCTACGGATCATTGTGGTGTCTAAAGTAAAGATTTGATATCAATAGGTCCCTAAGCTCTGCTCTAAGTTAATGTGTAACAAATAAAATATATATTGTAAATTACTTTTTTTATACCTACAACTGATGACAAATTCTAAAACAAGGAAATATAATCATTCGAAAATAAATTAAAGAGTACAACAAATAAATATTTTAGCTTATCTTGTATGAGTAATTAATAAGATAATACGATGGAAATAAGTTAAATTTGTGATTAAAATCTTAAAAAGCCTAATCTTATTCTCAATGTGATTTCTTTTCCGATTTTATACGTAGAAGACAAGAATCTTAGAAGGGATTACAAATAGTTTTTTGTGACTACAATTAATCCTTCTTTGCTTCAGCTCTTTAAGTATGCCTTTCACTGCCTGACTTCTTTCTAATGAATTCCCTCGGTGAAACATGGGTTAAATATATTAGGTAGATTGTTTGTATCATTCAGCACTGTAAGATGAAATTGCTGTTTTTTGAGAAGCTCTTCGTTTTTTTTTAAATTAAATTTATTTTCGTAGGTCGTGCATAGTGGTTTAGAGTGATACATGGTGCTAAAAAGGGCATTAACTTCTCCCCAATGGTTTCCAGAAAATTTATTCTTCTTTGTAAACCTTTTATGCGATTCATCAAGATTTATTAGATTAGAAATTTAGTTTCTTTCAAACAAATATTTTACCGCAGAAAAGTTTGCCTTGTAGGTACACTTATTTTATTTAATAGGAAGATGATTTAGAAGTCTTTCACTTAATTTATATTAAGTAAGTGTAAGTACTTAATCATACTTATAATCCTATTATATTATACTTATAATCCTGTTTACACTTAATTATATTAAGTATGACCAGGATTTTAGAATTTTTGCATTTTGTTTTGTAAAAGTTTGATGCTAAATTCCGTTTTTTTTCTATGTTATACCTATTAACGATTTGATTTTCTAACATGGTAGGACGGAGAGTATGGCAAGAAAGTCTGACGCAGAACACTTTTTCCACGACTTTATTGGGTTTGTATTTGTTTAAATTCTTTTTTTCCTTCAATGGGGTTACTCAATTTACTAAGTTTTCATTGGAATTTCCTTTAAAAAAATCAGAAAGAAATTATTTTGTTATTTAAGAAAGAGCAGAAAAAAAAGCTTAGTAGTTAAGCATTCACTTTCTTATCAAAATCCTTCCAAACCTGTTTATTTATTAAAATATCAATATACAGAGTATCCTGGAAGCTTAATATTATTCTTTATTCGAAAATATACAACGCAAAGTGATCGAAAAAATATAAAGCCATAGCTTAACAAGTGAACCCCCGAAATTCGCAAAGATTCTAGGCTAAAGCCCAAAAACGCATAAATTGATTTTATTTTCCAGAAATTTCTCCAGCACAGAGTTGAATTCCTCAGATATTTTCTAAGACGCTTCAAATAAAATGTTCTTCCTAAAGCATCCAGGTATTTCTTACACCTCGAATATAACCGATTGGGAGTGAGGATTCAGTATAGAGAAGTTACTGCTTATTTCTTTTTACTTCAAGTCATGCACATATTTTGTGGCTTACGTAGCTTTATAAAAGCTTAGAGTTTACGATAAAACCATTTTCGGTAAGGTTCAGGTCGGTCGAAGGACATAACATTTTCTATTTCAGTTGCATTTTTAGCTGTATTTTACAGAAAAATGGAAATTTCCGTGTGAAAAAATAGTAGTCAGAAAATGTGTGAAGAGAACACAAAATGCACAAAAATTCATAATTATTTGATGGTCTCTCTTTAAGAAAAATTTAAAAATCAAATTTCATAAAAATAATGTCAGACGTACGTAATATATGCTTGACTGAATGTGTATCACAGAAAATATGAACAGATTTTTCTACACTGGTGTTTGAAATTAAGAGAATGTGCACATTTGTTCGATTTTCTCCAGATCTACTCCACAGATTTGGATCAAATTTGGTATGAACCAGAGTAAAGAGCTTAACAGAGAGTCCAAGTGGCAGTTTTCCTCTCTCGGGACGCAGACGCGAATCAGAAGGAGAAATGGCGAAAGTGATTCCTGATTGGATATGGAACTTCTGGCAGGCGGCATTTTAATTTCATCGCCGCGGCGCTGCTCTTTTCCTTCCACTGCCAATTTGAGTGACGAAAGAGAGTGGGAGAGTGGCAGTGACGTAGCAGGAGTGAAGTCGAGCTATTATAGGCTTTCTAGGAGCTAGGAGGCGTTGCAAACTTAACAACACCCGTCTATTCGAAAATCAATGCTTTAAAAACCTGCCATTAGCTTCTATGGAGATAGACCCTCTGTTAAGCTTTATACTCTGTGGTATGAACATAGGTTCATTAAGACCAAATAAATACTCATTCAAAAATTATTATACACACGCATTTGCATGAGTAACAACCGTCAGAGTTGAAAGGTATGCATTAGCGGTTGTTCCAGAATAGAGTAAAACAGTGGGTCTATGAGGGGAAGGATACTCTCGCAGTATCATGCAGGCCTCCTTGAGTGATTTCAGAGCGCCAATAAGACCGATAAAAAAATTCCTGATTATAAAACCTACTTTCACAGAAACACTGTTTTGGGACCCTGAAGGGTTTTTGCAGGGGGGGGGGTAGATATATGCAATTGCCTTATCTAGAGCCCCCCATACCTTCTGTAAAGTGTTGAAGTCTAAAAATCTGGCTGACTAATCCATAACACGAATATCTTCAGTTTTAATGAAAATTGCTAACTTGATGAGCACAATTAAGTGAAAGATTTCCATCGATTGAAAAGAAATAAGGACCAACAGGATCCCCAAAATGGAGGATAAAGGTCTCCAGATATTAGCACACTACCTGAAACCTTCATTTCTAATGTTTGAAAAACTTAGGGGGTTTGAAAAAAGACTTTACAACAATCCTACACAAAGCATCAAAATATCTAATGACATAATGGTCAATTTTACCATCATTGAAGACCTGATAGAGAATTTATGGTTCCATCACATGGAATTACATCGAGAATCATTGGTTCAATTGATCTGAGAGCTAACAGGGAGAAGAATATTCGCCCTTTGAATTTTACCTGATTCATGACGATTTATGCATTTCTTGAAACAGCTGCAGATCCCTTTATGTCTTTCACAGAGGAACTCCGACAGTTTAAGGTAATGTGTTTATATTTGGAGAATTTTATCCCCCTTTTTGGGGATCCTGTTGGTATTTCTTTTCAATAGATGGAAATCTTTCATTTAATGGAGCTCATCAGGTTAGCAATTTTCATTTAAACTGAAGATATTGTCATATGGAATAGTCAGTCCGATTTTTAGATTTCAACACTTTACAGCAGGTATGGGGACTCTAGATAAGGCAATTCCATATCTCTACCCCCCTGTAAAAGACCTTCAGGGCCCCAAAACAGTTTTTCTGTGAAAGTAGGCTTTATAATCAGGAAAAAATTTTATCGACCTTATTCACTCTATAAAATCAATCAAGATGAGGGATTGAGGGCTAAAAGTTAATTGGGTATTGGGTAGCCCAATCCACCCCCCCCAACCTTTCAGTTTATGGGGTAATAGGGGGGGACCGGGAATTCTTTATTGTAAAAAAGGTCAATACATACCAATTCCACAGTATAAAAGTCTAAAAAAAATAACAAAGCTGAGAAAACAGATTTAAAATGTTGAAATTCAAAGTAAAACATTAAAAAGCTTTTACAAAATGCGACACTCAAAATAAGTCATATTGTAAAAAAGGTTAAAATGTACAAAATCCACAGTGTAAAAGGTCTATATATAAAAGTTGAGTAAAATAGATTTAAAATCTTAAAATTCAAAGTAAAAAATTAAAAAGCTTTGTCAAAATGCGACACACTCAAAGTGAAAGCTCCACTGCCGCAACCCCTCATCTCCGCCTCCGAGGCCAACTTGAGGCATCCGGTTGTCCCTGAGTTGCACCTGCCATGGTAAGTAGTCCGGTTGTCTCCTGCTAAAAGTTAATTAAATTCTTTTAAATAAAACAAGTAAAAAACAAAGGATGATTAAAATATGTTTTTGCCCTACTTTGATCTCAGAAAAACACATGAGTAAAATTTTGATTTATCTTAAAAAACTTAATACTGACGTTAAGTAATGAAATGAAAAATTAGAATTCCTCTTAAAAACAAGACCCCAATCAAATGTGATTAAGAATCTAAAATAAAAATCCTTATCCTCCAGTTTACCTGAGGCTTAGATAACCTTCTCACAATATACAAAAAATGACATATTTTTCTTCACAGTTAATATACCGTACCACCAAATGAGATAATATGTATTAACTCGCTATAGGTACACCCTTGTGTTGTGATCAACTAGTAGCTTCAGAAACAACGGCTAGAGAAGTAAATCTACCAAAGCACAGTTTGGTGTGCTTAACTCTTGTCCCCAGGATCTATCACAATTCTTATTTATTATGTAACCCTATTTCAGATCTAAGCAGTCACAGGGCTTCTATTTGATTAGTTCCAAGATATTGCTCTTCTGATCTAAGCTCACTCCTATGTCCTTGATGCGGTTGTTACTGGCAAGCGATTTCATTTGTGTTACATCGCTATGTCACCTTATTCTGTTTATCGTATAGGCTGACATTTATTTTGTATACAATATGCCTTCTGCATGAAGATACATGGTAAAAAACAAGCTTTGGAATCTGAAAGATGAGCTTTCGATATTGTTTGGATTGTATGAAACAGAAAACAGCTACTCTGAAGATTTCTTGGAATGTCTGGTATGTATTTACCAAATATATTGATTTTATATGAAGATAATAACGGCAAATAAGAACCTCCCGGGTAAGCTATTGTTCCTACTTCTTTTCAATGTATTTTATACTTATTAACAGATGGAAAGAACTTTGTTGTAACACTAAGCATAAAAACATAAATACGTAACGAAGTTTGGGTACTCATTTACAATACAGGACATTCACGAACATTGTATAATTTTGGACGAATTTTGTAAGAGAGAGAATTCCTCCAAAATTATATTAACTTTATATAAAGATAGGAAAAATTAATTCATAAAAATATTGATCTTCCTTTTCTGTTAACTTCTTTCAGCACTTGAATTTGGCAAAGAATATCTGGTTCATATAATTTAAGTTACTAATACTTTTAGATATTGCTGCTCATGTGCATCAGTTTTAGTTTCTGTTAAAGAGACCGCCATGATTGTATCACACTATCTGTATTCATTCACTCTTCCTTTTGAGCTTCTAATAAAGCTGGATTTCATCTCAAGTATTTGTCTTATTTACCATCAAGCTGGGAACAGGCTTTTCACATCTTTTTCAACATCCAGGTTAGACTTATGAAGTGAAGTATTTAAAACATCTTTCGTAGTAAAATCTACTACGTTTTGGAAAATATTGTAAAGGAAAACATACTTTTTAGCCTTAAAGATACGACATATTTCATAAATGTTGCTACATATTGCAGCATTTCACAACACCTAAGTTATGATTTATAAAAAAATTACCTTCATATGTCCTTTTATACAGTAAAGTTTTAAACATCTGGAGGGGACACTTGTCCCTATGACACCTCTTGAATACGCCTCTGAATTCTTTCCCTCTCCCTTAAGCATTTCGTTTTATTTTTTTGTTAAGACGAAGTCTATCTAAAAAAGAATATTGAAATGTTTTTAAGCATTTCTTTATTATTTGTTTTAAAAAATCAGTACTAAACTATTTCGCCTTCAGGAAATACCGAAAACAAATCTTTAAAAATATAACATTTAACGTTTAAAGCCTAATAATTCTTTTCAATGGCCCAAATAAGATTTTTCCAAACGCATCCGAATCCGAGATTTGACGTATCGGGAGCCCTGTTCTCAATCTAAGATTCTGTCCAAGACAGGGTTTTAGAATTTGAATCCCAAATTTCTATTTCTTTCTTTCCTGGACTCAGTGACTGAATCCTCGAGATTAGGATCGGAGAAATATTTGTCAGCTGAAAAAGCGCCAATACAAAATAATCGAAAGAATTTCTACGAGAATAAAAAAGAAAAGAAGGCATGGAACGACCAGCTTCGGATTTTTTAAGTAATCAGGGTACATTTTCACATTATCTGTTCAATTAACTTTAGGTCGTGTTATTTGTAGCTACTTTTAAACACGAATGAAGAAAGTTAAGAATGGAGATCTACTATAAAACTATTAAAATTAGCATTTTATTTGAAAAGTAAATTACGTAACCATATAATAATAATAATAATAATAATAATAATAATAATAATAATAATAATAATAATAATAATAATAATAATAATAATAATAATAATAATAATAATAATAATAATAATAATAATAATAATAATAATAATAATAATAATAATAATAATAGTAATAATAATAATAATAATAATAATAATAATAATAATAATAATAATAATAATAATAATAATAATAATAATAATAATAATAATAATAATAATAATAATAATAATAATAATAATAATAATGATGATGATGATGATGATGATGATGATAATGATAATGATAATGATAGTAATAGTAATAGTAATAGTAGTAATAGTAATAGTAATCTTCTATATATATAAAAATGAATGTTTGTATGTATGTATGTATGTATGTCTGTATGTATGTCCTTTATAGTTCTAAACTTTTCGAACCTACATTAACTATTAAACTATACCACGTTGCTCTACTCGCTCCAGGGAAGGTTTCTGAAGAATAATAATTTAAAATCGATGCATCCTAATAACTTTTTTGGTCAATTTTATGCTCAAAAACCAATTTTTCATGCCTGACTTCAGGGCAAAACCACATTGTTGTAAATATAACAAGAGAAGACGTAACTTTAATTGTTGTAGGCATGAAATCGATTGTCGGAGTTTAAAATCCATTGTTGTAGCATAAAAATTTATTCTTTATTTAACTATTTCCACATTTGGACTGGCGAAGCCCATCTGTAACGCACCAAATAATTTTTTTAAATGGACTGGCGAAGCCCATCTGTAACACACCAGAATAATTTTCTTTAAAAATGGACTGGCGAAGCCCATCTGTAACCCACCAGGTGATATTTATTAAAAACTGAAATCAGCGCTAGTAATCTATATATATAAAAATCAATGTCTGTCTGTCTGTCTGTCTGTCTGTATGTTTGTATGTATGTATGTATGTCCTTTATAGTTTTAAACTTTTCGAACCTACATTAACTATTAAACTATACCACGTTGATCTACTCGCTCCAAGGAAGGTTTCTGAATAAAAATAATTTGAAATCGAAGCATCCTTATAACTTTTTTGGTCAATTTTATGCTTAAAAGCCCATATTTCGTGCCTAACTTCAGGGCAAAACCGCATTGTTGTAAAGATGTAACTTTAATTGTTGCAGGCATATTCTCGAATTGTTGCATATGAAATCGATTGTTGAAGTTTAAAATCCATTGTTGTAACATAAACATTAAAATAGATCCTTTATTTAACTATTTCCCCATTTGGACTGGCGAAGCCCATCTGTAACACACCAGAATAGTTTTTTCAATGGACTGGCGAAGCCCTTCTGTAACACACCAGAATAGTTTTTTTAAAAATGGACTGGCGAAGCCCATCTGTAACGCACCAGCTGATATTTATAAACAAACTGAACTGCGCCCGGGCAAAGCCGGGTCTAGCGCTTTAGCGCTAGTCTATATATATAAAAATCAATGTCTGTCTGTTTGTATGTTTGTATGTATGTATGTATGTCCTTTATAGTTTTAAACTTTTCGAACCTACATTAACTATTAAACTATACCACGTTAATCTACTCGCTCCAAGGAAGGTTTCTGAATAAAAATAATTTGAAATCGAAGCGTTCCAACACCTTTTTTGGTCAATTTTATCGAAGCGTTCCAACACCTTTTTTGGTCAATTTTATCCTCAAAAACCCATATTTCGTGCCTAACTTCAGGGCAAAACCACATTGTTGTAAATATAAAAAGGGAAGATGTAACTTTAATTGTTGTAGGCATGAAATCGATTGTTGCAGATTGAAATCGATTGTTGGAGTTTAAAATCCATTGTTGTAGCATAAAAATTTATCCTTTATTTAACTATTTCCACATTTGGACTGGCGAAGCCCATCTGTTACGCACCAAATAATTTTTTAAATGGACTGGCGAAGCCCATCTGTAACACACCAGAATAATTTTCTTTAAAAATGGACTGGCGAAGCCCATCTGTAACCCACCAGGTGATATTTATTAAAAACTGAAACCCGGGCGAAGCCCGGGTCTAGCGCGTTAGCGCTAATAATAATAATAATAATAATAATAATAATAATAATAATAATAATAATAATAATAATAATAATAATAATAATAATAATAATAATAATAATAATAATAATAATAATAATAATAATAATAATAATAATAATAATAATAATAATAATAATAATAATAATAATAATAATAATAATAATAATAATAATAATAATAATAATGTAAACTATAGTCTTAAGATAAACTTTATTGATCTAATAATCGTAAATAAAAAAAACGGATGAAGGTATTAATAAACGTAAGGTATATAGAATATTAAAGCTTTATAAAATTAAAAGCATTTTTACTCTTTTTTATGCAAATATATCCCTGGATGGTCTAAATTCAAATCACACTATTCCAGCGGATTCTCATAATTCTGATTTTGGAATATGACCGGTTTAAGATAGTTTTCGGGACACACCACTACCCATTTTACTGAAAAAAAAAATGGATAGCATTTTATTCAAAATTATTTCCACTTAATGATTTTGCGTAGATTACAATTAAGTGTTTAAATAAAAGAATAGTATTTATGCATAATTTTTCAAAGCTTATATTTTATTATACTTCAGGCAATTGCAAACTAAAAAATTGCAATGAAATTATTATTAAACTTTATGACCATTTAACTTTACATTCATACTACATTACAAAGAGAAATTGAAAGAGAAAACTTTAATGAGTTATTCAATTCCCATTCGTGTCATTCAGTATAAAAGGATTTTAAACAAGCCCTGAAGGAGCACTTGTTATATTTTTCTTTTCCTATTAATTAAGCTAATTATTGTGTCATTTATCTCATTAACTGCTCAATTATTATTTTGCTGTCAAATTAAAACTTTTACATGTCAATTATTTCGAGTTTCTTCATCGTGCTTTTAAAAGTAAAAAAAAATTATTATTAATCTAATACTAAAATTCATAATTATATTTTGAATGAAAACTGCTGTTCTTTATTTAGAAATGCAATAAGCAATGCATTATTAGTTTTTTTACTTAACTTTATGATATATATACAAGAAATTATGTGCCTGGTGTAAAATATCCATCAATATTAAGAAGCAATAAGACAAATTATTCATATTTAGAAACAAGGTTGAAAGCCAAAGAATAGTTATTTAACTATCTTTAACCATCTTTAGTTATTTAACCATCAGGTTATTTATTCGCCTTTATAGTTTTAAACGGACAGATTTCACGAACACCTTTTAAACTAATATGCAATAGTTTAAAGTATCTACTAAATATAAGAATATAAAGAAATATTTTTGGAATACAAAAATTAATTACACAAATATTGAAAAAATAGGGAGAAAATTAAGGGGAAAAAATCCAAAATATCTCCCCTAAGTCGTAGATAGTTTTTTTCAACAAAGTTATAACAAATTAATTTCCAAAAAGAAAAATTTTGAAAACTCGGATTACTAGAACACATACTTTGTCAACGAGGATTAAAAATTAAAAATAAGGTTTTACACCCAGAGCCGTAAAAGAGGGATCAATCAATGATATCGACCCCCCAGAATTCTTATTATTTGTTAAACTTGTTTCATTCCTTGATTTTAACTTGTTTCATTCCTGTTAAAAAAATTCAACCTTTCACCACAATAGTGGTTCAAAGTTCAAATTAGTTGCAACCGAAATGTCCCGAAAGGTTGAACCACATTTTCGGTGTTTCAAACACCAAAAACTTGTTTTTCGTGCTATGGTTCAAATTTTAACTACATTTCGGTTGCAACTAATTTGAACCCCGTTTGTGTTGAAACTGACCAACCTTTCACCACTAAACTGGTGAAAGGTTGAACTATTTTTTTAACAGTGTATCTCTCTATTCTAAAAAAAAGTTTTTGGTGAACGGTTTCCAGAGAAAGGCTTTTTAATTACTGATCCGTATAACACATATTTGGTATCAAACTGTCCGGATTCTTTTGAGGATGAGCAAAGTGCCTTTAGAATTTCTAAAAAAAAATCTCAATTTTAAAATATTTCCATTTTTTTAGATTTCGGATAAGGTCGCAGTTACAAAGCAAGAAACTATGAATTTTAAAACAATTGAAAACATATTTCACTGGTTTTTTAATATTCAAATAGATTAAATAATCATCTTTCTATTTATAACACGAATTTAAAAAATATATTTTGTGTTATTTTTAACAATATTTATATTTTTGTTGTTCAAAGGGTTTAATTGTTGTTCAAACGGTTTTCATTATATTTTAAACTTATAGATAATTAATTTATTTTTTATTTTTTAAATAAATTAATATTTTTATATTTATCTTTGTAGTTGTGGCAACCTAATCATTACTATATTTACAATAAAATATACACTCGCTTTCGGAAACTTTGAATTTTGCATTTATTTTTTATATCCTTTGGAAAGTATGTTCTTTAAGGTAGTAAAATGTAACTCTTTATTTCATAATGACAAAACGCAAACAATTAAATAACACGGGTGAATGTTTTAGAAATAAGGATGAAAATGTTGGAAGTCTTGACATTCGGTGTCGTTGCTATGAAAATGACACAACTTCGAAGTTTGTTTCTCATGAAGATAAAATTCTAAATTTTCGCGATGTTTAAGATAATTACTACATTTTTAACAGTCAATCATTACAAATTTTAAGAAAGTTTAATTTATTCCTGAGATATTTCAATGCTTCCCTTAATGTATCTGTGAAAAAACATTACCTTAGGGAAATGGGTAAAAGAATGTTTACATTGCTTTGTTGTTAATTTTCTTGGGGTTCAATTCCGTTATAGTTCCCGCTAAATATCGCCAATCTCTTTCGAACGCTCAATATTCAAATGTAAACCAGTTTTTCTAATTTTTAATGATAAACTGAATAGTTATAGATCTAATTAAACACTTTAATCTATGAATTTGAAACAATTTAGCAATATTTATACTTTATAGTGTCCAAAAGAGATTAGTGATATTTAGCGGGAACTATAACGGAATTCAACCCCAAGAAAATTAACAAAAGAGCAATGTAAACATTTTTTACCCATTTCCCTAAGGTAATGTGTTTTTCACAGATACATTAAGGGAAGCACTGAAACATTAAGGGAAGGTTCATATTTAGCGGGAACTATAAATGAACCTTTCTTGGAATTATAAAGCGATCCGCCAATTCATGTTACCATAAAGGAAATGATAAAATTCCACCACTGAATAAATATTCGCCATTTTTGAAAGAATACCACGGAGAAGTACTACCCCTGTGTTAAGAATGTTTTATAAAGTGAGTAAGTGCAGTGAGCTGGGTTTTGTGGGGAATTGTGAAGCGGTCCAAAAGTTACTGCGTCAGCAGTTAACGGGGGTTGGCGAGCGATAGCGAGCAGGGGGCGGTAGCCCCCTAGTTTCTAAAAAATACAAGGAGTGATCAACCGCAATTGTCTCCTAAA
Organism: Tetragnatha versicolor; assembly: GCA_024610705.1. Lineage (NCBI taxonomy): Eukaryota > Metazoa > Arthropoda > Arachnida > Araneae > Tetragnathidae > Tetragnatha > Tetragnatha versicolor. Next base: position 29,013,591 of record JANDEH010000002.1, on the reverse strand, counting down.
GTGACCTTTATGTCCAAAAATAAGCCAAGACACTACTTTTTTGAGTCCAATTACAAATCTTTTTGGAGAAGAACCCATCCCCACTTTCGTGGAGAGTAGGTAGGTACTTCCAGAAAAAATTCGCATTTATTGCATAAAAGTTCCGAGACCACTTTCGAAACTGATTAGCCAGTTTTAGGTCGTATTCCTCCAAAGCATTCCATTTTTTAACTATAAATTGATTTCAATTTGCCCCATTGCTTTCAGTTAATATTTTAACCAACACAAGCAAAACGTCTTTTAAAGAAGTAAATATACTTATAAATTATCAAACTTTTGTTTTAGTCCAAGAAAGATAAGGTTTGAAGTGGAACAAATTGTAAAAGAAAGTTTGATGGGTGATTCTTATAGGAAATTTTCCGTTAGAAACGATGGTGAAACTTATACCAAAATTAACCGTGTCCTTTAGCCAATATGGCGGATTTTCCAAAATGGCGGTCAATCGTTTTTAACTTATTTTTTCCTAAAAATCGTTAATAAAATTATAAATTTTGCAGTAAATGATTGAAATTTAGTAGTAAAAACAATGGGGAACTGTTTTTTTCTCCTACGATAAGTCATTTATCCAATATGGCGGATTTTCCAAAATGGCGTCCACTAATGTTTATAATAAGTAAAATTCTGATGATAAATTCTTAATTTTTTCAGGATATGGTAAGAATTAAGTCATAATAATATTCATATCAGTTTCCTCTCCTCAATGTATCAAATATGGCGGATTTTTTAAAATGGCGAACAATCGTGCTTTACTTATTTGCTAAAAATCGTTAATAAAATATAACTTTTGCAGTAAATTATTAGAATTTAGTTGCACAAATAATGTGGAACTGTTTTTTTTCTCTTACGATAAGTCATTTATCCAATATGGCGGATTTTCCAAAATGGCGTCCACCTAATATTTAAAATACATAAATTATGATAATAAATTCGTAATTTTTACAGGATATGGTAAGAATTAAGTCATAATAATATTCATATCAGTTTCCTCTCCTCAATGTAACAAATATGGCGGATTTTCTAAAATGGCGGCTACTTATTTAGATCCTTTTTATTTTTTATTTTTATTTTCATAATAATTAGAAATATTAAATGTTATCAGGTGAAATATAAGCAGAATACTTATAATTTACTAAAATTTACGGGTAAACAATGTTAAAGGTAGGTAGAAATTCAAAAATTACCATTTACCTCTAAGTTTGAAATATGCGACCGCCTTTTGTAAATTATTTCTATGTATCCCAAAATCTTGTTTAATATACCATTTTAAAGGTAATTTAATATATAATTATTTTTGTTATGCCAAAATAAAATTTATTTATATGTAAAAACGTTAAAAATAAAAAGGATCTAAATAAGTGGCCGCCATTTTGGAAAATCCACCATATTTGATACATTGAGGAGAGGAAACTGATATGAATATTATTATGATTTAATTCTTACCATATCCTGTAAAAATTACGAATTTACTATCATAATTTATGTATTTTAAACATTAGGTGGACGCCATTTTGGAAAATCCGCCATATTGGATAAATGACTAAGAGAAAAAAAAAACAGTTCCACATTATTTTTGCTACTAAATTTTAGTCCTTTACTCTAAAATTTATAATTTTATTAACAATTTTTAGGAAGTAATAAGTTAATAATAAGGATAAATGACTAAGAGAAAAAAAACAGTTCCACATTATTTGTGCAACTAAATTCTAATAATTTACTGCAAAAGTTTTATTTTATTAACGATTTTTAGCAAATAAGTAAAACACGATTGTCCGCCATTTTGAAAAATCCGCCATATTTGATACATTGAGAGGAAACTGATATGAATATTATTATGACTTAATTCTTACCATATCCTGAAAAAATTACGAATTTATCATCAGAATTTTACTTATTATAAACATTAGTGGACGCCATTTTGGAAAATCCGCCATATTGGATAAATGACTTATCGTAAGAGAAAAAAACAGTTCCCCATTGTTTTTGCTACTAAATTTTAGTCCTTTACTCCAAAATTTATAATTTTATTAACAATTTTTAGGAAGTAATAAGTTAAAAACGATTGACCGCCATTTTGGAAAATCCGCCATATTGGCTAAAGGACACGGTTAATTTTGGTATACGTTTCACCATCGTTTTCTACGAAAAATTTCCTATAAGAATCACCCATCAAACTTTCTTTTACAATTTGTTCCAGTTGAACCCCTTTTTTGAGCTAACTTTCTTGGACTATTTGTTAATTTTGTTTTTTTGACGTTTTTTTTATTTTGAAAGTTTTGACGGTTTACTAGATTTATCGCAAACAGGATACTACGCATATTGAATTTATAAAAGAATATTATTATTTTTTTAAAGTTTGTACAAATTCACCTGAAGGTATGGACCCGTATAGGTAAATTCAACACACACAAGGACAGTAACACTAACATCCATGCCGAACGGGGATTCGAACCCCAGACGTACGGCTTTGCAGTCAGGCCATTACGTCGGAATTATTAAATTTATAACTTGCATTAGAAATGTTGTTGACAAAAAAAAACGTTGAATGGCTGCGTTGGTGTGTGTTTTTACATCCCCTGCAGAATTCATTTTTTAACATTCATCACAGAAAGTAATTTAAAATTTTTAATGATATAACTTATTGGTTTTACTTTTCTCCTAGCCTTGCAGATTTTTTCATTCTAATTTTTCCCTTTCGGTATTTATCTTCAAAACAATCCTCTTAAAAAATACTTAAATAACTATAATATTAGACTATTAATAGAAATATTATGGATGCATTTGATATTTAAAATTTTATTTTCCACTGTTGAAGTATTATTTTCAAAAGTTGAAAAAGCTGTAGAACATAAAAACCCAACACTTAAGGTTGAATGTGTGTATTTGCGATCAAATAATTATGAAAATATACTGATGATAATTTATCATTATTTAATTGATAAAGAAAATAATAAGAAAGAAAATTCATAATTTTTATAGAGAAATTAATACCGGGACTATTTTTGAATACTACAAAAACCCATTCACATAAAAAATAAGTTATGTATTAACTGTTTCTTTTCATGCACTACTACATTTACGAAATGAAATGAGACATATTTACAACTGTGAAATTATTTTAATATCGCACCATTCACGTGTGAAGTATCAACATTAAACAGGGATTCAATCACATTGGAATCATACTTTCGACATTATGCGTTTGTTTGCTTTTCCTTCTCAAAGGAGGTACGGTCCATATGCAAGCAACGGTGACATGTTCCCAAACAGGGGAGAATACTGCAGTGTCGTCCTTCCTCAGTACATGCATTCAGTAGGATACTCCTTCGCATCGAGCGTGCCTCAGACGGTGTTTGTGACACACCACTTGCGAGAACACGAAGAGTTGCCTTGGGTCTTGGCTACAATGAAGAACTTGGCCCTTGCTTCATCTTCCGTTGTTTCAATGAGCTGTGAGTCTTGTCCATCGTTGAACTGTAGAGGTGATCCGAATATGTTCCCGAATACCAAAGGAAATATCAAGGCAGTCACTAGAGGATTCATTTCGAACGGATACTCGTAGTAGGATCTATCCAGTAGGTGAATGTGAAGCATGGTTTTCTAGGCGGCTTTTTTATACCAAATATTGATTGTTCTATCAATGTCTCTTCTTAATTCCACTCGGAAATGCATTTTTCCAGGATTTATCGTAATTACTGTCTGATATGTTTGTAGTGGGGAAGTCGTATTATGTTATCTGATAATTTTACGTTTATCATTAAGTCTTGAAATTGTAATGTTTGAGGTTTTCATTCAGAAAACGTGAGAAATATCAAGTGAATGTTTCCAAGAGAGAGTTCTTTCCTAATCCGTTTGATTAGATAAGGCGGTTTCTAATTGTCGGATAACGATATCTGATAAATTTACGTTGGGGTTCAAATCGTAATCATGAAGTTGATTCATAAAAATGATTATTAAAAATATATTTTGCGATTTTCTCTGATTAAATATCTGAAACATAAATTTTTGATGCGGTTTTGATAAAGAGTAGAAGAAAGCTGATAGCTGATAGTTTTTAGTCAGAAAGTCAGTTTTTGTGTAACTTGCGTCGTCGGCTCCTGAAAATTAGGGAGAACGAAATTTCTTCCCTGAGGGATTTAAGAAAACCACAATTAGCTAGCTCAGAAATAATCTTACATTTCGTTTCAGCCCCCTTAAATGATTCTATGGTGCTTTTGAATAAACTAATAAACTTTTGCTCCAAGTTTTTGTGAATTTCTTGTGACTTTGAAGTTTTGTGTCTTTCAGTGATTTCACTGTACCGTTCATCAGAATTAACTTATTTTGCGTTGTAATTTTTTTTTAAAAAGAGGCAAATATCGTAATTTAAATGAAAATTCGTAAAACATATTAACATTTTTACTGTGCTCCTTTATAAAATTGCGTTAAAGGAGAACAAAAAAATTATCAAAAACCAAAGCTATCTTCTAAGTCACGATTAAAATGTTTCATACGTAAAAAAATCCTTCTAAAAAATGTTACCACAATTACCACAATCCTTTCCTTCTCCAAACAATGCAACAACCACCACAGAAGCCAAACCCACAAATCAAACTTTGCTCTGGCATTTCTAACAGAAGCAGGAGGCATCTGCGCTCCTAGCTAAGAAATCAGAGGAATTCAGAGCCGGGTAAATATTGTCGGGAAAGTCTGTTGGCATCGCATCTGGATTCGGGAGGAAGAGTGTCAATAGAATTAAAGGGAGGGCGGAGAGGAGAATGTCGAAAAGATACTTGGAGGGGATCAATACCCTGCTATCAGATTGCATTGATGAGTGGAGGTGGGATACGGGATCTGTAAAAGATGAGGATACTTCAATGAATCATGGAGTGGTTTGGTCCTTGCAGTTTTTCTGTTGGCTCATATTCCGCAGTCATATTTCTAGTATAAGAAACGTCGATAATCGAGCTGGTTAATTATAAAATGGAAGAAGCTCCGTAAAAACCGACTGGGATACTTTTATAAAACTATGTTTATTAGCCTACCAAAAAATATTGAATCGGTAAAAGTGTGAAATTTTTAAAATGTTACTAAAAAGTAGGGGGCTATTACACCCTGCTCGCTATCGCTCACTAAAATTTACGTAAGCTTTTTCTACGTAAACAAAAATTTACTACATTAAAAATTATATTAGTGAACACGCAGAACAGTTGCACAATGTACAGTTATGATAAATTTGATAATCTTATAAGCAATTATTAAATTTAGTACTTTAAAAATAAAATTTGAACCATATAATTTTATTTAAGAAGAATTATTATAAATTAATTTATAATATAATGACTAATGATTTATTTTTTATACAATGAATGATTATAATTTAATAGTTTCTAAATAAATATGTGTACAAAAACTGCTTTTTTCTAGGCAAAATAGGTCAATTTTTCCAAATTTTCCGAAAAAAAGACCTTTTTCTCTTTTTTCGCTTTCCCGAATTTTCCAGAAATCGTCCATCTCTAGTATAGATAAATGTAATGGAATCATTAATTTGGACAACAGTACGGTACTTTCTAGATCTAGAGCAATAAATGAAGGTAATCTGTTCGAATTGAGCAGATTATTCTTAGATAATATGCCAGAAAGTTAGCTGTAGATAATGCGAGAATTTTCACCTTGACCTAAGAATTGTTGATTTCAATTTTCTTTGTTTTAAGTTCGTGAAGTATATATTTTATCACCTAAGTATCTAACAAAATTATCTCCTATTGTGGGATTGTGTCTGATATTAACTTTTTAAGGTGACGATTTATGGTTTAACAACTATTTAAAACTATCAGTATTTGTTTTACAGTTTCATAGGAAAAAAAAACTCATGGTAACAGATCCCAGAGTATTAAATGTATGACTTATAAAATTGTAAGAAGCCAAATTAATTTCATTTACAAGAAAAAATCAAAAATTTCATTATTAATATAAATTTTCTGATTGTTATTCAAATATTTAATCATTTTTCCAAAACCAAACGAAACGAAACTAGCTTTTCATAAACATAATGTATTGGATTTTAAAAAATGTACACAAAATATGTAAACAAATCCAAAATGAGCCAAATCCGGCAATTCTTAGAAACTGGTAGAAAATCAAATTCTTCATATAAGAAAATTTATAAAAGAAAGATGTGAATTTGAAATACAAGCGTTTAAAATTTCCATATTATCATACAGCAATAAATATTTTATGGCCTATAACATATTTCAATATCATGGGGGTGCTTAGAAATAAGCGTATAATAGTTATGAACTCGTTTAAAGGCTTATGCACATCAAGATAAGCAACTTAATAAGCATAAATTATGTAAACAAAGTTTACTCCATATCACTTCATAAAGCGAGTTTGTCACTTGATAATATGGAAACTGATATATTTATGAGAAATTTTATGGGGTAAAAGACACTCCATTTTCACATTAATGCAATAAATTTTAAAATTATCGGTATTATGAAACTGTTGAATAAGATACCTGTTTGTCAAATATTCATAAAATATTTAATTTAATAATGATTAATTTATTAATGATTTGTCGTACGCCTTTCCTTTTTCCTATTTGGAAGTCTTGAATTTTTTGTATAATTTTAATATGTTTTAAATTTTATTAACTGTGTATCTTGCTTCTGTTCTTTGGCAACATATTTTGAGTGTTTGAAACGTTTATAGTGTTGTCCTTTAAAAAAAACCACTCCAAATTGTACCCTAAAAAACCCATCAAGATATTTAAAATAAATAATTGAAATAATTTTAAATTCTCATGTGCCCTGTCTTTGTGTGCCATTAAGAGTGGCAGGAACGTAAAAGCAAGTCAAAGAACCGTTTATTTACTTAGTTTATTGAATAAATAGAAAATGACGATTTTGGGCTAAAAATATGATTAGTTATGCAGATTTTGATGCTGTAAAAATATATGTTATGAAGACTTAACAGCATTTTTCACGTGGTTTTGTGTTATCCCGTTATTATGAGAATAAAATACTAAAGTTTCAGTTCCGTCCGCCAATTAGGGACATTACGGTAGTCTTTGAAATGAGGGGTGAAAAAAACCCCATAGGTTGCCTAAAAAAACCCACTTTTCCTTTTGTAATAAATGATAAATAAATAAAAAATTATGCAAAATATTTAATATTATTCATGATATACAACTAATTATGCAAACAGAATAGTTGTTTCAGTAATTTTCAACTTTTTTTCAGTATTTTTGATAAAAACTCAATGATACCAAAAACAGCCATTTTTCATGAAAATATATAGCATTTTACCCAGTTTTACTCGAAAATGGGTTTAGAGAGTTAATAGTTGTGGGTTTAAAATAAAATATCAGTGCCAATTACCGTTTTTTAAGCTTTTTAATAAAAGTTATATTTATTATTTGTATTAAATAGGTCGTTTTCATCAAAATACAACAATAAAAACGTTATTGTCGTAGTGTTTTGAAAGCAAAATTCTTGAATAGAAAAACTTATCACAATTTAATTTTAAAAAGAATTTGTAATAAACTTGGTTTTAATTATCTTAACTATTCTCTTTTCTATCAAAATAAACCTTTCAATCATATTTTTTCTTAATTTTTTGAGTATTTTCAAGAGTGGGTTTTTTTAGGGTACATGGTTTTTTTTAAGGAAAATTGGTTTTTTTGGATTCTTACTTAATCGTTTGCCAATTTGTAACGGAGAGTTGGAATTAAAAATACTAAGCACTAAAATGTAGTGGAGGGTGAGCCGTCACAACACAATTTTGTTCGATTTAATTATCATATTTTTTAAGCTTTTAATAAAAGAAATATGAAAAAGTGGTTTTTTTTAAAGGACAGCACTATATATGTCGTAATATCATTGCTTGTATTTTACGTCTTTCACTGATGAGGGGGATCCAGGCATCCCCGAAACGATAGTCAGAAACGTTTTTAAATAAACATGTGTGCATATTACAAACGCTGCTTTTTACTTATTTTAAAGATCCTACTTGTTTAGAATTTTTAAAAGCATTGCTTTAATATATATTTAAAAGATACTAAGATACTTAATAATTGATTAAAAATCCCTTTCACAATTTAAAAACTAAATTGAGTACACATGATATATCCCTTTTAATTAGTTTATTAAACTTTTAAGTGTCAGAAAATCGCTTTTATGCTTAGAGTAAAGCATATTAATCACTAAATTAGTATGACTCGTTCAATATTTACTAGCACAATGATTGCCGAACGTTACAAACTCAGTGGTTTCGGTGTCTCATTTTAATGCCAGCTTATTAGGACCCGTTCTCGCAAACACTTTATTAATCATCAACAAATGGTGTAATCTTGATAGGGACTTGATGTTCAATTATGATAGTTTGGAAAACTTAATCTTCCTAACAATTACTATGTTTGAGTTCAAACTCACATACTGTATAGTTTACTTAGGATGATTGAGAGCAGTGAATGGCCTGGATGTATTTGATACTGAATTAGAAATTCTAAGTAACTCGGTATGAATTATATAGAATTTGTAGCATTGGGTCATCAGAAAATAAATGGGAAAAAGCAATTTTTGCTCATTTTACCTATTAAAATTTGAAAATACCTTCTTGTATAGTATACTACAAGGTGGTTATAATTAAAGTTGCACTTTGAGAATATTAATTTGTCGAGTTTTAGGGTTTAATTTAGGCCTTAGAAAAGTTATGTAATGAAATAAAATGTTTCATAATGAAAAAAATCATTAGTGTTCTTTGGGGTAAGTGGGTCACCCCCCTCAAAGGAATACAGGAAATTTCACACTTACTCGGTTTATCATGTAACAAGGGCGAGTCCAGACCAGATTTTCGGGGGTGGGCACATCCGAAGGCATGTTACTTTCCAAATTTTTAGAGCCCCGAAACAAAAAACCGGACAAAATAATTTTTTGAGGGCTATAACCAGACATTTGTTTGAGAGGTGTTTTGGTTCCCAATTTCTTTCGAAGGTATTTTCCGATTATATAATAAATTCAATGAGAAACTTTGGATAAGTATGAAAAGGTTATAACTGATAATAATAACTCTAAAACAAAACGGGGGGGTCTGGGAGTTCTCCCCCAGAAAATTTTGTTAAATTTGGCTTAAAATAGCTTTGATAACACCTAAAGAAGATCACTTATTGTACTCTTTTGAAATTTCCAAAAGAAAAAAAAGTACTCTAACGTAAGTAATCATGAGAATTTCGGAAGGAGAGGAAGTCAACCAACCCCCTTGGATTCGGCTCTGCTCTTTTGAGTTCACTAGGATCGTAACCTATTTTCAGTGTGGGAGTTTGACTCTACATTATTATACTTCTAAGGTACCCCATGTACATTTATACTAAAAGTTTTAGTTTAATTAAAAGAAGAAATTAGCTTAAATGAATTTTAAATGACTTTTGAGTTTAAAATTTAAATTTTTTAAATGAAACCTTAACGTTAACGAAACTTTAAGCACTAAAAAAACCCTAATTTTTATGCCCAAGTAAAAATATCTCATAAACCCGTACGAATATAAGGGGGAGCAGAACTCAGAATTCAATTAACCATTAAATTAAGTTCAAATTAATAACATAATGTCTATATTCTACAATTTGAGCTCCAAGTAAAATGAAGGTTAGGGGTCCCCCCCAGAAAATTTTGCCTTTAAAAAGCAAAGTTCTAGCTCATTTCAACACCTTGTAAACTACAGAATTTTTAAGAGAAAACTATAAACATGCTCCTAGTTTTCGAGTGGGCTGGAGGTCCTCATTTAGAAAAATGTTAAACTATTCCTCTTTAAAATATATAGTATTTTTTTACATGTTTTGAAACTATTTGTGGAACACCCTAAAGAAGATCGCTTCTTCTAAGACGTAGAATTTCCAAGGGAAGACGCACAAGAAAACATCAGGAACCGACAGGGGGTTCTTTGGGGGTTCTCCCCCAAGAAAATTTTTTGAATTTAGCAGCATAAAAAAGTGGTTTTTGAGATATTTGCGAGGGTTTCCCGGGGGGGGCATGGCCCCCCTGGCCCCCTTCCTGGACACACTGATGGGTTTCGCATATATTTTATTTTTGTTTAACTTATTTTTAAGATTATAGAACTAACTTAAAATATATATTCCCAGAATGGATTTTTTAGAGAGTGCAAGATGCATTTTTGAAAGAAGTATTTCCAGCTATGTTTTCATTATATTTTGATATTTATTGAACTGTTGTGTAAAGTTTAACTTAAAATACATACTGCAATTTTAATTTTTGCAAAATTTTTAATTTAGAAGTATTGAACGGGGGGGGGTTCCACTTACCCCTTAATTTAAGCCTATTGGGGTAAAAGGGACCCCTCGCTATGGAGTGAGTTGGACTCCAGGCCCCTTATTATGGTGTAAGTGGTTCTAGAGGGTCCCAAATGATATAGGAACTATAACTGAAGACATGAGCGGTTTTAAGGGGGTTCCCAACATTTCTCAAAAAAATAAAATAAATTTTATTCAACCTTATTATGTTTTTTCACCACTATTTTACTTGTTAAAGTAAAATAGTGGTAGGGTAGTTAATGGTTGATAGGTAGGAAACAGAGAGTGCAAGTCAAGGGTAATTATTCTCAGTGGGCAGAGGTCATGAGTGGGGTGCCACAGGGGTCAGTATTGGGGCCAATTATCTTTATAATATTCATTAATGATGTTAGTCAGGACATTAGGAACAAGATCAGCATCTTTGCTGATGACTTAAAAATTTGGGGGAGGGTAGATACTCAGGAGCAGGTACAAAATTTACAAAGGGATCTAGTTATGATATCACAATGGGCTGAAAAATGGGGTATGTCCTTTAACACAAGTAAATGTCAGGTACTTCATATAGGGCGGGGGAATGGTAGGGCAGAATTTTATCTGCAAGGGAACAAAGTTAAAGAAGGTAATATGATCAAGGATTTAGGGGTGATAGTAAATTAAGACTTTAAATGGGTTCATCAGTGTTCATCTGCTAGTAAAAAGGCTAATAGGATATTGGGATACATTAAAAAACTGTTTCTTCAAGGTCCGAGGATATTATTTTGCCACTATACAGAGGCTTGGTGAGACCTCATCTAGAGTATGCTGTTCAGTTTTGGTGTCCATACTTAAAAAAAGATATTGATTCAATTGAAAGGGTTCAGCATAGGGCTACTAAAATGGTCAAGGGTATATCCAGTTTAAGTTATGAGGGAAGATTAAAGAAGCTAAATATGTTCACTCTAGAGAAACGAAGGATTAGAGGGGATTTGATTCGACTTTTTAAAATGGTAAAGAAAGGAGACACAGAGGGACTAGATTTCAATACGGGTATTAGAACAAGGGGTCACAATTTCAAGTTGAATAAAGTAAAATTTAAGACGGATTGTAGAAAGGCATTATTTTTTTAATAGGGCACTGGTAGATGGAATGCGTTGCCTAAAAAAATTGTAAATTCAAGTGGGGTAAACGAGTTCAAGAGGAAAATTGACAGATACTGGGATTCCGGTAGTTTGAGTTAAAAAGACTGGACCAACCTTGCTGGGCTTACGCCTGTAGTTGGTCGACTTAATTTGTATTTGTATTTGTATTTGTAAAACATATCCCTTTGGCCTTTCAATACCTTCAATTGGTTTAAAATACTAATACTACATTCACACATGAAAAGTTAATCTAGTTTAAGTGCTAATCTAGCTTAAATATAGCATTGTACAATGCTATATACAAGCTAGATTAGCACTTAAACTAGATTAACTTTTCATGTGTGAATGTAGTATTACTCTTGGGGTAAGTGGATCACCCATCTCATTTAAAAGAAAGACCAGTTAAGAAAAATGTAAAGCATTATTTTTAAAACTAATAATAAATTTTTCTATATGAATAAAGTCTGAAATGAAATAAGTCAATAAGTTCAAATTTAACCTGTTCAAAATTTTTCTATTGAGCTCCAAAAATGCATTAGGCCAAAAAGGGGTTCCACTTACCCCTAGTGACCCTACTTTATTTGTTATTACTTTTACATTTTATAACCTTCTTAATAAAACTAATTTTGAAAATCATGGCCATGAAGATAATTAATTTTTCTTACATTTTACTTACTTAACTTATATTTGATTTATTTTCATTCATAAACACCATATTTTGCTTCTTGATTTAACCTAAAAATACTTTTGCCTGTTTTAAGTTTTATAAAGAATATCTCAATTTATAAAAAAAATCACATATGTTTATGTGTTGTATATATAGAGTAGAGTTATCATTGAAAATTTATTATAATTTGAGCGAAATACAAATTTAAATAAAATCTCATAATAAGCCTCCCTAAATTAATTGAATTTTTTCCATGTCCTAATAAGAATATAAAATTAATGAATACTTTAAAATTTAAATTCATTGGTTTCATTTCAAAGAATATCATAGGTGACATTTTTTTACATAGCGGTGAATTTTATACAAAATCATGTTACCTTTGAGAGGATTCAAAGCATCCTTCTATAGAAGATCTTAAGCAAATTTCCTTTACATATATTTAGAGTGAAAAGTAATGTTGAAAACGGGTATAATTCAGTATCATTGAATAAAGCTAATTCTTTCATCTGTTTATTCATTTCTTAATTAAAAAACCCCATCCTTTATGTTAATTTATTCAAAGCACCTACTTCCATCTAATTTAAGAAGATTTTGAAATTTTGATGAAGCTTTGCGGTTAACGTTAATCCCAAGATAAAACTATTGAATGAGTATTTTTTTCCCTAGATTTATTAACAACTACAAAAAAAGTAAGTAGAATGAAAAACCATGAAGGGAATACATTTAATTTTTATTGAAGGGGGAAAGGCTTAAAGCTTATATGTATCAAAAGTATTCAAATATTTTCTTTGAAGTTAGTATAATATTAGTTTTAAAAGAATAGTCGAATAAGTTATTGCTCAGGAAAAAAATTCTTTTGAAAATATGTTGAAACTTTGTGCTCTATTTTAAAAAGTAAAACTTCGCAATGTGGTATTGGGAAATTAATAAATAATTAAGTAATTTTTTTATTTGAAATAAAGTTTGAAAGTCATACTAAACATTTATTGAAGCTTATGAAAAATTTTTGTGGCGTAAAATTGCTTTGCAAGGCTTGAAACCGAAACAATTTTAGTAAAATTTCAAGAGGATAGATTCTTAGTTTTTAAGTTTTGTTGATTTGGGTATTCAGAAGATCGAGCTCGGAATCCTTCGAGATCCTTACATGAAAAGAAGCGTTTGCCAAAATGCCCCAAACCTAAGGGGCGGAACGGGCGATCCAAACTACTATTTTACGTTTTTATCTTATTCTTGAGGATTTCTAGATCAACAATCAACATATTTGAGATAAAAACACTAAATTGTAAAGCAGTGTGAAGATAAACGGTTTAAGTTAATTTGAGAATTTGAGTAGGAACACTATAAAAATGCGCAGGAATTTTTTTCGAAAGTTTTTATATTTTAAGAGGCTGAAATATTACCACATCTGAAGTTTCATGCTAGAGTTAAAACTCGTAACTTTGAGAATGCTTTAGGAATGTTAACACTTTACATTTAAAAATAAAAAAAGAACTAAGTTTTTAAGGATATTCTTGATGCGATGTGCTTTAGAGAGGGGTTTTATTAAAAACTTTCAATAAGGTACTAATCATCCATAAAGTAATTCGTTTTACAATGTAATGAAATATTTCCTTCAAAAATCTTTTATAATCAAGAACCGAGGAAAGAAAATAAAAGAATAACGTGTGAATATAAAAGTGCTTTTAGTTTTTATTAACCATTCAAAAGCTTTGGTGAAACATAACTTTTTGCGAAGAATTTCTATTTTAAATATAAAAGTTATATAAGTATACTATAATCGCTTTTGTTAAAAATTAAAAAAAAGAGGATAAAAGAGAAGTGTTTTTGGGAAGTGTTTTTGTTTATATAACAATGTATAAATTTTATATTCTATTTAATTTTTTCGAATTTATTTCTATAAACTCTGTATTATTCATTATTCTGGAAAGGAATATTTATATTTTTATCCTTTAAAAAGGTAAGCTTATTGTTGAATTTTTCTAAAACTATTCAAATGTTCATTTAAGCTTTAAATTTTAAGAATACTGATTTACCATAGTGCTTGGATTAGGTGAATACTGAAAAGGCTTCTACGGCCGGAGTTGTAATTATAACTGAGGTTTTCCGGGCTTGTTGGCTGTAGTCTCTGCGTTTTGACTCCTACTACGGGAGTCATCTTCAGTTAGGATAAAAAGTTTAACGAGAGTTTAAACTTGTTATCCTATACTGAAGATGACTCCCGTAGTAGGAGTCGAAACTTATAGGTTTTCTACATCTCTCAACACTATTATAGAATTTTTGGGAATTTCAGGATATCAATCAGAAAAATATCCTCTACGTTTCCACCAATTCCCGGGCCTGTTATATTGAATGCCCGGGTTCAGCTGTTTCCTGACTTCACACAAAAACAGGAAAATTTCTTTTCTTCCAAGCGCTATAAAATGTACACCTCTCATCGCAAAATAAAAATGAACCTGTGCATCCTATAGGAAATTTTACGTATTTTAATTTGGTTTCGTGCTATTTTTTGAAAAACTAATATTTTTTAAAGAAAATCGATGAAAAACCGAACAAAAGAGCAACAATTTGCGATTTTTTGCGATTTCGATTTTTTGACTTTCAAAATGAAAATAAACTTGAAAGTGAAGATTTTCGATATGAAGCCGACCTTCCACGTGACCAGAGCAAACTTCATATTCGTAATCAGCGCCCTCGAAAACATAAAACCGACGTCCTATATGAAAATTTTTAAAAAACTACCGTTTTACTGGGCTAACTGTGATGTTTATCTCAGATTTCTGGGTCTATGCAAATAAATAATAATTCTGCAAATAATAATTTCTGCAAATAAATAATTTATTCTTGTTTTTGCTCTTGAGAACCGTGAAATCGATTTTGAAGCTTTAAATATTTATTTCCTTATTAATAGCTTTTTTATGATTCATTTAATTAACTCTCTCTCTCATTTTAATCAAATTGCACTGCTTGCTGCACAAGACAACAAAAACAACTATCTCTATCTCCCTTTCTGCGTTTGTGGACATGTTTTGATTCTTTTATTTGCGCAATTTTGTAAATTTACATAAGAGAAAGTTTAAAAACTGTGGGAAGATCGCATTTTTTTCTGGTCTTACGTGGTTAGATTACCACCCTATTTATTGATCAATCAAAGTTTTCGCAGTTTATCTATCCCATATTGAGAATGACAACTAGAGATGTAAAGGCGGGAAAAAAACCGGGTTTAATCCAAAAAACCGAGTTTATTCCCGGGATTAAACCCGGTTTTTTCCCGCCTTTACATCTCTAATGACCACCCTCTGAAAAACCAAACAAAGCTCTCACACAAATCAGAAAGTATATTTCAGTGGGTCCATACCTCTCGAGAGTATCTGAGAAAGTGGAAAGGAGAAAAAGTGAGAAAGTGGGTTCAAGAATATCTACTTTAGCCGATTTAAGTTAAATCTCGTATAATATAGAAAAAAAAATCTCAACATAAATAACTACCCTCCTCTGAAAAAATTAAGCTGCAGATTATAAACTTGATCGCAATCTTACTCAACTTTTCAAGCATTTTCCAACAATCACACTCTTAAAACGACAGTCTCAAAAATGAGTAAAAATTACTCAAATCTGATTATGTCACGCACTCAAGCAGGCTCCGATCCAAATTTACTCAAATTTGAAAACATGCATGTACTCATTTTTCAGAATGTGCAGATACTCAAAAATAAAGCATCATGTACTCATTCTTATTATTACATTCTTATAAAGAGGGTGCAATGTGTTACAGTTATGATGACCATATAGCCACGTTACTATGACGTGGGAAGTAGACTAGTAAGTTGCGTGCGACGTCACAACGTTGTGTAACACGTTATCACACCAACTTAATGTTGTTTTTAATACACTCAACTTATTTCAATTTTCAAATATAAACTAAAAATAAGCATAATTTGAGTGGTGACTATTAAATTGTTTGAATCTGAGTATGTCTGGTGTTTCAAAATTGAAAGCATTGGGTGGTCATATTTGAGACAAAAAGTTTCATACCAAAATGAGAACATCGATTTACTCAAATTTGAAACTGTCATTTCTCTCAGTGCAGCCAAACTAACAACTTCCCACGGTAAACACTTTCTCCGAGATAAGACACCCCGGCGTTTGCGCCGAGCGAATCGTTGGCACTTCAACCCTTCCCTCCCCCTACGAATAAGGGGAAGTATCCGCCCCGCGAAGAGGGCGCTGTGCGGAAGCAAAAATGGAAGCGCTCCCCGAACCCCGTCTCCGTTAGTCGGAAGCGAGCTGTTGCTCCCGTCCCTGCCTCGAGGTCCACTCAGAAAGTGAGTCTGATGCAACTATTTGTTCATTATGTAACTTTGCCTTCATGATGGGGAATGGTGTTGGAGAATGGGTGTAAGGGATTAAGAAGTTGGATATGTTTTGTTTTTAAGTTTGGGAAAGTTTTTGAGGTGTTTCTTTTCTTTGTAATGGGGGACTGCGTTTACACTTTGGATGATTTGTACGTTAATTATGGAGATAATTTGGTTTGGTATTTTTTTCGATTATGAGATTCATAATAAAAATTTTTAGGACTTAATAGTTTTTGATATTAATACTTTCAAGAAGTTTTATTACAGACTTAATAGTTTTGGGTGCCAATACTTTTAAGAAGTTTTATTACATTACAAATTTAGGAAAATATTTGTTTCTTTAGGTTGAAGAAGTTGAATACTGTTTCTTAAACTTCGAAGGGATATTCAGTGTTTGATATTGTGTGAGGAGTACCTTGAAGAGATAATTTTATGCAATATATTTGTTGGGTGGGATAGAGCTATTATAGTCAGCCTAGTCCCAGTTGTCTACTAGAACAGTAGTGAGCATTCCAGCTATAATTCTGTGCTATTTCACCTCATTAAATATTCTTCAAATAATGAACCCATCTATGTATTCCGTTTGATTGACTTTTAAAAGCATTAAAAATTGAAAATGATTAGGTATCAATTAAAAATTATAATAATTAATTGGTTACATTGAGCACAATCTAAATTTCTGAAATCCTGGACACCTAATCCTAAAAGACAATCCTAGATTCCCTCTGTGTTTCTCTGAAGATATCATTAATTTTAATCACCTGACAAGTCGTGCTTCTTTGACCAACACAATTTTTAAATTTTTACCTCTTGACAACTAACTACACTTCTAAGGCTAATTCTTACTGGGCTGCACGGATAGAAATGGTCAATGCGACCCATTCCTCGACGTAATAAAAAAAAATCTGCAAACATACAAATTGCATCTCCTATGTATAGATTTGTTAAGTTGATCCTGCCATTCTCTTTCTTCATCATCCCTTGTGGAAACAGGTGCTTTAAAGCAATCAATTAAATAATTATGACAAAAGAAACAACTCAACTCAATATTTCCAAAAGTTGAAATACTTGTTCGTCTCTTACAGAAACTGAACAAGGAATTCAGTATTTGTAATTAGTAGTCCTGAAGCATTGTCTTCAGGGATACAGTTAATATTTTTACTAATTGAACTTAATTTTATTTTATTTCACCCTTTTATGTGAGAAAAACTATGTATGAGCACATATTTATTTATAGTAAGGTGTTTTATGTTTTATTACGAGTTATCCTGAAAATTTAATGTACGTCCGATATAGAGTATATTTATGTTTAAGTAATTATTACTTTGATTAAAAATTTTTACTGTGCAAAAAAGTTAGAAATGAGTAAAAAGGCAACGTTTATAATATGCACATATTTATTTGAGTTTAAAAAACGATTCATACGATCATTTCGGGGATGCATGGATCCCCCTCGTCAGTGAAAGATGACAAATGCAAGAATGATCACGACATATAAACATTTCAAAACACAAAAAATGGGTGATTCCAAAGCAAAAAGCACAAGTTTAAAACATAGTAAGAACAAAATTTTGTATCGATCAAAATTGTTAAAAAAAAATTGTTTGTGTATCAAAATTTGTTAAACGATCGTATGAATCGTTTTTTAAACTCAAATAAATATGTGCATATTATAAACGTTGCCTTTTTACTCATTTTTAATTATTACTTTATTCTTCAACTCGCAGTAACTTGCTGTCGTAAATTAATCAATTTATAAATTTTAAAAATGTATTCCCCTTTACATTTAAACTTGAGACCGTGGTTTTTGAAGAAATGTTTACTAATAACAGAGATACAAAAGTGGATGGTAGGCATAAAAGGTTGGTGGGTGGTTGGTGGGTGTGGTACACTGCAAACGCTCTAAACAAAAAGGAACACATTATAAACACATTTATTAACATATTTTAGTCCTCGAATTAAGCACAATTTTGTTGTGTTGTCAGTTGGCATACTTTAAGGGGGTCTAGGACACAAAAATCGTGACCTTTCAAAGGAACCCTGTTTTTTTGTGCTTAAAATGATGTTTGAATTATGTTTCTATCATAAATAGAACCGGAGATACAATCATTTATTGCCGGCTGCTTTGGTAATCAAGCATTATATTTTCAACATTCAAATCCGGTTTTCTCTATGATGTGTTTTTTCACTGTTTCTCATCTTTAAATTGATATAAGTCAAGAACCGTTCAAGATGAAGAGTTTAAATTTGAAATACATGCTTTTTAAACATTTTACTTTAATTTGGTCTGAGGAAATTTAAAAATTTTATTTACTTTTTGAAATATGAATTTTTAAAAAAAAGTTGCATAAATATTTCAAGAATTTTTTACTTAATTGTTCATAGTTTTTAAAAAAATTAATATTTCTTAAAATGCCTAGACCAAAATAAAGATAATAGTTTCTGTCTGATTTAGTGGAAAAATTTTGAAAATTTATCAATAATATTTTGAGTTATATCAATTTTAAATGACCCCATTTTTTTAATTAAATTTCAATTTTTAATTTTTTGAAAACTTTTTGAATACTTTTTTTGATGTTATTTTGCTTAGTTGTTAGATGCTTGCTCAGTATAAAAAATTTCAAAATTCTAAGTTATTTAGTAAAGTTCTTAAAAAATTGTGTCCAAGACCCCCTTAACACCTTATTGTGTTATAATAGTGTTCTAAACATGTTTGAAACGAATTAAAATGTGTTCTAAAATAGGGTTTAACCCTTTATCTACTGCAATATGATTTTCTGCAATTTTGTTCGTTCAAGTATTTTTGTTGAGTCACTAAATTGAAAATTAAGGGATATACATAAATAAAATAATCATCTTTGGAAAATTTAATCCGCTAGAGCTAATTAATTAAATTCATACTTTTGAGTACTGCCATGACACTTAGTGCTAAATTATTATCAAAATACGAAAAAACATGGATTTTTTTTATCGCAGTTTTAACTTTTAAAAAGTAACCCACTTTCCTTTTGACTGATGAACTACTTTTGAGGGAACAAAAAAGACAATCATGGGAATCTGATCCAAATTGCAGCAGAAGGAACAACTTTAATTCAATCTGTTCGCATTTCCTGCTAAAATACTCATCATAGAACCCGTGCCGTATTTTATCCTGGAAGAGTAAAACTGAAAGAATTTTCCTGCAAAGTATCGTCAGTATATTCGTAAGGATGATTATTCTATGTTATTTTAAAGTTGGCGGGCCTTGTGAGTACCGTCAGTAGATAAAAGGTTAAAAAGGTGTTTAGAATCTAAAAATAGTTCTTAAATTTGGAACGAAACACTATAAGAACACATTTTATTAATCTGAAATTTTTAAATGACACCACTATACTTCACAGCAGTCTTTCTTGTCCATACTACGTCACGAGGCGCGGAAGAATACTCCGCGTTATGCATTCGTAAAACTTAAAATGAACAACGTTATTCGAAAATTACGACAAATAATCGCTATAAATGAATGGATCAAAGTAACCTGAAGTATTTCTTTAATGAAAATCCGTTTTAAACTCGAAATTCAGGCACAGCGCTGGGAACTACTTCCTCTCTTTGCTCCCAGCATCTTTTCTCCATGGACAAGAAACATTGCGTTTGAGTATACCACTATCTATTTTCGTACACAAAAAATACACATTCGCAACGTAATCACAATGCGATCAAAACTTTTGATGATATTTATTGTGTTTACTTATAGTGTTGCAAAAGTGTTTAATGTGTTTGCAGTTAAGGTAGTAGGTGAAGTTTGTCTATATTTTTAGTGGGAAAACGGTAAAAATCAAAAAGGATTTTTAATATTTTGATGGAGCTTATCGTTTTAAAATAAGTTATCGTCAAAAAAGTTACTGGGTATACTCCCGCATGTTCATAAACGTATTGAAACGACTTACAGTGGAAGAAATATTTCTAGTTTTAAAACATTCAGAAAGTATGAAATGAAGGAGTACTTCTTTTCATGTGATTACTGCATTTTTTAACCAATGTAGCATAAAAAATGTCTATGAACAGAATTAAGAATTAGGTTCTAAACTGGTATCTGCAAGAACTATAATAAAAGAGTTGTTTTTGGTAAAGGATTAAAACAAGACGGATTATTTGAAAATAAAAATTTTTTTTTTTTAATATATCTACGTTGATAAACACTTTAATCTATTTTTATTCATTTTAACTATTTTGTATACACCTTGACATACATCCTTCTGCTAGGATGTAAAAATTGCTAAAAGCAACCGGATACAAATTATTAAAAATATGTATTAAAAAACACTATTATTTTCTAGAAAATACTTGTTGATCTTTGAAACATAACTATATAGGACTGCAAACCCAATTTTTTCTATGATTCCAGATTATCTAGTACAATCTATGTAAAAGTCATTTCAAATTAAAAATAATTTTTTAACATTTTAATTCTCAAGTAAATGCTTAAAACTAAACGTTGATTTTTTAGGTTTAAGTAATTTTTTTTAACTTTTTATAGTCAAGCAAAAAATTACAATAAAACCTTTGTTTATCTATAATAATAAAAAAACTTTACCACTCATTCATCTATTCACTCATCAACGCACACCCGGGGCTAAAGACTCGAAACTTGGTGTGGTGGAAGACCTTACGATGTATACGCGCAAAAAGAAGGGATTTTTCGAAATTCTTTTTTTTCTGATCCACAGGGATGCTTGGAGAGTTTTCTATCTTTTTTGAGCCTGGCACCATCCCAAATGACCCCAGATCTTCGTAATTTCTCAGGGAGGTAGGTACCTAGCCACAATATCTAGAAAGGGGTCTAAAAATTTTAAAACCCGATTTTACTGAGCATAAACAAAGTTTTACATTTTCGAAGAAAAACATACTAATAATTTGATACTTTGAAGTGACCTGTTAAACCAGTGTTACCTTTGAAAATGGTGAAAAGTGAAAAAAAATAATAGTTGGATGAAACACATTGGAAAAGGAAGAGAATATAACAAAAAAGAAAGGAAAAATAAATTACGGCCGATCTGAGGTCGGGAAGGGGAAGGGGGGGGTAAAAAGGGGTTTTTTAAGAATAAAAAACGGTTTATCTCGATTTCCGGCAAAACTACAAGTCCTATAGAAAAAATTTAAATTGCAAAGTTGTAGGTAATAAAAAGATCTACAACTTTTGTATTCACACTTTTTTCACATAACCTCAAAATTTATGTGAAAAATTCAAATAATCAAGTTTTTGGTTTTTATTTTTTTTCTTTTACAAAAAAATTTTTTTTTCACGAAATTCGGTGAAAACTTACCTTTTGATGTCCCAAACACACTTTAATTTTTTTTATTTAAAATATTTATATTTTCTCCTTATTTTGACTTGATATCGAAAAAGCACTCTAATTTTCAATCGAAAATTCTCACTTCAAAATATCTGCTTTTTTAAAAAAGTCGGAGGGCTTTTTGTTCGTTGAAATCTCTACTTTCTGGTGGTGTAAAAAATATATGCATCACTATGGTAAATGTTCTCAGAAAATGCAAAGAAACGAAAAAAGCTCGAAAATAGTTCAATTATAAAAACCATACAAAAATACCATTTTTGCAAGAAAAACTTTTATCTAACGAGAAAAACAAGGACAAAATAATAAAACCGTTAATGAAAAGATTACAGTCACAAGGATTTTCCTGTAAACAAGCAGAAGAAAATGCAGACAAGCTGACATAATTAAGACCTCGATAGAAATTGACAGAGATACTATAAAACTGTCGTTGTTGTGGGACATTGATCTTTTGGTCCTTTTGAATCAATTAAATTCAAATGAATCGTCAGTTTGAAGAAGGGAATAAGTCCAAAAATCAAGTTTTGAGAAAATCGAAAAAAACTGTATAAGGTAAATGTGGGTATAGTGGACACTTTAAGGAAAATTTTTGCTTAAATTCTTAATAAATACCAATCAATTTGCTTCGAAACGGTTATCATCCTATTTTTAGGTTAATTGGATCTTCTTCTTTCGATTTTACTATTAAAAACTTTAATTAGATTGGGCAAAGTATTTTAAATTAATTTTTTAAAAGTACTCCAAATTGCATCTATAGTGGCCACATAGATGAAGCTGTTGCTTCTATGGTGGACACCTCTTGCATCAATAGTGGACACCTGTCTTTTTCTGCCTATATGAGGGGTGTATGCATGAAATTGAGGGGTTTTTCTTGGTATAGTCGTTTATTTCTAATTAAATCTTCCTTCCCAACGAAATGTATTTTAGATTCAATCAAATTAGCTTTATTTAAAAAAAAATTGATAGTTTTCGGCCCAAAGTCTACGCTGTAGCTGATTTGAGAGGAATTTAGCATGTAATTCAATGTTTTAGAAACATTGGTTCCCGAAGCCAGAATGAAACCAAATTTATTTAACCCTCATTTTAAAGCACAGTCAACAGTTTATGAAGAAAAACTGATTCAAATTAAGTATTATTTATGTTTCTATTAGACGCCATTGCGGTGGCCACTATTGAAAAATCTAAGATTATGTGTTGGTAAAGTGGACACCCCCATAAATCCTCGTAAAGTCAGCATTTTCAAATAAATTTTATTCAGTATTATTTTATACACTCTTATTTATCTTGATATAAATTTAAAAGTCAATCAAGCGGTAATAAATACGAAAAAATCAGTTCCGACTTACTCGTTTCCTTACGCGATTCAATAAGCAAAATCAAATTTCAGTCACTCGGGCGATGTTGTTATTTTCAAATATTTAAATATCCTTCCCATGCTGATCTGTGGTATCGGTGGTAATTTATCAGCTTACCTGATTGCACAATCTACTATGCCTATGAATTTGGACGCTGTTCGATGCCTCTAACTCGTTTTATTTAAAATTAATCAGCTATGTGGCCACTATTGGTACAGTGTCCACTATACCCACATTTACCTTAAGTAATGGAATTTTCATTGTATAACCGCCAAATTTTTACTGGAAGTTGAGAACCCTATTTAGAAAACAGAGCAATCATCAAAACAAATATAAGTGTATTCAAAAATATTTTACAGCCAAAATAAGTTGATGGACTTATTCCCTTCTTCCACCTTATGAAATTTTTCTGATGAAAAAATCTTTAAAAACCCTTAAAATCACATTTAAATTATATTTCTCCTTAGTTTACACCACAAAAGGGTGAAATAAAAAGAATAAGACAAATGAAATTCAAAATTATAGTGAAACTGGGTTATTAAAGCAGTATCAATGGAGTGAGTGAATATGAATGGAGTCAAACATTCCCTACATAAAAAAAGTTTGAAAAACATTGAAATTAAGAGAAAATTTTATTTTAACTTAGTTTACAGCACAAAGAATATGAAGAGAAAGAAAAATTAACTTTAATTCCAAATTAGCTTAAAAAATACAATGAATGGACATCGATTTCACAACTTCAAGGGACGATATCTCCCTATAGGGATTAGTTATTGTTCCCCTCTTTTCACCCATGTGTAGAGCAAAGCTTAGAGATTGTTTTGAACACAAAAAGTCAATTTTTCATTTTTTGGACTTATCCCCTTCTTCAAACTGACGATTCAAATAACCATGACATTTATTTTCTCAAGCCAGGTTATGGAAATGTAATATATCTATTTTTCACGTCTTATAGTTTCAAATATAAATCCTTCAAAAATATCGTATCATTTCTGCATTGTTTTTCTGGTATTTCCTTGCAAAAATGGTATCTTTGTATGGTTTTTATTATTGAACTCTCTTCGAGCTTTTTTCATTTCTTTGCATTTTCTGAGAACATTTGCCATAGTGATGCATATATTTTTTCACCATCAGAAAGTAGAGATTTCAACAAACAAAAAGCCCACCGACTTTTTTTAAAAAAGCAGATATTTTCAAGTGAGAATTTTCGATTGAAAATTAGGGTGCTTTTTCGATATCAAGTCAAAATAAGGAGAAAAAATAAATATTTTAAATAAAAAAAATTAAAGTGTGTTGGGGACATCAAAAGGTAAGTTTTCACCGAATTTCGTGAAATTTTTTTTTTTGTAAAAGATAAAAATAACCCCACTAAAAATAATCTGGAGATTTTCTTCAGAAAAAGCCACTTTCTACAGAAATGCTAAAGATATTGCAGATTTTGCTTTCTCTTTAAATTTTCTTCAGAATTTTTTAAGACAACTAACGGACATTTTGAAGACATATCATAACCTTTAAATTGTCTTCAGAATTTTTACAGACAATTTACAGATGTTTTAAAGACAAGATGTTTCTTCAGAAATTTTGAAGACAGTTTTGCAGAAATTTTTCAAATTGAGCAGAATCTTCAAATTGTCTTCAAAATATATGAAACAACTTTTCAGAAAATCTTATCACTTTACCTACACATTCTCCCCTGAAAATAATCTGCAGATTTTCTTCAGAAAACTTCTATTCCTACAGATATTCTTAAGAAATCGGAAGATTTTTAAAAGCAATATCGAATGCCTTGGAATCGATACCAAGAAATTAGATCTTTTAAGAATCGATTCCTAGAATTCGTTCAAAGTTTTCTTATTGTATGGTTAATTTAAAATTTAATATTTCATAACGGGGAAAACTACTTTCTCATTTGAATCTGACTACATACGAGAGTATTAATTAATCAAATCTTCGGGAACCGAATCGACATCAGAGATCAAACGAATCGAATCTAACATAGATAATCGATTGCAGAATCTAATCGATAAAACATTGTTTACGTTTTGATTTCAACACTTGTTGCGTGTATGAATGAATGCTGATTGGAATAATGAATTTTCCTGATAATTATGGGCTTACCTAACAATATGGTAATATTTAATTTACAGTATATCCGTTATTTAAATTGTGGTTAAAAATTTTATTTGTTCAAAGATGCGAGACAATTGCAAAGTGCAAGCATGTTAGAAAGTGGCAAGTAGGCTTAGGCCTTAGGGTTAAGATTAAATAATCTTAAGATTTTCTTCAGAAAAAAATCTGCAGACTATCTGCAGTTATTTGGGCCCTTCTTTCTGAAGAAATTCTTTAGAAACCATAATCTTAAGATTTTCTTAAGAACGTTATCTTAAGATTTTCTTCAGAATGAAGGGGTCCAAATAACTGCAGATGATCTGCAGATTTTTTTTTAAGAAAAAGTGCAGAATTTTTTTAGTGGGGAAAAACCAAAAAATTGATTATTTGAATTTTTCACATAAATTTTGAGGTTATGTGAAAAAAGTGTGAATACGAAAATTGTAGATCTTTTTATTACCTACAACTTTGCTACTTAAATATTTTCCATAGGACTTGTAGTTTTGCCGGAAATCGAGATAAACCGTTTTTTATTCTAAAAAAACCCCTTTTTACCCCCCCTTCCTTTTCCCTACCTCAGATCAGCCGTAATTTATTTTTCCTTTCTTTTTTGTTATATTCTCTTCCTTTTCCAATGGGTTTCATCCTACTATTATTTTTTTTTGTTTCAAAAATTATCGACCCTGGACTATGTTGGTAATATCGTCTTAAGATTGGTATCCTAATAGTACTATTATAATTGTGAATGTTTGTCTGTATGTTTGTTACTCTTTCACGTAAAATCTAATGAATGGATTTTAATGAAATTATACCATAATGTAGCTTATACACAGGGGCGTAACTAGGCCCTCGGGGGCCCCGGGGCAGGTCGTTGGAAGGGGCCCCCTTTATATATAATATACTACAGGGCGTGTCCTAGGCAGGCGCGGATCCAGCACGGCTCCAAGGGGGGGGCACTTTTCCAGACAAGATCCCATTGTGGTACCTTAGGGGTATGGGGATCCTACCCCAGAAAAAATTTAAATTTTACGTGTAAAAGTAAGGTTTTAACTCATTTTTAGAAACGTTTCGAGTCTACGGGGGTCACTTTTTAACACTATTACCCCTTTACTTTTTAACCCAAAATTTCAAAATTTTGGGGATTTCCTAAAAATAGACACTAAAGATCCCATTTTGATACTAATGGGGGGTATGGGGGTCCTCCCCCAGAAAAAATTTTGAAATTAGACCTGTAAAAGTTGGGTTTTTAGTCATTTTGAGAACCTTTGTGGGTCTCCAAGGGGGGCACTTTCCAGAGTGCCACCCCCCTGGATCCGCCACTGGTCCTAGGGTCATGATGGAAGTAAGGTCTGCCCTTAAGTAAGTGACCCTGGTGAATCCATTGAGATAACTTACAGCGCCCCTAGCGGCGAAATAAAAAAGGTTAAAAAAATTAGTTTTAAAACTATAGGAGATAGAGCAAAAACCTTATGGAGAGTATTGTTGCCATCGTTATGAAGAACTCGTAGAAAAAAGTTTCATGAAAATATAACTGGAATATTCGCGGAGAAATTAGCGTGTGAAAATAGCCCTTTTTCAGGCATCAAAAAAGAAAAAGTTCGCAAATTTGCAAGTTTCAAAATTTTTTTTATTTAATTTTGCCTTTATTCAACTAAAAAAACAGGTGATAATTTGGAAAAAAGCAACAAACCGAAAATTACGCAACTCATTTTTTTTAATAATACAGTCGTCGACTCCGCTTAATGTGATCACTTTTGTCCAAGAGTAGAATGATAAGCGATTTGATAGATTCTAGAAAGTTTCAAACAACAGCGTAACTCGAGTGTTAGCTTTAAAATCACAACTTATGTAGTTCTAAATTAAGTACTTAAAACGATAACCTGGTATGTATTTTACAATTTTTAAATTCTTAAAGAAAAATAGGAAAAATATGAGGGGTAAATATAACATTAATAAATTAATAACTCATTTTGTACGTTTATGTATTAAAAATTGGCCCTTAAACGGGAAATAAAGAGGGTTTTTAGGAAGGACATTTTGCGGTATATTACATAGGAGTGATCAATAACGGCCAATTTTGATAAAATTATCTGATCATCAACCGTGATCACAATAAACGAGTCGATTGCATTTAAAACTTTAAAAATTGTAAAACTTAAATTGACATAATTGAAGAGACATTTTTGTAACTTTAAATAAACTCGTTTAAAATATTAGTTATTCTAAAATATTTAAAAAATTAAATTTTTATGTGATAGAAAAAAATGCATTTAAATGTTGACTTGGGTAATTTTTCCCCTTTTTTATTCTACCAAAAATTAAGAAGAACAATTTCTTTTTACCACATTCTCCAACAAAACGAGTCTTTTCCTGTATTCTCCTCAGCATTTTGTATTTCTTGTTCTTGATGCGGACTTTCGATTGGGATTATCCAAGATGATAAGGATTTTTATCCCGAACAGATGGTTCCTAACCCTGAATTCCTTCTCCTTTCTTTTTTCAGCTCCACTTTTGTATGTGCGCTTCATCTTCAATCGCACGCGTCGCTTATTATAAACTACTTTTGTTCTCTTTCGCAACAAAACAAACTCATATACTTATTTCTCAACAAGGCCACTAGAGGGATCGTTTACCAAGGTTTTATCCCCGAAAATGTATCAATAAAATGAGACCTCCCATGCTCTTTATGGCCCGTGTCCGTTTTCACACGCGTCGGTGTTGTCCAGACAAAGTCCGGCGACAATACACTACCGTCTCAACATAGCTTTATGGTCGGACGAAGGGGATTTTTGCGCATGCTCGAGCACTTCGCCATCCAGAGAAGTTTTTCTCGCGGAACTGGGGACTGTGTAGCTATTGCAAAATGATATCTATAGTTTTTTTACGCTTCGTTTTATTTTACGCTAAAGTTTTTTTACGATAGATACGCTTCGGCTATTGTCTTGAGGCCATTTCTTTTTAAAAACCTGTTAATGACGGTGTGTGTTTTCTTAAAGATAATTTATTTTGCAATTTAATTTTCGCTGTTTTATGCTACTTAGAAGGAAGTGCTTGATGAGGATAAGTATGTTCTATTTATTTGCTTTTATTTCTTAAGTTAAAATAACTTTTAAATTTTCTATTAATTAAGATGTAATACTATGTAACATATTTGAACATTGCACGCACGTGGTTCTTTGTATACATTAAATGAAAAAAGTCAGAACAGAAGTGCTATAATTTTTTACTTTCATTTTTAAGTTACATAAAACTCATCAATTTTATCTGTACTGCTTATATGTAAAACATTATTATTTACCTATTTTGTAGATTTTTGGATTAGTTAAAAAAGCTAATTAAAACTTTTAACAACCTAAACTTTTGTAGAGTTTTTGCTTTGTTTACTTCAAATAACAGCATTCAGGTATGCGCCGACTTTCGACGAAGACTTTTCGCCGACGAAGTGCTTTCGAGCTGAAATCGTAGATAAATATGGAGACGGTCCCTCGAGAATTCAGAAAGTAAGTTCGACAAGGCGAAGTGCACGAGCATGCGCAGAAATCCCCTCCGCCCGACCATAAAGCTATGTTGAGACAGTAGTCGACAACACTTATCAGTTAATGGACATGGGGCATCTCGAGAGAGAGGGGGGCCCCTTGAGAAAACTGAAGCCCTCTCCCACGAAGCTGTTTTTGGTTGGTCTAATCAGGGGACCGTCTCCAAAAGAAATGGTTGATTGAAAAGGGGTTTCCGGTCAAATTTGAGGCTTAGGACGATCGGATCTGGGGGCCCCTCTGAAGCTGGGGGCCCCGGGGCCTTGCCCCGTTTGCCCACCCCTAGTTACGCCCCTGCTTATACATCAAAATAGGACCTGGGCTATAATCAAAGCTATCAACACTTAAGCAACGACGCTCCCATGGTAACAGCGGTCGCAACTTTCTGAGCGATCGCAGCGCCAATTTTTTGCAGCGATCGGGCGAGGAGTTAGCCGATGACGACGGAGGGCCGCCCGCGCATCCGTGTTAATACCTTCCTTAGTATTGTTTACCATTCCTTAAAATTTATTTTGCTTAGTCTTGATGAAGAAATAAAATAAATTGGGCTTTCCATAAATTTGATAATTTTTTATTCTTAAAGTATCATTGCTGATTATAAAATATAACAAAACATTGAAACATATATGAAAGCTGGTGTTATTTGTGTAAGAAAAAACATTTTAATTTGAAACCATTTTATTTTAATTTCATCACATTAAAAACAATAAAATATGGCTTTTAAGCTAAGACATAAAATATTAATTTTTTTAAATTATTAAAAAACTAAAACTGCAATCTATATATATATAATCCAAATACCATTCATTCATAACACTCATCACGAAATCTCCAAAACTGCCGGACCGATAGGCTTGAAATTTGACAGAGACCTTCCTTTCAGCCATTAGACGCGCACTAAGAAACGATTTTAAAATCGAACGACTCCTTCCCTGCTTTTCGGCGCTTTTTCGACACCGTTTTACCCATTGAAATAGCATTGTGCATTGTTGAAATGCATAAATTGCAGTGTTTACTTCTCTATCTTAAGGCGACGTCTTGCCTCACTTGAATGAATATAACTGATTAACATTTATACATATTTTATTATTTACAACAAAATTTATGAAGAAAAACAGTGTGAATATCTGTATTTAAATATTATAACAGTTATCAGAAAACCGAAGTAAATTAAAATAATTAATTTACTTTCTTTAATATTTTAATTTCTCAAAAAAATATATTTAAATAGCAAGAATTTATAAGTTTCCAAGGAAACAGAGCTAAAATTTCATTGCTTCATAGCGGAATTGGTTTACTAGACTATAATCACTAGATTTTTATTATAACTAGCAATCTGTTTTTACTCTTTCAGAGAAGCTTTTAAAGAAGTTGGTTTTATTAAAAAGAAGACAAGCTTACTTGATAACTTTTTATCGAGGGATTTTTGAAATTTATTTTATTTTGAAATTTATTTTTTGCAGAATTTTAAAAGGATAGAGGGAATACTTTAAGAAAATTCTGTTTAAGATTTTAAACACTGGATTTCAAATGACAGAGATGATTTCAAGTAGATTGTTTTTATCACATAGGAAGGACATGAAATGTTTAATGTTTAATAGACAAAAAATCGGGATGGAATGAGATATCACAGTTGGAACTGGGATGAGAAAAAGGCACCGGGAATACTGGGATGAAAATTATCGGGAACACCGGGTTATGAAAATTATCGGGAACACCGGGTTATGAAAATTATCGGGAACACCGGGTTATGAAAATTATCGGGAACACCGGGTTATGAAAATTATCGGGAAAACCGGGACATTAAAATTATCGGGAACACCGGGTTATGAAAAGGTACCGGGAAAACCGGGATATGAAAAGGTACATTTTAAACACTAGATTTAAAAAAAGAGATGATTTCAATGTGATTGTTTTTATCACATGGAAAGGATAAATATTTGATGGAATGAGATGTCACAGTTGGAACTGGGATGGGGAAAAGGAACCGGGAATACCGGAATGAAAATTATTGTAAACACCTGGATATGAAAATTATCGGGAACCGGGGGATGTAAAGGTACCGGGAAACCTGGGACATGAAAAGGTATCGGGAACACCGGGATACGAAAAGGTACCGGGAAAACCGGGATATGAAAAGGTAGCGGGAACATCCGGATATGAAAAGGTACCGGAACACCGAGATATGAAAAGGTACCGGGAACACCCGGATATGAAAAGTTTCCGGGAAAACCGGGTTATGAAAACTATCGGGAACATGAAAATCGGAAATGAAACTATCGGGAATATGAAAAAGTACTGGGGACACCGGGGTTATTGGTGATTCGAAAAATCGGACATATAACTTGGGAGAACTTTAAAAAAGGAATTAATACACTCCACCCGTGCAAGGCCGGGCAAATCAGCTAGTCTATATATATAAAATCCAAATACGGGTGATTCATTCATCATCATTCATAACACTCATCACGAAATCTCCAAAACTGCCGGACCGATAGGCTTGATATTTGACATAGACCTTCCTTTCAGCCATTAGACGCGCACTAAGAAACGATTTTAAAATCGAACGACTCCTTCCCTGTTTTTCGGCGCTTTTTCGACTCCGTT
This sequence comes from Tetragnatha versicolor, assembly GCA_024610705.1. NCBI lineage: Eukaryota > Metazoa > Arthropoda > Arachnida > Araneae > Tetragnathidae > Tetragnatha > Tetragnatha versicolor. The sequence goes on along the minus strand of JANDEH010000002.1, from coordinate 28,982,202 downwards.
TTACCCATTGAAATAACATTACACATTGTTGAAATGCATAAAATGCAGGTTTTACTTCTTATCTGAAGGCGACGTCTTGCCTCACTTGATAAATATTATTTAAAAACATTGTATAACTTACAACGGAGTTTAAGACGAAAACAGCGTAAATTTCTAATTTAAAAGTTAAAACAGTGATTAGAAAACTAAAATAAATTGAAATAATTAATTTTGAATCATTAATTACATTATTTTAATATTCCCAAAAATAAATATAGAGAGTGTTGGTTCACTAGACTTACACATTCACTAGATTTTTTATTATTGTCAGCATTTAGTTTTTACTTTTTTAAAGTAGCTTTTAAAGAAGTTGGTTATCATAATAAAATTTCCCCTGAATTGCTCATCAGGATTATTTTCGGATGGTTAGAAGATTTTTTAAATAGTCCGAGATGGCTTATTTCTTTTGTTATAAGTTTTATTTATTATATTGCTGTGTTTATTAATTAAATTTCCTCAAATGTGCAACATCGGAACTGATTGGGTTGGGGTAGATATAAGTTACAGGAATGAAAAAGGTACCGGGAATACCGGGATGAAAATTACCAGGAACACCGGGTAATGAAAATTATTGGGAACACCGGGGGATATTGAAATTATTGGGAACACCGGAATGAGGAAAATAACCGGGAACACCGGGTATGAAAACTATCGCGGGAACACCACGGGATAGGAAAATTACCGGAAACACCGGGATAAGAAAATTATAGGAAACACCGGGATAAGAAAATTATAGGGAACACTGGGATATGAAAATTATCGGGCGCGGGTATGAAAATTATCGGGAACACCGGGTTATGAAAATTATCGGGAACACAGGGATATAAAAATTATCGGGAACATCGGGATATGAAAATTACCGGGAACACCATCACTATAAAAATTATCGTGAACACCGGGATATGAAAAATATAATGGGGACACACTGGAGTGATTGGTGATTGCTGATACGAAACATCGGACACGTAACTTGATAGAACTTAGAAAAGGAATTAATACCCTCCACCCGTGCAAGGCCGGGCAAAACAGCTAGTAGTACTATATGGTTTTGTTTAGCAACTTTATTTTGTATTCACAGAATACATAAAATCGTTAATGATATATAAAATTAAAAAATTAGAATTCTTATTGTACATTTTTATGTATTCAAATATTCTTAATAGGATATTTCAGGGGTGCAGGAAATATTTCAGGCCCAAAATTTCCCAAGAACACAATTGTTTCCTCCAAAATGAGATTTTATTGTAAAATACTTCCAAGTTGATTCAGTTATTGAAATTCTTTAAGATTCAACAATTTGCACATAATTCATGGATTAAAATTTTTATAAATTATAGCCTTCCTTTTGTACTTAAAACTTATATTTTAAGTGAATATTTTCTTCAATTATTAAGTAGATAAGGTATTTTTTTTCTCGAATTTAGCTAGCTTAAAGCAAGATTGACGGTGTTGCATGTGCAAATGTTTGGTCAGTCGACAATATCAAAATATTCCATCTCTAACTTCTAATAAAAAATACTTTATTCTATAATCAATACCTAAATCCTTGCAAAGAAATTTAAAAATGTCCCTTTAAAGAAAACTGTAAAGTTATTTACAATATGTAGGATAATGGGACAGATTTTACAAACACATTTTTAACACTCCAGTTTTGAAATAAGAAAAGAGTGTGAGTCTGTCTAGGATTTTTTTAAAACTACCTATTTTGGGAAAATTTAAATCAACTTGGAAAAATATAAATTAACATGAACATATACATAATCTTCAAAACATCAAAAAATAACCAGAAATTTGTTTAGAAAGACTTATTAATTTTATATAGGATAAAACAGTATCAGAGAACTTTCCTATAGAAATTTATTTTGTGAAGGTACCAATAAAATGTAGTAAATTTTCCTTGAACAGACACCTGGAGTAGCTTGTAAAACTTTAAAATTGTATTTTATAATATGAACTAAATCTTAAAAAAAAACCTGTTAATTACAAGAAGTTTCTCTGAACTGTAAAAAAGTTAGCACTCTACTACAAATATTTATCAATTATTCAATGTTTATTCAGTGACTTAAATATAGTTAGATTGTCACTATTTGATGGTCACAATTCTCAGGAGAAATATTTTTAAAAATTACTAAATACAGTAAACTGTTTTTCACTATCAGAATGGTTATGTTACTGTCATCAAAAGATAACTCAGAAATGAAGAGAATTTTTCAATAGAAAAAAATATTTAATTGACTACATTACTCGACATACTCTTGAAATACATGACATTTATTAAATTACATCATTTTTGAATTCTTCACAATCTGCTCTTTTCAATATTTGTTTCATGGATTTACAGAAAACAGCATTTTATATGAAATAAAAAAACAATTAATAGCAAGCGATCACAACATCAAAATAGTAATTACAGGTAAAAATTTAACAGTATACTATTACTGATTGCTGTATTAAAAATGACTCATTGAAATTTGAAATGTTTACTTATTTGCATTCAATGATATTTATTTTTATCTTGGTGTAAATTTCTAAATTTAATCTCCTGAGATAAAACTTTCATGCGAAAGAGTTTAACATAAAACAAGCGAATAAGAATTCTTAAAATATGGGATTTCCTCATTCTAGAAAAATGCGTAATTTAGCTAAATAAGAACGAGAAAAACAATCAAAAATAATAAATACTTTTATCACTGTTTCAATTAAGAATTACAAGTAATACGTAATTTATAACTGTTGCAAAAAATATATTATACAAAATTTTAAAAACAAACGATCTCTTCTTTCTTTCTTACAAATGGAAAAAACAATAAAAAGCTCCATTTAAAACAATGTAAACAATGACTAATAAATATATAATTTGTCGAGTAAGATATCTTTCACTGGGATAAAAAAAATATTTAATATTTACCTTCGTAATTCCAATCTTGAATTGGCCTGAGGAAATCTATAATTGTTGATGTTGATCTGAAATTAATGATCAATCAAAACAATACTCGCCATCGTTGATTCAATTGAGTGACATGGGAGGAAAATGGCGGCAAATTTTGAGCTCTGAGATTTCTGTAGTTCCCCGCCCGATCGCTAGGGGACGCCACTATAAAAAAAGCGACTGGTCGTCTCATTGGATTGTCTTCGCTTAACTATATAACGCTTTGGCTATAATTTATAAAGAGAAAATCAGTCCTTCATTCTTTTTTCCCATTTTTCCTGCTTTTATTCCCTTATTTTTCCGTGTTGTTTTACCAGTCATGCAAGCCAATAATAGGAAACTTTATTAGTACCAGTGTTGTAGTTACTAGGCAATTTTATTAATCTCTATATAAATAAAAATGTTTGTGGCTGTGTGTGTATGTATGTGTGTTCCGCATATCTCCTTTTAGACCACACCGAAGGCGTGGACGTTTCCTCCATTTCAAGATTTTTTTCCTTTGAAATAAATATATTTACTGAAAAATACAATTTTTTTTCATGGAAAACGAGTTAAAAATAAAACATTGTTTCAAATGAGACAGATCACTAGACTTTTTCATTTACTAGACTTTTTATAATAGTTTCAAATTTGTTATTTTATAAAGGCACCAAGATATTTAACATTATCAGGAACATCGGGATTGTAAAAAGTGACAAGAACACCGGGATTGGAAAATTAGCGGGAACATCGGGATAGGAAAAATTACCGGGTTATAAAAATTACCGAGAACACCGGGATAGAATATTCACCATAAAGACACCGGGAATACCGGAATATAAAAATTACTGGAAACACCGAGATAGGAAAATTACCGGGAACGCCGGGATTAGAAAAATTACCGGGACCACCGGGATAGGAAAGAGGCGCCTGGGATGCCGGGATGATTTGTAATATTGCTAATTTACAAAATTATAAGTAATGTATTTTAAGAAAACTTTAAAAAAATAAATTTAACCGCCCCACCCGTGCAAGGCCAGGTATAACAGCTAGTAATCTTATATATTAAAATAATTGGGTTTTTCTTTCGGCCGGCCGCCAGGCCGAACCCCTCAACCGAATTCGACAAACTTGGTCTCGATCGAAAGCTTTCCACTCCTAGACGAGCCAATAATATAACACTTTCCTCCAAAACCTTCCATTTTAAAATTATGCGTTCTTTTCGTTTTTCTCTAATGTTAAGTCTATGGAGAGGTTCCTTTCGGCCGGCCGCCAGGCCAACCCCAGAACCGATTTGGACAAACTCGGTCTTGATCGAAAGCTTTTCACCCCTAGATGAGCCAATAATATAACACGTTCCACCAAAACCTACCATTTTTAAATTATGCGTTCTTTTCGTTTTTCTCTAATGTTAACTCTATGGAGAGGTTCCTTTCGGCCGGCCGCCAGGCCGAACCCCTCAACCGATTTCGACAAACTCGGTCTCGATCGAAAGCTTTCCACCCCTAGATGAGCCAATAATATAACACATTCCTCCAAAACCTTCCATTTTAAAATTATGAGTTCTTTTCGTTTTTCTCTAATGTTAAGTCTATGGAGAGGTTCCGTTCAGCCGGCCGCCAGGCCGAACCCCCGAACCGATTTGGACAAACTCGGTCTTGATCGAAAGCTTTCCACCCCTAGATGAGCCAATAATATAACACGTTCCTCCAAAACCTTCCATTTTAAAATTATGCGTTCTTTTCGTTTTGCTCTAATGTTAACTCAATGGGAGATCTTTCCACCGGCCTCCAGGCTGAACCCCTGAACCGATTTCGACAAACTCGGTCTTGATCGAAAGCTTTCCACCTCTAGATGAGCCAATAATATAACACATTCCTCCAAAACCTTCCATTTTAAATTTATACGTTCTTTTCTCTTTTCTCTAATGTTAACTCTATGGAGAGGTTCCTTTCGGCCGGCCGCCAGGCCGAACCCCTGAACCGATTTGGATAAACTCGGTCTTGATAGAAAGCTTTCCACCCCCAGATGATCCAATAATATAACACGTTCCTCCAAAGCATTCCATTTTTAAATTAGAAATTTATTTCAATTTGCCCCATTGTTTTAAGTTAATATTTTTACCAACACTGGCAAAACGTCTTTTAAAGAGCGTGAAGTAAATATACTTTGAAGTTAAACTTCAAAGATTTGACGGTTCACTAGATTTATTGCAATGGGATACTAGGCACATTTAATTAAAAAATTTTACTGCTACAGATTTGATTGAAGTATTTCTTATTCTCTCTATATTAAAAAAAAGTAACAGTGACGCCGCCGCCGTCACCGCCGCTGATTTTGAAAATTTTGTTTTTGAACACTAGGGAGCTACCGCCCCCTGCTCGCTATCGCTCACCAACCCCCGTAAACTGCTGACGCAGGACCTTTTAGAATTGCTTCGCAATTCCCACAAATTCCAACTCGCTGAACTTAATACACTTTATAAAACAATTAAACAGAAAAAACGTCAACCAACTTTCCAAAAATACGTCACCAAATCCCCTCCATGAATAAATCTCCCTTAAAAGTTTGAATATATATTAACTCAAACTTATCAAAAATTTAAACGATATGTTTTTAAAAATATTCAACTTAATTATTTTTAATCTATGATTATAAAAATAACTAATTCTAATTGTTTATCAATATTCGGACACAACAAAAAATATTTAAAGTAACTCGTTAGTATAATATGCCTAGTGTTTATCTATCATATTTTTTTAAAACTCAGACTTGTTAAACAATACCGTTTAAGCAATTTAAAATTATAAGAGACAAAACGTCACTCTATGTTTACCATAGAGGAGATATAACAGTTAAATATAATAGATATAATAATAGTTATAATAGAGGAGTTATATCTCCTCTATGATGTTTACAATTAATTTCGATAAAATCAGACGTAAAATTATAAATATTGGACAAAAAGTGTGAAATTTTAGTTTTAAATGGCGTACATAGAAGTTTTTACAATATATTTTTATCAGTCTTTGTGTGATATTTCATCAATAAAGTACTTTTTTAAAAGGTGAAAAAACATGTTTCATTTTAAAATATAGCGTCAATCGGTCTTTGTGATTGGATGCATAATAATTTGATTGACAGTACTTGCTTTGTAACTGCGACCTTATCCGTTATCTAAAAAAATGGAAATATTTTAAAATTGAGAATTTTTTTGAAAAATCGAAGGGCCTACTCGGAAATCCGGAAAGAATCCGGACATTTTGATACGATATATGTGTCATTCGGTTCAGTAATTAAAAAGCCTTTCTCTGGAAACCGTTCACCAAAAACTTTTTTTTAGAATAGAGAGACTATAAACTCTCACTACGCAAAATCTATTTGAAGGAATATTATGAAATTTTGACCATTGGTAGACAAATGCATGATGATCATTTTATTTTCCAAACCTAATTAATTAGATAAATAGTTCTGGAATTATTTAATTTCAAAGTCGAAAATTATTTTTTTCGGCTGCGAGTTTGCCCCCAGCAAAATCTATTTACAGCAGAAACATGATTTTTTGCAGACACATACTCTTAGGTATGAAGTTTTGCACCTCGCCCCCCTTTTTTCGAATTTCGAATTATTTTTGGAGTTATTAAATTCTAAAATTTCGAAATTTTTTACCCTTTTTCGGTTTTTTCGTTATAATAGAAAAACTAATCACAGTAGAACTATGATATTTTAAACACGCATACAATTATTTTTTATAGAAAGATTGGCGTTTCGTTTTTAAAAAAATTCGAATTAGTTTTAGAATTATTAAGATACCAAGTTTCAATTTTTTCTTCTCTTTCTGGTCGTTCACTAGAGAAACAGGCGATTATTTTTATGAGTATGATTTCTTATTCCCAATGATTTACTAGATACACACGTGCATTTAATAAATTTAAAAGTTTTTTAATGGCATTTTTTTCTCTAAGATGGTTGATGATAATTAGTAGACTTGCTGGATATTTTTGAAAAAAATTCGGTAAAATTATTGGTAAACTAAAAAGGAATATTTTAGTAACAGTTTTATTTTGATATTTTTGTAGTAATGGTCCGCATTAAGTTATTGATAAGTTAGAGAGATAAAAAGTTTCGATTTTAAATGATCATTTACTAAGCAGACAAGTTCCAGGTTTTACTGGATAGTTGAGATGAAACAAGCGAGCTCTGCTCGCTAAGATCGCGAAGCGATCTTCAAAGAACTGCGGAGCAGTTCCGGGGGATGGTGAGCGATAGGGAGCAGGGGGCAGAGCCCCCTAGTTTAATTAAAAAATTTTACTGCTACAGATTTGATTGAAGTATTTCTTATAATAACTTAAGAATGGAAGGTTTTGGGAAAATGCCACATAAACTGGGTTCATTTAGGGGTAGTAAGATTTCATTTAAAAACAGGTTTGTACAGATCCGGTTCGGTGGATTGGGTTGACTACCGGTCGAAATTAAATGACAATTATTTCAATGTAATAAATTTGTGATAATTCAATGTGAATTCAGAGACAAAACGCTTTCCGAAGATAATGAATTAAAACTGCATATTTAATGTTAGGGAATGTATAAATAAATACGAACAGGTAGTAACGAGCGAATCTTGCATCAGCGCCAAAGAAGGCTAGCTGTTAAACCCGGCTTTGCCGGGTTGTAACAGCTAGTATCTTCTTACTTTCAAAGAAAGTAATATGGTGGATATTTCGATATTTCATTCTGCAACGGGTGCACGGGTGTTTGAAAATTTACTCCCGTTTTTAGCTTTTGCATTCTAGCACCCACATTATTAATGCGATTGGTATGAAATTTTAGCATGTTTTTCCTCACACAATCGGGGAGATTTGCAAAAAAGAATTTTTGAAATCAAAACATTTTAAGCAGTCTCTCTTTTGGCCTTTTTCTAAATTCTTATTCGTAGCTTGTTAAATTGATAACGGTTATGGCCCCTTCCAGTTGGCGCAAAACCTCTATTGTTAGAAATATTTATTTAAAAATATTTTATAACAGTTGGAATTTTCTAAAAATCTGATAAAGAAATCATTTTTGATGATTAAATAATGTTTTACGATAACCGAAAACTATTTAACCCAAAAATTCTACATTTTTTTCTATTTAATTAAAAATTTATATTTTCAGGAAAACTTAAATTTAATAATATATCATCAGAAGCATTTTAAATAGTTGGTGTCGATTTAAATGATGTTTTTTGTTTGAAGGCAATTTTTTTCAGTGAATGAGTTGGAAATAAAAGAAAAAGGGGGGATCACGGGGTCTCCCCTGACCTTTTTTAAAAACTTAATTTTAAAAACTGGTCATTAACACTTTAATTCCAAAAGTTATTAAATTTTGTTTTACATCTTAGAAAAGTATTTATTTTTTAATTGTTTAGTAATTTTATGAAAACGTAGCGGGATGAAGGAGAAATTAATATTAAGTCTTTAGAAATTGCTGTTCAATAGTAGACCTTTACCGTTAGGCTAAGCGCGCACTAGAGACTTCTGTTGCGGTGTCTAGAACATAACTATCACTCAAGAGCAATGCATCTCTATGGCGAGATTTTTGGCAATCGGCCAATAGTCTCGTCGCCTAATGCGCACGCTTTAGATTCTTGCAATAGCCAGGGTGATTATTTTGCCTCAGTCGCCGTGACGAATGTCTCTAGTGCGCTCTTAGCCTTATGGTGAAGCGAAGGTGGAAGAATTTGCCTCAACTATGCAATCCTATTGCAAAATTGGATGGAGTGAACATAGGATATTGATGAGAACAGAGATACAACACTTTGAAATAAAGGGGTTAAGAGGGTCTCCCTCTAACTTTTTCTAATTTGGAACTATCACTCGAGCACTCGCACTGGGTATCTCATACCCAGGCGCGCATTCTTAGTCTCATAGCGTTCCCCCCTTTTTTCCAAAACGTGTGGGGTCTCGTGTAGCTGAGTTCAAGGTCACATTCTTCAAGTTTCAAGGTTAGATAAGAATTCAGGAATACGCGGTTTCCGGGAATCGAGGCTTTTGGGTATGAGATACCCGCGCGCGTGCCGGTAGAGGTGTCAGTTTTGGCTGTGGATTCCGTTCGATTGGTCGGTATAGCAGCTTTGTTCTTTGCTTGAGACAGTTTCTACCGATGGTTTTGATTTTTTAGTGAAAATTAAGAAGATATTGGAGTTTATGATGTTCATTGTGATGAGTAAACAATTGAGATGGCTGAAGAATGTGTGATGAAATTGATGAAGAAAGTTCATAAAGTCTCGATTCTCCGGAAAATGGAGAACATTACCTCGGTAAAAGTGGAACAAAATGGATTAAAGGGAATTTTAGAACCAACGTCAGAGTGGTGTTGAAAAATATTATAAATAAAATTCCTGAAAATAAAAGTGATTATCGAGCGCCTACTTAGACGCAATCAAAAAATGCTTTTGATACATCATCAGAAACTACCTCAGAAGAAGGAAACAATGCCAAATTGTAGAAAAACGGGATACAAAAGATGTAGGGATTACTTTAGCAAAAGGGACTTGAAAATAAAACGCTAATGTGAAAGGTTTCAGAAATATATTTGTGTGGAACACAGAACTCAAATTATGTAAGGATTGCACGAATAAATATGAGTAAATTATATTCATTTAAGATACACAAATGATAGTTTATTGTTTGTGTCTTATTTAAAGTAATATTATTTGTAAAAGCAAGCAGGTTGAGTGCTAAAACGCGAGAATCCATCCCTGGGTATCACATACCCACCCGCGAGTGCCCGCGTTCGTTTCATAGGTGCGACTGCTCCCGGGTTAAAAATAGGTGTTTCAAACATAAACTCTGAACAGTTGGTGTTTTTAAAGTTTTTTTTATGTCTTAAGGAAGTATAGCGTCAGAAGAATCCTAGCGGGAAGCCAATTGACCGTATTGCCCCTTAATAATGCCCTGGAAAGGAATATAGCGAAGAAAATAATTCTTATTTATTTTAACACTCAGTTCAAAAAGCTTTTTCCCCCGAGCAACGGCGGGTATATCTCAGCTAGTGTTATAATAAACCCATAATTTAATCACTATTAAATAAAAAACGAGGGACTTATTTTGACATTTAAATTTTGAAGAAATTCAGCGAGAATAGAAAAAACTCGATTAAACTTTTATATTTTTTTATTTCTCTACTTGAAATTTTTTAAATAATAAAAAGATTTTAGAAGCCAATTTCAAATACTAAAATGAGATGTAAGAGTAAGTGGAAAGAGAAGTAAGAAAAGAGCAATGATTGAGAGAGAAGTACAGAATTTACAGAATGTTTTTAAGTTTCTTCAAAATGGTTTTGTCATAAACTAGTAATTCATTTAAAAAAGAAATATCGTTAAAGGGCTTTTTGATCAAATTCTTAGGAAAAGGGTAAATTTCAATGCAAGTATTTTTTGAGAATTCATTTTGAAATTACACATTTAAATAAATCTTTTTATGACGTTACATTCACATAAAATACAGCTATAAAGAATAGAACACACGACATTTTTTCAATTTATTTTCTGCTGTAGTACAATATTTCTTCCCTCTCTAAAGCGGATCTATGATTCATTTCCGCATCAATGCCAAAAGCATTGCACGCACTTGAAAAACATTCTCATCTGAAATATTTTTCGAAACCGTTTCGGACACAAAACAAATGAATTTAACAAGAAAATTTTCGACGAAGAACCGGAGCCATATTTTGCTTTCATTCCCTTTTCTAGAACGAAAGGATTGCATCTATTCTTCAACAAACCGCGGCAATTCGTTTAGGCAGCCCGAGCACACTTATTCCTTCTCTTGGGTTCCTGGAGAGACATAAAATGACTGAACGTATTTTGCTGAAAGAAAATAGAATTGAACCCTCTCTCGAAATAGAGACGTCAATGTTTTACCCACAGACCTTGAAAAGAGACATCTCTTTCTCTCCATGCTTTTCTTAACAATTCTTTTCACCCTTTCTTTAAACATGAGACGAAAAGTTGGCTTCAACAAATAGACAGGTTTCGAGAAGAACTTTTCGGATATAAAATAGAAAATACAAAGATTTACATGAAAGGATCTAAAGAGACGCTTATAGTCAAGATAAATAAGTTTGAGGAGAACCGACTACTCTCTTTATATTTGTCAAATCTCGGCAAAAAGGCTTGGTCTGATCTCGCTTGTCAACGAGTTGATATTGACATTGTCTATAGCAGTGGTTCCCAATATGTGGGTCATAACGCACTGGTGGATCACTAAAAATTTTGATGGGTCACAGGATCTTGCAGTTATGTTAGCCATAATTATTTATATAAACTCTCAGGCTTTCACGGCCGGAATTATCAATTGAATTCATAAAATCAAACATTTCCGGGATATAAGGCCGTGTTCTATTTTTATTCGTATCAAACATTTCGTCCCTCTCTGTGGAGGACATCATCAGTGAAAACATTTTAAAAATTTTTGAAAACACAATAACAATAATGCAGCGTTCACAGCAAAGCATGATTTACGACGGCTACTAGAAAGATAAAAGTTGAAGTAGAAGTGGAAATAAAAATACTATAGTGACCAATTAATTTTCATCTGGGCAAAAATGATTTCGGCGAAATTTTCGAAGGGCCGGCTGCCAAGCTCTTGGTAAAAATTGAATTTCCTCTTTTCTATTGAAATTGTTGGGGTATTTGAATATTTCTATTGCTTCTCGATGGAGTCTGGTGTAGAAATGGGTGGTAGTGGCCAAAACTCGCGTATTCCCAAATTGAATATCGTGGGATCCCTCCTGTTGGCTGTGTTCGGCTACTGCCGATTTGTCATATTGACCCATTCGGCAGTGACGCTTATGCTCAGTTTGTGTTTTCAAAAATTTTTAAAATGTTTTCAGTGATGATGTCCTCCACAGAGAGGGACGAAACGTTTGATACGAATAAAAATAAAACACGGCCTTATATCCCGGAAATGTTTGATTTTATGAATTCAATTCATAATTACTTAGTTTGTCAAATGAGGGGCTAAACATTTTACTATTTATTTAAAACATTTAGAGAAGAGGATGGTATTATGGAATAGTCGGGTTATATGGAATACCAAGGTTTCAGCCATCTCTCGGGCTGTCATCACATGGGAATACCATGAAAGACTTAAGGAAGACTCCCATGATGCAGTGCACAAAGGGTTAGCTTCTGGTTGTTGTAGTTACAGTCGTTGCAAAACAAAGTGTCTTGGGATTTCCGAAAGTTTTTGCCGGTAAAGGTTCAAACATTTTAACCTACCAGAATTTATGAAACTTTAATTTTGTTATTAAGCATAATGTATACACTAAAAGAATAATAGTTTCTTATGCTTCAGTCGTTTTTAGATATCAATATTGTATTCGTCAGTAAAATGGTTCATAATCCAAGATGGCGTGTCGGGTATCATGGAATACTAAGTCCATTCTGATGTATCACCTGAAATTGAATTCATGCCATCAACTTAAGTACCGGAAAACATCAAGCATACTGAAGCATCTTAGACAATGATATTTTGCAGTTGAAAATTCTCCGAAGATCAAAGAGGAGAAATTTGGATTCAATGCATAAGCTGTTCTCTATGCGCTTATAGACTCAAAAATGGAATAAATAGACTCAAAAACAAAACTATCAGAACATAATTTTTTAAATATTGTTTTATAGTTAAAAGTAACTATGCTCCTGAAGTCTAATAAGTTTTCAGTAGTCGTAAACAACTATTCCATATTACCCTCCATTTGTAACTCTTTTAAAAGTACCTTTTTTCATAACAACAAAATAAATCATGTTTTATTCCACCGTTGACAATTCATTACCATTAGTTATAGTATGTGCTGAAACTGATTTTGTGAATTTTTATTTTAAAACAGTAGAGTTATTCTTAAAGACATAAATGATATTCCATAATACCCTCCTCTCTTCTACTATTTATCTTACTATCCGTTTATCCGTCGTAGCAGAACATAGTCAGAAAAGTCACCATGATTTTCAGTTTAACAGCACCAAAGTTTTAGCCTCGACCTTTCATTTTTACCCACTACTGAACATAGAAGCAATTGAAATTGACAAATATACCCTAAACTTCAATCGAAAAGCAGAAGGCCTCTACCGCCAGAAATCTTGGCATCCTGCACTTAAAAGTGTACGACGAAACATACCGTCATTTCCGCCCAACCCTCCCACCGGCCAATCAGAACCAATGAAAATGAACCACGTCCAAGCATAAATTTCGATCGTGATGGTGAGTCGGTGCATTTGCACTAATGATCCACTTATGATGTCGATCTCAGTCTTCAACAAAACGTCTGGAGATTTTATTCCAAGTAGACAACGGCCCTTCGACCCGGAAGATTTGTATTTAAATAATTAATCCGGCTGTGAAAGCCTACATGTTTACATTATAGTGGAGTAGAAATAGCATTTGACCTTGAACAAATTGGAACAAAAGCAAAACCTGCGGGAAATGGTAGGTCATATGGTCCTAATCAACATACTAAAAATATACATCCGTACTAGTGGGACAAATATGGTTTTTTGGCCGCCATCTTGAAAAAACACCCCGAAATTTTTTTCATCAAAAATGGTCATGTAAGGTATCAAACTGCGGGGAATTTTGTACTGAAAGAGAATATGATTTTTGTTTTTCTTTAATTTCAATAAAAATAATATTTTTGACCAAAAATGCAATACAAAGACAATGGTTAATGGCCCTTCCTTCCGTACTATATTGAGCATAAACGCCCTAAACTTTTTTAAAAACATTATTTTGTGACAAATGGTAGGTTACATGGTCCTAATCAACATTCTAAAAATATACATCCGTACTGGTGGGATAAATATGGTTCATTGGCCGCCATCTTGAAAAACACCCAATATTTTTTTTGATTATAAAAGGTCATGTAAGGTTTGTAAGGAAATTTTGTGCTGAAAGCTATGGCCGAAAGAGAATAGGATTTTTGTTTTTCCTTATGTTAAATAAAAAGATATATTTTTTTACCAAAAACTGAAAGCAAATACAATGATTAATGGCCCTTCCTTCATAATGTATGGGGCTTAAGCATCTTAAACTTTTCTAAAAGCTATATTGTGTGAACAATGGTTGATGAAATGGCCCAAATAAACATACTAGAAGTATGTATCATATATCTCTTCCAGTAGGACAGTTACGATTTTTTTGCGGCCATCTTGGAAAACATTAAAATATTTTTTTCGTTAAAAAAGGTAATATATAGGGTATCAAGCTGCAGGAAATCATGTGCTAAAAGAAAATATGACAATTATAAATAGTTAATACACGTTTTTAGTTTAAAAATCCTTTTATCAATATGATTTAGGATTTAAAAATTCTTGGATACATTGAGTATTCTTATAATTTTTACATAATTAACAGGAAGCTATTTTGATGTATGTTTAAGCAGATAATTTTAAGCTTGAAAATTTAACAACAAACAAAAATTTAATCTTAAATAAGTATAAAATTAAAAACAAATTATAGATCATTTTCATCTTCATTGATTACGTCTCCTGTATTTGTACAGTTCTTTCCACAGCAATTTTTGCAAACTACCGAGCAAGAAAGTCCATATCGACGGCATGTACATTTCATAGTGTTACATGGATCAGAAGTTGTCGATTGGCATGCACATTTGATCATTTCCAGAAGTTCTTTTGGTGCTGGACTTCTGTCTGTTAACATTGGCTGAAATTCTCCGTCAATTAACTGCCAACCCCATAGTGTAGGATCAGGGCTTGACATAGAGATTCTTCCAAATTAAGCATTGCAAATTTACTCGAAGTAAATGATATTTTGCAATATTTTGTGTCGGGGGCAAACGTGAAATATCAAATTCTTTTTTAGCTGAAGCTATTTTCCTCATATATTCTTCATAACGAAGAGTATTTAGGTCAATGGTATGTATGTTACCCCCATACAATGACAAGATAATTTTGTAGCCCATTTCAAGTAACTCTTCCTTATTAATATTTTCTGAACAATATTTGGGACTTAATTATATTTTTTAAAGCAGAAGATTTACTTTTTCCAAATAATGCACTGGTGGTGTCACAACCTGTTAACGCATGGACAAAAGGCAAAGCTTTGCAGGCCTCTTCTCCAATATCACTTTGCATTGCTTGAATGTCGCGAACTTTTTCAGATTGTAGGGCAGACTGCATGAAAATTTTTGAAGACGAATGATAGAGTAATAAGATTAAAACATCGGTGTCATCAGCTACGACTGTGACAGGTTTCTCCTGTGCTATATCTAAAGCTTTTTTTACTCTCAAAGTATCTGCATCCCCTTCTGCATGAATGACGGAATGACCATTTCTTTGTAAATAACTCCCTAGTATATTAATAAATCTTTGTTTGTTTTGAGAGTTTGAGAGAAACTTATTTTTCTTTACTATTACTGGTTAGTTGGGTGGCTTATTACAAAAAAACTGCAAAATGTGATACTTTCATGAAACTTTCAGGGATGTTAGACAATCATATATGAACTAAAAAGTCGATGGGAGCCCAAAATTTTAGGGCGTAGTTTGACCGTTATGACGTCATAACAAGATGGCGACCAAGGGCCTATATTGGGTTCTTTTAATGCCAGAAAGACATTTTTGGGGTCAAATATTATGTTTTAAGGGTCAAAAAACATGATTCTGATGACAAAACGTGCAATTTGTTTTAAAAAGTAACTAAAATTCAATAAAAGCACGAAATAATAATACAGTCTATCGCCAGTTGCGCCAAAAAAAATTTTTAAAAAAATTATTTTTTTCTACGGTTTTATATGTTTTTTGGGGTGCTGATTCTAAATATTTAGTTCACTTCCACGTGGAAGGTCGGCTTCATATCAAAAAACGCAAAAATATGCGAAAAAATCGAAAAATTTTTACTCTTTCTTCGGATTTTCTCTTATATTTTAAAAAATATTAGTTTCTCGAAAATTATTCAAATTACAAAGTTGGAGTAGATAAAATTTCCTACAAAATGCACCATTTAATTTTTGTTTTTCAAAGAATAGTTTTGACGTTATAACGCATTGAAAAACAGATAATTTTAACACAGCATAATTTAAACAGAGGATGTTTGTTTCTCTGTTTTTCAGTGTGTTATAAAGTCTAAACTATTCTTCGGAAAACAAAAATTAAATAGTGCATTTTGTAGGAAATTTTATCTACTCCAACTTTGTATTTTAAATAATTTTCGAGAAACTAATATTTTTTAAAATATAAGCGAAAATCCGAAGAAAGAGTAAAAATTTTGCGATTTTTTCACATATTTTTGCGTTTTTTGATATGAAGCCGACCTTCTACGTAAAAGTGAACTAAATATTTAGAATCAGCACCCCAAAAAACATATAAAACTGTCGAAAAAAATAATTTTTTTACAAATTTTTTTTGGCGCAACTGGCGATAGACTGTATTATTATTTCGTGCTTTTATTAAATTTTAGTTACTTTTTAAAACAAATTGCACGTTTTGTCATCAGAATCATGTTTTTTGACCCTTAAAACATAATATTTGTCCCCAAAAATGTCTTTCTGTCATTAAAAGAACCGAATATAGGCCCTTGGTCGCCATCTTGTTATGACGTCATAACGGTCAAACCACGCCCCAAAATTTTGGGCTCCCATCGATTTTTTAGTTCTTATATGATTATCTAACAACCCTGAAAGTTTCATGAAAGTATCACATTTTGCAGTTTCAGGGCATTTTTATGTAATAAGCCACCCAACTAGAAGGTCCTTGAGAGGTCATCAAGCACACAAGCCGGAGAATATGTGTGACCAATCCCAAATGATAAGAGAGGTAGCTGGAGATATCAATAGTATAACCAATGGTATCATTACTAGATGAATAAAATGAATAAATACGCTGGTGAACTAATCGTGTACTTGGGTATGAACATTTTTTTGAATAATACAGTCGAGTCCGCTTAATGTGATCGCAATTGTCCGAGATTAAACTGATAACATTATCCGATTGATAACAATAAGCGATTTCATATGGAAAAAACAGCAAACAGTGTAACTAGATTGTTTGCTTTAAAATCAAACTAATGCAATTGTTGTAACTAATGTATTAAAACACTATTTTTACACTAAGGCACTTGACAACTTAAAGTTTTTACGGAGAAATATAAGAGTAGAGTTGAATTAATAAATATAAACAATCGCTTACTTTGTAATTTTAATTGTATAGAAGGGTTTTTTTACTCCATTATATCCTTCCACTCCAATAAACCACTTATTTTATAATCTGAATTCCAGAAAACAAGGGAAAATCAAAATCCCATGTCAGAAACATCCAGTGGAACCATCTGCAATACGTGGATGGTTTCTTAAACCAACCACAAGTATGGATTAGGACCCCTCTTTAATCGCTTACTTTCAATACATTATGCGTAATGTTTTCTTTTTCTTACTCGTACTGAGTTTCAGAAAAAAGTAGCGCCAAATGCTGAGTGGGGCAGATGTTTATTTGTAAAAATTGACCATCAAAACGAAACTTGGAACTCTAAAGCGGTCGTTTTTAAGGGGATATGGACAAATTTTGATAACATTAAGCGGCGTGTTGAATCATAGTTGATCACATTAAACGATGTATTTTACATTAAATTGAATAGGAATGATCGGGACCTGTTGATTTCGATAACATTATCCGATTGATAACATTAACCGTGATCACATTAAGCGGACTTGACTGTACCACCAAATATCAAACTAACAAGCCAAAAATAAAATTAAAAAAAATGTGGAATTAGGGTATGATAATATGATTTGAAATGATGATGGGGTAGTATAAGAAATAACGTATGAGATAGTATTGAAAAATATAAATAATCTAGGATGTCTTGAATAATTTATATAAGTACTTGTTTACTTCATAAATTGATATTGACAAGTAAAATGTTTCTAGAGCGTAAACAAATCCATTTCATCAAAATTTATCCACTGGGGTGAAATATATACCGTTTTAGAAAATGAAAAATACTTTGAAAACATTTTAAATCAGGTAGAAAACTGGAAACTGTTTTTCAGTATCTGTGTCAATTTGTAATGCTTGTTTTTATCTGAAAGGAAATAAGTTGGTTTTTATGGTTCACTTACGAATTTTTATCAGAAGAATTTGCTTCTGATCTAGTATTAGTATTATTTTAAAATATTTTTTAAGGTATAAAGGAGTTTTTATTAAGGTGACTTGACAAATATAATTTCACAATTTCATGTAAAAGCCAAAAAAGTAGCATTTAATCAACAAATATTTTTTTTGCTTTAGATGTCACAAAAACAGCAGAAGACTAAATTTCGAAACTTTCAGATTTTAAATAAATACTCCAAACACAAAAACTTTCGAAAATGTTCTAGCTAGATATCTTAGAAGAGTGCTGCGTTCCAAATGTAGAAATAAATGCAGAACAAATATTGATAAATCTAGACATCCGTTCTCATGACAGAACGGTTGTTTACTAGGTACCCCACAACTTTTAGAGCACTTCCTTACGGTCATAAATCACAGAGGATTCGAAGACTGCTGCTCTTAGCCGAGCGGAAAGATGGAACCAAATATAGGGACCACCGATCACGAAATGGTGGAACTTTCGATTTCATACCTGAGTGGTTAGGTTAGTTATTCATCGGGTGGACTATCTGTTTAATTGTAATCTCTTCTCTGTCGGCTGGGTGAATAATAGTGAAGCATTTCAATTGTTAGAAGGTGACAAATTATTGGGTTAAATGTAACGTTTATAATTTTTGTCTTCAAAATCAGTATGGGGTGTTAGTGAAAATAAAGGAATTTACGTTTTGAGACTAATGATAGGGTTTTTGTTAGGTTTATTTGGATGCTTTAAATCAGTTGAGTCCAGCAATTTGTTCTAGGCGGTATTAGCTCCATTAGTACTACCAGTGAGGCTTAAAATACATGAAAGTTCTTTCAATTTCGAATGAAACCTGAATGATGCTTGTTTACCTGAACATTTAGTAGAATTTCCTTTTAGAGAATTTCTTAGTATATTTTTTTAGAAACTTTTAGTAGAATTTCCTTTTAGAGAATTTCTTAGTAGATTTTTTTAGAAACTTTTAGTAGAATTTCCTGACCTGTTGTTGTTTCTTATCCCAATCTGGTTTGAACGAAACATGAAACCATGAGTCATCAAGCCTTTCAGGACCACTTCTGGCTTAGAATAAATGTATGCTCGTTCACATCTAGTATAAAAAAGTATATGAGTTGGGGGCTGGGGCACATTACATTTTGGGCAGATATACGGTATCCTGGAATTTTCTGGACCTTTACAAATGGAATTGAAAACTTCCTCCCAAAATTCAAAATTTACATTTTGATTTCGATTGAACGGTCGAATATCTTGAGAAAGGTGATTATTGACATAATTTTATGTAGTGATAAAAACATTTCATAAAATGACCCCAACAATAAAAGATAAAACATCATTTTTCATAGATTTAGAAAAAAATTATGCAAGCAGGATAGATTGCGGCTTTCTACACTTGCAATGAAATATTGCATATAAAAAGATCTAAGGCGAGGGTTGAGAAATCAAATATCTAAGGCGAACTATTCTTGATTAGAGGGAAAAATAGCATCAAACCCGTCTGTGTGGAATACTGGATAAGTGGAATACCTGGATAAGTTGAACGAAAACTCAAGCGATTTCCCTTATCTGAAAAAAACCTGTTGAACGTAACATGTCTTTAAAATTAAAGTAGGAAAAATGTTTCTGGATGTACGAGTAGTGTCATTTAATCATCTCTACTACCAAACGTCTACAATTTATTTTTAGACAGCGCAGTAGAAAGAAGATGCAAAAAGTCCTTCCCATTTTATTTCGATATTAGATATGGAAAGGTCGAAGAATCGTCCCTTTTTAGCAGTTTATGCTGGGGAAAAATAAAGTTTTTCTAACCCTTACTTCTTTCCCAAAGGGGACTTACGCTCCAATGTGTTTATGCCCTAAAATATAAATCTAAGAAGTCTGAGGGAATTTTTTAGAGGTGGATGAGCATATAGAATTACTTCTATCGAAATCCTCTTACTAAAAGTTCCTTTGATTTCTCGAACTGTGAAACTTGAAAACTTCTTGCTCTACCTTTTGGGATCTTTTTGGATTCCGAGAATCGTTTTTTGGAATTTTCGTAATCTATCCGTACTTTCGCAATTCCATTTCGCAGGATAATATTTATTCCCGGCAATTTCGTGGTAGCGGCTAAAGAATAGCCATGTTTGGAATTTCCATCACGAAAACAAGGAAAGCTTTACGGGAGTTCATGCTGCAACGAGCATCTACAATTCAGGAGATTATATGAGTGCTTTCGCGTACGAGAATTTATTTTAACTATTTCGGTATTTTATTATAGTAAAGACATTCGTTCCACAAACGCAATATAGAAAAAAAACTTATAATACATACACATAATCCACATTAGATCTTCGTTCTTATCAGTATTAGTGATTTATTCAGGGTGTTTCAGATATGTGTTTCATAACATCTAGAGGAGGTAGGGTACATCAAGATGAACAAGAATTGGTATACGTTAGGAGGTCGCAAGGGGGTTAAAGGTTTGAAATTCAGGGGTCAAAATTAGCAAAAAACCTCGCATATCGGGGCAGAGATTCAATTGTTTGATTCCGGAATTTATTACATTCAACCACTTCAAATTTTTCTTAAAAAATGAGATTAAAGTGTTTATTATAATAAAAAATAGACCAATAAAAATGAAACAGGCATGCGTTGTAGGTAGATAGACTGTAATAGAAAGTGTCATGAATAAAAAAACATTTGGATTTCAGATTTTTGGAGACATACATTTTCAGGTCTGTGAGCTTGATCTCAAGGATCTGCTTATTAACCTTCGTCAAGTAAGACAGACACAAATAGAATATTTACTGACACAGAGAGATAGAAAATACACCCAGGGATAGGCCGGAATCGAACCGACGACGGTACAGAGCGCAGGCTGCTAGCGTGGAGGGCAGCGAGTAAACCAACCAGGCTAATCCGTCCCCACAAAGACATTTTACAATTGGAATCTTGTTGGTGGGTTGGTTGGTTATTTGGAGTTATATGGTGCAAGGAACTTGAGTCCGGAAAAGGGACAATTGTAACTTTAATCTACCTACAACGCATGCCTTATTCATTTATTTGTCGGTTTTTAATTAGAATAAACGCTTAAATCTCCTTTTTATATGAAAAATTTGAATTTGTTGAATGAAATAAATTCCGGAATCGAACAATTGCATCTATTTTTGTCCAGATATGCGAGGTTTTTTTGCTAATTTTGACTTCTGATTTTCACCCCTTTAACCGCACTTGCGAACCCCTAACCAATTCTTGTTCGTCTTGATGTACCCTACCTCCCCTTAGTTATGAAACACTTATCTGAAACACCCTGTTTAAAACTTGGGTGTAAATTATTCACCTTGGAAAATCTCAAGTAGTGTTATTTACTTCTCATTAACACAATAAGGAAGACGGAAATTAAGATTAGAGCGTTGTTAATCAACTTAAGATTTCGATGTGGTCTAAATGTTAAAATATTCATATAAATGCGAAACAAAATACTACGCTTTAATATTTAGAGTTGTGAAATTTATCTTTCTCTCTATGGTGGAATCATTAGTGGAGAGTGTCTGCAATAAAAAGGTTTTATCTAATATTGTGCTGTAATCTAGGATTTTCATGAACATTTTAAAATTCCTTTCCTAGAAATCTTAACAGTATAGTTAGTTCATATAGATAATTTATTTAAAGTAATGCAAAAGAAAATATATTCAAGTTATCCTACAAAATTGGCTTATTAGTATGTACTTTAGGGTGGCCCACTTTTCTATGGGAAAAAACAAAGTGTTATGAAATTGCCACAGCACCCTCTCAATTTTTTAGACCTACAGAGAAACTATTCAGGTAAAGTTTGGGCTCTGTATCTTAATTAGAAAGCAATGACCAAGAGGAGTGAAAAAGTCCAAATTCGAAGATTTTTATACAAAATAAAAAACCAAAGATAAAACCATCTCATTTTGTTCATGATTTTTTTATAGGAAACTACTAACGTTATAGATATAATGTTTCAGGTTTTGTTTTTTCATCACCTTTATTTTGGTTGTAGTAATTATCTAATGTCCTAAGAACTTCTGTAAAGTTGGTTTTCCTTCATTTTTAAATAGCTAATAACTCTAGAACTATTCAACTTAAAAACCTGAAATTAGTTCCATTTTGTTTGCAAATTTTTTGTCTTTGATTTAAAATGCATCATGACCATCATTTTCAAAAAGTTTTTTTCAAAATTTAAAAAAGTGAAAAAAAATTTAATGAAAAAAATTTTTATAAATTTTCTTTGAAAAAACAGTAAAAGCCTTTTAACTCTTAAAATGAACATTACTACCAAATTTCAAGTAGAAAAAATAATTTAATCATGTATAAAAAATAAAAATACTTGAAATTTAGGAAAGTCCCTAAACAATCCCTAAAATTTTACAGCAAAAGCGATTCACTCATGGAAAATTCATAAAATCGCTTGAGGAAGTCCATATGACTAAAATATGCAAAAAATGTCAAATCAATAAACATTTTTCATTAATTTTTTTCATTTTTTTTCATTTTGAAAAATTTTTTTGATCATGTTTGAACTTTTTGGTCATGATTCACATTAAATCAAAGACAAAAAATTAACAAACAAAATGGGACTAATTTCATGTTTTTAAGTTGTATAGTTCTAGAGTTATTAGCTGTTTAAAAATGCAAGAAAAGCAACTTTACAAAAATTTTTTGGACATTAGAAAATTACTACAACAAAAATAAAGGTTATAAAAAAACAAAACCTGGAACATTATATCTATAACGTTAGTAGTTTTTTATAAAAAATCATGAACAAAATGAGAGGGTTTGATCTTTGGTTTTTTAGTTGTTTTGTATAAAAATATTCGAATTTCGATTTTTTCACTCCTCTTGGTCATCGACTTCTAATTCAAATACAGAGTTGAAATTTTGGTTGTGAGCTTCTATTAGTTGTTCGAAAAAAGTAGAGGGTGCCCAGAACTCTACCTGAAAAAAAGTTTTTCGGGCCACCCTGATGTACTTGGATCAGATATATTCCTGGAAGTTAGGTTAGAAACGAAATCTGAAAGTGACTGAGAGTAAATTTATACACCATAAATAGAGTATCTTGGATATTTGAGCGAAAATATTTAAAAAATGTGTTTGACAATCGTAGTCTTAATATTTTTCAACTCATTAAAATTCTGCATATTCCTATATTTTGGAAACAATTTGTTAGATTTTAATGAGGAAAGTATTTAGAAAATAAACATGTTTCTTGTAGAACAGTTACTTTAAATCAACTATGCATAGTTTCTGAAATTTAAACATTTGGATAAACAGCCACAAGATGCCTCTTCTATTCCTTTCATGTTAGTTGTACCATTCTGATTTTTCCTGATTTTAAAGTTTAAATGAAAGAAGATTTTAAGCTGATAGTATATAATTTTCCAATTTTCTTTGTAGTTAGGAATCAATAAAAAATTAGTATTAAAGTTTTCTATAAAAACTTAAAATAAACAAAAGTGTATCTTTTATGGGGTTTTAATTAGTTTCTAAGCTTGAACACATAATACTTTTATTATGTAACTAACTAAAACATAGTATACAGGGTGTCTCAAAGGTCGAGTACAAACTTGGCATGCTGGTCTGTCATGCCATGACGAACAAGAATTGCTATAGAAAAGGGGGTCGCAAATGATTCTGATTATACAAAATCAGAATTGTTAGCATTTCTTTCAGTTTTGAATAATAAGATCTGGAACCAAGCGTTTTACCCTGTGATTTAGCCTTGCCTTAGAGAAATGTCTTTTTCTCAACTTATTTGCGAGGTTTAACTACTTTAATTATTTTCGGGATTTTCACCCCTCAAACCCTATTTGCAACCCCCTTTTTTATACCAATTCTTGCTTGTCATAGCATGACAGACTTGCATGCCAAGTTTGTACTCGACCTTTTGAGACACCCTGTATATTTAGCGTTTTATATATAAGTAATTCCAAAAATAATCAAAATAATACTGATCTTTAACAATAAATATTTGAGGTTCTATTATATGAGATAAAAGTTAAAAGAAAACAAATTCCAGTTTAGGAACCCTAAAAAAACCTGTTTTATTACCAAAAGAGTTGTAAAATTTATTTTTATGTTTTGACTTAAATCAAAGTAGTAGTTGAAGATTTCTAAATAATCATTTAAAGGACCCTAAAAAGTCAACTATTTTCTTACAGTAAATTTTCGATGATTTCCATATACTTTACTTCTGTAAATAAATTAGTGAGATTCGAGCCCCCTCCTTTGGGATTACTTAAAATTATATCAAGATATTCATACCTTTTATGATCAACAATAAATTCAAATGAATATGCTATCTTTTATTCAGAGCTGAAATAGCTTCAACCTCAATTCCCAGTATCTAATCATCTATCCTGATCTAGAAATGAACACAATTAGGAATAACAGTTTGAAAGCATTTGTCATTTTTCGCAGATTGTCTCTCTACTCTATAGAAGTGGTTGCAGATTACACCGACTTGTACTTATTGTTTGGTTTTTGGTAGTTTCATTATGTCGGGGAAATAAAGGTTTAAATAGCTTTCACCGCATCTTGAGTAATGTTCTTTAATCTAAGGCACTTCCCTTGTAAGCGATACCTTTGAATTGCATTTGATTCAGTTAGATTGTCTTAGTTGTCCGGGGTAGATAATGCATTAAATGAATCTTCTAAGGCAGTGGTGCCCAACCTTTTTTTCCCGAGGGCCAATTTGCTTTTGAAGATTTATCTCGCGGGCCACATAAAAAACACTTTTAAGGATTTTTCTAAACATGAAGAAACATTACATAACCGTTTTCAATGAGAAGTTTGCATCTGTTTGAAGGATACTAGTTCTTGTAAATTCGGCTCCAAATTTGTAACACTTATACTTAAAACTGAATTAAGGTGATTATCTGGTTCGTTTCGTAATGTCTCTTGATATTGTGTTCTTTAAACACTGCCACAGTCTCCTTACATATAAGACACAACGGTTTATTTTCTCGCTGAATGAAGAAATATGAATTTGTCCACTTTTCTTCACTTTTCCGCATTCCGAGTGAATCTTCAACTTTTTACCATCGGACATCTTTTCGAAGTTTGGTTCTAAAAAGACCCTTACAAACTGAATTCAAATGGCTAACTGACACTGAAAAATATTTATCCAATGGCAAATTAAATTATTACCGGATGTTGAAGAATTCCTTTTTTTTAGATGGAAGTGCCATAATGTCTCACACGATGTCTCTTGCACGTGGAAGTTCCCTTGCACGTGGCACGATAGTTTTCTTGGAAGATTTCTGAAAGTGGTTTTTGTTTTTAAGATTTAACGAATCCGCGGGCCACATGGATCAGCCTCGCGGGCCACATTTGGCCCGCTGGCCGTAGGTTGGGCACCACTATTCTAAGGTTTCGGTGTAGGAAAACTAAAAACTAGTTCATTTACTAAAGAGTTTATTAAGCTTCCTCTATTATTCCTATTATATTCCCCCCTTCAAACACATTTATATTCTATTTATAAAAGTTCTTATTTAAATTATTGATTTAAAATTTGACCTAGAGTTCAAATAATAAAATCCAACATGATGTTCTAAAAATGATTTCTTGGTATGAAAAAAATAGGTTTGAGGATACATTAATAATTTCAACTAACTATTGAGAACTTTTTAAGTTTTTTTTACAATAATAATGAAGGAAATTAAATTTATTATTACGAGTGAGTTTCTTAAATTATCCAACATCTTTCACATCTTTAAATGTCTCTTTTTTTCAAACAAGTGAAGGATTTATTTTTATATACCAATAAAAAACCATTATACCATTTAAAAATAGCTCCAAAGTGTCAGTTTATATTTTGAATAAACTATGATAACAAAGGTTAAAATCACCTAAGAGAGTAATCCCAGTTTAATGGAAAAGCGTTTAACCGGACCCCATTTGTTTAATTGGATTTAAAGTGGATTTCACTCCGAGGCTTTATGCAAAGTTAGATTGAGAGAAATTGAAGGATGACCGCTAATAGTAGATTAATTTCTCATTGTTTATTCATATATTAATTAATTTTAAAGAAGTAAAATAGGGATTTAAGAAGCGTTTTTAAAAGTTTTTTAATTGACTTAAAGTTTAATCTAAGTTTTAAATCTAGTTTAAAGTTTAATCTAGACTAAAATAAAAGCCGCCGTCAGTTTATTTATGAAGGTTGTAGGTTTTTATTACACTCATTCTGAGCTTTGGGAAGTTGAAATGTTTCTTCTAAACATAACTTAACAAAAAAACTCCAGTTGCATTGTTAATTGATAATATTTTTTTGAAGAAAAGGATTTTGTAGGTAAAGTATTTAGGAATTCAAATAAAAATATTTTTCAACTTTTTTTCCTCCTGAAAAAAATGTAGATGGAATTTTTTATAATCTGCAGCTAGAAATTAAAATATATTGAATTAAAATTTAATATAAGGAGGGAAATATATTGTGAAGAACTTCTCGAGATTTTTCTTCTCAGGTAAGAAATCCCCTGAAGAAGATATTTTTTACTTATACATAAAGAGGATAGAACTAACATTTTTCCAATAGAAAAACTTAAAAGCTGCATAAACCTTCCTTTCTAATTCGCTCACCAGTTCCCATTTCATTATAACGATGCAATTTCATTAATAGATGTACATTTTTGGATGAAGTGGTGGGTAAAAACCGATAATTCTCAAGCACCAGATAATAACTCCATCTCCTCGCAAAAGTTATAGGCCAGAGAAATCAGCAGCCCTTCGACTCAAAGAAAAACCGTCAACCTTTTTGGGGTCCCTAACAGTCACTGTTCCGAAGCCACGATTTCGTTCAGTATCGAGAGACTATTAGACCAAAAGCGTATTGTATGGGTTCTCTCTTCATGGTATTTTCTTTTCTTCGTTAGTTCGGATAATGCCCTTAGTGACCTTCCCAGGTTCCGCTCCCTTTCCTGCAAGATGAGGGTTGAGAAATAGGGAAGCTGAGTCTTAACCTTCCATTCTTTTACCGGAGTGTAAATGCTTTTCGTTCTGTTGCAGGGATATTAGTCGTTTATCCTCGGTGATTCCTTCTTACGATGAGATAAACTGGGGCCGTAAACGGTTTATGATATTTGAGAATGTGTTTCTATTCAAAATCATATGGGGTGTGTAGGGGTTTTATGGTGCCACTCGTATTTCATTTAGTTGAGATTCGATGATGGATTTGGGAAGAGGGGTCAACGGGTGGTATTATGGAGTGAAAAGAAAACGAGGAATGTGTTTCTAACTGTTAGTTTTGAAATGTTTTGGAAGAATTCATTATTTTATTTCAGATTGTAGAGCATCGAAGAATAGTTTTTGCTACTAAAGCTTGAAAACACTCGAACTTTCGCTAAAAAACCTTTATTTATCCATAAAAAATTTCCCCTTATAAAAAGTGCTTATTAACAATATATTTGAAATAACCTTTTTATCTCAAAAACTCGAAAAACAACTTAATAGCTACTCGACTTTTAAATCTTAACACCAAGGGCTTTCATGGAAACCATTATCCTGATAGGATTATCCGTATTATGATGCCATACCAGCTTAAGGTAGAACAATGAAGTGAAAAAATATGCGTAAAAATGGAACCCGATTTCTCAAGATCAGCATAAAATGTCCAGACAAAATAAATCGAATAAATCAATGTAGGGAGTTTGAAAGGTTTTATATCAGCTTACATAATTAAAAACGTCTTATAAAATATTTTATGCCACGAAAGAATGTCATTGGTTTAAAATATAAGATTGTGCTCCAAGAGGCTATTGATTTAGTAATTACTGTGAATGATTTTCGATGCAGAAACGTATCGTTTCAAAATTTGTCAAACGTTTTGATTAAATAGGGAAGAAAAACTAAAACTATATGGAAATTTCTTCGTTGGCGTTTGGTGTAATATTACAGTATGGTACAAGATTTTGAAGCATAGAAAGTTTTAATAAGGATTTGGGATTCAGATTCCCCCCCCAGTTCTCAGTTGTGGGTAGTCCAAACAGAAAAATAATGACGGTTGAAATTTTTGCTTTTCAATTTAATTAGGAATATAAATAACAAAACCTAGTTTTTTATACACATGATGACGATGATTAGGGTAACTAACAAGTGTTCTCTGTGGTAGTAAAAATTATGTTTATGTCTGTATTACTAAAGAGATCAAGCCCACGAGGCAAGGAATATACGTCACCAAATCCAATTTAATCCACCAGCTTTTAAAATATATAAAATACTTTCTAAAATTTAAAAGGATTAATTTTTTAAATTTCTTTTCTACACAATAACTAGAATGGCAACGGTAAAATGATCGCCAAACTTGCCATAACCTCGTACGGAGTAGTTGAGCAAAAAGTGATATAGTACCACTCTCCTGTAAGCCAACGAAATTTGGGAAACCAAATATGTTACATCCGTTTTATATTTAGAAATTTTAAACTTTCTTAAAATACTATATCTTTTAAGTCAGCCTAAAAATTACTGAGAAGATACTTAAACCTATTACCTTACTTAAGTTTTTTAATAGCGAAATATTGGTCTGACACAGAGCTATTGGTGTAAAAGAGTTTGAATAATACGAATTCCCTGGACCATCTAATACAAAATATTGGAAGGAAGCAATATTATTTCGAAAGCAGAATATATATCTGTAACCGCTGAGATTAACTAGAAAGAGAGCAAAGGGAGATGTAGCAAAGGAAAGTTCTTCACTTTTAGTAGGTTCTTGTTGAAGGTGGGCACATAGGAATCTCTGTTTCTATGGAAACGATACCGCAAAGTGCCTGCCACCCTGAAAGCTTTCTTTACTTCCTTTCATGTTTTGGGTTATAGCTTCTTGCTTCTTGGTCTATAATAATGAGACATTTTGTTACAACTACCCAGTGTTTTCTAAGTAATATACTTATTAATACTATTTTTGGTTGTGATTCTTTTTTGGCATTCTATGGAAATTCTAAGATTTTAATTTCCCGATACATAAAGAGGAATGTTTTATAATATGATATAGTGGTATTAAATGCGTTTACAAAAATTTTGATTAGTCTTAATTGAGTAAATTTATTTCATATTTTAATGACATATTTAGATTTATCAGCTTGCATTTAAAATGGTATAAATTAAACATTATTTTTTAACACCAGTAATTTAGCATATGTCTAAGGATTCGTTTGAGTTTTTAAATTGTGCTACATTATATATGGTGATTAGCTATTGAGACACACTTTTTAGTTTTTATATAACATTTCTACATAAACTACAACTTTAAAATTTTTTTGTGCTAAAATTAATTTTTGTTATATGAATGTATTTTTAATATAATGATACCAGTCTTAATTAAAATTATCTTACATAGACACAAACTACAGTTCTCTTACACATTACAGTTCTGATAATTATGTGTCTGGGGGATATGACTACTGAATCTCGTCCTTTATTTACAGAAACAGAATATAAGTTGATTCTATCGCATTTGAATGATTCAGCCCTTCTATCTTAAAATATATTCATGGTTGTCAGAGTTACCCTTAAAAATACCCCTCCACAAAAACATGATCAAGAGTATCAAACATAACGTCACTCACGTGGTGAAATAATGTTCCTCCACCACTGGCATATTCAAAAAGAAGATGAAGAATACGAAACGAAGACGAAACGTCTGTTTCAGCAGGAAATACATTTCTGACATGACGCGCCAACAATATTCGTTCATGACAGTAAAAAAAACTTCATTCGAACGTAGAATTTTCAACTTTACTTTTGAAAAGTCTGGATTTCATCCATGGAAAGGAAAGTCGATAGGATAGTTTATACTATGATTAATACTTCGTCTCCCAAGACAGTTTTTTATTGTATAAAGTAAACTGGTTTTGGTTCGCTTTTTGCCTTTAGCCATTCAGACACTGTCCTGGCATAAAGATGTCGAAGACAAAAGCGGGTCTTTGAATTCCTTGAAGAACTTTCTCTCACATTTTTGAGACTCGAGGGAGAGAGAGTTGGCAACAAACACAGTTTTTTTTTAACAAAAAAGCGATCGAATCTTCTTTGCTGTGGAAATATTTCTCATCAGTGGTGTGGAAGAGTGCCGATTTTTTTCTCTTTCGGTCACCCATGAGGAGAAGTGTGGAACGTAAAAGAAGAATTTTCGAATTTCAATTTTGGGTACCTCCAAAAAGTTGCCTTTTAGTGCCAAAAGAACACCTGTAAAATTTTATGAATTTTTAATAAATACTTCAGGGCAGGGCTGATATATTTACAAAAATAGGTTTTTACTATAAATTTCCAATTTACATTGCTTATCGGCACTTTATTACTGTTTTACAAACCATTTCTACATCACATAGCCCCAAAATATATAAATAAGATGAGTTTTAACTTTTAAAAAGTTTTTTAAAGCGGGCCAACTTGACCCTGTCATTATTATTGTAACATTTATTTCTCTGAAACTTAGTTGGTGTAAGTTAAACCAGAAAAAAAGCCAAAACATGCGTAAAACACAAATAACTTATTTTTTCATTTAAATACTACACCCATGATGATTAAATCTCCTCTACTGTGGCATATTGAAGCCCCAGTTGCTTGTTAGAATTGCAAAACTTTGGCAGGCAGATTAAGGATAATTAGATTTCCTTCTTTTGTTTCTTTTGCACCACCCTGGACATCCTCTTAGATTGCTTTGCGAACACTTCGTTGTTATGAGGCTAGGGGGAAAGATAAGCGGCTTAAAAACTTTCTCCATTTAAATTTCTCCACTGACTTTTCATTAATCTCCAACCTGTTCGGTAACAAGGGATTTTCCAATATCCTTATTGAGGGAAGAAAGGATTCAACTTAGGAGTATAATAGACTATAATCAAACTTTGAGCGGTCAACTTGGGAATATTTGGAGATATGAACTCGACTACAAGCTTAAAAGTAAAATACAACTTTTTCGATTTAATGAGACCCAATTTATTTTGTAATCGATTCGTTTAACGTGAATTCTTGCACTTCAAGAACTTCTTAGGCGTAAAGTCGAATAAGTCTCTTTATTGGAATCTGAAGTGTTTTTATACCTTTTTGAAAACCCTGTGTTATAACATTTTCTTTATATTTTTAAGTGCATCTAATAATAGATCAACGTCTTCAAAAATGTTATATAAATATTTGCAGAATGCACGTGTTTTCTCATTCCTTCGTTTCTTCTGTGGTTTAAAGAATTATGTGGAGGGTGATGTAAAGTCATGGAAGTAATGCGTATCAACAGTAAAATGACTATAAAGATACGGCTTAGTGCCTTCCTATAGCAAGGAAATAAAGACATTTTAAGGAAAAAGATAAAAGGAAAAATCTTAGAAGGTAAAACAAGTTTTCTTGCTAAGAGCACTGTGTGGCGTTTCGATGAATTCAGCATAGTTATTTTACGATAAGTTGACATTATACCCAAATTAAAGCCTTTAACATACTTCTCAGTCCATGACTTATGAATACATTATCTGCAGAGAGTTTTTCCAATTCCATTTGTAAATAAGAGTCTGACTGTGCAAAGTGTAAAAGTATAATTCAACCCTTTATAATTGTAAAACCCTCGTAAATGTTATATATGATTGCTGAAAATGGGCATGTGCTGCTTCTGAGCTTTAATTATTATCTCTCTTACGAGTAAATATTACTCTTGAAAATATAAATTTCTTTAACAATTCAGTGATTCTCATCTAAAGCATCGAGGATGAAATGCATGTTTAACTGAGTCAACATTATAAAACATTTAACCAGAGTACTTATAAATCACTTATATTTAACAAAATGTTACATTTACTACAATTAAGGCCTTAAAAGGGCATTCCGCAAGTCAACAAGTGTCTTATGAATTATTGACCTCCCTTTGATCATCAATAACATTCCTTGCAGTCTCCAAGGACTGTGCACGGCCATTTCACTTCAAAACAAGGTAGTCCCAACAAGCATTCTCAATCAGTCTACGATCTATTACTCAAATAACATTGATGCACTAAATTAAATGGAGATACCTCAATCGATTAACAAAGTTCGTAACGGCATTACGCAGATGGCTGCACTCAAGATCATTACCCAACCTCTCACGTTGGTCGTGTAACTGTCGAAATATAATCTTTAATTGCATTGAGGAAGGTCGCTGGACATTTGGCAGCCTAATTGACCTGACATCTTGAGCACTAATTCTACGCTGGTCAGCAGACACTCTCGTCAGCTGGTTTTCAGGAATGTCCAATCGAATTTGCGCTTCGTTCCCTACTGAAGAGGATTGGGACCTAGTAACTCTAGAATAATTAGTGTATATGGTGAGTGGACAAAGATGAAGGAAAGACTGGTTTTTCTTTCTGAATCTGGTGTACCTAGTAGATAGAAGGGTTTGGTTGGGTATTTTGAGTAGGTTCAAATTGGTATGATGTAGTTGTTTAGTGTTTCGTGAGTTGGAAGGTATGTTAAGCTAGAAAATAATGTTTAATAACACCTAAAAGATTCACTTGTTTTTAAAATTAAGTTTTTTTTAGCCAGATCCAAGATAGCATTTTATAAAGCATGAACGTTTTATTCTATTCAAGCAGCTGTAATATGTGGAGTGCAGTTTAATTAAAAAATATGACTAAAAATATAATCATTATTTTAAGAAAAAAGTTTATTAGATTTTCAAGAGAAGTGGAAAGAGAAGAGTAATTAGGAAAGTTTCGTACTTTTTTAATAATATAATTAAATTTAAGATTAGTAAAATTAAGCATAAATTTTTGAAAAAAAAAATAAATACAATGCAGCAAATAAACAAATATCTCCAAATTGCGATATGTTGATGAAGTAATTTAGACGTCTCTAAAAGTAAATTTATTCTTCAACCTTGGAAATACGGATAATTGGATCCTTTTCTATAGCTAATAAAAGCCCTAATCAAGAAACCAATTTATTTCTATTACTTCTTTCGCTGAAAACAAATTAAACGAACTCGGCTAAATGATTAACAGTTCATGATTACTTGCAATGTTTTTTCATGCTATGCAAATTTGTTGTTGATTTAAATAGGTGTACTGAAACTATGATAATCTTCTTTTCTCTGGAAATACAAATAGTGCAGAAGTATAAAATGTTGATAGGATCTGAAAACCTAATACGGTCTAAAAGTTACAGCTCTATTTTCATACAGTTACTATCATTAAATAAATTTTTACTATTAAAGCCTTTTTAAGGACTGGACATTAAATTTTTTAAAGTTCTTCTAAACAGTTTTTCCATTAATTCCAATCTAAAATGGGGATATTTTGTGATAGATTTTGATGGTTTTCTCTAATCACGAGTCAAAAATGAGAATTAGAAGTCAATTTAATAAGTTAAAATTCATGAATGCCAATTAAAATGAATATACAATGAATATACTAAAAGTACTAAGTAAGAAAATTCTGGGTTAAGACTATTATTACATATGCAAAACTATTTCTAATAGTACCTTCATATTGAAAATGTATTATGTTTCATTGAAAGGTACTATTTTTGTATTATTTTCTTGCAGAAGTAAGTTCCCTTTTCTGCGTTTTTGAAATTTATAGCAAAAATATTTAGATGAGGGGGTTTAAAACGAGGTAATCAAATAAATTGAATTTTTTTTCCAAGTTGCTTAGCAACCGTTTTGAACAGTATTTATTTCACGCAGAATGATTCATCGCAAAAAATAAACAGCGATAAAAAAATTTTCCGCTATGTTCTCCCCGAATCCTTTACCTTAAAAATGATGAATAACTGGAATCCAGTAAAGATTCAAAAATGTTAACTTATTTTTATCATTATAACTAAAAACATAAGATGACAAACTAGTGTAAATAATTCGCGTCAATTTAACCCTTTATCTACTTTTTTCGTACAAATATTTTTTTGAGTCACTAAATTGAAAATTAAGGGATATACAGGGTGATTCAGAATTCATCATCAATACTTGGTGGGGAGGTAAAGGGGACCTAGACAAGCATATTTCGAATAGGAATGGGGGGTGCAGATGAACCGTTAAAGAGCTAGGACCTAATGTAGTGCGAGATTGTAACAAAAGGACGTTTTGCCAAGGCCCGCTTAACGAAACAGAACATAATAAAATTTTAAAAAATTATTACATGAGGTACAGCAGTATATTTACTACTTACACTATAAATTTGATAGAAATAGGACCACTTGATAAACCGCAGGGTTAGTTATAAAAAGTGCAATATTAATCTTTTAGCCAAAGAATGGAGTTCCCTTAGTGTTAATGTAATGGTATTTAGAAAAATGATGATAGGGGAAGGAATTTTCAATAATCATACATCGATGATTGAAATTGTATGATTATTGAAAGTTCCTACCCCGGTCATCATTTTTTCTAAATACCATTACACTAACACTAAGGTAACTCCATTCTTTGGATAAAGGATTAATATTGCACGTTTTAAAACTCATCCCATGGTTAACAAGTTGTCCAATTTCTATCAAATTTATGTTGTAAGTAGAAAACAACTTCTGTACCTCATGAAATACATTTTTTCATTTTATTATGTTTTGTTTCGGTAAACGGGCTTTGGCAAAACATCCTTTTGTAACGCTGTCACTACATTGGGTCCTAGCTCTATAACGGTGGATCTACGTCCCACCATTCCTATTCTAAATATGCTTGCCAAGGTCCCCTCTACCTCCCCACAAAATATGGATGATGAATTCTGAATCACCCTGTACATAAATAAAATAATCATCTTTTGAAAATTCAATCAGCTAGATCCAATTAAAAAACATGTTTTTTTGTAGATGTTATAAGTCTTAAAAATAATACACTTTACTTTAACTACTTTTTTGTGGAAAAAAATGGCAATCATAGGAATCCGATCGAAATGGCAGCTGAAAGCAAAAATTCAGTTAAATCTATTCGCATTTCCCGCTAAAATACTCATCATAGAACCTTTGCTACTTTTTATCTTGCAAGAGGCAAACTGAGAGTGTTCCTGCAAAGTATCGTCAATATATTCGTAAGGAGGATTATTCTATGTAATTTTAAAGTTGGTGGGACTTGTAAGTACCGTCGGTAAATAAAGGGTTAATACAACAACCTCAGCTTAATAATAATACGTTAACAATGTAATTAATCTTCCTTTATTATCTTCGAGTTAATTTAACAAATAATAAGTACAACCCCAAAGTCTTATAAATCCATAAACCATAGCGAACAGAAATTTCAGAAGTTAATTAGAAAGCTATGGACAACCTGGGACGAATAAAGAATAACGAATACACATTAACTTCGGAAATATATTTGCTTGACTCCTCCAGGCGTATAATTTTTCGCACCTTAAATACATAAATTTTCCTCGATATACACCTGAAACGTACATAAAGCCGCAGAACTAACAACTTAAGTTCGAGTTCATAAAGTTTTGGAGAAAATTAATCACTTCAATGCTAATGCTTCACACACTAGCTCAATGCTCCCCCCTACTGTGATTAGAATTAATTTGCAATAACTAGAGCTCTGAACAGCTTGTTGGGACTGGATATGTTTAGCTTAGTAGTTGACTGAAAATATATAATATTTTTTAAAAGTTATTTTGATCCTATACTATCTGAGGTATTATATTCTTTACTAACTAAGATAATTAGACAAGTCAGTGGTCATAAGAATAATATTCTTTTTTTTAATAATTTGGAAATAGATTATCTAAATATTATGATAAAATTATGCATGAGATTTGATATAAAGCAACTATGCAAAGTTTTTCAAAATAATATTTAAGTGTGTAAAATTCATAATTAATGCATCTATAGTTCTATACTTAAAAACAACCGAATGGAAGAGTTTTACTTTAATTTATTTATTAAATGATGTAATTTTATATTTAAAAAACGAACTTATGAGCTGTTTGGTATTGTGGTAGAATAATACTACTACTATTTTATTTAAATTTTATAAAATTTACTTCTAGAATATTTTGATATTTAGTTTTTTTATACATATTTGGAATATTTTAAGATAATGTTTTGCTTTTCATTTTTGATTCCATTTTATTTATTTTTATTTAACCGATTGTAGGTATACGATTAATTCAAACCATCTATCAATTGGAAAACATTGCACTAATAAAGTTTACTGAGAGATTTATTTGGATGAATCAATAAACTATTTCTATAGTTTTCAAGATTTAAAGTATGCAGATAACTGAAATAAAGTTCCATTAACTATGCGAATTTGAAATGTATTTATTGCATACTTCAACAAATCGTTAATGTATAGATGAAATAACAAATATGTGTTTTAAATGTTTGGAAGAAATTGTATTTGATCATTATTTTAAAGAATATAATGTTTAATTGAATGTAACAGTCTCCGGATTCTATTCTATTCATTGTTAGAAAATGTGGTAAAAAAAGAAAGGATGTTGACAAGACGAGGTCGCACAAGTGACAGATGCTGAATCATTCAACATTTCCCTCCTTTTTTGTGACATATTTTTGTGAGAAGGTCTTATCGATCAATATTGTGACTTCCATATTTTTTCAGTGGTTGAGCATAAAAAGTAACAGAAAATTTTTGGGTAATGCTATTTACGCAAATAGGAAATTCGACACAGGAAAATGTATACTATTTTAAAGATACCTTTGTTCAGTTGTGTAAATAAGTATGTCATAGTTAATCTTATCACGTTTAATTACAGTTGAAAATAAAAACAAAGCTCAAATTATACAATAAAGGTAATATTTTTTCATAAAAGAATTGACATAAAATAAAGTACAAGCTTACTTATAAAACGCACATGATTCAACTGTTCATGATAAATAAAATTAAACACTAAATTATTGATTCAAATTAATACAAAATTCGAATAATAATAAAATGAATACGATAAACTAAAACAATCACGTTACCATTCTTAGGTAAATATTAAAATAATTAATTTTAAGAAACAAATTAATACCCTTCTGAATTTTACAGAAGATTATTAAATTGTTTGACATCTAAATAAAATTATGTATTGTATATTTTCTCTCTCTCTCTTTAGTTTTTATTCTCAAAGCTTTACTCTTTGTCTAATTCTACATATACAGGGTGTTTCAAAAGTCCGTTTCGCGGCTTTATTTGGAACCAAAGTGTCCTAGGGTCAAAGAAGTAAAGTCTACGATGTAGTGATACTGGAGAATCCATTGAGATGACATACAGCGCCCCTCGCGGCGAAATTAAAAAAGTTTAAAAAATTAATTTAAAAACTAAAGGAGATAGAGCAAAAACATCAACAAGAATATTGTTGCTAATATGGAAGAACTCACAGTAAAGAACTGCATGAAAATATCGTAAATATTCGCGTAGATATTAGCATGCGAAAATAGAACTTTTTCGGACCTCAAAAAAGAAAAAGTTCGCAAATTTGCAACTTTTTTAGTGTTATTATGTAGTTTTGTGTTTTTTAGGTGAATAAAGGAAAAATTTCATAAAAAATCAATAAAATTTGCAAATTTGCAAACTTTTTCTTTTTTGAGGTCTGAAAAAGTGCTATTTTGACATGCTGATATCTCAGCGAATATTAAAGATATTTTCATGAAACTTTCTTCTGTGAGTTCTTCATAATGTTGGCAACAATACTCTTAATCAGGTTTTGCTCTATCTACTATAGTTCTTAAGTAATTTTTTAACTTTTTTTTATTTCGGCGCTAGGGGCGCTGTAAGTCATCTCAATGAATTGTTCAGGGTCACTTACCTAGGGGTAGACCTTACTTCCGTGACCCTAGGACACGTTGGTTCAAAATAAAAGCTGCGAAACAGACTTTTGAAACACCCTGTATAATGCGCTACATTATAAGGGTATGCTTTTCATTCACCCCTTACAAGCTTTTCTACTTAATATTTTAAAAGATTGGTTATTGCATATGGATGCTCTCTGTAGAAATTCATTTAAACTAAATCATTTAATTTGTCGGAGAATCTAAATTTGTCTAAAGAATCATGGGTAAATTAACACAAAAAGGAACCCTACCAAAATAGTTGAATAAAATATTTCTCTCTAGTTGGAAACATAATTTGTGTCAAAAACGAATCTATTTACTTTCGAGATTGAAATATACATATAATATACATAATCAAACATATTCCTGACAGGAAAATAAATGGTATTCGTGAAAGAATGTACTTTTATGCTTTTATTTAAAACAAAGCATTTCCATTAAAAATGCCCAATAAAGTACACATCCTTCTGTTCATCCACTCAACCACGAAGCATTGGTGCTATGAGAAAAAGTCTATTAAAGAGGGATGCGGACAGACAGTGGTATTTTTAGAAGCATCCAACTCCGATTTTTTAAAAGTGGAATGAGTCAAGTTTTCAAGAAATCTGAATCAAAATTAACTTTTGAATTAAAATTTTGAAATCATAAACTGAATTATTTGGTTTAAAGCAGGATCTTACAAAGTTTACTCTTATTAGAACTGAAGCTGCATATTTAAACTTTCAAAAATAGTTAATTTTTATTTTTATTTCATTTTTGTTTAATAAGTTTTTTTACATTCAATTTGGATTGGATTGCTCATTTTACACATTGTTCCTAACATTAGACACTCTACCTCGAGAATACTCTCGAGGTAGAGTGTCTAATCTCTCTCTTTCCTTTTTATATCCAGTATTTTGGGAGAAAATTAAAAAAAATTATCTGTAGAAGTACAAACGAGGATAACTTGAGATGAAACAAAAAAAAGACTGAAAAAACCTCAAGTGTTGCTAGATTTTGGGTACAAGTATAACTTCAAAATTGTGGCTAAGTATCAAAGCTCTTTTAATTGATTTTGGTATGTTTTTGGCTACGGGATCAAGTATCCCCAGTCTCCCCTACACCCTATAGATAAATACTTATAACATGCAATGATAAAAATAAATTTAATTTAACCCTAATAACCATATATTTGACTTCTATTTATGGTGTAAATTAGTAAAAAAATACTAAAAAAATTAATTTAATTTTTTTCTACTTTTAATTGACAAAAAACTTTGTCCTTGTGAAATTAATTTGTATCCCTTGTGAAGTTAAATAAAACCAAATGCTCTAAAAATATAAAAAAACAACTTATCTTTTCAAAACAATTTTTCTTCAAGCTGAAAAATTTTTTTATTTTAATTTATATGGTCTTTTTATTTTGGCGTTTTCAGTGTCTTGACTTTCATCTCACAGCTACTAACAAATGTCTCAAAGTAGTACCCCTGCTGCCGTCTATTGGCAGTCTAAAGTGATAATACAATGAAATGGTATATTTATTGTACTTATTGCATGGTGTTGCCGTTTGGAAATGGAAGTTCGAGTTGGAAATGGGGAAAAATGTCGTGTAGCCAAATGGCTACAGTATGCACTGTAGGGTTAAGTTGAGCTATGATGATTCAAAAAAGAGCTTAAAAGACTGGTTGCACATCTAAATATTATGAAATTCCACCTCCTATTCATCTTTAAAATTATTACGCACAGTATCGTAATTGAACTTACTTTAAAATGGCTAAAAGAACACTTACTACACCTTTATTCCTACTGCTACAAAATTCAAGAATTGTTCATTGTTTCAAAACAATGACTTACATCACTTTTGAAATAAAAACGGGAAACGCTACGGAATTTTAAAGAATAGGAAGATATCTTCTGTTTGTGCTTTGGTAATTGAAATCCTGCGTGAGTTTGAGGCATGTATCGGAACCTCTTCTGCATCTCAATATAAATTTGATTTATGGAGCTTCAATCTAGGAATGAGCAAGAGAAAATTGATGTGAAGTTTTAGAGCTCTTTTAAGGATTAGCAGCGAAGCTTGAAACGTGGCGTCTCTACGTGCATTAAAATAATCAATAGATTTATTATACAGCTCTGCCATTGAAACTTGACATTCCCTTTGTTTCTGTAGTTAAGTACTTTTACG
This sequence comes from Tetragnatha versicolor, assembly GCA_024610705.1. Classification (NCBI taxonomy): domain Eukaryota; kingdom Metazoa; phylum Arthropoda; class Arachnida; order Araneae; family Tetragnathidae; genus Tetragnatha; species Tetragnatha versicolor. The sequence continues at coordinate 28,942,265 of JANDEH010000002.1, read as the reverse complement.
ACTTTCGATTATTTCCTTTCACATCTCATTCATTATATTTTAAGCGAAAACTAAGTGAATTATCAGTGGATCAATGGAAGGGATATGAAATAAAGACTGTATAAAAAGTTATTTTAATGTTATTACAAGAGAATGGCTATTAATGCATTTTGTATTGTTTTTTTAATAGAGTAAGAAAAAGTGTGTGTACTACTACTTATTATTGAGACCGATATTAAATAGAGTAATAATACCAATTATTTAGATTCTTTTACTTTAAAAACATAAAGGAGATACTAACGTATAATGTAAAATTTTAAATTACGTAAATATAGGGATTAAAACAGTAATTCTATAGTGACGTAAACTTTTTTTTGTAATATTTTATGAGATAGAAAAGGTTGTCATGGTTAATAATAACAAAACAACCCTTGAGAGCTTTACTAATTGTATTTTTTGTTTTAATAAAAGCATTAAAAAATTGACTGAAATGTTAAGATATTAGATATTTAATAATGCCCTTAATCTTATAAGAAAATTATTTAACAGAATTCAGCTTTTAATACTTTTAAACACACAAGAAAAAAATTATCTCAAACTCATAAAAATATTTTTCTTTTACTAACTTAAAGAGTATTTGATAAGCACTTGATTTTAAGTTCAATAGTTTTACTCCAAAAAGCAAACAATTTAATTCATAAATAATTCATAAAACCAACTTTATTATAAAAAGGAATACTTAAAACTGTTCTTTTCTTAGACGTTTTAAGGATTTTGCGCTAGCTCTTAGTAAAATAAAAGAGTTATGAAGCAGAATACACTTATAAATGTATGAGAAAATTCTTGCTTTTTGTTATCAAACTTCCGGAGGTGAAGAAAAATTGAGTGGGGAGAGTGTATCTATTTATTCTTCACATTATACATTTTTGTGGGCTAAAAGGTATATAATTTGTTTGGCCTTATAAATTTTTTGAGCTTTATTTGTTATATTTTTAGGCTGATGTTATACGTAGCTAAAATATCGGAAAATTTGGATACTTTATCGCAATTAAACTTCATTAAGTAATATTTGACACGTTATATTAAATTTAAAAACAAAAAAAGTCAAAATATTAGGTTGCAAAAAGTTACGAAAGAGTATTTAAGAATGTGGGAATTAATCTTAATTTAAAAATTTACATCTCCCTTAACCCTTTCAATCCTAGTTCAAATTTCGATTAAATCTTATAAAAATCTGGATGGACTAGGCTAAAATGGTTTACAAAGGTAAAGATAGCTAAAATATCGATCTTACTATTCTGATACTTTATCGCAATTTAACTTCCTTAAGTAAAGCATTTAACACGTTACATTAAATTTAAAATCTTGAAAATTTAAAATTCGAATATTTTTATTCTATCATACTGTACTTATGAAAACTTGAAACTTTTCTATGATATATTGGGAATAAAAATATTAAGTATAATTTAAACTCAAAAATATGTGTCTTGTGTTGAACGAATTGTGTTGGCGACTTAACTTTATTCTTAAAAAACATGTTTGACTTGAGCATGATCCCATTTACGAGTGCTTAAAACTTCAGAGACCCTCAGAAAAAAATCAACTCGCCTCATTTATTGGCACAGTTTTAAACATTTCTCTAAACAAGATTTGCAAAGTAGAACGCGAAATTTTAAACCAATTCCTCTCCGGACAAAACTTTTCCTTATTTTCAACTCTCACATAACTACATCGGGTTCCTCTTTTAATCCCATAATAGTTATCCGCTTTTTTCCCATAGAAAAGAAAGTCCGATGTAATTAATTTCGGGGAAAGTCCCCAACTTTTTTGCCAGCCTCACGCCTCAATCTCTTTTTCACGGCGTTTAGACACTGTATCAACGCATATGGCGTCTCCGAGGGATATTTTGTGCAAGCCCCGAGAGGATTGAATGAAGAGTAAATAAGGATATTGTCCTCTTTTCGCCACTTGGGTGATTTTTCTATCCATCTATCTTTTTAGAGTTTTTTTTCATCATGGTGATCGGGTTTATTACAGAAGGATTTTGGGGAATCTGTTAACAAACTGGGTAGAAAGTGAGTTTAAAGTAAGTTTTAGAAATTTTGACTTTCCTTCAGGGTGTATCTGAAATGGTGTAACAAACTTTCAGGGATGATAGTACTCATCAAGATGAACAAGAATTGGTATAGAAAAGGGGATCGCAAATGAGTTCTAAGGGGTGAAACCCCGGGGTGAAAATCAGCAAAAAAAACTTGCATATTTTTGAAGAAACATATACAATTGTTCGATTCCGGCATTTATTACAGTCAACCAATTCCAATACTTTGTATAAAAGTATTATGAAAATATTAATTTCATTAAAAAACAGACCAATAAATGCAACTGGCATGCGTTGTAGGTTGATAGAATGCAAAAGAAAATGTCACGACGCGAAAACATTTTAATACTAGAGTCTAGTTGGTTGGTTGGTTGTTTTTAGTTTTATGGCACAAGGAACAAGAGTCTGACCAAGGAACAATTTTAACTTTAGTCTACCTATAATTCATGCCTGTTGCATATATTGGTCTGTTTTTTTAATGAAATTAACATTTTCAGAATACTTTTATACAAAGTATTGGAATTGGTTGAATATAATAAATGCCGGAATTGAACAATTGTATCTGTTTCTGCACAAATATGCAAGTTTTTTTTACTGATTTTCACCCCAGGGTTTCACCCCTTAGAACTCATTTGCGACCCCCATTTCTATACCAAATCTCGTTCGTCTGGATGAGTACTATCATCCCTGAAAGTTTGTTGCACCATTTCAGATACATCCTGTATACAAAAGAAGAGGTTCAAAAACATTAAATATATATTATTTTAAAATAAAAATATATTAATTTGCTTAAACTTATCTCTCTCTGGTTATAAAATTTTTTTTTGGATTGTCTTATTAATTCTGTGCTCTCAATGTTATCCATAACCCCCCTGCTATATTTAAAACAAAAGTTTAAGTGTTTCGGAGACAAAAAAGAGTACTACTAATATTTTTTTAACAAATTGCTGCTACTACAATATATTTAGTGCGCGCATATCATATTAGATAACCTCTGTGAAAAGATTAAGGTAAAGTTGCAGAAAAGCAAAGCATTTTATACACCGGTAATCCTTTACAAAGTCTAAACATGCTTTACCTGTAAAACTGTAAAGGCGTGTTTAACCAAAACTTATCCCGTTAAGTAATTATTTTATGCGGATGCAAACTTGGAAGATTTGTTTGGAGTTAAGTTTAAAGAATACATCTACATTCATATATTTCATGCTAATTTACAGAACTGTATTTAATTTGAAATGAACTCAAAACATTTCATACAGGAAATTTATATTCAAAAGTTTAACATTGCACAGGGGATTTTTCTATTGAATGTAAGTAATCGCTTGTGTGTATCTTGGGAGCTACATAAAATCCGATTCTTAATTCTATTCTAAGTTGTTACGCTTAACATGATGAAATAACAACGAAGCTGGAATTGATTTTAGATCGTTAGAATAGTTGTTTGTGTTATTTTATTTTGAAGACAGTGAATTTTTACCCTCATTATTCTGATCAAAAACCATAAGGAGTGTAAGAAAGTTTGTTAACAAAGGTTTTATTAAGTTCAGAAGCATCTCAGATTCTTTTTTCGAATGTTAAGCCTTTTTATTATTAATGCAACATCATTTCTTAGTCTTTTTAAAGGTCGGAATTAAGAAAACAAAAATAAATTTTGCAGAGTTTCCAAATAGTTTCTTTGAATAAATATAAGAATTACTCTTTGTAAAGTTATAATTTCTATACCTTAGATAAAAATAGGTATCTCTCTATTCTAAAAAAAAGTTTTTGGTGAACGGTTTCCAGAGAAAGGATTTTTAATTACTGAACCGAATGACACGTTTAAGGTATCAAAATGTCCAGATTCTTTCCGGATTTCCGAGTAGGCCCTTCGATTTTTCAAAGAAATTCTCAATTTTAACCCATTACTGCCTGACGTCCCTTTTTAGGGACGTTTTTTAAAAATCCTCCTATTTCTACAAAAATTGTTCATTTGAATCAAAATTTGCACTGATGTATCTCTGATCTTCATAGAACATAGAGAACACAAGAAGAAAGCAGAATTTTAAAAAAAATTCACTTTTTTTAAAGTTGGAAGATAGAATTTTTCAGAAAAACGCTTTTTTAAAAATTTTAAAAGAAAAAGCTTAAAAATCCTAGTTGTTATTTAAAAAAAATTTCAATGCTGATATATATTACTGTTTATACATTAAATCAGTTGGGGTGTTTTTTTATTTTTCCAAAATATTTTATTTTGACCTTATTTTGGACCCTCGAAAAGCGTCCCTAAAAAGGGACGTCAGGCACGAATGCCCCCGTGGTTTTCCCCATAGTGAAATGCTAGTGTTTTCTTATTTTTTTCATCAAAACGCGTTCGATTCTTATGATATGAATTAAATAACTGATATTTATCAAATTACTTTAATTTTAGATAATAAATTTATTATTTTTGTTTATTTTTTTTTGGAAAATACTGTTATTTCTGCTAAATTAATGGAATAAATGTCTTAAATTATAAGGAATTAATTAATTTGTATTAATTAAAGGTAATAAATTAATTATTTTACTATATTTATTACTTATGCAAATATATTCCGGTTATATTTTAATTAAAAGTTTTATAATTATTAGTTATAATGACTTTTTGTCATTCAAATTGCCAAAGAAGTCGCTTTTGTGATAAATTTTCGGCTTTTTTCCTAATTAGATGTGGCTAATCATTGTGTTCTATACTGCAGATCAATCTGTATCATCTGGCTTGCTAATAAACATCCCACTAAGGCTTAATTTTTGGGGAGAAATGTGTGTTCCGCACAATAAAATTAAATAAAATGAAAAAAGTATGGGCATTTGAAAGACTTAAGAGGCAGATTTTATAAGGAGCGGGCAGAAATGCGGGGGTCATTATTGTGACCATTTTTGATTTTGATGAAATTTTTATGATGGATACTTCTAATGGTTTTAGAATACCCCTATTTTTTCTTTTTCCCGAAAAAAAATTTTTTCGGCCTACAAAAATTCTCAAAGTTGTTCGCGACCCGGTATTTTTTTCGAATCGACATATCTTTGTACAACATTTTCTCAGTGCATTGAGGGTCAACCAAAGTAATTCTTGCGGTAACAACATGTCCTTAGATAGCTTAATCAAATTCTTTTGTGAATTTCATGGTTCACCTTCCCTGCAAACTGGAAGGGTTCGCCAAACTTTGTCGAAAAAAATGAAAAAATGCCAAATTCGAGCCTTTATTGACCCCAGCATTGAGGGTCAATCACAGTTTTGAGGGTTAAAGTGTGTAGTACTGCTCAGTATTAACTTAATTAGCCCATTGGTTGTATGGTTAACCCTCATGGCTGCAGAAAAATGGCTACTTTCGTAGCTATCAAAACAAAAAGAGGTCATTTTGGTGACCCCGTATTTCAGAGCATTGAGGGTCAATCAATAATTCGAAATATACGTTTCTTAGTACAATACCTCTACTTTAAGAATCAGTTGACAAACCTATGGCGTCTCGATCTGTGATCACGTGAGATTGATTTTTGTAACTTAAAAAATGGAAAAAAGGTCATTTTGGGGACTCTGTATTTCAGAGCATTGAGGGTCAATGACGAACTGGAAATATGCATTTCGTAGTATGAGACCTACCCTTAAAGAAACAATTGACAGAATTATGGAGTCTTGACCTGCGATCACGTGAGATTTATTTTTGTGACTACAAAAACGGAAAAAAGGTAATTTTTGGGATCTTGTATTTCAGAGCAATGACGGTCAATGACGAACTGTAAATATGCATTTCGTAGTATGAGACCTACCCTTTAAGAAACAATTGACAGAATTATGGAGTCTTGACTTGCGACCACGTGAGATTTATTTTTGTGACTACAAAAACGGAAAAAGGGTAATTTTTGGGATCCTGTATTTCAGAGCAATGAGGGTCAATGACGAACTGGAAATATGCATTTCGTAGTATGAGACCTACCCTTTTAAGAGACAATTGACAGAAATTTGGTATTTTGCCCAGCGGGCCCGCCTAAGACTTACTTTGCTACATAGTGAACACATAAAATATGCGATGCTTACAATTAGCTTTGTAGGTTATTTTCAAAAATTATTTTCATATTACATTTGGTCTTCCAAAGGAAAGACCTCCAAAAAATAAACCATATAATGTGATTAAATTTTTATTTGAGCAGTGATTTAAGACAATTTGAAAAACATTAGCCTTGAACATTAGGGTGTATCGAAAAAAACTTTTTTTTTATTTTGATGACGCCTTAGTGCGGAAAAGTTGTCTAAGGTGTCAGAGAGTACCTGTGAATTTTTTCAGAATTTTCGGATAATATCTTGAGGTGCCGCCAAGGCCCTGAAGGTCCCTATGTTAATCCAATGGAGCGCGCAAGCCAAATTGGTTTTTCGCCCCTCATTTCTACCCTAATCACACGACGAATGTCTTCACTCGAGTTATGGACCCTATATGATCTAGGCTATCCGACAAAACTTCAATAATAGCCTAAATCTCTATATTACGTTTTTTTGTATGCTCCAATTTCTCGTATTTTCTCGTTCAAATCAGAGCCCACAATCAACATAATATAGAGATTTAGGCTATTATTCAAGTTTTGTCGGATAGCCTAGATCATATAGGGTCCATAACTCGAGTGAAGACATTCGTCGTGTGATTAGGGTAGAAATGAGGGGCGGAAAACCAATTTGGCTTGCGCGCTCCATTGGATTAACATAGGGACCTTCAGGGCCTTGGCGGCACCTCAAGATATTATCCGAAAATTCTGAAAAAATTCACAGGTACTCTCTGACACCTTAGACAACTTTTCCGCACTAAGGCGTCATCAAAATCAAAAAAAAGTTTTTTTCGATACACCCTATTGAACATATAAAACAGTAAAATATTTCAAAGAATGATTTTAACAAATATAAAAACAAAAAAGGTTATTTCTCCCAAGTTATTTCATCTTCTTTAATCTTTGAAATTATCTTTTTGATTTCCCCAACATCTTCAATACCGAAATACTGAAATAAAATAAAAATATAAATGAACCTTAGATTTGCAGATGATAAAAGAAAAAATTACAGTAGAGCAATGGTTCCCAACCTTTTTCCGTCTGTGGCCCAGCTAAGCCTTATTATATTAGCAGTATTTCGGTATTGAAGCTGTTGGGGAAATCAAAAAGATAATTTCAAAGATTAAAGAAAATGAAATTACTTGGGAGAAATAACCTTTTTTGTGTTTATATTTGTTAAAACTTATTCTTTGAAATATTTTACTGTTTTATATGTTCAAGGCTGATGTTTTTCAAATTGTCTAAAATCACTGCTCAAATAAAAATTTAATCACATTATATGGTTTATTTTTTGGAGGTCTTTCCTTTGGAAGACCAAATGTAATTTGAAAATAACCTACAAAGCTAATTGCAAGCATCGCATATTTTATGTGTTCACTATGTAGCAAAGTAAGTCTTAGGCGGGCCCGCTGGGCAAAATACCAAAGTTCTGTCAATTGTCTCTTAAAAGGGTAGGTCTCATACTACGAAATGCATATTTCCAGTTCGTCATTGACCCTCATTGCTCTGAAATACAGGATCCCAAGAATTATCTTTTTTCCGTTCTTGTAGTCACAAAAATAAATCTCACGTGATCGCAGGTCAAGACTCCATAATTCTGTCAATTGTTTCTTAAAGGGTAGGTCTCATACTACGAAATGCATATTTACAGTTCGTCATTGACCCTCAATGCTCTGAAATACAGGGTCCCAAAAATGACCTTTTTTCCGTTTTTGTAGTCACAAAAATAAATCTCACGTGATCGCAGGTCAAGACTCCATAATTCTGTCAATTGTTTCTTAAAGGGTAGGTCTCATACTACGAAATGCATATTTCCAGTTCGTCATTGACCCTCAATGCTCTGAAATACAGGGTCCCCAAAATGACCTTTTTTCCGTTTTTGTAGTCACAAAAATAAATCTCACGTGATCGCAGGTCAAGACTCCATAATTCTGTCAATTGTTTCTTAAAGGGTAGGTCTCATACTACGAAATGCATATTTCCAGTTCGTCATTGACCCTCAATGCTCTGAAATACAGGGTCCCCAAAATGACCTTTTTTCCATTTTTTAAGTTACAAAAATCAATCTCACGTGATCACAGATCGAGACGCCATAGGTTTGTCAACTGATTCTTAAAGTAGAGGTATTGTACTAAGAAACGTATATTTCGAATTATTGATTGACCCTCAATGCTCTGAAATACGGGGTCACCAAAATGACCTCTTTTTGTTTTGATAGCTACGAAAGTAGCCATTTTTCTGCTGCCATGAGGGTTAACCATACAACCAATGGGCTAATTAAGTTAATACTGAGCAGTACTACACACTTTAACCCTCAAAACTGTGATTGACCCTCAATGCTGGGGTCAATAAAGGCTCGAATTTGGCATTTTTTCATTTTTTTCGACAAAGTTTGGCGAACCCTTCCAGTTTTCAGGGAAGGTGAACCATGAAATTCACAAAAGAATTTGATTAAGCTATCTAAGGACATGTTGTTACCGCAAGAATTACTTTGGTTGACCCTCAATGCACTGAGAAAATGTTGTACAAAGATATGTCGATTCGAAAAAAATACCGGGTCGCGACCAACTTTGAGAATTTTTGTAGGCCGAAAAATTTTTTTTTCGGGAAAAAGAAAAAATAGGGGTATTCTAAAATCCTTAGAAGTATCCATCATAAAAATTTCATCAAAATCAAAAATGGTCACTATAGTGACCTGCCCGCTCCTTATAAAATCTGCCTCTTAAACTTCACAAATTGAGATATTCTGATGGATTTGAGGTGTGTAAAAGTAATTATTACTTAATATTAGGTAATATATAAACAAATAATGCCTTTTTCAATTAAAAATATTAATTAATTTGCAATTAACATAGATTTGTGAGGAAAAAACGTGTTTTAGAGCATAAAAATGCTCAAATTACGTTAATTAAGGTTAATTTTACGGTTAATTGGATAAATAATTAATGTTTTTTGTTCCTTTTGATGTTACAGTATCGTTCCGATCACTTTTTCTGCACTTAATGAGGTAGAAAATGTTTTTGAGGCTTTAAAAAAGTTTTCTACCATGCGCTTACTATAGAGAAAAACAACGGGGGCATTCGTGCCTGACGTCCCTTTTTAGGGACGTTTTTTAATTTTGGTGTAGAAATTAAAATTTTAACCTGGAATTTTTTTCACTATTTTTCCAGTTGTTTTGGGGCTATTTACTATGTTTTTACCAAATATTAAAGAAAAATAAAAAGTTGGGCATTAATGGGTTAAAATATTTCCATTTTTTTAGATTCCTGATAAGGTCGCAGTTACAAAGCAAGAAACTATGAATTTTAAAACAATGGAAAACATGTTTCACTGTTTTTTATTATTCAAATAGATTAAATAATCATCTTTCTATTTATAACACGAATTTAAAAAATATATTTTGGGTTATTTTTAACAATATTTACATTTTTGTTGTTCAAATGGTTTTAATTATATTTAAAAATAATGTATAATTAATTTATATCTTATTTTTAAATAATAAATAGATATTTTTATATTTATATTTGTCGTAGTGGCAACGTGACAACCTAATCATTACTATATTTACAATTTTTGAACGTTTGCATTTATTTTTTACAATAATAATTTTTTTATATCTTTTTGCAGGTATGTTTTTTAAGGTAGTAAAATGTAACTTTTTATTTCATAATGCCAAAACGCAAAAAAACTAGATAACAAGGGTGAATATTTTTAGAAATAAAGATAAAAATCGAAAATGTTAAAAGTCTAGACATTGGTGTCATTGCTATGAAACTGATACAACTTTGACGTTTGTTTGTTCTAATGAAGATAAATTCTAAATTTTTGCGATATTTACGATAATTACTATATTTTTCACAGCCAATCGATAAAAATCATTACAAATTTTAAGAAAGTTAAATTTATTCCTGAGATGTCTCAGTGCTTCTTAATGAATCTGTGAAGAAACATTACCTTGATGGGGAAATAGTTAAAGAATGTTTACATTGCTCTGCTGTTAATTTTATTGGAATTATAGGGTGATCCTCCAATTCATGTTACCATAGAGGAACTGTTAAAATTCCGCCACTGAATAAATATCCGTCATTTTTGAAAGAATTCCCCGGAGAAGTACTACCCCTGCTTTAAGAATATTTTATAAAGTGAGTAAGTGCAGTGAGCTGGGTTTTGTGAGGATTGCGAAAATTTCTGCGCAAGCAGTTAACGGGGGTTGGCGAGCAATAGCGAGCAGGGGGCGGTAGCCCCCTAGTATATTTAAAATTAAATTTAGAGAAGAAAGATGTTATGTTAAAATGCTATTCGTACAAAAGAATAGTTATATTAGGCAATATGAAAGATTTCTCTAAAATTTATGTTCATGAAATGGGTAATTTTTGCTTAAAAATTTTTTCAAAACTTTAAACTGGAAATCGAGAATTGCTTTGAATCCTAATACTCTTGTTAAGGATTGAATAATGTCACATAAAGTAATTACAGTTTTGGCACACATTTTAAAAGTCAAACTTTGAAATTAAATTTAAAAAATAAATAAGCATTGTAATTAAAAAAATCGAATATATTCCTCCCTTGGATATTTATATCAAATAAAAATAAAATAAAAATGCAGAAACTGCATATTCTGAATGGTTCTCATTATTTAATTCGAACTGATTGTTTCTCCTTTTTAATATACTAATATTGTGCACCCTATACACTGTATAGGGTGCACAATTTTTCCAGTTGTATTGTGGAGATTTGTGTTTTTTTAGTTGAGAAAAGGCAAAATTTAATCAAAAAATTTTAAAAAATTGCAAATTTTCTTTTTTGAGGTCTGAAAGTTCTATTTTCACATGCTAATATCTCCGCGATTATTAAAGTTGTTTTCATGAAACTTTTTTCTGCGAGTTCTTCATAACTTTGGCAACAATACTCTCACTGAGGATTTTGCTCTATCTCCTATAGTTTTTTAATGAATTTTTTAACTTTTTTATTTCTCCGCGTAGACCTTACTTCTGTGACCCTAGGACACGTTGGTTCCAAATAAAAGCCGCAAAACGGACTTTTAAAACACCCTGAAAAAATTTATATTTTTTAAACAATAAAAGTTATCAGAAAAATTCAATTAGTAATTCGAAATATTATTTACATTTATTGAAGATTTTAAATGGATTGTTTTAAATGAACAACGATGAAGGATAGTAATCGGAGTTTCCGGGCTATGTTTTACTTCCGGTGCGGCGAGTTGACACCGTCCATAGAAATCACTATACGCTCCAATTATTTCTGCTTTTGCGAACATCCCTAACTCCAATCAAACGCAGACACCATTCCCAAGTTTGGACAAAGTATCAACCTCACACAAAACTGACCACTGCTCACCGGAGCCGAATCTTTCCTAATCGAATCTGCCCAAAAGGGAATTCCACCCACCCAGAAGAAACAACAAGGGGTCGTCACGCGTCCCTTACCTCACCTTCCCGGTCTATTTTTAGCCCCTATTAACCCCCAGAACACAGCGGGAATCGAAGAAAGTTCTCCTCGCCACCCAGGTGCTTTCGATCAAGATCATTGGGATCGATGCCCGAACATGTCCGAAGGGAGCCGAGTACCGCCTTCGGGAAGTTATAACCCGTTTCGGGAAAAATGAGGTGCGGTTAGTGCGGTCCAGATGCCCCGTATTGGAATGCGGTGGGTTATGGTATGAGTATCGTTTTAATAATTTTCAGGAATGGAGGTGGAGTGAGTGAGATCAGGTTGATAGAAGATGCATATCAAAGGATGGCTGGGGTCCGAGTTATTGCGTTTGGGCCGATAAAAGGGTATTATAAGTTGAGCTTATTTACGGAAAGTTTGCTTATTTGGAAGAGTAGTTTTCAAAAGTGGTTTAAATTAATGAACGTGGAATGGAGAACATAAAACAAAGGAGAAATTCGGTACAAGAGCAAAATTAGTACGTTTTAACTAATGAATAATTAATCAATAGATATTTCTATTATTATTTCAGTTTTCAATTTCAATTTCAATTCAATTTATTAACAAAAGCAAAAATTTACAAAATTTCAAACAGATTCACAAAAGTTTACACAGAATTAAATGAAAAGAAAAAGACAATTGCAAATACATCCCAAAAAAGCCACAGCTCGTCCATGAGTAATATTAATTATTATGAATGGATATTAATTATTTATATGAAATTATCATATTATTTTATGGTCTTATTAAACAACTAAGTATTACTTAATAACTCGATCTTTCATTTGTACTTGAATTAAAAAGTTTGTATAAAAATCAATTCAGACAGAGTGAGTATAATTTGAAACATTTTATACGCCAACGGGATTGGATTTCATCTTTGAAAATCAATTTAATCGACAATAGTAGCATTCAAGGATAATAGAATAAGATTAGGTTGTCTCTCTTTACATAGAGATGAAAATTCTATTTACGTATTTATTTTATGCCAGTGACGTCAATTGAAACTCATCCCTTTCTGTCATATAAACCTAAAAAATGGGGAGCGGTTAGTGCGGTCAAGATGCCCCGTTTTGGTATGCGGCGTGTTATGATGAGTATCGATGGTTTTATTAATAATTATCAGGAATGGATCAAAAGGTGGAGTGAGTGAGATGAGGTTGATGAAGGAGGCATATCAAAAGATAGCTGGGGTCCGAGTTATTGCGTTTAGGCCGATAAAAAGGTATTGAACGAAACGGTTTTTTATTTGGTTGGAAGGGTGGTTTTCAAAAGTGATTTAGATTGATGAATGCGGAATGGGAGAACACCCAAAGCAAAGGAAGAAGCAACAGTTTTGGAATTAAATACAATAACAAAGTACGTTTTAATTAATGGATAAATAAACTATCAAAAGATACTACTGTTATTAATGAAGAGGTATTGATTACTTTCAATGAATTAATGATATTATCTGCTCTTTTCATTAAACAATTATTTCTTGGGTTATCACTGGAATAGTCATAATTACATTTGTATAAAAAATTTGATATTTTGCATGAAAACAAATTAAGACGTAGGGAGTATAATTTGAAACATTATATTGTAATTATAAACATTGAGAATGGATTTCATCTTTAAAAATCAATTTAATAGACTATATTTTCTTAGACCAATAATTTTTTACGGTATTTAAAAAAACACGTATTAGTATTACATTTATTTTTAGTCGTTGAAATAAAATAAAATAATTTGTTATTCGTTTTGAATGTTAATTAACTCCAAAAGTAAACTGAAATGATAAGACATGATTTGCTTTACACTTTGAATGACAAATAATCAAGTGGTAGTTGCTAAGAAAACTCGCGCAGTTAAGTTTTCAACTGAAGAGAAGGGAATACCTAAAGTTAGAATTGAATATATTCAAACACATTTTGCACGTCCAATTACATTTTTCATAAGTTTACTTGCTCAAGTCCGGAGATACTGTTTCGCTACTTTTATTACCCAGTTTTAAATATCAAGGTTATTGTTGCAGGCACATTATAATCGAATCCTTCGAAAGAAATCCGATGTCCGATGTCATAACAGCGACACCACATCTTACGCCTTTATGTCATCGAAACAAACAAGAAACACTTTTAACAAGCAGTCTTTAATCTTCGCCATTTACAGCAGACCACGACTTTCTGCGCTGTTTCGTGGATAATCCGTCATTTTCCCCAACTAAAACATTTTAAACAAAACTAATTATTTCAATTCAAAACGCCCCATAACGACGATCTGATTTAAGAAAAACGTGACGAACAAACTGAATGAAAGAAACACCGCAACAACACCGAAACAAGAAGCCGATGATATTAACAATAAGCGTGCCGCCATCATTCGCAAAAATGGCCGACCTTTTCAAAAACTACACGCTCTGGCATTTAATTTAGTCCCCAGTAATTTTCTCATTCTTCCCCCGTGCGATACCTTTTCAAACTCATTAAAATGCCGCTTCTTTTTTGTTCGTCTCAAAAGCAGTATTCTTAAAATCCAATTATGTTTTTTGTCCGACATGCGATATATTTGCGCCCGGGAATGATTGATTATTCCTACATCACGTATCTGGTGATATCGAGGATTATAATAAAAATAATATATTTTTTGATACACACATTGAAAGGTGAGGTTGTTTGTACTTTCTTAAGCTAATGCTCCTTTGAAACTTGGTTTCTTCTCTTGGAAAATGCGTTGAAAAGTAATTTTTCGAAATTCATTCCGACGTGTTTCTCTTAACTTTACTAATGAAATAGCGAATGTTTACCTTTTTGTTTTTGTAACTAATTTTTAATTGTTAACTTTTTTAAGTACAGGGATCAAAAAATAAATTTCGTGAATTCAATGAATCCGTTTTTACACATTTAGAAAAGGTAGGGTGGGTTGGGGTAAAATGGGTCAATTTTTAGGTACTTTCACATTCTAAGTTTTATTTCATCAAAACTATTACTTTTAATGATTTCTTTAAATAACATTACAACCCTTTAGAACATTTTCATCAAATTTTATCAAATATTTTTTAGTTATAAGTTGGTTAAACTTAGCATCAAAAGTAGTGACCTATTTTACCCCAACTTGGGGTAAAATGGGTCTCATTGGCAAAAAAATGTCAAAAATATATTTATTACTAAATATACATGAAAATAAGAAAAAAGGCATTCGGCTAAGCCGTTTTTATCTGAAAAAAATTGTTTTAACTTGCACTTTAGTGAAATTGTAAAAGTCCTAAGTTAATGAACATTGTTCAAATGTATCAATTAAAATACTTCATTTGGAGAAAAAAAATAAACTTGCTTGACAGTTCAATGTATATTTGAAGGAAATAAGTTAAAAACATTGTTTTTACTTAATACAGAAGGCCTCCTAACTATGACCCATTTTACCCCAAGTACAAAATATCGTTATAAAAGATAAAATATTTTATATTTTTCTAAGCTGATTGGCTTGAAATGTCTCTCAGACTTTCTTTTATGAAAAACTATCGCAATTGTCTGCTGTAATTTATTGCAATATACAGGGTGTTTCAAAATTGCGTTGCACGGGTTTTATTCGGAACCAACGCCTCCTAGGATCATGGAAGTAAGGTCTACCCCTAGGAAATAGACCCTGGAGAATCCATTGAGATGACTTACAGCACCCCTAGCGGCGAAATTAAAAAGTTAAAAAATTAATTTAAAAACTAAAGGAGATAGAGTAAAAACCTCAATAAGAGTATTGTTGCCAACGTCAAGAAAAAAATTTGATCAAAATATCTTGAATATTCGCGGAGATATTAGCATGTGAAAATAGCACTTTTTCAGGGGTCAAAAATGAAAAAGTTCGCATATTTGCAAATTTTTTTGATTTTTTGTTTAAATTTTGTGTTCTTTCAAATACGAAAGCACAAAACTACACAATAACACTGAAAAATTTGGAAATATGCGATCTTTTTCATTTTTGACCCCTGGAAAAGTGCTATTTTCACATGCTAATATCTCCGCGAATATTCAAGATATTTTGATCAAATTTGTTTCAGTGAATTTTTCTTGACGTTGGCAACAATACTCTCACTGAGGTTTTTGCTCTAGCTGCTTTAGTTTTTAAATTAACTTTTTTAACTTTTTAATTTCGCCGCTAGGGGTGCGGTAAGTCATCTCAATGGATTCTCCAGGGTCACTTACCTAGGGGTAGACCTTACTTCCATGACCCTAGGAGGCGTTGGTTCCGAATAAAAGCCGTGCAACGCAATTTTGAAACACCCTGTATAGTTATTTCGAAGTTGGTAAACCCTGTTTTTTCCAATGACATCATTTACGGTTCAAATTAAATATTTTTTCAGTCCTCAAATTCATAAGTTTTAATTTTTGACAGTCGAAAAAGGTTGCCAGTTTATATGTATCTTAAGGTTAAGTTTATATGTTATCTTTCTAGGTAAGATATTTGAGGAGAGAATTTTTTGAAAATCCTATTAAATTGTGTTTATAATTAAGAGCCAGTTTCAGTTTTCCATTAAGTTATTTACAACGTGTTTATTAATTAACTTATAAAAATTATAATAGCTTAAAGTAAAAAAAGTTTGCTGGTTATAAGAGAAGCGGAGTAAAAGTCTACCCCAAATTGAATTTTGGTAACAAAGGTGAGAATTTTTTATTTACAGCCTTGAAAATGCACTGAATCATAATTAATGAACTTTAAAAAAGTTATAAAAATAAAAGTTAACGCTTAAAATGTATTACATAACGCTTGGTGAACAACAACTTCAAATGCCTACTTTTATCATCCTTTCCCCGTTAAAAATCTTAAGTAACTAAAGAGTACTGCCACATCTTTAAATGTAAAAATGAATTAAAATACAATTTGTTTCCGAGAAGTTTTATATCTTTGAAGTAATTTGACGAATACTTAGTTCTTGCAATTGTAGAAATTTTATAACCATTGAAAGTTGTGAAATTAAAACGATGTAATAAATATTTTGTAGTTTTCGTACTCAAGAAATATGATTAAATTTAGACTAAAGAATTACTTCATGAAAATTAAGAATATGACTTATATTTAAGTGAATCTATTTTAGAAATAAGTTATACCAACGCTTCAAAATCTAATACTGAAAGTTAGGTAAAGTAAAATTGATTGTACAAATGATAATGAAAACAAAAAAGTATAAAACAATAATAACATATTATATAATAAATGTAAGAAGCAAACAGCCTTACGAATTTTTTAATGGATGGAAAAATAGCTGTAAATTTAAAATTATAAAATATTCCTTTTTCCATTTATCTGCTCCTAAAAATTGTTAAAAAGTTAAATATGCACAGTGCGTATCTCAGTAATACTTGTAAAGCAAAATATTTGTAGATTGGAAAATTTTAAAAGTCCAAAACTACAAATCACTCTTAAAATAAAATTCACTCGTTCACATTTTAATACGAAATAAAAAAATGAAAGCAATACAAAATGTTTCAAGAGATCTTGAGACAGTTTAAAGAGAAACTTCCCGAAATGAACTACCGTTCTGAAACATCCCATCTTTATTAAAAAGCAACCACAAAACAATACCCCGCACTCCACGAAATACAACCCTTCTTCATTCAACCCATCTCTCCCGGACATTTTCATCTCACTTGATTAATCCCCTCAGTTTATTCAAAAGCGGTGGCAGCAGCCAAAAATAACGCTTCTTCCCGAAAATCCCGACTTTCACCCACAAAAGGAATCCGGGAAAAGCTTCACGGCGAAACGCTTTGAGCCTACTATGCGCCTTCTCCGGGAGAAATGATAATGATTAATCCGGTAGAAATCCTGGTTAATATAGAAGTTTATCAAACTTCAGGCGAACCCTAATGATTGATTGGCTCTAAAGTGCTCTCCTGGGAGGGTGGAAGGGGCACCACGCGTTTTAATCATGCCGTACAGGAATCTTTGTGCAGTGAATTCAGGTAGAGTGCGCCTTATTTACTGATCGGGTTTGCATGCAGGGTTATTGTGTGGCCGCCATGTTTGGACACGGTGTCGCGGTGGGAGGGCGGGGTTTGGGAATCTGCGCGGGGAGATTGTAATTAATTGCGGGGGTGTCAAATTCCCCAAACTTTAATATAGGACAGGTAAGTAGGTGGATAGGGGTTGAGGGGGCGATGGTTAATAGGAGAGGAACTAATTGGATGTGAATACATTATGTAAACATGGTGTAGAGGGTACGGTATATAGGATTACGTGATGGAGATGGGGAGATATAAGTTGGAAGATGTTGGTTTAAACCAATTATTTGTGGAAAATTTGAATCGAAACAGTGTTTCAAAATGTTTTTAAGGATTCGATAATATTTTCTTTTAAGAAACTTTTTAAAAACACAAGTATTGAATTCCTAAGACAAAAAAAAAATGTTGGTACAAGAAGTTTTGAATATGCTTCTAAGTGGTTTAATTTGGAGTTTTAATGTAATATTTTTACTAAAACTACTTTAAGAATTGAAAGTAGTTTCATTGAGTAGTAGGGTGGCCCCAAAACTTTTTTCAGAGGAAATTCTGGACACCCTCTACTTTTTTTGCCAAAATTTCAGCTCTGTATTCTGATTAGAAATCGATGACCGAAAGTAAAGCCCTGGATACTCTACCTTAAGTAGCGACATCCGGCTCAACCGGCCGCCATTATGGGGAGAACTCACTACTAATCCTGGATAGTCTAGCTCAGTGGTTCCCAAACTATTTTGGTCGTGGAATTTTTAATAATTTTTTTAATAATTTGAATTTAATAATTTGTGGAATAATTTTTTATCAACTACTTTTTTCAAAATTTAATATATGATGTGTTACAGTTAATGTTCAAAATACCCAATAGGTTAAGTACGTATGAAGTATTTTGTACTTTACCTTGGATAATTCTCATTTTACCTTAATTTTTCTGAACATTACAGAATTTCGGACATTAACATATGATATTAAATGAAACCAGGCGCGGGTCCAAGGGGGGCACTTTTCCAGACAAACAACTTTACTTATTGGCAAAAATGTCAAATTCCTGGGGATTTTCTAAAAGTATCGCGCAAGATCCCCTTCTGGTACCGCTGGGGGGTATGGGGGCCCTCCCACAGAAAAATTTTGAAACTTGACTTGTAAAAGAAGAGTTTTAACTCATTTTTAGAAGCTTTTTAGGGCCAAGATGTGAATTTTCCAGACTATATAACCTTTATCTTTTGAAAAAAAAATGACAAAATGCTGAGGATTTTCCAAAAAGTAACGCGCAACATCCCCTTGTGATACCGTGGGGGGTCTGGGGGTCCTCCCCCAGAAAAAATTTTGAAATTCGACTGGTGAAAGTAAGGTTTTAACTCATTTTGAGAACATTTTTGTGTCCAAGGGAGGCGGCGCTGTCCATTCTTATTTTTTTACACCATTCAAATTTTTTTAATGAAATAAAGTTTGTCCCATGGAACCCCTAAATTTTTTCGTGGAACCCCAGGGTTCCACGGAACCCACTTTGGGAACCACTGGTCTAGCTTATCGTCGCTAGTAGTGAGTTCTCCCCATAATGGTGGCCGGTTGCTTGATGTCACTACTTAAGGTAGAGTATCCAGGGCTTTAACCGAAAAGAGTGAAAATTTCAAATTCAATCTAATATAATAAAATTGAATGTGGGTATCTATATATGTATGTTTGTCTTTTATACAAATCCACAGTTTTCTTCCGATCTGCACCAAACTTGGTACACCTACGTTCTCGATATTTTAGAATGATAATAAGGAAGTTGCATGAGTCAGATTTTCAAAAACAAACAAGTGTTCCGTATGGTTTTTTGTATGGTAAAATGAAATATCTAGTCAGTTTTTCAAAAAAAAATGTACAGGTAATTAAATATTTTAATTTAAAAGTCGAGAAAAAAACGTGACTGAAAACGTTTATTGTTTAAACTATAAGATGACGTCAACAATAATACCATCAACTCCATTGCTTTACAACAATGTTTAGTATAAGATGACGTCAGATCCAAACTCTTGGCGTTTTCGCGCGCTTTTAAAAAGGGGATTTTTGTTAATTTTTTTGGCAATCAAAAAATTTCTCGATCGGCCTCAAATTTTGGGTAGTTGCTTATTTTTGCAAGAAGAATCGATTAAAAAAATATAAAAAAATCATGCAACTTCCTCATTGGTCGCGTGAATCTAGAATTTCTAACCTATATCATCAATCTAAAAAACGATAAATTTCGTCCAGAGTGCTACCCCCTGGATCTGCGCCAGGAAGGTAGAAAATGAATTAAAAATTTTAAAGAAAAAAAAATCTCCATTTCCACCCGTGCAAGGCCGGGCATATCAGCTAGTGTACTGATAAAAAATAAAAAAAGATTTAAAAAAAATTACAGAGAAAAATAGAAAATATGTCCCATTTATATACGGAAAATATAAGTTGTTGGTACTAAATTTCAAAATAATTTGTATATAATCCTTTTGTATGATGGTTCATCGTATAACCTTGGTTTTTTAGAACCCTTATGTTTGTAAATAACCAACTAAATGTGATTTCTTATAAAATAAGGATTTGTTTAAAAAAATAAAAAAAGCTTTCGGCTCACATTCCAAGTTAAACTTCTTTAGTAACTTAAAATTTCGGTTCTTTACAATAGGTTCTTTGTAGACATCGCTTTCGAATTAAGGTACAGAGCTCAAACATTGCAAAATGAGTTTTCTCAGTAAACCTTAAAAATTGAGGGATGCCCTGGCGATTTAAAGACACTTTATTTCCCCCTAAAAAGTGGGCTACCCTACTGAGTAAATACTTTTTCTTAAATAGAGGATGTTTCAACTTAGAATTGAAAGCTCACCTAAAGCGTACTGGGGTATTATGTCGATTCTTCTGTCCTATTAGAGATTGTTAACGATAGACATTAATTTGTTTAAAATCCAGATAAGTATAAAAGAAACAGGATATAAAGTTTGATTATAAATTTAAATTATTTTAACCCAATATTAATCAAATAATTTAATTCACATACATTTTATTGTTTTTTCAGCATCAAAATTGCCTCACGAGTTTTTTGAAACATTGTATTGTAACATTATAACATCTTGTTTGAATAAGCTTTTATATCTGTATCATTGGTTATTTTAATCAGTTATAAACTATATTGAAAGGTTATTTAAGGTTAATACTTAGAGTGGAGTAAAAATATTTCTACTTGCAAATCTGAAATCAGTTCTGATATGAAATAAAATCAGAGTTGTACACAATCAAAGTAGAAATATTCTACTATGAGCTATATTTAATTTAGTAAATATAAATAAAAGAAGGTACAGTATTAAAGGCAATGATAATTAGTAACTTATATTCATTTATCATTCTCTTAGGGCATGTCAATTTAGTTTTCATTACTCTGAGTTTTCTGATTCCTCGTTCTGTGTTAACAGATAATGTAGATGAATTGTTAAAGTTTACTATAAAGTGACAAATAACAAAAGTTACTTTTTTTGCCTTTATTCTACTCCATTAAGGCTAAAATGAACTTCATTAACACTACAAGTAGGTTTTCAGTCCATTAGCTTTCAAAATCCAGCAACATTCAGAAACTCTAATACTTTATGTGAATTCCAAAACTTGGAATTGTTTGCAAAAACACTTAAGGACAGCTGTGGAGATTTACTTTGAGAAGAATATTTTCTTGCGTTCTTAGAAGTTTAGAAGTCTTAAGAATTTAATTATGTCAAAACTGCTTATGTGTGTGTGTTAACAGCTGGTATCTTTCTCACAGAGCTTTGGAAACTAATGCAAAACCAACGTAAGTGGATTTATTTATTTTCGTTATAGAAAATCAAGCTTCTTTCCTCCTGTTTTAAAGAGTGACGTTTGATTAAGAGTCTTGCGATAATAAAATACGTATAATTAAAATGGGAAAATTACGTACTTGGGCTCAAGAATCCCTGTTTTAAGTTTAAATTAGAGACAGTTCCAGAAACTTTTTCTCGCAGAAACGGTTGATTTAGAGTGCTTTTGACTTTCCTGATGGGAAAAGCATAAAGTAAAACTAATTAAGGAATGACGCCAACAGGGAAATATCTTCAAATGCAATTTATAACCCACATTTATTTTAATGCTTTAAAGCTAATTGCAGCCAAGATGATTTTGATCACTTTTTTGAAGGATCTTTAAAAAGGAAGTTCCCCCAGGTTCATAACTAACATAATTTACTGAATATTTATTTCATCAAACACATTTGTTACCAGCTCTCAGCATAATCCCCACTTACGTAACTGCAACTAAGAGTAAACGAAAGTTGGCCATACATGACAAAGTTCGGACGATTCTTTAACATTTGTGCTGATCGGGAGAGTGGGACATTTCGTAGGCGAGTGTCATAAAAGAATGTCGTTAAATAATAGAGTGAGCGTGTTGGCAGAAGGTTCTCGTGAAAATATCATAAGACTGAGGTTTATACTAGTGCTAGAACATGTGGAAGTCTCAGGAGACCAGATTTGAAAGGATTTAAGTCTTTCTGATCAAATAGCGAGTGGAGTATTTCTGCAAAAGTTTCTCTGGGAGCTACGTGACCATTACACTTTAGTCTAACCTTTTCCTCGGTTGAAAGTAGATAACATATTGCTGTATAATACCAAATTAATATTTTCACTTGTTTATGTTTACTTTTAAGAGACTTGAGCTTCTGAATGACCTTTGTATTTATAAAGTTAACGTTTCGTTGGCTTATAAAAACCTACGGTTCCCTTTCCATTAAATAGAATATTGCTTGATATCCTTTTATCCTTCCTTTAATATTTATTGATGCTCTAACAAACGCATACCAAATATAAGGATACTCAATAAAAATGTTCACATTTCAATTTAAGTAGATAACTACAATATATACATTAAACCTATTAAATTGATAGAAACCAATGAATTTTCTAAATACAGATCATCTTTATTGAGATAAATATCTCTTTGTGGATTGTAAAAGACCACTTGTTATTTTAACTAGATATTGACATTTTTTAAAGAAAATAAAAGCAAAACTCTTCACATTAATCTGTTTCAAAAAGATTTATATTAAATCATTAAGTTATTTGATAACCTGAATGGGAAATGTTGATAAGAACTTGCACAACTTTATCTACAAAACAAATGGATGTTTGGAAAGTTATTTTTATAAATGGGATATTCAATTGTGTCATTTATTGATAAGGGTAATTTTTATTACATAATAAAATGAATGTTATCACAAGATAAAAGTTTTTCAATTTCGAAAGCCCCTTTTCTCTAATAAATCCTTTTACTGAGAGAAAACCTCTGGTTGAAGTTTATAAATATCAACCATCAAAGCTTTAATGGTCCCATCTTGAACCTTTACTGTTACTCTAACAAGGACATTAAGTAGGTGAAGGAAGTTAGATAAAGTTGGAAAGTTAAATAAAATTGGAAGAAATTGGCATTGTTTTCCGTTAAGAACATTGGATTAGCTAGGGTTGTTACACATTATTAACCTGATTTTATATAGTTTTATTTTATAAAAAAGGATAAGTCTACGGTCATCAAACTAATGCTTCAACTCTATCTATTCATTAGATTTTCCTTTGTAGCCAGTTAATCCTTTAAATAATTTATTTAAGATTATTTATTATCTTACATTAATGAAAAATGAACGTTAGTCAATTTAAATGCAAGGAAACTTTTAATATGTGTTTTTTAATAGAAAAAAATTTAAATATTATTAGACATCTTGGGCGGTTAATTACATATTTTAAATATGCATTCCTTTTTTTATCTTTAAGATTGTATGAAGCGAAAATTTACTTTCTCTTATTAATAAACTTTAAGTACTGCTCCCCGAGTCAAGTAAACAAGCACAAATCCCCTTCACCTATTAAAAACATAACCTTTAAGAAAACAAGGTAACAAGAATCACTAAAATAAATTGAGATTCAAAAATGGAGCAAATGAATCCAGATTTTAATTAGGTTTTAAATTGACTCGATCGTGCATGTAAGTAATTTTAAACGACTAAAGAATTCCAGCCAACGCTAAAGCAAAATTACGAGTCAGCAGAGCATGGTAATTAATTCTGTTAGAAAATGTCTAGCAGAAGAATAATGATTATGTTTTGTAATAACCTTCGGTGAAAATTCTCTTATTAAGTTCAATTCAAATAGCTGCGTTAATTGCATTGTTGGGCTTTGCGATTTACTAGCAATGCCTTGTAGGTGTTATTTATTTTGAGTTTACAGTTCAGTGAATGTTGGGATCCGATTCCTTTAATCTGGGTGGAAATTTTAGGGTGACCATAGTTGAAATATTCATCTCCCTCGTGCAGCGGATATTTTATTCAGAGATTAACGTTTTCCAGGATTTGTTTTGGTGTAAGCGTATGGATCGGCTTATGAAACGGGGAAGCCCCGGATATTGGAGTAGTGCGAATGTGTAAACTGATCCGCTGTTAATGGGGTAAATTCTGCTGGTCGTATTTGAGAGGATTAGTTAAGGAGTTGCCAGGTGTTATCGAAGTGTGATGGCATATGAAAGTTTTCAAAAAGGGCCTCTGGGGCACCCAAATAAAACATTAGTTACAAAGTATTATATTGTTGGTTTGTAATAACTCTAAGTGATACCGTGTGTTTAGACAGTTTTTAATTGTTTACTTGAGTATTTTACTTGGTCGATCATTTGGCTCATGGCAAAATTTAAGTATACTCCTCATGGACGCGTTATTGTCATCATTACCCTAACAAAGGAAGATACTACATCACAAATTGGGGCATTTCTGGAGTATAAATCTTCTTCACAGCCGGAATACGTGTTTTAATGAGGCATATAGATAAGCTGATATTTTGATATCCCCGAGGAATAATTTTGCACGAGCTATAGGGATGGTCTTATATGGACATAGATGATGTTTTCGGAAGGATTAACCCATGTTTAATGATTCCCTGATATGGAAAAAGTAGGTAAGGTATTTTAGGCTTGTGGCTTGTATTAAATTTTAAACTTAGATTAGGGTTTATGAGGTTTGTTTTAGAGTTGATAAGGGCTGAGTGGTGGCTGTTTTGGCTAATAAAATGTAGGATCCGGAATGCAACAGGTGGCATTATGATATATTATGCATTATGATATATTATGGCATTATGATATATTATGATAGATAACGTAGATAAATTAGTATTATACTTATTTTAGCTGGTTACCAGGGAATTTTACTTGTGTCCCAAGCTAATGAACAATCCTTCTGGATTGTATTGCAATTTTTCGTTCCTTTAAAAAATCAACTCATATTTGGGTTCTTAAATAAATTATTTCCTGTCTAAGGATGTGTTTTAATAAGAACTATAGAGGCAGAAATCTTGACACCCTTATAATTAGATAAAAAAGTTGTAAAAAGGGAGTGAAAAAATACTATTTACTTAGTAAGTAATTGAAGGATCCTTTGAAGTAAGTATTTTATGTAGAACATTTATTTAACCTAATTTATACCCATACCCCACCCCAGAATATATCTAACAGATAATCATACTTTGAAGATTATATTTCCATCGAGATGGGATATCTGTGATACAATCTATCACTATACAGAAATGGTTCAATTCCGTTAACTTTCCCGCTAAAATATCGCCAATCTCTTTTGGACACAAAGTAGAAATATTATTAAATAACTTCAATATCATAGGTTAAAATGTTTAATTAGATCATCATTAATAATTAGTTAGTTTATAATTAATTAGTTTGTCATTAAAAATCAGAAAAATTTGTTAATATTTGTTTATATGGCGTTCAAAAGAGATTGGCGATATTTCAGCGGGAACATTAGCGGAATGGAACCACAGAAATTATTTAGTTTCTTTATCTGTATAGTCAAACTAATATGTTAAAAGGATACACCAGGATAATTTAAAAGAAAAACATGCCTGAGACAAAGTTATTTTTCTTAGAGAGGCGCTCATGACCTGAGTAATACTATAATAGAAGGTATACATTATTTCTATAACGAGTATTTTGTCGTAGTTCCTAAAATCAATTTTCATACCTAAATCATAGAAAAAACCCTATTCAGTAAAAAGTCATAGCACCAGTTAAAATATCATTGTACATTTATTAAACATTAACAATTTAATACGGAAGAAAATTACTAAAAGACAAACTTATTTGATAAACGGATACACCAAGATAACCTTCAAAAAATCCCTGGGAGTAAGTAATTTATTCTCAGAGAAGTGCTGATGACCTGAATAATACTGATGAAATTATTGATTCTACAGTGAATATTTTACTGTGGCTTCTAAATTCAATTCAGTAACAAGGCATTAAACTAACTAAAAATAGCATTGCATATTGATTAAACATTTACAATTTGATACAGAAGAGAACCACTTACAAAAGTAACCCTACCCAATATACATCTCATCCAACTTGCAGCAAAAGAACCCTTCGATACCGTGCATGAACCCTCCCATAATTGCATCCCCCTCAGCCTCCCAAGGATATGATAACTCGATATAGAAAACAGCCGCATTCAGCCAGCACTCTTTGCAAATTGCCGTTCGCCGTACGTGACGCCTTCAGACGCGCCGGGCATTACCAACACGGCGCACGGCATAAAATTTGAATATACGCGATGATTCTGGCGGGCAAGACGCTGGCGGGAGACACAGGTTGGATCCTTTCCCTCATCACAGGTGGTAATCAAATCGTATTGGTGGGTTTTTGGGATGGGTAGCGTTCGATTCGGTGTTAGTATCGAGTTTCGGATTGTTGTGTATTGATTTAGGAGGGCGAGAGGGATTGTGGGGAAAAGAGAAAGCTATGTTGTTTATTTGTTAGTTTGGAATAAAATGAGTTAGTTAAAGAGTTAAGTTCTGTGAAATGCTTTGCAACATGAGATAGGGATGTAGTTGAAGTGAAGTAATTTTGCCATGCATATCTAATAATATATTACTAGAATTGGTTATTATTACGATAGGTTCCCTATTTTCTCTAAATAGTTCAATAATAATTCGCAAATATTTTTGAAGGATGATTTTTATATCCAGGTTTATCCGATGGATTTCCCTTATTAGAAAGTCTTAAGTAAATTACTTGAAACATTTTAAGATTTTGAGGTATAAGAAAGTATTAAAGTTTATGATTTCTGTTGTTTGGAATGAAATGTGTCTTCAAATGAACCATTTCTAAGTTTTAACCCATTTAAATAAAATCAGAGTAGGTTAAAACCTCTTGGGATTATATAGAAAATGATAAAAATGTGTGTTCTGTTTTTCATAATATTTTGAGTGTTGTTTAAAGTTTTCCTCCTAATTTAAATATGCAGTATATGAAAAAAAGTAAAACTTTGTTGTTAATCCTTTAAGTGTACTTTTTCAAAGCACAGTTCTGTTTGCTAATCATAAAGTTGAAGACTATTTTCCTAATTTTAATCTGTTATAATGTTTTTAAGTGCAATATTTAATCTAAGAAAAGTAGAAAAAAATATTTAATTCAATTAAATACCCTTTTACTTGTATAGATTAAAAAAAGGAGTGAGTACACCTTACTTCTAAGATAATTTGGTTCTAAATATAAATCGCGAAACAGACTTTTTAAACACCATGTATAATAGCCACGATCCGAGTGATATAAATTTATTTGGACTGCAGTTACCAAACTAAAAATTCCAATCAGTTCATATTTAGGAAAAATTAAACACACCCCACTTGCATCTTACCCCATCTTCTTCATGACTTAAAACAAACATTAGCTCTTAATTTCTTCCTTTTACTTGACACATACCCTGAGTCGGTCGGAAAGGCTCCACGTCGAACTTTTAAAGCTTTATTGACTAAAGAGAGCTTTACTGACAAAAGGAGTTTAATGAAGCTTCAAAAAGATCAAAGAGAATCCCTCCGTCCCTCAAAAAACACCAGTTTTCTTTTAGTGGGGGACTGTTTTCTAATCCTATCAAACGGATCTGATAAATTTCCATCAAGGAATAGATTTAAGAACTAAATCAAAAGAAGGGTCTCTTCAAAAGATGTAAAAATTTCATTAATATTAAGCGAGAAGTGAAAGCTAATGATCATTAAACACTTCCGCTTTTATAATTTGATTAACTTATTAGTGATTTTTGACGCTAACCTGATTTTAAGCTTCCTTTTAAAAGGATGTTTTAAATAAGATCGTGCGTAAGAGTGGGTGGGGATTTTAAATAAACTTGTTTAGATCTGTAATAAAAGTCAACTCGTATTATAAAGTTAGTTTCATGTTGAGTCTCAATTAGTAAAGAGGCTGAAAAACTTCCGAAGTTACTGAAGGGGATTTAATTGAAATAATTTTTAAGGGATGTAATAAACTTACCCGAAATTTTATGTCACTTTGAAAGTTTCTGGATGGTGTGTATTGAAGCTTTCGTTATTAAAAGCAAACTATATGGATTTTTTTCAAATTTATTTGGAAGATTTTAAGATAACATCTTTATTAGTAACTTCTAACGTCTTTTAAAGGTTCGGTTTTATTTGCTCCTAGCAGCTAACTAGTTTCTTATAATAAACACACACACATAAACAAGAATTTCCATGAAATTTTCCACCGAGTTCATTCCTGATTTTATATGCTTACATGAAAAGAAAAATGGGAGCACATAAATTAATAATGAATTAATATTGATGCTTATTTTAACGCATTTTCATTTCCATATAATTTTAAGTTTACTTAAAATAAATCTTAAAAGTTTACTCATTTAATCTCAACATTTTCACTCGAAATTTTATAAGATTTGTTACCATGAAAGCATCGCACAATATGGTATTGAAACTAGACTTGAGAAGGAAATAAATATTCTGAAATGTTTTTTAAGTATTCAAACAAGTAAATCCTAAATGGGGAAAAGAGACAACAGAGATTGTAGTTATGATTTTTACTTTTATTTCCAACTGGTTAATGTCATTAATATAAAAATTTAAATAAGCACACATTAGAGAAGGTAGAAATATTTTCACATAAGTTAAGTTTATATTTGAAAAACTATATTGAGATAATATTAATGGAAATTTCGTATTCAGCAAAATAATATCAAGTTACAACAAAACAAGGTTTTCATGTAGAAAAAAATCATCCCTTCCTATTAATTACGTCATTGTAATTACACCATTTAGGTTCAACTAAGCAAAGCACATTAAGCATACAGTCAAACATTTTAGTTGAAATCCATATATTTTAATGGGGGCTTTAAACTGACTAAACTGTTTGCTCAAAAGTTTAACGTTTCGAAAGGTAAACCTATAATGACTACCTTCCAAATACTTAACGGTTTAACTAAACATAATTACAGGAATTTTGCCGTATTCTTTTCAAAAGTAACACAGGTTTGTTTCTCCAAAGGGTTCAGTTTCACGATCTCCTTTTCCATAATTAATGAGGGAAAACTTGGAAAAGGGAAAAACCATAAAGACTTTAGGGAAATTAAACTTGCTTCTCCCTTCCCGATTATTGAATAGAAAGTTTAGTAATCACGAAGA
Source organism: Tetragnatha versicolor (assembly GCA_024610705.1). NCBI lineage: Eukaryota > Metazoa > Arthropoda > Arachnida > Araneae > Tetragnathidae > Tetragnatha > Tetragnatha versicolor. Next base: position 28,913,226 of record JANDEH010000002.1, on the reverse strand, counting down.
AAGAAATATCTTTCTATTAAATTCTTTTGATATGCTACACCAAACATACCTGTTCAAATAAGGCGCTAAGGCTGATATAGGCTAAAGGCCTAAAATCTTAAGCTTTTAATAAAGACTAAGGCTAAGCGCGCACTAGAGACTTCTGTCGCGGCGACAAATAACACTAGGTCACTCGAGAGCAATGTATTTCTATGGCGAGATTCTTGGCAATCGGCCAAGTGTCTCGTTGCCTATGCGCGCGCTCTAGCTTCTTGCAATAGCCAGGGTGATAATTTTGTATCTGTCGCCGTGAAAAAAGTATTTAGTGTGCGTTTAGAATCTTAGCCTTAAGTAAAAGCCTTAAAAAGTATCTTAGCCTTAAGGTTTTCGTTTAATTCACTGAATGAAAGATTTAAAAACCGAATAAGTTTACAGCTTGTTTCCACAACATTTTCAAGTCTACACAGACCCTTGTTTTCTGGGTGCTCTCTAGCGGGGTAAAACTATTCATTAGAAAACCAGAGTCGGATAATGTCTTTTGTAGGAAATTTTTACTAATTTAAATATGTAATTGTGATTTTCTTTCAGAAACTTATAGGAATTTAAGCCCCAAAAAGTGTATCAATCAATTTTTCTCTCTCAAAATTTTCTAGTGATTCAAATATTTGATACAGAATTCGTTTTTAAACCATACATTTAGGTTCATTATAGTAGTACTATTCATATTAATCTAAAGGGTCATTCCAGTTTAATGCAGGGTTGGCTGGATTGGACCCAATTGGGTTGGACCCAATGGGTTTTTTCAAAAAAACCCATGTGAAAAAACCCACATTGTGGACCCATTTTTGGGTTTTTTCAAGAAAAATCAAGATTTTGGCAGTTCCTTCAAAATTTAGTGTTTTTTTTTCAAAGTTAAGGATATTTTTAAAATTTTAATGGGTTTTTTCAAAATTTAAATTATGTTTCAAAAATTAAATGGTGTTTTTTTTCAATTTCAGGGAGTTTTTTTTAAACAGTTAAATAGGTTCTTTCATTATTCAGTGGGTTTTTTCATTATTGAATGGGTTTTCAAAATTTAGGACGTTTAAAGTTCAAACTAGATGTAAAAATTAAAGAAGATTTTTTTAAAAATTTCAGTGGTTTTTTTTCAAAGTTGAATAGATTTCTTTCAATATTGAATGGGTTTTTTCAAAGTTTTGGATATTTTTTACAATTTCAGTGGGTTTTTTCAAAGCTTAAAAACTTAAAACCCACTTAACTGTGGAAAAACTGACATTATTTTGACAGAACACATTTAACATAGATAGAACTCACTAAAATTTGAAAAAAACCCAGTTACTTTCTAGGAGAAATCCACTTAATTTTGAAAAAACCCAGTTTTATGTGGGGTTTTTCAGGGTTTTATTGAAAAAACCCGAAAAAACCCAACCCACTTGGGTTTTTTCAAAAAAACCCGGGTTTTTGACAACCCTGGTTTAATGTCAACCATAAAACCAATTTTTTTTTCTTTACAAATCTTTTTCTTCTTTTTTAAAAGTGATCCATCTGTTTATTTGTTACACATTCAAGAACTATATTTTGGCAACACTACAGAAACAAAATCTAGTGGAATGTTATTTTAGAACAAAATAACACATGGTTCAGAAAAATGGTTAAATTTCATCAAGTCTATCCAAAAGGGTTTATCAATTTCAAAAATATTTTTAGATCAACTGTTTTAAACTTTATGTTTTACTAAATATAACTCAACTAAGCTAAATTGAACTAAAAGGAAATGTACCATTTCTTTTCCTATTCTGATCGAAAAAAATTAATTGATGAACATAAAAGGTTTAAAAAATGAAATGCACTTAAATATCTGTCATTATACTTTATTCCAACTTTGATACTTTTGAAATAATAAATAATTTGTTCATTACCTACCTGTTTTTTATTTTGTTACGTTAGTCACACACCGTTTAAGCTTAAAGTGTTAATTTGTTAGAAAAAATACAAATATTTTTTATAACTGTGCAATATTCATAAAATTCATTATTTGTTTATGAGAAAATAATCTTTAAATATTGTTTTCCTTTTCAAGTTTTAGAGGAATTTAGATTAGTATGAAGGTGTTAATATACAGGGAGCAAAAACGTTACGTTAGTCACGATGACGTTTTGTTAAAATAAATAAATATCAAAATTAATTTAAAAAATAATAAATTTAGCATTTTACTAAAGAATCATATTTGCACTTAAAAAGACCATTCAGTACAAATTATTATCTTAATTTTTTGTGTTTTAAGCAAAAAAGGTAAATGAAATCTGGTCTGAATGTTACGTTAGTCACTTTGGAATGACCCTAAAGCAAATTAGATAAGATAAGAAGTGACATTTTATATAGAATTTTTTTATTAATAAAGCTTAACTATGTTAAAAACATAAATATTTTGATTTTCACATAGTTATACATAGTTTTATCTCTGAGGATTATTTGGTTGACTCAAACTTAGTCCATTAAATTGGAATAGGGTGCGTATAATTCCAAATAAGAAATAATGTTTTTTACGGCACAAATATTCACTTATTCTTAGGAAATAATTTTAAAAGATTGATTCAACTTCTATGAAATATTTAAGGTTAAACTAATTATATTTTAATAATTTTAATCTGTGGTTTAAAACCACGGTTTAAATTTATTTGAATTCCAAGCGCAGAGAAACATGAGAGTGTTTAAAGCAAAACCTTTAATGATCAACACTTTAATCCATAATTATCTAAACATCATAAAGGAAATAATTTGTAATGATTTATATACAGTCAACATTGTTATAATGATAAGCACTTTAGGAAAGAAGCCTTATCTAAACACAAGTTTCCAATAAAAAGAAATGAGATAACGCACTTTTGTCTTGTAATTTATTTAACAGTGTGAATATGAATTATTCCCCTTATGAATACTTTCCTTTTCAAATATTTGCTAATTTAGTTACCTCTTGTGTTTAAACTAACAAATAATGAGTATCTTGTGAGGTTTTAATATAAATTAATGAATTATGAATGAACATTATGGACTGAAATGTATTATGGTATAATATGGATCTGGTATGTTTTTTTTCCAAATCTCAATAATAAATTCCTTTGTTATGAAAGGATTGCACGCACATTTATTTTTGAACATGGAATTGATGTTTTTAGAAGCAATTAATTTAGTCTTATTTTTAGCGTGCGTGTTTTTTATGCTAAACTATTGCGAATCATTTGAAATAGTATTTTGTAGAAACTGGAATTACTAAGTAGTTACTATGTTTTGAAATAATGCAGTTGGAATAATTAGCCCCAAATGGAAGAACAAAAAATGTTCGATACATGTTATAGGTTTCAAAAGAATTTCGAAGTGAAAGTTTTAGGCTTTATCAAGGTTTGTGGGTATCTGTTTATAAACAGGAGTATTTGGTTAACTTTTACGCTTCTATCTACAATTAGCTTATATCAGAATTGTATTTTGAATACGAGGTTCTAAATTTGGAAAAAGAAAACTAATATTTACTACTTCCATGCTTTTCATCATGAAACAGTATATATAATTCAAGAAAGATAAAAAAAATTTATTCATTCAATACAATAGAATAATTTATTATTCTTTTAATTATTGTTTAAAGAATTTACCTCGCACTTTTTTACAGGACCACTTCTTTTAGCTTAAATTGCAAAATAGATAAAAAGCAGAGACTAATTATTTTTCGTGTCAAAAAAGTTATAAAAACTAAATTAACAGTAAATATATGTATAAAATTACATTAAATAAATTCATGTTAATAAGGATTTTATTTTAAAGCGTTTTGAAAAATCCTGATACAGAAAATTAATTTTAAAGATTAAAAACATTAACTAAGAGATTCGAAACAAACTTTTTCTTCATCTTTAGTTAAACCCAAAGTAAGATACGAAAACTTCTTCTCAACATCCATTTGCTAACTTAAACATATAATTTATAAGTTTAGCTTTATTAGTTTATTCATATAAAATAAGTGCAAAAACATAACCTTTTTAAGTATTTCTCTACTTATAAAACCGGTGCTTTAAAGAGAGGATGTGAAATGGAAGGATGATATATTTTTTGTTACTAAAACTAAAGAGATTCTAAGAGTTCAAGCCCACTTATTAATATACCATCGTTATTTCTATTAATCTGATGCAGAAGACACATAATTAAAAAGAAATACTTTTTTAAAAGAAATTTTAAAAATGTAAAGAATCTTTAAAATGTTAGCATTATCTTTTATTGATGGTAGTAAAAATAGCTTAACAAAGGGATAGAAAAAATAAAACTATGCTATCCAACATTTTAAAAATTATTCTAAAATGAGTATTATTATACAGAATTTACTTCACTTTTCTTTCTCTTAACGTAAATAGCTTACAAAAAATGTGAAATCTTAAAATCTAAAGAAGTTATGAGTATTAAAAAAAGAAAAGGTGCACTCTCTCTTGGTTTTAGTTTGTTTAACATTAAATAAGTAGGTAAATATTTAAAATGATTCAAAAACTAAACGACAGCTTTGTCTTTAATGATTTTTTATAGCCAGAGTTAATAACGACGCAAGAGATTCTGTGCTGATCTGTTTGGAAAATACCTATTAATTAGGAAAGGAAGGAAGGAACAAGATATTAAGGAAGTTAGAGAACGAAATAAAATTTCAAGATAATATTTTTAATTTCTAAATTTCCATTGTGCTGTATACTACATGCAAAATATTAAACACGATATAAAAATTTTTAAAATTATTTTTGGCAATCAATTTATTTATAAGTTTTATTTCTCAATTAAGTGATTTTCTATTAGTCACTAGTTCTTATATTACATTTAATTTAATTTAAAACACGTTTTTTCTGATTGGTTTTATAATTTTTTGGCCGAAAATTCAATTTTACAAGTTTATAGTAATAAAGTAATAGTTTATGTTAAGCTTTGATAAGATATTGATAGTTTCTTTATTCAATTTTTTTTCCATAGTAGTTTTTATTGCAAAGAATAATTGCTTTAAAATCATGTGAATCCTTATGGTAAAATACTTTTCTGCAAATATTTTGTATAACTGAATTTTAATTTTAACGGAATTTAAATTAGTGTACTTTCCTCATATAAAGGATGATTTTAAAATTATGAGATTCGATGTAACGCTCATAGAAAAAAAATTAAAAATTTAAATGCTGTTACTAACATATTCCCTTTGAAAAATATTAATAATAGTACTGTTGTTTACACATTTTAATAATCACGGATGATATAAACCGGATTGATTAGAGAACGTAAAAAAATAAATTACTAAATTTGGATAACCTGTTAACAATGAGGAAAGTGAAAGGATTTTATATAACTGTTACTAAGACGTTTTATACTCTTTATATAGGTTTATAGTTAAAAAAAAGCATTGCTCGGAAAATTAGAAGGAATTCTTATGAAATTTCCTGATGTATGGTTTTAATAAGTTTACTCAACCTCGAAATAAATTAATAATGAAAACTCTTATAATGGCTGTTTTAATCATAGGAAATATTATTATAATAAACCTTAGTCAGCCTAGGCTTGTTATGTACTATTGTATAAGAGTGTGATTGCACACAATGAAAAATGACCCCAATTACCGTAGCACAAGAGAATTAAAAAAAAGGGACAGTTTAATACTATTTTTTTCCATCTTGCTCAGACTAAAGATTATTTAAAAGTAATGAAAACGAATAGATTAACGAAGAAGGAAGAAATTATTCCATGGAAGTTGATTACATCGCCCCCGAAAATGATATATTTTTTGTTGCTGGGTAAGAAAAAAAAGATGGAGGAAAGAAGACGGTAATGAAAATACTTTTTAAAAACGCACCAAAACAAAGAATTTCCCAAAAAGACGAAGATAATCTTCTTTTCACGCAATTGCCATTCATATGCAGAACGTATTTTTATTATAATCCGCCATTTTTTGTTTCGTTTTTTTCGAAAACCATGCTGTCATTTCCAGGGTATAGGTTTTTCTAAGTACTTCATCTATAGATAAACGAAATATGAGATGTGTAAAAGTTTTCGGGGTGCTTTGAAAATCATTATCTTAGGCATCTGATAATTTAACGTAAGGTAAATTTCAAGTAGAGAAGAAAGGGGATATTTTATTAATTTGGTCATCAATTTCAATAAATACGAGATACCTTTTGTTGTGTCTAATCTTGAGTTTAACCTTCCTATCCTCTTGAAAAAATAGTCACATATTCCCCCCGTGGGGTCTAATAGTACCCCATGCGTAAAAATGTGCCTATGACTCAAATAAAGGGTAAAAATGCCTTAAATCGAAAATAATTAAAAATTTTTTACTTTTAAAAGATGTTTCAGAGTAATTTTTCTAATTTTTTTGGTATTTTTCTCATTTTTTGATCCTATTAAGGCGTTATTTGGTTTCTTTCGATACCCGTTTTTTTATAACACCTGAACCTTCAAACAATAATTAAATTACAGAAACAAACTATAATGAAGTTGTTTTACTTTAAGTGTTTATAATCAGTGCTGCTTAAAGTATACTAGCTGATACACCCGGCCTTGAACGGGTAGAATTTATCAGTTAATTTCAGTGATTTATCAGGCTGAAAATCTTTTCTTTTCTGTATTATGAGCTACCTGTCATCCCAGAATAGTTTATTTAGTAAAATAAAACATGTGAAATGTGGTTACTCCTTTTTAAAATTTAAATAATATTATAAAAAAATGATCGGTTCAGATTTGGTGTAACTAAAAAACAAATAAATTTATTACATGTGTAAAGCTATGAGTTTTTTTGTTTTTTGAACGGTTTTTGTCTGAACGGTTTTTGTTTTGAACGGTTTTTTCGCGACACCGGTGTAACAGGTTTCTCGCTTGTTTATATAAGTTTTCAAAGCGATATTGGTTATTTTTCTTTCTAATTCTTCGAAATCACATTCTGAATTTCAGTAAATACTCATAAATCTTTTAAAACATTCTTATTTTTCCAAGAAAACTGAAAATAAAAAACCTGTTTACAAGCCATGAATTTATAATGTTTTTGTAAAGAATTCGTTCAACAGGAAGTGATGGCGACAGTTGTCTGAGTTTTTTTTGTTGCAATTGTTAGATAATCAAAAGATTTCTATAAATAGCATATTTTTCTTGGAATATGAAGGAAAAATTTAAGAAATAGTGAGTAATTCAATGTACTTTGCTTCAATCTTCTTTTTATAAAAAAAATGACAATTTCTAAGAAAATGTCTTTCTAATACATCTCTAAACGGCTTAAACAAACATAAAAAAACATGTTTTATCAATAATATAACAAAAAAATAAAATATAAAGCTTTATTTGATATTGTTTTACCGCCATTCATGCCTGGGGTCGCAGGAGACCCCAGAGGGGGAATATGTGACTTTTTGTTCCAGAACTCTTAAAAATTGTATAAAAATTCCAAAATTTTAACACATTGTACAAATGCACGCAACTGAGGAATACTAGCATCGAAAATCCCTAAAGCTGAAATACACTGGAGATATCACACGTCAAAGTGCGCTTGGGGTACTAAAAGACCCCAAAGAGGTAGAAAGGTTAAACACGTTTTGCATCTGTTACACATTTCATAATAACATAGAAGTTTTTTATGTATTTTGTTGAATATATTTATTTAAGAAATAGTGCAATACTAGTTATAGAACAAATTAAATTTAAAATAAACCCGTCATAAGACTTAGCGATAGTAATACTTATGTTTAATTGGTTTGTTAAATATTCTTCTCATATATAAAGATAAAGTGATAAATTTCCCATCCTTAAAAATCTTCTAATTTAAAATGTTTCCGAAGTAAAAAAGAAAACAAAATTAAGGTCATTTATTAGATAAATTACAAAATAACTTAATACTATTTTTTGTTTGTTATGTTTTAGGTTCTAATAGAAAATATTGTTTTGTGTGGATGAGGTGGGAAACACAAAATATGTTAAAATATAAAATACCTGGCTGTTTTAACAGTTATTTATTCATGACATATGTTTTAAACGTTATAAATTATGATTACACATTAATAAATATCGTCATTTTCAAACGCAATAAAAGCTATCCGTAACTTTAATATAGCAAAGCGTAAAACAAAGTATTGTTTCGGTTGAACCTGTTTTCAAACTCAAACAAGTGAAAATTTAATTGTAGGCTGTTATGTTTGGTTTGGAATAATTTGAGGCAAAACGTGACTTTAGTGTTTATTAAGCCTTTTAATACATTATTCTTTCATTATCTTTCTCTCTAATTGGATTTGACTTGAACCATGCCATTATTCAAATAAAAGTGTTTGCTCTTTCAAGGTTTTAATCATTTACTTTAACGAAAAGTTTTCTAAAAATTCTAATTCTAAATATCTAAAATTGCGTCTTCTCTTTCTAAAGAGAAGACGCAAGCAAAGCAAATACTGATAATTATCTTTTACAAAGAAAGACATAATATAGAAGGCTTGTTTAATTTATGTATTATTTTATTTAGTAATCTTTATGACTCCTTAGTGAAAGGTTTAAGAGAATATCAAGAATTATCTGTTAATATTTTTTAGATAGCATTTTCTTTATGTGGTTGCATTACACGTGAAAACTTTGTACCGAGTAAGTGATGATTAAACAAAAAATATAGCACACTTTTTAACTATATAGACGCCTATACTCCATTCATTTTGAATATATATAGGCGCCTGAGTACATTTCCTTCCCCCACCAGTGAATCCGTAACCATGGCAACTATTAACGTCAAAGTGGCGAAGAATGCTTACTATTGGCTGCGCAAAGAGCGTAACCATGGTTACGCTTTTACCGAGGGGGAAAGCACTATTTCTCAAGCACCTATTCAAAATGAACAGGGTATAAATATTAATACAGTAAATTTAAATTTGTCGTTATAGATTTGAATAACTTTTACCTTTTCATACACTTTATAACATTACAATTTCCATACTTTGGCTTATTTTCGCTGATTTAGAAATTGAACATTTCACTTAATAGTTTATTTTCAATGTGTTTAGTGTGTTTCCGAAATTTGGTTTTAATGTGATATTTGTTCATAAAGGAAGATACCAAACACGACATTTTAATGTGTGTCCATCAATTTAAGTAAAGTCTAAGATAACTTTAAGATTTCAGAAGATTATATACTGCAAGAGCTTTCTCTTTCCATCATTTAAAAACACAGAAATTAAAGACACATTTTGGTCCTGCAAGTCTTGTTTAAACACGTGCAGTGTTTATTAAAGTTTTTTGGCAGTATTTTTGATATCTTATCTAACCAAGTCTCCAGAGTTCGTAATTACGTTGTTATTTCGTAGAGAATGGAGATTTCTTCTAAAATTATCTCCAGATTAAAAATTTTTTGTTATATCATACAAGAAAGTTTCTTTGTCCTTTCTTAAATATGTTTCGTGCAAAGAAGGGGAGCATTGCATTATACGAAGTAGAGATTTCAGAAAGACACGCATATCTTAATTAATCCGAGCTTTTAAGAACTAGCTTCTTATTTGAATACCTGAAAATAACTTCGTTCCTTGAGAAAATGTTTTTGGGGGTATTTTTTAGTGTTTATACTGCTTGTTTAGCTTCAACGTGGAAATATTTTCTTCCATTTAGAATAAAATTCCATTTTAGAATAAAAGAACCCTTCAATCTGTATTTTAATAACTTTTTATATCTTTCATTTTTGAAATTTTACAAAAGATGAGAGGTTATTTAAAAGATAATTACATTATCCGCTAACTTGGTTTTACCAATTGTATTTTCCGAGTCCATCAATTTAGGTTGTACTTTAGGTTTGTTGGTTGATTGGTTTTTTATGGCGCATGATCCACATCAGGATATTAGGTAGTACTTTAGGACAATTGCAAAAAATAATGAATGATAAATCTTCATGGTTATCTAACTTTTTTATATTATAATCAAAACGCAGAAACATTATGCTATGCTTAATTTACTATGCTACCTTCTTATTCTCCATTTAATTAAAACTGAAGTTGTGAAATTTAATTCATGTGGTTTAATTAAAAAAAACTATTGACTTAATCTACTTTACAAAAAGAAATTTTATCTAGAAGGAAATAAATCCATTACGCAATAAGAAATGAAACTTATGTTTTTTTTAATTACATATATTTAAGTATACTTAATGTCACGTAAATATATTTATCACACCGATAATCATTTATAAACTTAGGAATTTCTTTACACAAAGTAATGCAAGAAATTAAAATTTCCTTACCTAAACATATCGGAATCTCTTTTAGCAGACATGCATAATAATAAAACTGTAAGTAACTCAGCAAGTTGCTTTCAGAAGTTGGGAAAAGAAGAACCTAAAAGCTAGGATAAAGTTAAAGACCGGTATTACACTGGAACTGAAAGACATCAATTTAAGGTTTAATGGATATCATAAATCTATATTTTTTCGGTCCTTGAACTTTGATTTCCCAAAGGTTCTTGATAAGAGGATATTCAATTGACTGAAAAATTTTATACGTTCTTTTTTCTTATAGAATAAATCGATTTCGCACTGCTTTTACATGAGTTTTTAGAAAGAAATAGCTGCTTCTTAAAGAAGAGACCGAGCGAAATATTAATCCTTATGATATATGTTTTTTTTAGTTTATACAAATACAAATACACAGTAATGATTAAATTAATATTTTACTTGAATTGCTTGGGAATTTAGTTTTGTACTGCGTCTTTAAAATGGTTTGAAAAGAAGTTAAGTTTTAGATATAGAATATAGTTTGTGTTGTGTGTGTACAGTAGGGTTATGATTTTTTTCAGATTTAAAAGCCTGTGGTGGCAAAGGATGAGTATTCATATTTTGATGAAAGAAGATTTCAATTAAACTTCCCCCTAATACGTTCAAGAGAGGTGATTTTCATAATTTCATAAGATAAAATTTACTTTTATTTCTGGTATAGGAGACATTTCCCATCTGTACGGTTTAAAATTAAGTTCTACTTATAAAAAAGAAATCTATAATCTCTCTATTCTAAAAAAAAGTTTTTGGTGAACGGTTTCCAGAGAAAGGCTTTTTAATTACTGAACCAAATGACACATATATGGTATCAAAATGTCCGAATTCTTTCCGGATTTCCGAGTAAGCCCTTCGATTTTTCAAAAAAAATCTCAATTTTAAAATATTTCCATTTTTTTAGATTTCGGATAAGGTCGCAGTTACAAAGCAAGAAACTATGAATTTTAAAACAATTGAAAATATATTTCACTGGTTTTTTAACATTCAAATACATTAAATAATCATCTTTCTATTTATCACACTAATTTAAAAAATATATATTGGATTCTTTTTAACAATATTTATATTTTTGCTGTTCAAACGATTTTAATTATATTTAAAACTAATGTATAATTAATTTATCTTTTATTTTTAAATAATTAATTCATATTTATATATTTATTTTTGTCGTTGTGGCAACCTAATCATTAAAAATATAAACTCGCTTTCAGAAATTTTTAACTTTTGCATTTATTTATTACAATAATAATTATTTTTATATCCTTTTGCAAGTTATGTTATTTAAGGTAGTAAAAGGTAACTTTTTTTTATAATGCCAAAACGCAAAACTAGATATGGCGGGGGAATGTTTTATAAATAAAGATAAAAATCGAAAGTCAGAACATTCGTGTCATTGCTAAGAAACTGACACAATTTCGATGTTTATTTGTTCTCATGAAGCAAAATTCTAAATTTTCGTGATGTTTACGATAATTAATACATTTTTCACAGACAATCAATGAAAATCATTACAAGTTTTAAGAAAGTAAAATTTATTCCGGTGATGTTTCAGTGCTTCTGAATGGATCTGTGTGAGAAAAACATTACCTTGGGGAAATGGTAAAAGAAAGTGTACACTGCTTTGTTACTAATTTTCTTGGAATTAAATGGCGATCCGCCAATTCATATTGCCATAAAGGAACTGTTAAAATTTCGCCGCTGAATGAATATTCCCCTATTTTGAAAGAATACCCCAGAGAAGTAGTTCCCCTGTTTTAAGAATGTTTTATAAAATGAGTAAGTGCTGTGAGCTGTGTTTTGTGAGGATGGCAAAGAGATCCTTAAGTATCAGCGTCAGCAGTTAACGGGGGTTGGCGAGCGATAGCGAGCAGGGGGCGGTAGCTCCCTAGTGGTTTAAAAAGGTATTTCAAGGTTTTTGATCTTAAAAAGTACAATAACCCTCTTTTTTAGGATAAATTTTGGATAATATCAGCTAGAAACAAGCATTTTCTCACAAAAATACTTTTTACATTAAAAGTTCAGTGGAAGGCCTAATTACTGTTATTTCACTAGCCTTTATTATTTAAAACATCGATTTAACAACAAATGGCATCATATGAGGGAGTTCCTTCGAAGAAATTAGGATTTAATTCATTTCGTCCACCGGTAGTGCATTATTATAAGCTTTGGTGAGTGCAACGTCCCTAAGTAGCACTTTTTAATCTTATTAAATTATAGGGGCTATAGAGTACAGTTAATAATACACATAAATATATATAATCCATTTAAATATGTTTTAAAGAATACATTTGAACCAGTTTTATAACATTAAATATATATTTTTTTAATTCTGAAAATAGGTAGTTTTTTCCACTTTTTTTCAAATTTGGGGCTGTATAGGCAAACCCTAGAGTTAACTTATGGGGCTGAAACTTCACACACTATCTTTTGGGACCAAAAGGAATGGGAAAATCCCTGGGGAGCGAGGTTTTTGAAAAAAAAGTTTTTTCCGAGACACCCTATTAGTGATTGCTACATTAGAAAGTGAAATGATGTTGGGCGCGCAAGGTTTTTTCTCAATACAAAGAAAATAATACCATAAAATTAACAAATGGGCAAAAGTTCATAGAATGCAACATCAGGCTTTAAATATTTAAAAAAAAGTATCAGAATCATAAGCCTAGGGTACAGTAGATAAAATTACCATAATTGTTCAATACAAAACTAGTTTTATTCAACTCATACTATGTTTAATTGGCAAATAATAAATTTTTATTCCCTTAATTGTCTTTATAATGCAATTTTGGGTTTGGTTTTATAATTTATGCTTTAATAGAATATTAATATATTTTATAAAGTACATTGTAATTTCAAAACTAAAGCTTCTTTAGCCTTCAAAATGAGTTACAACAGCTTTAAGACGCAATTTAGACGCTTTTTTGAAGCAATTTTTCAGCAATAAATACTTATACGCGTCCCTTACTTTCTTTCTTAACATTTATTAACCCGATTCAATGAATATGAAATTTGTCGTAAGTAATTATACTTCATGAATCTAAACCACATTTATCCAAGGAATGATAAGGTAAAGTATGTAAAAATGACGAAAAGTATTAAAGCACTCGTAATACTTATATTGGATCTACTGTGCATTTTATACTCCTACAAAGTAATAAATATAATATAATTTCTAATATCATACATCGTGTATATTTGCTCTACTATGCAATAGACTCCTTTAAAGAGTTGAGTGGTATCTTGCAATTTCTAATACATGAAATACATCAGGTAATAGCTTCCGTACTATTAGGTGAATCATTGGAACTTTCGTAACATTAATAGAAATGTATAAGTTTGCGACAACGCCTTACGCAAACATAGAAGTAATAAATAATTGAGTAATGAATTAATCCACTCTATTCGTTAGATGTCCCTATAGTAGTTACCAAAACTTTGAAGGTTATTGCAAAAATAAATTTAGTAACACTCTGTAGCATCATAAAAACGTATTCCGTTTTATTAGTCCGTTGCATTTATGATTAGAAACTTCAGATTCAAGGTTTTTTCAAACTATTTATTACTTTGGATCTCGTCCCAATTACTTTAAGACCTATATCAAATCACTCTTTGAAATCCCTTCAGATGACATTCAAGCAAACTCGAGTTCTTCGGTTATGCCATATTTCTATGACTCCAAAAGGACATTCCAATAACCTTTCAGAGAGGGAGGTTGGGCGATATGTTTCTTATTACTAATTAATTCGATTACGATATGGAGACATGCCCACTAATCGATTGGCAGAATCTATCGGAGCCGAGTTTCGTAATAGAATTATCCACTTAGCGTAAAGCTTCCGACTAATTCGGAACCCTCCCTTTCTGGAAATGGTTTTTCGGAGCTGTAAATTATGGTGGTTAAAAGGAAAGGGCTGCGTAAACCAGATCAGCTTCCTTTGTCTTTGGAAAGCTCGTCAATGGTTTTGCAGCGTGCCTAATTCACAGTTACGTCGGCTTTTATTTCCCCTTTCTGTGAAGTCATTTCCATGGAGGTGGTGAGAACGAAGGGAATCCTTTGAAATTCTGGGTGATTGTAAATATGCCGTAACTTTTCTAATGTTTCTATGGTGCGATGCAGACCATCGATTCAGGTATTTATTCCATTAAACCAATTAAAGACCTAAAAATTCAGCTACTAAATCAGTTTTTATGTAACAAATGTCGGAATCAAACGATTCTTCTGGTTATAATCCAATCGTAAAAAGTTAAGTGTCGATTTCCACTGTGGATTTTACGACCTCCCATGCCGGCTTATAAAAACCCCTAGCCCGCTAGGGGTGCATTTCCAACCCCTATTCCTAAGTGATTCTGAGTCGTCTAGGTGTGCTTCCTAGAAGTTATGAAACACTTATCTGAAACACCCTATATATATTTAAATACTAGTACACTACAGTGATAAAGTACTTTGGATGGGGTGAAAGGGTACTTTAAGAAGGGTGCGCGGGTACGTCTGGGACATGCAGAGCCATCATCGTCGGTTTTAAGTCCTTGGTAAAAAAAGATGGCACAGTCTAGCTCCTCGAAAGTAACAACTCAACTCCAACGAATTTCGCTAATAGTTTTTAGCATGGGTACAGTGGCGCATGGGTCAACTTTCGTGGAAATAGACACTTCGAAAAAAATATTCCCCCAATCAAACACAGCGAAAAGCTATTTTTTCTTTGTTTGGCTGCTGGTTAAACAAGACGCTGAGGGCTGTGAATATAGAGCTGTTACCCTCACTCTTTTCTCTTTTTATTTTTGTTATATTTTCTTTTATTTTTATTACATTCTCCTTTTAATATTGTTTTCTTTGTTTTCCTCGCTTTATTCTATCCCTCTTTTCAATTGTTAAAAATTTAAAACTATTTTTAGTTCTGGATTCAATATATTTTTTAAACGATAGCATATATATTTTAGGTTATTTTTATATTTTATTCCCCATGATTCGTGTTTAGGTGAAAAGAAACTATTCCCTCAGAATATCTTGTTATTGAGGATCAGAAATAAATATTTGTAATCCATCAATTGCATGGATTATGGTCTTCTTAGAAAGTAGTTGGTTATTAATACTACATAGCTGGCAAAAGAAAGTCCAGAGTTCTTTTTCTGTTACTAAACGCGACACAAAATAAAGGAAGACTAAATCAGCAACTTCAAAGCCTCATTTCGTGTTTTATTGTAGCATGTAATGGATTTGTAGTTCCCAGTACACAGAATGCATCCATTAGTGTATGATTACAAGAGAAAAGTTGTTGAACAAAGGGGAAGGTTTTCGCTCATTTCACCCTAGGATAAAATGGAACGATGGCGTGACAAAATGCATCGTGAAAAACCGTAAGATGCTGATAATATTTCCTTTCTCTACCTGAGGGAACTATTTTTAGATTGAGTATTCCTATAAACTTTGTGTTGTCATCAATAACCCAACACCCAAACAATTATTAATCTTTGGTATAGAATATGAAACTTGTGTAGTCTCAGATATTGAAGGGTTATTGTCCGCAAAGACTTATTTGAATAACAAAGTTGGGGTAGCTGATTCTGACATTTCCTCTCTATTGTTACAGAAGCTCCATTCTTGTACTTCTTTTCTTATTAGTTATTTCTCGTCATGGATTCAGGTGAATAATTATCAATTTTAAAGTTAATCAAGGGATTTGTTTTTATAAATCTTTTGAATGGATTTACACCCGGTTGCTAACTTTTATCTATTGTTTAGACCAGCGGTTCCCAAAGTGGTCCATATGGACCCCCAGGGGTCCACAGCAATTTCCAGGGGGTCCACGGGCTTGAAAATGAAAAATAGGGGTCCACAGCAACTTGTAGGGGGTCCACGGGAAAAATTCATTAACATGAAAAATTTTGATAAGTTTTAAAAATTTGGTCTTTGTTATAATCAAATTTTAGAAATATGAAAAGGGTGGTTATCACCGAGTCCTCGCAACGCGAGCAGGGACAATGGAATATTTACTCTCTTTTTCCTGGTGGAGATCCCCCGAACAGGGTGATTTGAGGTTAAACCTAAGTCGTCGAAACCTAATATTAAAAACCTAATGTCCAAGAACCAGGTTCATCCCCTCCATTAAAAGTATGTTGGCATATTCCAGTTTTCCCTCTCTGTATATTTTATAGTATCCTTCACATAATTACTATTCCCTACTTATATTTTTAAAAATTGTTACTCAATGAGTTAAAATTGAAATGGGGATTTTATTACTTGTTTCTAGCAATAACATTTTATGAGGATGGTTTTGATGAACAAAGGGTGCTTAGGCAATACATTTTTACATTTTAAAAACCTTTGAAATAATTTTTATATATTCTAATTAATCGGGCCCTAGTGAAAAGTTCTATGATAAATTGTCAAAAATTAAATGTTATATTAATAAAAAATTAAAACATTCAAAAACTAACACTATCCTTTGACTTCTGTTACATTTAGCCTTAGTCATTAGTGGTCATTTTCTCATGTGTAGCTTTTTAAACATCAATAATAGAGGCGTGTTTTCAAGATTCGAACCCAGCTAATCCTAAAGTACCTATCTAATTTTTAAAATTTAAATATCAGTTTCTTATATTTTAATGTTATAATCGCTTTTCACCATGAGGTATTCTCACGTTTTGGGATTAAATTTTATTAAAATAGTAGATAAAAAACCATGAAGAATGACGTTTACATCAAGTATTTCCGTAGCCTAGTTTCTGAGATATAAATTTTTGAAATTTCGTTTTTTGTATTCGCTCGAAAACACTTTCGAATCACAAATCATGCGCTGTGAGGTCACATCCAATAGGAGCCCGTTTTCTGATCACGTGAAAACAGAAAACACAATGGTTTTCATGCGCTGTGACGTCACATCCAATAGAAGCCCGTTTTCTGATAACGTGACTTTTCTGACGTTTTGGCAAAAATAAAATTGAATTTTGAATGATTTAAAACACATTTTTGAACTTAAAAATCAGAAATTTGGGAGTTTTAGACCATAATGTAACGGAAAAAGTATTAAATCAAGCAAATCCCTCACTCATGCAAATACCTCATTGAATATTTTCATTTTAGTTCTCCTTTTGGTGAAAATTAACTATCAGTATTTCTTTCTGCTGTGAAAAACTCATGAAATTGTTTTCAAAAATTTATAAATGCTGTCTAATCATATGTAAATGATTTAATATAAAAAAAGCAACAAATTTCTTTATTGCAAAAACATTTTCTTTTCAATTTCATAAATTAAAACTAAATTTCCGTAATGTATAATTTGATTTCTTTTCATACTTTAACTTAATTAAATATTATTTCTTAACATGCTATGTAATAATTTTTATTATTTTTCTGAAATTTTATGATTTGGTTTAATGAATAACTCACTCATAAGCCAAACAAACTCCATTAATCCCATCCACTTTGACAAGTTTGTGACCAAAACTTTTATTAAAGCTTAAAGTTTTTGTACCTTGAAATGTAATGATATTAAAAGTTTAGATTTGTTTTTAGTTTCATACATTTTAAATGTTTGATTTTTATAGTTTCATTAAAAATGTTGTGCAACCATATAAATGGCACTTGAAAAACTTGAAACAACAACTTTTTATCAACACTTAAGAAAATTACAAAATTTATGCTTGGTTTAGGAATATATATCATAAATGTAAGATTTTTAGCTACTTTTTGAACGGTCCCTATAACAGGGGGTCCACGGGGTACGGTCGTCAGGGGGTCCACGGGCCAAAAAAGTTTGGGAACCCCTGGTTTAGACAATAGACTTTTTTATAAATTAATGAAAACTTCCACGACCTGAAGAGCAATTTATTTCATTTTCCGGGATGGATGGCCGTGTTTGATGAATGGAATTTCCAAACGTTTCGCTCTCTGCTTCGGAGAGCATCCTCAGTGGCAAAAAATCAACTGATAAAAATTGAAAATAAAAACAAATACCAAACAATTACAGCGTGAATGCTAAAGTGGAATGAAAATGAGATCAGATACTAATACTATTGTTGTGCAGGCTTTATCCCGCATTTCTTAAGTGCCGGGTGCCAGACGCTCGGAATGGAAACATCCTCCTCTTTTCTATTGAAATTATTTTTGTGTTTGAAAATTTCTATTGCTTCTCTTATTAATCGGGTGGATTGATGGTTGGTGGTTGCCAGGATTTCGGTGTTATTAAACAGTACTCTATGGTCCCCATTTGTTAAAGCATGCTCGGCCACGGCGTACTTCTCTGGATGGGACTTCTCTTCATCCAGAGAAGTCGGCCGTTAGCATTCACGCTGTAAATGTTTGGTATTTTTTTTGTTTTCAATTTTTATCAGTTGATTTTTTGCCACTGAGGATGCTCTCCGATGCAGAGAGTGAAACGTTTGGAAATTCCATTCATCAAACACGGCCATCCTTCCCGGAAAATGAAATAAATAGACTTTTTATCTGTTGTTTGTATATCCTCTAAGTTTAGATCACACATCACACATAAGCCGAGTATCCTTCCACGAAACTTACATTTCATCCTTTTTTTAACGTTTGGGAAAAACACTTAAATAACACTTATCATTAACCCTTGTTTATGGTAGAATTTAAAAAAAGGAGGAAACCAATAATTCAAAATCTCTAAATGCACTGGAAAAATGAGAAACATTTGAACTCAGTTTTTCGATTGATATTTTTTTGAACTCGCTATGATTGGTTTATTTCTTCAAAATCTCTAAAGTTTTATTATACACCGGTTTTAAAAGCTTTGAAAGATTTTGAATTGTATTAATGAGAAACGAATATTATTTTATTAGATTAAAGTTTTGCAATCAGCTTTTCTATTTCAATATCTATCGCGTTAATTAAAATAGTTAGAAATTTGTTAAGTAGTAATTGAGTAAACTGAAAGCAAAGGTAATGCTAATTTTCGTTCAAATTCTGGATATATTTTAATGAAAGGGGAAGCCTGTAAATATTTATAGGCCTTTGAATTAAATTCTTACAATATTCAACAAATTGCAAAATTCATCTATATGCTAATTACTGCTATCCAACGTTCAAATATCCATCAATATACGACTAAACTATACTGTTATATATGTTGCAGTAAATTATATTAGATCGAGATTTTCAAAGACAGTTATAGCCATTGAACATCCTTTAGAAATTTTCGCGCAAAATTATATTTAACAAGTTGCAGTTTTTTACGTCTTAGTTCTATTTACCTAACGTTTATCATTTCTTTGCTATCTAATATAATAAAACTGAATGTGTGTATGTGGGTATGTGTGTTTGTCTTTTATACAAATCCACAGTTTTCTTTCGATCTGCACCAAACTTGGTATACATACGTAAAAAAACTCCGGAAAAAACATAGGCTATGTTTCGAAAACTTTTAATGGCATCTTGACCCTCTTTCGACCCTTTTTATGGTCATTTTGCTGAAGTAGCTTTATTTCTCCAAAAAAAAGATGTGTTTAAGATGCTATTGTGAAGAAACAATAACACGAAATAGTACTAGATTTTTAAAAGAAAACTAGACCATGATTAAGATTGGTAGTTTTTTTAGTAAGTTGGTAAACAAACCTATCCTACTACTATTATAATTGTGAATGTTTGTCTGGATGTTTGTTACTCTTTCACGCAAAAACTACTGAATGGATTTTAATGAAATTCTACCATAATGTAGCTGATACATCATAATAGGACATGGGCTATAATTTATAAAGAGAAAATCAGTCCTTCATTCTTTTTTTCCCGTTTTTCCTGCTTTTTTTCACTTATTTTTCCGTGTTTGAAAACCTGTTTTACCAGTCATACAACGAGTTAAAAATAAAACATTGTTTCAAATGAGACAGATCACTAGACTTTTTCATTTACTAGATCTTTTAGTTTAGTTTTAAACACTGGTTTTAAATTTGTTAATTTGTTCACTAGACTTACTAATTTACGAGACTTTTTACTATGGTTACAAATTGGTTATTTTATAAAGGCACCAAGATATTAAACATTATCAGGAACATCGGGATTGTAAAAAGTGACAAGAACACCGGGATTGGAAAATTAGCGAGAACATCGGGATGGAAAAATTACCGGGTTATAAAAATTACCGTGAACACTGGGATAGGAAATTTACCATAAAGACACCCAGAATACCGGAATATAAAAATTACCGTAAACACTGAGATAGGAAAATTACCGGGAACACACTGGGATAGGAAAGAGGCGCCTGGGATACTGGGATAATTTGTAATATTGTTAATTTACAAAATTATAAATGTATTTTAAGAAATATTTAAAAAATTAATTTATTCACCCCACCCGTGCAAGGCCGGGTATAACAGCTAGTCTAATATAATAAAATTGAATGTGTGTATGTATGTATGGTTGTCTTTTATACAAATCCACAGTTCTCTTCCTATCTGCACCAAACTTGGTATACCAACGTAAAAAAACCCAAGGAAAAACATAGGCTATGTTTCGAAAACTTTTAATGACCCCTTGACCCTCTTTCGACCCTTTTTATATACATTTTGCTGAAATAGCTTTATTTCTCCTCAAGAAGAGATCTGCTTACTCCATTGTTACAAAGAAAATTTAATGCTAAACAACAAGTTTTTAATAGAAACACTAGGTACAAGCCTATTTAAAAATCATATTAATAATTTAAAAATCTATTTCAATGAAATTTAAAAATTTTAAGTACAGTTTAACATATTTTTATTTGAGAGTTTATCTAATTTTTATATTTAAAAAAACTTTATGGAATGTCATTGTTGTTAAGATAGTCTCCATGGAAACGAGGATGTAAAATCAAAAGGAGATAATATTTCAGCTTTTAAGAAAGTTGGTTAACAAACCAAAAACTATTAAAACTCCCTTTCAACTAGAAAAGGCTGATTTTTTCCCCTTAAATTTCAAAATGGAATAAGCTTTAATTATTGAATAATTTCACGGAAAACGTTAATTCCGTCCTGAAGATATGATTAATCAAGGGATCTAAGCAATTTTAAATAGTTCTTAGAATATTTTTTCTATGTCTTAAATGTGAAAATCTTTCAAAAATTATATTGCTTGAGAACTGAAGGAACTTTAGTCCATCCGGGAACACCGGGATAAGAAAAATTACTTGGAACATCGGGATAAGAAAAGTTCCCGGAACATCGGAATATGAAAAAGACACCTGGGATACCGGGATGATTGGTAAATGCTTATTATATAAAATTAGAAATGTATTTGGGAAAACTTAAAAATGAGCGTTTGCTATCAAAACCAGCTTATTCCATTTTTGGAAATTTTACAGGAGAGACAAAAAACTTCTCACGTCCACAGTTCTAAAGCTAAATTTGTTTTTTAAATTTTTAATTGTAGGTACAACCACCTAGAATTTGATTAGTTTTTCATTTTCATTCCAGTTGCATTACCTTGGGCGTAATTACACTAATTAGGTTGGAATGAGCTGATTTTGATGCAAAAACACGATTTTTCATGCTTTTTTCAGTTTTTTTGTTTAATTAAGTTGTGTGAAATTGGTATGTATTTTTCAGTTTACCAGTTAATATTTGTGTCTTTATGAGTTTAAATAAATGACATTCACTTAACTTTTTCAAATGATCTGAAATTTCACAGTTGAGATCATAGTTTTCACACTTTAATCTAATTTTTGGGTTGGAATAAGCTGGATTTGAGCTATATCCCTTCGCCAGGTTATGAAGGGCCCTCTAAATTTTCAAAACATGCAAAAAAGGGATTTCAAAAAAATATGGAATGAGCTGGTTTTGATAGCAAACTCCATAAATAATAAATTTATGCTATTCACCCGTGCAAGGCCGGTCATATCAGCTAGTAATAAATATAATAGTATTTTATATGTGATTATTCTTAAATTTTAAAAACATTTCTGTTTTTTATATTACTCTAAGAGAGAGTCAAATATATTATTTAAACACATCAATGGACAATTGTATAAATACTAAATTTACCACTACTGTCCAGTTTTCAAGGAGCGTATTCTTAAACTCAAGTACCTGCATACTCTATCCCTCACAGAACTTTCATTTTTTTTATTTTCTACGTAATCTATTACACATTTTTGCTTGAGCTAATGTCGTTTTCCAAAATCATTTTTGTTCGTTCTCATACCCTCCTATCCCCTATGCTGTTTACTACTGAAACAATATACATGTTATGGGCAATGTGATAAATCGGGTATTATTAATAATGCCCGAAGTGGAGGAGGGCAGTGTAATAAATTCAAAGGAATTTATCAATGAAATTTATTACTTTGCACGTAAAATATACAGGGTGTCCCATCGAAATAATGGGTCACACTTCTAGGGGGGATAGTAGACACCTAGACGAGTCAGAATCACACAGGATTTGGGGGTCCCAGACCAAATACCAGGGAGTTAAAAATGGAGCGACATCCCAAAAAAATTATTGAAAAATTCAATTTGTGGAAGAACTACTATTGGTGATGATGATGATGATGATGATGATGATGATGATGATGATGATGATGATGATGATGATGATGATGATGATGATGATGATGATGTCGTGTCCACGACGAGTCCAAATCAAACACTGCCATGGGCGGAGATGGCAGCCCTTGCAATCTCCGTAATATTGTCACTGTAGAGGTCTATTTCAGAGAATAAGACCCCAATGTCAATAACTATGGCTGGAGAATCGAAAATGTGTGCTGGTGTAAAGCTGTGTCCAGGCAGTTGTCATAGTTTCTACAAGTTCTATTCCCCCCTCCGTCGATCTTCATTCCTCTGTGATGTCCTGTCTCCTAAGTCTTACAATAGTCTTTGTCAAAAGGCGTTCCTCATTGATGATACAGAGCTGGTGTTTGATTGGAATCTGCTGCTCTTTTAGTTTGAACTCAGCCACGGCATTTGCATCCAATAAAGTAACATTGATGTTGTTACTGTTAAGATTTCTAGCCTCCTTTGCCAGTTTGTCTGCGTTTTCATTGCCAGTTATATTGACATGTGCTGGCAACCATAACCCATAACTACTATTGGTAAAAATTTAATTATGCGGTCTTAAAAATTGTGGTTTAATATGATCTTTAACATTATTTCAAAAGTTTTCACTTTAAAATTTGTTTTATTATTAAAAAAGTTAAAAACCACAAAAAAATTTGAAAATTCTGCCAAAACCTCATTTTGTATTTCGAAATCATTTCTTTTGATTTTATAATATGAAAGATCATAGTTGTAAACCCTTCAGTCCAAAGTTTCACGTAAAAACCATCAATATTAAACGCTTGAGATCCTGTTAAAGTTCGTTTTTTTCTTGCGCAAACTGGTTTCCTATAGTCGTTTCCAAAACGGCAGTTTGAGACGCAAAACACGGACTTAAACCATGCTTTAACAGGATCTCAAGCATTTAATGTTGATGGTTTTACGTGACACTTTGAACTTAAGGGTTTTCAACTATGATCTTTCAGATTATTAAATCAAAGAAAGGATTTCGAAATACAAAATAAAGTTTTGGCAGAGTTTTCACATTTTTTTGTGGTTTTTAAACTTTTTTTTGTAATAAAAAAGTTTTAAACTGAAAACTTTTACGATAGTTTTAAAGATCATATTAAACCACAATTTTTGAGACCATAATTAAATTTTTACCAATAGTATTTCTTCTACAAATTGAATTTTTCAATAATTTTTTTGGGGTGTCGCTCCATTTTTAACTCCCTGTGATTTGGTCTGGGATCCCCAAATCCTAAGTTATTCTGACTCGTCTAGGTGTCTACTATCCCTCCTAGAAGTGTGACCCAATATTTATGGGACACCCTGTATACCAGACAGAAACTTAATTTGAACCTATTACGTCACTAAGAAACAAAGTAGTTCCCATCGCGGTGGTTTAATTTCGAGGGAAACAAAGAACGTCAATTTTAAAATATGATTATTTCGTTGAAACCATGTATAAATAGTGTATTTTTTTATCACGATTCCCGTACCAAAACTCCTCCTATCAACGCAACAGACTTTGTTTTACTCACTTTCTCCTTTTGCGTAGTGACGTTCTGGGTTCAGGAAACGTTACTGTAAAGTATAGGTATCATTGAAGTTTTATATACAGAAGATTCCTATCAGTGAATTTTATTGGATATAGTCTAAGATTAAATCATAGTTAAGCCTTAAATGGTTTAATATTTTGTAAAAATTTCCTCACTAGATTGGTGCGAAAAACTTTTGAAGTCAATAATGAAAGGAAATATTTGACCTTGAAGAAAATCCTTGTGTCTAGACGTTAAAAGAAATCTCATGCAACTATTTGACGTCTTGAACTTGTCACGAGTTGCCTCAGGCAGTAGACATAGTTAAAGTACCTCTACTTTAAAAAAAATCAACCAGACTTTTCTTAAAAAAACTTAAAACAAGCTTCTTTAAATATACTTTCGTAATTCGTATTTAGATACTTTTATTCAAGATTTTAAATAGCATATTTGAATATAAATAACACGCGATGTTTTCTAACAAACATTGCCATAGGAGAAAAAGTTTTTTACCTTCAATGATATTTTCTTTTAATTTTTATTACATAATTAATTTTTCATGCAGGTTTGTTTAAATACATGCTAATTATATTGCATAACATCATGCGGAGGTTAAGAAAGCCTTTTTATCTTCCTAAATATAAAGGGAAATCTAAAGTGATGAAAAAAGTAAGTCAGAAGCACTAAGAAATTTCCATTAGCAGTTGCATAAATAAGTTGAGTCTAACCTGATTAGCTTAAAGTTATAACTAGCTTTAAAATGATCACATTTATCCCATATTTGTTTTAATAGAGGCAGTTAGATGAAAATCAGTAGGAAAATTTACTAAAAGTAAGACTCCTTTTTTAAAATACAAAATAAAACACATGACATGATATAAAAAACATAATCTTTCTTCATATATATTTAGCTATCGCCTTCCTTTTTAAATATATTTTTGTTTGTTTTTGAGCTTTGGAATACTTAGCTAACGATCCACCTTTTGTTTGAATTCAGTGACCACCTATGTACCGATGAAAAGAAAAATATGTAATGAATAATTGTGTTGGACATCCAGTAGCGTAGGGGTAGCGCATGGCACTTCCATGCCACAGGTCCGGGGTTCGATGTCCGGCTTCCGGGCTGGGCAAGGTCAACTCAATCTTTTATCTCTTCATTGGGATAAACTTATGACCAAGCATATTTGGAAATACAAAGGGGCTCGAGTTATGCTAACCACCTAACCGGGACATTTGCTTAGCACCCCAGACCCCAACGTCATGAAAACGAAGATGTGCATCGTAGGCCTTGGCACTCTAGAGCTGTTGCGCCGATGACTTTTAGTTTTTAGATAATTATACAGGGTGTTTCAAAATTGCGTTGCACGGCTTTTATTCGGAACCAACGCCTCCTAGGGTCATGGAAGTAAGGTCTACCCCTAGGTAAGTGAGCCTGGAGAATGCACTGAAATGACTTACAGCTCCCCTAGCGGCGAAATTAAAAAGTAAAAAAAATTAATTTAAAAACTAAAAGAGATAACGCAAAAACCTTAGTAAGAGTATTGTTGCCAACGTCATGAAGAACTCACTGAAAAAAATTCATTTAAATATCTTGAATATTTGCCGAGATATTAGCATGTGAATATAGCACTTTTTCAGGGGTCAAAAAAGAAAAAGTCCGCATATTTGCAAATTTTTTTGATTTTTTTATTAAATTTCGTGTTATTTCAACTAAAAAACACAAAACTACAAAATAACACTGAAAAATTTGCAAATATGCAAATTTTTCTTTTTTGACTTTTGAAAATATCTTGAATATCACTGTTAAACATTTTCAGGGTCAAAAAGCATTGCTTTAGTCTTCAAATTGCCCCCCAGGAGACAAGAAAGGTTCAAATTATTAAAATATGATAAATTTATAACAAATGGATAGGTTTCAGGGGTAATTACCCCCCTAAAAATGAAAAAAATAGCTAAAAATTATAGAGGTTTTTATACGCTATTTTTTCCCCTTATTTTTTACGCAATTCATGTTTGAAGGGACCTAACCCTTCCCTAAGGACCCAAATTTGATGGCAATATGCAGCAATGAGTTTTACTAAAAGCGGTTGAGGTGAGAGCATCCCCAAAGCACCCACGGAAGGGTTCAATGTGGCACTTAGAGTTAAACAGTGCTGTACAAAAAAATTTTGAAGCCACTAACTGAATTTCAGCTGATTCTAGTGTAAAATGATCTGCTGAATTCAAATACGACACCCATTTTCCTCCATTGCCCTCAGTTTTTAAGGGAATGCCCCCTAATTGTTATCCACAGCCGTGTATCTATTAACATCTTGAAACATGTAATCCTAACTCCCTAAAACCGGTCAGTTCTTAAAGAACTGAAGAATTTCTACTTAGGATAGACCCAAAATATAAGAAAACCGTCATTTGTAATCTTTTCAAAATCATCAATATTAATTCCTGAGCTCGCGAGCGCCTTCGCGATTCTGGAAGTCTTTCGAACTCTTCCGCGGGGGCTTCTGGGAAGCTTTCACCTCAGCCGCTCTTAGTAAAATTATTGCTGCATACTGTAATCAAATTTGGGTCCTTGGGACCCAAATTTGTTAGGACCTCTCAAAGGGGGTTAAAGGGGTCAAAGGGGGTCAAAGGGGGTAAAGGGGTCAAAGGGGGTTTTTAGGGTTAGGACCTTTCAAACGGGAATTGCGTAAAAAATAAGAAGAAAAAATAGCGGATAGAAACCTCTATAATATTTAGCTATTTTTTTGTATATTTAGGGGGGTAAAACCTAAACCCCTTAAACCTATTCATTTGTTATTTATCATATTTTATTAATTTGAACATTTCTTGTTACCTGGGGGGGCAATTTGAAGACTAAAACAATGCTTTTTGACCCTTAAAATCGAGTTTAAAGTTATAAAATCGTCGAAAAACGTAAAAAGGGGGAGGGGCTGTTTTCCGAAAATCCTGAGTCAATTGAAAATTTTAATGGTGATTTTCGTATTCAGAGACCCAAAATCTACAAGAAATTGCTATTTTCATCAAGGAATAAATTTTGAAGATCAAATTTGTTGAACAGTGTATTCGCCGAGATATTACCATGTAAAAATAGCACTTTTTCAGGGGTTAAAAAAGAAAAAGTTCACATATTTGCAAATTTTTAGATTTTTTGATTAAATTTCGTTTTTTTAAACTCAAGAAACACAAAACTACAAAATAACACTGAAAAATTTGCAAATTTGCGAATTTTTTTTGACCTCTGAAAAAGTGCTATTTTCACATGCTAATATCTCCTCGAATATTCAAGATATTTTGATCAAATTTTTTTCAGTGAGTTCTTCATGACGTTGGCAACAATACTCTAATTGAAATTTTTGCTCTATCTCCTTTAGTTTTTAAATTAATTTTTTTAACTTTTTAATTTTGACGCTAGGGGCGCTGTAAGCCCTCTCAATGGATTCTCCAGGCTCACTTACCTAGGGGTAGACCTTACTTTCGTGACCCTAGGAGGCGTTGGTTCCAAATAAAAACCGTGCAAGGCAATTTTGAAACACCCTGTATAGAAATGTGAATGGAAGGTTCTAAGTAAAAAATAAATTTTTTCAGTACATAAACTATGTTCCATTTTTTAAGGGACTTATTTTCTGGACTATCTTCGATTTAACCAGCAAACATAACAGAAGGTTGTGTTTGCAACTACTAACCAAGGCATCCCTCCCTCTGAAAAATCACCAGAAAAGATCAGAAACCACTGTTAACTTTCCATCCAACCCGCCTTCGCCAACATAATGAAACGAGAATCGACTGATCTGCCCTTTGAAAACATGCACAGAACTGTACATCGATGATATCCCCGATGGAAAACATCGATCGGCAAAAGAAGGTAGCACGCGAAACCGGATCCCGTTGAGGAGATGCGGAAAAGAAATTGAGAAAGCGGATGGGTTATTTCTCAACTTCATCATTAATCACGTCAAAAGGAGCATTACTTTAAAACGCATCGCACCTGTTCCAGCCCATGAATCAAACATCGAGCCGTGTTCGGGTTTTTCCGGTGACACCTTTCTTCTAAGGGATGGAAATAAACACCGAGGGGTGGAAAGGGGGTGGATTTATGGGCGGAAGTTGAGGTGCTGCTGAACGTAATTCGATTATTATAGATGGGGTTTTTAGTTGTATGGGAAATGAGTTTTGTGTCATTAATTTTGTATGGAGAACTGAGAGAAATTTGGTGGATTTTTTTCAGCATTTAATAAAATATCCAATTACTATTTAGTTATTTGTAGTGAAAAGGTCGTTGAAAATTAAGTTTAAAGTTACAGAAATAAAAAGGGATGAAAACCAGGTTCAGATCATCCTCATCTGGTTGCAAATGGACGAGAGTTAAAAGCGAATGCCGAATGGAGTAAACATATCGCAGCACAAAAGATCTGATGAGAGATGATAAAGGCTTTGAGAAGGCAGTTCTTAACTTTTCAGTAAGAAAGGAAGGGCACCGGGTTGGTCGTGGGATAGTTGGATGGAAAAGTTATGACTAGTCAGGCAACAGAGAGGAGGAATCGAATAGCTACGAGCATGGGAGTGTCGGATGATGAATATGCAAATGGCCACGTAAAACCGCATAATTTTGATTGAGATAATTTATGATAATGATGAGATGAAAATTTATGATTAAGATTTATGATGAGATGAAAAAATCCAATGGTTCACTCAAAATGAGAAAAAAGGACTTATGCCTAAAATTGATAGCGGGAATTTTGAAATAAAGACAGAGTTTGAACACACAAAAATACGGGGTGGTGTGAAACATCACCACAAGTTATTTTTTATTTATTAAAGATACGGTGTTTCCTTTAAATGTGAAGTAGAGGGTTAACAAAGACAAACAGTGAAACATTTATACAGGGTGTTTCAAAATTGCGTTGCACGGCTTTTATTCGGAACCAACTCCTCCTAGGGTCATGGAAGTAAGGTCTACCCCTAGGTAAATGAGCCTGGAGAATGCACTGAAATGGCTTACAGCGCCCCTAGTGGGGAAATTAAAAAGTTAAAAAAATAATTTAAAAACTAAAGGAGATAGAGCAAAAACCTCAATAAGAGTATTGTTGCCAACGTCATGAAGAACTCACTGAAAAAAATTTGATCAAAATATCTTGAATATTCGCCGAGATATTGGCATGTGAAAATAGCACTTTTTCAGGGTCAAAAAAGGTTCGCATATTTGCAAATTTTTTTGATTTTTTGATTAAATTTTGTGTTCTTTCAACTGAAAAACACAAAACTAAACAATAACACTGAAAAATTTGGAAGTATGCAAACTTTTTATTTTTTGACCCCTGAAAAAGTGCTATTTTCACATGCTAAATATCTCCGCTAATATTCAAGATATTTTGATCAATTTTTTTAGTGAGTTCGTCTTGACGTTGGCAACAATACTCTCAATGAGGTTTTTGCTCTATCTCCTTTAGTTTTTAAAATATTTTTTTACTTTTTAATTTCGCCGCTAGGGGTGCTGTAAGTCATCTCAATGGATTCTCCAGGGTCACTTACCTAGGGGTAGACCTTACTTCCATGATCCTAGGAGGCGTTGGTTTCGAATAAAAGCCGTGCAACGCAATTTTGAAACACCCTGTATAAATGTAATATTGTGTTCAACTAGGCTGAGTGGGGCTCGTTAGACAACGAGTTCTAATCATCGATTGTAAGCGAAAAAGAAAACTTGTTTAGGTTAGTTAAAATAATATAAGAAGTTAGAGAAGAATATGGGTTATTGTGTAAGTAAGAAAAAGATAATGAGAGAAATTTGAAGAAATATAATTAATAAAACAACAACAAATTTCGGGTTTTAAATCATACCTTGGATTCTATATAAAGTTGGCATCATGATAGTGTTGACCAAACCTCATAAACCCCTTAAAAAGTTAATCTTTAAGATAATGATGTGTTAAGGTAATGTGCATTATTTTGTGTTATAAAAACAACGAATTTTTCTATCCAACGGGATATCTTTCATGGGGTTGTTTTATTTTTTATCAATAACCTGTAACAAAAGAATTTTTATTTATTAAAAAGCATAAAGTACAAAAATATGGATATATATTTGAATTTAAATTGATTTCTAATTTGAAAAATAAATTTATTAAATTTGAATGAAAAATAAATTTTGTGGTATTAAAAACATAAAACTTGAATTAGTTTTTTTAATTAACTAGGGGGCTCTGCCCCCTGCTCGCTATCGCTCACCAACCCCGGGAACTGCTTCGCAGTTCTTTGAAGATCGCTTCGCGATCTTAGCGAGCAGAGCTCGCTTGTTTCATCTCAACTATCCAGTAAAACCTAAAACTTGTCTGCTTAGTTAATGATAATTTAAAATCGAAACCTTTTATCTCTCTAACTTATCAATAACTTAATGCGGGCCAATACTACAAAAATATCAAAATAAAACTGTTAGTAAAATATTCCTTTTTATTTTACCAATAATTTAACCGAAATGTATTCAAAAATATCCAGCAAGTCTACTAAATATCATCAACCATCTTAGAGAAAAAACACATGCCATTCAGACTCATAAAAATAATCGCTTGTTTCTCTAGTGAACGACAAGAAAGAGAAGAAAAAATTGAAACTTGGTATCTTAATAATTCTAAAACTAATTCGAATTAAAAAAAAACGAAACGCCAATCTTTCTATAAAAAATAATTGTATGCGTGTTTAAAATATCGTAGTTCTACTGTGATTAGTTTTTCTATTATAACGAAAAAACTGAAAAAGGGTCAAAAATTTCGAAACTTTAGAATTTAATTACTCCAAAAATAATTCGAAATTCGAAAAAAGGGCGACGAGGTGCAAAACTTCATACCTAAGAGTATGTGTCTGCAAAAAATCATGTTTCTGCTGTAAATAGATTTTGCTGGGGGCGAACTCGCAGCCGAAAAAAATAATTTTCGACTTTGACATTAAATAACTCCAGAACTAATCATGTAATTAATTAGGTTTGGAATTTGAAATGACCCTCATACATTTGTCTACCAATGGTCAAAATTTCATAATATTCCTTCAAATAGTTTTTGCGTAGTGATAGTTCAAAGTGTTCAAAAATAACATTTTCTGAAACAGCGGCGGCAGCGGCGACTGTTACTTTTTTTTAATATAGAGAGAAATCTTAATCTATCTAACGATAAAAAGTTGAAAACCAATCACAAAATAGAATTGCGAAAGGACAAGATATAAATCCGCTCTTATTTATGGTGGTACAGAGGCATTTTTTTTGTTAGATAAAATATTTCTATGTAAGAAAAATTTACAAAAAAAAGTCCGTCAGTTTCAAAAAGCTTCAGGCGAAACCAAAGGCCTACAATAAACATATGAGTTAAGACCTTCTGAAAGCATAAAACATGTCGAAGCCTTCCAACTGAGCCTTAAATCTTTTTGAGTGTGGCTAGTTTTAAAACTTTTGTTCAGAGTTAATCAGTTCCTTGGATAGGGCTCAAGAGTAAAAATATATCTGCTCAAGAAACACATGAGAAAAAACACGATAAAAAAGACAGATTGTTTTAGTTTTTTTTTTGTCGAAAATATCAAAATATCGTAATAGGCGGCAGTAAAATTATACGAGTTTTCTTTCGTGTGAGGGTAACAAGTTTTCAGAAGTTATATTCCTTAAGAAAGTCATTCCATTCAATACAATATTGCAGTCGAACCTCAACGGAATCCTTTTAAAAGTTTATATGAAACATGTCTTCTTTCCTGTTTAAATTTTTAAGGCTCCGGTGGAAAGACTTCTAATGCATGTTAGGGAAGGGAATGCGAAATGGCTTGAGTGTTTTTACGATTTGCCTTTTATCACATTCCCCTGTCCAGCAAAATGGCAAAGTACATTATTCATTCTGATGTTGTTAGGAAGCGTATAAACGACTTAAGAGCGTAAAATCTTGTATTAGTTTTTTTATTTTAAAGTTTTTATGCATAAATGTGCATATTAAAAATATTAATCCGTGTTAAGGTATTCTACTGTAATTTTATTTCTTGCGCAAAGAAATATTTAACTTTATTTTTTGTATTTATTCCAAAGAGGGTTAGGAAAAACTAATTTTTCATCAGATTGATGAAGTAGTAAAATATTTCTTCATAGTTATTAAAAGTTACGGTTTGGTTTCTTTGAGATGTAAATTCGTTGGTTACAGTTATAAAAGTTAACCCGCCGTTACTCGCGTCGGGCCTGCGAGGCCCGATCAGTTCTTTAAAGCTCTGTAAACCCTACCCTTTAATACTGAAATGGACCAAACCCTGTGTAGCTGAGTTCTAGATGACCTTCTACACAAAGAAGGCATTTTCGGATTTTTGTTTTATTCTGTTCGAAAAAAAAAACAGTTTTTGGGTCTCTCAGGCCCGGCGCGAGTAACCGTGTTACTCATTTCGACTTTGGAGCGCATCACATTGTAGCATTATTTTTCAATTTCGGACCCAAAAAGTTCAATTTTTTATAACTTAACTTTAAATTTGGTAAATTTTGATACAGAAAAGTGCAAAAATGTTTGTCCTCGAGCTAATTTTGCTCGCTTTACATGTGTTCAAACTTTTCATAGTTCGCTTACTGATCTCCAGTTTACCCTGCAATGCACCTTCCTAAAATCTATATTTTTCTGCAATTTATTTTAATAAAATGTAATTATTTCATATTAAATATTGTATTTGAGATGTTTTAGGCAATTATCTACCTTAAAAAGTTTTAAATATAACGTATCTTCCACTTTCTGTTCTCGCGTTTTTCCTGCAATACAACTAACTGCCTTAGAAAATCACCCTTGACCTTCATACTTCGTTGACCTGTTCTCAGACCATTTGTAGGGATCCATAATATCTGTGTACAAAATTTCAAGGAACTGCTAGAGGGTTTACAGAATTTCAGGGGATAAGCAAAGGAAAATAGGTGCGAGAATTTTCAATGGAAAGCCCGTGACAGTTTTATGACTAGCAAATCTCCATTCCAGCTTCCCCCGCCCCTTACATTCTTTGCTTTGGTCAGTGTTTTGAAAAAATTACAATAACGAAACAGCACAGCCAGACCGGGCCTTGTAGGCCCGAATGCGAGTAACCGCGTGCGTCCGATTAGAGCGAGAAACGCCGTGTTAAAGACGCTTTTGGGTTTTATTAGGGGTTATTGCAGTTCTGGGTCGGTTTTTATAAGGAATATTCCATTTATAAAAGAATCAAGTCAGCAAGTATGCTTACATAAATATTTTGTAGAATTTTTATCTAAAATTGAAGTTTATAAAGTCAACATACTAAAGTCTTGCCTAATAAAACACTGTATTAAATGTTTCAAGAAATAGAACTGATACTTTATTCTGTTTCAAAAAACATAAGAAATATAAACACAATGAAACTCCAATTCACATAGTATAAAAAATTGCGTGCGTCTGGAAATGCTTTTTACACTAAATCCGTTATTGACAACACATTGATTTTTAAATTTATTAGAAATCAGAACTCTATAACAACTATTAAATAGAAGACAAAATATTTTTCTTTTTTCCCCATACATAATTAATATAGGTATATCTCCACACTGTGGGAGTTGTTAAATTATTTTTTAATTTCTTTAAGTCAATGTAAACATAATTAATTAAATATACAAATTTTCAAACGGAAAATGTGTATTTTTGTATTAATAAAAGAATGAAGGCTTTCACGGCCGGCCATATGATAAAATATGAGTATTTCGGGCTGTTGTGCCGTGGTCTAGGCGCATAAAAATTAATTAAAAATTAATAAAAGTCGCAAGACGTTTCGACTACGTTTACAGTAGTCTTCCTCAGTTGTGCGATCGAAGCCTCCAAGGTGCACTGTAAAAAAAAACTGTAGAAAAACAGAAATTTCAATAACAGTGACTTTATGTTTACAGAGATATTCTGTCATGTAACATTCCCACCGCACTTCTATTTATTTTATGTAAAATAACAGCTTTTACCTAGTTTTTTTAGCTTATCTGTACTTAAACAGAAACTTACTGCATTGAAAACCAATACAGCTATTGGCAACGGTATACTGAATCTTCTTTGGTTCAGTGGATAGCGTGCGTGCTTAGCATGCGGTAGGTCGCGGGTTCTATTCCCGGATATCAATTAATTAAAATTAAAAAAACTCTACTAAAATAAGTGCATGCGCACAAGCAGAAAATTACTGAGAGGCAACAGAAAATCTGAAACAGAAATGACAGAAAGTTCCTTTTTACAGCATTTACCTGTAGGTTACAGCTTTTTTCTGTTTACAGGATTTTTCAACCTACAGATTTTTTCTGGCAACTTTTGCTGCCAGAAATTTTCTGTTTTTTTTGCAGGATTATTTTTTACAGTGTGGCGACGGCGGCTTCCCCGCGGTCGCGGGGAAGCCGCCGTCGCCACGACTTTTATTAATTTTTAATTAATTTTTATTCGCCTAGACCACGGCACAACAGCCCGAAATACTCATATTTTATCTTATTTGTGTATTGTTTCCTATGTAACCACAACGGAACCTTAGAAAGTTTTTAGTCTTGAAATATATAAATGTGAAGAGTATCTCACTTCAGAGAACGGATCATTTCTATGAAACAAAACATTTAGTGTGTGTTACTTGGTCGATATTAGCATTTTAAAGGAAGTGGTTGACAAATATATCACTCCATAACTATGTATAAAATTAAAAGGTTTATTGATTTTTTAAATATCTTTTTGTGACTTCTTCACAGCTAGACATATTTTCGTTTTTATAAATTTCTCACAAATCATGCTTTTACAAAGGTACTTATTTTTAGCCTAGTCATGGAGAACTATTCAAAGGAATCAAATCTAAATACGTAGTGCGCTTTTCTATTGAAAGGAAAAAAATAAGTAGTTTGGATGTGAATAAGAAAAAGTTTATCAATAAAAGATTCAAAAGGAAGCAAAATCCTTTACTGAAAGTAGTAAAATATTCTACAACTTCTTAATACCATGGGTTTACCTAAAAAACTAATTTAAAACTTAAATCACGTCTTCATCACTTTAAGGACTGCAATAGAAAGTAGCATAAAAAGTTAGATTCCCAGTTATCTACGTTTTATAAACTCAATAATTTTAGTTTTATTGCTACACCTCATTTGCTGAACCTAAAAAAACAGAAAAACTTTCACATATGCTCTCAAAACTATTTACTTTTCACTTAAGTAGAAGAGGAGGAAAATTTACAATAATGGTCTTACAAGCTAGAACTACACAAGACTGCAATTTCCCTTCATCGAAAAAAAAAACCAGACAGACGCGAAATCGATTGAGAAATCTCGAATAAGTGACAGGGATATATGCGTTTCTTATCCACCACAATTGAAAAGACTGGCCCGAAAAAAATTCTTAAGTGTTTTCTTTGGAATTCGAAGATAGAAATCGTGCGGTTGCTGTGTGGTGTGATAAGTGCTTCTAGCTCATCCCGGGTAAAAAATGCCCCATTTCTCTATTACCCCATTGGATCCATGTTGGGGAGAGTTTCTTTTAATGATTTCCATCTTTCTGCTGTGGTTTCAGAAAATGGAGAGTTTTCTCCTTTAGTTTCTTTTTCATCAATCAGCGTTTCCCCCCGAGAAAGTAAATCTCCGCTGATAAATGCACGGAATGAGTGTGTTCGAGCAGAAATGGACAAGGGAGGGATAGAGGTCTTTTCCTTGTAGTAGGAGAAAGCTCGATTGTTGCCACGTTCGATGGAAGTAATTGGGGCTAAATGTAAGGATTTATAATAGACGTTATTCAAAGAGTTATTTTGCTTATTTTTGTGCACTTGAGTGTACGTGAAATTCTGAATTTATGGACGAAAAAAGAACTATGATGTGGACCAGTGGGCTTAATATTGTGTGAGGCTTCTCTTTTTCAGTTCATTTTTGTGGAGAATTTTCTGGTGATCGTGATAGAAACAGGAAACTTGGTTATTTAATTGAGTTTATTGGTTTCGAAATAGCGAAGTCCAATGAAGCAGTTTGCTGGGGGGAGAGGGTAATGGTTATTATAGGGATCAGATACGCTGGTCTTACAAATTTCTGTACAATACAAGCGAATATATTTCCAGACCTGATTCAAAAGTTCTTAAATAAGTTTTAAGCCGCCTTAAATTTTTCATCGTAATGTATAGAATAATTTAATGTTACGAAAAAACCATTTCCTGAAATTTTTTTACAGGTATGGTTTTGTCTTGCTATTAGTAGTTATATAGAATAGTAAAAAGAGAAATACAAGGCACAACACAGAGAAGGATTTTTTCACGAAAACCATTAGGAATCTTGTAGTTCATTTAATGGTCATATAAACAAGTGAATTTTTAGCATAGATTACAAAAGAACTACAAAAACTATTTCTAACTTTTTTCGATGTGAAAAGCAACAAATTTGTATTATCGATAAAAATGTTTTTAAATAACAGAAATAACATTAAAAGTAGCCATTGCTTAAAGTCTCAATTAAATTATTTAATGAAATGACAGTTGTTTACAAACACAACACAAACTAAAAAAAGGATTTTATTCTATAAATTATTGATTAATGGCAACAATGATTTTAATCAAGAACGTATTATCTTAAATATTCGATATTAAGATCCAAGCCATATATCAAATATTTCATAAACAGTCTTGAATGGGCATTTAATTTTTAATAAATCCCTAAAGTGTAATTATCCTTACCTAATCTGGAAGTTTTGAACAAGCTAGACACATTCAAAATTAACCTTTATCCTCCTCATAAGCTTACTGGTTTAAACGTCCTTGCTTGTTTAACACTTGACTTAATAGATGCATAAGTTTAATTTAAATTAGAAATTTTTAAAAGATATTAGGCAGTCGAATGTGGATAAGGGGCCATTCAAAGATTACGTAAGCACTTTTTTGGTCATTTTTAACCCCCCTCCTCCCTTGTCAGCAAAGATAAGCAAACCTCAACCCCCCACCATAATTACGTAAGAAACTGCCCCGGACCCCCCCCCCCTCCCCCGAAATTTTTACATCTCTTTCAGCAGGTAGTTTTTTTTCTCCATAAAAATTAGGTGACATACAGTGAGCGGTCTTTTTGTGGTGTAAACCAAAGGGTTCAAAAATGACCCGAAACACTACTTTTTAGGGTATTTCAAAATGTTTGGATGGTCCACAGAGTACTAGAACAGAGAGTCCGTCGCCATAGGCGCTAATGGAAATCGAAACGTTGGATGGGTTGGGTGGCGCTGCGATCGCATAACGTCACGAGAGGCGGGACGGAAAAGCCTGATTGGTTGAGAAAAACTTTTTCCTTCTCCTTCGAAATAGAAGATTGCGTGACAGCCAATCACAGGTTTGATCTCTCTGTCAATCATTTATAGTTCCTCGTGGCGCCCTCAAACCCATACAACTTTTGAATATATCGTGTTGGACCCTCTGTTAGGATTTTTCTCTGTGGGATGGTCCATCTCCAGAAAAAGTACTTAAGTCAGATTTCCTGATTCAATTTTTTGTTACATTTATTTTTGGTTGAATTTTTAAATTATTTATGCAAGAAACAAGAGATTTTCGAAAATGCAGCATCTTACGTAAGCATTACTCATATCCCCCCTCCCCCCTTGTCAGGAAAAATAAGCAAAGAGCAAACCCCCCTCCCCCCTTAGGTGCTTACGTAATATTTGAACGGCCCCTAAACATTTCAATAATTTTAGTTTAAAGAGAAGTATAAGTATCTTTCAACTTTATTATATTAGCAAATAGAAAGCTGGAATGCATTCCTGAACAAAGTGAATCTGCTAAATTTAATTGTAAAAAAAACTTGAACACCACTTTTCATGAAACTATTCCCCTACTGGGTGGAATCCACTTCCCATACTCCTCTTTTTATGAAACCGAGCAGCACTGACATGTTAAAAGCTAAGAGGTACACAGAGGACTGAGAGCTTTTGAAGAAAAATGCGTTTTTAGAAATCAATGCAGACGAGCAAATCGAAAAAAGAAAAATAAACAACTCTCAGATTCCACTCGCAGTTTCTTTACTTAAACCTCCGTGTTTTCGAAAGCAAAATAAACTCATGCTGAGATTGGAGCTTGCTTCCGACTCTTAAAAATAATATGTTGGAGTGTGGGCTTGATCAAGTTAAATAAACACGAATATAAATAAAACGTCTTATAGTATAGAGCACTATGCATCATGAATTTAAAAGGGGGATTAATATTTTTAGACATTGTGATACTTGTCTTATTTTGACATTTATTAGGAAAATGAATAGAAAACACGCTTCATGTTTTTTTCTTGGTAAAATTTATCATAGTAAACTGTTTCTCCTATCTTTTGCAAATTAATATTTCCCCGTGTTGTAAAAACGTCACTTCCCTTTATTTTAAGTGTTTAAGCTCATGTATTTGAAAACGTTAAGCATTTTTGAGAAAATATTTGAGTACAATCATATTTATATGTTTTTATTACATCATTCATTTTCCGTTAATGTACTAAGCTATAAAAAATGCTATTCTGAAAGATTTGATGCTTTTGTTTGCAGTTGAAAAAAATAACTTAGCAAAAACATCTTTAAATTTAAATTAGATTACTTTAAAATATAGATAACTAGCTGATATGCCGGGCCTTGCACGGGTGGAGTTTTATAGCTTTCTTTTTAAAATTTTCAATACATTTTACTTTTCAATACTTTTTAAAATATTCAATACAATGAAAGGTATTAAAATTCATCCACTTGTTAAGCATTACAATTTTTGAATGATTTCTACATTTAACCGCATGATCCCCATAAAAACAGAAAAAAATATCCCAAAATTACTTAAAATATGCCCATTTAGAACCCGTGGGTTATACAGGATTTTAATTAACTTTTCCGTGAAATTATTTAACAATTAATGCATATTCTATTTGCAATTTAAGAAAAAATCAATCAGAAAAATAGACTATTTTTATCATAAGTTAATATATTTTGAAATTTTTACTAAGCAATTTTTTTAATTTTAAAAACATTAAACTTCCCGTGGACTGATTTTGTCCGAATTTTTGGTATTAGTCCAGTAACTTGGTGTCAAAAATAGGGTGTTTCAGGAAAAAAATACAGAAGTTTTTTTCTCGACGGTTTTATATGTTTTCGAAGGTGCTGAATCCGAATCTGAACTTTGCATACAAAATTTCGAATGGCATTTTGGTGAAAATTCGAAAAAACCCTGAAATTTCACCTCATTTTTTGGTTTTTTGTTTGTAGAACGGAAGGTATGGGTTTCTCATGAAAATGTTAAATACAAAAAATAAAGATGATAAAACAAGCTACAAAATTGTCGATTACAACTTTTTTGTCAGACTAATAGTTCGGCCGCTAGAGCGCGTTGAAAATAGGGCAAAATTTGCACCTGCTGGTAAAAATCCAGAAAATCGAACTTTCATCTAAAAAATTAAGTATTTTTTTAAATAAGGTACTTTAAAAACTAATTATATAATGTTTCACATGAAATAAACCATCTATTTAGTCTATTAATTAGTATTTAAATGCATTTTCCTCAGCATTTTTCCTTAAGAACGCAGTTTCAATAGAAGACCATAGTGTAATGATAAGTAAGTCGCTTGTTGAAGAAAACATACAGAAGTTTTTTTCTCAACGGTTTTATATGTTTTCGAGGGTGCTGAATCCGAATCTGAACTTTGCATACAGAATTTCGAATGGCATTTTGGTGAATATTCAAAAAAAACCTGAAATTTCACCTCATTTTTTTGGTTTTTTGTTTGTACAACGGAAAGTATGGGTTTCTCATGAAAATGTTAAATACAAAAAATAAAGATGATAA
The DNA here is from genome assembly GCA_024610705.1 of Tetragnatha versicolor. Lineage (NCBI taxonomy): Eukaryota > Metazoa > Arthropoda > Arachnida > Araneae > Tetragnathidae > Tetragnatha > Tetragnatha versicolor. The sequence goes on along the minus strand of JANDEH010000002.1, from coordinate 28,873,197 downwards.
AACAACCTACAAAATTGTCAATTACAACTTTTTTTTTAGACAAATAGTTTGGCCACTAGAGCGCGTTGAAAAAAGGGCAAAATTCACCCTGGCGGTGGAAAAATCCAGAAAATGACCCTTATATTCCTAAAAAAGTCATATTTCGATTTAGATAACTAAGAAAAACTACTTCTATAATTTCTTACATGATATAACCCCATTCCCGAATGGGAACCATTATGTTCATCACTTTAAAGAATATATTAGGATAATTTTCTGTGACCATGTAATTTTATATTATAAGTTATGCTTAATTTTATCCCTAACAAATCAATTGGATTCACGTTCCTGGGTGTAGAAACTGATAAATAAATATTTTAATTGCACGTGTCAAGAAGTTATAGTGAATTTTGGTATCATTACTAATAATCATGCCAGGAGTTTTTATAATCTACAACAGAAAACTATAGTTTTCCAGAAAGAAAAATTATAGATTTTATAAGTTTGTGAGCAGGAGAGGATAACATAAAAAAGCAATGAGTGTAGTAGATAAAAAATTAACTTTTAATGCTTAACAAAAGTTTTCATTGGGAATTGGTGCCTAGGACAAAAAAGAAAATAACAACTGGATTTTTCTTTGCTTAAAAAACCTGCGTTTTTGGGAGGTAATTCCTGAAGAACATTCATTGAAAAAATAGTATTTGAGATAAATAGTAATATTATATCATGTAAGAAATTATAAATGTAGTTTTTCTTAGTTATCTAAATCGAAATATGACTTTTTTAGGAATATAAGGGTCATTTTCTGGATTTTTCCACCGCCAGGGTGAATTTTGCCCTTTTTTCAACGCGCTCTAGTGGCCAAACTATTTGTCTAAAAAAAAAGTTGTAATTGACAATTTTGTAGGTTGTTTTATCATCTTTATTTTTTGTATTTAACATTTTCATGAGAAACCCATACTTTCCGTTGTACAAACAAAAAACCAAAAAATGAGGTGAAATTTCAGGTTTTTTTTGAATATTCACCAAAATGCCATTCGAAATTTTGTATGCAAAGTTCAGATTCGGATTCAGCACCCTCGAAAACATATAAAACCGTTAAGAAAAAAACTTCTGTATGTTTTCTTCAACAAGCGACTTACTTATCATTACACTATTGTCTTCTATTGAAACTGCGTTCTTAAGGAAAAATGCTGAGGAAAATGCATTTAAATACTAATTAATAGACTAAATAGATGGTTTATTTCATGTCAAACATTATATAATTAGTTTTTAAAGTACCTTATTTAAAAAAATACTTAATTTTTTAGATGAAAATTCGATTTTCTGGATTTTTACCAGCAGGTGCAAATTTTGCCGTATTTTCAACGCGCTCTAGCGGCCGAACTATTAGTCTGACAAAAAAGTTGTAATTGACAATTTTGTAGCTTGTTTTATCATCTTTATTTTTTGTATTTAACATTTTCATTAGAAACCCATACTTTCCGTTGTACAAACAAAAAACCAAAAAATGAGGTGAAATTTCAGGGTTTTTTCGAATTTTCACCAAAATGCCATTCGAAATTTTGTATGCAAAGTTCAGATTCGGATTCCGCACCCTCGAAAACATATAAAACCGTTGAGAAAAAAACTTCTGTATTTTTTTCCTGAAAAAACTACCAAGTTACTGGACTATATGTCATTATTGAGGTCATTTCCAAGTGAAAACAGTTGAAAAACCAAATGTTGCAATTTTTTACCGGTTTGACCCTTTTTTTCAGTAGATTTACCAAATTAGTAATTTAGAACCGAATCTAGATTCTTCACAATCCTGACTAATTACGATAGCTGTTAAAAATAAACAAGAAACTCAGAAAATTATCCCCTTAAATGCAATAGTTTCCAACCAAAAAAGAAAGGTTATCATATTTTTAAATATTCTTAAATTTTCTTCAAAAATTTTACCAAGGAGGAAATAAATCATATGTAGGGTTATGATGTTACAATGGTGTTATGAATAAGCAACGCAAATATTTGAAGTCTTATACCCTTCATCAGTTCCAATTCAAAAAATTATCAATAAACTTGATAACTAAATAAATGTAGATTTCAAAATTAGACTGCATTTTTTTGTGTTAGGTATAAATTTAATGTTCAGTCAAATTGTATTTTTTTGTTATATTCTAAAATAAATAAAGGGTTACTTATAATTTATGAGCTAAAAAATCAGAATAAATCTCCTAGTATGTTTGCAGCGTTAACAACTATTTCTTTTATAATAGAAGGTAAACTTGAAAAATAATAACACATGATAAAAATATCCCTGCATTCTTTCCTTTTCTTAAACTTGAAAAGGCAAGAGCAAATATTTACCCAATGCATTTCGTATCTCCAGCAATTGCTAACAGACATTGATTGGATTTCACACGATTCAAATACTACCATCAACTCTAATCCTATATTCCAATTTCTCTTAGGTATATTTCTCTCCTATTCAAACCGTTCACCTCAAATACGTCTCAATAGAAATAGAAGGTAAAACGCTAGCCTCTGAAAATACATAGCAACTTCTTTTGAATCTAAGATTTCTTCAAAAGACATTTTCCCTCCTAAGCCTATCCACATACCCAAAGTCCGTTTTTACTCAAAATTGAATTTTCAATTATTCCACTTTTAAATCTCATTTCCTCTTCTATCACGTTACGTCAGATTCCTCTTCCAAGTACCACTTTGCCGGATCCATTTTATTCAATAAAAGACCCGTATCTATATCTCCAACCGCACTAGAGGTAAACTCTCGCCTGTTATCAATGGAAGTCGGCATATCCTTAGGTAAAATCCACTTTCTGGCACTCTAATCTCCCCTAAAACGAGTCGTATAAACTTCTTTGGGTGGGAGTTTTTGTGGTTTTGAACATCAGATGAATTCGTCTTACAAACGTAATCCCATCTTGAATATTCAATTGAAATAATGTCTAAAAATATTGGAAATATTTTCATACTATATGTGCGTTTATTCAGAGAGAATATTTCACTTTATTTATCTACGATTTCTTTTTAAAACTGTAATTTAATAAGTGTCTACTGTTTTTATACATTAAAGTGATATATACTCTTTCACATCCTGTATACAAAGGGAATTATACAAAATAACGGGCAAAATAATGTAACTTTAGTATATTAGGTTTAATTGAAATGTGAAAACATCATTTTCCGATTTTTGAAGTGTTTTATGGAATGGCATTTTTAAAGCGTTCGGTTTGTTAAATGTTGTGGCTGAATGTTGATATTTTTCAGATATTATTATAACAGAACATTTAGATATTTCCTTTGATCCAATATGAGATAATGCAAACACTCGGACAATTTAAAAATCAGGGGGGGATGGAAGAAAACAAATTAAAAATCAGACAATAAGCTATCATAGCTTTATTTTGTGTATTAAATCTAATTGAAACTGAATTTTCAATCTGTTACGATGAAAGGATCCAAAATTTCTTTCCCATTTCAAACTTAAGTGCTAGTCTTATCAGAAACATCCAAAGCATATTGTATTCAAATGGTTCAGTTGAGGTGTCTAAAAAATGCTATTAGATGAAAAGCCATGCTTTTGAGTAAGTTTAACTACTAGGCAATCAATATTATATCCCCATTAAGTGAATTTTTAAAGCTTAAAAAATATAATCGCCATTCACGTAAGATATAATACTAACATATTTATATTTATCACATGATAGATTACCTTTTTTGAAAGTAAATCCTGCTATTCAACTAAATTACTAAAATCTAAAAACGCTTAAAATTATGCTATAAACGATAAATATAGTGAAGAGATTAACAATACACTTTAAAACGAAACACCTCCTAAATACAATTCCTCCATGCTATAAAAACAAAAAGTGAGAAATCTATAATTATAAATGCTTATACACATGAGCTATACCCCTTTTTCATGAAATAATAAAAAAGTTTTCTCATTTCCTACAATAATGGGAGAATGACGTGATAGCGTGACGCTTATTTTCTAGTTAAGCATACACTGTACTTAAAGTAGCAGCTTCGTAGTATGCTAGAATGTATGATGAGCTTCATTTATATTATCCAAAGCTTTCTACTTGTTGCTATCAGATACTCCCCCCGGCATTGGTAAATGTCCCAAGAAATGGTTAATGCTTAATAGGTATAAAAGATACACTGTATCCAAACCTAATTTTCGAGTAGAGATTTTTACAAAGTAGTATAATTATGTTTGTGGATGATGATGATAACTTTTTTATGGATTATTAATTAGGCAGAATAATTAAAAGAAAAATAACTTACGATGTGTTTTATAGGCATATTTCAGTATTCTACACTAATGGAATGTTTAAGTTTGAATACTTGAGAAAGTTTAGGTAGAGGGAAAATGATTATAGTAAATTTTTACTGGTTGAGGAGGGGTTGAAAACTGAATAAAAGTTATTATGTACTTCTTTTCTCTAAGGAAAAATCAATATTTCCTCTAAATTTTATATCTTCTAGAAAGTAAAAGTAAGGAGGTTAATCCATGGTTTTGTTTATAAAATAAAAAAACACAGTTTAAAAAAAGGAATTAACACTATGATTTTTATTAACGGATTTAAAAAGCTTTTCTTAAGTATAAAAATAAACTTGAAATACCTACAGGTTTTATATAATGAATATATGTTTTAAGAACTATTAATTCAGTTGGTACATTTTCCTCCAAATTTTTAAACGTCTTTTTTATAGCATAATTCTTTAAACAAAGTTTCTCTTTCAAATGGAGTGTTTTTGAGGGTATTATAGACCATTTTAATCACAATATAAAAAGCATTTTTATTACGTAACAAAATTTGAAAATCAGAAAAGAAAAACCTCGGTAGAGAGCAGAATTTGAAAATATTAGTAGTTAAAGCTAGCTCATCGGTCTTTTTTAAGAATTTTACTTACATACACAAAATCCCTTATTCAGAATTTTAATATTTTCATTAGTGAGTAAAAAAAACTGGGTCATTATTTTTCTGTGTGAAAAATAGCGATGGAAAACTATTTAAAAAAACGCTGACTTCACTTCTGCGCTGAAAAACGCAACATAAATACATGTTGTATAAATTTGAATAAATGTTGCGTCAAAATAAATTTTCTTCATTTAATGACGACAAATTATTTCCCTTTAATTAATGTTTTGTTAAGTTCAGTAAGCAGGGTTTTGGGAGAATTGAGAAGCGATCCGGAAGGTCCTGCGTAAGCAGTGTACGGGGGTTGGTGAGTGATAGCGAGCAGGGGTCGGTAGCTCCCTAGTGTGTTAAAATGAACATAAATTTAGTAATAAATATAACGAATATAAAATAACAGAATATTTCAAAAAAGAGAGTCATACCTTTCTTAAGACACTTGGCTAAAAAAAGATGGATACCTATAGCTTCATTTTCACCCTCCTTAAGAAGCTTCTTATTAATATTCCCACCACTTTTTGTTTTGTAAACTTAGAACAGTGCTTAGAAGAAAGGCGCAAGATTAATATCGTCTTATTAATTTTTAATCTCCAACCGAGGGGAAACGGTTCCAGCCTCCTTAATAAATGGAAGTTTTACAAAGTAGTTTTTCAAACAGAATAATTCCTTGTCTCATAAATGAAACTAAGCTTTTGCCAAAAAAAAGGACATTAAACTGATATAAAATGAACAATGTTGTTTATTTTTTAAGAGAAAATTTATGGTGAATGTAAAAAAGATTAGGTTTAGTGCATGGCAAATGCATTTTTTAGGTTTCAAATTTTAAAAAGAAAAGGTTAGTTAAATTTCGCATTTAACTGAAAAAAAATAAAGCTATTTTTTAAAAGTTCAAACCAATCAAAATTTTGTTTTGAAAAAGACAATGATTCAACAGGGATCCAATGGAAATCTTAAGAATTAATTTTATAAATTATCATTAGATGTATATACAGGGTGTCCCATAAATGTTGGGTCACACTTCTAGGGCGGATATTAGACACCTAGACGAGTCAGAATCACATAGGATTTGGGGGTACCAGACCAAATCCCAGGGAGTTAAATATGGAGCGACACCCCCAAAAAATTATTGAAAATTCAATTTGTAGAAGAACTACTATTGGTAAAAATTTAATTATGGTCTCAAAAATTGTGGTTTAGTATGATCTTTAAAATTATTTCAAAAGTCTACACTTTAAAATTTTTTTATTATGAAAAAAGTAAAAAAACACAAAAAAATGTGAAAATTCTGCCAAAACCTCATTTTGTATTTCGAAATCGTTCCTTTTGATTTTATAATCTGAATGATCATAGTTGTAAACCCTTAAGTCCAAAGTGTCACGTAAAAACCATCAATATTAAACGCTTGAGATCCTGTTAAAGTTCGTTTTTTGCGTGCGCAAACTGGTTTCCTATAGCCTTTTCCAAAACGGTAGTTAGCGGACCCAAAAAACGGACTTAAACCATGCTTTAACATTATCTCAAGCATTTAATATTGATAGTTTTTACGTGACTCTTTGGACCTAAGGGTTTACAACTATTATCTTTCAGATAATAAAATCAAAAGGAACGATTTCGAAATACAAAATGAGGTTTTGGCAGAATTTTCACATTTTTTTGTGTTTTTTTACTTTTTTCATAATAAAAAAATTTTAAAGTGTAGACTTTTGAGATAATTTTAAAAATCATACTTAAATCATACTAAACCACAATTTTTGAGACCATAATTAAATTTTCACCAATAGTAGTTCTTCTACAAATTGAATTTTTCAATAATTTTTTTTGGGGTGTCGCTCCATTTTTAACTCCCTGGGATTTGGTCTGGGACCCCCGAATCCTATGTGATTCTGACTCGTCTAGGTGTCTACTATCCCCCCTAAAAGTGTGACCCAACATTTATGGGACACCCTGTATACCTAATTTATATTATTGATACGTGTTTTTACATGCGTAAATTGCTTTGAAAATAATATTTTAATGATAGAGTAAGGATATTTGAACCCAAAGAGTGTCTTTAAAAAGATTGGGTTGGTCTTTGATTCATTCGTAATTATGAACTATTTGCTATCAACGTGTGTGAATTATTATCTCTCTCTTTTTTTACTTTTTCTATAACTTCAACTATCCAAATTGATATTATCGAGATTACTTTAAAAATTATTTCGTTTCTGAGGTATTAATTGCTTGGGATAAACAACTACTAACAAACTTTTCTTAATTAACGTTTATCAAACGTCAAGTATGACCCAGGAGAAGCAGAAAAAAAGGTTGTCTTTTTAAATTATAAAATGAGATTTTCTGTATCGAGATTAAATAAAGAACCAAATAAAAAACAAACACTCCAAAGGAAATAAATTCAATACTTTGTAATACAGTTGGAGCAATTGAAAAGATTAACTTTGGTTATTCATTTAGCAAGATTTTTCCCAATTACTTTAAGTAATAGATCGAATTATACATTTTCAAATCCCACTTTAAAAAGAAAACTTTTCTACATAAAACTCCTTTAAAGACCTTCCAAGAGGAAGTTCTGCTATCTCCAAGAGCTTCAGTAACCCGAAAGACGACATGCTGGATACTCTTACATATCTCCATATAGCTGTAACATATCTCCGAGCGAGGCACATTCAAAATCACGAAGCTGTGCATCCCCTACAGTAAACGAGCGCTTTACGTGGGCAACTCTGTGAGAATTTCCATAACATTTTCCCCAGGAATGGCAACACGCGATGGAGTTTGCAACCGTTTTATTGGAAGAGCACAGGGGCAAGGTTAGCACAGGGGAATAGAAGATTTTGTTTGTTGTTTTTCTTGAAAAAAATCTATTTCCAAGCTTATTCAATTGAGGAGCGCTGGTAGCATTTAGTTGGGGGTAATGTTTTGATATTCTGTGTTATCCCTTCTCCCTAAGGACTGTCACAGGTTGGATGAATTATTCATTTCTCTTACTTTTTTGAGCTGTTGAAAACTTTGATCAAACTACTGTGAGTGGGTTTTGTTATTATTTTTCAAACTTTAAGAATTTTTTCTATGTGAGTATATTTTTTCTTAAAGGTTCTTTGTTTTAATGGTAGTAAAACTACATTATAATACATTAATGTAAAGTGGGATAATTTATATCCTATTTAGTCAATATAATTTCTTAAAACACAAATATATAAACACAGGGAGTAACTTGGATAGATAAAACTTTAAGGATATCGAATTTAAAAGTAAAATTTATTTACACTCTTGTCCACACAAAAATTAAGGATGATTTTAATTTTTTTTGTGAATACACACATATTTTAGTCCTTTTTTCAATTAAATTCATGTCATAGTGGGAATATTTTGTAATTTGGGATATAGTAACCCTAAAAACAGTTTAAGGGAGTGTGGAGGCCCTCCATTGATAATGAAGTTAGAGCACATGTCCCTCAATATTGCCTAAAAAAACGGTATTCGACGAACCATGAAGTTAATAAATATATTTGTCTCGATACGAATAACAGGGAATCGTTTGATAAATGACTCACTCATGGGCATTTCTGGTGCTCTTCGGAATCTATAGTGAATTCAGTATTTAAAGAGGGTCCCTTTCTACCATCTAAAAAATATTGTAAGGGTTATTTGACTATGATTATAAGGAACTGTGATTTGTGTTATGTTTTTAAAAAATCACATTATTCTTAAATTTTGAACGCGAATGTAATTTAAGTATCATCATCCATATCTTCAAATTAAAAAAAAGTACGAATTATTTTAGTTAATCTGTAATTTTACTTTTAGTTCCAATGAAATAGTATTATGTCTTCTAGCTTCCACACTTATGAACCGATAAGGCGTGTGCTAGATGTAAAACATATTCATGGTAGCTCTTTTAAGAGTCAGGGATTTTCCTATCTGAAGCAACGGTAAAATAATTATTGAAGGTGTTCTCCAGCAGTTAAGTGAAATGGGCTGACTCAAACTGATAAAACTCGATCTTATCGGTCTACATAAAATGATAAACGAAGGCATTTGCGAACTAACTTCATGCAAATGACATCAAATATTTGAAAGTTTTCTCCATTAAAAGCATCGGTTTGGAATATTTAAGTCCGAATAACTTTTTTCTCCATCAGCTTTTTAGTTGAAATCGATTTGGATAATATAGAGAAGTGGAATCTTCGAATATGCAAATAAATCTGGAATCGCAGATTGAAAGTAAAAGATAAAGAACATCGTTTTATTTCATGAGTTTTGAGATTTTTTTTCGGAAGGAAGATTTTTGATTCTGGTTAATTCTTCCGAATGCAACTATTGCATGAATTATTCACTTCGTGAAAGGGGGTTGATAAATGCATACGATGCTTTTTGTTGAAATTCATTTAAATTTTGTTGCTGTAGAATATTAAAATTGAATCATTTATAATTTTCAAACAACTCGAGTTTTTAAGAGATAGTCTTAATATCTTTAATTTGATTGAAGTTAAGATGTCGTTTAATACAACCAGAAGCTTAAAATAATTTAAAACTTAAACTTGTAACGTTTGTAACTCAATGAATTTTAAGCTGTTATAATTTAAAAGAAAATTTCTAAATTTAAGTAGATCGATATTAAAAGGTTAAGGGCCTTCATTTTATATATGTTGCTAAAATGTATTTAAAATTTGAGGTTCAATTAAAAATAGTTTCCCAAATGGTTTAAAAGGTTTTTTGTCATGTACAGTAAAGACAAGATATGATACGAAATATACTTATTACACTTAAACTTATAAAAATTAGTATCGTTGGGTCCTTTAATCTGAACATTAAATTGACTTTTATTTCTAATTTCATAGTTAAGAGGAAGGAAGTAGGTACTCTAATCTTTCAATCTTTCAAAACCATACATAATGTTTTATTTTCGAACACATGTTTTTAACTCGTTTTGAAAAAAATATTTAGAGTAGAATATATATATTGACTAACATATTTAATTCTAAGACAGTAATGTAATCATCATCTTCTTAGACTTGATATTAGTTAATTTTTTTATCATTTTTACGGTGCTCCAACCCTACCTTTTAAAATGAATTCTGGGTAAAAATATATATGCACCTTATTAAAACACATTGTCAAAAGATCGATAGCATTGAATTAAAATATGCATGTTCTTTAATTTTGTGAATTAGTATTTGAAATTTCTAGAAATAATTTAAATTAGATACTTTAAAATTAAAGATCCATTTGAGACCAGGAAAATTTCAATTTTCAAATTCGTGAAGGTAAGTTTTAATGACATTTAAAATCTACAATTTAATGTATTTGTTAAACCTATATTCACTCAGATTTAAACTTATTCATAAATCACAAATAGAAAACTTTGAAAAGGAATGGATTATTCCTAACAGAATTAAAAATATTCCCTTTTGTATCTCAGCCTGTAAATTTATCCCGAATACCAATCACCAGACATTTTAATCAAAGTTACGGGAATCATCTCTTGAATTATATAGCGAATGAATGCTTTTGGGTCAATATTTTAAAGCAAAATAAAGTGGAGAAATTGTCTAGATTATTCCCACCCTGGTGAATTTGAAGAAAAGGAAGGGGGAAGGGATTCACAAAAGGTCCTCTTTTTTAATATAAGGGCGTATAAGCGAGGTGGAATTTTAAATGAATGTTAAAGGCACACATTCGCCATTCTTTAAAAGGGTGAATTAAAAAAATAAAATTTCGCATTACGTTAATTACATCGGATTATTATCTAAGTTTCCATTCATCAAAACCTGTCGCCTTAAATAAAAAGAGAACAATCGAGGCTAAAAATTCATTGAATCAAATTTCTGGCTGGTTATAAGGATATTAGCATCTGGTGCATGACATTAAATAAGTGATAATAACTAGGTGCATTACATCTGAAATATGACTAACTGTTATGCTTTTTTTTTTCATTTACTTTCTATTTTACTTTATTTTATGATAAATGTATTAATATAAAACTAGAGAACACAAAATATATGCTGGGGGTTGCAACATGTTAAAACCACAGAGTATAGAGCTTAGCTTAACAGAGATGCCAAATGGCCGGTTTCCTCCTAAGGTAATTAATTTTATTCAGCTCGCAGATTATAATTCAGTTCAGCAGCCAATCAGAAAAAGCTAAATGCGATTGATTGAGCAAATGACTTTGAGTGACAGCTTCAGTGGGCGAATGAAGTGGGTGAGTGACAGGTGGGAGGTGGAGCTATAAGAGGTAAGGAGGCGGGTCCGCTTGGCCAGAGGTTTGTCTATGGGAAAATCCCTGTTAAAAAGTTGCCATTAGCGTCTATAGAGATGAACACTCTGTTAAGATCTATACTCTGTGGTTAAAACCTTATTTTATATGAGAATGATTAACTTTGGATAAGTATTTTCCTAATATTGGTATAAACTGCTTTCATAGCTTTTTTGTTTTAAGATACAATTTTTTAAGCCTTTTTTAAACTATCATCGCCCTCTAGCATGATAACATGTGTTTTAGGCATTCTCAATTTCATTTTAGGGAGCATCAACTATTGCTACTTTGTTCGACAGAGATCATAAATTCATAAATAATATAAAAATAATCTTCCTGCATACCACATCAGATAGAAAACATTACATAATGCCTGGAAGGTACGAATCCAAAGACAAATCTTATTCTGTCATAATAGATTCCGAAGTAACTTTCACTTTATTTGTCTCGGTAACTATGACTTTTTAGCTTACGACATTCTAAACCCCACATCATTATTTATAACAGAATTCTGAATACCTAATCAGGCAGAATTTATCGCCTGAACTAAGAACATCAAATGGTACAAGTTAAAATAATCGAAGGATTTGTATTTATATTTTAACAACACTTTTTTTAATTTACATTACATATAAAAGTCTAAAATCTTTAATAAAAGACTTCTTACAATCTTATTTACCTATCATTACGTTAAACGCGGTATAATCAGTTGTTGACATTAGAAAATTCAACATTTATTTACTCTTCAATACTTGACTTGGTTCATTTTCAAGCCCAAGGTGTCATTTACGCAAAATATCCTAATTTAAAGAGAGGGAATTTACATCCAGAAATACCAATTGTTCAAGAAAAAAAGTGAGTTGAAATGCAAAAGCAAATATGACCTGGAGCCATTCGGAACAAAATTCGAAAAACTCGAGATTTTCCGGGGAGAGAATTGTGTGTTTATTCTAAACTGGTGTTTTTTTCTTATTTTTGAGCACACGTGGGGTCTTCCACGCTTATCTCACTTTAAATTCCGATTCTGTCTTCCGACATTTTGTGAATAAGTTCGGAAACTTCAATTTCTTTGGAGGAGGGTCGCGAAGAGCGTTGTCATAACCCAAAGCGATTTCGAATTTATTCCGAGTTTTGAAAAGAAATTGACAGCACAGATGGGGAAAGAAGTGATCTTGTATATTTGTATTTATCAATCCTTCGAGGTGTTTTGTCTCGAGAATGTTTTTAAACAACCTACCAGTGGTACTTCTAAAAAAAAGCTTAACTATTTGTAACTGGCAACGTGTTTGAAAATATCTGCTTCAATAGCTGAAATATTTGATCACGATATGGTTTGATGTTAGTGGTAACAAGGGATAATCACTTTTAGTAATTCTCCATTGTTTTACATTTAACGTCAATATAAATAAAATAACAGATTAATGATGGGTTAACAAATTTTTTTCGCTACTAATTTTATTTAATATGTCTCTCTAGAGCATTCTAGATACTGAAGCTTTATTTTTGTCAGGGAATTAATCCACAACCCAAATTGTTAGTTCTTAAAACTAGTAAATTTGACCGTTTATATAATACACATTTTACACCATTTTAAACTACCATGTTTACAGGATTGATTTAAGAACGAGAAACAGGGAAGGAAAAAACAATAAAAGTATTTACACTCGTTTTGAGCCAAAAGTATACATTTTATAATTTTCCTAAGGTATAGGAAGTAAATAAATAAAGATTTTGCTGAAAAAAATATTTGTTTTATTTTGGAACATCAATATTATAGAATGATGACTTAATAATTCATTTTAATACCTTCTAATTCCTTGATATAATTTTACATTGAACATCTGAATTTTATCGTATTTTTATTTATTTACCAAAAAACTTCAGAAAATCTCAAAATGACTGACTTAACTCGTACTAACTATCTGACTTACTATATTTAATTTTCATCTAAATTTACTCATCCATAAAAGCTAATTTCCTTTGATTCTGAAATTTAGTTTTAAGTTTTAAAACACATTTCTATTGACTGTTCCTGTTTAATCTAAATCACAAAAAAATGTTTTTCTAAAGTTTTCAGTCGACAGACACTGTTTGGTTAAATTCCGTCAACGTTCCCGCTAAATATCTTTTACATTCAAATATTAAAAAAAATTCTGATTTTTATTGATTAACTGAACAGTTATTGATCTAACTAAGGATTTTAATGCATGAGTTGGAAATTATTCAGCAATATTTCAACTTTCTCCAAAAGAGCATGACGGTATTTAGCGGGACCGTTAACAGAATTGAACCGACTGTTTAAACTAAATATATTAATCATAGATTTTGATTGTGCATGCATTAAAATAGACAAACACTAGACAAACACTCCTCATATACAAGTCTATTAGAACCGTTCATTTGACATCCAACCACTTAAACCAATCAACGCTTGTTTAAACGTCGATAAGGATTCAAGCTTAACTGTGATTTGTCGACTATTAAGACTCTAATAGCTGTTGGCTATCATTGCATGTGGAGGGTCTCGGCATAATATCGTCTCGGGGAAGGAGATTTGGACATCGCTAACTATTACAGTCACATTCGGATGGCTTTAGTAGATTTCTACGTTATACATCTCTTGAGTGCACTAATTGTTTATTGTAGACATTTAAACCTTGACAATTTAGCTTAGTCTAGTGAATGTCTTGAAGATGAAAGAGAAATGCGAATCCCAAGAGAAATGCGAATAGGCAATAAAGCATCTTACTCTACCTATGTAAATTTAATTTAGAAGTATTTCTGCAATAGTCGTTTATCAAAATATTAAATTAGATATAAAATGAAGTCAGATAATTGTAATAGATATTGATAAAAATTTTAAAAATATGTACTCTAAGAAAGGTCTAGTACAAGTTCCAGCTACCACTTATCCTAAACACACATTAATTACATTGTTACAATTTTACTTGCTTCATCATGAAGCATTTTTACAAAACCATGTTTCAAGAGCTTAGACGATTAAATCCTTTATTTGAGCGGATCAGGATGAAAGTGGTGTTTTACAAAATTTGAAGAAAGCATGGACTTGTATTTCTTTCAAGATCATTTACCCTGTATTGTAGTCTTCTAAGTTAAAATCTATATACGTGACCTGTTAGAGCTGCCTTCTCTATACGCCGTTAAGAAAACTTTAAATTAATCGAGACTACGCTCAGTTGACTTGTACCACTTTCATTCTAAGCAGGTCATATTTAGAAAATTAAACTATCCAAGTACGAAAAAAACGGGGTTTCATATTTTCTTAGAAACTAAATGCAGTTTCTAATTCAATAGCTAAGCTCAATTTCCTGTCCATCATTCAGTTTCACACATTTGCACAGCTGAAATTGTCTAGATATTCCCGTCAAAATTCATCTGCGAGAAGGGGTAAAATTTGCCTGAAGGAATTATTTTCTGGAAGTTGACAGTTATTGGAGACTTGACAACATACATGTGACATAAGGGTGACGGTCGCTATATGATATTTTGAATAACCTCTCGCAATTTAAATAAACATACCCACACCCGAACGAAACAGCAAGCTTTTCGAATTGCCTTGCGTCAGGTGCAAATAATTAAGACTTTCGTATTATTTTGGAGTATTTTGGGGGTCATTTACAAATTACATAGCGCACTTTTTAGGGGTTGTATTTTTCTCTCCACTATGAAAACCCTCTTTTAAATTTTAACTAAATTGAACATTAAAAATTTTTTACTCTCTCAATTACTCTGGAAATAATGAATTTTTCCTGATGTTAAATCAAAAGGAACATTGGAAGAAATAATTGCGTTGTGACATCACTAAAAAATAAGTTTTAAAATGTACTGTCACGCACATCAAATCACCCTGTCTTTCTATGTCACATTTTGTCACACGTACTTATATCCCCCTCTCCCTCAACAAGTTGACCTAATTAATGAAGGGATCCCTTTAAAAACTTAAGTTTTAAAATAAAGGGAATTGGATCATAAGTTTCCCAAGACCTTATAACTAAATTTGAGCATCGAAATTTCGTTAATTAAATTGTTACATACGTATAATTAGTTCTTTGATTGACCTTGAACTACTATAAAAATTTGAAAAAAAAGATGATGATTCAAGAAGCGTTATGCATTTATTTTACACAAAAATGTATTTTACTACACGTTTAAAATAAATGTATTATAACCACTATATACTTATATTATGTAAGCATAAGCATACTTTTTTAAGAGTTAAAATACTTCAAACTGTCAAAGTGGGAAAGCTAGAGTTACAATTAAATCTTTTATACGTTAAAGAATGAGGCACATAATAAATAATGATAGTTTTATGGCATTTGCAAACAGAAATAAATAAATAAAAAAAGTAATTAGATCTGAGAACATTTTTGAAAAACACGTATGGTTCAGAATCATTTTCATTATTTCTAAAAATTACAGTAAAGTAAATGTCCTGTTCATTATAGAAGAAATTCTTCAAACATAAGTATGAAATATTTTTTAGAGATAGAGGTATTTTTAATTTTTGTAAGTTTGAGTTTTATATCAAACAATTTTATAAATATTAATAAAATGCAAAGTAAAATAAACAATACTTAAAAATAATGAAACTAAGTAAAGTAAGCAATAGCGATATAAACGTATACAAAAAAAATTGTTCATCCTAACAGTTAGTTCATTTTGCGCAGCAAAACTGAGTTGCAATTTCCGTTTCCTGGAATTTTCTCTTCGTTCTCCAGAAAAGCGGAAAATTCTGATTACGAAGTAATTTTCATGATGGCATTCCGGGAAATATTTTCTGCAATGCACCAGAATATTTAATTTAGCCCAGTGGAATTAGCTTAAATATTGTGTCTTTGAAATGTTTTAAAATTGTTTCAGAGAATAGTATAGTATTAACTCACAAATATTATAGCCTACAGCAAATAAGCCTATTAATTATCTATGAACGTTAAATATTAATAATCCTAATTAATTTTAATATTCGTTAGCCTGCAATTGTGTTGAAAATCAGGTGTGTGATTATTACCTTAATGATCACTGTTTAAAAAATTTCAAACTTTCAGCACAAACTGATGAAAGGTTGAACTGTTTTTTAACACTGAACCCAATAAGGAAGTTGCATGTGTCAGATTTTCAAAAACAAACAAGTGTTCCGTATGGTTTTTTGTATGGTAAAATGAAATATCTAGTCAGTTTTTCAAAAAAATGTACAGGTAATTAAATATTTTAATTTAAAAGTCGAGAAAAAAACACGTGACTGAAAACGTTTATTGTTTAAACTATAAGATGACGTCAACAATAATACCATCAACTCCATTGCTTTACAACAATGTTTAGTATAAGATGACGTCACATCCAAACTCTTGGCGTTTTCGCGCGCTTTTAAAATGGGAACTTTTGTTAATTTTTTTGACAATAAAAAAATTTCTCGATCGGCCTCAAATTTTGGGTAGTTGCTTATTTTTGCAAGAGGAATCGATTAAAAAAATAAAAAAAATATCATGCAACTTCCTCATTAAAACATATACCCTTTGTTTTGATTAACAAATATTTGGGCTATGGATCATACTTCATTTTATCTAAATTTATATCCCCATATATTATGTGGGATTTGAGAGAAACTCTTCCCTTTGTTCGGACCACCCCACATATTATGCAAAATTACTTGCGTATTTCTCGAGAAATTTATAATGAATAATAACGTATCTAATACCTTTAATGGATAGGGTGGGTGGGGGCAAAGCCCCGCAGTTTTCAGTATTTTTAACATTGTGATCGATAGGGGGTAGATAATCCCGAAATTTCAATTGGAGGTGTTAGATTGAGATGTTACCTACAAAACCAATCCAAATTTATACTCTTATCGATAGTATTTCAAGAGAAATTGACAATTTAGTAGAAAAAAAAATTGCGGGTCTTTGCCTCGCAAAAATGGGGCAAAGACACGCACTTTTAAATTTTTGTGTCCAAATGAAATAAACATGGATAAACAAAGTGTTTCATCATAAAAACACTGGAGATAATCATCTTAATACAGTAGAGCCCCTATTATCCGCGGAATTGGGTGCCAAGGGTACCGCGGATAGCTAAAATCGCGAATAACCCGAAAAAAGGCCAAAAATGAGGTGAAAACACGAAAAAAAATATTTCAGCATAAAAACTATGTTTCATTGTACAAAAAAAATATGATATGCAAAACTTTTAAAATGTGTACAGTACAGTAGAAACCTTTCCTCTACATCTAAAATCTCTCTAATGTCGTCTAAAATTTACCCTCATGTCGTGTCGTTAAATTTAGTTTATATTTGGCAATCTGAAAATACAAAACACAATCATAAGTTAGGGGACATCGTCAAATTTTTTAATTTTAAAATTTACAGGTCATTTCTCAGGAATTTTATGGTTTTTGTCAGAACATTTTGGTTTAGTAACAACAATAAAATTAGCACCCTTTACCATTACCTTACGAATAATTGTCATACCACCTTATGAATTCCTACCTACAAATGCCACAAGCAAATCACAAACTAACAGAGTAAAAAATCCAATATTGCCTTAACCACCTGCAAAACATAAAGACTCTTCTATCTTCAGGTTTCACAATTTATAAAAAAAGCACAGAAGCTCTTCCCACTTAATCTTCTCAGCCAGTGACACAATTTAAAAACAATGCATGTACTTCTAGTGAAATGCCACATCATTATAGAAAATAGTGAAGGGAAGAGTTGCGCTTATGATGCTCCTGGGAGGATGGCGGACATCAGCATCATTTGTTCCCATGGCAACAAAACGTCATAGCACTTCAGTCATTTGCCAGCCTTGCTGATCACGTTTCGGCACTGAATGAGGATTTGGGAGGAAAAGGGTTCGGCTTGACTTTTGGAAGCCAGTATCCATTATGTGCTACCATTCTAAAATAGTTCCCTAGTTATGGATCTCATTCTCACTTCTGGATATTTGAATGCGAATTTTTGATGCCTTTAAGTACCCCGTTCATATTTTACACTTTAAGTACTGTAGCGCTCTCTTGTGAAATAAAATTTAAAATACCATCTTGTTTCTTTTTAATGCTGGTGCATCGATATTTTTATATTTGAATAACTTTTGGCGAAGTACATAACTAATGAAAACAGAAGATGAGTAAAGACAGTGAATGATTTTCACAGAAGTTGGGTTTAAATTTCCTTTTTATTTTAGTATGAAATTTCCAAACTTTGTTCCTACAAGTCATATAAAACTGATTTCAAAAAATCCTTTTTTGAGGTGATATTTTTTTTTTAGCAAACATATTTTCGGATTGAAAAATATCATGTAAAAGCGAGTTTCATTTCTCTTTTGAAATTAAATAAAAGGTAAACAAGTTTGTTTTCATAAAATACGTTAATACTTATACGTACGAAAAATAAACAAAAATTGTTATTAAGAGTTCCTTCCATAAAAATACTGCTTACTCTAAAATAATTTAACTTTTATCTTTTCAAATTCATAGAATGTATAGTAAATAAATGCATGCAGACAATTTTTTTTATTTATCTTGGTGCAGATGGATACCTAACACTAACGGAAGGAAAAAACAAGTAAATGAAATTTAAGAAAATAGTAAAGAATATTCTTTTCTACGAACCCCAAGTTACCAAAAGATGATTAATTAGCTATCTTTTTATCTCTCCTAAAGACGAGTATTTTCTTTTCGCCGTTTAATTTTATAACGCAAATTTTTGCCACTAGAGATTGAAACGCATTTTCTAATTTGTGATCTTGATTTTAAAATACTGAAGAGACAAAGTCCTGTATTTTAATTAAACCGAATATTTTTTCAACCTCCAAATTCACTGTTGTAATGGTGTTTGGTAACATGCTACATCTGGACTTTAATTAAATTATAAATAAAGCACGAGAGACCAGTGGGAGCTGTGAAGAAGTCCCAAACGAAACGAATTAGAATTGATTTTGGTTGAACAAATATCTTAAAGCAATTAATAAAACTGCAAAAACAAACATTTAATTTGCAAATTTATAAGAAAATAAATGCTCTCTATGGGATTTCTTATCGTGTGAGTACTGGTTTAATTTTATCATTAGCAAGCAGTTACAAGTTGAAGGATTTGTGAGCTTTAAATTTGAAATTCCTGTAACCCATGGACGAGCAAGTTGCTCCTTTGGGATAAAAATTTGTGTATCAATGTATTTTTTCCTCTTTTTTTTCTTTTTTATATACTTTTTGTCATAGTGTTTTGTATTTTGTTTATTGTAATAAATTTGATTTGATTAATTTGAATTTTAATTCCTTTGAAAATTCGAAAAAAAAGATTGCTGTTGCAATTTTTCTAATCTTTAAAATATTCTTCATGAATTAAGAATTATGCTTATAAGGCCTGGAATTAAGGATTTCTTTATTTTAATAAGGGTAAACTATTGTGTACATGTTTTTTAAGTTAGAATTGTGTTGTCATCCATGTTATCCCTTAAATTCATTTAACCAATTTTATTTTGTTCTTATTATAAATAATTATTTACTTGGAATTTTCACTTGGAAGGGCTTGTGCCCCTTAGTGAACAACATATGTATTTGTTTTATTATTATTATTGCTATTATTATTATTATTATTGTTATTGTTATTGTTATTGTTATTATTATTATTATTATTATTATTATTATTATTATTATTATTATTATTATTATTATTATTATTATTATTATTATTATTATTATTATTATTATTATTATTATTATTATTATTATTATTATTATTATTATTATTATTATTATTATTATTATTATTATTATTATTATTATTATTATTATTATTATTATTATTATTATTATTATTATTATTATTATTATTATTATTATTATTATTATTATTATTATTATTATTATTATTATTATTATTATTATTATTATTATTATTATTATTATTATTAAACGTCAATTACGTCAACGAGTTTCCTGTAAATATTTATTGAAATAAAATACTTTTTATTAACTTTAAAAAATATCGGAATACTTGGTTGAGACGTTTAAAAAACTATAGAGGCTAAGTGATGGTTGCAATTTTTTTTATTTTTGATTGGTGTACAGTTTTTAAAATTTCTTATGTTTCTTTTCAGGTATTTCTTTGACTGAAATGATGAAAATATGACAGTTGGAAAAATACCCATGATACCATCTGAGAGTGAAGATGAAGACTTCTTGATAAAACAATCTAAACGTTGAAAATAAAACACTGATCTTGCTGAAAAATGTAGTTTTTCTCTATGAGCATTATTTAAATAAATATTTAATTCATATTTTTGGAAAACAAAAATAAAACTAAAAAAACATCTGATATTTCATTTAAAATGCTGAAATTCGGTTTTAGATCACCACACACCTGGCAAAGGAAATTCTATGAAGTGCAAAAAGAAAAGAAGCACCACGAAAGGGGTCATTTCCCCCAACAAACATTCTTACAACCACGAACTCATTCAACGTTGATTCCCCCTGCATAAACCATCCTTTCTAACGTGTTAATCAACCTTCAAGTGCAATGTCATTAGACGTAGTTCCATCGGTGTACCTGAATCCCTTCAACTCTTCCAAAGGGGACTTGGAGCAGCCCTTCCTCCTCTCAGACGATTTCAACCTCAGCATCTTGTCCAACAACCTGTCTTTCAACGGGACCCTGAACGACACTTCTTATTCTGGAAGTGAGAAAGTGTTCTGGGCGCTCTTGCTCATTCCTCTGCCACTGGTGGCTGTCGTTGGGAATATTCTAGTCATACTCAGTGTGTACAAAGAGAGGAGTCTGCAGACTGTAACCAACTATTTCATCGTCAGTCTGGCTTTTGCGGACCTTCTGGTTGCTGCTGTGGTAATGCCGTTCGCAGTTTATGTGTTGGTAAGTTTTTATCTTTGAATTTTTCTTAATTTCATCAATAGGGAATACAATCTGTGCACTGTAAAAAAAAACTGTAGAAAAACAGAAATTTCAATAACAGTGACTTTATGTTTACAGAGATATTCTGTCATGTAACATTCCCACCGCACTTCTATTTATTTTATGTAAAATAACAGCTTTTACCTAGTTTTTTAGCTTATCTGTACTTAAACAGAAACTTACTGCATTGAAAACCAATACAGCTATTGGCAACAATATACTGAATCTTCTTTGGTTCAGTGGTAGCGTGCGTGCTTAGCATGCGGTAGGTCGCGGGTTCTATTCCCGGATATCAATTAATTAAAATTAAAAAAAACTCTACTAAAATAAGTGCATGCGCACAAGCAGAAAATTACTGAGAGGCAACAGAAAAATCTGTAGCCCACTTGACAGAAAGTTCCTTTTTACAGCATTTACCTGTAGGTTACAGCTTTTTTCTGTTTACAGGATTTTTCAACCTACAGATTTTTTCTGGCAACTTTTGCTGCCAGAAATTTTCTGTTTTTTTGCAGGATTATTTTTTACAGTGTGGAAATTCAAGATTTCGAAAAATGGAAATCATTGATTGGGTTATAAAATGCATTTGTTAAATTTTTTAGATTTTTTATCATTAGTTTTTTAAAATTAATTTTCAAAAATTATACGCTCTATAGAATTGGAGGTGATGAAAAAATAAATGCGTGAAAATAATAAAGTGATTCCTGATTGGATATGGCAAGCGGAATTTAAATTTCATCGGTGTTGTTTTTCCGATTTGGATTTGAGTGTCAGCTTCAGTGGGCGAATCACAGAATTAGCAGGAATGAAGTGGTTAGGAGGCGGTCCGATGTACTTTTTGTTGTCTATGGGAAAAGCTCTGTTTAAAAAAAAGTTGCCATTAGCGTCTATGGAGATGAATACTCTGTTAAGCTCTATACTCTGTGGGATGTAGTATTTTTTTTTAAATTTCATTTTAAATGTATCTTTTACAAAAGATTAATAATTCAATGTCATTTTCCACTAAGAACACAATAAGAATTATCTGGAGTTGCATATTAATTCATTCATAACACAAATTAAGAAATTTAATATTTAATAATAAATAGTAACTGAATTATTCTTAGAAAAACAGGGAAACAGTTTGTTCAGCCTTTGTGATAACGTTACCAATATTAAAACGATTGATGATAAATAAGAAAATAAAAATCACACATTCCATAAAAATAAAATCATCGGGTTTTTTGCCCAGTAGTGTAGTTTGGAATCCAATGAAAAGTAATCATTGCTAAGGTTTCAATTTTTGTCTCCCTAGAAAAAAACATCCTCTTCACATATGAAACTCCGACTCTACAGAATAGAAAAGTTCCCGAAATAAACCAATCACACACACACACAATCTCCCAAACTACTCCAACACTAACGTCAAACTTCACAGGAAACCAAAACCATTCATTCTCACTTCAATGTTTTCTCACAAACCACAATCTAAACAAACAACTATCTCATCACCATAAGTTCTAAAGCAAAAGGGGGAGGAATCGAATAGAACCCACGGGTGCTGAGGTGGCCCACACGGGGGTTCCAGATAATTAAAAGAATTGTTGACAAAGGGCCAAACAGGGTACCTTTAATCTCGGAAGCTTCCAGAAAAGCTCCTGATCAAATTTGGCCCATGGTATTAAATAATGACCCCCTGAGAGAAATACGCTTCCTTTATGGTGCAGTCGTTTGATTTTATCTAATGGGAGAAACGAAGGGCTTCTTTTAGTTTTCGTTGTATTATAAGTGAAGCTGGATTTATCGGAAGGGGATCCGGATTTTGGTGACATATGGAATTTGTTCATGGCGTTGAGGATATAAATTGGGTGATTTTTCATGGTGAAGAGATCTGATAAGAGAGGGTTTGCTCTTGTGTAAAACTTATTAGGGATGGGGATGGTTTAGAGATCTTTTCTGTAGTTAGATGTAGTTTTTTGATTTCTGAGGTAGTGGTGAGATGACAAGAGTGTTCTGGTTTAATAAAGTTTTGAATCAATGAACTGCTTGGGGAAGTCATGGTTGTAAATTTCAAATGAAAGTGTTTTTTAAAAGGGAAAAATAATTAAATGTTATAATTTAAAATATTTATCTTTTTTACACCTAAGGGAAATTAATAGGGGGGAGTGGGGCACCTTGAGAGACTTTTTGTTAAACTATTTTTCTAATTTTTTTATACAATTGTGTTTATTCAAACACAACTAATATATTAAATGTAATCTTTTGCGCATCTAATAAAATATTTCTGAACCAAATATCTCTTCTAGGGAATTCATAATAACAAATTTAAAAAACCTCTTTTAATGTCCCAAGGTGCCCCACTAGTGGCCCACTTTGGGACAGTGTCAAAAATAGTACAAAAGCTATAATTTTTATTTTGAAGAAAGGAAAAAATAGCACAAATAATGAAAAAGCTATGTTTAATTATTTTTAATTTGACATCCAACATATTTTTAATTCCTAATTTTTCTCCGATTTCCTTTTTGGCATAAATCACTGTTTTTTTGTTTAGTTCCAGATATTTTTTTGCATCACTTTCTAAATTATAATCATCTTAATTCATAAATTATTTAATTTTTTAAAATAATTTTTTTTTACTTTTGATAGTATTGGGGTACCTTTTAACATGTCCCAAGGTACCCCCACTTGACGCTTTGAATGGTAAACTTAATTACATAGTTTAGCAAAACATTTCCCCTTACTTTTCTAAAATATTAGTGGATACACGTATTTTAATCTCAACATAATTATAATAATATAAATACAATTCTTTTATTAAAGAAATGCTTTTGAAACTACAAGAGATTGCAACTTTACATCACCCAAAACAACAGATGTAAACATTTTCCAGGCACACCAAATATTCCAAAACACTTTTGAAGAGTAGATTTTAGGGTCATTCATAAGTGCCTACAAGCACGAGTTCATAACTATGAAATTGCGTATGAAAAGTGGAGAGTCTCGCAAGGTGCCCCACTCTCACCTACTAGTGCGAACTCAGCAAAGAATAAAAAAATCATAGATTTTTACCTGAAATTCTAAAGGTCGTAACAGTGCGTCATACATATATTTTTATACAACGATTTTTATGATATTCAAATCAAAATTTATAAAAGTCATTTAAAAAATTTAAATAATCAGTTATTAAAATTTATATAAGTTAGAAACATTTATATCAGTTTTATATCAAATTTAGATGCTAAAAATATATTTTATGAAATAAACTTCATTCCATCACAATAGAACACACCTACATTCGCTTAATATTCCTTTACTCTTAAGGATTAAACTGTACGCAAATATACATGTTCTCCTTTTAATCACAGACCGTAGCAATTACAAAGCTATTTAAAACAATTTGCACGGTACAGAATTTCCCTCACACTCCATCACATGAAACCGAACCATGCACAAACACAAAACTCTCCTCAATCTCCCGATAAAAGCCATTGAAACCGGCACAGACATCCATAATTGCAAATGAGAGACCGGAATTCAATATTCCCGGGATCTTTTAAACAGCGGGATAGCGGCGGTGAATCACAGTCGTACCTCGGGGTCCCTGCTTTTGGAATAATAACCCTGCGAAAGCACTTATCTCATGTTGACGACTGGAACTAGCTCGCTCTATGTCAATAGTAGTTCTTTCTTTTCTCCTCTTCTTGAAACTCTTCAATTAGAAAATTGGATCTTTCGGTAGAAGTACTCCAAAAGTAGATTACGCTGTGCTGCCAAATGGAAAAGATCGAATTTCGGTGTAGATCGTTCTGTAACACGGTTGAAAAGTAAATATCGGTGGCAGGAATGGTAAGGGCTCTGTGTCGTCTGGTAAGAAGTCAACTTCGACACTTGAGATATTATTTTCCTTTCCATTTTCTTTTTCTATATAGGACCAGTAAGTGTTTACATTTGCTTTGTAGAATCCTTTGTGTTTGCTTAAAGAAAGAGACGAATCATACTATGTTAACACAGTTAGATGAATGTCTTACTTTAGGATACAACTCGTAGTATTTTGTGAACACTATAAGATTGTTTTAGGTTTTCTATTAAAAGCGGATTATATATAGTTAATGGTTGTAACAAGATGAAACATTTAGTTTATTTCTTTTTTTAAAGATGAAGCATATAATTTGGTATGAAACTTGAAAGGAAAACAATAAAATATTAAATTCAACAATAGTTAACTTCCGGGCTTTAAGTTTCTTTCCGTAACTTTAATTACTTACTTATACAGGGTGTATCTGAAATGGTGCAACAAACTTTCAGGGATGATAGTAGACAGCTAGACGAGTCAGAATCACATGGGATTTGGGGGTCCCAGATCAAATCCCAGTGAGTTAAAAATGGAGCGACACCCCGAAAAAATCATTGAAAAATTCAATTTGTAGAAGAACTACTATTGTTAAAAATTTAATTATGGTATAAAAATTGTGGTTTAATATGATCTGTAAAATTATCTCAAAAGTCTTCACTTTAAAATTTGTTTTATTATGAAAAAAGTTAAAAACCACAAAAAATGTGAAAACTATGCCAAAACCTTATTTTGTATTTCGAAATCATTTCTTTTGATTTTATAATCTGAAAGATCATAGTTGAAAACCCTAAAGTCCAAAGAGTCATGTAAATACAATCAATATTAAACGCTTGAGATCCTGTTAAAGTTTGTTTTTTGCTTGCGCAAACAGTTTTCTAGAGCTGTTTCCAAAACAGCTATTAGCGCACGCATTGATTAATATTGATTTTATTTACTTGAAACTTTGGACTTGAGGGTTTTCAACTATGATCTTTCAGATTATCAAATCAAAAGAAATGATTTCGAAACACAAAATAAGGTTTTAGCGGAGTTCTCACATTTTTTTTTTGTGTTTTTTTTAATTTTTTCATAATAAAACAAATTTTAAAGTGAGGATTTTTGAGATAATTTTAAAGATCATATTAAACCACAATTTTTGAGACCATAATTAAATTTTTACCAATTGTAGTTCTTCTACAAATTAAATTTTTCAATAATTTTTTTGGGGTTTCGCTCCATTTTTAACTCCCTGGGATTTGTTTTTTTTAATATAAATCACAAATTTTAAATTCAACATTCAAGGATAAAAAAATCTAAAATTTAACAAATGGTCATTTTAAAAACGTATCTAATTAAGGAAATACGATGCTAATTTTCATAAGTATAGTTGCTCCTGAATTATTTGAATAAAAATCAAAGGTATCTTTGTCAAAAATCATCCAGAATTAAAAAAAAATACGACGCTAAATAACTGGTTAGTTTTTGGCCATTTACAGTACTACTTTAGTGACTTTTTTAGCCTTTTATTTTCATTGATAATGTCTGCCGAAGTTGCAGACGAAACGTTTGGACTTTAAACATCTACTTTTCGACCACGAGCTAGAATACAAGCAGTTTCCAATCTCAAACACTAATAAAACTGAAAGACTCAAAAATTTACATAAATATCCTTCAGTAGATCTAACTTATCCTTAACTGACGTTTTTTAAAATTGCTGATAGATATTTATCTTCTAACGCAAAATATGAGAACTTTTACTATCAATGTGCCCCATGTTGTTTTTGAACAAAAACCTTAACCCTACAATGCATGATTTTTTAAATTCACTTGAAAATCATTTATGTGACTTCTATTATGGTGTAAATTAGTAAAAAAATACTAAAAAAAATTAATTAAATTTTTTTCTACTTTTTATTGGCAAAAAACTTTTTCCTTGTGAAATTAATTTGTGTCTCTTGTGAAATTAATTGTGAAGTGAAATAAAACCAAATGCTCTAAAAATATAAAAAAACAACTTATCTTTTCAAAACAATTTTGTTTCAAGCTGAAATTTTTTTTATTTGAATTTATAAGGTCCTTTTAATTTGGCGTTTTCTGTCTCTTGACTTTCGTCTTACTAGCTAGTAACAAATGTCTCAAAATAGTACCCCTGCTGCAATCTACTGGCAGTCTAAAGTGCTAATACGATGAAATGTTATATCTATTGTACTTATTGCATGGTGTTGCCGTTTGGAAATGGAAGATCGAGTAGGAAATGGGGAAAAATGTCGTGTTGCCAAATGGCATCAGTATGCACTGTAGGGTTAATTTAAAATAAATTTGCAAAGTTTATTTAAAATTTAAGTACATCCCCTATTGGTAACAGGGATAAAAATGTTTTTTTTTAATTTACAGATATCTGTATTCCAAGTAGAATCGCTTCAGGAATATATTTTTATTTTACTTAGAAATTTACTTGGAAATTTTTGAGGAAAAAAATAGTTTCTTTCACTATAATTTATAGACTTATTACAGCTCTTAAAGGGTTTCATATGTTGTGCTTAGAAATATAAAGGCAGCTTTTCGTAAAAACATGACCGAAATAACCTTTGACAGTTTTTAAGATATTGAAACACAGTTTTAAGATATTGATTTGATATACAATGTGCCCCTTCTATCGAATTGCACCGTTTTACCATAACTTTTTAAAAATCAAAATGTGGGAAATGAAAGGAGGTGTATTTTATATTTTCCTTTGTGTGTAAAGTAATATTAATTGAGTAAATTATTTAAAAAAATGTTATTAGATTGTGGTAAAATCCTTATCTGAAAGAAAATCCCTAAAAAGCTTATCTCTTTGAACCAAACGCTAATCCCTTACCTTTATATAACACTTTGATAGTATTTGAGGGATCATATAAACTTAAAAAGGATTTTTAAAACGATGTAGCTAACAATTTTTATTATTTAGATGGGAATATTTTATAGCTTAGTATATTTCATAGTTTATCAATACATTAACAATTTATTTCCAACACTTACAAAAGAAAAGGTTTAATTTTATTGACTCATAAACTCCATTATTTGCCTTAAACTCTATTTACGTTATAAAATTTAAAGTTATTGCCATATAAATTTTATTATAAAATATCATCAGTATAAAAAGTATACTTACTCGTAAAAGTTTAAAGCATACTTATTTGATTCAGAAGAAATAAAATGTTATTAAAAATTATTTATAAAAAAAACAAGATCCCCCTTTCTTGATGCAAGTTAACCATATCTTTTCAAAGACAATAAAGAGGTGTTCTAGTCACAACCAATAATGCTATGAATGTTTAAGTTTCTCTAAAGCTAGGATAGATGGCAGCACGAATGAAGTGATCTTTAACTTGAAAATAGGAGGAAGAGAAGGGATGAGGAGGACGGAGAAGCGAGGGGAGAAGACTTTTTCTGAGGATAACACAGCAAAGTAGCATTCTTTCACATTAAATTAAGCGTTTGTGTTATTGAAAAGATAAATGTTTTAAGTTTTATATATAACAAAAAAAATCTTCATAACATTTAATGTATACATGAATTAAATGTTTAAACCATTTATAAAGTTTGTTTTTTAATTTTGCACCATAATTTAAAAACCCTTTTACATTTTACCTATGCCGTCAATACGCATAAGCGAATACCTAGGACTGACGTACAGTTATCACTAATTTTACTGCTTCATATGAGCTTATTTAAATTAGAAAGTAATATTTTTAGAATATGTGTTTATTTTTTATTAGTTGGTTAACATAGTTATTTTTAGGTTTGCATGGATAATTTTCCTAGCTGCGCTTCTTTATGCCGACTTAGTTTCAGTGCAAAAATCCCCTCCCAACTCTTTTGGAAGGCAATACCAAATTTTTCTTTCAATTTCTGTTAGACACAAATACTACACTTGTGTTTTTCGAGAGCGAATGGACTTTATTTGACGCATCAGTTATGGTGATAATCATGGATACGTATACGTACATATTTATGCGTTATATGTTTTCTTACAGAGAACATATTTCCAGGTACAAGATCAAAATTTGTTTTGCTTTAAATGAATTAAACGATAATAAATAGAACTATCAAGTATTTATAATCTGAGTGCAAATATTTATGACTAAATATCAAAATATCACAAAATTTATTTTTAAAGGAAGGATTTTCATAATATAATATAAGTATAAGTAATATAATATAATAAAAGTAGTTCATATCTTTAACTTTCTTGAAAAATAAAAACTTGATAAAATGAGTGATTTTTCTATTAATTCAGTTCTTTGATTCGTGAAAAATAGTTTTATTCTTTTTGAATTTCAGCTTTCCAGAGGTTTTGAGTATTTTTAAAGATAAAAAAATCCCACTATCAAGCTTAAATGCGTATCAAGAAAATTTTAGTAATTTTTGACAATGATATAAAGGATGCAAACAGTTTGGTCGGACTTACTGAAACATCTTGTATAATTGTAATCATTATTCATATCGTTTGGGGTACTTTCTCTGTTCGTTTGAATCATATTATATAAGAACTATCTAGTTTATGGTTAAACCTACCTGATGAGGATGAACTATTCAAACGTTATTCAGCTATTACTCTTTTTCTCCTTCACCATGAATGTTTTTTTGCAATAAAGAAGCTTTGAGAATAACGTTAATAAGCAAAATGTAGAAAATAATTAACGAATGAAATTCTCCTACAGTAAAAAGCTGTTCTCAAGTTGGATGTAACACAATCATCAGTTATCAAATGTTCCTTTTTTTTAATATTGTCATTAATAACCTTCTTTTCCACTTTATACTTCAATTATTGTTAAGCTGTAAAAACATGTACTTTTATTTAATGATTTGATTAAGTTTGTGTCGAGCGCACTCCACACCACTCAAATACTCAGATAATAATTAAACTGGTGTATAAAAAATACTGAAAGGAATCTAGGAAAAATACTGAAGGGTTTCGGAGTTTAACTTTGAATTGCATGACTTGCGTTTTGGTACATCTCTACCCGTGGTTTACATCTGCCTCATTGGTGACCCGGCATACGAACATACACCAGCTCCAAAACCACCCCCTTAGATGTAGTTAACGATGCTTTCTGCTTCAAATCTGTCGCAAATTTAATTCCATAACACTTTACCCGCTTTTTCTCTCACGCATGAATTATTCCAACAAGAATTAATTCTGAACATCCAAAACCTAACACAAAACTAATAAAAAATAACGTTAAAATGCCCTTGCCAATCGGATAACAAAAAACATATAGGGGATAATAACTAGGCGTTATTAATAATGTCCGAAGTGAGGCGGGCATTGCAATAAATAAATTAAAAAATTTTTTTCACTTTAATTAAAAATGAATGGAAAATTCGCAATAATAAATAGTGTTTATCACTTTGCCCGAAATACGTAGGCATTATTAATAATACCCGGATTCATCACTTTGCCCGAAAGGCATTATTAATAATGCCCGGATTTATCCCTTTTCCCAATAGGCATTATTAATACTGCCCGGAGTTATCCTTTCACCGGTAATAAATATATCATTAATCGGTATTAAACATGGCCTCGAGTTGCATTAATAAAGTCTGATAAATTGTAAATAAATTAAGAGATTTATCTGAAAACATATCAGCTTCCCGAACATTACACATTTATCAATTGTCTTACATCCGTTATTATTTTCAAATGTAAAAATTTAACTAAAAGTTTTCACATATGCTTCCGTATTCAGGGCACAGCATACAAGAAACTACTAATAAATCCATAAACCTTTGCCATTCAAATATTCTTTATAAGAAGCATTTCCTTATAAAATCCCAAAGATTTCTTCCCATGAATAAAATATGTTTTCTCTGGAGTTAAAACAAATTGAAGTATATTGGAAATGATTACACGGAATTATCGGACACAAAAATGAATCGCGAGTTTTAAGAAAACATTTCCATTTCATTGTTTTATCCTATCTATTTTCCATAACTCTTTCAAACGCAACATCGCTTTATTGGGGGATCGGTTGTTCCCAATGCACAGAAGCAATAAAAGCATTGATTTGCGCTCCAGGACATTGGGAAGAAAAGAAAGTGATGGGAATATTTAAATACTTGTCACATCTCGCGAAAACCATTCTAATGCAATTCCCTGTACTCGAGCCTGGAGGGCGTAGCGCACCGCACGTCGTAATGAATAAAGGGAAATCATGAATTTTTGAGATTTGCCCCTCATGCTAATGTAAATTTTAAATTTGATTGCTATTAGGATTTTTTATTTAAAAGGGTAAATTGAATTTGAGGGTGAATTACCGCAGTGTAACACGTGTCTTATTCATTCGTTGAGTTGTAGTTTTTTGAGGTATTTACTACATCTAAGGTGAGATGATTTTGTGAGCTTGAAAATAACTTTTCTTTAATTATTAGAAATATATGGACTTTAAGCACAATTTTTCATTATACATAACTTAATGTTTTAGTGCAAAATGAGCTTAACTTTGCCTATGAATATACTTGCTTACTATAATAGTTTCAATATGTTTAGATAACATTAAATGTTCCATGATGCCCAATAAGTTACATAATAAATCATATTTTAACGTTAAATGTTATTATGAAATGAAGCCTTTTAGTATAATCTTTAAAGCATAAACATAATGTAAGTTGTTTAAATATAGTTAATTCAAACTTATTTAAACGATATACTATTAATCTTCAAACTAATGACCAATTAGCTTTAAAATATCCAGAAATCCAGTAGTATTAAAATACATATAGGGTTAATATATGAGGGGAATATATAATTTTCTAAAACAAGATAAACGCATTACATGAGTGAATAAATCGAATTATGTAAGTGTACATAACGTAGTTCAAAATTTCGATTTATTAAGTTTGAAAAGTAGAGTGTGATTTAGAGGAAACACAATACACTTTCTAAATTGACTGATGGTTAACGGTAGTACATAAACTAACCTAATTATTATTTACTCTACTAGGGGGCTACCGCCCCCTGCTCGCTATCGCTCGCCAACCCCCGTAAACTGCTTGCGCAGAAATTTTCGCAATCCTCACAAAACCCAGCTCACTGCACAAACTTTATAAAACATTCTTAAAGCAGGGGTAGTACTTCTCTGGGGTATTCTTTCAAAAATGATGGATATTTATTCAGTGCCGGAATTTTAACAGTTTCTCTATGGTAACATGAATTGGAGGATTGCCCTATAATTCCAATAAAATTAACAGCAGAGCAATGTAAACATTCTTTTACTATTTCCCCATCAAGGTAATGTTTTTTCACAGATTCATTAAGAAGCACTGATACATCTCAGGAATAAATTTAACTTTCTTAAAATTTGTAAGGATTTTTATCGATTGGCTGTGAAAAATTTAGTAATTATCGTAAACATCGCGAAAATTTAGAATTTTATCTTCATTAAAACAAACAAATTTCGAAGTTGTATCAGTTTCATAGCAATGACACGAATGTCTAGACTTTTAACATTTTCGATTTTTATCTTTATATTTCTAAAATATTCACCCGTGTTATCTATTTTTTTTGCGTTTTGGCATTATGAAATAAAAAGTTACATTTTACAGCGCAAGTTCATAGGTGCGGATGCGCCAAGTTTTTAGCGGTAAAGATGACTAATATGGTAACCCTAACTAATATTAAGTGAATGATTTGGCTCCTAAATGTGCCACTAAACAGCCAAAATTCGCCAAGCATCCGCACCTCT
This sequence comes from Tetragnatha versicolor, assembly GCA_024610705.1. Taxonomy (NCBI): domain Eukaryota; kingdom Metazoa; phylum Arthropoda; class Arachnida; order Araneae; family Tetragnathidae; genus Tetragnatha; species Tetragnatha versicolor. Next base: position 28,840,564 of record JANDEH010000002.1, on the reverse strand, counting down.
GAACTTGCGCCCATTTTACTACCTTAAAAAACATACCTGCAAAAAGATATAAAAAATAATAATTATTGTAAAAAATAAATGCAAAAGTTCAAAATTTCCGAAAGCGAGTTTATATTTTATTGTAAATATAGTCATGGCTTACTGCGATACGGTAATTGATACTACGTGTTTCAATTACCATATCGCAGTAAGCCATGATATAGTAATGAGTAGGTTGTTACGTTGCCACTACGACAAATATAAATATAAAAATATCAATTTATTATTTAAAAATAAGATATAAATTAATTATACATTATTTTTAAATATAATTAAAACCGTTTGAACAACAAAAATATAAATATTGTTAAAAATAACCAAAAATATATTTTTAAATTCGTGTTATAAATAGAAAGATGATTATTTAATCTATTTGAATAATAAAAAACCAGTGAAATATGTTTTCAATTGTTTTAAAATTCATAGTTTCTTCCTTTGTAACTGCGACTTTATCCGAAATCTAAAAAAATGGAAATATTTTAAAATTATGATTTTTTTTGAAAAATCGAAGGGCCTACTCGGAAATCCGGAAAGAATCCGGACATTTTGATACCTTATACGTGTCATTCGGTTCAGTAATTAAAAAGCCTTTCTCTGGAAACCTTTCACCAAAAACTTTTTTTTAGAATAGAGAGATAATTTATTGCCAAGTGTAAAGATTAAAAAAATACTTCCTTCCACAAATAAATTGTTTAAATCTGGAAAGACTTTAAAAATAATGAAAACATTTACCTTTAAAAGAATATAAAGTATATAATTTTACCAAATATTATATATTAAAAAGGTAATAATTCATTAATGCTTTTATCATGCATCTTTTAAATAGAAAAACATTTAAAAGTAATAATGAAACTGTTTAAGCGTTTGAGATATTCCTTACCATTAGCTTCATATTTAGAATGAATATAAAGTTTTTTAATACGACAAGTGAACTCAACTAAAGTGGTTGTGAGAAATGCACGTCTAAAGTGCTTTTTGATAAAGGGAACTATATAACCTGGTACCCAAATAATAAATATTTTGGAAGAAAAAAGAGGGATCTTAGTATGAAAATTACATCAAAAACTTTTCTGAGTAATCCAGATTTGAATGCTGAAAAGTGTTCTTCATACAATATCAAGTTTGCCATTTCTCACATACACTCTACGTTCGGGAAAGTGATGGAATCCAAAGTTTTTATTTATGGAGGTATGGAGAGATATGGAGAGTTGTTTCCATTTATTTTGCCTCCGGGGTTCAAGTTAGTTTCTATCCATGCAGTGAGATATTTACATTGTTTCTTCAAAGGGTGGAACATTTCGTGAAACCAAAAAGCCTAATTTTCCGCGCCAAACTGAAATTTTTTTTATTTAACTTTCGAAGAAAGAGGCGAGAAAAGTTTATTCCTTGATTAAGTGATGCATACATCACTCAATTACTTGTATTACTTGTATTGAAAAAGAAGTAGTATATGCAAATTTGTACAAGAATACTTTTTTTTTACTTTTCTTTCGAAAGTGAAAATTTGCATTATACGTAGATCGCCTACAGATCTTTTAGTATGAGTGTGTACTAATGCTTATTATTTATTGTTGTATTAACTAACCTGTATTTAATACTTTTTGTTCGTATATATATATATATTTTAAAAGCAAAATTAATCAGGGTCTAATATGTTGTTAAACCAAATAAAGTTTTTAGATTGTATTATCATTTTAAAAGTAAAATTTTTAAAATTTTTTGTCTATTTCAAAATTTTTTTCCAAACCACTTTTTGGCTCGAAATTTTTTACTTTTTTTCACTTTTATTATTATTTATTTATTTAAGACAAAACAGACCTTACGGTCCAATTACATTGTCCAATATAGAACAAGTCTCAAAAAAGAACACTCAACAACCATCAAGAGCCAGACAACATAAACAAAAGAACATAATAAACAAATGCAAAAATCATGAAATTAAGGACATGCAGATTTGTTTAAAAACTGAAAAAGACCCAAAAAATATCCAAACGCAAAATTTATTAATATAAAAGTTTTTATCTGTGACAGTCCTAATATTAGTTCCAAAAAATTTTAAAGATTTATTTCTTGCAGAATGCCTTGGAACTATTATAAAAATATTTTGAGTTAAAGTATTGCTGTCAATGTTTTTATTTAAAAGTTTATGAAAAAATAACATTAACAAGAATTTACGCCTGGATTGCAGATCTTGAATTTTAAATTTTTTTCTCAAAATCTGGCTTGGCGTATAAGTAATTAGAAGAATATGTACATAATGTCTCATTTACTGAATTTCCATTATTAATAGAGAGTAAAGAATAATTTTTACGAAGTATATTTCTTCAGTGCATAGATAAACCATTCGTAGTTTATAGATGGAAACATAAATTACAAATAAATGCAGCTTATAACGTGAATCAATTTGATTACGATTGGATTACGATGTAATCTATAGGGAATAGTGTTGTACCTAAGGGCAGTTGTACCTTCTGACACCGCATTTTAAAATTCGGGGAAAAAAAGTAAATTTGAATTTGTGTTTGACTTTGAATGTAAACAGATGTTATCTAGTTTAACGTGAAATCAGCACTTTAAAATATTATTTAAATTTGATTTTTTATAGAATTTTGAATGCAAAAACACCTGATGTTGTACCTACGAACACGTTCTTGTGGGTGTCTGTAGCTAATTGTCGATTTTAAATCAGTTTTCATTAAAGTTAATACATTTTAACACTACAAGATCCGTTTAGTGCCTCATACGTAGAACCCTCAAAGACAGTCATTTTGACCACTAGGATTTTTTGAGCGAAAATAACCTTTAAAGCCAGACATTTGCATGTGATAACTGTAGACGTCTTTAAGAACATTGATTGCGTGATATTTAAAAATTTTTTTTGAATTTTTTAATACTAATTTATGTAAGAAATTACGGAAAATCCACTATTTACACCATTTTAACATACCTAAAAAGCCTTAGTAAAGTCAAAGAACATTTACTACATGCATACTTTCACTGCATGTTAAATTAATTCTAAAGGGTTATCTATCCGTCGGCGTATATTTTCAAGTGTTTGTTTTTGAATGAATGAATGTTTATTATCACCCAAACCCACACACGCACACGCACGCACACACAAAATATTACATAAAATACATTGAAATGACAACACAAAAAAAGAACAAATATTAAACATAAAAAGACAAATGTTGTAAAAAATATTAATTTTGTGTGAGGCAAAACTTTGTCCGAATAGTAGCTACAATGATAACTACAATATTTTCGTTGGCAACAGTTGCTTGATATTTAGCTATTGTAAAGAGGTTTTCTATTGTTTCTTGAGCCTCGATAAATTTATAAATGTCATATTTAAATTCTGTAAAATTATATGTTAGTTTAGTATTTTCCTTATCTTATTGAATATATATGGTCCCAAAAAAGCAGGTGATTTGTGAATAATCTCTTTCGTTGATTTTGGTACAAAATAGTTACCTTTTACTTTAGATACTCTAGTTGTATATTTTATTTGTCTAATATTCCGTAATTTTTTAAATGAAAAATCAAATATTTTGTGATCTACACAACTTTTAAAAATTTTTGATTCTACTTTGCATTTAATGCAAAATATTGTGTAAAATCGTAAGCACCCTATCGCATTTAATTAAGTATGATGATTGCAAAAAACTTAAAATTTTCACCGAAAAATATTTGCGAAAGTTATTACCACCAAATGCTTGCACAACTTAGTGTCGATCGAATTGTTTTTTTATTAGTGAAGTAATCAGGTCAATCACTATGATTGGTGAAACTATTGCCTCAAGTTTAGATATGAAAATATCATGTGATTTATGTATTTTACAAACGAAAAGATGAGCATTATCTACCCTGTTAAGTGTCAAATCAGTTTAACCACTGATTCTTGATGTGGTTTGGTGTAAAGAGAACCAGAAATTCCCGACCAGTGCTCCCTAATGGGAGAAATTGACCATTATGGCATCTGATATTTGATGGTCTGGGCAGGAATGTTAGCAACTCTTTTCAAAGTGCCCAATATCTTTCAAAAGGGGAAAGGATGACTTAAGGTAGATGGTTGGCATCTTGGAAATTTGTTCATCTTTTTAGGATCCTGTAGGTCCTAATTTCCTTTTGGGGCGGATTCCCGATGTTTTGAAGCTGCGGGGATGTTCCCCATTTCCCTTTATTTTGAAAAAAAACCTTACTTTTATTTTTTTGAGTGACTTAGAGGTAAGAACTTTCATGGAACATTGAGTCACAATAAGACAAACCAGCCACACCTGGATATCAACTTTTGAATAGAATATTATCAATTAAAAATCGAACTGCGTGTTTTTGCCCCATGCGGGTTTTACCCCAATCTACCCTACGTATCAGTATTTCTCTGGAAACTGTTCACCATAAACCTTATTTTAGAATAGAGAGATTAAATGAAATAAAGGATTTTGATTCAAAAACCATTTTTTATTTAATTAACTACATTCATCCAGAGGAGGTTTCAAAACTAATTTATCTACTCCGCCGAATGTTTTGATGCACGACTGAGATAACAAAATAACGCGTTTTAGTTTCTAAGGTACTGTATATTCCTTTTACCTTCCTTTTAAATGGAACATCACTGTTTTAAATCCTACTTATAACAAACATTTCATTTTAAGGCTAGATTTCGACAGAGCTTTGCTCTTACCTTAAATATATCCTTGAAAGGTTTCTAGTTCTTCGAAGTACTCTAACTTTATTGTTTTCATCTTGAGGTTGAGGTGTCAGAGACGCTATAAAAAATTGCACCGCAGGGTAACTCTTTATAAATTGCCATAAAAGTTCAGTCAAAATGTTTATAATGATTTCATATGTAATCTTATAATTTTATTTCACGAGTAACCTTTAAGTTATAAATGTTGCATGATATTACTATTGCATATATTAACTATTATTTTCAAGTTATTGCATTTTTGTTTGAAGAAAAATAATGGATTTTGAGTGAGTTCTGTGTTTTTTTAATGTTCTTGCAATGTTTAGGGAAATAGTTAATCTCAAATAAGAAAGAAAAGAACTCAGTAATAGTTTGGAATATTTCACCTTTTGTATGCTTTACTCAGTAAAATGGCTATTTATGATTTAATAGTACATAAAATAATTAAAACATTGATAAAATCCTTAAACTGACCATCTCTCGGTACATTTTTCAACTATCATTGACTTAACTTATACTATATTATTTTACCTAAACGTTCTTACAGAAATTTTCAAATTACTTTTTCTGTGTTTTAAAAATGACGCAATGGGAGAAATCGTTGAAAATCCCCCAAACTCAAAAGAACTTATAACTCTCGTTTCCATATGAAGATATTGTGTGTGGGTGAATAGTTATAGAATTTTGTCTCCTTTAAAAAATTTCGCATTTTTAGCGGATATGAGGTTTGCCCTATCAATGAGAACTGCGCCATCTTTGATTGCGATCTCCTCTCCTGCGATAGTGTTTTCGTTCGTCTGTGCTGCCTTCATTCTGAGATTGTTCGCACGCAATTTCAATGGAATAGTGACTGACAGGTTTGCATTTGGAAACACATCTTAACCAATAAAAATGCAATACGTGCAAGAAACGGAATGTCAATAAAATTTTGTCGCTTTGCGGTTTGTGAGAATTTTTCTTTTGCGGTGTTGTTCTGCACTTTAATAAAGAGTTGGAAGTAGAATACGATTCTTCAGCCACAATAACAGGAAAATCCTAGATTCAGCTTACGAAAGTATCATAGGGTTCAGATTGAAAAAAAATTTTACATCATCATGGACAATATTCATATACGTAAATGAAAATCCGATGCTACATAATTAAAAACTTAAATGGTGAATACAACGATTTTCAAACTTAATTTATTTCGCTAAAGCTTATTTAAAAAATAATTAATTTTTTTCGAAGTCTGATCATTAGTTATTTTTTTAATTAAAAACTACAATGCGCAGAAGGGTTCTTGGTTTGGTGCATGACGTCACTTCTGTCTTCGGCAAGACACACCTGTACGAAAGCGTATTCGGCATTGGTTAAATCCTTTCGTTTGAAAGTATTGATTGGTTGAAGATTCGGCGAAGGCAGAGGTGACGTCACTTAGGCCACACCTCCGATTCTAGCGAGCTTAATTTTTGAAATTTAATTTAAAGAAAATAATGATAAAAAATACAAAAATTTGAAGAAATGCGTTTTATAACCCCGTCAATGATTGCCAATAGTCAAAATCTTGAATTTCCTTAAGTGTTGTATTTCCTATTAGTTTGTCCACTGGTAAAAAGTATCGTATGATTTACTATCTTTTTTATCTTCCTAATGTAATATAAACTGAAACTAGGACTATAATAAGGTTAAGAAGGATATATTGATGTAAAACTGAAAGAACCTAAACTAAATTAAAGCCCTTTAATTATGTTAAGAAGAATTAAGTTGATGTAAAAGTGTACCTTACCAAGATATTATAACAGAAATAGAAATTTTAAAACAAGTAACTATAATGAGAAAATATAGATAGACTGCTAGATTATATCAATATCATAAAGTTTAAAAGAAATATAGACCAAGGGAAACTTTAAGTTAAATTATTATGGAAAGAGATTTTACTTAATTTAGTAATAATTTTAATAAGTACTTAGAATAACTTAAGAAGTACTAATTAGTGCTTTATTTGTGTATTACAGTTTTTCAATAGTGAGGATTTATTAACGAGTACTTTTTCTTGACTAACTATTTAGATTTCATGGGCAGAATGCAAAAACGTATTTACTCATTTTAGGAATGAGGGCACAGTCTAACGCATTTGAACACTTTTTATTAATCTACGATGTCTTAACAATAAAAAAATGACGGATAAAACATAAGAAAAGCTTAGGATTATTTCTATACAGGTAAAATATTATAATCCTGAGATGTCCCATTCCGTTTATGCTTTCCAAAACAAAAACCAGACTGTCAAACATATATATGATCACTTATTTGATACCGTCCGTTTTGTCTGGTGCTCATGCGAGTTTTCGATTACTTATAAGGACACTGTCCTTCGAAACAGGGCTTTTCCAATTCTACAACAGACACAGTCTATCTTCGTTGAAACACCAACAATGAGCCAGCCAGGTCCACACGGTGCTCAAAGCAGTGACAAAGGAGATTCATTCATTGAGTAAAGGAAAAGTTTCACTAGAGAATCTCCCCTTTTGTTCACTGGGAAGACATCTTTTTTGTGAACTGGCGACTGAAAGAATAGCTGGGGGTGATAACAGTTTTGTTGAAGTTCTGATGGAGAAGGGTTTTTAAACTATTTCGATTGCAGTTTCAGAGATAAGTTGGGAGGAAGTTCTGAAAATAAAGACTTACTGTGTGTACTGTCGTCTCTAAAATATTAAAAGATACTAACAATAATTTTGATATCCCTGGATTATTTCCAACTTTTTATTATTATGGACTAATTTCATTAAAATAGGAAGTGTTCATGTAATGTATAGTTGTTGGGAAACATTTGAACTGCTGTCTTGAAAATGGTTAGAATAGTTTAATCTTCAGAGATATTCGTTAACTTTTAAACGCAATAGAACATACATACAGCATTTTATCAATCGTGATACTAAAAGAAATTCAAGGACACAATTGTTTTAAAGCATGGTATGGATCTTAAAAGTGATTTTTACAAAGCAGGAACATTTATTAATTAATAATATTATAAACATGAAATAAGTTAAAAACTAAAAAATTATAGATTAACATAACATAATATATGTTAAATGCTGACAAAGAACTGCATTATCAAAACGAATATATAAGAGGAAATACAAGTTGCGAGAAATAATTTTATTTTAGAATATGTGCAGATAAAAAGGGCTAGAGTAGAATGAATATCAGAATTTTTTTTATCCGTAGGATGTTTCTAGTTATATTTTTTAAAGTTCTTATTTAAACATAATTATTGTTAAAGTATTTTGGTATGATCTTACTTAATTTTACAAATAAATAGGCAGCTAATTAATGTAAATCATTATACGCAATGTTAAATTAAAGAAATTTATTTAAAAAAAAGAAACATAAAAATGACATATTAAAAAAAAGTTCATATCTCTTCACCTCAATGTGACGATCTTACATTATTTTGTGATCATCTCCACTCTATACATTTTAAGATATCTAAGCGCATATAAAAATGTGTTTCAGTTTATAATGCCTTAACAATCTGTGACACATTAAAAGATGGCGATGAAAGTATCATTTAAAAGTTCCTTATTGCAATTTAGAACCTTTTAGACAGAGTCCACTACCATAAATCTGAGGATCGTTATTTTATTTCTGTAACATGCTTGAGAATAATGGTGATGTGAGAAAAAAAAAGTTCTGTAAAATCGTTAAAAGCCACCAAGCCGTTAATAGCAGTTTTCTGAGAAATTCTTTAAGTAAATTAACAGGCAGGGTAAAAATGCTTCTTATGACAGCCTACATCATTTAGTTTCTTTGAAGTTATCGAGCTTTGAATACGATTTAGCCCATTAACTATAGTGTTGATAGAACATAAAAATTATGAATAGTTTAAATAGTTTTTAAGCCTTTAAATCATTTAAATCCTCTAACTATTAAAAGTGTGATCTGGTAAGATGTATAGATAGGGAATTATGGGGCAATTTTTCATGAATATTTCAAGTAAAAATGTTTTAATTTACCCTATTAATCCTTAAAGTAGAATGAACTCCTCTAAAAATATTAAAACTTATTTCAAATGAATTATTTGGAATTACTAGGGAGCTACCGCCCCCTGCTCGCTATCGCTCGCCAACCCCCGTAAACTACTTACGCAGGACCTTTTGTATTGCTTCGCATTACTCACAAAATCATTCATAACCAAAGCATAGATACATTTGTTATTTATTTCTACAAAGAATACCTCATGTGAAAAAAATCCTAAAAACTCTATTCATTTTATATCTAAACGTAAATCAAACCCTTAAACAACTGAATTTAACGGCATGCCAATAAATTGTGCTTCTAATATTAGCGATATAAAAACAATCTACCTTGTAATCACGCCTTATTGGAAATCGGGTCTTGAAAAACAAACAACATTTAAAAAAATATCAAACAACAAAAAACAGCAACCCCTCTCTTACAAGTGTGTGAGACTTCACTGCAAAACATTCCCCTAGTCATTCCAGTCATTAAAGCAGTTCTGAGTTCCGGCATTTGGAATAAAAGCCCGGAAATAAATACGTAATTTGAGAGCGGTTGTTTCCTGCATTCGCATCTCGAGGACCGAATAACGATAATAAAAAAAAAGCACGAGTTTTTCCATCGAGGCCTCATTCCAGGGTATTGGAAATGGTAATGCTTCACGTCAAAGTGACCGGAAACCGAAAATCCTTTTTAAAGCTAAGGTTCGTTTTTCCAGTGGCGTTGCAATCAAGCGACTGTTTGCTAGCAGCCACTTCATCTCCGCTTGAAGAGGGGTTCGGTTTTTTTTTACGAACGGGGTACTAGCGGGGTTGTTTGATTCGTTGCATCGCATGAACGTTCATCATGGGGAAGTGCTTTTACTGTTCTTGTAGTAGTATGGATTGGGCATTCTCTCGAGTGAATTCGTAGTTGTGAATGGTGTTTAGTAAATATTTTTACGAGTTGGGGAGGCGTAGTTTTTTTATTTTATCGTTATGAGTGTGAGTCGCATGACGTGAAATGAGTTTTTTTACTTTAGTTTAACCTATTGGGAGTTTATGAATAAAGAACATAAAAACGTTATTTCAATCGTTGTACCAAAAGTTTAAAAAATGTTTTAGTAATTTAAATTATTATGAATATACTAAAGGTTAGTTTAAAATATTTACGCAAGAATTTACCTCTATTCCACTTATATAATACGATAACCAGTATATATATTCTTGAAACATAGAATTTAACGTATTTTATTGTAGTTTAAAAAAATTATCGTTATTTAGTTAGATGGTGTCAACTTGATTGGTGATTTATTGTTTGAACTATACCTGATAAAAATATTATTATTATTATTATTATTATTATTATTATTATTATTATTATTATTATTATTATTATTATTATTATTATTATTATTATTATTATTATTATTATTATTATTATTATTATTATTATTATTATTATTATTATTATTATTATTATTATTATTATTATTATTATTATTATTATTATTATTATTATTATTATTATTATTATTATTATTATTATTATTATTATTATTATTATTATTATTATTATTATTATTATTATTATTATTATTATTATTATTATTATTATTATTATTATTATTATTATTATTATTATTATTATTATTATTATTATTATTATTATTATTATTATTATTATTATTATTATTATTATTATTATTATTATTATTATTATTATTATTATTATTATTATTATTATTATTATTATTATTATTATTATTATTATTATTATTATTATTATTATTATTATTATTATTATTATTATTATTATTATTATTATTATTATTATTATTATTATTATTATTATTATTATTATTATTATTATTATTATTATTATTATTATTATTATTATTATTATTATTATTATTATTATTATTATTATTATTATTATTATTATTATTATTATTATTATTATTATTATTATTATTATTATTATTATTATTATTATTATTATTATTATTATTATTATTATTATTATTATTATTATTATTATTATTATTATTATTATTATTATTATTATTATTATTATTATTATTATTATTATTATTATTATTATTATTATTATTATTATTATTATTATTATTATTATTATTATTATTATTATTATTATTATTATTATTATTATTATTATTATTATTATTATTATTATTATTATTATTATTATTATTGAAGTAGAAATGTTAAATATGGTATCACGAACAAGTAACCAACAGATTTACTGTAACTATTTTTTTAAAAAATACAGGCTATATAACAATCCAATCTTTTCTGTGAAGAAATTCCTTATCCTTTTCACCTTCAGGTGAAAAGTTAAAATTATCTGTTCTGTTAAAATTATCTATCTAAAATTATCGTTCTGGGTAATATTCTGTGAGATAATTCTGTTCAGGAACTGGTTACATCAGGCACAGGCAATTTATATTTCGCTATAAATCAGTAAACATGATTTAGTTGAAGAGTGTTTATTTTCATTTAAGACTCATCCATATGAAAAGGGAGTATTTCACCACTACCTCTGGTTAGAGGAGAATATGTGAAAACTCCAGCTCTCAAGCGTCGCCTCCAGCCGTGGACTGGTTTCGTCCTTTTTAGGGCTTATCAGCATGACACAGGAAGGCAACACAGTGGAGGACTAATCAATAGTCACCACTTTTTCCGATATATAGTTGGCTTGACTAAAAGCTCTCCCTCCGCTCTCTTGCGTTGCCTTCCTAAGCCGTGCTGATGAGTCCTAACAAGGACGAAACCGGTTAATGGATGGAGGCGACGCTGGAGTTTACACTTATCTGTATGTTTACTTAGATCTATGTTTAAACGGTAGTCTCTTTAAAAAATCTATATTAATAAAAAAGGTAAATACATCTCTTCAATTTCATTTCATTAAGAAGTTCATTACAATAACTACTTCTAAAACTAATTAAAAGAAATCTAATGAGACATTTTTGAGTCGTGGATTTGAAACTATCTGAAACTATCAACCGAAATTTCATTAGGAAACTTTATCTATTGCAATTCATTCCTTTCACAGAACAGATGACGCGTTATCATCTCTTGGTGCGACCGGAAACTCGTTAACGCAGCATTTAATAATGCAGAAATTTATAACTCTGTGAAAATTAATCAAATAGAATTTGGTATTCAATCATATAATTTATTAATTTTCTAATTAAACTTACCTTCCTCTCGGGAATTCTTGGAATACAACAATGTGTAGAAACGAGAGGCCTTGCATGAAGATAGACGGATATATCCTTAATTTCATTCCAATGCTTTGTTGCGAATCCTATTCTATCACTTGAAAATGTCGGACTTAAAACTTGTGTGATAAATATCAGTAGAGAAAGTTTTACGTTGATTGGAATCCAACAAGGTCATATTTAATGTGAAATAACATGTTTCGTATTCTCAGTTGGTAAATGTTATGGTCTAGTCAAATGAGTTTGAATTCAATATTTAATTTCACATATTTCCAAAAGTATTTGAATATAAAGGTAAGCTTTAAATTTCATATTCCTGTATCAAGCTTAAATATTTACGTTGATAAATATTTTCAAATTGAAACGAATGGAATGAAATAAGTAATAATAGTATGATTTGAAAACTTTCTTTCAGTTGAGATTATTTTCGACTATTTGTATTATTTTTATCAGTATTGGTTAACTTATTTGCTAAACACGATAACTCTTTCATGTTTCTGACAAAAAATAAAAAGAATGTCAGGATGACTCGCGTGTAGATTCTCCCCTATGCTCCCTATATGCTGCAAAAGTTTTTAAGGTATGCGCCTACGTTGGAGAATTTTTTTCAAAAAACATGAAAATATATTGATATTTTTATACAGGGTGTTTCAAAATTGCGTTGCACGGCTTTTATTCGGAACCAACGCCTCCTAGGGTCATGGAAGTAAGGTCTATCCCCAGGTAAGTGAGCCTGGAGAATGCACTGAAAGGACTTACAGCGCCCCTAGCGGCAAAATTAAAAAGTTTAAAAAATTAATTTAAAAACTAAAGGAGATAGAGCAAAAATCTTAGTGAGAGTTTTGTTGCCAACGTCAAGAAGAACACACTGAAAAAATTTTGATCAAAATATCTTGAATATTCGCGGAGATATTAGCATGTGAAAATAGCACTTTTTCAGGGGTCAAAAATGAAAAAGTTCGCATATTTCCAAATTTTTCAGTGTTATTGTGTAGTTTTAAGTTTTTTTTAGTTGAAAGAATACAAAATTTAATCAAAAAATCAAAAAAATTTGCAAATATGCGAACTTTTTCCTTTTTGACCCCTGAAAAAGTGCTATTTTCACATGCTAATATCTCCGCGAATATTCAAGATATTTTGATCAAACTTTTTTCAGTGAGTTCTTCTTGACGTTAGCAACAATACTCTCACTGAGGTTTTTGCTATATCTCCTTTAGTTTTGAAATTAATTTTTTTAAGTTTTTGATTTCGCCGCTAGGGGCGCTGTAAGTCATCTAAATGGATTCTCCAGGGTCACTTACCTAGGGGAACACCTTACTTTCATGGCCCTAGGAGGCGTTGGTTCCAAATAAAAGCCGTGCAACGCAATTTTGAAACACCCTGTATATCTGTGTGTATTTATGTTAGAAACCAAATAATATGTTTTTTAAACAAAAATTTTTTTATTAAATTAATTTTAAAAAATCAATAAAAATTAAACAAAACGGCAAACCTCAGAAATAAAAATCTAATTAAGTTTGAGAAAATTTAAGTTAAAGTTTTAAGGTAAGTTAACTTACTAAGGAATTATAGATTTTTTTCTTAAGACTTCATGTTTTTACAACATTTTTTTTCTATTGTTACACATGGACAGGCCACTAAACTCAGCTGCAACTTAACTTGAGCCTGTAGAAATATGCTGAGAGCAACCAAATAAAGTAGTTCCCCACGAGGTGTCTGAATTTTGAGTGAAATTTAGAGCTTCAATTTTGTATAACGATAAGTTTTTTAAATCCAAAACGACGTCAGGCTCAACTTAAGTTGCATTCGAGTATAGACTAACTTACAATCATCTCAATGTAATGTTTTTAGTTCATTCCCTCGAATACACTATCAAAAAATATTCATACCAAATTTCATAACCATACAAGCAATAGATTTTGAGAAATCATGTTTACCGTGAGTAGTAGACGGCGAACTCTAGGGGACGGAAGTGACGTCATCAAAAGGGGCGGGGCCTCGTGACGTCAGAGGGCGTGGCTTATGACGTCATAGCCAATGGTGTTGAAGGAGGCGTGTCGGAACTTGAGTTGAGTTGTTTACCTTCTGCTGCTGGTTTTACGGAGTTGAGTTGTTTACCTCCTGCTGCTAGTTTCGTTTTTAATTTTAAAGTTTAGTTTTTCGGATATGGCAACAGTATTTTCGCGTGCAACTTTGACCGACATTTTTTTTAAATTTTTCTTTGAAGTTAAAGTTGTTTTTTCGGTAGAGGGCGCTACTGTATATTTTAAATATTAGTATTTTCGGATTGGCAACGTGTTGTTCGCGGAGGAATACACTGCTATCGACCAATAGGATTGCAGGAAAATTACGTCACCTTGTTTCAACCAATGAGAGCCACCCAGATAACGTTATCAAACCCTATGCGTGATAAGATTCGGAGTTATAAAGCGGAGCGCAATCAGTTTGATAATCATTCTTCTGCAGTTACTGTTAGTAAAAAAAAATGAGCCTGAAACGTCATCTGAGTGAGGAGGAGTTGCCTTATACCTTTAGTAACAAAATGTACATGCCAAGACGCCGATTCGCCAACGATCCTTCCGGACCAAAGGGACCTCAGCCCTCTCAGACTCCCGGAACCAGAAGACCCCCAGCTAAAGACTCTCGATTTGAAACTTTAAAAAAGTGGAAAATCACCGAAGATCTGTGTGTGACTGTTGTGGTTCGCGGGGAGGAGGAGGATTTCAAGATACACCTTCGACGCTTCGACGGTAACATCGCTACCAATAGGGGAGTTACCATGACTTACAGGACCTGGCCGGAATTCACCCAAAAGTTTTCCCAGCTGGACGTTTCCAAAACGGAGAGCGGGTTTGTGGCCAACAACGAAGTGCTGGCCTGTGTTAATTCGCAGGAGCAGGTGTTTCTCCAAAACCTCTACTGCTTCAAAACGGGTGATTATGGCCTTAAATGCGTTTCTCTTGTGCTAACTGCGGCGGAAATTGATTGTATCTGCCAAAATTTTGACTTTTTACACGAGCAACTGTCGGAAACCACCGAAAATTTGCTAACTTGTAAATATATGGATTTGTACAAACAAAAATTTTGAAAATATAAATAAATATGTTGTTTAAATTTTGAACTTGTTTTTCTTATTTGTGTTTTCTATTTCAGTGATATCTTTTTTGCAGAGTTTCTTTTTCAGGGATAACTTTAATATAAATAGGATTTCTCTTTGAATTTTTATCATTTTAGCAGTTGACCACCATGGAAGAAACTTATCAAGATCCAGCTCTGCCAGGTAGTTTTGGAGGCATTAATAGTTTACAGAGAGTTTTGAAAGGACGTGTTAAGACAAGAGAGATAAGGAAATGGTTGCAATCTAAGGAATCTTATACTTTGCATAAGCCCCTAAGGCACAAATTTCAAAGAAATAGGGTGATAGTAGGAGGTCTGAATGAACAATTCCAAGCAGACTTGGTAGATATGCAGGCATATTCTGTTGAAAATGAGGGGTTTAAATATTTACTTACTTGTATTGACATCTTATCCAAGTATGCATGGGCCATTCCCCTAAAAGATAAGAAATCTGCTACCATCGTTTCAGCCTTTGAAAAAATATTTTCTGAGCGTGTTCCTGAATCTTTGCAAACAGATGCTGGAAAGGAATTTATAAACAATCAAGTTCAGACTTTCCTGAAAAAGAAAAATGTTCATTTCTTTACAACTAATAATGAAACAAAAGCTTCGGTAGTTGAGCGTTTTAATCGCACTCTTAAAACTAAAATGTGGAAGTACTTTACTGAAATGAATACTAAGAAATACATAGATGTAATAGATAAACTAATGCATAGCTATAATCATACGTGGCATCGTAGTATAAAGACAGAGCCAGTATCAGTGACTGAGGAAAATGAAAAGAACATTTGGCATACACTTTACGATAGCACTCCTAATGTTAAATTGAATAGTTCAGATTTAAAGATAGGGGATACAGTTCGCATAAGTAGAGATAAGATGATATTCGAAAAGGGGTATGAACAAAACTGGACTCGAGAAATATTTACAATCAGTAAAATAATAAATAGAGTTCCTATCGTTTATAAATTAAAAGATTTATCTGGAGAAGAGATTAAGGGCAGTTTTTACAAAGAGGAACTGCAAAAGGTAACGGATTCCGGATATTACCCTGTTGAAAAAGTTTTAAAGAAAAGGAAGCGTAAGGGGAAACTCGAGTACTTTGTTAAATTCCTGGGTTACCCCGAAAAATTTAATGATTGGGTTGAGGATGTTAGGATGATATAAATATCGCGTTCATTGCAATTTCCTTTCATTCGGTGAACAATGTCGTTCTACATCACGTTAATCAGTGATAGCTCTATGGGATTTTTCCCGAGCAACAAAATTTCTCAATTCACTACCCAGCTACCTAGTTCTATAAATTTAAAGGGAGAATGGGAAATGGCACTTGTAGATTTCATTTATCCTCATACCTGGTACAATGTTCAAAGGGGGAGTAACCTGTTTGGATTTGATTTGGGGGACGGAAAACTTGAGGGTAGAAGAGTTCCACCCGGATGCTATGAGTCAATACCGGATCTTATCAAAGGAATGTTACTGGAATCGCATAGAAACAAGATAGAGCTGTATTATCACGCTGTTACCAAAAAGGTTGAAATCAGAACGGCTGAAAATTGTAAATTGATTCTACACGAAGGCCTGGCTGAATTACTAGGCTTTGAACCAGGAGAATATTCGGGTACTCATCAAAGTCCTTTCGTAGCCGATCCAAAATCATCTTTCCCTGTTATGTATGTGTATTGCGATCTTGTTGAGCCTCAAATTGTTGGAGACGTGCAAGCTCCTTTGCTAAAAATTGTAAAGGTAGAGGGGCAAGACGGGGAAATTATAAATGCTCATTATCCTAGACCTTTTTATGTACCAGTTATTAGGCACCATTTTCAAACTATACAAATCGATATCAGATTGCATTCTGGGAATTTAGTTCCTTTTGAAAGAGGCAAAGTGTTTTTAACACTGCATTTTCGGCTCCAGCAAATACTATAAAAGAGCCCTACATTCAAGGGTTAACTTCATTTCTTAATTTGTGCTTAAAGAAAGAACAATGTTGGTTCCTTACGCGTGTTGTACAAAAAAGTTTGAAGATTACTATGCTAATCAAAATGGAGAGGGAATGCCTTATTATAAGGGGGTAGGTTATCAAAAAGGATATGGGATAGGGGGATTTTTCGCCAAGCTCTTTCGCAGAGCTTTACCCTTTTTAGTGAGGGGTGCAAAATCTGTGGGAAAAGAGGCCTTAAGGACTGGAACTATGGTGGCTAACGATGTATTGGCGGGGGAGAATTTGGAATCGGCTATAAAAACCAGAGCAAAAGAAGGTGGCAAAAATTTGGCTAGAAAAGCAGTTCGGAAAGCGGACGATATGATTGGTCGAGGAAAGTTTAAAAGGAAGCGCAAACACTCTAACCGAGTCATTTCATCAAAAACCAGGAAGGTTGTAGTACGTGATATTTTCGGCTCCTGATACCATGGCATTTTTACTCAAAGATTCCCCCGAATGTGCTAAATCTGAATTAGAAATATTTACCCTTCCTCCCACTCAAACCGTTATAGAAAGAGGACAATGGATAGAATTTCACCCCCTTGCCAATGTTTCTGACGGAAGCCCTGTTGAATTTAATGTATCCGGAAGTGGAGACGAATATCTTGATCTCTCCCAAACGCAACTATATGTAAAAGTGAAAATACTAAAAAACGATGGCAAGCCCATTGCGGCTGAGAGCAAAGTAGGCCCTGTGAATCTCTTTTTGCACTCCATGTTCTCCCAAGTAGATATCAGTTTAAATGAGCGACTTGTTTCGTCAAGTAACAACACGTACCCCTACCGAGCCATGATAGAAAAATTACTAAATCACGGTTTCGATGTAAAAACCTCCCAACTCTCCTCAGAACTCTTTTTTAAAGATACAGCTGGCCGAATGAATGTTTTCGCTCCTACAAAACCTGATGAGGCCAATGAGGGGTTTACCCAAAGAGCAAATTTGTTTAAACTTGGTGATTCCGTTGACATGATTGGCCGGCTACATTTGGACATGTTTCACCAAGAAAGATTACTTTTAAACATGGTGGATGTGAAAATTAAGCTCATACGCAGCAAGCCGGAATTTTGTTTACTAGGAGAAGGAGATTTTAAGGTATCTCTAGAACATGCTTCCCTGTTTGTTCGAAAAGTTAGAGTTAGCCCTGGAGTTGCATTAGGACACGCCAAGTGTTTGGAAAAAAATTCAGCCAAATATCCAATTAATAGAGTGCTGTGTAAAGCTTACTCCATACCTACTGGCAATATGAGTTTTGTGCAAGATAACATTTTTACAGGGCAGATGCCGAATCGCATTGTAATAGCCTGTGTTGATAACGATGCATTCAACGGAGAGTATAAAAAGTCGCCTTTTGAATTCAAACATTACAATATGAATTTTATTGGTGTGTATGTGGATGGGCAGCCTGTTCCTCATAACCCTCTACAACCCAATTTTCAGAAAAATCACTTTATCAGAGCTTATCAAAACTTATTTACGAGTTCGGAAAATAAAGGCTTGTATCTTTCACGGTCAGAATTTTCTGAAGGTTATTCTTTGTTTTGCTTTGATTTAACCCCTGATTTGTGTGACGGCTCACATTTAAATCTCATTCGACACAGCAATTTGAGATTGGAAATTAAATTTGCAACTAGTTTGCAACAAACGGTGTCCTTATTAGTGTATGCTGAATTCGAAAACCTGATAGAAATCAACAAGGCTCGCAACATTATCTACGATTTTGGAAACTAAGATGAATTCCACAGAAATAGATAAGATTTTATCACGAGATCCTACAACGGCAAGATACTATAGAGGAGTTTTTCCTTCTGATAAAATACCAGCCATTGGAAGATACCCCTCAGCATTAGTGCTGAATACTGATAAGCATTATGAAAAAGGAACGCATTGGTTAGCGGTATTCGTTCAAGATAAGAACTCAATTGATTTCTTCGATTCCTATGGATTACCACCTGAAGCTTTTGGACAAGATATTTACAGATTTATCCAGATGTATGATCGAGTAATGTGGAACAAGACTCCATTTCAAAGATTTACCTCTAATGTATGCGGACACTATTGTATTTATTTTATTGTTAAACGATGTCAAGGATTGTGTATGAAATCTATCATTTGTCGACTTCAAGAACAAAAGAAGAACGATTTTCGAATATTTCAATTTGTGAGAAAGAGATACGGTGTAACCATGGTTTTTAAAAAATAAAAATGAATTAAAAATTATATCTGTGTATTTATTTTGTCCCTATAAAAGTAGATGCTTAATTAAAAATACTTCATTTGCAAACATGGAGCTTCCGAGATTAGTTCACCCTTCCACCTGTCTCCTTAGCGGCCCTACTGGATCTGGCAAAACAGTTTTTGTTAAAAAAATTATTGATTATAAAATGTTTAATCCCATGCCTTCAAGTATAATTTATTGTTATGGAAGTTACCAGCCTATTTTTAAATCTATGACAAATGTTCATTTTGAAGAAGGATTACCCTCAAACTTAAATTCTATTCGAAATGCGTTAATTATTATTGATGATTTAATGGTAGAATTAGCCAGTGATACCCGACTAAGTAATTTATTTACTAAAGGCAGCCACCACCGAAACCTTTCCATTATTTTTATTACCCAAAATTTATTTCACCAAGGCAAAGAAATGAGAAGCGTGCATTTAAATTCGCACTACGTTATTTTATACAAAAGTCCCAGAGATAAGAGTCAGGTGGCTAATTTAGCGCGCCAAATGTATCCAAGAAAAGTTAAGGCATTTCAAGAAATTTTCGATGATGCAACTTCTACCCCCTTTAGTTATCTGCTAATCGATTTGAGACCAGAAACCAGTGAAAGGTTACGGTTACGAACAGGAATATTTCCGGGGGATACCCATTATGTGTATGAGCCTCGATGAGTCATTTCTCTCCCAGACAGATAAGATGGAGGTTGTTTTAGATTTTGAGGGGTTTCAAATGAAATCTGACTGTTTTGTTATCAAAGAATTGGCATTCTACTCTATCAACGAAGGTTATCACGCTTGTTGGTCATTTCAGCCCCCTATACCTTGGGAATCGTTATCTTGTTTCTATAAAACGAGTTTTGCGTGGGTGATAAGAAACAAACATCGGCTAGACTGGAACAGTGGAGAATTACCCTACAGTGCATTGCGTAATATTTTGCAATACATTTCGTCATCTTATTCTACTATCTACGTTAAAGGACCAGGAAAGATAGAATTTTTAGAAAATTTAATGGGGAGAATTCAAAGATTAGATTGCCCAAAGGTTCAACACTTACCCAAATCTTCACTTCATTGTTGTCATCATCCAATAGGATTCGAGCACTGTTCGTTGGTCAAAGCGAGTGCTTACGCTGCCTATATAAAACAAAGTGCACAGGAAAAAGAAATCATTTCAATGCAGAATGCCTTCAGAGAAGGATGTAGAATATTTAAAGCTGCTAAAGAAAAGTAGAAAAAAATCTAAAATTTTGAAAAATTGCTCAAATTGTATGATTAAATCTATTTGCGAATGCGTGTTAAATTTACTTAAGGGAAATCTTCCTATCAGTAAACGGTCTAAAAATAAACTATCCCCATTTAAGAAAACTTTGAGAACTCTTGCTCAGAAACGAATTCCTCTGTACACGAAAAGGCGGCTATTAGTTCAAAAAGGAGACGGATTTTTATCTTTCCTTATTCCCACTGCCCTGACTGTTTTATCCAATCTCATCCATGGAGCATAGCAAAAAGTATGCCCTGGTCCCATTAGACCGCATGCATGAGTTTGAGGATGACCACATAACGGAACTCGATACAAAAATAAAAGAAATTTTAAAGAAGAAAGTGAGTGATGATGAAAAAGTAAAACTATATAACCAAGTTTTACAAAAATATGTTACCTTTCCAAATGTGAATGATATCAAGCCTAAGATGGACCTGGAAAACCTGGAACCGGAAGAAGAAACTGCAAAGCCAAACTTAGATATCCAAAGTACCGTTCCTGTGAAACATAAAACAACTGCAAAGAAAATAACTGAATTTCTTCAGCAACGCAACATCACTTGGAATCCGGATAAGGAACTTGTTATCAATGAACAAGTCATTCCAGGATCTGATATCGTACAGCTGATAAACTTTTTACTGAGGAATAGAACAAGAAGACCGGAAGCTTTTGAAAAGTTTAAAGATGTTTTAAAGGAAAATAATTTTCCTGAAGAATTTGTGAAAAACACTTATTTAAAAAATATGAAAACTTATCCTAAAAGAGAAAAGAAACAAGAATCTGTGAAAAACATGTATGCTAAACCTAAAAGAGCTGTTGGAAAGAAATCAATAAATTGGTTAAAAATGTAACTTTTTCAGATAATAAAAATTTTTGTTTAACTATATTTGTGTCTTGTATTATTTATCAATTTAACATGCAATAAAATGAATTAAACATACATTAAAATGAATTTAACATGCAATAAAATGAATTTAACATAAGAAAAATTGAGCTAGTTTCCACGCTACTCAGGGAGTATAGCTCTCAGCGCGTTATCCCCCTTATTTTACAACGGTGGGGGATTCCCCAACTGTCAATCTTACCAAAAGATTATGGTAGTCAAACAGTCAGGCACTATTTTGTCCGTTGGTTCTCACCACTCTAGTTGATGCCCTAATATCCATACGGCAGGGTCGACAGGTCCTCCTTGATGATGACTCTCTTGTCGTAAACGAACTTGTACCTTTTTGTCTCCGGTTTGTTCATGACCCGTCGGCGTTTGGCGTCTCGGGTTATCTTGGCCGGGTTGTGCGTGAGGATAGTTTCTTGCAGGTCCATTTCTTTCACCAGGGCTTCAATGGTATCAAAATTTATGACCTGAGAGTTCTGGAAGTTAAGGTTAATACCCTTAACTTTACAGCAGGTCTTGCCGGAGGCAGTAAGATAGCCGTAGTTCTTTGGGCCCCCTACAAAAAAAATAACATTTTTTAAATAAATATTTCTTAATAAGATAAGACCTGTAATTTTTTATAAAAATTATTACTTACCAGAAACGAAAGTGGTGATGGTATCCCCATCCAACTCATCAGTGAATTCGCCAAGGAAGTTTCCAAGGGGTGGGTCGTTATTTCCGGTGCTGGCGTAAATGATAGAGTCAGTATCGTGATACAGAACTGCCCGCCCAAGCTTATCCATTTCCGAGTAGAGTTTCAGACGAGCCCATGCGGTGGTGAATGCAGCTAGAAAAACATTCGTTGTAGTATCTTGTGCTACAAATTCACTGGAACATTCCCAAGAGAGGGCTGCAACTTCAGGGGTGGGGAGATAAAGGTCTTTAACCTATAAAAATATAATTTATTTTGAGTTATAGATTTTTTTTAAAAATAAAAATGAATTATGTAATTACAATAAAAAGGTACTTACGTTTTTGGTGGAATCGGCCAACATTTTATTGAAAGCTTCCACAGTGTTCACGAATGTCAATTGGGACTTGTTTATGTTCATACCCCAACTGAAAAATATAAACATTTATAAATTTTTTATTTAAATAATTGTCATTTTGGTTGAGAAAAAACAAAAACTCACCGTCCCCAAAAGCTGTTCAGGGCAAGTTTTGCCACTTGACGGCGGCCAGGATTTTTTTCTATTTTTGATGCATCAAGATCTACACCCTCCTTCTCCTTGTATAATTTAATATACTGTTCCCTTTCTTCAGGAGTCTGGCATTCAGAAGGCCAACCACTGCTCTCCTGTTTTATTTTAAGAAACATGTCTATGTAAGCCTTGAATAGGGTATCAGATTTCTCCTCAAAGTGATAGACTTCGTAGATCTGAAAAATAAAAGAATAATTCATATATTTTGCGATAACAAGAAAAAGCTTTGATAATATACTTGAAAGTATTAAACTTACTTTTCGGATCTTGTAACCTTTTTGTAGAGCCAACTTTATTTCTTCCGTAACCCAGGTACCAGTAAGCGCCCTCTGATCAGCAGTGTGGGTGCAGGTGGATTGTTGGGTTGTATCAACGCATGTGCGACACAGCGGAAACATTAACTTCCCCTGACTCCTGTAGGGCAAAACTGGCAGATATAATTGCTGAGGTGGCTCAACACTGCACTTAATTATTCCGAAGTAATCTTCCACTTTTCCAAAGTTTTCAGTTATAATCTGTGGGTGACCCACGGGGTAAAAGCAATACTTGTTCACCTGTAAAATGAAAATATTATAAACAAAAAAAAACCATTTTTGAAGAAAAATAAAAAAAAAAAGTTGTTAAAATTATATTTACCCAGGGATAGAGAGAGGTGAAGTCTATGTATTTGCATGGGCCTTGATAAAACAATTTTACAGCGTTGGTACGCCCACCGAAGAATGCATCCCTAGGGTTAAGCCGATCAACCACATCGAGAGTGCATAGAAAATCACGCAGTTCAGCATCCTCCTTCTTTTGCTGCAGGAAATCGTGCTCCCAAATCTCAATTAGGTTGTATCCTTTTGAACGGATGTATTCAGATGTTTCTTCCGTTTGTTCCCTCAGGTGTGCCATTGGTTTTTGTTTCAGAGGGTGAATAACATCACCGTCAAAACATTTACCGCATCCATGCCAAAAACAGCCCTAAAATAAAAGAAAAAATGTTTATTTCATGTTGTAAAATATATAAATTGCAATAATTTATGAGAATGAAAAAATACTTACATGAAATTGATAAACAGTGTTTGTTTCTTCACAAAAACCATCCACTGTATATCTTCCAATTTTCTTCTCTCCCAAACCATTCAATGCATGGCAAATGACGATTTCCTCTTTGGCGCAAACAAATTCCATCCATCGGATGCTGTCGGGACTGAAGTTGGTTTTATTTACATAGCCGTGAACAGGAACCATAGCAATGGTGCCTGGCTGAATGTGGCGGCACCTGAACGTAGCCATGCAGGCTGCAGCAATAGTTACATACCTAAAAAAATGAAAATATTAACAACAGAAAAAAAAATCGTTTTGTTCAATTGTAAACAAATAAAAGATAGTAAATAATAAAAAATATATATAATAAGAAAGTAAGATAATAAAAGAGATACTTACTGAAAGGGGTCCACTCCAGCAACATTTAAAAATTCCTGGCGAAAGTCCAAACAACACCGCCTAAGGATATCAACATCGGATCTAAAAAATAAAATAAACACATGTTAAAAAGTTGGGAAAAAAGAAAAAATGAATGATTTAGAAAAAATAAAGTTAACTTACTTGCAATAAGAATACATTTCTTTTTGGAAATTAAATTCCTCATTCTTCTGGGTTTCATACCACGCCAAGAATGACTCTCGTCCTGAAGTTGACATAAAGTTGGGTGCGTAGAACTTGATGTCAGGAAGGGGTCCCACGTAGCTCTGGTTCTCCCGAGTATTGAAAAGGTGTGGAAAGTACCCTTTCTTTAACTCAGCGAGACCAAAGCAGGCAGGAAGTTTCGCGAGGGGCATTGGCAGAAAATTGAGCGAATCAATAACTCTTATGTTCAATCTTGTGTGGTTGATTGTCATGAGTAGGGATCCATTGGGTATGACATCCGGAGCATAGCCTTGATTCAAAAGCCATCCCAAAAGAAACTGCCCGTCGAACCTAAGAAAAAAAAAAAGGAATAGTACAAAATCATTTTTAAAAAAATTCCATACTAAATTTTAAAAACTTACCCTTTCATGTTGTGTGCTATCGCCGTATATCCCTTGTGCTTGGGAGAAAAGAGCCATGCACAGAAGTCATCGCACGCCGTGTATCCCTCAAACACCATTTCCTGTCCGCTAGCATCCTGTGCCACAGCAAAGTTAACACAATGCTCACCAGAAGATTGATCAGTCTCGAAGTCAAAGAATATAAAGTTATTCGATGACTTCTTGGCGTCAACAGTCTTAAGGCAGCAACGGTGTTCCTGTACGTAAACGAATTCCTTGCATGAAGGGCACTTCACTGTTCCACATGTATGCAGCTCCCTGGGACACTTTCGCCGCAAAATAACTCTTGTGCAATTTTGGCACTGATATTGCTAAAAGAAAAAAAATTATGAGAATTTATCAACATTATTTTAATTCAGTTAATAACTACTTTTAGAAAAACTTACTTTAGCACACATGGAAAGTTTTTGTTTTCCAGTGACCGCCTTGTGAGCTTGAAAGCATTCCTTAGATTTACAAAAGCGATCACAATCGGGGCATCGCTTGGGTACTCCTTCTCCACACTGTGTCTTCTTGCAAATGTGGCAGATATTTTCGCACTGATGGGCCTCCAACGACTGAAAAGGTTTCTCACACTCTTCACAGTAGAAGTTAGACCCATAGAATGCCTTCATTTTCAAGATAACGTCATAGTGGCCGTTGTGTAACCACAGGTTAATCCTCCTGGATCTTTTTTCCCCCTTGTATGCAACCTAAAAATAAATCATAGTTATATTTCTAAAAAGAAAAAACAAAGACTTTTTTTTTTAATACACTATATTTCTATTAAACGAGATTTTTACATACCTTGTTCAGGTTTTCCGTGCTAAACACCACGATTTGAAGATCCAAATGGGCTTCGAACTGGGCCACTTCAGTGTAGGTGCACGGACCCAGGGGAACTCCTGCGGCTTCATGAAGGGCTCGGGCACGTTTCATTAAGGCGGTACGATTTGGTTTCTTAAGCACATCGATAAGTTTTCGGTTTTTATCCAAATAGGCCTGGGCCATCACAATGGCTTTGGCGCAGCAAAGTCCCTCGTCATCAAAGGGGATGCTAACTATCGATGTTTTGCCGAGGCGGTCCACCATGACATTAGTAACTCTTTTGTATCCTCCTCCAATATCCCGGCGTACAGTTATGGCATCCACAACGAATCCATCGTCTAGTTCAATGGTATCCTTGGATTGGAGTACCTTCATTATCGTTGCGAGCACTTTCTCAATGGTCAATTCCGCCACGGTCATTAGCTTGGTGGAAATGGGTTTGTCCAACCCAGCCGCAAATATACATAAGCGAACCAGATCGAACGCCCTCAAACCAGCCGTAACGCGCTGAATGATCCAAAGAAAAAGTACCCGCACGACATCCACGACTGTAACTAAGGGGGCACCCCTTACGCGGGCAGGCAGGAGTTCAGGGTCAACACGAGCTCTGAGTGTTACCTCCTCAGCGTTGTATCGCTCGTTCCTTCGCCGATTTTGCTCCTCCAGGGAAATAGCAGCAGCAAACTAAAAATAAACATTAATTAGTCTTTTAAGAACACTAAAATGCTTCGAAAATTTTTAAGAAAAAATATATCATACATCATCTATATCATTATGATCTTCCTCTTCATCAATCGCATTTGAGGGACCAGCACGATTCTGAAAAAATACAAAATAAAATTAGTTCAATGTAAATAAAACAACAACCCCAAGTAAACAATACCAAAAGGAACAATTCCCCTTTATCAATAAATACACACCTCGAATCCAGATCCAATTTGCTCATAGAGCGAAGGACGTTTTGGGGAAAGAACGTTGGAGGGACCAGGGATATTCTGAAAACAGATTTAAATTAATTCACTGATAGATAATTCAAACTACTGGAAAAATAATCATACGTGTGCGTGTTAAAATATATTACCGGGTCATTTACCAGATGTCTTGGCGACATGGTTTTCTCAGGGGACTCTAACTCTCCCATCCACTAAAAACAAAAGCAGTGTCAAAAACAATGCCCAGAGAAAAAAACAAGCAAATAAAAATTAATCATTAAGGTATTTTTACCTGGTAATCACCGTCTTCACCCATCGAACTATCATCATTGCCATTCATTGGGATAATCGGTCTTTCATGAACAGTCTAAGGTAAATAAAAATAAATTTAACAAATGTATCTAAAATGCATTATTAAACTATTGTAAGGAGAAAAATAATCACACATGTGTGCAAGTTAAAAAACATTACCTCATTAACATCATTTTCCAAATGTCTTTGCGACAGGTCTCTCATTAACTAAAAAAGCCACATCAATGTTAAAAACAAGACACAGAGAAAAAAAACAAGCAAATAAAAACTAATCATAAAAGTATTTACCTGTTCGTCGTCTTCATTCATCATCGAACCATCATCATCATTGTCTTCCAACATCACCTAATGTTAATTAAAAATACATTTATCAATATGTTCTTACAAAGTATAACATTTTTGAACAACAAAAATTGTGCAATTCAATAGAAAAATATTCACCCATCCTTACTTTAAATGAAAATAACTTCAGAGCACACGTAGAAACAAATATTTAACACTAAAAATGAACTAAATATTCTTCAATAATTATTTTAAAACTGTTATGAAAAAATAATAAATGGTCAGTAAATGTATTTCATCACGTAAACCATTTTTTAAATATCAAATCTATAAAAATAATTTAAAGTTACTAAAATTATTCAACTAAAATAATAATTCACAACTAAAAACAAAATGTTTCAACACGCAAATTAAAATAAAATCCCCAAAAGTTAAAATAAATTATTTACAGTAACATTTTTTCAATACGCGAATTGTAAAATATTTTAACAACTAAAATGTTTTATCAACGCGTAAGCTAGCTAATTCAACACAGCATTTAAAAACGCTTAAGTTAATAAAAATAAATGCGGCTAAACTTGCTAACTATTTGATAAACCCCTAATATTAATAATTTACAGCAATACAATTGTTTAAAGTACTCTAAAAATAAATTCAAATAACTTGTACTTACATGATCGTTTGTAGAATCCATTTTACACAAGGTAATCCAAAAGGCACTGAATATCAACACAAACGAATAAAAACTAAGCGGAATCCAAAGGTCGCGTTTTAAGATCACAAGAATGCAAAAACTGAATGCAACAAGGTGGGTCTTGCGGTTTTATACAACCTACCTCTTCCTGATTGGTCAAGAACCAACCAAAGAGATAAAGATTGACCCCTGATTGGTTAAAGTCAACATGGGTTTCCCTCCCCCTTGATTAACAGCATCCAACAAGTAGTAACGGGGCGATAAGGGGCCTATGACTCATTAGCATTTCAATGTGGTAACAAATCCGGGTAGTTCTAATCACATTCGTTCAAGCATGTTAGTACACGGATGATTCACTTCTTATCGTCCATACACGGTGGTCTCATACCCCTTTGACTCACTCGTTATCATTCAAGTCTGAAGGAGGATATTACATACTGATTGCATTCGTACTTTTATTGAATTTACACATATCACCAGATCCTTAATTGCAGCTCGGTAAGATCCTGTTACCAAGGAACTCCGTTTATTTGAATAGCAAAATGAGACGTCAGTTAAGTTCTGAAGAAGGATATCCTGAACAGAATGTTATCAAGTATTCCTTATCGTATGAATATGGGAAAATGTACTCGGATCGTAAAGCTTGGGAATATTTTCGTCTTTTGGAAAAAGAATTAACTTATTTGAAAAAAGAAGAGGCAATGATAGAAATATATGGTAAGAAGTATTTTGTTCCTCGTCAAGTAGTAGCCTACGGTGACCTCGGAATTACGTATAAGTTTAGTGGAACAACCATGTTCGCGAAGCCTTGGATACCATTATTGAAAGAAATTAAACAAATGGTAGAACGTAAATGCAAAGCTCATTTTAATTACGTGTTGGTAAATCGATACAAAGACGGCACAAACTGTATAGGTGCTCATAGGGACGACGAGAAGGACTTGGACAGGAATGCATCTATTGCATGCGTTTCTTTTGGGCAGAAAAGAAAATTTACGTTTTCGAGAAAAATGTTTGAGTCTAAAAATTTGTTTCTTGAAAATGGAAGCCTTTTAATTATGCACCCTCCAACAAATTCGTTTTGGTACCATTCCATTCCAAGGCAAAAGAATGTAAACTGTCCAAGAATAAGTTTAACTTTTAGAAAAATTGTTAAATAAAACGGATAAAAAAGAATTGAGGCGGTAAGTTAATCTTGCCGGGTGGTTGGTGGGCTCAATTCTAAAAAAAAAAATGTAATTTCTTTAATAATTATTTAATAATTATAATTTATTTAATAATATAAATCTTATTTCTTTAATAATAATTTAATAATAATATAAATTTTACAAAAATAATTTTATTTTTAAAAATTAATAATTTTACAGATATCTCACTGGGATTTGAACCTGCGACCTAGCAAAAGAGAGACGAAGCTCAGTAATAAAACTCGTACTTACCTGACTGGGCTACGTCCCTCTGACTACTTCAGTAAAATTTTAGTTTCAAATTGCAAACAAACTAATTAATTCGAGAGTTTTTCTTGAGATCTTATTTTACACCCTAATGTATCGGGTACTGATGGCCTAACGGGGAGTGCATAGCGTCGGAGATCCGTTAGGTCAAGTACCTTTTTGCGGGTTCGAATCCAAAAATATATTATTTTATTCACTTTTAAAAAAAAATTAAATTTAACAAGTACTTCGCCAGATAGATGGCAGCACGGGTACTCTAAACCTTTAAATATTTAATTAAAATATCTTACAAATAAATCTTTCTGTTACCGCTAGATGGCTGTACGAACGCCAAAAATTTCGGGTCAAACACGTGAAAAAATACTGTTGCCATACCCGAAAAACTAAACTTTAAAATTAAAAACGAAACTTGCAGCAGGAGGTAAACAACTCAACTCCGTAAAACCAGCAGCAGAAGGTAAACAACTCAACTCAAGTTCCGACACGCCTCCTTCAACACCATTGGCTATGACGTCATAAGCCACGCCCTCTGACGTCACGAGGCCCCGCCCCTTTTGATGACGTCACTTCCGTCCCCTAGAGTTCGCCGTCTACTACTACCGTGACTAAATTTATTAAAAAACTGTTCTGAGAAAAAAAACGAATTTGAAGTGACATTTTGCTGGTGACCGGCATGTGACATTCTTTCTTTAACTAGCTATAACTTTTTTCTAGTTGCATGTTGTGGATAAACATATAAAAATAATATTTTTTCAGAAAAAATTAATGACTTAAAACATATTCCATTTAAATAGGGTATTAACTCTATCCAGTTTACATCGAATTCTTTTAAAAATTAACAACGCTGTAAAATGTATTTACATTTTCAGTTCAGAAACCCCAAATTTCCCATTGGATTCAATGGTAATCCCATGCCTCTTAGGCTTGAAAAAATAAAGTGCTAATATTTTTATCAATTTAACTGTCTCTCTTGTCTTTATAATTATTTATTTGGAGCGGATGTAATGATTTAAAAAATTTTTCAATTCAGAGATAATTTTAGAAAAATTATTATTTGACTAAATCTAAATATTTTTAAGAAATATTTCAATACCTAGTTTGACTTAAAAGTCACACAAATCTACAAGTAAACATGGGAAAATTAAATTAACATTTAATTAAATAATTAATTACAATGTGTTAGACAAGGATAAATTGTGTTGTAGTTTAACCTTGGATGTCTAAATTAAAGTGATTGAATTAACAAACACATTTTTTAGACAAGTTTATTGTAAAATCAGCACACTATTCCAAAAATAAGAAAAAACTGTTATACAAGTTTAAAAGATACGCATGTGTCAGAAAAAAGGTAAATTAACCTCAATTAAATAGCACGGAATGCAGAAAAACGTTCAACCAATTCTTTTCCCTCGCCAATCCTCAGGGCACTAGAAAAGAAACGAAGATTCTTTTACTCCGAGTAGGACATGGTCGTCGAGAGAATGCACTAGTAATTGTTTCGATTTTTTTTCTCCGGGTTCTTTTATCCCCTAGTATTGTATCTAGTAAATTGTATTAACTTAACTTGGTTGGAACTTAATTTTCCGCGAAAGAAGCCGTCGTTAAGCTAGCAGTCACATTAGCGCTAAGGCCCCGCTGCCCAGATCTGGAACACGTTAAGAAAGCGCAGAACACAAAAAAGGACGTCGATAAAGACACGGACAATCTTGTTTTCTAGAGGGCGTTTAAGTTCGGTTCGTGTATAATTCTTTTTTTTGTGTGTGTGTGTGTGTGTTTGTAAGCTAAAACAAAGCCAGACAAGGTGTCTCAAGTCTAATGTATTTAACAGTCAATGAAAAAAGTACGTGTTGTGTACACTATAAAAAAATTCTGAAACGTTACTTTAAAAAACTGGGCAGCTGAGTTGCCTATTTTTTAAAGTAATGTTCCTTGAAAATACCAGGAACGTTACGGTAAAATACGGAAACTCTCCGCAGAAAATAAAATCCCCCATTAAATCAAATAATCACTAACGGGATTCGATCCGAGAACTATCGCATGAGATGCAAACGCTTTACCACTGAGCCCGCCGTGACACGATGGGATACATTCTATATAAAATGTAACTTAAAATTAAGATCCTGGAATTTTGATTTGTTGATACTAATATAGGCGTGTCAGGTGCACCGCACTAACTATCCTCTTCTGATAGAATTCAGTGGGATTCAGAAACGTCTCAGAAAGAAAACCAAAAGTTTCACGGAAAGTGTTAAACTGCTGTAAAAACTCATAAAAAGCAGGAAAGTTTCTGGAATTTATGCGGAACGTTACTAATATTTTTTACAGTGTATGTAGGATGTGTGTAGTAGAGGAATTGATTTTTTAAGGAAAATGTTGTCTTTAAACACCCTAAATCCCCAGACAAATATTAGATCCCTTTGGAATCTTACAATTTAGTTGATTATATTTACTATAAAAAGCAGTTTGCCCGTAATTTTAAATTCTTTTATGAGGTTGTAGCGATCATTCAACATTTTATCTATCTACTTACGTATATATTACTCATTTAACTGTAGATAATATAAATTCTCTTATTGATCTTAATCTACTAAAAATAGTGATCTTGATCTGTATTTAAATGTACATACAATTTTAATATAATACATATATTTAAAGGTTATTCAATTTTAGCTAGAATTTCCCTAGCAAAAATTTGAAAAAAAATGCTGCTTATCATAGCTTAAACTTTATACAAAATAAAAATTTCTCTCAGTTTTAAAATATATTTCACATGAAAATATATTACCTTCACCTAACTAACCTGAATCTCATGAATTCAAAACAGCTTTTTATGTTTTTGTAAATGGATATTTCACAAAAACAGAAATCTCCTATTTATATAAATCACATTTGTTGAATCAAAAAAATTACAATATAAATTTTGTACATATTCTTACGAATCTGACACATATAAAATTGTTTGGAAAATAAAATCACAAATAATCTTACAAGGAAAACTGCAATGTTAAACTAATAAATACTTTCAAATAACAGGCATATCCATATATAACATAGAAACACCACTAAATATTCTGACCAATTGCATACATTTTAACTTTCAAAAACTTTTTAAGTTTCAACTTTTGGAAGACCATTAGACCGAGGCTTTTTAAGCAAAAATTGAAGCCGTAGCAGTCGAGAAGGTTTTTCTAGTTCGGGAATCTAGAATATTAAAGCATGCTAGAGTTGGACTGGGAATCTGGATTTTCCATTTTGTGGCATTCTTACGGTGGTAAGAAATTGTGGTCCATTTGATTTGCATAAGATTTCAAGTTTCAAGAGAGGAATGTTTTTCAATAGAAGGTATCTTTTATAGCTGTTGAGCGCAGAACCCTGTTTTTTGGAGAGGAGATTTTCTAATGCAATTACCATAAATTTAGAAGAGAAGTTTTAAACGTAAACAAGAGAGGGAGTGCTGAATTCATATTACGTTCTTTGCAAATGGCAACACTCATAAACATTTTGTACAACACTTTGTATAGTTTAAAACATGTATCATACATGAAGCATGGGAAGTTAAAGCGGTGGTTACAGTTGTGTATTCTTTGTGGTTTTATGTATTTGTTTTTATTTTGAAATTAACTCTATTTAGTTGTGAGAGTGAAAACTCATAAGTTTCCACCTGAATTAAATTTTAAAATTTAAAACATTGCTGTTATATTTTTTATCTCTATTATTTGAAAGGTTTGTAAGCAAACTTTCAAAATAATCCCCCTCTCCTTTTAGTTAGTTGAATAGTTAGTTAGTTGTTAGTTAGCCTTTCTGAAAGTTTAAATTTATGACAGTGCTCTAACATTATAGACTAACATCCAATATTTAATATTAAAGATGGTAACTCAACAAACAAATGGATCCTTACATTTAAAAATTTATGAAACTATCAGATAAAACTTTTTTGAGCTGAGTAATAGAAAAGATGTTAAACACAACGTCGGTAAAACACAAGTACAGGTATCATAGTGCTTTACGATAATGAGTTTATCATATTCCATAAACATCAGTCGAATTTTTACCCATTGTAATAAATGAAGTATACAATATATTTTGGAAATATAGATAAATGAAAATTAGATTGCGAAAAAATAAAGAATTCGACTATTTTTAAATATAATTTGAAGATTTACCCTTTTTCTCTTGTGAATTTTACAATATAAGGGAGTATTTTTTAAAGTGTGCACAATATCAAATTCCAGAGATATAAAACTTAAAAAGTCTTTAAGATCGAATGAATAAAAAACATTTACGTATTACTAAGTTTCTCACTTATTCAAATATATTTTTTAAAGCTATAATAAATCAAAGGAAAACTACTTTTACTCAATTTTGTTTAAAAGCTCAAAATCTTCTAGGTATAAACACGTATTATGAATACACAACTGCTGTAAAAAACGAAGAAAAAGTAGTACAGAGGTATTGAAAACATCAACTCATTTAGTAATATTTTTAGACGGTTTGTTAGTTAATTGGATTTTTATGGCGCTAAGCCTAAATATTGTGTATCATAAAACTACAAATTATATTCTTAGAGGACTCGGGCAGAAATTAGATTTAAAGAAAGCTTTTGAAGTTTTAATAGAGGTATTGTCTAAATTTATTAGAGAAATATAGCGCAAAAATAACTCCGCTTTCTAATCAAATTACCTTGAACTCGAAGGAACTGAACGAGCTAAACGAGGGTTTTATAGTTTGTGCAGATTTCCCTCTCTCTAAAACCCAAAAACTACATTCCGTGCAATGGACTGTTAAACAACAATTAGCGAGTTATGCGTTAAAACAACTCCAAGACTCATAAAACGCTTCATTGGGCTAAAAGCAATTTACATCAGGCTGAGTTTACCTTCTTAAAAGGCTTAAACAACTTCCTATTGGCCTTTGTTTAATTGTCTGCGACACACGGATGAAACTAAAATGGCGATTTTCTATGCACAAACGCAATTTTTCATGTTATCTTGAACACCAGCTTGCTACTTTTAAACAAAGGTCTTTTGCACGCTTGTGCTTTTCTGAACATCCACGTTGCATCGTTTTAAATAGTAACAGGCTTCTTAAAACGATTTGGGCCTAGGGGTGACTTTCTGTACGGTACGGAGCTTTGTAATTGTAGTCTTCTCTCCCTGGAAATTCCTCGTTAGTTCTGAAGTCATAGCAAATGATTGGACCGGATTTGAACATTTAACGTTGTGAAATTTGATAGCATTTCTGCATGCTAATGCCAACCGTTCTTGGCGCAATATGAGCTCATTTGATTCTTGCTCCACAAAATCCCAACTAAACCAAACCTAACACTGATATAACTATTTATTGATATAACTAGAGTTATGTATGGTAAAATTGTTTTATTAACCCCTTAACAGTGACATTTATTTCAGAAAAATTGACCAAAAATGGACATTTTTTTAATGTTTAATTTTGTTCTTTATATTATTATTAATGTTAGAAAATAGTTTTTTATAACAAAAATCAAAATTTAAATGAAATTACAAGCGTATTAATTATTGTAACATACACATAAAAAAGTATTGGATTACACACACATCTTATTCAAGTAGGAGAAAGATTATCCAAACATAATGTCTCCCAATCTCTAAATGAAGAAAAATCACTCTCATCATCGAAACGAACTCCGTTTGGGCTCCATAAAATGGAAACTTTGATTTTTCTCCAACCCGAACTCAGTTCGGGCATCACAGATTCTGAAAGTAGTAGTTGCCCGAGCTCCGTTCGGGTGACCCTGTTAAGGGGTTAAGGAAAATACTTATGTTTTGATGAGTATTTTTGTTCTGGTGACCCTTTCAGGGTCCCAGACCGTAAGGGATTGCCATTGAATCCTATAGGAAATTTGGGGAGGTTAGGACTGTAAGGGGTAGAGTTGCGGAGAGTGAGCATGTTACACGCTGCCAGCTAAGTGTATAGGTAACTGGGCTAGATTATATTGGATCACCTATCTCATTAAAATGAAATGTTATTTTCATACAATGATTTTATTATTATGTAGCCGTGTACGTAAGACTGTCTTTTTCAAAGATATTTTTTACTCAAAATCTCATTTGAAACTAAATGTTATTAAATCTTGTGAAAGAATTTGCAACCAATAACTTAAAGTAAGAAACATATTCAAGGATTAATACTAATTATATGACTTACACATAAGTTTATTTACAAGTTTGAAATTAGTATACAACTTTAAACATGAGAAACAGCGATCTAAAAAGTGATATTTTTCCGAAAAAAAATTTGTGAATAGCAAAACTAAATGTAGGAACTTATTAAAAAGTGAAAACTACTATGAGGGTTTCTGTTATTGCTTTAAACGTAAAAGATTGAAAAAGTCGTAAACCTTTGCCAGCTTATTACAAACTTTCTATGCCAAAAATGAAAAGTTCCCTATCATCTTGCAAGATCAGATAAATATAGCTAAAAACTCCTATAAGTTGCTTATATCTTTCTCAACTCGAAGTTACTTTTAAGAATAAGGATGTTATTCTAAAAAAAGTAATATCACCTAATACTTAACTCAAAAGCTAAGAAAAAAAATTCAAAATCGAAGGTAATGGTTTAAAAAAGCCATTAGGGCTCAGCGTTTCTTTCAAATTACATATAAATGGTTGTTTTCAGTGATGTTTATGTAAGATAATGTGCCATTAATTCCAATATTTCTGAAAGGAAATATCTTTGAAAAGTTCATGAAAAATAGTAATTGTTTGATGCAGATAAAGAAGTTTTCGATTTTTCAGGACAATGTAAAATAATAACTCTCTCATGGTAAAGTCAGGATAAATGTTTTTCTTTCTTAAGTTATTTAGAGGCGTGGGTTAGAAAAACTGGAGCTATGTAGATAAAGGGTTGATTCATATTTATAAAATGATACAACCTTTTAGAAAGCGTGTAAAATTATCTGTTATAAATGCTAGGAAAAGATTTAAAAAATTTTTCAGTGAAATTGGAAAATTTGTATTTAATTTAAATAACGCTTAGATCGAGATGGTATTACTCAGAATTAAATTTATATAATACTATGTATTTTATTCTTCTCATTGTTAGAGTTAGTTTACAGTGTTAGTTAACATAGCTTTTAAATTCTGATGTAACATTTCGTATGTATGTAAATGTATGCTGCATTAAAGCAAAATAATTTACAATATTAAGACATCCTTATTTTATTGTCAAAGTACAAAGGTACACAGAAGTTTTGGTAGTGGATTTAAAAACGTGATTTTTACACTACTAAACTAAGTAACTTGTGACAACTTAAACTTCAAATTTATTTTCTAAAAACTGCTTAAAAATGTAGTATATTTTAGCATCTAAATGTAGAATATTAGTAGTCTTAATTACTTTTGATTTAGATCACATTTCCTTTTTTGCCTAGATATAAAAACTTCTTACCACTTATATTAGAAGTTCTGAATAAAACTAAAACATTTTTATTTTTCTACTACCTTTAGCGTTTAACACTTAAGTTTTTTAATATTGTTTTATTTCTGAAGAGAAATAAGGAAATGTAAACGGTTTTAAGCAGATTAAAGTTAACAGTAAAAATAATATGGGAAATTTTGTTACAATGTTTACGCTTATAATAAACCTTGTTTGTAATCAAGTTGAAATATGCTTCCATATTTAAATAGTAATTAAATAATAATAAATAATTAATATTAAAATGTTCATTATGAGGTTAAAATTGGTTTTGGAAACATTATTTTGTATTTAAAAGGTATTAAAATATTTTAAACAAATTTACCACTGCATAGAATTTACGAAATATTTACCCCTACTGACAATATTACATTTTCAACTGTGTGCAATTTAACGAAGAATAATATAATGGCAACACATATAAATCAACTTCCTACAGAAATTTCTCCTTCTTCAGTTCGGAATCTACCAATTTCAGTTTAGTAGTTACGAAAAACACTCTACAATAATATACAGAATACACACAGATCTAGTTTACCCCCAATGTTTGAATGTAGAGAAGTATTAATGAAATTCTCACATTTCCGCTCAATTAAAACGGTATATAAGTTTGCAAATCTCACTCGAAATTTCTCTCATACCTAAATCACTTCAAAGAAGCAATTGTGACTATTAGAAACATTCTTAAATATCTGAGACACCTTGGAATTTTCCATCAGAGTACCGTATTAGTACGGTTCGAAATAATTTCATCCAGGCGTCTAGATAGATTAAACGTTCTGCAGGCAGGAGATCAGTTAAGGGGGAAAGTGACTTATGACTTTGCACAATGTACCAATTGTTTGATTATTTTCAGTATAATTATTTAATCTACATCATGCAAATTATTCCTAAATGTAGTTGTAAAATGTAATCACTCACCAAATCGCTAAAAACGAAATAGTACAAATAAATTAAAAATCTGGAAAAAAATTTCAGTAACGAAGCCAACATGATGGTCAGACAAAACTTACACCGCTTTCTTCCCAACCAAGTCTAAAGTGCTTTGGCGGTCCAGGCATAAACGCAGGTAATGATAATAGACATTTGTAACGTCCTGGATAATTTAACTCTTTCTAAAGTCCCTGACCCTCCCGAGTGCTAATGGGAGAAGACTGACTTTGTTTATAAACGGATTCTCGCCTGGAAAGAGTTGTTGCAGTTTCTGATTACCCACAGACAGGGGACGTTTCCGTAATTGAGCTGGATTAAGACTCGATATAGCGTTGCATTTTCATTTAGGAATAATGAGTTTTCAAAACGGTAGCTGCGGAGATGGCTTAAGGGGACTCAGTACCTCTAAATCGGTCAAAATAACAAATTAAGGATTTTGCTCTCAAATCGATGTTTATGCTCATAAATTGATTCTGCAAATTTCCTAGTGATGCGCGAATTCTAAGCTAACAAATTTACAATTTTGATTGAGCACAGTTACCACATATATTTTTAAATAAATATTTTTCAAAACTACTTTTTTAGCACTTAAAACCCTAAGGCTTTTTTTCTACTGGACTATTTAACTTGAAACTCTGTATTTATATTAACCATAGTGTTTTCTATAAAGTAATGCATTACAATTAGGGATTCAGAGTATAATATAAGGTCTTAAAGTGAAAAATGTGTTTATTTTCATGATATTTTTGAGGTGCTTGGAGAAAATTTGTTTTTATTAAAAACTATTACAAGTATGACAAATATGAATGCATAGTTCCATGGACAATAACATAGATTACGTTGAGGTAAAAAATCATACCAAAATTATCATAATTGAAAAAGAAGTAGCGATTTTAAAACTTGGTTAAAATTCTTGAAAATTTCGAAATTTCTCAAAAACTGCTTTTTAAAAAATAGATTTTTTGCTTGGATTTCAATTAAATGGTCATTACAAGTGTTTTGACGTTAAAGAACATAAAAAAATTTGTAAATTAAAGAAAATAAAAATTTTGGTACTGAGTCCCCTTAATTCTTCAAATCTAAGGCGCCGAGATTAATATTAGATCCTTTGGAAAATTTGGGGCGGCTAGGTCTGAAAGGGTAAAGGGAAGAACAAACAGGCTGACCAAGGATTTCACTTTTGCCTGAGGAATTTCATTGCAGCTGCCATTTTGGATTCAGTTGTGTTGGAGGTCCGTACACGAGGAACCCATTTGCAGCTTAGAATATCTGGAGCATTAAATAGGCGTAGAAGTTAGGGAATAATTTAGGGAAGTTAAGCAAATTAATTTGATGGAAATGTTTCAGAGAAAAATAATAAAGAAACGTTCTAAGAACTTCATAATTAGCGAAAAGAATCTTGTGCAAATGTTAATATCAATTGAAAAACAACGTTTATTTTTATTAACAATTTATGAAAATTTTTAAAACTGTATTTGTACTGAAGAAGGGGATCCATTGATCCCCGAAACAATTGTCTACAGTTTTAAAAATTTTCATAAATTGTGTAAAAATAAACGTTGTTTTTCAATTGATGTTAACTTCATAATTACTTTAACTGTGAATTAGCTTCAACTTATTTTTATTAGTTTGACTTCATTAAATTATAAGTGTGAGTGATTCTAACAGTTAATGTTAAATATCGTTGCTTTTCATTTAAACATCAAATTCTAATTTCGTAAATGCTTTAGATAATTTTGATTTAAGGAGGTATGTTATCTTTAATGCCTCATAAAACGCTTCTATTACTTTTAAAACCACTGCCCCATTTTCATCATAAAATTACCTTTATTCAAGAAAAACACTTTCCCATTACATGATTCAACTTTAGCGTTAAAAAAGTCCACAATTAAACATATCACAAAACATGTGAATAATTTAATTTCACTCTAAAAATTGGTTAAAAGTCTAACATTTCATTATTTTTATTTAAGTTTAATAATTAAAAAAAGAGCTTATTGAATTTTTTTAAGTTGATTAGTACTTTTCTGTAAAAGTGAACAAAATACATGAAAAGTCACCCAACTGAGAAACATTAAATCGAATAAAAGTTAAAATCCTTGTGAAGAAGGTAATAAAGAAGAAATTTCCGATCAACGGTTTTCATTCAACAATAAAATCATCATCAATCAAAAAATCACACAATTGTTTCGAGGATCCCATGATCCCCTTCATCAGTGTTAAAAATATGGTAAAATCCTACAGAGAAAACATATATACCACAGGTCCACTACAAACACCAATAGTAAAAACCCAACAACTAGGGTAAAACTACAGTTACAGAATCAATTCAATAATATTGAACCTGGTATTTTGAAGAAAGGCAGAAAAAGAGGGGGAGATGTTTAGAATACTGCAAAAGTTATTTCCAAACCGGGGAAAGAAAAGGTACACTGTTTAAGTAATTGACTAAAAATTCAGAGTGTTAGTTAATGTAACGAGCTTCAAAAAAATCCAAATCTAAAATGTTATTACAATTTTTGATTATTACAGCAGAAGAAAAATTAAAATTATGACTACTACTCCACACATGTTTTGCTATGGACGACACATCAAATTTTTTACGTAGTTCTCATGTTCTTTTACTCGAAATTTAAGAGCACGTCTGGTTTGACCGATATAGGACAAACCGCACGATTAAAATACAAAACATGTATTTTACACATGCATGTACACGGTTTTAAACATTTCTCTTCGATTTCATTAAATTCATCTGGTTATTTTTTCTTTGAAAAAATTAATAAATAATAAAAAAATTATATTATCTAAATAATTGACTCAACAAAAACAATTTTGTTTATAGAATTAACAGGAATTTTTCAGAAACTCTGCAATAGATTTTTATTGTTTTATTTTAATGAAAATTAATGAACATTGCTGATTTTATATACGACAAAAATTATTAAAAAGAATAAAAGCATTTTCAGTTTTCCCAAAATAAAATTTCGTTCCTAATCGTTTAACAATAAATCTATACACACAAAAAACTACTGTCGATGAACCTACCCATTCTCTATAAAAGTACTTCTTTCTTTCCCAGATTGCAAAAGTGCCGAAACCGCAGTTTATAAAACTTGAGAAAACCGATTTTACTTCTCAAAAATCACAGTGAAACCGAACCTAGAGGGGAGATAAAATATTATTAAAAATCAGAAAGCACCAAAGGGGAAGCTTATGTGGTATCGGCAGGATTATACTTTTTCCATCCAGTTCTGTAGAAAATTATCCCCTTCAAAAATCCATTACGCCACGTTCCTCTTAGGGAAAATTGAGTTTTCTTCTTCGAATGTCCAATAATCAGCAGACATTTTGACAGTTTCTATAGAACCAAGTAGAAGATTCTATTAGAATTATTCGGAATCGTGACTTCACATTGTAAAAGCTATGTGGGAAGCTAAAGTGATAGGGAGAAAGTATTTATTTTTTAATGTTGAGGATGACAAAGCTTATATTATAGTTAAAATAACAGAAAAATTTCAAAAATCACAGTAAAGCTGCAATGAAACTTATTAAAAAATTGTAATTCATTAAACAAAGTATTCATCAAAGTATAAAAATTTATTTTTATCCTGATTCTGTAAAGAAAGGGGTTGGAAATGTGGTAAATGTTTTGTAAAATTTTTATTTTCATTTATCTTTATATCCTTCATCTTTATCTTTTTCCACAAAGGTTATGAAAATAATAAAGGGAGCATTTCACCATTGCCGCTGGTTAGCGGAATATAAGTGCAAACTCCAACTCTCAAGCGTTGCCTCCAGCCATGGACCGGTTTCGCCCTGCTTAGGACTCATCAGCATGTCATAGGAAAGTCCACGCAAGAGAGCGGAGGGAATGTTTTTGGTCTAGTTGACTATAACGAAAAAACGACCATTCTTGCCTTTCGGGCATTAAATCTGTTCTAGGGAATGCGCGGTTCATTCCGGCAGATGGTGGAGGACTAATCAATGGTCACCGCTTTTTTCGTTATAGTCGGCTAGACTAAAAACTTGCCCTCCGCTCTCTTGCATTGCCTTCCTATGCCGTGCGGATAAGTCCTAACAAGGATGAAACCGGTCCATGGCTGGAGGCGACGCTTGAGAGTTGGAGTTTACACTTACTCTTTTTCCATGTTTTTACCAGTTACTTTTTTACAGGATTTTAGGAGAGCCATTATTTATATTTGCCATTTATTTGTACATCATTTGTATTGAACAGAGTCTATTTCTGCCACACCCTTTTTTAACAGTTCCAGAAATGTTTTTTTTATCAAAGGGTTTATTCATTTTACTCAGTTACTATTTTTAATCAGTTATTTCAATACGTATCATAAAGTAAATAGAGTAACAGAAAAGAAATAATTTAACTTACTAGGAAAAAAGTTTTAGGAAATACTTTTAATTATCATCAAGCTGATTTAATCTGTTCATAAATGATATAAAAATTGTTTCATTTCTACATTTACCTACACTTGGGGTCAGTATGCGCTTAAAAATAATTTGAATAATGTACTCAGAGGGCACATATTTAAATCACATATCAAAAAATATTTCATGTTGCTTAGTTAATAATCTTTATGTCTATCAAACAAAGCAAAATTAATACAATATCCTATATCATGTATCCAACTCAAGAGCCCTAGAAGTTATTGATGACGCGCTTACTTCCATGCACAAACTCTTAAACTCCCTTAATTAAATTTATAAACCAGAATGAAAGATCCCCCAACAAGTAAGGAATTTTGACTCTTTAATGATTATTTATGTGTTCATTAGTGGAAGATGATCAATAAGCTAATGACTCAAAGTCGCCTAATTTACATAGAATTTTTGCAACGGCACGTGGTGGCGTATTTGTCTTCGTATACCCAAGCTTGAATAGTTATTAGAAGTTCCGAGAAAGTTTTCCGTGTCACCTAAATTAGGCGAAGATACTCGTCGGGTGGTTGAGTTGTGTCGCTCCTGATCGAAGGGGGTGGTTTTCAGAGGTCGATAAAATTCGATATTTATTGATCGTTTTGGGGGGTGTCTTCTGTGTGAACCGAGGCAGCTAATTTTTGAGTCATTAAACGCTTATGGGGTATTAAAATTTGTGGGAATAACTTAAGTGATATTTCAACGTACCGACCATATGGCATGGACACTTGTGGTGGTCGCAGTGACGCCAGTTGGGATTATATTTGAATGTGTCCTAATAGAATGCCTTGATTTTGTACGTCAAAACGAGTAATATGTTGGAAAATTTTAAATTTATAAAATAAGAAAATTAGTAAAATGATAGGTTGCTCATAGCTGAACTATACTCCCAATGGATATCATTCTTCTAAAAGTTAATCAAACATATCGATGATTTAAGAAATAAGGAGAATCTTCGTTCAAATAAATATTGATAGGAGTCGCATTTTGAGTTGATCCAAGCTACGAGGAATGGGATGAAACAGCTGTATGCTGTATATTGTTATTTCATAATTTTTTGACGTTGTGTGTGTATTCAATTTAATCAATACAATTTAATAAAAAAACTTACACAGTTACGGATTTTTCTGTTTTGATGCCTGAAAAAGTGCCATTTTCACATGCTAATATCTCCGTGATTATTCGCGATGTTTTCATGAAACTTTTTTCAGTGAGTTATTCATAGCGGTGGTAACAATAATCTTACTGAGGTTTTTGCTGTATCTTCTTTAGGTCTTTAATTATTTTTTTAAACTTTTTTACTTCGCCACTAGGGGCGCTGTAAATCATCTGAATGGATTCTCCAGGGTCTTTTACATAGGGGTTGACCTTACTTCCATAGGAAACTTAGGTTTCAAATAACAGTCGCGAAACGGACTTTTGAAACACCCTGTTTTTAAAAATCAATGTCGATGTGTGTATGTATGTATGTATGTCCTTTTCAGAGTTTTAAGGTATTCCCAACTACATTAGCTATTAAACTTTACAATGTTGTTCTACTTACTCCTGGGAAGGTTTCTGAATAAGAATAATTTAAAAAAGAAGCATCCTAATTTTTGTGTTGGATTATATGTTTAGTAAACAGATAAAATAAAGAAATTATGAATGCAAAAAATATTTTATTCAAACAAGATGGTAAATTTTAAATATATAAAACAGATTAGTTCCGCAAACAAGTGTTACATAACGAAAAAAATAAGGTTTTGTATTTTGAAAACAATTTGAAGAGGAAGCAAATGTGTTAAAAATAATTTTTCATCTTAATTGGTAAAAATAAATACTTTGTTATTCACTATTCTTTTTTTTATGTTTAGCATTTTTTATATCCCATAAAGGATGACTTTATTTAAGTGTAGTTGCATTGAATAAAAGTATAGTCATCTAACAGCGTATCTTTTTATGAATTTTCTTTCTCTTTGTTGATGTCACAGGTGAACGGAGATTGGGAACTGAGTGATACGCTATGCGACTTCTACATCGCAGTTGATGTCACATGCAGTACGGCTTCCATCTTCAATCTGGTTGCCATCAGCATAGACAGGTATCTGAATAAAAAACATAAGTCATGATTGGAGAAGTTGTTTTTTGTTTATCTTTCAAATGAATGTTTAAGTTTGCGAGTTTTTAATTATTTGAGGATTGACATCAGCATATACCAGTGTCAAATCTTTCACAGGAAGATTAACATTTTTTTATAATGTAAGTG
The DNA here is from genome assembly GCA_024610705.1 of Tetragnatha versicolor. Lineage (NCBI taxonomy): Eukaryota > Metazoa > Arthropoda > Arachnida > Araneae > Tetragnathidae > Tetragnatha > Tetragnatha versicolor. The sequence continues at coordinate 28,796,278 of JANDEH010000002.1, read as the reverse complement.
AAGAAAAAAGGGGGTCTAGGGTACAATTGGTGAAGAAATATAAAATTAATTTCTGTGTGGGTAAATTTAATATCTTTGTTAACACACTGCTATACTATACAGGGTGTTTCAAAATTGCGTTGCATGGCTTTTATTCAGAACCGACGCCTCCTAGTGTCATGGAAGTAAAGTCTACCCCTAGGTTAGTGACCCTGGAGAATCCATTGAGATGACTTACAGCGCCCCTAGCGGCGAAATTAAAAAGTTAAAAAATAATTTAAAAACTAAAGGAGATAGAGCAAAAACGTCAGTGAGAGTATTGTTGCCAACGTCAAGAAGAACTCACTGAAAAAAATTTGGTCAATATATCTTGAATATTCGCGGAGATGTGAAAATAGCACTTTTTCAGGGGTCAAAAAATAAAAAGTTCGCATATCTGCAATTTTTTTTATTTTTTGATTAAATTTTGTGTTCTTTCAACTAAAAAAACACAAAACTACACAATAACACTGAAAAATTTGGAAATAAATATATTAACTTTTTATTTTTTGACCCCTGAAAAAATGCTATTTTCACATGTTAATATCTCCGCGAATATTCAAGATATTTTGATCAAATTTTTTTCAGTGAGTTCTTCTTGACGTTGGCAACAATAATCTCATAAAAGTTTTTGCTCTATCTCCTTTGGTTTTTAAATTAATTTTTTTAACTTTTTAGTTTCGCCGCTAGGGGCGCTGTAAATCATCTCAATGGATTCTGCAGGGTCATTTACCTAGGAGTAGACCTTACTCCCATGATCCTAGGAAGCGTTGGTTCCGAATCAAAGCCGTGCAACGCAATTTTGAAACACCCTGTATAATTGCACATATTGTTATTATTATTCACATGTGTCCAATAAAATTTTCAGGTTGATTCAGGTTTCAGGTTTAGGTTGATTAATGTATTTAACTTTCTTAGAAACAAAATAATTTTAATTTAGTTACTTAGATTTAAGGGGGTAGGTGCACACCTTTCGACAAAAAAACACATTTTTCAATTTTTGCATTTTTGTTTAGTATTACATTTTACGCTTCAAACGACACCAAAAATATTACTCTACGTGGATTAGAAGTATTTTTAATTATTTTTTACGGAAATAATTAAGGCACTAATACTATTCAAGATTCTTACTAAATTTCCTTTTTTCTCAAAACTGAATTTTTACCATAAAAGGAACATTTTCTCAAAACCTATTATAGCAAACAACTTATAACTTGGTAACCTTTTTAATGACGCTATGTTACATACTTTAACACAGGGGTTTCTCAAAAAAAGTCCTTTAAACTGAAGTTATAGCATAAAACATCATGAAATTTCAGTCTTTTTGAGAAAAACACTAAGTTCATTCAGATAATATTTTTTTAAAAAATAACCAGACATAATAGCCCTAAAAGCTCATGTTAAAGTATGTAACATAGCGTCATTAATAAGGTTTCCAAGTTATAAGTTGTTTGCTATAATAGATTTTGAGAAAATGTTCCTTTTATGGTAAAAATTCAGTTTTGAGAAAAATGGAAATTTAGTAAGAATCTTGCATAGTAGTAGTGCATTAATTATTTACGTAAAAAATAATTAAAAATATTTCTAATCCGTGTAGAGTAATAATCTTGGTGTCGTTTGAAGCGTAAAATGTAATACTAAACGAAAATGCAAAAATTGATAAATGTGTTTTTTGGTCGAAAGGTGTGCACCTACCCCCTTAAAATTAAATAGATTTTGACAAAATACATCACAGTTGGAAATATTACTACAATCTAGTCCTATACTACTTATGAAATACTTCAAAGACCCAATACCTAAGAAAATTTCTGTGTTGAGCTTTTAGGGGAGATAATTAATTTTTTCGTGTATTTCCTTAAATATACTATATGTGACAAAAACAACTTAGAGTTTGGCAGTGAACACTCAATACAATATCCATAAAATGCCTTTAATAATTTCTTAATTAATAGAAAAGCAAACATCGCAATCTAATTGCAACTTCCTTTCAACCTTATTTGCTTATTCGTTTTTCTACAAATCACCAAGTCACAAAAAGTTCGATAGACGATGTAATGACAGATTTTTCAGAACTCGAAAAAGAAAATTAATTAATGAGCTGAAAGCATTTTAAATGGAGATTCAAAGGTGTAAACAACAACTGCATCACAGCAAATTCTAGTACGGCATTAGCTACAATGAAAACGTATTCTTAGATAGATGAAAGCAGGAAAAAGCACGCAGTGGACTAGGAGAATGATGACCATTGACTTAAGAGATATGTGGGTCTTGAAGAGCAAATGTAATATTGTAATATTTTTTAGTTAAAATCGTTAGACATCCTAAATAATCAGTCCTAAATAACAAACGAAGCTGATTTCCATAACCCATTTTCAGGTAAAACTCCTTAGGGGACGTCCATAAATTACGTGAGGTCAAAAAGGGTAGGAGGGGGTCAAGGAGAATCTTACCAAATATCTCCATGGCACAGTGTAACGAGTCCATGAGTGAAGAGGACAAAAATCCTCTACGACGTAATATTTAAAAATAAACCATTTTAATTATGTTATGCCATCAATATATATTTATATCTTAACTCCATGTTATTTCTATGGGGATCATTCTATCGTAACTTCTGTTAAGAAAAAACTACTAAAAATTGAAAATTAATAAATTTAGCCATTAAATATTAATTTTAACCCTTTAATACTCCTTTTAGGTTAGACTTTAGTCATATTACGAGTTGCATAAATATTCTGTGTTGAAATCGATGCTGAATGTTATCTCAATAGGGACCATTCTTTTGTTATTTTCTTCTACCAATAATTGAAAATTATTAAAATTTACACCTGGATCCTAGTCTTTCCTCTTGGAATTACTGAAAACAAAGAAAAAACAGCTGTTAAATAGCAGGTTTTTTCTAACAGCATATTTTCTCTTTTGATTTCCAAAAAACACTATTATGTATAAGCTTATTCAACGACTTTCAGATCCTACGTAGTTCTCCGTTTCAATTTCTTGAAATCAATTAAAAAATCAATCACAAAAATAACTCTTAAAATATAAATACAAAAAAACAGGACACCATTTACACTTAATTTCACTGTGTAATTAAAGCTCAACATGATTTGATATCAATTCAAAAAGTTTTATACTTTCAAAAGCTGAAATCAATGTGTTTCGTATGGAGCGGTCGAAATGGTGCTACATTTTTTGCGAGTTTTGTTAAGATATTGCGCGCTTCAAAATAAGATTATCGCTAAATCGGCAAGTTTCGGCAAGCCAAAATATGATAAATTTAAAGTTTGAAACATAATCATAAGTGTATCAAAAAAGGGCGGAGGTACCTTTCGATACTTTTTTTAAAAGTCTAATTAAAAATAAGTTAAGTTACAAAATTGATTTACATCTAAGAATGTGGTCAAAAAAGTAATAAAAATGTATTTACCACCCATATTTTTTTCTAAAAATTCTATAAAACTAGAATGAAATGAGAAATATTCACCTTTATTTCAAAAATTAAACGTTTTTAACTGCCCAAAATACGAACTCCTTTGTTGATGATCTGAAACTGTTGTTTTCGCGGCAGCTGGTTTCTCCCGTTTCAATTATCGTTTCCGAATATAAAAAGAAATATTTTTCTTTTTTATTATCGATTTCATATGGTCTTAACACTTCTTAATCCAACTAGCACGCCAAAAATAAAAATTTTGAAAGTCAAAATTTCGACTTTTGTCCATTGCTCGTTACACTGGAGGGGAGTCATGTCAACTTTAAGTTTAGAAAATATATATATACGTCTTTCCTTCATCATTTTTAGTCAATACAGGGAATCCAGCTTATTAGTCGTAATAATTAGAAGTAAAATTCCATAGTTTTGATTTCAACAAGGATTTGTATCAAAATTTGTGTGTTAAATGTCATGTCGACGGGATGAAAAGAAAGTTGGCTAGAACATATCATATAAATTTCTTTATTTAAAAGTCATGTAGAAAATCTCACGTGAGAATTTGACGGGGGGAAGGGGGTCCATCAAAATCTCACTAAACCTCGCTAAGGAGGGAAGGGTCAAAAATTTGGAAAAACCCTCACGTAATTTATGGATGTCCCCTATGAGTTAATATTTTTCCTTATATATCACCCATGTTCTCGGTAGTTTGTATGCTGCCTAAAAGTTGTTGCATTGTTCTTTGTTCTTCAAAGCGTTAGCAAAAACATTTTCAAAAGATATTTTAAGCAGCATTATTGATTTGAAGAAGTATTTGTTCGGTAATTATATCCAAACTCTTGATACATTTCTCAAATAAAACTCAATTATCCAAAACACAAACATCGTAAAACAATCCCACCTCAGTAACTTTATCTCATCACCGAACAGACTACAATCAAAACAATCATTTAATTCTCAATCTCCTATAATGAAGATCCCAAATTTCAACCCAATCAGTGTCTCAGCCATCATTAAAAGCTTCCGAATGATTGGAGAAGGTGTTGCGGCAGAAATTTCTAAATTAATGAATGGCAACACAAGCCGACAGCCAATCTGTAAGTCGTTACTGCCTTTCAAACGGTGAACATGAGTTTGTGTTAGTTAAGGAACAATAATTTTTCTTATGCATTCTCTCTATTCGTTTTGGGGTAATTGTAGAATATTAGTATAATCATTCGTTTTTAAATCAAATGTATGTGTTTTGTCGAAGTTTTTGCATGTTTTACGTATTTCAAGTTTATACCCTTAGGTATATTTTGGGTTCTGCATAAATGGGTTTTAGTGTTTATAATTGTTTATCTTTTATGGATAGTGGTATAATAAACTAAATTGATTTGGCTTGTTGTGCTTTTTTTCTTTTTGATAGATTTGATTTATGTAAAGATTAGGAAATGGTTTTAAAGGCCGTTTTTAGAAGGCCCGTGTGACGAAACAAAACATAATAAAATGAAAAAATCTGTTGCATGAGGTAAGGAAGTATCCCTACTACCTACACCATGAATTCGATAGAATTTGAACCACTTTCTAAACAGTGGAGTGAGTTTCAAAAGGGCAATATTAATCTTTTAGTCAAAGAATGGAGTTCCCTGAATGGTATTTAGAAAAATGATGATCGAGGAAGGAATTTTCAATGATCGTAACATTGATCATTGAAACTGTTTGATCATTGAAAATTCCTTTCCCGATCGTCATTTTTCTAAATACCATTAAGGGAACTCCATTGTTTGACTAAGAGATTAATATTGCACGTTTTAAACTCACCCCCACGGTTTAGCAAGTGGTACAATTTCTATCACATTGAGGATTTAAGTAGTACGGACACTCCTGCACCTCATGCAATAATGTTTTTTATTTTATTATGTTTGTTTCGTCACACGGGCCTTCTAAAAACGGCCTTTTGAAACGCGCTCGTACTACATTAGGTCCTAGCACTTTAACGGTAAGGCTGCGCCCCACCATCCCTATTCGAGATATGCTTGTCTAGGGCCCCTCTACCTCCCCCCAATTATTGATGATTATTTCTGAATCACCCTGTATAATATAAATTCTTCGGTTGAAATTTCTTCGAAAATTTTGGATTGTAAAGATACAGTTCTGTGGATCATATTTCATGTACCTACTCCACTCAAGAGGACTTACTCTGTAGCTGAATTTACGAGCATGAGATGCGTTTTGATATGCCAAACACCCTGCATGCCAAAAATCCATTTTACATTCCAGGTACATAGCGGTGACGCAGCCTATCAAATACTCGAAGCACAAGAACAGCCGGCGCGTGTCCATCACCATCCTCATCGTGTGGCTGGTTTCTGCGGCCATCGGTTCGCCCATCGTCCTCGGCCTCAACACTTCTCCAGAGCGGACGCCTCAGCTCTGCGTCTTCTACAACTCCGACTTCATCATCTACTCCTCCCTCAGCTCTTTTTACATACCCTGCATCGTCATGATCTTCCTCTACTATAAAATTTTTAAGGTGAGATCATGTTGATTTGGTGTGTCTTGAATTTTTTTTAAGAAACTAGTTTACCCCAATGGCTTTCTTGGATGTAAAGCGTTTTTAAGATAAATGTCTGAGTAAAGTTTAAACTCGATAGCTTATTAAATTTATAACTCAATTCATGTAACTATTTGTGAATATGAATTTTGGAATCGGGATTAATTTTTCTTTCTTTTCGGTTTTTATTTTATGCTTTCAGTTCATTTTGGAATTTACAACCTTTAAAAGATAGCAATAGTGTAAGTAAAGTAAATAGCACGATGTTTGAATGCGTTGAAATATTTAACAATTTATCAATTACTCAGTAACGCATTATTTTCAAGGTTTTCTGAATACGCTATTAAGTTTCTATTTTTTATGCAAGTTTGCAATGAGGAAGTTGCATGATTTTTTATATTTTTTTAATCGATTCCTCTTGCAAAAATAAGCAACTACCCAAAATTTGAGGCCGATCGAGAAATTTTTTGATTGCCAAAAAAATTAACAAAAATCCCCTTTTTAAAAGCGCGCGAAAACGCCAAGAGTTTGGATGTGACGTCATCTTATATTAAACATTGTTGTAAAGCAATGGAGATGATAGTATTATTGTTGACGTCATCTTATAGTTTAAACAATAAACGTTTTCAGTCACGTGTTTTTTTCTCGACTTTTAAATTAAAATATTTAATTACCTGTACATTTTTTTGAAAAACTGACTAGATATTTCATTTTACCATACAAAAAACCATACGGAACACTTGTTTGTTTTTGAAAATCTGACACATGCAACTTCCTTATCTAATATAATAAAGTTAAATGTGGGTGTGTGTGTCTTCTATACAAATCCACAGTTTTCTTCCGATCGGGGCCAAACTTGGTATACATACGTAAAACAAACCCAGAAAAAACATAGGCTATGTTTCAAAGTTCTAGAACGACCCCTTGACCCTCTTTTAACCGAATTTATAGCCGAAAACGCTTATTTCTCCATTTCTCTACCAGAGCAGATCTGCTCTACTCACTATTGTTAACGAGATGAAAACCTTCAAAAATTAAATATTTTAACAGGAAAAACTCGATAATTGTCCATTTAAAAACTATATCAGATGTAAAAACACCAAATTAAATTCAAATAATTAATTTTGAAACGTTAGTTTCCCCTATTTTAAGATATTTTCCTTTAAAATTTAAATATTTATGGAAAAGTGTAAATTTTTTTTTCATGGAAAACGACTTAAAAATAAAACATTGTTTCAAATGAAGCGGTTCACTAGACTTTTCAATTTACTAGATCTTTTATCATTGTTTCAAATTTGTTATTTTAGTTCACTAGACTCATTAATTGACTAGGAAACATTGCCGAGAACACCGTGAAAAGAAAAATTACCTGGAACATCGGGATAGGAAAAAATACCGGGATTACCGGGACATAAAAATAACCTCCAACCTAGGGACAGGAAAATTATCGGGAACATCGGGAAAGTGGAAAAATTACCGGAAACACCGGGATAGAGAAAAATTACCGGAAACACCGGGATAGAGAAAAATTACCGGAAACACCGGGATAGAAAAGATTTCCGGGAACCCCAGGATAGGAAAAATGACCGGGAACATCGGGATAGGATTAATTACCGGGAAAACCGGGATTTGAAAACCACTGGGAACACCGGGATAGGAAAGAGGTGCCTGGGATACCAGGTTGATATGTAATATATTGCTGATTTACATAATAATAAATGTATTTTAAGAAAACTCAAAATAAAAATGCTTATACACTCCACCCGTGCAAGGCCGGGCATATCCGCTAGTCTAATATAATAAAATCAAGTGTGGCTATATATATGTGTGGGTGTGTTTGTCTTTTATACAAATCCACAGTTTTCTTTCGATCTGCACCAAACTTGGTATATATACGTAAAAAAACTCCGGAAAAAACATAGGCTATGTTTCGAAAACTTTAATTGACCCCTTGACCCCTTTTTTGTTATTTTTATGGTCATTTTGCTGAAATAGCTTTATTTCTCCTCCAGAAGAGATCTGTTCACCCCATTGTTACAAAAAAACATAATGCAAAATAACAAGTTTTCAAAAAAAAGCTATATCTAAAGCTGTTTAAAAATTATATTAATAATCTAAAAATATATTTCAACAAAATTTTATATTTTAAAACTGGTACTAACTATAGTGCAGAATATTTTTATTTGATAGTTTAATTTTTAAATAAAAAGTTAAATGGAATAGCATTGTTGTTAAAGTAGTCTCCATGGAAACGAGGATGAAAAATCAAATGAAGATCATATTGTTGCTTTTAATAAAGTTGGTTAACAGACAAAAAACTAGAGTAATATTCAAAACCTTTCAAGTGGAAATATTGTATTTTTTATTAAATTGCAGGAAAATTTTATACCAAAGATATAATAAAATCATGAAAATACGATTAATTAAGGGCTCTAATTGAGAATTTTTAGTGATTTTTGGAAGAATACTTTTCTAATATTTTGTTGTTTTTTATGGGAATCATGTGGTAAATGCAGAAATCGTTCAGAATTTAAAATGCTTGATTCGACACCTTTCACCCATTAAAATATAGGCGCGGATCCAGCACGGCTCCAAGATGGGGGCACTTTTCCACACAAAATCCCCGTTGTTACCATTGGGTATGGGGGTCCTCCCCCAGAAAAAATTTTAATTTGACGTGTAAAAGTAGGGTATAAACATATTTTTAGAAATGTTTTGAGTCTAAGGGGGGCACTTTTCAACACTATTACCTTTACTTTTTCACCCAAAATGTCAAAATATTGGGGATTTCCTAAAATTCATATCTGAAGATCCCCTGGTGGTACTAATGGAGGTATGGGGGTCCTCCCCTAGAAAAAAAAATGGAAAGTAGACCGGTAAAAGTAGGGTTTTACTCATTTTGACGACCTTTTAGGGTTCCGAAGGGGGGGTGCTGACCAGAGTGCTACCCCTTGGATCCGCGCCTGGAAGGTAGGAAATGAATTAAAAATTTTAAGGAAAAAAATCTCCATCTCCACCCGTGCAAGGCCGGGCATATAAGCTAGTTGGGAATAAATACAAGTCAAAATAATCTTATACTGATATGACTACTTGTTAAAATAATCCAACTCATGCTACTCTTTCAGTCAATAAAAAAATGTCACTTCAAATTCAACAATGATTGATTTATTTCTAAAATTTCATCCTCCGAAAAGGGGTCAATTTTTATATTTTACCATTTTGAACACCGCATTCTTTACGAACTCCTTCATTATCAGTTCCTTCAAACTAATCAATATACATGGTGTTTCAGATAAGTGTTTCATAAATTTAAGGAGGGGTAGGACACACCCAGACGACTCAGAATCACCTAGGAATGGGGGTGGGAAAAGCACTCCTAACGAGCTAGGGGTTTTATAAGCTGACATTGGGAAGTTGTAAAATTCCTTCTGGAAATTAACACGTAACCTTTAAAGATCGAATTAAAGTAATCGATTCAGGTGTTTATTCCATAAAACCGATTAAAGAGCTGAAATTTCAGCTCCTAAATCAGTTTTTATGTAACAAATGCTGGCATCGAACAATTTTGCTGGTTTTAATTCAACTAAAAAAGGCTACTTGTTAATTTCCACTGTGAATTATACAACCTGCAATGCCGGCTTATACGAACCCCTAGATCTTTAGGGGTGCATTTCTGAACCCCCCCCCATACCTAGGTTATTATGAGTCCTCTAGGTGTATCCTACCCTTCCTAGAAGTTATGAAACACTTATATGAAGCACCCTGTATTTATAGCACACATTCTTGCATTAACCCATTTAGTAATGACTGCTTCCCTTACATATTCATCATTTCCAGGCAATCCACGAGCGAGCTAAGAAAAGCAAGCTCAGATCCGGAACCTCCGAGTCCGGCATACGCAGCACGGGGAGCTCCAGCCTGACAAACGACCCCCCACCCGCCCCCTCCAGTCGCAGCGGCCCCTCCAAAGGGGGTCTGCACGTCGTGGTCGAACGCGACGGCTTCACCACCAACACCGGCTCTGGCAGCCAAGAAGACGACATGGACGACGACACTGCGGGGGATGAGCTCCCCCAGATGCGATGTGGGGCCCTCCTCCTCAGCACGTTTATGACCGAGACCATCAGAATTGAGATTCCGGTGAATGGCAACACCGATTCAGGGTATGGGTAGAGTTACGCAAAGGATGAAAAAAAAAACCCAGTTCAAACCATTGAGTTATATAAGTGCAAACTTCTTATGCTTTAACATTATTGAAAATCATGCCGTATCTTGTGATTGTGAGGGATTTGCCACTTAATTTGGCATAACACTTTAGTGATAAAACAGGGTAGTTCCTTAAAAAAAACTCTGCTGTTTTTTCACCGTTTTTTAAAAGAATTTTCGTTATCTATCGTTTTATAGCTTTTGCACTCATTTCATCAAATAAATAAACGCGTTAAGTTGGATTCAGTTAAAATCCAAGCATTGATCTTTGCCACTTTGGCGTAATAACAGAGTGTTAATTTTGGCACGCCGATTTTACACACCAGGTTATTATATGGCTAAGTGGTTTGAACCTGGGAATAAACCGGGTTTTTTGGGAAGGGAATTTTGAAAATTCCCAGGAGATTTTGAGATTATTAAAGGAAAAACCATCTAAACTCGCTGGAAAACTAATTTTTGGCTTTTCTTTTCTGAACTTTAACTTATATTTTAAGAATTTTCATTCTTCATTTAATATTAATCAATAAAAGTTCTTTCTTTACAGTGGTTTTTTTTAAGTGCGTATTCTGATGACTGAAATTTATTTAAAACTTCCAATAATAATTTCAAATTGAAATGTAAATAATTAAAATGAAATGTACCTTCCGAAAACCAGTGTCTGATTAAAAATATAATTTATTAGTAAACATGAACTACACGTTATTACTTTACTTTTAAGTTATAGCTGTAGTTAGTTAATTTGATTGATTTTAAAAAAGTTTTGTGAAATATTTAAAACTACTTATTTAAACTCCTGTGTACCTTTTGAAAGGAAAATTCAAAATAAAGCCTAAAGATGACCGTATTCCTATCTTCACGCTCTCAAAATTCCCAATATTCCCCAAAAAAATTTTTTTTTCGTGTCTCAAAAACTGAGGGAATTTTCCATCTCTAGGTATGGGACGTCCCATGTGGAGCACGAGACTCAGTTCGGGGGCGAGCAGCCGTCGCCGAAGAGACCCGAAGTGCAGTTCGTGGTCCCTGGAAAGAGGAATGGAGGGGTGGATGGTGGGACCCCTGAGACCCCTGGGGGAGCGGAGAAGAAGAAGTCCAGGTTCAATCTGGGAAGAAGACACAAGAGTAGTAGGAAGAAGAGGGAGAAGGCGTCGGCCAAGAGGGAGAGGAAGGCGACTAAGACGCTTGCGATTGTGTTAGGTAAGTAACTGTTGTTTGAAGATGGGATTTGTTTTTTTTTGGGGGGGTGAGAGGATGGACTCCGTTCATTAATATTCAATTGGTCATGGGATTGTCATCGATTAATTCCATTCAGTAGGTCCATTGCCAGTAAACTAAATTTGAATCTTAAAATAATAACTGAAGGGGTTTTTCGATTAAAATCTAACTACCTTTTTGTTAATGGCTAGTTTATGCATAAAAACTACAGAGTTTCCTTTATTTTCTTAAAAAGGATTTGATGAAGTTTGTTAAACCTAAGCTGTCACAACTCGAATTTTGCCAGAAACACAAAGTCTATCATGTCCCTTTTCCAGACTCTAGTTCCTTGCATCATATATAACTCCAACCAACCAACAAGACTCCAGTATTAAAGTATTTTCGTCGTGACACTTTCTGTTACAGTCTATCTACCTACAACGCATGTCTGTTTCATTTATTGGTCTGTTTTTGATTAGAATAAACACTTTAATCTTATTTTTACATGAAAAATTTGAATTGGTTGAATGAATAAATTCCAGAATCGAATAATTGCATCTCTTTCGGTCCAGATATGCGTGTTTTTTTTGCTATTGTGTTGAAGGGACTTATTCCCTTCTTCAAACTGACGATTCAATTAACTGTTTTATACAGGAGATGTATGTCATTATTTAGGGGTTATTTATGGTAAATATCAAGTATTGGTATGCACCTAACAGTATATCCTCTCGATTTCAGCAATACATTTGTAATTTATATAGTTTATTGAGAAGATTAATTGAGTAGATACTCAGGAGAAGGTACAAAATTTACAAAGGGATATGATATCACAATGGGCTGAAAAATGGGGTATGTCCTTTAACATAAGTAAATGTCAGGTACTTCATATAGGTCGGGGGAATGGTAGGGCAGAATTTTATCTGCAAGGGAATAAAGTTAAAGAAGGTAATATGATCAAGGATTTAGGGGTGATAGTAAATGAAGACTTTAAATGGGTTCATCAGTGTTCATCTGCTAGTAAAAAGGCTAATAGGATATTGGGATACATTAAAAAAACTGTTTCTTCAAGGTCCGAGGATATTATTTTGCCATTATACAGAGGCTTGGTGAGACCTCATCTAGAGTATGCTGTTCAGTTTTGGTCTCCATACTTAAAAAAAGATATTGATTCAATTGAAAGGGTTCAGCATAGGGCTACTAAAATGGTCAAGGGTATATCCAGTTTAAGTTATGAGGGAAGATTAAAGAAGCTAAATATGTTCACTCTAGAGAAGAGAAGGATTAGAGGGGATTTGATTCAACTTTTTAAAATGGTAAAGCAAGGGGACACAGAGGGACTAGATTTCAATACGGGTAATAGAACAAGGGGTCACAAATTCAAATTGAATAATGGAAAATTTAAGGCGGATTGTAGGAAGCATTATTTTTTTAATAGGGTAGTGGATAGATGGAATGCGATGCCTGAAACAATTGTAAATTCAAGTGGGGTAAACGAGTTCAAGAGGAAAATTGACAGATACTGGGATTCCGGTAGTGTGGGTTAAAAAGACTGGACCAACCTTGCTGGGCTTACGCCTGTAGTAGGTCGACTTAATTTGTATTTGTATTTGTATTAAGAATACATTCTCAAATGATAACATAAAGATAAAGGAAACATTTTTAAACAAAGTTTCTTACTTACTTAAACTTAAAATAATACTAAATTTCTATAAATTCTAGGCTATGAAAATACAACATGGGCTTAAAAAGTAATAAGTAAGCCATGTTTCTTCAAGGTATCAGATTTTCCTTAGTCCATAACGGGAACAACTTTGTTTCTTTCTTTTCATAGTGGAAGACTGAAAAGTAACTTAAATGAAACGTGTACGAAAACAAATTATTCCATGCAAAAATTCTTAAGAAAAGAATTGAAAAAAATTAATGTCCTAGAAAAATCTATGCCAGCTATTTTTAGATCCCTAAAAATATCAAAGAAGCGGGAAAACACGGATGCATTCTCGTGTAATACGAGGGTTGTTTTTTAATTAACTTCCGTTTTTCTCCTGAAAAGAAAGTATTCAGAATTTCAAAATAATTTTGGTACTGGTAGTTAGATACATCTTTCAGGTTCAATTTGCCACTTTACTGAATAAAATCGGACATTTTTCTATTTTTTATCGATTTTACAAGCGCGATCCATGGACTATTTTCCCGCCAACCCATAGAGAATTTCGCTTTTTTTCTTCGCTCGCTCCGTCCGCGACCAGGCATTAACACTGGGCAGGTGATCGCGGAAGGAGCGAGGGGAGAAAAAAAAGATGAAATTCTCTATGGGTTGGCGGGAAAATAGTCCGTGGAGCGCGCTTGTAAAATCGATAAAAAATAGAAAAAATGTCCGATTTTATTCAGTAAAGTGGCAAATTGAACCTGAAGGATGTACAGTCGGCTGCAAAAAAATCGAAACAGAGACTATTGTGAGCGATTGGTTGGGGTTAGAAGGATACTGTAAACGCCAATTTCCCTGATTTAATGTCCTCTTTAAAACAGGCTATAATTTAAGTCCTTAAGGGGCCGTCTACACATTAAAAGAAGCACCAACTTTCGTTTTTCCTATGGATGACATCAAAGATTATTCCCGTTTCTGAAAGAGCACCCTCTAAAACCCCCCAAAACCAATTTTCATGTCATTTGGTCCCCAAATAAAGCCAGGAGTAGGGGTTGAAGTTCGTTGAATTTACGTTGAAATCTCGTTTTTACGTTGAATTCTCGATTTTGATCACGCGGGATTGATGGTTGTAAGGATCAAAATCGAGAATTCAACGTAAAGAACGAGATTTCAACGTAAATTGGACGAACTTCAACCCCCACTCCTGGCTTTGTTTGTGGGTCAAACACCACAAAACTTGGTTTTGGGGGGTTTTAGGGGGTGCTCTTTCAGAAACCGGAATAATATTAGATGTCACCCATAGGAAAAAAGAAAGTTGGTGCTTTGTTTAATATGTAGACGGCCCCTTAAGGACTTAAATTATAGCTTGTTTTAAAGAGGACATTAAATCATGAAAATTGGAGTTTACAGTATCCTTCTAACCCCAACCAATCGCTCACAATAGTCTTTGTTTCGATTTTTTTGCAGCCGACTGTACCTAACTATCAGTACCAAAATTATTTTGAAATTCCAAATACTTTCTTTTCAGGAGAAAAACGGAAGTTAATTAAAAAACAACCTCGTATATCGGTTACTTTATTTTAATTACGGGGAAATTGCATACATAAATATCAGGAGTTATATTTTATCTTTGCAGTAAATATGCATGCAGTTAATATAACAGCTCTTGTCTCAAGCTAGTAAATCAAACAGTACATGTATAGCATTATGATATTGTATGAAAATATTACTTCAGCCATTTTTATCATTTTGGCCCTTTTGACTAATTTTAGGAACGTTTTCTTCGGGAAACAATGTTAAAATGAAGACCGTAATAACGATAATTTAAAAAGTAATTTTACCCTTTGTGAAAAAAAAATTTCTGTTTAAAAAAATTGTTGGTATTACACTGAGAGAAATGACAGTTTCAAAATTGAGTAAATCGATGTTTTCATCTTTCTATGAAACTTTTTCTTTCAAATATGACGACCCAATGCTTTCGATTTTGAAACACCAGAGATATTCAACTTCAAACAATTCAATAGTCACCACTCAAATTATACTTACTTTTAACTTTTGTTTGAAAATTGTAAAAGTTTTGGGAAATGACAGAAATATCCCAAATTTCACTGAGTTTTTGGTGTGGTAGCGTGAAGAACGACTTTGTAATATCACACCCCACACCCAAATTACTTCTAAAATTAATCTTCTAGTGACACTCGCCGCACTTCAGTTTATGCGAATGCCAGGCACTAACTCAAAAATGAGCACTTGAAGTTTCATTTTTGAGTATCTGCATATTTTCAGAAATGAGTACATACATGTTTTCAAATTTGAGTAAATTTGACTCCAGTATAGCCAGTTTGAGTATGTGATACACTCATATTTGAGTAATTTTTACTCAGTTTTGAAACCATCGATTTAAGAGTGTATGCTATTTCTTACTATTTTTTCATGTTTTGACTTAAGACTAAACATATTCTAATTAAGAAAACAATTTTAGTAAAAAATGAAATAAGAAGCACAATTTTACACAGGAATATAAATCACATACTTCATCCTTTTACCTAATTATATAAATTCATAGTTTGTCATTAAAATTAACTAAATCATTTTTCTTTTAGGCATGTTCCTGATGTGCTGGGTTCCATTCTTCACCTGTAACATTCTAGACGCCATTTGTATCAAGCTCGAAAACGACGACTGGAGACCAGGGATGACAATATTCCTTTTAACAACCTGGCTGGGATACATCAACAGCTGCGTCAATCCTGTCATATACACCATCTTTAATATGGAATTTAGAAAAGCATTTAAGAAACTGTTGGTCTTCCCTTGGCCATGTTGAGCTGAATCTATGGGGCTGAGAGGACTATTCCAGTTCTGAAGAAATATCTCAAAGGTGTTATTTATTTAATGTATATTTGAAAAATGTATTATGTATTTTACATGTATTTCTTGAATGAAAATTTATTGTTTTCTGAAATATAAATTATTTATTATCTGAACTTTGTTTTCTTTAAGTAAAATTTTCTGTCATACTGTAATAGCACCACGAGTTAACACTTTATGGAATTTTGTGTTGAATTCTTAACATATATCTCACTGAGATTACGTCATGGAAAATTTGATAACTTCCGCCCCCCCCAACTACTGCTCTCTTATAATATCGTCGGCTTACAAGCGAAAAACACTAAGTCACTCTTGGTGAATCTTTTGAAAGTGGTAGAATATCGCCAACAAACGGACCATTCCCCAAATCTCGCAACCTGTAAGGTGATCAATCGGCATAGTACAAAAGAAAGCGATTGTCTATTGCCAAATTTGGCGAAACCTCGTACAAAGTATTTAAGCCAAAAGTGACTTAGTGCCTTTCTCCTGTAAGTCCACGATATAATGAGTATTAAGTTATTTAATGAAATGCAAATATTTATCATTATTTCTTCTGAAATATAAAATTGATTCAGTAGTTAACACTGTGAGATTACTTTTGGCCCAGTAGATGATTTAGGGAAAAATAACTGTATATGAAGTTATCTTGGTTAACCTTAAGGACGAAGATCCAATCCCAACGTAAGGAAAAGCAAAGTACCATGTAAAAAATATTATGGTAAATTGAATTAATTATTAAAAATTAACATCATTTGTACGTTTATTTATATCAGGTATAAATGCAAATAGAAGAATTTAATTCTACTCTCTTTTAATGTCTCTCTTACAATCCCACTAAAATCATCACTTAAAACTGAAAAAAAATGTGAAAAAAAGTTGTCCCTTAAAAAAATCTTTAATCAAGTTAGCATTGAAGAAAAATGACATTTTAATGTTCCATAAAATTTTCTCGAGATATTTGAAATCAGATCTTTGTGGACAAATTTTTTATTATCAGATGATAGGGGTAAGATATATGATTTTCTCCGATATCAAATAAAGTCAAAAAGAAAAGAAAAAGGTAATATAAAATCTTTCTTCTGATTGGATGGGAAAGAAAACATTTCATCTAATCCGAATTGCGATAGATTTATCTGCGTTTTCAATTCTAAATTGGGCGATTTATTCATGAACCTAAATTAGGAAAGAGAAAAAGTAAGATTTGAGGATATTCCTTGATTGAGTCTAAATTCATTTAATTCCTCTTCAAAACTTAAACTTTTATTTAAAGTAAGGTTAGTTTCAAAATCTTGTTTGACAATGGTTAAGGCAAGATTATGTTTTGAAAAAAAAGTAAAAATGATTTTTCGAAACCATATTTACTAAGGTTCTTGATTGAAAATTTATGAAGGAAAAATTTATTAACATTTAAACGCACAAAACTACACACACAAAAATCACAGAAGTTTCAGCAATCGTATCCCTGATATTTCCAAACTCTTCATATCTTAAACTTTAAAAATTGAAACAACGACTAAAATAAAAAGAATGAAAACACCCAAGGCTTATTATCATTTTTATCAAGAAACTGTTCTTTCATTATCTGAAATTATTCGCCTAAATAAATCATATTTTGTTTATTAGTTCGTGTCCTATACTTTGGAAATTATTGATTAAAAAGATTGGATGTTGCAAAGGTTCATGAAGCAACCGTTCTAGAACCGAAAATTGTGAAATTTAATCCTAAAACTCTATGGGCGGATATTTTAACGTCAATTTCTTATTGATCCTTTGTTACGGGTTGATGATTTGGGATTTAAATAGAAAATCGAGTAAGGAAGATTTTTCGGTTAGAAACAAAGCATAATTGAAGTAATTTCTTACACAGTTTTTAATACCTTTAGTTCAATAAGGAAGTTACTTGCATGTGCAGGTATTTATTTAAATCAAAATATTCTCGAAAAATTGTAACCACGCTAATACTAAAAATCAAGCTGACATTTCTAAAACAAATCCATTAATTTCCTTTTTAATTTAAAAATATAGCATGTTGAGGAACTCTCATTTGTTTTCTTTATTGTCCATTGTTTTTTGTGTGTTTCGCCTCCCTTTTTTTATTCGTGAAAGTGCAGTAGGAATAACTGAAGCCCTGGATAGGAATAGAGATAGTAGTGTTCGCTCCATCCAGGTTTAGTAGTTTAAAAATAGTGTAGCGCTAGCGTGCTTGTTTACACATAATATACATAGTGATGTCACACGTTTTCAAAAATACGATTTTCTTGCGCCATAAAACCCCACCAACCAACCAAAAATACGATTTAAAATTTTTTTTTGAAAGTTCTTCTAACAACCTGAAATTTTATCGGACAGCCTAATTGAATCGTCAGTTGGAAGAAGGGAATAAGTCCAAGAACCAAGTTTTGAGAAAATCGAAAAAAAAACTGTATAAGTAATGGAATTGTCATTGTATAATAGGGTGTATCGAAAAAAAAACTTTTTTTGATTTTGATGACGTATTAGTGCGGAAAAGTTGTCTAAGGTGCCAGAGAGTACCTGTGAATTTTTTCAGAATTTTTGGATAATTTCTTAAGGTGCCACATTGGCCCTGAAGTTCCCCATGTTAATCCAATGGGGCGCGGCGCCAAAAAGGCCGAAAATTGGTTTTTCGCCCCTCATTTCTGCCCTAATCACACGAGGAATGTCTTCCCTCGAATTATGGACTCTATATGATGTATGCTACCCGACAAAACTTGAATAATAACTTAAATCTCTATATTATGTTGATTGTGGGATCTGATTTGAACGAGGAAATACGCGATTTTCGACGAAATTTGAGTATACAAAAAAACGTAATATAGATATTTAGGCTATTATTCAAGTTTTGTCGGATAGCCTAGATCATATAGGGTCCATAACTCGAGGGACGACATTCCTCGTGTGATTAGGGCAGAAATAAGAGGCGAAAAACGAATTTTCGGCCTTTTTGGCGCCGCGCCCCATTGGATTAACATGGGGAACTTCATAGCCAATGTGGCACCTTAAGAAATTATCCAAAAATTCTGAAAAAATTCACAGGTACTCTCTGGCACCTTAGACAACTTTTCCGCACTGATGCGTCATCAAAATCGAAAAAAAGTTTTTTTCGATACACCCTATTGTATAACCCAAAGCAATCTTCAAAACAAATATAAGTATATTCAAAAATATTCTACAGTCAAAATAAGTTGATGGACTTATTCCCTTCTTCCACCTTATGAAATTGTTCTGATGAAAAAATCCTTAAAAAACCCTCAAATTCACATTTAAATTATATTTCTAGTTAGTTTACACCACAAAAGGGTGAAATAAAAAGAATATGACAAATATAATTAAAAATTATAATGAAACTGAGTTATTAAAGCAGTATCAATGGACTGAGAGAATATAAATGGAGTCAAACATTACCTGCATAAAAAAAGTTTGAAAAATTAATTGAAATTAAGAGAAAATATTATTTAAACTTTGTTTACAGCACAAAGAATATGAAAAGAAAGACAAATTAACCTTAGTTCCAAATTAACTTAAAAAATACAATGAATGGACATCGATTTCACAACTTCAAGGGGCGATATCTCCCTATAGGGGTTAGTTATTTTTCCCCTCTTTTCACCCATGTGTATAGCAAAGCTTGGAGATTGCTCTGAGCACAAAAGTCAATTAGTCATTTTTTGGACTTATTCCCTTCTTCTAACTGACGATTCGATTTTTCACGGATAATCTAATAAAAAATATTAAAATAAACATGATAATTTCTTCATTTTATGTTTTCTACCTACTTAATTTTTTTATCGATTTTTGTTTTCATTTTTACACAACTAATATTTAAAAAATAGATGACGGTACAAAATAACAAATCTTCCATTGAATTCAATAAAACCTCCTCTTTTCCAACAAATAACATACCTTACCTATAAAAGACGAACTTAACCACCTAAATTCCTTTCCACCCATCTTACTTTTTCTCTCTAACAGGTAAAACAGAACCTGATCGCCAATATACAGCCAATACCTTAAAAGGACAACCTGAAATTCCAACCCTATTTTAAGCTTCAGGTGGCTTCACACGAAGTGAAACTCCAAGAACAAATACTAGTGATGGTGATTTTCTGAATCTTGTGTTGAAAGTCTATCGACTTTTTTTTCCCATAGAGGCATTAGCGGAGTCGGAATCACCCGTAAAAGCGTGACAAAGCAGTTATTTATTCCCCGTTTTGTATTGGGAGTGGAAAGTTTTATCGGGGTTTTATGGCTTTACTCCCCCGACTGGGATCCCGGGGAGAAATTAGAGAAGACAATTTAAATGATATCACTCAATAGTGGCTGCTATCGATTGGTTTCTGGGAAGCACTAAAGAGGAAAGTTGATGTTATTTTTATGGTGGGGAGGATTGGTGATCTGAAAACGGGAGTGATCAGGTTTTTAATTGGAAAATGCATGATGTGATTAGTGTATTACAGAATAAATTTAGTATAGAACTATTGATTATCCATATCTATAAAAGCCAAATACCACTGACTGACTGACTGACACACTGACTGGGTGGCACTTAACAGTATGGGATTTTTCAAAATCTAAAAATTTTCTGCTCCTATCCCCTAACTTTGTTCCAATGGACAAAAAAATAATAATTGCAAAATTTTAGCCAAATCGGATAAACTCTTTACAGTTTCGAGTTTTTGGCCCTTTTGTTTTTTCTCTGGCCCCTTCTGAGTCCCAAAACAAACCCTAGGAAACATTTTTGGGACAACATAACGCGCCATTTCAGGAACAAGGTACCACGGTCGAAACCTAAAACTGAGATAGGAATATTCTCAAAGCAGAAATTAACACAAATTTCCAAAGCATAATTTATCAAAATATTGTTGAGAGTATGCCTAAAGGTCAATAATGAGATTGCAGCACGCAAAAGTCAATCACTTCAAATTAAATCATGTACTTTTTTAGGTTGAAGCATCACACCTTGGTGCCCGGTCCATTACTGTAGGGTAGTGTACTTACTGTAAAATTCAAAAAGACAATATTCTGTAAAAGACTATGAAAAAAGGAGCAAAATATCTTTATGCGTACTGATTATGGGATAAAGAATTCATCAATTTTTAAGCAGTGCCTATAAAAGCTGGGTATTGAAATAAATAAAACTTCAACACGTTACTTAGTTTATCCTATGTTGTGATATAGTGTGTAGTTTAGGTGATTAAGTTGAACTGGATTATAAGCATTATTTATTATTATGGTAATTAAGTATAGTACGAAATTTAATTTTGGTGGTGAATTGAAACCCCCTAAACCTATTTAGGGGGATAGGAAAATTTGGAACTTCTGTTGACGGATACGCTTCCTCGACCCCTTCCACCGGACTTTCTACTTTGTCCCTTAGCACCCCGTTTAAAGAACTCCTGTCTAAATTTCCGAACTTGACCAGTCCTTCCCTAAACCTGGTTCCCAAGAGTAAGGGTACCACACACTGTATTCTAACAAAAGGTCCACCAGTTTACGCTCGTGCCCGGCGACTCTCTCCTGATAAACTCGCTGCAGTTAAACTGGAGTTTCAAAAGTTGGTTGAACAAGGAATTTGTCGACCCTCCAAAAGTGCATGGGCTAGCCCCATCCACTTAGTGCGTAAAAAAGACGGAGAATGGAGGATATGCGGAGATTATCGCAGACTCAATTCGATAACCGAGCCAGACCGCTACCCGATCCCCCACATCCAGGATTTTGCCCAAGGCTTAAGTGGTATGAAAATTTTTTCAAAGCTGGACTTAAAGCGCGCTTATTATCAAATCCCTGTAGAACCTGCAGACATCCCCAAAACGGCTGTTATTACTCCTGTCGGACTCTTTGACTACCTGTATATGCCTTTTGGATTACGCAACGCAGGGCAGACTTTTCAGCGGTTTCTCGATGACACTCTCCGTGGACTCAACTGCTTTCCCTATCTCGACGATGTCCTAGTTGCCTCCCGAGATTTAGAATCCCACAAACGAGATTTGGAGCAAGTCTTCGAGAGACTTAACGAAAAAGGTCTAGTTTTGAATACTCAGAAATGCGTATTCGGCGCAGAACAACTTCCTTTTCTTGGCTGTATGGTGTCAAAAGACGGTATCGCACCGCTGCCTGATAAAGTCGAAGCTTTGGTTAACTATCCTAGACCCAAGGACGTTGCCTCCTTGCGACGTTTCCTCGCTCTTCTAAACTTCTATAGGAGATTTCTTCCTCATGCAGCTTCTACGCAAGGAATCCTGTACGACCTCCTAAAAGGTTGCAAGAAAAACGACAAAAGCCCCGTCGAGTGGACTGATTTGTCTTCAGCTGCATTCCAAGAATGCAAGGATTCCATTCAAAATGCCGTGCTGCTGAGTCACCCTCATCCTGATGCCCATTTCTCACTCATGGTTGACGCATCTGACAGCGGAATAGGTGCTGTACTACAACAAAAAATTCTCGACAAGGATTCACCACTTGGATTCTTTTCAAGGCGACTTTCCCCCACCGAGCGTAAATACAGTACCTATGACCGTGAGTTACTGGCTGCATACTCAGCAGTACGCCATTTCAGACACATGTTGGAAGGTAGAAATTTCGTCGTTTACAGTAAGCACAAACCCCTAACTTTTGCCTTTAGCCAAACAGCTGACAAAGTTTCCCCCAGAGTCCAACGACAACTCGAATTTATTTCTCAGTACACAACTGACTTTCGTTATGTCCCGGGGTCTAAAAATCATGCTGCCGATGCCTTTTCTAGGTTGGACGCAATTCATCTCCCCAATTCTATCGATTACACTGCTTTAGCGAGAGCACAGGTAGATAACGCGGAATTGGACATGCTTAAATCTAATTCTAATCTAAATTTTAAGCCAGTCGAGTTAAGAGATAATTTATTTTTACATTGTGATATTTCAACTGATGTTATACGTCCTTTTGTTCCTGAGTCTTTTAGGCGAGCTGTCTTTATGGCCATCCACGAACTCTCTCACTCTGGACCCAAAGCCACAGCCGACGCTGTTTCGAGACGGTTCATATGGCCTGGACTCAAACGTGACTGCACCAACTGGTCCAAAACCTGCGAAGCCTGCCAGATCTCGAAGGTTGGACGACACACCAAGTCCGCCCTCGGTCACTTCTCCGTGCCTGACGAGAGATTCAGCCACGTCCATCTTGATGTAGTTGGACCACTTCCACCGTCAAGAGGATGCCGCTATTGCCTGACGTGCACGGACCGCTTCACCAGGTGGACAGAGGTTTTTCCAGTCGCCGACCAGACTGCAGAGACCCTAGCTGATGCGTTCTACTCCGGATGGATTTCTCGTTTTGGTGTCCCTGCTGTTGTGACGACGGACCAAGGGCGCAACTTCGAGAGCAATCTGTTTCAAGCCCTAACCAAGTTTCTAGGCAGTCACAAAACAAGGACGACCGCATACAACCCAAAGGCCAACGGCATCTTGGAACGCTTTCATCGGCAGTTGAAGGACGCCTTACGATGCCACGCCACAACAGAACACTGGGTTCAGAAACTACCAACAGTCCTGCTGGGAATACGAACCGCCCTGAAGGAGGACCTAGGAACATCTGCCGCAGAACTGGTCTACGGGACCAATCTCCGACTTCCTGGCGAGTTCCTACAACCTTCCAGTTCCTCTACTGGCAAGACTGTCAACGAGTTCCTGGCTCAACTTCGTCGTCATTTCCAAGATATTCATCCGGTTCCTACATCTAACCATACCTCTCCCAAAGTTTTTGTGTCTAAGGATCTCTACTCGTCCTCCCACGCGTTCGTGAGAGAAGATGCTGTTCGATCTCCGCTGCAGAGGTCTTACAAAGGTCCCTACAAAGTGCTTCAAAGGAAGGAAAAGTTTTTTGAGCTTCAGATCCATGGAAAACCATCCTGGGTATCCATTGATCGGCTAAAACCTTCCTTCAGCCTATTTGATCCAGAAAAAGACGCACATGACAGACGAGGTACAGATGTTGACGTTAGCCTAAAGAATTGCCTTTCTAAAAGTAACCTATCCCAAGCCCCAGGAACTGTCACCAAATCCGGACGAAGAGTTAGATTTTTACTTCCAGGACCCCTACGGTAACGTCGGGGACTGGGGGGGGAGCCCTGTGGCGATCGGCGCCAGCGAACTCCGCAACGCTAGCTGAGAGCGCTGGCTCTAAACGTCACTGGCTGCGCACGCCACGAGATGGAGACGTCATGCTTACAGCTGCAGATAAATGGGTAGCGTGGAACTACAGCTGGCTGCTCTGACCAAACCCTTACCTTCTGACTCTCGGCATTCTCTCTCGGCTGGCTACTGCGGCCTATTCAATTGTCAACGTATTCTAAATTGTTTTAACTTGTTAATCGTTATTAGGAGTTTACATTGTTCGTTAAATAAAGTTCTTTGTTCTTTAATGTGGTGTTACTAAGTCTCAACCCTCAACCACAACTGGTAATCCCACATAGCTATAAGTTTTAGTACATGCACAGTCCGAATTTTGGATATTATACATTTTCAGGTAGGATTTGCATTTTGATTTGACTTAATATAAAAAAGAAAATAATAGAGTTACTAGTACTGAAGGGGATATAGGGGTCATCCCCCAAAATTTTTTGGAAATTTGCCTCTAAAAATCGGGCTTTAACTTGATTTTGGTACGCTTAGTCTGAATTTTGGACAAACATTTTTAGGTAGGAATTGGAAAAACCCTTTGTAAAAAAATTTTTTAATAGAAAAATTTCAAACACAGAAGGGGGTTAGGGGTCCTCCTCCAGAAAATTTTTGGAAGTTTAACCCCCTTAAACAGGGTTTTATCTTGTTTTGGTACAACAAGTTCGAATTTACGGAAAGGCCCAAGGGCTTCCTCGACCCCCTTATACTATATGGCCCTGGTTTTAAAAAGAAATCAGTTAATAGTTTTCCAACATCTATAATCTCAGTGGCTTGTATAGAAATTTATATCAGGAGAGGCCCAAATATCCTCAAAGCAAATTAAATCGTCAATGAACTTTAATATGGCAATAAATGTAAATAACCCTTTCACTCCCAGTGATGCCAATTGGAATCATGGTATTTGGGATTTTCTTTCGTCTTTTCTAGAAATACCAAATATTCCAAACGAATACTATTATAATCTTCATCCAACTCTCTTTTTTTTAAATTTTTTTGCTAAATCTGTATTAAACAACTTTAATTTTGAAGGAATTAAAATAAATTAAAATAAAATAATACTGTTTTAGTTTGTAAATTAATGATTGTAAAGACTATATCTTATATATTAAAATAATTGGGTTTTTCTTTCCGCCGGCCGCCAGGCCGAACCCCCGAACCGATTCCGAAAAACTCGGTCTCTATCGAAAGCTTTCCACCCCTAGATGAGCCGATGAGCCCATTTTAGGTCGCGTTCCTCCAAACCCTTCCATTTTAAAATTATGCGTTCTTTTAACTTTTCTGTAATGTTAACTCTATGGAGAGATTCCTTTCGGCCGGTCACCAGGCCAAACCCCTGAACCGATTTGGACAAACTTGGTCTTGATCGAAAGCTTTCCACCCCTAGATGAGCCAGTTTTATGTCGCGTTCCTCCAAAACATTCCATTTTAAAATTATGCGCTCTTTTAACTTTTCTCTAATGTTAACTCTATGGAGAGGTTCCTTTCGGCCGGCCGCCTGGCCGAACCCCTGAACCGATTTGGACAAACTTGGTCTTGATCGAAAGCTTTCTACCCCTAGATGAGCCAGTTTTATGTCGCGTTCCTCCAAAACATTCCATTTTAAAATTATGCGCTCTTTTAACTTTTCTCTAATGTTAACTCTATGGAGAGGTTCCTTTCGGCCGGCCGCCCGGCCGAACCCCTGAACCGATTTGGACAAACTTGGTCTTGATCGAAAGCTTTCTACCCCTAGATGAGCCAGTTTTATGTCGCGTTCCTCCAAAACATTCCATTTTAAAATTATGCGCTCTTTTAACTTTTCTCTAATGTTAACTCTATGGAGGAACTTTTTGCCCTAGTTATAATCAAATATTAGTTTTTTATGATTTTATTAATAAGTAGTTAAAATTTAATTGATTACTCAAGAAATACAAGTAATTTTAAGCAAGTGTTAAAATATCTTTCGATTTTTTAGGGAATATCTTCATGAATTACACTCATTGCCATAAAAATAGCGCACCAAGAAGAAAAAGAGATACCAAAGCCAAATTTATTTCGATGATTACCCATAGTATGATGGTTGGTTGATAAAAAATTCAGACTTCCTTGAAGTTAGGGGGCCGAGAAAATCAGTAAAAAGGGTTGACTCCATAGATATCCATAACCGCCACCACACGCCCTGGTATTGTGTGAAAGGGGATCTAAATTTGCCGTTGTGAATTAGAGGACCATGTTGCCTTCCCACGTAGTCAAATTTAATCTGGTGCACCAGCGGATGTTGCATACCGGGCTAGAGGATTTCTCCTCATTTTTAAAAATGCAACCTAGGGGGTTAGAAGAAAGCTTGGACATTGCACACAACATTTGATTGTGCATTTTTCTCTTGAAACTTGTCCGCATGACAGGTCTGAAGGTAAGGACGAACAACCGGGTGCAAAACCTCAATGATGCAGCTCAGGTTGGTAAAAGTACTGGTAAATCATACTCAGGAGTTGCAGAAAGGGAATCCAATGCATCACCATTCCGTTACCCAGCATCCCCACTCCATGGAACGATTAGAAATCCACAGCAGAGTTCACTCTCTCCATTGTGTTTTCAAACTCATACCCAACCGTCGTGGTGCTGCAAACCGAAGCGAGATTCTCTCATAAACGCAATTGAGAACTCTGTGTTTATGAGGAAATTTAATTAAAGCAATGTATACTTCAAATTAGTAGTATTTGTTGTTGGAAATTTTATGATGTTTAGTCAGTCAGTAGGTTTGCTTGCGATGTTAAACGTCATTAACCATTTCTATTCTTGACCGCTCGAGTTAACGATTAAACCCTATCGAAAATATGTGGCTCACTGAAATGTGAAAGAATAAAAAAAACATTATTTTTAGTGTCCAACATAATTACGATGATATAATTTAAAATAAACATGTATAACAAAACTGGTTTATTGACATAACAACAATATTAAAGTAAAAGTAATGCAATATACAAGAAGTGTGTGCTGTGTTCATACCCCAATGAGAAGGCGCATTCGCCCGGGACGTCATCGAATACGTCCATAAGTATAACTTCACTTCGATTCCCTCCCATGTATTGTATAAAATTTTTTTAGAAAAATATATTTTTACTGAAGTTTACATAGTCCAAATAAATTTTAACCATCCAAAAAAAACTTTGAAACAACTCTCCACGCTTTTTTAATACGCCGTTTCTTCCCAGAACATACGGAAATACACCAAAGGCATTTTCCAGAAGCAATCCTCACGATCCTCCCGAAAGATAAGACAAACTCAATGGAGGACAACATAAACCGGAAGAAGACTCCCATTTACTTCGAAGTTGGTCCTCAAGAAATTCAAAGTCGTCTTGCGATAGCATCAAATTGAAGGAAGAAGGAAATGTGGAGAGCTCTGCAACAAATTGAAGTGCACAATCAGTGTAATAGCTTTAGCAGGACGAAAAACACTCTTAATAGTTGGCGAACCCTTCTTGCTATCTGGACGCTCTCCATTGCAGTGTATTATTTGTTTGCGTTTCCAACTTTTATTAGCCCTGAGTAAAATTTCTTCCTTAAAAGAGACACTTTTTACGAAGGGGAGGATTATTATGCAGTTGATGCAATTATAGATCAATTCAACTTTCTGTGGATTGATGGTACTGTTTTTTAGATTTTTGGAAATTAGGTGTGAAATGCATTCTGCTCTTCGAGAACGAGTAAAACCAAATCCATGCTGAAACAATCCATGCTTCACAATATTAAACATAAAAACATCTTATTTAACTTTTTAAAGAAAAACTTAAGATATGTGTGTAAAGATGTTTGTTACTGAAATGAATATGTTTTGAAAGTAAATCTTATTATTAACTGGAGAAAAACTATAAAAAAATTAGAGATGAAGCAATGTATTAAAATATACAATAAATTGTTGCTGATTTTTAGGTTTTCCAAGTATACTAGCCCTCGTTTTAGTCAATTATGTTGAAATCTGTGAAAGAGGTGTTGTCTACCAACGTGATCGTATTTTTCTTTCTTTCTTTAATCATTCATTCAAAAATATTTACAATTAAACGGTGCCTTCTCTCTAAGTTTGCAATCCTTTTTCATAAAAAAGTAATTTTAAAACAAGTAAGAGCAATTTTTGTATACATATTATAAAAAAATGAAATATAGCTTGAACTAATATCAAACCAAATAATGAAGGACTTACAGGGCCGGTTTGTATTTTTTATTAAAGATGAGTTCATCAAATTAACATTTGCTTTTAAGTTTGTACATGACCTGAACTAGTACCCTTTGTAGCTAAGAAAGCCATAACACCGTTTTCTGACGTCATGAAGAGCAGGCTATCACTCGCCCCACCATTGGCCATTACCAGCCCAGTAGCCTCAGACGGTATTTCCTGAACAGTGCGATGAACTCATCTTTAATGAATATCAAATAATTTAAGAGGATTTTTGTTATTAGCTTACATAAGTACTATACGCACAATTATTAGAGTTCAAATTCAAAATTAATTAAACAAAAATTATTTAAAATTTATTAAAAAAACAAATGAATATTATAACTGCTACTAATACTCATAATATTTCTAATTCTTATGCATTTTTTAAATCTTCTTTTTAATCTTTTTAATATCTTCCCACTAAACTAAACTTAAACTCTGTAAAAATCAAATAAGAATAAATCTCTTAGATATCTTAGCTACCGATAATCTAGTCAAGTGGAAAGTATCCCCCTACCCAATATAAGAAAATATTTTCAATATAGAGGAGTTAGTTGAAGCAATAAATCCTGCGTGCCTTGTGAATGTAAAATAGAGGTATGAAAATTCGGTCAACTCGAGTGTGTATAAGAACTTTTACTTTAAGTTGTTCAAAATGCACTTAGAAATGTTACTAGTGTTTAAAGGAGAATAAAAATAATGCGTAATTTCACTGAGGGAAGATTTATTAGTTTTTATGATGAGTTGAATTTTTTTCAGAAAAAACATTTAAAGTGAAAAAAAGAATTTAAATCTTTAATTTTTGGTGGAGTGATTCTGAGATTTTAAATGCAAATTCTCGTAAGAACATTCATTGTAGTAGGTATTATTTTACTATATTTCTAATCTGACCAATCTTACAACGCCAAACAACATAATTTAATGCTTTTTATGGAAGGAAAATTTAAAAGGACAGCATTAACTTTTTCTTCAAAATACTTCTTTTTATTAAAATCAGTAATTTATTCAAATCCAGTAATTAAAATAAGTATAACACACCTTAAAGTAATATAGTCCGACCGCTTTGTATGGTTTTAACTTTGACGTCGTACAGTATATAATTTGGTGGTTTTACGGAAACTTGTATTCCTCTCAATTTTGAGAGGGTAACTCATAAAAGCTGGAATGACATTTTTCAAACAAGTTTTTCTTTTGTGAAGGTTAGAGTAATAAATGTATTTTCTGAAGTACTAACGCTGAGGAAAAAATGTTTTATTTTACTGTTTATATTGGTGCAATATGATCTTAACAGTTTCATTCTTTACTACCTTATAAAAATAACAGAATGATTCAATGATTTTTGACGTATGTTGATAAAAGTGTATTGATTACGTATCTTATTTGCAGTGAAATATTTTTGTTCTTGCAATTTTAAGTAATTTAGATATAAATAATATGAGCTATAAAATTATGGAGTTTCATTTTACCTAAAGGGCACATATCTGTAAACGTTTAACTGTAGAGTAGTGTTCACCGTCATTTTAAATAATGGATTACTTTTGTTTACTATATTTCTACTCAATATGATACGATAGTTCATTTGAACAGCAAATCATTTCGTTTAAGCGCAATCCGTGTTTCATTAGGTTTCTTTCATAAAAATCCCGCGTTATATAAAACATGAAGATAATTTATGCCTTACGTGATTATTTAAAATATATAGATTTGTGATTCTTTCTAGATAGTAAGTCTATAGAGTTTGTTTTGTCATACCTTTTTTATGTACCACAAAAGATAAATTTGTGTACATGAAAACATAGCATATATTATAATAAAAAATGGAAACCTGATTCTTAATAAAAGTGTGTTAGCTAATATTTTTATACCTATTTTGAAAAATTTATACACAATATACATTTGGTAGGATCATTTTTAAAATTTAGGTTACAACTTCCACTAGTTATTAACTAATGCAAAAATAAGTTTTAAGCAATGCTAAAAGTTGTGAAGACATGGAAGAAAACACAATTTGAATAAATGGTCTCTGCATACCTTTTCATCAAACATTTGTAACTTAAAAGTTTCACTTCATGTAAAACTAATATTTATTTTCAGCAAAACGATAATTTATATACTTCATACTTGTATGTGCACTTCTAAAACTTTTTCCATGAATTTTCATGTATTGATAACTAAATACTGTATACTCTAAACATTAATTAATTCTTAAGATGGTATCATATTAGTCAAACATTTGATTTAAATTTCTAATATTAGAGTATATGATCCTTTAAAGGCATGATATTTTCACTATTCTATATCTAGACACTTTTATCGTACCATTTTTTTATTTTAATTGAAAATTCATGGAATAAATGTATTTTTGGAAGGAAACCACTAATTACCATTATACAATAGCCAAAAGTTAAAAACCTTTTTGGAAAGTAAAAGCTACTCTCCTTTTTCGATTCAAAAACCTACCTTTGGATATATTTAGTCGAAGTTTAATTAACAAACGCCTGAAGATAAAGTGTCGGTAAGTATAAAGAAGTGAATTAAATGCAATCAAGGTTTCCCCATTTTTTACTTCCCTCCTAATTTAATTGCCCTCCTTTCATCTACTTTTTAATCTTGCAACAGAAATATTACTTTAATGGATGGTATCTTAATAATGCCCTATTAAAAGGATATATTCCACTATTGGTCTTATCAATAGTCTTTTGTCTAGCTATAGTTCTATTCTTTTTGTTCGAACTTATTTTAAATTGAAAGCAGTAAGGGCTACCCTCTATGCATTCTTTTATGGGTTTTTAGTTAAAGCTTACGTAATATTGATTTCTTTCTATTTTCTGACGATTTTTTTTTAAATAGACTCATATTTTGAAGTATTTTGTCTTGTTTTGAAAACGCCCTATTTCCCCGTTTGTAAGATGCGTTCGTGATGCGAAATAATAAATAGAATTGATCTCAGGTAAGAAAACAATAAGAAGTAGTGGGAGGAGTGACTAAGTATTAAAACTAGGTTTCTCGCTTCGAAACTCAACTTTTTATGATGCTACGCATTTTGCTGCAAATCTTACTATGTTTTTTAATTTTATTTCAGTTCAGGAAGAAATATGAAATCATCGCCTTTTTCAGTTTAAAAAAATGAAATGCTTAATTTAATGTACAGTGTGATTTTAATTTAGGTTTTGACAGTATTTTGAACAGTGTTACATACATTTTTTTATTTTATTTTTTGTATTTATGTTATTTCGATTTATTGTAAAGACATTAAAATTTATCACCATTTTAATACAGAGTTTGAAAGAAACCATTATTCATATTATATAAACCTAATTTTTATTCACCGCATCATGTATGATAAAAATTTTAAAATATTCCCTGATAATTTTATCCTAAAATCATTAATACCCGTAAAAAGCAAGAGTTCTAGCCCTAAAAACATTTATTTAATAGAAAGAAGGGTGTGACTGTACCACAAAAGTCTGACGTCCGAAAATGCCCCCTCGAGAAATTTCATCGGCTAACGTTATTTACCAGGGCACCGTTAATGTTGCCATCGAAGAAAGAGAAAATCTGGAGCCTCGACGAATATTAGAAGCCATTCTTTTGTCCGCTTTGGGAGAGAAAAAGAAACGGATTCTTTCCCTAGATAAGATGGTCAGAAATATGGTTGGTGGCTATCTATTCCCTTGGAACCTATTCTTGGATACAAATGATTATAAGTTAGGGGTAAGTTGGAACAAGTGTTATGTTTATTTGTAAAATGCGTCTAAGGAATATTTTCTTCTCACTTTACTATAACTTACTACTCTTGTGAAATTTGTACAAATAAACGTGAGTTCTTATAGTATGCAGATAAAACTGAAATAAAACCTTTATGGAACAGAAAAATTCAGCTTAATTGTAATTAAATTTAGTAAACAACATCGTATTATGTTTTACTTGTAATTACGTATTATATTTCAAGTAGTTACATTCGGATTTATTAATGCATTGCAATTTATGTAACTCAACAAAAATATTTTCTTGGAACAAGAAGCATATATCGATGTACAAATACCAAGTTGTGGTGACAATGTTTAAACTATTTTTAAAAAAAAAATATTTTCTTGGATCAAGTAACAGATACCGAAGTATAAAACAAAGTTGTGATGACAAAGTTTAGAATACTTACGTAAAAACAAAGTTACACTAAAATGTTAACCAAATTAACTTTTCAGGGAAATTATTCGCATTCAATATCAGAAGTTAAAACGTAAAATACTTATTAGCAGCAATAGAAAAGCAATATTTAAAACCACGTCACTTTTTCACAATAGATTTGTGAACTTACGTCTCCAAATGAATCAGAAAAACACTACATCCATCACGAAAGTAAAAATTTCCTCAACACATTCGTCCCACTTACAAAAAAAACCCAATGTAACCCATTGTAAGGCCTCCGACACTAGAAGCAAAACAGCACATACACACAGATAGCTTTCAATAGTGCAATAAGGGCTTTAATAAGCCTTGATCAATAAAAGCCTTCCTGCGTCTCCCGACCAATTAAAATAGTCTCCAAAAGATTCCAACATTCCGGACAACTCTCGGGATCCTAAAGGGGGCGCTCCTGAGCCGGATATATCGGGGAGTATGGAGCTGCATCAGCTGTTGCTCGTCCGGTAGCAGTCCGGACTGGATTCTCGCGGATTCGGGACACAGGGGCCCTTTTTAGGGGTGCCCCTTGGGTAGTCAAATTTTTTGTAGAGGCCGGATACTGGGGCAGTTGCCTTCCCCTTTTGACCAGGAAAAGCTGATTTTGATGTTAGAGGTAGGAGATATTTGGATTTATTTGAGAGTTGGTAAGGAGAAAAGTTTCGGAAAAGTTTGCTGAAGTTTCAGGGTGTGGGAGGGGGAACTTTTTATGATTGGGTTTTTGTTCGTTTGCTTGATGAAGTTTTTTATAATGGAGTATTTTTTTTGCTGTAACCTTTTTTGTAGTTTATTTGCGTAATAGAGGATTGATTTCATTTAGAAACTTCTTCTCGCACCAACTTTAGAGGTTGTGTTTTTATTAATGACAAAGGCATTTTCAGGAATTTAGTAAAAATTTTATTTAGTTGTTAAAGTATAAATATCAATTGTTTGATCTCCTTAAAAGACATGAATTTGTATTTTATGTAAAGTATTTACTAAAAAGTTTTTGATTCATAGGGTTGAGGATTGGAAAGCTTATACATTTAATAACTGATGCGAAATTTCCAATGATAGAGAAAGTTGGATACCTTTATGAGGGCTTCCT
Organism: Tetragnatha versicolor; assembly: GCA_024610705.1. Lineage (NCBI taxonomy): Eukaryota > Metazoa > Arthropoda > Arachnida > Araneae > Tetragnathidae > Tetragnatha > Tetragnatha versicolor. The sequence continues at coordinate 28,762,746 of JANDEH010000002.1, read as the reverse complement.
TGAAATTAATGAAATTTTAACTCTATTTAGAACTTTATAGTGGAAATATAAGACTGAAAATGAGTTAGGACCCTCTAAAAAATATTTTTTTATTTTCCATTCGTTACCTAAGCCCCACTACTACATTTCCTGTTTATTTACTTCTTAAAAGGTCAAAAAATGTCTCTAACTTTTTTATATATCTGTGAATAACAAATTAAGGAACTAAATTGTAAATTAAGATTTTTATACAATATTTACAAAATCCGAAATTGTAAGGTTAGTCTCAAGAGAAAATTCCTTATACTTAAGAAAGTATTAAGTTTTCACTGAAGAGATATGGAAGAAAACTTTTTCAGTCAAAAAACTCTAAGTTTAGATATATAAGATCTATAGATTAACCCATAGTATGTTATTTTAAGTATATCTATGTTACGGTGAATGTCCGAAATCGGAGAATGTCGACATTCACCGGTGGTGATTGTCGACATTCACAGATAAGTGAACATGTGATTGTCGACATTCACTGGTGAATGTCGACAATCACCATATTTCGGTCTTTCACCGTAACATATACATGTAGTGTATAAAGTTCATTTTATATAGCTTAAAAATTAGAATTGTGCAGTTATAAAAGAAATGTGAAAATTTAAGCTATCCTTCAATATATTAACAAATGCGTAACTTATCTAGAAACCTTTTATTTTCTCTCAAATTACCGTGTCATTATTAAAACTTTTTCCGCCGAAAAAACAAACATAATAAGTTTAACAAACAATTTTGAATTGCTAATTTATTCTCCGAATCCAAAAAATATATATATTTCTAAACTTTCAAAATAACTTGATCATATCGAATTCTTAAAATAATGCGAAAGGAACTAGAAATATTTGAAGTGTTTTATTTATTAATTTTCCTTTAATAGTTTTCAAAATACACGTAAATAAGGGATAAAAATTACACGAATTTTTTATATTAAAACCATTTTAATTGCTAATTTTAATTTTGGTTTCAATTTAAGTTATTTGAGTAAAACCGTGTGCCCAATTTCCTTAAACTAAGCTTGGTAAGCTGCCAGAATGAGCAATATGCTCCAAAGGTGTCTCGCTTTAAAAGAAATTCCCAAACATTGAATGCCGTTTAAATTTCTCTGATGTCATACAACCAACTTATAAGTTATAAGTAATAATAAGTACAAAAATAATAACCGCATGCTAGACAAAATTTTTGAACGCTAAGTTAACACAGCATTGGACACTTATAATTAAAAGCGCTTAACTCTATTGCTGTTTTATGGCGATTATGTTGTGACTGTAATTAGATGAGAAAAAATTTTGTCAAAGGGGAGTCGGTACCTTTGATACCTTAATATCTTGGTTTTTGAATTTTGAAGGTAGTTTCAGATTCTACATATATCTTTAAAACGATTCCTCATTTATGAAACAAATTTTTAAGTAGAATTGTGTTGAATTGTCTATTAAAACACAAAAGACTATTTAATCTGGGAAGTTTTTAACATTAAAATGTGTTTTTCTCGGAATGATCTTTATAGAAAAGTGTGTCTTTTTCTCAGAATCTAATGCATGTTTTAAGCTAATATTTACGCCATATGTTCTTACAATAGGGGAGAGTGTTGTACCTCTGGACAAAAATCACAATTGGATTTTTCTAAGACAGGTAAAATGACATTTTGACCATTTAAAGTGCCCAACCTATAGTCCTAACCTTTGTGAGTACAGAGATATTTTTTACTAGCCAAAATCTTGAAAATTGGAATTTTAATCATTTATAATAACGTGGAAAAATTTGTGTCCAGAGGTACAACAACCTGTTGTACCTATGGACAGACCCAGTTGTACCTGTGGACACCCTTAAAAAGGGAAATTTTAGTTGAAAAAAGCTAGGAATTAACATTTTTATTGATGCATTACTATTTAATAACCTATTTCAAGCCTTTTTAAAATTGAAAATATATTTTTTAAAGTAATGTAGTTTTAGATCGTAAATGATCATGAAAACGAAGTTGAATGATAAAAGTCTTGATTTTTTACCAAAAACACAAAAATAACATGGTATTTTCAGATCAGAATTTAAGATAATAGTTTCATCAATCATGCTGATTGATCTGACAACTTCACTGATCCCAAAAAAAACCAATTCGATCAACACTTAGTTGTGCAAGCATTTGGTGGTAATAACAATAATTATTTGGTGGTAAATTTTCTTCAGTGGAAATTTCAAGTTTTTTTTAATCATCATACTTAAATGCAATAGGGTGCTTAGGATTTTACACTATATTTTACATTAAATTCCAAGTAGAATCATAAATTTAAAAAAGTAGTTTAGATCACAAAATATTTGATTTTTCATCTAAAATTCACTTGAAAATAATCGCTGACAAATAGATTACCATTTAGAATTAAATGAACATTTATTAAAATGTATTCAGTTGAATGAAACCTGATTCTAAAACGTTGATTAGCTACACACACCCACAAGAACGTGTCCGTAGGTACAGCACTTATGGTGTCCGAAGGTACAACATCAGGTGTTATTGCATTCAAAGTTCTATAAAAGATAAAAGAATTGAGATCTGACAATTTTTAATATCAAAACTAAAAAGTCAAAATCTCGGGGATTCCCCCCATGTATTCCATTTTATCATATCATAATCATAGGGGAAGAAAAGAGTTAATGTAGTGATGCACTAAAAAAAACTTTGAGCACCTCAAAACAGTATTTTTATTATATAAAATTTAAATAATATTTTAAAGAGCTTATTTCACGTTAGCAACTAGATAGCATCTGTTTACATTCAAAATCGACCACAAATTCAAATTTACATTTTTTCCCGAATTTTAAAATGAGGTGGCTGAAGGTACAACCGTCCGTAGGTACAACACTCTCCCCTATACTTTTAACTTTTTACACATGAGCATTTTTCAATATTTTTAGTTAATCGTGTTTTAAAGCAGTTTTTGTTGACAGAAATGACAATTTTTAAGTGATGCTGACTCATTATTTAAAAAAATATCTAAACACTATAGTCATAAAATCTTATGTCTGTTTGAAGTCTAACGTGTATTGATTGCACATAAAAAATTTCAAGCATTTGCGTCCAATAGTTCCTGAGAAAAGGTACATAAAAGTTGTAAATTATAATTGTCGGTATACAAGGTAGCGACTCCACTTAAAAGTTACAGAGATAGAATTTCTTATAGGTGTTTTGATCCAAATTTAAAAACACTTTTTACAACAGTATTTTTAAATAACACATTTCCAACACTTTTTATCATTTTCAAAACTCTCGCAACAAGGTGTTAAATGTTAAAATGTTCTACCGAGCAAAAAATTTAAAGGGTTATTAATTTAAGGACAAAAAGTGTTCTTAAATATGTTTATTTTTTAAACAGAGTGTTTACAGATGTACCGACCCTTTAATAAAAACTAAATATTAAACCCAGAGCTATTAACCTTTTAATTCGATATACACGAATCCATATATAGAAAAATACATGTTGATATTAATATTCCTTATTTAATTTACATATTGGTTAATAAACGCACAATTGCACGTATATACACATACAGGGTAGGGTGTCGCAAAAGTGGGATTTTTTTGTTCCATTTGTTTCGAATCCAATCATGTGTTTCAATCAGGGTTTTTCTAAGTGGGATTTAGTGTTTCGAATTTCCAAAACGCCCCCCTCAAGTTGTTATAAATACTAAAACATTATTACCTACAATTTTTCAGGTCTCTAGGACAATTTTTGACCCCCGAGCCCTTCAAAAGTAAGTTTCCCATGTTAAAGTATAGGGAAAATATTGAAAACATCGTCAATTTTGGTTCTTTTCAATTTTATGAGCCTGAACGCAGTCAATATCGAATTATAACCTATACATCATCTTTGGGATAACATTGTCTCAAGATCCTTTCGGAAAAACATACAATGACACCTACTACGGTCAAGTTCCATGGGTGTTAATAGCGCGCTTTCACCGAAAAACGAGGATGCTCGCCGGCGATTGCGGAGGGAGCTGGATGAAGGCCTCACTTAAGGGTTTCATTGAATCTTTTTCTATTTTACTTCAGCTGGCCTCATCTGATAGCCTTGTATCTCAGCTTTAGGAAGTATATAGTACGAGAGATCCATACTGTAACCATACTTGTGCGCTGCGAGCATCCTCTTTTTTCGGTGAAAGCGCGCTTTTAACCCTCCTGGAACTTCCCCCCCCCAGTAGGTGCCATTGAATTTTTTTTCGATAGGATCTTGAGATATCCCAAAGATTATGTATAGGTTTTCGATATTGACAGCGTTCAGGTTCATTAAATTTAAAAGACCTAAAAATGACGATATTTTCAATATTTTCCCTATTCTTTATATGGGAAACCTACTTTTTAAGGGCGAAGGGGTCAAAAATCATCCAAGATACCTAAAAATTTGCAGGTAATAAGCTTTTCGAGATGACGTCACGACTAGTTATTTTCAGGGATTTTATTTATTTTCGTGACTGTAGAGCAGAGGTTCTCAAACTGTATGCCGTGGCACCCTGGGGTGCATGCCAGGGGTGGAGCGAAATAACCGAGAAAAGTTGCAAAAAATTACAAAATTTTAAATATGGAACAAATCTTCTTAACTGTTTACGGGGGGTGAAAACAGTGAATATTATTCAACTTTTTCAGTCTTTTTTTCCTTTTATTTAAAATGCCAAATATCTATTGTATAACTTACACCAAATAAATGATCAAAAACACTGCTTTTCACAGAAAAAGTGACAAATACATTAACTATTTTCTTTTTCATTTGGTGAAACTGCAGTTGTACAGAAGTAATAAAAAAATTTGTTGGAAATGAAAAAGAGTACGGAAAGGCGTATATGGGGGCCGAGAGTGCCCTGTCCCACTGAAACTAGGGCTTGCTCTACCAAAACAAGTTAAAACTCTAATTTTTAGCATCAATTTCAGGGGGAGAACCCTCCTATTCGTATTAAAAACTTTTTTTAAGTTCATCAAAATCAAAATCCTACCTAAAAATATATGCCCGAAATTCGGAGTAGGTGTACACCAAAACCAAGGTAAGCCCTGTTTTTAGGGGAATGACAATTTAATTATTGGGGAATGACCTCCACATCCCCTTTTTACTTAGAACTTTATTATTCACAACTTTTTTCATTATATTAAGTTCATAAAAATACAAATCCTGCCAAAAATGTAAATCTGAATTCTACAACAGGTGTGCTAAAACTACTTAAAAACCTTTCTTTTACAGTCAACTTTCCAAAAATTTTATGGGGGAGGACCCCCAGACCCCCCTTTCACACTTCAAGCATTTTACAATCTTTCCTAAATGAAATTCTTTTATAAGACAATTTCTACCTTAAAAAACTGAAAGAAACAACATTGGACGTATTTAATATACAAGGAAGAGTTGAGAGCTAATTTTGGGCCCCTTCTGAAATAAATTTCATAATACACTGCTGGAGACTTCTTATGTGGACACCTTTTTTCAAAAAATTTTAACCTTTTTTGGGGGGGGTGCCGCGGCTGAAAAGTTTGAGAACCCCTGCTGTAGAGGACACCTGTATGGTGAAAAACAATAGCATGTGCTGTGCTTTTCCTAGCCAGATATGCGAAGGATTTTTGCTAATTTTCTCCAGTGATTTTCACCCCTTAAACACCCCTTGCGACCTCCTAACTTATACCAATTCTTGTTCACTTTTATGTACCATACCTCCCATAGAAGTTATGAAACACCCTGTAGTTTGTGTTAAAAAATTCCCTAAATATAAACCAACCTATTAATCTTTTAGTGTTTGTAATCTTTTAGATTTCAACTTGAAGAGAATATTTAGGTATTAAATTAGTTGGTTTATGAAAGCTAATAAATAAGTCACGAAATTTTGTAATACGCCTTTTTTAAACCCTCGCAAATGTTAGTTGATGCCTTCAAACCCTATTAAAAATTCGGTTTATGAACTTTAACTAAGCTCACAACTCAATAAATTCGACTTTGTTTTACTTTTGTTACGTTGAACAGGTTTTAAGGGTTTTTTATGACCAAAACGAAAATCATGAATACTTTATGTTCCAAAATGCAATTTAGATAAATATGGGTCATTTTATATCATTTATGTAAAATTGACGCAACCTTACCTTACCTACAAATATTCAATGGCGTTTACCTTTGGTCAAGTTAGTCATGAATACAGCTGTTATTCAGGGTGTCGGTTTTTCTAAGATAATGATTTATGAAATAAATGATGGGTTTGTCTTATAGTCTACATAAGTCTTAGTCTTAATAGTTAGTCTTAGTCTACATAAACTTCTATATTTCCTTCGTATGATTTTTCATTATATTGCTTTGTAATTTTTACCATTTTTGTTCTTATCCAGTTGATATTATTTATGAATAAACAGTGAAACTATGCTCTGTGTATTAAATTATCAAGAAAAGTTTCTTACTCGATTTAAGAACATATTATATAGATATAATAGTTAAAATTAAAATATCGTTCTATAATGCTTTTGGTTATAAATTAGCATACATTTCATCGGAATTTGATAGCATTGTTTTAATCAAAAATAGAACCAACCTCTAAATTAAAGTTCAGCTATTGAGTTATTTTTTGAACTTGGGTTGAGTATGGGGAAGACAGTTTGGCCGGTTTTAAAACGGCACGGCAGTTCCGGTATTAAGAACTTCCGGATGTTTCAGAGTCCTTGATTTTATCGTCATGTCATGTATTTATCAACTCCATTTTCTTTTAGAAAGTTTATAAATACACATAGCTAGAATGCAAGCAGTTTCTACAAACTCAAACACTTAATTAAAACACTAGAACCGCGGAGTGGGTCATTTTGACCCAAATCGAGTTTTAATTTCGTTTTTCTAAAAAAGTTACAAACTTAAGTTTAAAAAAATTGGTGACTTTTCCTAAATCCTTGTTAATAATTAGCTGTAGAAAAATTAAACTCCTAGCTTTTACGGTTTTTTTGTAATAAACTACTATACCTAAAACCGCGGATTGGGTCATACTGACCCAAAGCCTTCTAACGGAATGAATTCGCTGCCTAGCGCTTTCCAGAATTTCAAGACTCATGTTTTATTGCTTTTACCCTCTTTCCTTTCAAAGGTCAAGGTCAAAAGACCAGTTTGAGATAATAAATAACATCTGAAACGGTGAAACAGTGCAATAGTTCCCATGGTTCCCTGCTGTTTTTGGAATGTGAAGATTTCGGTCTTATCAGTTCGGTCCCTCCCCTTTCATTGAAAAGGGGACACACAGTATTCTAAACAAACCAGTTTGTTACAACATAGAACTGACCCCTGTTTTCGAAAATACTATCACTTCAACGCATGCAGTTCATAGATGCAGTCTTACTGTAGTGTTTGAGAAAAATGTCACATAAAAATAATAAGCGTAAGTTGACGATTACTGAAGCTTTGGAATATTTTCAACACAGTTGTCGGAAGATGAATCTGAAAACGAAATTCATGAAGACATTGATTTGAGTGAAGATGAATGTTTGCTGCAAAATGAAGAAGGAACTTCTTCAGATGATAGTAACCTAGTCCCATCCGACGTTGCTGAATCCTCTGAACCAAGCAGTAGTCAAGCAAAGGTTCTTCCTAGAAGAAAATCTGGTAAAAAGAGGAAATTATCTGAATCAAACTTGGAGGATCTGGGTAATAATGGAAATTTTGTTTTCAAAAGACGGAACTCATTGGACTACTATCGACTTTGGAAGTTGTTCCAGTGGGAGGATTCCACAGCACAACGTTTATAAGGAAGTGCAAGGTCCGACAGCTTATGCCAAACGTAATATTGTAGATGGGTGTGCATCTAGCTCATGGAGATTGATTATTGATGAGGCTATGCTTCGTTCAATTGCGACACAAATTTATCCAAAACTATATTTGTAGTTATAAACCAGGACCTTTTGTTGCTATTGATGAGTAGTTATTTACGAGTAAAGCCATCAGATGCCGTTTCACGCAATATATGCCAAATAAACCAGATAAATTTGGCATCAAATTCTGGCTGGCTGCTGATGTTGAGAGTAAATATGTATTGAATGGTTTCCCATATTTGGGGAAAGATAAAAAGCGGCCAGAAAATATTTCTCTATCTGAATACGTTTTCTTACGTCTGTTAGAAGCATTCGAGAATAAAGGCATAAATTTCACGACGGATAATTTCTTCACCACTCTAAAACTTGCGGAATTGCTGAAAACGAAAAAAAACAAGCTTGACCGGGACCATAAGAAGATGTCGCAAAGAAGTTCCCGAATCAGTGAAAAAAATGAAGAAGCCATTATAAGACTCAATCTTACTAAAGAACGATAAATCAGCCACCACATTGACAGTTTACCAAGGAAAAAAGAACAAAAACGTTTTATTGTTGAGCTCTCTTCACCCCACAGTGGATGTTGATAACAATCATACAAAGAAGCTACCAGAAACAATATCTTTCTATAATTCGACAAAATTTGGTGTTGATGTTGCCGACCTAATGGCAACCTGGTACGAATAATAAATCCTGGTACGAATAAAAATATTTCAATTTTGATTCTATGAATTCTAAATCTTTCATACATTTTTGCTTATTTTACCAAATTAATTATCATATTTTTGTGTTTAATGTAACATTGACCTCAAAACAGGAGTTGAATAATATGTAAATAACATTCTGTTCTCAAATAATATTTTTTTGCATTACAAAATGAATTTTATGCGCCTGGGTCAATTTGACCCAGCTCGCGGTTTTAGGTATACGGAAATTGCCGCGGTTCTAGTGTTAAACCCAAAGACTCAAAAATTGATATAACTATCCTTCATTGTAGATCTAACTTACCCTTAACTGATTTTTTTTAATTGCTGATAGAAATTTATCTCTTATCGCAAAATTTGGGAATTTTTATGATTATCAATATGAACCATGTGTGTATAAAAGTATCCCCCCTCAGTGTATGAACTTGCCTCATTTGTAGTTTTTGAACAAAAACCTTTATTTAAAAAATTGGCAAAGGTTATTCTAAATTTAAGTGTAACCTCTATTGGTAGTAAGGATAAACTTGTTTTTGAATTTTCAAATTTCTGTATTCCAAGTATAATAGCTACAGGAAGATTTTACATTTTACTTAGAAATTTACTTTTGGAAATTTTTTAGGAAAATTAATAGGTTTCTTTCACTAAAATTTATAAACTTATTACAGAGATTAACGGTTTCATGATGTGTTATGCATAAATTAGGCATATAAATCCAACTTTTCGTAAAAACACGACCTAAATAACCTTGATAGTTTTTGAGATATTGAAAGTTTACCTATGTTCCCCATGTGTCAAATTGTCCAGTTTTACCACATGTAAAATTCTTTTAGAAACTATTTCTCTTAATTTGTATAATTTAATTAAACATCATAGGCTTATATCATAATAAATTACTAAGTAAATGAAATAAAATATTTTTTTCATGAAATCTTTGATCATGGTTTTCATTACAGTTTACTTTATTTCAGTTTTACAGATAATTCATAAGAAAAATATGAAACCCAAAACTTTTCATGCTTTTGTTACGAACAAAAATTATCATGTTACTTACATACTGAATTTTAGAAATAGCTATGCTTAACTAAATAGATCTCATTTAAAATTTCTTAGAAACAAATAAATGCATTACCGTAAGCAAAATAGAGAGGAAATGATTCATTGATTATGTACCTCAAAAACAATCTGCATTCTCGTCCAAAACTTTTCCATCCAAAAAACAAATGTAAACAAGCACTCGCTTATTTAATTATTATACTCTTAAGAGTGTTTTCCAAGGATCTATCGAAGGCAAACAGAGTTTCGAATCGATCCAATGGGGATTTCTGAAAGACCTGTGTGAAATTATTTTTGATTCTAAAAATACCAACACCGATAATATAATTTGATTGTTGGAAGAAAAGAGTGGAAGGAGTATTTGTGCGTTAGATTTCAATAATGCAGTTCTAGAGCAAAGTACTGTTCACAGGTAGTTTCGTATCTATCAAAACGCAAACAAAAATGAAAGAGAAATTTGAATGAAATAAATCTAATTCTAATTTCGTCGCAATTTTAACCCTTATTCCTATAAATGTCCATTAAAAATATCAGAAATTTTGTATAAATAAAAAAACAGGAGAATGATTTCAATGGCAGGTTTAAGTATTTAAAATTAAATTTACTTACTCTAATAATAGTCCAGCAAATTAGACATTGACCCGGACATTCAATACAACAGGCTGAAAATTGGTGGAAATGTAGAGGATAGTGTCCCTATTCCCAAGTCCCTATTCCCAGTGTCCCTAGTCCCTGAAATTCCCAAAACTTCTGCGTTGGGGAAAATCCGCCATTTTGGAAAAACCACCCCCATCTTGGATTGCGTTTTCAGGAATAGCGACTGATCCAAAGGTCCGATTGAGTTTTTTTTTGTCTAAAATTGCTTATTTTTGTGTATTTTAAGAGACAACGTCAAAAAATTCGAAATGAAAAACTTATTTTAATTATAATTAATTTTTATTTAGTAATTACCGCTTTGCTGAGTTAAATTGTAGGTAAAAATTTGAGATAACAAGCTGAAAATTAGTGAAAAGATGGAAGACAGTGCCTTTATTAATATCCCGAAATTTCCAAAAATCCTCCATTGGAGGGAAACCTCCATTTTGAAACATCCACCGGCATTTTGGAATGCATTTTTAAGCATATCGGTTGAACCAAGGCTCCGATTGAGTTCGTATTTGTCCCAAATTGTTCAGTAATACGTATTTTAAAGAAAAACGTGAAAAGTTCGAAATAAAAAACTTAATTTAATTATAATTAAATTTTATTCAACTAATGATTTGTTGTGTAAGAATTCAAAATAACAAGCTGAAAATTGGGGAAAACGTAGAAGATAGTGTCCTGATCGATATTCCAAAATTCCCAAAAAATCCCTCCAATGGAAAATACACCACTTTGAAAAAACACCGTCATCTTGGACTCTCAATTTAAGCATAGTGATAATGGTGTTTTCTCTTCCCACAACAATAAAATTTCCCCTAAAAAGCGTTAATGAAGCTGAAAAAAACTGCAATTTTTACTTCGAATATTTCAGAAACTATTCGAGTGATTTAAGTAATGTTAGGCTTAAAATGTAGTTTATTTATTAAATAAAAACATGCACTTATCTGCATGGTCAAAAATTGGACCGTTTGTTTGCTATATCGTTTGAGCATAGTTTGTTTTCTTCAATTTGACCGTTTTGTCCATTCTATTTGATTTAGTTGAAACCAAACGGTGATATTTTTGACTATGCACTTAATTGCACGTTTTTTATTGAATAAATTAACAACATTTTAAGCCTAAATTCATTTGAATCGCTGGAATAGTTTTTGAAAACTTAACTTTAAAATTGCAGTTTAGCCGAAAAAAGCTGCTTGGAATATCCAAGCTCCTCCTGTACAGGAATTATTGCAAAGGGGGTGCGAATCCTGAGAAAGTAAGGCCAATAAATGACAGAAGTCCGACTTAAGCCTCGGTTGATAGATGCCGCCACAATCTATCGCCACTTCGACAATTTTGCCATGGCTCTGTAGGGGAGGAAAATAGTCCCCAGACGACCACGACCCATGGTAAACTGCTTCATGACAGACCATAGGACTTTCGGACACACATTTCATGAGAACGTACTATCTATATACTCGGTGGGTCTTTGGTGGAGTAGGGAATCGAACCCGGGACCCTCCGATCCCGATCCCTTAACTACTAATGTAGTATAGTATATTTGAAAACCATTTGAAGAAAAACACAGTTTCAATATATCTTAAATATTCTTCCCCAATATGGGCACCTGCATCTGAAACAGTGAGATCCAAAATCGATTCCGTTCAATATAGAGCTTCAAAAATTATAATCGGAGCTGTGTCCTCAACAAACAACTTGAAAGCTGAACTAGAAAGCGGACTTATTTCCTTGGAAAAGAGACGCAAACTGGCCACTATTAAATTTACCAACAGGATTAGAAGCTACAATGAGGATCACATCTCTAACAGAGCTTTCAATGTTTGGACGGGATTGGAAAGGCTTCACAGATCATCCACACTTCACTTTGACAGAGATATCAGAAGGGATATCCTTCTTGATCATTCCTCTCTCGATATTCTCCGGGAACCTATTCTTCCCATCAAACCACCTGCTAATGTCAAGATTATTTTGAACTTATTGGAACCCTGCTCAAAGAAAGAACTAACTCAAGAGTTATTACGGAAGGGCATTGACACAATCCTTTCCCTTTCCCAGGGTAATAAAGTAACAATCTTTACAGATGGATCTTCTGATAATTCCTTTGATAGAGGTGGTGCGGGTGTCCTTTTCCTCCACTCTTCTGGTGCAAAAACTGAACTTAAGATTCCTGCAGGCCACATTGCCTCAAATTTCACTAGCGAATTGATGGCAATTAAAGAAGCCCTCTCCTTTTATCTCTCTTGGTATTCTGACGATTCGGCAGAAGGGCTGGTTGTCTTCTCAGATTTAAAATCTGCTCTTGAAGCCATAGGCAATGGTGAAACAAACTTTACCCAAGGCATAAATTCTCTTCTCGGCCAAATCAACAAACCTTGTACGCTCCAGTGGATCCCTGCCTACGTGGGCATAGAGGGAAATGAGTGCGCTGACATCCTGGAAAAGGAAGTTCGAGATTTAGATCAGGCTCTCACCGTTACTGCCGAGGATGCGAACGCGGTTGCCAAGCATAGAATTTTTGATAAATCTTTCAAAAAGCCTTCTATCCCAGACCTTAATTGCCCTAGACCTAGAAACCTGTCGTCTATAATAGCAAGACTCCGAACAGGACATTTTAAAGGAATGAAAATCTCTCCAGATGACACAAGATCTTACCCCTTCTGCAGAAATTGTCCGGATACCCCCTTAACACCAGACCATATTTTTGACTGTCAGGCCATTTTTGCTTCTCTTTTACAGCTTGGCGAGCCACCACAAGACATTCTTTATAGCCTCCGGGCTCCAGACCTGGCGGCCCTCATTTTTAACGGTTCTGGCTCCATATAGTTCAATTTCTTTTGGACACGACAACCACAACAACAAAAGAACAAGTTAGTTTAATTAGGTATCGCGAATATAATAACCTTCCTAACTATAACTTTCTTTGCTTCTATTCTCAACAGCCACGCAGTAAACCAAATCTTTAAGGAGTAAATCTCAGGAACATCTTCTTGAAACGCATGCATCGGAAATCTTTCCATATGCCATTAGCATCCATAAAAAAAGGCAAAAAAACCCCACAGCAAATGAAAGAGAAACACAAGAAATGACTTCTTGATAAAGAAAGTGCACCGCCGCTGCCGTAGCCGAGTCTGACATCTGTCACAGAAACTTCCTCTCGGTCAGAACACGTTCTGTCATGTAACCGTTTTTAGACGGCTTCGGAAACTTAACCTGACGTTAAGAATACGAAAATAGAACTGTAACTCTTGTGATCGTGATAGTGTAAAACAACCGTTTATGCGTAAGTAGATCATGTATTGCTATAAGGAATGAGAGTGAGTTTAAATGGGGTTTTAAGTTGAAAATAAAGAGTACTTTTGATTTGATTTTAAATAACAGAAATATAGAACTATGGGATATGGGGGATGCATTAAAAGTCGAGTGGAGAAATTATTTTTTTCAACCTCACCCGTTGACTATTTATGGAAAAAATATGCACCACATGTATTTCATTCCATTCCATAAATGATGCAAAAATAATTTGATTTCTAGTAAATGTGCCATTTGTGACCTTTATAGCTCATCTCAATAAAAACCATTCTCATACTTAAAATAATAATATTGCTGGCAAAAAGATTTATCTTTTCCAGTTAAAGATAATTTTTTTACTTATCAAAACTTTTAGGAAGTAATTCAATATGAGTGGAAGTTATCTCTTAAATTCATTGCTCGTTAAGAGCGAATTCGAAAATCCAAGCCTTTTTTCTTCTTTTCTATTTTACCCTTCATTTCAGTCCTTTTGATAAATTTGTATTTGAGTAAATTATTTCCTCTAACTCGCTTGCGATTATTTTAAAATAGTTTTTGAAACTATAATAGTCCAAGAAAGATAAGGGTTGAAGTGGAACAAATTGTAAAAGAAAGTTTGATGGGTGATTCTTATAGGAAATTTTCCGTAGAAAACGATGGTGAAACGTATACCAAAATTAACCGTGTCCTTTAGCCAATATGGCGGATTTTCCAAAATGGCGGTCAATCGTTTTTAACTTATTACTTCCTAAAAATTGTTAATAAAATTATAAATTTTGCAGTCAATGATTAAAATTTAGTAGCAAAAACAATGGGGAGCTGTTTTTTTCTCTTACGATTTGTCATTTATCCAATATGGCGGATTTTCCAAAATGGCGTCCACTAATGTTTATAATGAAAAAAATTATGATGATAAAATCGTAATTTTTTCAGGATATGGTAAGAATTAAGTCATAATAATATTCATATTAGTTTGCTCTCCTCAATGTATCAAATATGGCGGATTTTCCAAAATGGCGGATAATCGTGTTTTACTTATTTGCTAAAAATCGTTAATAAAATAAAAATTTTGCAGTAAATTATTAGAATTTAGTAGCAAAAATAATGTGGAACTGTTTTTTTTTTCTCTTACGATAAGTCATTTATCCAATATGGCGGATTTTCCAAAATGGCGTATACCTAATGTTTAAAATACATAAATTATGATATTAAATTCGTAATTTTTACAGGATATGGTAAGAACTAAGTCATAATAAAATTAATATCAGTTTCCTCCCCCTCAATGTATCAAATATGGCGGATTTTCCAAAATGGCGGCCACTTATTAAGATCCTTTTTATTTTTAATTGTTATTTTCTTAATAATTAGAAATATTAAATGTAATTAGGTAAAATATAAGCAGAATACTTATAATTTACTAAAATTTAGGGGGAAATAATGTTAAAGGTAGGTAGAAATTCAAAAATTACTATTTACCACTTAGTTTGAAATATGCGGCCGCCTTTTTGGAAATTATTTCAATGCATCGCAAAATCTTGGTTAATATACCATTTTATAAATAATTTAATATATAATTATTTATATTATGCCAAAATAAAATTTATTTATATGTAAAAACGTAAAAAATAAAAAGGCTCTAAATAAGTGGCCGCCATTTTGGAAAATCCGCCATATTTGATACATTGAGGACAGGAAACTGATATGAATATTATTATGACTTAATTTTAACCATATCCTGAAAAAATTACGAATTTAATATCATAATTTATGTATTTTAATCATTAGGTGGACGCCATTTTGGAAAATCCACCATATTGGATAAATGACTTATCATAAGAGAAAAAAAAACAGTTCCACATTATTTTTGCTACTGAATTCTAATAATTTACTGCAAAAGTTTTATTTTATTAACGATTTTTAGCAAATAAGTAAAACACGATTGTCCGCCATTTTGAAAAATCCGCCATATTTTGATACATTGAGGGGAAGAAACTGATATGAATATTATTATGACTTAATTCTTACCATATCCTGAAAAAATTACGATTTTATCATCATAATTTTTTTTATTATAAACATTATTGGCGCCATTTTGGAAAATCCGCCATATTGGATAAATGACAAATCGTAAGAGAAAAAAACAGCTCCCCATTGTTTTTGCTACTAAATTCTAATCATTTACTGCAGAAATCATAATTTTATTAAAATTTTTTAGGAAGTAATAAGTTAAAAACGATTGTCCGCCATTTTGGAAAATCTGCCATATTGGCTAAAGGACACGGTTAATTTTAGTATACGTTTCACCATCGTTTTGTACGGAAAATTTCCTATAAGAATCAACCATCAAACTTTCTTTTACAATTTGTTCCACTTGAAGCCCTTTTTTGAGCTAACTTTCTTGGACTATAACTGTAATTAGCTAAATTATTATGAGTCTGCAAAAGCTAAAACGATCGTTGATATGCACACAGTTTACTATTAATTTTTGAGTTGCGTCTCCTAAACTTTGGAAATTTCTACAGCTTTTCATAGATAAACGTTCGATTCTTGTATGGTTGATTTATATTTTTTCAGTTAAAGAGGGGAAAATATGTTTCAAGCCAGGGGGCGGATCCGGAGACTTGATTTGTAGGAGGCGATTTTTAAGGCTCGTACTTTGGGCGGTCTACTACTATTCGGCGCTGGCCGTTTCAGCACCAGAAATAAAATGACAGTAAATAGAACTCTTTATAATACTTCTAAAAATTAGAAGACAAAATTTTGTTTCGCCCCAAATCGGGCGAGCCGATCATCCCATTCCGGTACTTTTGGGAAGTAGGGGTTGACTCAAAATTATTTCATATGTCCCCCTCGAGCTTACATTATAGAATTAAAGTAGCTTTTTAGATAAATTGCAGGTACGATTTGAATATTCGTGTACTGAATGTTGAAGTTTTAAGCATAATACTGTATCCAAGCAAAAAGGGAGGTTTATGGGTCCTTTCTAGATGTTTTTTGAGATTTTAGCATCTTTTTTTTCTTTTTTTTTGGAAGGACCGATCCCCTTGTACTTACTTCTCCAAGCATCTTTAAATTTTTCAATACTTCAAATCAACATGAAGAAACATTCCAGCCTATTTCGACATATTTTTTCAATACACTAACTTAAAAAAATCCTTAGCATGAAAGCTTTCAACGCCATACAATGTTAAAGTAAAGCAAGTGCCCCTATTTCTACAACAGCACTCTAAAATCGAGATCTTTACACCGATAATAAACTTCACAATACGAATTAGCAATAAGGCTAGGCGCACACAGGAGACTTTCATCGCGGCGACCGGAACATAACTGTCACTCGAGAGCAATGGCTTTCTATGTCGAGATTCCTGGCTATCGGCCAAGAGACTCGTCGCCTAATGCGCACGCTCTAGTTTCTCGCCATAGCCCGAGTGACAATTATGTTCCAGTCGCCGCTACAAAAGTCTTCAGTGCTCGCCTAGCCTAAAAGATATCGACCGCATCGTCACTTCAGAATCATTTGATCGGAAAAATTCGGTGGCAAATAGGCTTTAACACTTTCACCGCATAACAGCTAATCGATAGCTTTAATGAAACACACCGTCGTCGGATGAACTCCCTTACTTTCAGAATCCATCAAAGTGTGAATAAATTTACATCGGCGGTGCCAAAGGGAGCCCTCTACTTCATTACTCCTTTACACATGCCGAATAAATTAGCAGAAACCCGCAAGAGCCATCTTGCCGCGGAATTAATGGACAATGTATTCGTTTTGCAAATGCTGCTGAGGATCACCGAGACGAAATTATCATAAAGAGGCTAATGGACTCTTAGGAAGCTCTGTTTCTGGTGTTTCCGCTGGAGGTAATGTTGTTTTGCGGGACGCTCGCATTTGCTGATGAGAAATTTACAGGCCCGGGTTCTCAGTTGCTGGATCTGATGTGAAGTCACAACGTTCATATTCCTTAGGATAAACAATGTGGTCGATTTTATCTTTTGCGTTTCATAGTTAATCTCTATGAAAGAACTCTATCTTAGCATTCGTATATTAAAAAAAAGGTTAATCATTAATTCTATAAAGACAGTAAGCAAGCTTAAACAAACTTAGTATGTTGGTCTATTGAAATTTTTGCCTCTATCTAGATTGTTACTTTGATAAACTTGAGATAGACCAAAAAGCAACACGACAAAAAGTAACGTAAAATATAAAAGCAATATGGCAATATGGGAAAAGTAAAACCATTACAAAATTATTTTAAAAACATATTCCAAAATTGGTAATTTAAAAATATCTGTAAGAGCAAATACTTTCACGGCATATTAGGATAGACATTTTATTCGGGCTAGAGGTCCGTGGTCGAGTGTTAAAAGGGTGCTAAAAAATTTTCAAGCACCCTCATAATTTCAAAAAAGAGGATATTCTGCGGGTAAACAGAACCTGGTTTCCCGTACAGGCAAACATCAACAAAATCGTAAACAAACAGTCAGCTGCGGAGCTATGCTAAACAGCAACTTTTCCTGAACCCAGTACGTCACTACGATAAGTAGTGACGGAGAAAGTAGATAACACAAAGTACTGGAGAAAGTAGATAACACAAATCCTGTTGGGTTGCTAGGAGGAGTTTCGGTATGCAAATCGTGATAAAAAGACAGTATACATACATGGGTTTCACACAATAATTGTATTATAAAATTGGCTTTCTTCGTTTCACTCGAAATTCAGACACCGAGATGGGAACTACTTTGTTTGTTAGTGACGTCGTAGGGTCGTTGCTGTCTAGTTTAGTAAAGATTCCACCAAGTGATCCGGACCCATCAACGCCAGGAACTACGTGACCTCCCACTCCATCCGGCGTTGGTGCTGCCAATTTGGCAGTACAGTCCGTCGCTACAACCTAACAATATACCTACAACAATCTACCTACAATCTAACAATCAACCTACAATCGCTACAGTCAGTCGCCCACGCAGAGATGTTCACCGCAGTTGTGAACGAAACGTCGACCATCAAATCTTTTAAAACTCGACTACGGCCCTATAGCCAGAATTAAATGTTTTATCTTAAAAATATTTGTTTTGAAAATGAAATAAAGGCTTAACCGAAAAATTGGTATTTTTATCTTATGCTGCATTTTTAAGAGAGGAGTTAATAAATTCTACTGAAATAATTGGGGTTTTCCTATATTATTATCTTATCTAATCTCTAATTTATATGCTTTTATACAATAGCTCTTTTTTCCTTATTTTACCCTCGTAAAAGAATGAAAACCAAAAGAATTCTCTCTTTATCTCATTCATATTTGTTTCACTAAATCCATCTTGATTCCCAAAATAATCGTGTTTCTAAATTAATTTTATTTTCAAGATCATACACCCAACCAATAGGTAAACTGTTTTTCTTTTTTACTATTTTAGGCAAATATTTTTGGGGGGTTTGAGAATCATGATGGATAATGAAGAAAATAAGTTGGCAGTGTCATTAACCTATCAGCAGTTGGAAACATTTCAGGAAGAGATCGTTAAAAAAGTAATAGTTTTACAACAAGTTTTATATTTTTATTTTATAGTGTATATAAAATATTATCTGTAAAAAATATATCTCATTATTAGATACATGACCCAAACTAGTAAACGTTCAATAAAGAATGTTAAATTGACCAATTAAATGATTAGTGGAAATTAAGTTTTTTTTAGAATGCTTTAATTTTAGTTTATACTCTGTAGTTATCACTCACAAATACAGAATTGCACTTTCTATAAAAACCTTTGAGAGTCTTTGAGCAGTACCAAAATTTTCACACTACTTTCTATTAACACTTAAAGGAATTAATTCAGCTGTGCAATATTTTATGTTAAATATACTTACAACCAGTGTTATTCTTAGGATTTTTTTGGCGGAGTAAAAATACTCCTCGACTTTTTTAGGAGGCGTGAAATTCATTTATGAGGAGGGAAATACCGGAAATAGCATAAACTATATACAGGGTGTCCCATAAATGTTGGGTCACACTTCTAGGGAGGATAGTAGACACCTAGACGAGTCAGAATCACATAGGGTTTGGGGGTCCCAGACCAAATCCCAGGGAGTTAAAAATGGAGCGACACCACAAAACAATTATTGAAAAATTCAATCTGTAGAAGAACTACTATTGGTAAAAACTTAATCATGGTCTCAAATTTTGTGGTTTAACATGATCTTTAAAATCATTTTAAAAGTTTTCATTTTAAAAATTTTTTACTATGAAAAAAAGTCAAAAAACCACAAAAAAATGTGAAAAATCTGCCAAAACTTTATTTTGTATTTAGAAATCCTTTCTTTTGATTGAATAATTTGAAAGATCATAGTTGAAAACCCTTAAGTCCAAAGTTTCACGTAAATACCATCAATAATAAACGCTTGAGATCCAATTAAAGTTTGATTTTTGCTTGCGAAAACAGATCCAGAAAACAAACGTTGAGGGAAAATCTACGTATTACGGATTGATGCTCGCTAAATTTTTCGCCATTATTTGAGATTCCTCGCCAACTTTCGCCAACAACCGATCGCTCAAGCTGTCTTGGCGATCTGTAGGAGCATGGTATGTTTCGCCAAACTGGGAGAGAAAAGAAAGGTAGCGATTATCTATCCGTAACTCGTAGATTCTCCCTGAACGTTCGTTTTCTGGAGCTGTTTTCGCACTCAAAAAAACAAACTATAATTGGATCTCAAGCGTTCAATATTGATGGTATTTACGTGAAACTTTGGACTTAAGGGTTTTAAAATATGATCTTTCAGATTATCAAATCAAAAGAAAGGATTTCCAAATACAAAATAAAGTTTTGGCAGATTTTTCACATTTTTTTGTGGTTTTTTGACTTTTTTCGTATTTAAGAATTTTAAAGTGAAAACTTTCAGCACAATTTTAAAGATCATAATAAACCACAAAATTTGAGACCATGACTAAATTTTTACCAATAGTAGTTCTTCTACAAATTGAATTTTTCAATAATTGTTTTGGGGTGTCGCTCCGTTTTTAACTCCCTGGGATTTGGTCTGGGACCCCCAAATCCTATGTGATTCTGACTCGTCTAGGTGTCTACTATCCACCCTAGAAGTGTGACCCAACATTTATGGGACACCCTGTATAAAGAGACAAATTTTTATAAAAATACTTTTTTAGTGAACAAACTGAAATATAAAAAACTAGCGCTGACGCGCTAGACCCGGGCTTCGCCCGGGTTTCCGTTTTTTAATAAATATCATCAGGTGCGTTACAGATGGGCTTCGCCAGTACATTTTTAAAGAAAATTATTCTGGTGTGTTATAGAGGGGCTTCGCCAGTCCATTAAAAAAACTATTCTGGTGTGTTACAGATGGGCTTCGCCAGTCCAAATGGTGAAATAGTTAAATAAAGGATCTATTTTAAAGTTTATGTTACAACAATGGATTTTAAACTACAACAATCGATTTCAATCTGCAACAATCGAGAATATGCCTGCAACAATTAAAGTTACATCTTCTTTACAACAATGTGGTTTTGCCCTGAAGTTGGGCATGAAATATGGGTTTTTAAGCATAAAATCGACTAAATAAGTTATTAAGACGCTTCGATTTTAAATTATTTTTATTCAGAAACCTTCCTTGGAGCGAGTAGATCAACGTGGTATAGTTTAATAGTTAATGTAGGTTCGAAAAGTTTAAAACTATAAAGGACATTCATACAGACAGACATACATACATACATACATACAGACATTCATTTTCATATATATAGATGAGGATGCTATTTTGGTTTTTAACAATTATAGCATCTGTTAATATAAGTACATAAAAAATATTAAACATTATAAATAAAATTAATTTATTTTACATTAAGCAATATAAATAAAATATTTATTTATTACAAATTTGAGTTGAAAAATTTTTTGATTTCGGTGGGGTGCCATGCATTTTTTAAGCAAAACGTTTATTAAAAATTCAAAGCGAGAAAATACGCCTGGCTAGTTTTTAAAAGCGTATTTCATTTTTTCAATGCGTGAAATACGCTCTCAGAGGCGTTAAAATTATCACTGCTTACAACTCTAGATAGTCTCGGTGAAATGCAGGAAATTAAATGACGAAACCCCCATAGTTGTCCATGTGTGAAGTTTATACTAGTTGAATTAAGTTCCTCAAACTCAAATATTTGCTTCGATGATTTCCAAGTAAAGACTCTGAAAGCTGTTGAGGATTTCGTATTTTAATGTGATAAATTACCAAGAGTTGTTTGGGGTTTTATTATTTACAAGAAAACTAGCTTAGAGCTAAATCTATAATGTTTTAATAAAAACAGGTTTGTCACAGTATGTTTTTTGTTTAACATTTATAATAAAATCTTTGTAAACCAAAATGAAATTTAAAAAAAATTCTTTGAGAAAAAGATTTATACGCCAACTGTCAGAAAGTAATAGAAAATGCAAATAAGTCTATTAATATTGTGCATTAATTTCCTTGAAAGTGTTTTATTCATTATCTAAAATTGTGTGAAATTTTTAAGAGTTATTATTCATTTTTATTTTCTTCTAGAAAAAAAGTATTTTCTGGGGTTTAATAGACTCCAGATAAGAAAGAATAATAATACGATAGAACAAAACCACAATTATTGAAAGAGCTAACTTTCTAAGTTCTATTTGGGCATTTTAAGTTAGGAAAAGTTATTTAAGTTATCTAAATATGAAAGCTGTTTGTAGGTTACAATGTTTAGTTTTTATTTAAAGGGAATCCTAGTGAAATTAGTTTTTGGTGAATGCTTTTTGCAGGAAACATTTCCTAGAAAAGTTTTAGGAGTGCTCAGAAACATGATTGAGGGTATTGTTATTTTGTCTGTCTGTGTGTGTGTCTCTCTCTATTTCTCTTAGGAGACATATCACTGTTCATGGGTCCGTTTTGTTTGAAGTATATTTGACTGAATACTAAAATGTTCCAGTTGGTATATCCCATACTGTTGTGTTTGTTGATCTACTATGACACATTACTAATTCAACAAATCCATTTTACGCTTCATTGAAAATACAGATACTACCCAAATCTGAAAAGGGGGGGGGGCTTTTCACCGATATTATACTTATCCAAATCGCCTTAAGCTCGAGACATATCCCGCAGTCATTATCGTTTGAATCATGCGGGAAAGTGACCGACTCATCTCCTCACTAAAATGACCACAACTATATCCTTCTCCCCCATAAAGCTAGGCGCCAAATCCGCCCTTTGCCGAACCTGATCCTTAACAAGCTTTCCAAACCGGGCGGCGTAAAACTTGAAACCTCTTTATCCTTCAAACTGTCCAGAGCCAACGTCTTGCGAGGCACTGGTCAATTAGGGCCAAAGCACCGTAATAAAATCTTGCCATTGATCTATAAAGTAATTGGGTTTTCGCAGCGAACGAAGCGTCTTAAGTTTCAATCCGTGCACATTTTAATTAAGGCTTGAAAACCAATACTTCGCACAAAGCTGAAGAGAGCAGATAGGTAGTTTTCGCTCTAACTCGGCTTATGATATTGGAGGGGTGTGTAAACCTAAAATCTATTTTCGATATATGCTTTAGGCCGTTTAGATGTTTGTAGTGTCACCCAAATTTTGAAAAGTGTGTGAGGTTAAGAATGTAAATTTAAAGTAAACGAACTGAATGTGCAGAAACTGAATGC
Source organism: Tetragnatha versicolor (assembly GCA_024610705.1). Taxonomy (NCBI): domain Eukaryota; kingdom Metazoa; phylum Arthropoda; class Arachnida; order Araneae; family Tetragnathidae; genus Tetragnatha; species Tetragnatha versicolor. The sequence goes on along the minus strand of JANDEH010000002.1, from coordinate 28,739,571 downwards.
CAGAAAGGAAACTGATTTCAGAAAGGAAAACTGAATGTGCTGATGTAGTAAGGCCAAAATGAAGACTTGCTAAGGTATTAAATTTTCAATAGTTATTTTTAAAATGAATTGAAAGGTTTTTTACTTTGTTTAAATAAAAGGTTTTATTTTATAATATATTTATTCAAACTACATAATCATTTTATTTGTAATAAGTTTATCATATCAGTGAGTTTGTGGAGTATATAAAGCATCAGGTTTCAGCTACATGGAAATGGGATGAAATAAAATGGTAGAATATACATTAGTATGATTTACCGGCCAATTGGCCAACCAGAGCTGCAGTATTGAGATTTGACAACCTGTTGTCTACCCTTACCTTCAACCCCCGCCAGCTTACAAGTCTCAAGAGAAAAATGCACAACCACGTGATGAACACAATGTCAAGGCTTTCTTCTTATCTCCCTATGTTGCATTTTTACCCTCACCTACCAGTTCTGAACCAACCCCACAAAACATGTCCGATGAAAGAGGAGAAATCACCTAGCCCGGTATGCCACGTCCGCTGGTGCACCACATGAACTTTGATTACCTGTGGACTCAACATGGTCCTCCAATCCCTCAAAGCCCATTTAGAGCCTCCTTCATTCAATACCATGGCGTGGGGAGGCGGTAATGGACACCTATGGAGACAACACTCCTCACTGATTTTCTCGGCCCCCTAACATCCAGGAAGGCTGAATTTTCAATCAATTCACATTAACACTATGTGCAATCATAGAAATAAATTTGGGTTTTATATATCTGTTCCTTCTTGGTGTACCATTTTGGATGGCCAGCAGTGTATCTTTTTATTCAATAAAATTCTACGCGTTATGTTGTACAGTTGGGGAAATAAAAAACGACTCAGTTGCGATTTCTGGCGAACCACTTGGGTTAGGAAGACAAATGAGGGGTCATTTTTCAATGTTTAGAGCAGGGGTTCCCAACCTTTTTTCACCTGCGTACCACTTGACTTTTTGAGAAATGTTGGCGTACCACCAGTACCTTCTAAAAGTTTTCAAAGGCTTTTTGAATTAAATTCCTGAGAAAACTTCATATTTAAAGGTTAGGTATTTGTTTATTTATAACATGCTTATAAAAAAGGAGAAATATAAAGATGAAAATGGTATTAATTTACAGTTTTATTTATTATACCCCCCATAGGTCTAAAAACATACAAATATATCGCTTTCACTCACGCGTACCACCTGAAACGTTCCCGCGTACCACCAGTGGTACGCGTACCACCGGTTGGGAACCCCTGGTTTAGAGTATTCTTTAACCAAAAAAATTTTCGAGTCCTTAGGGGGTCGTCTTCATATTAAACGACACACTAACTTTTTTTTTCAATGGGGACCCCCAATTATTATGAGATTTTCTGAAAGGCCATCCCTCAAAACCCTTAAATACCCAGTTTCATCCAGATTAATTCACAATTTAAAAAAATTTAAAAAAATAAAAAAAAATTTAATTTTTAAAATCGTGAAATATTTTTATGGTAATCGATTCAGGTAGTAATTTTATGAAGAAAACCAAAATTTCAATCGATTTCACCGAATAGTTTTTAATAAAAACGAACGAGAAAGAACATTCGCGGTATGCATTCGGCAACGGTTAACCGCCCCTTAAGATTAAAGTTCGTTTTTATCAAAAACTATTCGGTGAAATTGATTGCAATTTTGGCTTTCTTCATAAAATTACTACCTGAATCGATTACCGTAAAAATATTTCGCGATTTTAAGAATTAATTTTTTTTATTCTTTAAACAATTTTTTAATTGTGAATCAATCTGGATGAAACTGGGTATTTAAGGGTTTTGAGGGATGGCCTTTCAGAAAATCTCATAATAATTGGGGGTCCCCATTGAAAAAAAAAGTTAGTGTGTCGTTTAATATGAAGACGACCCCCTAAGGACTCGAAAATTTTTTGGTTAAAGAATACTCTAAACCAGTGGTTCCCAAACTATTTTGGTCGTGGAACCCCCAAATTTGTTACCGATGATCGTGGAACCCTGAATATTTTTTAATCAACGAAAAATTTTAAAATTTGACTTGTAAAAGTAGAGTTTTAACTCATTTTAAGAAGCTTTTTGGGGCCAAGGGGAGAATTTTCCAGACCATAACCTGTATCTTTAGACAAAAAATGTCAAAATGTTAGGGATTTCCCAAAAAGTATCGCACAAGATCCCCTTGTTTGGTAAAAGTTAGGTTTTAACTCATTTGAGAACATTTTTGGGTAAAAGGGGGGCGGTGCTGTCCATTCTTATCTCACCATTCTAATTTTTTTAATGAAATAAAGTTTGTCCCATGGAACCCCTAAATTTCTTCGCGGAACCCCAGGGTTCCGCGGAACCCACTTTGGGAACCACTGCTCTAAACAATGAAAAATGACACCTCATTTGTCTTCCTAACCCAAGTGGTTCGCCAGAAATCGCAACTGAGTCGTTTTTTATTTCCCCAACTGTACTATAACTCTTATTGAATTTGTATTCTTTTGAAATTGTATTCATTTGTTGTTTGTTCAAGAAAACGCGATTAACAATAATTACCAAATATGTATTGTCAATCCCCCAAAGCCTGAAGTTGAAAAAATTTAAAATATCAACACATCTCCAATATATTTCAGCATTAGCCCATCTTGCAAACGGACTTGTTAAAACGAGTATCCAGTATACAATTCGGTACAAATATATCAAATAAACCAATAACCATACGAGCTTACACAAACTCAAAGCTACATCCAAAAGACAAAAATCACATTACGTGTACCCCGTAAAACACCAATGGAAGCACAAGCGAAGCAATAATCCTAAGCAGAAAAGGAAATCATTGGTTTTCAATGAAAAAGATCCACCCAAGGGCAAGGAAATTCCCTCTCCAGGCCCTCTTCAGCCCAGACATACAATGAAGATCACCGCCTTAAGTAGCGAAATTATATTAGCACAAGGAACTATTCAACCGATGCCGTCCCATTCGATTTCCCAAACAATGTTGTTTTCAAGGGGGATCGCCACCTGAAGAAAGTTCAATGGCGGAAGGAATCCGGCATAATTACCCCCAACCCTCATATTGGCTGCCCCGTCATCCATTTATTTCTGAAGAAATAATCTGTGGGGCTTACTGGCGCAACAAATCTCCCAGAGACGCATATTCGAATCAGAGGGGTGGCTCACCCTTGACATGCTCCACAAGATCATTAGTTGGAATTCTTTCTACCTCCATTATATATATCGGGGGATGAGTAAGCGATGATGGGGGTTTCTCTTTTTTATGCGGTGCCGTATAAGTTATGTCACGCTTAGTTAGGAATGAAAGCGATGGTGTGGATGTGAGACTGTTGGCCGTGGTGGATATTTATCTTGGATCACGTGATTATTATTGCTGTTTATTCGTAAGTGGATTTCGAGGTGCATTCCATCCCCCCTCCTCCTCCTTGAGATGGATGCTCGGTGAGGGTTATGAGAAAAATGTGAATGATAGAAACGAGTATGCTCTCGCGGTTATGTTGGAATTAAGGTAGTGCTGGTTCTTGGGGTTTAGTGATTTCAAGCTTCGTTGATTTGAATTTTATGCGAGTTTGCGCCTCCATTCGGGCTTACTTAATGCACTTTACGTGCAATAAAAGTTTAGGATTTGTTAGTTTGTTGTTGCTTTTTGCACGCTTAAATCCCATCCTTGTGAATCTGCAAAATGTTTCCGTATGATATAGAAGGTGGAAGAAAAGGCGACGCAAAACGGCGAAAGGAAGTAATTCATAACTGCTTTTATATCCTTCCCTCTTTAATGTTACGTCGCTAAAATATTAAAATTCAAAAGTGTTTAAGAATTGAGTTTCAATTTCCTCTAAGGAAAGTTTCCTTTTGGAAATTCTTTTTAAGAAATTAAGGGCATGTGTAGATAAGAGATAGATGATAGGGATATGCCGGACATCCAAAACCTACATGCTAAAATTATAAGTTTAAAATTAAAAATTATGGAATTTAGTTATGTAATGAATAAATCTATGTTAAAATGAAATCTATGCTTTACCTTAATGGTCCACAAAGTAATCTGAAAATAAAACTAAAATATCGAGGTTGCACGTCATTATGATATCATTTACAAGTTAGTTTTTTGAAATTCATTACTTCTAAATTTCAAGAAAAATTAAAGAAAACCTTCACTTAAATCTCAAATTTACCTATAACTTTGTAAGGTACCTTACACAATGTGCATACAATCTAATACGATCACAAATAACTTTTACATTATATAAGAGGTGGAAAGCGAAAAGGGACCTCTTGTCGGCGTTCGTAGAAATGGAGTTATTATTTTTTCTCAATTTGTACAGATTTATGAAGATTTTAAGACCATCATCATCCTTGTAGCTCAAAAAATGACGAATCGCCAGTAATTAAAAGTTTTAATAGAATAAGTGGATTTCACGAAAAACGACCTTAAACTTTCAAAATGCTACCCTCTCGTTATTTTTCACAGTTAAGGAATGATTCCTACAGCTAAAATTCGGTTCTAACGGGTCCAAGGATCGATAATCGAGAGAAAAAAAATTCGTTAGTTTGACCTTCTTCCGGTTTTTTGGCTTTTTCTCGAAATCAACTTTGCCGACAAGAGGTCACTTTTCGCTTTCCGCCTCACATTTGATGCATTTCAAAAGATTAAAATGCATTCATTCGATAGAGGACAAATGAAAACTAAGAACCTTACCTAATGGACTTGAAAAAATAAAGACTAATAAAATTTCAGTAAAAAACAAAAAATGACCCCTTTGAACCTAAGCTTTATAAACCCCTCTTATTTGCTTATCAACTACATATTTAAAAACTAGCTTTGATGGATTATAGAGAGAATTCTCGGAATTCTTTTTATAATAAACCATCTCTCAAACTTATCAGAACAAAAAGAAGTTTCAGGAATAGTTAAGCCACACGTACATCTCACTCCCCCATCCCGCTAGCGTGCCCTAAGGAAGTGACAGGAAATTCATAAAATCCTTGCATGGCCAATTTTGACGCCCCATTGTCGGTTCGTAGTTTTCACGGAATGCCGACGCTAATACCTTTAAAAGCGAAGCTTCCGTAATTGGAAATCCGGGATCGGTTCGGAATCAGGTGCAAGTCGGAGAATCAACCGTCAAAATGTCACATTGGGGTGACACAGGGGGTGTCTTTTGATGCGGGACGCGCATTTTGCTTATGAAATGTGTGTGGTTTTGGATTTGGAGGGAGATAGTGTGACAGTTAAATGTGATTCTGCTTTGAATTTTTTGGACGAATTTATTAAGAATGGGCGATATGGGATTTGGGATGAGGTGTCAAGATGGAGGTTTGGATGTGTTGAGATATTAGTTTTTGAAGGTTTTTTTTGTGTTTTACATCTCAGTTGTCAACGGGTTGGGAATAAATTGCTAGCGGTGAGTTTTTTTAATTGATTAAAATTAAGTTTTGGTGCTAAATAATCTTAAATAAAGACAATGAATGAGCAAACAATATTTATTTATCATTACTTATTTGTTTCCGAAAGTTTTGTAAAAAATATTTTTAAGTACCCACGAATTTTAATGGTTTGGAAGAGGATAATTCAACTAATAAGCAATCGTGTTTGTTACATAGATTGGAGTTTTATTTAAATAAAAATATTTACACTTATTTAAATATTTCATAATTATCTTACATGCAATTGTACACATTGGAAATAATCGGAGCATCATCTTATTAGACCACATAATATATTTTTTATTGTATAATCCTAATTTTTATCTTAATCCTGGTTACTTTATAATATTACGTATCTTTTTCCAACATTAAAAGGTAGGTTTGTTTCTAAAATCGTAATATACATAAATAAGCATTTTTACTAGCGAAGACAAGTATTGGATTAAAAAAAGTCCAAAATTGTTAATCAACTTGAAAATGTGCGTCTCTAAGTTAGGTTTTTCAAAATAAGTACATATAAAGTATACTTTTCGTAATACAGTTAGGGTTAGAGTAGGATAGTCAACGTTAGAGTAGTAAGTTATGTTACTTAACGTTATAACTCACTCAACTAAATATTACATGGTAAGGTTCTTAAATGTTCCAAAATGTATTCTAAATTTTTTGTTTCAAACATATTTCTTAGTTAAAAGGAACTTCTCTAACAAACGAATAATAAACAAACTGCGCTACTTTTAAGTGATTGAAAATAGACTATAAAGTAACAGCAAAAACAATCCTTAAAAACACTTGTAAAACTAAAACTACAAAATTATGCACGGAATGCCCTCTTTCCCCACATCCAACTCACTATCTAAGAGTACCTAAAAGCTCACCATAAATACCTCAAATGCATTATAAAAGGCCAAATAAATTCCCTTCCAGCCCATCAAAATAAGTTTCGTTCACCCCATTTGCATATTTCTCTCCTTTGCCTCCCAGAGAAATTGCCATCACCCGATTCAATTGTCTCGTTACAAAGGAATCGGGGCTCCTGAAAGATCGATACAGTCGCCGGGAGATCGAAACAAATAAAAAGGTCTCTGGCCACAAAACAATGTTCAATTGAACAACAAAAGAATTCGGTTCGGGCTTAAAAAGTACTTTCCAATCGATCTCTGGGCCAGTCAAAATCGTCATAAATCAAAACGGGGATTGTTCTTTGAGAGGATAGGGTCAGTCTATTATTGTCCATGGTTTTCAATTTCCCTGGAGTAGGCTTCTTTGATATTTTCTTTTTTGGGATATGTCTAAAGGACCCTTTATGTTAGCTTAGCTTAGGACCATTTATGTTAGTTTAGCTACGAGCTTTTGTTTAGATGACGGATTTATTTTAATTTTTCACATGCTAACTATCTTGGAGCTGATGTATTAAATTTGCATATAACTTTAATTTTTAAAAGTTAGAGTTTGAGAAACAATTGAACCACCTCCTTTCTTATGAAAAGCCTTATAAAATAATATTTTTATTGAATAATTTTTTAACCTGTTCTAAACCAAATTGAGTGGAAATTCAACGAAACCTATTTTGCAATTTCTTGATTTAAATTTAGATGTCCTATTTATTTTCTTAAAATGCTGAAAAACAAACAGCAATACTTATCTGTATATTCCTATATTGTGTCAGCCATTTAAAAAAATTCCTATAATGCTCGTAACTTTGTTAAAAGGGCTTAAAAATGTAAGAAAAATAATGTCAAAATTATTCACTTGAAACATTCGTATAAAGCTTCTACTTTGAACATGTTTTTTTTCTTTTTAGAACACAATACATTCTTTCAGTAGTAATAGTCACTGTTATCAACAGAAACTTTTGAGTTATGAAATGTCGAGTTTTCATGGATCATGCAACATTGTCATCCCAAATGTATAAGAAAAACACAGAAAACTACCTCATCAAATGTGTGTTATGAACTTGCAGGGAGAAAAAATAATAAAAGTGTCGTGACCTTTTCTCGATAAAGTACAGGTGGCCAAAGTTCCAGATTATCATATTTATTATAGGACTAGGACAATCACATTGCGCGAAGTTAGTAAACAAAAAAGACGAATCATAACATGAAGAAAGATGAAAACACAGTTACAGTTATACCCTGGATATATTATGTTACAGAAAAACCCAATAGTCTCCCCCCACTTAATTAAGACATGACATGGAACTAATTGTATTATTTATACATCACAAAGTCCTTAAATCGAGAAGGTAAATGTCCTTGTCGTCTCGGTCTGGGTTGTGCATAGCTGGAATTAGGTTGCACAATCACAGGACTGGATTCAGGTGGTGGTTGAGGGAAACTCGGACGGATTCTAGGCACATGGAAGGATTTCACTGGTCCAAAAGAAACAGTTTTCTGGGGAACTAAGCTTGACTTTAATTGGTTTATGTGTCTCTTGATTTTTCTCCCCGAGTCTAGACTGATGAGGTAGTGGCGAGTACCCATCATCTTTTCCACTTTACCGAACTGCCAGATGTTTTTGTTGTTGATGTAGAGGCGAACTTGGACTCTCTCCCCCACTTGAAATGCTCTTACGGGGTTACTTGAACTTTTTGAGGATTCTGGATGATAGGGGAAAGTTGCGTCCAAACGGATTCTAAAGTCTCTTTGAAGGTAGAGTTCGGCAGGGGATTTTCCACATGCAAGAGGAGTTGCTCTGTATCGAAAAAGAATATTTTGAACTTTGGCTTGAATAGATGTTGATTCGCATATTGAAGCTTTTAATTTATGTTTTAAGGTTTGAACATTTCTTTCAGCAAGACCGTTAGTAGCAGGGTGTCCTGGAGCTATGAATTTTTGAAATATTCCTCTACTTGAACAATATGCATGGAACTCTTCACTTTTAAAAATTGATGCATTGTCAGAAACCATGACTTTAGGATATCCATGGGACGTAAAAATTTTTTCTAGCAGCTTGATGGTTTTAGAACTGGATGGGGCATCTTTTATTACTACGATTTCAGCCCACTTCGACTTAGCATCTACACATAACAGAAAAAAACAATCTTCGAATGGTCCGGCATAATCTATGTTGATCCGGTCCCAATTGTTAACAGGAACCTCCCAGGGATGAACTGGAACTTTTGGTGGATTTGACTGTGTCAGCGCACAACCTTCACATCCCTTGACTAATTTTTCAATCTCTCGATCAATACTAGGCCAGTAAATGTATTTCCGGGCGAGTTGCTTCATTTTTGTGATCCCCAGGTGAGTTTCATGAAGCTCTTCTAGTAATCTTGATTGTAAAGTTTTGGGCACAACAACTCTGCTCCCTCGAAATAGTATGCCATCAAGTAGTGTAAACTCAGAGTCCTCAGAGTTGTTTTTCAAGTTCTGGACAATTTTATGTAGTTCTTCATCATTGTTTGTTTCTGTTTGGATTGTCTTGGCGGTAATGTCTTCATTCGAAATTTGAAAAATTTTTCAGCACAAACTTGATTAGCTTCTTCTCCTATGTATTCATCAATTGATCTGGGATTTTGAGTTACATCTGGAACTTTGAAAGATCTTGAGAGACAATCCGCATTTTCGTTTTGAACTCCTTTTTTGAATTTAACTGTATAATCGAAGCTTGAAAGATAAGAAGCATAGCGTATTAAACGTGCAGATGTCATTTTTGGTAGAGCCTTATTAGGATGGAAGATTCTTGTTAACGGCTCATTGTCAGTAATTGGAGTAAAATTTTTCCCAAAAAGATAGTTGAAGAAGTGTGTAACTCCAAAAATAATCGCTAATGCCTCTCGATCCAGCTGGCTGTAGTTTGTTTCAGAGGTATTAAGTGCACGGGATGCGTATGCAATTGGTCTTTCAACGTCTTCTACTAGATGACTCATATGGCTTCTACTCCCGTTGGGCTTGCATCTGTTGTCAGGAGAAGAGGTAAGCTTGGGTTTAATGGTACCAGAACACGATCGCTGGTAAGCTCACTCTTTAATTTCAGGAAAGCTGATTCGCATCTAGAAGTCCAAGACCAAGCTTCATTTTTTCTCAGCAATCGTCTGAGAGGGTAGGATGTTGTTGAAAAATCTGGAATAAAACGAGAGTAGTACGTCACCAGTCCCAGGAATCTTTTAATATCTTCTGCATTTGAGGGACGTGGCATCTCTTGAACTGCTCGGATCTTCTCTGGAGATTTGCTTATTTTGTTGTGTTCAACAATGTGTCCGAGATATTCTATCTTATTTTTGAAAAAAGAGCATTTTTGCTTGTTGAGGTGTAAATCATATTCAGAAAGTCTTTGAAGACAAGCAGTTAGATTTTTAGTACACTCTTCTAATGTTTCACCATGAATAACGATGTCATCGAAATACGCTTCCGTTTTGGGCAAACCTTGAAGAATTTGAGTTAGAATTCGGTTGAATTCAGCTGGGGCTGTCTTAATCCCAAAACTAAGTCTATGCATTCTATATGTACCACGATGTGTTGAGATGGTTTGAATGTTGCTGCTTTCTTCATCAACTTGAAGATGTAGGTATGCTTTGTACAAATCGAGTTTGCAAAAGAACTTTGAATTTCTTAAACTGTGCAGGACGTCTTCAATTTTTCGAATTGGGTGGTTGGCTTGGATGAGACGTTCATTGACACCACATTTATAATCCACACACAGTCTAACACCCCCATTTGGCTTGGGTATGACCACCAATGGAGACCCCCAGTCACTTGTTGGGACTAGACTGATAACTCCATCTGCTTCCAGGGCATCCAGTTCTTGGTCCACTCGATCTTTTAAGGCGTATGGAATGTCACGTTCTCTTGTGTAGACTGGTCGTGCACCTTCTCGTAGCTGAAGAGATACTTTAAAACCAGGGACGCATCCAACTCTTTCTTCAAAAAGTGGTGCGAATTCTTCCAAAATAGACTTGAAATCACTTAACTGTTGCACTGGTGATTGAGCTGAGATGCACGAGATACTAGCATCAAGTTGTTGAAGTTCAATACCCAAAGCACGAATCCACTGTCGGCCTAGTAGAGCAGCGCACCCCTTCGGAACTATGTGTAGTTCTCCAGAGATTGTTTTATTATTGAATGCTACAGTAACATCAACTTTACCCTTGGGGTGAATAACATTTCCAGAGTATGTGCGGAAAGCAAGCATTGACTTTTTTAAAGGTATATTTAAATCCAAACAGTTAAAATCATTTTCTGATAGCAATGAAAATTTGGTACCTGTATCTATTTCGAATTTTTGAGCTTTACCATTAAGATATACAGTCGCTATGTATTTATCTGAGTCCTGGAAATCAAACAAGTCTATAACTTGCTGTTGACCATACGTTATTTTGTTGACACTAAAGTTGAAGTTTTCTTGAAATCCTGAAGATTTGATAGCATGTACTTTTGGTTTACTCGGTTTGGCCTTCATGAGAGTGGTTATGCATACTCGGGAAACATGACCAACTTTTTTACACAAGTCACACTTGAGGTTATTTTTGTTAGCGCGACAGTCTTTGACTCTGTGGTTGTCCTTGCCGCATCTGATGCACAGATTTTCGATACCTAAGGGGTGTCAGGACCCTTAACTCTATGAAAATCGCGTCTAAAATGTTACTTTATAAAACTCCATAATTCATATAAAATTCAACCAAAGTGAATGAAATTTTTTTCATAAGTTTAGAGATAGTTCTAAATTATAATTTTATAGGTGAAAACAAAATAATGAAATTTATTTTATACATATGGCATGCTTTGTAAATACTGAATTTCTTTTTCTTAACGAATGTGGGATCCACTTCAACACAAACGTACAATCCAATTATCAAGTAAATACAATGCAAATAGTCTTAAATTACACCTAACATTCCCCTCAAGATGCTAAACACAATTTTTTTCCTAATTTTTGTTTTAATTTTTTTATAAAAATAAATAAAGTTAAAAAATGTAATTTTTTAACTTTTTAAAAAATTAAAGTTGAAATAAATTAAAATTTATCAATGAAATGTCTTTTAATTTGTGTTTAGCATCTGGAGGGGAATGTTAGGTGTAATTTAAGACTATTTGCATTGTATTTACTTGATAATTGGATTTTACGTTTGTGTTGAAGTGGATCCCACATTAGTTAAGAAAAAGAAATTTAGTATTTACAAAGCATGCCATATTTATAAAATAAATAAAATTATTTTGTTTTCACCTATAAAATTATAATTTAGAACTATCTCTAAACGTATGAAAAAAATTTCATTCTTTTTGGTTGAATTTTATATGAGTTATGGAGTTTTAAAAAGTAACATTTCAGACGTGTTTTTCATAGAGTTAAGGGTCCTGACACCCCCTAAGGCTTTATAGTTGGGTTGAGGTCTGGGTTTACTCCTGGAATGTGCTACTTTGTTAGTGTCAAATGTGTCGTATCTTGGTAACCGGTTCTTTGGCTTTTGAGTAAGCTCTTTGCTTTCGATTTTTGACGCTTCCAGTGCGACAGGATTTCATCAAATGATGTGGTGTCAGATTGTAGAATTTGTTCACGCACCCAATCATCTCGCAAACCTCGAATGAATTGCGCTCTCAGGAAAACATCAGCAATTTGGATAGTTTTTTCACATTCGCACTTGATAGAAAATTCACATTCCACTAAATCACGCTGGAGTGCAGCCACAAAATCAGAAATGGATTGGCGCTCACCTTGATATATGTTTAGAAAATAATGTTGAGACACAACCACATTCTTTTTGGAATCAGCATTTGTTTGAAGTATTTCACAAGATCATCACGTGAAAGAGTCTAGACAGGTTTTTCTGGACCCAAGAATGCAGCCAGGTTGTTGTAGTGATATGAGCCGATTGAAACACACAGGAGTTGAGCAATTTTTGCAGGATCTAAAACACCTTTCATACTGCAATAATTATCGAAACGCTCTAAGTAACAGGAAAACTTTTCTTTCTTCGGATCGTAGCTTTCGAACGGTGAAATGTTCGTTAAACTAGTAGAAGTATTTGAAGGTTCCTTAGAAAAGAATTTTTCCATAGTCGACATCATTAGCTGTTGCTGTTCCTAAATGCTGTCATAAACTGCTTAAACTGATCGGCATTCATTTTGAAGATAGAAAGTGAGTCAGAGTACTTTCGAAGCCGGTAGAAAACGAAATCGAAAAAGCTCAGTCCGTTAGTTCTGCTTTAGCCGGATGACTCATAAGCGAACTTTCATTCCTTTTTTTTTTCATCGTCGCCAAATCTGTCGTGACCTTTTTTCGATAAAGTACAGGTGGCCAAAGTTCCAGATTATCATATTTATTACTGTCTGTCTATCACAAGAAGAGCTCCCGCCAGTTTGTCTGATTATGGCGGTCGCTATAGCAACAAGACCGGTTCATTTTAAATAGGGATAAACCGTATAAGGATTTGGCGGAGATTAAAGCCGATGGAGGATTATTGGCCGAATTTTTGGCGATCCCAAGCACGGTCTTCTTCTTCTCGGATTGATGCAGTGAACTGTTAAAATAATAAACAAAGAGGAATAGTGATTCAATTAGCCATGTATATTCTAGGGAACTGACTTGATAGATAATTGATTTAAGTTTCTTTTTCTGAATTTTGCAAATGTAATAAATAAAAATAGAATTTTGTTTTTTAGAAGAATTGATAACTCCGCTTCCTACCAAGACCCTCTATATACATGGCCACCCAACTCCGGACGATGACGTCAAACGTGAGTGAAAATTGCCTTGTTAAGTCTATGGAGTGACGTCAAAGATGAGTGAAAGTTATGACGTTGCACGGCCGAGTTGGGAGGCCTTTATATAGAGGGTCTTGTTCCTACACATATTTGATTTGATTTAACTGTTGCCTTTGGATTGTGTTTCGATTTATATCAATAAATTTTCTATTTCTTTAAAATTACATGATGACATTTCATTTTAAAAAGGGTGAAATATTAAAATCGCAATCGCGAAAAATAATTTACAATGTTGCAGATTTTTGTTCAAGTGAAGGATCGTCGAAATCTTTATAGATTCCACTTCCACAAGCTATAAAAAGGGCTTCTCAAGCAACTGGTGTTTCTGAAACTACAATCAAAAGGATAAAAATGGAAATTTCAGCACTGAACTCATCTCAAGTTTTGAAATCACCAGGGAAACACCGTACAAGGCCTAGTGAGCGAAACTGCGAACTAGATGGCTTTGACAAGTGTGTGATTCGCCAGGTGATTCAAGACTTTTACTTAAAAGAAAAAAAGTACCATCGCTCAGAAAATTACTACCAGTATTAAAAGAAAAAATTTAATTTTCGGGGGGAAAAGATTCATTGTGCAAAGTTTTGCATTCATAGACTGAATCATCCAGATCTGGAATATACGCTTTACCCTTTAAGACCCAGAAATATCGCTCGATTCCGGCATTTTTATAAAATCAAAAGTTTTAATGTTTACTTCAGCCAAGGGCTAACACATTACAATCGTGAATTTCTTAATCTTAAGGATTCAAAAAAGTCGTTTAGTTGTAATCCGCTTTTAGCCCCTTCCCTTCTAGCTTTTCTCCCTCTAATTTTTAATCATCCTGAAACAGAAATCCAATCCGTTTTAAAAATACAAAACTATTTATCACTCAATGGATCATGATGAAATAAGATTTTCACCAAACGCAGCCAATTCGACCCTGTTCTAAGATTTCCCGATTTATGTAATTACAAAGTAACAATATAAAAGTTATCGCCAAATTCCCCAACAAGGCGCTCAGTAAGCCAAAGTGGTTGCGCCTTTCTTCTGATTTCACCCGTTGAAAATGAGCAGAGTCCTGTTGCCTTGGCAACAGAGATGTAAACCAGAGCTCTTCTTGTGATAGACAGACAGTATAAGACTAGGACAATCACATTGCGCGAAGTTAGTAAACAAAAAAGACGAATCATAACATGAAGAAAGATGAAAACACAGTTACAGTTATACCCTGGATAAAAACCCAATAAAAAGCCAGGTAAATTTAAACGCGTGGTAAACTTTTAAAATCACGGACAGAAGTAATTAGTTCCGTATTTGAAAGAGAAAAATTCCGATAACATTTCAATTTCACAAAAACTTAAGTAATGAAAGCTCACACATAAATATTGGAATAAATCATAATGCAAGTCCTAAACGAAAAGAAAAAATAGTTTATCATGAAATTGATTCAGAAATTATTTTAGTTTTTCAACGTTACTTCTAGAAATGTTGAGATTATTTCATAGTTTCACCAGCGCCCCAATTTCTACTTGTTTGAAAAATTTTACACACCCAATATAAAATTTGGTAATGAACATGGTCTTTATCTACAAAAGTTTTTTTGACTCTAAGATGTTGTTTTTGTGGTCCATACAATCAGATAAAAATCTCCTAAGGCTACGCTTGATCTGTAAAAATAAATTATGTGTAGACTTTTAATGTAAAATTATTATTTCAGTTTTAAAAATTACTTTTTCCAAAAAAAATTTGCATCGTATAAGTATTTACGTGTAATTTTAGGTCATATTTTATGTTATTTAGTAATCCCCCTTTGTAGAGTCTGTAAGGACTTGTTGAAATACCCATAGCGTCATGCCATATAGATTTCTGATATACATGATAACTAATTACTCTACCTCGTAAAAATAAAACCACAATCAAACACCTTTCTATCTACTACATCTGCTTACAGATTACACAACACACCCATAGACATCAATGTTTACCCCCATCAACGGTAGCATTCTATGGTAGTCCCCGAGAAGCTCTGAGTGTCCATTTACCAAAATTAATCACGTCATTATCTTTCGCGAGCAATATCCACGCGGAAGCCTCTTCGATACCGGTGTAAACGCCACCTTCCCCCCCCATTACAAGAGTTTAAGTATTCCGACGCACTAAATGCATTAGAGCAGTTATAGCTTAACATGCGAAGCTGTTGCATTAGCCTCCTCCTAATGGTTATTGTTCTGCAGTGCATACATGGTCCATGTTATCGGTTTTCCAATCCGGTAAGTCAACGGCGTTTTAGTCTCCGGTTTGGTTCCTTCGGGGAAATGATTCGCGACATTACATGATGGCTGACCTCCGTCGGGTGGGATTAATTTATTTGGATGTTATATTGAAAATTTGAGGTTATTGGGTTCTGGCGATGTATTACTGATAAGTGAATATTAGTGGTTTCGTCGCTTTTTTATTTTTGTATGGTCGTTTTTTATGGTCGTATGGATAACTTTTTTTACCTTGTAGGGAAAATTTTGTAGATGTTGATTAATTTTACTTGGTTCGCATTTTTTTAAAAGGAAGGGGACTTAAACACTGAACTGAAAACCGGAGTAGAAAAGTTTCGCCTTTTTGTAAAATAACGGTGCGAATGCACATTTCCTCACTTCAGTAAGCCTACTATGTGTTAAACTATGCTAAATAAGAAATATTTTAGGGACGCCGTAAGAATTATGGTTTTGGATTTAATAATCTTTAATAGTTAGAAAGGAGGCAAATTACTAAAAAGTGCCTTTGTGAGCATTCTGGACACCTGTATTGAGTATTAGTTACCTTATTAAGAAAGGCCAAAACACAAATTACTACTTGGTAGTGCATACCTATAAATCGATCTTGACTTAGCTTAGCCAGAGTCAACTTGGAGGTTTTTTAGAAGTTCAACAAAATACCGAGTTCCTGCAAAGTGAAAATTCCCTTTTTGTAGTTGCTACTTTCTTCCTCCAGGTAAGGGATTTATTAATTGTAACCAATTGAAAAACTAAAACTGTAGTTACTGTCCAACCCGCACGATCGTATTTTCTCGGTCTTAAAGGAATATTAAAGCAGTGTTTGTAAATGTAGAAAGAAAAACACTTTATAATATAAGCTGAATTCGGTATTCACCATTTACAACTCTGTTTAAAATTCATATTCTGAAAACCTTTCATTTGAGGAACAGAGAGTGATAGTGGTCTAAGTATTAAATATACACAACTTGGTAAAGGCGTGAATATTGGTCTCTTTTAAGATCTTATTGTTCTTGTGTTTTCGAAATCTAACGTTCAATTGCTGGCAAAACATAGCACCCTGAAACATACCTTCTAAAAAACAACACAGTCAATGCAACAAGAAAGCTTCAAAATCACAAACTATGTTCGGCATTAGACTTAGACTACTGTCAATCTGAGCAGCTCATTTGTACATATGGCTTTTCTTTTCGTCTTCATTAAAAAGATTTTACTCTGCTTCTATTTGTGCTAAGAATGATATATATTTATTACAACCATAACTAGAGTCAACATTTTAATAAAACTTCACCTTTTAGGCTTAGAGAGACATAGTTTGACACAGTTTTATAAGATTTCATATCAGGTTTGAATAGAAATATTATTTGTTGAATTTATTTTGCTAAAAATCTTCAAACAATATGAACGTTTACTTCATTGAGCAACAAAGTAATTTAAATTGATTTATCGTATTATTTACAGGGATATGGTTTTGAAAAGCTCTATTAATTAATTTTTGGTCACTTCCAAAAGTCCAACTTACTCTTCCATACCTATTATTCCAAGTTGTTTATTACCCAAAGACTACTCGAGTGAGGATTACAATGTATTTGCTTAAACTATGAGATGCCTTCGAAAGTTCTCAAAAAAACAAAGTGGCAAGAAACTTAAGAACTTTCGTTCAATCTCATTTAAGGAAGCTTGAATCAACATCATTAGGTGCCTGGAGCATGACGGCTGGATTAAGACACTGGTCACATACTAGAAGCCACTTTTCTTATTGTTGTTTTAAGACCTTTCAAGGAAGTTGGCAAAGAGTGGTTGTTTATTCTTCGCGAGTATTACGCCATTGATTGGGAATTAAGGAAACAGAAAGCGATAAATAAATATTGAAGACATTTATCTGGGGTGTTGCTGCTGAGTGAAAAACAGAAGATGACGGAGTTTATTTAAGGATGATATATACTTTTGAAAGCGACTCTTTGATTTTTAATCAGATAGAGAGTCCATTAGAGAACACTTTGTATAATCACTTAAACATTATTACTACAGGTATAGTTTTAAATGTCAAGAATTCTTATTATCTAATTATTTAGTTTAGACAGTCGAAGAAGTGATACTTTCACCCGATATTTCCCTTATGAACTTTTTAAAATTTGCTATGTATAAAAAATATCTGAACACACAAATTTCAGTGTGTTTCTAATAATTTTCACTTAACTAATGATACGGTTTTACATAACATATTTGAATGCATGTATTGTAAAGCTGCGGGAAAAAAACGTTACAGTAGATGTTGTGGGCGAACGGCTGGGGTTAGAGAGATGGTTTTGGTGTCATTTTTCAGGAATTAGTGAATACTTGAAAACACTAATTGACTATTTTTCTCTCAGGGGTCGTCTTCTGGCGCAACGGAATAAGAAGTTTAAATTTTTATATGGAAGACCCCAATTTTTATTCGATTTTGTGAAAGAGCATACTATAGAGACCCTAAAAATCAAGTTTCACTTAATTTGGTCATCAAGAAAAGCAATGGCAGACGGTCAAAATTTGAAAAAATAACATGGGAAGTCTGAAATTAGTCGCCAACCGCCAAGTACGGAAGTTTGGCCTTTAAATGAGTTATATTAATTAACTATCTACCTAAATTCTTGAATTATGAAGGATTTTGTGAATAGAAATTGCAAAAAATCGACAGTTTTGGAAACTTTTAAAATTCCGTTAAAAAAATTATTTTTAATACTGGTTCCTTCTTAATCTAACAGAATCTTAACCAAAAATGATAGAATTTTGTTGCTCCTCTACAAGCCTAATGGGGAATTTCCGATTCATTCCCTTCGTTCCCCAGCAAAAAAAATCAGCAAAATTTCTTCAAAAAAGTTAAGGGAATTCGGACACTTTGTCTGCAGTTGTCTTTATGGAATCTGCAGTTTTCTTTAGAAACTCTGTAGTTTTTTTATAAGACCGCTGAAATGCCTTTAGAATGTATTCAAATTTCCTGTAAAAAGATTTGCAAATTTGCTGTCCTATTGCTACAAAATAACTGCACTTTTGACTCTTTTTTTGTAATACTTAAAGATATTTTGTTTTATGTAGTGGAAATGCCGGGCTCATAATTTAAATGTGTTTAAGTAACCTAAAATTAGTTCAAATATTAGCTCGTGACTATGCCAATTAGCCCCAGCCCCTTGGCTACTTGGAAATTAACCCTATGGGTTAAGTTGGCATAAACTAATTGAATCATCAGTTTGAAGAAGGGAATAAGTTCAAAAAATGAAAAATTGACTTGTTGTGCTCAAAACAATCTCCAAGCTTTGCTCTACACATGGGTGAAAAGAGGGGAAAATAACTAACCCTTATAGAGAGATATTGCCCCTTGAAGTTGTGAAATCGATGTCCATTCATTGTATTTTTTAAGTTAATTTGGAATTACAGTTAATTTGTACTTCTTTTCATATTCTTTGAGCTGGGCTAAGTTAAAATAAAATTTTCTCTTAATTTTTAATTTTTTTCCAGACTTTTTTTATGCAGGGAATGTTTGACTCCATTCATATTCACTCACTCCATTGATACTGCTTTAATAACTCAGTTTCACTATTTTGAATTTCATTTGTCTTATTCTTTTTATTTCACCCTTCTGTGGTGTAAACTAAGGAGAAATATAATTTAAATGCGAATTTAAGGGTTTTTGAAAGATCATTTCACCAATTCAAAAGCGTAAAAGGAAGTGATTTTAACAAATCACATTAAACCGAAATTTGTCTTCTTTTTTTCTGTCCCAGTCACCATCCCTAGTCGCAGACCATATGTATCCACCAACGCGATCCTTAAAAAGAGATCCTGTAGAAGAGAATGCTTCTTCATCAAAATTAACACTGGGCTAATTTTCCCGTGTTTAAAAACGTGTAAGGAAAAATGAAAATGCGCAACACGCGCCAAACATCGATAAATCGCCAAGCCTAAAAAATAATTGTAACGTTTTTTTTCCTCAGCTTACTACCCTATTTTATACCTCTAATATCAACAAATGGTAAAGAAAATAACGAAAAATGACTTCATTATAACTTCATTTCAGTCACAAATATGTATTATTGCAAGTATTGAAATATATTCAGGCAAAAAACTTACTTAACATAAGAAAACTTCTAGTAAATTCAAGTACGGGAGAGTGGGGGACCTTGGGACACTTTTTACTAAATATTATTTTTCTATTTTTTATACAAGGATATTTATTCAAACACAGCTAATATTTTAAATATAGTCCTTTGCGTATTAAAAAAATTCCAACCAATTACCTTTTAGGGAGTTCACCAGTAAGAAATTTAAAGACCTCTTTTTAAATTTGTTGTTATGAATTCCCTGAAAGAGATGTTTGTTTGGGAATAGTTGTAATTAGTTTCCCCTACTGTTTCCCACTGACATACTGTACTCGCAACTTTGATTTGAATATTAAAATTATAAGAATATATTTGTTGTGATGGTGGTTTTACTTAATTAAAATAGAATCCGTTGATTCAAAATTATTATGTACATTTATTATTAACGATTTATTTCATATTTTATGTTAAAATGAAGGAATGTTTTGTAACGCATTTTCATCTGATCCAAATTGGTTTGTAGCTGATGATTATAATTCAACACATAAAGAAGTATCAGCAGGATAATTTGGTGGTAGTTTATAAAGAACTTCAGAATCTTTTAATAAAAGTTAAATCCACCGTAGATTTTTGGAGAACCAGCCTCCCATTTCTTAGGAAAAACCGTTCAAATTTCTGGGACTCTAAAATGTCTTCTCTTTTGTTTTCGTGTAAAAAATGGGGCTATTTTGAGCAAAAAAAAGGAAATGGCAGCATAAGCATTTTTTCTCCCAAACTTTAAAAAGAAAAGCGATTGAATCTTCTTATCTTTTTAAAGGTTTAAAAAACAAGTTCTGATTTCAAAATTATCGTGAAAAAATCTGGCTCAATATCACTCTTCAAATCCAGTCTTTTGAGGGATTTTGGTCTTCATCAATGTCAATCTTGGGAAAATCTCCTTTCCTCATTTTTTATTGAAACATATCATAGCCACCATTGTAACATAAAATCCTCTTACACATAAATGTAGTTTTTTTCATAAAAGAATCAATAATATAACTTTTAAGAATTCTTACATAAAGGAGATTATCGTTTAACAAAAAACAAAGAAATTACTCCATATAAGAATTAACCACTTTTAAAGAAGTAATTACCAACAACCCATGCACAATAAAGTTTCCCCAAAACTATATTTACTTTTAACTGTTTTATAGAAGATTATAAGGACTTGGTTTATTTTTCTTATACTTGGATTACAATTACAGAATTTGTACCCCTCCGAAGTGTAACATATAAACAAAGAAATCTGAATAGACCCTGCTCTAGAGACACAGCTTTTTCCAACTATACCAAATGTATATAACTGCATCTACAAGTAAACGGAATTTGACTATACTATACATGACGAAAACAGGACGAACTTAACATTTGTGCTACTTGGATATAAGATACAATTTCGTTTATCAATTATTCTAATAAAATCTCCCTACTATAGTTGAACGTTAAGTAGAAAAAAATATACCCAGGTCCATTTAGGCTATCAAATATTCGTTATACAAAAAATACTCATTTTCTATAGGATATTCCCTATCGATGTAAACATACTAACTCCATTCTTAATTACCTTCGGGATAATCTAAACTGTGTAATTTGTCACGGAATCTCCCGACTTCAGCCGAGTGATCAAGCTTCCCCCTAGAGCCCTGGCCCACGCCAAAGAGAAGGCAATTTGTTTACTCCTTGGTGGTTAATTTAGACCCCCTTGTTGGGGAAACTAAAGAAGGTTCCCCGAAAGGTTTCAATAGCTCTCGTCAAAGATAATAGGATGGCACAGTTTGAAGCATAAAATCTGAGTTAGAAAAGTGGAGGTTCAAGTTCACTGTATGATGGTTCAAAATGAATCTTTTGTGAAAATATTCTGATGATAAAATGAGAGGATTATTGGATTGCTGTTGCAAACTGTTGATTACTGGATCATGATGCCCCGCAGGCTTAGTTTTAAGTAAAATCAAAATCAACCTATGAAATTATCATCGGTATTTTTAAAATTAGTTTAAAAATCAAGGTACTATAATACACTAGCGGAAATAAAAATCCCAACACCAAGAAGGAAAGGAGATATCAAAGTCAAATTTATTTCTATGATATAACACATAGTATCAATGTGAATTGATTAAAAAAATCAGCTATCTTTTATGTTAGGGGACCGAGAAAACCATGGAGGAGTGTTGTCACCATAGGTGTCCATTACCACCGTCACACGTCATGATATTGAGTGACAGGGACTCTAAATGACTTTTGAGGGATTGGAGTACCATGTTGCCTCCTCAGGTAGTCCAAATTCATATGGTGCACTAGCGGACGGACGTTGCATACCGGGCTATGTGATTTCTCCTTGTTGACCGGACTTGTTTTGTGGGTGTTGATTCTATAGAACGGGAAAGACGGGGTAAAAATGCAACCTAGGGGGTTAAGAATAAGACATTGCATACAACATGTGGTTGTGCATGTTTCTCTTGAAATTTGTCCCCAGGAGAGGTCTGAAGGTAAGGATGGTCTACCAGCTGCAAAATTTCAATGACGAAGCTCTGGTTGGAAAAAGTACTAGTGAATCATACCCAGGAGTTGCAGAAATGGAATCCAATGCATCCCCACCCCGTTACCCTGCATCACCACTCCATGGAACGATTAGAAAATCATCAGCTGAGTGCGCTCTCTCCATTGTGTCTTCAAACTCATATCCAACCTTCGTGGTGTTCCAAACTGAAGCAGGATTCTCTCATAAACATAATGTCATGAAATTGGGATTTTCATTTCCTTATTTCGTGCACTATTGGAAACAGAAAGGCCCATTTTCAGCCCCTTGTTTATAGACAAAGATGTAAGAAGCTATTCGGATCAAACGGACAATCCGCAGTACTGCAAACGACATCCAACCCACTGCCGCTTGTCCTCAGTATGATCTACCGGTACTTTGGCCAACCAGAGCTGCTTCATTGAGGTTTTTAGCCGGTTGTCTGTCCTTACCTTCAGACCTGTCCTGGGGACAAATTTCAAGAGAAAGATGCACAAACACATGTTTTATGCAATGTCCAAGCTTTCTTCTTAACCCCCTATGTTGCATTTTTACCCCGTCTTTCCCGTTCTCTAGAATCAACACCCATAAAACAAGTCCGGCCAATGAGGAGAAATCACCTAGCCCGGTATGCAACGTCCGCTGGTGCACCATATGAATTTGGACTACCTGAGGAGGCCACATGGTCCTCCAATCCCTCAAAAGTCATTTAGAGCCCCTGTCACTCAATATCATGACTTGTGACGGTGGTAATGGACACCATTGGAGGCAACACTACTCCCTGTTTTTCTCGGTCCCCTAATATCCAGGAAGGCTGATTTTTTAAGCAATTCACATTGATACTATGTGTAAACATAGAAATAAATTTGATTGTGATATCTCCTTTCCTTCTTGGTGTTGGGATTTTTATTTCCGCTAGTGTAAAAGCAAATTCTCTATAACGTTGGTCCCTTTTATGCATTCTGAGTCTAATGGCTTTCATTTCAATTTTACTACACCAATTTCTTTTAATAGATTTTGTTTCATTAAATCCATAAAATTTTCTGAGTTAACTAGATATGTGGCCGCTTAGATATTATGTAAGCACCTTTTAGGGGGTTAGCTATTTGTGCTATTTTTTATAAATAGGGGTGGTATATGAGGGATACTTTAGTAATGCATAGCATTTTCCATAATATTTTGCAACTTGCAAAAGTACCTAGTTAAAAAGTTGAATTTAAAAATTACTTAATTAATTGTTAGTACAGAAATTAAGCATACAATTATGTTTCAAACTAAGTTACTTTTTTATTAATATTAAGATTTTAATTGTTAAAATCAGATTATTATTAAAAGTTTTCTACGAAAAAACCACTGGTGTAAGGTTTTATAGTAAAAAAGAAATGGGTTAAAAATACTTAAACATACTAATGTAACATATGAACAGCCCTTTTCCCCATCAGTCCCTTTCCCCAAATGTTCAACCAGAACTTTTCTTAACTGTTAAAAAAAGAGTGAAAATTAATGGCACATGAATCGTGTATTATAAAGAAATAATACACAAGATTACTGTATTGAAAACACATTATACTATAAATTAATAGAGCATATAAGTAAAAACATATAATTCTTCATTTCAAAACTTGTCGCCAGTTGTGAGTCAAACGCGAGCCAAGTCGCCAAGCAATGACTATGGAAAAATTTTGCTGAATTCTTCATTATTTGAAAATTTTTCGCTTGTCCCCGGCTAACGAAAAAGTACCGAAACTCCTAGTTAAAATTTTCATGCAGCTGCAAAGTTTTAAAATGCTTTTGAGGCTTTAGTTTCATATAAATAAATGCTGTCGTGTGTTGAGCTGACATCTAAAAATCATTCGATGCGCAGACATTGATAGAAATCGAGATCGAATAGGTAAGTTAGTGATTTTATAAGCTATTTGTATTAATATTGACTATTTTAATTATGTTTTTGTGTGATTTGCGTGTTTCGCCATCAAAGAGCACCGAGCCTCCTTTTTCTGAATCGTCACTATTATTGATTACACCCCAAACTAGTTTGGTTATAATTATGGTAGGGGGGTGTTGGAGGGGAGGCAAACTCCCAACCACGTTAAACTTTTTATAGTTTTTCTGATGTTGGAATTCAAAATTTTAGTTTTCTATTTGAGTGCTTGTTTAATTGAAGTTTAATATTTTTTAAGTTATCAAACAAAAATGGGGACGAGAGGTTTATATTTAAACGTATTTACTCCCATCTTTGTTACAAAACTTAAATATTTTAAACACTTTTCTAGATTTTTACTTTTTCATACAAGAAGATCATTGAAATATAGCTTATATTAATACAAATATTTTTTAAATAGCATATAAAATCCCTAACTTACCGACTCTATTTTGATTTTCAATCTCAATTTTTTATCAATGTCCGCTTATCACACGTAACAAAATAAATCACCTAGACAATTTCGTTTATAAATTACAAATGCCTTAGCGTGTTTGAACTTTTCTCATGCTTGGTTTACAATACTTTACTTCCCTTTTTCATGTGTGAAAAAATATGAAAATTATGACGAATTGAATTTAACAGGAGTGTTTTATAACTCTTCAAGCTTCGCAGAACTAAGGATTACATTTTTTAAAAATGTATAAACATATATAATCATATTAATTTATAAAAGGACTTAGAAATGTGTTTAAACTTTTTTAAAACTTTTTTTATGAAGTGCCCTCTTTTTCTGCGCTAACTATTCAACCTTCCTTTATTTCCATTAGTTTGTTAATCAAGGAGTTTTAATGAAAATTTGAATTGAATTTCAAAGAACCATATTGTTTTTAATATTTCTCTGTTTTTAGCATTTTGTGATTTAATTATATAGTCTTGTTTTTCTTAAATAATTACATAGTTATTCTTCGTGTGTGATACTCATTATCTATCATCAATTAACCTGCTTACTTTTATTTTGGAAAGAAACTGTGAGAAAATTATTTTTTGAAATATTTAATGGGCAGCAATAAAAGGGAATGGATGATTACGTTTATTTTATAATTCAGATATCTAATTAACAGGGAATAATTACCTCCTGTACTTAAGTGAGCAGAATGATTGCCATAAAATGTATTAAATTTATCTAACGTATTATTAATGCTTACATATATATTATAGAAAGTATAAGACTATCAAAACAGTGCTTCAATGTTCAGTAAATTATTTGTTGGATCATTTTTATCACAAATGTATGGCCCTCGTTTATAAAAGCTGTCAGCAACTTATAACTAGGCTCTTTATGGGAAGATTTTATCTCTTTTTTGTGCACGGTTTGTTTATATGTGTATCTTTACTTTTAATACCCCAGATATCTATAAAATATACATTATCCTCAACATCGACATAAATATGGATGCGAGTACATATTTCTTTTGTGTACCAAGCAGTTGTTCCTAAAAATGATATGCAGTAATGAGATGTATGTTACTACTTGATATTTTTAAATGAAATATAAATGATCTCAATATATATGATCTTAAATTAGAAATGCTTTGATGGCTAAAGTAGATGGGTACAAAAAATTCAATATTTTATATGTTTACGATTCATTTATACTATTTGTTTATATGAAAATACTATAAAAAATATTAAAGCTTATACCCGTTTTATTTTTGTAAAGAGATGGTTGTTTTTAAAACAGCTATAGTTTTATTTGAAAAGAATAAAATAGTATGATAATAATATCTTGATATAGAAAGCTTAAAATTAAAAACAGAAACATACTAGAACTAACCTGCAAAAGAAAAGTTCTACTCTTTAAATATTTTTAGACCTATAATCGTTGACAACTTATTTTGTAGTAATTGTACGTAAATTTTCCTAAAACTCGTTTAATTTCTTTATTTATATTTAAAGCAAGCAAAACTTAAAAGAAAGTGAGTGGGTCTTACTTGATAGAGTGCAGAAAATTTCAATATAAAATATTTTACTGTAACTGTATCCATTTTTGAGAAATATACTCACATTAAAATCAGTATGACAAGGTAAGAATAGAATGAAAAGCAAAATAAGTATTTTAATGATTGTTTTGAAATGCTAAATGGATGTGTTTTACTTTAGCATATAAAACAGTGTTAAAAAAACATAATAAGGTTGATTAAGATTTATTTTGGCACATTAGTAAACATTGTAATAAAAAAGAAATCGGACACATTAAATGATAATGAACACGATTGATGAGATATTTTACTTTACTCGCCATAACTTAATTAAAACGCAAAATTTATATAAAATGTCGATCAAATTATTTATAAATTTTTATAAACTTTGAAATGGTGAGTAAAAGGTCTTGCTGCTATTTCAAAATTTTCCGAAAATGTTGGGGTAAATTACCCCTATAACCCCCCTTAAATCCGCCCATGTCTACAGTAATATTTCCAGTATCATTTGGGACCCTCTAGAACCACTTACATCATAATAAGAGGTTTCACTTACTTTCATAAAGAGATGTCCCGCTTAACCCATAGCGAGGGGGTTCCCACTTACCCTAATAGGCTTAAATTACGGGGTAAGTGGGACCCCCGTTAAACACTTTTAAATTTGAAATTTTGTAAAAATTCAAATTACAGTATGTATTTTAAGTTAAACTTTGTGCAACAGTTCAATAAATATCAAAATATAATGAAAAATTAGCTGGAAATACTTTTTTAAAAAATGCATCTTGAACTCTGCAAAAAATCCATTCTGAGAATCTATTTTAAATTAGTTCTATAATCTTAAAAATAAATGAAACAAAAATCAAATATACGCAAAACCCATCAATGTGAAAAACTGTAACATAATAAATACGAGTAAGTGTGAAAATTCTTGTACATAATTACGTTTGAGGGGGGTGACCCACTTATCCCAAGTGACCCTACTATTACAGTGTCCTTAAAGTGTATTTACAAAGAAAACATTTTTGGAGCCTTTAGACTTTAGACAGTCATCTGTGTTTGCATATTAAAGACCAGATACCGTATGGATGAATGATTTTTAATCTTGCGTTTGTTAAAGCTACTGACTTCAACACTTATCGAAAATTGCGTTTGAAAATTGATGCGGTAAACCTTTATCCAATTAAGTTACTCAAACAAGAAGTTAACGCAATTTGTGTTTTTTAGCAAGCATGATACTATTGATCGAAATAAACTGTTGGTTTTTCCTTACAACTCAGCTAACTCATATCATTAAATTATTTTTTTCACATGTTAAAGCCCCTATGAATATTCCTGTTTTAGCCTTAATTATTAGCCATAAGTTTCCGTACCCTCTTAATGTCCCAAGTGTAAGCTTTAAGGGAAAACTCTCAAGTATAAAAAGTAAAAAATAGATAATTATGCCCTAAGGCCAGGAAAAGAAAAGGTTTTTCAATAATCTAAATGGTATTGTTGATATATTACTGTCGCTGTCTTGAAATTGTCTTTTTGAGGTTACTTGAGCTTTCTGGGGGATTTTTTTCAGTGTAAGACAACCTCTATTTGTTTTCTTTTCTTAAAGTATAATGAAAAACTTAAAACTAAATTTGATCTTAAAAAAAGTTGTCCAATATTTTTTAAAAGTTTAAATATTTATATGGAAATCTTCTCTCATTTCACTATTTTAAGGACATGTTTCAGAATTGGTATCTGATATCTTATTTTCAAATGAAAATGAGCAATGGTAAAATGCTATAAAAATAAAATGGATATAATTTAAATTGAATTGATTCAAAATTAAAAAGATTTTGGGGAAAATTTATTGATATTTTGTTATAAACAAGCTTTACTTAGCGTAAAATTTTTCTAAAAATAAAAGTTTACTTGAAATGTTATTTTATAAAAACAAAATACATTAAACTTAAGGGTTTTTCATTTTCTTACAGTATCTTGCTGGTTTTTAACATTTCCGTCCATCTTTTAAAAAACAACCATCTTTTACAAACTCTTTTGCAACGCTTTGAGGTGTTTCATACACAAAAAATATTTTCTAGAGCAATTTTGTTTGAATTTTTATTCAGTCACTTAAGAAACTCGTGATTTATTTACTTCACTGATTTAGGCCCGTAAACTTTCTAAATAAAGTAATCAAAACCCTTAAAAAAATGAGTTTCTTTGAACTTAAAATTTTGGCCGGCAATTAAATGCTTCAAAAGAAGCAAATACGTTTTTTATCAAAACTCTGGTGTAAGAAAATAATTAAATGTAGGTGCTAAATAAAGGATTTCTTTTCAAACATGCTATACACTAAAGAAATAAATCTTGTTAAACGAAGTAAATGAGATAAAGAAAATATTTTTTGTTGCTCATCAAATAGCTAATTTAAAACACCACAATTAGTTTTTTCTATTAAGCAGAAGTGAAAGGGGCAAAAACCTACGTAAAACCATTTTAAATGTCATTAAGTTAGTCACAGATATTTAAATTTGCCTTAAAAAATTTGAGTGTTACCAATCTTTCTTTTACTTCCGAGTACTTCCGAGAGAGCTCTTACTTTATTTCAACTACATAAAAACTATTATTTTTGTAAATTTAGAAGAAACTCGACATGAACGTCGTTATTTTTATCTACATTCTGAATAAAGTATTGATCTGGATACTTAATTTTAAAATATGTTTGAATTGTATTTTTTATCATCCTTAAAAAATTTTAAGTTTTAATTTT
The DNA here is from genome assembly GCA_024610705.1 of Tetragnatha versicolor. NCBI lineage: Eukaryota > Metazoa > Arthropoda > Arachnida > Araneae > Tetragnathidae > Tetragnatha > Tetragnatha versicolor. The sequence goes on along the minus strand of JANDEH010000002.1, from coordinate 28,710,897 downwards.
TATCGTTTCAATTATCTGTGTATTTTACCTCAGCTATGCTTATTTAGTAGAGGAGAGGCGGGTATTATGGAATAGTCGGGTAATATGGAACACCTGAGTTTCTGCTCCCCCTCGCGTTGCCATCACGTGGCAATGCCACGAAAGTCTTAAGAAATCCCCTATGATGCAGTACGCAAAGAGTTAAGCTTCTTGTTTTGTCTGATCAGTCGCAGCAAAGCAAAGTGTGTTTTAGGATTTTCGAAAGTTTTTGACGGCAAATGTTTAAACCTTTTAACCTACTAGTAACTATGGGACTTTGATTATGTTGTTAAGCATAATAGTGGGATTTCTAACTTCACGAAAATGGGTTTCGCGTGCTTTTTCGTGATTATGCTTAGTGAAAATAGCCATTTTGTTTCTTAGAATCTGTAGTGTACGTCATCTTATACTAAACATTGTTGTAAAGCAATGGAGTTGATGGTATTATTGTTGACGTCATCTTATAGTTTAAACAATAAACGTTTTCAGTCACGTGTTTTTTTCTCGACTTTTAAATTAAAATATTTAATTACCAGTACATTTTTTTGAAAAACTGACTAGATTCTTTCATTTTACCATACAAAAACCCATACGGAACACATGTTTGTTTTTGAAAATTTGACACATGCAACTTCCTTATTGAAAATGTTAAAGCTAGAAAGATAGATGTTTTCATAAATTGCCAAATGGAATACGTTAATAATTGAATAATTTCACAGAAAAGTTAATTAAAATCATAATGGGTTCTGAATGGGCATATTTTAAGTAATTTTGGGAGATTTGCATCTGATTTTTTATGGGGATCATAAGGTTAAATGTAGACATTGTTCAAATATTAAAATGCTTGATAACTGGATGGATTTTAATACCTTTCATCTGGTAAAATAAGGTATAAAATAAAACATCCTAAAGCTAAAACTCCACCCGTGCAAGGCCGGGCATATCAGCTAGTGAATAATAGAAAAACACTGTTTCATGTTAAGAAAAGTAACCCAATATAATGTTAAGCTTATTCTCTTTATAACAGCAAAAAGAAATTATATATCCTTTTCAAAACGAATTCACATCAGAGAAAATTCCTTTAAATGATTAAAGGTAAATATCGTTACTTTTTTCATCAATGAAATTAATATCAATCTCCTATTTTATTTGAAGAGTTCAACTCAATTGTTTCCAATGAAAAGAACTAATACAGAAATGACTACTTAAGTAAAAAAATGTCTTTTCATCCCCAACAGAAGCCAAAGTGGCCTCCGAGAAGCCAATTCTTTCCAACATTCGAGTCTATTCGTTAAGGTGCATTAAAGAATAAAATCCAGTTTATTTCTCAGGGAAGATTTTGTTCTTTTGTTTCATTGAGGATTTGATTTGTAATATTTCTCCTCTAGAAAATGTTTATCCCTACAATTCTACTTACTACTTTAAGGTGTTTTTTTTTTCGTTTTGATCGTTTTGGTTTGGTAAAAAAGAAATAGGAAGAGGTAATCGAAATGCAATGATGGTTTTAGAGTAAGTTTTTGGGGAGATTTTTTTTTGGTGGATCTTTTGAAGAAAACAATTCTCTTTTCTTCTCCAAACTTTGATGGGAGGTGTTTCAGAATCCAGTTTCGTTCGTTACTCTTCTGAACTGTGAAAACGAATTTTTATGTAAACTAAGAAATCGTGCTTATGTATTCGCTGTATAAAATACTTCGGAATTCTGGGAATTGAGTTTCTGAAAATAGTAAATGTAATTTTTCTAAACGTAGTTAAACTTTATGTCAAAAGAAAAGTGCTGAGATAATAATAATAATAATAATAATAATAATAATAATAATAATAATAATAATAATAATAATAATAATAATAATAATAATAATAATAATAATAATAATAATAATAATAATAATAATAATAATAATAATAATAATAATAATAATAATAATAATAATAATAATAATAATAATAATAATAATAATAATAATAATAATAATAATAATAATAATAATAATAATAATAATAATAATAATAATAATAATAATAATAATAATAATAATAATAATAATAATAATAATAATAATAATAATAATAATAATAATAATAATAATAATAATAATAATAATAATAATAATAACAACAATAACAATAACAATAAAAACAACAATAACAATAATAATATTAATTTATTTATTCTGAAACATTTACAAATACATAAACATTAAAAGGAAATAATCAAAAAAGAAAAAAACATATTGCTCACTAAGGGGCCAAATTGGCCCTTCCAAGTGAAACAAAAAATTTAATATGAAACACTTATATATAAAGAAAAAAAAAAGAGAGAAAAAATTAAGTATATAAATATAAAAAAATACAAAAATAAGTAATTTATAAAAGGCGTAAGTTTTTATTGCTGATTTTTAATTGTAAGAGACAATATATACAAGGTTTCATATAGAAATTATTAACCTAAAAGGTATTAAATCTTTTGAGATTTGTGATCAACATCATATTTTTTAATTTATCCCTAAGATAGTGGTTTCCAGTTTCAATAAATATCTAGAATTCTTAACCAAAAGTAATTTTTAAAGTCCGTTTGTGATTGAAAACAAAACTTATCTTGTCCAAATTTGCATCTCAACCAAAACTTGTTTACGTGATATTGGAATTTCAGTTTCAGACACAAAATTCAGTAATTATAAATGTATAAATAAAATTAAGTTGTTTATGAATATAATTTATTCAACAAGAAGCATTGAAAGAATTAAGGATAATTGCAAATATAGTTAAATAAATATTTAGGGGATTGTTTCTCATTTTAATGTCCATGGATACCAAGCTAATACACACATTTACTTGCTTTATCGTCTTGGATCACGCAAGCAAAGAATCAATTTCCAAGCATAAAAATGCTTGAATTTCGTAGGTTTTTTTACAAGAAATATTTTATTATTCAAACGAAATCTCAGTTCAGAGAAAAATAATTTAAAATAATTAGTAAATCTCTAAAGTGAAAATATAAATTTTGAAGTTAAGAGGAATTGTATTACTTGTTCCAAAGGCTATTTACGTGTTTATGGATGTCATGGCAACATAATATGTTAGTCTGGTTAGAACATCAATATTTATAGAACTTGTTTAACAAGATTAAACCAATTCTGCAGTATGAAGAAAAACAGGTTTAAGAAATGTGAGAAATTTTTAATTGAATGTCTGTTTTGAAAGAAATATTTTTTACCTCCATTTTATCCGTTTATAGTTTTAATTAATTTTAAAAACGCATTGCAAATCTTATATGAAAGTTTGACTGCTGAAATATAAATTTAATTTCAGCAGACAAAGTCAATAAGTGAAACAGAAAAATATCTACTTCGTCCTAAAATGTAAATATGTTTTCTGTGACATAGCGAGTAATATTTTAAATTAATAGGTTAACAAATATGTAATTACTTAAATTCTTGCACGCTTGCTTTACCTATAAACAACTTTGATTTTAGTAAATGACGTTAATTGAAATTTGAAGTACTACTATTTTAAATTAATAGTAAGAACTATTTTATTAGAATTATTCCAAATCAATAGTAAGAACTAATTTTAAAAAATATTGTAAATGTGAAAATCTTAGTTTTAAGTTTAAAAGCATTTAAATTTAATACCAACTAATTTATAAAAGTAAATAACATGCTTTGCCATTTCTTTATTTAAGATTTTTGTATTTTCTTAAATATTGAATAAAATTGAAAGATATAACGGAAATATAATCTAGACCAGTGTTTCCCAACGTGGGGCGCACGCCCCACCGGGGGGCAATATGATTTTCCAAGGAGGCAATTTGGAAATTTTCAACCAAATTGCGCCCCAGGTGGGGCATGGACCTCCAGAATTTATTTAATTTCCTAGAAGGATTTTCGAAAAAGAATAGACATGGGGGCATGGAAAATTTAGAAAAGGCTTTGGTGGGACATGGGCCGAAAAAGGTTGGGAAACACTGATCTAGACATTTTGTCAACTTTTCACTCATATGTGCATGAAGATGTGTTTTACGTCTTTGGTCCCTGGTAAAAAGAAACAGTATTGTTTCTTTTTACATCGATTCACATAGATTACACATATTACTTAAGAGATATGTGTAATCGATGTGGTTTAAACCAGTGGTCACCAACCTTTTCACCACTACGGACCGGTCAACGTTTGATAATTTACCGTGGTCCGCTGGGGGGAGCGTTGATTGTTTACAGTCTAGATTATTTTGATTTATTAATGTTAATTTAATTGTATTTAAATATGCTTTCAAACTAAAATACAGTTACACCAAAAAATAAATATAAAGTGATTTATAATTAATTTCATTCATTAATTTGGAGTATAAACCTAGGAATTTCATTCAGTTTCAATGAAATGGTCGGCCCTCGGCCCGGTACCATTTGATCCACGGACCGGGGGTTGGAGACCACTGGTTTAAACGATAAAAAAAATTTCTGACTCATAAAAAATTGTTTTTACACTTAAAGATAATTATGTTCTCTTTAAAATAGTGTCCTATGTATTAAATGGACAATATCAGTAATCATTAAACATTATGATGTTATAAGGTTTGCATTTTTACTCTTACATTTATATTTTTTAATTATTTGGTAGTATTAAAAGTTATTACATATATTTTGAACTTATAGGATATTTCAGATAATCCTGAACCACTACATCACGATAATTCTTGAGCTAAACCCATCGCCGCTAAGCCCAAACTACTATTGTACTGCTGCAGCCCTTTTAACAAAACCCCTTTGACTTTTAATGACACGAATAATCCAAATGACTTGTTCCTTCCCGTTTAGTAATTCCAAAAGGGGTTACCAATACATCCAAGCTAATGCCTTACACACTGGGGCTAAAACAAATGACGCCTTTCACTTGTGCTAACAGGGGTACTCGTTAGCTTCCAATACATTTTCCGCAAATCATTTGAAGCCTCATTTTCTACCGGACTCGGCTGTTAGGGATGCTTACAAAAAGTATCTCCATTATCATCAGTCACAAAAAGTGGTAGTTACAACAATAATGAGACAAATTAGACTTGATGGATTTTCAGAAATATAGACATTTCCCCTAGATGGGTCTGAGTGCTGTAGTAATGAAGGACGTATTAATGCTGGGCTTTATATTATACACTTGAGCTTGTGTAATGTGCCGTAGTTTTGGCCATTATTGTAATGTCCGCAGTAAATGCCTTTATTACAAACTACGAAATTTTTTATTGATAGCTAAGATAGTTTATTGTTGTCGCGTATTTAGTCGCATATTACTATTTTATTTTGTTTGAAAACATGCAAGTTGTAGGGGGAATAAAAGGGTCTACAAAAGATGTGTTTGGCTATTGTCTGTGCTTTGTTAATGACCTAAAGTAATATGACTGCATAATTTTACATATTGTGCAGTCTGTATCGTTCACAAAATAATGTCTTGGGAAAACCCCCTATGTAAAAATATTTTGTTTCTTATAAATGTGTACATAGGTTCTTAACCTTTTACCTGCCGATGTTCCCAAATGGGAACATCATTTTAAGGAATTTTTACACCACTTAATTTTTCATGCAGGAATTTGATACTTGGGAGAAAGGAACTCAAAGATATAAAGTTATTTTACATGCAAAAGTTTTTCACGTGCAATTTAATCCTTTTTGTAGAATTTACATCAAAATTAGAGATTTTTCGCTCTTCCAAAAGTTGCACAAGTTTCAACTTGTGAAAATTTTAAATAAATTTAGTTTTAAATAATTTTGCTGTTTTTAGGTAGCTTAGGTACACATCTTCCCATTTGGATTGACAGAATAGTTTCATATTTTAATTTTGGAGAGTAATTACCAATACAACGTATATGTTCCCAAATGGGAACATCGGCGTTTGGGGTATAGTATTTGAGGGGATTTTTATAACATGCAAAAATTCAAGTTATTTCCAATTTTCTTTAATTTTCTGAACATTTCTTGTCTCAAAGGATCTAAACAGGTTAAGAATTATGTTTTAAATACAAAAATATGTAACTTTTTATTTTTTCACCTGATTTATGGAGAAATATATTCTAAATCTTTATAGTAAATTCTTACACTTGTATATTTTTCTAACTCCCCGATCGATTAATATTCAGCAATTATCAATAGGGGTTATACAAAGAGCATATTTGGAGTGCTTCTGAGGATTTGCGTTTATATTTTTGTTCAAGTACTTTTTTTAAAAAAAAAAATTTAGGAATAAAATTGAAGAATTTTGAAAATAAGGAAAAGTGCGTACATCTAAAAATACTCTTCTAACGTAAGTTGGATGTAAGATATATGTGGTTCAGTTCGGAATCTTCCATGAGAAACATAGCTTTAATAAATCAATGGAGATAATTATGATTATTAATTTTGAAAGCTAATTAGATTTGAATGCAATTAGTGGATTTTATGCTAGATATCCGTATAGAACCGTAATTAAAACTAATTTTTCTCACAGAAACGTAATTATTTAGCTTTAAAGAGCATGGGAACACTCTTTTGTATTTTTTACACCAAAATATTACCCATAGTGCAAGAAAAATTTACGGAAAAGCTTCGCGTACGCAATAAACATGTCAATTTTTTCTAATGAAAATTTATAAAATGTTACTAAATCGTTCAAGTATGGATAATAAAAATGAAAAAACCGTTCACAATCATAAAAATGTTCATAATTATTGAGTAGAAGCCTATTTAAATCATTTTATTTGAATTAATTGTAAAATATGTCCCCTTTGGAAATCCCCCTAAAAACTTCACCCCAAACGCCGATGTTCCCAAATGGGAACATCCTCAAAATCATACTTAGGAATTTTTTTCCGCCAAAACATGACTAGAATGGTTTTAGTAATGATGAAACTAGCCATTTAAGCCAAAAATCAGAACCATTAATTCGAAATTTGAATTGCGGCGTTTAAAAGGTTAAATAGGGCTTGTGTACACTTTATAGAATTTTAAATAATGATAACGTGACTTGAACATCATAGTTATAACTTGAAGCTAAATATTAAATTGATGGATGGATTAGAAGAAAATCCAGTGGTACCAAATTTCATATTTATCTCTCTATTCTAAAAAAAAAGTTTTTGGTGAACGGTTTCCAGAGAAAGGCTTTTTGATTACTGATCCGTATAACACATATTTGGTATCAAACTGTCCAGATTCTTTTGAGGATGTGCAAAGTGCCTTTAGAATTTCTAAAAATAATCTCAATTTTAAAATATTTCCATTTTTTTAGATTTCGGATAAGGTCGCAGTTACAAAGCAAGAAACTAGGAATTTTAAAACAATTGAAAACATATTTCACTGGTTTTTTAATATTCAAATAGATTAAATAATCATCTTTCTATTTATAACACGAATTTAAAAAATATATTTTGTGTTATTTTTAACAATATTTATATTTTTGTTGTTCACAAAGGGTTTAATTGTTTTTAAAGATATTGTTCAAACGGTTTTCATTATATTTTAAACTGATATAAAATTAATTTATTTTTTATTTTTTAAATAACAAATTAATATTTTTATATTTATCTTTGTAGTTGTGGCAACCTAATCATTACTATATTTACAATAAAATATACACTCGCTCTCGGAAATTTTGAATTTTGCATATATTTTTTATATCCTTTTGCAAGTATGTTTTTTAAGGTAGTAAAATGTAACTCTTTATTTCATAATGACAAAACACAAACAACTAAATAACACGGGTGAATGTTTTAGAAATAAGGATGAAAATGTTGGAAGTCTTGACATTCGGTGTCGTTGCTATGAAAATGACCCAACTTCGAAGTTTGTTTCTCATGAAGATAAAATTCTAAATTTTCGCGATGTTTAAGGTAATTACTACATTTTTAACAGTCAATCATTACAAATTTTAAGAAAGTTAAATTTATTTCTGAGATATTTCAATGCTTCCCTTAATGTATCTGTGAAAAAACATTACCTTAGGGAAATGGGTAAAAGAATGTTTACGTTGCTTTGTTGTTAATTTTCTTGGGGTTCAATTCCGTTATAGTTCCCGCTAAATATCGCCAATCTCTTTCGAACGCTCAATATTCAAATGTAAACCAATTTTCTAATTTTTAATGATAAACTGAATAGTTATAGATCTAATTAAACACTTTAATCTATGAATTTGAAACAATTTAGCAGTATTTATACTTTAGTGTCCAAAAGAGATTAGTGATATTTAGAGGGAACTATAACGGAATTCAACCCCAAGAAAATTAACAACAGAGCAATGTAAACATTTTTTTACCCATTTCCCTAATGTGTTTTTCACAGATACATTAAGGGAAGCACCGGAACATTAAGGGAATGTTCATATTTAGCGGGAACTATATATGAACCTTTCTTGGAATTATAAAGCGATCCGCCAATTCATGTTACCATAAAGGAAATGATAAAATTCCACCACTGAAAATAAATATTCGCCATTTTTGAAAGAATACCACGGAGAAGTACTACCCCTGTGTTAAGAATGTTTTATAAAGTGAGTAAGTGCAGTGAGCTGGGTTTTGTGGGGAATTGTGAAGCGGTCCAAAAGTTACTGCGTCAGCAGTTAACGGGGGTTGGCGAGCGATAGCGAGCAGGGGGCGGTAGCCCCCTAGTAATATAAACGAAAGTCTTGTTTTGGTGAAAGGATTTAGGTTAAAGCCACCTGAAACACCAGAAAAAAACCAGTTGAGAGAATACCTGTAAAAGATCAATATTCATCTAATCAAAAACTGCCAAGCCAATAAAAATGAGATTCTAATGAGCAATTGTTTTACTTAAATTTTATGTCTTCTTGGCGCATCATCATATGTTTTTCTTTCTTTATTTATTTTTTAACATTTTCTAGTAAATATTTTTATTTTTATAATACCCTGCCATTTTGAGTAGTGTCCTTAATTTCAAAATTAAGGTATTTTCTTTTGAGGATATCTCATATTGCTACAGAATTACACAAGATACATTCAATGTAACAAACTTGATGTTTACTTGATTATTGACATTTTCCAATTTGTATAATTTCAGATAAAACTCATGGAATCAATGCTACCCGGCTTGCTCAAAACAATGCTTGAACTCAGAACAACAGAAACCCCTTGCATTCCAGGCCAACACATCATGCTCCAGAGTAACCAAATCTGAAAAAAACAAACAGCTTCCTTCTCTTGCTCACACTACACGCAGAGTGTCCAAACCACGGCCTCACCTACCCTCTCCATGTCATGGAATCTGCAGTATCCAGCAGCTACGCATTTCTGACTGACATAGTAAACCTTTCACAGCACCTCAACATCCTGAACGCATCGTGCAATGGGACTACAAACGAATCATGTATGGAAGTGTCTTCAACAACTGGATTCGAGACCCCCGAGAAGGTTTTTTGGGCCCTCATGCTCATACCCCTCCCTCTTGTGGCCGTCTTTGGGAACATTCTCGTTATTTTGAGCGTGTACAAAGAAAAGAACTTACAGACTGTCACGAACTATTTTATCGTTAGCCTGGCCTTCGCTGACTTGCTAGTGGCTGCCGTAGTCATGCCATTCGCCGTGTATGTATTGGTGAGTACATAATTCAATTCGTGGTTGTATGATTAGAAGCAAAATACAATGGTAGTAAGTGCATGCGTTTTAGATGAGATTTTGTGTGAAAATTTAAAATAAAGAATTTAAAAGCAATAAATGGTATTAGGATTAAAATTTTCCGTACTCATAGACCGTTTATCGATTACAATTACAATGAGGAAGTTGCATGTGTCAGATTTTCAAAAACAAACAAGTGTTCCGTATGGTTTTTTGAATGGTAAAATGAAATATCTAGTCAATTTTTCAAAAAAATGTACAGGTAATTAAATATTTTATTTTAAAAGCCGAGAAAAAAACACGTAGCTGAAAACGTTTATTCTTTAAATCGTATGATGACATCAACAAGCATACCATCAACTCCATTGCTTTACAACAATGTTTATCGTATGATGACGTCAACATACAATGATCCCAAACTCTCGGCGTTTCCGCGCGCTTTTAAAAAGTGGATTTTTGTCAATTCTTTTTGCAATCAAAAAATTTCTCGATTGGCCTCAAATTTTGAGTAGTTGCTTATTTTTGCAAGAAAAATCGATTAAAAAAATAAAAAAAATCACGCAACTTCCTCATTAACCCCTTAACAGTGACATTTATTTCAGAAAAATTGACCAAAAGTGGAAATTTTTTTTGACTGTTTAATTTTGTTATTTACATTAATATAAGTGTTAGAAAAAAGTTTTTTATAAAAAAAAATCAAAATTTAAATGTAATTACAAGTGTGCTAATTATTTTAACATACACATAAAAAAGTATTGGATTACGCACACATCTTATTAAATTAGGAACACGATTATTCAAACATGATGTCTCACAATCTCTAAACGACGAAAAATCACTATCATCATCGAAACGAACTCAGTTTGGGCTTCACAAAGGGAAGCGTCAATTTTTCTCCTGCCCGAGATCAGCTCGGGCATCACAAATTCTGCACGTAGTGGTTGCCCGAGCTGAGCTCGGGCGACACTGTTAAGGGGTCAAAGCCAGACGTATTCCACCCATTTTTGTAGCATACATTATAAGTAGTGTGATCATTATAGTGTCTAACAAAGAATTAAACGGAACACGTGTGGGTTTTTAACTCAATTTTAACCATCAACCATGGTCTATGAGCACTAATAGTTTTTAACCTAAAAACACCGGTTGTAAAAGCCTTCGTACTTAATTTAATGGTATTGTTTTAATAAATAATTTATAGTTGTATGAACGATTTTATGTGAAAAAAATATGCGCAAGCATTTGATTTTTACCCCCCATAATAACGGAAAGGCGAACGAAAATGTATGAGATGTGCGAAAAAGTTCAGTTGCGACCGACGGAGGGTTAAAAGAATAAGTGGAAATGTAAAGTTAAAAATTTTAAATAAATTTCAATTACACACTTAATTTGAATTCATAGCACTCTGTAACTAAATTTATTATCATTGTCTGTATACAAAACAAGCTTATTAGATGCAAAAAGTTTTAACGTATCTTAAACTTTTCCTCCAATGACTGCTATAATTTTTATCAAAATTCACGTATTTAGGATGATAAATTATTTTCTTTCAACTTAATCCATGCATAAAGATTGGAAAGGATCCAAAAAGTGAGTTATTATTTCAATCCTTTTCAAACTAAACACATTAATTTTGCTTTGAAAGCTTCTTTTTTTCTGTATTTTTTTGTTTCACCTAGTTACAAAACAGTTCCATTACCTATGAATGTTTTTCAACAAACACAAGAAATAGTAAAGAATACATTAATTATTAACTAAACACACATCATAATCATTATTTGATATTTTCATGTATCGATTTTTGGTTAAACTACGACTTATTTTGATGAACATAAAATATTAAAATAGTTAGAGCTGTTAATTTTTAAAAATAAGAGTTAAGTGGATGATATTCAACATTAAAAAATTAAGCTTTCAGCTGAGATTGTTTACGACTTTTTGTTCGAAAAACTTTTTTTTTTCATTTCCCTTTCACGACTCACGAAAAGATTATCGTAAAAGTTTCCATTAAAAATTTGTAGAAATAATTTCAAGTAGATAAATGTATTGGTTCGAAGAAGAGCAGTTTGGCATCATGTGAAACTCCTAAAAAGCACCCTTAGAAAGAAAGGAAAAAATTTGTTGCCAAAAAAACTAAAAAATAAAAGCAATTTTCCTATGCTGCCTTCATTGAAACTCTTACACAAACTCGTGAACTAGTCTCTTTCTTGATACCCGCCTCACTCGCTTCCTCTTTTTTTTGCTATTTTGAAGTAGAATAACGATATCCTGTAAGGGAAAAGAATGATGGTAGTCTACATCATGTAATAGAAGAGTGGAAATTTGTATGGGAGACATCAACACTTTGGGGGATTATTGATCGTATGGTGAAAAAGTTACTTATCAAACGTACATCCATTGCACTCTCCCGAATAACAATTTTCTTCCCCGGGAGGCATTGATGATTTTTACATTGATAACCGAGTTTTCTTTTCCCATTTAGCATGTTTATATACATTTTTAAAAACTTGAGTACAAAATGGGAAGATTATTTTCGAGTATGTAAAGCTTCAGCATGGACTACGATGTTTATAATTGATAATGATGTTTTCTTTTCCTATAGGAAATATGTTGTGTATTAAATTTTCAATGTGGATTTTATTGGTGATACCCATAGGAAATTTAGCAGTATAATTTATCAGTAATACGTTTGAAAACCAAATTTTATATGCACACAAAAATAATTAAATTAACTAAAATTTTAATGTTTTTGTTGACATAAGTTGTTTACTTTAAGAGATTATATATCTGTTATTTTAATGATAAAAAAAGAGTGGTGTAGATAACAAGAAAAATACAAGAAAAACTTATTAAAAATTATTCGATTCCTGGGTTTAAAATTCTACGTACATCATAATATTAACTTCTCTTTAATCTTAACTACCCATCTTTACTATAGTTAGTAAATAAATAACATCATAATATAATAATTTCATTCAATATATAGGCTGCATTTCTTATTTTAATAAATTAAATAAATTTAAATAATTATTTAAATAAATTTAAAAAAAATCCATACTACAAATCTTTAATGATCATAAAGTCAGAATATATAGAACACAAATGCTCTTCAGAAATATCCAAGAAAGCTACAATCGATAAATCAAGTACAATAGTTAATCATCCCCTTTTTTCAAAAAATTTCCAAAACTTTGTTTCTTATTATTTTATCGACTATTAAACTTGTTTTACTCAACCTCCGAAAACGTATCTTTGTTTAAGAATAATGGATAAATAATCGCACTTTTTCTTGGCTAGAATCTATAAAGTGAAAACAATCAACGGCTTTCCTTAATGCAGCTTGACACTTACTTCAAGAAATGCAGTAAAGGACCGAGAAAGAAAAGATAACCATCAAATTTAATGCCTTAGAGGGCACCTCTTTTTCGAATACCATTAGGGATATGCATTTAGAGAGGAGTGCACATAGGGGGAAAACTTCTAGACACAATAAGTTAATTGTAAAATAGTAATTTCTATACTTATATAAATGTTCAATAAAATAATGTTTTGTTGAAAATTAAAGATTTTTTTAATTAAAATACTTGTGTGAAAGAAGAGAAATTTATTCCTACGTACGGATTTATTAAAAAATAATATTCTATCAAATTATCAAGGTTTACACTTTTTCCTTTAAGTCAATATATTGAAAAGAACTTCTGGCCGTGGTCCAATGTTTAGTTTGGAAGGTTGTGCTTAGTCCTCAAATTATAAATTATAATTTATTTTATCTTTTTTATTTTAGACATCGGTTTTTCTTTTTTAATATTCAAACATGAATATTTTTTTAAATGGTGGTATTTTTTCAGCAGATACGTATGAAAGCTTTGTGTTGAAACTGGATGCAGCCTTATAGTAGCACAGATCACACCAAATATATAAATTTTACATAACTACAAATAGAAGTAAAGGAAATTTGACCATGCGTGTCAAATATTGGATGGATCTTAAGCGTTTGTATAATTTCAGTTCTCAAAAAAGAAAATATTAAGCCCAAAGATATTTTGAAATTATTACTACTACGAATTATGAATAGGTATATATTTGACATTATAAATTTCAATACACCCTTTATTGGAAACAATATTACTTCTCCTTATCTAGTTAAACATTCCTTGATACTGATCTCCACAATAAAGCTTTACAAATTAGTTATTAATAAACAAAGTAACGAAAATTAGATTACTTAATTAATATTTATAAGAAAATTAAATTAATCATAAATATTACATAAGAAATGCAGACGTTTAATTAGAAACATTATTTATTTATTTTCTACTGAATGCTTCAGATTTATTTCCATAATCGTTTACTTGTAACACAGATCATATTTTCGTTGTATTGTTCTCTAAGTTTTTTTATGACTTAGCTTTATTACTTTAAATTAAATTTCCAACCTTTTATTTTAACTCTCGAATAATTCAGAAGTTTATATTTCTCAGTATAGTTTAACTATTTTTAACAATGATTGATTACATTATTTTGGGTTTATATTAAATTATTCTCATTAACTTATTTATGTAGATAAGAACGCTCAGATAGTTTAGAATATAAATTTGAATTTTTTGAATATGTAACTTAATAACAAGAATTTGACGGCAGCAAAATTCATGGTACTTGCATTTGTTGTCCTCAGAGGCGGGCTTAAACTCGAGTACTTTCAATTGAGGATTCCAGATGAGTGCACAGTTTTTATAGCTGAACTTTTATATTTAAACTTTGCCATTCAATGGATTACTAAACAAAACACCAATATTTCTTTTACATCATTTGTACCGATTTCCTTTCTTCTTTGGAAATCTTAAAACATATATCTTCTTCCAACAGAATAGTTGTCAATATTCAAACCAAACTAAAACCGCTCAAGGTTAGAAACGTATTGGTCAACTTCGCGTTCTTTCGACAAACAGGCATTCATGGAAACGAGAGAGCTGACCTTCTTGCCAAAACTGCCACCAAGAGGAGAGTTGATATTGCTGTCAACATACCCAAATCGCATTGTAAAAAAGCTATGTGGAAAGATGTTGTGGATGCATGGAATAAGGAGTACGTCAGCTCAATCAAAGGAACAGTAACCAAGAAATTCTTTCCATCCATAACAATCAGATTGACCAACCATCACTTTTTTAACTAACTATAAAATAACCCAGCTTCTTACAGGAAATTACATGGAAATTTTAAAATTTATTTAAACCAATTTAATTTAAGTTCAATATCTCACTGTGACTGCAAAATAGATGGAAATGAAGACGTTGACCATATCCTTTTAAAAAGTACAAAATATGAAACCGAGAGAAAGCTTTCAGACAAGAACTTCAAAAGATAAATATGAAATGGCCTCCAAAATTCAGCTTTCTGATTTTCCATAAAAAAGCATTTTATTTTTTCCTTAAGTTCAGCAATAATTTAGCACTTTAAGCCTGTTGTTAACTTCTCAAAATTTCAAAATTTAAACTTTATTTATTATTATATTTTTAGTTTTGTTTTATTTTAGTGTTTTTCTTGTAAAATTTTAATTACTTACTCCTGTAAGCCCCGTGCTTTATATTGTGGTACACGGGGAGCTTTTTGTTTGTTTCAATAAAAAAAATAACAAAAACCAAGTTTAAGATGTTACTCACATTATTAAGGATAACTTGAACAAAACATTAACTGGACAATAATGTCTTTTCAGATAGTTTAAATTAGTTTCTTACTTAACTAATTTAAACTTCTAATGAGAGCAAGTATTTTCTAAGTCACTTAGTAGAGCAAGTTCATAAGCCAACAACTTACACCAATACAAAAAAAACGTATAAGCCTCAGTGATTGTTTTATGGCTTAAAATAAATTTATCAAAAATACGCAGTTCACAGCATTTTCCCACTTAGGAAAACATTTGTTTTTAGGCTTTAAAATTTACAACACCTAAGCTTTGAAAAAGTATTTAAATCAGAAACATCTGGTCAAAAAACCCATTGAACTAATTAAAACCATAAAAAAACTGAAAGGTTTTAAAAGCAAAGATTGTTTTTTTTATCTCATTGAATCTGATTAGCGATTTTAGTGCGTTGTTAACTTATAAAGTTTTTCGCTGTAACTAAATATATGCTTTAATAGAGGTTTATTTTAATGAACTTTTTTATTAAGCTCTTAAAAATTAGGAAAAAATAATAATCTGGCATTTAAGAGCATATCCCAAAAAAAGTACGGTCATACCCAAAAAT
Organism: Tetragnatha versicolor; assembly: GCA_024610705.1. Lineage (NCBI taxonomy): Eukaryota > Metazoa > Arthropoda > Arachnida > Araneae > Tetragnathidae > Tetragnatha > Tetragnatha versicolor. Next base: position 28,695,051 of record JANDEH010000002.1, on the reverse strand, counting down.
AATTTATGCATAATCAAGTAAAAATCCCCACAAGTATAGTTTCTTCTTTTATTTATATACTTGTACTCCATTAAAACGTTTTAATAACTTTTTTATGTAACATCAAACAGTTTTCTTTTGGTTATTAATTTTAGACTATAAATTACCTAATCTAAGTTATCCTTTGGGGACTGTCCACTTTGGTGTTTTTTTTTCAGTTTGCTTCAACATCACAACAGATAGTAACTAATTAAAGGATGAAATGTGGGAAATAAAAGTAAGAAAAAAAGTTTAATAGATCATTATGCTTCCAAGCTAAAATATTGTTTTTTAGAACCGAAACATGACATTTTTTGCTTTAACTTCAAAGCTAAAGAAATTGGCCTTCATAAGAGCCTTTAATGCAAACGTTTGTTGTACTGATAAGTAAATTATTGGCTTACTTTATAATTATTACTACTATATTTGAAAATTTTTATTTCATATTAATGGTTAACTAAATATGTAAAGTATACAGTTTTCTAAATTACCGTTTGAAAAAAATATTCTTAACCTTAACTTTTATTGTTGCATGAAAAACAAAAATTTTGCAACAGCATGTAATGAAGTACTTTCATCAAAATACGTAGAAACGAAAAAAAATATGTATAAAGTTTTCCAATCATGCTCCAAATCTGGTTTAAAGTAGGACAGGCCATCTGTTGTTTGACGTCCTGCATTCATAAAAAGAAAATAAAAATTGAACTACTTTCTGCAGTATATAAATCATTCTTTTGCGTTACACCTTTCATGTCTGGATGTTTTTTTGGACTCTTGGTCCTCTGTTAAACATAATATATTTTGTTCGTGACTTTTTTCAGAAGGTTTACGATTTATACTTGCTTTGAGACATGACGATAAAACATGTAGTTTCGTTTCTTAAACTTGAAACAAAAGTACCTTTTCTTAAACAAGGGATAAATAACACATGTCACTAGGTTTGACTTACTTTTATGATTTATTACCTTTTTTGGAATCGTATAAATAACAGATTTCATTTGAGTGAACTGTGGAAGTGTCGTGGTTTCAATTCTAAAGTATTGTAGAAACAATTAGACGTTGAAATATTCCGTAAATTATATATAATTAAGATCAGTTTTAGGTTTACAAATGTGAGCTTTGTTAATAATTTGTAAAACTTAAAAAATATAAAACTTTGATGATTTTATTCCGAAGGTTGTATTGCTTTTGGACTTATGTTTCGGGTTGTTATTATATTATTTGCTATCAGTACAGAAGCTCGTGACTTTTGAATAGTAATATTAAAGTTTGTGGATTTTCTAATGGTTTACGACTTAATTTTACCAACAGTATTATTCAACACCAAAACGTTTACTTTTACAACTGATTTCTGGATCAATTGATGATGCTAAAATTTGAATTAAATTTTTAATTAAGTAAGAAGTGAAATTAATATCAATATTAATGTGCAGTATAAGGAAACCCTTACATTTAGGTCAGACGAATAAAATATGAAACACATAAAAAAAGGAACCGTTGTTTTTATTGAAAATTTATTTATTTCTAGCTACACAACAAAGAAAATTTTCTGACCGTAGTACACATTTTTATGATCAACAATATTTTACTCTTTTCAAACAAACCAACTTCCATGAAAGCTTTTGGCCATTTGGAGCTAAAAATCAAATTTTCAACCGGATATTGAATTGAATAACTCTGAACCATGACTGATAATACTAAATGAACCAATTATTTACAGTCATAATTTAAGTCTATACTAGTATCAATCTGTATTAGTTTTATACCTTAGTTCCTTAAAGATCTCAAAGGTTTGGTTACTTGAGATATTTCTAGAAGCATTTTAAAAAAGCAAAATTAAATATCGGCAAAAAAATCCTATTGCAAACATAGCTCTTAATATTTAAATATGCTGTTTAAATGAAAATTTGAAATATTCTGACATTGGAATGGAATATTACAAGTTTAAACTAGTTCCTAAAATAATGATAGATTTTAACTAGATTATCTCCGTATATATTTTAACATAAATTCAAACACAGTGAAGTTTGCGATATTATTTTGAGTATGTTTTAATAAATCCTGCAAATTTTATACACAGATCATCATCTTTAAATCAAACTTCAAGAGAAAGATATTCAATGTACTCTACTTCTACTCATTCATACAGGGTGTTTCGAAATTGCGTTGCACGGCTTTTATTCGGAACAAACGCCTCCTAGGGTCATGGAAGTAAGGTCTACCCCTAGGTAAGTGACCCTGGAGAATCCATTGAGATAACTTACAGCGCCCCTAGCGGTGAAATTAAAAAGTTACAAAAATTAATTTAAAATCTAAAGGAGGTAGAGCAAAAACCTCAATATGAGTATTGTTGCCAACGTCAAGAAAAACTCACTGAAAAAAATTTGATCAAAATATCTTGAATTTTCGCGGAGATATTAGCATGTGAAAATAGCACTTTTTCAGGGGTCAAAAATGAAAAAGTACGCATATTTGCAAATTTTTTTGATTTTTTGTTTAAATTTTGTGATATTTCAACTAAAAAAGCACAAAACTACACAATAACACTGAAAAATTTGGAAATATACGAACTTTTTCATTTTTGACCCCTAAAAAAGTGCTATTTTCACATGCTAATATCTCCGCGAATATTCAAGATATTTTGATCAAATTTTTTTCAGTGAGTTCTTCTTGACGTTGGCAACAATACTATCATAGAGGTTTTTGCTCTATCTCCTTTAGTTTTTAAATTCATTTTTTTTACTTTTTAATTTCACCGCTAGGGGCGCTGTAAGTCATCTGAATAGATTCTCCAGGGTCATTTACCTAGGGGTAAACCTTACTTTCATGACCCTAGGAGGCGTTGGTTCCGAATAAAAGCCGTGCAACGCAATTTTGAAACAGCCTGTATATAATTAGATCAAATTAGTAACTGTGTAAAAATGCGCATACATAATTTTTTCGATAAAAATCGAGAAAAAATTTCAACAATTTTATTTAATAAAAGGCATACTTTTCTATAGATAAACTTCGACTTCAATCAAGTATTCAAAATCCAACCAGGGAAATATACAAAACAGGGATTCCTAGATTTGCCTCCTTGCATACACTGACAATATTCGAATTCCTAGAAACCAGCTATTTTTAAAAAGCTAAAAGATGTATTCATACACACACCACGCGAAAACAAAATAAGTACAAAAGAGGAACAGCATTCACTTTCTGAAAGAAAGTACAAATAATATTTTGTCAGCTGGCGCCAGCAGATAATACGCATGATCTCTCAAAAATTTAAATTTCAAAATACCAGTTCCTAGAAGCGAAGTTTTAAACTGCCTCTGTTCAGAAACGAATATATAAGCAACTCGGAAGCTTCGAAAAATAATATTCAGTTGCGGTTGCTACACAGAATAGCATGTTATTTTGTGTGTGCTCCTCTTTGTATCCCTGACTCGCCAACTGCGTTGACACACATGTTCTTCCCTTGAACAAATTTCCGATTTTATAACCTTCGTAAAGTAGAGGATGCTGGTATATATTATTTCAGATTTCCCGTTCCCCTTACTTGGATGTTGTAAACAAAAGGGGGAATAGTTTTGGTTCTTGAGAAATTGAAAGTTTTGTATCTTAAGAGGTCCAATCAAAAGAGAGAAAAGTAGAGGGTTGTTTTAACCTGTGTTTTAGAGTGAGTTATACTTTGTTACAGCAGACACATACCACGTTATTGAAAGCATCAGTATCAGTCATTTAAACATTCGTTTGAGAAAAATAGCATCAACTATTATATAAAGTCTCCATAATAAAAAAAAACAATTATTTTTATTATTTGTTAACCCTTTATATTACTGTTAACCCTTTTCTCGACTTTAAAAAAAGACGAAAATACATTGATTTGTGTTGAACCTTGTTTAATTAAATACTAGACTGCAATATAATGATGGAAACTTCCACGACCTGAAGAATAACTCTTTATTCCATTTTCCGGGATGGATGGGCCATGTTGATTGGAACTAATCTCCGATTGTTTCGCCCTCTTCTTCAGAGGGCATCCTCAGTGGCGAAAATATCAACTACTAAAAATCAAAAATTGAAAAATAAATAATAAGTATTCACGCAGAAATATTTATTCGAATATTTATCTAATAAGTAGTTATAATAGTATATAAGGGTAAATTTAGGTTAAAAATAAATATAATTTTAATTTATTATATAAATATAAATATAAAAAATTTGATTTGCTTTTTATAGTCTTTATAAGACTATTTTTAGACCAAAATCTCCTTTAATCTACGCACAAAATATGACAAAAAAACCGCAAACGAATACATTGAATGATGATTAAAATTTTTCCGGTAAAGATACCGTGGTTTAGAATTAAAATCTCTGGACTTTTTGTCCGGAGCTACACCAGACATCCTCAGCGATGTAAAATTCTAGCAGATCGTCGTAAAGACTGATTGCCGTCAGAATAATTTAATTATTTTTAATCATCATTCATCTGACCGTGAAATCTTTTCATATGAATACATTGCAGCTACAAAGCACAACATAAAACAATATATGAAGCGAGCAGCAAAATACACATTTTTAAAAATAATACAATGTTTAAGTCCAAAAACTAATGAGCAAATAACTTTTAATTTAAATACAATAAAATTCACCGAAACAAAACTAACTTTTACTACAGTACCTCGAATATAATTTTTCACAAATTTGGAAGATAATAATTTTAAATTAAAAGTTTCTGGTAACGTACATAACGTAATGTATGTAAAGGGAGGTATTCTAGAGAGGGTATTTTAAGTTTTTAAGCATGTTAAAGGTTAATTACGATCTAAAAATTTGTTCAGGTAATAGGAAATACAAGTAACCTTCTAACGTATGGTATTGCGCTTCCTTCTTCTTCGGGGAGAATGTATTTATTTACTTAGAATATACTTTTTTTACAAAATACTATAACAAAGTTTATGAAGAGAAAGAAAATGAGTTTTTATTAAGAACCATACTTCGAATATCTCATAAAGTATCTATAGGTACCTACAACAGACATAGATATTGATCTGCAAAATATGCTGCGTATGTACCTGAATTTATAACTGCATTAATTTTCCGAAATTATATTAAAGGTAAATGATTAACTGTAGCCAATATAACTCTGGTACTTTGAGTTAATTAGTACAGCACGCATGTAGCAATGTGATTCAATTGCAATCATTCCCAAAACGTAATTGAAAGATAGAACCTTCATCATTAGCTTACCTACTGCTAATTCTTACCTTTCATTCTTCTTCTTTTCAATAGCTTCAGGTTTAAGTTTAGTAGACACCTTTAAGTTTGGCATTATAGAAACTCAAGTTTAAAAAAAACTCGGTTTTATGCTATAACCGTGAACTGCTTCTTTTTTTCTGCGGCGCTAACTAGAACAATATTTTATTTTCTAGCAACCCAGCAGGGTGGGGCGCGTTTACCATATAGTACATTATGGTGCCAAGATTAGCGCCTAAATTTTACCCACAAAAATTTTAGAACCGTTTTAATTATTGATTATAGGCCTGAATGAAAAGGTTATGTTGAATTTTTCATTTGCATATTCATAATTTTATACATTCATGTGTGAATAATAATAATAATAATAATAATAATAATAATAATAATAATAATAATAATAATAATAATAATAATAATAATAATAATAATAATAATAATAATAATAATAATAATAATAATAATAATAATAATAATAATAATAATAATAATAATAATAATAATAATAATAATAATAATAATAATAATAATAATAATAATAATAATAATAATAATAATAATAATAATAATAATAATAATAATAATAATAATAATAATAATAATAATAATAATAATAATAATAATAATAATAATAATAATAATAATAATAATAATAATAATAATAATAATAATAATAATAATAATAATAATAATAATAATAATAATAATAATAATAATAATAATAATAATAATAATAATAATAATAATAATAATAATAATAATAATAATAATAATAATAATAATAATAATAATAATAATAATAATAATAATAATAATAATAATAATAATAATAATAATAATAATAATAATAATAATAATAATAATAATAATAATAATAATAATAATAATAATAATAATAATAATAATAATAATAATAATAATAATAATAATAATAATAATAATAATAATAATAATAATAATAATAATAATAATAATAATAATAATTTATTCTGAAACATTTACAAAATACAAAACATTAAAAGGAAATAGTCAAAAGAAGAAACATATTGCTCACTAAGGGGCCAAATTGGCCCTTCCAAGTGAAACAAAAAATTACTAAATCTTGTTCGAATAGCTTTGTTTTTTAGTTTATTTATTAAAGTCACAAACATAATTTTCTTTCAATGCTCTAAGTACAGTGATTCCAAATTTCTTCTCGTTGATCTTCGGGGGATTTTACGTTACAAGAGATACATTCGGCATCTTTGATTTTTGGTCCTTAAGTTGATGGCATGAAGTCAATTACAGATTATACATCAGAATGGACATAGTATTTCATAATAACCGACACACCATCTTGGATTATGAATAATTTTCTGACTTATAAAAATAGATTGCTAAAAAACGACTACACCAAAAGAAAGTATTATTCTTTTAGTGTGCATTATGCTGAAAAACAAAATTAGTTAAAATGTTTGAACCATTACTGGCAAAAACTCCAAAACACATTTTGTTTTTCAGTGACTGTAACGACAATAACAAGAAGTTAACTCCTTATGCTCTGCATAATTCATAGCAATCCCACGTGATGACAGCCCGAGAGATGGCTGAAACTTTGGTATTCCATATTACCCGCGACTATTCCATATTACCCTCCTCTCCTCTATATGTGTTTTTCAGACATCTTTTGAATACTTTTATAAAACAAGAACGGCTTCAAAATTTGATGATTTTTTACAAGTTGTTATTGTCATTTGAGAAGGCTGATAGAGTTAGGCAATCCAAGATGCAATCAAATTCCCATATTGTCAGACTATATATTTTACTAAAAAAATCAAATATTTATTATCATTTAAGAACGACAAGTTGTTAATTCATTTTGTGAAAAGTTTTAAGTTTTCTGTCAATTTTTAACTATAGTTTTAAAAATAGGTTTGTAGTAGACGTATTAAAAATCCGTTTAAGCTAGTTTTCTATCACTTTTATCAGCTTATTGCATTTCACATTGACAAATATCGATTGTATTAAAGCTCAAGATATAAAGTCTTTCCACCAATCAAAAAGTGCCCCTCTAAGGCCAAGAGAAAATTGGTAGAAGATTGGAAGAAGCACTCAAGACAACTGAATTAAGGCGGATTATACCCGTATACTCCCATTTTTGTTTATCCCTTACAAACGAAATTGCTTCGTATATCACATTGATTATCAAATACACGTTCTATCTTACTAGGGAATTGGTATTTTTCAAAGATTATCCTCATTATTTTGTAATTTAAAGATTTTATCCCTATCCAACAATTACTTTAAGCTTGATACGCTTTGAAGCTACTAAAAAGTTGAATGTATTTTTGTTTAAAAATAAAATATTGGAGTTATGGTTATTTTAGAGATAGAAATGTGATTTTAAAAATGATTTCAGCTGCTATTTTACTATACTTTTAAATTCAAGGACCTAAAATTTATTTCCTTTAAAATATAAATGGGACAATAATATAAACTTTTCATAAACGATATTAAAAAACATGATTTGTTAAAAGAAAGATCCCTATTCGTTTTCCAAAATTTTTATCGTAATTAAAAATACTTTATCGACATAAATTCAAAAATATGACTTGTGCAAATCTATTTAAAAATCTATATAGGGTGATTAAGAATTCATCGTCCATATTTGGTGGGGAGGTAGAGGGGACCTAGACAAGCATATTTCGGATAGGAATAGAGAGGGGGCGTAACCGCACCGTTAAAGAGATAGAACCTAATGTAGTGCGAGAGATTTACAAAAGAATGTTTTGCCAAGGCCTGTGTAACGAAACAAAACATAATAGAATAAAAAAAATTATTGCGTGAGGTAAATCAGCATCCGTACTACTTACACCATTAATTTGATGGAAATTGAACCACTTACTAAACCGTGGGTAGAGTTATAAAACGTTCAACATTAATCTTTTAGCCAAAGAATGGAGTTCCCTTAATGTAATGGTATTTTGAATAATGATGATCAGGTAAGGAATTTTCAGTGATCATACAGTTTTTGAACGAATAAGGGATTTTGCATGAGCATTGAAAATTCCTTGCCCGATCATCATTTTATATGAAAATGTCTTTCTTTGCCTCCACCACTGTAATTGGATTTTTCTGTAGTGTGTGTTATTTTTAAATAAATAAATAAACCATAAAGGGATTAGTTGGCATGATCCTAAATAGTTTTATTAACAAAGATAAACGTATTTAAATTTTTACATTGTTGATGATGAAAGTTTCAAAAGTTCATAGCACTATCTTGCAAGTATTATTCAGGGTTATAAAAGTTCAAAGACACCACCCTTCATCCAAACGCTCATAACTCTCGAACAATTCCTCATTAAAACTGCCCCTCTCACCCGAAAACAACTCCTTTTCCCAATCTACCGGGGCATAAAATCACTCTTCTGTCCCTCACCACCCCCAATCTCTTCCAGACTGAAAGATTCGCAGCTTCTCCGATTCTTTCGGCATAGCGCCTCCAAAAGAGGACCGCGCTTGAAACGCACCCAAAACCTCTCTTTTCTGAAGTATAGCGAAACAAAGGAGCGACATTCATAAAAGGACGTGTCCACCTGCTTAACCGGTCGGTAAATTAGATCCCGGATTACGGCCGGATTTGCCCTGACGCCTTTGACTTGTTTTATGCAGGTCCGCTTCGTTTTGGCGTGCTGATGGGTTGTTGTATTCTTGAGGAGGTGTCTTTTCAGTTGGCTTGTTGGTTGTTGTTTTGGAAACGTGTGGGGATGTATGGTATAATTGTCTTGCTGCCTGCATCGGGTGGGGTGTTTGTAATTAGCGATGGTTGGTGTAATTGGGGTTGGATGAACTGGTGGAATGGCCGGGTGGTTTGGTAATGGGGGTTGAGAAGATTGAAATGCGTTCTGGAGGCGTCAGCGTGAGAGGTTGTTTTCTGGGTGTTGGACGAAGGGAAATAATCACGTAGTCATTTAATGTTTATGGCAATTACAATACTAATTTACTTTTGATACATTGTTGAGACCACGGAGAATAGAGCTAAAGCATTGATTTTCCCATTGACACTTCGCGACGTAGGCCATGGGGAGCCTAGTGGTTAAGGCATCGGCTTCGGGATCGGAGGGTCCCGGGTTCGATTCCCGACACCGCTAAAGACCAACCGAGTATATGCGGAGTACATGCTCGTTAAATCTGTGGGTCCGAAAGTCATGTGGTCCGTCATGGCGCAGTTTACCACGGGGCCAGGTGTCTAGAGACTATTTCCCTGCCCCTTCAGACACATGGCGAAATTGTGGAGGTGGCGATAGATAGTGACAGCATCTATCATATCATGAGGCAGAAGTCGGACTCCTGCCATTTATGGGCCTCACTTTCTCAGGAACTGCACCCCCTTTGCCTTGAATCCTTGTGGAGCTTGAGTATTCCAAGTGGCACACGACAACAACAACAACAACTTCGGGACGTAGGACCCGCCTCCTAGCTCCACGTCACTCCTTCTACGTCACTGCCACTCTCCCACTGAAGCTTTTGCCCGCCTCTCACTCAAATTGACAGAGGGGGGAAAGCTTTCAATAAAACGAAAAATAAGCAATCAAAGTTTAAAAAGAGAGGGATAATTTAACTAATTTAGGGAAAAAGTCTACCACAACAGCTCGGATGAAATTAAAATGCAACGCCTGAGATATGTTCCATATCCAATCAGGAATCACTTTCGCATTTTGCCTTCTTCTGATTGACAGCGATTAGTGAACTGAGAGAGACATGCGTAGATGATCTATAGAGGTCTCACTTGAGCATGACTCTTATCGAATTTCTTCACCTCTTATAATTCGAATCAGCACTGGGAGCTATAAAATTTGCCTATTTTACAGTCATACTTGAAAGAATGAAAGTCCCTGTTTTTACAACATGCATTTAAATGATGTAGCGTATTATCATAAGGATTTAATTTAAGACATTTGGGGTGGTTCACTTTGACAAGACACTATTTCCAAAATTCCTGCATTTTAAGTATTCAAGAGCTATTTTTAGAACTTTTTTTTCGAAAAACTGAATAATTTCCTTAGAATGTAAAATGTTTTTTTACAGAAACTATACCAAATTATCTTACAAGGTTTCTAACGATTAAACAAACAATTAATAAAACAATACCAACAAATAAAAATTCAACTTTCCAAACTGACAACTTTCAAAAATAAAAATTTTCTTTTTAACTTTCTAAGTTTTCTTTTCTTTAACTAACCATATTACCTGCAATTTTGGCATATGAATATTTAATAATTAGTATGGACAAACATGGAAATAACAAAGTAACTAACCACAAAAATGAAGTAACAACTTAATTACTTATAAATCCTAGTCAAAGAATAGGAATACTGACTATATAAGGAAAGTATTTTCTACCACTGTATCTTGATCCTAACTTCTCAGAGGACACCCAAAGTAAGGACCTCTAACTTTCTGATCCACCTGAGACTGATAAAAAAAGACAAAATAGCTGCCCCTGTATTTTTTGTCCTGTTTGTCACTGCGTATTAACGCTAAGGATAGATGAAGTACTTTGTTTTCCTCAGTTTGAACTGCTGCCCTGCTATTTTTTTGTGCAGTCGTTTCTTTCCTATTCTTTTATAACATATAATTTACGGTTGCAACACTTGCCATTAAACAATGTGCCAAGTTTTACCACCGTGTTGTGTGTTTTGTTTGTTATTCTTTAAGGTTTTGATATAGGGTAGGTGGGGGCAAAGCCACGCAATTTTCAGTATTTTTAACATTGTCGCCGAAAGGGGGTAGATAATCCCGAAATTTTAATTGGAGATGTTAGATTGAGATCCTACCTACAAAACCAATCCAAGTTTAAACTCTTATCGATGGTATTTTAGGAGAAATTTACAATTTAGTAGAAAAAAAATTCGCGGGGCTTTGCCTCGCAAAATGGGGCAAAGACACGCACTTGCAAATCTTGGTTCCCAAGTGAAATAAACACGGATAAGCATAATTTTTCATTATAAAAACACTAAAAATAATGCTCTTAATGTTGTTTTAATATTTCTAAGCAAACCAACAATATTAAATATAAATATGATAAGTTTTAATGAAAATTGTCAATCTGTTGTTGCAATTCATTTCAGATTGACCAAATATCTTTCAAAAGGGAGAAAGGATGGTTTTAGGTAGAGGGTTGGCATCTCAGACACCTTTATTAACCTCTTTAGTGATCAAGTAGTCCCATTTTCCTTTTGGGAGGAATTCCTGAGTTTTTTAAGCTGCGTACATTTGCCCCAAAACACCTGCGTGGATTTGCCCCGTTTTACATTATTTTGAAAAAACAAGCCTTATTATTTTTAGAGACATGTTGAGGCAATTCTTTCAAAATGAAACTGAAGTTGAATTGCTATCTTATCATTGGGCTATTTGTTTGTATTTCCCCTCAAGCCCTATTTTACGTAATTTTTAAGTAAAAGATCAGAAAAATTACATCAAAATGATGAAAAACAAACTTTTGGCATTTTTTAAACTCATGAGTGACTTAGGGGTACGAATTTTCACAGAACAATAGGTCACAATAAGACAAACCAACCACCTGGTTTTCAACTTTTGAATCGATCATTAACAATTAAAAATCGCGGTGCGTGTTTTTGCCTCGTGCGGGTTTTTACCCCCACCTACCCTACTCAGTTGATGGATGGTGCTTTAAAGAAACCTTTCGCGTTAGTCTGTATTTGGAGTGTTAACCTGATATTTTAGAAAATGAGTAAGGAACGTGCTGAATAAATTTTAATGTACGTAAATGAACTGGCTAAAAATACATAACCTTTATTTATAAAAGCTTTTTTATGACTAAGAAAATATAGGAGATGCTGTATGTGAAAATGAGATAAAATTGTTATTAACCCTACAATGCATGATTTTTTAAATTCAATTTAAAATCATTTATGTGACTCCTATTATGGTGTAAATTAGTAAAAAAATACTAAAAAAAATTAATTAAATTTTTTTCTACTTTTTATTGGCAAAAAACTTTGTCCTTGAGAAATTAATTTGTGTCTCTTGTGAAATTAATTGTGAAGTGAAATAAAACCAAATGCTCTAAAAATATAAAAAAAAACTTTTCTTTTCAAAACAATTTGGTTTCAAGCTGAAAATATTTTTTTATTTTAATTTATAAGGTCCTTTTATTTTGGCGTTTTCTGTCTCTTGACTTTCGTTTCACTAGCTACTAACAAATGTCTCAAAATAGTACCCCTGCTGCAATCTACTGGCAGTCTAAAGTGCTAATACTATGAAATGTTATATCTATTGTACTTATTGCATGGTTTTGCCGTTTGAAAATGGAAGATCGAGTAGGAAATGGGGAAAAATGTCGTGTTGCCAAATGGCATCAGTATGCACTGTAGGGTTTTTTTAAGGCTATAATTATTACTACCATTTTATCCGTAATTATCTATTAAAAACTATATAATTAAAACTTGCTTAACTCTTTTACAGAAGCATTTTCTTTTATTTCTGAAATACAATAAAGGTAACTATTAAAAAAGCTTTAGACATACAATTAGAGATTTATTTACAACGGATTATTGCCAAAACACATATCTAGTTCATTGCATAGCAAAAACCTTTCAAATTTTGACAAGAAAAAGATGACATTGGTTTTTCAAACAAATGACTCTTTTTTATGACTCTAAAAATTTTAATGAGTCATAAAACATTCAAAAATTTAGATGATGAATATTCTTGATTATAAATTTACCTTTAAAGCTCTGTGTCACTTCTTAAAAAATCGCTGAAACTTTTAAAAGGACAAGTTGTATTCAAAATTATAAAATATCTTTCGGGTATCAGATGGCAAATCTTATTTCAAATTCCTTGACTTAACTTGATCCTATTCTTCCATCTGAATCGTTCACGTTTTGTTCTAAAGTTTTTTTCGTCTTCTACTCCAATTGAATCTTTTTTTTACGATTTAAGGTATATTTTAAAGTCGAGGAATCTATGTGACGATCTAAATAAAAGGTTCGATCTAGAATATAGATTTTCTCTTCCCCAAGAGAAACACTTTGAGATGAAATTTAATTTAAATATTTATGAAAGAGTCGTCATTAGAATGGCTAATATGTACCTAAAAATTGAAGAGATCCCAATTGGTGCAAATAGCGAATGAAATGTTATATTAATATTCATGCGTTTCAAAGGTATTCGGTAAATTTAGGGGTTATTTGTGTGGTCTAGAAAATCAATAAACCACAAAGCGGTATCATTTAAAGAATTCAAAAGGGGAAAATGGGTCAACATAATCATATTTAAGATAATATTCCATGTATTTGATTTGAGTATACTCAATAAATTATTACTATTTTTATCAGTAAGGGAGAGAAAAACGAATGTATCTCGTTAATTTTTCTACTAGCTTATGCGTAATCTAAATATAGACAGGAAAACGTAGATTAATAAATATTTAAAGAAATTTATCTGCAAGTATTCATTGAATGAATATATGAGCACCCACTTTCCTGCCCCCTAGTTGATTTCCCTTTTGTACAATTACGCGCAATGTTTTGAGTTTTAAGAAAAACAGAGATAATTTGTAACAATACAATTAGAGTGGTTTCATCAAATAAAACTGATTAATTCAAACAAATTCATTTATTCTGAATTTATTCTAAAAAAATTCTCTAAAAAATTTAATAAATATTAGTTTGCATTTGAATTATAACTCAATTTATTTTTCGAAAACTTTTTCATTGTGTAGGTTCGATTTAAGACGGAATTCGGCGTTCCAGTGAATCTCTCAAGGGAAACAAATTGCAGTATTTGTTAATTTAATTATTGTTTCAGCTCAGTGAGTGATTCGCACTTACTTCTATTGTTAAAGTAATATTTTATGTAATGTATTCTAATTTACAATAACGAAACAATACAGCTAACTGGTTCCGCTGTATCCAGTTATAATTATAAGAAAACATTGAAAATTCTACTCTATTCGAAGGAATACATCATGAGTTCGCGGAATGGCCAGTGTGTTGAATATTTCAACAACATTCTTGATTTTTTCCACCCATTTCGAAGAAACATTTTAGTACTTAAGTTGCATGAAAATAGTCTTTCTTCTCACTACTCTGCAGTTTTCCTGGAAAAAGACGAAATTTTACTGAAATTTTACGAAAATTATTTGTACTCTCTACCAAATGCATATAGTCTACATAACAGAATTATAATTCTAAAATTGGGTAAAATCCTAGGAGAGCCCACACCCTTGGCGATATACCAAAATAAAGCGCCAAACCAGAACAAGATGGCGCCAAGCGTCATCTTGTGTGTTAAAGTAGGGTTACCAAGATGGCGGAATTATCGCCATTTTTGGCAGGGTGTGGGCTCTGCTAGGATCCAACCCTAAAATTGTATTAGAAGCATAATAAACCTAGGTTTATTACACTTACTAACTACATGATGGTATACCTAAACGTATTTTGGCTTTGTTGCATGAATACAAAAAGCAAAATTACATAATAAAAGACTAAAGTCTGGGCTTGGCTTACATTTTTAAACGTTCATACGATTTTTTTTCCAAACTTCAAAGTAATCACTCCACATATGGTTACCATTTCGGCACCTTTCTTTAAACCAAAGTTTGTTGTAAAAGATCTATCAAAAATTCTAAGTACAAAACTGTGATGGAGATTCGTTCCTGAGGTTATTTTAATTAAACACAACGCATATCATAATGTACTAACTATATAACCACTATAAACACAACAAACATACCTAATTTAACTACGGGCCATATTCAGATCTTCGCCGACGGCGAAAAAGTTCAACTAAATAGTTGAGGCGATTTCGAAATATCTATTTCGCCTTGAACTTTTTCACCGTATTCAGATCTTCTTCCGAAAGGACGCGGAAATCTCGGAGATTCAGCTCATTGGTTAGTTGTGTTGTTGACGTGAAACGCTTAGCGACCAATAAAATCCCTCTCTAAAAAGGCGGGAAAACATCACTGATGCATTCACATGCTTCCAAAAGTGTAAACAAACTCAATCTGCACTGCAAGTCGCTTGTTTGTGTTGTTTGAGTGAACTAGAAACCAAGCTGAAGCTTTTAGCTGAGCGCACATATTAAAGAGTTGATAAAAACAATAAAAGAAAAAGAAAATATTTCATCTTTTCTTATTTCTACAAGCTTTGCACCTTTTAAAGGAGCATAACCAAGTAATTCTTGTAACTCATAACAGTAATGCTTCATTTCCCAAATTTAATTCCAAGTATGTTTTGGAAATTCATTCTTGCATGATTTTGAAAGAATGGTTATGAAAAAGAGAGATAATAGCTGGGGTAGAAAACAAAAATTCAATAGAAAAAAGTTATTTCATAAAGTATGATTACATGGAAATATCTTTTCATCAAAGGAATTAATTACTCATTAAATTCAATATAATACAAGATGTTAGGAAGTAGGAACTATAATTCATAATTCTGGTTGATAAGAGTTTAGTATAATACTCACCTTATTGGTACAGTAAACTAATCCTTAATTATCATTTCCAAATTTTAGCTGCACTTTTTAAATCTATAAACTGAAACTTTGCAAGCTTATAAAACAAAATAAATAAGTACTTATACTATTTTCATTTCTACACAATATTTGAAAGTTCCCTTTTTTATTTTTACGATAGATTCAATAAAAGTTTAGGAATTTTGTATTAAATATTCTTCAACTTATTATATTTTAAACTGCATACTTAATTTGTTAGAGAATTTTCCGTTCAATGGAGCAAAAATTATTTTTTTACAGTTAAATGTAACTGTAAAAGTAACTATTGCAGTTACTCTGTATTAAATTGAAATTTATAAATACAACATGTAAGAAAGAATGAGGCAGATTTTACTAACAAATTTTTATTACTCCAGTTAGACTAAAGTGTAACTTGTGATAATTTCAAAGTATATTATATGAACTAAATCTTAAAAATATAAAAACTCCTCTAATCACAAAAAATATTATTTATTATCAACAAAAAAAGTAAGCACTACACCAATTTGTTCCAACATTTATACAACCCTTTTCTCAATAATGATTATGTTTGGTTAATTGAGTATGGATTGTCACTGTTCACAGGAGGAAATTTTTTTTCATAAATTATCAAATACAATAACTATACCTCAAAACAATTTAAATGAATAATTGATTAATTTCCATTACTATTTATCAAATATTTTTTAAAAGATAACTTTCAGTTTATATAGAAGTTTCATCCTTTTAAACTTTTATAATTTTCCCTTTTCAATACTTCTTTCTGGATCCACAGAAAACAGCATTTTAGTTGAACTGGAAACAAATTATATTTGCATGTAAACATAAAATGAAAATATTAATTACTTACAAGAAAAATTATTTAACAGCATAATTGATTGTTATTTAATTATAATGAAATGTTTATATTCGCATTCAATGATTTTTATCTTGGTGTAATCTTCTTAATTTAATTAAGACTATCCTAAAATTAAAAAACACTTTTTTGCTGAAGGAAGCTAGTTTAATGGAAAGCGATAGAATAAGAATTCTTTAAATATGTGATATTCCAATGCAAAAAAAAAATGCTATAAGCTGTACACAAAAAAAATCAAGAATTACAAGTAATAACTAATGTATTCTGTGCAAAAATGATATCTTTCGTGAATTTAAAACACAAACTATTTCTTATATTACTAGGGAGCTACCGCCCCCTGCTCGCTATCGCTCGCCAACCCCCGTTAACTGCTGACGCTGATACTTAAGGATCTCTTTGCCATCCTCACAAAACACAGCTCACAGCACTTACTCATTTTATAAAACATTCTTAAAACAGGGGAACTACTTCTCTGGGGTATTCTTTCAAAAAAGGGGAATATTCATTCAGCGGCGAAATTTTAACAGTTCCTTTATGGCAATATGAATTGGCGGATCGCCATTTAATTCCAAGAAAATTAGTAACAAAGCAGTGTAAACTTTCTTTTACCATTTCCCCAAGGTAATGTTTTTCTCACACAGATCCATTCAGAAGCACTGAAACATCTCCGGAATAAATTTTACTTTCTTAAAATTTGTAATGATTTTCATTGATTGTCTGTGAAAAATGTAGTAATTATCGTAAACATCACGAAAATTTAGAATTTTGCTTCATGAGAACAAATAAACATCGAAATTGTGTCAGTTTCATAGCAATGACACGAATGTTCTGACTTTCGATTTTTATCTTTATTTCTAAAACATTCCCCCGCCATATCTAGTTTTGCGTTTTGGCATTATAAAAAAAGTTACCTTTTACTACCTTAAATAATATAACTTGCAAAAGGATATAAAAATAATTATTATTGTAATAAATAAATGCAAAAGTTCAAAATTTCTGAAAGCGAGTTTATATTTATTGTAAATATAGTAATGATTAGGTTGCCACAACGACAAAGATAAATATATAAATATGAATTAATTATTTAAAAATAAAAGATAAATTAATTATACATTAGTTTTAAATATAATTAAAATCGTTTGAACAGCAAAAATATAAATATTGTTAAAAAGAATCCAATATATATTTTTTAAATTAGTGTGATAAATAGAAAGATGATTATTTAATGTATTTGAATGTTAAAAAACCAGTGAAATATATTTTCAATTGTTTTAAAATTCATAGTTTCTTGCTTTGTAACTGCGACCTTATCCGAAATCTAAAAAAAATGGAAATATTTTAAAATTAAGAATTTTTTTGAAAAATCGAAGGGCTTACTCGGAAATCCGGAAAGAATTCGGACATTTTGATACCATATATGTGTCATTTGGTTCAGTAATTAAAAAGCCTTTCTCTGGAAACCGTTCACCAAAAACTTTTTTTTAGAATAGAGAGATTATTACAACTGAAATAAACATTTAAATATATCTATTTTAAAGCTTTCCATTTATAACTTTCTCTGAATAAAAAAAGTACTGAACACATCCACCTTCTTAATTCAAATCTTGAATTGGACTTCCGAGTCTATTCAGAATTCTTAATCTTAAAATATAACAATTCAAAAAGAAATTTGCCACGTCGATTTGTGTAACATTAATAACATTATAAATTATTTCATTTTATACTAAATGAACATTTTTATCCTATTAAGATTAGTAATAGTTGAAGCTATGTTTCTAATATTTGATACCAAAACAAACTTGGCGATATTTAACGGAACATAACCTAATTGATCCGAAATATTGAATACACAAACATTTACCAATTCTGAAAGATTCCATAATGAGAAAATTAAATAAAAAAACGATTTACATACCTCAAATTTTTCTTTGCTATCGGGAGTAATCTGAAGCAGGGCAAGGAGTGTTGGTTTGGCATGGTCGACTCTTATCTCAGCTGTGCCATTTTTCTTCTGTGCTCTCTCATTCTTGTTAAATTTATCAAATATTTTTATATATCAATCCAGACATTAATGACTCTACATCTTACTAATCAAAGCATGCAAATTTCCCTAAAGATGGATGCCCGATTTTTGTTACGAAGTACAACCAAATGAAGAATGTAAACAAACTGTTTCCAAGGTTTCAGCGCAGTTTCAGCCAATGAGAGAAGAGAAAGTCGGTAATTTCGCCGTCAGCGATTTCGAAAAAGTGAGTCGAGAAAAAGTCAATCTAAATACCGTTTCAACTATTTAGCTCAACTTTTTCGCCGTCGGCGAAGATCTGAATATGGCCCTACATTACATTTGGTGCCTCAAGACCAGTCCTTGTGAGTTTGGTGTTTGAAACTGATGAGTTATTATTATAATTTTGCAATTTTTGCTATTTTTTATACATTTTAAAATATTATTTGAATTGAGTTTGATCAATTTTTGCTTCCTGAAAATACCTTACAATACTATTTATTTGAAATTGGATGATTTTTATGATTTTAAAAACTGAGCAATTTTTTTAATGCATTTTGAAATATCATTTCATTTGAAGTTTAATAGCCAGTTATTAAACATTTTACAAAAGTACTTACTTGTTATTTGAGATATTTGATACATTATATTTTTTTGGTTCTTGGTCGATATTTTTTGATATGATATAATTTAGTTATTGGTCAATCTTTTTACAGTTTTTATATATCTAATCATGATTGATTGACTATTTTTAACTGACAAAGGTTTATATTGCATTTTGATAATTTATTAATTAATATTGAAGGTCTTGGTTGGAGATTTTATCATTATTACTGATATTCATATTTTCATTTATTTATTTAAGAGGTTATATTTTTTCATTTATGCACATATTTGATTTTTTATAATTATTAGGATCTTCTTAATTGATGAATGAATGCTATATTTTTAGTAAATGCTATATTTTTGATTGGCCATTATTTTTTTTAATGTTTGTTTGTTCAATACATTATGTCTGGAATTTATTGAATAATTAGTGCATTTGGATTTTACTTACTTAATTGAAAATATAGATACTGAATTCCCTTCCTTTTGATTCACATGTTTCTAAAAACTATTCTAAAATTGTCACTGGAGTATAATATGCATTAATAAACCCTGTGTATGAAAGTTTCTTTTGCCTTCATTTGGCGTTATTTTGGCACTACTAAAAAAAAGTGCCGGAGAATCATTCTCCCTTCTTGAAATGAACACCCCTGTTTGCAACCCTGTAAAAAAACAGAGGAAAGGAGGGAGCCTCTCTTTCGTGACCCCGTGAAACTTGTTTCACACGCACACCCCCACCACAAAAAAAATTAGAGACGGAATAATTTTTCCGAGCATCCAACTTGGTCCCCGCTTTGTAATTCTATCCCTCTATCCCCGAACGGGACATCCCCAACGAACTGCACAACCACCACCCCAACAGCACTAGCGCTCAAAGAGGATCTGGAGAATTTGGCGCAAATACGATTTGATGCTTTAGGCTCTTTATCGCTCTTTTTGCGGTTTTGGCGATAAGTCTTGGAAAGAGGTTTTACGGTATTCTTTTTGTAAGAGGGCGAACAAAAAATATTAAACAAGGATTGAAAAGGGTAATAAAGGCGATTAAATGCAATTGTTATTTGTTAACTTTAGTAATAAATAGTAATATACGTTCAATTTTCATCTGAAGCTGTAATTATTTAAATAAGAAAATTTGTAACATTCAGTTTGTGTGTTATATTTTGTTGTAATTAATCTAATTGCCTTCCTAATCTAATATGTCTTTAATTTTCTTGAACTTTCAAGTAATACATTTTAGCTGGATGTTAATTGTCTTTCAAGCGTCAATTTTTAAAAATTTTTTTAAGTATAGTTTCCGAGTATTAAAAACTTGTGAAAATTTATAGCACGATTTATCTATAATAATATTTTATGTATAATACTTATTTTAAAATGTAACAACCTTTTAAATATATATTAAATTTTACAGTTTATAGTATTTTAAAATTCAGGTAAAGATGTAATAACATTTGTAAAAATTTACCTTCTAGCTCAAAGAGCTGAAAAATATTTTGAGATTTGATAAATCCCCATTATTTAAGCGTTTTAATAAATTATTGGCCCCTTTAAGTTAAATTCTATGAAGACGAAACATTTTCAAGGAATTAATGTATGCAGTTGGAACTGAGAATAAAAAAAGTGGCTTCCTGTTCTATTTCATTTGTTCTGAGCATCATTTTGTTTATTTTCCCTTTCACGCGTTCTTCTATAGTAGGCTGGGAAGAAATTTTGGTCCATGCCCAGGCATTTTAAGTCTCAGATGGAAAAGTACTTAATTTTTTATGATGGGGATCATGTAGGAATGATTTTCCTAGGCTCGAGAGGGGAGAATAGTTTTCTAAAATTTGTTGGTCTTGAAAAACTGTTTTAACTGTCGGCGCAGCGGCTCCAAAAACGGCCTGCTTGAACAGGCATTATTCTTCAAAACTTCTTTTAACACCACATGCTTAAAAGCTATCAAAATTGCGTAAAGCTATTTTGTTCCCTAAATGGAATAAAACAATAAAATTAAATGTGTACTCAGCTCTGAAAGTTTTAATTTTTTTACATACGTTTTGTTTGAATGAATGAAAATTTTATATCACAGACTGTAAATTTATTTGAAATGATGAAAAAGAATTTTCACCACTGTATCAAATCAATATACAAAGTGATGTGAAAAAATATATCATATAAACTCAGATCGCTGAACATTTAAATATGAAATAACTTTTAGACTATAATGATTTATGCAAAAAAAATTACCATACAAAATCTTACATTACTCATGGATACAATCTATTTTACAATAAGGAATAAATTTTTTGGATGGAAATTATATGCGAAATTTGTTACCTCTCATAAATCTACAAAAAATAACATGAAATATGTAAATTATAAAAAAATTTTATCTCTAAAGAAACTTCTATTATAGAATGTTACTTTTCTTATTCATAATAACAACTTCCTTCAAAACTTCAAATTCCTATTACAATTTAAGAAAACCTCCTTTTTTAAATATTCCAAAACCTCAAAAAGAAATATATTTCCTAACAGTTTTTTTATCAGGGTCCAATATAATAAATTATCTCAAAATTTAATTTCCGACCAAAAACAAATTGTCATTCAAAAGGAGCTCTTATAATATTTTATTAAATTTAAATGAAAACTTTTTTTTAATCCGACCCATTTTTCTAGTCATGAAAACGTAAGATTCGTAAGAACGCAAATTCGTATTGAGCGCCAAATCGCCTAAGAACATAAACAATGCAAACCTACAGTCTTCAATTCTTATTGGCTTCTCCACCAAACGTCACACTTCCGCGCTAGTGCTGCCTCTGGTGGGATTCCTACACGTGCGGGTTTGGAAATACGCTCCCCGGCTCTCCCTACGGTAGGGAAAAAGCGCGGAAAGAAGGCGATGGAATAGGGTTGTTTCCTTCAACTGAAATTGATCATTTTAACACCAAAAACACTAAGAAAAATGCAAAAGAATAATTTACCCACGCTCAAAAAATTTTTAGACCAAATAGTTAATTAGTTAAAAGCATTTAAAATTTGTAGCCGCAAAAAAAGAGGCGTGGCCAGCTGTGACGTCATTTGGTATGAACCGGCGAAAAGTACCGATCCTTTGCCTTGCCTCTTGCCTGCATTTGTGTTTTGTTTTCGAACTGAGTATTTACGCTTTGGTTATCATAAATATTTTAAACTAAGATTTCGTTTATTGTTCTTTTACATCATTACTGTACACAAAACAGGATTAGTTTTCAAATTGAGCCTGGTTTTATTCGAGCAGATTCGAATAATTCGCCGAAAATTTCGGTTTTAACTTCGGTTGATTTCCTTAGAAACGATACCCGGTTCAATAAACCAGAAATAGAGGAGTTAAACAAGCAAGATGAGTACTATTTCGTATTCTGTTTTTAAAGTTTTTAAAATCTATTATATTTATTAATAAAGAGCGTTTTTAGTTCGAGTATACTACAGCATTGTGGTAGGGTAGTTTTATTTTCAACTCTCGTTTTGATCCTGAAAAAAGTAGTAGGAATTTTGAAATAATTTTACTATTGGTAACTAGTTACATCTTTGAGAATCAGTTAACATGTTTTCTGGAAAAAATCAGACATTTTTTATCTATTAGATATCGAGTTTACAAGCGCGCACCTCGGTCTTATTTCCCGCCAACCCATAGAGAAATCTTCTTTTTCGACATATCCACCTTTTTGATGGTTAAAAAAATAAAAAAACTAATGAATATTTAAAAATAAGATAATTATCGAAGGTTACAAACATATTTAGTTACATTTCAACGTAATCACCTAGAAATGAACCATTTATTACACCTTTTTCACAAGTTTTTCTATCCCTCATGTTGTTTTCGTTGATTCGCAGGCTGTAGCTCCATGAATCACCAATGCCTGGAACTTGGCTGATGCACAGCATATAGTTTTAAACCTGCACAATTGCATACTGCAAAAATCACCTGCCTGGCCATTGTTTTTTGTTAATTCGAAAAGAGTTTGAAAGAATAGAAATTACACAGGTCTGCAATGAAAAAGCTGTTTGAACAATTATTACGATTTCCTATGTATTTTCGTGTGCTGATAACGAAAAAAATATTGAAAAAATCCTATACGTCAGGATTTTTCACAAATTGCAACATTATATTCGAATTTTCCCATTTTTTTATAGTTTTTGAACATTTCTAGCTCCTCCCTTTTTAAAAATTAGGAGCTGTGAATGATGCAAGTAGTAAACTATCTCATCAGGATATTTAGAGATAATTATAGAGATTGAAATAAAATATTAGGCAAGACTTAATCGTGCAATAATGAAGGATTTTTGTTGTATAGTTCAAAGAAACGTTCTTGTTGATAATCACAAGGGTAAATTTACCAAGAAGAGCTTCATAAGGTGAAAAAATTGGCTGAAGAGTGTGTAAATGAGTTTATTTTATTTATATAATGATTTTTATGAAGAATATGTAATAAAAAATTTATTTTATAAGCATATTTTTATTAAAATTGAAATATTAACTTATTTTACAATCATACCTAAATTGTCGGGAAACCTGCCATTCTCGGGCAAAACAGAGATCATTTTTGAGTTCAGGGATCCAAAAAAACATTAAAACTAATCACCTCATTAATAAATTTGGATTAAAAATCTACTTCTTAAGTGTATTTACATTTTTTTTGAGAAATGTTATATTTGCTCAATTTGTTACAAAATGCGATGTCTTAAAAATAATAAGAGGTCATATTTGGATTCAGCACACCAAAACACATGAAAAAGATATTCAGTTAAAGTTTGAGTCGAAAAATAATTTTTTTAAAAGATACTTTCATTTTCTTAAAAAAATTGGCATTTTTGTTAAATTGTGAAGAAAGGTGAAGTCTTATGATAAAATGGAGGGCAATTTTAGATTCAGCACATCAAAAAACATAAAAGATTTTATGGAAATATTTGAATAAAAAATTAGTGTTAAGAGTCAATTTTTCAAAATTTTAAGGCATTTTCAGGTGAAATAGTCCAAACAGCTCGAAAAAAACGTCAAAGTTTTGAGATGATTCGATAAGTTTAAGAAAGTAATTTTGGCTTTAAAACTGCACAAACTGGTAATTGTTCATTGTTCTTTAGCACTTCCCTCGTTCCGTTGAGCAGCTGGCATGAAATAAAATCAAGACAGATGTTTCTCTGAACATTGAGAGCTGAGAGTCTTTCCCATATTTCCCATCACATAAATGTTTTATTTGTTTCCAATTTCGAACAATAAGTGTTGCATTTTTAGTTTATTCAAAAATATTCATTCGCACTTTACCGTAATTTAGCGAGTTCAATTCTCACAAGCTAAAATAATGCGTGCTTAAATATCGCACTGATTTCAGGATCTATAATTTAACTAAAGATAATTTAACTTACGACATATTACTAAATAGCTGTGTCTATGTGTAAGCTTTCTTGTGTTGATTTTGATATAGTTTACAGAAAATTCTCTTCAAATGACTAACAAATACCGAGAGAAGTTTTTCCCAATAGATGTTTTGTTTCAGATAAAAATTTCTCATCTGTAACTTATTGAATCATCTCAAAACTTTGACATCTTAATATAAACATTGAAAATATACAACTTCACTTTCAGTAGCCATTTTAATCATGCATTCCCAGATCTTAAAGCGGCCAAATAAAATTTTACGAAAAGCGTCGTTTGCGGTCTTTTTTTGTAGCCGCAATTTTGAAAAGAAATAATACCCCTACCAAAACCATACATTGCATTCTTAAATATATGTAAACCACAATCCCCTTTGTTTGAAATCTCCACCTATTACCAGTTTAAAAAAATTCGAAAACAAAACTTAGTAAAAACTGTCAGAACTTTTCGGACAAACTTTTATCTTTCGCGAGCGATTTGTTTTATCAAAAGAACTTTTAATCATGAAATAAATAAGAAGCACTACATGTTTACTACACTATAATT
The DNA here is from genome assembly GCA_024610705.1 of Tetragnatha versicolor. Lineage (NCBI taxonomy): Eukaryota > Metazoa > Arthropoda > Arachnida > Araneae > Tetragnathidae > Tetragnatha > Tetragnatha versicolor. The sequence goes on along the minus strand of JANDEH010000002.1, from coordinate 28,669,884 downwards.
TTTTAATATAGTGCTAAATGGATATTAAATTAAAATGGTCTTCACAACAGAACAGTTTGGTAGTGGCAAAGCCAATTTTATCCTTCATACAGGCTTTGAACATTTCTTCTTAAATTTTTCGTTTCTTGGAACGATTACGAATCTTTTACTTGGTGTTTTTACAGTCAATGAAGTGCATCCTGATACAATGCAGTATTATTAAGCTTTTTTTACTTCGGAATCCATTCTCTTTTACGGATGCACACGTGCTTTCTATTGGAAAAATAAGCGCGCGCGAGCGGCGAAATCTCGGCTACTACCAAATGACGTATCTGCGCAGTTGCGCGTTTTAGAGCACTGCGACTGCGCATCATCTTTAAAAATTAATAAAAAAATTAATTAAACTCGTAGAGACCTCGGGATTTTTGATAACAACTTTTTTCACCGTGTTCTATCTGGAAAAAAATAATTTGGAAAATGGGAAACTAGCCTATTTTCTCCGTGTCCAGAGGCCGGTAAACAACCGATGAAACGCCTAATTACGAATATGAAGACGCTATAAAACGTACACCGCTCCTCGCAAAATAAAAATGAACCAGTGTATCTTATAGGAAATTTTACGTACATTAATTTGGTTTCGAGCTATTTTTCGTAAAATGAATATTTGTTCAGAAAATCGATGAAAAACCGACCAAAAGAGCAAAAAATTTGAGATTTTTGAAATTTTTAATCTGAAGATGACTTTCAAAATGAAAATAACCTTGAAATTCGGATTTATAGATGCAAAAAACATTCATTCATTAAAACACTGCCATAATTTAATTTATGAATTTAAAAAATTGATTGAAATTCCGCCTAAAACACCCAATATAAATTTAAAAATTTATTTTTTAATCATGATTAATCATCAATTAATCCAAAACAACCCATTTTATTTGTAATATACCGGAAATAAAGCGTAGATTGCAGATTAACAACCGCAAAAGTCCGTTTGGTCTGCAAGGCGCGACAGTTTTATTATTGATCTTATCTTTGCTTCATTCCCTCCCCTTCACAAAAAATGATCATCTAAAACACGTTATTTATAGAAAATTAAATGATCTTTCACGTGGTATAAAATTTTTGTTGATCACGTAAATAGTTTTCATTTTGTAGAGGGTAAAAGCGCGCGTTTTCCTTTTTTTTTTGCGGAAAGGCAAAAAAAATCTGTTTTTCAGTGCGCTCTACCAGCAAAATCATTCTTCAGAAAATCAAAGTTGAGGAGCGCATTTTGTAGGAAATTTTGTTTACTTCAACTTTGTAATGGAAAATATCTTCGAGAAATTTATAGTTTTTGAAATATAGCGAAGAATCGAAAAATGAGCAAAAAAAATATAGATTTTTTGCGATTTTCGATATGAAGCCGACCCCCCACGTGGGAGCAAACTTCATATTCGTAATCAGCGCCCTCGAAAACATACAAAACCGTCGAAAAAACATTTCTATATGAAATTTTTGAAAAAAAAACTACCGTTTTCCTGAGCTATCATGTGACTCTGCGAGCTCCCTCGCTCATCACGTGATTCTTTCTACTGGTAGAACGAGTGCTCTTGTGAACGAGCAATCAATTTTCTAAACGGCTGTTTCTCTTCTTTACCTCTTTCTTCGGTTGAACAGGTTGGCTGTTGTGAACGCGGCTTATGTAAATAAACATCACGCTCTCTCTCCCTGTTTTGGTAAAATGCGCTTGGTTCATGTTATGATATTTTTTTGGAACTTAGAATTGTGGTTTATTGTTTTTGGTCATACATAATGATATTTTGAAGATATTTGATTTTTAATGGAAAATGTACACTAACTTATTGATGACCACTGAATGCATAAATATTTTTTGAAATTTAACCACAAACTTTGAATTTAATGCCATGATTTTAATTTTAATGACCATTTTTGTATTTTTGGAAGAAAAGCCAAATTTTTTTCTTGATTACTTCTTGTGATAATCTAAATAATCTATGTGAAATTTTTAAAATTTTTTTTGTTTGAGTGGACCCAATGATTTCTGAATTTTTATTATTTGAAGATCAAATTTTATTAATAGGATTTTAATTAATGCTACTGGTTATGCCTACCGTAAAAAGGACCCCTATTTCCCTTTAATTCATATCATTTTGGCCAATATTTACGTACGGGTTATGCCTACCCGGGATAAAACAAGGATAATTGCCCCCACTCCCCACTAGGTCATTTACAGGTTATACCTTCCTGATAGAAAAAGGACTTCTAGCCCACAACTATTTGCCAAACAAACAAATGAATTTACACAAAGTGTTGATAGAATGCATGATATAAAATTCAACACAAACAATTGATGTAGTACAGGAAATGTTAAATTTAATTTACATCGGGATATTCTTGTCGTCGTACAGCATACACAAATAGGGCTCGCGTACTCTTCGATTATGACTTATACTTATTAAATGGGTATAAATGGCAAAACCCCATTTAATGCATATTATTAAATAAACTCTTAATTTTGAGTTTATTTTTCTTTCGGAAATTAAATGGCCTATTCAAAATTAAATTTACATAAAATTGTGGGATGACACATACATTGATAAGTTAAATTACTTTTCAAAATGGGCACTATGTTGTAGATGGAATGTTATGAATACTATTTATGGCCAATATAACATCTTGAATATACAAAAATGATATTTTCAATATCAATTTAATTATAAAAATATATATTGGGTCTATCTCAAAAAGTCTATCTCATACTTAAAATAATAATTAAAATGTGGTCTTTGGTTAAAATTCTGATTTTTCATGGCTAATATAATATTGATGAATTTCTTTATCACCTAAAAGATTAATGAATGATTAAGAGTATTTGATACGCTGCGTAGTACCAAGTAAAGGTATTTTTGATGATTTAATTTTGAAGTGCAATTTATTTAATTTTGATTATAAATAGTTTGGTGAATTTTATGATAAGTTTAATTAAGCTTTAATAATACCATTTGAAGATTATTATTTGAATATGGTTGACTTAAAAATGATTTTCCAACTCTCTAAAAAGTTGTCATACATTTTTTCTCGCTTTTGCCCTATGCTATTGAATTTAATTTGATATTTTGACATTTGTTTGGTTCCAACTTTACTTTGAATCTTTTTTTTTCATAAATTTATTAAGTAATTGATAGAGTTTAATTAAATGGTGATTATGAATTTTTAATAGTCAAATGAGTGAATAAACTTTTAAGACTACATGACTATGGTATAATGTTTTAAGTGTCTTCTTTTTATAATGATTTCGATTGAGTTGTTAGTTAAGTGATAGTGACTTAATTTAAGAGAAAGTTGTTGATGATAAAGAGTGACTAAATTTATTGAGTATTGAGAAATGTTAGAGAATTGGCTACCGCGTGCAAAAAATATGTTTATTTACAAAAACCCCTTTTTGGTTGGGAATAAGCCCTATATCTCTGATGGTGCAAAGAAACCATTAGCACCCCTATAAGTAACATAGGAAATCTAAGTGGGAAACTTAGTCAGGGATGGCAGATCTTCCAATGAGTGTAGATAAGCAACAAAAATGAAAATAAAAAATAGCACGGGACCAAAATTGCAGTGGAAGGGAAATGCTCACTAGTATATTAATGTGGAAGGGAAATGCCCACTTGAAAGTGCACTATAAATATTTGTGGAGGGATAATGCCCACTAGGTAAAGAGTAGAGGGATATTGCTTACTCACTTGTAATGGTTGTTATAAGCTGGACCATGTTTAGTCACTCATTTTTTGAGATATTTAGGTCACTAGTCACTGTTAAAATGTTAAGAGTCACTCTGTTAATTTGGATATAAATGAACATTATAGTTCATGATGATAATCACTGAATATTTTGCATTGATTTAACCCATGAGAATTTTTTATACTATTATAAGTTGGAACATATTTTTTTAAAGGGCAAAGCATTTAAACTTAAGATTGCACTTCATCAAAATTTTGAGGCATACTTAATTTACATACGGATTGTTCGACATACTTATTTTACATACTTAATTTACATACGTTATTGTGCGACTTACTTGTGTTTATATTTGTAGTGCATACAAACTTGACATATTTTTTTCAAAAAGCATACTTATATATATAATGTTGGTAGAAATGCACTGGTTTTTGTTACTGAATACTTATGATAAATGGTAAATGAGCTTACTTGGATTTCATACATGAAATGAACAAAAATGATTTAAATTGGAAAATGAAAGAGTTATAAATGGTAAATTGAAACTTATTGAAAGTATAAAAGGTGATGCATGAGCACTAATAAAAATAATATAAGGTATTGAAACATATACATAAAATAAGATAATATTGAAATTTGTATTGTATTAACTTATACTTTGCTTGGAATAAATATGAAATTTTTTGTTTATTGGATTATAACCACTATGAAGAATTTATTTTTTGCTCATCTTGTTTGTTCTATATAAATATAGATAGAGCTTAACTAATTAATTTTTGTCAGTTTCATACTTCTTGGAACTATTTGCTAGCGTAGTGTTGAGTTTTCCATGCTGGCGTGGACACTCACCAGGAGTGGTGAAAGTTGATAATTTTTTTCCTAAAATATTTTTATTCTTACCATATCAAAGATAGCCTTCCATTGTGTTCTCTCCATATATTTGTTTAACTCAAAAGATGTTGCTCTTCACAATTTACCTTTTTAAATTGAAATTTGAAATTATACTCATTTTTTGGAAGTCACATGTATGTTGTATTTTGTCAAACAATGAAAGTACTCTTATGAACGAGCCTAATTAAATAATGAGATTTATAATAATGAAAAATGTTTATGTATAATTTTGAAATCATGTATTAAGGCAGCTGAGGACGGTTAACAAAAAAGTGTTATGCTATTTAGGCAGTTGGTAAAAAAATTATGGTATTTAAGCAATTAAAAAAAACATCATGATATTTTGGTCGTTAATTAAACTAACTGTCAAGTATTTATATGGTTGGTAAGAAATATATAGTATATGAGAAAATTAGTAAGATATATGTTAAATATTTATGCTTAACCAATTGGTTATTTTTGGTTGATTTTTATTATTTCATGAATAATTCCTAAACAGGTTATCAGTTTGATATTGAAACAGTTTTAAGTCATATTGTGACTATATGGTTGAATTTACTTATTTATACTTTTATTTTGTTTTGGATGCACACTTTTCCTTCTTGATTTGAAGTCACGAAATTTGTTTGAATCTCTGTCTTCGGGGAGAATATGTGATGGAGATTCATCACATATCCTTTCGCGATCTAATTTTTACTGCTGCAATTCAGCACATCCCCTAAAACTCTCCAAAAATTCCTTGCTCACTCAAAAACACCACCTGCAGAATACTTGCAACTGCAAAACATCTGATTTCCCGGCTTTCGCACGACACAACTGTCCAATAATTTTCAGCACCCTCTCCAACGGCTCCCAACTTGGACATATTTACAACTGTAAAGTTCACGCGGCCAATGCCTTCCTTTGAGGTTGTTTGCCGATAAAAGTGTAACAGATCTCTGAAACTCCATCTGCACAGACAGAAACGATGAAATCTGTCTTCGCTTCCAAATCCCGTCTTTTATGGTGATCATACCGCCATTCCCCATGTCATAGGTCAACACGCAGCTGGTGAGAAAAATAATCCCCCAGCCTAACTCCCACTAACAGGGGCGTACTAGAAATTAAACCCCTGATATCCTTAATTCCAAAAGCCTTAACAATAACAATAAACTAATTAAACTTCCACTCATTTTGTTCAGCTTGAAACAATGAGTCGAAAAATCCAAGAACTAATTTTGTATCTCGAACCATTCATATTGCTTTTGTGCCTAGAAGTTTTGAAACACTTCTAATCCTCCTGTAACCTTTGATCTCTCTCCCCGACATTGATACCTCCCTCGTGGTTGGCGCGATGGCGAGTTTTTTTTGTGGGTGTTTGTCAATCCTACTGAGGACTGACTAGCCAACATTCCAACACTTTGGCGTCCTCTTAGATTATTGACCTACCCGGTATATAAACGGGATCCCGCCAATTATCACGGCCCCTCACATCTTGATTGGTACCATTGACCACGTCGGGCTGCTGCCCGAGATCCGCGGGCCGCTTTGCGGCGTTCCCGCCTGACACCTGGGGGACACCTTGCAATTCACGGTTCCATCGGAATCATGGAACCGACTTTCAATCTGATAGATCATCCGCGTGGAGGAAGAGAGGGGTGTCACCTCCAAAGTCCAAAAATCAATCAATCAATTTAAATTTGTGATTCCCAAGCCTCGACGTCATCATTCTTGTGTGGTGTTGTGTTTCCGGTTACTTACCGTTCTATGTGTGCATCCGAAAAAAATGTGGTTGTGTTCTTTACTGATCCAAACGTGGCGTATCTGATCCTGTGTAAAAAAAAAGTGACCGCTCTCAGCTCCGGACAGTGAATTAAATATTAGTGTAACAAGAAAAGAATACCTGCAATAAAACGACTAGTTGCCTCATCCCGTTCGTTTTTCTTAATCTACAATTTGTGCATTTTTTCTATTATTTTTGGATCTTCATCATACGGTTATGGCTCTTCACCTGCAGCTCATCAAACTGTAAGTTAAAACTTTTTGATTCCAATTCTCCTACTTATGGAACTATCTTCCAAGATCAAGATTATTTCCTCTTCATATTTTATTAATATATTCACGGCCTACTCTTTCTCTTCAGTAATTTAATATCTATAATCCAAACATCGAATTCACAAGGGTTTCCGTTCCTGAGGTTATTTTAATTAAACACAACGCATATCATAATGTACTAACTATATAACCACTATAAACACAACAAACATACCTAATTTAACTACATTACAAAAACTACGTTCTTATTGAGTTTCGACCAAATTTAAGAACACTTTCAGATTCTAAGAACATTTTAAAACACTATTTAAAAATTTTTTTTAAAGAGAATACGTTTCTAATATTTTTCAAAACTATTCAGAACGCTATCGAAACACAATGGAGAGTTACAACTAAAATTTTTTTAATTTATGGAAAAGTATTTTATAAAATGTGTTTATAATGCGTTTCTTATGCTTAATGTGTTTATATTGCGTTTCGGTGTACACAAAATTATATATAGACTAGCGCTGACGCGATAGACACGGGCTTCGCCCGGGTTTCGTTTTTTTCATAAATATCATCAGGTGCGTTACAGATGGGCTTCGCCATCAGTCCATTAAAAAAATATTTTGGTGTGTCACAGATGGGCTTCGCCAGTCAATTTTTAAAGATTATTCTTCTGGTGTGTTACAGATGGGCTACGCCAGTCCAAATGTGGAAATAGTTAAATAAAGGAGCCACTTTTATGTTTATGCTACAACAATGGATTTTAAACTGCAGCAATTGAGATATGCCTACAACAATTAATATTACATTTCTCTTGTTATATTTACAACAATGTGGTTTTGCCCTGAAGTTGGGCATTAAATATGGGTTTTAAGCATAAAATTGACCAAAAAACTGTTGGAACGCTTCGATTTTAAATTATTTTTATTCAGAAACCTTCCCTGGAGCGAGTAGATCAACGTGGTATAGTTTAATAGTTAATGTAGGTTCGAAAAGTTTAAAACTATAAAGGACATACATACATACAGACAGACAGACATATAGGTTAGAGTGTTGTACCTATGGACAAAAATCACGTTTGGATTTTTCTAAGACAGGTAGAATCACATTTTGACCATTTAAAGTGCCCAACCTATAGTCCTAACCTTTGTGAGTAGAGAGATATTTTTTATTCGTCAAAATCTTGAAAATTAGATTTTTAATAATTTATAATAACTTGTAAATATTTGTGTCCAAAGGTACAACAACCTGTTGTACCTATGGACAGACCCAGTTGTACCTGTGGACACCCTTAAAAAGGGAAGTTTTAGTTGAAAAAAGCTAAGAATGAACATTTTTATTGATGAATTACCTTTTAATAACCTATTTCAAGCCTTTTTAAAATTGAAAATAGATTTTTTAAGTAATGTAGTTTTAGATCGTAAATGATCATTAAAACGAAGTTGAATGATAAAAGTCTTGATTTTTTACCAAAAACACAAAAATCACATGGTATTTTCAGATCAGAATTTAAGGTAATAGTTTAATCAATCATGCTGATTCATCTGACAACTTCACTGATCCAAAAAAACCCAATTCGATCGACACTTAGCTGTGCAAGCATTTGGTGGTAATAACAATAATAATTTGGTGGTAAATCTTCTTCAGTGGAAATTTCAAGTTTTTTTAATCATCATACTTAAATGCGATAGGGTTCTTAGGATTTTACACCATATTTTACATTTAATTCCAAGTAGAATCATAAATTTAAAAAAATAGTTAAGATCACAAAATATTTGATTTTTCATCTAAAATTCACTTGAAAATAATCGCTGACAAATAGATTACCATTTAGAATTAATTGAACATTTATTAAAATGTATTCAGTTAAATGAAACCTGATTCTAAAACGCCGATTAGCTACAGACACCCACAAGAACGTGTCCGTAGGTACAACACTTATGGTGTCCGAAGGTACAGCATCAGGTGTTTTTGCATTCAAAGTTCTATAAAAAATAAAAGAATTGAGATCTGACGATTTCTAATATCAAAACTAAAAAGTCAAAATCTCGGGGATTCCCCCATATATCCCATTTTATCATCTAATAATCATAGAGGAAGAAAATAATTAATGTAGTGATGCACTAAAAAAAACTTTGAGCACCTAAAAACAGTATTTTTATTATAGAAAATTTAAATAATATTTTAAACAGCTGATTTCACGTTAGCAACTAGATAGCATCTGTTTACATTCAAAATAGACCCCAAATTCAAATTTACATTTTTTCCCGAATTTTAAAATGAGGTGGCTGAAGGTACAACCTTCCGTAGGTACAACACCCTCCCCTATATATAGATTTGATATCTTGTTCTGTGAAAGTAATCATTTTTTTCAGAAAATAACGATGTGTAAAATCAATCTGAAATAATAGTTAACAATTATAAAGTGGTATTTTAAACTAAAAAATTTAAAAAAATGTATATGTTGCTTAAGTATTAGCTCATTGACTATATGTCACTGTATCAAAAAACACATCGAAAAATCCCGTTAACAATGCCGCTAAATCTGACAGTCAATGGTCGAATCTGAAAATCAATAACACGAATTGAATCCGACAATCTGACGAATTTGAATGACAATTTGAATGTCACGAATTGAATCTGACAATTATAAGACCTATTCTCAGGGTGTCAGTATTTGCCATTCGCAACACTGCGCCTGCGTCAAAAGTTAACCCAATAAGGAAGATGCTATAATAAGTTTTAATGTTACTGAATCTCCGCTGGATCAGTGGTAGCGTGCCTGCACAGCATGCAGCAGTTCGTTAGTTCTATCCCCAGTTATTATTTTATTAAAAAACTTATATTTTCCATGAGAAATTTCAACCAACCAATCAGACCAGACTCGGCTAAAATTTGCACCTTGGGACTATAGCGTCTTGTTCTGACTATCAATAACACGTAAGCACCGAAATTGCTTACTTAATTACCATAAATTTCAGTAGATAAATTATTTTTTTATAAAAATGACAATGTAGGAAGAAATTAATACAAAAATTTACTACAGAACTAAAAATAATAAATCCATGTTACACAATTTTAGTCATATACCAATAGTTATATAAAAAGTATTAATTAAATGAATAAGCATAATAAGGGGGTCTTCAAACGTATACAAATTGTAACATTTATAAGACTTCGTTGAGGAGTAGATGATTAAACAACCATAAATAACCCTTTTTGAAAATGTGTTAAATCCTAATTTAAAAAATCCCTTCAAATTGTAATTAGACTAAAAATTTTTTATTAATATTTTTAAACAGCTCCAAACTCAACGCTAAATTTAAAAACAAATACTCCTTTACTCTTGAAAAAGTCAAAACATAAACTGTTTCAACTGCAGCAGAAACATAAAACAGAAATGCATAAATACTAAAAGAGCAACACATGAAAAATCTTCCCCCAATGCACCATCTAATGTTTTCTGCCTACAAGCACTCCGGTTTTTTAAGAATCTAGTAATAGTCGAATTCCTCAAAAAAAGTTATGGATGTTCTCCCAAGAAACACTCTGGCTTTGCGCGTTCTATACAGAAAACCTGTTTCCTTGACCCTTATGCTTTCAACTTTTTCCCCTTACACTTTTCCTAAACTCTATGTAGTTATTTTTACGTTTATTTTTTATGAACGACTGTGGTATGTGTATGGAAAAGTTTTGGGAATAAAAAGGAAGTCTCTCAAACGAACCTTAAAGATACTGCTTTTTGACAATATTTTATTCATTCGTTTCTTATATTCTCAAGTAAAAGTTTCAGTTATTTTTTATTGATTATCTTTTCCCACCACTTCAGCTTAAAAAATGTTACCTGAAACAAAAAACAGAATATATTTTATGTATAGACGATACTTCATACGTCAACATACTTCATATTCTTTGATATACTAACCGAGTGCTTTAAATGTCCCGAGTGTTGTCTTAAAAATGTGACTGCTCGTGGACTAGGATGGGTCATTTTCCTAATGGGTAATTTCCTATTCCTATTTTCCTTGGACGCGCACACAGCTGTTCTGGAAACAGCTCTAGAAAACTGCTTGCGCACCTAAAAAACAAACTTAAACAGGATCTCAAGCGTTTTATATTGATTGTATTTACGTGAAACTTTGGACTTAAGGGTTTTCAACTATGATCTTTCAGATTATCAAATCAAAAGAAAGGATTTCGAAAAACAAAATACAGTTTTGGCAGATTTTTCAAATTTTTTGTGTTTTTTAACTTTTTTCATAATAAAACAAATTTTAAAGTGAAGACTTTTGAGGTTATTTTAAAGATCATATTATACCACAATTTTTGAGACTATAATTAAGTTTTTACCAATAGTAGTTCTTCTACAAATTGAATTTTTCAATGATTTTTTGGGGTGTCGCTCCATTTTTAACTCCCTGGGATTTGGTCTGGGAGCCCCCTTTCTATCCCGATTCTTGTTGGTCTTGATGAGCACTATCATCCCTGAAAGTTTGTTGCACCATTTCAGATACACCCTGTATATGTAATTTTTCATATATATTTTTATTTTATAAATTAGTACTTTTGTCCATAACTTATTTAAGTTCACAAATAAGGGTCTTTAAAAGAAATTTTAATCACATTAGTCATCTTCATGCATTATTAATACAAAAACAACTACCAAAGGGGCAATATAATATGCTATCATATTAACAGGAGCCGTAGAATTTGAATATCTTTTTTGCCAACAAACAGTGGATTGTCAGTGTACAGATTTAAATATTGGTTAGTTTATAAACATTCTCCCTCAAGTTTGGTCAGTATAAAACGGTATTTTTAATTTTAAAAAATAAAAATAGTTGTATTTTTCACAAATATGCCACGCTTTCAAAATTCAGCGGACAGTTACTTCACTGGCTGGTCTTGGGATCCAAATATGATCGCAAAAATATGTTTAAACAATTGTCGAAAGGATAGTTCGTTCATAGCCAATATCAGTTACGATTCCCTCAGTCATAATTTACCTAATTTTTTGCTATAGCAATAGACTGAAACCCAGACCCATGAAATTATGCTTCTTTGAGGATTGACTCAAAATAGCTTCTTGACATTCCCTTATGCGTTCATAAAAGTTAAAATATAGCAAATTTAATTGTTAAGGATAATTACAAGTAAGTTTTGAAAAGTTATGTAGCTTATTTAAAAACTTAAGGGATAATACTGAGCTTTATGTATGCTGAAAACGGGGATCTACCGCTCTTCTTAAGAAAATGTTTCAAAATTTGACTCTTAAAATGTGGTTTTAATTTATATTTGGATATTAGAGAATAATAAGGGGACACTTGGGATGGACTAATACTAATATGTCAATGAAATTTCAAGGAAAACCCCAACTCTTAAACCATTATCCAAATATAAATTGATGAAAACTTCCACGACCTGAAGAGTAATTTATTTCATTTTCCGGGATGGATGGCCGTGTTTGATGAATGGAATTTCCAAAACGTTAAGCTCTCTGCTTCGGAGAGCATCCTCAGTGGCAAAAAATCAACTGATAAAAATTGAAAATAAAAACAAATACCAAACAATTACAGCGTGAATGCTAACGTGGAATGAAAATGAGATCAGATACTAAGGCTAAGCGCGCACTAGAGACTTCTGTCAAGGCCTGTACACTGTAAAAATAATCCTGTAAAAAACAGAAATTTTCTGGCAGCAAAAGTTGCCAGAAAAGTTTTGTAAGCGGAAAAATCCTGTAAACAGAAAAAAGCTGTAACCTACAGGTAAATGCTGTAAAAAGAAATTTTCTGTCAAGTGAGCTACATATGTTTTCTGTTACCTCACAGTAATTTTCTGCTTGTGCGCATGCGTGTCGACTTATTTTAGCTGGTTTTTTCTTAATTTTAATAAATCAATAACCGGGGATAGAACGCACGACCTACCACATGCTAAGCACGCACGCTACCGCTGCTCCAAAGAGGATTCAGTAAAAGTAGAAATTATCCGAAGATGTTCTTTCTTTCTCCACGAACTGAAACTTTCTGTTAAGTACAGATAAGCTAAAAAACTAGAAAAAAGCTGTTTTTTACATAAAATAAATAGAAGTGCGGTGGGAATGTTACATGACAGAATATCCCTGTAAACATGAAGTCATTTTTATTGAAACTTTCTGTTTTCTACAGTTTTTTTACAGTATATAAATACTAGGTCACTCAAAAGCAATGCATTTCTATGGAGATGACTCTTGGCTACCGCCAAGAGTCTCGTCGCCCGTGCGCTCTCTCTAGCATCTTGCAATAGCCAGGGTGATAATTTTGTCTCTGTCACCGTGACAAAAGTCTCAAGTGCGCGCTTAGCCTAATACTATTGTTGTGCTGGCTTTATCCCGCATTTCTTAAGTGCCGGGTGCCAGACGCTCGGAATGGAAACACCCTCCTCTTTTCTATTGAAATTATTCTTGGGTTTGAAAATTTCTATTGCTTCTCTTATTAATCGGGTGGATTGATGGTTGGTGGTTGCCAGGATTTCGGTGTTATTAAACAGTACTCTATGGTCCCCATTTGTTAAAGCATGCTCAGCCACGGCCGACTTCTCTGGATGATACAGGCGACAATGCCTCTTGTGCTCTGTAATTCTGGTTTTTATAGAACGTCGGGTGGTGCCAATATAGACTGCCCCACATGAACAAGGAATGCTGTATACCCCCGTAGTCACGATGATCTTTAACAGGTCTGAGGAGGGAAAAAATTTGATTAGTTGGTTGAAATATTGGCTTGATAATATTTTCCCTATGCGGTCTGTCACAGACTTAATAAAAGGAAGAAAAACAACTCCATGGTTTTGAATTTCCGTCGTGGAATTGCTATGATGCCGGGGTTTAAAGGCTCTGCGAATTTCTTGACTTGAATAACCGTTTGATTCAAGTTAATAACCGTTAACCAAACGGTTATTCAAGTCAAGAATTCCCATAATATTCCAAGAACGAACAAAAATAAAAGCATATTTTATTTAATTATTTAATTCATACTCTTTTCTGTAAGTATTCGAAATTTAAAAACTTAAACCGTCCAGAAATAATAATCTTCAAAAATATTTTTAATCAAGGTTTTATGATAATGACCTTCATTAAACACTTTATTACGCAAGCAAAAAATTTTCCACTTGGCAACAGAAAGTAATTCTTTGTTTCTTCAAAGGTAATTAATAACATCACCGGCAACAAAAGATTTTTCGCAGATAGTTTTTCTAAAAAAAAGCAAATTTTCCTTCTCTTCGAGTTCAAAGGAAAAACTGCGGTGAATAACACGGAACTCAACAAATTACCTTAGTTCACACACAGACAACACAAAAGAAAATTAAAATAATAAATAACCCTCGTATATAACAAAACGCGAAAGAAAATTGAACCGTACTTTTTTACGTGAACTATCAATCTAGATCTCCAAGATTTAGAATACCCTTTTCATAACTCCGGCAGGTCGATGTAAAACAAGACTGGCTATTTTACAATTTCATTAAGTCTCTGAGCTTTTATTTGCTTTTCTATTTGCTTGTTTTTCACCAGTTTTGCGATTTGCTCTTCTAGGAAATACGTATTCCCTACTGTGCGTCTGCAGGAAATTACAGGAAATAATTTACAAAGCCCAAGACAACATGAACGTCGTAAATTCAGCAATGCAATTTACTTTGATTCGTCAGCTCGGTTTACGATTTGTCTTTTTTTCTGTTACCTTTACACTTGGAATCTTTGTGATATCATCACGGTTTTTTTATTCAGAAAACACTCGTGTTCGTGCGAACATCAATTTCGGAACTTGTTGTTACTTTATGTTGTACGTTGTAAAACTGATTATAAATTTCTGAAAATTTTACACATTGAAGTAATTGGTTTATTTTATTAACCATTATTTTATAATTCATATTTAACTAACTCCCACCGGTATGAGTTGATTAATTTCCATACTAAAATGAATTCAAAGATTCTTATTTAATAAATATTACTGCGGGGTTAAAGCGGATATGAGATAAAATTTATTAGTAATTTTATTTATTTACTTATGGTTTAATTTAAAAGGCTTTAAATAATTTATCCATGAAATAACTAAATATTTTCGAATTTTACCTATGTTATATCTTTGAATTTTTTAACTAACTGAATTAATTTTAAAAACATTGTAGTTCATTAAAAAATTTATAAGGTTTTATACATGCGATATATAACTATATATTCAGATAATTCTAAGTACTTATTAGATTTTTTTAATTCCCAAGTAGATATGAATATGTTTATTCTTTGGAAATTTGTTTTTAGAATTTTTCAAAAATAATCCGTTGCTCATAAGTCAATGTTTTTAGCTGTGAATAAATTATACACATTTATAGTAAAAAATCTTTGGATTTTTTACAGACCTTTGGACTCTAACGTAAAACAGTATGGGAGGGTGGGGACGATTGTAACAAAATTTTTTATTTGATCTCAAACTAAGCCATTTTTTATGTTGCCAATTAGAGTTATGAAAATTGGTGTGAAAATAGGTTGATATATCCCAATTACAATTTTGTTATGAAAACCGTCCGGTGGACATGCATTGCAATTTAGTAAATAAAACATCGAAAATCGAAAAACGTTACAATCGTCCCCACTTGAAGGGTCAATTTTAACACATTTAAGGGTCAGTTGTAACACAACACAAATTCATAAAAATGGATAGAAAATCATTCAATTTTATTAATAATTTATATTTTCTTGTTAAATAATAATTAAATACATAAACTAGAATGGAAATAATGAACTTTTCACTCAAATAATGAATGTTAAATAATAATGAATGTTGATGAGTAAATAATAGAAAATAATTATTCACAAGGGCAATTAGGGTATTCATAACTTAATTCCCCTGTAGTACAACGAACGTGGGACCATTTTTTGCACGAAAAATGGTTCTTCTTACTGCCCTTGATTGAAAACTTTATTGTGTTGATTATAACCCACTTTAAGATTTTCATTTTTTATTTTCTCCTGACAGAAAATGTATAATGTTACATAAAAAATATCGTGATCACGAGCAACACTTCTAATAGACTTTTTAGACATGGAAACCTCAACAGCCTCTCCCTCCATTTTTTCTAGACTAATCAGACCCCTTTCAGTTTTCCTTTTACGTGATCTCGGCATCCTAAAACCGTAAAAATTCATAATTATATGCCAATATTAAGGGTAAGTATGAATTTTAAATCAATACATCGAAAATACTTTTAAAATATGTTATTTTCTTCATTGGGGTTAGTTGTAGCATGTTACAACCGTCCCCGGCTGAAGTGCTACAATCGACCCCACTTTGCCATTTTTAGTTCAACCCTCGTTTTCCGCGAAACTAACAACAGTATCATCTTGAAACTAAGCAGAATAAAACAAGAATACATGTACATACAATACATAAAATCAGTGCTGTTGTGCTTCATACCTGCAGTGCAGGAGAAGGAAAGTTACACGAAAGTGGAAATTTACTTCGATGCTCGAAAAACACTCTTTTCTCAATTACACAGCCATAATTCAAATGTCAGCCTTGGCAATCTATGATATTCTTTTATTCACCTGCCTCTTACGTACTGTCATCTCCTTTTTTCCCAGGCAGCCTCTCATTTTGAGGAAATCAAAGTGTTACAATTGCCCCGTGTTACAATCGTCCCCACCCTCCCCTACTTTCAGAAGGTGTTTTTGCTTTGGTTTGAGTGACGAAAAGTACTTTATAAATAACAAAATTAGCATCTTATGTTAAGTGTGTCGCACTTACGGCAAAACTAGTTTCTGATTAAGATAACTTAAGCATCGTGTGTTACGATGTTCTTCAAAAGTTTTTTTTACTATGAAAAGGCTTAATTAAACATAATGTATTATTTTATTCTAGAATCTAGCTAAGCTTAGCCGTGGAAATTATTTACTGTAAGAATGCCTTTTCGGAGAAATCGCAAAAAAACTAGTATTGTCATATAAACTGAGTGGACATTCCAGGCGGTAGCGGATCCTGGGGAGTGACATGGAGGCACGTGCCTTCCAGGAGGGTAATAGTTTATCCGATAAAATGATATCTAAAGATAAATTCTTTAAAAAAAATCTTAATTTTGAAGCTTTTAAATCTGTAGCTTCATGGCCAAAAAAGTATATTATCTTTTTTTCATAACATCGCAATTTCCGTTGCTGGAGAGTTTTAAACATCCTGATCACCCCCCAGAAATAAAACTTGAATCTGACACCTAATTCCATGGTAAAATTATAAGTTCCCACTAGTAAAAGATGCAAACAAATAGCGTTTATTACAATAAAAAAGTATAAACACATATAAACAAAGTGATAACTCCAAATAACACTCAAAAGCTACCGTAAACATCAATAAATACATACACATATTCTCGTTCTCTTACTGGCTACCTAGAATCAAAGCGCAACCATAGACGTTTACACTCAGTATGACTGTCACTTTGAGTTTCGATAGAACCGAGAGAATTTTGAAAATATTCGTTTGACGGTCCACTTCTCAGAGGACAAAAATGTTCGAGTATTGCATTTGTTTGTTTCCCTACTCAGTCTCGAGAAGCTTCCAAGCGTTCAAACGCGTACGTTTGTCATAGAGCTAATATGAAATGCGCTTTAACTCCAAAGCGCTAGATCCAAACATTTCTTGACAGTCACGTCTTTTAGGAAGCAGATAAATCTTTTTCATCATTATGCCAAAGAAATATGAGATTTGTCGTGTTTGCACCAGTATTTCCCCGTAATAAGATTAGAACTTGGATCTTCTTTTGCGCCGTAAGGAAAAGCCGAAAGATATTTTTACCTTGTGTCAAATTCATGAATATATGCGCATGCTGACGATTCCCAATCCTGGAATACGTCGATGAACCTAAAGTGTGGACTATATCCAGTGCTTGAATATGTAATGGTATACAGTGTACAGCAGTGGATCAATGTATTGGAGAAAAGAAATTTTGTAACGGAATAAAAAGAAATGTGAAGGTATTATCATATTTCTAATGGGAGATGAAAAATAGTTCTCAATTATTTAAAAATAAATATTAATGCAGAAATGCTAGAAGGGCCTGCTTTTAAGGAACTAGGTACTATACCTCCATCATTGTTATTCATGTACCTTTTTCTCAGAAACTAATAAAAATAGGATTTGTTGATACATTTCCCATAAACACCTTAACACATTTTTTCTATGCTATTTTTCTCCAGAATTTGTCAAGGAATAATTCCTTTTACTAATAAATATTTTTTTAAAAGATTATTACCTTAAATGAAACTTAAATCTTAAAAAAATTAGATTTTTTATGAAGAATTTAATGAAACATCAAATAAATTACAAATGCAAATAGATACCAACATACATGTTTGCTACTATCATCGATGTCTTACCAACATATTGGCAAACTTTTATTCAGATACATCATATTTTATTCTGAATAATCACTTACGTTATAAAAAAATTGTATTATGATTAAGAATATATACCATTGGTATATTATATTCTTAATCATGCAATTACAAAATACATTCGAAAAGATGATATAAATATTTTTGGTACTTAAATTATTGGAAAATCAATAACTATTACTAATATCCTATCTATAAATATTTTATGACCATAGTTTATTGAATTTTGACTTCTTTAATTTTAGGTCAATGTAGACTGGGAATTAAGTGATACTTTATGTGACTTCTACATTGCTGTTGATGTGACCTGTAGCACAGCATCTATATTCAATTTAGTAGCTATCAGTATCGACAGGTAAATATGAAAATATGTTAACCATGTTTTAAAATTCTTTTATATAATTATTTTTTGTATTCTCACTTGTTCATTTTGTTATAATTTTCATACTGCACCACCTAAATCAGGCTCAACTTCAAAACACTGTGTTACTTTAATACTGAATTTTTCAAAATAAGTTTCCTTCATTCTTAAAAATGTAATACGTATTATCTATGTAAATCATTCACAATACCCCATGATTATTAGACGTATTTAACTAAGCATATTTTAACAATTTAACTAAAAGAAATTAATTCTAAGTGACATACTCGATTAAGACTTTTCTTCCTTATGTACCGAAATCAAAAGTTTTTGAATAAGAAGAAGCAATACTTGAGTATATGAGTACATTTAGTAAATATCCAAAATAATCCTCGTAGTGTCTCTCAAAACCCTTTCATTCAAGCTTTGATGAATATTTTCTACTTTCAGACCATCATGTTGTTTTATATTTTTTCAACGTGCAGAATTTTCATAATCAGAAATTTTTCAAGAACAAGCAGATTACCACCCGGACTTTTGTTAAAAGCTTTTTAAAATTAAAGTTTGAGTAAACCAAACAAAATTAAGCATCGAAGTAAAATCCACCGTTCAAGACAAAAAGATCCCATAGATGGATTTAATCGATGTGGCATATACAGAATCCAGGGTCAGTGCAGCCTTTCATGTATTGGACAGACCAGACGGGCGTTAAAATTTAGACTTAAAAAACTTAAAAATTACTTCAAAAAGAAGGAACTGGAAAATCTTTTATGGCTAAACACTCTTGGGACTCAAACCATAAATTTGATTTTAACTCTGCGTCGATTTTAGTGCGTTGTGATATGCCTAAGCGCATACCGACCTTGATTTCTTTGAGGAATTTACAATTTATAAAAATTTTCATTCATTGGTCAATGATTTCCCTAGTGAACCTCCCCTTTCAGACATTTGGAAATCCTGATTTTTCCCCTTGTTTGTTTTATTCATGTTAATGTTTTGCTGTTGCTCTGTACCTGTAACCTTACGACTCTCTCTATACAGGGTGTTCTAAAACTACCGCATAAACTCGAAATCCTTGTATCCTCGAAACAATGAGGTATTCTCAAGTTTGAGATTAAATTTTATTAAAATAGTAGATAAAAAACCATGAAGAAATGACGTTCACATCAAGTTTTTTCGTAGCCTAGTTTCTGAGATATAAATTTTTGAAATTTCGTTTTTTGTTTGGGCGCGAAAACACTCTCGAATCACAAATCATGCGCTGTGAGGTCACATCCAATAGAAGCCCGTTTTCTGATCACGTGAAAGCTGATAACACAATGGTTTTCATGCGCTGTGATGTCACATCCAATAGAAGCCCGTTTTCTGATAACGTGACTTTTCTGACGTTTTGACAAAAATAAAATTGAATTTTAAGTTATTTAAAACACATTTTTGAACTTAAAAATCAGAAATTTGGGAGTTTTAAACCATAATGTATCAAAAAAGTATAAAATCAAGCAAATCCCTCACTCATGCAAATACCTAATTGTACATTTTAATTTTTAGCGTGCAAATAAAAAACGCTGCATTTTCAATTTCTTCAAAATTATGCGTCGCCTAAAGATATTAGTTTTCAACAAGCATGATGAAATTAAAAATTAAAATTGCGAGTGCAAAACGTAAGAGATGAGATCCAAACTTGAAATATTAAACAACTAACCCTCCTATGAACATTTTGGATTTCATGAAAATAGTAAAATTTATTCACTCCACAACCCGTTTATCCTGTGTACCCATTGTTACACAGCATGGCTCAAAATATATCATCTATAGCCCTTCTTAGCCCTGATCCTGTTAATGAAATTTCCTGGAATAGCAGCTTAGTTGCCGTAACTGAAACAACTTTGTGAGGGATATAATCGTATATCATCTATTCTGTCACAAGCTTATGCCGCCCATTAGAAGCACAAAAGCTGTGACTCCTTAGCTTGGACAGTGTCATTAAGACTTTTGAGAGAAGGAAACCGACTATTTTCTAGTACGAAACGGTGAATGAGGTGGAAGAGTTGGATTTTTTAAAGAGTATGACGTTGTTTGATACTAAGTTTAAGCTGTTTTTATATGTAACTACAAATAAGTAAAGGACAGACTCTCTTAATGTGTATTACATTTATTTTTTATACTTCATCCCGAGATAATTAAAAGAAGATATTTAAAGAAAAATTAAATCTATATTTCAGACAGTTTTGTTGTATCTTTGCATATGAAATGTTTATTTCCTTTAAGCATAGCTAAGTGGATTTGATACCATTTTGCTGTAGTTTTCTTTACTTTCTTTCAATTATAATAAAAAATTAAGACATACATGTGAAGGGGAAACGCCAGCTCTTAATAAGAACTCCATAGGTAAAACAACATTTAATTAACAATTAGAAGTTACAAAAACTACAAGGGCCGGCGCTTCTGCCTCTTGCTCTCTTCTATCTCCGAGAGCGGAATGTCAAACAAAAACATCTCGCGCCTTTCTCGCGATAATCATCAGTTTAGTTGTACGGTGCCTTCTAATGACTCTGCGGTGGAGTTCACCTGGAGAGACACGAGTATTCCCAACTCTCACTTACATTTTTGATTTAGGTTTGACAATCGAACTAAATTATTAATACCAGATAAAATCTCAAATTATCCATTGAAAAACTACACTCATGTATTGTCTTTGAAAAGTTTTTCAAAATTCCCTTAAGACCATCAAAAGCGTATACTTTCCACGTATTTTTGTAAAACATAACTATCCAGCTACAAATTTGAAAGTTATAAATTAAAACTAATTTAATATAACGTACCTCGTCAAATGTTCAACGCAGTCTATCCAAAACTCACATTCATATCATCCAGGAACTTTAAAGCATAAATTCGTTCTCGGTATTTCCAACGTTTGGCCAAGTATAAAAAACTAAATCTAGATAAAGTTTTTATTTTCGTTTAAATACAGAAAGTTGGAAAATACTTCAGCCCATGTTTGTTTTCTCTTAAAGGGAGGGAAAGAAGGGAACTCACACTTGATAGTATTATTTTAGAATCTCTTCAAATCTATAAAAAACGACTCTCCTAAGCTTATTGATGTTTCCCGATAAAGGAGAAGCCGTTCTAAAAGGGGAATAAGCCCAAGACCATATTTTACTTCCACTTATCGATCCTTTGCGAGTCAATATCTCTGGAGAAACTTTTAAACGATAATGAAATAGCATACTCCATTCTTTAACTTCAGAGTTTATTGAAATAGGAAAGTAACTACAACTGAGAGAGAATGAAAGTATCTAAATTATTCAAGAATTTTAAGATACTTTAAACTCAATTTTAAAAATAATAAACCTTTGATGTCAAAATTCACCGTTGTAGTTAAGTAGTTATTTTAAGCTTATTCAAAAAATACATTTTAATCCAACGATTAAATTAAATTATAAGCTATGGAAATGTTCTTATTTTTCTTTAACATGGGTACCGTAGAACTCCAAGTATCCGAACTCCGATTATCTGAGTGTTGCATTTTCATTTATATAATTAATTAAAATCTCTCTTTCTTTAAAAACAGTTTGTTCTCCCATTTTTAACATAAATAGTAACTAATTTAAAAATCCAATTATCCAAATTTTTTATAATCCCAACGGCATCCAATCCCAATTGATTCGGATAATTAAAGCTCTACTTTTAATACATTTTGGGTTTATGTAAACAATTGAAAATTTATTTTTTTAAACCAAATATTTAGTACGTTTTTTACAATATGCTTTTATCATTGCGAATTATTTTTCAATCAATAGTTATTTCATAAGCTTAACTAAATAATGTTTTTCAAAAAAAACTTTTAATTACTTTAAAAATAACTTCATTATTAATGAATTTTTATACACAGATGAAAAAATATTTCACTTCTACATAATTTTAACTTAATTATTTAGTTAAAATATATTTTAATTACTGTTAAAATATATCTTTATTGATATATGTTGAAAAAATATTTCACTTTCCCGAATTTCTTTATCAAATATTTTAAGCACTTTGAATAAACATTTAAAACATTTTCCAATTTTCTAAAGCTGCTTCTATACATTATTTCATGAATAATAAGATCGAAATAAATAAAAATTAGTACGTGAGATACCCAAACTTAAAAAAAACATCAAAAGCTTTAAATTAAGAGATCCACATATTAAACTGTATTTGAACTAAGGACCAAGCCAAATATTACTTAACACTTTCCGGTAACAAATTCTGATCGTGTTGCCAAACAAACAAAAAACCAATCGGGTATAGTATGAGAATTATAAAACCCTTTTAGTCCATATCCTCAGGCGCGGGAAAAATTCCACTCGTTCAAAACTTTATCAGACCCTCAACAACTTCACTTTGCTTCTCCCCGAGGGACAGATAATTTAAACTCTCTTAATAATGGAGACCTTTTTGTAACTCGAGGGAAACAAGAATTCAATATTTTCCCAAGCCTTTCGCCAAACTGAGAAAGGCAACAATGATATAAAAAGGAGAGTGCTATTTTTACGATTTTTTTCTCACATCGATTTTTGAAAGAAGAGTTCGCAAAGTTCTAAGAGAAGAGGGTGGAAGCAACTATAAAAAGCCTTATTCTTTTAATTAAAATATTTATTCTATAAGGGTAAGGGAACATCTATACAGTGAATAGAAAGCATGAATTCTTAAGATTGCAGATAGTTGTGTAAAAATGGGTTTTCCCCTTTCAAAGTCCCCTCTGAGTTGAAAGTGGATAATACTAATTTGCATAACAGCTTGAATTCCATTCAAAGTATTGAATACGGTGAAAAAAAATCATTTTTATATTGAATAGAATGTATCTTGTATTCAGGTATTTTCTAGTCCATCAGGTATTTTCTAGTCTAATATAATCTGGTGAGGAGGGTTTTTGTCTATTCATATAAGGTAGTTTTTTTTAATTGGCAGGCTAATATTTTTAAAATATGATAGCAAATAGATGAACTTATCCTAATTATCCACTAGACTCAAGGAAAAAAAATTTTAAACAAGATTAATGAATGTTATAAATATGAACTACTTTTTCTGACACTAGGGGGCTACCGCCCCCTGCTCGCTATCGCTCGCCAACCCCCGTTAACTGCTGACGCAGTAACTTTTGGACCGCTTCACAATTCCCCACAAAACCCAGCTCACTGCACTTACTCACTTTATAAAACATTCTTAACACAGGGGTAGTACTTTTCCGTGGTATTCTTTCAAAAATGGCGAATATTTATTCAGTGGTGGAATTTTATCATTTCCTTTATGGTAACATGAATTGGCGGATCGCTTTATAATTCCAAGAAAGGTTCATATATAGTTCCCGCTAAATATGAACCTTCTCTTAATGTTTCAGTGCTTCCCTTAATGTATCTGTGAAAAACACATTGCCTTAGGGAAATGGGTAAAAAAAAATTTACATTGCTCTGTTGTTAATTTTCTTGGGGTTGAATTCCGTTATAGTTCCCGCTAAATATCACTAATCTCTTTTGGACACTATAAAGTATAAATATTGCTAAATTGTTTAAAATTCATAGATTAAAGTGTTTAATTAGAACTATAACTATTCAGTTTATCATTAAAAATTAGAAAAATTGGTTTACATTTGAATATTGAGCGTTCGAAAGAGATTGGCGATATT
Source organism: Tetragnatha versicolor (assembly GCA_024610705.1). Lineage (NCBI taxonomy): Eukaryota > Metazoa > Arthropoda > Arachnida > Araneae > Tetragnathidae > Tetragnatha > Tetragnatha versicolor. Next base: position 28,645,815 of record JANDEH010000002.1, on the reverse strand, counting down.
TAGCGGGAACTATAACGGAATTGAACCCGAAGAAAATTAACAACAAAGCAATGTAAACATTCTTTTACCCATTTCCCTAAGGTAATGTTTTTTCACAGATACATTAAGGGAAGCATTGAAATATCTCAGGAATAAATTTTACTTTCTTAAAATTTGTAATGATTGACTGTTAAAAATGTAGTAATTATCTTGAACATCGCGAAAATTTATAATTTTATCTTCATGAGAAACAAACTTCGAAGTTGTGTCATTTTCATAGCAACGACACCGAATGTCAAGACTTCCAACATTTTCATCCTTATTTCTAAAACATTCACCCGTGTTATTTAGTTGTTTGCGTTTTGTCATTATGAAATAAAGAGTTACATTTTACTACCTTAAAAAACATACTTGCAAAAGGATATAAAAAATAAATGCAAAATTCAAAATTTCCGAAAGCGAATGTATATTTTATTGTAAATATAGTAATGATTAGGTTGCCACAACTACAAAGATAAATATAAAAATATTAATTTGTTATTTTAAAAAATAAAAAATAAATTAATTATATATATAAGTTTAAAATATAATGAAAACTGTTTGAACAACAATTAAACCCTTTGAACAACAAAAATATAAATATTGTTAAAAATAACACAAAATATATTTTTTAAATTTGTGTTATAAATAGAAAGATGATTATTTAATCTATTTGAATATTAAAAAACCAGTGAAATATGTTTTCAATTGTTTTAAAATTCATAGTTTCTTGCTTTGTAACTGCGACCTTATCCGAAATCTAAAAAATGGAACTATTTTAAAATTGATATTTTTTTTTTAGAAATTCTAAAGGCACTTTGCACATCCTCAAAATAATCCGGACAGTTTGATACCAAATATGTGTTATACGGATCAGTAATTAAAAAGCCTTTCTCTGGAAACCGTTCACCAAAAACTTTTTTTTAGAATAGAGAGATAATAGGATAACAATCTATACAAATGGTTTGTGCAAAAGCTATATTTTTCAAATAAATTTTCCTTTTCTAGTCCTAAATCAAGTATTTTCTGCAAAGAGTAATAATATTTATGATTTCTGTATTTTTTTGTTGAATTGAAAAAACTTTTAGTTTTAAAATTGTTCTTTTTAAAAATTTTTGGGCTTATATATATGAATGTTATTAAAATGTATCGTATTTCTGAGACACATCATTGAAAGAAACCTTCAAAAGTTTTCTAAGGCAAAAATTTTATAAATAATGTTCTTATTACTATTATTTGATATAAAATGCAAAATTGTAATGAAAACATTTTAATGGAAAAAATGGTACTCAAAATTATTAGTTCATAATTTACTATCTTTTGATTTTTGTAAAATTGTAATGCTTGTCTACCTTCTAGTGGAACAAAAAAAACTGTTTCAATTATCTACAACCTCTACTGACATAGGAAAAAAACGGTGTTTCCCAAATTAAATCAGTGTCGTACGTGTTAATTTATTTCAAATAAAAACTGTCGATAACATTTGAATACAATATAGAGTTGGGTGTAAAAAATACATTGCATTTAAGTTAGTCTGGAACATTTTCAAGAGAAAAAGTTCAATCATTTGCCCAATTCTATTACAGAATGAACATACATCAAATTATCGGCCAAGAAACTTCAATTTCTTCCTTAATTTTAACTTAATTCTGACTCAGTGCTTGATTAAGGAACTAAAAAAAACGAGCTCTGGAAAAACGCATATAAATCATAATTACTTCTGCTTTTTAACGCATTCGAGTAATCATTGCTGAAAAAAGATATTGGAAAGAAATTATGGGTTACGTTACTAGAGAAATACAAAAAAAACCACCACTACTTGTCCTAAGCGAAATTAAAAAATGGAAATTTCACAAGATTTGATTTGATAGTAGAATGAACTGCATTTAAAAGGCAGAAAAGACGGAATTGGAGACGATTCCTTCTCTATCCAGTTTCAATGAGCTCAAAAATTGGATTTCACTTGAATAAGTCCAAAGTTCATTCAGGAACCAATTCTGATGCAATCTGTTTTAAATGTTGTCTTCTCTTTTTTTTCTGCAAAGGAGAATGGAAAAAAACCATTCAAAATATATTGCCTTCTTCCTTCTTTCGGAAACAAAAAAGCACTAATTATACTAGTTTGAGCAAGAAGTGAACAAAAACCCGTTTTTCCTCATTTCATTACACCTTATTCTCTCTTGAGAAATAACACTCAAGTCTGATTCTGACGTTTTAATATTCAACTGAACTCATTTCTCTGAAATACACCAAATTAAATATATAAGAATAGCTCATTTTTCAAAAAAGAAATTGAGTGCTTAGGCTATATACACCTAAATTACTTTCAGACGCGTTTCAACGTTTTGAGAAAAGTGTTGATTTATAAACTTCTTAATTAAACGGTTCATAAACAAGAAAAACTGTTTCTTATGGAACTTAAAAAAAGTATGAACTATTCTCAGTAATGTATGGCATTTTCTTTGAAATGGAAACATAAGCTTTTAGTGAATTTAGTTACCGATGGAAACGTTCTTTTTATGTTTCAAAATTTGCCAAGAAAAGTGATGGAATTCTCCAAGAATAAATGCATTCTGCATCGTTCACGATATATTTTTTTACAAAATGACCATTCCGAATGCCATTTTTGAACCATATTTTAAATTTAATGCAAAACCTACACCTGTAAAAATATTTTTAGAAACAAAAAATATTTATATTCATATATTTAAAACAATTCTTCATGCGTTTGAAGATGATGAACCTTAAGTATTATCTTTTGAAACCCGTTCCAACGCATGGACGCCTATTTCCTGTCACTTTTAAGGCTACTTTGGCTTTATTATTGTTAAGTGAGATCTCATAGTCTAAAAACATCGAGGCTTCGACCATTAACCTTTTCTGTGAGCTGCCGCCTGGGAGGTGTATTTGTATTGCTTATGTTTCTGTATTACTTGTGGCAACAGCGTTTTATTATAATTTTGTTAGTATTAAGGTTGTGTACGGGAGCTTTGGTTTATGTGAGGTGATGAGATAGATGATGTAGCTCGCGCTCTTATCTTATCGTTGATGTTACTCTGCTTACCTCGGTTTGAGGTCCTTATATTTTGATGATATTTTGTTCCAAATAAATATTTCACATGCCTACCTTTTGTTTTTCAGTCCACTGCTTTCCTTAAATCCCCAACAATTATACCAATTACCTTTGATACAATCTAATCCCCAGAGTACCATATACCATAACAGAGTCCCTAAACATAAGCTATAATGGAAATGAAAAAAAACAATGGATATGGCTTGTGATAGATACCCTGTTGGCGCTGAGATCGCATCTACTATTCCTGAAACTTAAGCCTCACAAGAGGAGGAGTAAACGAATCTTAATCCTATAATATTCCTCCAAAAGTGACAAATTAAATAAACACGTCACAGCCAATCACATCTGTGAACAGTGAACACCAAATTGTATACTGCCTATAACACTCAGCAATCACGGACATTTGCACAGCGCTGCTCTCTATTATGATATATTACTTGAAAACAGCCTTTTGGAGTTCAGGGGGTAATGTTTGTGATTGAAGATTTTTAATACAACCAACAAAAAGGTAAAAATGTGAATTTAGGAAACGAAAGTGAACAAAAGACACGCTGGCCGGTACAAAGAAGGGGACTCGTCATCATCATCGATAGTGTGGAGTACACAGCGCAGAAGGCGCATTTTCCGCAATGAAATAAAAAGCTTGGATAAGAAACACAGAGGCATATTCACACAATACCTGCAAGGTTTTTATACTTTGATAACAATGCGCATGCGTGTGGACTAGATTTTTTCTGTTTTTTGGAAATTTTAGTAAGATATGAACTGGGGGATAGAACCCACGAGCTGCCGCATGCTACAGGCATCCTACCACTGATCCAGCGGGGATTCAATAAATTTATAATTTATTTATATCAGAATATAAAAACCTTGTAGGTATTGGGAATATGCAACACAGAAGGAAGAACTGTTTGTCAGCTTCTTTAATATATCACAACCACTGCAGCTTCACTGTTGCCATTTCACTGTACAAATTATATAAGCCAATTATATAGTGTTCAGTCTGAAATCGAACTATGTCCCCACAAGACCATATGTTCGGTTTTTCCTCTGTAGCCCACTCCTCTTATAATCTTTTAATCACTCTCAACTTCTTTCCGCAGGTACATAGCTGTGACGCAGCCAATCAAGTACTCCAAGCACCGCAATAACAAGCGGGTCTTCCTGACCATCGCGGCCGTGTGGCTGGTGTCGGCGGCCATCGGTTCGCCCATCGTCCTTGGCCTCAACACCTCCCCGGAGCGCATCCCACAGCTCTGCGTCTTCTACAACTCCGACTTCATCATCTACTCCTCACTCTCCTCCTTCTACATACCCTGCATCGTCATGGTCTTCCTCTACTACAAGATATTCAGGGCGAGTAGTCTTTTTTTTCTCTATCTCTTCGTGTAGAGCCGTGGGTATCGAAAAGGTCTCGGGTTCGATTCCAAGCCCATTAGGTAAACCGGGAAGTTCTGTCGCATTTGGAAGCGTCTGTATGAGTTATATTTTTTACCACTCTTCCATTATGTGACACCAATGCAAACTGTAACTTTATCAATAGTCGATTTTGCATCTTGGCTTGTTTTGGCGATTGATGTCTGATTGGTCTTTCCTTAAATCATAGACCTTGGAATACTGATAGACGGAGCAAGCGGGCGTAGCCTGCGTTTAAGGGGACATGGTACCTTTTTGGCTAAAATCTTTATATTCATTGTTATTTGATACTTTTTGCTGGTAATATACTATGTATTTGCCTTACATTAGATGCATTTCAAGTTGAAAATACTAAAAAATTGAAAATTTATGATGTTTTTTTTTAAAACTTAACCCTTTAGTGCGCAGCTTATCATATATGCAAAGCGATGTATCCAAGCTAATTCACCCCCTCCTTTTAAACTTAGATGCTCAAATGCGCGGTTTACCACATCTGTAAAGCAGTGTTTTCAAATGTATGGCATGAGTTTGCTAATTTATGGCTTTACACTCAAGTAATAAGGCCAACAGTATTGAAGATCGCGGAAATCACAGATTACCGATTTCGGGCTAATTTGATTGCAATTAAAAGTTAGTACAAAAGTTCAGATCGATGTGATAATTTTTTATATCAAAATTTGGACCTTTCTTGTCATATATTTGGCTTTGAATCTTCAAAGTGAGTATTTCTTGATTCTCTAGGGCCGAATTTAACCACTTATCATATCTGCAAAGTTGCGCATTTAGGTTGCTTTTCACATTTCATTTTAAGATATTTGTCTCAATGTTTCTATGGATCTATTTTATTATTTTAGGCAAATTTTACATGGTTTATGGGTTGTATCGTTGGTATATATTTTTTAATACCGATATTAGTTTTCTTGAGGGTGGATAAGATTTTTTTGTGAGAACTTTTAATTTGTTTCCTTTTATAAAAAATTTAGTTAATTAAAAATTTTAATTTTTTACCAACATTTGTTAACAAGTTCCAGAGGGGGTAAATATAAGCGTCAGCCCCTCTGGATCCACCAGTGTAAGAATTATATAGTTATTAACTCATTATCGCCCAGCCAGGGGGCATATTTCTAGAACACTAGACATAGTGTGAAAGATGCACTTTTAAATGACCTTGGATTTATCCCATGAGAATTAAACTTCACACGTGGCAAGACAAAACATTCCTTCATAGGTTATGAGGTTTCTTTTCAAATTGTTATGATTTTTTTACATTTTTCTCTTTTTTTATTCTGCTATAGGGATGATAGCAGTGCGTTTGTCTGTGGCTGATGGTTTCGTTTTTATGTGTTTTTGTGTGTGTAAAAAAGAGCAAATTGACTCTGGGTGGTTTATTGGGTTTTATTTTTTTATCAATGTAGCTATAATACTGTGTTATAACATGGTTATTCTGAAAAAATTTATATTTTTAGTAAAATTACAGGTAGAAATGTAGATAAATGCTGGGCGTTGGATCCACGTTTTTTCTGTACTGCTAACTGTTAGTGAACAGAATATTAGGAAAAATACAGGATTTAATATCCCTAAGTTCGCATTAAACACATTACAGTTTAGGTTTCTCAAAAAAAAAATCCGATAGACTTGTTTCAAAATCCCTCAAAAATTGACCCTGACAACCGAAAAAAAGCCAGACCTCGATGTACAGACAGGTCTTAAGTCTAAAATTAAGTATAAATAAAGATAATAAGTGATTAAAAGCTTTAAACAAGTTGAAATAAGTATTTTTGTGCTTAAATAAAAAAGTTCAATTTTAACTCCATTGTTTTTAATAGTGTGTTCAAAATAGACCTAAATGCGCAGCTTTGCATATATGCAAAGACTAAATAATTGCCGATAATTAAAAAAATAATTAAGAGGGAATTTTTTTAGTATTTTTCCTAGTGTTTGGGGCTCATAAGTAATCAACAAAAAAATATTGACATTAATTGGAAAATGTGCGCACTAAAGGGTTAAAATTTAAGAAGTGTTTTTAAAATGCTACTCCTCCTACAATAATTGACTTACACTCATAAAATTTTGTATTTAAGTATCTCAATCTATGTACAATAAAAGCTTGTATCGGTTAAGGGTTTGTACTATTTTAAGTAAATAAAAATATTGTATTTCTTTCATTACTTTCAAAAAAAACCCTAAAAATGCTGGAAATCAAAATTCAGTAATTTTTTTTTAAATCTACCATGAATATCCAAAAACCCATACTACCTTTTGTTAAACCCACTTCCAACAATAACCAGAAAAAGTTTCAAGATATTTGGTGCAATAGATAAAAATCCTTAGCATTTTAAACGACGAAAACGTGGTTCTGAGAAAAGCGGACTTGAAGTTTCCAATATCGATAGATAAGTGAATACGATCAAACACAAAATTAGCCATAACTTCGATAATTTTCAATAAAAAGTTTCTTAATTTTGTAGGATGATAGACAAATGCATATAGATTAGTTTGGATGAAAAAAATATTTTTCGATTTTTTGTCAAAAAAAAGGTACCATGTCCCCTTAAACATGTTCTGCCATTTTCCACATCCCACGTGACATTGTAAGTATTGAGAATAGAGCATTTTCAATCATGTGACCCCGATCACTTGATCAAGGCATGCTGGCCGGAATCTAACCGACGCCGACGATGGGTACAGCACGCAGGTTGCTAGCGTGGTGGGCAGCGTTTAAACACACCAGGCCATCCTGTCCCCAGAGTCCACATTACACGTGACTTTTGAGCGGGAGATGTTTCAACACAAGCACCGGCTCACCGCAATGGGGATGCGCCCTCATGCTCCGTCTATCTGTGTTCTAAGGTCGATGTCTTAAATATGTTATAACTTGTTACTTCGTTTCTATTCAGCTCAAAATTTTGCATTTTTCTTTAAGTTAAAATTTTTAAATTAGAATTAACAAGCTAGTTCCTTATAAAACAAATTAGGGGAGAGTGGTCAACAATGAGACAAAAATTTTATTTTATTTTTTAGCTTCGACACTATAATAGCTAAAATATTTCTAAAAATATTTTTAGATGAACACGTTATTATACTATTTAAGGATGTGCAGTTTATAAAAATACTACTTATATTTTGATCTATAAAAATATATTTCCACATACATTAAATTTGTCTCATTTTACCCCATATATGGAGTACAATGAGACGACAGGTAGTAAATGAGACACAAATTTACTTTACTAAAATATTTATTTAATGAAGAAAACTTTATCAATACAAACAGCTTTGAAATTCGTAATGGAAGAAGGAACTAAGTTCTCTTTTTAAATTTTATACATTTATTTGATATTAATGAATCGAAAATCGACTTCAAATGAAATGAGATATTTTTGTCGTTTAGTCAAACCTAACATTACAGGTTGGGGTTATATATTTTTTATATCCATTTCTGGAACAGATTCTATAACAGGAACATTTGGCTGTACAAATTTCCCAATAATCTTTTCACTTTTTCTCAGGAAGCTCACTTCAAAGTCCCCATTACAGTTTTTGCCTTCGATAACTTTTCCAATGTAAAAGGTAGATTTCTTTGCTTGAAATTCCACTGGAACATAGTCTCCTTTTACTGGACTTCTATCAGTTCCTCAAAATCTTCAGCCCGTATAGGTCCCGTCAGAGGCAAGACATCATCTTCAGAATCATCGCTAACAATTTTGCTCTTTCATCAACATTCAGATCTTCGTCTAATGAAACCAAATCTCAATTTGTCTCATTGTGTACAAGCTGCAATGACAGAAGTTAAACAAAAGCCATCTTGGCAGTTATAGGAATAGGGGTTATTATAATACATTGATTTGTTCCTTAAATGCTATGGTATATCATGAAACCACCAATTTTTTTTAACTGTTATATGAAAAAAATTAATAATAAGATTTAGGATCTTTTGTAATAATAGGATCTTTTGTAAATAGGATTGCGAAAAATGGCACCACACTTACAAAAACCGAATGACAATTTGAAGATTCTACTTCTCATGTTGCCATAGGAATACAAATGTTGTGCAGCCAGATTCAAAACTGCAAGAAATTTTGTCTCATTGTGTACAGTGTCTCATTGTTGGCCACTCTCCCCTATATTTAAAATTTTTTTAACACATCATGTGGAAAACATATTTTAAATTTAAACTTTTTCTGAGGCATCAGGCTAGTTTGATCTCAACAATCTTTATCAAATTGCCGTATTACTACCCCTAACCCTCCATCAGGAAAAATCGGGAAGATCATTTGCTGGAATCAAGATCTTTTGAAATTTAATTGCATAAGTTTTCTATACATGGTAACTTAAAGTAAACAAATTCTTATAAATCGTAGAATTTAGGAAAACTAGAAAAGAGAGCCAGCTAAAAAAGAGCCAAAATTCACCAAACTGACTTTAGATAGAAGTTGAAGTATCTTACTGGTTTATCGTAATGGAAAAGTACCAAAAAAATACACTGTATACAGACGCTCCATGAAGCGACACTACTTTTCGGTTTACTGAATATATGTGGAGTGTGTGCTGGAAAATCTTCATCCCCGAAGATCGGTAATGGAGCAGTTTACCATGAGTTCAGGTAGTTTTGAAATTTTCCCTCCCCTTCAGACACATGGCTAAGTTACGGAGCAGGTAATAGGTGTTGAAGCCATCTATCATTTGAGAAAGAAGTTTCTGGGTCATTGCGTGAGCTTCCCCCGTCTATAGATCCCTCAATGCTTGTGTCTTCAAAGTGGTTTACACTTTCAGCAACAGCTCTTTATCAAAATTGAACCGATCGATTCCCAATCGTCCATTGTATCGGATCAAACCGGGAATAGGGAGAATTATGTTAATAATCTTTATTTTCAATTTAAGAAACAACAAAACAAAAAATAAAATAAATAATATTGGTTACCAAGGAGAATCAATCCCGTCCAGGTAACCGAGAAATTAAATACATTGAGTAAGACTTGAAATTAAAAAATATAATATATAACATTAATAAGATATAAAAAATACAAAAAGGAAAATACAAAGTAAAAAATAATGAATTTTTAAAAATGAATAATAGTTTTTACAAAACTCAAACATTTTTTAACTTAAAAATTAACTAATTTGGCAAACAGCTAAAGCAAAAAAATTAAATTACATTGTGCTTCCATTAAAAAAGTCCTCAACATCATTTAAGATAATAATAAAATTATGTAAAGATCGTTTGAATGAGGGATAGGAAGAAATGTTTTGTAGTTCTGCAATATTAGACTATTAAATAACTTAGGTGAGAGATAAAAGAAGTGTTTGCGAAATATCTCCTTATAGAAGTGCGGAATCTGATAAATTTCAGTAATTCTCCTTTCGTTAACCCTATTTTTTAAATTTCAAATATTTCTATTGCGAAACAAGAAAAGTGTAATTCTATAAAAACAACATGTCGTACGGGGAGTTAACCCAAACTTTTAAAGTCAACATAATAGGAATAATTAAAACTTAAAATTTTGAAACATTTATTTTGAACTAACTAATTAATTGAATTGAATGTATTTATTTTAAAATTACGAACACAGATTAGAAGTTTTATTTACTGTTATTATAAAATAATTTTATGGTAATCGTTACTTGAACATAACGGACTTATGATAGCTAACTGGAGACTCTTTTACACAAAAGGTTAATGTTTTACACATAAGTGTGTGAATTTCTACCTAGGTTATTATTATATTGGGTGTAAGCCGAGAGATAGTTTCACAACTAAATTTTGCAATGAACAAAAAAAACATGCATAATTTAATGCTCTAATTTCACCAGCAATATCGAGTAGCATTAAGTTGAATAATTTATCATAGAAGCCTCTACCACACATTGGTACAATATGCCACAACATGCCATTAACCACATGTCATGGCGATTTAATAGGACTCGGAAAGTGTCTGTAAATGCTACATACCTGCATACATTCTTAGCCTGTAAAACTTCTTTTTTCTTTAGAGTATCTTTAAGGCAGTAAAAACATCAACATTTGTTCATATTTTCTCCCCGCGCCTGTAGAAGTACTTTTTCCTAGCAAGGGCTCTTTTAGCAGGAAAAACAACTTTTCTGATTCCAAGGAACATTGTTTATCTTATATCTCTATAATCAGACCAAATTTTCATTAAGGTGGGCTATTTAATTATTACTTATAGCTAAAGGGGGAAGAGTTTAGATTATCTTAAGGAGATAAATATAATTTTTTTAAATCGAACCCAAACATATCTTATCAAAATATTTCTTTAATCATACCCGTCTATTGGTTAAAAATATTTAATTAAACTGTGAGACGGGTTTCATATTTTATTTCTAATAACCAATGAGGAAGTTGCATAATTTTTTTTTATTTTTTTAATCGATTCCTCTTGCAAAAATAAGCAACTACCCAAAATTTGAGGCCGATCGAGAAATTTTTTTATTGTCAAAAAAATTAACAAAAATCCCCTTTTTAAAAGCGCGCGAAAACGCCAAGAGTTTGTATGTGACGTCATCTTATACTAAACATTGTTGTAAAGCAATGGAGTTGATGGTATTATTGTTGACGTCATCTTATAGTTTAAACAATAAACGTTTTCAGTCACGTGCTTTTTTCTCGACTTTTAAATTTAAATATTTAATTACCTGTACATTTTTTTGAAAAACTGACTAGATATTTCATTTTACCATACAAAAAACCATACGGAACACTTGTTTGTTTTTGAAAATCTGACACATGCAACTTCCTTATTATTACTTACTGAGAAATAGAAAGGAGTTAAAACTATCCAATGATTATAACATACCTACATTTGTTAACTATATAGACTCATATAAAATAGTGGGAACAAATTAGGATGGGGTCAATATCCACATATCGTCACTTAAGGCGCACCATGACAAATTAAATTTTCTCAATTTTCTATCAAATTAAATGAGAAAAAAAATTAGCTCTTTTTTCATACATACTAGTATCTATCTATGAAATGATAACATAATCGGCTATAACAATGGTTCTAGGATGTTTTACCCAAAGCCTTTTATTTCATGCAATCGGGAGTCAATTTAGGTAATAGAATTCGAGGCATTACTTAAAATCGCCTAAAGTTGAGTTAGATCGTTTTACGCTTTAGGCAACGAAGTTTAACTTTGACGGAATACATACACATCCCTTTTAAAGTTATGTTTTTTCAATTCCAGGCCATCCACGAACGAGCTTTGAAAAACAAGAAACGCGCCAACGCCGGCCACCGCGCCCTGGACGGGCGACCTGGGTCCAGCCGACACCACAAACCTCCCCCCTCCACCCACCAGCTGCAAGTGGTCCTGGAGACGGAACTGGGCACGAGCCACGCCGCTACGACCACCACCGCCGGCAACAGCAACCCCGACGAAGACGAAGAGGACGACGACGAAAACGTCAACAACGTCATCGACGTCGCCAAGTGCAACAACAGCGTGGTCGTCAAAATCGTCGCCAAAAACAACGGCAACGCTGACTCCGGCTACGACGGTCCCTCCCAGCAGGAAGGGAAGGGGGAAGGGTCTCCAGGGGGGTCCCCCAAGACGGACCCCAAGAACAATGGGATTCTAGTCAGGACGGCAAAAGCCAGGTTCGACGAAGTCGCCATAGAAAGGAAGAAGAAATCCAGATTCAATCTGGGCAAGAGGCATAAAAGCAGCAGTAAGAAGAGGGAGAAGGCATCGGCGAAGCGAGAGAGGAAGGCCACGAAAACTTTGGCCATTGTGTTAGGTATATACTTAGCATCTACTTCAGTCCCTTGCATAAAGGCGGTGTAATTAGTGTAAAGAGCGCTGATTAATTAGTTATGTGTGTTTCTAAAGGGTATTTTTGAAAATGTCGTTTGATAAATTAATAGAGGGGGAGTTATTTATCGAGTCTGGGGAAAAAGTTGTCGTCTGGAGTTTTCGTTTGTTTGTTCTGGAAGATAAATAAATGGTTTGTCTCAGACATCTTTTTGTAACTTTTTAGAGTGTATCTAACTCCTCGGGGGGAAGTTTTATATTTCCGGTGTAAAAATTGTGGGGAGTGAGTTATTAGGTTATTGCTTGGATAAGTTATTAACAATTGTGAAAAGTTTATTCGGGAATAAAATATCAAGGCAGTTTTTCTTTCACATCATAAGTTTTTAGTGTGAAGTTTGGTATTTAATTTTCTAAATGGTTGATGAAAATTATTTAAGCGGAAGAATTGAGTTTCAAGTATATTTCATGAGTTTCTATAATGGAATATTAATTAAATTATTAAGTTTATGTAATTAAAAATATTAGATGTTTTCATATAAGAAAAAACTTCTAGAAAGTAAATAAATTTCTTATAATAGTATTATTTTAAAATTTTGCAGACATACTACTTCTAAGCAACAAAGATAAAATTTTGTTAAGACCAATGAAAGCATAAATTCTTCATAAGCTCAATATTTATATAATTAGTTAGTTATTATAACCACGAAAGTTTATTTTAAACTTAATAACTACATACTGATCAGTAGGGTGGAGTGAAACTGGCCAAAAATGACCAACTTTGGAAATTAAAAACGCCTGAGGTGGGAATAGGTGCCATTTACGATAAAACTTAAAAATTCAAAACTTGAGTTCGATCAATTAATATCTTCAGGTTCCACATTCACGTTAAAGTTTCGAAGTCTCATCAAATTTTACATAAAAATGGTTATAAATGATTCCCACGCAACTTTAGCTCCTTTTTCAAATCATAACTGGTTGAGTTTATATTCTTAGGATGTCAAACAACATTTTAAGACCTTCTATGGACCTGAAATGGGGGGAATTTCCGATTTTTCAAGCCCGAAATAAGGGCGCATGCCAAATAGTCTAGCGACCGAAAAACAAATTTTTGAATATCGGTACCGAATAGAGCTCAAAAGTTGCGTTTTACGCTCCTTATTCATGGAAAAATAATAAAAAATTCGTAAAAAATAATTAAGGTGTGTTTTGGCCATAGAATTTGAAAAAATGGATCTTTTGCATAGCGTATAATGGGAAAAGTCTTAATTAATCAAATTAAAGTTTTAAATGTTGTTAAAGCTTATAGTTACCTTATTTTAGTGTATTAATAGTCAATAATACTTTTGAGTTCATTATTAAATTTTTTAAAATCAAGTTAACAGCCTAAAATTGGAAATGTGGATGAAAAAACTTAAAAATCCCAAAATTCATAAACTTTAAGTTCAAATATTTTATGTAGTCTGTAATACACAATCTTGTTTACATAAAATGCTTTTAAAACATTAAGGTTGATATTTTTACAGAAAACAGACGAAAAAAGCGTTATATTGCACTACAGGCATTTTATTCCAAACTTTAACCTAAACTACCACTTTTTGTATAAGTCTTCAAATTTAAAGTGACGAAATATCAAATAAAAAGTTATGATTTGTGTTACATATAAAAAGGGAAAATTTAGGATATATTTTAAGTAATTTTAATGCTCTGATCTGAAAAAAATGAATATAAATAAGTATAAAAATGAATTTTTCTCTCATTTGGCGATTCTAAGCTCATCATTCATTGCCTCATCTACTTAGCTCAAATTACAATGCAATACCCTTGTAAATACTTTTTTGACGATTAAAACACCGAATTAAGGCAACTATAAGTTTCTATTACATTTTAAACTTTTATTTGATTAATTAAGACTTTTCCCATTAAACGCTATGCAAAAGATCCATTTTTTCATGTTCTAGGGCCAAAACACACCTAAATTATTTTTTACAAATTTCTTTATTATTTTCCATGAATAAGGAGGGTAAAACGCAACTTTTGAGCTCTATTTGGTACCGATATTCAAAAATTTGTTTTTCGGTCGCTAGACTATTTTAATGGCATGCGCCCTTATTTTGGGCTTGAAAAATCGGAAATTCCCCCCATTTCAGGTCCATAGAAGGTTTTAAAATGTTGTTTGACATCCTAAGAATATAAACTCAACCAGTTATGATTTGAAAAAGGAGCTAAAATTGTGTGGGAATCATTTTTAACCATTTTTACGTAAAATTTGATGAAACTTCGAAACTTTACCGTGAATGTGGAACCTGAAGTTATTAATTTATTGAACTCAAGTTTTGAATTCTTAAGTTTTATCGTAAATGGCACCTATTCCCACCTCAGGCGTTTTAAATTTCCAAAAAAAAGTTTTTCGCTCCACCCTACTGATCAGCCAACGATAGTAAAAGGGTCACGTGATTTTTATAGAAATTGCACGGCCGATAGTTGGGGTAAATACAAGCAAATGTATCTTCCTCTTTCGATCAACTGCCCCTCAACTTCCACCTGTCTCCCCTCCGAAATACTAGTTCCAGCGTTGTCAAATCCCGTGACCCTTTTACTATCGTTGGTTCAACAGTACTTAAAATCTGCTTACATAATCTTTTTGGAAACAATCGTTATCTGTTCATGAATAAAATTCTAGTCTTATCCATCAAAACCATGACAGTACCAAATTTCTCAACGCCTCTTTTTAAATGTCAAATCTCGTTCGGATGTTATGATCCCGTAACATATTTGTTATTTCACAACGCAAAGCTCAAATGTTAATATTTTTTCTAGGTATGTTTCTGATGTGCTGGGTTCCTTTTTTTACTTGTAACATCTTGGACGCCATTTGCATTAAGCTGGAGTCCGACACTTACAGACCAGGAGTGACTGTTTTCCTTTTGACTACGTGGCTGGGCTACATAAACAGCTGTGTAAACCCTGTCATCTACACCATCTTCAACCTAGAGTTTCGAAAAGCTTTCAAGAAACTCCTGCAAGGCATGTGGACTTGCTGCCCAGGAGGAATGAAGTGACCGGAATGTTGAAAAGTGCATATCTTACTTTCAGAATTTATAAGAGGAAAAAATAATGTTGCATTCACAGAACTTATAACAGGTGTGGGATGAAATGGTGTTGAATCTTAAACTCCTAAAAATGTTTCACTTCGAAAATCCGAAGAAATCTTTTCGTAATATAGTAAATTTTGATTTTTAGGTGGATAAAAAATCAACTTGCTCAACAAACTCATCAAAATCAATAGATATTTTTTATTTTATAATAGCTTGAACATTGTTAGAAGGCAGAAAAAGAATGTAATCTCAAATTAATGTGCCTAGTCCGCATATTTAAGCAACCGTGCTTTATGAGCAAAAGTTTCGTAAATCCTTTTTATTCACTTATTGATCCTAAGGATGACAATAACCATGTTTTAAGGTTAAAAAAGGATTTATGCCCATAATGATCTGTATTTTTAATCATTTAAATACAAATTAAAGAAAAATAACATTCATAATTTTAATTTTTTTTCAGAACGGAATGCATTGACGCGATATTTTTATTACATTTCAAATTATTGGGTTATGATCATTAATTTGTTTCAATACATACTCTCAATTTATTTCTTAAACTGTATTAGAAATTTTTCTTTTCAGTTAATAGTTTTCTATGTTTTAACGATTAAGAGAACATTTTTTTCGTTAAACTTTCAAAAGAAACCGGATGTAACAAGCTTCTAAAAACACTCAATTATTACTATAAATAATTTTATTATATACGAAAACCAGTTTATAGCTTTTGCATGCATAAGTGATATAAATGTACGAATCGCGGATAACAGTAATTTCTGAAAATAATTGATATATTAACACGTTAATTTTTATTATCAATATAATTACCTCATGAAACATATTTATGAATATTCATATTCATCTTGCATATGTTATATTCTCAGACATCTTTCTAATAAAAACGAATAAGCTTGTTCTTGTTTAGAACCTGTTATTGTATATAACGTATAAAAATTTGTTTCTAAGGAACATGTAATTAAATATATGTATACTTAATTCTATTATTAAATTGTTTTTATACATATTCATAGTGTTTTTTTAACAAAAACCTATACAAGTTCGTAAATTTCATAAAAAAGGAATGATAGAAAGAAAAAGAAGTTTGAATTATAGATACATATTAGGGCAAAGTGCCCAGAGTGTCTCTAGCTTTTGTTCAGATAAAATAAAACACCCCAATTAGAGAAATAGTTTTTTTTAAATATTGATCATCATTAGAAGCTAATTATTTACAAAAGAACGGCGAGAAATTTTAATGGAATTCGTATTTTCAAAAGCATTTCCAATGCAATGAAAGAGTGGTCTGATTCTCATAAACTCAAAGAAAGATGAATTTTCACTTTAATAACTCGGTATTTTAATAACTGAAAAATAATTATTGCATAAAGTAAAGAAATGACTAATTGGATTTCAATAATTAATGCTTTTAGAAACATGACTTTCAATGATCGTAGTTATCATTGAAAGTTGAACCTATTTATCCTGTTCTTGTTACGAAGGGAGATGAGTGGGGAATTTATGAACTTTTAATGCTTAAATTTTAATGGGAATGGAATTAAGAATAAATTAATTTTAATCTAAGTTTATATTACGATGGCACATTCTGTTTTTCAACATTTTCTTTCAATTATTGGGGAATATCTCCTAGTAATTATCATTTCGTAACCGTTATTTAACTAAAGAGAAAAGTCATAATCGGCTAAAATGAAATATAACTTTTTTTTAAAAGCAAAATTTTATATTATCGTCCTTTCTAAACGTCCCCGCTCAGTAGTTCCAGTAAGTATTATCTTTTTATTCCATGGTTCCATTGGTACTACACATGTTCATTTGGTAAGAGGAATTCTTCTTGATCAGTACTTCGTCATTCATTGTTTAAGTTAGAGCACTAACATCTGTGTTACAAAAAATCATAGAGTTCGTTAAGTAAATTGAAGAAAAAATATCAAACAAGATATAGTTCCGTTCATCCATCAGACTCATCCAGTTTTTGACAAAAAGACGAAACGGCATATCAACTGCCAGCAAACGTCCCTAACTGTGATCTCATCTCATCTTGCAAGAAAAAAATTACTTATAGAAACTGTTACAACGTCAAATCAAACTTTCCCCCTCCCTTCACTAACAACCCAAAAATAAACTACCTTCTGTATAACTCCCTTCTAGCAACATCATAGGTTGAAAGTTCAACCTCAACTACCCTAATCCTCGAATCGACATTCCCAAAACCCATCGCTCTCTATGAATGCGATTGATTTAATCCAATCAATACATCCCCATCCCACCTACTACCTTTCTTTAGACCTCCTCTCTTTTGAGAACCAGCCAATACCTTCATCTCTAACAAGATCTCGCAACTTTCAGTAGCGTAAGTAATATATATCGGAACCTGCTTATCCAATCAATGTCAGGCGCCTTGTGATTGGCGGGCTTTGATATTGAAGCTGCTGAAAGGACTAGACTGGGATCTTGCTCTCCCGGGAGTTGGTTTGAAGTCGTTTTATTCATTCAGCCAAGCCCTGCGGTACACTCATTTTGAACTCAGAAGTTGGAAGCCGGTATCATGGGGAGTTTTATTAATGTAACTTATCTGGTTTAGAGCTCAGATAGTTTGGAGGGACTACCAGAGATTAAATTCTATTTTCTTTTCTCCTCCTAAGAATATTAGGTTTGGAGTCTCTCTCTGGACAGGTCTGGTTATCAGGAGTTGGATAGGATACTTTGAGAATTTCAAGGATGTTAAAGAGGGATATGTTTATTGTAATATTTGTGGTTAGCACTATGGTAGTTTAGTTCCTCAGCATTGAAAACAATTCTGTTATTACTTTGAAAATGTTTAGACCAACTCTCATTTTTTAAGGATATTTATAAAATTGTAACGTATAAATGATATTTCTAATCTCTGTGTTGTAATTCAAAATGATTTTAAAACTAAACACGTACTTTTAAAATTCTTTTTCAATACCTTGATTTTACTTTTTGAAAAAAAAATGAGAGTATAAGATCACTCGTAAGTTTGATAATATGTACCCTACATAGATAAGGGTCAATCCATATCAAGTGATCCAGAGGTAGTCGCTCGACCATTTTAGAATCAAATTATTTTTGAGGATTGATTCTTATATCATTGGAGAGTCCAAAAACACAATCTTAATTTTTTTTATCTTTATTTGATTTTTTATGGCAGTCAACGAAAAAGCTGATTTTGCGTTTGTAAGGGTTTCTGTTAACTTTCATTACTCCTGACTGGTTTAACCATGCAACAAAAAGCCATTGTACTCAGAAAGATACATCCTTCAAAATTTTTGGTACAACTGTTTGGAAAATCGTGTTGTCCCAAATATAGAAAAACATCCCAAAAGTAGAACTTTAAAAATAATGATTTTTCAATTTTCGAAGGCGTAGTATTCCCAAAAGATTTATATTTTCCCAAAATGTTTTGTTAATTACTGGAAAATTTCCAATTACTGGAAAATGTTCTGAAAAAAAATCAACTCTGGTATTTTGTTCTTTTTGTAGTTATAGACCTCCAAAGTTGGAACATTTTAAAAAAATCCTTACTTTGACCCTCTATATCTCTGTTGGAACAAAGTTTAAAAATCGGAAATTTTTACAGGTAAAGCTTCACTAGGGTATCATCCAACTGTAAAAATTTCACTTTTGGTATTTGCTTTCAAGTGGAGTTATGAACCTTCAAAATCTGATGATTTAAAAAAAATCCTTACTTTGACCCTCTATATCTCTGGTGGAACAAAGTTTAAATGTTTGAAAATTTCACAGGTTACGCCTCACATAGGTATTATCCTCCAAAAAAATTTCATCCTTGGTATTTACTTCTAAGTCAAGTTACAGGACCGTAAAAACACTTAGTTGGGAACATGATAAAATCCATTAATGTAACGATACCTCATTCTTCAGTTTAATGTTCTTCAAACATAGCGTTTTTATGGTCCTGTAACTTGACATAGAAGTAAACACCAAAGATGAAATTTTTACAGGAGGATAATACCTAAGTGAAGTGTAACCTGTGAAATTTTCAAACATTTAAACTTTGTTCCACCAGAGATATAGAGGGTCAAAGTAAGGATTTTTTTTAAATCATCAGATTTTTGAAGGTTCATAACTCCACTTGAAAGCAAATGCCAAAAGTGAAATATTTACAGTTAGATGATACCCTAGTGAAGCTTTACCTGTAAAAATTTCAGATTTTTGAACTTTGTTCCAACAGAGAGATATAGGGGTCAAAGTTTGGATTTTTTTTAAATGTTCCAACTTTGGAGGCCTATAACTACAAAAAAGCAAAATACCAGAGTTGAATTTTTTCAGAATGTAGTCCAGTAAGTAGGCTACACCACATTGTCTACAAAAAGCATTGGGAAAATATAGATCTTTTGGGAATACTACGCCTTCGAAAATTGAAAAATCATCATTTTTAAAGTTCTACTTTAGGGCTGTTTTTCTATATTTGGGACACGATTTTCCAAACAATTGTACCAAAAATTTTAAAGGATAAATCTTTCTGAGTACAATGGCTTTCGTAGCATAAATTTAAGTTAAATCAGTCAGGAGTAACGAAAGTTAACAGAAACCCTTACAAACGCAAAAATCAGCTTTTTCGATGGCTGCCATAAAAAATCAAATAAAGATAAAAAAAATTAAAGATAGTGTTTTTGGACTCTCCAATGATATAAGAATCAACCCTCAAAAATTATTTGATTCTAAAATGGTCGAGTGACCATTTCTGTTTTTCTGGATCACTTGATATGGATTGACCCATAAGCAATAAACATATTGAGGAAAATCAGTAAATAAGCAATTACCTGTCTTGCTAAAATACAGATTATTCTATTTTGTGCCATTCACTAGATGTAGGATTTTTAACAGAAGGGTGTTAGAACTCAGCGGATATGAAGTTGTTGATCCATGATAAAGCGTAGTGTATGCGTACGGGCAAATAGCGCATGCGTAATAAATGTCCAGCAATTGTCATATACGAGCCGTATAACATTTACATTTTGATAACGAACGGTCTTGACAGCAGCTTCGATGACCTAGCCGGTATAGTGTGCAACTCATAACCTTATATTCCCCAGATTGCTATTTTAGATTGATTCAATTTAAAACTTTAAACTCTTCTCGAATTCCTAGTAAGAGCAGGGTTTAGTTGTAACTATTTACTGATTTGCTTGTATACGTATCCAGTGCCATAAAAAAACTATTAAAATTTTCAAGAATAAAGTCACACACACCATTTCAAAAAAAAGGAAAAAACCCGTACATCAGCTATGTAGTACCAACAGATTATGTGAAGAAGGGAAACTATTTTAAGTCGAAAAGTTAATATGTAGAACAGAATATTAACTTCAGATGCAAACCAGTGTGTCAAAACTGAAAGATGTTGAATGACTTAAAAATACATTATTTTCACTGAATTTAATTTCAACAACGCCATCCTTTTTTTACACTCTCTTAAATATTATAAATGAGTTATTGTTCTGTCGAGTGGGTAAACATAAAAACCCCAGTTTTTCAAACGAAAATATGTTTTATCGCGTCATAAAGAGTCTCACGATGTCACCAATGCGCTTTATATTAGCCTCAATGCAATTCCATTCCAATTGTAAAGATTCATCCAATGCAGTGAGTTCTAAAAGAACACTAAAAAAGATCTGAATCATTCGAACTCTCTCCATTGAAATTTTTCAGGGATGAAGGGGGAAACGACAGCAACCAACGGTTAAACTATAAATCATGAGGTTTCTTCCGAATTGAATATGAGGAAGAAAAATCATAATCATTTTTATCCCTTAGCCTCGAAGTATGCATTGAAAAATGCTCGGAACATATATTTCCATTTTCTTGAAATGCATTTTGACTTCGATGAAGACTTTATTCTTAGCCTAGTTTCCTTTTCATTCTTTTTCATTACAGCTTGGTTTTTCTCTAGGAATACTAAGTAGCACTTTTATACTTTATTTCAATCAAAACATTTTAACTTGAATTTAAAACCTGTTCTGTTAGAAATAATTCATAATAGAATAAAACATTTAATTAATTGTTCATGCTATATATAGTGCGGAAAATATTAAAATTTTATTAACTTTATATAAACAAAGAGACAAATAATGAACTTATGTAATCAAAAAGATTTTTTGGAAAGGAAAATGAGGTTTTCAGTTGTTTTATTGAATTAATTTTTGCTTAAATGCTTGATAATTTCGATTTAATAATTTTGTTTATTAAAGTTTGCTGGCTACACTCATCATTAGATTTAAGTACTATCTCGATACATTAGCTTCCGTCAAATTTAAATAAGGATTCATCTTGCACAAATATGTCCTTCTATGCGAAAAGCTTCAACCTTTGAAACTTAAATTCGCAATAAAGAGTCATTCCACTCCCTCTCTTAATTCCAAAATTCCGATTTTTCAAGAAATCTACCTCCACCAACCGTATCTCCACTCTAATCCAAGCCTCATCAGACACCTAATGCACGATCAAACAGCTACTCAATTCCGATAGCCAACTTATCCGCACTCTCAAAACCTTTCAAATCAGCTCCTCACCCAAACAACCCCGACTCGACCTCCTGACACAATTCACTTCAAGCGCATCACCAATCCAGAAGCAAAACTTCCCCACTCATCTTTTAAACCAACAGAAGGAAGTCAAACACTCCGATTCCCCTATGACTCTTGGAATCCTTCTAAACACGCGGAAATCTTGTCTTTTACTTCGGGAAAGAAAGTCATCGAAGTGTACCCTCATTTGAATATCGAGCGACACTTTCCCCCCTCTCTTGACATTGCAACCCATTCCCAGGGAAAGTTTGGTAAAAGTGCAGAGCCAGCAGCGGTACTTTGGAATTTTTAACACTCCAAGTTCGGTTCTGTTTAATGTTTTGATTCCTTGGACAGTTAGATAGAAATGCGATGAATTGTGCTATGGGGGAATGCTGGAGAGAAACATAAACTATTCCTCTTTCATCTATGTTTCTCTAACTTTATTTTTGGCAAAAAACAATCTTGATAATGGAGAATTGCAGCAACTCTTAAAATTCTAAATATTCAATTTTAATTCACTAAAAATTATCTCCCGATTCCAAAAATACGCTTGTCTTTTCCCACAAACGTTTTTTAAGGTAATTGGGACATATTTTAATTCAGAAAGTTCCTAACAATGTGACGTCACATGTGTCTCTTGGAAATGTGGGAAGTACCGTTTTCATCGAAACACTAGGCTGTAAAAAAACTAGAGCTCAGTCTTTCCAGTCTTTCAAAGCGGGATGATAACAACAAGCGGGAGCAAGGCACATTTAACGTCACAAGCTGTTTCAGCTCAGACAGAAAATAAGCTATTTTTAATTGAAAATAACTTAAAATTTAGGGATTTGAAAGGTAAATTAAAATGTTTTTTGGAGGTTTTAAGCCATTCTGAACACATTAAGATTTTTTAAAAATTGAGTGCAATTATCCATTGTGCATATCTGAATTTTATTGTTATGCAACTCAGATATAACACTTTAATTCTACCTTAAAAACTCTTTAATTTTTAACCAATATACTATAAATTAATATCTTGAGTCAGTTGTTAGTATTGATAATAAGGCTAAGCGCGCACTAGAGACTTCTGTCGCCGGCGACTATAACACTAGGTCACTCGAGAGCTATGTATTTCAATGGTGAGATTTTTGGCAATGGGCCAAGTGTCTCGTCGCCTATGCGCGCTTTAGCTTCTTGCAATAGCCAGAGTGATAATTTTGTCTCTGTCGACGAGACCAAAGTCTCTAGTGCGTAATAAAGTCTTATCCTAATACTTCATGTTGGCTTGCTAAAAGATAGAGGCGTACAAAGTTAATCACAAAATCAATAAAACATTAAGTTATGAAACCTTATACTTATTATTCTTATACGTCAAAGTTAAAAAAAGAAGCAGTATAAATTTCTATGACCTGGTTCAAGATTAAAGATATTCAAGCCTTGATTTATCTAATACACCAAATGATTATTAATAAAAGCTTGTTTATTATAATTATATTTACTTTTCGTGAGATTTCACTAATTCAGACATACAAAAAAACATACAAATTAAAACTTCTACAGAAACCCTTTCCAAGCAGCACATATGTTCAAGATTTGTCCAACTTTTGTCGTGTACGGACTAATTTTGTTTACTCCCTAGTTTCAGTTACTTTACTAGACTATTACTATTATTATTATTTCTAGACTACTGTACTTCTATTAGATTTGACATTTATAGTAAGAGCTGATCAACTAGGGTTTAGAAAAAAAACCTCAACCTCTTTATGCGAATTCGTGCTATTTAGTATCACTCACTCATTAATTAATTGTAAATTGCTTTTGCGAATATTATCCGATGAAAAATTCCATGGAAAGATTTCTTTTCCAGCTTTACTTACTCTTGTTAAGTCGCTAAACTTATTGAAAGAATATATGAATTAATAAAGAAACGATTCCAACATATTTCTCTCATTACATGTAATGAATTGATTCATCGCTAAACACTTCTAGCGTAACTTATTTCGTAACTTCATTCCGCTAATTGAATAACTAGAAAATTCGAGTGACAATTAATTGGATTAAGGTATGAAAAAAACTTTCTTATTGCAGGCCGTACTTTATAACCGGTTTCTTGAGTGATTTTTAACGAGGATGTGAACAGGACATGTAAACGTTAAAAAAACTGTAGTGTATTAGTCGTTTTAGTTTTGCAGAGCAGTGTCTTTGCCGCATAACTAAATCAACGCGAGTGAAATCGAACATAATGTAATGAAGTTTACCTTGATTTAGGTAAACATTAATTAAGTCAAGTGTGAGATACATAAGTCGAATATATATATAAAAAAATGAAGATGATTCCATAGAAATGTAGTACTTCATTAGACGCACTTATAACCATCTTATTTATATTAAAAACGTTAATTTCGGTTGAAATTTTAGTTTAACTCCCATCCTTTTCATTTTCTTATTTGTACTCTCAAGTGATAAAAATGACTTTATTCAATACTTAATTCTATATTATCACTTCTTTATTATCCCCTTTAATGCCCCAAATTAATATTTTCTATTAAAGCATAAAATATAATTGACGATATTAAAAATTAATCGTTTTAAAGGATAGTATTATCCGGTAAATAAAATGACTATTTTTTGTCTTTAGAAGAAATATAACAGTGCATTATAACCATAAAAGATTCTTCGAGCTATTAAACATCTAAGAAAAATTATTTTAAATTAGCATTTAACGGTTATTGCAATTTTAATTTTATACATTAAGAATTAAAGTGTTTTTTCTCAACTTAATATTTATTTATTTTTTTTTGCAATTTCACAATACAAAATAGACTTTTTACTACCATGAATCCATAAAATAGTCGTTTGTATTGGATGCAATATTCTACATCCTCCATACCGACTTATTTGTAAAAGAAGATTTTTCAGCATTCTGTAGGATTTAATCCGATTCCAATTTAATTATTTCTTAAAGGAGAACTTAACAATAGTAATATATGATGTAGCATTCATTCATCAACAATCTGATGATTGGTATTGCTGATGAAGTAGTATTCTGGTATTGTTGGTATTTAAGTAATTTTGGCATTGATGATGAAATAGTATTCAGGTATTGTTGGTATTTAAGTAATTTTGGCATGCATTGATGATGAAATAGTATTCTGGTATTGTTGGTATTTAAGTAATTTTGGCATTGATGATGAAATAGTATTCTGGTATTGTTGGTATTTAAGTAATTTTGGCATTGATGATGAAATAGCAATCACCAGAACCTTGTAGTTTCAATTCAAGTGATAGTTTAAAAAAGCGAAATTTAATTCTACAAAGTATAATATAACACTTGGAAATGAAAAAAAAATATCAAATAAATTTTTAAAACTGAAACTTTAAATTTGTTTAGAAATACCAACTAGAAAGGTTACCATAATTATTTAAATTGCACAAAGCGTCAATAGGGTTCAATATGTATACTATAGTAAAAACTTAAAAAAACAAACCTTGTATACTCCCAGAAATGTTAAAGATATGCATATCAGAATATTTTTTGGAATAGACCATAGAACTCCTTCTTAGGCACGTTTTTCATATCAAGTCAGTGGATACCAATAGAAAGTAAGAATTCATGGTTTCACTATTTTTAACTTATATTCTTTATCTATTTTTTATGGTTCAGTTAGATGCTATAGAATGCATTTTAAAAGTTCATGTACTTATACTTTATATGGGCTCTATTAAAAGGCAGAGTAAAAGTCTGAGGGTAATAATTTTACAAAAATCATGTCAGTTTTGATTTTAGAAACTTCTCAAAAAAACTACTTGAAAACTAAACGAAGTAGATTAATTCGTTTGCAAAGTTAAAATATGTACTTCTTTCTTAACTTTTTTCAATGGCTGGTACTCTTATTTAACTATTATGTTATACCACTAAAATTGTTTTCATAGATGTTATTTAAACATACGAGAGATAATGTAGTTATTTGAGTTTAATTAAAATTTATTTTAGTGCAATTACTCTTTAACCTTTCAGTCCTAAACCCCCACCAAAAAAATTCCATAAGAAATGATATTAATATCGGGCACAAGTGTGAAGAGGACGAATTGTTCTCTTCACACTATGTGTTTGTTTGGAAATAAATTTACGTTTGGGTATAAAAGAAGAATTTTTTTTTATCTATAAAGAATCACAGTATAATTGTTTAAGTGTAATTTTTATTAAAATGTACAAAAGAAACAAATAAACCGATGTCATGTAATTTCTTTTGAACTTCCCAGGATTTCAAGAAAAAAATGAATTTTCCAGACAGAGATAAATTTTGAAAAATGAGAATAAGAGTATTTGTACATTAATAAGAAAATATCCTTTATCATTTTTTATGTAGTACTACATTAAAAAGTTGGAGGGTTTGTAGTACTAAGATTATGGTAACTAAGATTATAGTAAGATTGTAGTACTAAGATTATAGTAGGTCTAGTTATAACTAAATTAGACCAGGTCTTTTAGTTAGTTTAAAACTTATTTCGGCATATCCAAGTTGGTATTCACATATATGTCCTCATTCTTAACTTAAAACAAAAGGTCAACAGAACAAGAAAAAAAGCAAAAAAAACCCTTAGCTCGAAGTTTCCATCCCATATTAGGAATTCTACGCTCGACTTAAAGATAATAATCCAAATTCAATTTCCCCTATAAAGAGAGACCTTATTCTTGAAACTCCACCACTTGCATATTTTGGGACACAGATCAGTATGAGGATCTCATTTTCAATTACTACCCCCAATTTGTTCTTTCTTTCCCGAAGCAATTGTTCCACCCTACTTTGTATTCCATCCGCTCCCGGAACCCGGATATTAGGAAGTCCCTCTCTCTTATCCAGAGCCGGGATCAGGATCGGGAGCAGGTCCAGTCGAACAACATGGAATCTCTGGAGCTTCCCAGCTGGAGTCTGAATAGATCAGGAGCATGCCATTTGTAGTCAAGACGCGGTTGTTTGCCCCTCGTGTTAAATATCGCCTGGGTTCACCCGATAGGGAGGGGATGGTCGATTGGGAATCAGACCCCTAATCTGTGGATCAGCAGATAAGGGATCATGGGGAGTGTGGGATAGACAGAAGAGAATTTCAGAGGGGTTTGTGATAAAATCGGTTTTAAGGCGAAGTGTGTTTCAGCATAGTCACCTAGTAGACTCATAAGGTAGGATAAGCTTGAAATTATTATGTTTGACTTCATTTTTGATCTCTCTTTGACAACAACTCAACTTCACACTGCGAATTGAAATGGATTATTAAAATTCATTCTAATGCAAGGTATATAAACTAACAAGGTATGCTCTTCCGGCGAAAAAGGCGTGGCTTTTGAAAATGACGTCACCCAGGATATATTTCCTATTCACAGCATGGGAAAATGCTTATTTTTGGTGATTTTTATTAAAATAAGGACCAAAGAAACTTTTATAACAGTTTACACTGGACACAATTACGAACATATGTTTATAGGTTATCAAGTGTTTTGAATTAGAACAATAATTTTAACTCAATAATAGCCGATCAAAAATATGAACCTTGAGCTCTACAACGATGTGCTTCAATCTTTCTGATTATTGATTTTAATTACTAACTTGTATTAATGAAATTAAAACAGCTGCTGATACAAAGAAAACAAAATATTAAGCAAATATTCAATCATGAAAAGTTTTCAGAACATTCTTGTTATGATAAAATTAATATCGCTGTTCTGCTATGTCAAACTTGAATATCCATTGTATCGAAGCAGTTTAGATTTTTTAAACAAAAAATATTCATTATCTAAATAAATCAAGTACTTGAAAATATGGAAAACAATGAGCTAAAATCTAAGAACTAATTAATTTCATTTAATAATGGATTTATTCAAAATTTTAGTGCATTTACCTTTAATGATCCTTTTACAGTCCAGTCAGCTTGTTTATTTTTATTTTGAGATTCAGAAATAGTATTCTTAAAATCGTCTGTCACTTTAATTATATTTTTTAATATTTTTATACTAATTTTTTAAATAAGTGGGTGATTGTATTCATAAGTTTTAAAACAAACTAAATAATGAATTTCAATAATATCGACCCAATTAATCTTGATGTATCTACGATCTGTTGCATTGCAATGGCGTTGTATTGGCTGATATGCTCGC
Organism: Tetragnatha versicolor; assembly: GCA_024610705.1. NCBI lineage: Eukaryota > Metazoa > Arthropoda > Arachnida > Araneae > Tetragnathidae > Tetragnatha > Tetragnatha versicolor. The sequence goes on along the minus strand of JANDEH010000002.1, from coordinate 28,617,744 downwards.
CATTGATTGGTCCGTTATTTTATATACTGGGTGACGTCACTTATGAGCATACCTTGTTACTTTATATACCTTGATTCTAATGAAACTTTCGAGGTATTTCAATTAATATTAAATGGGGGATTTTTAATTAGAGAAAGAATAAAATTTTAACAAGAATGTAGTGATTCAATTATTTAGATTAAGATAAAAAATTAAACGATCTTTAGATAGAATTATAAAAATACACCTAATTTAAGATAACATAATTATTCAACTAATTATTTGGAATTAATAAACAGTTTTCCTATCTAGATTACTATAAAATGTTTTTACCCTTAAAAAATACACGTTTTTATTTAACACTTTTAAATTAATCTCTCTATCTCTCTATATTAAAAAAAAGTTACTGTCACCGCCGCCGCTGCCGCTGTTTCAGAAAATTTAATTTTTCAACTCTTTGAACCCTCATATCGCAAAAACTAATTGATAGAAATTTATGAAATTTGAAATGTTTGTAGAGGAATATTTGGGGAACATTCTCGAACAAAAAACTAACTGATGTGATAATTAGTACTGGGGTATTTTTAAGGTCAAAGTTGAAGTTTTTCTTTTTTTAGCCGCGTAATCCAGTTCAGCGAAATCTATTAGTAGCAGAACTATGTTTTTTTGCAGCCTAATACTCTGAAGTATGAAGATGTGCACTACGTCGCCCTTTTTTCGAATTTCGAATTAGATTTAGAGTAATTAATTTTTTAATTTTCGAAATTTTTGACACTTTTTCGTTTTTTTCTATCGAAAATGAAAACTAATCACGGTATCAATATGATTACAACAACTCAAAAACAGCAAAATTACATGGCTAAACACCATTTGTAGACCATATTGATGTGAAGATAAATTTTCTAGAGCTCAAATTAATTATTGGTTGCTTAATTACAGACGCCATATTGGATTGGATTAAAACTAAAAAAATTCTTAAAAAAAAGGTATGGGGATGTTTGATATCGGGTAATGGGTGTTTGAGGTTTCTATACTCAATAAAGACTGTTAAAATTATCTTAGACAACTTTTTAAATCTCTTTACGCAATTATAAGGCCCAGCAGATCTCTTAATACAAGTGCAAACAATGATTTCAGAACTATAGATATGGTAATAAATTTTAAACACATGAAACTGTCAAGAGAAATTCTGGAAACAAGTTAAAAATCAGACTCCAGTGTGTTCCCAAGTATTTTAATCCGTAAGTTAGCTGAAGTTAATACAAGATTAACCCGCTCATCATAATAATTGAGTTATACTATCAGAAGGTAAGCAATTAACCCATGTTTATAGAGACTGTTCTTCTATTTTATCATAATTTTATGCATTAACATAAAAAATACCAGCAGTTCAACATATTAGTGCCATTAAAACAATTAAACACTGTTATTTTGTCTGTGGCTGTAAGAATGTTTAATATCAACTGCAATTTTTATAACTCTTCTACATTACACTTATTTTTTCTTCGCACAGTCAACCTACCTATCATCAGTAAACGTCCTTGAAGAAGTACTAAGGTTTAGAGTAAACTTTTCGTGAAAAATGTTTATGGAATTAAATTATTTTAAAGATTCAGATCCTTCTTTGAGAATGTAAAGGTGGGAAACTTACAGAGCGAAGAATAGCTGACTTACAAAAGAAGACTTACTAAGAAAGAATGATTTTAAAAACTGCTGATAATATTTATGATATTTAAATAGCCAATATACGTTTATTAGATTTTAATGACTCTAATTTGTTGAATTAAAGGTATTTTTTTATGTTAGCGAATAAATACAAGAACTGTCTCTATAAATATGGATTAATTGCTTACCTTCTGATAGTATAACTCAATTATTATAGTACGGGAGCTGGCGTTAAATTTCAAGAATTCATCTGCTCGTACACGATTTTAATTTTACAGGATAGTGTTAGTGGTGCTGATCCCGGAACCGAGCGTCAACTGGTCAGGTAGTGGTGGGTTGAGCGTGGGGAGGGGGTCAAAGGTACAAAAAAAGAAAAAGAAATTCGTCTTCCCGTGGATGAAACTTGGTGGAGATGGTAGTTTAGACCTTCCTAATGACCGTCAGCTGGAAAAATGACGTTAGAAAAATGACCGTCAGCTGGCTGGGTGGCGGTGGTATGACCGTCAGCTGGTCAAGTGAACACACAAACAAAAAATTTGTCTGACAAAGCAAGAAACTTGGTAGAAAGTCAATCTCTGTTACAGAGATAATAACGAGTTACTAGTACAATAGATATTATTTCCTGAGTTGCTAGGGTAAGTTCAAGGCTAGTAACTCGTTATTACTTCATGTAACAGAGATTGACAACCTGACCAAGTTCCATGCATTGTCAGATAAATTTTTTGTTTGCAAGTTCACGTGACCAGCTGACGGTCATTCCACTGCCACCCAGCCAGCTGACGGTCACTTTTGTAATCAGAAAGGCCTAAACTACCATCTCCACCAAGTTTCATACACGAGCAGATGGATTTATTTCTCACTTTTTTTGCTACTTTGACCCCCCTCGCCTCGGTCAACCCACCGCTACCTGACCAGCTGACGATCGATTCCGTGATCATCACCACTAACACTATCCTGTCATTTAAAAGCGTGCACGATCAGATGCATTTTTCATTTTAACGCCAACTCCCGTACTATTATGAAGAGCGGGTTAATCTTCTATTAACTTCAGCTTTTCAGCTAACTTACTGATTAAAATACTTGGGGACACACTGGAGTATGATTTTTAACTTGTTTCCAGAATTTCTCTTGACAGTTTCATGTGTTTAGAATTTATACCATATCTATAGTTCTGAAACCATTGTTTGCACTTGTATTAGGAGATCTTCTGGGCCTTATAATTGCGTAAAGAGCTTTAAAAAGTTGTCCAAAATAATTTTATTAGTCTCAATTGAATATAGAAATCTCAAACACCCATTACCCGATATCAAACATGTCCATACCTTTTTTTAGAATTTTGTATAGTTTTAATCCAATCCAATATGGCGTTTGTAATTAAGCAACCAATAATTAATTTGAGCTCCAGAAAATTTATCTCCACATCAATATGTTCTACAAATGGTGTTTAGCCATGATATTTTGCGGTTTTGAGTTGTTTACCACAGACTTTTGATTCTTCTATTAACAGTATAAAATGGACAAATTTGATGATTTTCTGATTGATGACTAGGTAACAAACTGGGCATTTTGGCCTAACTACTAATGAAAAACGGTCAAATATGATTGTTTAAATGTGTTACAGCCCTATTATTTGGAAACGGATTTTTTAAACATATTTTTAAAAATTTTCAAAAAAATGAGAAAAAAGTCAAATTTTTCTAACTTTAGGCCGTTTGGGGCACGTGTTAATATTATCTGATCGATTTAAGATTTCGCACACAGTCTTAGGGTATCAAATGGAAAAAATTGGGGGGTGGAGCAAAAGATTATCTGACTTTTTGAAAAAACGCCCAAATAAGGGACACCTTAATGCCCATGCAATGAATTCCTAGTAAATCAAATAAAAATCCTTTCTCTAATCTGGAATTAAGAAACTCCTTCCAATTATCAAGTAAGAGAAATTTCCAGCTTTTTCTTATTAGATTTTCGCATGCCTCATGTCTGTAAAAGAACCGTAAAAGAAAGTTCTGTCAATCAGATTTACATCCAAGACGCAATTGTGTGTAGGTTTGGCTTATGAATATTTAAACATGTTCTCTTTCTAACGAACTTTATCATTAGGAAAAGTTGGTTCGTAAAAGAAGCTTGGTTTGTTAGAAACCATTACATAATGCATTGCATATGCATATATATATATATATAAATTAAATTTTCTACGGATACATAAGGGAATTAAAACTAAGAAATTCAATAGAAAGTAGATTTATTTGTAACTAAAGTTGTTGAAATCATTGTACGTAATTGTTTTATCTTGCATAATGGTAATTAGATGAACTGGAAGTCAATCTTCATAAAAAATTGGAAAATTTTTACAAAGGAAACTCAAAAATTAAATGAATATTACAAAGAATAACTTTGAACTGATGAAGTAAATTGAAATGTGGTTTGGAGACTTGATGCTCAGAATGTGGCTTGCTTTAATCTGATGTTGAACCAAATTTATCATTAAATTATTCCTTTTACAAACTACATAATACGTTACATAAGCAACGCTGTTTTTAAATAAACAGGGTTACGTAAAGTATGATTTAACAGCAACAAAGTATTTCAGCTTAAATTTACAAAAAAAGTAATATAAGTTATCCAGTATTAAAAAAAAGATCGTATCTTTAATTCAAATTGATAAAAGCAGTTTGGCGGTACGTTTTATTGTAAAAATAAGTGATGTAACAATTTTCGCTAAAAAATATAAAAAATGTACTGGAACTGGAAACTTGTATTCATGATTTAGGAAATGCCAAATAACACATTTTGTCCCTAAGGTGGTTTCAAACTGAGGAATCCAATAGAGACCTCCATTTTAACGATAATACCCAAAATGAATAGCATCACTCGGCCTTTTTTTAAAATTAAATTACATATATTTCGTTGAATATTTAAACAGAAAGAAAATGATAAATCTAATTTCTAACAAAGAAATACTTTTGTTTTGATATATATGTCCTCATCAAGATCAGAAATTATGCGCAAAATGTGCGTGAAAGGATTTTTGATTTTGCTATTGAACGTTTATTTCATTTCAATTCCCAAGTACCTTCCTCAACTTTGTTTTAAACTGACGGAAGAATTCGATATAAAAGGTTTCGAATTAAAGTCTGGCGGAAGCAAAATCCTTTTGTAAAGAAAAAGCACGCTTCCGAGGAAAGATTATAAAAATTAGCCCGTCATATTTATAAGTCACGTCGCTTTGTTAGATGCTTCCTGCCTACATCTAAAAGCAATTCCTCGCATGATTTAAGGAAAGAAATAAGCTCGAGCCTGGAGTAAGCATGAGATTAGAAGTTGGATGAATAGTGTAGATTTTCAAATGACATTTTCATTAAAATTTTGGGAAGTAAAAATATGTCATACTTCCTTTTGATTGTTTCGGAGTGCTGAAATGGTTAGATAGAACTGAAGTTGATTTCAAATTTAATTGAAAATTTAAAAACTCTGGCGAGATTGTCCCAGTCCTGTTGAAGGGTCTTGTGTCTATCTAAATTCGTTAGTTTTATATTGCATTTTAATCATATTTTTAATTTCCTACTTTCCAATGTTTCGTAATGAAATAAAAGTAATAAAATGAACAATTCGATTTTCTTCATATAAACTAGAAAATGTTCCGTTTGTCTTCTAAAAAATTGCGTAGGTAAAATCAAATTTTTATAAAAATCTTTTAAACATCAGATTTGAGATAACCTCCACACCAAAAAATATTCTTATTTATACAGAGCTTTTTAAAATTGAAAATATTTTGTTGAAGCATTTGTTATACCATAGTATGAAAAGATGCTTTTTTTGTGAAATAACACCAAAATGTTTTTTCTACAATCTCCTGTACTTTATACTTTTAGCTAATTGCTGGCCATTAAATTATTTCCAGTCTTTCCTTACTTAGTGACAAAAACTATATATTCCTTGTGGCAAAAACGTGCACTAAAAGTAAAAACATATTGATCCTTTTTCACTGAACTCTTTTCACTGACACCAACTATCGGTAGATATTTCATTTTCCAAAAGTTATAATTAGGGAAAAGTCGGACAAAATTGGGACCCAAGCTTTATTTGTTAAATATTCACTTTATGTGTGATCAAAACAATCAAAATTGGTGTTTAAAATATAAAATGGTTCCTTATGAAGACAAAAAATAACAAATACATCATAACCAAAAGCAATATAGATCACAAAAGCACCTTTTTCTGATGAGTAAAAAGTTCCGGTTTTATCCGACCTAGTTGGACAAAACCGGGAACGAGGTAGAATAATCAAAATCAAATAGTAACTTCGCAAAAACATTATTTATTAAAAGAATTGCTGGGTATGACATTCTAAACTTATAGAATTTGAATCTATATAAAATTTTCATCAAATAAATAATAATTTAAGTTACACCCTTAATGACTTAGCTTTTCGCCCAAGGGACTTAAACTTTTTAGGAACAAAATCACAAATGAAAGTTTTGTCTTGCTTCATGTATTGGGTTGTCCCATAAGTTCTGTTACTTTTTACGAAGTTTTGTCTTTGAAAATTTTTTATGAAAAACTGGTAATAGGTGGAGATTTCAAACAATTGGGATTTTGATATATGTATATTTATGAACATAATGTGTGATTTTGGTAGTTCTCGTGATATTATTTCTTTTCAAAATGGCGGTTTGAAAAATAGACCAAAAACGACGATTTTCGCGTGATTGTTTTCTTTTGTTTAAAAAACTAGGAAGAACGCATAATTCATGGCTAAAAAAAGTTTTACTGCATACTTGAAATGTTAAAATTCAGATGTCATAGTTTCAAGATGATTCGATAAGTTTAAGGTAGGAAATTTTGACTTTAAAACTTCATATATTGGTAATTTCACGTGTTTTTCAAAGCACACCTATTGTTTTTCTAAGCAGCTGGTATGAAGCAAATTAAAGGCAGATGTTTTTTGAACCATAATGATTGTTTCAAAGGTTTAAACATGAAAGCCTCTTTTCATAATATCGTTGAATTGATTTATTTCTAAATTCCAACGAGTTGTTTTTATTGTAGTGTTTTCGTATGAAGCAAATAATTGCTTTGTTCGCTTAGCATAAGTTCAGCGAGTGTAATTCTGATAAGCTAAAACGTTGCGCGCTTGAATATTGTGTGTGTGCGCGCACTACTTTCTGAACTTAATTTCAGATATAATTAAATATATTTTGCATATTTTGAATACTAAGGTATTTTGTAAGCTTTTTCATTGATTTTGGTGCTTTTTTTCGTGAAAATTTCTTCGAAATGACTAACATTACTGAGGTAAGTTTCTAGCAAAGATGTTATGTTTGAGACCGAAATTTCATAAGTTAAAATTATTGAATTATCTTGAAACTATGACATCTTAAACTTAACATTTCAAACATACAGTACAACTTTTTTTAGCCATGAAATATGCGTTCTTCCTAGTTTTTTAAACAAAAGAAAAAAATTAAGCGAAAATCGTCGTTTTTGGTCTTTTTTTCAAACCGCCATTTTGAAAAGAAATAACATCACTAGAACTGCCAAAATCACACATTATGTTCATAAATATACATACATCAAAATCCCCTTCGTTTGAAATCTCTACCTATTGCCAGTTTTTCATAAAAAATTTTCAAACACGAAACTTTGTAAAAAGTAACAGAACTTATGGGACAACTACATTAGGGTGGAGCGAAAAACTTTTTTTTGGAAATTTAAAACGCCTGAGGTGAGAATAGGTGCCATTTACGATAAAACTTAAAAATTCAAAACTTGAGTTCAATCAATTAATATCTTCAGGTTCCACATTCACGTTAAAGTTTAAAATTTCATCAAATTTTACGTAAAAATGATTCCCACACAATTTTAGCTCCTTTTTCAAACTATAACTGGTTGAGTTTATATTCTTAGGATGTCAAACAACATTTTAAGACCTGCTATGGACCTGAAATGGAGGGAATTTCCGATTTTTCAAGCCCGAAATAAGGTCGCATGCCATTAAAATAGTCTAGCGACCGAAAAACACATTTTTGAATATTGGTACCAAATAGAGCTCAAAAGTTGCGTTTTACCCTCCTTATTCATGGAAAAATAATAAAAAAGATTTGTAAAAAAATAATTTAGGTGTGGTTTGGCCCTAGAACTTAAAAAAATGAATCTTTTGCATAGCGTATAATGGGAAAAGTCTTAATTAATCAAATAAAAGTTTTAAATGTAATAGAAACTTATAGTCGCCTTAATTCGATGTTTTAATCGTCAAAAAAGTATTTACAAGGGTATTGCATTGTGATTTGAGCTAAGTAGATAAGTCATACATCTTAGAATCACCAAATGTGAGAAAAATTCATTTTTATACTTATTTTTATATTTATTTTTTCAGTTCAGAGCATTAAAATTACTTAAAATATATCCTAAATTTTCCCTTATTATGTATAACAAATCATAGCCTTTTATTTGATATTTCGTACCTTAAATTTGAAGACTTGTTACGAAAAGTGGTAGTTCAGGTTAAAGTTTGGAATAAAATGCCTGTAGTGCAATATAACGCTTTTTTCGTCTGTTTTCTGTAAAAATATCAACCTTGATGTTTTAAAAGCATTTTATGTAAACAAGATTGTGTATTACAAACTACAAAAATATTTGAACTTAAAGTTTATAAATTTTGGGATTTTTAAGTTTTTTCATCCAAATTTGGCAATTTTAGGCTGTTAACTTGATTTTAAAAAATTTTATAATGAACTCAAAAGTATTATTGACTATTAAGACACTAAACTAAAGTAACTATAAGCTTTTACAACATTTAAAACTTTAATTAATTAAGACTTTTCTCATTATACGCTATGCAAAAGATCCATTTTTTCATATTCTAGGGCCAAAACACACCTAAATTATTTTTTACAAATTTTTTTATTATTATTCCATGAATAAGGAGGGTAAAACGCAACTTCTGAGCTCTATTTGGTACCGATATTCAAAAATTTGTTTTTCGGTCGCTAGACTATTTTAATGGCATGCGACCTTATTTCGGGCTTGAAAAATCGGAAATTCCCTCCATTCCAGGTCCATAGAAGGTCTTAAAATGTTGTTTGACATCCTAAGAATATAAAATCAACCAGTTATGGTTTGAAAAAGGAGCTAAAATTGTGTGGGAACCATTTATAACCATTTTTACGTAAAATTTGATGAAATTTCGAAACTTTAATTTGAATGTGGAACCTGAAGATATTAATTAATCGAACTCAAGTTTTGGATTTTTAAGTTTTATCGTAAATGGCACCTATTCCCACCTCAGGCGTTTTTAATTTCCAAAGTTGGTCATTTTTGGCTAGTTTCCCTCCACCCTAATGTACATTGCTGCATGCTTCATGTGCCCACCCTTTGCAGTGTAGGCACTGTATCCAAATCTCCTTAGATTTCGGTTGTCCGTATAATCCTTTCGGTGATAATAACAGTCAGTGATTCCTTTCTTAATCGGTAGTTAACCTCTGGTCACGTATCACAGAATACGGCTATCATCTAGGATTTGCATCCATCTTCAACTCCACACAGGTAATTTCATATATGGCTTATCCAGATGGCTAGATCCCATATCTTGGGTTTCCCAAAAAATAATGAGTACATTTTAAAACTAAAATACACTGATACTCGTACGTCATGAGTAGCATATCAAACAGGATAAAGCTTTATTTTTCTACCGTTCCTTTAGTGGATGGTTTTTATGCAAAATTTAGTTCTGTGAAAATTAGCTTCAAAATTTATATTTGTGTGTAGTGATGTGTTGACTATCTGTTTTAAAAATGTTGCAATTTCTTTTCTAATTCACTTAGAAGTAAAATAAAAACAGTTTTGGAAAGATAAAAGTCTCAACTACTTGAAAATGTAAAAAAAACAAATTTTCGACGGAAAAGGTCGAAAATCGTCATTTTAGGGGTAGGCGGATACCTTAAGCAATATTTTTATGGATTTCATGCTGTAATTTAAAAAAAAATAAGACGCTCCTGGATTCCCTATGTGTCCCTCTAAATATATTATGATTGTTAACCACCTGACAAATTGTGCTTCTTTGACCAACACAACGTTTAATTCCTTACCTCTTGACAGCTTCACTCCTAAGGCTAGTTTTTACTGGGCTGCACGAACGGAAATGGTCAATGCGACACATTCATCGACGTAATTTTTTAAAAAAAAGTTTAAAAATATATTCTGCTTAAGAAAACATGTGCTTATTTTCTTAATGTAACGCTTAGAAAGCATATTTTATAGCTCTGCAAAATCCTTATAAAGTCAAACACTTCTATCCGAAGAAAGAATGGGGAATATATATATTTGAACCCTTTCTGGTGGGGGAAGCATTCGCGGAGGTATTTGTCGTATCTGGGAGCAGAAAGCCGGGACCGAGAAACACGACGATCTCGACGCGACGAGATGTTTGAGTTCCCGAAATAGTTCCGATTTCTGCATTATCAAGTCATGAGCTTATTTATATACAGGCGGATGTCAAAGACCATCAAATTTAAATGGATGCTAAAGGATCTTCTTATTGGATATTTTATATTTATGGGCGTGTCGCCGCTGTGAAGCAAGATTGGTTCGGGGATATCTATTCTGGGAGGGAGTTTGACTTATATTTGGTTTGGGGCGATTTAAATTGAATCCTATTTACTTCATTAGTTGAGAATTGAGATAACGAAATGTTTGTGATTAATGTATCTTTCAGCTCAACAAATACAGAGGATATTCTTCATCAGAAAACATGCAAAAGATATCAAATATTTAGTTCATTTCTAGGGCATTTTTAAATTTTATAGAAAATATTAAGCACTATTTAAATGAGAAACAGGTGTTAGTGTCATTCTCTGATCGCAGAAAATTCATCATAGTGGTTAGCGGCATAAGATGTAGTTGTATAATAACGAAACAAATCTTCTGGGTCTTTTACAAACAAACCAAAGAAGGAGCTGCAAAAAAACTTAACAGGCATTGATATTTTCAGAGTTTCTCTTAACCTTAACCTGTTGGAATATTTTAAAACAGTGAAACATAATTAACATGAATAGTTTGAAGACACTTTGAGCTATAAAATATAAATATATTTGCAACAGAAAATGTTTTATTTTTCTTATTTTAATTTTTTACTCTTTTAACCAGTTCTTAGAAGTTCAATTATCCAATTTCAAAAATTCTTAGTAGGTTTTCTTATGATTGTGTATGGGTCAAAAATTGCTAGATTTTTTTATATAAAAATTCAAAAGATGTTTTATGATATTACCAAACAACATAAGCCTCTTTAAATAACATTAGGTTAATTCACAATACCATCTTCACAATCACACAACCCTCCAGATCTCACTCGACTAAGCGTTTGATGAACAATGAATTATGAATCACCCTCCAATTATATCTCATTAACGTGTAGTGTTATGCCAGGGCATAGCATGGCTAGTCAAACTGCTTACGCTACCGAATGGTTGGAAAAGGGAATCAATATTCCTAGTAGGGCTAAATGCGCCTCAGTCCAGCAATCGTGCTTACGACGTTCTAATAAATAGAGAGGTGATTACTGGTATGTTGGTAAATAATTGGTTTCCAGTGATTTAACGCTTGGTTTGAGGACTTATTGAATCGCGAAGGCTGTTATTTCCACGATCATTGACTGGACTCGAGCTATGTGCCGTAGGATAAAACTGCTAAATTGGGCTATTTGGTAACTTCTATAGATAGAGTGTCTATTGGTAGGGTGTAAAATAGTGTTTTCCTTCTTGAAAGGGACCAGTTGTCCCGTAATTGCCTATTTAATTGTTGACGAGCATTTATTTTCTACAGTAGATTATTCTGTACTTTAGGATTAGCCGGGCGCAAATTTTGCAAATAGGACTTAATCAGCTATGCATATGTTACAAATTACACACGTGTACTGTATAGTAAAGTAAAAGCAGAACTGCTGGGCGAGATACTTTAATGTTCTTTTTATTTTGAAATCGGATTATTTTTATTTATTTAATAATTGTATAATTACAAATTAGTAGTGAATAATAACTTTTAGGAAATATTCTGTGGTGAAGAAATTGAATTTCACATAGCTACCTTACAAATTTGTGTTGTTTTCGTGCAAAATTTGAAACAATTGAAATATTATGTTAGTACGGGAGCTGGCGTTAAAATGAAAAATTCATCTGCTCGTACACGATTTTAATATGACAGGATAGTGTTAGTGGTGTTGATCATGGAATTGAGCGTCAGCTGGTCAGGTACCGATGGGTTGAGCGTGGGGAGGGGGTCAAAGTTGCAAAAAAAGTAAAAAATAAATTCATCTGCTCGTGTATGAAACTTGGTGATGGTAGTTTAGGCCTTCCTATTAAAAAAATGACCGTCAGCTGGCTGGGTGGCCGTGGAATGACCGTCAGCTGGTCACGTGAACTTTCAAACAAAAAATTTATCTGACAATGCATGGAACTTGGTAGGGTTGTCAATCTCTATTACATGAAGTAATAACGAGTTACTAGTCTTCAACTTACACCAGCAACTCATGAATTAATGTCTGTTGTACTAGTAACTGGTTATTATTTATGTAACAAAGCTTGATTTCCTACCAAGTTTCTTGCTTTGTCATATAAATTTTTTGTTTGAAAGTTCACGTGACCAGCTGACGGTCATTCCACCGCCACCCAGCCAGCTGACGGACATTTTTGTAATCAGGAAGGTCTAAACTACCATCTCCACCAAGTTTCATACACGAGCAGATGAATTTATTTTTCTTTTTTGTACCTTTGACCCCCTCTCCACGCTCAATCCACCGCTACCTGACCAGCTAACGCTCGATTCCATGATCAGAACCACTAACACTATCCTGTAAAATTAAAATCGTGTACGAGCAGATGAATTCTTGAAATTTCACGCCAGCTCCCGTACTATGTTTATCAGTTTAATCAGACGATTGGTAAAAGTAATATTATTGAAGCAATATCTTCACCACTTGGCTAAAAAAATAAAAAGGCTAGTAGAAAAATGTAAGGAGGATGCACAAAATAAACCCCAAAATAAAAGAAAATTTTCACTGTTTCTGAAACTAAATAGAGAACGATGAAAATTATATAAAAAAAGTCAATCACCTCTTATTATACTATTCAGCAGCAGAGTGAAATAAAAAACTTAACGGCGCAAGTTCAGACTTGCGTATGCGCCAAGTTCTTAGCGATAAAGATGACTAATATGGTGACCCTAACTCATGTTAAGTGAATTATTTGGCTTCTAAATGTGCCGTTAAACAGCCAAAATTTGCCAAGCATTCGCAACTCTGAACTTGCGCCAAACCGTCACCTAAATTTGAAAGTGACTATACGCAGATTTGTAACAGAAAGAAAATAGCGTAAGCAATATCTCACAAAGCATCCTCATATTTGAATATTATGAAATACCCCTTTCATTGAAAGGTTTAACTACCTTAATCTACGACCAATTACGAAATATCAAAATAAAACTTCCACTCCGTCAAATACGAACAATTCCAGACAGACCTTCTTTACTCTTAAAGGTCGAAACTTCTTATTCATCTCAATTACACCTCAAAATTATCTCATCAAGGGACTCACCCCCCCCACCGACCCCCTCTTTCCATAGCTCACGTCTTTCGCGCGCAAAACAAAAGCCCAAGAAGCAATTTTTGGGGGCTGAAAAAGAAACGGCGGAACCGCATTAAACACGTTCTATTTACCCTCACTTGTCACCAAGTAATTTCTCTTCCGTCCTCACCCCTCTTTGTCCGCCTTTATCTGGAACTTCTGCTTGGGGACGCATCGAGCAGTGATTAGCGCATTTTTATGGCAGTCTGTATGGGTAGTGACGGCGCTGGGGAGATATGCGGATTATTGAAGGATTGTGGACTGTCGGGACCTCAAGTACAGATGCAAGTTTTTTATGATGTTGTTCTTGTTTTGTTGTCGGGTGTGGATTGGGGCTTTATTGGGAGCTCTCCTTTTAAACGATAAAGGTGCAGTTGGTGTTTCTGTAGTGAGTTTATCTTGAGATTTAGCGAAAGGTATCAGTGTAGGTTATTTGGGTTTGAAGGTTGGGCATTTGGTAGATGGTTTAGTGTCTTTTTGTGATTTTGATTTGGGGATGGATGGTAGAGGGGATTGTGGGATGGTATATGACCGATGTTCATTTTTACAAATTTGTAGGTGGTTCTAAAATATTTTAAAAATTGCATCTTGTAATTAAACTTTTCCTCTATTTTTACCAATTTTCTTCCTCTTACTAATTAAATATTTGCCATATTATAACGCAATTTGCAAAATGAAGAAACTTAATTTTCTTTTATGAATTTTGTTTATAATATTATTTATTAAGCCATTTACAAACTAATCATTTTTATCAAATCCTCTTTAATTAAAAAAGTAACAAAGTAATCACTTTTATTTTAAATTAATAAAATAAAAGAAGCTTTTAATTTTTTTTATCAAAATGTTGTAGAAATATTCAAAAAAGGATATATTCACAAGATATTCTGATAACCGAGAAATGTCATGCAAATTTATAAAAAATTTTAAATGTGGTATACTTAGTAAATCAGAAGTTTAACTTCCCCTTTCCTTGAAAAAGGATGGGATTTTCTTAGATAGAGAAGGGGAAAGTCGGACCAAATCGGGATCGGAAGTTAATGTTTTGAATATTCACTTTATCAAAACTGTCAAAATTAGTGCTAAAACGATAAACATGTTCCTTATGAATAGAAAAATAATAAATTATTCATAAATAATAGCAATATAGGTCATAAAAGCACATAATTTAGACGATTAAAAAAATCCCAGTTTTATGACAAAACCGGGAACTGAAAAGAGTAATCAAAATAATATAGCAACTTCTTCGAAAAATCATTGTTCATTATCAGAAAACTTGCATGGTATGACATAATTTCAATTTATATAAAATTAACATAAAATAACAATTTATATAAAATTTTCATCAAATAACAATTTAATTTACGCTCCGAGTTAAACGTTTTAATAACAAAACTTCAAGTTTGGTCTTGTTCATCATTTCATGTGCCCATCCTTTCCTGTGAAAGCACTGTATCCAAATCTTCCTAGACTTATAATGTTAATAAAGGGTCATTCCACGTCAAGTGATCCAATTTTTCGGAAAATTTTTCCCTTGGGTCCTTCGATTTTTTTCAAATTTGGCACGCATGTTGAATATGCTTAAAAAATAAGATTTGCCAAATGAAAAGGGTTTATCTCTTTTAGTTTTTGATTTATGGGGTTTCAAAGTTGCGAAAATCTTGAAATTTCGGTCAAACATGCTTTTGTTATTTGCTCATATTTCAGTAACAAATCACTTCTCAGTAAAAACAATGATATAATTTTAAATAAATTAAACAAGCTTTAAAATTATGTAAATCACAATATGGCCATTTTAAATTTTGGTTAATAAATTTTAACTTTAAAATTTTTAAATTTAATTTTTAAAAAGTATATAATTTAAAATTTTCAAAAAAATTAGAGTTCTTTATATTGGTTTCCTTATGCTATATAAAAATTTTCAGGTTGGGATCTATACGGGATCATATGTTTAAAAAATAAAATGTTACAATTGTTCACTAATATTGAGCTTCACGGCACGACTTCGGAAGTAAAATGAGCGTTTAAAAGAGAAAAAAGATCGTACCACCATGAAACTTGGGTTTTTAATTACCTTTAACACATATTTTAAGAAAATTAAGGTGCTAAAAGTTGTGGGGGGAGTTGGGGGATCCCCCTACCTTTTTCCAAAGGAGGTTCTATTCATGTGAGGTGTCATTTTTTATGACTTTTTGCACCCAAATAATCAAGATAATAACTGTTGTCAACATAATTGTCCAATATAAAAGGGACAATCTGAAGGTAAGGACGGTCTACCAGCTGCAAAACCTCAATGACGCAGCTCTGGTTGAAAAAGGTACTGGTGAGTCATACTCAGGAGTTGCAGAAATGGAATCCAATGTATCATCACTCCGTTACCCTGCATCACCACTCCGTGGAACGATTAGAAAATCATCAGCTGAGTGCACTCTCTCACTCTCTACATTGTATCTTCAAACTCATATCCAACCGTCGTGGTGCTCCAAACCGAACCAGGATTCTCTCATAAACACAATGTCATGAAATTGGGATTTTCCTTTCCTTATTTCGTGCACTATTGGAAACAGAAAAGGCCCATTTTCAGACCATTGTTTATAGAACAAGATGTAAGAAGCTGTGCGGACCAAACGGACAATCCGCAGTATTGCAAACGACATCCATCCCACTGCAGCTTGTCCTCAGTCTGATCAACCGGTACTTGGGCCAAGCAGAGCTGCTCCATTGAGGTTTTTTAGCCCGTTGTCCGTCCTTACCTTCAGACCTGTCTTGGGACAAATTTCAAGAGAAAAATGCACAAACACATGTTGTATGCAATGTCCAAACTTTCTTTTTAACCCCCTAGGTTGCATTTTTACCCCATCTTTCCCGTTCTCTAGAACCAACACCCACAAAACAAGTCCGGTGAATGAGGAGAAATCACCTAACCCGGTATGCAACGTCCGCTGGTGCACCATATGAATTTGGACTACCTGAGGAGGCAACATGGTCCTCCAATCCCTCAAAAGTCATTTAGAGCCCATGTCGCTCAATACCATGATGTGTGACGGCGGTAATGGACACTTATGGAGATAACACTCCTCCCTGGTTTTCTCGGCCCCCTAACATCTAGGAAGACTGATTTTTTAATCAATTCAAAGACTTCTAAATACATTCATCGTAATTTTATTTTTTAAATCAGTAGAGCTTTCTTTATTAATTGTTTAAAAAGCAAATTTTGAGTACACGTGGTGATATAAAGCTTTTTAGAGTATTGTTAATACCTATGTATACTTTAAATGTATAACAACTTAAAATTTATCTACTTAAGGAATGACACCATGCGTAAATCATCTTTTTACTTCAATAACCTGATGTTCCATTATAAGCACATTTTATGTAAACTTGAAAGGGATGTAAAATATTTATATATTTCTATGAAGACGGGGGAGCTTCAGTGAGAAGCAATTCCCTTAAATAATAAAACATCTACTCAAATATTTTGGAGAGTCCAAGTCTATTGTATTTTAAACAAAAAAGTATGTTTAGTCTGCTATTTTAGTACATGCTAGCAAAAGTCTGTAGAGAACAGATATATTTTATGCTTCAACTGACATTTATTGGAAAAGTGTGTACTTTCTAAGGCCCTTTGTGTCTCTTATATAGTACAATAGTATGTGATATAAATAACTTTAAAAATGAAGTTTTTAAGCTCTAGGTTGATCAATCATTATCAACTAAACTAAATGTTTTTAAAACTCATATTAATGCCCAACTTTTTATTTTTCTTAAATATTTGGTAAAAACATAGTCAATAGCCCCAAAACAACTGGAAAAATAGTGAAAAAACCCCAGGCTAAAATTTTAATTTTTACACCAAAAATAAAAAACGTCCCTAAAAGGGACGCTAGGCACGGATGCCCCTCTGTTTTTTCATATACTAAACGCATGGTAGAAAACTGTTTTACAGCCTCAAAAACATTTTCTACCTTATTAAGGACAGCAAAAGTTTTCGGAACGATAATACTGTAACATAAAAACGAACAAAAAACATTAATTATTTATCAAATCAATTGTAAAATTAACCTTAATTAACGTAATTTGAGCATTTTTTATGCTCTAAAACACGTTTTTGCTTTCCAAATTTATATTAATTGCAAATTAGTTAAGATTTTTAATTAAAAAAGGCATTACTTGCTTATATGTTCCCTAATATTAAGTAATAATTACTTTTACACACCTCAAATCCATCAGAATATCTCGATTTTTGAAGTTTAAATCTGGCAAATGTCCAGCCCATGCCTTTTTCATTTTATTTAATTTTATTGTGAGGAACACTAATTTTAAAAACGCTTAATAATGGTGGTTGAAACGAATGAATTTCAAATTTTTCAGAAGTAAGCCCTTGCCCTTCCTTGTCCTTCAGTAAAATGCCCTTTGATGCAACACTGAAATTTCATATGATAAAGATCAGGAAAAAGGAATTTTTTCCACTTTTTCAAACTTAAGGGCTTGAAAGCACGGGAGCAGATTTTACTGTTATTTCACTTCTCTTTATCAGTTTTACATCAAAAGACATCTTTTTTGAGGACGGACTTACTTCTGAAAAATTCGAAATTTATTCTTTCAGCCACCCTTATTGGTATTAAGCGTTTTGAGCGAAATTACTCTACTTTTCAATAATTTATTTGTCTAAATAAGTTTTAAAAAACATACATTAGCCAGTTTTATCACAATAGCAAACACAAAAATATTTTTTTCAAAATTCTGAAAAAAAGACCGTTTTTTCAAACTTTAAGGCCCTATAAAACTAACTTAAGGGGGCTGAAACTTCATTACTATCTATTGGGACCCAAAGGAATAAGTAAAGCCTTGGAGGATAAGATTTTTATTTTTAAGACATCTTTATATCACCATAATATATGAAAATAGAGAAAAATTTTTAAAAACGTAATTTTAGAATATCTTAAAAACTAGAGCTGATGTGTAAAAACATTCCCGGCACCAAAATGTGTGTTGACCAGTGTAATATACTATTTTTAATCTTTACTATTTCTGGTTAATCTAAAAGTTAAGATGGATACAAAGAAAATCGGAATTTAATATTAAAGCACCAACCATATAAATCTTATTTTTAAAATTTTGTTGACAGCCACTTTCTAGTATTTCTCTTTGGCTCTATGCCACAATCCATCCTTCATAATTCTCCACTTATAAGCATGAATAACTTCTTTTCTCTTATGATATTTTCTGAATTCGAACCATAAAAACGAAAAAAATACATCAAAATATCTTTGTTTTAGTGGATCGTATTTCAAACCACACGCGTTTTTAAAACAAACTATACTTCCTCCATTTTGTTTATTCAGCCATGCACTAATTAAACTCTTCCATTTTAACAAAATTAATGCTGCGAAAATGGTCAAAAACAAATATTCTCGTCTCGTAAATCATATACCTTCATCACTTGTATCGGAAATCTAAAATCTTTAGAAAGGGTGAAATATGATGGATGGCATAGTTTTACCTTTAAAACTGGCAGGCAGTTATTTTGATTTAATGGGTTACTTCCAACTTTAATAATGCCTTGTGTTTCTCTAGAGAATCCGTATTTTACTGCTATTAAAGGGAACAATAAATTATGGTTACAGCAATCTTTAAATTGGTGGACTGAGTAAGGGTATTATCATCTATAAATTTTTTTTATAGATTTTAGGTTTTAAGTTATTTTTTTGAAATAGAACTTTAAAAAAGTTTTCATATTAATTGTGGTTGAGATTAAAGTTGCATCAATATAAATCAGAATACATTAACCCATTACTGCCTGACGTCCCTTTTAAGGGACGTTTTTTAAAAATCCTCCTATTTCTACAAAAATTGTTCCTTTGAATCAAAATTTGCACTGATGTATCTCTGATCTTCATGGAACATAAAGAACACAAGAAGAAAGCAGAATTTTAAAATTTTTTCACTTTTTTTAAAGTTGGAAGATATAATTTTTCAGAAAAGTGCTTTTTTAAAAATTTTAAAAGTAAAAGCTTAAAAATCCTAGTTGTTATTTTTAAAAAATTTCAATGCCGATATATATTACTGTTTATACATTAAATCAGTTGGGGTGTTTTTTTATTTTTCCAAAATATTTTATCTTGACCTTATTTTGGACCCTCGAAAAGCGTCCCTAAAAAGGGACGTCAGGCACGAATGCCCCCGTGGTTTTCCCCATTGTGAAATGCTAGTGTTTCCTTTATCTATATATATAAAATCCAAATACGGGTGATTCATTCATCATTCATCATTCATCATCATTCATAACACTCATCACGAAATCTCCAAAACTGCCGGACCGATAGGCTTAAAATTTGACAGAGACCTTCCTTTCAGCCATTAGACGCGCACTAAGAAACGATTTTAAAATCGAACGACTCCTTCCCTGTTTTTCGGCGCTTTTTCGACTCCGTTTTACCCATTGAAATAACATTGTGCATTGTTGGAAGGCATAAAATGCAGTGTTTACTTCTCTATCTTAAGGCGACGTCTTGCCTCACTTGAATGAATATAACTGATTAACATTTATACATATTTTATTATTTACAACAAAATTTATGAAGAAAAACAGTGTGAATATCTGTATTTAAATATTATAACAGTTATCAGAAAACCGAAGTAAATTAAAATAATTAATTTACTTTCTTTAATATATTAATTTCTCAGAAAAATATATTTAAATAGCAAGAATTTAAAAGTTTCCGAGGAAACAGAGCTAAAATTTCATTGCTTCATAGCGGAATTGGTTTACTAGACTATAATCACTAGATTTTTATTATAACTAGCAATCTGTTTTTACTCTTTCAGAGAAGCTTTTAAAGAAGTTGGTTTTATTAAAAAGAATACAAGCTTACTTCATAACTTTTTATAGAGGGATTTTTAAAATTTATTTTATATTGAAATTTATTTTTTGCGAAATTTTAAAAGGATAGCGGGAATACTTTAAGAAAATTCTGTTTAAGATTTTAAACACTGGATTTCAAATGACAGAGATGATTTCAAGTAGATTGTTTTTATCATATAGGAAGGATAAATGTTTAATAGACAAAAAATCGGGATGGAATGAGATATCACAGTTGGAACTGGGATGAGAAAAAGGCACCGGGAAAACTGGGATGAAAATTATCGGGAAAACTGGGACATTAAAATTATCGGGAACACCGGGTTATGAAAAGGTACCGGGAAAACCGGGATATGAAAAGGTAGCGGGAACATCCGGATATGAAAAGGTACACTTTAAAAGGAACATTTTAAACACTAGATTAAAAAAAGAGATGATTTCAATGTGATTGTTTTTATCACATGGTAAGGATAAATATTTGATGGAATGAGATGTCACAGTTGGAACTGGGATGGGGAAAAGGAACCGGGAATACCGGGATGAAAATTATTGGAAACACCTGGATATGAAAATTATCGGGAACCGGGGGTATGTAAAGGTACCGGGAAACCCGGGATATGAAAAGGTAGCGGGAACATCCGGATATGAAAAGGTACCGGGAACACCCGGATATGAAAAGTTTCCAGGAAAACCGGGTTATGAAAACTATCGGGAACATGAAAATAGGAAATGAAACTATCGGGAACTATCGGGAATATGAAAAAGTACTGGGGACACCTTTTCCTGGGGAGACTTTTATTCGGAACTGGGGAGGCTTTTATTCGGAACCTTCGGGAGGTACTGGGGAGGCTTTTATTCGGAACCAGAACCTCCTAGGGTCTTGGAAGTAAGGTCTACCCCAAGGTAAGTGAGCCTGGAGAATCCATTGAGATGACTTACGGCGCCCCTAGCGGCGAAATTAAAAAGCTAAAAAAATTAATTTAAAAACTAAAGGAGATAGGGCAAAAACCTCATTGAGAGTATTGTTGCCAACGTCAAGAAGAACTCATTGAAAAAAATTTGGTCAAAATATCTTGAATATTCGCGGAGATATTAGCATGTGAAAATAGCACTTTTTCAGGGGTCCAAAAGTAAAAAGTTCGCATATTTGCAAATTTTTCAGTGTTATTGTGTAGTTTTGGGTTTTTTTGACTGAAAGAACACAAAATTTAATCAAAAAATAAAAAAAATTTATATATATATATATATATATATATATATATATATATATATATATATATATATATATATATATATATACCCACACTTAATTTTATTATATTAGATTTTGAGAAAATTTAATTTAAAAAAAATTATACACTCCACCCGTGCAAGGCCGGGCATATCCGCTAGTTTTTTCATAAAAACGCGTTTGATTCTTAGACCAGTGCAGAAGCCTTTGAAAATGGTGAAAAAAGAAAAAAAATAATAGTAGGATGAAACACATTGGAAAAGGAAGAGAATATAACAAAAAAGAAAGGAAAAATAAATTACGGCCGATCTGAGGTCGGGAAAAGGAAGGGGGGGTAAAAAGGGGGTTTTTTCGAATAAAAAACGGTTTATCTCGATTTCCGGCAAAACTACAAGTCCTATGGAAAAAATTCAAACTGCAAAGTTGTAGGTAATAAAAAGATCTACAACCTTGCATTCACACTTTTTTCACATAACCTCAAAATTTATGTGAAAAACTCAAATAATAAAGTTTTTGGTTTTTTATTTTTATCTTTTACAAAAAAATTTTTTTTTTCACGAAATTCGGTGAAAACGTACCTTTTTGATGTCCCAAATACACCTTAATTTTGTTTATTTAAAATACTTATTTTTTCTCCTTATTTTGGCTTGATATCGAAAAAGCACCCTAATTTTCATTCGAAAAATCTCACGTCAAAATATCTGCTTTTTTAAAAAAGTTGGTGGGCTTTTTGTTCGTTGAAATCTCTACTTTCTGATGGTGTAAAGAAATATATACACCACTATGGTAAATATTCTCAGAAAATGCAAAGACACGAAAAAACCCGAATCCGAAATTTTTTTAAAATCAGTATGTACAATTTTGAGCTAGGGTAAACGCACCAGTACCAGGGCAGTTAAGGAGGATTTTGCATTCAATTTGATGTAACTCCTAGAAAATACAATCAAATGTCCGGCTACTACCACCTAATTAAATACCTAAAATTATCCTTAATAACATGTATGTTTTAAAAATTATTTTAATAAACATTAAGCCACTAAATTTTACAATTTATGAATTTACTCCCATTGCACCAGTAGCCGTCCATATATAAATATTTTTTATTATGTTAGAGCTGATTGGTACAGATTAAAATACAGGTAGTATTTACCTTGCTAAGTATAATGAGGTTTATAAGTGCTTCAAAAGTATGAGAGAGTTTAATGAGAAGTCAGTTTTAAGTTTAGTTTTTGGTGATAATCCAGGCTCGTACTAAATCTTTTGATGGTGAATGATAAACTAAAGTTGATAAAGTTAGTGGAATGGTTCATACCTTTTAAGTTTGGAAGTCCATTCTTAGGAAGCGTTGATGGAAAGATGTCTTGGCAAGTTGTTAAAAAATCCAAAGTAACATATCAATCTCTTATTTATTTCAGATGAATTCAAACACACATGGAAACGGTACCACCGCAGGAAACTTCACAATAAATTGTACACTTTTCAAAAGTAAATTTTTCACAATTATCTTAAAGTAACTCAGCCTGCACGTGTATTTTTATGAACGATGTTGGTCACTGCTCTGCATCTCATGGACGGCTACTGGTGCAATGGGAGTAAATTCATAAATTGTAAAATTTAGTGGCTTAATGTTTATTAAAATAATTTTTAAAAACATACATGTTATTAAGGATAATTTTAGGTATTTAATTAGGTGGTAGTAGCCGGATATTTGATTGTATTTTCTAGGAGTTACATCAAATTGAATGCAAAATCTTCCTTAACTGCCCTGGTACTGGTGCGTTTACCCTAGCTCAAAATTGTACATACTGATTTTAAAAAAATTTCGGATTCGGGTTTTTTCATGTCTTTGCATTTTCTGAGAATATTTACCATAGTGGTGTATATATTTCTTTACACCATCAGAAAGTAGAGATTTCAACGAACAAAAAGCCCACCAACTTTTTTAAAAAAGCAGATATTTTGACGTGAGATTTTTCGAATGAAAATTAGGGTGCTTTTTCGATATCAAGCCAAAATAAGGAGAAAAAATAAGTATTTTAAGTAAAAAAAATTAAGGTGTATTTGGGACATCAAAAGGTACGGTTTCACCGAATTTCGTGAAAAAAAAATTTTTTTTGTAAAAGATAAAAATAAAAAACCAAAAACTTTATTATTTGAGTTTTTCACATAAATTTTGAGGTTATGTGAAAAAAGTGTGAATGCAAGGTTGTAGATCTTTTTATTACCTACAACTTTGCAATTTGAATTTTTTCCATAGGACTTGTAGTTTTGCCGGAAATTGAGATAAACCGTTTTTTATTCGAAAAAACCCCCTTTTTACCCCCCCTTCCTTTTCCCGACCTCAGATCGGCCGTAATTTATTTTTCCTTTCTTTTTTGTTATATTCTCTTCCTTTTCCAATGTGTTTCATCCTACTATTATTTTTTTTTGTTTCAAAAATTATCTACCCTGGACTATCTTATGAAATGAATTAAATAACTGATATTTATAAAATTACTTTAATTTTAGCTCATAAATTTATTATTATTATTTTTTTTTGGAAAATACTGTTATTTCTGCCAAATTAATGGAATAAAAAGTCTTAAATTAAAAGGAATTAATTAATTTATATTAATTAAAAGGAATAAATTAATTATTTTACCGTATTTTTTACTTATGCAAATATATTCCGGTTGTATTTTAATTAAAAGTTTAATAATTATTAGTAATAATGACTTTTTGTCATTAAAATTGCCAAAAAAGTAGCTTTTGTGGTAAATTTTCGGCTTTTTTTCTAATTAGATGTCGCTAATCATTGTGTTCTATACTGCAGATCAATCTATATCATCTGGCTTGCTAATGCACATCCCACTAATGCTTTATTTTTGGGGAGAAATTTGTGTTCCGCACAATTAAATTAAATAAAATGAAAAAAGTATGGGCATTTGAAAGACTTGAACTTCACAAATTGAGATATTCTGATGGATTTGAGGCACGTATTATTTATTTATATATATACACTGCCAAACAGAAACAATCCAATTACTTGGCAGGGAAAATAAAATACAAACAAATACAAATACAACAGATAAAAGACACAAAAAAGTACAAAGAAACATGAAACAAGTAAACACTCTAAAAAAAATATATGTACAGAAAAAATTAAGAAGAAACACTTTCTAGGTATTGATTTTTCAATTTGGTAAAAGAATCACAGAAAAGATCAATTGATCCGGGAAGATTATTCACTATTTTATAAAATTGAAACATGGATTGATGTGAAAGATAGCTTTTAATAAGTGGAATTTTGAAAACAATTATGTTTCTTGTGATGCGTGGTGGAACTTAAAAGTTAAGTAACTGTAGTAAAGGGGGGCAGTCAATATTATATCTTATTAGGTTATAGTAATACTTTAAAATTGAGAGATGTCTTCGTTGTTCCAAAGTGATGTTAACAGTGATTCCATTCAAAGGTGAATTCCCAGTTTTGAAAGATATGTACCGAAGAAAACTTTTTTGAATTTTTTCTATTGAGGAAATATGCAATTTATTGGAGGGACTCCATACCACACAGTTGTACTCCAATATAGGTCTAACTAAAGTAAAGTAAAGCAAAATTAAGACTTGAATGTTAGAAAAATTAATTGTGCTTCGTTTGAAAGCTCCCAATGCTCTTGTGGCCCTTAATTTAATGTCCTGAATATGCATATTAAAAATAAAATTTGATTCATAAGTGACACCAAGGTCCTTAATGTGGGAAGTTCTAGAAATGGGCAAATTATTGATAGTGTAGTCTTTTGAAAAAGGATTTAGCTTACGTGAAAAAGTTAATACAAAACATTTATCTATGTTTAAATATAATTTATTAAGCGTGCACCAATTAGATAGCTTAGAAAGTTCAAACTGTAATGTATCAAGATCATCATAAGAGGATATTCGCTTGTAAATTTTTAAATCATCTGCAAATAAAAGACAAGATTGAAAAAGTTCAGTGATATCATTTATAAACAGAAGAAAAAGAAGGGGCCCCAGAATCGATCCCTGGGGAACTCCGGAAGAGCTAGAAAAAACACTAGAGAAAACAGAGTTGTACTTTACAAAAAGAGACCTTTGAGAGAGATAAGAACGTAACCAAAAGAGTAACTTGTGGTCAAAACCCATGTTGAAAAGCTTAAACAGTAAAATTTCATGATCAACGGTGTCAAACGCCTTAGCGAAGTCAGTGTAAATGACGTCTAATTGCTGATTCACCTGCAAGGCATCTGAAATTTCCTTATTTAGAATGAGAAGATTTGTCGCAGTGGATCGTTTTTTTAAAAAACCATGCTGGTTAGGAGAAATGATCTGATGTATTTGTAAGGAAATTTTGTTGTGAATAACTGATTCAAAAATCTTTGCAAAACAGGATATAATGGCTATAGGTCTATAATTTTTTACATCCGATCTTTTACCCTTTTTGAAAACAGGAATGATCTTGGACGACTTCCAAATATCAGGGAAAGTGCAAGAACGAAGAGAGAGGTTGAATAAAATGATTAAAGGGTAAACAAAGCTGTCAACATTAGCTTTAATAAGGTAAGGAGGCACCAAGTCAAGGCCACAAGAACCAGAACCTCTCAATCCTTTTATACTATTAACAATGTCATCATGGGAGACATGGCTTACCTTAACTAGATCAATAGAGTTTACACCCATAGCAGTATCAAAATCGTAACCATTTATCCCACCATCAGAAGCACTATAAGCACTAGAGAAGTAACTCTTAAATGCCTCAGCCACATCACCGTCATTCAGTAGTTCAATATCATTGTAATACAAACTGTTGGCACTGTGAGATTGATTTTTCTTTCGGTAATAAGACCAAAAATACCTAGGATTTAACTTCAAAGATGATTCGACTAGGGCAATGTGGTGCTTACGGGCCACACGAATATCAGACTTAATACTTTTCCTGATTGCTTTAAAGCCCTCAAGATCTCTCGGGTCATCAGAAACTCTAAACTTCTTTAAATAGGAATTTTTCAGTTTGATGTTACTAATAATGTCTCTGGTGAACCAAACAGGATATTTTCTGTTGTAAGGAATAAATTTGGGCACAGACAAATCAAGAATATTGTACAGTACGTTGTAAAATTCAAATAACGCTGCATTAATACATGAATAGTGATTTAAAAAGTTCCAGTCAACAGATGATAAGAGTGTGTACATTAAGTGAAAATTTGCTCTTTTAAAGTTATAGGATTTGGCAGAAGAATCAATTGATTTGCATTTAGACGATTCAGGTTTTAAGTTTTTGACTTTTTTTGTTCTTATTAACTTAATAAACAAAGCCGGATGGAAACTATCTTCGCTAGTTATTGGAAGAACAGATTGTGAAACTGATACACTAAAACTATCCAATCTCACCAAAACAAGATCCAGTATTCTCTTCAAACGATTTTCAATCAAATTACATTGTTTCAGTTTGTGACACTCAAGGAAACTAATGAAATCATGAGAAGCAAGTACCTGGTCACCCGGATCAGAAATTTGCCAATTGATAAAAGGTAGTTAAAATCTCCAACAATTATAATGTTAGATACATTAAAAAAATACTCGTCTATAATGTCATAAAATTCATGAAAGACACTGCTACTAGTAGATGGAGCAAAATAAGCACAACACACAAAAAAGGTAAAACTGTTATTAAATAAAAGTTTGATCCAGATAGCTTCCCCAGAAAAGTCAAAATTAGACAGTACTCTTGCACTCAAGGATTTTTTTACGGCAATCATGACCCCTCCTCCGCGACACTGATTAGTAGATTGGTAACAACGATCACGTCTAAATACATCATATCTGGCATCAAATAAATCATGGCTTTGAAATTCCTCATTAAGCCAAGTTTCAGTTAGACAAATTATATCATAAGTTTCAGCAATGCAAACTTCATATATTTCATGGAATTTTGTTCGCATACCGCGAACATTTTGATAATACAAATTCAAACCTGAAACAATATTTCCCAGAGATCCATCACAAGAAGATAGTCATTCAATTGCAGCTGAGTCACAAATAGAAACTCCATCAGGATCATCTATAATCTGATCCCGCCTGAGACGGCCCCTGAATCTGGATATAATACAGCCTTCCGGCCATAAGTCTTCATTAAGAAGCACGTTAATATCACATTCCAAAGTTTCAACATGAAAAGAAGAATAATTGTTGTATTTTGTTTTCATCTTAGAACACACCAGATGTTTCAAATCAAGGGATATCAGAGAATCGGTAACATCCTTAACTTGTGTTGCAGGATCAAGTCTGGAGAGGAAAATGGCTCCCCTTTTAGGGAACCTCTCGGCTGATCTCAGAGAAGAGGATTTACCAGCTCCAGTAATTGTGTTCTTTCTAGATGAGGCAAGAACTCTGGGACCCGATGTAGAAGCAACAGAAAGTCCGTTGTGTTTGACAACAACAGGAGAAGGCATGATGTGTTTTGCCGCTCTGGTGACATCAGCATAAGACTTAGTGTCAACATTTCTAGTAACGTGTATCTTTTCAGCAACAGATTGTACTTGTGGGATCTTATTCTCGAGGCACTGGAACCTATCCTCCATTTCCTGTCTGATATTGACAAACTGCTCATTCAGGTCGTTCAGACGAGAAAGGATCGCGGTAGCCGACAAGGACGAGATTTCACGATCGATCGTCCTCTCCTCATGGTGCTCATAACATTCAGAAATAGTCCTAATGATTTCAGCAAACTCAGCCCTGTCACCAGAAGAACATGACCTCTTGTCACATACTCTCAAGAAAATAGTAGACAAAGACTCAAGGGCAGAGTTCAGATACCTCAGATCGAAGATCGGATCACCAGCAGCATCTTCCGACGCACACCCCACCATATCGTAGCGAGCCGACACACGCGCGAGCGACACGAGTAAGTCTGGAGTAAGTTCCAGACTTAGGAATTCCGGGTGAACCGGGTGATTAAAGTAATTCCGGGTGATTAAAGTAATTAATACTTAATATTAGGTAACACATAAACAAAGAATGCCTTTTTCAATTAAAAACCTTAATCAATTTGCAATTAACATAGATTTGGGAGGAAAAAACGTGTTTTAGAGCATAAAAAATGCTCAAATTACGTTAATTAGGGTTAATTTTACAGTTAATTGGATAAATAATTAATATTTTTCGTTCATATTCATGTTACAGTATGGTTCCGATCGCTTTTGCTGCACTTAAAAAGGTAGAAGATGTTTTTGAGGCTTTAAAAAAGTTTTCTACCATGCGTTTACTATAGGGAAAAACAACGGGGGCATTCGTGCCTGACGTCCCTTTTTAGGGACGTTTTTTAATTTTGGTGTAGAAATTAAAAATTTAACCTGGAATTTTTTTCACTATTTTTCCAGTTGTTTTGGGGCTATTTACTATGTTTTTACCAAATATTTAAGAAAAATAAAAAGTTGGGCTTTAATGGGTTAAATTGATCGATTAAAAAACTATTATACACTAATTTTTTTAAGTATATAAAAATTTGCTTTTAATCTCTTTTGAAGAAATGATTTCTCCAACAATTTATAATTTTTCAAATAAGAATAGATAAATGTTCTCATCTTCATATTACAAATTGAAGCATCATTAAATCTAGAAATCATCAAATTTAAAATTCACTACAGTGTTCCCTCGTTATTTGTGGTAGTTACGTTTCAAAATATACCGCGAAAACGAGAAATCCGCGAATAACAAACACAGTTTTAAAAGGCTCATATATGATAATATAACAGATACAATGGTTCGATTCCGTCATTTATTTAATAAAACTTAATATCTTAATAAAACTGGTTCATGCAAAAAGTAGTTTTAACTGTAATTTACTGTAAATAATTGTAATAACTGTAAATAATTTGTAGTAAATACTAAAAGAGTTACTATAGTTAGAAAACTTGCTTAGTAGAACACCACATTTTTAAAAATGGTTTTACATAATAAATACCGGAATCGAAAATTTTTTTTCTGCCAAATATGCAAGTTTCATTCCTAAAAAACTTTTGAGATCGAAATACGAGAATATGCGGGGGTAACATTGCTTAACCGCGAATATGCGAGGGCCCACTGTATTTCCTAAGAGTGGATTTATGAATTGGTAAAATTGCTTCCCCTTCCTAACCATTCACATTTCACATTACATTGAATATTTAACTTTTTTAAAACTCAACATAAAATTTTGTTTCTATTAAGAAAACTGATTGACCCTATCAATACATTTTAACATTTTAGGTAAACATTTAAGGAGCCGTTTTGTTAGGTTCTGTACTTTCACCTTCAATACGTCTCTATACAGGTTCGTCTCTCTCAATCTTCTAACAACCTAAACGTAAATGCCTATTATAAGGTAACAACATGCATTTAAATTTGAGGTGTCTGATGATTGAAGATTTGAGATGTTTAGATGCGTATTAACCGTTTATTTACCAAATTGTTTTCGGCGCAAGTTTAGTACTGCTGAGGCACCAAGTTTTTAGCGATAAAAATCACTATATAGTTACCCCAACTAATGTTAAGTGAATTATGTGGCTTCTAAATATGGCGCCAAAGAGCCAAAACTCGCCAACCATCAGCAGTTCTAAACTTGAGCCAGTGGTACTTACAAGTACCGTCGGTAAATAAAGGGTTAAAAACTATAAGTCAATAATAAGACTGTTTGTATAGTGACATATAAACCAACTGGATAATTTCTACATACTCCCACATTATTTCCCTCCAGACTATCACCCCACAACCATACCTCCACCCTATAATTGCCCCAACAAGAAATCCAAAACTGATCCCTCCAACGAAGAATACCCTCCTCCCTCGAAGCTCTCCAGGCAGCGATTTATTGAATTTCTTGTCAGTCTGATCGATCCCAAAGTGTACAATGGGGACAAAGGGAAGAGGAAGGAGTCTACCAACGCTTGACACCCTTTTGTAGTCGGGATTTATCATCGCCCAGGTAGTTGATAAGTCGGAAGACACTGGTCTCGGAGGCTGCTTGCTGAAGGGTTTTTTTCTTTGTCTTGTCGCAGTACGCCCTCTGGTGAATGGTTATGGGGTGTTGTTGATGTTGGAATGAATATTGATTGGAGTTTTTTGTGGTGATGAAGTATTTTGGGGGGAGTGGTGAAAATGATGCGTGGTTTTTAATGGGTTTTGTAAATGGATGTAAGTGTCCCCATTGTGTTTTTAAGTTGTTTTGGTGGGAATTTAGGTGTTTGAAAATATGGCAAGTTGTACGATTGAGGTGTTAAAGGAAGGAATTAGGTTTAGGTTATTTATGTTTAGGTTAGGAATTTTGGTTAGTCGATAAGGTTAAAGAAAAATTATCGATTAAGTTGCTTGTATTTTTTTACCCATTAGAAATAGATGAAAAATTGTAAAGAATTTCAGATGTGATTGTTCGAAATGTAACAAAAAACACCATTTTTAACATTTTTTTTATTAAAAGCACAAAAAGTTCCCCGTGTACCACCAAGTATTACACGGGGCTTACAGAGGTAAGTAAAAATACATAATAAAACTTCAAGGTAACAAAAGATTTAAAAGTTCACAAATGTTTAAAATGTTAAAAAGGTTTATACGTGTCATTAATAAATTTAGTAAAAAAGACAAATGCACATTTAGAAGACACTAAACTATGAAGAGCAAGAGGCCACTTAATGTCACGTTTTCTCAGAGAAAATTTCAGGGTTTTCCTCTGTGTGACGAATTTCGAACAGTGAAATATTACATGTTCCAAATCCTCGTCACCTCCAACACTGCAATCACAAGAAGTGTCAGGGCATAAATTAAATATGTTGAGGTATTTTTTAAAGCTACCATGTCCGGTCAGAAGTTGCGTTATTTTAAAATTTGTTAAGAATTTTGAACTAGTATTAACTGAAATAAATGTGGAAACTAATTTGTAAAACTAATTTTATACTCAAACATAGTATATTTATATAATTTTAACAGGCAGATAGATGCACTCTTAATTGTTTTCACAAAGATAAAGGTTTTGAATAGAATTTAATTTAATGAATATTATTTTTTAATCGAAAACATTGTCTGAGTTTTGTATTTTTTAATCAAAAATCGGTTCAAAAGAATAATTTATTATAGAAAATATTATTGAGGTTTAATACCAAAGTAAAAAAGGAGGAAAAAACAAATCAGTATATCTGAGAATTCAATGCTCCGTATATGCATTAGGGTGGGTCAAAAATATTTTTTTCACATTTTCCCAGGGGCACAGCGACAAAAGGGTGCCAAATGGTCTCAAACTAACATGTGTAAAATATTATTCGATTAAAATAACTCTTTTTGCCTCCGGATTGGCCTCAAAGTTTCGATTAATATAGTAATTTCATGCAAAAACGGACGAACGAAAATCAAGCTTTTACCTCGATTGCACAAATCCGTCATGAATATAAATGTGCACAATGGTATAAAAATCATCATTGAAGACTAAAATAATTATAAATGAAACCAAAGTTGAAATACTTGACTTGTAATACAACATATTTTGAAATATCTCAATGGTTAGAACTGGCAATCAAAAATTTCTTGCTGGAATCATAAAAATGTGCGGAACCTTTATTGTCGGTTGAGTAGGATGGTAAAAACGTTAAATTTTTAATAAAAATGGATATGTCAGAAGGTGGATACCTTTTTTGGGTTATAGGTTTCAACCCCATGGAAAACATTTGGATAATAGTTTAAAAGTTGGGATTTCCATGAAATTTTTTGGCATATTAGGAATAGTCCATCCCAAGTGTCCCCATGTGATTCCCTAATGTCCAAAAATAAATTAAAACCACATTTTAAGAGTCAAATTTTGAAATATTTTCTTAAGAAGAGCGGTAGATCAGCGTTTTCAGCTCAAAGCTCAGTATTATCCTCAAAATTTTTAAATTAGCTGCATTAATTTTTAGAAATTACTTACGTTTATTTTAGACAGTTAAATTTGCTATATTTAAACTTTTATGAACGCATAAGTTAATACTAAGAAGCTATTTTGAGTCAATCCTCAAAGAAGTATAATTTCATGGGCCTGGGTTTCAGTCAATTGCTATAGTAAAAAATTAGGTAAATCATGACTGAGCGAATCCTAACTGATATTGCTTATGAACGAACTATCCATTCGACAATTGTTTCAACATATTTTTGCGATCATATTTGGATCCCAAGACCAGCCAGTGAAATAACTGTCCGCTGAATTTCGAAAGCGCGGCATATTTATGAAAAACACAACTGTTTCTATTTTGAAAAATTAAAAATACCGTTTTATACTGACCAAACTTGAGGGAGAATGTCTATGAACTAAAAACCAATATTTAAAATCTGTACCACTGAAAATCCACTATAAAAAGAGATTCATATTCTACGGCTCTTGTTAATATGATAGCATATTATTGCCACTTTGGCAGTAATTTTTGTATTAATAATGCAGGAAGGTGACTAATGTGATTAAAATTGCTTTTAAATACCCTTATTTGTGAACTTTAATAAGTTTCCGACAAAAAAATTTAATTCATAAAATTTTTTAAAAATATTAAAAATTACATATTTTTGGTCTATTTGAGGCCAATCCGGAGGCAAAAAGAGTTATTATAATCGAATAATATTTTACACATGTTAGTTTGAGACCATTTGGCACCCTTTTCTTGCTGTGCCCGATGGAATTTGCAAAATTTTTTTTTCGCCATAGAAAAATGACCCACCCTAATATGCATGCCAGCAATATTTTTTTTAAAATAACATTTCTTAGATTTAGCAGGAATATCTTAAAACCATCTGTATATCACAAATATATTTTTTGGTCTAAAACCGTTAGGATATTCCTAAACTAAGGAATAAAATAAGTTTTTTTATTTTATTTTATTAATTTTATTTTATATGCACAGAGTCTCTTTAACTTGAAACTTGTGCCTTCCATTTGAAAAGAATAAAATACGATATCCTTGAACAATAAAAATCATGACGTAGAAATTGGTCGAAAAATCTTGACAACAAATGGATATCCCAATACAATGAATAGAATTTTGTACGAAAACATATCTATATTTCGAATAAGGCCACCAAGAAAGGATTTCAAATATATTTTACTTTATTCAATTACAAAGATGAATATAAATATATATTGCTCTTGAAACCTGATTTTAATTTAGAAGCAAATCTTTTTATACGTCAAGGAATGGGTCACATAGATTTCCATCCGTGCAGCCCAGTAAAAACTAGCCTTAGAAGTGTAGTTGTCAAGAGGTAAAAATTTAAAAATTATGTTGGCCAGAAATCACAACTGGTCAGGTGATTAAAATTCATTATGTCTTCAGAGGAACACAGAGGACATCCAGGATTGTTATGATATAGGAGCAAATTTATAACTTTTAACACAAGAATTTTTCATTCTATAAATAAATTTATAACTATTTACAAAAAATTATTGGATTCATTTTTAAATGGGAAAAATACTTCAGAAAAACACTTCTAAAACATACGTTTTTACATACAGTTTAGCCAGAAGGTAGAAAAATCAGATACATGAAATTTAGGAGTGATTGGTGTTAATGTTGCCATTTAGATCCCTAAATTAATACTATGATAAAAAATGCTTTTTATAAAACAAAAAACTATTGTGATTGTCAGATCTAAATAGTTGGGTGGCTTATTACAAAAAAACTGCAAAATGTGATACTTTCGTGAAACTATAAGGAATGTTAGATAATCATATAAGAACTAAAAAATCGATGGGAGCCCAAAATTTTAGGGCGTGGTTTGACCGTTATGACGTCATAACAAGATGGCGACCAAGGGCCTATATTCGGTTCTTTTAAGGACAGAAAGACATTTTTGGGGTCATTTATTATGTTTTAAGCGTCAAAAAACATGATTCTGATGACAAAACGTGCAATTTGTTTTAAAAAGTAACTTAAATTGAATAAAAGTTAAAAATAGTAATACAGTCAATCGGCAGTTGCTTCAAAAAATTTATTTAGAAAAGGTATCTTTTTCGACTTACATGTTTCTTGGGATGCTGATTCCGAATATCTAGTTCATTTCCACGTGGAAGGTCGGCTTCATATCAATAAACGCAAAAAATGTGAAAAAATCGCCAAATTTTTATTGCATCTTCGGGTTTTCGCTTATATTTCAAAAAATATTAGTTTCTAGAAAATTATTTGCGATACAAAGTTGGAGTAAACAAAATTTCCTACAAAATGCACCGCTCAATTTTTATTTTCCGAACAATAGTTTTCATGTTATAATGCATTGAAAAATATATAATTTTACACAGCATTATTTAAACAGAGGATGTTTGTTTCTCCGTTTTTCAGTGTGTTATAACGGCAAAAATATTCTTCTGAAAACAAAAATTTAATTGTGCATTTTGTAGGAAATTTTATTTACCCCAACTTTGTAATTTAAATAATTTTCGAGAAACTAATATTTTTTTAAATATAAGCAAAAATCCAAAGAAAGAGTAAACATTTTACAATTTTTTCGCATATTTTTGCGTTTTTTGATATGAAGCCGACCTTCCACGTAAAAGTGAACTAAGTGTATTTGGAATCAGCACCCCAAAAAACATATAAAACCGTCGAAAAAAATTACTTTTCTAGAAATTTTTTTTTGACGCAACTGGCAATAGACTGTATTATTATTTCGAGATTTTATTGAATTTTAGTTACTTTTTAAAACAAATTGCACGTTTAGTCATCAGAATCATGTTTTTTGAGCCTTAAAACATAATATTTGACCCCAAAAATGTCTTTCTGTCATTAAAAGAACCGAATATAGGCCCCTGGTCGCCATCTTGTTATGACGTCATAACAGTCAAACCACGCCCTAAAATTTTGGGCTCCCATCGATTTTATAGTTTTTATATGATTATCTAACATCCCTGAAAGTTTCATGAAAGTATCACATTTTGCAGCTTTCGGGCATTTTTATGTAATAAGCCACCCAACTATAAAAGCAAGAGTATCTAATAATTAAATATTTTTTTCTTACTTTAAGAGAGGAAGTTCCTAATATTTGTATGGTAGGTATATTCATTAATTTTTAAACCAAAGAAGTTCTTAAATAATTTATGAAAATTTAACCCTGCATTAAATATTAAATAGTTTTTCTATAGTAAATATGATTTTCCGTTAATAAGAAAATAGAATATTTATTAAAAAGATTTTCAATAACACAGTTTTTCTATAAATTTCAAATAATTATTATGAATGATGATGAATCTTTGTAATTTTAAAAATAATTTTCAACTACTTATGCACCTGTGTGTTAAAAGAAAAAAGAAAAATATAAACGTATTACGCTTTTTTCTCTTACTGACAATAAAGTTTTGTTGGACAAATTTTATTTCATTTCTCTCACTTGAACGTATCATATAACATAAAAGCTACTTCTAAAAATCAAATGTACCAACATTTTCAAACATTATTTATATTTATGAAGAGCTATAAAATTTTATAAGCATTTTATGCCCGAAGTAGGAAGCCAGGATTTATATTCACGATTTATTTTTCCAAAAGTAAGCGCACTTTGGTAATGGATCAACAGGATGACTACTTTTAGCATCATTATGAATTCAACCTTATTTTACATACCATGGATTGTGTGAAAGGCTTGATCGGGAGATCCATAAACATGACTTTAAAAGGAGAAAAGGAATAAAATTACTTTTATTAACAGGAATTTTCTCACTGATATAGTTTGCTCCTACGCAAAACTTTCTCCTACACAAAACGGTTTTTATTCATTTCTCAATTGATTAAATTAATAACAAACGTTATTAATTAATAAAAATCTATAATTAGTAATAATCGCATGCACTGCAAAAAATTTCACAGTAAATTTACAGCAAAAATCAGGCAATATGGGTTCCAGCCCTTTTTGCAGTGATTTTACAGCAATTTTGTAAATTTAACACAGCAATTCTATATTTTTACAGCAATTTTGTAATTTTACAGAATTTTGTGTTAACATTACAGCGATACTGTAATTATTCCGCAGAAAAACTAGAAAGCAATGTGCATATCAGTTATGTCTTGTTCTTTCATGTTTCTGCAAGTATTCAAAATGTGGCATATGTATTATGAACCACGGGAGATACCGATCTACGAAGGTTATACTTCATAGTTTTAGAATCATCAGTTGGTTCTTACACCTCATCTAAATAATTTGACTCTTTTAGTGGTGAGCGTAAAAACAAACATTTCTTGTCCACAAGGATTCAGAAACGTTTCCGAAATGAAAACCAGAATTTTCCAGGAAAGTGTTAAACTGCTGTAAGAACTCATAAAATCAGGAACGTTACTCATTTAAAAGCATTCAATAAACAAGAATTTCATTTTCTTTTAATATTTATTTCGATGACCAATTAAAGAATTACAGATATTACAAGGAAAACTACCAGGAAAATTACTATGTATATTTAATTTATTCTAATGTAGGTGGCGCTTCGAATTTACAGCTAAAAAGACAGTGTTTTGAGATTACAGCAAATGCGTAAAATATTTACAGCAGTTTTTGCTGTTAAATTTCCGTTTTTTTTTGCAGTGTGTTATTCTTCTACTTTAAAGGTTGAGGTACTGGGAAATTCAATTATCCTAACGAGGAAAAGACATTTGAGAGTATACAAAGCATGAAATTTAATATCAATTTCTTATTTTCTTTAGAATTATTGGCTGTTTATTTGTTAACTCTTATTGTATCTTACTTTGAAAATCGTTTTATAAAAAGGAGTATTTGATATAATATATTAATGATTATTTTTAATTGTAAAAATAATAATAA
Organism: Tetragnatha versicolor; assembly: GCA_024610705.1. Lineage (NCBI taxonomy): Eukaryota > Metazoa > Arthropoda > Arachnida > Araneae > Tetragnathidae > Tetragnatha > Tetragnatha versicolor. Next base: position 28,580,612 of record JANDEH010000002.1, on the reverse strand, counting down.
ACCTGAGCTTTGATTACTTTCTCCTTAATAAAAATGTTAAAACGCTTATAACAATAAAAAAGCTTTTTTAATAAAAAAAAAATGCTGTGCTACATCCGATGAGACTGACTTCAACGCTATGTAGTTGTAAGAGTTAAGAGTTATAACTTTTTTAAGGCAAAAAGTATAAGAATAACACAAAATTTAAACTATTAAGTTGTAAATCAGTATCGATTTAGTAAGAAAAGATCAGGTTTTGCAGGTTTGTTCAGACAATTTTTCCACGTTTTGTTTAAACTTCAAAGAGCACAACACTTAATAATATCCAAAAATTCAGAAAAAAAAGTTCGACTTTTAATTGAATCGTCAGTTTGAAGAAGGGAATAAGTCCAAAAAATGACAAATTGACTTTTTGTGCTCAAAACAATCTCCAAGCTTTGCCCTACACATGGGTGAAAAGAGGGGGAAAATAAATAACCTCTATAGGGAGATATCGCCCCTTGAAGTTGTGAAATCGATGTCCATACAATGAAAATTCCATTACTTTTTTTCGATTTTCTCAAAACTTGATTTTTGGACTTATTCCCTTCTTCCAACTGACGATTCAATTGTATTATAAAGACTTAAATACGTGTTTCATTGTATTATATTTATTTTTTGTCTACAAAGAATTAAAACCGAAACATTTTCCAACATATCTTGCCTGTTCTGATAATCTTTATGTTTACTTTCGGTTGCTGAAAATTACACACAGCAACATGACAAATATTTTGACCTTCATGCTGTAAACTTTTAATCCGTTTTGTTATTGCTGCGGAGTGCTCTAAAAATGTTAGATAACTCTCATGAGCTTATGAACGTTCAGAAAATTAAAAAAAACGAGGTTTAGAAATCTTATCCATCTGTGCTTCCATCGTTAATTGCACTAAAATAACACTAAAAGAAATTATAAATTAAGACTTCTTAATAGAGAGCGATCAAAACGGAACCGAATAACCCCGCTTTGCCCCAGTGACCTAAACCTAAAAGAGTAACATCGCCAGAAAAAAACACCACACCCAGGAAATCTCCCTTCTTTTCGTCCTTCATTCCTAATGAGTTTGCCCAAGGAAAAGGCCTATCTACTTCCTTTGACCCCGGTCATTTCTGTAAGCCTCTCTAAACGACCACCGGCATTCCTTAATTGATGATGCCAGGGATTAACCTCCCATAAACAGGGTTCCGTTCTCTTTTTTCTCCGCTTTTGGAAGCTCTCAGAGGTCCCCTGGAAGCTGCATATTAAATTCCGTCCATTGCTTGACGTGTGCCAAGCGTTTGGCCGTGAGAGTAACTCAGTGAGTTATGTCAGAGCTATGACAGGATGGGTAATAGCTGATGCAATTGTTTTAAAGAACGGTTCTCGTTATATTGCTTTTTGCTTCTAAATCTGTATTGTTTCTTTAAATTTATGGATTTTCCCATTGATAAGTTAATTGATTTGATGGGATTTGTGTTTGATGAATCTATTTTTTTTAGATTTTTTTAGGTATTATATCGTGATTTAAGACACATTTTAATTGAGATGTCATAAAAACTTGCAAATTAATAAACTTTTTTTCTTTGTTAGGGCCTGAAAATTTCATATTTTTTTCTCTTGCTAAAATCTATTCAAGTATTTAAGATGCATTAATGAAACTATTTTTCTGTGCTTTAAGCTAATCTGAACACACTTCGTTGAACTTGAATCTTTGGATCTCTTAATTCACCAAAAATCAACCTAAAGTTAACATGGAATAAAAAAAAACTATTTTAATTGATTATTGATGAATAGAAACAAGTTTTCAGCCAATCAGAGAGGTCGAAAAATCTTCATTCCAAATTAACCTTAGACCAAGTAATAGGCAATACCAGTATTTTTTAAAACAAAAAAACTGCAATATTCCAGTAAAAGAAATAATCTTAATTTAAAAATGGACATGAAAAGTTTTTAAAAAATTAGTTAATTCAATATTTTAAACTAAAATCTCTTTGCATTTGTTTGGGATTGAATGTACATTGTTTAAAATCAATGTTTAGGATTAAATGACGCCACATTTTAACATTTGAAGTTTTCGGGCCCTTTTCAAAGTCAAACTTTGAGGTTAAATTAAAAAATCAGTATGCGTAGTAAAAAAATTTCGCGTATATTCCTCTCTTGGGTACCTCTATCGAATAAAATACTGGAATTGCCCATTGGAGAATACAGCATAATATTTTTTGAAAAACTGCCTATTCTAATAGTTAAATCATTTTTATTTATGAAATTTAAATGCACTATTGCATTTAAAGAAATAACAATACAGTAAAAATTTTAGACTATTTCGAGGTCAGTAAGATGTTTTCTCTGCGCTCAAAGCGGAAAAGTATCACAACTTAAATTATAAAACTTTCCTAACATAAAATAACAACTGCCGTTTTTAAAACTGCTCCCACACTCCAACATGTGGCCCCATCTTTCATATCCCCCACCGTCAGTTGTTACCAAAACATAGCTGGGCATAGCCCCCAAAATCCATTACCGACCCCAACCGTTTCTTTCTACCCCATCAGCAACATTTTAATGCAGGTCTACGCCCGCGGCTTCTGCCGATGCTCATTTTTGCCACCGAAAGATCCGCAGAAACTCCTCTATCACTAAGTGTTGCCACTAAAGCGAATTTAATGCAACCTCCAGAAAGATTTTTAATCTTGCCTCTTCCCCTGGAGCTTTTAAAAATAGTTGGCTCCTCCCGAACCAGGGAAGAGTGCACCCGTCCATGTTTTGGGAATGAAGGGGGTTGTTGTGACAGCTCAACCATTTATGTCTAGTCGGGTAAATATTGGGGTTGGGCTGTAGCGAAAATGGGTTTGTATTGTGTTTCTGTTAAGGGTTGAGTGATTTATTTAAGTGTAAGGTAGTTTTGATGAAAACTGTGTGATATGTATTATTTGTAATTTTACATTAATGACTGGATGTACTGATATTCATGAAGTTCAAGAAGTCAACCTATACTAAAACTTTTCTGGGTACTTAATTTTAAATGCATTTATACTACGTTACAATTTAACTCAAATGTGAACAATCAATAAAGTTAAACAAGTTTAAGTATTTTATAAATTAAAAAAGGACGTAGTTATGGACTACTCATGGAATATGTTTTGGACACTTTTGGATCAATTTTATCACATTGCACTGCTTGCTGGACAAGACAACAACAACAAAAAAAGGACGTTGTATTTCATTAAAAGTAGAGAACATAACATTCTTACATTAAAAAGTATTTATCGAAACTAATTTCGTTAACTTTTGGTCAGTCACTTTAGGACTTCATAGAACTTAAAAAGTCATAAATTTCTGAAAAAAAGTTTGACTTACACAAATAGCAAGATGTTTAAAACTGAGAATATATGAAAATTTAATAAAGCTAGGAACATGTATCACTTGTTACTTCCATGGTTTTTCTTAAAATATTACTCTAGTAAATTTTAATTGTTTTCAACTTTAAATTAGTAAAAGTTAACCGTCAATTACTTTCCCTTTGGTATATTTTATCTTTTTCAAATAATTTAAATAGAGTTTTGTATTTTTTGCTAAGTAATTTTTTCTGAGAGAACCACTGTTCGTACACCACTGTTCCATTGCTGTCCATCGGTCAAATTACATATATCCTTTTAAATTTTATTAATCACTCTGCGAAGGATTCCTAGAATAAGGTAAAACATCAAACGCAATTATTTTACAAACATTAAATAAGTTTTGCATAGTATCTCTCTATTCTAAAAATAAGTTTTTGGTGAACGGTTTTCAGAGAAAGGCTTTTTAATTACTGATCCGTATAACACATATTTGGTATCAAACTGTCCGGATTCTTTTGAGGATGTGCAAAGTGCCTTTAGAATTTCTAAAAAAAATCTCAATTTTAAAATATTTCCATTTTTTTAGATTTCGGATAAGGTCGCAGTTACAAAACAAGAAACTATGAATTTTAAAACAATTGAAAACATATTTCACTGGTTTTTTAATATTCAAATAGATTAAATAATCATCTTTCTATTTATAACACGAATTTAAAAAATATATTTTGTGTTATTTTTAACAATATTTATATTTGTGTTGTTCACAAAGGGTTTAATTGTTGTTCAAACAGTTTTCATTATATTTCAAACTTATATATAATTAATTCATTTTTTATTTTTTAAATAAATTTTGAATTTTGCATTTATTTTTTATATCCTTTTGCAAGTATGTTTTTTAAGGTAGTAAAATGTAACTCTTTATTTCATAATGACAAAACGCAAACAACTAAATAACACGGGTGAATGTTTTAGAAATAAGGATGAAAATGTTGGAAGTCTTAACATTCGGTGTCGTTGCTATGAAAATGACACAACTTCGAAGTTTGTTTCTCATGAAGATAAAATTCTAAATTTTCGCGATGTTTAAGATAATTACTACATTTTTAACAGTCAATCATTACAAATTTTAAGAAAGTTAAATTTATTCCTGAGATATTTCAATGCTTCCCTTAATGTATCTGTGAAAAAACATTACCTTAGGGAAATGGGTAAAAGAATGTTTACATTGCTTTGTTGTTAATTTTCTTGGGGTTCAATTCCGTTATAGTTCCCGCTAAATATCGTCAATCTCTTTCGAACGCTCAATATTCAAATGTAAACCAATTTTTCTAATTTTTAATGATAAACTGAATAGTTATAGATCTAATTAAACACTTTAATCTATGAATTTGAAACAATTTAGCAATATTTATACTTTATAGTGTCCAAAAGATATTAGTGATATTTAGCGGGAACTATAACGGAATTCAACCCCAAGAAAATTAACAACAGAGCAATGTAAACATTTTTTTACCCATTTCCCTAAGGTAATGTGTTTTTCACAGATACATTAAGGGAAGCACTGAAACATTAAGGGAAGGTTCATATTTAGCGGGAACTATATATGAACCTTTCTTGGAATTATAAAGCGATCCGCCAATTCATGTTACCATAAAGGATAAAATTCTACCACTGAATAAATATTCGCCATTTTTGAAAGAATACCATGGAGAAGTACTACCCCTGTGTTAAGAACGTTTTATAAAGTGAGTAAGTGCAGTGAGCTGGGTTTTGTAGGGAATTGTGAAGCGGTCCAAAAGTTACTGCGTCAGCAGTTAACGGGGGTTGGCGAGCAATAGCGAGCAGGGGGCGGTAGCCCCCTAGTTTTACAAACAATACTAAAACGCCCCCTCTCTAATCTGCAATTTATGCTTACACACGCTGGTTTCCCACTAAATAAAGTACACTGGAATCAGTCATTAAATATCTCTATCCAGGACCATGTCAGAGGATTAGTATATCGTCAGACGAAAGTCCCTTAAGCTCCTTTCTGTGAGATTACCTAAAGTCATTCGTATTCTAAAGACTACTTAACAGCGTGGGGAGATTCTATTGGCTGTTTGGAGTTTTCAAAAGATAGATGGAAAAGTTTCCTTGGGCAAGTTGAAGACATAAGGGTTGAATTACTGAGTTATGCGCTTGTGTGGAATTACTTAACTAATATTGATTAGCACCCAGACTGTCCAGTAGTTGGACAGGGTTAGCTCATTCAATGTTAGTCCCAATTATCATAAATACAAAACACTAATCACTTGGGAGTGACAATGCATGTAGGACAATAATATTTTTGACTCTATAGCTGCAATACCTGAGAAAACCCTATAGAAGCCACTTTTCAGTAGGAATGGGGATGCTGCGGATCCTTCCCCAGAAAATTTTATTTTTATAATTTTATAGTATGATAAAAGCAATTTTAAGCTATTTCTTGGGGATTATCGGGACCCACCATTAGTCCTTATCTGAACATGTTGTAACTTTTTACTTATACTCACATCATTGGCGTATAAGGAAATTTTTTCTGGATAGATCCAGTAGTGATGTAGTGATTTACGCAAGACCAATACCAAGATTTTTGTTCCAGAAAGGATGAAATTATTCCGAGGCTCCTTAAAAATGTACCTTTTTAGAAATCGTAAAGTAGAATCTGCATCTTGATTAACTTGATAAATAAAAATTCGTGGGTTTCTCGAGAATGTAATAGAAATAATTCCTACAATTCTCAATTCGAAAATTTTCGTAAGAGTGGTTGAAACAGAGTTTCAAGTACAATTTTAGAATTTTGACCTTAAAAGACATAGTTTTAACTGGTTTTTATCCTGGACCTTGACTCACCGACAGTTTGAGAACTATGCTATTCAAAATCACAGATGCCATCAATAAATTTACTGCATTTACTCAGAAGAAACTTCATGAACATACAGTAAAACAACTAAGCTTAAAAACAACTGATTATTTAACTTACTCTCCAAAATTGAATGAGCATTGACATATTTAAAAGGCAAAAAAAAAAAATTAAAAAAAATTGATTAATGAACACAGCTCGTTCATTCAAAGCAAAGTTTTTTAATTGTTTAATTTCTAGATATTAAGTTAACTATTTTACTTATATCACCATTTTACCCTAAGAATTACATAATATGTTTATAGTTGAAAACTTAAAGGAAATTATTTTAACCCATAAACATTTTTCATTACAAAACAATTTCATTTAATATTTGCAATTGGTTTTCTAGTATGTTCATTTATTAAAAGAGTTAATTTATTATGGTAAGTGGAAGACAATTAGGATAACTTTACCCACTTTAACACTGCATCTCATTTCGAAATAGTTAAACGTTGCATTATCACTCTTGTCATACCGTCTAGCTTGACTTAATCTACTAAATAATTCATCGTCTTGGGATCTAAATTACAAATGAAGCTTAAGGACCCACCCACATGCTTTCATATTAAAAGAAGAGTGCAATTTACTAATAGAAGATAGTTGTGAATTTATTTTACTTTATTTCTGGATACTATTTTATAGTTTAAACTTTAATTACTGCAAATGTTTTTTATTTTTTACTTATGCAGTGACTAAATTTTTAAAATGTGTATCTTAAACTTTTTATACGATTTTCCATCCTTATGTTGTTTGTAAAAAAGCTGAGTTAGGTTATGTGTTCATTACTTCATCTCACATGGAAAATTATCTGATATTAAAATGAGTGTTAAGTTCTCAAAAATTTGCGCATGCTAAAATCAAAAAGATTTGTTGATAATAAATAATTATTAAAAATATAGATATAAATTTAGCTTAAGTTTAATAATGACTATTAACCTTCCTACCCTCTTGAAAAAATAGTCACATATTCCCCTCGTGGGGTCTCTGAGGACCCCACGTAAAACCCATGCGTAAAACATGCCTATGACTCTAATAAAGGTTAAAAATTCCTTAAATGGAGAAGAATTGTCATTTTTTATTTCTAGAAAGATGCTTCAGAATAATTTATCCAATTTTTTTGGTATTTTTCTCATTTTTTTCGTCTTATTACGGCTTAATTGGGTTTCTTTTGATACACGTTTTTTATAACATCTGGACCTTCAAACAAGAATTAAATTACAGAAATGAACTACATTGAAGTTGTTTTACTTAAAATATTTATAATCACACTGTTTAAAGCATACTAGTTGATATACCCGGTCTTGCACGGGAAGAATTTAGTAGTTAATTTTAAACGATTTATGAAGCTGCATATATTCTCTATTCTGCATTATCAGCTACCTGTCACCCCAGATTAATTTATTTAGTATTATGAAACATGTAAAGTTTGGATTCTTCTTTTTAAAATTGAAATAATACAAAAAAAAATGATCGGTTCAGATTTCTTAGTGAAATCAGTATCTCGCTTGCTTATGTAAGTTTTAACATAAAATTGGTTTTTTTCTTGATAATTCTTCGAAATCACATTCTGGACTTCCGTAAACACTCATAAATATTTGAAAGCATTCTTATTTTTCAAAGAAGACTGAATATAAAAACCTATTTACAATCAACCATGAATTTATATTGTTTTTGTAAAGAATGTGTTCAACAGGAAGTAATGGCGACAGTTGTCTGAGTTTTTTTTGCTGCAACTGTTAGATACTCAAAAGATTTCTATAAATAGCATATTTTTCTTAGAATGTGAATAAAAAATTTAAGAAATAGCGAGTGATTCAATGTATTTAGCCGCAATCTTCTTTTTGTAAAAAAATGACAATTTCTACGAAAATATCTTTCTAATATTTCTCCAAACGTTCTAAACAAACATGCAAACCTTTTTTTATCTATAATACAACAAAAAATAAAATACTAAACTTTATTTGATACTGTTTTACCGCCATTCATGGCTGGGGTCTCAGAAGACCCCAGAGGGGGAATATGTGACTATTTCTCCCAAGACACTTAAAAATGGAATAATAACTCCAAAATTTTTACCCATTGTAAAACTTTGCATAATTTAGGAATAGTAGCATCGAAAATTGTCAAAACAAAAATGCATGGGAGATATCAAGCGTCAAAGTGCGTCTGGGGTCGAAAAAGACCCCAAAGGGGTAGGAAGGTTAAATAAGTGGCTGAGATGTTTGTCAATGTTCTTGTAAATGAAAATGCATAGAGTAAACAAATTAATATCTGAAGACACTTTTGAAGCAAAAATAACTAAGAACACTTGATAGAATTATATTGAAACTAAGCAGATTTTGTAGTGTAACTCAGTCAATTCGAAACTGCAAATTGCAGCTCCGGGAGTCAATGATTTACTGTCATAGTGACTAATTAATAAGTTTATATTTTACCCCTTTATAACCTGGATGCCCTTTGTGTTCCTCTTAAGATATTAGGAATTTTAATCACCTGACAAATTGTGCTTCTTTGGCCAACACAATTTCCAATTTTTTACCCCTTGACAACTATACTTATAAGGCTAGTTCTTACTGGGCATCACGGATGAAAATGGTCAATGCGACCCATTCCTCGACGTTATTTAAAAAAAACTTTATAACTTCATCATATAGGTTAAAGTACACATGACAAACAGGGAAATCCAAAATAATTACATCCTTACTTGTGTTATTGTTGTTGTCGTGTGCCACTTGGAATTACCAAGCTCCACAAGGATTCAAGGCAAAGGGGGTGCGGCTCCTGAGAAAGTGAGGCCCATAAATGGCAGGAGTACATCCTTACTTAAATTTACAAACAACGCACAAAACAAAATTTTACAAATTTTGAAAACAAACTTGAAATTTTAACTTAGATTTAACATACATTACAAAAAGTTGGACATTAAACTAAATTTTCTATTGACTATAATTAAGTTTGGAGAATATACTATACTCGATGTCAAGGTGTCTTTAGTTGTATTTAAAGTTATAATTCAAAGTAAACGTATAATAGAAAATTATATTTTTTTGGAACATATATTCAGAAATCTCCTTTTATATTATCTAGCGTTGCATTTTAATATGTAATATAACACAATATTTTCAAATACCCCTACCTGAAAATCTAGCACAGTTCAAGTTTAATAAAGTTTATTTATTATACACAAAGAATATCCAAGTGCGTAAAACAACGTATTATAAAAAATATAAATGCATTGCATAATATACATACAAATACAATGCATTAACAATATCATCCGTAGTTTACTAACAAATAGTGAGGAAAATACATGTAGCCAAATTTATCCTAATGTGATGTCTGGATAAGGATATATTTCAGCCTTTGATCTTAATGACATCCTAGTCTTTCTATGCCATAAAGGTAGCATAGCTTTATTCTGTGATCTAAATAAAAACTGACATCATAAATAGCTTAACGTTGCTCTGTAACCATATACATTATTCAAGCCAAACTGAAATTTTGAAAGGTACTTTCAAACGTGTTTTTCTCTATTTCGATTATATTACATCTCACTCGTAGTATTTAATATTATTTTCGAATGAATAATTTCAGCTTTTTAATTAAAAAAAGGACGATTACAAAATATTTTTATATTTTTTATTTATTATTTATTTTATTACTTATATTTTCTTGCAATATGTTGCCTTATTTTCTTAATGGTAATGAATACTACGGTCATTTGATAAACAGATGTCTTATCGAATCCAGATCCAAAAAAACATTAAATAATTCTTTGAAGTAATTATTTTAAAAAATATCCATTTAAAAGTTATAGTTATTTTTACGTATTTGATGTATTTCCTATCAATCATAGCAATTTAAAATGCCAGTGTACCTGACATCCTGAACAAAATGAAGGATATTTTTTGGATTCTACGCTAAGAAATAGAGAAAAAAGCATGAACAAAAAAAAGAAAACCAAGAAAGGTCTGAAAAAGTGGTAATTCCCACATTTTTTGTGTGATGGTTAGTTTTTTTTCTTTTATCATTCAATATTAAGAAAACATTACTTCTTCTTATAAAATTATAAGCCATATTTTACATACAAAATTTATTTTCACAGATTTCTTCAAAAAACTTTTTTCGCCTTAACCTAAACTTCTCAATTTGACATCGACACAAATTGAAAAGCACGAAAATCAATTTTGTGTGTATTTCGCTCCACTGTTTTCAAAAGGTGTCGATCTAGGGACGGGTTCTAATCGATGAGTTCAACCTCACCCCATATCTTCCAACCAATATATGAAACCTGATGGAAACTATATATCAAGCCAGAAGGAAAAACGCAGCTCAATTCAGCTCCTTCTCGCTCATATTATCTTCGGCACAAAAGCAACTTTTGTACAGTGACTTTCAAATCGCAATTTCTCTGCTGAATTCATGCCCCATATCCGTGGAGTATTACTTCCCTCTATCTGACAAAGCAAACTTAAAGTATTTCAGAGGGAAATCCTAACAAAGGATTTTTTGGGGCAGTATACGTCCCTGGAGGATAATAAAATATATCTGAAAGTCGTCTAATATGATGGAGTTCCAAAAAGTTTTTGCCATTATGGTAATCAGATTGTATCTGCTTATGATACGATAGTTGCTGTTTTGAAACTTAATTGTTTTCTTATTTTTGTTGTTTTTTTTTTAGTTTACTGTAATTAAGAGATGTTTTTAGAAATTTTAAACGTGTTGGTAAAAAATATTGGAATTATCGACATAAATAAAAATTTTTCATTATTAATGTCCAGAAAGTTTCAGTATAAGTCTATTGTCGTAAATGTAAAAAACTAATACTTTAAAAGGTGTTATTTTTATTCTAGAGTAAATATTCATTTTTTCTCATTAAAAAGTAAATCCATCCCAGGTATCAGATAATTATTATATGTTTTCGAGGTGAAAAAAAGGTTTCAAGAACCATAACACTCATATTGCATCTCAACATAAAAACGGTAATTTATTTTTACACCAAAACACATTTTACTACATGTTGAAGGATTTGTATGAATATTGGCTGATCTTTGATACGGGTTCAATCGAACTAAATTAAGCAAATCCGATTTAAACCACAGTACTTACTGATTTCCCATTAGATTGTCAAAATCCTTATTTTTTCTGCAATCATTATTCTTAGGTTGATCTCTTTTTATGTATCTTGTTTCTATTACTTCGTGTGCGTTTATAAATTTCAATGCCTGCATTAATTAAATGCATTGGGGAAGCTTTATAATAAACTCAACCAAAACACCATTATTAATTGAAAACAAATACGACAAAACGTCTTCATAATCTTCATCGAAACCTTGGACTTGTTCGATCGAAAACCCCACAACCAGAGAATACATTTTATTATCGATGGGCACTAGAGCATAAACCCCATCTACCGTCACAAAAAAAGCAACCTCCGCCTCAAGAAAAGTCATTTACCATTATCATTAGAAGCTGTCATCGTGATCAGATAGCGCTTAGCTGTCCTCCATAAACGAAACACGAGAATAGAAAGGAAGTCTGAGTCGAAGGTATAGCGAATATAAGTCGGGTAAAAACCTTCCCTCACAAAAGAATGTGACATAAAAATTTTAATGGCCGACCAGAAGAAGCGATAACCTCTTGGTTGAGGAAAAGTTCAAAGGTTTGTGGACATACATAAAATGGAGTCGTAAAGCCGTTATGATTATGGCCTTTTGGGAGATTTTTTACTACGCTTGCCTTCTGTTTGTCTCAACAAATTAAAACTGGAACTGTTTTGTAGTAGAGTAGAAAAGCTCAAGTGGAACAGATGCAAGTGGATTTTTTTATGCTCGTCTTCGAGCCGATTTGATAGAAGAAAATTCGTATTATTTCATCCCCTCTTAAAATGAATTCCCTTACCACATGGAGGATTCGATACGAGGACGCATCGAAATTAATGCGTTAAAGTGTCTGTTGTGTTTGGCGCTTGAACGAAGAGATACATTGAATTCGTAGAGAGAGGAATAAAAATGTGTTTGGTATTGAGATATAAAATTCCTTTTACATATGAAATGTGGTTGAAGTTTACTTCTTTTTGACTATCCTGCTGGAACTACCCTTCATGTGCAATTCCCGTGGGGTGATTAAAAGGCTTTGTAAATGAAATCTAGTAACTGAAAATTTCAACATAAAAGAAAAGAAAGCTTAATTCACTAAAAGATATGCACCTACTCAATTAACAACATATCAACTTGATTATAGAATCTCAGTTCTGCTAGTTCCACTGTAAATTGAAATCTTTTGTGAACACTAGTATTTTTATATTTGGTCTTAAATTTCTGAAACCGTTAATTCAACATCCTCAGCTTTTGATATATCCTGATAAAGTTTTAATTTAACACTATGCGTTTGTGTGATAATTGGGTAATAGTTGGGTTCTTTTGGAATTCATTCTTAAAGGGATATAAATAGAGAAGATAGCTTCAATGTGGAAGTTTATTTATAGCATAATGAAGCATTCCTATTCCCCCAGTTACAAATTAAACTGAAATATCTTTCAAAGACACTTGGATATTCTTTAACTATAATTGAAAATGCTATGTTGTGGATAGTAGATAAGATTCCTTTAATTCTAGTTTTCCATGTTCCCTTTAAATAAAAGAAAATAGTTTTTAAAATATAGAACTACTATACAAATTTTATCTTTTAAAATTTAGAAAACCTATTTTTTCTATTCAGTTAAATATCATTTAATGAAATGTACTTAACTTCTAGATAATTGAAATATATTTTCAGGATTCAACAAAAGAGTTTTCTTAGAAAATTTAAAATTTAAGAAACAAACTTGTAGTAAAACTAGATTCTTTAGATATTTTTCTTTGCATTCATTCTTTACCTTAGTAGCAGTTATACTTATTATTGAATTTAAGTTATAATCAGTATCATGAAAGAAAAAAAACATCGATTTAGTACCACTATGAAAACTTTTAAAAAGTTTTTAAATTCTATTTTTTTTAAATAACGGAGGAAAAACTTCTTAATAAATTAATTTACACCAAAAATATTATTGTACTATTTAATTGGCCTCATAATTCATGTAATTCATTCTATTTATTTGTAGGGTGCTCCACATATAAAGAAAAACTCTTTATTGAGGGCATTAATTCTTTCAAAATTGCTTTCTTTGAAAAGCCATATAGCAAAACCAGGCCCACAATTAATCTCTCTCCGATGTAATAAGCTGATGAAAGCTCTCCACATTTTGATTAATTCTTCTTTCTTATAAATAACTTCACACAACAAGGTTAGACACAAAAAAGCATTATTTTACCGGATCATAGGTTTACTCTCCTCAGAAGAAATGTTTTTCTCTAATACGATTTAAGGTCTTTCTAATTCTGATTTCTGAGATGGTTTTATTATTTCTATTTAGTGTTTACTTTTAAGGTTAAAAAGTATTCATTACTATGCATTAAATCTGTTTATAATGTTACAGTTCAAGAGTTATTCAAAACTCCTCTTCGCTATTGTTTTGTCGATAAGTTTATATCACATGAATGTTTCCTTTGAATGTAGGTGCTTTTTTTAATTTTCAAAGAGGATTGGCACTCATTATTACAAATGTTTTTAAGTTTGATAGAGAAACTATTTGTCTTCTCTTTTAAATTGGCTCACTATATTTCCATTTGATTTCTTCCTTGGCTCTGATAACATCCTTATTTTTCCGTTTAGATCAAGTTGTTAAACACATATTTATTAGTTGGGATGGTTTTTACAGTGTGATTATTTACACATCACAGGTTTCGTGCAATAACAACCCATCTCAAAAATCTTTCAGCTTTAATTTAAGGGGAGACTTAGAGTGCTTTAGAGGTTGGAGTTAAAGCTTTGAGGTAACTTGGTCAGTTGAATACAGCGCTCCCTAAAAACAGAGAATAAAGACAAAAAGAGAACAAAGACAAAAAAGGGGGACCAGAAAGATAATTACTGGGATAAAAAAAGAATGGAATTATAAATAAAAAACAAAAATAATATAAGGGAAGAATTATGAAAAAATTGAAGAAATGAACGATTAATAAGAAAAAAGAGAAAGCGAAAAGAAACATTAATGATGGGAAATGAAGAAAAGGAGAACAAGAAAGAAAGTAAAAAAAGAAATTGACAATTTAGAAAACTCTGAATAAATACTTTCAAATATTAAATTAAAAATCAAGTCATCTTAATTCTTCAATTGAAACCACAGCTCTAAACTAAAATATAATTCGAAGTTTTAAATTAAAGGCGTAAAATTTTCGGTTTGTGAAGGTATTGCACAAAAAATTAAATTGAGGACTGATTGCATCACACTTTTAATGTATTTAAGGTTTTGACCTTGGCTGTAGGAAACGAGACGTATTCCGTGTAATTAAACTCAAATTAATTGTAAAGAAATACCAGATAGTTATGGTCAAATAAGAATGCGTTTCCATCATTAAGATATTATATGGACCTGGTGCCATTAAACCTTAAACCAATCCAATCCCTCATTAAAATAATTTGTCAAGACAAATTTATTTCAAAATTTGAAAAAGATTTAAACTTTTAGGAGATTCATATAATGTTTAATGTAAATGTCATTTGAAAGTTAACGTTCCTAAGGAATAATTTTATTTTGGATTATTTTAAAAAGAATTTTCTTTTCTTTTCCGTTTTTACATAAAAACGATAGTTTTGGTTTAACTTTCAATGCCCAATCACCCCTAGACTAACTTACACTCTTTCTGAGCCCATAACATAATTTATCCCTCAATAAATTCCTTGTCATTATTATTCATGCTAAAAATCTTCGGTAAAATCCTCCTCCAAAGCAACTGCCTCACTTCTTTCCGAGTCATTAAATTTCATTTGCTTATTAATACGCCCCGTCCATAGAATTATAATAATTAATACTACTGTAAGAAACTTTTTTTGCTGGCGTATGCAAAATAAAACTCTCGAACGGGGCTTTTGCTGGGGCATGTCGGAGAATTTGGTTCTAGGTCGCATTAAAGCCATATTTATCACGTCACGTTGTCAAGACTAGCCACTTTCGGCGAAATTTCTTTTGGGGAAATTTCGAAAGTCTCTGGCTAAAAAGGAAAATTGGTGCCTGTAAAAAGGTTGCCGTCTTCACTTGCGTTATAAATTATCTATTATTCATGTTTTTTGCAGTGGTCTAAAAGGGATAGAGTGATTTATTATTTCCACTTAGAAGCACGTTTAAGAGGATAGAGAATATGTGCGCATTCATAATACACGGTGCCGTGTGTTTTTCTTTTAAAGTAAACCTAAATGGAGTTTATATAGATTCTGCATAAAGGTTGCTGAGAAATATTGATAAACTATGCTTTAATTTTATAGTTGGTTGGAGGACATGAGATATTATCATTAGTGATGAACTCTCAGTGAAATTTACACGAGACCTAGTTTGATGATGGAAAGGGAAATCTATATATCCAGATGCTTTTAAATATCTTGAAATAAATTTATTAAATATGCTTTTAACCTTAAACGTAAATATAGTTTTGCACTCGAAACTTTATTCCAATGGTTAAATATGAAAGATTGATTATGTTAACATCATTTTTTGCTTTTATTATTTTTTAAAGTGTCTAACCCTTTTAGTCCTAACCTCCTCAAATTTTATAAAGGATTTAATGAAAATCTTGGGAAGTCTAGGACTGTAAGGGCTGAATATGCTCAAACAAATAACTGAGTAGATTTAGCACTAACTCCAGTAAAATCCTAAAAAAAAGTCAACGATTATAAACTCGATATAACGTTTATAAACTTGTACTGCTTATTTTTAGTAAATATTGTGCCTTTACTACAGAGTTGCAGATTTAGCTTGAGACTACCTAGAGCATACTAGATACTCCTAAAACAAAGCTAACCTTCAATTTCTTAAAATTTAAAGTTAAAGAATAACTTAGAGTCATCATATTTCATCTCATTAAGAGTAAATGAAAAGCACATTAAGCTTTTTTTTTAGAAAAAAAATATTGTATAAAATCAAAAATTAATCTTCCAAATATGCGGCAAAATTATTCCTTCATCTCATAAAACTTAACAAAAAGTATAACTTTGAATGAATGAATAAAAAAACGTATTTTTAGATAACAAAACCCCTCTCTTTTCATCTCAATAATTAATTAAAATCACAGAACCAAACTCAGAGAAAAAAAGATAAAAATCAAACCAAAAAGAAGTAACTATTTGTCGAACAACTCGTTCCCTATCACTCGGACTTCAAATAAATGCGATCCGGAAAATAAAATCTGAGAAAGAGAGAAGTGGCATCTTCAGAAACGGATGCTCCTTCGGATATTTTTTCCTTCTCCGAAATCAATTAGGATCGCAAAGCAGAGCCGGGAATGTAAACGATCTAGAAACGTGAAAAAGGACCAATTGAAAGGCGAAGCTGTAGAGTCATCAATCTCATCTATTTTATCTCCTTCGTGCACAGCAGATGAGAAAAGAATAATTGAGATAGCAGAGAAAATTGCCCATTTCTCCTTTCTTTAACTATGTCTGTAACTGGCAGTCCTCTCCAGAAAACAACGAGTGCTTTTTTTTCTCTGATGGAGTAATAAGACGAATTGTTTTTGCATCAATAATTTAATCGTTTTTATTTCTTTTTGTGGAGTTATCATTTAGTGCACGGAACGTGTCTATGAAATAAAAAAATTTAGATTTGGCGAGATATAATTATAAAAAGTTAATCTGAAAGAGAAAATTCAAGTAGGATTTGATAAAACTGTAGAAAAAGGTAATTGGTAATATTGCTAGACGTTTTTTTAATTTCAAACTATTTTGAAAATTGGTAATACAAATTTAACAAAGGTCACCAAGTTATTATTTGTGCATTTTTGAAGAGTTTTGTTTGAAATTAAAAAAAAAGTTGTCAGTCCGTCTGACTTGTTAATTTACTATGTAAAGCTGAACAATAGAGTGAAAAAAAAAGTATCCGATTACAGGAAATTACTTTAGAAAATTTCATTTCACGTGAGCTTCATTAAATTTTCGTTGCTTCTCTGCAGAAATATCACAAACTATTTAAAGCTGTCGAAAGCATTGAAAACATTTTTTGTTTTGTATTGCTTAAAGAAATAAAAGCTAGACTTATATATTATAGTTTAATTATTCTAAAATAAAGTCTGAAAAAGTATCCCTACTTAAATTATAAGTATACAAGTTTTGTTAAAGACTTTTAAACTTAACATAGTAAATACAATACTTTCGAAAGCATTACGTTTATTATATCCTGATGAAGATAAAAAAATTTAACTCAATTGAGAAATAAATCTTTGTTTTGATTATTATGTTGCAATCATGATTTTTTTTTTCAGATTACATGAGTTTCGCTTTATTTGAAGTATTTTTCAAGATTTTAATAATGTCGAAATTACTAGTATGTAACCCAACATTAATGATTAAATTTATCTTCAAATTTCGAAAATACAGAGGACTTATTCCCCAGTTACTGAAAGTACAAAATGTGTAGAATAAAATATTTCTACATAGAAAAAAGAAAGTTAGAGAACAATATATGCACAAATAAAAAAATATCGATTAACTAACAATAAAAATTCTATTGCCCTAAATATTCATGATACTACCGTGTTATTACCTTATGAAAAGTACAAAAATAAACTCCCAATATCAATCTTGTATCCACTTCAAAGTACTTTAACTTCCACAAAACCCCTCAAAATTTATTACTAACCCATAATCCAATACCATGGCACCGCTATTTCATACTTGAACAGCCAGTCGATACCCTTTCTCACAAAAACCGTGTTTGTTAAATTGCTCATAAGGTATGCCATTTGCTATGTTACTAATATTGGATTTTCTCTACCGGTGGCCAAAAAAGCTTCTACATGCGCTATCTCCAAGATCCAATTCTTGGATAGAGTAACACCAGAAAATTCTTTTTTACGAGGTACATAAGCAGGAAGTAAATAGTTCCGCACCATCTGAGAGGCAGGCTGAAATCTTTTCAGTCCGCCTGAAAGGGAAACAATCCAGGTAAAAGAATTTGACGGATTGAACAAAGGCTTGGGGATCGTGATTTATTCTGCTGGGCAAATTATTGCGTTTTGCCGGATTTGGGAGAGTACGCTCCTTTTCAACAAGGGCTCAGGATGAAAAACTGCTTAGCAAGTTATACAAGCGTATTACTTGGGTAAGGAAAACTTCGGAAAGTGTGATTTCTGAATAATTCCTAATTTACACTCAGCCAAGATCCTAATGGGCATTATAAGGGACTAATAAGCCTAATGCATACCAGCATTTTTTGAAAACAGAAAAAAATGCATTTTTCCAGTAAAGGAAATAAATCCTAATCCAAAAATCCACATGAAAAGTTTCAAAAAAAATTTAGTTAATTAAATATTTAAAAATTAAAATCGCCAAGCCCTTTGGATTCTATTTAGGATTGAAGTACGTCACAACTGATTCGGCCTTATTTTACAGTGAAACCCAACAATGACTTTGAATTGTTTAAACAACAAAAGCATTGTTTAAAATCAATGTATAGGATGTAAGTACGTCACATTTTGAAATTTGACGTTTTTGTGCCCTTTTTTTAAGTCAAACTTTGAAATTATATATAAAAAAACAAAAAATCATCGTAATTAAAAAAATTGCGAGTCTATTCTGCTCTAGGGTACCTCTATCGATTAAAAAATAAAAAATAAATGCTGGAATTGCCCATTATTGTAAAGTACAATAATTAGCTGTTTATATTGAATTTGTTCGCTTTTAATCCTTGATAGGTATCTTAAATTTTAGTTTTTATTAATCCCAGTTGATAATGTTGAAATTAATAATTTAATTCAAGGTGAAAATGTATTCTCTTTTTACAAACACGGGTTGAAAAAACTGGGAAACACATGTTCCAAAGTTCATTGTTTTGTTATCATTTAAAATCAACAGATTATTACATAAATGTATTTTATAAGTTCAAAAAAGTTTGTTTAATTACTTGCGCGTAAGTATCGCATAAGTACCGCGTAAGAGATCGCAACAAAATTTACTTGAGTATATTTGAACCCAGCCCAGTTTTACTATAGCCCAGTTGTAATTTTTGCTTTTGATATAATCATGACTAGAAATAATAATCCTCAAGTTGGTCTTAGAAGTAAATAACTTGCTGACACCATCCTTTTTACACATATTTTGCCGAATGCGCGTCGGGAAAAATTAAACTAGACAGAAAGATAAAACAGAAAGAAAGAGAACAGAAGGTGTTTTCGCAATGACAGACCATCAATGAAACTTTTTATGTACACTTTTATCGGAAGTATTTTTGCCTTTTATTTTAGAAATTCGTTTGGGATATTTTTCGAAAACCATAAGCGTTTTTAGGACTTCCTTTGAAAGAATTCTACCCTGGGATATTAGATTCCGGGGAATTTCGGTGAAGCATAGAAAAAATTTTGTCATAGGCGCAAATCAATATCCTCTCTGGAAGTCTCCACTTTCGGCTGAATTTATCTCAAAAGCCTCGAACCCGATTGCCGATTATTTTACTTTATATTCCGAACTTTTACGTCCATCTATGTGTTTGAGATTAAATATAATTTTCGAAATCTAGGTACTATATTCCTTCATTTGATACTGGTATCTAGTATCAAAAATTGAAAATAAAGTAACCAAGTACCTGGTAAGCAGATTTCAAAAATATTTACTTGATACCTGGTAACTATATTCTAAATAAGTCTTTTGAAAATTTATTCTCTAAAACTCTGGGAATTCTATTTATAACCTTTATATCTCAAAATCAAAGGGACCCAGAAATAAATTCTAGGAGTATCGAGTTCTCGATTAAACAAACAAACTCCAAATTATACAAAATTATTAGTGCTTTATTTCACATGGAAAAACATTTGTTTGGAGTATAAAGGTTTATATTTGTATTTTTAGTAATTTTTTTAAAATTATTAATCCTATTTTTAAAAGCAGAATATAGCTTAAATTACTGTTTTTGAATATTTTGGATTATTTGTTTCAATAAAAGTTTGGGAAAAGGAATAAATTAAAAAATTATTAAATAATTTTTCATTCATTAGATCAAAATTTGCTGTATCTAGCATGAAAATAAACCAATTACCAAAAACTCTATATCAGTAGAAATTTGAGAAGGAGAAAAAAAGACAAGTCTAATATTAGTCCAGTAAATCTACTGAAAAAAAGGGCCAAACCGGGAACAAATTGATACATTTAGTTTTTCAACGGTTTTCACTTGGGAATGACCTAAATAATAACATACTAAAAATCGGACAAAATCGGCTAGCGGGAAGTTTAATTTTTTTTAATTTTTAAAAAATGGCCGAAAAAAAATTTCAAAAATCAAATTATAGTAATCGAGACTAATTATACATGTTTATAGGCTATTTTTCAAAGCTGAATACGAATACACCATTTAAATTTTAAAAAATTCAAAATTTCAATTTTTATAAATTAATTCAAAATTTGGAAAGTCGAAAAAATTAAAACATCGCTCAAAACCACAAAATAATTCCAAAATAAGTAATTTAATCTGTTTTCTATTAGAAATGACTTAAATAATAACATACTAAAAATGGAAGAAAATCGGACAGGAAAAAATGGTACTTAAGTATTATACCGTCGACCGTTCAGAGGCCGTTTAATTCAGCGGCACATCAATAGAAAAGTCAACTGGTTTTGATGACGTTTTTGATTAAGTGGTACGGTCGACGGGATAATACTCAAGAACCAAAAAAATTAATTTTTTTCAAATTTTCAATTTTTTTGGCCTCAAAAATCGACCTTTTTAAAAATTCTTGTTAAAAACGTTTGAGGCATTTTTCAAGGCCCTTTTTCCATGGATGTTTTAGGTATATACCTCTATAACCTAAAAAAACCACAATTGGAGATTAAATCATTAGTTAATTAATTAATTTATAAAAATTAATGTTGAAAATACAGGTGAAATCTTTCAATCAAGCAATACAGAAAATATTTAGACACTATTTGATAATAAATCATTTTAAAAATAATTAAATTGAAAAAAGACAAAATATCTTTCAAAAAAGTTAAATTTTAAATTAATTTAAAAATTTTAAATTTTTTAAATTTTTTAAATTTTGTAGTATATGCATGTGATACATGTCTCTAGGCTATATTTTAGTGCTGTTTACGAATATCAAGCCAACTTTCCAATAAAATTTAAATTTACTGTGGAAAAATTGAAGCATAAAAAACAAAATTATACAGAAAAGTGCTTCAATTTTTCCACACTTATTCTAAATTTTATTGAAAAGTTGGTGTGATATTCGTAAACAGCACTAAAATACAGGGTGTATCTGAAATGGTGCAACAAACTTTCAGGGATGATTGTAGTCATCAAGACGAACAAGAATCGGTATGGAAAGGGGGGTCCCAGACCAAATCCCAGTGAGTTAAAAATGGAGCGACACCCCAAAAAAATCATAGAAAAATTCAATTTGTAGAACAACTACTATTGGTAAAAACTTAATTATGGTCTCAAAAATTGTGGTTTAATATGATCTTTAAAGTTATCTCAAAAGTCTACATTTTAAAAAATTTTCTATTATGAAGAAGTTAAAAAACCACAAAAAATTTGAAAACTCTGGTAAAACCTTATTTTGTATTTCGAAATCCTTTTTTTTTATTTGATAATCTGAAAGATCATATTTGAAAACCCCTTGGTCCAAAGTTTCACGTAAATACAATCAATATTAACCCCTTGAGATCCTGTTAAAGTTTGTTTCTTGCGTGCGCAAATAGCTGTTCGGGAAACAGCTCTAAAAAACGGTTTGAGCACTCAAAAAACAAACTTTAATAGGATCTCAAGCGTTTAATATTAATTGTATTTACTTGAAACTTTGGACTCAAGCGTTTTCGACTATGATCTTTCCGATAATCAAATCAAAAGAAAGGATTTCGAAATACAAAATAAGGTTTTGGCAGTGTTTTCAAATTTTTTTTGGTTTTTTAACTTTTTTCATAATAAAAAATTTTCAAATCAAGACTTTTGACATAACTTTAAAGATCATATTAAACCACAATTTTTGAGACCATAATTAAGTTTTTACCAATAGTAGTTCTTCTAAAAATTGAATCTTTCAATAATTTTTTTGGGGTGTCGTTCCATTTTTAACTCCCTTGGATTTGGTCTGGGACCCCCAAATCCTAGGTGATTCTGACTCGTCTAGGTGTTTACTGTCATCCCTGTAAGTTTGTTGCACCATTTCAGATACACCCTGTATAGCTTAGAGACATGTATCACATGCATATACTACAAAATTTAAAAATTTCAATTTTTAAATTAATTTAAAATTTAAATTTTTTGAAGGATATTTTGTCTTTTTTCAATTTGATTATTTTTAAAATGATTTATTATTTAATAGTGTCTAAATATTTTCTGTACTTCTTGATTGAAAGATTTTACCTGTATTTTCAACATTAATTTTTATAAATTAATTAATTAACTTTAATCACCAATTGTGGTTTTTTTAGGTTATAGAGGTATATACCTACAACATCCATGGAAAAATGACCTTGGAAAATGCCTCAAACGTTTCTAACAAGAATTTTTTAAAAGGTCGATTTTTGAGGCGAAAAAAATTGAAAATTTGAAAAAAAATTAAATTTTTTATTGTCCGATTTTCTTCCATTTTTAGTATGTTATTATTTAAGTCATTTCTAATCGAAAACCGTTTAAATTACTTCTTTTGCAATTATTTTGTTGTTTTGAGCGATGTTTTAATTTTTTCGACTTTCCAAATTTTGAATTAATTTTTAAAAATTGAAATTTTGAATTTTTTTAAATTTAAATGGTATATCCGTATTCAGCACTGAAAAAAGCCTATAAACATGTATAATAAGTCTCGATTACTATAATTTGATTTTTTGAAATTTTTTTTCGGCCATTTTTTTAAAATTTAAAAAAAATTAAACTTCCCGCGAACCGATTTTGTCCGATTTTTAGTATGTTTTTATTTAGGTCATTCCCAAGTGAAAACCGTTGAAAAACTAAGTGTATCAATTTGTTCCCGGTGAAGTTACAGATTGCCTGGACTGTATAAACTTAATTTTATCAGAAGTGAAAATATTGTTTGTTAAATCAATCATCTATAGGTAAAACTTATAAAGGAAAAGTTTACTGGTGGTAATAGGTTTAAATAGGTTAGTACCAGGGGCTTTTAAGTACGGAATTATGGATTTTTATTTTTGTTAATAAAAATATCAGGAATTTTATTCAAAACTTATTCAATTACTTTGAAGAGTTTAAGTTAATTAATAGTTAATAAATGTCTAGGTAGAGGGTAGTTGCTACAAATTACATATTTCAGGGGGGAAAGCAGTAGTATTTTGAATTAAGTCGTTTAACAAACTGCAAAGCAAAGTTCTAAACAGCACTCCTGCGATGAACTGTACAACAAAAACATCTATTTGTTTTATATTTTTGAGGTTTTAACCCCCCCCCTTAATGTAAGAAAGGAGCTTTAGGGCATAGCGGGTAGCTTAACATAATAGGATATAGCACTAAAATAAATTTTATGATAGTTAGGTACGTAAATAAGGCCTCAGACATTAGCGGATTTAATGGGGATCATGGGGGTCAATGAATCCTCCTTAATTTTTAAGCATATTACATTCTTTCATTGTAAGCAAAGTTTTCAGTTCAATTAGGGACATAATGTCCCAAAAAGTATCTAGCTTGACCTCCAGGGTCTTCCTCCTATATCCATCCATGTTCTCAACATTAGTTCTAAAAAAGATTAAACCATTTTGGGCACTGAATTCAACAAAGCGTCTATTTGACAAATATTTCGTTTTAAGTAATAAATGAGGAAGTTGCATGATTTTTTTTTATTTTTTTAATCGATTCCTCTTGCAAAAATAAGCAACTACCCAAAATTTGAGGGCGATCGAGAAATTTTTTGATTGTCAAAAAAATTAACAAAAATCCCCTTTTGAAAAGCGCGCGAAAACGCCAAGAGTTTGGATGTGACGTCATCTTATACTAAACATTGTTGTAAAGCAATGGAGTTGATGGTATTATTGTTGACGTCATCTTATAGTTTAAACAATAAACGTTTTCAGTCACGTGTTTTTTTTCTCGACTTTTAAATTAAAATATTTAATTACCTGTACATTTTTTTGAAAAACTGACTAAATATTTCATTTTACCATACAAAAAACCATACGGAACACTTGTTTGTTTTTGAAAATCTGACACATGCAACTTCCTTATTATTATTTGGCTTAATCCGACGTTATCGTGCATCTTTATTTTATAGTTCGATAACTCACCTATCATTTAAAATCAAATTTGAATTTTTAACCAAACGATAAATATGATTTTTGAGCATTCAAAATTAGCATACTCTCTTTGAGCTACTATCCCGTAATATTTCAAATGCATTTTCATCTTAACTATTCCTAAAAAGACCAACCGAATCATACCATCAATTCTTTTCATAATAATCAAGCAGGTTTCATCCCATTTAAAGATGCCAACTACTGTAAATGAATCATTTATCATGATGTTACCAAAGCCAGAAAAGACAAAGAATTTATTCTACTAGTTGCATTATACATCAGTTCAGCATACGACAGTTTTTATAGACGGTCTCATCTTCAAATTAATCAGCTTAGGAATAAAAGGTAATGCGGCCAATTGGATCTTTATCTTCTTAAAGGATCGAAATTATCTAGTAAATTGGAGAAATGTTCTTTAAAAAAAAAGAAACAAATAGAGGCATAGCTCAAGGCAGTATATATGTCAGATTTAATTTCCACTTTGCAAAATGCTAAATGCGTAATTTACACCGATGACATCTTCTTATACGCCCATCATCCAAATCTCAAGAAAGCCAGCGAAAACATTCAAAAAGCGTTAGATGGGTCATTCCCAAAAAAACCGTATATTTGATGTTAAAAACTATAAAAAATAAATTTCGAGTTATTTGAAAAAATTTTTGCCTTAATATCAGCTAAGATTCTAAGCTTTTCAGTGATAAAAAATTTAAGTGGGTTAAAATAATAATTTTATTTATTTTGAAAGGTTTTGATCAGAGAAGAGAAAGGTTTTTTTCTCTCTCTCTCTCTCCTCCTCTCCACTCTGTTACATGAATAGAATTTGATTTTTTTAAGTAATATAATAAAAGTAATAAAGATTGAAATTACCTTAATATCTTTGAATATGCTGTGCTTTGTAAGTAATCTTGCGCTTCATTTTATTTTTTTTATTTTGAAACTGTTTTATGGAAGATTAGTACAAAATTTTTTAAAAATGTGAAATATACCTGGATAAAAGTTTATTCTATGGCTTATATTCTTATTAAAAAAATTATTATTATTATTTCTCTAATAGCTAGTGTTGTTCCAAATAGTAGGGGACACTTTAAATAAAATTTTTAGAATTATTTTACACTGGAATGCAAAAAAAGTGTGATGTAACAGAGTGGAAATTTTTGTAACAGAGTGGAAAATCATACATTCTAGGGAGAAAAATACCATGATTTTGTAATAAAAATCAATTCAATCATTTTAATTGCAATCAGCATTTTATTAGTAACACCAGAAGATATGAAACAAAAATTATGATTACAGTATAACGTCAATATTTTTGGGAAATAAATAATGTTTAGCGCCACTCTTCAAATCAAATTTTGGATGATTAATATATTTTACAATTGTTCTAGAATCTATGTGAATATAAGAAATGTCTCTTTTGTATCAGTTTTAAATAATTTATTACTTTTCTATATCTACTTTTTAAACTCATTACTTTTACTTTTTTGTCAACCCCCATGTTTTCTGACACACCCTGAAAATTACACATATTTGTAGACTGAACTGCGATTAGCTGTACGGTGGTTGGGGGGCTGCCGCCCCCCCCAAACCCCCATGAACTAATTATAACCAAACTCGTTTTTGGTGTAATCAGATACAGTGACGATTCAGTAAAAAGGGGGCACGGTAATATTTAATGTCACACAAAACACGCAAATCTCACAAAGAGATCATTAAAATGGCCAATTTGAATACAAATAGCGTAACTTATCGATTCGATCTCGATTTTTTATCAATGTCCGCTCACAACACGATTTTTAAGTGTCCGCTCACAACACGTCCGCTCACAACACGACACCGAGTTAGCAAATGTCTCTAGTAAACCAACAAGAACAAGTCTAACTATAAAAGAATATCTTCAAAAGGTTTTCATAATTTTTGGAAGGGTGATTATCCAGTAAACAACATGTCAGTTTAGTTAAACATATACACATTTTATATTTATGCTCAAAGGATTTCACGGTTCAACGCTAAAAGATAAATAACTTTTACTTGAAGAGAAGGATAAAATTTAAAAAAAAGTAATTTTCAATAACATTATTTGTTCAGAAATTAAATCTACTTCCAAAACCCCTCGGGCTTTACCATGACTTTTACTCCAGTCCAAACTATACCCTCCACATAACCACTCAAACCGTTTCTCCAAACAGAAAGCCAAGCAACAACCAACACTCCAACCCAACAAAAACATGGCGGCGGGGGAAAATTATAAACTTCATTGCCGGAAGATACAAACGAGTATTATTCTTTTATCAACCCAGTTTAAGACAGTAACAAAGCAATCTCGCTTGTACCGGTCTCTTTTTCAAGGCGGAGAGTTTTGACGTAGAGGGAAGAATGACAACCATTTGCGGTTAATGGGAGGTTTTAGGACGGTTTCCTTAGAGGACGAGCTGTCGGATATAGAGGATTTCTTGGGTATAGAAAGATGAATTATTGGAGCACAATGGAGCTGAGCTCTACTGCGACTTGACTTTATCTTCTTATATCTTTTAAAAACGGATATATCTTTGTCTGGGAAAAATACCATTCGCGTGGACCTTTAAAAATGTGTTATTGTTTATAAATTTTTGAATCATTTTTTTCAAAGGAAAAACTTGTAAAATTAGTTGTAGTGTGTGTAATACCTTTGGCAGTTTTGATATAATTCATATTTAATTCTAAGTTTCTGGTTCGGAAACTATTACATATTTTCATATACTTAAATGGCAACTGAATGTACCGAGTGCATTTTTTTCTTCATCTTCTTGAGTTTATTATAAAACTAGTTATTACACAGAAAATATGTGAACAGGTATTTTTATAAATTTCCTCTTCTACTAAGATTTGAGTAAATATGAAATTCAAAATCTCTTTGGCGTAAAATTTTTAGAAATTAAGTTTAACCATCATTGTACATTACATCATTACAATTAAGTTTACATCATTGTAGGCATTATAATTCCAAAATTCTATAAAAATGAACCAGTTCAATAAAATTTTTTAAATATACTAAATACATGTGGAAGTGCAGGAGGTATTCAATAGAGGAAGCAAGTTTAAAAAATAATATTTAATGGGGCAATTTAATTTAGCTATTACCACAGAGTATAGAGCTCTATACTCTGGGGCAAAAGACATCAAAATCCAAAAACAGTTACATTAAAATATTTAAAATATCACTTCTTCCTCGCGACTTACTCCTTTCACTTGACGCCATCGTGATGTGATATTTAGCAGAGCACCAGACCGTCTTCTATACTAAAGACGGCTAATCCTACTTACATGTCATTTTAAACTGCAAAATAAATTGTCTTATAATTCCAATATTAAAGAAATGGCAAAAAGCTAAAAAAATATATATTATTAGGATTAGAACTTGTGCTGAAGTATTTTAATCTATATATATCTATATATATAAAATCCAAATACGGGTGATTCATTCATCATTCATCATCATTCATAACACTCATCACGAAATCTCCAAAACTGCCGGACCGATAGGCTTGAAATTTGACAGAGACCTTCCTTTCAGCCATTAGACGAGCACTAAGAAACGATTTTAAAATCGAACGACTCCTTCCCTGTTTTTCGGCGCTTTTTCGACTCCGTTTTACCCATTGAAATAACATTGTGTATTGTTGAAAGGCATAAAATGCAGTGTTTACTTCTCTATCTTAAGGCGACGTCTTGCCTCACTTGAATGAATATAACTGATTAACATTTATACATATTTTATTATTTACAACAAAATTTATGAAGAAAAACAGTGTGAATATCTGTATTTAAATATTATAACAGTACTAGACAGTTACTAGACTATAATCACTAGATTTTTATTATAACTAGCAATCTCTTTTCTTTTTACTCTTTCAGAGAAGCTTTTAAAGAAGTTGGTTTTATTAAAAAGAAGACAAGCTTACTTGATAACTTTTTATCGAGGGATTTTTGAAATATATTTTATTTTTGAAATTTATTTTTTACGGATTGGTTACGGTTTACGGAGTTGGTTTTATTAAAAAGAAGACAAGCTTACTTGATAACTTTTTATCGAGGGATTTTTGAAATATATTTTATTTTTGAAATTTATTTTTTACGGAATTTATTTTATACTTTAAGAAAATTCTGTTTAAGATTTTAAACACTGGATTTCAAATGACAGAGATGATTTCAAGTAGATTGTTTTTATCACATAGGAAGGATAAATGTTTAATAGGCGAAAAATCGGGATGGAATGAGTTATCACATTTGGAACGGGGATGAGAAAAAGGCACCGGGAAAACTGGGATAAAAATTATCGGGAACACCGGGTTATGAAAATTATCGGGAAAACTGGGACATTAAAATTATCGGGAACACCGGGTTATGAAAAGGTACCGGGAAAACCGGGATATGAAAAGGTAGCGGGAACATCCGGATATGAAAAGGTACACTTTAAAAGGAACATTTTAAACACTAGATTAAAAAAGAGATGATTTCAAAGTGTTTGTTTTATTACATGGTAAGGATAAATATTTGATGGAATGAGATGTCACAGTTGGAACTGGGATGGGGAAAAGGAACCGGGACTACCGGGATGAAAATTATTGGAAACACCTGGATATGAAAATTATCGGGAACCGGGGGTATGTAAAGGTACCGGAAAAACCGGGATATGAAAAGGTAGCGGGAACATCCGGATATGAAAAGGTATCGGGAACACCCGGATATGAAAAGTTTCTGGGAAAACCGGGTTATGAAAACTATCGGGAACATGAAAATAGGAAATGAAACTATCGGGAACTATCGGGAATATGAAAAAGTACTGGGGACACCGGGGTTATTGGTGATTCGAAAAATCGGACATATAACTTGGGAGAAGTTTAAAAAAGGAATTAATACACTCCACCCGTGCAAGGCCGGGCAAATAAGCTAGTATATATATAAAATCCAAATACCACTGACTGACTGACAAACACTCATCACGAAATCTCCGAAACTGCAGGACCGATAGGCTTGAAATTTGACAGAGACCTTCCTCTCAGCCATTAGACGCGCACTAAGAAACGATTTTAAAATCGAACGTCTCCTTCCCTGCTTTTCGGCGCTTTTTCTACTCCGTTTTACCCAATGAAATAGCATTGTGCATTGTTGAAATGCATAAATTGCAGTGTTTACTTCTCTATCTTAAGGCGACATCTTGCCTCACTTGAATGAATATAATTTGAAAACAATTTATAATTTACAACGAAATTTAAGAAGAAAAACAGTGTGAATATCTGTATTTAAATATTATAACAGTAATCAGAACACCGAAATATATTAAAATAATTAATTAATTTCTTTAAGATTTTAATTTTCTTAAATTTATGGATCAAAAATTGAAAAGTTTCCATGAAAACAGAGCTAAAATTTCAGTGTTTCACAGAGCATGGTTTACTAGACTATAATCACTAGATTTTTTATTTTAACTAGCAATCGGTTTTTACTTTTCAAGTAGCTTTTAAAGAAGTTGGTTATTTTAAGAAGAAGGTAGGATTTTAATAGTTTTTTACTTGATAACTTTTTATCGAGGGCTTTTTGAAATTTATTTTATTTTGAAATTGAATTTTTGAGGAATTTTGAAAGGGCAGCGGGAATACTTCATGAAAATTATGTTTAAGACTTTAAACACTAGATTTCAAATGACTGAGATGATTTCAATTAGATTGTTTTATCACATAGAAAGGATAAATGTTTAATAGGCGAAAAATCGGGATGGAATGAGTGATGATGAAACATTTGGAACGGGGATGAAAAAAAGCACCGAGAATACCGGGATGAAAATTTTTGGTAACACCAGGATATGAAAATTATCAGGAACACCGCCGGGATATGAAAATTATCGGGAAAACTGGGATATGAAAATTATTGGGAACACCAGATTATGAAAAAGTACCGGGGACACCGGGTCATGGAAAAGTACCAGGAACACCGGAATATGAAAATTATCGGGAAAACCGGGATATAAAAATTATCGGGAAAACCGGGATATAAAAAGGTACAGGGAAAACCGGGATATAAAAATTATCGGGAATACCCCGATATCAAAAGGTACCGGAAACGCCTGGATATGAAAAAGTACTGGGAACACTGGGATATGAAAAAGTACCGGGGACACCGGGATAAGAAAAGGTGCCGGGAAAACAGGGATATTAATATTACCAGGAACACGGGGATATGAAAAGAGTACAGGGGACACCGGAGTGATTGGTAATACGAAAAATCGGACATAAACTTGGGAGA
This sequence comes from Tetragnatha versicolor, assembly GCA_024610705.1. NCBI lineage: Eukaryota > Metazoa > Arthropoda > Arachnida > Araneae > Tetragnathidae > Tetragnatha > Tetragnatha versicolor. Next base: position 28,549,759 of record JANDEH010000002.1, on the reverse strand, counting down.
ACTTAAAAAAAGGAATAAATACACTCCACCCGTGCAAGGCTGGGCAAATCAGCTAGTCTAATATAATAAAATTGAATGTGTGTTTGTGTGTGTGTTTGTCTTTAATACAAATCCACAGTTTTCTTCCGATTTGCACCAAACTTGGTATACATACGTAAAAAAACTCCAGAAAAAACATAGGCTATGTTTCGAAAACTTTAAATGACCCCTTGACCCTCTTTTGACCATTTTTATGGTCATTTTGCTGAAATAGCTTTATTTCTACTCAAGAAGAGATCTGCTTACTCCATTGTTACAAAGAAAAATAAATGCTAAACAACAAGTTTTTAATAGAAACACTAGGTGCAAGTCTATTTAAAAATTATATTAATAATTTAAAAATCTATTTCAATGATATTTAAAAGTGATAAGTACAGTTTAATACATTTTTGTTTGAAAGTTTATCTAATTTTTATATTTTAAAAATCTTTATGGAATATCATTGTGGTTAAAATAGTCTCCATGGAAACGAGGATGTAAAATCAAAAAGTGATAATATTTTAGCTTTTAAGAAAGTTGGTTAACAAACCAAAAACTATTAAAACTCCCTTTCAACTAGAAAAGATTGATTTTTCTTAAATTTGAAAATGGAATAAGCTTTAATTATTGAATAATTTCACAAAAAACCTAAATTCTAAAACCTAAACTTAATTCCTAAAGATATGATTAATCAAGGGATCTGAGCAATTTTTAGAATATTTTTTCCATGTTGTAAATGTGGAAATCCTTCAAAAGTTATATTGCTTGAGAACTGAAGTAATTTTAGTCCATCCGGGAACATCGGGATAAGAAAAATTAAGGAACACCGGGATAGGAAAAGTTACCGGGAACACTGGAGTATGAAAAAGACGCCTAGGATACCGGGATAATTGGTAAATGCTCATTATACAAAATTAGAAATGTATTTGGGAAAATTTAAAAATAATAAATTTACACTCTCCACCCGTGCAAGGCCGGGCTTATCAGCTAGTACTTTTATAAAGCAAATAAGCATTAAACTTATTTACATCTGTAAGATCATATAGCTTATTTACTTGTTTCTATTATTCCTAACTTTTCCCTAACTATCCTCACTATATTTTTTTACCCCAAACAGCATAAAATAACTTCATTTTCCAATTTTTACTACTTAAAAGAAAGAGTCAAAAAATATCCAAAATAAACTTTGCAATATATTCCCTTCAATACGATGGTTACAAAGAAATGGAAATAAACAGGAAATCATTAGATTTTGTTTGTCTTCCTTCATTTCATAATTATTCATACCATTATGGTAGAAGGAAAAAACCATTTCATCTTAATATAGATACTTTCTTTCCCAGAAAGTTATTTTTATCTTAAACGTGCCTTGCAACCGCTACAACCATTAGATGAAAGCTGAAACAAAATAAAGAGTACATCCCCATGAACTTTATTCACATAATTTAATTCCGACTGTTTTCTTTCAAAGATTCTTGATGGATGTTTTGTTTTCGGAAACTTTAGTAGTGTTTTTTTTCTTGAGGAATGTTTTCAACAAAGCTGTGCAGAGAATCCATTAAACTTTTGAATCTAAGCTCTAAATATTTACTTTAAAAAGCATCGTTAGTTGGAAAAGGAATGTTTCGAAAGTATTTCGAAAATTTGACAGATTTCAGACTTAAAGAAATAATTTTTCATAGGCAATAACTGTATCTAAATCTCAACGGGTTTTTAGTTGTTTTAGTTGTCTGATGTTGAAATACTTTATGAAGCTCATATTATTTGTTAAGTTTCAAACAAAAGAGTAAATCAATAGAAAGTGTTTAACTGCATAAAATTCTTAACATATTTTTGGTGGTTAGAGAAAAGTTATTAAATAAAAAAACAAAATCATTGAATTAAATTTATTTTTTACAAAAGCTTGAAATTGTTTAGATCGTTTTTTATAAATGAGGCAAGATTCGAACATTTTTCATTCACTTAAAAGTAAATATTATTTTTAATTTGAATAAAGTAATATTTTAATATGAAACTGCGTGTGAATGAATTTAATTAGTGTGTAAATAAATATCTAAGGTAACATCTTATTTGAATGAATACATGTACTTTTACCTGATAATGGACTGTAATAAAACTAATCTGAGTCTTTTTATGTGCTGATTTTTTATATAAAAAATTGTATTTAACTGTATGAAATACCCTTAGAGTTATTTCTTATCATCAACATAAGTATCTTATCTATGTAATGTAGATACCTACTTTTATTTCAAACATTAGAGATGAAAGTTGCAATAAAAACTTGCAGTGAAAACATATTTTACAATAACTAATAAAACAAGACTCTGATCTCTTTCTTTAGGTTTTAGTTGAGGCACTCGGGCAGATTGCTGAGAAAAAAAGTTCTTTTTAGAGTAAAATCCTGATTTTTACGGAATAAATCAGCGACCCTCCATTTTTTTTTCTCATTTTATCCCGTCCAATAAGAGGCGAATATTTAATTAGTTTTTATTTCAGTTCTTTTAATAATTTTTTAAATATTTTTTATATGAAAAAGTATAAAATATTCTTTTTAAACTTCTTCCTTTATTTAAAGATGGAAAAGGACTGCAACTAAGGATCATACGATTTTTAAACTGGAAATAAGTTTATAAAAAAATCTTCAAGTCTTAGAAAAACTCAAATTTCATAAAATGCCACTACGATGTTACAAATTTTTTACACTTAAAATAATTAGGTACTTTTTCTGCAACAAAGAAATTTATTTTTTTGTAAAAATTAATGTTAATTTCTAAAAATACTTTATTAATACATATATTAGAGTATTTAATACTTTTTAAAATATTGTTTTTTATAGTTATGAGAAACGTAAACTCTTGAATAACATGTTTAAAATTATTTCTTTGTAGAAACTAGGGATCTTTAATTGCTGACATAAAATCAGCTATAGAATCTAAATTTACTTAATTAAAATCAAGCATTATAAAAGCTTTATATACTATAGTTAATGAACAATTAATATGCCGGTTTTTATTTAAAATACATTATTATTTTCTTTGCTAAAGAGAAATTATATATACTAGGGGGCTACCGCCCCCTGCTCGCTATCGCTCGCCAACCCCCGTTAACTGCTGACGCAGTAACTTTTGGACCGCGTCACAATTCCCCACAAAACCCAGCTCACTGCACTTACTCACTTTATAAAACATTCTTAACACAGGGGTAGTACTTCTCCGTGGTATTCTTTCAAAAATGGCGAATATTTATTCAGTGGTGGAATTTTATCATTTCCTTTATGGTAACATGAATTGGCGGATCGCTTTATAATTCCAAGAAAGGTTCATATATAGTTCCCGCTAAATATGAACCTTCCCTTAATGTTCCAGTGCTTCCCTTAATGTATCTGTGAAAAACACATTACCTTAGGGAAATGGGTAAAAAAATTTTTACATTGCTCTGTTGTTAATTTTCTTGGGGTTGAATTCCGTTATAGTTCCAGCTAAATATCACTAATCTCTTTTGGACACTATAAAGTATAAATATTGCTAAATTGTTTCAAATTCATAGATTAAAGTGTTTAATTAGATCTATAACTATTCAGTTTATCATTAAAAATTAGAAAAATTGGTTTACATTTGAATATTGAGCGTTCGAAAGAGATTGGCGATATTTAGCGGGAACTATAACGGAATTGAACCCCAAGAAAATTAACAACAAAGCAATGTAAACATTCTTTTACCCATTTCCCTAAGGTAATGTTTTTTCACAGATACATTAAGGGAAGCATTGAAATATCTCAGGAATAAATTTAACTTTCTTAAAATTTGTAATGATTGACTGTTAAAAATGTAGTAATTATCCTAAACATCGCGAAAATTTAGAATTTTATCTTCATGAGAAACAAACTTCGTTGTTGTGTCATTTTCATAGCAACGACACCGAATGTCAAGACTTCCAACATTTTCATCCTTATTTCTAAAACATTCACCCGTGTTATTTAGTTGTTTGCGTTTTGTCATTATGAAATAAAGAGTTACATTTTACTACCTTAAAAAACATACTTGCAAAAGGATATAAAAAATAAATGCAAAATTCAAAATTTCCGAAAGCGAGTGTATATTTTATTGTAAATATAGTAATGATTAGGTTGCCACAACTACAAAGATAAATATAAAAATATTAATTTGTTATTTAAAAAATAAAAAATAAATTAATTATAAATAAGTTTAAAATATAATGAAAACCGTTTGAACAACAATTAAACCCTTTGAACAACAAAAATATAAATATTGTTAAAAATAACACAAAATATATTTTTTAAATTCGTGTTATAAATAGAAAGATGATTATTTAATCTATTTGAATATTAAAAAACCAGTGAAATATGTTTTCAATTGTTTTAAAATTCATAGTTTCTTGCTTCGTAACTGCGACCTTATCCGAAATCTAAAAAAATGGAAATATTTTAAAATTGAGATTTCTTTTAGAAATTCTAAAGGCACTTTGCACATCCTCAAAAGAATCCGGACAGTTTGATACCAAATATGTGTTATACGGAGCAGTAATTAAAAAGCCTTTCTCTGGAAACCGTTCACCAAAAACTTTTTTTTAGAATAGAGAGATTACTGGAAATCAATAAAAACATTTTTAATAAATTAGCTTAATAATGCATTTTATTAGCTAAGTTTTTTTCATGAATAATTTATACATTTAATATTTTGCTTAATTTATGTAAATTAAAAATACTTTCATGAGTAAAAATTGGAAATGATAAACAATGAAATTTTTAATTTCAATGATGCTGTTAGTGAAATTTTTAACGAACTTTCATAAAAATAATTAGTGTTTGCGTATTCAATAAAATATAAAAGTTACTATGCTATCGTCTCAAGGAAAATTACAAGTTTACTTAGTTTAAGTAATAAAAAATTTAATTTTAAATCTGGAACAATAACTTATATTACATACACTATACACTGTCACATACTTTTACAAACTCTGTCTTTATAGAAGCTCTTATAAAAACCAGCCTTTTCACCTTTGGAAAGAGTTAACTTTGGCAAAAGTCCTTAATGGTAGCCAAGTCGACGCTTTTTTAGAGCAAATATTTCGTTCAAGCATTACAAATATCAAATACCCATTGGTAATAAAAAAATGCCAAATTGGCGACCACTGGTGACTTTCGCCAGAGCGAACTCTCTCAAAAGGTCGGTTTTATGATAGTTTCTACTGTATTATACATCAAGCAGTACAAAACTATCCAAAACAATCCTCCAACTCGCGTATTTATCATCACAAGCCGATAACTACCACCCTCCAGTCAAAACACCCATCCATAAACCAACACCCCACAGACAGTAAACGCAAAACACCCTGATGAAAACTCCCATTTTTAAAGCTCCCCCAGTCGAAATTTGCCTATAAACTGCTTACTCGCAGCTCGCCCCATTACTCAAGCTCAGGTACCCGGTGCAAATCGCCTCGGACTTGCTCGTCCCTCTTTCCTAAATCACGCCTTTGGAAGCCTCTCATTAAAGAAATGAGCGGGGAGCTGCCGCGTGAATTGCGGGCTAAATAGACCCGAGGGGGGATACGGGCAGTGCGGGGCTATTTATAGGGACCGTCTGGGAGACATCCTTTCTTAATTCAGGGATCTTTGTTTTCTTTTGGGCAGTTTTCTCGAGGCGTGAAGGAAGCGTTCGAGATCGTCTTCGTAAATATTCGTTTATTGGAAGAGGGGATAACTTTGTGGAAGCTAACAGCGTGGGGTCGATCCCTGCCTTGGAGGTTGTGTTGATTTGAATTGGCCTTTGAATCTTTCAACTTAATAAAGTTTGGGATTTATAAAAGTATTCTAACTGTGTAAAGTTAATTATTTTTATAATGCTATGGTTTTATACACCATATTTAATGTTATACATAAAATGTTATGGTATTTTTAAATGTACAAATTTACTATTTCATGATCTCATTCAAAAACACCACTCCCATCTGATCGATCTTCAAGGACACGACAACAACAACAACTATTTCATATTTTGTGCGATTTTCAAATTAGTAACATATATCAAATTTTTTATTAATTTAAATAAATTTTTAGTAACTATATACTATATATTTGTTTAAGTCGTTATGAATAAAAGTTTTTTTTCTATAATAAATGTTGATATTTGTTTAGTAAATTATTCAGTAGTTGTAGGTAATGAAAACATTTCCTGTTGTGAAGGATAAAAGGAATAAACGTTTTATTAGCTATATTAATTCAGAGATATATGAAAGCTTGGGTTAAGTATGTACTATTTAGATTGGAAAATGAATTCATCAAAATTAATTGTAGATAATTTAGGTTTATGGTTAAACTTATATCACGTTTTTGGTTAAGGGCCTTATTTCATGTCTTACAGTTTAAAATATTTTACTTCTTTATAGTTAAAATTCAGTACTTTATAGTAAAAAATTATTTCTTCATAGATAGTTTCATAATACTGAGGGGGAGATAAATTATAGAATACAAAAGTATATTAGTAACTTACTCATTTCACACACACACACACACACACACACACACACACACACACACACACACACACACACACACACACACACACACACACACACACACACACACACACACACACACACACACACACACACACACACACACACACACACACACACACACACACACACACACACACACACACACACACACACACACACACACACACACACACACACACACACACACACACACACACACACATGCACAAATACATATACGGATGCTGACATTCGTATAGTAATTTTTAGAGGCTTATTAAAGCAGTAAAATGCAGTAATTACCATCAATATACAATAAGTTTAGTTTAAAAACTCCTCTAACGAGAACGCTCATGCAGAGAGCAATGGCTTCAAAAATCACCACCACCCAACTTAAAACCACCTCCTGAAATTTAATCCGTCTAGGCATAGCCCGCCTTTTCCTTTAGATCCATCAATCACCTTTTTCATCCTTCCACAGGATTATCGCGAAAGTCATCGATATCCGCGGTTCAGTATTGATAGGCCGATGACACTCTATCATTCCCAAAGAGAAGAAACAATTTGTCAAGGGGACTGGTCCCTTGCTTAAGCCTTGTAATTTCCCAAGCTGATGAGCATAATGAAAGACCGTGGACCTAAAGGTCTGGGGCATTTTCTAGCCCGTTTCTTTTTCGAGGGTGGTTTTAAAAAGAATTTCGACATCATCAGCTTCGCATATTTTTGCTATGCCGGTCGAAAAGATTGAGAAGTCAATTTGGGTTATGTTGTTTTATGTATGTTTATGTAAAGTTTGTAATGAAGGAAAGCTAGGTTTTCAGTTTATTTGATGGATATTGATCGATTTTTTCGGTAGCTTTAAAAAATGTAGGTAGGGCTGGATTAGCATTTCTGTTCTGTTGAATAAGTTGAAGCTTTAGTTTTAGTGTATTTCTCTTGTGTGTTTTTTTGTATTTCTTGTATTTCTTTTGTGTATAGGGAGTTTTAAAACATTTTACTCAAGTTAGCTAGAAATGTCCTGCTTTAAAAACAACCTTCAAAAGATTTCTACTAAACGGAAAAAGCATAAAGATTCAAAGTTTCAGTTAGTATAAAAAATAGTATTATTTCACACACATTTTAGAGATAGCAAAATTTCAAGTATGATAGAAACGTGGAATAATCCACTTTTTATGTTTGTGTAAAATAAAACAGGTATAACTTTTACAGAATGGTAAAAGATATATTTACTTTTACTTTATTTTTGGCGAGTCTCTACTACATTTTTATCATTACCAACTGTAAAATTACCTTTATGTAATATACAGAAATAATTATTCATCTATATGATAACCTATTTATGTTAATCTATTTACTTTATTTGCAGTACAGTAATACTTTTTTTACTTTTATTGGCTGTTTATTTAAATGAAAAGGATATTTTAGTAAGTTTCAGACTTGTTTATTATTTGATTTGAAATAGTACTTCGAACCCATATTTTTTAGCATTAAATCCATATTTTTTAGCATATTTAGCATTAAAAAAATATGCTTTTTTCATTATGAATGAAGTATTGGAAATATTACTAAGACACTTTTTGCATATTACTTACAAGACAACTTAGACAAAAAATTGAATTAAACAAAAAATGTACATAATTAAAAGTAACAGTAAAATTTTTCCCTTTCATCAACTATAAATCGTTTTAATATCTCTTGAGAGCAAGTACTTGCTCTCAAGAGACACCATATAAGATACAGTTTTTAAGGCTTCTATTTATGGGGATGATAAAGTTATAGATTATTCTCCTAGAGAAAAATCACTTCCCGTTTTTTTCTATGAAATACTAGATTGATGTTTACAAGGACGTTTTCACACAGTTCTTTATCCCCTCAAGCAGTCGAATCTTCAGTATGATTTTTAGATAAAGGTATTTTTCAACTTTATTTAAAAGGTAAAGTTTCTTCAAGCGAGGTAGTTTTGAATTTTATCAGTAAAAGTGTATCTAGTATGTATTTTATGTATCGTTATCTCCAAAAATCCTAATACTGCTGTTGTAGTACTTACCACATCTTATTTCTTACGATCTTTTATACCAACCAAAATATTTTTTTTAAAGTTTAAAGGAATTATTATCTTCTCTTTACGTTATTTCTTGTTTTAAGAATAACCCCTTACATGGTTAAGACACGTATCAAATTTAACAAACAACTTAAGTGCATTAAAAACATGACAAGTAAAGTAGATTCTAGGTCTTATTACAAGCTCCTAATGAGTTACTTAATGAGTTTAACTATGTAAATAAACTAAAAGGGTGATTTCCCAGCTCACTTGAAAAAAACAAATTTTCAGCTTTTAAGCAACTTTTAAAGAGTAAATAAATAATTTCTACCCGTGCTAGGTCGGGTACACATCAGCTAATTTTATATAATTTTCAAAACAAATCTTGTATAGTAGGTATCTTTAAAATTTAGAAATCGTTGTTTTTCCGAAACCCTAGAAGAATAGACATCTTCCAGGGGTTAGCGTGGGTGGAGATAGCTAATTATATTGCATTAAGTTTCACTTTGTTTACTGTACATTCTTGTAAATAAAACAGCTCAAATGCACTATCTGAACAGTTTAAAGAGCTACTACAACAAACATGTTGCTATAGAACTGCAGCTTAGTCTTAAAGTTAAGTTAGAAAACAATTTCCCACACATACTTTATATACTAACCGTTAAGGTAGTTACACCAAGTGAACTATTTAAAAAGCATTAAAATGCAACGTTTCTATTAAAATCAAGCGAAAAAGTTGTAAAAATATGGCAGATATTTAAAAAAATTATACTTATTTATATATAATCTGCTATAAATTATGTATATTTGGTTAAAGTATGTTTGACATTTTGTGGTTTCACAAAGAAGATTGCATCAACATTTATTTTTAGTAACACAAAGGACTTATCAAAACCTGTCTTTCTCTCAGTGACTAGGGGAAGCGTTTACGCAAATCAAAAGCTAATCTACTAATATCTTACAATGATATTGAATATTTTTTTAAGTGAGTGTGTATAGAAGTTAAACATTAAATTCTACGTAAGTAGGTGTCAAACAGTTTCGCAATATTTTCCCCCACATAATTGTAGCTTGAAAGTTTCTCGTTCAAAGTTTCTACCTCATCAGTTTTTCAGTCGAAATTCACTTTTTCAGAGGGAGAAAATAAAAATTTCATATGCATATTTTCAAAATTTTTACATAATGTTATACTTAGAATGTGTGTCTAGAACAGGCATGGCCAACCCGCGGCCCGCGAAGCTCTCTGAAAACTCTCCAAAAAGTAGCTTCAAAACACTTTTTAGCACGATAAAATTCAAAATTTTTTCGGGGGAGATCTAGCTGCAATTTTTAGAGAAATTTTGGGTCCTCCCGAAATAAATTTATATAAGCGCCACAGGCTCCTTATAGTTTCGAGTGATTCCAAGTGTTTTTTAACGGCACCTGTTTAGTTCCTATGGATATACTACAGAAAATATTCTTGGGGTTGCTCCTTAAGGAAAATTTAAATGAATATTTTATTTAGGAATCTGTCAAACTAAGCAAAGGATCTAAGAAACTCCCTAATTTATTCAATTTACTTCACTGTCATTCTGTGCATCTAATATCATAAATTTTATATGCGGCCCGCGAGAATATTGTGGTTTTCCAAAGTGGCCCTCAACAACATTTATGTTGGCCACCCCTGGTCTAGAACCTCTATTGAATAATAGTTTTCTCTTTTTACTTTTCTTTACTTTTTTACTTTTTGTCTATTTTTGCAGTTGGAGCCAGAAATGTATTGTCAAATGGTCTTTGTGATGAACTAAAAGTTCAACGTAAGATGCATTCAGCTAGATAAAACATTTTCCCCATTAAGCTCTTTATATAATCGTGAATAAATTATTTTCAAACATATGAGACAAAACAAAATTAAATGTATAGTTAAATTTAAAAAAAACATATCTTACGAAATCAATTACCCAATCACCCTATATAATCTTAACACTCTAACTAAACCGCTCGCAAAACGCAAACAAAACCAATCCGAGGGGTGTGAATCTGCCGTCTCATGTGTGCGCTCTCCATTGCCTAATTAGAATTTTCCATTAGCGTCCTCAAAGATTAATAGCGCAAAATGCTAACGAACGGGTAAATACCCATTACGTACATCCAAGTGTCAATGCCAAAAGCTGTAAGTTATTATTGATTGGAGAAGCAAGCCGCGGGCCGAGTTGTTACTTTTGGATGCAACTATTATTTGAATATCGTCTAGTAGAGGGACGACAGAACTCATTTGCATGCGCGAGAAAACAAAATTTGAACGAAGCAGCCGTTTTCATTTCATTAAAGTGATATTAGGACAGAGTGGGTGGGGGGTCTTTCCCTTGCAATCACTGCTATTGATGGGGGGATTTGTTTGGGGGCATTGTGCTTTTCTGGGGGCGAGGGGTTCTTGGATGGGTGAAGAAGATCCCCTTCTGGCAAGAGAAATTAGTTTTATAGAAAGAGATTGCTTTCTTTGTCCCTTTTCAGGGGTTCTAGTGAGGCTTTTGGGGTTTCAGCAATTCTCTTTTCGGGGTAGATGTGTGAGAAACTCATTAGAAAGTCCTGGAAATGCGGTAGTAAATATTTGTTGGGATATTTATTTTGAAACTGGTGTAGTTTGTTAGCTTTATGCATAGACCTATTACCAAAACACTCTTAAGGAAATATAAAGGTAGGACAAGAGTAAATATTGATAAATACTCCTATTCATTGTTTTCGAGTTCCAATTATTCCACATTTATTAAGTATTACCCAAGAGCTTTTGTGGATAAAAACCGAGAAATTAAGAGGCACCATTGTTCCCTTTTATGTTTCATCGGGTTTTTAATATTTCAAATTTTGAAATAATTAATTAAAACTTGAGTTACAAACAAAATATTTTCACAAATATTTTAAACTTGGTCATCTCGTGTATGGACATTATTTTGAAGAATTGAAGCAGATATTTTCATCTAAGTTTCATGTGATCTTGCAAAATTTTTGAAACGAAATAAATTTTTCAAACACTAGGGAGCTATCGCCCCATGCTCGCTATCGCTCGCCAACCCCTGTTAATTGCTGACGCAGAACCTTTCTAATTGCTTTGCAAAACCCAAATCACTGAACTTAACTCACTTTATAAAATTTCCGTAAAAACAATTTGCAGAATAAACAACAACCAACTTTCCAAATATACATCACATGACCATCTCCATGAATAAATCTCCCGAAAAAGTTTGAATATTTATTATCTCCTTATTATTAATAATTTAATCAAAATGTTTTTAAATATCCAGTATAATTAATTTTATATCTGATATTATTTTATTAATTAACTATTGCTAATAATAAAAACTGTTAATCAACATTCTGAAAAAAAAACAATGAATAAACCAATGAATAATAAACTTTTTTTTAGAATAGAGAGATTACTGTATGTGGATTTTAATTGTGTTAATTTAGACTATTTAGAGACATATTTAAAGTTATTTCATTTCCCGTTTAAAAAACATTTTTTTCTAACGCAGTCCATACTCATCAGATTGGATCCATGTAATATTCCATCCGTATCTCAGCTCTATTCTCCAACCATGCAACAATCTGAACTTCTAAAACCCCTTCCGTTCACAGGTTGAAAACACTATCATGGCTTTCCCTTATGGACCAATTCAATTACAGGAATTCCCGCTTCCATCAGCCGAGAAAAAAAAGTGCTGAAATCCATCCATATCAGTTTTTTCCTCCACTTATCTGTCTCTAAACCTCTATCCCAAAGGGGCACATTCCGGAAGTAGTTAGGAGCGACCCAAGGAAGTGACTGGACCCTCAGGAAGGAAAGGAGTGGACACCGAATAAAAGTTGGTTGTCCAGATTTTAGGTAACCCTGGGAACGGCAGACGGACAATGGACAGTCAGGGAAGTTCTCGGACTAAAAGAAATATCGATTACTAAATTATCTTGGACTGTCGGGGATAAGCGCGGAGACGATTGGTTTTTGTCTTAGAAGATAGTAATCAAATTAAGCATTTGGTAGTTCAAACTAGTAAATTGTTCTTTACAGAAATAGTTCATCGATAGTTAACTTTTTTGTTCGAATTTTACAATATGCCATACTTGTGAGCAATGATGCCTTAGTAAGGACTTAAATTCCTAGTTTTAAATACAAGGTGGTTATAATTGAACTCTCACTTTGAAAAGACTGTAAAATTAAAACTATAGTGAACCAAATGTTCTCACACTAGGTCACCGATTAAATAAATTTATGGGTTTTATTTCCACTAAGAAAATATTTAATTTGAAAATTTACCCCAAGAGGAAATTCGTGCTGTGTGACATGTTGTCCAACGAAAAAGCGAGCTTAATTTACACAAATTAAAGTACACAAAATCTTGCAATTTTTCAAATTTGCCTAGAATTTTACTTACCCCTATAAACTTTGTTCTTTTTAAAGAGATTCAAAATGCAGTAAACTATGGTCCCTCAGATATTTGTTGTTTGGGGATTACAGTTCGAATCTTAGCTCTTCTTTCGTTGGACAACATGCCACTCAGCGCCAATTTTCTCTTGCTGTGAATTTTTGAACTAAATATTTTTCACTGTAAAGAAAATCTCACAATCTCTTCTAACCCTGTTACCAAGTTTGAAAACATTTGGTTTAGTAGTTTTTCTATGGTCTACTTAAAGTAGAAGTTTTGAGATCAAGAACACAACCCGAGAATAGATATAACCAAGTCCAATCCAAACAACAACCCTGTAATATCCTTATAATAAAGCTGATTTATTTGAAACTGTAAATACACAAAAATACGGAACCACTCTTTTTTATGTTTGCAGAAGTCAAAAGAAAGTAATTGAATAGAATACCTATTAATTAATATTTATTAAGTAATTTATATATTTTAAGATGTTTTTTTCTTCAAAGAAAAAAGTAATGAATTTTAATATAGTTTAGTTTTAATTTTTTTAATGTTAATATTTAGAGTTAACTAAACACTATATTTAAACCTTAAAAATCACTTATTTATAAGTTGGACTGCATATAGTTAATTACGCTCATAAAAACTGAAAGAAACAAAGTATATAAATAAATTTACGTTTTTCTACGAAATGCTTATTAAATCTCAATTTATTTCTAAAATCATTAGTACTGACTAGACTTTAAAAACGAGCTAAGTGCCCAAAATTTAAATAATGAGATAAATCCGGAAAAATAATCGTAAAAAGCAGGCCAATTACTACATCCTATAAAACTGGTTCAATACCACAACTCACGGAAACAGTGGTTAAATACAAAGCCCAAAAATGACCTTGTTATGTCCTTATTAAAATTAACTTAAAAGTAATAAATTACTGAAACTTAAGGTTTTGGCACTTAGCTCGTTTTGATGCCCATAGTCCTCATTTTAAAAAGGATCTAGATATTTGTAAAACAAATATTAACAAATACTCTTTCCCTTTATTTCTTTGGGGGAATATAACAACAAGATGATGAATTTATTATCTAATTGAAAAACAATATTTATCAGAACTAAAACAATTACTTAAATTCAACTACTTTTTTGTTTTTAATCTCGTAGATATTTGAATCAATCGGTAAAAAAAATCTGCTTCCTTCATTTTAGTTCAGAAAGCTCATTAAAATAACATTTCTAATAACATGCTCCTCAAAAAGCAAATTATCTTTTTAACCACTCTTCCCTAATTAGATAAATTTTTGAAAAGTATAACATCAGCTCATTAACTTGGGACGTAATCCACAGAGATTGCCTTTCAATTTGATGAAAGTTACAATATTTTTGAAATCTTGAAATCTTTTTTCACTTCCAATGTGTGTGCTTCCAGGAAATCTTTCTTTCAGTATAAACACTTTACATCAAAGAATTCATCAGAGATTCAAAGCTATTTTTGTAGCTTTTCTGTGAGTTTTCTCGATATGGTTTACCAACCTTTGATTTTTAGTATCATTTACATTCAAAAATGCTTCTTTCGAGGATTAAACTTTTACGGGGGTTTAATTTTTAATCCCGTCTTTTGTTATCGTTACAAATGATTTATTTGGTTGTTTCTATTAAAACCGCTCCACATTCTTATTCTCAATTTATGCGGATATTTATGATTATTTAAGTGCCTTTTTATATTTAAACTATTTTCTGAATTTCGATTCAGCAGATAATTTCAACTATGCATGATTAAATGACAATAAAATTTAATAAAAAAATTTTTAACTGTTAACATTCTGAAAGTAACGTCACCTTAATATGTAAATGCTAAGTTCTCCAGTTAAGCTCGAAATATTTGCTTATTTTGCTGAAATGAAATTTATTATGTGTGAGTCTGCGATGCAAAAATTATTTTTTTAATTCTACAAAATCTTTAAATACCTACAAAATCCAAATTATATTTATGTGATGTGGAAAAAAAACTTGATATGAGTATACAAGTATTTTATAGTGTATTAAGATTTCTCATACAGTTTTTAAAAGGAAATGCCGAAAACCTTCATTAAAGTGTTTAAAGTGGTTAAAGAGATATTGGTAAAAAGTTCTAACTTAAATAAAAAATATATTTTTATAGTTACTAATAAAATTCATACCAGTAAAAATTTATAATGTTATAAAAATATACTGAAAGAGGGAAAACTTTAAACTAGAAGCTATAGGAAAGGAGAAATAAAAAAATTAGGAGTAAGTTTTGCTTTTAAGAAATACAATCCAGTTAAATATCTTCAATAAGAACAAAAACTGGTCTAAAACATAAGTTACAGTACAATACATATTTTTGGATATGCAACACATAATTAAATTTTGTAAAAAAAAGGAGAGAAATCTTTATATAACTTTTAAGTGCGGAAATATGTTTATAAAACTATGCAATCAATTAAAAATACTACTTTCAATATACTCAAATAAATATACTTAGGAAATTAATCTTTAAAGTTTTTTTTGGGGTAGTACTTAAAATTCATCTATCATGACGAGAAATAATAGCCAATACGCATTTATCATTTTAATATAAAATTTCTTAACTCACCACATTATATTACAATGTTTTTCCTCCAAAAGATCTCTTTCATTCTATTTTCTCGGAAAGCTGGACTTTTTCTCAACACCACTTGTCTTAAAAGATTTTCTGGACCTTTTTTATTTTTGACTTTTTCAATTTAAAGTAAAATACCGACTGTTCATTATTAAACAACCCTTGAAATCTCCTAGTCCCTTCCCTTGTTACTAAAACAAATGCTTTTACTTGTCTGTGAAATTTTTCATTACTCATTCTAGTCGATTCTGAAGATTACAAAGGCTTATGGTAGCTTACGACTTTTGTCTTGGTGGGAAAAGAATCGAAGTAGAACAGGTACGAAACTGTAAATTACGGATTTTCTTAATCTTCTACGGTTCATAAAAACTAGGTACATGTTTCTGTCAGCCTTAAGAAAAACCTTTTTCTGTGTTTTACACAGAAGACCTTAAGAATAAATTATATTCAGGCTCTTTTTATATTTATGTCATATAAAATATGTCAATGTAGTGCATTTGAGAGTACATATTTAATAATCAAAGAAAAACAATTGTTTTTAAATGGCCGATTCCCGCATTTTCGAAAACAGAAAAAGTACATGTTAAAACTAGCTGTTACGACCCTTCAAAGCTTGGTCTGCCTGGGGACCGACCGAAAGGAATAGAGTAAAAATTAACATTGGAGAAAAATGAAAAGAACGCATAATTTTAAAAGGGAAGGTTTTGGAGGAATGCGACCTAAAACTGGCTCATCTAGGGGTGAAAAGCTTTCGTTTAAGATCTATTTTGTCCAAATCGGTTTGCATGAAAATTGACGTTACAAGTTATTTATACTCTCACAACCATTTACCCACAATAAACTTAGCAACTTTTTTCTACCCTCTAACGACTCATGTGGGCGTTAGTGTACAGTACACCCCTACCTACAAGTTTTTTGTGCCTTTTCAGATACATCCTGTTTTTAAGCAATTGAATCATTAATAAAATTCTACGTTTAACAGATAATTAGTAGGCCAGTAAAAATCAAGGGCCCTACATAATCACTGAAAAAAGGTTACAGTAGAATGTTATTAAGTTCGTACCAATGGTTATGATTATGGAGAAAATATTTCATTTATTCAGGACTTGGTTGTAGTAATTCGCTGAAAAAAAGAAACCGTTCTGAACCGCGCCGGACTATAATAGAATCAGTAACTTGTTCAAGAATATCTTTGTTTAAAAAAACATGCAATTCCCCAACTGAACGTAATTCAATCGAAGCTCAGAGAATCGTAAATCATGAATTACCTTCCGGACTGTAAACACATTGTTGATCACATAAGGAATTTTATGAACCAATTGTCATGATTGTGAGGTACTTTCATTATAACTCGGGACTTTTTTTCCTTTTCCGTTTAAATACTCGTTTTCCTCGGTTAAGTTTCGTCTTAGCAACCATTAACCACTTGCTGATAGTAAAAGGCTATGGTTTCATGCATGAGTAGATGGAATGGATGTATTACTAACTTAATTTTATGATTTTTGTTACTTTAAAAGTGAGAACTTAAAGAAGCGGTCATTAATGTTGAAGCATTTTTAAAATGCTTAAAGATCCCCTGCCTTTCAATCTATCACAATCAGATGGTTTTAATACAAATCTGTTTAAATATATTTCATTAAAGATTTCAAAACTACTCAGATACGCAGGATATTTTGGTTATTATATTAAGAAGCGGCAGTTGATGGCCGTATTCGTCACTATACACTATGCTAAACGAGAGTCAAACCTCTTGCTGGCGTGAAACTAGTTATCATCTTTTAACTACCAATCAGAATACCTGTAAGGTTAGCGGTGAATACAATCGATACAAAAACATCTGAAAAATATCAAGTCACAAATCAAAAGTCCCAAGTCAATATCAAAAATATATTAGTCACAATATCACTACAGGAACACACACTTTATCGCCAAGAATAACTAAAATGAAACATTGTAGTAAAGACCAGTTTACACGATACCAGTTGCTTACATGGAAGAAGTAGAACTCCAACGAATAAAAACGTGTAAATTCTAACAATACATTAAAAATAGAAGAATAAAATACAATATTATATGCAATTTACTGTGGATAGTAAAAATATTAGATCTTATTGAAAAAATTTTCGAACACCCTGACTGGCAGGTTTTGTGTAAATTGGGTCCAAGTGAAACATGGAAAATTATGATATAAAAGTAGCTTTAACTTTTAATGCCTGAACTTAATTTAAAATTGTTATTTTTAAATCAAGTTACTCCACAGTTAATTTTAATTTAAATAACGAAATAGGGTCATCCAAAGCTTTTAAACAAATAACCTATTCGCAATCCAATTTTATTTCACGAAACCATTTCAATATAACTTTATCGTGACCTATTTAATTTTTGTATTATTCGGGGTTAAAGTACACCTTTTAAAAGTAACTCTGCAAATCATAACGATGCTCCACTCCTTTCAATAGAAACACTTAGAGGTTTTTTTCGATCTATTTTATATAAAGTGTACCCATCCCCAATACACTCCCCAAAACGCATCACTCTTCAGTTCTCTATTGGAATCATCCCGTATTGACCCAGAAGGGGCAAAATTTCCGGAATCAGAATCGGATAACCTAGAGTGGATAAAATGATGTATCCTTCTTTGAAAGCGTCTACTCAAAGCGAGGACTTGGGCAAATGGTAATATTGCCCGGAGCTGCGGATAGAGGAGAAAGCGATTTCAGGGAGAGTCAACAACTTTTGACCGTGGTCAAATGCTTCTCTAATAACTATCTTGTGTATTGTGGAATCCAATTTAAAGTCTTGGCGGATATTGACATTCAGGTTTTAAATAATGTGTACCCATTAAAACTCCCGTGATTATTTAAAAAAATGCAAATACTAAATACATGTTTTAGTTTGAATTCAATTGACGTGTTGGAGAAAGAATAGATCCTTAAAAATTAAAATGATTATAGATCCCGGTAAAAAATTAAATACTAAAGGCAGAAGAAATCTCAAGGTTTAAGTAATTTTGGATCTCAATACAAAATTTTTATGAGTTAACATGTTTTAGCTGCTTTAAAATAGTTTTTCTTCCTATTCTATTTTTGAATTTATCGTTTTTTTAATATTTTATTCACAATATTTTTTCAGTTTACGAAATAAACCACTTACATAATTTACTAAGTTTTACTAAAGCAAATATATGTTTTATTCATTGATACATTTCATTTAAATGTTTTGTAAATATTATACATGCCATTAAGTATTTTACCTACATTTCTATCTTGACCCGTCCAACTTTTTATTTTTTCTCATAATAATAGTCATAATATTCATCTTTACACTGTTAAAAAATAAAAGTAACGTTCCGCATAATTTCCAGAAACGTTTCTGCTTTTTATGAGTTTTTACAGCAGTTTTACACTTTACTTAAAGATTTTGGTTTTCTTTCTGAAACGTTTCTGAATCCAACTGAATCCTGCCAGAAGCGGATAGTTAGTGCGGTGCACCTGTCATGCCTTCATACAAACCTTTTTACAAAAATTTTTGCTCCCGTAATTTGGCCTAAAAAGGTCTTTTTGCATCTAATTTTCAAAATTTTCCCAAAGTATCAACCGATCAAAATTCCAGACTTGAATCTTAATTCTTAGTTATATTTTATATGGAATGTCCATCATTGAGCCGTAGTTGGCTCAGTGGTAAAGCGTCTGCTTCGCAAGCTTTAGTTCCTCGGATCGAATCCAGGTAGCGAGTATTTTATTTAACGCATAATTTTTTATTTTCTCCGGAATGTTCCAGTATTTCAACAGTAAAATTCCTGGGTATTTCACAGATAGCTTACTGGTATTTCTGCGAAAGGTTTCAGTATTTTACAGAAACATTCCTGGGGTATTTTCTAGGAACATAATTTTTTTTAAAAATGGGCAACTCATCGGCCCAGTTTTTTAAGTAACGTTTCAGAATATTTTTACAGTGTATTTAAAAAATAGTATAGGTAAGTTAAAAACATAATGAAAGGAAAGGAAAAACATATGTGTTTCCAAAGAAAAAAATCAATCAAGTAGCATGTCTTATGTGAAACAAAAAAGGAAAAAATTAAAAAAGAAGAAATGGAAAAAAAAACTTAATCAAGAAAATTAGCTATTTTTAGCATCTACCCTTATTCTCTCAATGAAGCACATGCTCTCTCTTATTTCGATATCCATAAAGATTCTCTTACACTCAAAATATACCAAAAAAACTAACAACATAAATAGCTTATAGCATTGCTATACCACAATCCGTAATTTTTTTTCAAAGTAAAACTGTTTTTAATTTTTAATTTCAAGCTATGTATTTCTTTCTAATTAAAGCAGTTTGTGAAAAAGATTCCAAAACTTAAAGTAAGTAACGAACCATCTTTTTTTAATAGCAGTTGTTTTGTAAAATCATTCATAAATGTTCCTTTCAAGAAGCAATGCCATACAGAGGCTTCTACCATTGTTAACGTTTATTATTCATGTCCTCACTTACCTAACGTTTAAAACCATCCTCTGGTATACTTTTATGATTGTTTTAAGCTATCCTTCAGAATGAAATGCTTTCCGCCATGTAGATAACAGCAATTAGTACGTCACACAAGAGGGCACTCAACGTGAGTCACTTATAAAGCGCAATTTTATAAAGACATTAAAAGGCTTTTCTTTTTGAAGAGTACTCATCTCCCCCTAATTTCTACTGTTTTCTAACGAGTTATGCGTGTTGGTGTTTTTTAATGTTAACAAAACCGACAGTATTAACTTCTACAGCAAAGATAGCTTCTCGTTGTTTCAAGAAACCCTCAAAGTTCTGTTGCTATTTAACTTTAATGAAATACCATGGATGTGGAATGGAATGGACACTTAAGAGTTGTATTTATTTTCCCTAGAATATTTCGGGAGGTAGTTTTAAACTTTTCGTATTTTTATGAATTTTAGTGCTGGCTTAACTTTTGTAATAACCTGAAGAGTAGTTTATTATTTTATTTTTTGTTGTTTAAATGGCATTTAAGGGTGACTTTACAAAACTACAAAACTTATCTAAAAACAACCAAAAAAACTGTGAAACTTAAACTACTACTATAAATTGCTTAAAATAATAATGGTTTCCAAGCTGTATGTTTTATTTTATGGAAAAAATTCTCTAAAACTGCGCACTGACAAAATATTTATTATGCATTACAGAGTTTCCAACACTGTTTCTTACATTATTTAAAGTGTTAAAATATAATTTAAGTATAGTAATCCATGGGCCTTTATCATTCTCAGAAGAAAAAATTGTTCCACATGTTTTAATTTTGAACATTTTAAACCTCAAAACATTTGCCCCTTGTGATTTAACTCTAAATTTTGTACAAAATGTTTAAGAGTTGGAAAAATAGAATTAAAAGCGGAAAGAGAGGAATAAAACTACCAGTAAAACGTAAAAACTTTCAAGATTTTTATTTATTTGTAAACCATCACGCAAACCTTTACAAACTAGCATCTGTTGATGTTAATTGCATGAAGAGCATGTTCAAAAATTATCTAAGTAATTATTAAAAATTGTAAAAATTGGAGAATGGTTTTTCTTTTCCGCCTTCCATAGATGAAAAATTTTAAAACTCTAAAACGAGAAAATTATTCTTCTATTCTTATACACAACAGATTTGGTAGCAAATTATTAATTTCTTATTGTTAAAAATCAGTGTCGACTTTATTTTCACTATTATCTGCCTACGAAGTTTCAACTTTTTTATGTGTTATTCAATTTATTTATTTATGACAATCAACAAAATAAAAAGTCCACTTGGTGCCTAAAAATTGTTACAACGAATATGAAAATTATGAAAAGTTTCCGAGTAAGGGTGAATTTAAGTCTTCCAATGAAGTACTGAGGCACCTATGTAGGGAAGCCTGGGGTCAAAAGTAACACGGGTCAATTGTAACACTCTATATTCCTCGAAAAGTATTGATGCCAAGATGCTACAAAGATTACAGTATGTTCAGGGCTTGTAAACACATAAGAACCGAGAGCACCTATTCAGGCAGTTGTGTAGCATTGAACTTGAGTGTTTTTCGATCGTCGTCATAGTCAATTTCTTTACTTTTTTCTTAACGTTTTACAAAATGAATCTACATTTATCATAGTTTTATTTAATATCGATGTTAATGTCTTTGGAAACGAGAAATAAATTAAAAATTGAGACGAGGGGTCGATTGTAACATGAAACAACTGACCCCATTAAATAAAAACAAGTTTTTAAAAATATTTTCGATGCATTGATTTTAAATTTATATTTACCCATAATAGTGGCACATAATTATCAAATTATTCAAGGTTTTAAGATGTCGAGAAAACGATGTTGATGCCGATGCAATAAAAAAAGGAAACTCTAGAAGAAACAGCCCTATCTGCAACTAAACCTAGTGCAGAAGAGGAGTCTCCACAAAAAAAAAGAAATTTAAATATTCAGATTGTGATATCTAGTCAGACGATGGGTATTTGCGTGTTGTTTCCATGGAATATATTTCAAAGGCAATCGACCCAGTGAAAAATTAGTTCAGTGAGTTTCTTGTAAAATATATTGTTAATAACTTTTTATAATGTTCCGTCTTTTTTATGAATACGTGTTATGTTACAGTTGACCCTTATAGTATGTGTTACAATCGACCCTTGAAGTGGGGTCGACTGTTTCGAGTGTCAATATTTTATTTACTGTATTGCAATTCATGTCCACAGGACAGTTTTGATAACACAATTGTAATTGGGATGTATGAACCTATTTTCATAATTCTAACATAAAAAATGGCTTAGTTTGAGATAAAATTGTAAATTTTGTTACAATTGAACCCAGTCTCCCCAACTATTTGCATGGAATTTAGACTCTTACTTGTCACATCCGTGCATTAGTACTTATGCAAAGAAATGCCGGAAACTCTTTCCTTTTGCCCACGCTAAACTTTTAACCAATACAATAACATTATTCTTTGATTAAAAATTATTGATTAATTATGGTCGAAGAAATGATAAGATTATAGGTAACATTTGATATACTAGTCATAAAATCTCCCAATTACTCAATATAAAAAAGTCATCACCAAAAAGAACCACTCCTCCGCCACACCAACGGCCCCAATAAAATCAATGACAATCTCTCACACTATTTCGTCAACTTCCCATCTTCATTAAAACTGCAATTAAAATTTCCCCCGTTGCTATCTCCATTACACGCCTTGGAATCGATCTCCACAGGGGGTCTTTAGGGCGCATATCAGGCCCTAATGAGGGGAATGTGCCCCATTCCGAAGCCAAATAGCGGAAGGGCTCCTATTTAATGAAATAAACGAAACGAGCGTTTTTCCTAGGATCCAAAAAAAGGATCACGAGAGCGTATATACGTATTAAGATAATGAGTGGGAGACACTTTCTTTCGGGTATGTGTGTTGTGCGTATATCGCAAATTAGATTTGGGGGAATGCGGGGCGTATCAGGTGGGGTTTTGTGTTGTGTAAGTATCCTTAGAAGTATCTGGAGGAGTGGATACAATTAGGAATTTAATTTCGGATTTGAATTGGAGTATTGAATCTTTGGAATCAAAACGGGTTTGTCGTGAAAAGGTGCTTAAGAGAATGGATTTGTTTACACAGTCCGAACATTATTATTTAATTGCTAAGATGTTCGAGCGGATAATAAAAAGAATAGGTATGGTGTCCTTTTGTTGTTTCATGGACGAATATCAGAGAGAAGGTATATAAATATTATTTTCATTGTTCTATTAATTGGTTACATTTGAAATCTGGATGGGAACAGTTACGTTTTTAAAAAGTACCTACTAGGCTTCTTAATTCTACTTCTAAAATTTCAATTTTATGGACGATTGAAACTTTTTTAACTTCTTCTATATGTTCTATCTCTGATTTTATTCTACCCAATATTTATTTGGATGTTTCTTGAGTTATTCACAGATATTAGTGCTAGCTGCGTTTCATTCCCTTTTCCTAGAAATGGAATCATTGTAATATTTTCCACTGCTCTTTCTATTCAAAGTTCATCTTTATAAACCTTAATAAGCATATAATTTCATTTTTATTCACCGATAATTTATTATTTTAAATGGTAAAACTCGTTCATCCATTCTCAATCTTTCTCCATATTGGGCTTTCACATAAAAATCGCCGTATTATCAAATGAATGGAAAATATGCTAATTTAGCCTTTTTAAATGCCAAATCATTTTAAACTGCATTGTTGTGTTATAAATGTTCAAAATAAATTTACAAGAATTTTATACAGTCACTACGTGCTTAACTATACCTTTAACTGTTAACTAAACACTCAGAAACATTTAATTTAATCATTTTATATTTGGGAAGAAAATCCGTGATAATATTAAAGCAATTTTCATCTCTACTTTTATCATCCTAACATTTTGTAATGTCATGGTTTTCTTCAAACAAATACAATTAACATAAAAGGCCATGCACTATCAAGAACGTAAGATTCCATGCGCTTTTAAGAATTATTAATCCTTTAACTGCTCTATTAGTTAAACATACTAGTTTTATCATTTCATACAAAACAAAAAAGAGCCCTAATAACACCAAGCGTCTATGAACCATATATTTGGACTCTGAAGTGCGCCGCTTGTAATAAAATAATTTTAGCACAATATATTCATGGAATGTACGCGATATGTTGCAGCCATTTTATCAAAACACCTACTAGTTATTCGAGTAATTTACATTTCCTTCAGTGTCATGTGCTTAAGTTTTACTGTTATTAGTGTTCAAATGAATAAATAACAGTTTCCATGCGTGTTCAAATTCATGTAATATGCATGCCACTGTTAGTTACGACTGAAGATTAATCAAGAAATGTTATGCTTAAACGTTTATACATAAAATATATCAAGAAGATTTATTTTATTATGAAGAACTGTTTTCTTGTATATAATTTTACTGAGGAAAAGTAATGTTGCGTTCACTTTCATGCTACGTATAGTTTCCTTTAAATGACACCTCTTTATTATGAGGGTTATTAATCTGTATCAGTTTAGTGTGCTCCAACCAACAGACAAATGAGGAAATTTAAAAATGAAACTAAAGGCCAATTCACACTGTTTCAATTTCGATGCTCAGCGCGGCGTTTCCTTCCAGTGAATCACTCATTCAGTGAACAGCGCACTTTCACTTTAATCAGACTCGTTCATCTTCATAGCGTCGCTGTGAAATCAAACCGGCATATCTGCAAAATGCACATTTTTCACTTTAACGCTTTAAAGTTTTCGCATGTAATACCTAAAATAATATAATAAAAATGTAATATTGTGAAATCGTTCACGTAAATGATGGACTTCTCCTTGAAGGTTTTGAAGCAACTGGTGTATTGCGCTATAGATTTGTCTTCTGATAAACAAAATGGCTATTCCCGATTACAGCTAAAGCCCTGGATAAAGCTACGTTACTTTGTACTGGAAGCTTTGCTATTCAGGGCTTTAATTACAGCCAACGCGATCTAACGGAGTTTTATTGAACTTAGCGATACCGGTTTGAAATAAAAATAGACTGGGAAAAAAGGAATTTTTTGGCACCAATAACTCAAAAACTCAATTTTTGCAGATTATGCCGGTTTGAATTTACAGCAACGATAGGTTGTTTATACTTATGCACATCTTACTAGATCCTACATAAACTTTGTTACCATGGCACCCTTTTATATTTACTAAACAATAATGTTTTGTACAAAAATAAATATAAAATTTTTGTCATGCAAATGAAGGAAATGTGTTGCCAAGAATTTAGATTAATTTTTAGGTTTTAAGAATACTTAAAACTGTTTCCTTAGTTGTTTACATGGATATTCCAAACATTTAAATAAATCGCTTTTGATGATGTATTTTTCAAATTATCCTATTTATAAAATAGTTTTTTTTATTAATCTCGGCGGTATACATGTTAGAAGCTTCACTGCGGATAGTAATTGCTGTAATATAAGAAGATTTTAAATGTTAATTCACTTTTTTACAATTGTAAAACTATTTTTTGCTCTAGTAATAACCCTTTAACAATGAAAAAAATACTTCTAGAGTCACAGAATGTAATCACGTTTTTCTTGGGCGTAAAAATACGCTGAATGAGTTCATTAGTGAAAGGCCCTGGACCCAATGGGTTCTTTCATTTTTCATTTTCATTTCCAAAAGGAAAAGGCATTCACACTCTTCCCTTTGGATGATTCCCCGAAAATGAACAGTGAAAGTGAACCAGCGTGAATGAGCCTTAACAAGGCTGAAAATTTTTAATTAACGGAGTGATAATGACAAATAAAATTATGGAAAATGGAAAACAATTTCAGGAATTGAAAAAAAAACTTTTGCAGAACGTACTCATTCAGCGTATGGTTATGCACTGCATAAAGAATGTTTTAAATGATCTTATATTTCTTGTATATATTTTATATCATTCCCCATCAATACCTTCACTATTACTTTTTTCCTGAACCTTAATTGAGAAGTTGATGAGGTGATGACCATCTCAAATAGCTAAGGCCAAATTTACGCGATGCTAGTTAGCGTTCTAGTAAAGCTTCCCAGTCAAGACATACTAATTACTCACACCGTGTAAACAAGACATGGACTGAACGTTCCAGCTGCTGGATGGTCCAGTAAATAGAAATATTTCTATATACTAGAACGTTCATGTTTGTAGAATACTGAAATTATCTTTTACGCTCAAAGAAAGTTATTAATCATTCATTTTAGTATCTAGGCGACTTTCCTCTTCCACTTCTCTGTTAATTTTTTAAACATTTCAAAATGATTCTCGCGGATAAATTAAAACGAATAAAAGAAACTAGTAAATTTTGACAAATATTAATATTTAGCGTGATGATATCAAATAATTCCACTAGCACTCCATTCACCACGTGACCAACGGCATGCTAGCTGGCTTCGTGCAAATTGGACTGTTGAATGACTTTTGTACTTATATCTTTTTACTGGCATTACATGGAACTCCTCTGTTCCAAAGATCCATCCATACTGATTATTTCATGGATTTAAGCTCCAGAAGGGTTTCAATACATTCCCCATCACAGTACAGATGTTTTCCGACAGTTCCGAATTAATCTTTACACCTCTTTCTATTTACTAAACTTTCAACAACAAAAAGAAAACAACTATAAAACGAAATGTTTTCCGCTTCTGCTCGCAGTTAATACCCGCAAACACATCATTGTGTACGGCCCATGGAGGCTGTCGCTATCCGTAAACAATCGCCACCCCAGAGTTAAAGCTCCGAAACTGGGTAATCCTCGAATAAAAAAGTTTTCGTAAAACTTTTTGAATGGACTGCCGGAAAGTTTTCCACCAGATAGAAGTATAATAAAGAAATAAGGAGAGATAAACTTTCTTTTTTAAGTTCCTTCACACATAAAGAAATAAAAACGGACCGTTGTCTTCTTTTTTTTGAGTGTGTAACACGACAGGGCGCAATTCCATAGAGTATTACTTTCTCCTGCTGAGAGTATGGTTAACACCTGCATTGTAAAGCACAAGGCGGAAACGTAAAAGATATTTTTTCACCTTACAGTTTTTTTGGTGAATGAATGGGGGGAAAAATCTTATAAAAACTATGTAGGAGAATAAGTTTTGAACCCATCCGCACGGTTAATTCTTCCTAATTCCTTTTAACTTCTCTTTTTTTTTCTTTCTCCTTAAGGGTGTTTCCAAGACGAAATAAGAATGAAACGAAATAAACTGAATGCTTTTTTGAAACTAAGAGGAACAAGGAAAGAAATATTGTTGGACGAGATGCAAAAAAGGTTAAGTAAGTGGCGTCTAAGGAGGTACAGATGAAATTATATGAAAAGAGGGAATAATGAATTTAGAAAATAAAAATTTAATTCTAAGAAAAAAGTGTGTTTCTCCGTAAATGCTTTTTTCCCAGTGAGATTTTAATAATAAAATATAATTTTAATGATTATGTCATTTTCTTTTTCAACCAAGGAAACTAATTTTAAAACAAAATCTCTCAATCTTGTTTCTTCTGAATCTATTTTATTACATAGCAATGTACTTGATATTACTATTCTATCAGTTTATCGTTCTCATTCATTTACCATTGATTTTTTTAATAACGAATTTAGGGCATTAATTTCAACATTGAATCAATCTAATGTAATAATAATGGGTGATTTAAATATTGATATCTTGAATGAGGATGATAATGATATAGTAGAGTATCTTAATTGCTTGTCACTATACGG
Organism: Tetragnatha versicolor; assembly: GCA_024610705.1. Taxonomy (NCBI): domain Eukaryota; kingdom Metazoa; phylum Arthropoda; class Arachnida; order Araneae; family Tetragnathidae; genus Tetragnatha; species Tetragnatha versicolor. The sequence goes on along the minus strand of JANDEH010000002.1, from coordinate 28,521,919 downwards.
TTTCCAAAGTTTAATAAATAAGCCAACTAGAGTAAATAATACTTCTTCTACGTGTATTGATCATCTTTTTATAAAATCTAACTTGTATAATATAGTTTCCGGAATTTACATGAGTGATATTAGTGACCACTTCTTAACTATATGTAAATTAAGCTTCCCATCTATAACTTTCAACATTCCAGATTTAAATTCAAAATTGATTAATTACACTAAATTATTAGACTACTTAAGTGCATATAATTTTAGATGGAATAAAAGTGATAGCCTAGATCAACAATATCAAAACTTAGTATTCTCCTTATCTAATATACGTAATAATTTTAAATTCTCTGTCAATCACAAACACACAAAGAAACACAAACAATGTTGGATAAATGATAATATACTCTCTTTAATTAGAAGGAAGGAAAAACTTTTTAAAAAAGTACGAAAATATCCTTTTGATATTATTTATAAATTGGCTTATAAAACCACTGTCTCTAAACTGAAACGAATAATAAAGGTTACTAAAGCTGAATTTTATAAATTAAAATTTTTAAATTGCAACACTTCTAAACAAAAATGGGATTTAGTAAATGATATCTGTCAAATAAGCAAACCTGTGAATTTACCTCAACTTTTTAATGATCTGATTACTGCCTCTAAATTTACAGATCAATTCAGTATTCAAACCTCAAATATTCATGCCATACAAGACTTTTCTAACATCTATATATCACCTTCTTTGGGTTCCTTTGTTCTCGATCCCTTTTATGATCTAGATGTAATTGGTGTCTTAAACTCGTTTTCCAATGTAAATTCTGTTGACTCTGAAGGTATCAGTATAAAGATTTTAAAGGCATTCGCTATAAATAATATTATTCTTTAACAAATTTCTTAAATCAGTCATTTTATTCTTCATATTTTCCAAGTTCTCTAAAAAATGCAACCATTACGCCTGTATATAAATCGGGTGATAAAAATTTATTCTCAAACTACCGACCCATATCTATACTCCCAACTTTTGCAAAAGTAATTGAAAAGGCTTTATCAACTAGAATGTACTGTTTTTTAAATAAATCAAGTTTCTTTGCAGAAAACCAATATGGCTTTATAAAGGGTCGTAACACTGAATTAGCTCTTCTTGACTTAACTAAATTTATTTATAATAGTACTAGCGGATATGCCCGGCCTTGCACTGGTGGAGTGTATAAGTATTTTTACTTTGAGTTTTCTTTATACACTAGGGAGCTACCGCCCCCTGCTCGCTATCGCTCGCCAACCCCCGTAAACTGCTGACGCAGGACCTTTTGGAATTGTTTCGCAATTCCCACAAATTCTAACTCGCCGAACTTAATACACTTTACAAAACAATTAAACAATTTACAAAAAAAACGTCAACCAACTTTCCGAATATGCTTCCCCAAATCCCCTCCATGAATAAAGCTCCCTTAAACGTTTCAATATATATTAACTCGAACTTATCAAAAATTTAAACGAAATGTTTTTAAAAATATTCATCTTAATTATTTTTAATCTATGATTATATAAAAATAACTATTTCTAATTGTTTATCAATATTCGAACCAAACAAAAACCCGTTATTTAAAATAACTCGTTAGTATAATATGCCTAGTGTTTATCATTCATATTTTTTTAAACCCAGACTTGTTAACCCAGAAATACCGTTTAAGCAATCGAAATTAAAAGAGACAAAACATCACTCTATGTTTACAATTAATTTCGATAAAATCAGACTAAAAATTATAAATATTGGACAAAAACTGTGAAATTTTAGTATGAAATGGCGTTCATGTAAGTTTTTAGAATATGTTTTTATCAGTCTTTGAGTGATATTTCATCAAGAAAGTACTTTTTTTAAAAGGTGAAAAACATGTTTCATCTTAAAATATAGCGTCAATCGGTCGTTGTGATTGGATGCATAATAATTTGAATGACAGTACTTGCTTTGTAACTGCGACCTTATCCGTTATCTTAAAAAATGGAAATATTTTAAAATTGAGAATTTTTTTGAAAAATCGAAGGGCTTACTCGGAAATCCGGAAGGAATCCGGACATTTTGATACCATATATGTGTCATTCGGTTCAGTAATTAAAAAGCCTTTCTCTGGAAACCGTTCACTAAAAACTTTTTTTTAGAATAGAGAGATTTATTATTATGGAAATCAGCAATAACCAATCTTCCCGGTATCCCAGGCACCTCTCTCCTATCCCAGTGTTCCCGGTAATTTTCAAATCCCGGTGTTCTCAGTAATTTTTCCTGTCCCGGTGTTCCCGGTTAATTTACTTATCCCGATGTTCCCGGTAATTTTCCTATCCCGGTTTTCCCGGTAAATTTTCTTATCCCGATGTTCCCGGTAATTTTTCCTTTCCCGTTGTTCCCAGTAGTTTTTCCTCTCCTGATGTAACCGGTAATTTTTCCTCTCCCGATGTTCCTGGTAATTTTTCCTTTCCCGGTGTTCCCGGTTCGTTTTCCTATCCCAGTGTTCCCAGTAATTTTCAAATCACAGTGTTCCAGCTCTAGTAAATTAATAAATCTAGTGAACAAAGTAACAAATTTGAAACAATAATAGAAGATCTAGTAAACTGAAAAGTCTAGTGAACCGCTTCATTTGAAACAATGTTTTATTTTTAAGTCGTTTTCCATGAAAATTATTTGAATTTATTTTGGTGTTTTCAGAACTGTTGAAACTTTTAAATGGACAATTATTGAGTTTTTGTAATAAAAATATTTAAATTTGAGGTTTTCATCTCATTTACAATACTGAGTCAAGCAGATCTACTCGGTAGAGAAATTGAAAAGATAGTAAAAAATCTAGTAAATTTTTATGGTCTAGTCTAGTGAGTCGTGTCTTATGAGCTATCCCTTAAATATTTAAATTTTAAAGCAAAAAATCTTAAAATAAAGGAAAATAACGTTTATAAATAAATTATTTGAATTTATTTTAATGTTTTCATAGCTGATATCCTTTTTAAATGGACAATTATGGAGTTTTTCCTGTTAAAATATTTAATTTTTGACATTTTCATCTCGTTAACAATAGTGAGTCTAGCAGATCTACTCTGGTAGAGAAATGGAGAAATAAGCGTTTTCGGCTATAAATTCGTTAATTACTCGTAATTATTCGATTTTCGAGCTTGGAAAACTTGACAGTGACAATCGACACCTCGAGATACGTCTATGTACCGAGTTTTGACCACGCCTTCGGCGTGGTTTAGGAGGAGATGTGTCCTCCACCCAGTTACACACATACCCACAAACCAAGGTTAATAGAGTACTAAATGTTGGCTCATAAAATATCGCTACGTCACAACATACCGGAATTTGGTCTCCCAATGTTAATCCTATGAGAAACTGTGCATAAAAACCGACGAAAATAACTAACTTCTACTAATTTAATTTGTCTTTTGGCGCTTGTTACTGATAGATGATAGTTCAAAATAATTTTTAAAAATGAAATAATAGATATAACTAGATTAATTTAGTTTTTATAGGGTTTTAATTTTTACTAATATCCATTTATTCACAGTGGGAAAATCTCATTCACGGCTGTTATCTAAGCATTGTTGAAATAACTATTGACTGTTTGTATTAGTTAAGATTATAAATTTTAAAATTTATCATTTCTGTCACATTTTTTATGCATAATATCATATTATTTTACCTTTAATAAATAGATTGGTTTAGTCTAAATTACCATAAGTTTCATCTTTGGAATATCGTGAATTTCACAATAATCGTTTGCAAATTTTCCAAACAAATTAATAGTTATTTTTTCATTTCATATTGTTTTCTTATAAAATGCTTTATTAATTGTAAAACGAATTATTTAAAAATGCCAAAAGGTAACGGATCTTGGTGTGCGGTCTCAGGTTGTACCTATAGACCTAAATTTCATCAAGTTATAAAAAGCAATTAAAAATCAAGATTTGAGCTAATAAAAAATATCCCCCTACTTATTAAGGTTAGTAAGGCACTTTAAATTGTCTAAATGGCATTTTATCTGTATTAAAAATAATGAATGTATAGTTCCAATATGTTTATAACATTGTGTTTTTTCCATATATGCAATATTTCTTCTTTGGAAATCTAGATAATTAAAGATATAAACTATAAAAAGAAAATGTTATAAGTGAAGATGTATACTCAAGTTGATAAAGTCATGAAAAAATATGTTATACATATAAAATGCTGGATAGTAAACTTCTTATTTATACTATTTTGATTTTCTAATAGAAATGTGATATTAAAAAATTTTAATATTCTATCTATCATATGAATACTGAACTTGAAATGATAGCTAGATAAGAAACTAAAATATAATGTAGGAAAATTGAATTAAGTAGTAATTTAGACTAAACCAATCTATTTACTAAAGGTAAAATAATATGATATTATGCATGAAAATGTGACAGAAATGATAAATTTTAAAATTTATAATCTAAACTAATTCAAACAGTCAATAGTTATTTCAACAATGCTTAGATAACAGCCGTGAATGAGATTTTCCTTCTGTGAATAAATGGATATTAGTAAAAATTAAAACCCTATAAAAACTAAATTAATCTAGTTATATCTATTATTTCATTTTTAAAAATTATTTTGAACTATCATCTATCAGTAACAAGCGCCAAAAGACAAATTAAATTAGTAGAAGTTAGTTATTTTCGTCTGTTTTTATGCACAGTTTCTCATAGCATTAACATTGGGAGACCAACTTCCGGTATGTTGTGACGTAACGACCTCGCTTTGTTTACATTTTATGACCCAACCTGTAGTACTCTATTAACCTTGCCCACAAACGTTTTTAGTAATATATAGATAGCTGATATGCCCGGCCTTGCACGGGTGGAGTGTATAAATTCATTTTTTAAAGTTTTCTCTTCAAATACATTTTTATAATTTTGTAAATCAACAATTACCAATCATCCCGGTATCCCAGACGCCTTTCCTATCCCAGTGCTCCCGGTAATTTTTCCTATCCCGGTGTTCCCTGTAATTTTTACTATCCCGGTGTTCCCGGGAATTTGTCATATCACGATATTCCCGGTAATTTGTCATATCACGATATTCCTGGTAATTTGTCATATCCCGATATTCCCGGTAATTTTTCCTAACCCAGTATTTCCGGTAATTTTTCCTATCCCGGTGTTCCCGGTAATGCTTAATATCCCGGTGTCTTTTCCATCTTAATAAAGTAACAAATTAGAAACAACTATAATAAAAAATATCTGCTTAATATTAATAATTCTAGTGAAAAAAGTAACAAATTTGAAACAATAATAAAAGATCTAGTAAATTGAAAAGTCTGGTAAACGGCTTCATTTGAAACAATGTTTTATTTTTAAGTCGTTTTCCATGAAGAAAATTTACACTTTTCCATAAATATTTAAATTTTAGAAATCGTACCATAAGTGTTCACCATAAGTGTTGTACCTACGGACACGTTCTTGTGGGTGTCTGTAGCTAATCGGCGTTTTAGAATCAGGTTTCATTTAACTGAATACATTTAAATAAATGTTAAATTAATTCTAAATGGTAATCTATTTGTCAGCGATTATTTTGAAGTGAATTTTAGATGAAAAATCAAATATTTTGTGATCTAAACTACTTTTTTAAATGTATGATTCTACTTGGAATTTAATTTAAAATATGGTGTAAAACCCTAAGCACCCTATCGCATTTAAGTATGATGATTAAAAAACTTAAAATTTCCACTTAAGATTTACCACCAAATTATTATTGTTATTACCACCAAATGCTTGCACAACTAAGTGTCGATCGAATTGGGTTTTTTTGGATCAGTGAAGTTGTCAGATCAATCAGCATGATTGATGAAACTATTACCTTAAATTCTGATCTGAAAATACCATGTGATTGTTGTGTTTTTGGTAAAAAATCAAGACTTTTATCATTCAACTTCGTTTTAATGATCATTTACGATCTAAAACTACATTACATTAAAAAATCTATTTTCAATTTTAAAAAGGCTTGAAATAGGTTATTAAAAGGTAATTCATCAATAAAAATGTTGATTCTTAGCTTTTTTCAAGTAAAACTTCCCTTTTTAAGAGTGTCCATAGGTACAACAGGTTGTTGTACCTTTGGACACAAATTTTTCCAAGTTATTATATATGATTAAAAATCCAATTTTTAAGATTTTGACTAATAAAAAATATCTCTCTACTCACAAAGGTTAGGACTATAGGTTGGGCACTTTAAATGGTCAAAATGTGATTTTACCTGTCTTAGAAAAATCCAAACGTGATTTTTGTCCATAGGTACAACACTCTCCCCTAATATTTGACTAGCTATAGATTAATAGTTGCCAGAACAGAAAATCTACTGAATTTGTAAACTTTGTTCACTTCGAAAATCAACTTCCCGATCAACAATGCGGATTAATAAAGGGGGATAATACTATGAAGGCGTATTTTCTCTTAAAACATAGCTATAAAAATACCCCTGAAAAAATACAAAAAAGTGTATAGGTTTAAAATCAAATTTAGTTTTAAAACTGTCAATAGTTGGACAGGGTGTCCCAAAAAAGATTGACACATTTTAAAAATCAATAGCTAATAACTTGAAAACTAAAAAATATAAAATGCACGATACTTTGCATCCTACACCTAAGACTCACAGAAGTAGGATATAACAATCAGCGTATTTTTATCTTTTTAGTTTTCGAGTTCTTAGTTATTGGTTTTTAAATGGTTTCAGTATTTTTTGGGACACCCTGTATATTCCACTATCCTCATTCTATTAGCAAATACAGAAAAAAAATATTTCTAAGATAACTACACTTGACTTGACTATTCAGAAACGTCTCGGCTTTATTAACCCCCAAGACTGTCCAGTAGGGTAGATCGAAAAAAATATTTTTTGGAAATCTCTCGGGCTTGGGGTGGCAAAAGTTGTGTATTGGTATCAATAAGACGTATGCAAAATTTGGAGGGAATCAAACAAGTTCTAGAGGTTGCGCATTGAGCTTGAAATCTAGAAATATTAGGAAAATACGCGTTTTGTCTAGAAACAACTTGAGGATAGCAAACATTTTTTTTGCCGATTAATTCTTGCTTAAATATATCTTAGAAGATGTTCAAAAGGTAAAAATAGCTCGTAGCTTTTTCTACTATAGCCACTGTTATAGTTTGAAACTTTTAAAAAGTAATAGTTAATGACGCAACTCGTAACAGTAGTGAAAAAATAGCTCAAAATAGAGCCAAACTCAGATAAATATTCAAACACAAGATTTTTCATCAGTTTTCAACTCTATCAAATGAACTTACTGGCAGGAAAAAATTTTATCATTATGTGATGAACGGAAGGGTGTTTTTTTCAAGATGGCGGCCAAAACTAATGAAAATCATAACATCGTTCAAATTTTGATTTAAAAGCAAAAATAGCAGTATATTTTCGTAATAAAATTGTTTTCTAGGTAGTATCAGTTCTTTTTGTGGATATTTATCCATATTTAACTAGACTTTAAAACTATAAAACCGGAAATTGTGTTTTCCAAAATGGCAGGGGAGAAAAAAGTAGAGATATAGCTGATGTGTTTCCCCAAAGTAATGTGGTCATTTGTCAATGTTAAATTTCTTGTAACACATCATAATTCCTTACATTTTAAAATGTTGTATATCACATAAATATGATTGTAAACAAAGAACCTTAAAAGTGCATGGCCATTGGCGTGTATGAGCTGGCAAGAGGATGTAACTGATTTTCGGTTTAAACTGTGTAAAAAATAAAAAAAGGGGGTTGAGAACTGATTTTTATTCAATGAACTATAAACATGGACATATCAAGGAGTCTACTTGAATCTGATGATCCTAAGTGTAAGATATCTAAGATGGAATTCGATTAGAATACATATATAGTAAGAAATTCACACATTTAAAGATTAAAATAGGTTTTTCTTTCCCAAAATGAAACTTAGCGAAGTGTTTAGAATATATTCAATGTATCAGCATGCTAAAAGCAAATATTAAAACTAAAAAGTTTTGCATATTTTTATAACCCTTATTCATATTTTTGTTTTCCGCTATTTTGGAAAACACAATTTCCGGTTTTATAGTTTTAAAGTCTAGTTAAATATGGATAAATATCCACAAAAAGAACTGATACTACCTAGAAAACAATTTTATTACGAAAAATTACTGCTATTTTTGCTTTTAAATCAAAATTTGAACGATGTTATGATTTTCATTAGTTTTGGCCGCCATCTTGAAAAAAAACACCCTTTCGTTCATCACATAAAGATAAAATTTTTTCCTGCCGGTAAGTTCACTTGATAGAGTTAAAAACTGATGAAAAATCTTGTGTTTGAATATTATCTGAGTTTGGCTCTATTTTGAGCTATTTTTTCACTACTGTTACAAGTTGCGTCATTAACTAATACTTTTTAAAGGTTTCAAACTATAACAGTGGCTATAGTAGAAAAAGCTACGAGCTATTTTTACCTTTTGAACATCTTCTAAGATATATTTAAGCAAGAATTAATCGGCAAAAAAAATGTTTGCTATCCTCAATTTGTTTCTAGACAACACGCGTATTTTCCTAATATTTCTAGATTTCAAGCTTAATGCGCAACCTCTAGAAGTTGTTTGATTCCCTCCAAATTTTACACACGTCTTATTGATACCAATACACAACTTTTGCCACTCCAAGCCCGAGAGATTTCAAAAAAAAATTTTTTTCGATCCACCCGATCCACCCTACTGTCCAGCAGAGAAAAAACGTTCCTTCTCGAGAAGACGATTAGAGAATCTGTCCAAAATCGGACAGAGCCGTGATTTCTTCTTCTGGAACTCTCTGCTTTGCCCGTACGTCGCGAAAGTAAACATTCGCGAATCGAAAGCACAGATCCCACTTTCTCCATCAAGCATATTATTGAAGGAGACTTCAAGGGATCTCCTATTTTCAAAGGGAAAAGACCAAGTGTCATCAGAGATGTATGAAAAAGGGAAGAACAAACAGCTTCCCATATCCTTTACCCGGCTCTCAAGGGAGGAATTCTGTGTCCAAATGCTTATGGAAGAAATTGGAATTCGGTACCTCTGCGAGAGAGAGAGAGAGAACAGCTTAAGCCTTTTCAGTAGAGTACAAAAATGATGCTTTCTTAGTGTATTTTGAATATTATACTTTAGGGATCGTAATGATATGTATTTTTTTACAACTTGCATCCCTAAAAAATAATTTGAACCAAATATCTAAGTTATGAAAGTTTGGGTGTCGAAGCAAATTGTTATGAATATATTCAATATCAATTCAATTCAATTTTATTATACAATACATATATTACACAAACAAAGAATGAGCAAAGCAAATTATGATTCACCTGGAGGAAACAAAGACGAGTATAGGCGAAAGAAAAATCACAATTTTTACAGAAAAAATAAAAAGTAACATAATATGATGAGATAAATAATTAAGTTTAGTAGGGAAAAACAATATTATTTTATTATTAAAAATTCTTTTTATTATTACATTTCTTCAGAGCAAGGTAAGCCTTTAAAGATAATAGAAGAGAAAAACACGGCAAAAAAAATATTGCGGATCACATTAAATATGGACAGAAAAAAATTTATTTTTTAAAGTTGAAAATTAGGCTTTGCGTGTATTTCTTATAATTGTTTGATAACTGCATAATACTCTTTAGTCTTTACTTCATCAAAATTCCTTTTACAAAATGTTTGAAAACGGCGTATACCGCTTTATATTTCCTACCTTTTCCAGAATTATTTCGTCATTTTAATGCATTGAAGAAAAATCATTTCTAAAATAAATATTTATTTACAGCTACATTTATCAAACAATACAGGAAAGAAAATAATTCTCCCTGGAATTGTGTTCGGCAGAAAACTTTCTATTCTTCACCTAACGGTTTTCTCCAACAATTCGTAGTTTTGTGTATCCCTACGAGAATAATACTTTCAAAAGAGTCGAATAATGCTTGTTATCACTAGCGCTTAATTTAAAGCGAGTGATAAGATCTTTAACCCGTAAATATACAAATATTTACCAACTGCGACGCCATTCGAAGAATATTTGAAACTTCACACTGTTTACAGTTTACGCTTAGGCAAATAAGAGGGGCGCAATTAGTTAATAATGATGTGAATGTGAATCACATGTTTGAATGTACAAATGCGTTGAAAACAGATCAATAAAAGTTAAGTTCATTTGTAGTCTCGTATACAGGGTTTTTGTCCTTCTATGTTACAATTTTCTTAGCGGCAGCTTACTTTACTTATTTATGCAGCTTACCTTTCTTTTTCGAAGAAAACATTATCCCCCTAAATTCTTATTGCAACGAGAGTTTTTACAAGCCAACATTCTGAATTATTCAAATTTTAGGCATAAAGAAATCTCATTTTCCGTGAAATTAGCCAGCCTCCAAACTTGATTTTTCCGTACATTCCCAAACCTATTTCAACAACAATTTATCATAACTTACTTGAAAAGTACTGGAACTTATAGACCAGGGGTTTCCAACTGGCGGCCCGCGGGCCGCATGCGGCCCTCCGGGTCATTTTGTGCGGCCCGCGAAGCTCTTTGAAAACCCTCCAAAAAGTAGCTTCAAAACACTTTTAGCACACTAAAATTCTAAATTTTTTCGGGGGAGAACCCCCGACCCCCCATATACCTCTTTCATTATGGATAGCTTCGATCGTTTTCTATGGTGCAAGAATTGAAAGTTTGAAGTTTCGAGAGGTGGTTTGTAAAACCTGAAATTCCCCTTGAGCGTAGCAAGGGGGTATGAAGGCTTTTATATAACCTTTATCATGAGGAGGGACGTAATGGAGTATCAAAAAATTAGGTAAAACAAACCTCCAAGGAAAAATTTCAAACATTTTCTTGAGGAAGATCTTTTCATTTAAGTATAATATTCAGAATAATTATTAAATATATTCAGTATTCCCCTACGAGTTGTATAAGAGTAAAAAAATTCATATTTCCTCTGGAATTTTGGAGCCAGATTACTTTGCGGCCCGCCACTTGACTTGTGTTTTCGATTGCGGCCCGCGAGTATTTAGAAGTTGGAAACTCCTGTTATAGACGTACCAGCTTACCCTCCTAGTAAACAATTTGGTATTCTCTTTACAGTAGTAAAATTTCTTGAATAAAATGGTTAAACTAATTATTTTCTTGATAATACGCCTTTTTTGATATCTTTAACTTCATGCGAATTTTGGTGCTCCAAAAATACTACCGCCCTTGCTATGAACCCCTTGCTATGAACATTGTAATGGAGATCCATCACATATCCTTTCTCAATTTCTAATTTCTTGTTACAATTCAGCACAGTCCCCCAAAAAATCTAAATCAAAAATTCCCCGACCCATAACACCACCTGCAAGCTCTTCGGATGTCGGTTCCCATGAATTTGTGGTGACCTCTCGCATTATTTTTCCAAGTACTTCACGAAACCAGACGCTCCTAATTCCTAAGTCCCAGACATTGCTAACAACTGTTTAGTTTTTTTTACCTTCACCCATCAAACATTGGCCAACGGAAAGCCAATTCGGACAAATTTATTAAGCAAAAACACATGCTTGCAGCATCTGCTCTTCTAGCAGACAATATTCGTCAGCACCCTGCAGTCATCACCACGAAACCTTGAATATATCAAATTTGGTTTTTGTGCTCCGTTTGACTTCATAAACTCATTCTCGTCTTCGATAATCTTTAATATGGTTCACTACCGTCCTGATACCTCCAAGAAAGTGTGCTACTGATTTCGTGTTTTGACTCCATCCGTTATAAAGTGAGTTTAAGTGCAATCCATGTGTTACAATCATCATCTGAAAATCTCACGTTTGAAACCATACCGCTCTCCTGTCCATCGAATATCTGTGTGTTTATCAAGGATGTCCAGCAATTGAATAAACTTCCCAAATGCCTCAAATTGTGTTCGTTTCTTTTGTAATTTCTTATGTGCGTTCCTTATTCCTTATTTCGACCATCAGACCTTCTCAGCAACACGTAAGACCAGAAATTTTTTCCATTTCTCTTTCATCCAAACTTAGAACATTATTTTCATCAACGGATCATCCCCTCATTCATATTTTATCACTGCTTTTCTATTATGTCATTAACTTCAATATCAACGGCTTCTTCATCTTCTATTATTGTGTATTATTTAATGATTTTTTTATACTTATTTCAAACACTGATTCTCACAAGTGTAAAGCTTGAGGTTACCTCTTCCCTATTTCTCAGTCAACACCACGCAAGTTTTCTATACCTGACTTTTTTCCCACCAGCAATAACTCAAAAATCCCTGAGCTCCCATCCCTCTATATACTAATTGAAATTCATCACTTGTAATACTAAACAAGGTTTCCCCCTAGAGTTTCCAAAGATAGACGCTTAAGCTACGCGCTTAATCCTTTGATGATAATAATAATAGAACGAGGCCCTCACGCGATCATTTTCTTTCCTTTCCAAAGCAGCTGTGACACCAGTCCCCATGCAAAACAAATCGATGAGTTCTCGGGAATTAAAATGCTGATTCCGGAGGACGATCCCTCGCTGTTTTCCCAATGAGTCGACACTTTTTACTACTATTTTCTCAAAACTCCGTTTTACGAGATTCTGGTTTGGTCAACCGTGATTTGAGATTCTGCTCGAGCTGTTTGAGTTAAAGGTCTCGGTCAGCAGTTATTCTCTCTCTGCTGGAGTTAATATTTAATTCTTAAGCGGCACACTGGTTTGAGGTACAGTTCGGGACCGCTACCACTATCGCTTTAATTGTTTGACTTTTGGAGTCGGCAACTTGTGATAGTTATTTATGCCAGAGTTGGTTTTGAAACGGTTGCGTGGGTGAGTTCTACAGAGCTTATCCTTGTTATAATAGGATTTCTGAGAAAAGCAGTGTCAGATCCGGTGGAAAGAGGGACTTGCTCGATATATATTGGAATACATAAATGATATAAGAATAGTTTTTGCTTATTGTGGTAAAAACTGAACTACGTCTTACAGTCGGTTTGTTAGTGTAAGTTTAAAACACTCCCTTATTTGAAACTCCAGATCTTTAATTGGTTTTCTTTTCTGATTTTTAAGTATTCTTCTGTTAGTTTCTTTCATTTTCCAGATCATGTTATTCAAATTTTGTACAAATGCTTACTTGTATAGTTGTTGTAAGAATTCATAACATTGAATTTTAAAAAAGAAAGCTATATTTCTTGGAAAACTCTTGTATTTTAGATAATTTGTATTCTTTTTAAATTCTCACAGTGTAGTTATTAGCTAAAGTAACTGTATATTTTATGTATTGATGTAATTTTTCCCTTGTAGGATATCTCTTGACTGCTTCTCCCTATTTTATTCCAAAGAAAAATTTAAAAGGAGTAAGTAATATTGAAAAGTTAGACTTTTGACAGCGCAGTTGATTTGCAGAAAACTAAGAGATGATATAATTAAAAAAACTTCTTAAATTTTTAAAAAGTTTATTATTTAGTTAAAGTCTTTTATATTTAACATCTCTAAGCGTCCCACGATAAATTTTTAATTCTATATATTTTTCTGTGACTCAAACATTTTGGGATCCACTGGGTAATGGTATAGACAGGTCGTAAAATATTTGGAATAAATTAATCACTTTTTTAATACCTAGAAAAAAAATTTATTACTGAATAAAATAAAATATATAGTTACTTTTGATTTTTTTCTATGGTGAAATATTTCATTAAAATTAAAAAATTAACATTAAAAATGGGAATCCAACCATTGTAGAAAGTGTTATTATAGTTAGACACTATAACTATCTCCATAATTATAACACATTAATCCATATTGCAGCAGTCGTTAAAACACCTGTTGAGTTTGTTTTTCCTACTTACAGTATCAAACTTTTCAGTGGTATTGATGGATAGAGAGAGCTATTTGGACGTGGAAAATGACATTCTTATTGTTGGTGTTGCCATCTACATTCCAAAGTGAAAAATATAGATAGATACAAGTGAATTTTGAAAATCTCTAATTTTTTTTCAGATGGTTTAAAAGGGTTCACTAAAAAATATATTAATCATGACTATCCACATTGATAGGGTGTTTAAAATGTTTAATTAAAATGTTTCATAGTTTTATATAGTTAAGTTACTAATGAAAAAAATAAACCATCTCTATCCAAATAAACAGTAAACTAAAATTAAAAAAGGAATTTAAAAAATCATCCTAATAATTATTAACTTAGGTACTTAAGCTAGTAATACTTAGTTATATTTAGTTACTTAGCTAGTAACTAATACTTAGTTAGCTAGTTATATTTTATAAAAGTTTTAAATTTTATTCTTAGAAAAAAATGTTGAATAATATATTAAAACTTGTAAATTGTGCACATGAAGTTTAAATTTAAACTCCTTCACGATTATTATTATTATTATTATCATTGTTATTAACCCTTACACAGTTATTTCATTCCGTTTTAGTGTTTGTTGAATTACAAAGAGTTTATGAAATTTATGGGCCTATATAAGTATTGAAACAAAAAATTTACTTTCAAAGAACAAATAGAAAAGGACTCAATAATCTGGTTTTATTTTATTATTTTCGAACAAACATTTCCAGCTTAAAATAATTTTTAAAAACTCTAAATAAAGGTGAACCTTTGCCAAGGAATCCCAAAAAATCCACTTTTGAAGTTCCCACGTCTTACCCTATAGAATGAGACACCATGATATTTTTAATTTTTTTATCTTTATGTCAGCTACTTAAATATTTATTCAAACCAATTCTGTTTCAACTATCTGAGCATGGAGAAACATTAAATATTACAGAATTTAAGATATTTTAATTAGAAGATTAATATTAGATAAGGAGATGATATTTTTTTATCTTTTTGGTGAAAAAGTTAAAAATATCATCTCAAGAAGAATATCATATATAATATGAATGATGAAAACAAATGAAAATATCATCCCATCAATATCATCATCAAGAAGATCACAAAAAGTGATGCAAAGATAAAAATTTATCTCAAAATAATTCATAAAGTTTGTGAGACCAGAGAAGTTAGAACTTTATCACAGCTTAAATTAAAAAGTAATGTTAATCTAATATAATAAAAGTCAATGTGTGTATGTGTGTGTGTGGGTGGTTGCGTATATTTGTCTTCTATACAAATCCACAGTTTTCTTCCGATCTGCACCAAACTTGGTATATATACGTAAAAGAATCCCAGAAAAAACATAGGCTATGTTTCAAAGTTCTAGAATGACCCCTTGACCCTCTTTCAACCCTTTTTATGGTCATTTTGCTGAAATAGCTTTATTTCTCCTCCAGAAGAGATCTGTTCACCCCATTGTTACAAAAAAAAACATAATGCAAAATAGCAAGTTTTTAAAAGAAAAATTAGATATAAGTCTAATTAAAAATTATAACTATAATCTAAAAACATAATTAAATGAAATTTAAAATTTTAAAACATGATATTAAGTATAGTACAAAATATTATTATTTGAGAGTAATTTTTAAATAAAAAATTTCATGGAATAGCATGATTGTTGTTAAAATAATCTCCATGGAAACGAGGATGAAAAATCAAATGATGATCATATTGTAGCTTTTAAGAAAGTTGGTTAACAGACCAAAAACTAGAGTTAATATTAAAAACCAGAGGAAATATTGTATTTTTGCAGGAATCTGTTTTATTTATTAAATTTTATACCAAAGATATAATAAAATCATGAAAATACGATTAATTAAGAGCTCTATTTGAGCATTTTAATTGATTTTGGAAAGGTTTTTTTTATTTTGATTGGTTTTTTATGGCACATGATCCACGTCAGGATATGATTTTGGGAAGAATTATTTTCTAATATTTTATTGTTTTTTATGGGAATCATGTGGTAAATGCAGAAATCGTTCAGAATTTAAAATGCTTGATTCGACAATTTTCACTCATCACAATATAGGCACAGATCCAGCACGCCTCCAAGAGGGGGGCACTTTTCCAGACAAGATTCCCATTGGGGTATAGGGGTCCTCCCCCAGAAAAAATTAGAAATTCGACGTGTAAAAGTAGGGTTTAAACTCGCGTTTTTAGAAACGTTTTGAGTCTAAGGGGGGCACTTTTCAACAGTATTATCTTTACTTTTTCACCCAAAATGTTAAAATATTGAGGATTTCCTAAAAATTATTACTGAAGATCCTCTGGTGGTACTAATGGGAGGTATGGGGGTCCTCCACCAGAAAAAAAATTGGAAAATTAGACCAGTAAAAGTAGGATTTTACTCATTTTGACAACCTTTTTGGCTCCCAAGGCGGGGGGTGCTGTCCAGAGTGCTACCCCCTGGAAGGTAGAAATGAATGATTGATTTAAAAATTTTAAAGAAAAAATCTCCATCTTCACCCGTGCAAGGCCGGGCATGTCAGCTAGTCTAATATAATAAAATTGAATGTGTGTATATATATATGTTTGTCTTTTATACAAATCCACAGTTTTCTTCCTATCTGCACCAAACTTGGTATACATACGTAAAAAAACTCAGAAAAAACATAGGCTATGTTTCGAAAACTTTTAATGACCCTTTCACCCTCTTTTGACCCTTTTTATGGTCATTTTGCTGAAATAGCTTTATTTCTCCTCAAGAAGAGATCTGCTTACTCAATTGTTACAAAGAAAATTTAATGCTAAACAACAAGCTTTTAATAGAAACACTAGGTACAAGTCTATTTAAAAATTATATTAATAATTTAAAAATCTATTTCAATGAAATTTAAAAGTTTTAAGTAAAGTTTAATATATTTTTATTTGAGAGTTTATCTAATTTTTATATTTTAAAAAGCTTTATGGATTATCATGTTGTTAAAATAGTATCCATGGAAACAAGGATGTAAAATCAAAGGGTGATAATATTTTAGCTTTTAAGAAAGTTGGTTAAGAAAAAAAGTTATTAAAACTCCCCTTCAACTAGAAAATATTGATTTTTTTCTTAAATTGCAAAATAGAATAAGCTTTAATTATTGAATAATTTCACTGAAAACGTTAATTCCTGATGATATGATTAATCAAGAGATCTAAGCAGTTTTAAATAATTTTTATAAAACTTTTTCCATGTAAATGTGGAAATCGTTCAAAAATTATATTTCTTGAGAACTGAAGGAATTTTAATCAACCCGGGAACACCGGGATAAGAAAAATTATTAGGAACTTCGGGATAGGAAAAGTTACCGGAACACCGAAATATGAAAAGGACGCCTGGGATACCGGGATGATTGGTAAATGCTGATTATACAAAATTAGAAATGTATTTTGTAAAACTTAAAAATGAGGCGTTTGCTATCAAAATCAGCTTATTCCATTTTTGGAAATTTTACAGGAGAGACAAAAACTTCTCACGTCCACAGTTCTGAAGCTAAATTTGTTTTTTAAATTTTAATTGTAGGTATAACCACCTAGAATTTGATTAGTTTTTCATTTTCATTCCAGTTGCATTACTTTTGGAGTAATTACATTAATTAGGTTGGAATGAGCTGATTTTGATGCAAAAACACGATTTTTCATGCTTTTTTTCAGTTTTTTTGTTCAATTAAGTTGTGTGAAATTGGTTTTCCCAGTTTACCAGTTAATATTTGTGTCTTTACGAGTTTTAAATAGATGACATTCACTTAACTTTTTCAAATGATCTGAAATTTCACAGTTGAGATCACAGTTTTCACCCTTTAATCTAATTTTCGGTTGGAATGAGCTGGATTTGAGCTATATCCCTTCGCCAGGTTATGAAGGGCCCTCTAAATTTTCAAAATATGCAAAGAAGTGGATTTCATAAAAATATGGAATGAGCTGGTTTTGATAGCAAACCCTCAAATAATAAATTTATACTCTTCACCCGTGCAAGGCCGGGCATATCAGCTAGTAGTTAATAAAATAATCTGTGAATCTGTGAAAAAGGTGTTAATAAACACAAATTAAGTGTTTACTGACTCCTTTTTTTACGCATTCACACAGATTATTTTGCTAACTGTAAGAGGAATATTTAATTTTAGGTATTTGTAGTATTGTAAAAAATGTCCAATGTGGAAAAATAACTTTCAATTGTGGTAAATCAAACCAATGGGGAAAGAATTTGGTTAAAGTACAATAAATTGCAAAGTGTGTTTGAGATAATGTGCTAATGTTTTGTTAAAAGTTTCACACATTTTCCCTACATACATTTTAGATTTGCAAGATGCATCAGAAAAATACTATGCAAATTTTAAATTTTCAAACCCTTTCTCTTTGTTCATCATAAAAAATTGTTTTTCACCACTTCCCTTTATTCCTCTACATGCATTGTGTTTCAGAATGTGAGGTTGTAAAATAACGAGATGAACAATGTATATCTCATATCTTCCGACAAGGAAAACACAGAACACCATAAATATTTAAGGCTATCTTAATCCCGGTAAAAGTTGTGCATTCAAATGAGCGAATGGAGAGGCAGACATCAGATGAGAATAGAGCATTACAGAAACTGCCCTTTTACGTCTTCAAGGTTCTTGTTCGAACGAAGACTTCAGCCAGCTGTGGATGACGTCAAAAACCACTTGTATGCATGGAATTTTATGTCGTTCGATTTTTTATTAAGGATGACAGCGACTATTTTATTCAAACCTTTCCTGTACGTTTAAAAATCAAGGAAATGGAATGTCTATTTTTGACGGTGTTTGGGGTTCGCAAACTTAAGGAATAAAAATACTTTACATTTGTTCTGTAGTATGTTGTTGTCACAAAATTTTATACTCTTTGCATAAAGCACGTAAAATCTCTGAATAAAGTACTCTTTGGTGTGCTTAAAAAATTCTAAGCAAATTTATAGTCCAAGTTTTGATGTCAGAAACTTATGAATGATATCGAGAATATCTACTTATGTCAAAAGAGATTAAATGGGTTTTCTATAAAAATTTCCATAGTTTGTTCCCTTTACGCCCAGACCTCCTTACCGTCTATATCTTTCTATACTTTCACTAAAACAAATGCCATCTCCTTACATACATTGGACAGCATATAGTCGACGATGTAGTGTAGTACAACATATACGTTGTCATCATATCTCTCCTTTCAAGGGGAACCGATAATACATACAATATGATACGATATTAATCTTCATATACTCCCCCTTACAAGTAGTGAGAAAGATGATATACGTCAGCTGGGTGTGATTCCCCTCCCCTCTAGAATGTCGAAGAGGATGTGAAGTGAATAATTTATTGCACAAGATGACAAACACATTTAATTTTCTCACTCCGCGCCGAGGTCAAGAATTAAAAGCTAATGATCTCTAAACATATTATAGACGAAGTAAGGATTTATGTTATAACGGGCATTGTAATAAATCCGGGCATTAATACACTGTAAAAAAATATGGCACGTTACACAATAAAGGGGTGGAAAGAAATGGCCACTATATCATTGAGAGATGTTACATCGCGATACGGAGGGAACTCCCACCTTGACTAGGAGGGAGGTCCCACTGTGACTATATGGTGACAATTTCTTTCCACCTCTTTATTGTGTAACGTACCGTATTTTTTACAGAGTAATAGTGCTCGCGTATTTCGGGCAAAGAGATAAATCCTCATTGATAAATGCAATGAATTTATCACACTGCCTGTTATTAATAATAATTCCAGGTTTATCACTTTGCCCGTATAGCATATATGTTATGGGCAAAGTGAGTAAGTGGGAATTATTAATATAATGCCCGGGCAATGTGATAAATTCAACGAAATTATGAATGAAATTTATCACTTGAAATTGATCACTTACCGCTTCCACTCTGGGCATTATTAATAATACCCAATTAATCCCTTTTACCAGAAGTAGCACTTATATGAAATGGGCATCTCTAGAGCAGCTGCTTTGAAGCCCACTCTTCAAATTCAAGACGGATAACGTTGATCATTACATCACTATCTCTCCTCCGAAGCTCTATAGCGCTTCCTTACACTTCCCTCCCCAATCGTATTCAATTACTACTCTCCCCGGTATAGTAGTAGTATACTATATCTGTGGCGGTAACGTATTCACCCCAGCGTGCGGTAAACTTAATTAAGACTCCCTCTGTGCATGTGTATATAGAACCGACTCCTCCAACCCGTTTGCTAACGCTGGGGGCTTTTAATGAGCCCAGTCATCAGATCGCTGATTAGTCCCTTTCTCAATGGCGAGAGAATCGAATGAAATAAATTGTGATGAATACAATTATTGACCTGGTAATAATCGAGTGTCGTTTTGACACAATCCGATCCAAATTAAAATAAACTGGTCTCTTGAACCTTCGTCGCCAGCCGGGGAATCGATTTATGAGTCGTTTATGGTTGCTAGTTATGGCTAAGGCGAGAACAATAGCATTGCGAGGAGATGTCAGATTATGAGTTATTGATGTGTGATTTCTTTTTGCACTACGTCTACATCGGAGTAACTCGATTAGGAAAACGGGCATTTTATTTTTTAAGTATTATATGTCACTCACTTCGTCAAAATTTTTTGAAAATGAATATCTTTCAAAAGTGTTAAGTTCTTTTAAGTCATGTAAAATAGCATGCAATATAATTTTTTTACCTCTGTCAGTTTTTTATTTTTAAGGTTTCAAAAGTTTTGGAATTTTTAATTGAAGAGCCTGTGTGGTTTTGTAATTGATTTAGTCTAAAACCACCATTCAACAGAAAAAAAGAGCTTTAAAACGGTGATAGACTTAACGATGGTAACTTGGGGTTATAATCTTTCAAAATAAAATGTGATTTTTTTCTCAATAATTTGAAGCTGCAATGAGATTCTAAGGGAAGTAAACTATATACTATATATTGTTTTCAAGACTGGAAAATTCTTATTTCAAAGTTCAAAGAGCTTTATTGTTTTATCACAACCACATACACTGTAATTTGAAAAAAAGATGAAAAATTCCCGTACTTAAAAAAAAGAATAAAACAAATATAGACGCTTTTGACGTAATTTGATACAAACATCAATAATCACCGAAAGGTAATTCTTCATTAAAAGTTCAATATTAATATATAAACTTCATAATGCTGGATTTAGAGAAGACTCTCTTAAATGGTTCATTTCATATTTAACAGGTAGCATGCAAAGGGTAAAGACAGTAAATAGTTTCAGTGATTTTAGTCTAACAAATCGGGGTGTACCACAGGGGTCTAATTATAAGTCCCTTGTTTCTTCTTATTTACATTAATTATTTTTGTAAATTAAACATAAATGGTAAAATTTTAACGTACGCTGATGACAGTTTTATACATCAGGGTGTTTCAAAATTGCGTTGGACGGCTTTTATTCGGAACCAACGCCTCCTTAGGGTCATGGAAGTAAGGTCTACCCCTAGGTAATTGAGCCTGGAGAATGCACTGAAATGACCTACAGCGCTTCTAGCGGCAAAATTAAAAAGTTAAAAATTAATTTAAAAACTAAAAAAGATAGAGCAAAAACCTCCGTGAGAGTATTGTTGCCAACGGCATGAAGAACTCACTGAAAGAAAATTCATGAAAATATCTTGGATATTCGCCGAGATAATAGCATGTGAAAGTAGTACTTTTTCAGGAGTCAAAAAAGAAAAAGTTCGCATATTTGCAATTTTTTTTGATTAAATTTTGTGTTCTTTAAACTAAAAAACACAAAATAATGCTGAAAAATTTGCAAATATGCGAACTTTTTCTTTTTTGAGGTCTGAAAAAGTGCTATTTTCACATGCTAATATCTCAGCGAATATTCAAGATATTTTGATCAAAATTTTTTCAATGAGTTCTTTATGACGTTGGCATCAATATTCTTATTTAGGTTTTTGCTCTATCTCCTTTAGTTCTTAAATTAATTATCTTAACTTTTTAATTTAGCCGCTAGAGGCACTGTAAGTCCTCTCAATGGATTCTCCAGGCTCACTTATCTAGGGGTAGACCTTACTTCCGTGACCCTAGGAGGTGTTGGTTCCAAATAATAGCCGTGCAACGCAATTCTGACACCTTGTATAAAACTGTGTCATCAGCGTACGTTAAAATTTTACCATTTATGATTAATTTACAAAAATCATTAATGTAATCTTGTAATGGAAATATGTCATACTCTTCACAGCCTGTAAAAAACATAAAATATTTAGGATTACATATAGATTCAAACTTGAAATGGGAAAACTCATATTAGTAAGTTGGGGAAGAAAGAGACTGCATTTTGTTCTTTTCAAGTTTTACCATCTCAAAAATAAAGTTTAAGTCTTTTAAAATCCTTATACTATGCCTGGTTTTATTTTTTAATCAATTATGGTATTTTTATTTGGGGCTGTGAATAATAAATCCAGTCTTCAACCTTTTTAATATCTATAATAATAATAATTTTATTTTCTGTTTTAAAAACACCATCTACAAAAAATAAGATTAGGTCACCAAGAGGCAACAGAGCCAGTACTGGTGACTACTTAAAGTATATAAAAACTAGGTAAATAACAATAATAATTAAGATAATATAAAATTACAACATTCAAAAGAACACAAATGATAGAAAACAAAATAAGGTTTTTGAATTAATAAATAAACACAAGACATAAATTTATCAAAATATACATAGATCAAACATTCTGGACAAAACTGGAAAATATAAAGAGTATTTCGCTTCTAAACTTGGAAAAACAAATCAATATCGTCAATTTCAATTAAAAACGTAAATAAAACTTTCTTGAAATGATAGTAGCTGTTCATTGACTGCAACTCCAATGGTAAACTATTGTATAACTTAGGGGCTAAATATAAAAAATGCTTGCGATAGATTTCTTTACGTATAGTTGGTAGTTCGAAGATTATATTAGGACGTCTAACTGAAATATTTTCTTTTAATTTACAAAGTGATTTATTTTTAAAAAGTTGTAAAATTATTCTATAAAAGGCATTATAACGGATTTGTAGTAATCTTAGAGATTTATAATGAGGTGTATTAGTAGTTTTAAAGTCATTTAAAATTTTCAAACATTTATTCTGTACAGATATGATTGGATACAAATTGGATTTATAGTAACTCCCCCAAACTAAAATTCCATAATTAATAATAGAATTAAACCATGAGTAATAAAGAGTAATCAGAAAGTCTTTTGAAATTTTATTTTTTAGGTAGTAAAACTTATAAAGAATAAAACGGAGTTTTTTAGAAATTTCATTGACATGCGTTTTCCATTTTAGGTTGCAATCAATATACAAACCAAGGTATTTAACAGTATTAACAGACTGAAGAGGATAACATGAACAATTCGAAAATGCTGCGACAACTATCTATACAAAAAAATGCTTCAAAATGTTTAGGCCCCAATCTAACCCCCATAGATTTTTTTGGTGGTAAGCACTAGAATAAATTATGTACAGTCGCTTAATATTTGAAACTACACTTTTGAAGAAGTCACCAAGCTTAAATACTTGGGCATGCTTATTACCAGTAGAAACATGGGCTGATTTAGATGGTGAACCCTGGGGGTGCGTACTGGAAAACTTGGGGGTGCAAGCTGCCCCTGTAGACTTTCCTCTATAAAAATGGAATTTTCTCAAAAAGTTGGGGATGCGTTGCACCCCTTTAAATCTACCCATGAGTTGAAATGAGATAAGGGTTGAAATTAGAAATCGAATTTTGAGGGCAAATAATAGATGTTATTTTGGTTTAAAGATCCAATTAAAGTCTTAACTCCTCTCCATTAATACAGAAATAAATCTATACAAAACCCTAAAAGGCCGATCAATTTATATGGTAGTGAGACATGGGCAATTAACAAATCGGAGGAAAACAGGCAACCCATTTTTGAAAGAAATATCCTTCGGTCAATGTCTGGAGCAGTGAAAAAAATTCTACATGGAGAAGTTTATGTGACCATGAAATATATACTAAATACAGATAACCTAACATCTTGAATGTTATTAAATCCAACAGAATTCAGCCCCCTTAAGCCATCTCTTCTTCTCTTTATCATCTTTTGGGCTTTCAGAAACTCTTCTCTCTTTACTCGTCATTATCTATTTGCTCTGGTGGAATTGACCCTCAATGAATTAGTTAATTATTTTAAATTCTGATGTAAATATGCCAAAGTATTACCTTTTTTTCACTTTTTACTACATTTTACCAATTTCAAAATTTTAAATAAAATAATTAACTAATTCATCGAGGGTCAAATCCACCGGTTTTCCATTATATAACTATCTGGGGACAATATCCACCGAAAAATGACCTTTTTAAAAGCCTCAAATGTTTGGGGCACGAATTTGAAAAAAATGCATTTTTCGCAAAAAAAAGTTGAAATTTAAAAAAAAATTGAACTGCTTTAACTCGTAAAATTTTTTACTTTTAGTATGTTAATATTTAGGTTATTTCTAAATGAAAACCGTTTGATTTATCTCTTTTGATGATTTGGTTAGGTTTTTAGGGGGGTTTTAATTTTTTCATATAGTTCATTTTTCAAATTAATTTTAAAAATTGAAATTTCAATTTTGTTTTTCAAAACCTAAGGCAATATTCGGTTTTAAAACTCAAAAATAACCTATAAACATGTATCACATGTCTATATTATTGTTTTGGTTTTTTTTCTAATTTTTTTCGGCCATTTTTTTTTTAAATTAAAAAAAATTAAACTTCCTTCCGGCCGATTTTGGCCAATTTTTAGTATGTTATTATTGAGGTCATTCCTAAGTGAAAACCGTTGAGAAACCTTTTATTGCAATTTGTCCCAGGTTCGGCCCTTTTTTTCGCTATTTTCAGTGGACTAGTGGCGTTTCTATGTGATAACGGTGGAACTAACCAGATAATATGACGTAACGTTGTTGACTCTACAATCGAGCTACCGCCGCATACACTCTCTCAATTAACCCCGCCCGCTTTCAAATCGCTAAAGAGGGAAAAAAAATTATATATTTTCCCGGTTATTAAAACAGTTGCGTGTATCTTTCTTTCGAGCATGCGCTGGGGATAATTTCTTAGACATTACAAGTCTCTCTGATGTCACGCTCTCCAAGGACTACCCAATGTTCTGCCCAGGCTCAGATCTCTCGCCGGCTTTTATACTGATCTGCCCATGACGTCACTATCTCGCATCTTCTTTAGAGTGACGATGGACCGTGAGTTCCTCTGGAATCGAACTCACAACTCCAACTCCACATTTAATTCAATTTAAACATATAACTACACATTTAATGATCATTTCTGCGACCACAATCACTAATAAGAGATATTAAGGTGGACACAAATTGGAGCCGAGCGGCGAAGGCGAACAGCCACGAACACACACTGCGCACGCGCAACTCGGAGGCTCTAAGAGCGGCGCTTGCGCAGAGTGTGTTCGTGGCTGTTCGCTACGCCGCTCGGCTCCAATTTGTGTCCACCTTTAAACGCCAGAACAAACGACATCAATGTTTATAATAGGGAAAGTTTAGTAATTGTCAGGGAAAGTTTTCAACGATAAGGGAAAAGTTTCATTGATCAGGGGAAAAATAGCAGAGATTGAGAAATTCAAATGAGCCTGCATATTCGCACATCCCAACGGTTTGGTCCTGACGAGCTTAGTGCGCATGCTCGGGGAGAAAAAAAGTATCTTCTTCGGATAATTGCTTTCATTAATGAATCCCCGCTGGTGCAGTGGTAGAGTGCGTGCTTAGCATGCGGTAGGTCGTGGGTTCTGTCCCCGATTTATAGTTTTATTAAAATTTCTAAAAAAAACCAGCTAAAAGAAGTATACACGCATGCGCACTAAGCTCGTCAGGACCAAACCGTGGGGATGTGTGAAAATGCATGCAGCCTCCATAAAAAGTTCTAGTCCAAAGAGAATCACTCGTTTCCTTTAGTCTCCGCCCACACTAATGATTGACAGCTGGAGGGTCGGAACGCCACTATGCGATAACTATAGCTACTACTATTTTAGTAAAATCGCGTTTTGGACTCTCTGAATTATCTTTACTCTGTGATTTTTTCTAAGGTTAAGATTTTAAAATTAAAATTAACTGGCTACTTCAATGAAACAATTAAAGTTTTAAGTATTTTTAACAAGTGTTGAAAATTTAACTTAGATTTAAATTTTTTCTGAGGCATCCGAAGAGTTTGATCACAATCATCCATATTAAATTGCTGAATTGCTACCCCTAACCCTCTATTAGGAAAGATCCGGATAATCATTTGCAGGAATCTAGATCGCTGGAAATTCTACCACATTTCTTCAAAAGTAGTATAAAATGAATTTCAATGTATGGAATAAATAAGATCTTCCGTACAATCTTAATATGACTTAAAATTAACGAAGTGTATATTTGGACGGCCAAACGGCCAGTGGCGCATGCGCTGTAGGTCTCGTGATTACGTAGCAGTCTCGGCGCTTAGTGATTGAACCAATGAAACGCCGAGCTGTAGCCTAGCCGTGGAAATTAGAGTAGAGTTTAGTTGAAAAAAGCCGTCCAAATATACAGTGCCTAAAATTAAAGTTAAATTCCTTTGAATTTTAATTTGAAAGTTTTCAATTAATGGCAACTTGAAGTAAACAAAATATTATTAATCGAAGAAAATAGGAAAGCTTGAAAAGTAAGCCAACAAAAAACAGCCATAATTTTGCCAAATTAGCTGTAGATAGAAGTAGAAGTACTTTACTGGTTTACCGTAATGGAAAACACAGAGTATCTGCTTAACAGAGATGCCAAACGGCCGTTTTCCTCGTAAGGTAATTAATTTAATTCAGCTCGCAGATTATAATTCAGTTCACTAGCAGCCAAATACTTATTGCTTTTCTTTAAAAATGTCAGTCAGGCCAGTTACCCTTGGAATGGATTATATTCGGCCACGACCATGTTAATCACGTGATGGGGAAAAACAAACTCACAATCAACTCACTCATATCTCACCTTAAACTATCACTGTGGTAACAACCAATTGCAAGCTCAGTAGTGGACCATATCCGTCTGACGTCACATTTTCCCCATCATGTGACCTACTGAGCTTGCAATTGGTTACCTCACAGATGGCTTGTAGTGAGATATGATGATAGTGAGATATGATTTGATAGTGAGTTTGTTTTCCCCTTTCACGTGATTAAATGGGCGTGACACGAATATCGTCCGTTCACATAATTGGTAAAATGTGACATCAAGACGGATATAGTCCATTACCCTTTATTTTTAATTTACTAGAAAAATGTATTACAGCCTACTTGCATAAAAAAGCACAGAGGGCGTTACACTGCTTCATATGTGTTCTTTCTCTGCGCCATCTCCATCTTATCGCCAGGAATCTAACATCTCAACCCAAGTTAGGGTGGGAGTTGGATGGAAATATTCCGAAAAATGAAAATATTGTCTGCTTTCGAAAACAATTGCTGAATTTATTTCTTGAAGATCGCTTTCCTTGACTTAGTGAGGTGATTTATATGAATTGTTTATCTTAATCACAATCTATGACTCATTAATGGTAGAATCATTATTCCTGCATCTTTAAACCTATCCGACTTTTCTGCGTGTCTAATAACTGGTACAAAATACTCATCTGTACCGCAATGGATCATCTTTCCATTATTCAGGGACTTTTGTGCTCAGGTGACAAAGTGTTACAGTGCATCGAAGCTGGACTAGTTCAAGATTGGGTTAAATCTAACCGAGTCCTAGCTCTTGTCGAACATTCCACTGAATCGGCCTTGTTTATATTAGTCCAAACGCGAACCCCATCGTCTAATCCTGGTTACTTAACCATAGAAAAGGCTATCGCAATCAACGATAGCTTTAGATGTGACATCGAAACTTCTGGGAATGACACTAATTCTGAAGAAAATGTCTATTTAAAGATCATTGCAAGTAAACACAAATTATTGTTTGAATTACCCTTCAACGCAAAAGCAAAGTCATTCGCTGCCCAGATTTCAAAAGCATCCGAGTCTTCTTTCATTAAGACTGGATCCCAATCAGATTTCCAATGGCTTGTAAAATATCAGCCAATTCCAACTATCAAGGAATCAACCTTTTTCATTGATGAACTGGACAGTTTGAATTCCTTAGCCCTTGACTCACAGTCTGTCAATTCAATGAACTGTGATGACACCTTCACAGACTTGGACAGTGCTTATTATACCCAACTATTGAGTGCTAGCAGTGAATCTGATCTTACCAAAGGTCAACTGCAGTCTCCTGAGTTTGGAAATTTACCGAGACAAAGTATTGCCATGGGTGTCACTCCACTTGCAGCGAGGGAAAGTGTCATTCGACTTCAGATGGCAATGCGGGAAGACGATTATGTCTACCTGCAGACCTACACTGTTTTTATGGGCAGTTGGAATGTCAATGGGCAATCTCCGAAAGAGTCTCTGAAAGATTGGTTGTCTACAGATTCTATGGCCCCCGACTTTTATGTTGTTGGCTTTCAAGAGTTAGACCTAAGCAAAGAAGTTTATTTGTTTGCTGATACTGTAAAGGAGGAGGAGTGGTTTGAAGCTGTCAAAGCAGGTTTGAATTCCAGTGTTAATTACAAACTTGTGAAACTTGTTCGTTTGATTGGAATAATGCTGATTGTTTTCATTAAGGAAGAGTTGTTCGAACACGTGAGAAATGTGACTGGTGAAACTGTTGGGACTGGAATCATGGGAAAGTTGGGAAATAAAGGAGGTGTGGCTATTCGGCTTGATTTCCATCGCACTCCTATTTGCTTTGTGAACTGTCATTTAGCTGCACATATGGAAGAATGTGAGAGAAGAAACCAAGATTTTAGTGATATCTGTGCTAGAATGGCTTTTAACCAGTTTAAACCCCCTAAGTATATTAAGGATCATGATCACATTTATTGGATGGGAGATATGAATTATCGAATCATGGATTTAGACTCTGAACAAGTGAAAACACTCATTGAGAAAAAGAGTTTTTCTGTTTTGATGGAGCACGATCAATTGGCTATTCAGAAACAACTTAAAAAAGTTTTTGTTGGTTTCAATGAAGGTACCATTAACTTTGCACCAACATACAAGTATGACACAGGAACAAATAATTGGGACTCGAGCGAGAAAAATCGTTTACCTGCATGGTGTGACCGTGTTTTATGGAAAGGAGATAACATTAGACAGCTGTCCTATCAGAGTCATCCTACACTGTTGTACAGTGACCATAAGCCTGTCAGTTCTGTATTTGAATCGCAAGTTAAGGTAATCGATGTTGCTAAGTACAGAAAAATATATGAAGAAGTGATGAAAAAACTAGATAAGCTTGAGAATGAGTTCTTACCTCAGGTTACACTTGATAAATTGGAAGTCCATTTCAATACAATCCACTTCATTGAATCAAAGATTCAAACTATTACCATTGCCAACACTGGACAGGTTCCAGTAAGGTTTGAGTTTCAGAAAAAATTAAATGATACAAGATACTGCAAGGACTGGTTGAGTATCAAACCATACATGTCATTCTTGAAACCAGGTGAAAAATGCGATGTCGAACTTGAGGTTTTTGTAGATAAGAAAATAGCCTATAAATTGAATGCTGGCAAAGATAAAATTTATGATATCTTAGTTCTTCATCTTGATGGAGGCAAGGATCTATTCATAACAGTTACTGGCACCTACATACCTGGATGTTTTGGGGCATCCCTAGAAGCACTTGTAAGGATTTCGGTACCTTTATGTGAAATCCCTTCGGAAGAGCTTTTTGAGCTGGAAAGTAGTATAGTTGGGAACACAAAAGTAAAGCCTCAGCAATTTGAAATCCCAAAAGAAATATGGGTTCTGATTGATCATTTGTATAAGTTTGGATTGACCCAAGAGGAGTTATTTCTTCAGCCCGGCCTGCGCTACGAGATGCAGAAAATTCGGGACAAGTTGGACAATGGTATCTATGAACTGGGTAACTGCTCTGTTCATTCTGTTGCCGAGTCTCTACTCTTGTTCCTTGGTGCTTTACCAGAGCCAGTCATTCCTTACGAGTTTTATTACAAATCATTGGATTGTTCAAACAACTTCATCAGTTGTAGGAATGTTGTAAACGAGATTCCTCGAGTTCATCGAAGTGTCTTTAGATACTTAGTGTCATTTCTTCGAGAGATTCTAAATCACTGCTCTTCTAACCGATTAGATGGAAAGTTGTTGGCCACTATTTTTGGAGGAATCCTGTTGCGTGAACCTATCAATGAGACTCAGTTATCAGCATCTTACAAGAGAGTCAATCAACAAGCTATTGAGAGAAAAAAGGCTACCTTTATTTTTCATTTCCTTATGAACGATTTAGAAGAAATATAGAGTATACCTGTATATTCACTTGTAACTGGAATAGTTAAGTTCAATTTACAAATAGCACTAACTTACTCAGCTAGTAGATTGTATAAAAATATTTTTTTTGCTGGGACCAGTTTTATTTGTTTTTTGTAAAGTACATTTTGTAAAAAGTTGAAGTTATTGCTTAGGAATAATGATGAGTTAATACTTAGGGTTACTGAGTAATATGCTTCTGTACTTAAAAGCATAGCAAGCATAAATAGAACTCACTGTTATAAGATGCAAAAATTTATTTGCTTAGTAATGATTTGTAGAAATATGTGAAGAAAACTTTCAGTCCATTTGAGATTTGCTTCTTTGATAAAAAGTACTGCTTTATCACATTTTGTATTTGTAATTAAAACTTTGTCTTACTTATGAAAAACTAGTCTGAGAATCAGTAAACTGCTTGCCTACACTTCTTTAACCAGAGAAGAATCCCTTGCCATTTTATATGTTCCTCAACAGTTCTGTTGATTGAAAACAATATTTATTCTAGTATTAGATACTCTTAATTTACTTGTGCATTATTAGCTTTAGATTTAGTGTTTTTGTATTACAGTGCAACTTGAAGGTCTGATTTAAAGTTAGAGATTTAGATAATTTGCACACAGACATTTTTCTTCATACAAACTTTTTATTATAGATTAATTTTACTGTTTTTAATTTAAAGTTTTGAATAATTCAAATGTTTTTAGGTCTCCCCTTTATCTTTCAATTATATTCAAGTTGCACTGTTATGTTTAACTTTTCTTTTTATTGATTCAATACTTCTTTCATTTTAAAAGAAAAACACCAGTTCAACATTACCTGTATTAAAATAATCCTTCATTTAGTGTTTTCCTTTACTAATGGTAATGAAACTCTAAATGTTTTTTGGTTCAATTCTGTAAACGTTCCCACTAAATATTGTCATGCTCTTTGACTTTTATTGATTTCACCAGACATTTTAATCGATGAGTTTGGAATTATTTAGCAATATTTCTACTTTTTTGGAGTCCTAAAGAACATTGCAGTATTTAGCGTGGGCGTTAACGGAATTGAACTGTTTATTCATACATACATTATTTTTCATTACTCTGTTCAAAGAAATTACTTTGGGGATCCATTGTACTAGAAACAGAATGAATTTTGAACTGTTTTAAGGCCATATTCAGAAACTTTCGATTGGAAAAACACTAGATGGGACTGAGACGTTAACGAGATATTTTAAACGAGAGATATTTCTACTCCACAGCTGTCGTTTGCCATATTGTTCTCAGATTCGAAGCGCATTCCAATTGTTTTTACACTTTTTGTGGCCCGTTTAATAGTTCCAAAAAATCTAAAACAGCTATTTATTACTAAAATAAGTCCTCAGACATCAATATATTATGAAAGTAATGGACATCTAGTGCTTGTAAAAATTTGTATTATCAGTGTATAATTACTTGTGACGTTTTACGACAGATGGCAGCATGATCGCTCGATCCGAGTGGCCGTGGATTTTTCATCGTTTACGTATCGTTTCCATCTTGTGTTAAAGTTTCTGAATACACTCTTAAGCTGAGAATTCCCTCTCCTCTACTAAAGCACTTTTTTTAAGATACACATACCTATACAGTACTCTATTATATATCATACACTGAGTTACCTGAGCACCCTAGATTTATCAAAGTGTATTTTTAACCTTGAAAATTTAAACTAAACTAAGAGATGCAGTTGAATACTGATTCTTCATCAAAATGTCTCAGTAAAAATTTTTTGAGATTTCTATTAATGAAAAATGTATTTTCATTTATACTTTTAATCATTTTGTAAGTTCAGAAAGTTTGATTTGATAAGTAGAATGTAGTCTATAAAAAAGTTTGAGTACTTGTTATACTTCTGAGTCAAATACTAAAATTTCAAACAATTTTGATATTAGGTTTTCAAAATTTAAATTCAAGGGGAAATTTCTTAAAAATTACAAAGTCTTGTTATTAGACTTATATGAAACCTTCTTCTTTCCTAAAGTGTAAGAATACAAACTTTTTTAAAGTATGATTTCTTGTGTAGTATTTTTCTGACTTTTCCTTTTTAAGCAAAAGTAAGTGTTTAACCTTTCAAAAGATTCATTCCAATATTCATTAGTAAATTAAACATGTCCTTCATCATTCATGTTTTTATAATTAATTGTTGTTTTCATGATTTTCCTATTTATAACATTTGCATTATAAATTGGTAAGCATTTTACTTGTGTACTAATTAAGAAACTGAAGTTCTTGATTTAAACCTTGAGTACAGTTTTTTTTAAATATTAACCTTAAATTCAGAAATCAGTGTAACATTTATCTGATTTATCAGATTCAGGTTTTTTTATAAAATGGGAATTTAGTGAGGGTGCAGAAAATGTTTCTAGGTGCCTAAATACTTCCCCAAAACACTTAAATTTCCTTCTATTTCATCTATTCTAAATTACTCTTAAGAGTGCAAACTAAGAACTGTAAATACTTTTAATGTATACTTACAAAAAGTAAAGGGATGCACACATGAATCAGTTCACGCCCTCCAGCCTCAAATATGGACTTTTCTGTAACAAGATTTTTTAAGATCTGTGTTTCTATTCGTAAAGTACTTTTTTAGTTATGGACCTTCTTCAAAAATTGATGGCAAGTAATCCATAAACTTAAATTTAAAGATAACTTATCACTACACTGTCTTTTATTCTACATCCTATATGTCATCTTAGGGGCCATTCATTAATTACGTAAGGATGATTTTGGCAATTTTTGATCACCCCTACCCCATGTAAGGGTACGTAAGATTTTCTAAACCCCTCCTCCCTATTCTTAGGTAAGATTCTATTTCTTTTTTCAAAATAATAAAATGTGAGAAAAAGATCAGTTTGGGACCGTTCAAATATTACGTAAGCACCTAAGGGGGGAGGGGGTTTGCTCTGTGCTTATTTTTCCTAACAAGGGGGATGTGAGTGATGCTTACGTAAGATACTGCATTTTCGAAAATATCTTGTTTCTTGCATAAATAATTTCAAAAATAAATTTAGTAAAAAATTTAATTACGAAATCTGACGTAAGCACTTTTTTCTGGGGATAGACCCCAAAATTTTGATATTTTAACCCCGAAAAGTTGTGTTTCGACTCACTTTTGAACCCTTAGGGCTACTCCCAAGAAGGACAGCTCCTTGTTTAAGTCACCTAATTTTTAAGGAGAGAAAACAGTAGTACTTACTAAAAGGGGTGTCAAAATTTCGGGGGGGGGGGGGGGTCCGGCAGTTTCTTACGTAATTATGGTGAGGGGGTTGAGGTTTGCTTATCTTTGCTGACAAGGGGGGAGGGGGGTTAAAAATGACCAAAAAAGTGCTTATGTAATATTTGAGCGGCCCCTTACACTAAAACTCTCAGTTTGACGTAAATCAAAGATTTTTATTTTTCAACAGATAAGTAATATTCTTGCTGTCAACTACATATTACCATTATATTATTATCACTAGTCTTTGGAATACCATTTATCAGTATTAAAAGCTTTGATAATATACCGAGATCGTCAACATTTTTTGTTTTTCTGGGGTTATTCATCAGTAATTTGATTAGAATAATTGGAATTTGTTTACATTAACTTGGAAAATCTTACGTAAGAATGGGTTTGACCCCCCACCCCCAAGTAAGGGTGTGTAGATATTTTTCTAACCCCCTCCCCCTCAGGACCCTTACGTAATTAATGAATGGCCCCTTACCTTAAAAGGGACCAGTGTCTGAGTATTAACTGTTTTTCTAAAAATCAAGTGAACATTCCCCTTCAACAAGTCAAGAACATTGATACAATAACGCTATTTTTAGGGAAATTGCTGATCCTGTTGCTTGATATGTTTTTATCAATCATAACGAAAGGAAAAGCCACCTTTCAGGTGTTGTCTAGGCCACTTCGCATTTGACATTCCATAGTTTTCACCTAATTAATTGTAGAAGTTGGAGGGTATGATACTGAAATATTTGTCTCTTAAAACAATTGGATTTGTTGAGTGTTATCCCTTCACACTTGAACAAATATTCTCTGTGCTTGTGTGTGCCTGAATTTTCCCTTATCCTCATTCAGACATATTCTGCTCCCCAGTATGATTTAAAGATTCCTAAATTTATTATGATACTCTCTCTCTTAACTATCTGAAATATAGTCTCAGGTTTATGAACCAAAAATACCTGCAACTTTTGCTAGGTTTGCTGATTTATTAACAAGCCGACACCCACTTTTTTTATTTTCACAAAATTCTCGGGTTAATTTGAAAATATGTGGTATTTTAAAAGTTATATTAATTGATATTTTTATCCAGTTATATTCTTCGTTTACTGTCGTAGCCATAAATATGTAGTTTATTAAAAGTAGGACCATTAAAGAAATAATAATTTATAGGAGTATTAAATAATTTAAAATCAACTAAAAAACTCCCATCTTATTTTGAAAAGAATTAAAAATAGTTGTTTTTATTGGCAAACGCATTGAGATTGGTATTTGTCTCGTACTATTTTTATTAACCATATTTTTTTTCTCTAAACTATTCACTGACTTTTATTTTTGAATTGGTTTGGGTTTCATATTAGAGCATAAATGCCTAAACAATACAAATGAGTAAGTTTGTATTATAAGCTTTCGTACAGGCTTCTCCAAGTTGATGTATCACTCCTTTCAGATAAAATAATACATTTTAGTACTTTTAAATATGTCCGCATGGATGAAAATGTTGTGATTTTATATGTAGTTTTATTTTATTGTTTAAGTTTTTTTTTATTTGTAAAGGAGACTTATTTTATTGTTTAAAGATTACCTATATATTTAATACTCATTTAGAAGTATAGGTTGAGTTTTAACTTTAAAGAGAAAAAAACTGAATGTTTTTTTAGATAGTATGTGAACTTATTTAAAACTTGTTTGTCTGGCTAGACTTACCAGTTCCAAAGGCTTCAGAAATATATTGATCTTTGGATGTTATTGGGCATAAAATATTTATTCATCACAAAAATATATTCATACAAAGACTAGAATATTGTAAATTCTGGTAACATTGAAAAAGTTATAAATAAAATATTGATTATTTCTATATTGGTTTCTAATTCCTATTAGTGGATAACCTGCATCTAATGAAACATTAGTTGTTAAAATATTTGATAAAATTTTACCAAAGGGATCTCTATCAGTTCTAGATTACAGCTTCCCTAGTTCTTAATTTTAATTCTAATACATTAGGTACCTACTTCTGTAAGTTTTTTGTTTGATCAGTTTATGGCTATAGGTTTTTAAAAAATCCAAGTATCACAATATTCTGAAAAGTTATTTACTAAATCAATTATTGAGATGTTTTAAAGCTTTTCTATCTATCTCTTAAACATGTGCTTTAATGTTTTTTATTTATTGACTTTTCATATGACCATTTTGAAATCATTGTAAATCTGTAAGAAAGAAAACTGTATAAAATGTAACATATGATGTACTACCATGATCAAATTTTTTTTACTGTTGAAAAAATTAATATCCAATATCATGTAACATCCTGGAAAAGAAAAAAAGTATTTGTAATAAATTTTCTCTAGTATACCTAGCTGAAATCAGTTTTATATTTAAAGCTTTTGGAATTTAAGCTGTTTTACGTTATTTTAGTCACACCATGTGCTTCCATTTTAAAAATCCATCCATACGAAAATAATAATTTGGGAAGTAAATGATTTTGACTAATATAAATCATTGATGATGTTTCCCATGAACATTTTTCATATAAACAAGGTATTTTAATGCCCAATTTAATTCAAGGTTAAATTTTTAAAAAATTCACTTTTTGAAATGAAATGTGGCTTAAACTCACTTTCTAATTTCCTGGTACTGAACAATATGTTTACAATGAAAAGTCAGCGGGTGTGAATTAACTGGGTTCTTCTGGCAAAAATATAAAACCATACTGGTCAAGAAAACACAATTTTTGCTTTTATTATGTGTGTTAGATTTATTCTTAAAATTTTTATACAAGATAACCTGGTCTATAGTGATGAATGTCATAGGGAAAAAATTTCGTTTTTTTTTTCAAGGTTAGATTTAATCCCAGTTTCATTTTTTAAAAAATAAACACGTATTTGTTACTTGGTTGTTTATTTTCTTTTCTATGAACTTAACCCATTAGTGCCCCAGTGATCTAATTCTAGATCACTAATTATAGAGTCATAAATGCTCTCTTAAATTACCTTAAATTCACCCAACAGTAACCAAACTGCACATATGGCAAGAGAAAACATCCCTCAATCCTAATACCCTGTGTTTTTTGCGTTTGCTTCATTTATTTTGTAATAGGGATGGGCTAAAGTTCGAGTTTTCTACTTTGATCGAAAACAATTTGGGCGTTAATGGGTTAAGTAAATAATTTTTTATGCATTATTTAAAATATCGCAAAAGTAAATTTGTTATGCTTGTTTCTTTGCAACTCTGTGTAAAACAGTAAAATGTTTATTCTGAATGTTTTCTAACTCTTTACAAAATGTTTCACAAAGAATTAAAAATTTAAATTTCCGCTATTACGGGAATTCCTGCCTTAGCTGTGTGAGGTTCAAATGATTCTCAAATTCAATGTTACAAGCTTTACTACTGTCGTATTCATACTTGCTTCTACTTTTTTTCTAGTTTTCTCATTTTCAAGAAAGGTAAATGATGATAGCATGTAAAAAATTTCCCACTAATACTTTTTCTAAATATCTTTAAATAACAATTTGAAAGAATCATTTACTACCCAATTATGGACCCTTCTTGTGCCTTTTCAATATTCTTGTTAAATGTTAAATACCTGTGCTTTTGTTTTTCTCTATTGTCATCTGTTTAAAGTACCCCTACAGTAATATACTACTATGTTATCTTATTTACTTATCCTAATTACTACTATCTTTTGAAAAAACAATTCTAAATAAAACTCAATATCTTATTGTATGTTTTAGGGAAATAATATAAAAGAGTAATTTATCCTGGCTGATGATTGCAATAATTTTTCAAATATTTATTCTTCCCATTTGTGGTTTCAAGTGTCAGGTATTTGTTCATATTAATTGTTATCTTTATTCTTTAGTTTAATAAATTATCATTATATTTCTTGAATTTTTCATTTCTTAAAGAACACATTTTATTTTATCAAGCTATTGAAAATTTGAATTCAAAACCACAAGTTAGTGCATATTTTCTTCTCTCATTTATTACTTGCTTAAAACTGTTAAACTTAGCTTTTTAAAGTAACCAGATGTAACTGATGGTTGAATTCATCAATTTTTCTAATATTGAAATAAGTAGAAAATTTTTGTTGATGGTATAATTAAATCCCCTCCAAAATTGTAATGAAAGAGCAGATAATTTAGTATTAAATTGATAAAACTTTTTTTCCTACTAAATATGTACTTTAAAAAAGTATTGTATTTAAATTTGCAAAATGTTAACTTTCCTAACTTGTGAGCAATATTTTTTCTATACTTGATATTCTTTCATATATTTCTCCTAATGCAATTCTTTGAAAGTTAATATTCTGCAGTAGAACTTAGATTTTGTATAACTCTCAGAACTTAGCACCACAGTTTTGAATATTACATCAAAAGCAGATCCTTCTTTATAAGTTAAGTCTGCTAAATCAAAATGAATTAAAACCTAAAATAATAAGTTTTCCTAATATTAATTTTTTCCTTAACTTTATAGGCTTATACTTCTTCTGTCAGATCTGCATTTTAACAAATAACAGTTTAAAAGGTCACATTATTCAAAGTTCAAGTGTGGTAAGTATATCTTCATCATTATTAACTCGACTTTTTCCCTATTTACTTAAACTTCAATTTCCTTTTTTCCCTATTTTAGACATTTAAGTTTGTGAAAATGATGCCACCTATGTGTTCAGTATTCCTGAGGAAGCTGGGTTACAGAAATATTTATTACTTGAGTAAAACACTTAATAATCTGGAACAGTTTTCTAAGATTAACCAGGTTATTTTACTCACCAAGCGACAGAAGGTTTACAAAACTTCAAAACTCTCCAATGACACCTCTCCTAAAGATGCCCATACCTTAGCAGATATTATTCTTAATGGGAAACATGAAGAAGATGAAAAGAAGGAAGTAATGAAAGTAATAGGATTTTTGCAGTCTAGGGGATGTACCATTCAAGATATCAAGAACAAATGTTTGAATTACATCGATTCAAACTACACATCCTACCTTAAAGCACTTATGATTTCTGAACTAGGCCCTGACATGTCCATGCTTTTGCCTCTCATGTCAGTAAGTGTGGCTTCTCTTCGTACAGCTGCAAAACTGGCAAGAGAAGATAGACATCAAATAAAAGACTTCCCTAACCGCATTGCCTACCTATCGCACCATCTAGAAGTACCTGCAGACCAACTTGTGACTATCCTATCAAAGCATACTATTTTGCTTACCATGGGCTTCTCAAAGCTAGATCTCAAAATGAACCTTCTTAAAGATGCGAACGTGAGTCCCGAGTCCCTTCTTAAGGACCTGTGGATTTTCTATTACAACGAAAACTTCCTTCGCCTTAGAATTTCCGCAGCAGCTGCAGCAGGAGTTGAGATAAAGCCGTGGATGCTTAGAAGCTCTCCGAGCACTTTTCACTCTATACTTGAAAAGGTTGATTCGACTAAAGGAATCCTGGCTGGTGATGATCAAGTAACTTACCTAGCAAGGAAATTGGAGTGCAGCGAAGAATATGTGAAGTACATAATGGAGAAAAACAAACTCCTGCATACCATCAATATTCCTAAACTTGAAAAGGTAAAAAAGTAATTCATAAAATTTCATGTTTAAAAACATTATTTTACCCATTTTAGGTTATTTTTTAATTAGAAATTTTTTTACTTAGCAGTGTGCATATTTTTTCCCTTGATATGTATACTTGGACAATTATTTTTTATAGTGTAACTAATTAATACACCCAGCAAAGAGAAAGGGTTTCTTAAATT
Organism: Tetragnatha versicolor; assembly: GCA_024610705.1. Taxonomy (NCBI): domain Eukaryota; kingdom Metazoa; phylum Arthropoda; class Arachnida; order Araneae; family Tetragnathidae; genus Tetragnatha; species Tetragnatha versicolor. The sequence continues at coordinate 28,482,734 of JANDEH010000002.1, read as the reverse complement.
GTGGATTAAAAGAATAAAAATGCTTTCCCCCTTACTTTCATAACTCTTTCCCAATACGTTTGTATTATCTCGCATTATTTCCTTTATCTTCATCAATGACATTTATATTTATCAATAGATTATGATTTTTATAATTATTTAGCAGTAGTTTTTTAAATTGTGTTTTGACAGATTTTGTTTTTATAATATGTTTATTCTTATATCTCAGATCATTACCTAATGTGATTTGTTGGCATAAATCAATTTTCCTTTCAAGGTTTGTGTTCATATTTGGCCCTGAAATTTGAATGGATTTAAACTTCAATAACATACTTTTTCTTTTGAAGTTTAAGATTTCATGTGGTGAAAATATACACATTTTAATGCAGATTAAAGGGACACACATGAATATGTTTTAAATGATAAAAAAATATGTACATTTCACTTACAAGGGGATGGGAAGACCTTGGAAACGGACTTCGGGCTCAAACTTGGTAGGTTTGTAATACACCCCAAAGGTATCCTACCCCCTGAAAATAGCCAGTAATCCCCGAGAAAATGCCCCCAAAGTTTTACCCACAGTTAAATTATTTAAATTTAATATCTCAGTAAGAGCCGAGCAGCCCAGTCGATAGTGTTCTCTCCTCCCAACTGAATGACCATGGTTCAATCCTGCCTTTGGCAATTATTATTTTTTTATTCAAGTTTCATTTAAAAATTTATGTTTCCATAAAATTACAATTCCTATTGGATGCAATTTCCAAGGAAAATATATGAAAATTAAACCATGAATTAATATTAATAGTTAAGTTAGAGCACTGCATTATGAAAATAATTTGTAAAACAAAAAAGGAAACAAATGTTTTAAAATTTTAAAAATTCTCGCCTCTTTCTGGTTTGTGAAATTAAATGTCATTTCTTTCTTTTAAAATTAATATTTTATGTATTAAAAATGTCAAAAATATTATCTTGTACTGTTGTATTGATTGATAGTAGAGTAGTATATGTTTTTGGATTTTTCTACTCATATATATTATGAAAATATTTTTTCCTCCAGTTTCATAATTTAGGAATATATATATTTATATAATTATACCCAAAATAGTAACAATTATACTTATTGAGGAAATTTTTTAATTAGTTCATAAACTAATCCTAGCAATTTTGTTTTGTCTGCACAGAGGGTATTTTATTATTAGAACAAAAATCTGTGTTATAGGTAATGTTTTTTAATTGCCTAGTGTATTGCAAAGATTTGCTTTATAAATATGAGGTTTTGTAAATTGTGTGCTTTGAAATATTGTTAAGTAGCTAAAATAATAAGATATTCATAGTTAACTCGAGTTTTCAACAATAAAAGCCTGTTTTTAATTGATGATTTCGTAGCATCGCAAATTATAAAGTCAATAAAAATTAATTACATCATTAAATATAAGCATATGGTGCAAGTGAAGCAATTATTTTATTTTGAAAAATTATTTTTAAAATAATATTTTTTTTAATTAAAAAAAATGAAAAAAAATACTAAAGGTAAGACCGAACCCACGTCGCTCAGTTTACGAGAAGAGTGCACTACCGACTGGGCTATTTGGCTCTTGCTAAGGAAAGAATTTTTAAATGTTTAAAGTAGTGGCTAAAACTTTGAGGGCGTTTTATCAGGGACTACTGGCTATTGCGTCGTAATATTTTCAGGATAGGATACCCTTGGGGTGTACTACAAACCTACCAAGTTTGAACCCAAAGTCCATTTCCGAGTTCTTGCATATTAGATACATAGGCATGGTTTGGTTGTATATTTAGGCAATGAGTATATTTTTATTTATCCTTTCTTCTTATTATATCATGAGTAAATTAGATTTTGCATAATAACAATAATAATACCATTGAATGGGTAGTATAAACCATTATCAAAGTTTGTTTTTCTAGCTAATGTTTATCTAGAAATCCTAGAACCTTACTTTGGCTAAGATCTTGAATTTTCAGATCAGAACCAAATATTTGAGAAGGCCTTGAATTATCTATAATGTTATATCAAGTACATGTGTTGCCAAGTTACATATAAATAATAATAGTCTATTCAAACTTCATTTCAAGCTCAATTTGTAAAAAAAATCACTAAATCAACATGTTTTTAGTACCAACGTTATTTTATTTTAATGTTACCATAGGAAATTTAGGGAAGGGAAATAAATTAACTGCATGTAGTATTTTTACACCCTTAATCTATATGTTGATGAAATAACTAAATTATTGAGAAAAATCTTCTTTTGGAAATATTAACCAATTTTTCTTTGAACACCATTGTATTTCACAGTAATAATATCATCTATACCCTAATTCCTATTTACTCAATTCACCCAATTAGACTGATTTTTCATGCTAAATCCAGTGCAATACATTCTTTTTTCAGTATTAATATTCTTGTATAAAAGTATTTATCTTTCAAGCGTACTTAGATTTAAAATATTTTTATAACATTCAAAATATAGCTAGTGTTTTAAGTAGTTTAAATCAAGGTCCTATTTAAAAAGTATTTATATAATGTAAATGTTTAGTTATACTATTACATAGTATTTATAACTTGTATCTGAGTAATCATATTAAATAAATATTTGTTTTTACAGGTATTCAACTTTTTATTTGAGAAAGGTTACACACCTCAGGAAATAAGACTCTTCCCAAGAATTTTCTGTTCCAGTGTTCAGTCTCTAGAAGTAAGGTTCAATGAAGCTAAACAGCTTAGAAGTACTCTTCCTACAGTCTCACAACTCTGTACTTCCCAAAAAAGATTTAAAAATACTTTAGAAAGAAAGAATTCTTTATGTCCTGAAACTCAAGTGATAGATGAAAATAAAACTTAAAGGCTGTGTATGTATGCTACTTTTTTAGAGTTCACATGCTTCTCATACATTGTTTAACTGCTAATTGCCTTTGTAATTTGTAAAATATCTTCCTCCTGTGTGTCAACAAAACATTTCTTCTGAACATACTCTTTTCTTTAATGTATGTGTCATGTTTGTGTTATTTAAATAATGTGAAACCACATTAATTCATATTTCTAACTTATTTATTTTGAAAGTCATTATATTAAGCTTCTCTTACAGATCAATTAAATTCAATTGATATATTTTGAGTTTATTTTCTTCTAAACATCCTCCTGGCATAAATATTTGCTTTGGACAATGAATTTTTTGTATTGTAATACCTAAACCTTCTCTATTATTCTTTTTCTAACCCTATAAATTCAGCTTTTTTTTAATCTGTTCATTTGCCATGAACAGTAAGTAGACTTGGAATATGTTATTTATAGGTTTTATAAATTTAACTGCATATTTACTAGCACTATGAACTTTGTCTAATGTTACCTAGAAACCCAACAGGCAATCATTTGTACTCCTAGGTTTTTTTTGCAGTGCAGAACTATTTTTTTGAGTTCAAAATTACATGTTATACATGTAGAAAACATCAGGAACACCAAATTAATGATCTATAAAAACATTTTCAGTTTTAAATTTAGATATAAATAATAGAAAAGTATTTATTCATTTAACACTCAATGCTTAATTGCTTATAATCACATATGATGTATTTTATAACCTTTGAGTATAAATTGGCCTCATTAATAACAAATCATATAAGAAAGTGTATATTTTGATATTTAAAACTTCCTCTCATGCATGGAACTAAATCCATATAAAAAAGATCCTAACCAACTGTCATTTCTTTTTCGTAACTTTACTCGGAACAAGGTAGATGTAAGTTTATGGTCATATTGCTAGAAATTACATTTACAGATGAATGACTAGTGATTCTAATGATACCATTGCTCTCATAATCATTATTTCTTGGTTAATATCATTTTAATTATTCTAAGATCACTGCTTCCTAAAATTGAGTTATTTAAATGAAAATTGTAATTCAGGAAGAGTCAGTCGTATTGGTTCCTCATTAGTTTCCGATTTAAGAAAAAACTCTTTCGCTAAAAGCTAGGGTGAAAGCAAGCTTAAGAAAAGGGGTAGATTAGTAGTAGTTTTTGAAATTTATTGTTTATTCTTTTTGACCCTGACAGTATTCTCAATGCCGGTTTGTTTCAAGTACTATTTCTGATCTTAAATAAGGTTTCTCAACACCCATCAAAAAATTTGTCCTGAATTGTCCATGTTTATTTGAATTACTAAATAGATATATTTTCTCATGGTAAAAATTGGCTATTCACACTCATTCATAATAATTTTCGCTCTATTAACTTTCTCAAATTCTATTCATATATGCTTAATCTTTCTCCATTTAAAAAATCATCACCCTCTTCTCCAAGACATTTCTAACAACATTGTAAACCAAATTAGCACAAACTATACATTAGGGTGGTCCTTAAAATCGAACTTTCAAAATTTGCACGGGGCACCCTCTTATTTTGTTCTATGTATAAAAAAAGAAATTACACCAAAATTTCAGAATTTTTGAAAAATATTTAGGGGTCGCTACCACGGTTCAAAAAATTAAAATTTGAGAAATTTCATACATTTTGTGATTTAATTATAAATTATTGCACAGGAATACATAATCATCGCTAAAATAAGTCATAGTATTAAATAAAGATGTAAATACTCTCATCTTGAGAATTTTTTCCTGAGTTAATTAATCACTTTTTAATTTTTTCGTATTTTTAAAGTACTTTTTCATTTTTTGTGATTTCTTAACATGCCTTTAAGTAATACCGAAAAATTAGCTTATTTAATTGAAAATTGAGCCAAAATCAATTTAAAATGTGTAAAATTATGATAATAATAAATATTAACATTGTATTTTGTTAATTAATTGAATGGTTACGCAAAAAAAACCTATTTCGTAATTTACATAAATGAAAATTTATGTATTAGTAAAATTATTGATTTTTTTCATCAAAAAGGCAATATTTATTCCATAATAGAAGTCAATTATCAACTCTGACAACCCTTTTTTTCTGTCACGGAAGTTGTTGTTAAATCACTAGGGGTTTCAAGTGGACCAGACATACTGCTGTTTAAAAGGTTCAAAACTTCGTGGATTTCCATCGATCATGGAATATTTCAGACTTCCATTGCTGACGATTTAATTAATGAAAAAGTAATAGAGAATGCATCTGAAGTAATCAAGTTTTCTCAAAATCAACTTCATGATTTTCAACCCAGGGATGATAATAAAGAACTGCTAGAGCTTTTGATCATTTTCCTAGGTGGAGTACCTCCTGAAAGGGGTGCTAAATTTAGGGCCCCAGGTGGATTGCATCGAGCTCGATAGGTGTCGAAGGCTATATTCTCACTCAAGATTTATTTATTTAGAAGTCAGTTCAAACTCTTTAAGCAAGAAGAATCTGGAATAGGTCAAGTTTGCTCATTTGTGGTGAAAATTTACATTCCCTGGCTGGTATCAGGCTCAATCTACTTGCTCTGCACCCATAAGTGGTTTATTGCTCTTGAAAAAATTGAAAGATTAAGAATATGTGAATAAAGACATTTCCCTTTGTGCAATGAAGAAGTTCTTAAGACATTTGTGATATTTGTCAGAAGAACTAATTTCTTTTGAATTTTTCGATGACAATGTCTCTTAGGAAACTAAAAGAAAAATGGTACATGCTTTGAAAAAGGAAGAGAATGGTGAACTTTTGAAACGAGGCTAACATAATTGTTTTATGTTCTAAAACTTATAATTTACTTGGATTTGACTTGTTAAAAGTAAAAACAATTAGATATTAACATAAATTTTACGAATTTTCAGGAGAAATGTATGCAAATTGAATTAATTTAAAGCTGGGAATTAGCACTGCAAGATTTTGTACCGAATCTGTTAATTGTCGTATTTTCTGAAATCTATGAGACATTTTTTGCATGTTTTAGGTCATATTAACACCCTCAAGCGAGTTTATGAATTTTCCGTGAGTGAATCGCTCTTGGCTGTATAATTTTAGGAATAGTTTAGGGACTTGCCTAAATTTTGAATATTTTTATTTTTTTATACATGATTAAATTTTATTTTCAACTTGAAATTTGGTAGTAATATTCATTTTAAGAGTTAAAATGCTTTGAATATTTTTTCAAAAATGTTTTGCAAAAAAAATTTTTTTTATTTTTTTTTTCACTTTTTTTAAATTTTGAAAAAAAATTCTTTAAATGATGGTCATGATGCACATCAAATCAAACACAAAAATTTACGAACAAAATGGGACTGATTTCAGGTTTTTAAGTTGTATAGTTCTAGAGTTATAACATACATGTGATTACACAGACAAAAAATTGGCGGAAAATATTTAAAAAAATCGATGGCACCTAAATTTTTCTTCATTTTAAGTAGAGGGGTCCATCGGCTTCTACCCCCAAGATCTAGGTTGGTTGGGTTTTTATGGCGCATGACCCAAGACAAGGTATAGCCCGAGATCTAGGATTCGATATGCTAGATTCTTATTTTTTTTGCTTAAATCTCAACTAATTTTCATATAACTTCGATATTTTTTAATTCTTTTCTTCGATTTTTCTTAAAATTTAGTACTAGGCCACACTAGCGGTCAGAGTTTTCAGTATAAAACGATTGGAAAATAAGAAAGCAGAATTTCAGTTTTGCAAATCAAATTGTCGGATTTTAATTTTGCTTAAGAAATTGGCGGATTTCCGCCAATTGGCGGAAGAATCACATGTATATTATAAGCTTTATAAAAATGCAGGAAAACAACTTTACAAGAGTTCTTTTGATATTAAAAAATTATTACTACTGAAAGAGGGGTGATAGAAGAATTGAACCTGAACCATTATATCTATAACTATATCAGCTTCTCATAAAAAAATCATGAACAAGATGTGATGGTTTAATCTTTGGTTTTATTTTTGTTTTCCCTATTTTATATGAATAAGTTAAAACTTTAAAGGGCGGTAGCGACCCCTAAAAACATGCTAAAAAATCTGAAAAAATTACAAAAATTATTTTTCAAGGAGTAGATCAAAATGGCAGGGTGCCCTGGTGAAAATTCCAAAAAAAATGTTTAGCCCTCTTTAAGGACCACCCTACTATACATGCTTTAATGAACTCCAGTTTAATAACTAAAACAAGTATAATACAATAGTACTATCATTGATAATATCACTTATTAAATAGAAAAAATTGTTTCAAAATATTTCTCTTTTCCAAGGAGGAATAACAAACCTTTCGGGCAGGGTTCGTACGCTTCCTGAAGTTCCTAAAAAACTCCTGAAATTTGCTTTATTTTTCTAAAGGCCCTTAACTCCTGAAAACTCTGTTTTTTCTCCTGAATTTACCCTCTGACTCTTGAAAAACATCTGTCTAAGAGCAAAACGAATCTTTATTATCGATTTGGGGGAAATAATTGTTTTTATTGATAAAATTGAATTGTGAAATTCTAACCACTTTTACAAATCCTTTCTCCATACTTTCATTCTAAAGTCATTCTACTCGTAATTTGCAAAGTTGTTTTGGGGACATCCATAAATTACGTAAGGTAAAAAAGGGGGGAGGGGTTTGGAAAAATCTCACCGAGGGGGGATCGATTAAAATCTCACATCAACTTTTGAAGTTTGAAATTATACAATTTTCTTTTTTAAGAGAAAGGAATAATACCCACAGATATGATACTGTGGTGATTTTTAGTCAGAATAATATCATTTTCCCCCACATCATTAATAATGGAAAAGCATACATGTGATTCTTCCGCCAATTGGCGGAAATCCGCCAATTCGCTTAGCAAAATTAAAATCCAACAATTCGATTAGCATATGGAATGGTAGATCTCGGGAAGTAGAAGCCATTGACCCCCTCTTAAAATGAAGGAAAATTTAGGTGTCATCGAATTTTTTTTTAATATTTTCCGCCAATTTATTGTAAGAGTGATCACATGTATGGAAAAGTTTTAGGTGCTGTGAAGCACAAAATGCAAACAAATAGGATAGAAAATTATTTTAAAGGTTGTAGGTAAATCTCACGTAGGGGAGAGGGGGGTCCAGATTTTGGAAAAAACACCTCACGTATTTTATGGATGTCCCCATAAGGTTAATAATTATTAACATTACCTCCTGATTTTTTAGTAATTTACTCCTGTAAAACTGCTTTAAGACTCCTGAATTTCACTACGTTAGAGTATGAACCCTGTCTAGGTGTATAAATTTCAAGGAAATGTTAAGTTTTATCCATCGTTTACAGTAATAAATAAAATATGTTTTATAATTAGCAGTTGATTCTTGTATAAAAATTTTTATTAAAAAATTTTATAAATTAAAAGGAAAAAGCACCTTAAGAATTCAGGAGTCTAAATAACGGGGAGGAGGTTTCAGGGGTCAATTTCTCAGAAATGCATTTGTCTAAATCTAAATAAAATTAATATAGCAGCATATAAATTAAGAATAACAACAAGAATAAAAGTTGTTCTTACTTATACTTTTACTTAGCTATTATTTATTACTAGACAAAATTTCTTTAATCAAAATTAACCATAACAATATAAAAACATTAAATAACAGTACTGTCTGTCTATCCCAAGAAGAGCTCTGGCCGTCACTAGTTCACATAAGCGGTCATAAGGCTTTTTTTTTAATTTTTTTTATGATCTAGGAACATCATTTACCTTAAGTCTTAAAAATACAAATTTATGATTTTTCATGATCATGATCTCGAAATTTATGATTTATCATTCGACACCATACCACCTCTCATGTGAACTAGCCACAGCCAGAGCTCTTCTTGTGATAGACAGACAGTAGTTTACTTTTACAGCATAAAAATATTAATAATATCTTAATATAGATTTCTACTTATTTTGTTTTATAAATTCTGTACTAGTATTTTATAAAAAAAATATTGAGTGGCTGTGATAAGTTTTCTGAGACCATTTCACATGGATGCCTCAAATTTCAAAAGTGAAATGCTACTGAAACAATGGTTTAGAATTTTTATTTTACAGCATAATTTTGCTCTCTATCAAGGATTTGTATTGACTGGTCATAATATTATAACCTGTTGTTGACTGATCTTAAAAAATCATGTTGTCAGGGTTCGTACGCTCCTTGAAAACTCCTTGAAAAAGATATTCATTTTCAAGCACTATGGAAACTCCTTGAATTTGGATTCTACTCCTTAAAACTCCTTGATTTTCATCATGAACATTTCTTTTTTAAATTTATTTCCCCTATAAAATAGGTTTCAATCCGCTGCGTTTAGTCCGTTAAAAAGCCGGAAAAATCGTGATTTTTCGCGAAAGTTTCGTTTTTTTAGGAAGGTTCCGTTTTCCCGCGACTTTCGAGGACGGCAGCGGGAGCCGATTCAAGTTGGCTTCTCCTTGCGTCGTTATTACGATGTATAAAAAACAACTTTACCATGGTTAGAAGCCCACAAGTCCGATGTTTCGGAAGTCGGAAAAATATCAAATTTTAGCGAAAGTTTCGTTTTTTTTTGCGGAGGGTTCCGTTTTTCCCGCGACTTTCGAGGGCGGCCAAGGGAGCAGATTCAAGTTGGCTTCTTCTTGCGTCGTTATTGCGATGCATAAAAAATAACTTTACAGTGGTTAAAAGCCCACAAGTCCGGTGTTCCGGAAGGCGGAAAAGGAAGTTTCGTTTTTTTTTTCGGAGTGTTCCGTTCTTCCCGCGACTTTCTTAAACGGCCGCGGGTGCCGATCCAGGTTGGCTTCTTCTTGCGCCATTATTGCGATGTAAAAAAAAACAACTTTACCGTGGTCAGAAGCCCACAAGTCCGGTGTTCCGGAAATCGGTTCCCCGACTTTTTGAAAAAACGCCTAAATAAGGGACACCCTAATACGGGGTGTTTCAAAATTGCGTTCAAATCAAAAAATAAAATCAATGTCTGCCCGGGCTTTGTGGCCCATCAGGCGGTGCCCATCTTCGTTTCTGTAGCCTTTTGGGCCTGGGGTGCTAATTACTAGCGTGTGTCTAGGCCGAGTGGCTACCCCGACGCTGGAATTTGCGTTGCACGGCTTTTATTTGGAACCAACGCCTCCTAGGGTCACGGAAGTAAGGTCTACCCCTAGGTAAGTGAGCCTGGAGAATACATTGAGAGGACTTACAGCGACCCTAGCTGCGAAATTAAAAAGTTAAAAAAATTAATTTAAAAACTAAAGGAGATAGAGCAAAATCCTCAGTAAGAGTACTGTTGCCAACGTCATGAAGAACTCACTGATAAAAATTTGATCAAAATATCTTGAATGTTCGCGGAGATATTAGCATGTGAAAATAGCACTTTTTCAGGGGTCACAAAAGAAAAAGTTCGCATATTTGCTAATTTTTCAGTGTTATTTTGTAGTTTTGTGTTTTTTTAGTTTAAAGAACACAAAATTTAATATAAAAAATTGCAAATATGCGAACTTCTTCTTTTGTGACCCCTGAAAAAGTGCTATTTTCGCATGCTGATATCTCGGCGAATATTCAAGATATTTTCATGAATTTTTTTTTCAGTGAGTTTTTCATGACGTTGGCAACAATACTCTCACTGAGGTTTTTGATCTATCTCTTTCAGTTTTTAAATTAATTTTTTAACTTTTTAATTTAGCCGCTAAGGGCGTCATTTCAGTGCATTCTTCAGGCTCACTTACCTAAGGGGTAGACCTTACTTCCATGACCCTAGGAGGCGTTGATTCCGAATAAAAGCCGTGCAACGCAATTTTGAAACACCCTGTATAAATGAAATAAAAAAATTTTACGAATATTTTTTAAAATGTAGGCCAAATGCTGACTTAAAGTTTAAACCCCTACTACCTAAACAATTTCAGGCGGGATCCTGAGATTTTTAGAAATTAATTTTTAAACTTTACTTTTTTTAACTTTAAAGAAAGTTTTATGAACATTTTCATCCATGCCTTCTAGCTGATGTGCATCCAGTGGCCTCAATGGTTAAGAGCCAGGCTTCACTGCCGATGTTCCCCGGAACAAACCTAGGCGGGATTCTGAGTATTTTAAAATTAAGTTTTCTACTTTGAAGAAAGCTTTATGATCTTAATTTTCCCTCCAGTTCTTTATTCTGCATCTAAGTTTCGTTTGTACTTATTTTGTGTTTAACGTTCCTTCTTTTACAGCAGCGTTCGAAATTGTACTGGATTGCTGGTCCGGGACAACTAAAAAACGGCTCGGACCAGTGGAATCAGAAATTTACTGGTCCGTCGGACCAGTAGTGAAAAATATCCCTCCCTCCAGTTAAGTTATGTATTAATTTGTGAGCAATATCATTAATTCAAGAAAAGTTCTTATTTTTTGAATTTGTCAGTTGACTTTGAATGGATTTTGTCAGTTAGTGAAATATTATTCAATCAAGAAAAGTATTTAATAAACAAAATATTTTCAAAATTATTTGATTATTTAGAGCTATTGCTTATTTCTCATAATTTCATTTTATAAATTATTTTATATAAATTTTATTTTTACAGCTTGTAACTTATTATTGCATGCATGTGCATTAATTTTTAACATTACTATTTGGTACTCACATTCAGTGCAATAGTTACTTTATAATAATACTAGCTGATATGCCCGGCCTTGCACGGGTGGAGTTATAGCTTTAGGATTTCTTTTTTAAATTTGCAATTTTATACCTTATTTTACCAGGTGAAAGGTATTAAAATCCATCCAGTTGTCAAGCATTATAATACTTAAACGATTTTTACATTTAACCTCATGATCCCCATTAAAAAAATTAAAAACAAATCTCCCGAAATTACTTAAAATATGCCCATTTATAACCCTTGATTAATCATACAGGATTATAATTAACTTTTTCTGTGAAATTATCCAATAACAAAAGCGTATTCCATTTTGCAATTTATGAAAAAATCTATCTTTCTGGTTGAAATCGCTTTAACATTTTCAATTGTTTTTTTTTTTGTAAATCAACTTTCTTGAAGCAACAATAAATGATTGTTTTTTATTTGCATTTTCGTTTCCATGGAGACTATTTTAACAACAATGTCATTCCATGACACTTTTTATTTAAAAGCTAGATGAACTTTCAAATAAAAATGTTTTAAAATATACTTAATTACCAGTTTTTAAATTTCATTTATTTTTTTTTAGATTATTGTTATAATTTTTAAATATACTCATATCTAGTCTTTCTTTTAAAAACTTGTTATTTTGCATTATTTATTTTTTGTAACAATGGGGTGAGCAGATCTCTTGTTGAGGAGAAATAAAGCTATTTCAGCAAAATGACCATAAAAAGGGTCAAAAGAGGGTCAAGGGGTCAGTTGAAGTTTTCGAAACATAGCCTATGTTTTTTTCTGAGTTTTTTTACGTAGGTATACCAAGTTTGGTGCAGATCGGAAGAAAACTGTGGATTTGTATAAAAGACAAACATACCCACACTTTACTTTATTATATTAGATTTAAACTTGTCCTTTTTGATCTGTCGGACCAGTAATTTTTGTTGCGGACCAGTAAGATTGGGTAAGCACTGGTCCGCAGGACCAGTGGATTTTTTTCCCAATTTCTAACGCTGTTTTACAGTATGTATCCATGTATTTTATTGTTCTTTCTGTTTTGATCTCTGTATGGCGTAAGGATAATGTCCGTACCGCCAGCTGCATTGGAAATAAAAAAAACACATTGAAGAAAGTTTTAACATGAAATATGCATTTAACCATATTTAACCCATTGCCTTCTGGTTCTGATTGATATGCATCCTTCCCTAGTGGGTTATGTTTCAGCCTTCACTGCAAAAGGTTCCCGCATCAAATCCTGGCGGGATTTTAATAAAATTACTTAAGTTTTATACTTAAAAGAAAGCTTTAAAATTAAATACATTTCTTCCATTGCCTTCTGGTTGATGTGCATCTAGTGGTTAGGTAGATTAAGTGTCAGTCTTCGGTTCAGAAGTAGTCCAAGAAAGTTAGCTCAAAAAAGGGGTTCAAGTGGAACAAATTGTAAAAGAAAGTTTGATGGGTGATTCTTATAGGAAATTTTCCGTAGAAAACGATGGTGAAAAGTATACCAAAATTAACCGTGTCCTTTAGCCAATATGGCGGATTTTCCAAAATGGCGGTCAATCGTTTTTAACTTATTACTTCCTAAAAATTGTTAATAAAATTATAAATTTTGCAGTAAATGATTGAAATTTAGTAGCAAAAACAATGGGGAACTGTTTTTTCTCTTACGATAAGTCATTTATCCAATATGGCGGATATTCCAAAATGGCGTCCACTAATGTTTATAGTAAGTAAAATTATGATGATAAATTCGTAATTTTTACAGGATATGTTTAAAATTAAGTCATAATAATATTCATATAAGTTTCATCTCCTCAATGTATCAAATATGGCAGATTTTTCAAAATGGCGGACAATCGTGTTTTACTTATTTGCTAAAAATCGTTAATAAAATAAAACTTTTGCAGTAAATTATTAGAATTCAGTTGCAAAAATAATGTGGAACTGTTTTTTTTCTCTTACGATAAGTCATTTATCCAATATGGCGGATTTTCCAAAATGGCGTCCACTAATGTTTATAATACATAAATTCTGATGATAAATTCATAATTTGTTCAGGATACGGTTAGAATTAAGTCACAATAATATTGATAAAAGTTTTCTCCCCCTCAATGTATTAAATATGGTGGATTTTCCAAAATGGCGGCCACATATTTAGATCCTTTTTATTTTCAACGTTTTCACATGTAAATAAATTTTATTTTGGCATAACATAAATATTTATATATTAAATTACCTATAAAATAGTATATTAACCAAGATTTTGCGATACATAGAAATAATTTCCAAAAAGGCGGCCCCATATTACAAACTTAGTGGTAAATGGTAAATTTTTGAATTTCTACCTACCTTTAAAATTATTTACCAGTAAATTTTAGTAAAATATAAGTATTCTGCTTATATTTTACCTAATAACATTTAACATTTCTAATTATCTCTTCTCTCTATTCTAAAAAAAAGTTTTTGGTGAACGGTTTCCAGAGAAAGGCTTTTTAATTACTGATCTGTATAACACATATTTGGTATCAAACTGTCCGGATTCTTTTGAGGATGTGCAAAGTGCCTTTAGAATTTCTAAAAAAAATCTCAATTTTAAAATATTTCCATTTTTTTAGATTTCGGATAAGGTCGCAGTTACAAAGCAAGAAACTATGAATTTTAAAACAATTGAAAACATATTTCACTGGTTTTTTAATATTCAAATAGATTAAATAATCATCTTTCTATTGATAACACGAATTTAAAAAATATATTTTGTGTTATTTTTAACAATATTTGTATTTTTGTTGTTCACAAAGGGTTTAATTGTTGTTCAAACGGTTTTCATTATATTTTAAACTTATATATAATTAATTTATTTTTTATTTTTTAAATAACAAATTAATATTTTTATATTTATCTTTGTAGTTGTGGCAACCTAATCATTACTATTTTTACTATAAAATATACACTCGCTTTCGGAAATTTTGAATTTTGCATTTATTTTTTATATCCTTTTGCAAGTATGTTTTTTAAGGTAATAAAATGTAACTCTTTATTTCATAATGACAAAACGCAAACAACTAAATAACACGGGTGAATGTTTTAGAAATAAGGATGAAAATGTTGGAAGTCTTGACATTTGGTGTCGTTGCTATGAAAATGACACAACTTCGAAGTTTGTTTCTCATGAAGATAAAATTATAAATTTTCGCGATGTTCAAGATAATTACTACATTTTTAACAGTCAATTATTATTACAAATTTTAAGAAAGTTAAATTTATTCCTGAGATATTTCAATGCTTCCCTTAATGTATCTGTGAAAAAACATTACCTTATAGTCCACTGAAAATAGAGTTGAACCTCAAACAAATTGCAATAGAAGGTTTCTCAACGGTTTTCACTTAGAAATGACCTCAATAATAACATACTAAAAATCGGCCAAAATCGGCTGGGGGGAGTTTAATTTTTTTCAAATTTTTAAAAAATGGCCGAAAAAAAATTAAAAAAAACCCAAAACAATAATATAGACATGTGATACATGTTTATAGGTTATTTTTGAGTGCTAAAACCGAATATGTCATTTAGTTTGGGAAAAAAATTGAAATTTCAATTTTTAAAATTAATTTGAATAATTAGCTATATGAAAAAATTAAAAAAACCCTAAAAACCTAACAAAAACATCCAAAGAGATAAATCCAACGGTTTTCATTTAGAAATGACCTAAATATTAACATACTAAAATTTAAAATTTTTACGAGTTAAAGAAGTTAAATTATTTTTCAAATTTCCATTTTTTTTTGCGAAAAATGCATTTTTTTTTCAAATTTGTGCAAAAAACTTTAGAGGCTTTTGAAAAGGTCATTTTTCGGTGCATATTGTCCACAGATAGTTGTATAATGGAAAACCGGTGGAATTGACCCTCAATGAATTAGTTAATTATTTTATTTAAAATTTTGAAATTGGTAAAATGTAGTAAAAAGTGAAAAAAGGGTAATACTTTGGCATATTTACATCAGAATTTAAAATAATTAACTAATTCATTGAGGCTCAATACCACCGGTTTTCCATTATATAACTATCTGTGGACAATATCCACCGAAAAATGACCTTTTCAAAAGCCTCTAAAGTTTTTTGCACAAATTTGAAAAAAAAATGCATTTTTCGCAAAAAAAAATGGAAATTTGAAAAAAAATTTAACTTCTTTAACTCGTAAAAATTTTAAATTTTAGTATGTTAATATTTAGGTCATTTCTAAATGAAAACCGTTGGATTTATCTCTTTGGATGTTTTTGTTAGGTTTTTAGGGTTTTTTTAATTTTTTCATATAGCTAATTATTCAAATTAATTTTAAAAATTGAAATTTCAATTTTTTTTCCAAACTAAATGCAATATTCGGTTTCAGCACTCAAAAATAACCTATAAACATGTATCACATGTCTATATTATTGTTTTGGATTTTTTTAAAAAAATATTTCGGCCATTTTTTTTAAATTTGAAAAAAATTAAACTTCCCCCCGGCCGATTTTGGCCGATTTTTAGTATGTTATTATTGAGGTCATTTCTAAGTGAAAACCGTTGAGAAACCTTCTATTGCAATTTGTTTGAGGTTCGGCCCTATTTTTCGCTATTTTCAGTGGACTATTAGGGAAATGGGTAAAAGAATGTTTACATTGCTTTGTTGTTAATTTTCTTGGGGTTCAATTCCGTTATAGTTTCCGCTAAATATCGCCAATCTCTTTCGAACGCTCAATATTCAAATGTAAACCAATTTTTCTAATTTTTAATGATAAACTGAATAGTTATAGATCTAATTAAACACTTTAATCTATGAATTTGAAACAATTTAGCAATATTTATACTTCATAGTGTCCAAAAGAGATTAGTGATATTTAGCGGGAACTATAACGGAATTCAACCCCAAAAGAATTAACAACAGAGCAATGTAAACATTTTTTTACCCATTTCCCTAAGGTAATGTGGTTTTCACAGATACATTAAGGGAAGCACACTGAAACATTAAGGGAAGGTTCATATTTAGCGGGAACTATATATGAACCTTTCTTGGAATTATAAAGCGATCCGCCAATTCATGTTACCACAATGGAAATGATAAAATTCCACCACTGAATAAATATTCGCCATTTTTGAAAGAATACCACGGAGAAGTACTACCCCTGTGTTAAGAATGTTTTATAAAGTGAGTAAGTGAAGTGAGCTGGGTTTTGTGGGGAATTGTGAAGCGGTCCAAAAGTTACTGCGTCAGCAGTTAACTGGGGTTGGCGAGCGATAGCGAGCGGGGGGCGGCAGTCCCCTAGTTAAGAAAAAAATTAAAAATAAAAAGGATCTAAATAAGTGGCCGCCATTTTGAAAAATCCGCCATATTTGATACATTGAGGGGAAGGAAACTTTTATCAATATTATTGTGACTTAATTCTAACCGTATCCTGTACAAATTACAAATTAAATATCATAATTTATGTATTTTAAACATTAGGTGGACGCCATTTTGGAAAATCCGCCATATTGGATAAATGACTTATCGTAAGAGAAAAAAACAGTTCCACATTATTTGTGCAACTAAATTCTAATAATTTACTGCAAAAGTTTTATTTTATTAACGATTTTTAGCAAATAAATAAACACGATTGTCCGCCATTTTGAAAAATCCGCCATATTTGATACATTGAGGAGATGAAACTTATATGAATATTATTATGACTTAATTCTAAACATATCCTGTAAAAATTACGAATTTATCATCATAATTTTACTTACTATAAACATTAGTGGACGCCATTTTGGAATATCCGCCATATTGGATAAATGACTTATCGTAAGAGAAAAAAACAGTTCCCCATTGTTTTTGCTACTAAATTTCAATCATTTACTGCAAAATTTATAATTTTATTAACAATTTTTAGGAAGTAATAAGTTAAAAACGATTGACCGCCATTTTGGAAAATCCGTCATATTGGCTAAAGGACATGGTTAATTTTGGTATACTTTTCACCATCGTTTTCTAAGGAAAATTTTCTATAAGAATCACCCATCAAACTTTCTTTTACAATTTGTTCCACTTCAAACCTTATCTTTCTTGGACTAAAGGTTCCCGGTTCAAAAACTAGTAGGATTTTGAGATTTTAATAAAATTCCCTATGTTTAATACTTTAAAGAAAGTTTTAAAATAAAAATACACATCATCCATTGCTTTCTTGCTGATGTGGATCCAGTGGCCTGGTTGGTTAGGTGAATGTCATCGGTGCAGAAGGATCTCGGAACAAACCCTAGCGGGATATTGAATTTTTAATAAAACTACTAAAGTTTTCTACTTTAAAGAAAGTTTTAAAAGGAAATACTTTTCATCCATTACCTTCCTGCTGATGTGCATCCAGTGGCCTGGCTGGTTGAGCGTCAGTCTTCTGTTCAGAAGGTTCCCGGTTCAAACAGTATTGTGATTTTAATAAAATTACATAAGTTTTCTACTTTGAAGAAAGCTTTAAAATAGAATGCACATCCACTATTAAATTAAAAAACTGACAGTTCCACTATTCACTATGAAAATTAGCTGCTTACGAAACGTTCTTAATGGCTTAGTTGGTAGAGTCACTTTGCTGGTGTACAGAAGGTACCCGGTTCGAATCATGGTAAATTAACTTCCTGTAGTGCATTTTACAGTTACATTAAATTTAAAAAACTGAAAGCTCCACTATGGACTATGACAAATAGCTGGTAACGAAACGTCTCTGATGGCTCAGTTGGTAGAGTCACTTTGCTGGTGTACAGAAGGTACTCGGTTCAAATACCAATAACTTAACATCCTGTTTTAGTGCATTTTGTAGTAATATTAAATTTAAAAAAACTGACAGTTCCACTATGCACTATGACAAATAGTTGCTTACTAAACACCCTTGATGGCACAGTTGGTAGAGTCACTTTGCTGGTGTACGGCAAGCACCCGGTTCAAACCCCAGTAACTAAACATCTTGTTTTTGTGCTTTAAAAAACCGACGGCCCCACTATGCACTATGACAATTAGCTGGTTAAGAAACGTCGTTAGTGGCTCAGTTGGTAGAGTCGTGGCCCTGCTGTGCAGAAGGTTCTGGGTTCAAATCCATCTACCCCTAGCGGTGTGAAAAGTTTTGAGGTTCGAACCTGGAGACATTTTTATTTTAAAATATTTTAACTGATAAGTCACGGTCACGGTTAACTGTTGCAGTTACAGTTAAGCGCATCCAGCCATAAAAATTCTTCCCAACAGGGGCAGGCTAAAGACGGGTAATGGCGTCAAAATTTTACAACCCCATAACTATGACTAAGGGGGCTGTCTGCATATTGCACTCCGCTAGGGGACCGTCCAAAAATTGCGGATTGTACCCGAAGATAAAAATTTTAGGCAAAACTGGCTTCCTGACGGACCTTTCTCCGCTGGCCCCCAGGGCGAAGGGGCTTTCGGGGGTTATCCGAAGAACCCCCTAGACCCGCGACCCCCCGGGGAGCAGATCAGGTCCGCCAGGACGACCTCCTCTCGTCCGAGCCCCGCCATCTTCGACGGGTGAACGGACTCGACTCGGTCACCAGTTTCTTAGGTCACATGCATCAGGTGGAGAGAGAGTATAGAAAGATAGGAAGAAAGAGAGGATAGTAGGGTTTGAACCCAGAACCTTCTGCACAGCTAGACCACGACTCTACCAACCGAGCCATTTAAGGACGTTTCATAACCAGCTTATTGTCAGAGTGCATAGTGGAACTGTCAGTTTTTTAAATTTAATGTTACTGTAAAATGTACGAAAACGGAATGTCAGGTTACTGGGGTTTGAACCGGGTACCTTCTGTACACCAGCAAAGTGACTCTACCAACTGAGCCATCAAGGACGTTGTGTATCCAGCTAATTTTGTCATAGTGCATAGTGTAACAGTCAGTTTTTTAAATTTAATATTACTGTAAAATACACTAAAAATGGATAATAAGTTTCTGGGGTTCGAATCGGGTACCTTCTGCACACCAGTAAAGTGACTCTACCAACTGAGCCATCAAGGACGTTTTGTAACCAGCTAATTTTTTCATAGTGCAAATGTCAGTTTTTTAAATTTAATATTATTGTAAAATGCACTTACACAGAATATTAAGTTACTGGGGTTTGAACCGGGTACCTTCTGTACTCCAGCTATGAGACTCTACCTCAGGGGTCGGCAAGTAATTTTACTTGGGGTCCAAATAATTTTTAAAATTTTTCATCGGGGTCCGGAGAAAAATATGCTACTATTACTAGTTTAAATTGTTATCTTCAGATACACATAAATTTTTACAAAGATGTAATTTGAGTATGCTACCTGCTTAATAAAATTGTTAAATTTAATACGATTGGAAGTTTTAACATTGAAGTGGGGGGTCTGGGGGCTTCCCCCAGGATTTTTTTCAATTTAGACCCTTAAAAAGCGTGTCAAAGCTAATATTTGTCGCGTAAAAGTACAAATTAATTATTTTCAAAATGGTATGAAGGTCCAGGAAATAACTTCACGCGGTCCGGATGCGGTCCGCCAGTTGCCGACCCCTGCTCTACCTACTGAGCCATCAAGGACGTTTTGTTACCAGCTAATTGTCATACTGCATAATGGAAATGTCAGTTTTTAAATTTAATATTACGGTAAAATGCACTAAAACAGGAAGTTAAGTTTCTGAGGTTTGAACCGGGTACCTTCTGTACACCAGCAAAGTGACTCTACCAACTGAGCCATCAAGGACGTTTTGCAACAAGCTAATTTTTACCGTGTATAGTGGAACTGTCAATTTTTTAAATTTAATACTACTGTAAAATGCACTAAAACAGGAAGTTAAGTTGCTGGGGTTTGGAGCCGGGTACCTTCTGTACCATTGAGGTATGAGCGGTAGAAGGAGCCTAGCGGCGAATAAGAAGTCATTGAATAATAAGAGGATTGAATAAGAAGTCATTGAAAAAAGTTCATGAAAATATCGTGAATATTCGCGGAGATATTAGCATGTAAAAATTGCACTTTTTCAGCCCTCAAGAAAGGAAAAGTTCGTAAATTTGCAATTTTTTCAGTGTTATTGTGTAGTTTTGTGTTTTTTTTTCAGTTGATTAAAGGCATAATTTAATTAAAAAATCAGAAAAACTTGCAAATTTACGAACTTTTTCTTTTTTGAGGCCTGAAAGAGTGATATTTTCACATGCTAATATCTCCGCAAATATTCAAGATATTTTCATGAAATTTTTTTCTGTGAATTTTTCGTAACGTTGGCAACACTACTTTTACTGAGGTTTTTGCTGTTTTTAAATTTATTTTTTATCTTTTTTATTTCGCCGCTAGGGGCGCTGTAAGTCATCTCAATGGATTTCCCAGGGTCACTTACCTAGGGGTAGACCTTACTTTCGTGACCCTAGGACACGTTGGTTCCAAATGAAAGCCGCCAAACGGACTTTTGAAACACCCTGTATATTTTTTCCACATATTTTCTAACTAAGGGATCGTTCAAATACTACGTAAGGGCATGTTTTTGGTCATTTTCGACCCCCCTCCCCCCTCGTCAGTAAAAATAAGCAAACTGGAACCCCCTTTTATAATTACGTAAGAACACTGCCCTGCCCCCTTTGTTCCTCTCTCTTATTTGTACAAAATAAAAATTTTAAATTAAAATTTATTTTGATTGAATATGAATTTTGAAATTATTTATGCAAGAAACAAACGAAAATGGAAAATTAGTAACACTTACGTAAACATTATTTATATCCCCCCTCCCCCTTTTCAGGAAAGATAAGCAAAAAGCAAAGCGAGGTAGTTAAGAATGGTACTTACTTATTATCCTATTGTATTCTAGATCTAGGTCAAGGTCCTAAATGTCCTTTAATCGATAAATTAAGATGAAATGTTAAGTAACAAACTTACAGGGTGAGAATAGCATTTTCCAACGGCCAGAGCAGTCCCCTTCAAGGAGTAGCGGGAGATAAGAGAACAAAAGGGGACCTCCCTGACCACCGTTCAAGGAGGGAGGGTTCTTTTGTTTGCTAATTGACCGCAAGGGGCCTGATGAGTGTTTTCTCTTCACTAGAGGATCATAAAATTTAGGGTTTTAAATGTCCATCCTCACCCAACCCATAAAACCATGCATTTATTCGAAAAACTAAAAAATTGTCCAGGAATTTTACTGATTTCTTTTATAATGGATATTTTAAAGTTCTCCAATTTTTCTTGAAATTCCAGGTTTTTTTCCCCAATTAGTTAAGTTTTTTGTGCGGTATTCATCTTTACCCTTTAGTTCGTGTAGCATTTATGTTCCTTAACATGCAGTATAATTTAGTGCTTATAGGGTACTTAGAAATTGTGGCTTAGGAAAAGCGTAAGGCTAAGCGCACACTAGATACTTTTGTCACGGCGACTGAGACAAAATTATCACCCTGGCTATTGCAAGAAGCTAGAGAGCGTGCATTAGGCAACGAGACTCTTGGACGGTTGCCAAGAATCTCGCCATTGAGATGCATTGCTCTCGAGTGACAGTTATGTTACTAGTTATCCTAAGTCGCCGTAACAAAAGTCTCTAGTGCGCGAAAATTACTTTTTAAGAGATTGTTTTTGAAAGAAAGTTCTTATCCTTTCTAGTAAATTTGATACCTTACCTTAATAAAGATACATGCTGGTAGTTGGAGTAGGTCTGTCTGATGAAACGATGGTTAGGAGTTAACTGGTTGGGGCAGGGAAGATAGTGGTTGTCATTAATATTAACAACCAGCTAACCACACTGCCAGAATCAGTAACAGCCCTCTTCTGAATCCGTAATGGATTACTCTAATGCATGTGTAATGAGACTTCTACACAGGTGAAGGCTGGAAAGATTATTAGGTTACCATTTCACAACATTGAAAAATACATACAAAAAGATCCGCATTAATTAATTTTATACACGTTTTAAACATCTATATTATTTTATACATTCAAAAGAATATTTATCTATTGAAAAAATATTTTACTCGATGTATAATATTTAGTTAATGTGTGATGAAATAATCGAGTTTAATTCTTGCTTTAAAGACAATTTTCATCTAAACTTATAAAATCCCCAATATTTGATTGCTAAGTAAAAAACATAATCTACTAAGAAAACAATTAAATTTTGACACATCAGTTAATCAATTACGTATGATTAGATTAATCAATTAAGTAATTAATCAATTACTTAAAGATATTTTGGATGAATATTTAGTCGTATATTTTAGTTTTGGACAAATATATTAGGTAACATTAATGCCTGTCACACAAATATTGTTTTTATAACTTGAATTAATCAAAGAAATTCATAAGTTAAAGTATAAATACTATAACGTATTTTGTTCTTAGGCTATGATTAATAACAGAGGGAATTTTTAAAGTAATCAAGGATTTCAGACAGAATACTGATCTAACTAATGCAGGGTTGCTTGATTTAAATCACTTGATTTAAAAAAAATCATTGATGTAATCAAAAATGTAAAATTACCACAATTTAAATAAAAAATTATTTGCATGTTTTAAAAATGGTTTAGGATTATTTGCATTACAATTTTTTAAACTGCTAGATATGTAACTGGAAGAGAAGGATTTTCAGAATAAGTAATTCATTTAAATAAAAAAATCTTATTTAAATAAAAAAATCCGATTTAAATAAAATAAATCAGACTTTTTTTTAATTTATAAAATGAATAAAAAACAGCAACCATGAACTAATGAGATACGATAACTTTTAAAACAAAGTAAAATAACACTAATCTTTCTCTTCTAATGGTTTTTTCAGTTGCTTCAATGAAAGGGTTCAGTAAATATACAAAACTGGTTTTCCATAATCAGCATATGAAAGGTGACTAATATAGGGGACTTTCCTGACAGCTGCATTCAAGGTCCCAATGTTCTTAGAAGGGGGCAATTAGAAAATTTCATTCAGGTGCCAATCAAATTCTTGTAATAGAAAGTATGGATACAATTGAGTTTGAACAATGGATCATTGATTATAACATAAGAATGAACGTCAATGAAAAGAGATAGCTAAGCTTTATCTATGAGTGTTTGTAACATTTTAATGGAACAGTATTGTCTTAAATGCAATGTGATAAGAATGAATGATGTATTATAGGTTTAAAACTAATTATAACACTTACAATAATAGTGCGAGTTGAAACATAATGTAATTTTTTCACAATAAAAAAGAAAGAATAATTTGATACTCCCAGTAATAAAATTTCGAATTTTTAAAAAATATTTGAATTTTTATTTTTTAAATATGAAGAAAACTCCCTTTAAAGCATAAAAGAAGGGAACAAGGCAAATTTTTTTACAGTAAAACTATACAGAGGCGACTAAAAAAGTTAAATATGTTCACTCTAAGAGAAAAGACGGATTATATTTGAATCGTCAGTTTGAAGAAGGGAATAAGTCCAAAAACCAAGTTTTGAGAAAATCGAAAAAACTGTATAAGTAATAGAATTTTCATTGTATAATCACCAAATTTTTACTGGAAGTTCACAACCCTATTTAGAAAACAGAGCAAGCATCAAAACAATTATAAGTATATTCAAAAATATTTTACAGTCAAAATAAGTTGATGGACTTATTCCCTTCTTCAACCTTATGAAATTTTTCTGATAAAAAATCTTTAAAAAACCCTTAATTCACATTTAAATTATATTTCTCCTTAGTTTACACCACAAAAGGGTGAAATAAAGATAATAAGACAAATAAAATTCAAAATTATAGTGAAACTGAGTTATTAAAGCAGTATCAATGGAGTGAGTGAATATGAATGGAGTCAAAAATTCCCTGCATAAAAAAAGTTTGAAAAAAATTACAATTAAGAGAAAATTTTATTTTAACTTAGTTTACAGCATAAAGAATATGAAAAGAAAGACAAATTAACTTAAATTCCAAATTAACTTAAAAAATACAATGAATGGACATCGATTTCACAACTTCAAGGGGCGATATATCCCTATAGGGGTTAGTTATTTCCCCCCTCTTTTCACCCATGTGTAGAGCAAAGCTTGGAGATTGTTTTGAGCACAAAAAGTCAATTTGTCATTTTTTGGACTTATTCCCTTCTCCAAACTGACGATTCATTTCTATTTAAATAATAACTTTTTTAAATGATAAAGCAAGGGGACACAGAGGGACTGGATTTCAATACGGGTAATAGAATGAGGGGTCACAGATTCAAATTGAATGAAGCAAATCTTAATCGGAATTGTAGAAATAATTTTTTTTAACTGGGTAGTGGATGGATGGAATGGCATTGCCTGAAACGATTGTAAATTCAAGTGGGGTAAACGAGTTCAAGAAAAAAATTGACGTATACTGGGAATCCGGTAGTTAGAGTTAATAGACCGGACCAACTTTGCTGGGCTTAAGCATGTAGCTAGTCAAATTTATTTGTATGTATTTGTAATTGTAAAACTTCTTACGAAAAAAAGAGATAAGTGGGTCGCTAATTCTTAAAATTTAAAACGTATTAATTTAAGATTCCATCTCCCAACATTGGTTATTTCATGAGATTGTGAAGATTTATGCGGGACACATTTCAATTACAAATTCCCTTATACTTTTATAGTTGTAAACTAAGATAGAGATAATGGTATTAAAGCACTATAAATATTTTGTTCAGAGACTTCAGTTTAATAATAGCTGGTATTCTTTGGCTTTATTCACAATTGTAAATGCAAAATAAATTATTTCTTGATCTAATATGAAATAGTTGTATTTTTATATGGAGCAATAATCAAACGTTAGAAAAATATTTAAATATGAAATAGTGACAACTGCTTTTTTTATTTCAATACAACATTATGCATATTTAACTGCATAAAAACAATATCTGCGATAACTTATTTCAAAATTCTAATTTTTTTTCTGCCTTCATTTGAAAATTTTAATTATTTTTTAGTTACGGTCTATGCGGCTGAAGAAAAAACCATATAGATTAAGATTTTTTATAGTTTGTCACAAAGGACGTTTAGATAGTACGTATTTACATTATGTAACTTTGTAGACAGTAACACGATTTTGCTTTAAAAGCTCTCAAAAGCAGTTTGTATTCTGATCTCAATTATAGATTCTTTTAATTAAACAATTTATCGTTCAAACTTTGTCGCTTGGAAATATAAATAATGTCCAATTTACTATGAAGTTTTCCATGCTATCAATTATGGAATGACTTACCAATATTTATGAGTGGTTGATTTATAAAAGTGAATTGGCTGGTAAACCAGGGTTGGCTGGATTGGACCCAATGGGGTTTTTCAAAAAAAAAACAAGTGAAAAAACCCACATTTTGGACCCATTTTTGGGTTTATTCAAGAAAAATCAAGATTTTGTCAGTTCCTTCAAAATTTAATGTGTTTTTTTCAAAGTTTAGCATATTTTTAAAATTTTGATGGGTTTTTTCAAAATTTAAACCAGGTTTTAAAAATTAAATGGTGTTAATAGGTTCTATTATTCAGTGGGTTTTTTCATTATTGAATGGAGTTTTTTTTGAAATTTAGGAAGCTTAAAATTCAAACTAAATATAAAAATAATCAAGATTTTTTTTAAAATTTCAGTGGGTTTTTTGAAAGTTAAATGGATTTCTTTCAATATTGAATGGGTTTTTTCAAAATTCAAACCAGGCTTCAGTAAATAAGGGGTGTTTTTAAAATTTCAGTGGGTTTTTGCAAAGTATAAAAACTATGAAAAAACCCACTTAACTGTGGAAAAACTGACATTATTTTGACAGAACACATTTAACTTAGAAAAAACTCACTAAAATTTGAAAAAACCTTTTACTTTATAGGAGAAAATCACTTAATTTTGAAAAAACTCACACTTTTTCCGAAAAAACCCAGTTTTATATGGGTTTTTTCAGGGTTTTATTGAAAAAACCCGAAAAAACCCAACCCACTTGGGTTTTTTCAAAAAAAAAAACCGGGTTTTTGCCAACCCTGTGGTAAACACTTTTAGAAATTTAATTTTTACTAAAAGATTTTCATAAGAGAAGATAATCGGTGAAAAATTTTTTCACATCCGATTATTAGTTAATTTTTAAATAAATAAAAACTACACGCGCAGTAGCTCTGCACATGACGTCAGAGTTGCGGAATACGTCATCGTTCGGGAAACAAGGGAGGAAATTTGAGCAGTCGATTGGTTGAAGCAGTTCGAGCGAACGGCGACTCCTTTTTTGTACTAGTCGCAACTGTGACGTCACGCCCAGTTCCTGTCAATTTGAAACTTTTAAATGATGATTGCAAATTAATTAGTTTCAAAAAATCTGAAAAATTAAAAACTGGTTGTTTAAAGCCTCTGTGGTGATAAACAGTAGTCAAAATCATTAATTTTAATAGGTCGATTGGTGGATAAAGTCGACTAATCTCAATAAAAACCTATTTAGGGGACATCCATAAATTACGTGAGGTCAAAAAGGGGGGAAGGGTTTGGAAAAATCTCACCAAGGGGGGAGGGGGGTCGATTAAAATCTCACGTCAACGTTTTTAACTTAATTATTACTTAATTAGGTGCTATGAAGCACAAAATGCAAACGAATAGGATAAAAATAATTTTTAAAAATTGTAGGTAAATCTCACGTGGGGGGGAGGGGGGTCAAGAAAAATCTCACTAAATCTCACCAAGGTGGGAGGAGGGTCCAGATTTTGGAAAAAACACCTCACGTAATTTATGGATGTCCCCTTAATGATTTTACGTTAGTATTTAATAAAGAAATGTTATTTTTACATTCTCAATTTTATTAACGAATCCATAAAAAATTGAGACTTGAGCTATGAAAATAAGTTTAAAAACATTTCAAAAGCCAGTCAGTCAAGTACAAAAGTTTTAATATTTTTTGGAAAGAAACATAAAGTAAAAACATGTTCTTTAATCTTTTAAATATCCAAATGAGGTGCACTTTTAGAAAAAAAATACTATAAACCTTCATAAATATCTCATTAGCAGCTAAAGATTTTTCTCGTAACAAGATCTGACCTGTTTCTGAAATAAACATTTCTGTTTTACCTCACTAGCTGAAATGCCCGGCTTCACATTTTTTTTCAAGAACAAGTTAATTTGCAAAGCTAGAATTGAACCTAAATATACTAGCTTGACCACTTTAGACTGTCTAAGTCCCTCTGCATCATACTGAATTACGATATTGGGGCATAAATACGTTAGACTTATTAAGCGTTTTGTGAATACAAATAAAATTAGTCAATTTTGAAATTAGTTCTTTTTAGGAAGCAGAAAATTTTTAATATTTTTTTAAATTGAATTATTTTTTATCTCTGAACTATAAATTAATTTGGATCTTGATGGAACAGTGTTGTATTAAAAAGTTAAATTTCATTTTATAAATATTTCATCAGCATAATTTATAAATCTACAAATTTCCTTAAAATTTCACTGATGCATTATTATCTTCATATTGGGTATTTAAATTACCTTTTCCTTAATGAAAATCCTATCAATATAATTCTTCTGGCGAAATAATGTAGGTAATTAAGAAAACTTTTTTCATATTTTTTAATGTTAATATATCAAGCGGTCCCAACGACGGTTAACTTTATTTTTTCATTAATAAAGTTTTGCTTCCTGGGTCATTCCATGTATTTAAATCTAAAAAATAAAATTTTCCGTAGCAAAAATACATCCCCCTTCGATTTTTTTGAAAAAAATATATGTTATGGAGAATCTATGCAACTACATCTGTGCAAAATTTCAGAATGGGACCGCCATGGGTTCAAGAGAAAAAAATTATTTTGTAATTGTAAAATTTGAAAAAATAATTTTTCGTGTTGAAACTCTATAAAAAATTGAAATTATTCTGTAATAATATTCAGCTAACTGGTTGAGACACTTAAAAACTGCTAATGTATTTTATTTTTTAAAAATTTTTAATAAAAAAATTTTTTTGAGAAAAAAAATTTTTTTAAAAATTTTTTTTGAATAATAAACTTTAAAGAAAATTTAAAGCTTTATAACTCTTAAAATAATTATTTCTACCAAATTTCAAGTTGGAAATAAAATTTTATCAAGTAGAAAAACATAAAAGTCTTCGAAATTTAGGCAAGTTCCTATACCTTCCCTAAAATTATACTCCAAGAGTGAATCACTCATTGAAAATTCATATAAACGCTTGAGGGTGTTCCTATGACTTAAAACATGAAAAAAATGTCATATAAATTTCAGAAAATACGACCATTAACAGTTTCAGTACAAAATCTTTGAGGGCTAGATCCCAACTTAAAGTTAATTCAATGAGCATGCATTTCACCTGAATATTCCATAGAAATATGTTAATATCTAATTGTGTTTACATTTAACAAGTCAAATCAAAGTAAAATAACAGTTTTAGAACATAAAAAAATAAATATAAACATATTTCTATGAATTATATAGGAAAATTTAGGGACTTGCCTAAATTTCAAAGATTTTTATTTTTTCTACATGATTAAATTTTATTTTCACCTTGAAATTTGGTAGAAATGTTTATTTATTGCTTAGTTTAATGTTAGAAAGCTTTAAATTTTCTTTTAAAAAATTTTTCAAAAAAAATTTTTTTTATTAAAAGTTTTTTTAAAATTAAAAAAAAATAAAATACATTAGCAGTTTCTAAGTGTCTCAACCAATTAGCTGAATGCTGAATATTATTAAAGAATAATTTCGATTTTTTATAGAGTTTCAACACAAAAACCGATTTTTTTTTCAAATTTTGTGATTACAAAATAATTTTTTTCTCTTGAACCCATGGCGGTCCCATTCTGAAATTTTGCACAGATGTAGTTGCATAGATTCTCCATAACATATATTTTTTTCAAAAAAATCGAAGGGGGATGTATTTTTGCTACGGAAAATTTTATTTTTTAGATTTAAATAAAAAATAAAAATTTTAACATCACATTTTTATGCTTTATACCATTTTAAAGCTTCTTTAAAACTAAAGAGAATGGCACCTTGTTCATGATTTTAGGTCTGATAGGCTTTGAGTATCAGCTGTTTGAAAATGTCATGTTTTTTCAAAATCGCTCGATTTTTGCCTCTTTAAAAGTGGATTTCTCAAAAACTACCGGCCCCAAAAATCTGAAATTGGTCTTGTTATACTCCTACAGATGAGTACAACAAGCACACAAAAAATTTCGAGAATCTAAGACCCAAAGGTCCAAAAGTGTACTTATTTTGGTTGATTTGACGTGGAATGACCCTCCTGATATTGTTATCGTGTGCTATCAACCACTTTAAAGGATTGCATTCTACTATTTGTCATTTTTTGTGTTACAGCAGTGTTTCCCAACCTTTTTCGGTCCATGTCCCACCAAAGCCTTTCTAAATTTTCCATGCCCCCCCCAGTGTGAGTGGCATATATAGAAATATTTTGAGAGGGAGCCAAAATTATTTCTTAGCCCCCCCAGGTATATTTAATAAATCTAATGAAGCTTTTCAGAACATTTTTAGGAAGAATTTGCATGCTAAAGAACTAAATCTAGTTATGAGTAATTAAGTTCTAAGTACCAAGGGGGGTCTGGGGGTCCTCCCCCAGAAAATTTTCAGAAATTTGACTCCTGGAAGCAGGTTTTTAACTAGTTTGGTACCCCTAGTTGGGAAATTTTGGATATAAATTTTTAGGTAAGATTTGCATTTTGATGATCCGACTGTAAAAAAGTATAAAAAAAGCGTTCTAAAAACAAAGAGATCTTGGGTCACCCCCCAAAAAAAGTTTGGAAATTAGACTCTAAAAAAAGGGTTTCAACTTGGTTTGGATACATACTGGTCCAGATTTCAGACATACATTCTCAGATAGGATAATAGGATCAGATTTTGATAAACATCTTTAAAAATAATTTTTGTTCCTTAATTTTCCCCCTGGATTGGCCCCATCTGGGGGGCAATTTGGTTGAAAATTTTCAAATTGCCCCCCTAGAAAATGATATTGCCCCCCGGTGGGGCGTGCGCCCCACGTTGGGAAACACTGTGTTACAGTGAGCCAATTCACAATCAATACTATTAAACGTTTAAAATGCACACATTTCCCCACTGATTTAAGAATTAAAGTTTTCCAAAGGTCCACCTAGGCATTGATTGATACATGATTGAAAGGTATGGCTTCTTTAAATTTATATCTCTTCTTTTCTCTAAATTAATTAAAGATTGACTTAAATGAAAAACAAAACATCAGTCTAGAATATTTTTATTAACTAAATGTAAAGTTCAAGATCATACAGCACCTACCAGGAGGATGAATACTTGTTTATTCATTACACTTCTCTTATCTGATTTATTCCTTTTTAGATATAAACCTACCTTCTCAGCAATAACTTTAGACAGGTTTCCTATACAGGAAAGGGAAGCCTTACCACTGCTTTTAAAGTGTCCACCTTTTAAAAACAAAGACTGCAATTTCCGAACTTAAAATATCCTACTACCTGTCACAACTGACATAAAATATATCTGTTTTCACCCACCTTTTCTAATTTTACAACCTCGAAACCTTTCAATGAATCTCATTAAAAGGAAAAGACAAAGCTTCATTATAGATCCTCATAAGGGATCAACCGCAGATAAAAATCAGAGGGAGGACAAGATTTTTAACTAAAGTGAAACATGCTCAAGCTATTAAAAATATTAATGCCTTAATATGTTTTGAGATCCAGTTTTATTAAGATATAATAAATCAAATTTTACCAACTGTTTTACACTTTTACAACACTTTTTGTATTTAGTATGCTTCTTTTAATAAAATGAGTTCATCTATCTTATATCGTTAACTCCTAATTCATGGCCTCAGTTATCTTGTTATTTTTACAAGGAATTTTCATAGATAGTAATTCATGTGTATTCAAACAAATAATGTACCCGAAGTATGAAAAGTGAAAATTTTTTTCCTTACATGCAGGAAAATTTTTGAATACAAAATGGGAATTAATTTAATGGAAATTGGCAGTATAGTTTTCTTCGAATTGTGGTGTAGTTTTGCCGTTCTATGCAATTTTAGCCTTTCATTTCCCATAGCATTTCAAAGATTTGATTAAACTAAAAATGATTACAACACATTTTGTGCTAAAAGCAATTTGATGCTTGTAAAAATTAATTTGGGCACTTAAGTAATTTTTTCAATTTAGTTTCAGAAGTAAAGTATTTCCTTCGGATGATTCTGTTGTGAGTCAGCTATTCACAATGCTTCAAAATGATGAATTTTATCTTGAAATTCCTTGTAAAAGTTAAAAACGGCCTTGCTTTCACTTAGGTCTTAGGTTAATGATATCTGAAAATAAAACGCAGTTTTTCTGCATTAAAATTATTACTTAAATGCTAGTGTTGATATCAGGGATATTATCTTCTGCAATTTAGGCATTAAATCAGTGCAATCAAGAACGTTAACTTTTGATCAGAACCGATTCATAAAAGATTCTTTTTCGGCGCAAGTTCAGAGTTGCGTATGCTTGGCGAATTTTGGCTGTTTAGCGGCACAGTTAGAAGCCAAATAATTTTTTTAACATAAGTTAGGGTTACCATATTGGTCATCTTTACCGCTAAAAACTTGGCGCATACGCAAGTCTGAACTTGCGCCTCTTTTTCTAAGAGGAAAGAAAAGTTAATGCTCTCGGCAAGAAACGGTGATACATCTAACAGCTAATTCCCAACAGGTATTTTATAAACAACCCCTTCTCCAGATCCAATAAGAAATTATAGCGCATAATTCACGAGGCGTGGGCAATTCCCCCACTATCTGCAACAAAATATCCCTCGCCCATAAACCCATCAAACAGCGGGGATCCAAAAAAGAGAGAAGAGATGCCGCAGTTTTAATCCGCTGCTATCTCGAGTGCGGACTTCCCCAGCCGTTATTTATAGTCAGTTTGATCTTGGCAATGAAAACCGGGGGCTTCTCCACACGGGCTGGCCTAACCTTCACCTTGACCCGCTCAGCGGATCGATTTTTTGAAGCTGCTGCTGCGTCTGTCTGCTGCATATCGAATACGAAGACGGTGACGTCGTGCCCCGATTGCGTCACGCGGAGAGCGTGGCCTTTTTCATCCCTATGATGGCTAATTGTCCGATTCGGGGAAGTGGGCCTGCTGCTGCTGAATCGAGTGGGAGTCGGGAGTTTTTTTCTTTGTTCTTAGGAATCGATTCTTTCATTCGGACATTTGGGAGATGTAGATGTGGTTTGAATGGGTACAGGTAAGGACTTCGAAAGAGTGTTTTCTCTGTTGGAATCCAAATTAGAAGATCTGGTTAGGGGGAAGGATGTTATTTTCTTCGGCGATAAATTACCGATATAAATCTTAGCAAAGGCGATGTTTTCATAGCCTTTAAATAAATAACTACTAAAAACGCTGTACGATTTGTAGAAACGATACCCCCGTGTGAGACCGGGATAGAATTGTCCCACTGTAGCCCATGCATGTCGTAAAAGGCGACTAAAGTGAGTATCCAGTGCCTGGTGGTATATCCCGGTCCCTCTTTTGGGAGGTTAGGCTGTGTGGCCAACCTCATTTCCCCCCCTTACAGAATACAGAAATCAAACCTCTTCGGAGGATTTGGCATCCTTACTTTTCATTTAGGTCCTATTTGATTACTCTGCATTAACTTCTTGGACAAGACGACAACCGCAACGATGAATTTTTAAGTATCATTAGAATTAATCGAGCTATCAGTAAACGAACTGGATATTTATCTAATGCGTTGGCCAATGTTTAATAATAAATAAAAAAAATATCTAAGAAATTTGTTATTGTATCAGTGGAGTTTTCCAGAGGCGAGAAGGGTACTAAGTTTTCTTCTGGTAACAGTCAAACAACAATTTTCAAAAGTCAAAATATTGTGTTCAACGTTAGGGAACGTACCCATACTACGTGACCCATTCAGGGGGGGAGGGGGGGGCTTCAAAATACCACGCTCGGTCACAGGGGGAAGGGGGGGCTTAGGGTTTCGTCACTTAGTCAATTTCTTCTAGTCAATACGACAAAATTAAGCCAAATTATTTATTGAAATTTGCCAAATTAAGAGTAATTAAGCCAAATTAATTATTAAAATTAGAAAAATTAAGCAAAATTCATTTAAATTTTTTAATTAAGCTTTCTGTTTGCAAAAATGATGGCAAACCGTATTTATGAAATACTACGTGAAAACTAGAGGGGGAGGGGGGGTCTTCGCATATACTACGGATGGTCACCAAGGGGGGGAGGGGGGTCAAAAATGGTAAAAAAAAAGGGGGTCACGTAGTATGGGTACGTTCCCTTACGGTAAACCATTGTTAGTTTTAGAAATGGAGCTATGCCCCCTCCCTCTAAGCAGGGGTGCAGAATATGTCCAAACGAGGTTAGGGGGAAAATCAGGCATTTTCAGGTAAGGAAATTTTTTGGCTAAGTATAAAGAAAAACTATTTAAATCCAAGTTGTTAATCTTATTTTTGCTTGTAATAATATTGTGCCCTCTAAATTCTACTGAAATAAGGTTAAAACAACGGAATTACTGATGATAGCAAAGAACTACGCATCTTTGTCGGTAAAAAGTTTCTTTAGTGGATACCTGAAAGTTGGCTGTTCCTTGCGATGTATTGTTATGCTTATGCAGGAAAAACAACGTATCCGTGTCAGGATTGGTTTATTCTCCAACTAAAAAAACTCGTTTTTGTTTAATAACACAACAATGTTTTTGAATTACACAAAGTTTATAGTTTAAGAGGGGAGTTTTACTGTAGCTCAAATTTTAGTTTAAGATTTTTTAAAACTAAGGTGACACGTATATTGTATTAAGTCTATAAGAATTAAAACTTATGGAATGTTTGATAATTATTAAACCCTACAGATGTTTAGCAATCAAGAAAACTATGTTTTATTATAAAATATGGGAACATTTTTTGGGAAACTTAAGACGAAATTAATTGGTCAGAATAAGAGGCATAAGAAAAAGTCAAATAAACTCTTCTGGGAGGTGACAAGATCATCACCTCGGCATTAAAGTTTGTTGTATCAACTAAATATTTAATAATATAATTATATTAATAATAATGTCAAATTTTGACGTGAAAAAAGGGGGAAAAGTTGGGTCTGGGGTTCACCCCCAGGAAAATTTTGAAAATTTGCCTCTTAAAGTAGTGTTTTAACTCATTTTTGAGACCCTTTGAGCTATCATTCAAAGAGAACAGTTTCTTGTAAACCACATAATTTTCTTGGGAAAAAAGTTGTTAAAAGACGCCAAAGTTTCAAGGGGGCTAAGGGTTCTCCCCCAAATTTTTTTTTGAAAATTTGTCTGTAAAACTAGTGTTTTATCTCTTTTTCAAACTTTTGGGGAGCTGCTAAAGGGAAAAGTTTCTTGTAAGTGGCAGAATTTTCAAGGCAAAAATACTATATATAACCGATGTAAAAATTTTAGAGGGGGCTTGGGGTTCTTCCCTGGAAATTGTTTTGAGATTTCCCCTTTAAACTAGAGTTTTATCTCTTTTTTCAAACTTTTTGGGACCTCCTAAAGGGAAAACACTGTATATGTAAAACTGACAATAAAATGTTTTTTGGGGGGAGCTGGGGATATTTCGTTTTTGAAATTACCCCTCTAGTTTTATCTAATTATCAAACTATTTGGGGAGCACTAAAAATTAAAAGCTTCTTGCAAGCAGTAGAATTTTCAAGTGGGAAAACACTGAATAACAGGCATACAAATATTAGAGGGGGCTGAGGGTCCTCCCCCAGAAAAGTTTTTGAAATATGACCCTTAAAGGTAGTGTTTTAACTCATTTTGAGAGTTTTGGGGTAACATCCTTGTGGAAGTTAGAGAATTTTCAAGGGACTTGCA
This sequence comes from Tetragnatha versicolor, assembly GCA_024610705.1. Lineage (NCBI taxonomy): Eukaryota > Metazoa > Arthropoda > Arachnida > Araneae > Tetragnathidae > Tetragnatha > Tetragnatha versicolor. The sequence continues at coordinate 28,447,515 of JANDEH010000002.1, read as the reverse complement.
GCTATTTTTCACATAGCAGTGGAAATCTAGGGGGGGTTGCCCCCCTAAATGACGCCCATGATGCTCTAAAAGGTCTAAGTTTAACCTATTATGCACGTATTAGGTTGATTGGTTAGTTAGATTTTTATGGCACTGCACGTATTAGGGTTTGGTGTAAAAACAATATGTTTCCCATACCGCTCGGAACAAATTTAGAACCAACTCATGTGTGTTGTTTTTCTGGCAAGAAGGGTACATCCGCCGTAAAACAACTTTTACAGTAAAGGCGAAAGATCACAACGACGGACGGGCTGATCTTTAAAGGTCAAGTGATGCATGGAAGAAGGCGAAAGAAACTTTTATGTGGAATAATAGCACATGGTTGAGGAATATTTAATTCTAACAGGGTAAAATCCCGCGTAATGGCATCTTAGTTTAGCAAGTGAAAAATATTAATGACACGTCTTGTCACGTTAAAAGATAACAGTTTTCAGTCTATCTTTATTTAATTATCCATGGGTTGTATGATAAATAAAATTATTACAACAGTTTTGAAAAGCTTTTCATAATTGGTAGTAAATATGAAGTAAAACTTAGAAATTCATCAAGGAAACTTAAAGGATCTTTTAAGCTAAATAAATAGGAGCTTCTTAAAATATTTTACGAAAAAAGTTAGCCAATTTCTTTTAGCATATTTAAACGTCCTAAAATGTAACAGTAAGTAAGTTACTAATAAAAGTTGGCCTATCTCAAAAGTGTTTAAAACACCTTACACACACTTTTTTTACTTAAAAAATAAATAACATAACATGCAAATGCAATAAAATAAACTTTATTTTATGAAAACTGACATTGAAGAAAAAAAACAGCAGTAAGCAATAAAGATAAGATAGTTTAAAAATGTTAAAATCAATCGAAAATATAACAATTAAGAAAAGTAATTAAATTTCTGTTGATTACAAGCAGTTACCACATACAAAAGGTGAACGAAAAGTCAGATCAAACTAAAAAATTTATTTTAAAAATCATCGCGACGTCCCATTTTTTATAAAATAAAAAAATAACTTATAAAATAGGATATAGATACCGCCAATGCTAGAAACTTTGGGGAAGTCAGTAAAGATAAGCAAATAGAAGCCAGAATGCTTCCAAAACCTTAATAAATGCAATGCATACTCCTACGATAGGAAAAAAATTAATTGTATGTGAATCAAATGCCCTCTACGAACGAAATTTCAGTAGATAAGAACCAGTAAGGTAAAAAGAAGCAGATAAGATCAGTAGTTGCTTATTCTTAGTCCATTTTAAACAACTTAAAATTGTCTTATCCCTCACATTGTTTAATTACTAACAGTGATTTGGTAGGAAATGAAGACTACCAGTTTTTATACCGTTTCAATTCTACACAATTCCCCCTAAGTCGTAAAAGGAGTCATCCATCTACCGTTTTATTAGCAAACTTATACCTTGACTTTTCATCCACCCAGTTTACCAATACCACATGCTGTTAAAAAATAAACTCATAAATAAAAGATAATGCAGATTTGCAAAAATAGAACAAGATAAGGAATTATGTCAAATTTTATGTGCATTCGAGGTTAACGCACCCGGAGGATGAAATCAAGTGAAGTTAACAATTTTGTGCCATAGAGCCTGTAATCACCTGCCTTTGTTTTTCTTGAAATTCTACTAAACTAAATTTTCACAGGATTTATAAATTTTTATTTCGAAGTCGTAGAATTTCTCTCTTTTTGCACTTTAAAACTTTAATATTATGTTAAAAAACAGAATTTAGCATACTATCTATGAAAAAAAGCCAAGGTCATCACGGGATAAAAAATTTTAAGGCTTGATTTCTTATTTCGGTTACATTCTAGGAAACTTCAATTGAAAGCAAGAGAAAGTTAAGAAACTAAACGAAATTGACTGATAAGCAATTCATTTTTCCGCTTATTTTACTTTTACAAAGATAGTTTGAACTGATACGAGTAATCAAATAATTTCACCCTCCTGATGCACTACCTCAATTTACAAAAGAAGAACCTCAAGCAAAGAACTTAAAAAAGCAGAGTCCAAACAGTTCCAAAATAAACGTCCGAGAACAGCTTGAACAGTCGGTGCAGTAGAAGAGCATGCAAAAAGAAGGCGTTTAGCTCCCCCATATCTAAGTTCTAGAGGGTGCATTTACAAGCGCGTTCTGCGATGTCAATGCACCCCTGGAACGGAGATACAGGGGTTGGGAAAGCAAAGAGATACCCCGAAACGAGCAGCTCCACAGCCATGCAAAATAATGTCCAAAGCCTATGCAGAGCTAAAAAAAAGTATAAAGGGATGTTTTATAAGCGGATCTCTGGTGGCATTAAGGAAAACTTAAGTTTTATTTAAGTGTAACAGCTGTTGAAGTCACAAGCTGATAAAAGAAGCTTAAAATGGTTTTATTTTTGTGTGTGTATCAACAAAGGTTTCGAGTTAACTTGTTGGAATGGTTAAATATAAGACGGGAAGGGTGAAAAATACCCAGCATGTTTACGGGGAAAACTCTTTAAGGAATTGTCGTTTAAAATTCGTGATACTGGAAAGGCTTTAGGTGTTCATATGGATAGCTTTAGCAGCATATTGACTGAATTTAGGCGTTGATGGTTGAGCAAAGCTGAGGAACATAAATTAAAGTATAAATTAAGGAATTAAAGTAAAGCTGAGCACAAAAATTACTGTTACAAAGTTACTGTTCGAAAAGGCGTGTAAATTGGCTTCTAATCTAGTATTTTAAAATTGTAAATAACTTGACAATAATTTATGATAGAAATATTTATTTAAATAAATTCATTTAAAAAAGTTCTCCATTACTTCGAAAAAATCCAACTTTCTATATTTAGCCTCAATCTTAGTTACACATGTATGCCTTATATGAGTCATTGTTCAATGATTCTTTCATATGAGCTCCATCCTAACAGCTACAATATACCATACTTTTGAAATTGTCAAAAATAGTTTTGAACTAAGTTTTTAAGAAAATATTTTCCTTCTTTTAAGCTTAAGGGAACCCTAGATCATAAAATATACTAGTGTAATTCTAGACTTAAACCCTTTATATTAATAAACTCTTACATTTTATAAATAAAACTATTTAGCTCTACTTTGGAATTAAATTAAATTAATATTAGATGTTATCTTAAGTTTCTATAGCTAGTCAGTCCCATAATATTAAAATCCATCGTCGTTAATAGATAATCTTGAACTAGATAAACGAATTGTGTTATTACAAAACTAATAAAAGTTAATCTAGTTTTGTTATTTGACTGTAGTCGTTTAATGTATGATGCAACAACTACATCGAGGCAATATTATTGCTAATTTACCTATTTATCTAGTCATATAAACTAAAATTAAAAGCGATTTCATCGAAATAATAACGTGTTTTAGATAATATATTAAACGAACGCTTCCTAGAAATATTGCCCGATGATTACCTTTTAAAACGCCCCTTCAGTTTAAAATAATATCCCCAAGGTAGGTTCAAAAAACGAATGAAGAGTTTTCCAAAAGAAAACAAAACTATCAGAACCCCTGGAAATAATTGCCTAAAATAAACGTTCCAATTTTCAGGAAAATTGAGACTGAAAGCCGAAGGGAACACAGAGCGGCCCACGCAAACTCCTAAGATTACAGATACAAGCTGACGTCATTTCTGCTGGCATGACAACGCGAAGCTTTGTTTCGCTCATAGTCTTCCTATTTCCATATCATAACATCTAAATGTAGTATAGATTATTAATTCTTAAAGTATTCTAAATTTAAATCGGGTTCAAAAATGTCCAACACTTTTTTTAAGCTTTTAAATTCTAAAATATTCTTAGTTATTACATTTATTCACTCATTAACCATTGCGAAAGAGCAATCGGTTCATACTTACGAACTAACAATGTTTGTTAGTCGTACACTATAAGCTATTAAGTTTCTATTTAGCTATTAATTTCTTAAAAAACCTAAACTTTAAAATTTATTTTTCATGTATGTTGTGCTGAGCTATCTGTACATTTGTCTCGACTAGCATTAACATAATTGTTATAATAAAAATAATAATTGTGGCCTAGAGTAAATGTTACCAATCTCTAGGAATTGTTCAATGAATTGACTCTTCTAAAGGATACCAATCGGAATTCTAAAGTAAGAACACTTTCAGATTAAATGAACATAAAGGGAAATTCCTTTATGGACAGGAGGAAAGCCTAAAACACCAAGACCCTGAAACATATAGAATACGAGGAAAACTCACCTTGTAACAGAGTAACTGTGCAGAAAAAGAGTTGAGACAGCTGCCAAGAGACGTCACAGCTGAGATGATGACGCAATCGATGACGTCACGCGAGTTCCACTGAGATACCACCAGCTGTGTTCACAAAAAGTAAAGGCTACTTGTGAACCCAGGGAGGTACTCGGCAGATCAGGCGCTATCTTATGCGTCCCAGAAAAAGAAACTTGTGTTTGTTGACGTTTCTTGAGGATCCAGTGTTGGTGACTGCTCTTTGTTCAGAGGTCACGAAGTCATTTTTATGATAATGACTGTAGGATTGCAATTTTTCTAAATGGAGAAATTATCTCTCCAATACCATTTGAAAATAAGTGCGGAAAATTGTTAGTAGATAAAGCAGAGCTATGGTAACTTTCTCTTATCGAGGTTGAGTATTTTAGTTAACCCCATTTTATTTTAATAACAAATCTTGGCATTGCCACATCAGGTGTTTCGCGTCATAATTTTTTATTGATTACACTCAAATTTAAAATATAAGCTTATATTTTTCTTCTCAATATTAAAAGTGATTCGCAATAGTAAAAACATTAAAAGAAAAATAAAATAACAGGTATTCAGTTAGAGATTAACTACAAAAATAAACATTTAGCAAAAATTGATTTCAATTAGGTTTATGAAATGCTTAAAAATTTTAATATCTTGTAGCTTTACAGTTTTTGGGGCCCAAGTACCACTAAAAATAAAACAATAACCCATTTATTTTATATTTAATATAAATGTTACACCAATTTTAAAATAACAGAATTCAAGGAAGTTTTTTACAGGGAAGGAATGAATGTAAGTAATGCTACTTAAAAAACTTTAAGTAAAGTTTGTGATATTTGAATGCCATCATTTTTTAGGAATCATACAGTAAATACGTTTTGCTTGTAACTTTAAACACTTGTATTAATTTAAAAAACAGATGCTTATTACATGAAAGTAGACCTTGTAAATTTTAAAAACAAAAACAAATTTTAAGGCATCAATATATATTTGGCAATGTGATTGCTTGAATAGGCGTACTATACAGAGAAAAGTGTTCTTTAAGCATTAAGGTTTATATGTTTCTCTGAATGACAGAAAATGAAAATGTTTTTATCCGTACACACTGCCACTATGGTATCCATGGTAACTTCAGCTAGATTCACTGAAATTTCCCAGAATATATTACGATTTGACATATCTATCCTAGTTTAAAAATAGATCACCCCTATCGACTCAAGGTGATTTGAGGTTCCACGAGGATAAACAAGATCGATTTCTTTGAAGAATCAAGCACAATAATTGGATGTTTACCACTAAGTTTTATTTATAGCTAATACATTATTTTAATTTCCAGAAAAACACATTCACCTATGAAGAAGCTGGATTTTTTTTAATGCTTTGATACAAAATTTACATTAAAAGAATAAAGTTAATTATTTTTTACTAGAAGTTATTAAGTACCGAATTTTCCGGTATTTGCTTGTAAAAAATCAGTATATTTTCATTAAGAAAAGTGAATGAAATATCGCAATGTGAGAAGTGTGAGTGTACGGTACAAAAAGTTAAGATATTTTTTTACTTAAGGACTGATAAACTTTAATGTGCGAGTGATTTATTAAGTTAACAAACTTTTTTTATCGAATTATTTACATCTTGTGTACCTCAAAATTTTAATGCAGCACACACACAATTGCCATAAAAATAAGACATAACATTTCTTAAGTGGGCCACTCACCTTCTAATGGATGAAAGGAACATCGAATTAACATCTGCAAAGAAAAAAAACTATCCTTATTAATTTGATATAGATATACTATTCTGTTAAAATAAACACTTATATAAAAACTTAAATTTATACTTAAAAACCCATCCGAGAAGAATACAAGTTTTACATAAATAAAAACAATCGTTTCTTTCGCTTGATAAGTGAAAAAATACACCTAACAAAACATTTTATTATATCGGTTATTAACAAAACTAACTTAATATGTAGAAAGAAATTTTCACACCAACAAGAGACCAAGTCTATTTATATTTATTTAACAGTGCATTTATCTTTTTTATTTACATTTAGGAAAATTTCATTTTCAAATGCGTTTAATTTGTAAAAACAAAGATTTCTGTATGAAAGGAACAATTACTATTTAATGTTTTTTATTAACACAAATATTAGTAACCGATACTTTGAACACAACTTTAACTTTATTTTTAGCTGAAAAGAAGCCCCTCACATGGAACTATTCTAATTAATATTAATAAAAACAAATTTGAGAAAAACATTAAATTTTTATCACAGATAGATAGTATAAAATAATACAAAAAAAAGAGAAATTCTTACATTTTTTAAAAATTTATAGAAGAATTTACCAACAATAATCCGAATAAGTATAAATTAGCTATATTTTTAATACTCTAAAAACATTACTAACAAATTAAAAATTTAATCACTTAACATATTTGATTGAAATTTGCTTAGTAATAGAAAAAAACTGTCTCCATTCAGTTGAGTGTCCATAGAACCGTTCCTAAAATGTAATTAAGTTTGAAGCACTAAGTTTTATTTACTGTAATAGAGCATATGCATGTTATATTTTGCATAAGTCATTAATAAGTTGAAGACTCACGTTTTTTTTTACATTTCAAATTAGCTTCAGAATAAAAAAAAGGAGAAAAGGAGCTTATGTTTACACCTTTTTAGTTAATCTCCCCCCTTGAAAAAAGTAAATTATTTTTTAAAAGTAACTCCCCAATAATGTTAAATTAGCTTATTTTTCAAACACAAATTAAGATCTATTTTGTGATATTTTCTAAGTACTCTAAAATCAAAATAGTTTCCACAAAAATACAAAACTTAATTTTTATTCTATCAAGCTAATGCAGTCTTTTATTGTTTTACAACTATACAACTTATTGACAATATTATTTCAACTTATTGACAAAGAAACAGAAATAAGCAGAAATCTTTTAAGATAAAGATACTTTAAAAAGTAAGCTGTACAAAACTACTTTAACATATTCAACTATATTTAATGATGAATTTATTAAATTGATCCAAATGAATTTTAAGCCATATCTAATAACCTCGACTTAATACAACCGCAGACCCATTAAAAAACAAAAGTAATGATTAAGGAACTTTTGAAACATTATATAGAAGTTTTTATACTTAGTTTAGAACAAAATATAGCTTAATTTGAATACTTTTTCAAAGAAACCGAAGAACTTTTCCTAGAAAATTCTCATTTTTAAAGCTTATAAGCGGAACGAGATAATATAATTTCACAACAAATTTAAGTTTGAATAAGGTTTTAAAAACTCTTATATAATTTCACCCAAGTTATCTTGATATTTAATATTTACACAAAAATTTGAATATTTTCACTTAATAATTTCTAGGAAGTTATAAATAGAAACTAAGGCTTCAAAGAAACAGTAGAAGTGGTACACAATTATACTCTGTTCATTTTGAACTGGCGCTTGAAAATATTTCCTTCCCCCACCACCGATCGGTAACCATAGCAACTAGCAACTTCCTCGTCAAAGTGACGAAGAAGGCTTCCTATTGGCTGCATGAAGAGCGTAACTATGGTTACGCTTCTAGAGTGGGGGAAAGCACTATTTCTCAAGCGCTAATTCTAAATGAATGGAGTATAAGTATGTATTAGAAATTTAATATCAATTTCATGGTTTAGATATTTTAAAAGGTTTCTTTTATACGATAATATACATTTTGAAAATTCTACGAAATCTATATTATGCATTTTATTCATAAAAATATATTTCATGAACACATATTTAACTTTTGTCTTAGGGTACATTTATTTGGCACAAGTAACAAAGTTACAAATTAGTTTTGAATTTCTTATTTCCCAACTTCAACTAGTCTTTCAATCACAAGCGTAGAATGATAAGCAACATTGAACGCAGCCAGAATGTATAATGACGCTATTCGGAAACAAGTAGTTTTATATAACTTTAACCTTGTCCTTAAAATACTACTTTAGTTAATAAAATAACCCTATTTGTAGAGCAGTTTATTTCAGAGGAATTACTTGAAAAAGGAATCAAGCATACCTTTCATCAAATACACTTTTTCTAATTTAGTTCTTCGCCTTATACAATGTAACCATTTCTATAAAAGTCACGCTTCTACATATCTCGCTGGTACGAGAAAAACGCATAATTTAACGAATAAATAGAATGATTTCGTTTCAACGTGTTGGAAGAAAACGAATATGTCTTTAAGATGGAATATGAGAATGACACTGAGTTTAATGAAATTCTAAAACAAAAAAGGTAGTTTTGAGTAATGATGTAATTTATGCAATGGAATATGAATATGTATCATTCAAAATAATTTGCTCAAAAAGGAGATCAGATTTAATTAATTGTTTTTTACTTATATTTTCATTACTAGCATACACTATTTCATGACAATAACCTCGTGAAAAAGTGAGACCACCTCTCCTTTAGGTTAAACCCGAAATATCTTAGGATTAATACCAATGGGATGAAAAATTATATCTTAGGGGAATATGACTGACTGACATATTGAAAATTTTTCTAGCGTGTGAGCCTTTAGGAGAATATGATAACCTTACCATGTATTAAAAATTATCTAAGCATAAGGAATTACCAAAAATTATCAACCTGACCCTCTCCGATTTTAACAAAAAATTCAGGAATTGTTCTCTTCTATGATATAAATGAGAAAATGTTTTTATTATTCCTATAAACTATAACTCCTGATCCCGTGGAGGTCCCACTCTGTAAATTTCAGATATCATAATTTATAACGTTGCTAAATATATGTATAATTTTCAAAGAAATTGAAGGATACCAACATTATTTTTTAAAAGCTTTTTTATTTAAAAATCAAGAAATTAAATTTTTTTCATGGATATAAACAAACTTTATATCAAATTAAAGCTTGCAAAATTATCTTTAAAACGAGGGAGTTACAATATATTAAAGTTTGAAAAATTGCCTTTTCTTCTTTTTTACAAAAATTTTTAATAAAAAAATACTAATAAAGTTGAATAATATAAACATTTTCTCATTTATATCATAGAAGGGAACTACTCCTTCCTGAAAGTTTCATTAAAATCTGAGATGGTCAGGTTGAGTGCCGTGTTGATTTCACATGGAATGACCCCATTATAGATTCCACATGTAATCATTAAAATGTTATAAAATAAATATAGAGCAAGTAAAACTAGGGGAATATATTTGTCATTGACCAATGTATGGCCATGGCTTACTATATTAATACAGGCTATGGGATAAATTTGACAACTATCCTCGCTGGTATCGTCCCGATCAATTGGATAAACACACTGCCAAATAAGGAAGAATAAAGGCATTGTTTTCATGACGTAATCGCTGCCTGTTGGCGATTGTGAGCCTATCTTGGCAAACTTTGTTACCATGACAACCTAGTACATCTAGGAAACAAAAAAATACTTATGAGTACACCTCCGGTGTATGCCATTTTCTCGCGTAAGACAAATCTTCGAGTCATTTGGGCCCACTTTCAACTCTGTATGATTTCCGTATCCTGGTTAACCATTATAGTATCCAGTCACACAGCCGCTTTACTATCATTTAAATTTTAGTATAGGGGAGAGTGTTGTACCTACGGACGGTTGTACCTTCAGCCACCTCATTTTAAAATTCGGGAAAAAATGTAAATTTAAATTTGTGGTCGATTTTGAATGTAAACAGATGCTATCTAGTTGCTAACGTGAAATCAGCTGTTTAAAATATTATTTAAATATTCTATAGTAAAAATACTGTTTTTAGGTGCTCAAAGTTTTTTTAGTGCATCACTACATTAATTATTTTCTTCCTCTATGATTATGATATGATAAAATGGGAAATATGGGGGAATCCCCGAGATTTTGACTTTTTAGTTTTGATATTAGAAATCGTCAGACCTGAATTCTTTTATCTTTTATAGAACTTTGAATGCAAAAACACCTGATGCTGTACCTTCGGACACCATAAGTGTTGTACCTACGGACACGTTCTTGTGGGTGTCTGTAGCTAATCGGCGTTTTATAATCAGGTTTCATTTAACTGAATACATTTAAATAAATGTTAAATTAATTCTAAATGGTAATCTATTTGCCAGCGATTATTTTGAAGTGAATTTTAGATGAAAAATCAAATATTTTGTGATCTAAACTACTTTTTTAAATTTATGATTCTACTTGGAATTTAATTTAAAATATGGTGTAAAACCCTAAGCACTATATCGCATTTAAGTATGATGATTAAAAAAACTTAAAATTTCCACTGAAGAAGATTTACCACCAAATTATTATTGTTATTACCACCAAATGCTTGCACAACTAAGTGTCGATCGAATTGGGTTTTTTGGATCAGTGAAGTTTTCAGATCAATCAGCATGATTGATGAAACTATTACCTTAAATTCTGATCTGAAAATACAATATGATTTTTGTGTTTTTGTAAAAAATCAAGACTTTTATCATTCAACTTCGTTTTAATGATCATTTACGATCTAAAACTACATTACTTTAATAAATCTATTTTCAATTTTAAAAAGGCTTGAAATAGGTTATTAAAAGGTAATTCATCAATAAAAATGTTCATTCTTAGCTTTTTTCAAGTAAAACTTCCCTTTTTAAGGGTGTCCACAGGTACAACTGGGTCTGTCCATAGGTACAACAGGTTGTTGTACCTTTGGACACAAATTTTTCCAAGTTATTATAAATGATTAAAAATCCAATTTTCAAGATTTTGACTAATAAAAAATATCTCTCTACTCACAAAGGTTAGGACTATAGGTTGGGCACTTTAAATGGTCAAAATGTGATTTTACCTGTCTTAGAAAAATCCAAACGTGATTTTTGTCCATAGGTACAACACTCTCCCCTATTTAAATATTAAGTAAGTTAAAGTATCAATTTGAATTTTATATTAAAAAAAAACATGTAAATGCTAAAGATTTTACGCATCTTTTCATGCTTAAAGGAAAATTTAGGTTGATTTTAGCAATGGCTTAAAATAGTTGTTATTCAGCATAATTGTATCTATCAGATTTTTATGCAATAAATGTAATTTAGGTAACAAATAATTTTTTAAATATTTAAGACAACTACACGGGGATAAAGCAAAAATTCAATTTGTTTTAGACTGTTTACATTTCTAGAAAAAACATACGATATAAAAATTATTTTCATAAAATAGAATTATATCAATTAGATTTAAGTTTAATTAAAAAGGTCTTGAGCTAAAACGATTACAATAACTAACTTACAATATATAACTGCCCGTGGTTTTTGTACAAAATATAAATATAGTATCCATAAAGATCCATTACAGTAAACTTGCAAAAAAACTTCCAATAACTGTTAAATAGAATATTCCTATGCTAAACGCAATGCAAACAATGCCATGATAAACATAATACAAACACATTACACTTGTTGAAATCAGGTAAATAAATAAAAATGCCCCTCAATCACTTGAGAAGCTTTACCATATCCGTATACCAATCCAAAAGGCAAAAAAGTATCCTAAGCAACAGTACCACCTCGAAAGAGCACGACTTAATTCCAACTTTACAGCAATTCAATTGGCAATCAATACTGCTCTAACCCGCAGTTTATAAGAGCATGTCGGAGATTCCAAAGTTTGCTGATAATAGCGCTCTGATTAGTGATAAGTGATATTAAACAATGACCAGAATGTTACTTGTCTCTGTTATTTAATCTGACTTTTTAGGCCTTGTTTCAATACATTTTTCTTGTTTTTGTTGATTGCTCTTTTTTTGCTGAAGCCTGCAGAGCACGGGAATTATTAGTCTTATCTAAACGAGATTACAAATCGCCAGTGCACATTCAACCAGAGATAAATAAAATAGCAGAAAAAGTGATGCAACATTTTTTTCCCAATATATCCACCCCAGAAGATTAAACGTGACATTTTGCTTCCTATCGTTTCTTTTTCCTTCTATAGTACGACAGCAGCAATACAATTGACACTCTTGTCTTGCTTTCACTTTTCAGGAGATTAAAGATCAATAACAGATAATCCGGTCCTAGATTAGGATATTTATTTACCGTGTACTAGTAAAGATATTAGTGTTACATTTGCGAAAATGTTTATAATTTGGGCTCAGGTAATTTATGTGAGATTTGATTTATTACCGGGTTTTCATTACCGGAAAAAATTTGTATTTAGGGTTCAATTTTCCGTTAAATACCCAGAGTTATTTGGAATTTCAAACCAAATACACATTTGCAGTTAGGGGCCATAAATTAATTACGTAAGGATGATTTTGGCAATTTTTTTACCCATTACCCCCATGTAAGGGTACGTAAGATTTTTCAAACCCCTCCCCCCTATTTTTACGTAAGATTCCATTTCGTTTTTCAAAATAATAAAATGTTAGAAAAGGATCAGTTACACTGGACAACTGGAAGACGGATTCAACAGTTTTATTTTTATCTTAACTTAATGCTACTTCAATAAAAAAGATACATCTGATATAACGTCATTTTTTTAAATTAAAGCTTCGATATTATACCGAGATCGTCAGAATTTTTAAGTTTTTCTGGGGTTATTCAATAGTAAATTGATTAGAATAATTGGAATTTGTTTACATTAACTTGGAAAATCTTACGTAAGAATGGGTTTGACCCCCCCACCCCCAAGTAAGGGTATGTAGATATTTTTCCAACCCCCCTCTCCCTCGGGACCCTTACGTAATTAATGAATGGCCCCTTACACCAATAATAATTTGCGATTTATAAATGTGTGGCATCTAAAATATTTCAAGACAGATAACAGACGACTTTTATTTCTTGGATGTTTAAAATATAAAAAAAACTTTTCCAATTTGTATAGATTTGTATCAGAAATTCTTAAAACTTAATTATGTTTAAAAATTACTCTTAAGAAATATGATCAGATTAAGCTGAATTTAGTTTTATACCTGTAATGCTAAAAAATCTATCATCCACACAACAACAATTCAATAAATTAAAAGAACTGCTGTAGGTTTTTTTTACTGCTTAGGAAATTTTTGTTTTTCTGAAAGTGAAAATCATTACAAAAAATATGATGAGTGCTCAAAAACCAGATCTATAGTGAAGAAACTCCGTGTGAAATTTATAGTTTTAGGTGGCAATGATATTTAGTCGCATGTAGAACGAAAATAGGAATTGAAAAAAAAATAAGTGATCAAGAAAATAACCCTTAACCGCCGGTCAAGTTACCGGTGATTAAGGCCGTGAGAAATTGCCGTCGAAAAGCAAATGAAAAACTAATACAGATTCATAACATTTCATTTTCCCTCTAAGAGAAGTGACAATTTTTTTGCATTTTAATAACAAAATTTTTACAAATAAAATTATCAATTTTTTGCACTGATTTTTATGTCTATCACATAGGTCGCCAACTGCACACAAAAAAAGTATAAAGACTTATGCCGATTCAAAAAATATTGCTTGACCTTCTTTTTAAGGAAGCTTTCAATAATTAAATAAATTTTTAAGACCAAAGTTAATTCAGTGATGAATTAAATTTGGTCCCCGCGTAAAACTACTTGCCGACCCCTGGGCTATCAGTTTATCAAACATTTATCATCCATATTAGTACACCTATTTGGCTAACTATGTCCCGGCAACCCCAGTAACCATATTATACTGTTCAACAAATTTTACCTTCAAAATTTTTTAGTTGAGGAAAAAAGGCATTTCTTGTAGATATTGAGTTGCTGAACACGAAAATCACCATTAAAATTCTTAATTGAATCAGGATTTTCGGGGAACAGCCCCTCTCCCTTTTTACGTTTTTCAATGACTAAATGACTTTGGATTTGATTTTCAGGGTAAAAAGCATTACTTTAGTCTTTAAATTACATCCAAAGGGACAAGGAAAGTTAAAATTTCTAAAATAGGAAATTTTGTAGTAAATGAATAGGTTTAAAGGGTTATTACCCCCTAAAACTGCCAAAAAATAGCTAAAAAAATATAGAGGTATTTATACGCTCCTTTTTCCTCTTATTATTTACGCAATTCACGTTTGAAGGGTCCTAACCCTTCAGAAAGGACCCAAATTTGAGGGCAATATGCAGCAATGATTTTTACTAAAAGCGGTTGAGGTGTTAGTTAACGTCTCCAAAGCACCGACGGAAGGGTTCTAATGCCGCACTTAGAGTTCTACAAAAAAAATGAAAATTCCACCGACTGAATTTTAGCTGATTCTTGTGTAAAAGGACCTGCTGAATTCAAATATGACACCCATTCTCCTACATCACCCACAGTTTTCCAGGGGACGCCCTCTAATTGTTATCCACAGCCGTGCATCTATTAACAGCTTGAAACATGGAATCCTAACCCCCTAAAACCGGTCAGTTTTTAAAGAACTGAAGAGTTTCTACTTAGTATAGACCCCAAGTATAAAGAAAACGTCATTTGTAATCTTTTCAAATCATCAATATTAATACCTGAGCTGGCGAGCTCCTACGCGATTCAGGGAGTCTTCCGAACTCTTCCGCGGGGGCTTCTGGGGCACTAATACCTCAACCGCTTTCAGTAAAAATCATTGCTGCATATTGCCATCAAATGTGGGTCCTTATGCTGAAGGGTTAGGACCCTTCAGACGTGAATTACGTAAAAAATAAGAGGAAAAAATAGCGTATGAAAACCTCTATAATTTTTAGCTATTTTTAGGGGGTAATAACCCCTTAAACCTATCCTTTCTTTGTCCCTTTGGATGTAATTTAAAGACTAAAGTATTGCTTTTTGCCCCTTAAAATCAAATTTAAAGTCATTAAGTCATTTAAATACCTAAAAAGGGTGAGGGGCTGTTCCCCGATGTTTTCATGTTCAGCGATCCAAAATCTATAAGAAATGACTTTTTTCATCAAGGAAATTTTTTCATTGTTGAACAGTATTATCTATGTAAAATGTGGAAACTCAATAAGGATATGTCTTTAACCAGAAAATGAAAGGAGTATTTCACCAAGTTTTTTCAGTTATAGTCGGCTAGACTAGTACTTGCCCTCCGCTCTCTTGCGTTACCTTCCTATTCCGTGCTGATGAGTCCTAACAAGGACGAAACCCGTCCACGGTTGGAGGTGACGCTTGAGAGTTGTGAGTTTACACTTTAACCAGAAAGTTTGATCTATTACCACTCATCAATTTCCCCACAAAAGATAAAAGGTAACTTGTTCATATGAAATTTCACAACACGAAGGAAACCTAATTGTATTCTAGTAGGAAATCCAATAAATGTGCTTTTTGATGGAAGTTCCCATTTCACCCACACTTGTTCGCTCTCAGCTCACAATGGTTTACAATGAGAAAAGACGATATATATGTTTATCAGCGTTCATTTTGAAAAGCAGAGAGCACTCAGTGTATCGGACAAGACCCATTGTTCATCTCAGGGATCCCGTAGTGGAGAGAGAGAGAAGACTTACAATGAGGATATCAGTCCGACAATTGAAGTTTCAAGATGCCATTACCAGACCATCTAAGCATAAAGAGTCAACTCAGAAAATGCGGGGAACTAATATGAAAAGTCGAGATGCATTGTGTAAAAGGAGTGAAAGTTCTGAAAGTTGTACGCGAAATAGTTAGAGTGTAAATCAGTATTTCCCAACGCGGGGCCCACGCCCCACTTGGGGGCAATTTGAAAATTTTTAACCAAATTTCCCCTCTAGGTGGTAAAATTTCAAAAAATATCTGGTGGGGGAGGACCCCCGAACCCCTTTTATTTTATTCATCACCAAATTTTAGTTTTGGTTGGTATTTGAATTTTAAAATTAAATATTTGCAAAGCATTCAATTTAATTAAGGTCTCTAATATTTTCCTTTAAGTGTATGTACACACTTGAAATTCCGAAAATCAACCAAGATATATTTAATTCCTTTTTCATTTCTCCCTCTTATTTGATTACACTAAAGGCCACAATATTTCATGGACCACATTCTATACATATAATAAATTAAATACTCTTACGTAGCTCCAGATTTTCGCTTTTTTCTTTTCCTCGGTTAGAAACAATCAGTTTGTTTACAAAATGAGTGCATTGTTTTGATTTTAATTTTTCCGATTTCCGTCGTTAATTGATATCTGTCGTTCAAGTGTGTTTAGAGGGATTAAATGTTACTCTTCTAATGTATTTGGATGGTACAATTAAAGCGTAGTGAACTTTTTTAGGCGTGAAAATGGAGCGTTAATTTTTAAAAGAGATTAGCAAACAATTTGTTAACAATACATATTGCAGTTTTGATTTCGCCGATAAAATCGACGAAATCAGCAGGCAAGCTTAAGCGAGGTTTGAAGTTTAATTACTCTAAAGAGTAAAAATGATTATTTTTTATTTAATTACGGAATAATGCAATAAGGGATACTTTTCTGTCCTTCACTTCAATAAGTTGATGATACCAATATGTGACACCAACTAAATATTTAAGGTATCACACAATGGGTTGTGATATGGAGAAAAGAAGATTACATTAGTGCTTCGCCATGTAAATTTAGTAGTGTAATTAGTGTATGTAAATTTATTTCTCATTAATAGAGATGAATACTAGCCCTTTCAAATATACTTGCTAGACTAACGAAATTAGTAACCGCTTAGCGAGCGAAGCAATACTAGGGCAAGTGCTTCAGCAGTTCCCGGGGGTTGGTGAGCAATAGCGAGTAGGGGGTGGTAGCCCCCTAGTTATAATTATTTTATTAACCACGGACGCACGCACCCACAGATTGGGAATGATTGCTCTAGTGATACTTTTCTAACTTGTAAAAAAACTAAAACATTGAATTTTGAATTACTAATATCTATCTTAGTAGTATTACTAAAATATATATCGATAAACCACAAATGAAAATCTAGATTATTTTATTTAGAAAAACCTTTACTTTTATATTAATTATTAATAGTGATTGCAAGTCAGTTTTGTTAAATATTTTATTTTCTACTTGATATTTATAAATCTATGTTAGAAGATCGTTTTTAAAAGGAAACATAACTAAAAATGAAATTTTTCAAACAATAATAACCATTGAAGTTCATTAAATATATTTTAGAGAAATTCAGGCTCAAGCAATGTAATAAAATACTCGATCTCTTAAACGTATTACGCTAACTTTAAAAAATAAACTTTTTGAAATAAATGCTGCTAGTTTCATTGAAAAAACAAATGACCTAACTGAATAATAACAATACAAACTGAGTATAAACAAAATAAAGTTTTTTTTGTCTCCTTAAATAAGAATTATATGTTTTCATGCAATTAAAAGCTTATTTGCCACAATTTTCATTACTAGCTATATTAATTTTCATTATTATTCATTAAATTTTTAACTTCAACCAGATAAAATATTGTTATAGTTTATTTTATTAAAATATCTTAATTATTAAGATAGGTACAAAACTGCAATATCATAGTTATAAACTTACGATTTCATATTTCCTTCGAGTATATCCAATGATAGTATTTTATTTTTACGATACAGACACTTAAAGAAACACTCGAAGTGAGATATGATATCTTTAACAGAAACATACTTTTCAAAGAGAATAGCTTAAAGCGTAAATTTTTTTCCACGTTTTATACTTTTAAAAATTTGTATGTTTGTCCATGTGCAATTCACGCATTTCATTTTATTTTATTATTCGATAGAGATACATATTCAAGAGACAATTTAACGCGCAAAATTTTTCTGACCCCAATACCAATTTACAATTTAACCCCTTAACAGTGAAATTTATTTCAGAAAAATTGACCAAAAATTGGAAATTTTTTTGACTGCTTAATTTTGTTCTTTATATTATTATTAGTGTTAGAAAATAATTTTTTATAAAAAAATCTAAATTTAAATGCAATTACAAGTGTATTAATTATTTTAACATACACATAAAAAAGTATTGGAATACACACACATCTTTTTAAATTAGGAGGAAGATTATCCAAACTTGATGTCTCACAATCTTTAAACGACGAAAAATCACTATCATCATCGAAACGAACTCAGTTTGGGCTTAACAAAACGGAAACGTTAATTTTTCTCCCGCACACAACAACAAATTCTGCAAGTAGCAGTTGCCCGAGTTGAGCTCGGGTGACACTGTTAAGGGGTTAATTTAATTTAAAAAAATTGACTTGGAAACAGCAGTCTTTGAACCCGAAACACTAGCCATGATTTAGGATTCAAAGCGATTGTTGATTTTTACTGTAAAATAGGGCCAAAAATACTTTTCCATTGGAAAAATGCGAGAATCGACCATTGTTTGTGATTCAAAAATAAAGAATTGTCATTAATAATTTTTTGTAAGTTTTATTAATAAGTTACAGAATTATGGATAGTGTTACTACAAAAATATGGGTCACTAGAATGGTTTATAATAAATACAATCATCACCAATCTAAACGCTTCCTAATTTGGGTAACGTTTTGAGGTAGTACACACATTTTTTTAGTATAATACTCAATGAGTAGAATTAAGATAAACAACCCTAAATTCGTAATTAAATCAATAGGGGAGACCCGGCAAGGATGGGACACTTTTTACAAGAATATTTTTTAAAAATTTAGTTTACATTATATAAATTTAAAACTTTCAAGGTAACATCTTGGAACATTTTAACATGTTTTAAAAATATAACCAAAGTGATAGCAAACAAAACTTAGGATTTATGAACGAATTAAAGTAACCTCTAAAAGTGTCCCATCCCACCCCGGGCCGGGGTGGGATGGGACATATCTTTTTAAATTAAAATCTATGATTACTTTTTAAATATATGATTAAAAACAACAAAGATGTAAGTATTTTACACATTTTTAAGATTTATTACAAAAACATCTGTTATTTTACCTTATATTTACTTCGAAAAATCTAACTTAAGTGAAAAATACAAAATAGTTAAAATTCTTCTTTAATCTAAAGAAATATGTTTTCAACTGCAATACTAATCAGTTTCAAAACAATGGTATCTAAAGAATTGTATGCAATAGCTTGTATTTAGGTATTGAGAGGAATTGGGCATGTCCCATCCCATCCCACCCCGGTAGCAACAGTTTTAAAAAATAGATTATTTCAAAAGAACTGTAGCTTTTATGCTTAACTCAACTATATAATTATAAAGAATACATTATTATGTTTAGAAAACAATATAAACCATTAAGAAAGCAACCAAGAATCAGATTGAAAATTCACTCTGAAAAGTTCACTTAAGTTACTTTTGCTATAGTGAAACCATCTTTTTCATTCAGAAACTTGTAGGAGCTTGCAACTAAAATAGTAAACAGCAACACGTATGAAGCCATGGTGGCTTTACCTGGTGGAACACTCAAAAATTAATTTTATTTATAATTTTAAGAATTATTGAAGGTGTCCCATCCTACCCAGTGTCCCATCCATCCCCAGTCTCCCCTATCCTTTTAAAGCAGGATTGTGTGAAAATGTCCAGGTTTTTTTCGAAATTTTATGGATCCCTTTTAAAATATAATTGTAAATATAATGAAATACTATTAAGCTCTTCCTCTTTAATATTTTTGATTAAATTTGAGAATAATATACACACAAGTGGTAGTAATACTTTTTGGTTCATAAAAAAACTACTTATTTAGAATATTACATCAGTTTTTACCTCTTTGCAGGGGTAGCAGTGATGTTTTTAAAAAATATAGGATTTTTAAAAATAAAATATAGGAGTGTCAAAAATCTTGTTTGCGATCACTTTCCAGGAATGGGGATGTGATTGACCAAAAAGCATATAGAAGAGGAAATCAAAAACGATATACTTAATTTTTGGTTTTATAATAATAATAATAATAATAATAATAATAATAATAATAATAATAATAATAATAATAATAATAATAATAATAATAATAATAATAATAATAATAATAATAATAATAATCTTTATTCACAAGGGCAGAAAAACAAATACAGAAATTAAGAACATATTAGTAGCCAAGGGGATAAATTCAGAAATCCCGTTCAGGCTACCTAAAAATAAAATCTTACATGAATTGATTAACAAAGAATTAAGTTTTAATATTAAGATTTAGCATAATATTAAAAAAAGTGCTGAATCATGAAGTTCCAAGGGTCTGGGGGTCCTGCATAAGAAAAATGTTTGGAAATTTGACCCTAAAATACAGGGTTTTAACTTGTTTTGGACACCCAGTCCTATTTATTTTTTTTGGGGGGGGTTCCCTTTTAACCCCTTGATATCATATTTGAAAGATATGATATCATCATCTTGTAAGATATAATCTTACAAGATTTAAAAAAACACTGCATTATCACAAAGTGATCTATCAGTAAAAATTTACAACTTAGGAAATCCTTAAGAAAAATTAGTTGAAAACACTGACTAAAATCGATAAAAACGCAATCTGGGAGGTATCACTACTTATTGGGCTCCTCTGACTACGCTTAAGTTTTTTCTGCATCGTAATTGCAATGTGAAAAGAAGCCAGCTTCAACTAGGTGCCGGAAAACCGGTACTTACGCGAAAAATCGTTATTTTTCAACTTTTCCGCAGAATGGGATCCTAAATAAACCTAAACAACGGACTTGATGGCTTCTAACCACTGTTGAGTTGTTTTTTCCACAACGCAAGAAGAAACCGACTTCAACTTGGCACCCACGGCCGTCCAAGAAAGAAGTCGCGGGAAGAACGGAACACTTCGAAGCAACACGAAACTAGCGTCACTGAGCTATAAAACAAACTGGAGTGACTTGTGAGCGTGCTGAAACTGCATCACACTACAGAAAGGATTTCCATCTTCTTTTAATTTTCCCCATCTGTTAGCCCAGTTGTATACACAGAATGAAACGACCATTCCAAATTTTGCTCAATATTTAAAAAAAACAGGCATGGGCAGATTAAAGATGGTCATGCGGGGATTTCCCAGATTGCTTCTAGCCCCGAATGCCCCGATTGCTCGCAGCAATCGGGGCAATTTAACCTTCCGCGCCGGCACGTTTGGTCGCTTGTTATAGTAACGGAGGTTGTCACTCCAGTTTGTTTTATAGCTCAGTGACTAGCGTAGAAATCACGATTTTCCCCACTTCAACCATCATTTTTCTCGGAAATAATATGCAAAGTAAAAAAATCTAGGGATTATGGGAGAAACTTCTCTGTTCTTTAAGGGGACATCCATTTATTACGTGAGGTCAAAAAGGGGGGAGGGGTTTGGAAAAATCTCACCAAATCTCACAAAGGGGGGAGGGGGGTTCGATTAAAATTTCATGTCAACTTTTTAAGTTAGAAATTGCACGATTTTATTAAGTATGAAAAAGGAATAATACCCACAGATAAGATACTGTGGTGATTTTTAGGCGGAATAATTTCCTATTCCCCAACATCATTAACAATGGAAAAGTTTTTGGTGCTGTGAAGCACAAAATACAAACGAATAGGTAGAAAATTATTTTCAAAGGTTGTTGGTAAATCTCACGTGGGGGGGGTCCAGCAAAATCTCACTAAATCTCACCAAGGGGGGAGGGGGGGTCCAGATTTTGGAAAAACCACCTCACGTAATTTACGGATGTCCCCTAAGGAATGGAACGTTTTCAGTGCGAATTTTAACGCAACAAGCAAAAATGTAGAAAATATAGGTGGTTCATCAAAATATAGGAGAATATAGGAGGTTTTTACTATTTTTTCAAAAATATAGGATTTATAGGCAATATAGGAGGTCTGCGACCCCTGGCTTTGATCATTTGTTAAGTTTGTGATAAATTTAAAATTATTTTTTTAGACTATGGAAGTTTCTTTTTATTGCTAGTCATTAATAATTTAAACCATTTTTGAAAACTTATTCAATAAACTATTTTTTATTTATTATTAAAAAAATATCTTTTTAAAGGGATTATTCATAAAATTAAAAAATAATATAAATAAAGATAGCAAACAACTACAATTCTATTTACCCCTTTAACTTCTTTTCATATTTATGAAGAATTTAACATTTAAAATTGGATGTAACACATAGTAAGAAAAAGGTAAAATTTCATTACAGTAACCTGTTTATCAGGAAAACTTAGTACGCAAAATTAAAAAAAAATTATCAAATTAAGTTACTTTTTTTTGTTTACTTCGAGTCTTGTGCAGCATTACGTGTACTTTCAGGTTTCTGAAATTGAGTTTCCAAGTACAAACAACACTTTTAGAGTAAAATTACCAATCATTGTGCTCGCTTCCAAATTTATAAAACCAAAATAAAAACTAAAACATAAGAGTAAATCATTTAAAAGTAAGTTGATAGAAATAATTAACATCATCACTTCTACACTTTCTCTTAAGCTTTTAATCAGTAAAAAAGGTCAATTTATTATTTATTTAAACAATAGATACCGATAAGGGAGCGGCATTTCACTTATCAAGGAGAACTCCCCCAATTGCTCTTTTCGATGCAAAATATGCAAAAAAAAGCCTGCTTCCAATGTCGTTTTCAGACCTTCCATTGCCAAGATAAGGCGCTGATAAAACCCCGTTATTCCACAAAACAGGTTGTCACCGTTATATTGGTAAAATTATCAGGACGTTATATACTGAGTAGTCGTTTTTGAAAACAATAGATTATCAATTTAGATCGAAGGAAAAGATAACTTATTTTAGGGCATCACTGGATTTCACATTTCGGAGAGCTTTCTGGTGTTTTGCTAGATTTCTGAACTGAAAATGTGGGGTTAGAAATCAGCCGAGAGAGAGTTATATAAATTAATCAGATAAACACATCATTCTCATAAACAAAATAATGATTTTTCTAATTATGTGATAGCTTCTATAGTTCTGAAATGTTTAGATTTTGCAAAAAATAATTTTAGTTATGTATTCAAACCGCAGTTTGTTTAAACTGAAGACAAAATTGAAGCTAAGTTATTTATAACCACGCCAGATTGTATATTTGTAATTACAGAAATAAAATAACAGTTTAAAAGCAGGAGTGCATAATATGTCTAAACACCCGAACATGGTTCGGGTGAAATACTGGCAGCACTGGAGAAATTTTTGCCCAAGTTTATGAAGAAAAAACTTTAAACTAATCAAATTTTTTATCTGTTACACATATTTTGGCTGGTGACCACATCATACGTTCCAAATTCTACGGAAATTAGGTAAAAACAACAGAAATACAGAGGAAAACTACGGATCTATGCCGAAAGAACAAGATTCCTTAATGAATACCTGAAAGTTGGTTTCTCTTTGTACTTTATTGATATGCAGGAAAAACAACTTGTTCGTGACGGTGATTCTAACTAAAAATTGTGTTCTTGGTTAATCAAATCAATGTTATTGACTTAAAAAAAAATTTTTAAAGACAGGATAGTTTTACTGCAGCTCAAATTTGAGAGTTTATAACTAATATTTTAAGACATTTATGAGCTAAGGTGACAAATGCATGTAAAAATATATTCTCAGTCCCTAAAAATTTAATTTCACGGATTATTTGGCAATTATCAAACCTCACAGAAGTTCAGTTATTAAGAAAACTAAATTATAAAAGAAACTATTTGTACTTTGGTAGTTAACATAAACTGAAATAAAATATGGGGACAATTTGCGGGTGAACTTAGATGAAAATGTGGATACATACTTTTGGGAAATTTTGGACAAAGTTAATAGTGTTATGAGGGTAATATTAGTCCCTGGAATATAATATTATCTATACCCCTGTTTAAAAGTTATTCACACAGTCATGAACATGATAATACTTTTAATAATCCGATTTTCTTTATTGTACTACAAATGCGTAAAGAACCAACATTATCTCAGTTAGGATTAATTACACTGGGGAACAATTTTTAACATAATTTCTGTTGAGTTTGATTAATTTGCTGTTTTAGAGTTCAGTGGGAACACTGATTAAAAAACTGTTGTTAGTTTTCTTCTACCACGTCAACTTTTTACGTCAACTAAATTACACGTTAGAGGACAAGAAAGGCTATAGTTTCCAAAATATGAAAATTTGTAGCAAATGGATAGGTTTAAGGAGTAATTACCCCCCAAAAATGCACAAAAAACGTTAAAATTGATAGATGTTATTTTAAATTTTTTTTCTTTTATGTTTTACGCAATTCCTGTCTAAAAGGTCTTAACCCTTCCCCAAAGACCCAAATTTAATGAAAATAGGCAGGAATGATTTTTACTAAAGGAGGTTGAGGTGTTAGCGTCCCCGAAAGGGTTCGGAAGACTCTCTGGCACTTAGGGGTCATTTTCAGGGTCAAAAACCATTACTTTAATGATTGAATTACATCCGAGAGGACAAGAAGGATTAAAGTTTCTAAAATATGAAAATTTGTAGCAAATGGGTAGGTTTAAGGGGTAATTACCCCCCTAAAATGCGAAAAAAATGTTAAAAAGAATAAAGGTATTTTACGCTTTTTTCTCTTATTTTTTACGCAATTCCTCTTTAAAAGGTCTTAACCCTTCCCCAAAGACCCAAATTTAATGAAAATAGGCAGCAAAGATTTTTACTGAAAGCGGTTGAGGTGTTATAGCGTCCCCGAAGCGCCAGAGAGTCTTCCGAACCCTTCAGCGGGTGCTTCAGGGACGCTAACACCTCAACTGCCTTTAGTAAAAATCATTGCTGCCTATTTTCATTAAATTTGGGTCCTTGAGGAAGAGTTAAGACCTTTTAAAGAGGAATTGCGTAAAAATAAAAGAAAAAAATATTGTAAAATAACCTCTATCATTTTTAACGTTTTTTGTGCATTTTTGGGGGGTAATTACCCTTTAAACCTATCCATTTGCTACAAATTTTCATATTTTAGAAACTTTAGCCTTTCTTCCCTCTAGCCTGTAATTTAAAGACTAAAGTAATGGTTTTTTACCCTGGAAATCGAGTTCAAAGTCATTCATTTTGCTTTTTATGCACATTTTGGGGGTACCCTGTATCTTAAAAAGTTGACGTGATAGACAAAAACTACAGTTACTTTTGAATTCAGGGGCTAAAAGTGATTCAAAAACAAGTCACAGTTCTAAGTCAACGAAATTGCTGTTCCCCAGTGTTGTACCCAAAACACCCAAAAACACGTGTAGTAACGACTATTAATTAAGAAACCACTGAGACTATAGAAATGGTGCAACACGTGTAAGTTTTAAATTTGATTGATACGTGTAGTTTGAACTTATAGAAAGTATTTATCATCTTCGATTAAACGCTTACATTGTATCAAAACGATCACTCTTCAGAGATAAACTAAGAACATGAGTAGTCCCTTTACATCTTACTTTGTAGGACAATTCACAAAAGAAACTGGAAATATACGAAACAAAAATTAATCCCAAATTATCAACATATCCAAGTAATGTTTATAAATATTGGAACAATAAAAATATTAATAAATCCACAAAAAATATTATATTGATTAATTCGCAAAGTATGATACCCAAAGTATATAATAATTATATGTGAAGCATTATTAGTAGTTCAATAAATTAATATCAAATAAGCTGTTTAAATGCAAAACATTTTTTACTTATCTCAAGATTAATAGAACTTTTAAAAATGAAAAAAAGGGTAAGAAATCAAAGTTTGATATTTTGAAACTAACTTTTATGTTTTTCAATAAATAGATATATGGAGAGATCCCCGACGACATCCTGCGTACATCAAGATAGTTCAATTCTTTGATTGAGCATTAAGATGATAAATTATAAAATTAATCATACTAAAGTAATATCTTTCCAATGTTAATTGTGTGTTAATTATGAGAAATTTTTAAAAATATTTTACTCAACTAGAGATACTATAAAAGCTAATGACAATTTCTCTTTTGAAAAAGTACATCTTAGGTAAATTAAACAAATAGAAAATTATCTCAAAACTTAATCTTTGATTCTATCATTAAAAATATATTCAATTTCTAAAGAAGTATAATTCTCTTACACCAAACCCGAAGCAACCCAAGTTCAAGTTCCAGAACAAAAACCTAAAATATGGGGCAATTGATTAAATTTCTAGGCGCCAAGAAGGATGACGTCAGGAAACCTAATGAGTCACACTGGCATTGGTTACGGGTTGCGACCTGGAGTTCCATGGTTACGTCATACAGAAGCAATTTTAAAATGTGCAAAAATCAATAAACGGCGAGTTCCTTTTCTTAACAATAAAACTGCTCTCTAAAGAAAATTTAGTCTTGAAAGAAAATATTCTCAAGGTTTTCATAATTGAATTTTGAAGAAATTCTTTAAAAAGACACATTATGAGATTTCATTTAACACTTCAGCATCGCATAAAAAATGTGTTGTTACTTCAGTTAAAATTCCAGTATAACCTCCTTATCCCGAGAATTTCGATACCTCGAACACCTTGGTAATAAGAAAAATTATCCCCCTCACAAAAAATAAGTGTTTCTATATTTTTCCTTGTTATCTCACTATCGCGAAATTCTTTTCGGGTCCCTTCGATTTTGAAACACCGAGATTATACTGTATAAAAATTTAGGTAAAATATCGCTGAAATTATATATGGAATCCTCAAGAAAGGAAACTGTTAAACAAAAGCCACGCATATCCATTTTAAACTTAGTAAGCAAAGGTAGATAAAAAAATATATAAAACGATCCACCCCGGTTGATTTATTTTGGGAAAACACCCACAGAGACATAAAACGTCAAAAGGCATGCGCAATGTAATTTACCAGAGCTCATACCAAATGTAAACACAATCCTTGACACACGTTGAAAAACATCCTACTCCCTAACTTTTAGAGATACCTAAGCTGATTCCTGACACTAAAAACTCCCACTATTACACGAAAAGAAATAACAAAAGAAAGGTATTTTGAAATGAATTTTTAATCTCTGAACCGCGCAAGCGCACATGCCATGAAAACAACTCGTACTCGTACATCAATCTAAACATTGACGTTTGAGAACCAAACCACGCCGCACGATCAATATGTTTTTCCGAATAAGATTGATTTTTTTAAAATTAAAGCCAAAACATGAGCAGTACAGGCGAGAAATATATATTTCGCACTTTAATAAATCTGTATCTATAGCGAACGAAATTTACGACGTAGATAAATCCAGGGATTGGCTGTCAAAACAAACATCTGTGGATCAAGAGCAGCATTTCAGGATTGAAATACAGAGAATAAAATGGGAAAGGGTTAAAAAACAGACGGCCTTAAACTTCGGCCCTAAAACTTACGGCCCTATTCACTACTAACATAACCTAAAGTTAACCTGGAATCAAAAAGTCTAATTGGTAGTTGAAAAAAGGGAAACAAATTTTAAACCAATCAAAGCTGTCGAAAAACCTTGATTCCAGGTTAACCCTTGGTCAAGTTAGTAAGTAGTGAACACAGCCGGAAGGTGAAGAAAAAGGAGAGGAAACATAAAAGAAGAAAATACTCAGAAAGATTCGAAAACACGCATCTTACCTCCCCACTCCCCGCCAGCCACCAACTCGTTCACACCGCTCCACAGGTTGCTATCCCCGCCCTATGAACACACTCCCCTTACAAAAAAAATTGCTGATAAAACGTCCGGCAGCGCGAAACGTCCGGGCCGGCCGTCCGGCAGCAGCATGTGTGTGATGCGGGAGAGGAGAAGATGACGACGAAGGATGATGATGATGATGCAAGTGCGCAATCCGGATGACTCAGAGGGCTGTCCGGCGGCGCTCAGATCACGGGATCTTGGGAGGAAACACTGCGGGGGCGGGCCGCATATTGGCAATCCGGACAGGTGTGCTGCAGACCGCGGGGTCTATAATGTCGGGACCACCCCTTAACCCGTTGAGGGTGAGTAAGAGTTCTCGATGTTGCTTGTTGCCGCTGCGGTTTGAAACCACAAGGAAGTAATGGCCGAGTGTGTAAACATTGTTTTAATGGGTGTTCTCTCGGCAGGTTAGGTATTTCGAGCAGTGCACAGGTATTTCGAACGCGTTTATGTTTGGAGTTGGGAATAAAAATAAATCGCGATTTATTTTTATTAATCGGCGGAGGTTGGAGAAGTGGTGATGGGGAATCACTTTATTTTCCAGGAGAAAATAATATTCCTATGGAAATATTTTTCAAATTAAATTGCTCAAATTTACTCAGTGAATTAAATCGTCAGTTGGAAGAAGGGAATAAGTCCATAGACCAAATTTTGAGAAAATGGAAAAAACTGTATAAGTAACAGAATTTTCATTGCACAACCATTGTATTTTTACTGGAAGTTCCGAGCCCTATTTAGAAAACAGAGCAATCATCAAAACAAATATAAGTATATTCAAAATATTTTGCAGTCAAAATAAGTTGATGGACTTATTCCCTTCTTCCACCTTATGAAATTTTTCTGATTAAAAAATCTTTAAAAAAAACCTTTAAATTCACATTTAAATTATATTTCTCCTTAGTTTACACCACAAAAGGGTGAAATAAAAAGAATAAGACAAATAACATTCAAAATTATAGTGAAACTGAGTTATTAAAGCAGTATCATTGGAGTGAGTGAATATGAATAGAGTCAAATATTCCCTGCATGAAAAATGTTTTCGGACTTATTCCCTTCCTCAAACTGACGATTCAATTACAAACATGATCTCGCATACTCTCTAAAAAAATTCTTAGCTCTGCGCAAGCAGATTTACATAATTCCGTTGCTCTTGAGATTTTGAAATAATATTTTCCAAACATCAAAAATTTCCAGCTAATCGCACTTTCAGAAAATCTTACGCTTATGGAACTCAAATAAGAAACATAATTAATAAGTTTAATTTCAGAGTTACAAAATTATGACTAGTAGAGTAAATACGGCTTTCAAAAGGCCTAGAATTTCATTACACACTATTTTTAGAAAGTTCATTCCAAAATATTAATACTGCTTTAAATGTTAACTTGTTAATATTTTTGGAGTTATTTTAAATTTTCTTATAATATCTACCGATGAAGTTTTATTTCATCCAGCACTTAGTTAATATTAACCAGGGCTGGCAAAAGGAGCAAAATAATTTTTTTGTACCTGTTCCTGTTCCAATACTCAGTACCAAGCAACAAGCACAATTAAGTTCCTGAACAAAATAATTCGCTAAAATATCATTTACTTATGCTCCAGGAACTAAAGTCAATGCTTTAGTTGTTGGTAACTTCCCTCCGACGCTTAACTCAGAGCGGAAGATCGCGTCAACGTTCCTCCGGAATTTTATTGAACGCTGCTGGTCGAGCTCACTTCGGATCCGGAGCTTTATTCAAAGCCGCTGGCCGAGTGCAATTTTGCTCCGGCGGGAGCGGCGAAGCTGTTCGTAGAGTGGAATTAAGTTCCTGAGTAGAGCTGATGGCTGAGAGACGAGTTTATTTTGTTCCGGCGTAGAGTTCGACGCTTTCAATGAGTTTGATTTCAATCCAGGACAATATTCAAAGGTTGGGATTGATTGTAATATAACTCCGAGATAAAAAATCAACAGTTGTGATGAGTTAAACTTTATTCAGGAATGAAATTTAAGATGATGGTTCAATTTAGTTTTGCTACAGAGTGAAATCTAACTCTGAATTTGAGTAATATTTCAATCCAGGATATAATTCAACCATATCACTAGAAATTTATTTTTTTCTAGAATGAAATTTAACACTTCTTGACTTATTAGTTTTGTTCATGAACAAATTCTACATCTGCCGCTGAAGATATATTTTGTTTTTGGAACTAAATTCAATTTAGTTAGACCAATTAATTAAGTTTTGGAAATAAATTCAACACTGTCGATTAAGTTACATTTCGTTCAGGAGCAAAATTCCATATTAAGTTTATTTCGTTCAAGACAAAGGCAGGTCCAGGCTGGATATTCTGTGTGGAATTTTAAGCATCTGAGGTGGTGTATCGCAGTGGTCCCCAACCTTTTTACCACCACGGACCGGTCAACGTCTGATAATTTTACCACGCCCCGCTGGGGGGGGGCGTTGATTGTTTACATTCTAGATTATTTTGATTTATTAATTTTAATTTAATTGTATTTAATCATGCTTTCAAAATACGATACAATTACACCAAAAAATAAATATATAGTGATTTATAATTCATTTCATTCATTAATTTGGAGTATAAAAATAGGAATTTAAATTAATTTTCAATGAAATAGTCAGCCGGCGGGCCGGTACCATTTGATCCACGGACCGGGGGTTGGAGACCACTGGTGTATCGGATTCGGAAAGTGCCGTTTATGGGTCCCGGCTGAGGACAAAGCGCATTGCAGTTTACAGCACGCTCCACGGTGGTGTATAATGCCAGGGGATTTCCGAGCACTGTGTCTATCTACAGAGGGAGTGGGTCTGGAGGAAAATTTTTGAATATTTGACCCTTAAAAACAGTTTTCACCACATTTTCATCCACCTTTACCAGTTTTATCAGGGGGCTGTCTCCCCTCCACCCCCCCTTTAATCCTTCTTTGTTATACTACTTAGGAGAAGGTTTTCAACACCTCGGGAATGATATTTACCACGTCGTTGGGTGGGTTGTACCAGGGGCAGATCCAGGATTTGGTTTTGGGGGGCATTTTCATAACCAATTTTAATCTTCTTGATGATCTTAATAGAGAAAAGGTAGTGATATCCTGCTCCAACTACTAAAAGGGGGGTTTGGGGGCTCCTCCCAGAAAAATTTTGGAAATTTAAGTAAAAAACCCTACTTTTCAACTCGTTTTGGAACGCCTCATCCGATTTCGGATATAGATTTTATGGTAGAATTTTTGTGTTTTGACAAACTTGATATAAAATAGAGTTGTAATAATAGAGTTACAAGTACCAAGGTGGTCTGGGGGTCCACGGGTTAATATTATCGTAGAGGGATGAAATTTTATATCTGAATAGGTCTTTTAAGCCTTATAGTCATCTTGCTTAAGAAACATTAGACGAAAGGAATAAGAATAAGTTTTAAAAAGAAAACCTAGATTTAAATTATATTAAATATTATATTAATATTCCATGGATCAGTGCAGTTTTAAACTGAACTTTTTTACTTCCTAGTGTACCTATTTTAAAATAAAAAGTTTTATGGAATAAAACTGTTGTCAGTCAGCATGGAAACAGAAAAGTAAAAAAATAAAAAATTATTTTTTCATAGTTTTTGAAGAAGTTGGTAATCAAACCAAAAACTATTTGGGAAGTTATCTTCAACTAGAAAATGTATCAAATAAATATGAACTAAAAAACTACTTTTTGATTCAAATTTTCAAAATTTTTTGGGGGGAGATCCTCAGACCATCCCCATTATAACTTGAATTAATTGAAAAATTATAACATAATGTGGAAAATTAGGGGGTACCTTAGAAATAATGGTATGTCAGCCCCTCCCCCTGAAAAAAGTCTGCTTACTGCTCCGGTTGTTCGAAATCTTGGGGGACCGCGATGTCTGGCAGTTAAATAAAGGGGGGCCGCGGCGACCGAAAGTTTAAGAACCGATGACTTATGGCATCATTCACAGCTCCTACCTTACCAGTAGTTAACCATCGGTTAAAGAAGGATCCCATCAATCAAAGTCAGTAAAAAGCACGTTTTCTCTTTTTAGCATTGAATAATGGCAGTAATTGTTGATCATGTACATTAAATAACAATTGATCTAATTTATTTATCATGCCCCCACAATTGCAATTGATTAATCAGGATTTTTTTAAAATTGCATTTGATTCAATTGTATTTATCACTGGAAATATCCACAGATATCTCCCCTTTTAAATCTGATACTTTTTGAGGTTGTCTTATATATGCTTTCTCATTAAAGCTAAATTATATGTCGTGAAAATATCCAGATTAGTGTTAGTACAAAAATGAAAGACCAAAGTTACGTTTATTTTTGTATTCGAACAAAACTGAGAGATAATCTTTAAGAAATATCAAGTTTTAATCCGAAAATAATTTAAAATGTCAAAATAAATTTAATTTTAGTACCGGAACTAAAATAGACGATTAAAAATCCTAAAGATTTAATCCACAATTAAATTAAAATGTCAAAATAAACTTCATTTTATTATCGGAACTAAAATAGACGATTGAAAATCCTAAAGTCTTAATTAGGAACTAAATTAAACCGTTGATAAGCAATGACATTTTTCTTCGGAATTTTATTACACTCTACGAACAGCATCTCTGTTCGCACAGGAGCAAAACTACACTCGGCCAGCAGCTTTGAATAAAACTCCGGATCCGAAGTGAGCGCGACCAGCAGCGTTGAATAAAACTCCGGAGGAACCGGCACAGTTGAAGATCAGCCGTATTTAGTTCAGGAGGAAAGTAAACTCATTCATCTGCCTCGAGTTTCACGTCGGATAGAAATTAACCGTTGACTTCAGATTTGGGCTTTATTCTGGAGTGAAACTAAATCGTTGAAAGGTATTGTGTTTATTTCCGGATCAAAGTTAGCGGTTCATCTGAATTTGACTTTTGTTCCAAAAACAAAATTAAACTCTTAAGGATCTTTGACTTTGATCTTGGAACTGAATTTAAATGTTGAAGTGAAAGGGTTTTAGTTTTGGAATAAAATTAAAAGTTTTGGGGGAGTTGAATTAGGGTCAGGAAAAAACTGAATGTCAAGATTACGGTTAATTACACTCTGGAAAAAAATTACAATGCCGAGTAGCACTGATGTTAGTTCAGGATTAAACAAAATAGGTAAAAAACACAAATTTTGGTTTCAATTTAGTTCCTTTTGCCAGCCCTGATATTAACACAAGATTGATGCATAGTTTTTTAAATCTAAAGATAATTTTTTTAACTGAAAACTTAAATTTACTTTTAAAGGGGGTAGAAATGTGAACGTTTCTGAGATATTTTATTGTTTTAGGATTTAATATCCTTTATTTTATGCACCAACTCAAAAAATTATGTCCCTTCACCATAAATGATGTATTCGTAAAGTAAAAGGTAAAAAGGTTTCATCCCCGCATGGATGAAAACTGCTGAGTTACAGATGTAGAGTTTAAAACTACGGGTCTGGGAAATATCAGGATCGAAAACATTTTTTGCACCCCTGTATTTTAATATTTAAAGAAACTGGGGCAAAATTTAAATGTTAAAAATTGAAACAAAGAATTCATGCTTTGAACTTAAAGGATGGAAAGATAAGCGAATTTTTCAGAAGCAACGCCCTACATTCCTACATCTTGTATTTTAAAGTTATGGAACAACTTGAGAGATGAGCTTTTCATGCTCTTATTTGACCCACTGGTGTAACATTTTCATACGACCCACTAAGAGTTTGGGGTCAGTAGATTTTCAAAAGTTCAATAGATTGAATAGAAAGGAATAAGAACTCAATAAATAAAAAACTTTCCAAAATTGAAATGCAAAAAAATATATACAACAACCGTCTTAAGTTTCACTAAGTAAACGAATGCAAAGTCAAAAAATAAATAAATTAAATATTTTGAGAGTCAAACTAAGGCATATCTTAAATTCTGAAGGAAGATAATGTATCGGCATTTTGGAAGGTGAAACCTCTACATCGATGACATCCAAAATGATGGGAAATTATTAAAGGGAAATTCCTAATACCGGTTTTTAGATTTCAATTTCCAAACATTAACTACACGTGGGGCGTGGTTTAAAGACTTAAATCAAGCGTAACTACGTGCATAGAAAAGAAATCTTCCTTATAAGAATTCTTGACGGGTCATCCATAAAACCGTAAATTTTAACAAGTTATTCATTTTCCCTTAATACTGGTTTCAATAGAAAACAAATATCAGTCTTTTTAATGTGATTTATTGCTTTCATCTATAAAATATTTTATATAGCTATATTAAGACAAACTGAAACATTTTCTCAAGAAATTTTGAGGGAAACTACACATGTTTGTACTTTAATTAGCAGAAAATAACACATTTTCACTTGTGTTAAAATATTTTTCTTTACAAATAAAATATCGATTGAAAGATGTAATTTTTCAAAAAAATTATGTTTTTTCTTAAAGCAAATATTGAAAAACTATGAAATTCATAATTTTTGGACGTGGAGAAAAAATATATAAATAATTTGATAAAAGTAATGATTTTTTTATGCAGATTGTAATATAATGAACATCTCTTAACCATTAAACTCCAGAGATTGACATCGAATCCTATAGAAACTTTGAGGCGTTTAGGACAGAAAGGGTTAAAGTTAAATTGATCTGATT
The DNA here is from genome assembly GCA_024610705.1 of Tetragnatha versicolor. NCBI lineage: Eukaryota > Metazoa > Arthropoda > Arachnida > Araneae > Tetragnathidae > Tetragnatha > Tetragnatha versicolor. The sequence goes on along the minus strand of JANDEH010000002.1, from coordinate 28,413,153 downwards.
TTCACTTTGAATTCAGTATTAACAAAAGGATAAGGTAAAAACAATACTTTTGTCGATTGTACTCGAACGGATTTCAAATAGTTTCATGAAATCAGTTCCATATCATTTTTAATCTGAAAGCAATACTCTTGAAAGCTCGGCATTTTACGCGTTGCATGGCAATCCAAACAAAGGCAAAAATAGTTGGAATATATATCATTATTTATAGAGATAAATCACCCATACAGTAATCAATAAATCATGTTATTTTTACCACCCATCTAGCTGTAAAAATTTAAAATTTCAGTTCACTAATAAGGGGCTTTCTAACTTCATTCCGTGTGCTTTTTTCCCCAAGATGCTTAGTGAAAAAATAGCCATTTTGTTCCTTAGAATCTCTGTAGTTTTCATATCGCGATGTGGACAGTTCGGTGGTGGTGACTAGGGATGGTAAGAGGCGTACAAGTGGAAAATCGACGAGTTTCGATTTTGTGCTATTTGGAGTGAAAATGGTTCCTTTTAATTTTTTTATTTGCTCAAATGCTCCATAATACAAGAGAGTTAAGGAAGGACTAACGATACATAGAGTTTGGAATGGATCAGTTCACTCGGGGCGAAGGGGTGGGCGGATGAAGGCGAATGTAAAAATCTTTATTCCTATTTTCTCTGAGGTTCGTGTTTATAGCCGTAATTTAACGTAATGAAAGGTACCATCCTGTTCCTTATACTACGTTCACACATGAAAAGTTAATCTAGTTTAACCTAAGAGAGAAGTTAAGATAGCTTAACTTAATCGGTCTTATTTTTAAGTGTTCACACTACAGCATCTTTTTAACTATCTTAATTGCATCGATACTTTTATCGATGATGGCAACGATTATCTTTATCGATATTTTGTAAATATAAACAATCATTGCTCCATTGCTAAGCACGATGCAGAATAGAGAAATAATATATCTAGTCATGAGTAATTCTATTGCTATTAATGCCATAATTGAACGAAGAAGGAGGTTGAAAAACATTATTGTGCAATATATTGCTTAAGCTATTGATCTCTTGGCAGGACCAGTTTTGCTTTCTTTTATCCGACATTTTTGGAATTCTTTGTACTATCTCGTGGTGGATGACATGGCTTGCGGCAGCATGGTGTTTGTTGACGAGTGAAGTTCCATAGCGACCGCTAGAGAGCGGCACTGTCAAACCTACTTAAGTGAGTTCGGGAAACTAGCTTTCTTTTCGCTAAACTAGATTAAATCAAAGACAGTTCGTTCAGACATGTTCGACTTTAGATAGATTAGCACTTAAACTAGATTAACTTTTCATGTGTGAACGTAGTATTACTCTCAGGCGAAGAATAATTGCAGTAATAGAAATCTGTCATAGCTCACTAGGAATGGGGAGAGGGGCAGAAAAAAACAAGAAAATACGCTATATTTAATATAATTTTTTTCGGCACCAAAAAAAGTTAAATGTTTTGTAAATGAATACGTGTCTCTACATAAAATAGGGACAAGGAACTTGCATGTGTCAGATTTTCATAAACTTTCAAGTGTTTCGTATGGTTTTTTGAATAGAAAAATGAAATATTTTGTCAAATTTTCAAAAAAGTGTACAAGTACTTAAATATGTTAATTTAAAAGTCGAGAAAAAAACACGTGACTGAAAACGCGAAGTGTGTTTGCATGCACAGTGACGTAGAATCCATCGAGCCAAATTGCAATCAAAATTGAATTTCTATGTTTTAGTTGATGATTTCTTTTTTCAGAAGTGTCCGGTATGAGTGTTTTAATAAATATTTACCTTCTAGACACTTCTGGTGGCGGTCAGAAATCCACGGCAAACATGACAATCCGAGGTAAACATTAGTGACGTCACGGTACATGCTGTTAAGCGTTTTCAGTTGCTTCGAAAAACACGATTTTTGATAATTTTTTTTGCAATCGGAAAATTTCTCAATCGGCCTCAAATTTTGTGTAGTGGCTTATTTTTGCGTGAAGAATAGATTAAAAAAATAAAAAAAATCATGCAAGTTCCTTATTCAGGCCAGTTTTTCCCTCTTAACACACTTACACAAAATCACCCAAAACTCATTTTTTTTCATGAAATTTTCCTTTAAATTAGAGTACGCGCAAATAAAAAACGATGATATATTATTTTTATATTAATAAACTTCGACATAATTCTTCGTATATTGCATATATTTACAAAAATAAAATTAAAGTTAAAATCTATATCGTATATAAAGTACAGGGTTACGTATTATTCTACATTTAACAAGATTTTATTTATGTGAGGATGAAGGTGATAATTTTAAAACGTGCATAAACCAGCAAAAGTTGCCCTGGTCGTATAATTTAAAAAATATAAGAATTCTCGCATTTGAATACGTTTTCAACTTATTAAATGTACATAAAATAGTATTTAGGCTTCACATAGTAATATTGCTTTAAATTTCGAGGTGGGGATAAATTATTAAAACAAAACACTAATCTCTTAAAAGTTAGAACGTAGTGTGTAACTACTTTTATCTTTTAGTCTAGATAAGATAAATTATTCTGGAAATTATACGCACAGGAAAACTAACTATGTCACAATGCAATATTTAATTAGTAGACGATATGAGCAAAAATAATTTTAGTATTTACAACTAGAACGTAGTAAATGATAACTTTGTTGTTATTTAGAATCAAATTTTAAGCTTTAGTATTTATATATATTTCATGTCCCATTTCATCTTGTCACGGGTTGTATGTTAAAACTTTTTAAGAAGAGTGAATACTGTCGATCCTTAAACCCCCTACTTGGTGTGTAAATCAAAGGATCTTAAACTCTGCGCAGAAGTGCCAAAAAGTCTTTAAATTTATATCCGCTGTCTTTTTTATAACATTGCGTAGTTGGACTACATAAATTAAAAATATTTTCAAAGTTTAATTTGCCAAACATTTCTGGGAAGAACCGACATTTTTTAAGAGTAGAATTTTAATTCCCATTAGGATTTATATAAAAATACTTTAAGTATTCGAGTTTAGACGAAAATATGTTGGTTAGTTGGTGTTTTATGGCGCATGGCCCATATTAGAACATTATGCGCCAGACAAAAATATGTAATATAGTTAATTTTGCAGAATTTAGAAAATGCAAAAATATTAATTTTACCGTTTCAGATAGACGTTCAATCACCTTATTTCATTTTTATTTCTTATTTTGAAATGTACAGGAATCTGAATTCTCGTTGGCTGATTTATTTAAAGTTTAAAGGAACTACTCAGATGTAAGAATTTAAAGAAAATAACCGTTATTTATGTCATATTAGTTGCTAATTTCATACTGAAGTGAAGTTTAAAATTTTGAAGATTTTTGCAATATATTTTGAGGTTTCGTTTCTTTTAATTTAGATAATTTATCTTAATTTTTTATATAGAAACGCAAAAGAATACCATATTTTCTTTTGAAAAGTTCATTATAAAAAATAAACACATTTTGCAATCAATAGTTTGGTATAATATAATATTCGACTCGTTTTTTTTAAATTTAACTCATCCTACTAAAGAAAAGAAAGTATTTTTAGGCATTAAAAAGCATAAGTGTGGTAATATACTAGTATCACTCTTTTCTAACTAATTTCTATTCACGAATGCATAAACATACAAATTGAGTGGTGGAAAGAATCCTATAAAAGGAAAGTTAAAGAAATTATTTCCTTCAACAATGTAAACACAATTACCAGAGTGCAATGCAACAGCTTGAGATAACGCCAAACACACGATAAGTTATCTTTGACTTCTTAATTTTAGACTAATAGAGCACTTTGCTACTTAATTAACTTCTGTGAAGGAGTAGTGACAGGAAAAACGTCATCAATATATAACAATGTGAAGAATCTAATTTTAAAGTAACGAGGTAAAAAACAGAGAAAAAAATAGCACCTATTTTTGAAGCCTTACTTTTTCTTTTTTTATAAGGTTCATTATCATTTTAAAATATGAACATAAATTTCCTCCAAGGAAAAAGTTCGTTCATGCCGTGGTTCACCTGATGAGGGCAATGAATTGAACTTGATCAAGGATACCTTAAAAATTAGTTGCAACCTATGTTTCGGTTCAAAGAAGGTTTCTCAATCCTTTCTAGCTAAACGGGCTTATTGTGAAAAAAAATTATTTTGAAACTTCTTACTTATACATATTTAGAGCATGGAACATATTTTTAGGATGGAGCATTTTTAGTATAAGGCTTGGAAAGGTAATTATTTTCCTTTATCCCAAAAACAAGGGAAAAAACTTTTCAATGATATTTATCTCTCAAAATTTGTTTAATCAGTTTGTTAAGAATCTAAGATTATCCCAAATAAAAATCAACTGAATAATCCAGTACAATTAAATGAGTTGCAATGATTTTTCAGGATTGTTTATCAATTAAAGGGCACTTTATCAAATAAGCTTTTTTCGCTCGAATTCTTTTTACGGGAACCTTAGAAGGTTAAACAGTATACAAAGGCTGACTGTAATGTAAGATAAACACAATTTCTGCAAGTTAATGAAGACCCAATACTTTTTAAAATCAACGCTTAAGTGGAATGATATCGAATAAAAACCTGAAAGCGATGCTAACGGAAATGGAGCGAACAACATACAAAATAACAGCAAAACTGATAAGGTGCATACTCCAGTAATAATTCGCACGCAAGTTCTTGACTCGACCACACGCATAAAAAGATACGCGACATGTCATTTATCGCGTTAATTGAGCATTTGGAAAAGTTCAAAACACGAGTCCGAGAGGGAGGATCAGGTGATTCCACTGTGACGTAAGGCTTGTCTTCAGCCACTCGCTGCTCAGAGAGCCCGGTGGGCGGAAATGCCTCTACCTTAGCCTTCAGAAAACATGTACCTCTGATGGGATTAAATGCCTCTTTTCCCATTTTATTGACGATGCACGGTGAAAATCAGATTGAAAGGAAAATAATGTGTGGTGGGAATCGGAGTAACGCGAAAATATTTTTCTCTTGAAAAGATTAATAAGTTCTAAAATTGTTGGGGAATAATTCAGTTAAAAAATAAGCAGGAGGGTAGAGAAATTATTAATGGTAAGTTATTACGATTAGCTGATGGGATTTTTTAAAACGAAAAACATGCTAAAGTATTTTTATGAATAAAATTAGTAGGAATTTATGATTTCACAGAAACTCACGAGTTTGAAAGTATTTAACTATAGAAAAATATGCATTACACTTCGACCGACAGTTCCTATATTGCACAAAATATCAAAACATTTTTTATATATAAATAAAATAGCAATTACTTTAATGATTTAAAATAACTTTAAACGTATTGCCCAACGTAACATGTTAGTGAATTTGATTGGGTGATCTTAATTAGAATGTGGTACTAGAAAACAATAGCGGCTAATTTTGCGAAATATTTAATACTGACAGTACAAAACGTCTATATTCGAGGAAAGCGCGTTCCGAACTTAGGACTTAGTGTAGTTTTAAAAAAATCTTACGGAAGATCAGGAAGAAAGACAAAAATTTTTTTTAAATTATTTTACATTTTTGGTGGGATAGGACTAATCATTCCCCTTTTCAGTAATCCTCCATAATTTTAGAATTTAATTCCATAAACTTTACAGAGTAATTTTTTTAAATTTATTTTAAAAAATGCATCATAAACATGTTCGAATTTTAAGGCAATTAAATCTCGATAATCGAACGAAACACCAAAAGTTGACAGACTAAATTATTACCTCATAAAGAAAAATTTTTGGTAGACCATTCATAGAGGTATAAGAATAATAGAGACGGCATGGACGGCAACCCTGTGTTCCAAAGATCAATGCTAGGCAAAAAGAATTCTTTAACATTGGAGCTCCCATAGCCGCGTCGATTTCGAAGGTGAAAAATCGTAATAACTCATAGAAAAATGATCGGAAAAAGAAAAAAACACCTGTTTATGATGTAGAAGGAAAAGACTAATTATTCTGAGCTTAAAAATTTATAATATCTCCGAAACATTTTTATGAATGGGATTTTAAAAAACTTCGCGCCGAGTTCGTTCGACTTTCACGAGCTATATTCGATTAAATTTGACATAATTTCAGTTAAATTACTTCTAGTATTATAAAATGAAGTTTTGTGATTAGATTGGATGTGTTTTTGAGTCATTCAAATCAATATTTCTGGTTGAAAATTGTTTTTTACGAAGTTAAGTCATGAAATGAGCTTTGGCGGCCGTTGGCGATCGAGCTTGGCGCTTGTTTTGTGTTGGTGCGGGTTTAATTTTAGCGCGTTATTATTTTTTATTTTGCCACTTTCTCAAGAATTCAAGAAGATAATTTCCAATAATTTTTAGGAATAATATAAATGCATATTCCAATTATTGAGATGCAGTTTCTAAATAATTGTGATTTTTTAAAGTTTCTGTGGATTTTTTTTGCCATATTGTAAAGACTATTTTTAGATTGCTGCTACATTAATGCTAAATGTATCAAAATAAGCTACCAATATTTACATTTATGTAATTTTTGTAACAATATTGTTAATAATATTATTATGGATATTTGTACAAGATTTGGGTACTTCTTTTAGAATTTTAATACCTCAATAAAATAATGTAATAATAATTAATGTCTCCATCACTGGGGCTGTTTAAAAAAATTTCGCTTTGATATCCTTGAAATTTCATAACACAAAACCTAATCAGTAGAATGTAATCTTATTAATTTAATTTACTAGTTCAAAAGCTATCAAATGTTTAATTCGAAAATATTTTTTTCAGTTGCGAGTTTGCCATTAAAAAAATTGTAATCAGCAGATTGGTTGGTTGGGGTTTTATGGCATAAGACCCGCCCCCTATTTTCAGAAAAATATTATTTTGAAGCCACATACTCTTAGGGGGCATCCATAAATTACGTGAAGTCAAAAAGGGGGGAGGGGTTTGGAAAAATCTCACCAAGGGGGGAGGGGGGTCGGTGAAAAACTCACGTCAACTTTTTAAGTTCGAAATTAAACGATTTTTTTTAAGTTTGAGAAAGGAATAATTCCCACAGATAAGATACTGTGGTGATTTTTAGGCGGAATAATGTTCTTTTCCTCAAAATGCAAACGAATTGGATAGAAAATTATTTTTAAAGGTTGTAGGTAAATCTCACTTGGGGGAGGGGGGTCCAGCAAAATCTCACCAAGGGGGAGGGGGGGTCCAGATTTTGGAAAAAACACCTCACGTAATTTATGGATGACCCCTTATGAATGAAGATTACCGTCACTCTTTTTCCTATTAGTTTTTGGGTATTTAAATTTTGAAGTTTCAAGCTTTTCGGTGCCTTTTCGGTTTTTGCAACATTGTTTGCTAAGATCGAGAAGTGATAAGTAGAGGGGGTTAACGAGCTTTAATGAGAAAGGGGATGAGTCTCCAAGTTAAATAAGGTAAAAAGTAGACCATCAAATTTCAAAGTAATAATTCACTTCACATATCCATAAACTTCTTCCCTGTATGTTTTCGGATGTAATTCGCTATTCAAATTACACAATTTATGCACTTCTATATAAAAGCAAAATTAATTAACTATTTTTTAAATCTTTCTAACCACTTAAAGTAACAGTTTACTTTAATTTTTGTATTCATCAATTTAAAATTGCTTTCCTTTATATATTGCGTGTGCTTTATCGTTGTGAATTAGAATAGGATATAGAGTTAGTGTTAATTTCATTTATGTTTCAGATAACAGATACTGGAATTAAAATTACTTAAATAAAATGTAACCTTTAAAAACAGAAGCTATCACTAATTTATATTTTAACTGTAAAAAATGCGATAGCATTGATACAAAAATACGAAACTCCTTAAGCAACAAAAATAATATATATTCTGAGCGCCGCGCCGTGCCAAACAGCGCGATAACCTCGCCAAATAGCGTGAAATCTCGTAACTCATAACTTGGACATGCTAGGCAGTCATGGGATCGCTCGCTTCCGTTGAAATCGGACCCGATTCCTCCTCTATTCTTCTTTCCTAACTCTATGAGACCATTTCTTATCTTTTGCGAAGAATTTCAGTTTAGGAAGTCGGAAGATCTAGTAAAAAACTGCATAGTTAAATACTGTCCATATATTTCTATCAAAATATAACTGTTTTGTTATTTAGTTTTATTTAACTATTAAGCTGAGATTTTACATTTTTATTATTTAAAAAAATTCTAGTTTTTTTATAGAAATTTTAACTTTTTATAATGGTATAACTTACCAGTAAGCGATAACATCCGATTTCACTCTTTAGGTCACGTGTAATCCATTAATTTTGTCTTGATTCTACATAGGGAAAGAAAAGTAACAAAAATTAAAAGAAAACCAAAATCTCAACCGAAAATAATTTAAAGTACAAAGATAATACTGAGTAAGGTTCAGAAATTTTAACAGTATACTCTGACAGCCGTATCCACCATTTACCAAACCTAAGGTTAATTTGGAATCAAAAACTATAATTGGTAGTTGAAGAAAAAGGAGTTTTAAGCCAATCTAGAGAGTTGCTGAAAAAGCTTAATTCCAGGTTAACATTGGTTAAGTTATAGGTAATACGGCCATGAGTAATAAAATACTTTTTAAATTAAATGTGCCTTAATTTAATTTCACATTTACAAAAAGACATATATATATAATACAAGATAGATGAATTATTTATTTTTGTGTACAACGAAAGCAAGTATTTTACGTTTAATACAGCTAGTTGTGGGAAAAATACGATTCAAATACGATACGGAACAAAAAAAATGTCGGGAAAGGACATAAACATTCCGTTCTTAAACATAGACTATCCAAACTTCATATAATGAGATAAAAAAGTTGTCTTGCGCAGAATGACCAAATATGACCCTTTTGCCGTAAGACCTAATCAACCAAATTTCGTACAAAGTAATCCCGATTTGTCATTTATCAACTCTACATTCATATTCATACGGCAAACTTTAGATTAGATCATATTTTTGAGACAGCCTAACCCTCATAAAGTATTGCGTGTATGTAAGGGACTGCCATCAGCGTAGTTGATATTTGAGGTTAATTTGGTACCGGTAAGTGACAGGCGCCGAGCTATCATCTGCCAGAAGCAGGGGAATAAAGAAGAGAGCAGTCAAGGACGTTTCACTTACGTAATACTGATTATTTTCCTCTTTTCACTCCTTTCTCCTAAGATAATGGACAAAAGAGTTTGAGAAGTATTTTTCAATCCCTACTTGACTCGAGAACTATTTATCTTGCAAACAAGATATGTCAATGTTAACCGTAAAACATTACAATTCGTTTAAAGAAAATTGCATTTTTGTCAGACATCGGAGTAATTTTAAATTATATTCGTTTTGGGATAAAATTTCGGAAATAGAAATGTAGAAAATTATTAAATATATAGAAAATTTCGGAGGTAGAAATAATAGTTTTCATGCAGAACGTCGCTTAAAACGCCTTCGAACTTGAGAATAAGCCCCCAAACTAAATAACATGAACATAAAAAACTAACATGTTCATAAAATATTGAATTTATAAACTGTAAAAAAATCGTACATATTTACACATTCATTTCCATGATTTGTTCATGGATTAATTCCTTAAGCTAGAAAACGGAATTTTACAGCACATTTTTAAACGCTTTTATTCTACTTGCTTTTGGCGGCGTTTTACGCGTGGAATTTTAAAACTCGATTTTCGGGCACTTCCCGATATGTCAGGGCCCCGAAACTTTATACATCGGTGTAACCCTCATGACACTCCAATATCCAACCATTATCTTGTCAAACAACCAAAGGATTAAGTTAATTAACGAGTATTTTTAATTAACAGAAAAACCAGAATTTGATACCTTTCCCAAGGGGCTATTCTCGCTAAACCGTGCACAATTGTTTATATGGCATAACTTCATCATATTCAAAAGTCAAAACGAGAATTGCCCAGTAATTACGATAATTATAGACGAATAATCACTTTTTTCTTTCTGGATGCTTGTACATAATATTTCAGGCACTTCCAAACGATATAAAGTTCTGAAACTTTGCACCGTGGTGGAAACTCGATGACAATGTAATATTCAATCATCAACTAGTCAAAACCTCCGTAATTTAGGTAATTAACGAGTGTTTTTAGTTATCCTTTTAATTCATATTTGAGACATTCCGTGAAGCCAATGGCTCCCAAAACCTGTAAGATAATATACTAAATATATAACTACAATATTTAATCTTCAAAACGTGATTTTTTACCTTCCAATTAACAATTAAGATAATTAGCGATTTAAGATAATAACCGCTAGAAAGAAATCGCCAGAAGAGCGAGAAATCGCCGAAAATATCGCCGAAAATCGCCGAGAAGAAAAATATGTTCTTTTATAATTTATTGACTACTGAAAAGACTGGATGGTACTGTTTGCTCCTTGATACACACACACTAATTCTGAGTTTCTTACGATTGTTTTTTTTATTTTATTGAATGCTTTCTTTTTATTGTGAATCTTTTTGATATCGATGGATTTCATCGGTGATTGAGCGGATGCGAGGAATATATTCTTTGTGCGAGGTATTTTTCTTGCTCAGCTCTGTTATTATAACGTACCCAGCAAAATTAAATAGATTTTAAAATTAACTTTGGAGTTGATTGTCCTGCTGAGTCGTCAGAGGATTGTTCTACTTTGTCAGATATGTGAAAATTTTTTGTTATACATGAAACTAAAATTCCATCCTAACATAACATTAAATATGGTTGAAATAAATACATTTTTTCTTGTGAGTTTTTGTTAAAAAGTACCATGACTAAAAAGTAGAAAATAAAATAAGTAAAAAAAAAGATTTTTTAAAAAACGCTTTTATTGAAGTGTTCTAAAAGGTCAAAAATAATTTTTTCGGTTTGACAAATAATTTATTGGGAAGTAGAAAATAACTTTTTGGTAAGTAAAAAAAACTGATTTTCTAATCACTAAAAATAAAAGCGTGGGCGCTAGTCATTCTTAATCCACTATATATTCTAACTTCTTTATTCTATGTTCTATGACGTTAGATTTACAAATTTCTCATTCATGAGTTTTGAGTGGGATGGATTCACTTTAAATTCTCTGTTAGGTATTTTTATATAAAATTATACATAAATGCCGACGTAATCAAGACCCTCTATATAAAGGCCTCCCAACTCGGCCGTGCAACGTCATAACTTTCACTCATCTTTGACGTCACTCCATAGACTTAACATGGCAATTTTCACCCACGTCTGACGTCATCACCCGGAGTTGGATGGCCATGTATATAGAGGGTCTTGACGTAATGGCCTGGTCGTTAGAGCATCTGACTGATGCAAAGCCGTACGTCTGGGGTTCGAATCCCCGTTTGGCAAGGATGTTAGTGCCACTGTCCTGTAAAAAAAATTAAATTTAAAAAATATTAAAAATTACTAGCGCCCACGCTTTTATTTTTAGTGATTAGAAAATCAGTTTTTTTTACTTACCAAAAAGTTATTTTCTACTTCCCAATAAATTATTTGTCAAACCGAAAAAATTATTTTTGACCTTTTAGAACACTTCAATAAAAGCGTTTTTTAAAAAATCTTTTTTTTTACTTATTTTATTACGAACTCTTTTATTCTTCCACCTAACACAAAATGTTAACTTTTTATATTGATAGCATCAGAGTGTTCTTAAGGGTTAAAAAGAAGTACCGTAATTTCGAGCATATAGTCCGCGGACTATCTGTGTTTGAAAGTCAAATTTTTGAAGCTGCGGACTATCCACCAGTGCGGATAATACGCTGGTTTTTCACGGTTAAAATCGTTGAAATTTAAAAAACACGCTGTCCTGAACTGCCGATGGATCAAATATAATGTTAATGTAATGGTTTTCGTTAATGTAGTAGAATTTGTGATTAATTAAAATATGATTAGTTAGTAAGCACTGTTTTTTATTTGTATTAAGCGTTTTATTTCTGAAGGTACATTAGTAAGTATAAGTACTTTTTCCTATTTATACTTAGTTCTTTTTTTCTTTTCCATTAATATTGCCGTATTATAAAATAACGTAATTTCGGACGTATAGCCCGCGGACTATCCGGTGGTGCGGACTATCTGACTATTTTTGAAAAAAATTTTACATAAAATCGTGTCTGCGGACTATACGATGGTGCGGACTATATGCTCGAAATTACGGTAACTTAAGTATTTAGATATAAAAATGTTTTACAATCCTTAAAAAGTAAATAAACATTTTAAATTTGCTTAAATCATAGGCATTATACATAAAACCGTCCACCGAGTTAGAAGTTAACGTTCACGTCCACCGAGATAGAAAGATTATTTTATACTAATTAAGATCATCAAAGAATACAATCGCCAAAAAAAGTATTTTTAAAACTTTTTTAAAACCATAATTAGAAATAAGTAAACAATTTCAGATAATCTTAAAACCATAAAAGTGATCTAAACTTTAAGCAGTCCTTTTCCTTCATTATTGCTCGACTCAGTTTAAAATCATTTTTGTGTACAAACGGTTTTTAAATATCTAGCCTGGTGATCAAGACGCAGGAAATCATATCCAAAGGTTGCGCGATCGGGTACAAGAGCAATAACACTGTTCTACAAATTCGACCTTCAAAATTTTTTCCTTGATGAAAATAGTCAATTCTTATAGATTTTGGGTCGCTGAATACGAAAATCACCATTAAAATTCTCAATTGACTCAGGATTTTCGGGGAACAGCCCCTCCCCCTTTTTACGTTTTTCGACGACCTTATAACTTTAAACTCGATTTTCAGGGTCAAAAAGCATTATTTTAGTCTTCAAATTGCTTCCCAGTTAACAAGAAATGTTCAAATTAATAAAATAGGATAAATTTATAACAAATGGATAGGGTTAAGGGGTAATTACCCCCCTAAAAATACCAAAAAATAGCTAAAAATTAAAGAGGTTTCTATACGCTATTTTTTCCTCTTATTTTTTACGCAAATCCCGTTTGAAGGGTCCTAACCCTTCCCCAAGGACCCAAATTTGATGAAAATATGCAGCAATAATTTTTACTAAAAGCGGTTGAGGTGTTAGCCTCCCAGAAGTCCCCGCGGAAGAGTTCGGAAGACTTCCAGAATCGCGAAGGCACTCGCGAGTTCAGGAATTAATATCGATGATTTTGAAAAGATTACAAATGACGTTTTTCTTATATTTTGGGTGTATCCTAAGTAGAAACTCTTCAGTTCTTTAAAAACTGACCGGTTTTCGGGAGTGAGGATTCCATGTTTCAAGATGTTAATAGATGCACGACTGTGGATAACAATTAGGGGGCATCCCCTTAAAAACTGAGGGTGATGGAGGAAAATGGGTGTCATATTTGAATTCAGCAGATCATTTTACACAAGAATCAGCTGAAATTCAGTAAGTGGCTTCAAATTGTTTTTTGCACAGCACAGTTAAACTCTAAGTGCGGCATTGAACCCTTCCGTGGGTGCTCTGGGGGCGCTCTCACCTCAACCGCTTTTAGCAAAAATCATTGCTGCATATTGCCATCAAATTTGGGTCCCTGGGGAAGGGTTAGGACCCTTCAAACGTGAATTGCGTATAAAATAAGAGGAAAAAATAGCGTATAAAAACCTCTATAATTTTTAGCTAATTTTTTGCATTCTTAGGGGGTTAACTACCCCTTAAACCTATCCATTTGTTATAAATTTATCATATTTTATTAATTTGAACATTTCTTGTCCCCTGGGCGGCAATTTGAAAATTAAAGCAATGCTTTTTGACCCTGAAAATCGAGTTCAAAGTTATAAAGACGTGAAAAGGGGGAGGGGCTGTTCCCTGAAAATCCTGAGTCAATTGAGAATTTTAATGGTGATTTTCGTATTCAGCGACCCAAAATCTATAAGAAATGACTATTTTCATCAAGGAAATTTTTTCAGTGTAGAACAGTGTAATTAACTTCGATTGGTTTAAATTTTTTTATCGGATTGAAATCATAAGACGGAAATCGAAAAAACATACGTTTCCTCTAATGACGGGAAAAGCTAACAACTGGCGTTTCCTTAATAATGGAGAAAAACGCGGCAATAGCGCAACCGGGCAATTTATGTTTTTTTAGAGACAAAAATATTATAGTGTAGGATCCATGGGACGTTTTGTGCAAAACAAACAGTTTAAAAATAGTTGATAACAAGTTAGTTAAACAGGTGAAAACAATTGTGTTAAAAAAGCTAAAAATCAAATTAATTACTTTTTTGAAAGTAGAAAATATCCAAAACACTATTTTCCGAAGACAAAAATTTTACATTAAACTAATCCTATAGGATATGTAACTAAACTCACTTGTTATTGACATTTTGATCCATAGTGTTGATGCCAAAAATAACCCATAATAATCATATAATGAAGTTAAATTAAAATTAGAATCAATAATACCTCTGACAATATTATAGTACTTGTGGTTTCGTGATTCCATTATTAATTGGGTACATAAAATTTCTCGAAGTAAAATAGTTGCCTTATGAAAATACGTGGAAATACAACAATGACACAATTCTAAGAATAAATTCCAAAAGCTAAATAGCGCAAATAATAAAAGGAAGAGTAAACGATGAATGGTTTCGGCACAATTCTAGGAAAGATTGTTTTTTATTCTTTTTGAATTTTCGACAGGGACTTTTTATCCTGTACCGAATTTCATAGAATTCTATTCTAATACATTTTATTTAACATGAACTGTAGTAGTATAAATATTGAGGAAAATGTCACAATAGAAACAAGTTTCATTTTAAATTTTAAGGGAACCTTCATTAATGGCGTGCCTTTCCCGAAAAATATTTGGACCCCTCTTTAACCTTTGGTGAGATATGGTGGTCAGTGAGAAGTGTATAAACCCCTCCTTATCACATTGGATTTACTCTTAAATGTTTTAAATTTCTATAATTTGCACATGCAATTTGTTTCATGCCATTGACTTAGCGTAAATACTGAGAATCTTACTGAAGAAATACTGAGAGCTTGAAAAGAAATACTTGAAATAAGCTTGAAAGAAATACTGAGAATACTTAGCGTAAATACTGCGATAAATACTTTCAAATAAAGTCAAATTGGTCTAACTTCTTACTTAAATTTTAAAATTTGTAAAACATATTTCACTGTACTCTTATCAGTGCAAGAAATATGACTCTATTCGAGACACTTGTAATCCATTTAATTGATATGATACGGCAAGTTTTGATAAAAAGCAGATAAAACAAAATAAGCTTTTATGAACTTGAGAAGTAGTGCCCTCTATGAAAAATTGCGATAATTATTTAGTTTTTAAATTCTTATACTACGTCAAAATAAAATACTAAATGCAAATTAGAGGAGAAAAACTTCCTAAAATCTCAGTTGAAATTTCCTAAAAATGAATGGAATATAAGTAATATCCTCCGTGCAAAGATAATGAAAAATTTTAAAATTATAACGGATTTTATTTGCACGTTTAGTTAAAAAGTTTTAAAATGTCCAATTGTTTCGAGAATTAAAATAATATTTTATATCAATGAAATGAGATTATTTCTAGAAATAAAGGGATACTTATAGTATAGCAAAATATTTCTTTAAAACCTAATTGAATTTAATCATTTGCTTCTTTTTTATTATTAAATGTTTACACATATTTAATGCTATAATATAATATAAGTTCATCAGGAGAATAAAAACAGAGACGCGACAATAACCTGCGAATATTAAATTCTGCTAAATCAGTTTAACTTAACACTCTCATTCTTTCGATACCTAGACTCTTGAAAAACTTAATATAAAACGTGGAATATTACATAAAACATTTGACATTTAAAAAAGAAAGTTTATTATTTTTTTATTCATATAAAGTGTTATTTAAAAATAGTCTGCACAAGTAGAAACGTCGACAGAAACTGTCTTGAAAAACAATGTATTGGAAACTTTGCAGAGAAAATTAGCACGGAGCATTAAGAAAAGTTAATATAATCAAAAGATGGAGAAATAAAACGTTGAAGAGTAAACTTTAAAAAACAAGAGACAAAAAGTAACGTTTCGAAAACTCCTTATTATTTTTAGCAACGAACATGGAACAGTCTGAAGAAATGACCTCAAGAATAGGAGAGTTTTAAGTTACATACGGATTGCTTGTTATTGATTTGGGAATAAGAAAAACACAAGCAATTCTATGTCAACTGCGATTACATTCAAGTTGGATAGGGAAAAACAGCTTTAAAAATGAATCATAAGAAAGTTGGTTTTCCCTTAAACTGCTTACTGTGAGGGAAAAACCAGATAAACAGAAGAAGCTCGACTTGACTATGACTAATACTGCTGATAACTTTTGATTCAAGGAGTTTAGATATTGCCCTATTTATTTAAAATCGCAAAGCAAGTAGCATACAAATATTAAAGACACACTGTAAAACATTTACCGTGAAAGCTGTTCTTTAAATCATTAAAAAATTCTTCGAATAGTTAGAAAAATTAAAATATAAACAAAACGCAACACAATCACTATCAGTATACTATAACCCTAGGAGGCCAGACCATTCAAACAAATAGCGGATAATATACGGTGGTTTTTTTAAAGAAAACTGAATTTCATGTAAAATAATGTCATGCTAATTTTTTTTACATTTGTTAATGGAAATGCACACTTATAAAATTACTTCTGGACTTTTATTATCGTTGTAAATTTTTTACAACATAGTCCATTGTATGATGAAGCATGAACAATTAGCCTTATAAGATCATAGAAGGTTGAAAATGTGACGTGAGATAAAAAAAAAGTCCTGACGCTAACTTACATCGCGCTTTGTCAACTCATTTCAACTTCACTCTGAGGTAAATTAAATTATAAAAAAACTTTTTAATGAAAAATATTAGCAGGGGGATTTTTAAATGAATTGTTACCAAGTCATTTTACAAGGCACTTTTTTTTTCATTTTCAAAGAATTTTAAGAAGCTATTATTTATGTTTGTCTTTCATTCGTAATGTCTGTCACTACTTGTGTCAAACTTGTTTCAAGCTTCTATGGGTTTTAAAGTTTAGTTGTCCTTGCTTTAAATTTTGAACTAAAGTTGTGTCAACTATAATCGCATTTTTCAAATTTAAATTTATTTTTCGTTAGTCTTTTTGCAGTATTTTTCGTCCCTAAAACTAGTTACACAGAGTCTTGCTTTAACCATAGCTATGAGAGGTCGGCAAATCACTATACAAGAGTGTGGGGTATTCTCCTCTAAGGGTATGAAATACATGAAACAACGCATAATAAAAACGCCAGACAATCTAAAGCCATTTTAAGCAAGCCGTTAAAACGTAAGACTGTCGCTTTCAAGGCTACATCTTTAGCAAAGCCTGACGTTAAGGTCACCTCGAAAAGTTGTTAGTCAAGTACTATTTTTTTACTCTTTTCTAACCAGCCTCCATTGAATTCTTCTTTAACTATGCCCCCAGACTTAACGTGGTAATTATTCGAGAGCCTTTTCATCGCGCTAGATTACGTTTGAATAGAGGGATAACGGAAAAATCGGTTCTCTCTCTGGCTAGCGTCTCGATCATTAAATTGCTTTACTGTGTGATCGTTAAAATGTAGTTATTTTTTTGTAAATGGGTGTAGAGGAAATATGAGAAAGATAGTGTAGCTGGAGAGTTGATGTTTAAATCAACATCTAGTAGGATTTCGATCAGCACTTAATGTTTGGTACTTAGCAATTAAGTTTAAAAGATTGAAAAATATGTTTTAATAGCTCTAGGGAGCTTTAAGTGGCCTTTTTCATAACAAACAATGAAGAAAGCATAATTACTATCTCTTCTAATGATTAAAATTTACACTTTGATATAATGTTCAATATATTCTCTTCAGTTATAGTGGAAGGCAAACAAATACGAATATCTACTGATTTCAGTGTTTCTTATATCCACTGATTCCAGTGTGTTTCTTATTAAGTCTCCTTCTCTATCATTTTTCTATTCGTTTTCATTCCCAAGTAAAATGCATGAAGATTAAGATAGGAAGCAAACAAGCAAGTTCACGTAAATATCTATCAATCCTTTCCAGATTAGGTTAGAAAACTTAAAAGAACTACTTAAAAATGTACTTTTCAGAATATTTTTATTCTAACCATTAAATAGTAACCGTAGTTGGAAAATGACAGTCTGCAGTCAAATTTAGACAACTTTTCATCGGAATGATAATTTTTAAAAAGCATTGAAATAACAATTTTAGGTCTAAAAAATAAACCAAATTCATAAACTACACAAAAAAATCGGAGAATGTAGAGTTTATTTCGTAAATGTGTTTCAATGAACTTAATATAATAAACAAAGTTAAGCTTATTTTATTTTCTAACATCATCAAAATAAAGTAATCATTTCATTCAGTTCTTGAACATATCATGAATATTTTTTTTCAGTTTTTAAACTAGGTCATGGAAAA
Organism: Tetragnatha versicolor; assembly: GCA_024610705.1. Taxonomy (NCBI): domain Eukaryota; kingdom Metazoa; phylum Arthropoda; class Arachnida; order Araneae; family Tetragnathidae; genus Tetragnatha; species Tetragnatha versicolor. The sequence goes on along the minus strand of JANDEH010000002.1, from coordinate 28,394,766 downwards.
AGTGTATGTTGCAAAATAAACAGTTTTTTTAATTCAGCCGGCCATAAAATACAATAAATCTGTATCGACGGTATACAGAAAAAACTTTATTTACAAAGTCTTCATAATCAAAAACCTTAAAACAAAACGTGAGATTCTTCCAACAAAAATCACAAACAATTACCCCAAAAAAACCCATTCCACTTAAGAGAATCTAGGGCCAGATTTCACTACCTATTGCCATGATTATATATAAACAGTGTTCCCTACAGTAACTAACATAAAGAAAAGGTATGCGAATAATAACTAGCTGTATCCGCGGAAAAGCGTGTTTTACCTACTAACTCAGTGCAGGAGCGCTCGGAATCACTTAGTGGGAGTTGTGCGAAATCCCATAACATCGTTTTAAGTCACGTAAAACAAACCACGGCACTTTCACTTGGTCGTGCACTATCGTCCTTCCTAAGTGGTTGTGAATTTTTAGGATTTAAGCGAAACTGGCGCTAGTCCTGAAAATGCACGTTTCAAACTACAGTAATTCAAAGTTTGTTTCATAAGTAATAATAAAGTTATCTTATGTAAAATGCGGGTAATAGTTATTAAGGTGTTTAGCTTATTATCCAGGTATTTTGAAGAGTAGGGGGAAATAGTTAGATTATAAGAAATTCGAATTTCATGTTGGTGGAAGTTTAATTAAAATGATTTTCTTAGATTTTTTCCCATTCTGCCCTCTTAAGTAAACGAATTGATAGCATTACAAACACAACGTGTGGTAGGAACATTTCGACTGCCGATTCAAACAAGAAAAATGTGTATGTTAACTGTAAAGGTTTATTTAAAAATATAGTGAAAATGGGTTATCTAATAAAAGGAGTATAGAATTGTAAAAATATGCTAATCCATTGTAGACAGTCTTTAAATTTTCTTTCAAAAATAAAATTGGGGGTATAATAAAAAATATAATTCAAAGGGTAAGTCATTTCAAATTTATAACAATTTAATAATCAATTCAAATGCCTTTATCTTTTTATCTTATTAAATTGTTGATTTTCGGAACCAAATTAAGCTAAAGAGATCCGTTAGAGCAGTGGTCCCCAACCTTTTTACCACCATGGACCGGTCAACGTTTGATAATTTACCATGGCCCACTGCGGGGGGGGTGTTGTTTGTTTATATTCTAGATTATTTTGATTTATTAATTTTAATTTAATTGTATTTAAACATGCTTTCAAAATAAAATACAGTTACACCAAAAAATAAATATAAAGTGATTTATAGTTAATTACATTTATTAATTTGGAGTATAAACCTAGGAATTTAAATTAATTTTTAATGAAATGGTCGGCCCGCGGCCCGGTACCATTTGATCCACGGACAATAGTTTTTGATAAAAACGAACGAGAAAGAACATTCGCGGTATGCATTCGGCAAAGGTATACCGCCCCTTAAGATTAAAGTTCGTTTTTATCAAAAACTAATCGGTGAAATCAATTGAAATTTTGGCTTTCTTCATAAAATTATTACCTGAATCGATTACCGTAAAAATATTTCACGATTTTAAAAATTAAATTTTTTTAATTTTTTAAAAAAAATTTTAATTGTGAATCAATCTGGATGAAACTGGGTATTTAGGGGTTTTGAGGGATGGCCTTTCAGAAAATTTCATAATAATTGGGGGTCCCCATTGAAAAAAAAGTTAGTGTTTCGTTCGTTAGTGTATATGAAGACGACCCCCTAAAGACTCGAAAATTTTTTTGGTTAAAGAATACTTTAAACAATGAAAAATGACACCTCATTTGTCTTCCTAACCCAAGTGGTTCGCCAGAAATCGCAACTGAGTCGTTTTTTATTTCCCCAACTGTACATGATGCACTTTTACGTAAAAATATTATTTTCACTTAACATTGCATGTAAACACCAAAACAAATTATAGGTTACCAAATAATACGATTTAATTTACAAAATACTATACGCAGCTATGCCACTTTACAACGTTAATGTTATTTTTATTTCATTTAAGACTTAACTGAAGTTTAGATAAATAGCAGGGCCGTAACCAGAGTAGTACTCTCATAAATTAAGTTTCAGTACACTTATTAGTAGGATTTGAAATTTCATGCTCTTAATCTCAAAATTTTGTGTACAATGAGATCTCAAAGTGAACTGGGTGACTGAGGACCCACTCCTAGAAATATTAAGAAATTTGTGCGACTATTAAAGTGTTTCAGCTCATTTTTTGAGAACATTTGTTTCACCCGGAGAGAAACATGAAATTTTTTTAATTCAAAGTTTCCCCGTAAAAATGTTTATCTACGAATATTAGAAATTTGACCCGAGTTTTATCTTTTTTTAAAACCCTTTCCCCAGAATTTCCAACTAAAAAACATTACAGATGTCATTTTTGGGGAGGGATGAGGATGAATCTTTACCCCCCTTTGAAACGACCCTGACAAGTAAAACTATTCTATCAAGCGTCGACAGATTGTATATATCCCAAGCCAGTTTCTGCTGCCCCAACTATGCTCTGCAAATGAACCATTCATTCTATGTAACCAAGCAAGTAGTAGCAACACATTAGAACGTCACATCCAATTGGAGGCTATCTTTAGAAACTATACTGTCGGTCGCCAGGCAGTCTCGAAGAGTAGCTATCCATCATGGAGTTGCCAAACCGCAAGCCAAGTTTGCTTGTTTTCCGGGAAAGTCCTGTACAAGGTCTTTTCAATTGTCTTTCGGTTGAAACTAAAGGAACACATGAAGAGATGAATATCTCTCTGCGGCTTGTACAAAAATTGCTACCGAATTACAAGGGGAAAAGGAAACACTCGGTTTGGTTTGAAACTACTTGGGGGTACTAAGTTGTTAAAAAGTTACTTTAAGGGGGCAGCTATTTCCGCATCAAAATAAAAAGAGTTGGTAACTTTTCTTCCAATTTTGATGGTATTGAATCGTGTATTTTGATTGTATTGAATGTTAATTTTGATCAATAAGTCATTTTTTCTTTTTACTGTTCTGCAATAGACAATCGCCTTAAAACGTGTGTTAGTACAAGAGAGGTATAGAAAAAAGTGTTTCAAACATTTAAATTAATTTAATGTAAAAAATTATAATTTTAGGAAAATACCATATTTTCAAAGCATAAAAGGAACATAAGACTCTAATAAAAAACGGTTTAATTAGCGTATTCATAATCACTGAATAAAAAGCAAAATAAGTGTTTCCTTTAAGTAGGCTTAAGGGGGAGGAACTAAAATTAGTCAATAAATATATTAAGTAATTTCATAACTCATTACAAGTAACAAAAGTTTAAACCTCTTCCGCTATAAAGATAGGTAATTTTTAGCGAATAGAATTACTTTTTAAAACGGTTCAAAGCAGATCTTTATAAATTCATTTCCTGGACCTTATCAGTGATTATTTAAAATAAATTTCGGATATACGCCACAACAAATAATAGATGCAAAGGGGGGAAACTCGAAAGATTTTTTAAAAAACCCAGTAAAACATAATTAAATCCACCAAAACTGACTCAAGCCATTTTAGATACGACTAAACTCCTAACGACGGATTTTACATCGAAGAGATAGTCATAAAGTGTTTTAAAATTCGATTCCGTTAAATAAATTAAACAGGCTACTCGAGTCAGTTTTCTCTTTCGGCAATATCACGAAAAATCACGTTCTGCCACGAGAAATATGACACCGAGGGTGTTTTCCCGGATACGTGAAAAGGGCTGGAGTGCCTAACACTGCGAGGCTCGGAATTCTGAAACAACATACATTCCGTGCGTTTTAACGAAAAGATAAGTTTCATTTTAGTTTTTCTAATGAGGGAGTTCCTTTTTTAATTGCTCTTTGCTAACCTGAAGTGGATCTGAAAAGATGTAAGGGAATGATTAGAGTCAGTTTTAATAAAAAAGGGTGTATTTTTTGGAGTTTAATGTTTTTGGATTCTTCTAACCTTTAAAGAGGAAAAGGAGCAAAAAATCTAACTTAGATAATACTTTTTTACATACAAGTCAGTTTATTTTGCCAACGTTATGTTCCCCAGAGAGTGTGTTTTGGGATTAAGTGAATAATTTTAAATTTTTTTTTATTTATTAATTAATGTTTTCTCATTTTCATTTCTAAATTTCTTTTACTAACCTTTATCTGGTCCATTTTGTACCCATTTCGGAATTTACATCTACTGAAGACAGTATTTGTTTACCTCTAACCATGTTACAGTACATTAATTTCAAACCGCCATTAACCAGGTTTATGCACTCATGTATCCCCTTTAATTTTTTATGACGGTTAACTTAGGCACTCGCAAGAGCTTCGCAAACAAAGATGGATAAATCTAATAGATAATAAAAATGTAAGAGTGTTGTAAGGTTTCTAAATTATGGTAACTTTTTATATCATAGAATGGCAACGGTTTGTTTTATTTTTGAATTGTATAGTGCCATTGTTGCCATGGTTACAAGACTTACAATTAAGATGGCTATACGTATGCAATGTGTTTTAGTGATTACTTATTTAAAGGTGAGACTGACAAGCGTGTTAGGGGAAAGTAAAAAATAAACAATACAAATTTATAAAAATCGGTAATGAGTTGAGAATAAATTGAATTTTATACCCTGAATTTAGCAAAGCATTTTTGAATTCAAGGTTTTTCAGGTTTTTACACACATGCTCGCTATTTTTCTACCTATTTTCGCAATGCCAGGATTAAGGACCAAAATGCGGAATGATTCCGCAAAATCCGGAACGGTAGGAATCTCTGCTTTGAGACAAATTTAAACATGTCCTTTATCACTTGTCAATTCGTTTGCTTTCACAGAGAAAAACATTGAACAAAAATCTTACAAAACCAAACATTCACATCCTTCAAAAAATTCAACCACAAAATAATTCACGACACTCCACCACCAAGCAAAACGGATGAAAGCATGGATCCATAATAAAAAAGGAAAGTCCCCCACACACAAACCGAATCCAATATATAAAAACACAGGAGCGACTGCCAAAAAATTTATTCAAATGGAATCTCCAGGACCGTCACGACCGCCCACCATCTTGTGCAGGAAGAAGCAACACGTGGAATGGAGAGAGAGAGTGAGAGAGAGTTGAAAGTCAACCAGTCCTTAAAAATGTCGCTTGAAGGTCAAGGCTTCCCAATAAATAAGGTGCGGAACAGCAAAAATGTTCCGCTTAGTAAGCGGCATTTCTCTCTATCCCGAGATCCTATCTCAAGGACAGTCGTCAAAATGCACGCGATCTCTGTCACGCTCAGGTGAAGAAATGAAACGCTGTAGAAAGAGACCCCTCTCTCATCTTCGTTTGGGAATTGTTATACAGGGTGATTCAAAATTGCGTTGCACGGCTTTTATTCTGAACCAACGCCTCCTAGGGTCACGGAAGTAAGGTCTACCCCTAGGTAAAAGAGCCTGAAGACGACCTGACTTACAGCACCCCTAGTGGTGAAATAAAAAAGTTAAAAAATTAATTTAAGAACTAAAAGAGATAGAGTAAGAGTATTGTTTCCAACGTCATGAAGAACTCACTGAAAAAAATTTGATCAAAATAGCTTTAATATTCGCGGAGATATTGCATGTGAAAATAGCACTTTTTCAGGGGTCAAAAAAGAAAAAGTTCGAATATTTGCAATTTTTTTTGATTTTTTGATCAAATTTTGTGTTCTTTAAACTAAAAAAACACAAAACTATAAAATAACACTGAAAAATTTGCAAATATGTGAACTTTTTCTTTTTTGACTCCTGAAAAAGTGCTATTTTCACATGCGAATATTAAAGATATTTTGATCAAATTTTTTCAGTTAGATCTTCATGACGTTGGCAACAATACTCTTACTGAGGTGTTTGCTGTATCTCCTTTAGTTTTTTAAATAATTTTTTAGTTTTTTAAATAATTTTTTAATTTTTAAGTTTTGCCGATGATACAGTTCTTTTATATTCTGTCGATTCTACTGAAGATTTGAACCAAAAGATGAATTTAGACTTAGTTAAAATTAGTAAATGGTTTTCTGATAACTGTCTGAGATTAAACGTCGATAAAACAAAATACATGATTTTTAACTTAAGACAAAATAATCAAATTCAGCTTTCCGTTAAATATCATGTTAATAATCACTGTAATAATTATGATGATTGTAATTGTAAATCAATTGATAAAGTGTCAACAATAAAATATCTTGGACTTCATATTGACTGCAACTTAAAGTGGAAATCCCATACCAAGTATATTGCTGATAAATTAAGACATATAATGCTAAATTTTTATCATTTAAGGCCAAAAGTAAGCAGCAAATTCCTAATAACTCTTTATCACTCTTGGGTTCAATCTAGAATTAACTACGGTCTAATAATATGGGGTGGAGACTATCAGATAAATTTAAAAAGAATATGTAAACTCCAGGAAAGATTTATAAGATTGTTATCATCTCAAGTGCATTCCATTAATATTGATAATTTCAAATTATTGAATATTTTACCTATTCGCTACCTCTTTTACTTTAAAACAAGTCTCTATCTCTACTTAAATTCCGATATCTGCAGAAAGCGAAACACAATAAATCCCCGAAGACCTAATGCTGTATATACTGTACCTAAACCTGAAAAAACTATATTTTGTAAAAATTTCTTTTATCTAGCCCCTAAGTTCTTTAATTTACTACCTTTAGAAATTCAAAATAGTCTAACCAAACATGCATTTAAAAAGAAATTAAAAGACTTTTTGTTTTCTATTGGGGACATTGAACACTTATTTGTTTGATCTTGAGTTATTAGTGTAATTATATTCCATTCATATTTTTTTTGCACAACTACTTACTTTACGACAGATAATAAGCCATAATTTATGACACCCTGTTTGCCGCTACTAATTTCCTCTTTGATATTGTATCGTATTTATACTCTTTTCGTTTTGTTTTCATGTAATGTTCATTTTTGCTTATAATATTTATGTTTATATATATATATTTTTTTTTGTAATTTATTGTGTAAATGTAATTCCTTGTTAATATTTGTTCACCTACATGGATTGTTATACAATCCCAGGTGATACCCTCGTATCTAATTAATAAAAAAAAAACTTTTTAATTTCGTCGCTAGGGGCGCTGTAAGTCATTTCAGTGCGTTCTCCAGGCTCACTTACCTAGGGGTAGACCTTACTTCCGTGACCCTAGGAGGCGTTGGTTCAAAATAAAAGCCGTGTAACGCAATATTGAAACACCCTGTATTGTATATTCATGGAGTTGACCAGCATCTCATTCATACTTTTCCGAGAAATCTATCTTCGTTGAACTGAGATACTCGCGTTGTGGATGGTATTAAGACGATTGTTAGTCTCATAGGACTGATCGTTCAGGCCAACACTGGTAATTATACATATCACATTTCAGTTTTTTAGATGCATCGGTTTTTCGGTTTTGGTTCAAAATATCGCTGTACAAGGGCCAATCCAGCTGAAAATTGGGGCTCTTTTCCGAGCCTTTCACAAAATTCCTCCTGATTATTGATGAAATAAGTGTAAACTCCAACACCAAGCGTCGCTTCCAGCCATGGACCGGGTTCATCCTTGTTAGGACTCATCAGCACGGCATTAGGAAGGCAACGCAAGGGAGCAGAGGGAGAGCTTTTAGTCTAGCTAGCCTACCATAACGGAAAAAGTGGTGACCATTGATTAGTCCTCCACCATCTGCCGGAATGAACTGCGCATTCCCTAGAACAGATTCAATTCCCGAAAGGCAAGGTATGAAAAGGGAGTATTTCACGACTACCTCTGGTTAGAGGAGAATAAGATAATGAAATGTTGACGAATTTAACAGTTAACGCCTCATACTATCAAGAATAAGAAAAAAATTCCCGTTAGTTCATGACAACGTCCGACATTAAACACTTCTATGTTATTCATTCTCTTCACGACTTCAATAGGTAAGATAGCATTAGCTGCTCCTGGACACATTTGCAATTACGCTGTCGTTTTTTATTCGTATCAGAAATCCTATATCTTTTCAGTGGTATATCCAGAACTTCAGAAGGGTATATCTATTTCGGGGGTTGTGAGGAAGTTCTTGTCCTTTTTGTCATCAAAAAGGGACATTTTCAAAATTTTGTGGTCGGGAATATATCCCGAAATTTCTTGTTAGTTACACGCTCGCTTTTTAGTTAAAGAAACTTGTATTTTTTAAATGCAGCTATACACTGCAAATGCATGAAAAGCATCCAACAAAAAAGTGTTTTATTGCATTGCGATTGTTTTGTGTAAGAAAAAGATTCTTCTTTGGTCGCCCTACAGCCCTTGATGGGCCTTAGCCTGCTGTACTATTTTATTCCTGGCAATGTAAGAAAAAGATTGTACTGTAAAGGTGTTGCTAGTCTGAAAATGTGTTCTTATAGCAGTTTAAAGTGTTTCGATCAAAATTTAAGAACACTTTTAGATTTTAAAAATATTTTACGACAGTATTTTATAACACATTTATGGATATAGTATCACATTTCCAACAATTTTCAAACATATTCATAACCCTATCACAATAGAATAAGGTGTTAAGGTGCCTACTAACAATAATTAATTGATGAGAAAAGTGTTATTAAGATAGATAGAAATTCTAATTTTAAAATATTTTGATTATCCACAACTTTTTTTTCTACTCCCATTATTTAATAAGTAAAATTCAGAAGAACTCGTAAAAGATTTTAAAAAGTTATTGCATGCTTAAAGAGAGAAATTAAATAAGTTAGGATTTTATGAAGATTTTCAGTTTAACTGACTTTAATATTTCCATGAAAATACATCCTGAATTTTAAGAAAGCCGCATCAGAGGAGTATTGCGGGAAAAACAACTACCAGATGTGTATACGGTGTGACGTCATGAACGAGTTTCGAGAGGGATTCATTCAGCGCTTCATTTTGTCAACCACGATTGGTTGAGAGCGAAATAAGGGGTTGGATCGTAAATACTGACTTAATCATCTTTAATGAAGAAAACAATTTAAAAAACAACCCAAATGATGAAGTTTAAAAAATTAGTTGTAAACCCAAAAACTCCAAATGATGACCTATTACGAGTAATCGAATCTGCGTTTAGAATACAAAGCGACATTTATACCAATACTTTATATATTTGTGTGGTGATTATGCTGGCAATAGGTAGGGAAAATCAACAGTAAAAGATGACAAAATTTACAAAACCGGGAATTTGTATCTACTCATTCCATACCCAAATAAAAATAAGACTATTATAAGAATGTTTCTCAAGATACCTTTCACACGTTTACGAGAAGGCAGGGGACTCGTATGTGCGACACATTTGTGGCTTAACATCTTAAAAACTGTTCTTTCACTTGCTGTTTAAATGCTAAAAGAGGTATATTTTTTAAACTGTTTGGTTTGATATCGTAGTAAAGGAGTACCTAATGAAATTTCAATTGATTATATTTTAAAATTTACACAAAAGAGTAAAACCACAATAGAGGGGAGGAGGTCACTTAAATCACAACCTGTAGCCTATGAAAAGGGGGAGGAAGGAGTGAAAAATACCTAAAAATTGTGATAAAGTTAGTCAATGCTCTCTACATGATTTTCCGTACTTCTTCATTGGTTGTTATAAAATCTAAAATTTCAAAAACAACGTTATTCTTTTAGATATGAAGAAATGAAAAAATTCGCGTTAGACAGTTTATTTTTTAGTTTAGTTACGTTTTTATAAAATATAATATCACATCACCTTATTAAAATGTTTATATGCAAACTTTATCGAATGTTTCTTGTTTTAGGTATTAAATTTGGTTGTTCTTTTTTTCATTCGTTGTTTTGAAAAAGAAGAATTAGTAAAATACTATTTATTGTCCAGCGATAATTTGCTCGTAATATAAAATTGTGTTAGTTGCTTCTGTTTAAAAGTACCTATGCCAAAGTGCCAGAATGAATTCATAAGAATTTATCAGGATTCTATCTTGCAACGTAGTTTGTGGATGATCCCTAAATTAGAGGTTTGAAATAATTTTTCAAATGAATATAGGGACGTATATTCATAATATACGGACAAATTTGAGTACTTAAGTTACCTACTTAATCTCTCTTAAGACTCAGATTTCTACGATAGTAAAAGGTTTTATGAAGTGCTTTTATTTGAAGTTAAATAGCCATCATTAAAATTTTTTCAACCTCTATTAACCAAGTCACTATGGTACAGTCACAATGTGTACAAATAGCTCCGTAATTGAGCTGTCACAATAGAAATTTGTCATAGTCGAGCTTCAGTGATCTTTGAGGTTTTCGGGCTTTTCTAAACGCGAATCACGTTCAAAGAAACGAATCGTTTTCTTTGGGTTGAGTACCCACAATTTGAAGGTCCCTGTTTTCTCTTCAGTTAATTTCGTTCAGCACATTTTGCGGTTTTTATCTTCAGTTCCACTAAACATCACAGGATGTCATTTAAAAGAAAACCTCAATGTTGTTGAAGTTACCTTGTTACAAAATTATCTAGTACGAGTAGTTCAGAGAAATTTCGTTGCATTTGTGTTAGTGGAAAAACCGCTATTTTCGGTCATTCATTTCGGTTATTCATGTGATAATGGAGAATTGCAGCATCTCTTAAATATTCAATTTTAATTTATTAAAATTTTTCTCCTGATTCCAAAAACACACTTGTCTTTTCCCACAAACTTTTTTTAAGGTAATGAGGTGTTCTCACAATTTGAGATTAAATTTTACTAAATTAGTATATAAAAAACCATGAAGAATGACTTTTACATCAAGTATTTTTGTAGCCTAGATTCAGAGATATAAATTTTTGAAATTTCGTTTTTTGTTTGGGTGCGAAAACACTTTCGAATCCCAAATCATGCGCTGTGATAAAGAAGCCCGTTTTCTGATAACGTGACTTTTCTGACGTTTTGGAAAAAATAAAATTGAATTTAAGATTATTTAAAACACATTTTTGAACTTAAAAATCAGAAATTTGGGAGTTTCAAACCATAATGTATCAAAAAAGTATAAAATCAAGCAAATCCCTTACTCATGCAAATACCTCATTATGACATATTTTATTACTGAAAGCGCCTAAAAATGTGACGTCACATGTGTCTCTTGGAAATATGAGAAACACCGTTTTCATCGAAACACTAGGCTGTCAAAAAACTAGAGCTCAGTCTTTCAAAGCGGGATCATAACAAGCGGGAACAAGGCACGCATGACGTCACAAGATGTTTTAGCTCAGACGGAAAATAAGCTATTTTTAATTGAAAATAACTTAAAATTTAGGACTTTGAAAAGTAAATTAATGTTTTTTGTAGGTTGTAAGCCATTCTGAAACATTAAGATTAAAAAAAATTTGATTGCAATTATCCATTCATGTTGATGGTTTTAGTTTCGTACATTTAATTTTATAAATGTTTTTCTTTAAATAAAAGTATACGAGGAAAAACCGCTGGTTCAGGTCATTTATCAGATAGCTAATTCATTAAGTTTATTTTATGATTTATTATATTATTCATTTCACTTATTTCAAAAATTTTTCTGCCTGAACTACCCCCCTACTTTTGATCATTTATTCATTGACTAATTCATTTAGTAGATTACATGATTAATATGCTTAACTTTTTTTTTAAAGTTTCTCAATCCCTAAACAATATTGATTTACTGATAGGGAATACGTAAAATTAAAATTTAATGCATTTTCAATAAAATCGAGCTTAGGGAAGTTCCTATGTTATTACAAATTACATTGATAATTAAACGTTACGTTACAAATTAATTGACACACAAATTAAACGTTCCGAAAAAACCTTTCTATACTATTTTGAGAAGGTTAGTTTTTGAATTAGAAAAGCGGTAAGAATAATAATAATACTACTACTACTACTACTACTACTACTACTACTACTACTACTACTACTACTACTACTACTACTACTACTACTACTACTACTACTACTACTACTACTAATAATAATAATAATAATAATAATAATAATAATAATCGTTAAAATATCATTACCAAACAAAAAACAAAAGAACAAGAAAAAAATGTTTCTCAATAAGGGGAAAACAACCCGTTTAGGTGACAGAAAAGTAATACAATATAATTATAATGTTAAAAGGACAATAGGGCCTTTCCTTGGTTACGGACGTAACAAACAGAAACTTTAGAGGCTTTAAATAATGTAAAATTAATTATAAACTATACTATTTTTTTTTCTAAATATATCAGAGGAAGTATTAATCAATTGTGGAAATTGGAAAATGAATCTATAATTAAAAAAAATAAGCCATATAAATTTTTAATAACTAAACTAGTTAACTCGAATAAGTGAGCAGACAAAAATTCTAAAACGTATAATTTAACAGAGTAACAGAGGACCAAACAGAGTAATTATTTTATAATTTGTCAAAAAAAGTTAAGATAAAAAAGAGTTAATAAAATTTCCAATTACTCTTGATAATTGCGGAATAAACTAAAATACAAAAATAAATACGAACATAAAATAAAGCGCATTAAAATTACGTAGACATTAATTTCTTTCATTAATTTCAAAAAATAATACATAGATGGGTACTTTTGTCGTATTTTACAAACTTTTCTTTTTTAAAAGTTCGTGGCTAAAACGATATCACATCTCTACCATTGTCTTTTATATTTTTCTGAACATTGAAACGATTCAAGCGTTGAAGTAAAGCAAATATGATTGACCTTAAACTAAGAGATTTCACAAAGGGGAATGAGGATTTTACACTTATAAAAACAAATGTTGTCCTTTTAAAAGGTTTTCAAATTCTTAAATCATTCACAATATAAAAAATTAAAGGAGATCCAAACTTTCATTTAACATATTCGCAAAGGGTTTTAGTCATAAATGAAATTTAGCTGTGAAATGTATTATTTTATATAAAAATATGGAATAGCTTACCTTTTAATTTTATCCGAAACTTTTTACGTCGTCTTAACATAAAGAAATCCATTAAACCACTTATAAGGGAGGCGTTCCTAGGAAAAAAATAATTTTTTTAATATAAAAAATAAAAGAACATAAGTTAAATCAATACTATTTGCAATGCATTAAAACTATAGTTTATATAAAGTCATAAATAAATGAACACAAAACATAATGTTTATGCAGATTGTAATGAAGTTAATTCTCATCAAATAAAAATAAAAAAAGGAATACTTTTGATAAAATTTTGGTTAAAATCTTTGTTTAAAAATTTTTAGCAACCTACAGAAGTAAAAAGAAGTTATTAAGTAGTTGAAATCTCCAACAGGAAGATGACACATTGATATAGCACATAAGTAGACCACACGATGGTCATTTATTAAAACTAAAATGGAAAAACACATTGTTAAAAAGACAATTTTGCATTGTATCATTATGATTGTTTTGGAAAAAAATAGTACAGAGATGGGAAAAACGAATATTACCTAGGAACATCGTGATGATGATATGCCATTGGTAAGAGTTAATCATCGACCTATCCAACCAAAAAATAGAACACCAGGAGATAGAAGAATCTCACTAGACCCACACCTTTCCCACAACCATACTTCACAATTAAAAAATGTAGACACCCTTCACACCTCTCCGCACATAAAATTCGATGTTACCTTGGAACGCCGAAATGTCAAAAGGCAGTTCTTAATGGTATGCACATGCATGCAAAGTAAGCAGCAAAAAGAAAGAATATGCACAAAGCAAAAAAAGGAACAAGGTCAAGACAGCCCAGCAAGTGCACAGGACTCGTCAACGAACAATAAGAGAGTGGATGGAGGTATTCTGATTGGATGCCATCGGGTTTACGTTCCCACCTCGTAGGGAAATGACCGGCTCCAAAAGTTGTTACGTGGAATTTTTTCTTCTATAGATATTGGCATTAGCATTCGATGTATGTTTCCTCGTACAAGTCGCCAGATCACGGGACACAATTAGCCTTGAAAATGGATTAAGGATTCGTATATTTTACTCTTGTGGAAATGCAGATGAAGATTATTGAAAATTAGTATGATACTAGGAGGAAGATCCATGTAAGGTAAAGGGGCAAACAATGGGACACTTTTTTCAGAGCGGAGTTGAGGCTTTAAGCTCCTGTTATGGAATTGTTATTGAGACGGTAGCATTCGTATCGCTTTTTGAAGAATGTCTGAGTCAACCTTCCAATTGATGGAACAGTAATTGTGATGCAAATTGTATATAGTGCCTTCTCCCGTTAGCTAAAAAATATTACACATTTAAAAACTTTCCATTATATAGAACTCTCGACCAAATCGATTTCGAAATTTATGTACTGCTATACGGAATGGGACGATTCGGCGCGGCCGTTTCGGCGCCGGCCCGTTTGGGCGCGAGACAATATTTTTTCTTCTAATTTTTAGAAGGATTATGAAAGAGTTCTATTTACTTAAATTTTATTTTTGGCGCCGAAACGGCCAGCGTCCAAACGGCCGCGCCGAATAGTAGTAGACCGCTGCTATATTTATATTTTACAGAGTTACGGATTTAAAAAAAACAGTTAAACACAAAATGAAATATGCTCAACTTATAATCGGATCACAAATCGATGGTTGATGGTTAGATTTCTTTGACATTACACCATTTAAAGAATACGTCGAGATAACACCAAAATGGTTATTGGTAGGAATGAATAGGAACGCAAACTAAAAAAAGATTAATATTAGTAGTATGTCAATTATTACATTCATGAATAATTTAGTGGTAATAAATTAGCAAATTTTTATAGAACTCGTCAATTCAAAAAGTATGCAAAGCAAAGATAAATAACTAAACATGTTGTGTAACTAATCCTACACTTTCTAACAATTCTTCTCTTCATTATATATGTTACTGTGAATGTCCGAAATTGGAGAATGTCGACATTCACCGGTGATTGTCGACATACACCGGTGGTGATTGTCGACATTCACAGATAAGCGACTATGTGATTGTCGACATTCACCGGTGAATGTCGACATTCTCCAAATTTCGGACATTCACAGTAACATATGTTATCCTTAATCCTTACTTAAATAACAAAAATTACTAAGAAACTCGGATGCATTTCAAAGTTTCAGCGAATTAAGTAAAACGTAAACCCGAGTTCATAAATAAAAGGCATTGTAAATTAGTGGTAACTTTGAAATCAGCCACATTCAGATTTAAAAACACAAATAATTTGCTTTTTTAGCGGACGAATATAAAAAAGTACCTACTCTTTTTTTTCAGTGGAGGAAAATTTTTTAATGAAAACGAAAGAGAAACATTTTTAAGTAACATGCTAGTAGGGCTCGACCGATGGCACTATTTTGGCCGATGGGCCGATGCTGATTGTTTGAAAATTTCCATCGGCAAGCCGATGGCCGATGGGTCTTAAATGGCCGATTGCCGATGGCAAAAATTGCATTAAACCATTTGGAATTAATTTCTTTTTAGAAAATCCATCAAAGATCCTGAAATGAAAATACATGTTCGCTTCGAACATAGCCGAATCCAAAGGGGGTTTTAGGGGTTCAAACTCCCACCCACAATTTTGGCATAAATTTGTGTACTGTTTTTCCCTTGAAAATTCTGTAACTTATAAAGAGCAATCCTCTTTGGGTTGGGGGGTCAAAGGGCCTCAATATGAGTTAAAACACTACTTGTGAGTAGAACCCCTACACAATTTTCTTGTCTGTTATACTTTATTCTTTTCTTGAAAATTCAAAATTCTTGAAAATTGATTTCCTTTGGGTGATCCCTAAAAGAGTTTCAAAATGAGATACGCTAGTTTGAAAGTGAAAAATTTAAAAATACAAACTCTGCAAAAGAACATCTAGTCCCCCTCGAAATTCTGACAACTATTTATTATTATTTTTTTACCTTGAAAATTCGTTGGTTTACAAGGATTTATTCTCTTCAGATGTTACACAAAGGGTCGAAAATGAGCTGAAACGAAGTAAATTTTTAAAAGACCCCCAGACCTATATTTTTACTTGAAGCTCACATTATAAAATTTTGACATTATTTCTAACATAATTCAATTGCTATTTTTATACCTTTTATTCAGTTAACCCCCCAAAACAAAATCTTTCTACAGCCCCAGCTTCTGATACTGAAATTTTTTTTACTTTAAAAATAAGTCAATCATTCATGTTTATATTTGAATATTAAAAGATTTATCACCCCCAGAAATAAATTACTCTCTAAAGCGATCGGATTCAAATTACAATGAAATTAAAATTAAGGGTCAGGAATCAAGGGTATCTCTTTGTAAGATATTGAATTTTCATGCGAAAAAATGAATAAAAAAGACGTCAAAATTTAGGGGGTTGAAGGTTTCCCCCAGAGAAGTTCTTGAAACTTTCCCCTTGAAAGAAGGGTTTTTATCTCATTTTAAAATCTATCTCTTACACCCAAAGAAGATTAATCCTTGTAAACTGCAGAATTTTCAAGAAGAAAATATAATCTACATCAAAATTTTTTATACGTAGAGGTTCCCCCCCCCCGAAAATTTTTGAAATTTGGCCGTGATAAACTTTGTCCGTTTTTTGTTGGAATAGGAAATTTTCTGACAAATTGTGTGGGAGAAATTTTTAGGGGGGATTGTAAGAATTTTCAAAATCGAATTGAATCTCGTAATTTAGTGCAATTAGTCACCTTCACCTCTCACCTTACGTCCCTGACTTCAAACATCCTCTCTTTCTCACTGCTAGTTATCGTTCCTTTTTTCGGGGGGTATAATGCCATCTAGTCCCCCTGGTTCCTCTAGTATTTTGGTGGAATTTATCCCCGAAATCTCACCTTTGGGCTACGCTCCTGAAGAGACTCATTCACTATCAATATTTAAAAAGCTTGGCGGGCAAAAAATGTCCGATTCGTTCCTTATATGGATTAAAATTGGGGAAATCAATAGGATCGATTCTGGTGAAAAAGGCATTAGTATACCTGGGAAATGTCCACTTTTCCTCCCAGAGAGAGGTACAAGTTGAACTCAAAACTAAATTTGGAGCAAGATGAGTCAGTTTCGCAGGGTTCACATCGCCCATTTTTCTTCAAAAAACATCGGCCAAACATCGGCATTTAGATGTTTTTTTTAGGCCGATGGGCCGATTATTTCAAAATATAACATCGGCCGCCGATGCCTAGGCCGATGGCTGTTTTTTCAAACAATCGGCGCCGATGCATCGGCCAAACCCGGAATGGGACGATTCGGCTCGGCCGTTTGGGCGCGGCCGGTTTGGCGCGGCCGTTTGGGCGCCGGCCCGTTTCGGCGCGAGACAAAATTTTTTTCTTCTAATTTTTAGAAGGATTAAGAAAGAGTTCTATTTACTTTCATTTTATTTCCGGCTCCCAAACGGCCAGCGCCGAAACGGCCGCGCCGAATAGTAGAATAGTAGCCAAACCGATGCATCAGTCGAGCCTAATGCTAAGTAACAAAAAAATTTATATTATAATATTATTTCTATCGTGCTAAAATCTTATCGAAAAAAGATTATAAGAAAGAAATATAAGAAATTATATCTTTATTATATTATATATAATAAGAAATTATACGCGGGAGCGACGCCGAGGGAAATGTTCAATGCGGCCAAAGCATCCCTAGAGCGTCTCCGAATGTAAACATGTTTACACTTCATGATGAAATCCTCCTTTTCCACTGAAAGAGGCTGTGGAATTTTGTGCGGTGCTTTGAGTTTCAAAGAAATTGCGAAACAAAATCTTCGGCAAAAATAATCAGAAATAGAAGAAAAACATGGTTGTTATATTGCGCGTAGTAAAATATCGTAGGTGTGGGTATGAAGTCTAAGTATAGGTTGAATTTTAATTGAAGGATTCTAATGTACCTACTGGTGGCGTAAAAATTATGTTTGTTCTTCTCAGAATTGAATATTATAAAATTAAAATTTATAAACTTGATATGGTTGACCAAGTTAGGAAATTATACTTCCCCAAAACTGATAAGATCTTAACAAATTGCAAATGATATTTACGTAAAAAGTAAATCGTTATTTTTAGAAGCAATTCGTATCATTCTATTCTGCATTAAATGCATTCAAAAATAGGTCACTAGCTTTTAATTAAAAATATCATTTATCCACTCAATTGTTTTACAAATACTATAAGGATTCCCTTTCAGCTCTTTATCCTTTCACTCGGGGGGGAGTAATATTTTTTTCGTTGTTTTCCTTTAATTAATGTCTTTAGTAGTAGGAGAATAAGGATATTGCTCATAGTTTTAAAGTAAAGTTTCATTTTATTCATTCTTGAGAAAAATAGCACAACTAAATCCAAATTTAGTTTTTAAAAACACCCACCCTTTTTTGTTGAATTTATAAATTGTTCAGATTTAAAACATAAAATAATTGTAATATTTTTGCTTTTCTTTCATGAGCGTAAAAAGCATTAAGATAAGATACATATTTTCCACGCACATCAAATTAAGTCGAGCTATACTAACTTTTAATTATAATCTGACACAATCACAAATCAAACATTCCAAACATCATTTTCTACCATAAAATATTATATCACCAGTTCAATGTTTTTTATTTTAGAATAACTCTTTGTACATGTATTCAGCACACATTTACAAGTATCCCGCCCTCAAAATAAACTTAAATTTAAATAAACTCGTACCAGTACAACAGAGTGAACAACATTTATAATAACTCTCTCTTAAGAGTATGTTATGTAATTTTGAAGATAAATAAAACCTAATTTTCTTTTACATCGTCATCAAGATTCACGATCATGTCATTCCTTACTCGGTGATTCTTTCTATGAATGTCACCGTTAATTATAATGGAGTGGATAATCGTGAAGGATAGTGACCTCTTAACCCACTGATTGCTGATTCCTAACAGAATATGCCTCTCGGATATTTTTCTTCTTAAACTATAGGTTACGTTCACTAACAAGGTCGAACAAATAAGTAGAAGTCACATTAAATATAATGCATTAAAAGTAATAACTAATTAATTCAAAAGATTAGAAAATTTAAAAATCAGAAATTGAATTAAAATTCTTTTTAAAGAAAACTTAGTAAATTAAAGAAAAGGTTTCTTGTTTAGCAAGAGAAAAGGAAGTTATTCCAGAATTTAAAATCTCTGATACTTCATTCAGAGCAAAATAAGGAAGGAATAAATTATTGCAAGGTTAACGTTGAAGTTTTTTTAGATGGTTGAGGCATTGATTATCTTAAATCATCACTAAATCAAGGATACAAAAAAGGACACCATTTCTAATTGATACAAGAAATTAAACTATCATATAACAATCTAGTTTTTGAACGATCTTAAGGGCATAGATCAGTGGTATAGCGAAGTTTAGATCAAATTGAAATTTAATGAACAAATTTATAATTATTCCCAAGCTATAATTACACACGTAATATTTATCAAATTTTGAAAAAACCCATAAATTTGAATAAAACACTTACGAAAATTTGTATTCCATACACTCCAACATTGACAACCCTTCAATTAGTAGTCCATTTACCGTCATAATGCATACTGTCATATACATATTAGCGACAGTTATTATTTTACTTTATAAACAATATATTTCATGTAGTCATCATTAATTAAATATATAACCAACAAATTTTCAAAAACAGCACACTAAATTTTAATTAACAAAACTATTTTATTAATCTAAATTTTAAAGATCTTAACAGTAAACCTTTATGCTTAAAGCACAGTAAAGCAAGCATATACCTAATTTTAAAAATTAATTCCTGAATAAAAAAGAAATTAGAACAAATGTTATGCTTTTAACTTAAACAATGTGTGATTTGAAAATATTACACCCTTAAAATGTTATCTTCAATGTGCACCCTCTAAATTCGTAATTTTTTGTACGCTTTTGTAGTTTCCACTCAATTTTCGTAGGGACTACAGAAAGTTCGTAGTAGTTGGAGTGTACTATTCTTAATCTAGTTGTTAAATTCAAAATTTTGAGATTTTAATAGGTTCTCATGTTTTAAGTAATTCAAATTTGTTTTTAAAATAGTATTACTATATAGTATATACAACATAAAACAATTTCACTGAATCTTTGCCCTTTAATTAAAAAGTAAACTAACTAGTATTTACTTAATAGTGAATTATCTATTCAATCTCAGAAAATTTTAAGAACTAACTACTAAAGTAGTTTAAAAACATAACGCGATATGATTTTTATGCAGATTTAATTTAAAACTATCTAAAAGAGATAATTATCAAAAGTTTAAGTACAGCTTAAAAGTTTGGAAAACTGCTTAAATTATCATAATTACGCATAAATCTATTTCCCTAAATCAATAAATAATTTAGATATTGTACACCATATTCAGTTACAAACAGAGTTAAAAGAGAGAAAAAGCACTACTTACTAAGTTTGAAAAGGAAACATTTAGATATTATTTAGCTTTATGTTAACTTTTTAATAGAATCATCTTTATCAAAACAGAGAAACGAACTAAAAATACCGTTTTAGGCACTGTGACTAAAAAATAAATGAGTTGCTTAATGAATTGCATTTAGCAAGTTCATTTCCATCACTTGTTACTTCCAAGAAAAGCCGCAGGCCAAACTCTAACGATAGCATCAAATGAGCTTCTTTACACTCAACTGTTATTCCCAGAAAAGGATTCTTGGGTAGCCAAAACCTCAACCCACCCCACGAGATAATTAAAAGAGTGGGAAAGAGACCTTAGGACTCGGTAAACACACATGTTTGAAGGTTTGCTAAGGGCGACATCCATCAAATTAGAGAACCACTTAATTGCATCACTTTATGCTACATCTCATGCATGTTGGAAATGCTGTAGGTTTCAATGTATACGACAATATTTTCGAACCACATGGTTGCAATTTATTCGTTTATTTTAAAAGTATACAACATATAGCTATAACAACATTTTTTATATTTATAAATATTTGGTTAAGACCTCAAGAAGTATACGAAAAATACTTTGCGATCTAACAAGAGATGAACAAACCCAATAGATTTAGAAAGTTTTATGTTCGGGTGTATGATTTTTAATTGAGTACTTATTACTCCCATCCTTAGAGTCTCACACAGTTGAATCGCTTATTTCAGAAACATGTTAAACCCCATAGGATTAACATTGCGTTTAAAATGTTTCTGAAATAAGCGATTCAGTTAAAATTAAATTTCTGAGTAGCTTCCAATAAAGTATAACCAGGTATATTCTTTATGTTACATACATAACTGCCTTATCTAATTATTTTATTTATTCTAATTATTATTTATTCAGCTTATTATTTTAATATACGTAGTGTACATTCACAAATCATTTTCTCGTTTATTAACACTTACAGAAATATTCCAAAAATGTGTTATCTCTTTAATTTATCAAACGTCAATCTTTCTTCCTTTTCATTATGAGTGTTTTAGAAATTTCAAATTTTAATTGTTAAATATGCACAATTGTCTAAATACATTGCCTACATACATAAATTGCCTAAATACATACTATTTGTTTGGCAATACTTTATCATGATAAGGTATAAATATTATGATATTTATATAAATATCAAAATGTCAGATGTTTTTAATATGTATCAGATATATATCTAGTTTTGCTAATTACCTATTTTCTATTGATTACTACCTAAGATCATTTTTAATTAAATATTTATTAACCAGACCATATTTACTATTGCGAACGAGAAAATAACTATGTATCATAAATTTAAGAATAATTTCATTTCCGTTTCAAATAATATATTTTTTACCCTAAAAAAGCTTATAGCAGTGGTATTAAAAAATTTAATATGGTAAGTTGGTATATAAAAAATTTAAAAATATTATATTCATTCAGGATTTGAGATACATTCAATTAGTTTGTCTAAACTATAGGTTTCATTTTTCAAATGACGATTGTAACAATCAATATACAAAATTGATTATAGAACTTAAAAATAAAAACTGTACGTAATGTGACAAAAGATAAAAATTAAATCCTTCCTTAAAATACATTACTTTGAAAATCCTAACTTGTTTACTTAAATCTATAATCAGATTTGATAAAAATTAATACCTTAAATTTGATGAATTTACAATTTTTTAGGTATTAAATTTGTGGTGGACTCAAACCCAAAACGTTGGAACCAGCGGACTCGAACCTAACTCGATACGTAACTTAGATGTTGTAATCGAACTCAGATATGTATGTGCTAATTCAATGAATTAATTTCTTAATCGATCTCTATGGTAACTGAAGTTGTAACTGTTCACAACATTATAAATAGTGTTTCTGTTGCGATGTAGCAATCTTCTCTTTTCCCGCACGTGGCGGTAATTTTAGCCCTTTTGGCTTGCATAGTCTTTTAGTATTATGTTGTTGAATAAAGTTTAATGTTTTTACAATATATTTAGTGGTCATTCAACATTAGGCTCTTTAGCCTTAATCACTAAAAATTGTAATCACCAAGGTAAAATTATTTATAACTTAGTTAACGTCAACAAATTACTCAAAAATAAATTTTTGAGATGTTTCAACTTTAAACTGTTATTTTATTTTGATATAATAGTATAACCCATAAATATCATATATATCGGCAAATTCCGTATTGAATTATCTAATTCACATCTTAAAAAATGGAATAAACAGTGTATATAATATACAGTTATCAGGGCAACTTCCTATTCATTTAAATTGTATTGTAACATAAAAGTAATGTTCTATAGCGTCGCTGTGAAATCAAACCGACATATCTGCACAATGCACATTTTTCACTAGAATGCTTTAAAGTTTTCGCATGTGATACTTAAAATAATAATAAAAATGTAATAATGCGAGATAGTTCAGTTTTACTTAGATGGACATCTTTCCACCTTGAAGGTTTTGAAGCATTGCGCAATAGAGATCTGTCTTCTGATAAACAAAATGGCTATTCCCGATTACATGCATACCAGTCCAACGCGATCTGACGGAGATTTATTCAACTTAGTGATATGCCGGTTTGACATAAAAAGAGACGGGAAAAAAGGAATTTTTTGACACCAATAACTCAAAAACTCAATTTTTGGAGATATGCCGGTTTGATTTCACAGCGACGATTATGATGAAACCAAGTTTTGAAGGATAGCAAGAGCAATGACTTCTCACAAAATTCAACATTAGCACTCACTTTTCAATGCAAATACTTCACTGGTTATTGATTTCAGGACTTGTTCAACGATTACAGCCACGTTGGTTGATAAGTCACAATCATAAACAGTATAGCGAAAAACCAACGAAACAATAGGATATTCGTATAACGCGGTAGATGTTTCTCCTTTGAGTATTATTTTATTGTAGTTAGAAGAAACGTGCATTTCTAGACTATGGGTGCACAAAGAATATTATTTTACTACAGGATATGCTTGGTTTGTTAACAATAGTGAAGTCAAACTCCTTTGATCTTTTCTTACTGATTTGCACGATTGCTACATCTCAAAAGAGAAGAAAATATTAATATAGAGTTGCTTTAACATATCTATTGAATCTTGACTGTTTCCGAATATTAATTGAAATAACGAACACAAAATATCAACGTAGAATATTTACTAAAGCTTTTTTGACAGTTAATGTAAAGTCATGGCACTATTACAAGATATTGTTTGCTTTCATCATAGTATTCTTTCTGATGGATATATGGTACTGTCAGTTAAGAATCTTTCAAATTATATTTTTCTACATTCTTAATAAGCTGCTTTAAAACTTGCACTATAGTTTTCATATCAAATTGAAACTTTCTCATACAATAGAATTATCTTACAGAATTCATTGTGTAACAAATGACAAATGAAGTAAGCAATAAAGAAACACTGCAACTTCAGCTCTTGACTTAATATTCTTTTAAATTTAATGAAATTAACTATTAATCAACAAAGCAATACCCAAGGTCACAGTTATTACAATTCACTTTCAATTTTTAACCGTTATTCGTTTATGATAATATCTGTCGGGTATTGTGTCTGTACTATTAATGTGTTAGTCTGTATCTTTGTTTAAATGTAATGTTTTGTGTAACTGTGATTTTAACTATATCGTTATGTATATATATGTGTTGCTGTACAGAAATAAATAGCTTTTTAATCAAAATGACTTCTTTCTGACATGGTGTCAAGTGGGGTTAATGCCCTGGCTTTTAAAAATTTTATTGATGTTTTAAATTAATTTTTTTTTTTTAAAAACGTGGACTCGAACCCCGATCGTAAAATGGAGTTTTTTCGGCCACCGGCTGTTCTCGACTTCTCTAGTCCAAACCTTTCCGATGCCTGGGCTCGCTGGAAGCAGAGTTTCTCAAATTATATGTTGGCTGCGGAGAAGGATGGCAAGCCCGAGGCTACAAAGGTGGCGATATTCCTTAGCTGCATTGGGGAAGAGGGCGTGTCTATTTACAACTCTTTCGGGTTTGGTGGATTGAAAACTGAATCGGCTCCGAAAACTGAGTGCTCCAAAACATCGACGACGACGACGACGGCTGCTGGAACCACGCCTGTGGAGATTCGATTGGAAGACGTTCTAGAGAAATTTTCAGAACACTGCTCTCCTAGGAAGAATGTAGTGTATGAGAGATACAATTTCTTTCGCTGCTCACAAAAGGAGGGACAATCGATCGATAGTTTTGTCACCGAATTGAAAAACCTGGCTTCAACCTGCGAATTTAGTGATCAAAGGGAAAGTTTAATCAGAGACAGAGTTGTGCTTGGGATTCGTGATTCTACCATGCAAGAACGTTTGCTTCGAGAGCCGGATTTGTCTCTGTCTAGAGCAACAGACTTTATCAGAACTGCCGAGATTAGCAGGCGACAGATCATGGACATGTCAAGATTGACGGGTACCAGTGTAAACAGCGTGTCTCGAATTCGACACAATGATAGGCTATCAAACTCTAACCGCTGCAGATCTTGTGGACGGCGTCATCAGCGAGGAGGATGCCCTGCCCATGGAAAATCTTGCTTCCGCTGTAATGGCGTGGGACATTTTTCTTCAGTATGCCCAGCGGAGCGACACATAGGGGCGCGAGCTCTTGATGTCAGGGAGATTACGGCTTCGGGCGGGATTGCTGATGTCCAGGCCTCCGATGAAGTACCCTTGTATATCGACGCACTGGATTCTATGGTGAGTTCTAGCGAATGGTCTAAAATAATAACTGTTTATGTGGATAAAGCGGGTTTTCAAGTATCTTTCAAATTAGATACGGGAGCAAATGCTAATATTCTTCCCATGAATACCATCTCGGATTTGAAATCTAAAATTGAGATGAAAAGTACAAATGTCGTATTAGTGACATACGGTAACTTTAAAATAAAACCATTAGGTATAGCTACCCTTAAGTGTTCCTCTGAGGGATCTTTTGATTTAAACCTAGATTTTTTTATTGTAAACACAAATTCAAAACCCATCCTTGGTTTGGATGCTTGTCAGAGACTTAACTTGATTCAGAGGGTTTGTGAAGTAACGGGAGACTTTAGGTCAGGGATTCTCGCATCGTATCGAGATGTTTTCACTGGTTTGGGAAAGTTTCCGGATAGTCCTTATCATATTGAGCTTAAACCTAATTCGGTTGGTGTGATCCACCCTCCAAGGAGAGTGCCCCAGGTGATTCGAGGAAAATTAAGGGAAACACTTGAGGATTTGGAAGAACGTGGGGTTATCGAAAAAGTGGGTCGCCCAACTGATTGGGTTCAGAGTTTGGTCATTGTTGAAAAGCCGAACGGCTCTTTAAGGTTGTGCTTGGATCCTAGAGATCTAAATAAAGTAATAAAGCGAGAGCATCATCTGATTCCCTCTACAGATGATATAATTAGTGAACTTGAGGGAAAGAGTTTTTTTAGTGTGGTTGATCTTAAGGACGGATTTTGGCAGATTTGTTTAGATGATACGAGTTCTGAAATTTGCACTTTCAACACACCTTTTGGCCGGTATAGGTTTAAACGAATGCCTTTTGGGATCGCATCTGCCCCTGAGGTGTTCCAAAAACGCAATGAAAGAATTTTTGGTGACATCCGGGGTGTATATGTGTATTTTGATGATCTTATCATCACGGGATCTGACGAGGCTGATCATGATGATGCTCTCAAGAAAGTTTTGGATAGGGCTCGCAGTTGTAATATAAAGTTTAATCCGGAAAAGTTCCAGTGTAAAAAACGAGAGGTGAAGTTTATGGGGCATATAATTTCTGATTCGGGAATAAAGGCTAATCCGGGTCATCTGAAGGGTATCGCAGACATGTCAACCCCGACTACTAAATCAGAGGTTAGACGTTTGTTGGGCATGATAAACTTTCTGTCTAAATTTTTGCCTAATGCATCTAAATTGACAGCTCCATTGAGGGAGTTGGTCAAAGATAAGTCAGAGTTCTCGTGGGGATCTGAACAGTCAGATGCCTTCAATGCAATTAAGTCTGCATTAGTAAACCCACCAGTATTACGTGTTTTCAGCGGATCTCGCGATATCATAATACAATGTGATAGTTCAAAAGATGGGTTGGGTTCCTGCCTGATGCAGGATAATCAGCCAGTATCATTTGTTTCTAGAAGCCTGACTAGTGCTGAGAAAAATTACGCCCAAATCGAGAAAGAACTTTTGGCAATCGTTTTTTCTTGTGAGAAATTTCATAATTATATTTATGGCAGGAAAGTAACTGTGCAAATTGACCACCGTCCTTTGGTATCTATTATTAATAAGCCAATGAGTAAAATTTCTAGTCGACTGCAAAAAAATGGTGTTGAAATTATTGAAGTATAATTTAGAAATAATCTATGTTCCTGGGAGTCAGATGTTTATTGCTGATACCTTGTCCCGATCGTTTAATGTTTCCACAGAAATTAATGATGATTTGGAAATGTTGAACGTGGTGCATAATGTTGTAAAGTACGTACCGATGAGTGAAAAAAGAAAATTTGAATTTGTAAAAGAAACTGAAAAAGATGTCGATTTGAGTTTGGTCTGTCGGTATCTGCGTGAGGGGTTCCCGGCTATGAATAAAATTCCCTCGGGTGCGCGTCCGTTTTATAAAATTAAAGATAATTTATATATGAACGAGGGACTGCTTTTCTATGATGACAAAATTGTTGTGCCTAAAAACTTGAGAAAGCCTATGCTGGAACTTATACACGAGGCACATTTCGGAATTATTAAATGTAAGCAGAGAGCCCGTGAAATCTTGTACTGGCCCGGAATGTCTAGCGACATTGAAAATGTTGTGTCGCGATGTGAAATTTGCGAAAAATTTCGAAGTTCCAATTGTAAGCAGCCTTTGATGCCTCACCCAGTGCCTGACAGACCATTCCAAAGGGTTGCTGCTGACATCATGGATTTTGGTGGCAAATCGTATCTGTGTCTGATGGATTACTATTCAAAATGGATTGAGGTATATCACATTAGCTCGAAATCGGCTAATGAAATTGTTTGTAAATTGAAGGATGTATTCTCTAGATTTGGAGTGGTGGATGAGTTGGTATCGGACAATATACCCTTTAACAGCTTAGTATTTCGTGAATTTGCTTCTGAGTGGAATTTTAACTGTGTCTTTGTATCCCCTAGATTCCCTCAGAGTAACGGACTGGCAGAAAGATGTGTGGGCATTGTAAAGCTGATGTTTCGAAAAGCCTTAGAAGAGGGTAAGGATTACAGAGTTAGTTTGATGGAATACAGAAATACTCCTATCGCTGGGCTGGATTTGTCTCCGGGTCAACTAATGTTCAACCGCAGATTAAAAACTAAATTACCAATTTCTAGGAATCTGTTAAATCCGCAGATTTTTGTTGATGTAAAGAATAGGTTGGTGGAACGCCAGGGGGTCCAGAAATATCACTACGATAAGTCGGCTAGGGGTTTAAGGACTTTAAGGGTGGGCGATACTGTTAGAGTTAGGGACTTTGGAAGGGGGACTTGGGAGAAAGGACGTATTGTGGATCGTGGAAGCAATCCTCGATCGTTTAAGGTACAAAATGAGGCAGGTAGGATTTTAGTAAGGAATAGAAAACATCTGATTCCTTCCCAATCTGAGTTTTCTCAGAAGTTGGATTACGATCAGTATAAATTCAATCATGCTGATACGGATCCCACTAATGGCTCTCTGTCCCCTGTTCCTCTCCCCCCTATTTCTAATGTTGCTGGTGCTCGGGGATCGGTTCAGCCGTACAGAACGAGATCTGGGAGAGCTGTGCGAGAGCCGGAACGCTACGGAATCTCAAGATGAAATGTGTAAGTTTTAGCTGGAAGAGAGGGTGTCGGGTATTGTGTCTGTACTATTAATGTGTTAGTCTGTATCTTTGTTTAAATGTAATGTTTTGTGTAACTGTGATTTTAACTATATCGTTATGTATATATATGTGTTGCTGTACAGAAATAAATAGCTTTTTAATCAAAATGACTTCTTTCTGACAATATCAACTAACAAATAATTAGTCCTGACCTATTTTCAAAAACCTGCTTTAAACTAAACATTTTACCAGAGCTGCTATCAAATCGACAGACTTCTTTATATATTATACCAACTAATGTAAATTTAAATAACTATCAACTAAACACACGCAACTATCTAGTTTAAGTAAAATAATAAACTATTACAAACACCAATTCAATTCCATGTTTCAGAATCAAGAATAACACTGATACCAAGAATAACACGGTACCTTTGATACTACTTCAACAGACTCGATTTTGATACCTAGAGTGGTTTAGATCAGTGGTGCCCAACATTTTTTTCCCGAGGGCCAATATGCTTTTGAAGATTTATCTCGCGGGCCACATAAAAAACACTTTTTAGGATTTTTCTAAACATGAAGAAAAATTACAAACAAGTTTT
The DNA here is from genome assembly GCA_024610705.1 of Tetragnatha versicolor. Lineage (NCBI taxonomy): Eukaryota > Metazoa > Arthropoda > Arachnida > Araneae > Tetragnathidae > Tetragnatha > Tetragnatha versicolor. The sequence goes on along the minus strand of JANDEH010000002.1, from coordinate 28,366,002 downwards.
CAATGAGAAGTTTGCATCTGTTTAGAGGATACTAATTCTTGTAAATTCTGCTCCAAATTCGTAACACTTATAAACTGAATTAAGATTTATCTGTTTCGTTCCGTAATGTCTCTTGATATTGTGTTCTTTAAACACTGCCACACAGTCTCCTTACATACGGTTTTTTTTCTCGCTGAATGAAGAAATATTAATTTGTCCACTTTTCTTGAAAGTTTCGGCATTTCGAGTGAATCTTCAACTTTTTACGATCGGACATCTTTCCGAAGTTTGGTTCTAAAAAGATCTTTATAAACTGAATTCAAATGGCTAACTGATGCTGAAAAATATTTATCCCATGGCAAATTCCCCGTTTATAGAAAAAACTAAATTTAGAGAAGTAAAAAAATTATTACTGGATGGTGAAGAATTCTTTTTTTATCATCTTTCTTTAGATGTAAGTGCCATAATGTCTCGCACGATGTCGTGGTTTTCTTGAAAGTGGTTTTTGTTTTTAAAATTTAACGAGTCCGCGGGCCACATGGATCAGCCCCGCGGGCCGTAGGTTGGGCACCCCTGGTTTAGATTATATATTTCAAAACCTTTACAGCGATGCCTCGTTTACGCTACAATTCAAAGTAGAAGTATGTTGTCTTTTAAAAACACGAAAATCCATCTAGGAAGATTTTAACAAAAACATGCTTTTTTCTCACAATGACCTTTTTAAAACTAACTATGCATAAATTTTTCTCAGGATCTACTGTGTGTATTACGATTATAATTGCAGTATATGTTCTTGACATGTACCTTTAATTATTGCTATGAGCTTTTTTTAATACAGTAAAATCCCGTTATAACGAACTTCACGGGACCCTAAAATTTCTTCGTTGTAACGGAAATTTCGTTTTAACGGTATCTCGAAAATTCAAATAAAAACGGTTGGGGACTTTAAGGACTTTCTTAATAACGGAATTTTTCGTTATAACGGGATTTCACTCTACATTGATTAAACCTGTTCTGAAGCAGTTTTAGTAGAAAAAATTAGAAATTTCAAGAATTTAGAAGAAAGGATCATTGTGTTCGTATTATTACTTTTTAAATATTATATTAAGAAAATCTTATGTCTGTTTGAAGACTTAAGTGTGTTTTGATTGCATTAAAACAATTTCAAGCATTTATGTCAAATAGTTGCTGAGAAAAAAAGTACATATAAAAGTTGTAAATTAAACAAAGTCGACATAGGAGGTACCGTCTCCACTTAATATTCAATGCCAATAATAGCCGTACCAGTTATTCCTTTTCAAAACCCGAATACCCAAGAACCTACAAAAAAAGGTCTACCGGAATCAGTGTTATGCCTCACTCGAAGTTCACATTAACACTGTTTTCTTTGTCTACAGGCCACAAAAGCCAGATGCAAGCAACCTAAACAATCCTTCTATATAGCCGCTGCGTCTCTCTTTAATGCAATTTTTATGATTGAAAAGCACCGGGCCCATACATTTGCGCATCACGTGTTTCTGGCCATTGAAGCATGAAAGCACCATTCCCTTTTTTCAAGGTCGTACCTGACGATTAACAACAACTGCAACTTTTAGTTTGCTGATGTGGACCTCAAGGTTGCTTCAGGGAATCGTGAGGGGATGGATAGAAAGAAAAAAAAGTAGACAATATAATGACGGTAGGCTATGGCAACTGTTACAGTTGTGGATGGCATTGTTACTTGCATTGCATATTGTGGGACAGGTAAGGATGTGATTTATGAAGTCGTTAGTTTTCAGTGCCTACTTCTCGAGTGACATTTTTCGTGGCTTAACTGCTCGTTTATTATGTGGAAGGGGTTTTATTTATGCTCCAGGGCAGCCGATTCGTGCATTTTAAAAGCCTTTGTCCTGCAAGTGGAGTATGGAAATATTTTATACTGGTGTGACATAATGAAGGTGTACTGAATTACGTTACAGGTGGGGTTTCGAATTCAGATGCTTTTGGTGACATTGACCCTAGTTTTACATGCAGTCACAAGATCCCAAGTATTTTTAAGTAACACTTTAGTTACAACAAAGATTTTATAGAAGTGAACTTTACCATTTTAAAATTTTTAACACATATAGTTAGCTAATTTTAAATGTTGAACTGATTTATAAATTAGTTAAGCCTTCGAAATTAATTATTTAATAACATAAATAACTAATTACAATTATCAAAATTCTGAATAGCTAAGTTACATAGTTTGTAATCATTTAATTGAAATTAATTATTAACTGATTGATATTAAAAGAAGCATTTTTAGTACCTTTAACTTGTAAGAGTAAATCTTATACGAGACCAAGAAAATTATATTTTGTTTGAAAAATTTAAGTTATTTTTTCTTGTTCACAATATTAGTTACAGATTAAAAAAGTATATAAAAATAATAAGGAAGTTGCATGAGTCAGATTTTCAAAAACAAACAAGTGTTCCGTATGGTTTTTTGTATGGTAAAATGAAGTATCTAGTCAATTTTTCAAATAAAATGTACAGGTTATTAAATATTTTAATTTAAAAGTCGAAAAAAACATGTGTCTGAAAACGTTTATTGTTTAAAGATGTCAACAATGATACCATCAACTCCATTGCTTTCCAACAATGTTTATCGTATGATGACGTCAACATACGATGATCTCAAACTCTAGGCGTTTTCGCGAGCTTTTAAAAAGTGGATTTTTGTTAATTTTTTTGGCAATCAAAAAATTTCTCGATCGGCCTCAAATTTTGGATAGATGCTTATTTTTGCAAGAAGAATAGATTAAAAAAAAATAAAAATAAATCATGCAACTTCCTCATTGCCTTCTTAATATTGTTGCGTTTGACCAATTTATATCCAATAAATTTACGTTCTTTTTAGTATTTTTCACTTTTGTCTGAACAGGAAACAGGTATGAATTTTGAAGGAAAAACTTATCAAACATTAAAAATCCATTTTTGAAAACATAATTGAAAAAAAATTAAGGAGAAAAATGTGAGGCCAATTTAAAGTACTTTTCGATACACCTAATACTTTTTATAACATCTAATAAACCTTTTATAAAGTAGTTTAGCACAATTAAAGGGTCTGGAGGGTTTACTTAAAAGCAGCGTTCGAAATTGTACTGGATTGCTGGTCCGGGACAACCAAAAAACGGCTCGGACCAGTGGAATCAGAAAATCACTGGTCCGCTGGACCAGTGGTGAAAAAATATCCCACCCTCCAGTTTTAGCCTGCAATTTCTCTTTGCTAGAAATCGGGAGAAAGGCAAAAAACTTAATTTCATTAAATAAACCAGATTACAACCAGTTAACTAACAATGTAAAACTAATTCTAAGTTATGTATAAATTTGTGAGCAATATCATTTGTTCAAGAATAGTTCTTATTTTTGCCAATTAGTGCAATTGTATCCAATTTTTATGTAAATTAGAGAAATGTTATTTAATCAAGAAGATTATTTTATTTGTATGTCAGTTAGTGAAATATTATTTAATCAAGAAAGGTATTTAATTAATAAGATATTTTTAAAGTAATTGATTTTTTGGAGCTATTGCTTATTTCTCATAAAATTATTTTATTAGTACTTTATATAAATTTCATATTTACAGCTGGTAACTTATAATGGAATATGTATTAATTTTTAGCATTACTATTTGGTACTCGGATTCTGTGCAGTGGTTACTTTATAATAATATTTAAATTGGTCCTTTTTAATTTGTCGGACCAGTAATTTTTGTTGCGGACCAGTAAGATTGGTAAAGCACTGGTCCGCAGGACCAGTGGATTTTTCCCCCAATTTCTAACGCTGCTTAAAAGTAACCCTAATAACCTCCTTTTGTGACAGATTCAAACAGCTTTCAAAGTCTATTCACATCACGGAAGGTAGCATTTGGTAAGTAAACATATGCTAATAGGCAGAGATTCGGCTTAATATAATAAAAGCTTTATTGAATAGTTGTTGTTAATTTGACACATTTTTTAAAGATCCTTAGGCTTGTTCTTTGTAGTTATTATCTGTCTACAAAACACAATCCCATCCCGTTAGTCAGAAAAATTTCAGCAATTACTTGATGAAATAATACATTTACAATGCTTGAGATTTTACCTCAAGGCATCGAGAACTGACACACTTTAAAAAACATTATGAATACATGCACGCATATGTCAAACGATTCTTATAATTACACAATGTTGAACCATTATCTTATGACATAAGGGAACGTACCCATACTACGTGACCCGACCCGTTTAGGGGAGGGAGGGGGGTCTTCAAAATACCACGCTCGGTCACAGAGGAGAGGGGGGGCTTAGGGTTTCGTCACGTAGTCAATTTCCTCTTTTCAATACGGCAAAATAAAGCCAAATTAATAACTGAAATTTGACAAATTAAGCCAAATTAATTATTAAAATTAGACAAATAAAGCCAAATTAATTTTTTAAACTTTTTGTTTGCAAAAAATGATTGAAAACCTTATTTATGAATTACTACGTGAAAACTAGAGGGGGAGGGGGGTCTTGGCATATACTACGGATGGTCACCAAGGGGAGGGAGGGGGGTCAAAAATTGTAAAAAATGGGTCACGTAGTATGGGTACGTTCACTAACATGGTAACACTTGTGTTGTTCCCAGATATTTTTTACCAATTCAAAACTGTAGCTCTATCCCATAATATTTTGTACCAGTATCAGGTGAGCACGAAAATCCTGCTAGTTCCCAATCAATGTAAAGTTAAGTTGTTTTTCCTGCATTGCATTCGATATAAAAATAGCCACTTGCTTATTACAACTCTTACGTCAATAATTACTTAAAATTAAATAATAAAATATTTCATCTACATGAAAATCTTTACTTCGAAGTTCCAATTTATTTTTTTCGTGTGGAACTAACTACATAATAAAATAAACAGTATATTAAGAGGTCAAATGTTCCGAAATTCTTTAAAAAAACGTTACTATAAAAAGAAGATATCACGTTAAAAATATTTCCAGGAAGGAATAGAATAGTTATAAAAGTACAGTGGAAGCATTTTAGTTTATATAAATCCAAACAAAAACTACATCCTCCAGAGTTTACAAAAAGCAATAGTATTTTTTATATCGTCAGTTATGTTAATGCAAAATTCTTATCAGGAGCCATATATAATATCTTAAATAATCGCATAATGCATCGAGAATCACGTATATTAAGGAGGTAAAAAGACAGTTATATGTACAATGGGGGCATTTTAATTTACTCCAAAACCGAACAAAAACTAGAATCCTCACTGTTCACAAAGTGGTAGTGTTTTCTTTCCAACCTAGAATACGTTAATGCACAATTCTTATCAGGATCCTTACATAACATCCTAAATGATCACATAATACATTAATGCAGCGAGAATCCCGTCTATCAGATCACCAATGAAAATAAATAGCGCCCGATCTCTTATTTTTAAAGAAAACACCAGGCATCAGATGACGAAAGAGCAACAAGAAAAACGTCTCCCCATTAATAAATATCACCTCAAACGTCCGTTTCGAAAACGAGAACAAGGAAGGCCAAGGATCCATCCTCCCATGGAAGTGATAAAGAAGAGTCTAATCTAAAATAATCCCGCAAAGTTTTTGTTTTTGCTGATGATGCCCCTGCCAACATCACAACAGTAGTTTTCTACGCAGTTCCAGAGAGAGAGCAGGGCTGCCTAGAGCGCACGCGCACAGCTCACTGCAGTGTTTCAAGTTCAAGGTCACACACGCGCTGCTTGCTTTGCATCCACCTATACACCGCGTCGATTTGGAAGAGCTCGTGTCTCGCCGGCGCTGCAGCAATTGGCGAGTTTGCACCTCGGTTGGCAGGCTCGGTCTATTGTTTTGAAAGGCGAAACGAGGTAAATGTAAGAAAATGGACATTATAAAAGATTTTTGAAGGTTTGGGAGGTCAGTACACTGAAAAAAATTCTGGAATTCCTCAGAAATATCAGTTATTTAGAAATACTAGTACTAATTCTAAGAAACATTAAAAAAATTTTACCATAACGTTCCTGTTATTTTCCTGGAACATTACTCGGAAAAAATGGGCAACCAGCTGCCCAGTTTTTCCAAGGAACCTTCCAGAATTTTTTTTACAGTGTACCGAATTTTGTGAACATGTCTATCTATTTACATAAAGTGACATTCTTTAAAATTTATTACATTTTATTTTAATAATACGTTAGATCTGGAAAAAATGTAATTTAGTAATTAAGTTAAAATTATTCGCTAAAGTGACAAAATAATTAAATATACAGATATTCTTAATTTATGGAAGAAACTATGCTAACTTTCAGTTATGGCCTTTCCGAGAATCCCTCAATATTATTTCAAGCGAATAAGGAAAAGCCAATTAACTGTATGGTATAAACTAGCCGAAATAGCGAAGGCTTTACAAAAATATCATTATCAGGAGCCAATAGAACAATTATTTCAAGCGGATAATAAGGAAAAGTAAACTTCACGGTAGGCACTAGCTGTATAAAAAAGCGGGGCTTTCAAAATTTTTAAAAAATTATGGAACATCCAGAAAAACCCAAGTTTGGAAAATAAAAATATTTACGTGATTTTTTCTTTTTTTGAAAAGTTTTCTAAGTTTTTTTATTTTAGTTAATAACTTTTTTCTGAAATTATCCAGAAAAGTTATTTTTCTGGATAATTCCACTCAAGCTGGAATGGTCTGTTGAAATACTTTATTATTTAAATGAAAAAGAACGATTTTAGTGCACTTTTTTATAATGTAACAGTTTAATAAAAGTAATAAAATTATATAACATACATAGGTTTAAAAATAATTCCATTTTGAAAATAAGAATACGTAGTTTAAATTTTTGAGGACGTTTCATATATTTTCTTATATCTTTATTACTATCTGATAAAATTTGCATTCTAATATTAATATGAAGCAAATTGTAATGAAGATTAATCATATTACATGAAATAAGCTACGTTTTAAGCAGAGTTCTTGTTTAAATTAAACACGATTAATGCTGCAGTTCTAAACCAAAGTAAAAATTAAAAAAGTGGATATTTTATAAAAGTAAGCTATTTCTTTCGTTATAAGCCTATTTTTGAAAAAAAATAAAGAATTAAAGTATTAACTTGTTTGTTTGTTCAAAAAGACAATTATATAAAAATTAAGCTTCTTCAAACTTTTTAGTACCTGACTTTTTTTAGATCGATATAATCGCTTTGTTTACGCTTTTATTCAAAAGAGATGCTTAAAAGTAGAAAGAAACTGAGATGATAGGATTATACGAATGGCGCAAAAACGATAGTTATTTTCTCACAATAAAAATAGTTAACTTCAACTCATTCTAATGGAATAAATTATCTATTTAATTAATTCGCATTATCATTTTTAAAATTATGGTAACATTTTTATAGAAAAAAATTACGTAACTCATCGATTTTACGATTTAAATGTTCATTTTAAATATAGTTTTAACAACCGTTTTATTGTTACTCTTAATATTATACAAAAAAAGCATTAAAATGAAGAAAACATCGTGAAAGTAACAAAAGTTATTAAACGAATTTATCATTTCTGTTTATTCAAAACTATAAATTACTAGCGCTGACGCGCTAGACCCGGGCTTCGCCCGGGTTTCACTTTTTTAATAAATATCATCTGGTGCGTTACAGATGGGCTTGGCCAGTCCATTTCTAAAAAAAATTATCCTGGTGTGTTACAGATGGGCTTTGCCAGTCCAAATGTGGAAATAGTTAAATAAAGGAACCACTTTTATGTTTATGCTACAACAATGGATTTTAAACTTCAACAATCGATTTCAATCTGCAACAATCGAGAATATGCCTACAACAATTAAAGTTACATCTTCTTTACAACAATGTTGTTTGCCCTGAAGTTAGGCACGAAATATGAGTTTTTGAGCATAAAATTGACCAAAAAAGTTATTAGGATGCATCGATTTTAAATTATTATTCTTCAGAAACCTTCCCTGGACCGAGTAGATCAACGTGGTATAGTTTAATAGTTAATGTAGGTTCGAAAAGTTAAAAACTATAAAGGACATACAGACATACATACATACAAACATTGATTTATATATATATAGATTAAAATATACATAACTCTATTTATATTACATTAATCTATATATATAAAAATCAATGTTTGTATGTATGTATGTCCTTTATAGTTTTTAACTTTTCGAACCTACATTAACTATTAAACTATACCACGTTGATCTACTCGGTCCAGGGAAGGTTTCTGAAGAATAATAATTTAAAATCGATGCATCCTAATAACTTTTTTGGTCAATTTTATGCTCAAAAACTCATATTTCGTGCCTAACTTCAGGGCAAACAACATTGTTGTAAAGAAGATGTAACTTTAATTGTTGTAGGCATATTCTCGATTGTTGCAGATTGAAATCGATTGTTGAAGTTTAAAATCCATTGTTGTAGGCATATTCTCGATTGTTGCAGATTGAAATCGATTGTTGAAGTTTAAAATCCATTGTTGTAACATAAACATTAAAATAGATCCTTTATTTAACTATTTCCCCATTTGGACTGGCGAAGCCCATCTGTAACACACCAGAATTTTTTTTTTTAAAAATGGACTGGCGAAGCCCATCTGTAACCAGTCTGTAACGCACCAGATGCTATTTATTAAAAAACTGAAACCCGGGCGAAGCCCGGGTCTAGCGCGTAGCGCTAGTTTTTTATAATTTACTTTTATGCATATACAAAACCAATAATAGGTACTTTAATTATAGGTTATTATTTATTTATTAATTGATTGATTCATCCACCCATACAGGATTTTTTTAAAAATCCCTTTACATAGTATGTAAATATAAAATACACATTAGTACATTATAAAATACACACAATACAAATACACAAATTAAAGATAAATATAAATTGAAAGAAAATCTTTTTACAAATACAAATTACGTCGATCAACTACATGCGTAAGCCCAGCAAGGTTGGTCTAGTTTTGACCAACTTAACTTTTAAGTTTAAAAAAAAATATCATAGAAAATATCGCTGCGATCCGGTAAGCTATTTACTATTTTAATAAACTGGGTTATAGTTTGATTTTCTTAAGTATTGTTTTGAATAAAAGTTTTAACTAATGTAATTTTTTTCTTGTATTACAACAGGAGGTGTATAAACTTATTTGTTGTAGTATAGTAGGGCAATCGATTTTGTTTTTTTTAAATATTAATGAAGAACTTAAATATGGTTAATGATCTTCTGAATTCTAGAGTAATAGGTTGGTCAAAAGAGGTTTTTAATTTAAAAGAAATATGATGAAGAAAATTATTTTGTACTTTTTTTCTATTATTTAATTAAAGATTTGCTTGAAATTTGCTTTGTTATTATGTTAACAACAATTTTATATTTTATGACAGAAGTTTTTCTATAGGAAAATATCCGTTCTGACCAAATAAAATACTTTAAAACAAATATAAAGATTTTATAATGGATGAATGAACTTAAAAAGCACTGAAATAAAATAATTGTTACGAACTTTTTTTGACATATTCAGCATTGAAGAAAATACAAAAAGTGCAAGTTTTTAGGGAAAAAATAAGTAAACATTACAACAATGTATGTATTCAAACTATATGAGATGTTCTATTCATCTATTAAATTCAAATGATAAAATATTAAGATTCAATCTCAATATATTTTTCATAAATGTATCCACGTGGCGAGTTTTAGGTATTTTAACAATCTTCGTAACGTTCACAGGAGGCTGTACAAAGGTGAATGCCTGACCAAACAAAGCTTAAGTATGAACAACTGAAACTCCAATAATGTCAAAATAAACCACGTGTATGATTTCAAAGTAACAAACTGAATTTGAAATATGTGGTGAAAGTGTAGTGCAGTTATACCTTTAAATCACCTCTCAGAATTAAACCAATGAAGTTACCCTAACATAAGTAAATAACAAAATTTTTGTGTTGGATAAAATTGGATGATTTTTAAAGATGGTACAATTTAGAATGGTTTAGAACAATTTAATAGAAAAAATGTTTAAAACTGAATCACACATTTTTTTTCTAATGGGCGGGTACTAGATTAACTGAATCACACAAGTAAACATTAAAAACCTAAGACTTCATTAGGTATTTTAAAATACAAATGTGCATGATTGACTTTCAAAACTGAAATTGGAAATATGTTTGATATTATTATTGATATTTTTTATGACATCTCATCAAGTACTTGTAAGGGATTTTAATCCACCCTAAGTGTTTAATCTGTATTTTTTAAGGAATACCAAATGTGTGTAGGGTAGACTAGGGATACTTGATCCCTAGCCAAAAAATGCACTAAAATAAAATGTCAGTTCTTTGAAATCTGGCAACAATTTTTAAGTTATACTTGTACACCAAAACTGGCAACACTACATCTTTTTCAGTCATTTTATTTCAGCGCAAGAAGTGATTGCTTAAATCTTGCATGGAAAACTTTTTTCTAGATCAATGCGTTATTTTGTGTATTGTCTGTAATATGCAACTTAAAAACTTAAACTAAGTGTAATTTCAAAGTATAGGCTGTCTTTAACAATTGAGTAATTTCATTAGTGAGCATCCTTAGATTACTTACTATTAAAAATGTATGTTTTGTATGAATCGCATATTAGGAATACTACTTGATCCCGTTCTTTCGAGGGATACATGATACCAGGATCAAGTATCCCCTTCGAGGTATTATACATGAGGGTCCTTCTTACATCTTACATGATGAGGTTGAACAAGATGAAGTAGATGATCCTTCTTTAAATAAAAATGATTTTGTTTTAGTTAGATTTGCCACAAAAAGGAGGATTTCCCATTATGTTGGTCAAGTAGAACGTAAAGTTTGATTTTCAGAATTCGAAATCAACTTCTTAAAAAGAAAAGGTACCTCACTCAACCAATTTATTTTTCCTGAAATAAAGGACAAAAGTGTTGTAGAGGAAAATGATTGTGTTAAGTTGCCTCCTCCAGTTAGGATGAGTGGAACTTTAAGAACTGCATCAACTCTAATGTTTGTGTCTGACTTTTCTGATTTTGAAAACATTTGTAAGATTTCTTTTTCTCTAAGTAATGCTTTTACCTGCATACACCTCCACTTTTATTTTCAACAAATACAATTATTGTTTCAAAAAGTAAATAAGATTTTTTAATTTTTATTGCAAAGTATTTTGCATTATTCGTTGTAGTTTTAGCTCCATTAATAAAACTACTTATTATTTGTGTACAATTTTCATGTTTGTATTGTTTTTAATACCTAAGAAAATGAATTAAAATTATGGTTGGTTTTAAAAATAATATTTAGTAAACGAAATATATAGGTAAATTGCTTGTATGATGAATAATAACGTAATTTCAGAGTGGGATCAAGTATCCTCCACGAAGGGATCATGTATCCCTAGGTGTTGGGATACTTGATCCCTTTATAAAAAAAATTAAAAACTAAATTTACTGAAAGTATCTGTTTACTTTCTAGTAATTTTTTTGTCTTTTGGGTAGAGGATAGTGTTACCAATGTTCATGCCAAAAATTTCTGAAAAGTGATGATTTGCAGCTGAGAAAACAATTAAAAACCTAAGTGGGGATCAAGTATCCCTAGTCTCCCCTAATAATGGAACAACAAAAATATATTTTATTCCCGCTTCTTTTACACATTAATTAGATTAAATTAGTAAATTTTGTTTCGAAAAATAGGAATTGCATGGAAAATTCTCTTTCTATCTTCAGAATTAAAAACCTTGATTTTTGTAACCTTAAAAAACATGACTGTCACTCTGATCCAAGTATAAGAAATAAATTTTGAAAACCTTTTTATCGGAGCTTGACAGCGTGGGCAGTCTCAAGGATCACTTAATTCATCTTCGGATAATTAACAAGTCAAAGAACAACGCAGGAAGAAAGATGGGATATTACAGCAGCAGCAGTTTCACAACCTGTGAAATGCGTACGGGGTTGAAAACTGTTTCATAAGTATAATGAAAGATATGCGGCGTTGCTTCTACGAAAGATCAGTTTAATAGTTGTATTTGCGAACTCAAGAACGAAATGAATTATGATCAACAACTTAATTTTCAACAACAACTTCAAAAAACATTTTAATTGTAGTATCAAAAGAATTTTTTATGTAGAGTTTTTAATGCAGAGTTAAAATGTAAAACAAAAAAGGGAAGAATTAAAAAATTCTAATTTCTAATTTTAAATTCATAAGTTCAAAATCAATCCTTCATTTGAATACCTAAAGAATTTATCCAAATAACTTTTTGAATAAAAATTATATGTAAAGCTTCTTTCAAACTAACCGTTATCATAGCTGCGTAAATTCTCCGATGAGTGTCAAGAATAAAACTTAATATAAATATTTCAATGAAGGATTGTTTTAAAATACAGCACCTCGTTATACTCGAGCTCCAATACCTCGAAAAAATATTTTAACCGTTGAAAAATATATCTTAATTTTTCCTTGTTATCTCCAAAGCTTCCTAGTTCGATTGTTTTTCGGATCTCTTCAATTTTTAGTTATTGAAATTATACACTTATTCTTCAGAAAAATATGTATTCAGAAGGTGTGATCTTAAATATTTCAAAATTATTAAACTAATTAAAAGGTATTTGAAGTATAAAATGGATAAATCAAGTATCACTCGATAAAAAATTATAAAAACCTGATCACCCACTCAAAGTTGTCTTTAAAAGGTGTCAAAGCTCGAGCAATATTAAGACACGTTTGAGGGGATTAACTAAGATAAACTGCAGACTTAGTTGTGAAATGCTCCTTTGGAACGCTTATTTTCCCGTGAAAATGAGACGATAATATCCAGACGCAACGTTTCAAAATCTGGAAATGACGCATTTTCCAGACTTTATCCTAACATCTCCTGAAAATATTATGGTTGAGCTACACTTCTTAACGGTAGTAGTATTATAGATAAAATTATATAAGTTCTAAAATCTCAAAAAAAGAAATAATAAATAAACCGTAAACCCTTATAGGCTGTCGACTTAGTTAAGGTTATAATAATGTATATCGATTATAGTACAGCACTTAGGGCATTTTAACAGATGCAAATAAGTTTTACAGATTTTTATTAGGTTTGTTTTAACTTTGTGGCATTTTCTATAATTAAATTTAATGATAAGTTTTATCAAATTAATTATGTATTACTTTAATAGGGCAGAGAAAAAGAAAGTAGCTAAGATAAAAATTTAGTATATTTCTACGAACTGCATTCATAAATATATCAAGGACAATAATTGAAAAATATACCTTAATAATTAATTATATTACTTGGCCTTACAGGAAAACTGTCTTAATGTCACAAAAAATTATTCTTTTAAAAATTTTAATACGTTAACTACACCATAGAGAAAACCATTTTCCTCTGAACCATCCCAAGCAATTTATCATTTTCTCCAAGTTCAAATATAATTAAACAGACAACAGTCGGCGGGAAATTAAATAATATATCCGAGTAAGAATTTCACAAAATTCCAAGAAAACACACATAGAGAATATTTTACATCTGTTAAGGACTTCAGGAGGAGCAATTAATCATGAAACCAGCGTTTAAAAAATCGAGACAAAAGAAGACAGTAAACGGAAGATAGGAAGCAGAAATCTCATTAAATCCCACAGGGAGCTATAACACGCAACTACACAAAGGATCGATGATTAATCATGGAATTCTCCTAAACTCCAGGTTCCAGCACAATTTTATTAAAATATACGGGGGATAGTTAAAGAAAATCGTAGTCCGTAAAAGTTGGCCATCGAATATTTAATTGAATATTTTAAAATTAATGGCTTAGTTTTCGCTGGGAAAGAACTGAATTAGTTTCTTTATGGGAGGGAGGAATGATAACAAACACCGATAGCACATAAGACCGAGTTCAAATGTTGTTTAGAAATAAAAGTAATCGAATCAGTTTGAGAATACAATGTTTTCTAAACACGAACCTGTAAAAAAGTCGGTCTAAAAATTCTAAAAAGTATAGGTTTTAAAAATTTATGTAATAAAAATTAGGTCAGGGATCATAGTTTTAGCTTAATGGGATGGGTATGAAACTAACCACACAGTAGCAGACAGATCGTGTTATGTAATTTCTTTAGAACTACTATTTTGAAATTGTTATACACAGAAAGAGCAAAATCCAAGTGTCATTCTTTTAAATTTTACTCTAAAAAAGTAATCTTGGAAAGAAAATTGACACTAGCAAGAACAGTTTAATTGGTGTGTACTTAGGTAGTATTTAAAATATTCTGCTTTGATACTGTATTTAAATAGATATTTTGTTTTCAATAAAATTTAGTAAAATAACATAACATTATGTATGATACAAGAGAAGAATCAGAATCCTAAGAAATTAAAATCATCCCAAATTTTTTTAAATACCATCCATATATAAATTTGAAACAAATAAAGGTAGTATTTTAGTACGAATTCCCTTTTGCAGTGTTATAGCATCTTACAGGACTAATTAGGGGATAATTAGAAAAGAAAAGTAATTATCCTATTTATTTAGCTAAGATTTATCTATGAAATTGTTATTAAAGTTCAGGAGAAGAGTAAAATAGTAATAAACAATGGCCTTGCACGTTTAAAGACACCGCAAGCGTGCCAAGAACCGAGTCCAAAATATCTTTGCCAAACCGTCCGAGTGATTTAACGATTTCTCAATACTCGGAGCTCAGATGTGTGGTCTCATAACAAACCAGGTAGAAACTGAAGATATCTTTAGAGAAGGTAGAATTATTATGTACATGAAAAAATAATAAGTAAAAATTTTCTTTTGGAAAATTGAGACATTCCTATACTCTATTCATTTAGAATTGGCGCTTGAGAAATAGTGCTTTCCCCACGCTAGAAGCGTAACCATAGTTACGCTCTTCGCGCAGCCAATAGTAAGTCTTCTTCGTCACCTTGACGAGGATAGTTGATATGGTTACCGATCGGTGGTGGGGGAAGGAAATATTTTCAAGCGCCAGTTCAAAGTGAACAGAGTATAGTAGCTTCTAACAATAGAAATTCAATTCGATAGATCATAATGTATAATCAAGGGTGCAGAAAAAGTTTCAAGGCACTATATTTCCCTAAACACTATTTGTTTTGTGCAAAATTTATCAAAAAATATCCCCGTATTTTCATTGCAGTTTAAGGCTATGGTGGACACCAAAAACTTTTTTTGTAATTCTTAACCTACATTCTTAAAATTTTAAGTGTTTGTTTATAAAGCATGATCAAACACCACTCACAAAAAATTGGTTAGTTTTTTTTAATTTAAATTAAAAGAAAAAATTAACTAAATTTCAAAATGTTCCATGCGGCTTGGTTTTTAAAAAAATTTTCAAAATTTTACTTGATTTTATATAAATAGTTAATGGTTTATAAGTTCTTGTAGAATTGGGAATGACATAAAATATATTTTAAAAAGTATGGCCAATTACGCACTTTTTTGTTGAAAATATCGTAATTTTGTAAAAATTTCATTTATTTTTACGGATATTTTTTTTTCACACAAGTACCAACCAAATGATTTTTAAAAGAATCTAATGTTACACTTAAAAAGGATATTTTAGGGAAGTTTTGAAATTATCCCGCGGGTTAAAATGAAGCCGCATGGATCATTTTGAAATTTAGTTAATTTTTGTTCAAATATTCAAATTAAAAAATAACCAAGTTTTTTATTTGAAAATTTGTGAGGGGTGTTTAATCATGCTTATAAACAAACACTGAAAACTTTAAGAATGTAGGTTAATAATTACAAAAAAGTTTTTGGTGTATACCATAGCCTTAAGTGAAAATTAAAAATTAAGTGAAAGTTGAAAATTAAGAACTCTCCTCAATAGCATACTACAGTTATAAAATAAATAACTGGGAGATGTAAATATATTCCAAATATTTTCAAACATTAAAAGTGTCAAAGATGATTATTATTTGATGAGAGTAGCCCTGCAAGAATTCCCCATTTTAGATAAAGAGAACTCTTTATTTAACAGCTAATGTCATGCTTCCGACTTACCTTTTTCAGATTAATTGAGTTTAAGTATTAAAAGTGTTATGTGTAACACCGGAAATTTATGAAAACTATGAAAAGACACATAACTGATAGAAACTACTTTTTCATGCATTTGTAAAAAAACAATACGTTTTTGAAACTTTTTAGAAACGCTGGAAAAGCTGTAGCTGAGATATTACAGAACGAAAATAAAGCATAGTGCCAACCACTTAAAATAAAATTCAAATCATTTCAGTTAATCAGATTACACTTTGATATTTCCTTCCCCGAAATACTCTTAAAATATACAGGGTGTAAAGGAAAGTCCCTTTACCCTGTAATAAGTTGCTAACGGAGCAAGCTAAAGCTATGCAGTTAAGGTAACGGTATAGTAAAGTGACTATGCGCAATCGAATGCGACCAACCGCAGCGCCCTCTAGCGGATATTTTAGGAGTTAAAATTTTTAATTTAAAAACTATTAGGAATTTGTTAAAATATTCAATTACAAAGTTGTAGAGCAGCAACGATTTAGTAGGAAAAGACACCTTAAGCAAAAAAATATCTTGAATAGAACCCCTAAAACGCGCGCTCAATTAGGTTGAATTTACGTCGATTTTACGTCTTAAAACGCTTCTCACGAGGCGAAAATGAGAAATTTTCAATTTAATGAGTTAAGAATACTTTTATTCATTTATTTAAGTCATTAAATTGAAAATTTCTCATTTTCGCCACGTGAGAAGCGTTTCAAGACGTAAAATCGACGTAAATTCAACCTAATTGAGCGCGCGTTTTAGGGGTTCTATTCAAGATATTTTTTTGCTTAAGGTGTCTTTTCCTACTAAATCTATGCCGCTCTACAACTTTGTAGTTGACTATTTTAACAAATTCCTAATAGTTTTTAAAATAAAATTGCGGTTGGTTGCATTCGATTGCTCATAGTCACTTTACTATACCGTTACCTTAACTGCATAGATTTAGCTTGCTCCGTTAGCAACTTATTACAGGGTAAAGGACTAAAGGGACTTTCCTTTACACCCTGTATAAAGTTACTATACCTACTTTTGTATTTATATGTATGTATTTAAAGGTTGAGATTGAAAAATATAGTTTTTTAAGCTTACCCTCCTTTCACTAAATTTTAAGTGTCAAGAACATAGATGTGGTTAGGTTATAAGATAATTCGATTTTGATCAAGTTCCATGTAAAATTCCTTTTACAGGGTACTTCCAAAACTGTTTATGAAATATTCGGGATATTAATTTTTTAATTAGGAAATTCTCAAAAGAAGTCATTGCACTGAAATTAAGGCCTCTTCTTAAATATTTAAAAAGTTGACAGAAAAATTAAAAATTAAATAGTAATGAATGAAATTCCTAGAAAATCGGACGGTTTCTTAAAAAGAAAAAAAAAACTATTTTTTAAAGATTAAAAAAATATACTTAGAAAATGCCTAAATGTATTTTTGAAAGAAATCATATTATGTTTAATGGATCAGTAAAATATAAAATTATTTTCTAAGATTTAAAAAAGTATAAAAGTTATAGGATATTGATGTTTAAATTTTGTAATTAAAATGCTTAAATTTTGACATTAAAGTTACTAAGGTTAATTTACAATTTTAATTTTAAAAACCTGTTTCGTAGGGTAAGAGATGACTCTCGAAATTAAAATAAAATGCAATAAATCGACTTTTTAAAAACAGTATAAAATTTTTCAATTAAATTTTAAATTACAGGACATAAAATGAGAACTATGTTACGTTCATTCTTTACCATTCATTTACTATTTACTACTACGATTTCTGATATAAAAATTTATGGGTTAAAACAAGTTAATTTAATGAGTTAAAAATAACTTGAAAATTTATTTAAAAAAAATAAAATATAGAGTAGACTAAAGAAGTTTTAAAGATTGGGTAAAATAATGTTAACCACACTGAAAACTGTTAATGAATAAAGCAGTAGTAGTAATAGTAGTAGTAGTGATGAATTATTTTTTCACTAACAAATTACTAAAAATTGTTTTGAATTTGTGTTTGTTTCATTTTAATCTAACGCGTAAGAACTTTTCTTACTTTTTAAGAAAAGTTATATCTTTCTCTGAAACTGACATTTAAATCTCAACTTTATATTTCTTTTCTGTTTAACCAAATAGAGCTCACCGATTAAAAAAATGGAAAATGTTTCTGATAATTTTAACAGTCCGAGTTTAAATACTAGTTCAAAATCAATACCACTTCATATTCTTAACTTTCTGCAAACTTAAATATCTCAGGTACAGTCAACTCCGCTTAAAGTGATCTCTTTAGTCCAAGAGAAGAATGGTAATAATATACGATTGATAATTATAAGCTAATAATTTGATACTAGAAATTTCAAACGGTTTAACTCGAGTTTTTCATTAAATAACAATTATGGTCCTAATTGAAGAATTTAAATCCATTATATAGTTTGAGAGAGAAAATATAACAGTTATAAATAAATTACTCATTTTGCATGATTTTGTATTAAAATTGGCCTTCAAACTGAAAAAAATGAGATTTTTTAGGGGATTTTATAAGATTTTAATAACATATTAAGCCAGGGGTTTCCAATAGGTGATCCGCGGACCCCTGGGGGTCCGCAGGCTTTGTGAATCCGCGAAATGTCACCGAGAAATTAAGTATTTTTTTATTTTCCTTAATTTGAAGTAACAACATTATCCTACTCAGCAGTTCATTCGTTAGTTGTCACTGTAGTACAAATATATTGATGTGGGTGGCGCAGCCTCTATTTATCAGCAAAGATAATCTCGGTTTTGTTTTTTGCAATTTTTTTATTGACAAAAATACGATAGTTTCGGTTTTGAATGCATTTTTAAAATCTTCATTTAATCTACATTTTTTTAAAAATTAAGCCTTTAAGTTCAAGGGGTCCTCGTCAGTAAATAAATTGTAAAGGGGGTCCTCGACAAAATTTTACTGGAAACCCCTGTATTAAGCGATATATTGGTAATTTAAAACGAAACATTTTGCGTTCAGTTAAATAGGAGTGATCGGCACCGGCGAATTTTCACAATAAGCGAAATCTACTTGTTTTTGCATCGTAAAATGATTGATTCGGGTCAAATATTTCACTTCATCAGTCGAGAAAATGTACGAAACACCTCTACTATCAACAGATATGACACAACAGACCATTTACGCTTATCCTCCTTAAATCATCCAACTAAAACAAGCAAACGGTGTTAAAAAGCTTTTGAAAACAGATGCAATCTTCCAAGAATGCAGATTCCCGGACCTGAAGAAACGCGCCAAGGCATGTATAAACACAAAGGTTTTAAAATACAGCAACCCTTTATCATCCGGCAACTTCGCCGGAATGCACGCCTACTGAATGTTCGTATTCCTGGGATGTTTTCCTTTTTCTCATCTCTTATTTCCCGCTCCATCGCGTTTTCTTTTGATCTGTTATTTTATGGTTTTAAAAATTTTCGCTTCGGAGAACCGAGATAACACATCCCTCATTTCGCATATTAAGTTCATCCTTGACTGCTGACCGGTTCTGGAGAAAGGGGCGAGAAAATGTAAAGATTTGGTTTGAGTTTGTTTTTATATGAACTTTTACGGGGGAGAGAGGATTTATTCATTCAAAAGGCGGAAATCATGCTGATAATCAAAACATACTCCTAAAAAACATTATAAGATAGTTATTTTGACATGTAGTTCGGAGTTTTACTTTTAAAATTACATTCCTTTAAAAAATAATTTAGTTTTTCCTTTTAGCGAGTACTAAACTTGTGATGATAAGCGTTGATATTAGAGAAATTCTTAAAAGTTGAAGAAGATAAAATTATTTTTTTAACAACTAGGGAGCTACCGCCCCCTGCTCGCTATCGCTCGCCAACCCCCGTTAACTGCTGACTCTGATACTTAAGGATCGCTTTGCCATCCTCACAAAACACAGCTCACAGCACATACTCATTTTATAAAACATTCTTAAAACAGGGGAACTACTTCTCTGGGGTATTCTTTAAAAAAAGGGGAATATTCATTCAGCGGCGAAATTTTAACAGTTCCTTTATGGCAATATGAATTGGCGGATCGCCATTTAATTCCAAGAAAATTAGTAACAAAGCAGTGTGAACTTTCTTTTACCATTTCCCCAAGGTAATGTTTTTCTCACACAGATCCATTCAGAAGCACTGAAACATCTCCGGAATAAATTTTACTTTCTTAAAATTTGTAATGATTTTCATTGATTGTCTGTGAAAAATGTAGTAATTATCGTAAACATCACGAAAATTTAGAATTTTGCTTCATGAGAACAAATAAACATCGAAATTGTGTCAGTTTCATAGCAATGACACGAATGTTCTGCCTTTCGATTTTTATCTTTATTTCTAAAACATTCCCCCGCCATATCTAGTTTTGCGTTTTGGCATTATAAAAAAAAGTTACCTTTTACTACCTTAAATAATTTAACTTGCGAAAGGATATAAAAATAATTATTATTGTAATAAATAAATGCAAAAGTTCAAAATTTCTGAAAGCGAGTTGATATTTTATTGTAAATATAGTAATGATTAGGTTGCCACAACGACAAAGATAAATATATAAATGTGAATTAATTATTTAAAAATAAAAGATAAATTAATTATACATTAGTTTTAAATATAATTAAAATCGTTTGAACAGCAAAAATATAAATATTGTTAAAAAGAATCCAATATATATTTTTTAAATTAGTGTGATAAATAGAAAGATGATTATTTAATGTATTTGAATGTTAAAAAACCAGTGAAATATATTTTCAATTGTTTTAAAATTCATAGTTTCTTGCTTTGTAACTGCGACCTTATCCGAAATCTAAAAAAATGGAAATATTTTAAAATTAAGAATTTTTTTGAAAAATCGAAGGGCTTACTCGGAAATCCGGAAAGAATTCGGACATTTTGATACCATATATGTGTCATTTGGTTCAGTAATTAAAAGGTGTCGCGAAAAAACCGTTCAAAACAAAAACCGTTCAGACGAAAACCGTTCAAAAAACAAAAAAATTCGTAGCTTTACACATGCAATAAATTTGATTGTTTTTTATTGAACGGTTTTTGCATTGAACGGTTTTTTCGTATATCCAATTAAAAAGCCTTTCTCTGGAAACCGTTCACCAAAAACTTTTTTTTAGAATAGAGAGATTACTATTTGGAATGGTTTTTAATGCATATAAAACAGGGTTTGTTATAAGATAAATAATATAATCAAATTAGACGTAATATATTACGTTTCTATTAAAAAAACGAAAAAAAAATGCTTAGTTTATTTTCTAGGGTACTAATATTAATTCACTTCAAATCACTCATATTTACTGACTTTCTTCTTAAAAAGCTAGAAATATTTTATTGGCCTCTTTTCATTAATTACATGAGCAGTTAAATAAGAAATCAAGCTACACCAAAAAAGGAGTTTGGTGATGCTTCTAAATTTATTTACTCATAAGAAATAAATAATTTAAATCTAAAGGATGTATTAAATAGAGCAACTAAAAATAAATTACACATAACTTTTTCTTAATAACAACTGGTTAAAATGGAGGTTTAAGGGCATTTTTGATACTTTTATTAAAACACAAGTAAAAGTTAAGCGTTTTTAGGCAGTTTTTATGAAAAATACAAAAAGCAACGACAGACGTGAAAGTTAACCCGGGAGGACGCGCGCTACTTTCTGTTACACGGGAACGCGCGCGGGGTCTCTCAGACCCCACAAACCGTTTTCCGTTCTAAACGTTCAGTGCATGCAAAATTTTTATCACGGATAGTATAAATATATAATTTAATTGTTTAATGTGCATTATTAGTTGACTGCTTCTTATTAAGATATAATATAAGACTAGGAAAACAGGAAATGCAATGGAATGTGAGCGGAGCTAACGAATTTCTTTGGCTAAACTGAACCGATGTTTATTTTATAAAATCCTTTATTTTCTAATTTCTTTTTTTGCAAGAAAAATTATGGATTACAGTTACCTCTTCCTTACTTTTGGAAACCTCTTTGGCTATTTAACTCGCACCAATCCTCACAGTTTTGGAAGCATTTTCCTTAAAAACAACAACCTAACTCGGAAAATAACATACCTACTTTATTTAAACTTCATGAGGTGATAGGTGGAAACCTTTTAGGCAGCTACACGGAGTTTCATGTATTTTCTTAAAAAATTAGAGTTTTTATGAAGGTTTATTTAAGCGTTGGGGTCTCGCAGACCCCGCGCGCGTCCTCGCGGGTTAAAAGGATATTTTGAATTAGTTGATTTACTAACATAGAATTAAAGAATGATCTAAGCCAGGTACACGTTACTCTTGGCTTCAGGCCAACCGCTGAACAATTGCTTCCGTTGACATTGCCAACGTCAGAGGCCATTTCTTATTACTCTTTCCGCTAATACTAGAAAAGTAATGCAATTACTGAAGAAAAATTGCTACAAAATAAACGCTTAATCGCGCAGATGAGCCCATCTGGAATTTTTCATATGCGTTGAAATAAGAGCAATTAAGAACGGCAGATTGGAAAGTTTGGTTGTTTAAAGAAATATGTATAGTTTTAGTGTAAGTAATTAAGTAAAAAGAGTAGAAATATACATATTAGTAATCATATCACTAAATTAAACAAGTATATTAAAATTTTGAATGAAGTAAAACTAGGGATAGTAATCAACGTTTTTAAATTTTCTCTCTATATTAAAAAAGTTACTGTCACCGCCGCCGCTGTTTCAGAAAATTTAATTTTTCGACTCTTTGAACTCTCATATCGCAAAAACTACTTGATACAAATTTATGATATTTGATACATTTATAGAGGAATATTTGGGGCACATTCTCAAACAAAAAGCTAACTGATGTGATAATTAGTACTGGGGTATTTTTAAGGTCAAAGTTGAAGTTTTTCTTTTTTAGCCGTGTAATCCAGTTCAGCAAAATCTATTAGTAGCAGAACTATGATTTTTTGCAGATTAATACTCTAAACTATGAAGATGTGCACTACGTCGCCCTTTTTATTACAACGTTTTTATTAGGTCGCTTTCAATCTTGTCTGTCCGTCCGTCCGTCCGTCTATCTGTCTGTTCGGGAGGAATTTAGTAATCAATTTTAAACATACTTCCCCATGAGCTAGAGACTTGAAATTTTGAACATAGTTCAGATCTGGATGACAATACGATATTATCTCGTTAGTTCGGTTTAATTTGCTGTCCCTGAACCCCCAGGGGGACTTAAAGTTTAGAAGTTCAACTATAGGACCTTATTGTTAAAAAATCATTGTTGTGCAGTTTGCCTCCTCTCGTTATCAAGATGGCTTTAGAAGTGTTGTATAAAATATTAGTAAAATGAAAATTTGTAAGAATAAAAGTAATACACAGAGCAGTACTTCATGCAAGTTTTGTGTTTGTAATACATCTAAGGAACTGACTTTATTAATTAGTTACTGAAAAGTTTGTCACCAATATATTTTTTAAAACACTTTTTTATATTACTAGTGTTTCAAAAATTTCCAACGTCATCTGAATAATAGCTAGAGGCAAAATCTGTGCAATGATTTTAACAAAACAGAGTAAAGCCATGTGTTAAAGTTCAGAAAAAAACATTTTTTAGTTTTATTAAAAAGAGAAAGGAATCAAATTATGGGAAGGCGTTCAGGGGTTCAGGTCGCGAATTCTAAACTTTACACAACAAAACTAAAAACCAAAAAATAATTAATGAAAAAAACCTTTTTAAAAAACAACGTTTTTAAAATGCACTAAAAAGTATAAAATAATTTTTTGCAACTCCTTGTAAAACGAAAAACGTGGGGATCATGCATTAGGTAATTAATCCAACTTAATTTCATCATTCATTTAAATAATTTTTAACTGTGGATATAATGGTAAATAGAGTGATAAGAGTAGAAAATATAATCAAGTTTTAGAAAAGCGCTTTTTTATGCGGCTGAGGGTTGTCATCATAGCTGGTAAAATGTAACTAGATAGCTTTGTTCGCTCAGATCGCGAAGCTATCTGTTAAGAGCTGCGTATCAGTTACGGGGGTAGGTGGTGAGTGATAGCGAGCAGGGGGCGATAGCCCCTACTTATTAAATTATTGATAAGCTAAAAAGGAATACTTCAGTAACAGTTTTATTTTGATATTTTCGTGGTAATAATGCGAATTAATTTATTGAGAAGTTAGAGAGATTAGAAGTTTCGATATTAAATTATCATTAACTAAGCAGGCAAGTTCCAGGTTGTGCTGGATAGTTGAGATGAAACAAGTGAGCTCTGCTCGCTAAGATCGCAAAGCGATCTTTAAAGAACTGCGAAGCAGTTCCGGGGGTTGGTGAGCGATAGCGAGCAGGGGGCAGAGCCCCCTAGTCTTTTAAATATTAAGTTTATCTTTAAAATTTCATTAAAATATTAGGGGAGAGTGTTGTACCTATGGACAAAAATCACGTTTGGATTTTTCTAAGACAGGTAAAATCACATTTTGACTATTTAAAGTGCCCAACCTATAGTCCTAACCTTTGTGAGTTGAGAGATATTTTTTATTAGCTTAAATCTTGAAAATTGGATTTTTAATCACGTATAATAACTTGGAAAAATTAGTGTCCAAAGGTACAACAACCTGTTGTACCTATGGACAGACCCAGTTGTACCTGTGGACACCCTTACAAAAGGGAAGTTTTAGTTGAAAAAAGCTAAGAATGAACATTTTTATTGATGAATTACCTTTTAATAACCTATTTCAAGCCTTTTTAAAATTGAAAATAGATTTTTTAAAATATTGTAGTTTTAGATCGTAAATGATCATTAAAACGAAAGTGAATGATAAAAGTCTTGATTTTTTACTAAAAACACAAAAATCACATGGTATTTTCAGATCAGAATTTAAGGTAATAGTTTCATCAATCATGCTGATTGATCTGACAACTTCACTGATCCAAAAAAACCCAATTCGATCGACACTTAGTTGTGCAAGCATTTGGTGGTAATAACAGTAATAATTTGGTGGTAAATCTTCTTCAGTGGAAAGTTTAAGTTTTTTTAATCATTATACTTAAATGTGATAGGGTGCTTAGGGTTTTACACCATATTTTACATTAAATTCCAAGTAGAATCATAGATTTAAAAAAGTAGTTTAGATCACAAAATATTTGATTTTTCATCTAAAATTCACCTGAAAATAATCGCTGACAAATAGATTACCATTTAGAATTAATTTAACATTTATTAAAATGTATTCAGTTAAATGAAACCTGATTCTAAAACGCTGATTAGCTACAGACACCCACAAGAACGTGTCCGTAGGTACAACACTTATGGTGTCCGAAGGTACAGCATAAGGTGTTTTTGCATTCAAAGTTCTATAAAAGATAAAAGAATTGAGATCTAACGATTTCTAATATCAAAACTAAAAATTTAAAATATCTGGGATTCCCCCATATATCCCATTTTATCATATCGTAATCATAGAGGAAGAAAATAATTAATGTAGTGATGCACTAAAAAAAACTTTGAGCACCTGAAAACAGTATTTTTATTATAGAAAATTTAAATAATATTTTAAACCGCTGATTTCACGTTAGCAACTAGATAGCATCTGTTTACATGTAAAATCGACCACAAATTCAAATTTGCATTTTTTCCCGAATTTTAAAAGGAGGTGGCTGAAGGTACAACCGTCCGTAGGTACAACACTCTCCCCTATGGTTTGATTCAAGTAGAAAAATATAAATCCTCCACATTTTTTTAGTTTGAAAGTTTTATTATGTTTAATAACCATGTTCCAACATCATAAAGCCCATTTGTTTGCTATAAAGAGAACCTTAAAATCAAGCAATTTAGTTCACTGATGCACATTACAACACGTAATCCTTCAAATAACTTATCAAAAGATATCGCTTCCATATTTCTAATGTTTTTATTTATCATTAAATATAAAATGAAAAATTTTAGATTTTAAGGTATTTCTGAAGCCACCTTTTTTCTTAGCTAACTTTGGGTATAGGTGTTTTTTAAAAGTAAATGGTCAATGATCATGTAAATGATAGGTTACCGAAACAAATATTTTTGTGTTAAGTGGCTTCGATTTCGGGTTAGCCAGAAGGGTTGAGTGAATATCAGGATCTGTATAATAATTATTAAAACATTAGTTATTCGCGAATATTAGTCTTTAAACCAAAATATTACTACTCACGATCCTTTTCCACAAAATCTTTATTATACAGACCCTTTTTTGAGATAAAATAATTGAGAAAAAAATATCAATGTATCATGAATTATATTCCTCCAGATATTATCACTTATTTATATTATAAATAAAAAATACATTTTTACCTATAAAAGTTTAGCTACTCTGTGCTACATTTAAACTGATTGGCAATATATTGATTTAAGATTTGCGAATTATCAATAGTTTGAAATCATCTTTCAATTTCAAAAAATAATAATAACAACCATATCAGGTTTGGTAAAAAATTACTTTCAAATTGGTGATTTAGCAATACCAGATGTATGAGATTTTAATTTTAAGGACGAAGTACAGTAGAGCCCCGATTATCCGCGCAATTGGGTGGCAAGGGTACCGCGGATAACCCGAAAAAAGACTAAACATGATGTGAAAACACGAAAAAAATATTTCAGCATAAAAACTATGTTTTATTGTACTTAAACATGATATGTAAAACTTTTAAAATAGGTGCAGTACAGCAGAAACCTTTGCTCTACATCTAAAATGTCTCTAATCTCATCTAAAATTTGCTCTCATCATTAAAAACTTTTTTCCTGGCACTCGCGGATAATCCGCACCGCGGATCATCCGCTCGCGGATAATCGGGGTTCTAATGTACTCAAAAATAAATCAGGGGAGGTAAAATTGGAATTCCATTTGAAATGTCCCCATCGATCCCACATCTTTTACAGAAAACACTGACGTCACACATAGTTGATTCTGTTTGCACCATAAAAAATAACGGAACAAAAAAGTTCGAAAGATATGAGAAACACACCAGAAAAAGAATCGTGTTTTTCCATTTCCGAAATTCTTCTGACGTCAACGGTGACGCAAGGGAAAACTTGAATGGCACGGTAACACACATCGCTAATGCAAAAACCTTTTTGTAAGAAGCAATCAATCGGCACACTGCATGGATACGCGATCATGCAAGAGTGAATATAATAAATTAGTTTTTAATATTTATTAGGTTTAAAGCTAAAATCTACGAACTAGAAAGAAAAAGTTACAAGGCATATTGTTCTCATAAAACCAGTTTAATAATCCAGTCAGACACAACTGAAAAACCTAACGTCTATGTAAATTCTGTCGAGATACTTCCATGAATTTAGTAGATATTTTCGGTATAGACGTAATTTCAATCCAATTTATTGATAGTTTAGGATTTTTGACGTTCAAAAAGAAGTTTTCTCTCAACTCGTAAGACAGGGCTCTTTCATACATAATTTTAAAAATCTATTTATCTATATATATAAAAATCAATGTCTGTCTGTCTGTATGTATGTATGTCCTTTATAGTTTTAAACTTTTCGAACCTACATTAACTATTAAACTATACCACGTTGATCTACTCGCTCCAGGGAAGGTTTCTGAATAAAAATAATTTAAAATCGAAGCGTTCCAACACCTTTTTTGGTCAATTTTATGCTCAAAAACCCATATTTCGTGCCTAATTTCAGGGCAAAACACCATTGTTGTAAATATAAAAAGAGAAGATGTAACTTTAATTGTTGTAGGCATGAAATCGATTGTTGCAGATTGAAATCGATTGTTGGAGTTTAAAATCCATTGTTGTAGAATAAACATAAAAAGTGGCTCCTTTATTTAACTATTTCAACATTTGGACAGGCGAAGCCCATCTGTAACACACCAAATAATTTTTTTTTAAATGGACTGGCGAAGCCCATCTGTAACACACCAGAATAATTTTCTTTAAAATGGACTGGCGAAGCCCATCTGTAACCCACCAGGTGATATTTATTAAAAAACTGAAACCCGGGCGAAGCCCGGGTCTAGCGCGTCAGCGCTAGTATATATGTTACAGTTAAAGTCCGGAAATCAGTTAATTTACAGATAACCTAGGTAATTTGCAGATTAACGAGGGTGATCCGTTAAAGAGCGAATTTTTTTTCAATTTCTAAGATTAACTAGGTAATCTTGAAATTACCTAAGTATTCTGCACCCTACCGACTAGACACTCGTTAATCTGCATACTACCTGTAATCAGTTATTTTACATATTAACGAGGGTGATCCGTTAAAGTACAAAATTTTATTTTATTTTATAAAAAGTTTAAGGAGGTTGGGGGGGCTGCCGCCCCCCCCAAACCCCCCTGCCCTAACTATAACCAAACTCGTTTGGGGGTAAACAGTAACAATGACGAATCAAAAAAGGGGGATCGGTACTTTTTTCATATTACACAAAACACGCAAATCCCACAAAAATAGTAATGAAATAGCAATTTTAAAACTAGAATATAAAAACAATAATAATAGAATATTAAAGTACCAACTGAGATTTGTATCAATTGTGGTTTTCGATCTCGATTTGACAGCATATTTCAATGAGCACTTAAACTAGCAAATCTTAATGAAAGCGCGGTGTAATCGGCTGGCAGCCTGCCCTGAACTATTGCTAGGATTCGCGATCGATTACATATGTTAAAGTTAAACCCTTGCCCAGGTTCCAGCGATTGTTGAATTAACGTTTGTTGAAAAGATATTTCAACAGCTGGGACATTTGCTTTCGTTAAAAGAAATATCTGTCACTCTGAAGTCGGAGCTTCAACACAATTGTTTCAAAATACCCGTTTTAGTAGTAATATACTGTACGTAATCATGTAGATTTACAGTACTTACTTGCTTGTATTATTTTGTTTTAACATTCAACATGACAACTACCATTGCTACGCACTAAATTTGAAATCAAAACACCAAATATGACAACAAACTACGTATTGAAACCCAACTGCGCAGGGGTAAGCGCATGTCGCAGTGAGCACCTCAACATTTTAACAGAAAGTATTGAACGAAACAAACTATTTTGAACTTTAACTATCAAGAGGCCGTGATAGTGTAGATCCCCTAGGTAAAATGCGAAAAACTCAAAAATCCGCACATTAACGACAGAAATCAGTTAATCTTAAGTTTACCTAGGTATTCTTCAGAATAACTAGTTATCAACTTTAGCGGTAACATATATATAAAAATCAATGTCTGTATGTATGTATGTCCTTTATAGTTTTAAACTTTTCGAACCTACATTAACTATTAAACTATACCACGTTGATCTACTCGCTCCAAGGAATGTTTCTGAATAAAAATAATTTAAAATCGAAGCATCCTAACAACTTTTTGGGCCCATTTTATGCTTGAAAACCCATATTTCATGCCTAACTTCATGGCAAAACCACATTGTTGTAAATATATTAAGAGAAGATGTAACTTTTATTGTTGTAGGCATGAAATCGATTGTTGCAGATTGAAATCGATTGTTGGAGTTTAAAATCCATTGTTGTAGCATAAACATAAAAGTGGCTCCTTTATTTAAAACTATTTCCACATTTGGACTGGCGAAGCCCATCTGTAACGCACCAGGATAATTTTCTTTAAAAATGGACTGGCCAAGCCCATCTGTAACCCACCAGGTGATATTTATTAAAAAACTGAGCGAGTCAGCGCTAGTATTTTCTAAAAATGTTCACATAATTTTCAAGGAGCTTTAAATAAGCTATATAAAAAAACTCCATAAGTCTTATTCTAATAAGACCAAGCAAGATAAGAAATTAACACAAATAAGTGGAAAATAACTGATTGAAAATCTGTAAAGGAAGTGCTTCAAAATCCGGAATATTGTAATTGTGGATCGGAGCAGTTTGAGGTGAATCTGATTTTATCCTGTAACTTCAGAAATTGGTTTCATATTTTTGAATTTTAAAGAAATTTAAATAGTTCGTAAGGAGCTTTCAAGGAGCTTAGGAACCCCGAAAAAGTGAGTTAATACACGCAGCCTGTGGTGCCATGTTTTATACTGAAATGTCTTCTCTCTAAACTTACCTACCATTAATAAAATATAAAAAAACTAATTACACAACTAAATACACTTATAATCAACCTGAGTTAATTAAACATCTTTCATAATCTATTCTTTATGTTACAAATCACGACAGAAAAAACTGACTAATGAATAAGCCAAAGTATAATTAATAAGTTTCAAATAATGTATGCGAGATTAAACGCCTTTTCACACAATAGTTACACCTCAAATTCAGCGACAAGAAACTGATGAACTAACACCAAGGACATACACGTATAGAAATTCAATCTTCAATTGCTATCGAGTTACAACTATTACATCATTAATTTGGAGGCCGTTCCCAAGCATGCATTAACACTTTACAAGAGGAAAATGATTGTTCCCAGCACAATAAAAAGAAGTGCATATGTAATTTAGCTGAAATTACATTGTACATTTTATGTACTCTTTCAACATGCCGAAGGTCTAAAGTGTAAAAAAAACCAACATTGACCGTAAAAAAATCCCGGTCATGGGTTATAAAACAAAAGGAAAACTAGATGGAGTATAATAATAAGGTATAATAAGGTTCAATGTAGAATTTTCCAGACGAATTTTAAAAATATAATGATTATTTGTTCTATAAATAAAAATAGTACCATCGATTTAAAGTTAATTGATGTGAATAAATATATTCACAAATCTAAATTTATTTCTTATAATTTAAAAATCTTACAAAATATTGTTTTAAGAAACTACTCGCATTGAGATTTTGTTAACCAAATGCTTATGTTAATGAAAAACATTTAAGTTAATGAAAAAACATTTATCTAGATCAGGGGTTACCAATAGGTGGTCCGCGGACCCTTGGGGGTCCGCAGGATGTGTCCAAGGGGTCCGCGAAATGTTACCGAGAAATTAAGTATTTTTTTTTGTTTTCCTTAATTTGAAGTAACCATTATACTACTCAGCAGCTCATTCCTTAGTTTTGTTAGTTAATTAACACTGTAGTACAAATAGATTAATGTAGGTGGCGCAGCCTCTGTTTACCACCAAAGATAATCCATTTTTTGTTTTTTTGCAATTTTTTATTGATTAAAATACGATAGTTTCGGTTTTGAATACATCGACATTTGTAGTAGATTCTATATAATCTACATTTTTTTTTAAATTTAAGCTTTTAAGTTCAAGGGGTCTTTGTCCCTATATTAATTGTAAAGGGGGTCCTCGGCAAAATTTTATTGGGAACCCCTGATCTAGATAAAATATTTATTTTCAAAGATTTTTTTGCTTTGTCAGAACCTACGAATACACGCTTTTTCTCTCTATCTTTAATCACAAATTAAAGATTTCAATAATAAATGTTTATTTACATCAGTGGTTCCCAAAGTGGTCCATATGGACCCCCAGGGGTCCACGGGCATGAAAATGAAAATTGGGGGTCCACAGAGACTTCTAGGGGGTCTACAGCAGCTTTCAGAGGTCCATGGGAAAAGTTTCATTAATCGAAAATTTTGATGAGTTTCAAATATTTTGTCTTTTTTATAATCAAATTTTATTAATATGAAAAGTTTGTTATCATCGAGTCCTCGCAATGCAAGCAGGGGCGATGGAATCTTTCTCTCTTATCGCAGTGGAGAGAACCCTATTTTTTCCAACTCCGCAGAATTCCACGGATCATTTCCAACGCATAATTTTATTTTATTTCATAGTTGAACTTAATTTAATATTGTTTGTTAACATAACATTATTAATTGTAAGTATTTCTGAAATTTTATGATTTGGGGAATAAATAACTCATTCATAATCTATTAACTTTGACGAGTTTGCAATCAAAACTTTACTGTTAAATGAAAGTTTTTGTGTCTTGAAATGTAATGATATTAAAAGTTTAGATTTTTATTTTAGTTTCAAAATTTTTAAATGTTTGGTTTTTGTAATTTCATTTAAAATGTTGTGTAACCATTTCAATGGCAATATTTTTTTTTCATATTTATGCTAAATTATTATTGTTTGTTAACATGCCATTTATTAATTGTAATTAATTCTGAAATTTTATGATTTGGTGAATGAATAATTCACTCATAAGCCATATTAACTTTGACAAGCTTGCGACCAAAACTTATTGTTAAAATTAAAAGTTTTAAGTCTTGAAATGTAGTGATATTATAAGTTTAGATTTGTTTTCATTTTAAACTTTTTAAATGTTTGATTGTTATAATTTCCTTAAAAAAATCGTGTAACCATATGAATGGCAAACATAAAAAAAAGATTAAAAAAACATGAAAAAGTGTGAAATTAATTGCTTATGCACTAAAAAACACATGAAAAAAAATTACAAAATTTATGCGTGATTTCGAAATATCAAAAACATAAGATTTTTAGCTACTCTTTGAACGGTCCCTTAGACAGGGGGTCCACGGGGTACGAAAAATGTCATCAGAGGGTCCACGGGCCAAAAAAGTTTGGGAACCCCTGATTTACATTGATGTAAACTTATAAGATGACTTAAATATTTAAACTACATTAATATTTTTTTCCACAAATGTATTTGATTTACAGATTTTACCGAAATAATAGATGTTTTGTCGCATTACAATTGTGTACTTAGATAATCTCTTGTAGGATTTTTTACTATGTATAAAGTAAAAAATCCTACAAGATGTTATCTACGTTATAAAAACGTTAAAAAATCAAATTGTACAGCGGATTTCTAACATTTATTTTGATACTATAAAGTATAAAGTAACGAATGAGATATTTTGACAAAAGATTCAAGGTGATTTTCCCACAAAAATATTTATTTAGTCAAGAGGATAAAAATTTCCTAAAAGTTTCCGAAAATTTGCTTTCACTTATCCGAAATTATATGTTTAAAATAGTATTATTATATATCAATACAGAACTATAAAAAAACGTAAAGAGGTCTATAATATCAATATTCAAAATTAAGTTATTTTTTAGGACCCAACAAAAAACAACATTAAAAAATCTTACATAACCAAAGCCATCAAACAATTAATTATGAAGGAAAAGGCTGTTTCTTTTTTATACTAATGCATCTTCCACCTTTTTTTGTATGAAATAAAACAAAACAAAAAAATGACGAAGAGGAATGCAGTTCAGATACTCCAAAATCCTTCTGAAATGTCATTTATTAAAAGGCAGTTCACTAAAAAATGTGTCCGATACATAGAGGTCAGATGGAACAAAACCAAAATAAGGGGTTGAACCTCATCAGAAGGTTAACTTCCCTCCCGAAATTTTTATAATGATTTTGTACCACATTTTTCTTTTAAAAGCCCCGTGTGTCACCTAAGTCATAAGTTTTTACCTAAAAATTTACAAATTAAGCACGGTACGGTGTGTGTAAATACTAAATTTTAATGTTCTGGGAAACTGCATTTACGATGCAATGAGTAAGTAGAATTAATGTTTAAAAATATTTAGCCAAACTTCTTCTCGAAGGGGATAAAGGGATTTGTTAGGGGATCATAATTTATTTCTCTTTATTATCCCTAAATAGCTGTTGAAATATAAGTATTGTTGGAAGCAATTAGTTAACTTTAACTCAAAAAATTTCAATGTTTTTCTGGAGCAAAATACCTTAATTTGTGTTTCACCACAAAGACGAAACAAGTCATTTAAGAGATAAGAAATAATGTACAACTACATAACACATTTATAGAATTAAAAATCGCAAGCGGGCTATAATAATAAAATATAATTCTTTGGATCATCAACTTCTATTAATACGGGGAAGTTAAGAGAAATAATTTTTAAAAATAAAAAGGCTGCACGCGTGGCAACCAGTTTGAAACGTCAAATCGTACGAGTTGCGTCAATACATCAGTTTACATGTACATATCTACTTCAAACTTTCTTTTGGATCAATTTCATACAAAAACTGACTGGACAATAATAAATTATTTAATTTTTGTTATATCGAGATAGAGAAAATACTTTTCAAAGAGATCAATTTCGAAACTTCCAATATGGTTAATAAAAAATAATAATAATATATCTAGCAGACAAACTAATAGGCAGTGTTGAACAAAATTAATAATTAACTTTCGTAATTAAATGCTGATATTAACATTTTTGCACATTTAATTTCTTTTCTGATGTAAAGAATGTACAAAATAATTGATAACCTTTCGACATGGTTTTGCAAAATAAAAATATATCTAGGTGGCAATATACAACAAAAAATATGGAGTTAGACGCTTAAAGAGGAATTTTAAATAAAAGATTCAAATGGTTATTCTGCCCACACTTATTATAATACTTAAGATAGGCAATTTTTTTTCTATCCTAAAAATCTTTAATAAACTCCAAAGTCCCATTATTTTTTTACACCATTCCTTGTTGATTTACCCACATTTTATCCAATCAAAATACATTATGAACCAAGAGAGTGAGCTTGATAAACATTCTAATCTTTTTCCCGTATTGCGTCACTGATTGGAGCAACTGTTGCCGATAGTAAGCTGGAGATAATAAATTACACGGATGCCAAATACAGAATTCAAATACTGACCACGTTAATTTTTGTTTTCTCTAAAAAGTAATTTTTAATAGGTCATAGACGAATTAATTATTGGGTAGGAGCACAATACCAACTTACCTCCGTTCCGAGAAAAACTCGTGCCCTCTCCGGACTTCCAGGAAAGACTTGCTAGTGTCCAAATCTGCGCATGGCTAGAAAACTACTCGGAATAGCAAACTGCGTCATCCGAGTCGACTGCGTACATGGTAACAGGAAAAGATCTGGGAAAACTGCGATTCCCGCATTGCTCATCTCGCAAGAAAAAAATTTTTATTCGAAAAAGAGAACTATTTGGTAAAAAAATCAAAACGATAAAAAATCTCCCTTAACCAACGAAAACGTGCAGTCAGTAGGTCAGTGGGTAAAAATGGTGTTTCTGCCGGCAAGATTCGAACATTTTCGATTTCGCGGGCTTGTGGCGCAACCCTTTTCCTTCGCGGTGAATGTCAAGAGCATCCCGTACATGAGGGAGGGGTTGCCGCTTTTCACCCGTTTGCGCCAAGAAAACCGCCAAGTATACAAAATAGTGGGTGATTAATGGTGTTGAAACACCTGATATGTTCGGAAGGGATTTTTAGTGGGCGTTGGCCGATCCACCACCGGTAGACTATTCTATTGGGAGGTTATAATAATGAGCATTTTTTAGGAGCAGAATAATAACCTGGAATGTTGGAATTCATACAAAAACAACTTGGATTTGGTTTTTTTTAGCACATGCGTGCTTTCTGAATCATTCGAATACCAAGAGAAATTTTTATATGTCACGTCGCAGGATAGTTCTATGAGAAACAGGTCTTTGTTTTAGATCATGGGTGTCTAAACTATGACCGTTTGAGGGCCACATTGCAACGAAAAAAAATTTGCTGGGCCGCACATACAATATTTTTTCAACAAATGGAAATAAAAATTTACTCTATGTTGTTTTATTAAAATAAATTAACTTCTTTTTACCATAGTTTTTAAAAATTTTAATTAGATATGTACTGGTACATAATTAATTTAAATTTGTAAGACTTAGTTTGGAATTTGTTTCACTTAGTTTGGATTCCATAAAGATAGAAATAATTCAAATGAATGAGATGGATAAATTTGCTTTTGTTGAACAAGCAAATTGATATAGGGTTCAATAGACTAGCACTAGGTTGTAATTCTTTATGCATTTTCAAGATGTTTGTTCACAAATATAGGTATGCCAAAAGCTGAAGACTTTAATAACGCATGATGGTGAAAATTAGGATATTTATCGCGGGGTAGGTAATCTTTATAAAACTCCAGTAAAGAAACATTCCCAATTTTTTCTTTGAATGTCGCTTTGCAGTTCAATGCATTCTATTTGAAGGTAATTTATTTACTTCTAGCTCTATAGAAAATGGGGTAAAAAAAATATGTTGAAATTATCTTCATTTTTTCGAAAATTTTTAAATCTACTTTCAAATTCTTGAATTAAATCACAAATTAATGCAGCATATATTTTGTGCAATTCACAGGCTTATGTGCAGCCAAAGTACTGAAATATGTCAAATATTTTACTTTTATTTGATTGTGCCAAAGTGTCAACTTTCTTTCAAACGCTGTTATTGTCTGGATTTTGGAACATAATAAATAGATTTTTTCCCTTGAAGTCTCAAATTTTTAAAAAATTCAAATGTTCTGTTACGTCTACTAAAATAGCTCCTTTTGTTTCCATAAATATTTTTATTTCAGTTTGAATCGATTTATATGAAAAATATTGAAAAAATTTATTTTAAAAAAATAAAAATGTGCAAATTTAAATATTTTCAAATTTTGCGTTTGGGCCGCATTTTAAAGGCTTTTGGGCCTCATGCGGCCCGTGGGCCGCACTTTAGACAAGCATGTTTTAGATGATGGATTTTCAAAGCTGAGATTATAGATTTGTGCTCTTATGTTCCCTCAAAATAACCCAAAAGGAAATCAAGCCAATAAAATATTGCTTTTAGCCTGTATAGCGACAATATATTTGTATTTGTTTTGTATTAACGCATAGTGGTTATCTCCACGACCATTGAAGCATGCGCAGTAACTAGCTAGATAACATTAAAATTATATTATTGAGCAATCCTGGCATCAGCCTCGACGGCTAGCATATGTCTACTAACCCAGAGGTCCCTGGTTCGAATCCTGTGTGCCACTTTTGTTAATTATGCTTTTATTAGCGAAATTCGTTGGTTTAGTTGTTACTTTCGTGGAGATAACCACACGCTTAAAACGAAAAAACAACAGTCTCAAAAATGAGTAAAAATTAACTCAAATCTGAGTATATCACACACTCAAACAGGCTCCGATCCAAATTTACTCACATTTGAAAACATGCATGTACTCATTTTTTTAAAATGTGAAGATACTCAAAAAATAAAGCATGTACTCATTTTTTAATTCGTCCATGACATTCTTATAAAGAGGGTGCAATATGTCTTACAGTTATGATGACCATATAGCCACGTTACTATGACGTGCGAAGTAGACCAGTAATTTGAGTGCGACGTCACAACGTTGTGTTACACGTTATCACACCAACTTAATGTTACATTCGATATACTAGAAAAATTTCAATTTCAAATATAACCTAAAAATAAGCATAATTTGAGTGATGGTGACTAGTAAATTGTTTGAAACTAAACTGAGTATGTCTCGTGTTTCAAAATTGAAAGCATTGAGTCGTCATATTTGAACCAAAAAGTTTCATACCAAAATGAAAACACGGATTTACTCAAATTTGAAACTGTCATTTCTCGCAGGTGCAGTGCCAAAAACAGAAAATTACGCGTTATTATGAGTAATGCATGGAAAATGGTTCACTATTATAGATTTGAAAGTTTTGTAAGTTTAGTAAAGCATGGTAAATTGTAAATTAGAAAATAAGTTGATACTACTGTGATGTTTTTATGACGTTATCTGCACGAAAAAAAATCATAACCTTTTATGGAAAACAAGATAAAATTTCTTCTCTCTACAATTTTTTTAAATTCATATAATACTAAATTATAGCGCATGAAAAACTATCACCTAATTAAACCTCAATATAAATGTTGTTCTAACTCACACACTTTTCTGTGACATATTTTGTTTCAAAAAGCTATACCTGATGAAAATCAGCATCTACCAGCTTTGAAATTATTTTCAAATCTTTATCAGACATTAAATGTTCCTGAAATTCATATTTCTATTAAACGAAAGATTTTTAAAATGAAACTTCATCTCTTTAAGTTTCTTTTAAAAGAAAAGAAAAAAACTTTGTTTTTTAAGAACTTTTAAATTGAAACCCAGTCTTGAGTTTTAATAATAATTTTCTCTGTGTTCAATGTTCAGTTTACCGTATTAAATAAAACATTTGAGCTCTTCAAAATCGATCAAAATATATTTTTAATGGAAAATGGAACGAGCAAACTATTTTTTTGGACATCAAGGTATGAGGTAGATATCTCTTCACCAAAACTATAAGAAAGAAAACAAACCTTATCATGTATTGTGGAATTGTACGAAAAAAACATTTATCGATGCAAAATTTGTTCTCAGCAGCCTCACAAATTACCTAACTACTTTAGATTCCAAACTGTTCTTCCAGATTCATATAATAGTTTAGACAAAACTTTCTTTATCAAAAATATTTTTCTAATACTACAACCTTGGTATATGTATTAGCATACATAAATTACTATTTTTAAATTAAAAAAACTAAAATTAGGGTTATAAAAATCCATGAATTTAATTTAATAAAAGCTCCTAAATAGATTCTATTTTAGCTATATTTATAAATTCATCTTAAATTTAAAAAATTTTATGTTTCTGTAAAACATAAATTTCTTTGGTTTTAGTATAGGGGAGAGTTCTGTACCTAAGGAAGGTTGTACCTTCAGCCACCGTGTTTTAAAATTTGGAAATAATGGAAATTCGAATTTGTGGTTGAATTTGAATGTAAACAGAGGCTATCTAGTTGCTAACGTGAATTCGGGTCTTTAAAATTATATTTAAATTTAATATAATAAATTTACTGTTTTTAGGTGCTCCAAGTTTTTTTAGTGCATCACTACATTAATATTTTTCTTCCCCTTTAATTATGACATGATAAAATGGGATATAAGGGGCGAATCCCCGAGATTTAAACTTTTGTTTTTGATATTAGAAATCATCAGATCTCAATTATTTAATTTATAGAATTTTAAATGTAAAAACACCTGGTGTTGTACCTTCGGACACCATAAGTGTTGTACCTACGGACACGTTCTTGTGGGTGCCTGTAGCTAATCGGCGTTTTTGAATCAGGTTTCATTAAAGTGAATACATTTTAATTAAATTAATTCTAAATGAGGTATTTGCATGAGTGAGGGATTTGCTTGATTTTATACTTTTTCGATACATTATGGTCTAAAACTCCCAAATTTCTGATTTTAAGTTCAAAAATGTGTTTTAAATAACTTAAAATTCAATTTTGTTTTTGCCAAAACGTCAGAAAAGTCACGTTATCAGAAAACGGGCTTCTATTGGATGTGACGTCACAGCGCATGAAAACCATTGTGTTTTCTGTTTTCACGTGATCAGAAAACGGGCTCCTATTGGATGTGACCTCACAGCGCATGATTTGTGATTCGAAGGTGTTTTCGCGCCAAAACAAAAAACGAAATTTCAAAAATTTATATCTCAGAAACTAGGCTACGAAAATACATGATGTAAACGTCATTCTTCATGGTTTTTTATCTACTATTTTAATAAAATTTAATCCCAAAACGTGAGAATACCTCATTGTCATCTATTTGTCGGCGATTATTTTAGAGTGATTTTAGATGAAAAATCTAATATTTTGTGATCTAAACAAGGGTGGGTTGGGGTAAAATGGGTCACTTTTTTGGTACTTTCACATTCTACGTTTTATTTCATCAAAACTATAACGTTTTAATGATTTCCTTCAATTGGATCTTGACATTACAATCCTTCAGAACATTTTAATCTAATTTTATTAAATATTTGTTACTTATAAGTTGGTTAACTTAGCATCAAAAGTAATGACCTATTTTACCCCAACGTGGGGTAAAATGGGTCTCATTGCAAAAAGATGTCAAAAATATATTTATTACTAAATATACATGAAAATAAGAAAAAAGGCAAAGCCGTTTTTATCTGAAGAAATTTGTTTTAAGTTGTACTTTAATGAAATTGTAAACGTCCGAAGTTAATGAACATTGTTCAAATGTAGCAATTAAAATACTAAAAAAATAAACTTGTTTGACAGTTCAATGTGTATTTGAAAGAAAAATGTTAAAAACATTGTTTTTACTTAATATAGAAGGCCTCCTAACTATGACCCATTTTACCCCAAGTACAAAATATTGTTATAAAAGGTAAAATATTTTACATTTTTCTAAGCTGTTTGGCTTGAAATGTCTCTCAGGCTTTCTTTTATTTAAAAACATTACAAAAGTCTGCTGTAATTTATTACAATATATAGATATTTGGAAGTTGGTAAACCCTGTTTTTTCGACAACACCATTTACCTTTCA
Source organism: Tetragnatha versicolor (assembly GCA_024610705.1). Classification (NCBI taxonomy): domain Eukaryota; kingdom Metazoa; phylum Arthropoda; class Arachnida; order Araneae; family Tetragnathidae; genus Tetragnatha; species Tetragnatha versicolor. The sequence goes on along the minus strand of JANDEH010000002.1, from coordinate 28,325,929 downwards.
AATAAAATATTTTTCAGTTCTTAAATTCATGAATCTAAATTTTTGACAGTCGGAAAATGTTGCCAACCGATAAAAGATTACAATACAAAAAATACTGACCCATTTTACCCCAAGACCCACTTTACCCCAATACACCCTAATTTTTTATTTTACTTTGCATTTAATGTAAAATATGGTATAAAATCTTGAGCACACTATGGCATTTAAGTATGATGATTACAAAAAAACTTAAAATTTCCACCGAAGATTTGCGAAAGTTATTACCTCCAAATGTTTGCACAATTAAGTGTCGATCGAATTGGGTTTTTTTTGGATCAGTGAAGTGATCAGACCAATCAGCATGATTGATGAAACTATTACCTCATATTTCGATCTGAAAATTCCATGTGATTAATGCATTTTTTGTAAAAAATCAAGACTTTTATCAATCAATTTCGTTTTAATGATCATTTACGATCTAAAACTACATTACTTTAAAAAATCTATTTCCAATTTTACAAATGCTTGAAATAGTTTATAAAAAGGTAATACACTAATAAAAATGTTCATTTTAAGCTTTTTTCAACTAAAACTTTCCTTTTTAAGGGTGTCCACAGGTATAACTGGGTCTATCCATAGGGAAATCACGTTGTTGTACCTATGAACACAAATTTCGTCAAGTTATTTAAATGAATTAAAAATCCAATTTTGAAGATTTTAGCTAATAAAAGATATTACCCTTTTTGCTAAGGTTAGGAGGACTATAGGTTGGGCACTTTAAATGGTAAAAATGTGATTTTACCTGTCTTAGAAAAATCCAAACGTGATTTTTGTCCAAAGGTACTACAACACTCTCCCCTATTTAATATTTGATATCTCGGTAATTTTTACCAAGATATCAAACACCAATTTAGTTTTTAGCGCTTTCTGTCTTTTCGTTAAATTTCAGGGTATCCCACCAACACTTATTCTTAACTTATCCTGATATTCCAGGATACCAAAATTTCAACCATACGACAACCCCTTCTCTAAAATACGAGATTAAGTCAGAATTTCATTGAATTATACCTTTAGAAAACCATTCTTTGTTTAACTTATCTAAACACTGGAAAAGATGGAAAAGAATAGTGTGCGGAGCTAAACAATTTCGTTTTTTCTTTTTCCAGCTGCACACGCCAACTTTCATCTACCTTCTTTTGCGCAGCTGACTAACCTTGGCATTACGGAAATATTCTCCTACGATGTGAACCTACATATTTTTACGGCAGCTCTTTTGGGCACTTCAAGAAACACGAGTCATCCCTTTTTAACGTGATTGAAGTTAATGAAAGTTTTTATAAACGCCCCCCCCCAAAAAAAAAATTAAATAGCATCCTTAGGTTAAATCAGTTTGGCCCGACCTATAGCTAACCGAAGACCAATGCGGCCCGTGGGCAGGACAAACCTGTGTTAAATTATGTTAAATAAAGGTCGTTTTTATTTAACTCAATTAACAAAGTGTGGTTTGTCTCATAACATAAAAGCCACATTTAATATATCATGATGGTTTTATTTTAAAAAAATACTTACGTTAGTATTAAATATCAAAAGACAAACTAACAATATATAACTGTGTGATCCCTGAGAGAGCAGGTCGTGGCTCAAGGCGCAACATGACATAACTGATATTTTGAGTTATACATCAACTTTTAAACAAACCCCAGATCACCTGGCACAAACTGTTTTGCGAAAAAACGACTCAAATATCTGCAATCGTAAGGCAAATGCCATAATTAAGGACTTTTTCATTGACTTCGTTAGGGATCCGGTACAGCGAAGCGTTTTATCTCAATCACCGGTCAAAAGGCTTTAAATAAAGGTTTACCGAACTATTTTAATATTATTACTTTTATTAAAAGCGAAACAGTTTCTTTCGTCTCCTGTAAAGTTGGGAAAATGCAGTTAGGGAACATACCATACTACGTGACCCATTTTTTGCCATTTTTGACCCCCCTTGGTGACCATCCGTAGTATATGCCAAGACCCCCCCTCCCCCTCTAGTTTTCACGTAGTAACTCATAAATACGGTTTGCCATCATTTTTTGCAAACAGAAAGTTTAAAATATTAATTTTGCTTAATTTGTCTAATTTTAATTAATTTGGCTTAATTAGTCTTAATTTGGCAAATTTCAATAATTAATTTGGCTTAATTTTGTCGTATTGACTAGAAGAAATTGACTACGTGACGAAACCCTAAGCCACAGAGAAAAATCCTAACAGAGGGTCCAAAACGATATATTCAAAAGTTGGATGGGTTGGAGGGCGCCACGATCAACTAAATGATTGACAGAGTGATCAAACCTGTGATTGGCTGTCACTCAATCTTCTATTTTCGAAGGAGAAGGAAAAAGTTTTTCTCAGCCAATCAGGCTTTTCCGTCCCGCCTCTCGTGACGTTGATGCGATCGCAGCGCCAAAATAGCCCCACACTCGTCCAACTTTTCGATTTCCAATAGCGCCTATGGCGACGGACTCTCTGTTCTAGTACTCTGTGCCCTAAGCCCCCCCTCCCCCCTGTGACCGAGCGTGGTATTTTGAAGACCCCCTCCCTCCCCTGAATGGGTCACGTAATATGGGTACGTTCCCTTATGTCATGTTGCGCCTTAAGCGACTAGATCTTCCTGCTGACTTCAATGAAATTATATTTGAAATTGCGGCGGACAGAAATTCTATGGAAACAGTCGGTTTCAAATTTACATTAAAAATTATCAGTCATCAGTTTAAAAGTCTGATAAATGCCGCAAACCCCTATCTGGATATAAGACTCAATCACCCTTGAAATTTAAATATTAAATACAAATGAGATACGCATGAAAGGCTTTTAACGCTCCTAAAAAGCTAAGCTTACAAAGAGTGTGGGGGATCACTGTCATAAAACATATGCCGAAACTGCATGTAAGCAAAATTCTTGTTACAGCATTAATCATCAAATCTTTTTGGCATAAAACAAATTCTGAGTATCATATTATAAAGTTAACATATAAGCCATTAACGAAACAAGTTTCCTCTTAACTACTAAGTAAAAATATTTTTAATTCATTATAATACTTATATACAGGGTGTCCCACGAGAAGTGGCCCAACCCCTTTAACTTTTGAACCCCTAGAGATATAGTCATGAAAGTGGGGTCTAGGTATAATTAAGTGACCATGCCCTATCCGATAAGATAACTTTCAACGCCCTCTAGCGGAAACTTTAAGAGTTATAATTTTTATTTTAAAAACTATTTGAGGTATGTGAAAAAAGTCAATGACTAAGTTGTAGAGCATCATCGATTTAGTAGGAAAAGACACCCTTAAGCAGAAAAATATCTTGAATAAAATCCCTAAATCCCCTAGGGGTTTTATTCAAGATATTTTTCTGCTTAAGGTGTCTTTTCCTACTGAATCGATGATGCTCTACAACTAAGTCATTGACTTTTTTCACATACCTCAAATAGTTTTTAAAATAAAAATTATAACTCCTAAAGTTTCCACTAGAGGGCGTTGAAAGTTCTCATCGGATAGAGCATGGTCTCTTTACTATACCTAGACCCTACTTTCATGACTATATCTGTAGGGGTTCAAAAGTTAAAGGGGTTGGGCCACTTCTCGTGGGACACCCATACTTGTATAAAATAAAAACCTTTCTGCGAACTTAAATTTTTTCCAAAAAATTTTCTGCAAGAATTTACATTTTTGAATCTCTCTCTCTAAAAATAAAACCATTATTACTGAAATACCCAAATTGCAGGGATGAGTTTATCTAAAGAGGAAAAAGCGTGTGAGCTTAGTTATGTATAATTATTTTTTTAAGTTGCTTCTCAAAGTAGCCTTTCAAAAATTTTGCAACTTAGAAAAACCTCATAAGCCAGAAAAACGGAACTTTCGCGAAAAAGCGCTATTTTTTTTTACTTTCGGACTTGTTAGCTTCTAACTACAATAAAGTTGTTTTTTCTACATCGCAATAACAACGCGATACGAAGCCGACTTCACCTTATTGTCCGTGGCCGTCCAAGAAAGCATCGCGGATGAAACTAACTCCGCGAGCAATAACGGAACGGAACGGGAGTGTGGAGAAGTTGCGATTTCCCGACTTTTGCGTTTCTGATTCTTCCTAAAATCGCGATTCCGCGGATGGAAGCATTTGGCGAAAAATGCAAATTTATCGATCAAAAATAAATGCTGCAGAAAAATTTCTGAAAATTTTTTTTTTTAGTTTTTCTGCAGAGGGCAAAATTTTCTGCGAACGCCGTTCGCGCGTTCGTGTATAATATACAAGTATGGGGACACCCTGTATATTTTAATTAACTGCCACTAATTAATTTTCTTTTAATGATTTCTCTTATGGCAACTATTTGTTTTTCACTTACTTCAGATACTGCCTGTCAGAAACAGACCTAAAAACTGTTTTTCGCAGAAACCAGTCAATTCGAAATTCACAATTTTTTTGTGCTAAGAGAAAATATTATATTATTAATTAATTTATTATGAATTTAATTAATTAATTTTTAATTAATTTATTATTAAATTTCGCTATTTTTCATTAAATTGACCAAAAATTACAAGATAAAGTTTTCATTTAAACTTCATAACCAGTGGCGTAGCTAGCCTGGGTGTCACCCGGGGCGGAAGCTCTCGGTGTCACCCCCTTTTGGAATTCGGTTACAAAAAATAATAAAATTTGCGACACCAGTCTAGAACTGAGGGTCTCAGGTGGAACCCCATTTTATATCTGTGTTCTTATGGCATTTAATTTATCATATAAAAATTTCAAAATTGAAGGTTTTAATTTACCATTGCCTTTAATTTCCAAACTTTGCAACAACGAGTTATGATGTAAGTTATTCTTCAGTCCAAACCGTATATAGAAATTTATTTCAGGAAGGGCCCACAATTATTCCTCAACATCTCTCCTACATATTTAATAGGTTTAATGTAGCTTCTTAATACATTTTAGGTGGAATTTTCGTCATGAAGAAGTTCTAATTATAGGAAAAGCTGTGTGCAATAAAGTTCGAACTAGCAAAGGGGGGTCTGGGGGTTCTCCCCCAGAAAATTTTAGAAAAATGGACTCTAAAATCAAATTTTTAACTAGTTTTGAGGCCTTTAGCTCGAATTTCGGACACACATTTTTAGGTGGGATTTGCATTTTAATCTAAGTTCCAAGTACAAAAAGAGGGTGTGGGGTCCTCTTCAAGGAAATTTTTGGAAATTTGACCCTAAAAACAGGATTTTAATTTTTTTGCATAAAGTAGTCCGAATTTCGGGCTCCCCCCTTTTATAGGCCCTTGGTCAACATATTCGGATAATTCAATCCATTGGCGTATAGGAAAATTTCTTTCGAGAGGGGCTAAAATATTATTCCTAAAACATTTTTAATTGGCTCAATCTAGCCAAAATTAGCATTTTGCGGAATTTAACACAAAAAATTGCATTTAATAGAGTTCCAAGTAATCAAAGAAGGGGGTCTGGGGGCCTTCCCCTAGAAAATTTTTTGAAATGTGATCTTTAAATATAGTGATGTACAAACTTATGTTTGGATATTTGTGACACACTCCTGTTAAAACCCTTCTTGTGTGGGAAAAATTTTCAAACGATGACTAGCGAAACCAGAAGATGAAACAGTTGGGGTATTCAGATTTTTCCTGAGGTAAAATGTGGATTTAAAATTTACTCATTTAAGATTTAAATAAATATCTGATGGACTTTTTTCTCTGCAAACCCTTTACCTTGGTTTTTAAAACTATTTAAACTAGAGTTTGAATTTGAATGACACCTCCCAGCTAGCTGAATGGGTGACACCCGGGTTGAAGGGTTTATATCTCATAGTAGTTTTCAGTTGAATTTGTTTTGTTGAACTACTTGGACCCCCTAGAGGGGTGACACCCCTCTCAAAATGGGTTGATAACTCATTTAATAATTATTTATTTAATGGTTTTTTTCGCTGAATAAAAACATTTATGTGTGATCGAGAAAATTTGTATCATTCTAAATAAAGCTCGATGGGTGACACCCCAGTTCATAACCCTAAAAACTGTTAACTATTTAAATCAATTCTTACACTTATATTTCATACGTTTTCATTTAAAAGTACGTTCGAAATTTTTAAGCTTGGGTGGGTGTCACCCCTCTTAGGTAGCCAGCTAAATGAGTATTTTCCAGGATGATAATTTTTTTTTGTTCAAGGAAGGCATATTTACCAACTAAGGGCAAAATTCGAAGACTTCGGTATCACTCTCCCAGATATTTTGAGGATGACAACCGATTTTTTAAACCCTAATTTATTTCATTGGTAGAGTGAATTCAAAAATTTTTTTCAAGGAAAGCATACAACTTGAAAAAAGTGCCAAGTTCACTAGTTTGGGTGTCACCCCCTTCGGGGTGACACGGGGTGACACCCGGGGCGGACCGCCCCCCCCGCCCCCCCCTAGCTACGCCACTGTTCATAACTCTTCTAAATTGATCGCACTGTTATGCCTTAAAATGAGCCTTTGAATCGCTTATTTCTGAAACATGTCAAACGCCATTTTTCTTGTTTTGAGATAAACTGTATAGAATCCAGGGTTGGCTGGATTGGGCCCAATGGGTTTTTTCAAAACAACCCATGTGAAAAAACCCACATTTTGGACCCACTTTTGGGTTTTTTCAAGAAAAATAAAGATTTTGGCAGTTTTAATATAGAAGAAAAACATTTAACGAAATAACATGCCAAGAACTACAGTTGAGTGGGTTTTTTCAAAATTTTATCCAGGATTCAATAATTAAGGTTTTTTCATTATTGAAAGGTTTTTTTTCAAAATATAGGAATTTTAAAGTTCAAACTTTATAAAAAAGTAAGGATGATTTTTTAAAAAAAATTTCAGTGTTTTTTTTTCAAAGTTAAATAGATATCTTTCAACATTGTGAATGGGTTTTCTCAAAGTTTACGATATTTTTTTAATTGTAGTGGGTTTTTTCAAAATTTAAACCAGGTTTCAATAAACAATGGGTGTTTTTACAATTTCAGTAGGTTTTTTCAAAGTATAAAAAGTTTCAATTTTGTAAAAAAACCACTTAATACAAATACAAATTAAGTCGACCAACTACTATGGAAATACTGACATTTTTTTGACAGAACACATTTATCATAAAAAGAACTTGCTAAATTTGAAAAAAAAACCCCACTTTTAAGGAGAAAACCACTTAATTTTGAAAAAACCCAGTTTTATATGGGTTTTTCAGGGTTTTATTGAAAAGCCCAACCCACTTGGGTTTTTTAAGAAAACCCGGGTTTTTGCCAACCCTGATAGAAGCTCACTACATTTTTATGAAGATGTTTAGTAATTTTTTTTCTTAAAGTAGACCTTATTTGGATATTTTACAGGCAAAAAGAATTTGTTTAATGTCTTTATTCTTTTCATAAAAAAATTATTGAAATATTTGCATTTGACAGGTTTCAGCAATAAACAGTGTTTGCAGCCTTATTTTCATACCTTAACTCTAATCTATTAAAGGATTTGGTAATAAAAGTGGGAATATTAGTTGAAAATAACGTTTCCGTATTAAATACCAACCCATAAAACTATTATAGAATTCTCATTTTTTTCTTTTGGTTCGTAGATTTATAAATATCTTTCTATAAATGATTTCAACTCTACACTCAAAGAAAGTGGTAGGCCAATTCAAAATGTCAATATAGACATCTTGGAAGTCAAATAGATAGTTGTTTAGATGTAACTTTGCGGACAGTAAATAGATAATGCTTTAAAAGCCTACAAATCAGTTAATTAGTTCAATATTATGATCTGGGATATAGATTTGATGTCCCCTTTTAATAAATTGATTCATAGACCCAAAATCTTAATCACATGGATGTAATAAAGGGCCACAAGCATGGAAATTTTAAATATATAGCTACGAAAACGTCCTAAGTCTTGAGATTCGTACAAAAACTTTAAAAATATGAATTTTACTATGGCTTGATGGACCTAACCTGTAAAGAACGGATTTTCCAATCGCATATAGTGTTTGGATGCGATTAAATAAAAAAAATCTTCCCAAACAAGCTGCAGGTGAGACGGCATGAACAAAACTCCCCGCATTTTAAGTGCAGAAACCAGTCAAGCATCGTCGTTTGACATGTTTCTGCACTAAACCTGAAATCTAACATGCTGGAAAACTATTTTAAAATCACGTTATTTTTATAATTATAACTTTAAAATGTTCGTTTACCACTACAGAATCCCATGACACCAATATTTTTGAAAAAAGTGGCGTTTGACAGGTTTCAGGAACCTTTTAAACGCCGCAATTCAAATTTCGAATTAAAGGTTCTGATTTTCGGCTTAAATGGCGTGTTTCATCATTACTAAAACAATTTTAGTAATTTTTTGGCAGAAAAAAATTCCTAAGTATAATTTTGAGGATGTTCCCATTTGGGAACATCGGCGTTTGGGGTGAAGTTTTTAGGGGATTTCCAAAGGCACATATTTTACAATTAATTCAAATAAAATGATTGAAATAGGTTTCTACTGAATAATTATGAACATTTTATTGATGGTAGACGGTTTTTTCATTTTTATTATCCATATTTGGATGATTAAGTAACATTTTATAGATTTTCATAAGAAACAACTGACATGTTTATTAGGTACGCGAAGCTCTTCAGCACATTTTTCATGCACGATGGGTAATATTTTGGTATAAAAAATACAAAGGAGTGTTCTCATGCGCTTCAAAGCTAAACAGTTACGTTTAGGTTAGAAAAATTAGGTTTAATTACGGTTATATACGGATATCTAGCATAAAATCAACTAATTGCATTCAAATCTAATTAGCTTTCAAAAGTGATAATCATAATTATCTCCACTGATTCATTAAAGCTGTGTTTCTCATGGAAGATTCCGAACTGAACCACATATCTCTTACATACAACTTACGTTAGAAGAGTGTTTAGATGTACACACTTTTCCTTATTTTCAAAAAACTCTTCAATTTTACTCCTAAAATTTTTATGTAAAAAAGTACTTGAACAATATATACTCAAATCCTCAGAAGCACTCCAAATATGCTCTTTGCATAACACATGATGATAATTACTGAAAATTAATCGATCGTGGAGTTAGAAAAATATTTAAGTGTAAGGATCTGCTATAAAGATTTGGCATTTATTTCTCCATAAATCAGGTGAAAAAATAAAAATTACAGATTTTTGAATTAAAAACGTTATTCTTAACCAGTTTAGGTCCTTAGAGACAAAAAAGGTTCAAAAAATTAAAGAAAATAGGAAATAACTTGAATTTTTGTATGTTATGAAAATCCCCTCAAATACTATACCCCAAACGCCGATGTTCCCATTTGGGAACATATACGTTGTATTGGCAATTACTCTCCAAAATTGGAATATGAAGCTATTCTGTCAAGCCAAATGGGATGATGTGTACTTAAGCTACCTAAATACAGCAAAATTATTTAAAACTAAATTTATTTAAAATTTTCACAAGTTGAAACTTGCGCAACTTTTGGAAGAGCCAAAAATCTCTAATTTTGATGTAAATTCTACAAAATGGATTAAATTCCAAGTGAAAAACTTTTGCATGTAAAATAACTTTACATCTTTGAGTTGCCAAGTATCAAATTCCTACATGAAAAATTAAGTCGTTTAAAAATTCCATAAAATGATGTTCCCATTTGGGAACATCTGCAGGTAAAAGGTTGAGCGATTCAATTATGATACTATCATCATTCCCCACAGCGCATTAGAACAAAAGTTTGAAAAATATGCCATTTTCATTATTTTTGAGTAAAACTAATAAAATAACTTGTTTAAGAAGCAAATCAGGCCCGTAGCCAGGAATTTCCCTTCGGTGGGGCGCCCACTTTTTCAGGGGGGGGGGGGCAAGGGGGTTTTCAGTTTTCAGGAGATATCGGAGGCGTAGGTTCAACTGTTTGACAAGTAGGGGACAAAACCCATAAGACCCTCAGGCCTAAGGAGCTTTACAAGACTTATGTTTCGGGAGGAGTTAGGTCCTAAATTTTTCTAGTTTTACCGTTTCTGTTTTCTTAAGTTTTCCTTTTTTAAATTTTAGAAATTTGAAGCTTGAAGTAGTTTTAGCCCATTTTTGGATCATTTATTTGGGTTAAAGTGTAGAAGGAAATGCTCCATGTAAGCTCGAGAATTGAAAAGGAAAACGAAAATCGAGGTGGATCACCCCTGTAAATCTTTAAATAGACAAGTTTATGAAGGGTGTCAACCTAACCTCCCTTTTCAGTCAGTTCTAGGGTATTTCGGTTTAGCGGTTTATTTCGGTATAGCGGCCTAAAAATATTAATCATCCCCATATGCATATTTAATAGATTTAATGTAGTTTGTACATTACATTTTTGGGTTGAATTTTCATCTAAGAGAACTTCATTAATTCGTGTGATGTGTTCTTATATTAATATAAGAACAGTTTTTTTAGAAATAATGGGGGATACAAGTATCAAAGGGAGGTCTGGGGTCCTCCCCCAGAAACTTTTGGGAAACTTGAACCTAAAAACAGGGTTTAAAATTGCTTTTGATACTTGTAGACCAAAATTCGGACATATTTTAAAGCAGAATTTTGATTTTGATGAAGTTGTTATAAAAAATTGTGAATAAAGATTTAAATACAAATGTGGGGTACGGGGGCCCTCCCCCAGAAAAATTTTGAAAATTTGACCCTATAAAACTGGGTTTTAACTTAGCTAGAAGGAAATAAAGAAGGGGACAGCTGCCCCCATGGCTGTGCTTGTGGATAGAATTTGTGAAAATTTTCTAGGGGGCAAATGAAGATGCCAGGGGAGGCTCAGCCCCCCCTGTAGCTACGGGCCTGAAGCAGATACAGGCTAAACAACTGCTGGACCTATGTGACTGGTGTCAACACCTTGGGACACTTTGTATTAAATTATTTTTCTAATTTTTACCTATACAATTGTATTCAAACAATGCTAATATATTAAAAATGGTCCTTTGCGCTTCAAATAAAACAATTTACAACCAAATTTATCTTTTAGGGAATTCATAACAGCAAATTTAAAAAACCTCTTTTAATGTTCCACCTTGGGACAATTTTAATAACTAGGGGGCTCTGCCCCCTGCTCGCTATCGCTCACCAACCCCCGGAACTGCTTCGCAGTTCTATGAAGATCGCTTCGCGATCTTAGCGAGCAGAGCTCGCTTGTTTCATCTCAACTATCCAGTAAAACCTGGAACTTGTCTGCTTAGTTAATGATCCTTTAAAATCGAAACCTTTTATCTCTCTAACTTACCAATAACTTAATGCGGACCATAACTACAAAAATATCAAAATAAAACTGTTACTAAAATATTCCTTTTTAGTTTACCAATAATTTAACCGAAATGTTTTCAAAAATATCCAGCAAGTCTACTAATTATCATCAACCATCTTAGAGAAAAAAAACATGCCATTAAAAAGCTTTTAAATTTATAAAATGCACGTCTGTATCTAGTGAATCATCGGGAATAAGAAATCAGACTCATAAAAATAATCGCCTGTTTCTCTAGTGAACGACCAGAAAGAGAAGAAAAAATTGAAACTTGGTATCTTAATAATTCTAAAACTAATTCGAATTTTTTAAAAAATGAAACGCCAATCTTTCTATAAAAAATATTTGTATGCGTGTTTAAAATATCATAGTTTTACTGTGATTAGTTTTTCTATTATAACGAAAAAACCGAAAAAGGGTAAAAAATTTCGAAACTTTAGAATTTAATTACTCCCAAAATACTTCGAAATTCGAAAAAAGGGCGACGAGGTGCACAACTTCATACCTAAGAGAATGTGTCTGCAAAAAATCATGTTTCTGCTGTAAATAGATTTTGCTGGGGGCGAACTCGCAGCCGAAAAAAATAATTTTCGACTTTGACATTAAATAACTCCAGAACTAATTATCTAATTAATTAGGTTTGGAAACTGAAATGACCCTCATACATTTGTCTATCAATGGTCAAAATTTCATAATATTCCTTCAAATAGTTTTTGCGTAGTGATAATTCAAAGTGTTCAAAAATATCATTTTCTGAAACAGCGGCGGCGGCGGCAGCGGCGGCGGTGACTGTTACTTTTTTTTAATATAGAGAGATAGTACAAAAATTTTAATTTTGAAAAATACAAAAGACAAAAATAATGAAAAAAAAGCTATTTCTGCATAATTTTCTAAATTACAATCATCTTCTTTCATGATTTAATTTTAGTAATAAAAACATCCATTTTCTCATGAAATGTTTCAGGTATCTTAACTCATCCCAAGATGGGCCCACACCCAAGTGACCCAAGATGCCCCACTGACCCCTATTAAAAAAGTTGAATTTAATTTTTTGTTGTGTTAATTTGTAAAAACTTCTGATTGAAACAAGTCTCCAAATTTGAAGCTTGATATAAATTTTATTCATAGAGAAAAATAAATTTAGCAAAATTTAAGTTGGTCCTGTATATGTCTGTTACCCAGAGCCTAAAAACCTCCACTTTGTTTGAAATTCAGTCATCAACGAAATTTTAAAATTAATACATCAAGACAATATGGCCTTAAAATTTATCATAATCTTTTATTTTTTTCTTTGAATCTGCTGAAACACAATATTTTAACTATAAGAGGAATTACTTTTTACAAAAAACATTGTTTGTTACAAACAAAAAACATTATGTTCATTAAGGAGATTCAGTTTGATTTGAAAACTTCTTAGTCCCCCAAAAACCAAATCCTTGATCCCACCAGAAAATAGTTCTTTTTTACGTATTACCTTCATACAATCTTAGTTTTATTTAAAAAGAACAAATATCCGAGTCTTTTCTTTAATTGGTAATACACGGTAATATTTTCCTTGTTAGGGGGTGTTATCCCAAAATATGATCTAAAATACACAAAAATAAGACAGAACTCTGAAAACAAAATTAAAATTATAGATGTATCAAAGTGAAATCCCTGTCTTTAGGGTGAAATTTCTGAAACTTTTCTGAGGGAAGACTTCCACATCCCCAATTTTTACTTGCAACTCTGTCATCCACAATTTGATCCATATTAAGTGCATCAAAATGCAAATTGTACCTAAACATTTATAACATAAAAAGTATTTAAGAAGAAATGTCAAGAAAAAAAAGGGGGCCGAACATGAAGTTTGCCCACTGCTAGCCAGTCCGCCCCTGTCTAAGACTGACAGATGCAAGACTTATCCCACAAAAGTAGGTGCATGCACAGCATTTAGTATACAATTTTTTCATACAACAGGTGTTCAGAGTTGGGTGGAGTTATGCACAAACACCAATCATTTCAGGGAACATTCACTGATGATAGGTGCATCAGACTAGTTTATTACAGCTGCAGGCTACAATTTTGAAAATCTGCTTGAAAAACTTAAACCTATTTGGTACCCAATATGTTTTGTAAATTTGTCTTTAATAAATTATATATTTTTGACTTGCCTAGGATTTTCCAGTGTCTGGCTTTATTGGCTTTGTGACCATGTTTTTTTGTATGATTTTTGCTTTTCATTGCGTTCCTGACTTGCAAGTAAAGTTTTGAACAACAGTTCTGAGACATCTTGTATTCCAAAGATAAGTAATTAAAATGTAGTAATTTTTAAGTTACTGACAAAATTAACATTTAAAAATATTCCTTTAATGATTCTGAATAGTACAAGCTCTGATATACAGCTCTTTCAGAGAGGATAACTTTATAACCAAATATAAATGGTTAGACCATCTAAAATGTACATATTATTTACAAAAAAATCACAACACTATGTTTACAGTTCTGTCTTTGTGGTTGGATCCCCACCTAAAACAAAAATTTCCCAGTGTTAAATTAGTATTATTATTTATTTTTTAACCCTTTCAGACCTAGCCGCCCCAAATTTCCCATTGAATTCAATATGGTAATCTTGGGCGGCTTAGGATTGAAAGGGTTAATTAACAGCAATAGCAAAAGAGGGGAAAAATAAGAAAAAACTATCATGGCTTATCAATTATAAAAACTTAAACAAATATAAAAGCACAAAGTTTTAAAGTATGGAATAAAATTTAGTAGGCATTATCAATGAAAATGAAGAGTATGATCTGTTAGCTTTTAAGAATTATCAGTGTTTCTCAAAATACAAATTAATTAGAATTTTCTATGATTAGAGATCATCCTTGGATAAATAATACCTTTAGTTTGAACTACCATTTTTATGAACAGAAATGAAAGCTTGGTTCTAACTAAGCTCCTTAAGCGATGATAATTTCAATTCCCGTTTGCTAACTAAAATGGTTTAGACCCCTTTTTATCTTTACATTTTCCCCATTATGATTGATATCATACAAGGTAAAAATATTCAAATCATACTTTTCTAATTATTGCAAAGGTTGACAGTACTTTAATTTTTGTCTTTTGAAATTTAAAAACAAAAAATCTAAACACATCCAATCAAAAGAAAAATATCAATTGTTAGGGTAAATTTATCTTTTCCCCAATTTTTTTAGCTGTAAAAAATTAGAGAAGTACTATAAATATATATTCAGTTTTAAAACCATTGTCATTACATTTAGTTGTTCTGTTGCACCATTATATTCATATACTTCATTAACCCATTTCCTTACAAGCTACGTAGTTTGAATTTTTCCCAGTGAAATGTATTACTATTTTATAAATAAACAAAAATAAATCACCTGAAATCAGAAGCTTAACAGGGGTAGAGGTCAATGCAGGATTCTCTTGATCACCAGTTACTTCACACACCCATTCGCCACTGTCTCTAGCAGCCTGGGCAGCAGAAATGACCAGACTGCAGTCACCAGTCAGTCTGTCTCCTCTCCAGTTGTAGTGAGGATACCGGTCCAAGTTGTAGCCAATGTTCCTACCGTCTTTCAGCCAAAGACAGTCTCCAATGGGGTTTTCCACGACGCATTCAAGAACTACATCTGTGTTCTCAGACACCGCCTGGGAAGTTGGTGTTTGAACAAATGTTTGGGCACCTTTATAAGAAAATATTTATGGTTTGTTATAAAATAGTATGGAATGTAGGAAAAGGCCTAGATGCCTTTGTCTCCATTAGATTCCTACTCTTCTAAATTTGTTGTTAAGAGCAATTGCTCCCTTAACTTTCCCTCTTTTGGGTGTCTGGTGGGCATCACTTGATAGAAACAATCTAAGCCTGATACCCCAGAGAACCAAACTGATAACCAGGATCCACAGTATATTTTTAGATGCCCAAGTATACAACCTTGTACACAAAGAAGCTGGCTTCTGTCCTAAAACTCCCCTCTCAACAAAATGCGGCCCGTTGGGCTCATGAACTCTTTATTTAATATAATAAAAGTCAATGTGGTTGCGTATGTGTGTATATTTGTCTTCCATACAAATCCACAGCTTTCTTCCGACCTGCACCAAACTTGGTATACCTACGTAAAAAAACTCAAGAAAACACATAGGCTATGTTTCAAAAACTATAATTGACCCCTTGACCCTCTTTTGACCCTTTTTAATGGTCATTTTGCTGAAATAGCTTTATTTCTCCTCCAGAAGAGATCTGCTCACACCATTGTTATAAAAAAACATAATGGAAAATAACAAGTTTTGAAAAGAAAAACTAGAGAACAGTCTATTTAAAAAATTATAACACTAATCTAAAAATATAATTAAATGAAATTTAAAACTTGTAATTAACTATATTTTAAAATATTTTTATTTGAAAGTTGATCTAGCTTTTATTTAAATAAAAAGTTTTATGGAATAGCATTGTTGTTAAAATAGTCTCCATGGAAACGAAAGTGTAAATAAAAAAACGATCACTGTAGCTTCTAGGATTTAGTCAAGTTTTATGATAAGTTAAAATATCCCAACGGCTGTAGCTGTAGCAGCATTAATTTGACTCTCGCAAACCAACTGTAAACCATCGACATTCAGTCCCTTTGACTATGCATTCGTTCGAGTATTATTCATATTCAACAGGTGAATAATTAACTTTGCATTTTTAGAGGATATTTAGTTTATTCCACTTTTAATAAACATTTTAATTTCCTCAAGCCCCGACTCTGCCGATTGCGAAAAAAAAGAAAGAAACTGCTTTTTTTGTAATGGGCGACACGAGTTTTACAAGTTCCACTAAATACTCAGCTCCCCAGGCATGGGGAAAAAACTCAGACACAAGAATGCTCCTTGCACTATCTATATGTTTTTCTTGATATTTTTATCAGCTGTGTTTTTGGCTGCTGCAGCCTTTCATTCTTTCTTTCTTTTATTCCGGTGCGCGTCTCTCCCCGTTTAAAAGATAGATTTTTCATAAATTGCGAAATGAAATACGCTTTATTTATTGAATAATTTCACAGAAAAAGTTAATTAAAATCCTAATCAAGTAAAGTTATTTTTTATATTATCAAGTTATATTTTAAGTTATTTTGGGAGATTTGTTTCTGATTTTTTTATGGGGATCATGAGGGTAAATGTAGAAATTCTTCAAATGCTTGACAACTGGATGGATTTTAATACCTTTCACCTGATAAAATAAGGTATAAAATATATTGAAAATTTTTAAAAAGAAATCCTGAAGCTTTAACTCTACCCGTGCAAGGCCGGGCATATCAGCTAGTTCTTTAAATAAAGCATCTTTAATGGTGAAGACTGCATTTTTATTCAAGCTGGTAGCATTCACATTACAGGCCAATAGGATTCTTATCACATGTATATGAAGTCAAATTTACTATGGGATAATTGCAAGGAAAATTTCAGATACAAAATAATATCCATTAAAACTTGTTTTAAGTCAAGCCAAAACTTGTATCCAAAACATATTGAATTATAATTAAAAACTAAGTCATGGGCGCAAAATAGACTGAAAGGTGCATTTCAAGGCTAAAAATAATGATTATATCAATTAAAAAACAATATTAAGTGATATTTTAAATTATTGCAGGCCCAGTTTTTCCCCTCTTGCCATCCTAAACAAAATTGTGACTTTTTAATATTATTTTGGGCTTAAAAAATTCCATGTTCTAAATACACTCATTCTCTACGGTTATTATAGTTTATGGTTATTCTGGTCATAATGGTTTTTGTTTGATGTAGGGTTTTATATGTCACAAGAAGATCCACTTTGGACAAACAGGTTTATTTTCAGATATGCCAATACCAAATTATAAAAGAATATTTAGGAAAAAAACACCTTATAATAATTATAAATACTTACCAATTCTAACAGGAATAAGAGTATTGTTAACAACTCCAGTCAAAAATTCTTGCAAAAAGTTTAAATTCTGAACATCAGAATTTTTATCCCCTGAAGAATTTAAAGCAGTCGTGTCCAGCCATGAACTTTTCAACTAAAAAATTAAGTTTTTAAAAACTAAATCATTGTGTTAATGAAGGAAACAAATTAAATTAAATATAGTACAAGTTAATAAAATGCTTCATAAATTTTGGACACTTGGATAAACTAAGTATTATAGTCTGAATTTTTACTTACTGTTGTAATATTTAAAGCACCAAATGCTGGTAATTTGTTAGGAATTCCAAGAGTGGTCTCCAACTCATCCATAACCTAAAAATTCAATAAATTTTAAAAAAATTATATAAGTTGGAACATATTATTACAAAAATGTGAAGAATTTAGTTAACCCTTTTCGATTATTTGATACTTATTGATAGTACTACACACTACTTAGCACTAATTAACAATACTAAAGAAAGCAACTTTGCCTGACAAAATGCAAAAAATTCTAAAAATATATATTTCAATTCTTATTTTTACTTAAGTACTAGATATTTATAGTATTTAAGGATATGGAAGTTCTTACTAAGTGGATAGTTGGAAATATGTGAGGTTCAATCCAAACAATGTTGAGATTGGAGAATTCAGTATTGTTTGTATTGTTTCTGGCTAGTTTTGTGACCAAACGATAGAAATAACCACCTAATGATGAGGCTTCATCCCCTACAGCCAATACTAGTATTTTGCTTGCATCCAAAAGCTGCAAGAGAACATAATTATATTATACATACATAAATTATAATATTTTATCCAAGACAAAATACAGTTTTACTTTATTAAAAATGTTATATTTTAACAGTATAATATTAAAACAAGTTTCAAAAGAAAAGCTTCCTAAAATAAACATTCAAATACATTTCATGTTTTTTCAAAATTGGAAAAATACCAATAATTGAAAAAGAACTTAAAATAAAGGTGTGAAACTTAAAATGACTACTTTTTAATAGGCAATTTTACTTCAAAATTAAAAATCCTGCAAATAAAATTTCTTTTAAAATAATTTTAATTTATTGAAGAATTTAATGCCATTTAAATGAATGTCAAGACAAACTTATGCACAAGTAAAAAAGAAAAAAATACTCCAGTTTTGTGAACTTTTTATTGCATGTAGCAACTAATTAATTTTAACATTGAACATTTGAAGCATTGGGTTTCAAATAATAATGTGTTAAACGGGTATCTATTATACCAGCATTTCTAACTTTATTAGTACACAATACATTTTTATGCACACAAAAAATTATTCATAAAGTATTTGCAAGTTGTAATACAAGTGTTTGATAGGAAATTCAAAAGGTTATATTGGTACTAATGGCAGAGTACAACACATTTTATGACTGTATGCACTATTTTTGGGAATCAGCACAACATGTTAATAATTTTAAAAAATATAAAAAAAACTAATGAACTTGTTTTTAAATTCTCAAAATGTGTATAAAATGGATGTAATCTGATTTTCATGAAAATAACAAAAGGAGTCTTACTGCAGGGTCATAGATATTATGTTCATTGATTTTAGACAAGAGAGATCCTTGATTTGCCTTTACAAATGCTTCAATATCAGCAGCTGTGGCAGGCTAAAATGAAACAATTCACAAAAATTATACATGACACTAGTAAATTCTTGCAAACAATTTTTATGAAATAACTAGCTTTACCCCAATATTAAGTTTTATAAATTAATAGCATACTTTTTACACATTAGGTTTTTGGTAGATTGCCAGTTTTTTAGTAGCCTACACGTCAATGCAGTCTAGTCCGATTAATGTGATCCCATATGTCCAAGACCAAAATGATAACAATATCCAGTTGATGATAACAAGAGGTGCTATACTAAAAAATAGCATGACTATTGGCCTTAAAATCACGAATGAGTAGTCCATTTTGAAGTATTAAAAACAGTTTTCAAGTATGTATTTTGCAAATTAAAACATTTGTAAAGAAAAAAAAGAGTGGATTATATAACACTTCTAAATCAATGAATAATTTTGTATGCTTATGTAATAAAATTGGTTTTCAAACAGGAAAAAAGGAGGTTTCTAAGGGGATTTCACCAAATAATATATTTTTTATAGCATTAAACAATATACAGGGTGATTCAGAAATAATCATCAATATTTGGGGGGAGGTAGAGGGGCCCTAGACAAGCATATTTCGAATAGGGATGGTGGGGTGTAGCCTTACCGTTGAAAAGCTAGGACCTAATGTAGTGCGAGCGCGTTTCAAAAGGCCGTTTTTAGAAGGCCAGTGTGACGAAACAAAACATAATAAAATGAAAAGCATTATTGCATCAGGTACAGGAGTATCTGTACTACTTAAATCCTCAATGTGATAGAAATTGGACCACTTGCTAAACCGTGGGGTGAGTTTTAAAACGTGCAATATTAATCTCTTGGTCAAACAATGGAGTTCCCTTAATGGTATTTAGAAAAATGATGATCGGGGAAGGAACTTTCAATGATCAAACAGTGTCAATGATCAATGTTACGATCATTGAAAATTCCTTCCCCGATCATCATTTTTCTAAGTACCATTAAGAGAACTCCATTCTTTGACTAAAAGATTAATATTGCACTTTTGAAACTCACTACACGGTTTAAAAAATGATTCAAATTCTATCGAATTCATAGTGTAAGAAGAAGGGATACTTCCTTACCTCTTGCAATAGTTTTTTTCATTTTATTATGTTTTGTTTCGTCACACGGGCCTTCTAAAAATGGCCTTTTGAAACGCGCTTGCACTACATTAGGTCCTAGCTCTTTAACGGTAAGGCTGCGCCCCACCATCCCTATTCGAAATATGCTTGTCTAGGGCCCCTCTACCTCCACCCCTATTATTGATGATTATTTCTGAATCACCCTGTATAGATCATATACACTTTGTGTGTTAATTTAAATAGGAGTGATCAGGGCCAGTCAATTTCCATAACCTTATCTGACAAACATTGAGCGTGATCATTAGGGTGGTATAAAACAACTTTTCAAGCTAGCCCAAGCGTCGCCCCCTAATTTTTTTACATTTACCAACAGTATCATCCTCCTTTAATTTTAGCTTTCTACTCCTATTTTTAGGGGGTGCTCAATGACCCTTCTTTTTGACACTTTAAAAATTTTATGGATTTGCTTTCAGACATCAAGAGCTAAAAAAACAATTTTTTTCGTAAAGTCTGATGTTTCTAAGCGTCAATATGTCTTATTATATTGTATTTTGTTTAATTTTTATATTTATAAAATTTTTTCTCTAGATCCGCAAAAATGCGTTAACCCTACAATGCATGATTTTTTCAATTCACTTGAAAATCATTTATGTGACTTCTATTATGGTGTACGTTAGTAAAAAAATACTAAAAAAACTTAATTTAATTTTTTTCTACTTTTTATTGGCAAAAAACTTTGTCCTTGTGAAATTAATTTGTGTCTCTTGTGAAATTAATTGAGAAGTGAAATAAAACCAAATGCTCTAAAAATATAAAAAAACAACTAATCTTTTCAAACATTTTTTTTCAAGCTGAAATTTTTTTTTTATTTTAATTTATATGGTCCTTTTATTTTGGCATTTTCTGTGTCTTAACTTTCGTTTCACTAGCTACTAACAAATGTCTCAAAATAGTACCCCTGCTGGGATCTACTGGCAGTCTAAAGTACTAATACAATAAAATGTTATATCTATTGTACTTATTGCATGGTGTTGCCGTTTGGAAATGAAAGTTCGAGTAGGAAATGGAGAAAAATGTCGTGTTGCCAAATGGCATCAGTATGCACTGTAGGGTTAAAATCATTTGTGTTAAAATCCTGTTTTTCAGTGTGTTATAACAGCAAAACTATTCTTTGAAAAATAAAAGTTGAAAAGTGCATTTGGTAGGAAATTTTGTTTACTTTAACTTTGTAATGCAAGTAATTTTCGAGAAACTAATATTTTTTGAAATATACGAAAAAATCTGAAGATAAAGTGAAAATTTTGCAATTTTTTTACATATTTTTGCGTTTTTGATATGAAGCCGACCTTCCACGTGAAAGTGAACTAGATATTCGGAAAAAGCACCTCAAAAAACATAAAACCGTCGAAGAAAATAACTTAACAAATTTTTTTTGAAGCAACTGCTCGTCATAGGACTATATTACTATTTTGAGCTTTTATTGAATTTTTGTTACTTTTTAAAACAAATTGCATATTTTTGTAACCCGAATCATGTTTTTGACCCATAAAGCATAATATTTGACCCCCAAAATGTCTTTCTATTATTAAAAGAACCGAAAATAGGCCCGCGGGTGGCCATTTTGTTTTTGACCAGAAGTCCCAAACGGCACTTCCGCCAGAGTGCTTCTGGTCGATTTTGGATTCAGCATGTTTTAAACTATATTTCCACCAATTTTGGTGCCTCTTTCACATTCTGAACAGTTATTCCCTTTAACAGCCCTGCTATTGTTGCTTCCTAGTCAACAAAAAACAAACTCGTCAATATTGTTTCTAAACATTCATACTTAACAAAATGATGCTTTTTAACTATTTTGTTTTCAATTTATTATCATATATTAAGTGTGTAAATTAAGTAGGTGTCAAAATAATTTATCTTTTACTTATTTTTTAACCAATTTAGCCAAAATTTCGAAAAAAATTAAAAAAGTGCAGTTTTTAGGGCCATTGAGCACCCTCCTAAAACTGAAGTAGGAAGTTGAAACTTTGCCAGAATAATACTATAATAGGTAGATGTAAAAAAAGAGGGGGCCACTTTGTGTCTAGGATGAAGTTTGTTTTTCCCATAGGAATGTGGACCACCCTAGTGATCATATTACGCGGAGTTGACTGTAATACCAAACCCTTATTTAGAAGAGAACTGCACTTCATAATAAGATAATTCTTAATCTCTTAAAAAACCAGAACACACACACATACATAATTTAGATACGTATTGTTAACTTTTTAGAGAATTAAAAAAATAAGGGAATTGAAAGGGGAAAAATTTTAAAAATATTTTTCTTTTATACTTGTTGTCAGTAGTTTTTAGAAGTACCTGAATATTTATATTCAATTTTGCAATAACTACTCTAGATACAGAGAAGAGGATTAAATATACTAAGAAAAATAGTTTTCTTTTCAGCCTTTTCCAACTGAAAAAGCTTGCTTGCAGTTTTTTTCACTATGTGTTTGAAAAAAAAAACTACCATTTTAGGTGATGTTTCAAAAAACTTGGAATGCTTACTATGTAGTTAAATTTTTAATCCCTTGGTGTGCAGATAATATTTTATAGCATAAATATATATTTCAAAAAGATACTAACATTCTGAGGACAAGCAATAGGTGTTTTGCTGAATGGTTTAACAAGATTAATTTCTCCAACATTAGTTAACTTCAAGTGTTTTGCGACCTGAAAAATAAGTAAATAAATTTTTTTTAAACAGTGCTATCTCAAATTAAATGTAAGCTTCATCATTTCATGTAACTTATTAGAATAGTTATATCCAGAATCATAGTACTTTAATATCACAATGAGTTATTTATAACAAAAGATGCATCCAAGGATTAAATTGAAAATAGCCAAATATGACCTATATTGCATCATGCAATAAATTGGCAAGATATTTCTAAAAGAACTACCAATATGTATAAAAAACATACAGTAACATATGAGTAAATTATGTTAACATTTTTTAACAAATGACACGAAAATTGAATAACTGAAATCAAAATCAAATATAAAACCTTACTATTCTATCAAAGGCTGCATAGAACCTGATGGCTGGGCTTAATAAAGCAGCTGCAGCTTCAAAAGCTTGATAATCTAACAAACATGTAACTTGTTATAGCACTTCATATTTTCACTTCATTTTATAAATTTTATAACAGTAACCTTCCATATATATTTGTTAAAAATCATCAAAAACCCATTTTCAACGCCTATTTCTGAAAAAACCTTTTAACTAACAAAAAACGTTTAATTCTATATTGTTTCATTTTCAATTAATGCAATTTTTTAGACTCACCATAATTAAACAAAACAATCATTTGACATTTTAATACAGTATAATTATGAACACCCAAACTTTGTACTTATAAAACTATTATATAACTTTGTACTTATAAAACTATATTATAGCTAGCTCAAAATTATTTCTCCTTTAACAATTCACACATTTGCCAAATTTTGATTATTGTGTTAGACTTTTGACAACATCCAAGGTTTCCAAATTTGTTAAAAAAAATAAAAAAACATTTTTAAAAAAGAAAGTCACCAAAGGAAATTATTTGTAGCCCAAAAGCAAATTTAGGTTCATGATTATCAAAAGGGTTTAAAGCATACAAAATTCATGTGTTTTAATTATTTGTTTTACATTACTTATATTTACAAGGTGGTAGTAATTAAACTTCCACTTTAAGACAGCTATACAAGAAAACTAAACATTGGCGCAATAGCCTACTGGGCCATCTAGTTTTCTTGACCGTGGGGATCTGGGGTGAGAAGCATATATCCTGGTTAGGTGATCAAGTCTAACGCGACAGTGTTTAGTTCCCAAACATGCTTTGTCCTCATTTATCGATCCACTGAAGGGATGAAAGGCTGAAAACAAAACTACTGGACTAAATGGTCCTCAAGCTTAGTCTCAAATCAACAGAGGGGTTATGGAGTTTTATTTCTTATCGTAAAAAATTTAGTTTAAAAATATTATAATCCATGAAGGCTCAAATTCAGAAATATACATGCAGTATTTCACACTTGAGTGACAATTGAGTCAGTCATATGGTATTTTTATGTAAAGTTGCTATACCTCATTACACAGTAATTGATTTAAAATACAATACTAACTTCAAAATTACTTTAAATTTGAATGCTTCCAAGAGTGCACAATTAATTTTATTTATCACTGTATTTTGGGACAAAGCTTAGGTGAAAAAGGAATAGAAATTATGTTCTAACTAATCACTACAGCACACAATTTAAAAAAACTATGCTTACCTGCAGCACCTTTCATGAAAAAACCAACTACCTTGATCTCTTCAACAGCATCAAAAGCAATTTTATCTATTTTTCCAGTGATTTCATTAACTTGAGTACCGTTAACCTGAAATATATTAAAGTCAATTACAATTAAGAACCAATAACAAAGGATAACCAATTTAAATTGTATTTGAAAAGTTCACAAATGAAAATTGTAATTGGAATTTGCTTATTAAAAACACTGGATTATTAGGAAATCCACTAAATAGGTGAAGAAACCAAACTTTTCAAATGCATATTTTAGCTGCTTAATGCCCACTGATCACTATACTTCACAGCAATGTTTCCTGAACCCAGTGCATCACTACACAGAAGGAGAAAGTGAGGTAACACAAAGCCTGTCGGGTTGATGGGAAGAATTTCCATACGCAAATCGTGATAAAAAGACACTATTTATACATGGGTTTAATGAAATAATCATATTTTAAAATTGACGTTCTTTGTTTCACTCGAAATTGAGACACAGCGATGGGAACTACTTTTTTCTTAGCGACATAGTAGGTTCAACTTAAGTTGCTGTCTAGTATAAGAGCTATATCAAATCAATGAAACTTGTGATCCTCACATGGGTTGGGAATCACTAGCTTAATGGATACACAAAGAGATGTTTAATATTCACAAAAGGATATATCTGAGCTTTACCTTAAATAGATAATTCAATAAGGCTCTTGTTGAACGCTTTCCATAATATGGGGTACCACGGCCTTTTTTATAAATATACACATCACCAGGATTAGGCTTGATAGCTGAAAATAAAAATTGCAGGTTAAATAAATATTACCATTTAGGTTTTAAAAAATTGCTTGTTAATAAGTATGTGCTATAGTACATCAATAGTTTAGTGTTGGAAATTTATTAAAAAATCTTATTTGTACAAGTTCTTTTCCACAATCTAGAGAAACTGGAAAAAGGTATCTTGGATCAGCAAGAATGTATACAATTTTGCAATAGCAGCATTTTTCAGTTGAATAGGTATCAAATATGGCAATTAGGTAGTAAGTTAAGGAATCTTGTTTGCAAAGTAAAATATAATCATTAGGGTGGTCCTTATTAGTATGGTAAAATTTTTTTGGGGAATTCCATTGGTGACACCCCCTAGTTTAGTGTCACTATAGAAAATAATACATGGAAAATTTAAGCCCATTCGGATAATAATAACACGTGCTGCAAAAGCCTTGAAGTTTTAAAAAAATTCTTATATTTTTACAAAACATAAAAAAACCCAAAGATTATACCCTCACATTTTGTTCCAGATTTTTTTATGAGGAACTAAAATATAGTTATAGATAATCTAGATATTCTTCCTGTTAAACATTTATTTTTTATAAAAATTGTTACAATTTGTTTCTAAATCCGAATATCTGCTTAATGAAAACTTTTGTTAATCCCAGATGACCTTGTATTATTTATAATATTCCCAAATCCAATAAAGAAATTTTTCATAAATATTTTTTACCTAGCACCTAAATACAGTAAAGCACCCTTTATACGTCTCTCATTTATACGTCTTTTACATTTATACGTCGTTTTCGCTAAGTCCCAATTCATTCAAATAATCGAAATTGTTTTCAATTATACGTCTTTTCATTTATATGCCGTTTTACGTCGGTCCCTTGAAAGCATATGTCAGTCAGTTACCATGTAGTTTAGAATTTTTCAAAACTAAAAACATATTTAGAAAATTTAATTGTGCCATTAGATTAAGCGAACAAGAAAGCAATAAACAGGTTGGAAAGTATTTTTTTATAATTTATTTTTGGGAAGAAAATAGCAAAATACTAAGTTTTTCTTAAAAAATGTCAGTCAGTTACCCGTGGAATTGCCCAGCTTAAATTGTAAGCAATGTATGTATACAAATAAAATTGAATTGAAAAAAAGAGTAAAAAATTATGACAGAAAATAAAAAATAAATGACAGAAAACCAACAATGAGTTGAACATTTAATTGTGATTCAAAATGTTTACAAGTGACCATCTTCACCTGCATACATCACTAACCACCATTTCCCATTTATTGAGTGTCATCATTTGCAAAGGAGGTAAAACAAAAGATTGACACACAGTCTGTCATTTTGATAGGTTTTAAATATTCTAAGCCTTGCTAGACTCTAGATCTAAGTATCTCTCTTAGCGTGTATCTAGAGCAGGGGTTCTCAACCGGTGGGTCGCAACCCCCTGGGGGGTCGCGGGGCATGCCTAGGGGGGTCGCGAAAAAAAATTTACAGAGTTATTTTTTATACAGACACAGCAATTTTCAAAACTTATATATTATAGATTATTAGAGAGATTAGTTCGTTTCATGCATGAACTATTTTGAAAAAAAGTAAATATAGGATGCATCGACAGCATATTGCGAGTGAAATGACTACTAAATAGTAAATAATTATTAAAGTATAAACATTTTTAGATCTGAGGGGGTCGCCAAAATATTTTCTCTGAAAAGGGGGTCGCGGAGTCAAAAAGGTTGAGAACCCCTGATCTAGAGTTTTACGATACCTTCAACAACCAGTTGAGAGGAGATAAAATCTCCCTTCTATCTCCCCCATATCTTTGTGTGGTTAGCAGCCGTATTGACCATCGTGGTTTAACCATGGATTGAAGGATTATCCGCTGATCCGAAGTAAAACGCTATCGACCAGCCCCAAATAGCGCTTAATCACTGTTTTTTTTAGCCAAAATCTGACCACTCAACTTTGGTGGGTTGAACCACGGATTAGTGGTTTATTTGCTGGCTCAAACGTTAAAACAACGCACGTTTGCAGATATGGATATCGGAGGATATTTATATTTGAGTATATTTGCTTTATCATCAAAATAATGGTTGATTAAAGTGTAATAATAAAGAATTACTTTTCGTGAAATCACGAAAGCACAAAGTTTAGAGTTCACTCTCGTTTCTATAGATGGCACTTTTAATTATTTCTAAGGTATTAAATATTTAGAACGGCTCTTAAGTTTCAAAATTTTTCCCTTTTAACTATTAATTCCTTTAAATTCTTTCAAAAATAGTCTATTTTTAGAGAGGTGAATCAATATTTTACATACGTGTGAGTATTTTAAAAATAATATTGAAATAAACCCATTCATTGTAACCATTAGATTACCAGAATTGTGAAAAAAATTTCGAATATAAAGCAGGAAATATAGAACACCAGTTCAAGTCATTTTCTGTAATTGGTTGTATAGTTATTATTAGTTGTGATAGAAATGTTTTAAAGCAGGTAGAGAATTTTGTAGGAAATAATTTACACTGGACAATGAATTAGAGAGAACAGTGCGGTAGTTTGGACTCGATTGCTGGCGTCAACGCGGTCCAATCAGAAGTGGCGTTGCATACAAAACTGCGGTTTGAAGAAACCGTGAATGTCGAATGCAGGTCGATAAGGACCAAATTTCGTCATCTGAAAAACCTCGATCATGGTTTGTACGATCAGTGAATAATTTGTGGATCGGCTCGCGTTGGTCAATACGGGTGTAGGTGAGGTCAATTATTCACTAACCTGGAAGCTTTAACTTTGAAAATGGACACTCGAATTTTATAAAAATCTCACTAACATAGCTTTATTTATATTCAGGAATTCTATCACATCAATTTGGCTGACGATAGTCAATATCCAGTAACACACAATTCAAATTCACATTCCAAAATTATACATATAAAATTGTGGCAAGAAATTCCGTTTAAAAAAATTAATTATTCTAAAGCTATAATTCAAATGACACTAAAAACAACACAGTCTTTGGCTTTTAACAAAATAGTTCAATTAATGTTTTGGAATGTGATTATACACAAAAATGAGATGATGGGAAGAGGTTACATAATCAATCTGGACGGTGTATAGGAATTTTGGGAATAAATTCAATTAGCAGAACGTATTCCATCATGTTATTCGTTTCACATGACCTTTTGGTCAGTTTCCAATGCAAGCCTAAGTTATGATACATATGGCTGTTTTCCCATTCCAAAACCTTTTCGATGGAGTGGCGAGTCCTTTTGCTCAGGCAAATTACAGGCCACAAAGAACATCCCAAGGTGCAGCAACAGCAAAGGCAACCACAGAATAACCATTTGACATTCACAGGTAGCGTTTTTCGTAAAACGCAGTTGATACGTGTAATCGTAGCCTTGTACTCCTCCAGAGCAACTCGACCAGTAAGCGCAGAGGGAAATTTAGTATCAAAGCGGTTGCTAAGTCCAAAAACAGTCATGTTTCCAGCCCCTCGCACAGCTACAGGCTCGACAACGAAATCTTCAACAGGATATCGTTCTTCTTCTACGCCTTCAACGAATATCGTATCAAATTCCGCCATTCTGCAATTGACTCGGGATCTCTCAAACGTTTAGATTTTAATAACTACTAATGACGATTCCTTCAAGCTATTACAACACAAGGAAACATAAAATACGACCTAATAAAGCTCTGACATTGTTATTGTTTACAACACATTTCAACGTTTTCTCCTCTAGCTCTAGGAGACGGTAGAGGTTTGTGCTACGACATCAACAGAGAGAATACTTTTATAGATGGCGCGCTCGAACCTTTTTCCTGAAATAGAAATATCGGCACTCGATGACCAAGAAAATGTGTAAAGAGCAATCAATGTTATCTGATCTCAATGACGATAACCAAAAACCATTTTGACTAACATACTGCAAGCAGTTAAGGTAAATGTGGGTATAGTGGACACTTTAAGGAAATTTTTTGCTTAAAATCTTAATAAATACCAATCAATTTGCTTCGAAACGGTTATTATCCTATTTTTAGGTTAATTGGATCTTCTTCTTTCGATTTTACTATTAAAAACTTTAATTAGATTGGGCAAAGTATTTTTAATTAATTTTTTAAAAGTACTCCAAATTGCATCTATAGTGGCCACATAGATGAAGCTGTTGCTTCTATGGTGGACACCTCTTGCAATAGTGGACACCTGTCTTTTTCTGCCTATATGAGGGGTTTATGCATGAAATTGAGGGTTTTTTCTTGGTATAGTCATCTAGTTCTAATTAAATCTTCTTTCCAACGAAATGTATTTTAGATTCAATCAAATTAGCTTTATTTAAAAAAAATTGATAGTTTTCGGCCCAAAGTCTACGCTGTAGCTGATTTGAGAGGAATTTAGCATGTAATTCAATGTTTTAAAAACATTGGTTCCCGAAGCCAGAATGAAACCAAATTTATTTAACACTCATTTTAAAGCACAGTCAACAGTTTATGAAGAAAAACTGATTCAAATTAAGTATTATTTATGTTTCTATTAGACGCCATTGCGGTGGCCACTATTGGAAAATCTAAGATTATGTGCTGGTAAAGTGGACACCCCCATAAATCCTCCTAAAGTCAGCATTTTCAAATAAATTTTATTCAGTATTATTTTATACACTCTTATTTATCTTGATATAAATTTAAAAGTCAATCAAGCGGTAATAAATACGAAAAAATCAGTTCCGACTTACCCGTTTCCTTACGCGATTCAATAAGCAAAATCAAATTTCAGTCACTCGGCCGATGTTGTTATTTTCAAATATTTAAATATCCTTCCCATGGTGATCTGTGGTATCGGTGGTAATTTATCAGCTTACCTGATTGCACAATCTACTATGTCTATGAATTTTGACGCTGTTCGATGCCTCTAACTCGTTTTATTTAAAATTATTCAGCTATGTGGCCACTATTGGTACAGTGTCCACTATACCCACATTTACCTTAAACCTTACTCTGTGGTTAAACTTCCTTTGCTGCTCTTGGAGAAGTTTCCAATGGGCTTCGCGGACCGCCCGCCAGTTGAAATAAATCCCTGAACAGAAAGACAAGATCTTCAGTCACTTTTTGAGAATCACCTCTACCTTTGGTCCAAATAGACAAAATTTTACTTTTTTCTACGTAGATCTCTCCAGATCCCCCATGAAATTTATTTTTGCAACCCCCACGTCAGTAAACAGTTATAGCAAAACAATGTTCAAACAAACACGATCTGAACCTTGTAAGCAAATTTTTTGAAACAATGATTGGAAAGTCTGGTAATGCGCTTGATAAGCGAAAAAGTCTGGGGGTAAAATGAGGGCTAAAAGAGGGGCCAAGGAAAAGGATGAAAAGAAGAAGCACAATGATTAAATGGTTAAAAAAATGTTTGGTCTTTTGGAAAAATTACTTTCTTTTTTCACGTTTTAAGTCTTTTTTACCATGCTTTCCCATTCAGCCCAAGTAGAGGGTACGAAAGTACCCCCCCTTGATAACCGCGTCTATATATCTTTATTGGTAACAGTGGCGTATATAGAAATTTATTTCGGGAGGGGCCCAAATTTATTTTTCACTACCTCCCAAGCAAATTTATTACGTCCAATGTAACTTTTTATATATTTTGGGTTAAAATTTACATATAAAAGAACTTATGTAAAAAAAGTTGTAAGTAATTTTGTTCCAAGCACCTAAGCGGGGTCTGGGGGTACTCCCCCAGAAAATTTTTGAGAATTTGACTCTTCAAAACTGGTTTTTAACTAGTTTTGGTACACCAGTCTAAATTTTTTATTTATACCTATTTTAAATAGGATTTGCATTTGGGGGAACTTAATATAAAAATAAGTTAAAAATAATAGAGTTCCAAGTAGAAAAGGGGATCTGGGGGGTCTTCCTCTAGAAAATTTTTGGAAATTTGACCCTAAAAACAGGATTACTACTCGGTTTTGGTACACCTAGTCCTAATTTTTGACATATATTTTAAGTAGGATTTTGTTGAACTTATTGTAAAAAGATTTGTAATTGTAAAATTCCAATCAGAAAGGGGGTCTGGGGGTCTTCCCCCAGAAAGTTTTTGGAAATTTGTCCCAAAAAACAGAGTTTTAGCTTGTTTTAGTTCACCAAGTCCGGATTTCGGGGGGGGGGGCCAGGGCCCCCTCGGCCCCCCCTTATATACGCCACTGATTGGTAAAGATTTTATTCTTATTTAAAATTTTAGAAGAAACAACTTGATGACAGAAATAACTGAAGAAATAAAATGTCAGGGTATTGAAAATTTTTTCTCATCCACCATGTTGAGCTAAAATATTAATAATTAATTTCTTTGAAATATTATTTAAAATTATAATATTTACTCCTTTCTGAATTGTTGCTGCTGCCATCTAGTTAGCTGTAAAAGATTTAGACGTATCAAAATAAAACTTTTCAAGAGAAAAAAATTGTTGAGGAATTGTTTATGATCGGTATCCTAGTACAAATTAGGGGTCATCCATAAATTACGTGAGGTCAAAAAGGGGGGGAGGGGTTTGGAAAAATCTCACCAAGGGGGGAGGGGGGGTCGATTAAAATCTCACATCAACTTTTTTATAACTTAATTATAACTTAATTAATTAATGAAGCACAAAATGCAAATAATTTTTAGAAAATAATTTTTAAAAGTTGTAGGTAAATCTCACGTGGGGGGAGGGGGGTCAAGAAAAATCTCACTAAATCTCACCAAGGGGAGAAGGGGGGGGGTCCAGATTTTGGAAAAAACACCTCACGTAATTTATGGATGACCCCTTAACGAACTCAATTAAAATTCTACTAATCAATGTAATTGATATTTTTCAAAACAGAAGAAATTCTTATAAAAATTACTGTTTTTACATTTATTAGATTTTAAACGATAATATAGACTGATAGTAAGGTGTTAAAGAATGGAGGAGCGTAAAATAATAAAAAAATGTCAAAATCTGTTTAATTTAATTGAAGTTTTTTCTATACCTTCATCTATACTATACGGAAACCTCATTTATTTAAATAACCATATTTTTTTGTAAATGGGTCTCATTCATACAAGAGGAAGGTTTTGTTCTAAAATCTATGATTCATGTACGAGTTCAAGTGTGACTTCACAAAGACCCCAGAAACTTCCGCCGACTCTGTGTAGCTCAAACAGGACATACTTAATCTTCAATGTTGCTGAATATACAACGGAAGTGCTAGGGGTTTGTTTTCAACTTCCCGGTGGTACTCGTCTATAAAATTACTTAATTATTAAAATATTAAAAATTATACGCCCAGCACGTTTATTTCACCAAACAAAATTTCTAAAACAAATATTCTTTATTGTTTTTCATTTCCTATCCGTCCTATCTGGATTTATTACATGGCAAATCACTTTATTGGTTTAGATTGAAAAACGCACGCAACTAAAGATACAAGTCAAAGAAAAGAAGAAAAATTTTCTTAATAAATATTTTTAAAAAATTTCTTGAGAAAGTAATCCAATTCTACTAAAATAAAGTAGTATTACGTCTACGCCTTCAAAAGATCAAATTAAAAAGGAGAATTGATCCATTTTTTCTCTTTGTCAGGAAGTATTTGATCTTTAAGATTACCGATAACTATAACGCATTTTGTTATGGCTAGGTAGCCGCCGTAAAAAAGCAAGTTTCCACATCCAAAAATTTTTGTAATACAGAGATCCAGTTTTTTTAACGACTGTCTTTTCCTTGCCATTTATTCAACAAATGAAATGTATTGAAAAGTACGGTCTACTACTATTCGGCGCGGCTGTTTCGGCGCTGGGCGTTTCGGCGGCAGAAATAAAATGATAGTATAAATAGAACTCTTTCATAAATAATCCTTCTAAAAATTAGAAAACAATTCTTTGTTTCGCGCCGAAACGGGCCCGCGCCGAAATCGTCCCATTCCATGAAACGTACCAGTAGTATTAGACTCGATACAATCAGAAATATTTAGGGGCCTCATAAGTGTTATTTGTTGCAGTCTTTCTTACATATTCACATTTTATTAATTTAAAACGAATTATTTACCCTTTAAGCTTAGGAATTTGTAAAGTTGAAGTTGTATTGAAATAAAAAATCGCTTATTCAATGATCTTTTAAAAGGGGTTAGATATATTGACTTTGATATTTATTCGGATTAAATTTTTTTTACAAAAATCAACGGACGTTGGAAAATTTTTATTAATACACTCCCAGATGTTATATTTAGTCAGACATGTAGCATTAGGCATTTTCGGCGATATTTTTTAAAAAAATAGTACTAAATTAAACAGCTCTAAAATGGTTTCCTTACCCAGATCTCAAATATTCAACTGTCAGATTATAAATCCGCAAAACGTAATGGGGAGAAAGATAAAAATATATTAAAGAATACGTAAAATCTACGAGTTTTGGGTGTATTTGGTAAAAAAAATCCTAAAATGGGTTAATGCTTGAAAATTATTAAGGTACCTGCATAAATTAGTGATTTATACACAATTACCATACTGATAGAATATATTTTTTGGCCGCAATACTTTAAATAATTCGACAAAATCATTTAAAGTCCACCTAAAATATTATTACTTTTATGATTCCCTCACGAATGTCAGATATTATACTTAGTTTAATGTGACGAAAAGTAGTAAAATAGCATAACAAGGCGTTTCCAGAGAAAAAGTAAGACATCAAAAATCAATTTAAAATTAATATTTCAACATCTTCCATGAATGTCATCGTTTTTCCTCTAGAAATTTCTCAATTATCCAGCCTGGGCTTGGATCGTATACCCAAGGCGTTACGGATCCATTAACCCTCGTAAAACACGTAATACGTCCATTAAAATACCAGTATAATCATCTCAAGAACAAAGCCGCCACATTTTAGAACCATTTATCACACGAGACTTCGAATAAAATTATTCAGACCCACCCTCGGAAAGCTGATGCCTTCTTGAACAGACAGTAATTTGGTGATGCATTCTTAGCCACGGGTAAATTTCCACTGGAAAGTCACTAACCGATGCTCTGCGAGTTGCTCAACTATTAATCATGTTCAAAGGCAGAGATCCTTCCGGGAGTAATTGTTGCCTTGTTGCTGAAAGAAAATGCCTGTTCTGCACCGTAATTTTAACATGATGGACGAGTGACATACTGGGAACGTCCTCCAAGTGGTTTTAATAGGGCGTTCGTTCCCTTTAAGAAAAATTCGATATCTTAGGAGGTATATTATTGCTTTTTGGAGAAAAAAAAGCCATTTCGGAGTATCATAAAATTAATTTCGAAAGAACTTAATGGGTTTTTTTGCGATTGAACCCCCCCCATGAGTACTTGTGTAACTCTTATTATTTACACTTATTAGTTAAAATTTTTAATGGTATGTACAAAAAGTCAAAGATCTGAGCTGTAAAGTTATGGAATGAAATCAGCGATATACATTTTAATGTTTAGGCAAAGGGTAAAACATTAAAATATATACCCGATTTCGTTCAATAACTTTACAGCTCAGATCTTGGATTTTTAGTACAAGGATACCATTACAAATTTAGTGCTACGATTTTAACTGTAGTATTATTCCTCTTTTCAAACGTCTGAGGTAATCAAGTAGAAGTCTAGCCTTACATGCAAAAATTATACTTTCTACCTCAGCTATAAGGTATACTTTATCCTAAATTATAATTAAAGATATTTCAGATAGTAGAAGGGTATGTAAACCAGTACTCTTTGAGGAAGTGATATATTTCGATGAATGAAAAACATTAGAATGTATTACTTTTCATTTGAAGGAATTTAAATAATTTCATTCTACAAACATTATGTGTTGTTTATACGATTGTTTTTATTGATTAAAATTATTAAACACGCGCATTTCTTTAAAAAAGATGTACCAAAGGCGAAAATCCTAAATTAGGCTTCAACTCAAACCAATAGTTTTTATTAAAAGATGATTAAAGGGGATTTAAACAGGAAATTAAAATAGGGATAAGATTCTTTGTTTGCAAGATTAGAAAATAGTTAAGAAACTACTAAAAGCATTTATGATCTGTGGGAATCTTTAAAATCAAAGACGAAAATTTAGCAGTTGTGACATTTATATCAACGATTCTGGTGATTATAATAGAAATAATGAATGAAAAGATATTATTCAGCATGACTCATCAGTGCATATAACTGAAGACAACAAAACCTCCGAAGAACCACAATCAACTAGACGAAAAACCAACTTCCTGAAAAGAACCCCAACCTCAATCTAGTATTTCACCAACCTCATCTATTGCAACATCAAAAATCCTCGATCCTTACCTCGGCAAAGGTCTCCAACTCCGTCGGGCACACTGACTTGGCCGTTATCAGCGGGTCTTTCACAATCACCACGGCCGTATCAGCAGCACTCACAACAGTCGTGAAGTTCTCGACCGTCAGCTGACACACCCTCTTCACCCCATCGTGCTTGGGGGTCTGGAGAAAGGGCAGCAGAGCCCCCTGGGTCACGCAAACTACCAAGGAAAACGCGAACAACCTCAGCATCTTCATCAGTGAATGAAACCCTACTATCGAATTATGCACCAGAACTTAAGAGTTATAGCTCTTCGATAAAGTCCAGATTTGTTTAAACAGGGTTGATAATGACAGTATTCACGCTATCCACGTGTGCATACAACCTTTGGCTTTCGCCAAACCCAATCGCTTATGTTGATAACCGTCGCATTGTTCTCGACACTCGAAGGTCTGTCGTTGTTTCTTCAGTCAGAAGAAAGGAAACTAAAGTAGGAAGTGCGTCATGGGGAGACGTTTTTCTCTTTTTATTATCATTCTGAAATTCGAATGAGGTAAATGCATGGAGTCACGAGGTTCTTCCGGACAGCCACTGGCTCTCTCGTTTCGGAAACAATGGGTTTTGAACGTTCGATTAGTTGATTTATAGTTATATTTGGGAGCCGAGAGGATCCATTTGCGTTATGGTTCTATTTCGAGTTTGGAACAGACGTCTTTGGTGTTGTTGTATGTGGCTTTTTATCAGAGTGGAAGTGAGATATGACGCTCTCAAACAAAGATACCGCGGCGAGTGAGGTCGTTTACTAGGAGAAATCTGTGAAGGCGGGGTTTTACATGTGAAGCTTTAAATTAGACTTTGAATGAATGAGTGAGTTAACCCAAGCCCCAAGCAGCACAAACGTTCCAGATTCGTCCAATTTTTGTCATGTAGAGCCAAATTTCGTGTACTTCTTGTTGAAGTTACATAAAGTTTACAAAGTAATATGTTTCTTATCAACTACTATTTTTGGATGGTCTAGTGATAGAGCAATAATTTAGTAGGGAGTCCATCTACTACATTGTAGCTGAGGTTTTCAATAATATATTAGGTCATCCTGAAAATTTTGTCGCTTCAGGGACAGTCTGTATGCAATGTATTTTTTGGTACTTTCTATTACGGTAAACCAGTTAAGTACTTCTACTTCTATCTAAAGCCAATTTGGCGAATTTTGACTCTTTTTTTTGTTGGCTCACTTCTCGAGCTTTCCTAGTTTCTACGACAGACCGGTCAATGGGCGGCCCACTACACGAACGCCCTCAACCCGCGGTACCTGCACTAAAACTGTGGTTACAGTTAAGCTTTTAGGTCTGGCAACCATGGAGACGTTTTTCGAAGACGTAATCCATCGACCATGTGATCACCAGGATCGCGATCCTTGGCGATCACATAAGCCCATTAAATGCTTTTTAAAATGAAAAAAAAATTCTTTTCTTTCAACAAATTTTTTGTATTTGCTATTATAAAATAAATTTAAATTCAATCATTAAGGTTTGTTCATCAACAAAATTTCGTGATCGCATATGATGAAAAACTCGATTGTAAAAATTCAAGCTTAAATATAAAGTAATCAAGAATCACACAAGTAAATAATGAATCTAAATGACTTTATTAAATCTCATATTTCAATAA
This sequence comes from Tetragnatha versicolor, assembly GCA_024610705.1. Classification (NCBI taxonomy): domain Eukaryota; kingdom Metazoa; phylum Arthropoda; class Arachnida; order Araneae; family Tetragnathidae; genus Tetragnatha; species Tetragnatha versicolor. The sequence continues at coordinate 28,289,005 of JANDEH010000002.1, read as the reverse complement.
CTGCAAATATTGTTATAATCCCTTGGCCTTTTAAGACAAACATGATGTGTAAATGAAGTTGCAATCCTCGTGAATCTCTAAACGAACACATCTTTTGCAAATACGAATCCCAGATCCCAGGCACATTCGAAATGAATTATTGACAATAAAAATATATAATACTAGTATTCATTTTTATCTGAATTAAATATATACGCCTATAATTAACGCGAATTATACCGAATTCTATCAGGCTTAGAAATCAAGTTCAAGAATGCAACACAGATTTTCCAATACATTGCAAAATAGAGAAGAAACGAGATAAAATGTGCCTTAATGCAATAAGACACTGTTAAAATGATTTATAAATCTTGAAAACAATTGAAAAGAGTACGATTAAACGATTTACACAAACTTCATGTTTACTTTCGAAATCGAATATATTGCAAGTTTCGTCAACAAAAAAATGTATAAAGATTTCGATTAAAAAATATTAAATTAATCGATTAATTCCGGTACCGCTTGTCGGAGGCGCCACGTGAGCTCTCTAGATAAGCCCCGCCTATTGACCGGTCTGTCTCTTATTGTCTGTGGTTTCTATGATTAATAAAATTTTGTTTACTTCAAGTTTCCATTAATAAAAATCTTTCAAAATTAAAATTCAAAGGAATTTAACTTCAGTTTTAAGTCATATTTAGATTGTTCCGAAGATCTTACATATTTCGTAAATTGAAATTCATTTTATACTACTTTTAAAGAGCGGCGGTAGAATTTCTAGCAATCTAGATTCCTGCAAATGATCATCCGGATCTTTCCTAATAGAGGGTTAGGAGTAGCAATCCAGCAATTTAATATGATTGTGATCAAACTCTCCGGTTGCCTCAGAAAAAATTTAAATCTGAGTTAAATTTTCCACACTTGTTAAAAACACTTAAAACTTTAATTGTTTTATGGATGTAGCCAGTTAATTTTAATTTAAAAATATTAACTTAAGACAAAATTTTGAGCAGAAAAGAAATGAAGTAACAAGTTAACATATATTTAAGGAAATAGTTCAGGCCAGGCAATCTGTAACTTAACCGGGAACAAATTGATACATTTAGTTTTTCAACGGTTTTCACTTGGGAATGACCTAAATAATAACATACTAAAAATCGGACAAAATCGGTTCGCGGGAAGTTTAATTTATTTTAAAATTTTTAAAAAATGGCCGAAAAAAAATTTCAAAAAATCAAATTATAGTAATCGAGACTTATTATGCATTTTTATAGGCTATTTTTTAGTGCTGAATACGGATATACCATTTAAATTTAAAAAAATTCAAAATTTCAATTTTTAAAAATTAATTCAAAATTTGGAAAGTCGAAAAAATTAAAACATCGCTCAAAACCACAAAATAATTGCAAAAGAAGTAATTTAAACGGTTTTCGATTAGAAATGACATAAATAATAACATACTAAAAATGGAAGAAAATCGGACAATAAAAAGTTTAATTTTTTTCAAATTTTCAATTTTTTTGGCCTCAAAAATCGACCTTTTAAAAAATTCTTGTTATAAACGTTTGAGGCATTTTCCAAGGTCATTTTTCCATGGATGTTGTAGGTATATACCTCTATAACCTAAAAAATCCACAATTGGGGATTAAATCATTAGTTAATTAATTAATTTATAAAAATTAATGTTGAAAATACAGGTAAAATCTTTCAATCAAGTAATACAGAAAATATTTAGACACTATTTGATAATAAATCATTTTAAAAATAATTAAATTGAAAAAAGACAAAATATCTTTCAAAAAAAATTTAAATTTTAAATTAATTTAAAAATTTTTAAATTTTGTAGTACAGGGTGTCCCACAAAGAGCTCCCTGGTTGTAAAATTAAATATATTTTGAACAAAAATAGATAAAAATATAAAACCAACGGTATCCTTCTAGTTATGGCTTGGAATTTCTTGTGCCAAAAGTTAAAAAATTTAGTTACTATTATTGTTAACAGATGGCAGCACAATAAAAATGTCTGGAAGCTATTAAAAAAGCTGTGTAACAAATCGATTCTTCTTAAAATCGATTCGTTGATTTCAGATTAAATTTTTAAAACAAAATTTTCGAAGATTGGTCCAAGTCTCGTTGTTATATGAAGGGGTTATGTGTTTTATATTTCATTAGAAAAGTTGTGTCTTTAGGTTGATGTTTAAGTTGTTAGGAATTATAGTTCTTCAAACCCCAAAAAGGTGTATTAAGCTAATATGCGTTTTAATTTTAGATTAAGGAAACAAATTGAGAAAATTCTGATAATTCTTATCTGTGTGCATATAACCAGATTGATGATCATCCAACTCATCGGATCACAATGAAACTTTCTGAAATAGAAAATTTTAACTTTATTGGTTAAAAAACAAAAGGTTAATGAAAATTTTTAAATATTTGTATTTTTATTTGAAAATACTATATTCTAAAGAATTTGATTTATAAAAATTTTAATAACAGATGATCGAATTTCACATTTTTACTATGAATCGAGATTAATTGGATCGCAAATTCCTCACGTTGTTGCATAGCCCTTATTGGGATGGCTTGATGATCCTGAATTTTGTAGGGTGTCATCTTCAATTTTAATTTTGTTTAGTATGCTTTGCTCACTGGACCGCTTAATTCCTGATTGAGCTGACACCTTGCGAACTGAATTTCTGGGATTTTCTTCTATTAGTTTGGACAACGTGTTGAAGTGTTATCGGCAGTGACAACAGTCCGACGAGGTCCGACATTTCCAACTAGTTCATCAGCAATACTAACTGTCCTTTCAAATTTCTCGAAATAGTTTCTGATTGTTTTATTTTCAGGACCTTTTCTACTTTTATAATTTTTTTGAAAACTTCGTCTTGTGGCTGTTACGCTAAAATTAAGTTTGTAATATTCAAGTACGATAAAAACACGTTGATCAGTAGAATACATGACTAGTTATGACTGGTTTCAAAATATTCAGGATATATCAATTCTCTCAAAATTTTTTCCCGTCATCGATTTTCGAAAAAAAGAATCTTAAAATTAATTTATATTGATATCGACAAACGCAAAAAATCTAACAAGCAATTTAGGACCATACTCCCTAAAAAATAAAACAGTTAACCCCTTTCCATAACAATTGAACCAACCGTCGAAAATTTCCTTTTGAAAATTTAATCCTCAGTTGCACAGCTCATACCAAATACATCAATTTTACGTAATTCCTACTAGAAGACGAAATTTGGCCGTAAATGGCAAAAATTGGACAAATATTGAACGTACGAACTACTTGGGATCTTAAATCAATGAATCGATTTTGAGAAGAATCGATTTGTTACACAGCGTTTTTAATAGCTTCCAGACATTTTTATTGTGCTGCCATCTGTTACCAATAATAGTAACTAAATTTTTTAACTTTTGGCACAAGAAATTCCAAGCCATAACTAGAAGGATACCGTTGGTTTTATATTTTTATCTATTTTTGTTCAAAAGACATTTAATTTTAAAACCAGGGAGCTCTTTGTGGGACACCCTGTATATGCATGTGATACATGTCTCTAGGCTATATTTTAGTGCTTTTTATGAATATCACGCCAACTTTTCAATAAAATTTAGAATAAGTGTGGAAAAATTGAAGCACTTTTCTCTATAATTTTGTTTTTTATGCTTCAATTTTTCCACAGTAAATTTAAATTTTATTGAAAAGTTGGCTTGATATTCGTAAACAGCATTAAAATATAGCCTAGAGACATGTATCACATGCAAAATACTTCAAAATTAAAAAATTTTAAATTAATTTAAAATTTAAATTTTTTGAAAGATATTTTGTCTTTTTTCAATTTAATTATTTTTAAAATGATTTATTATCAAATAGTGTCTAAATATTTTCTGTATTACTTGATTGAGAGATTTTACCTGTATTTTCAACATTAATTTTTATTAATTAATTAATTAACTAATGATTTAATCACCAATTGTGATTTTTTAAGGTTTGGAGGTATATACCTAAAACATCCATGGAAAAATGACCTTGGAAAATGCCTCAAACGTTTTTAACAAGAATTTTTAAAAAGGTCGATTTTTGAGGGCAAAAAAATTGAAAATTTGAAAAAAATTAAACGTTTTATTGTCCGATTTTCTTTCATTTTTAGTATGTTATTATTTAAATCATTTCTAATAGAAATAGTCCAAGAAAGTTAAGGGTTGAGGTGGAACAAATTGTAAAAGAAAGTTTGATGGGTGATTCTTATAGGAAATTTTCCGTAGAAAACGATGGTGAAACGTATGCCAAAATTAACCTCGTCCTTTAGCCAATATGGCGGATTTTCCAAAATGGCGGACAATCGTTTTTAACTTATAACTTCCTAAAAAATGTTAATAAAATTATAAATTTTGCAGTAAATGATTAGAATTTAGTAGCAAAAACAATGGGACACTGTTTTTTTCTCTTACGATTTGTCATTTATCCAATATGGCGGATTTTCCAAAATGGCGTCCACTAATGTTTATAATAAAAAAAATTATGATGATAAATTCGCAATTTTTTCAGGATATGGTAAGAATTAAGTCATAATAATATTCATATCAATTTCCTTTCCTCAATGTATCAAATATGGCGGATTTTTCAAAATGGCGGACAATCGTGTTTTACTAATATGCTAAAATTCGTTAATAAAATAAAACTTTTGCTGTAAATTATTAGAATTTAGTAGCAAAAATAATGTGGAACTGTTTTTTGTCTCTTACGATAAGTCATTTATCCAATATGGCGGATTTTCCAAAATGGCGTCCACCTAATGTTTAAAATAAATAAATTATGATAATTAATTCGTAATTTTTACAGGATATGGTAAACATTAAGTCATAATAATATTAATATCAGTTTCCTCCCCCTCAATGTATCAAATATGGCGGATTTTTCCAAAATGGCGGCCACTTATTTAGAGCCTTTTTAATTTTTAATTTTTTTTCTTAATAAATAGAAATATTAAATGTTATTTGGTAAAATATAAGCAGAATACTTATATTTTACTAAAATTTACTGGTAAATAATGTTTAATGTAGGTAGAAATTCAAAAATTACCATTTACCACTAAGTTTGAAATATGGGGCCGTCTTTTTGGAAATTATTTCTATGTATCGCAAAATCTTGGTTAATATACTATTTTATAGGTAATTTAATATATAAATACTTATGTTACGCCAAAATAAAATTTATTTATATGTAAAAACGTTAAAAATAAAAAGGATCTAAATATGTGGCCACCATTTTGGAAAATCCGCCATATTTGATACATTGAGGGGGAGGAAACTGATATGAATATTATTATCACTTAATTCTTACCATATCCTGTAAAAATTACGAATTAATTATCATAATTTATTTATTTTAAACATTAGGTGGACGCCATTTTGGAAAATCCACCATATTGGATAAATGACTTATCGTAAGAGACAAAAAACAGTTCCACATTATTTTTGCTACTAAATTCTAATAATTTACAGCAAAAGTTTTATTTTATTAACGAATTTTAGCATATTAGTAAAACACGATTGTCCGCCATTTTGAAAAATCCGCCATATTTGATACATTGAGGAAAGGAAATTGATATGAATATTATTATGACTTAATTCTTACCATATCCTGAAAAAATTACGAATTTATCATCATAATTTTTTTTATTATAAACATTAGTGGACGCCATTTTGGAAAATCCGCCATATTGGATAAATGACTTATCGTAAGAGACAAAAAACAGTTCCACATTATTTTTGCTACTAAATTCTAATAATTTACAGCAAAAGTTTTATTTTATTAACGAATTTTAGCATATTAGTAAAACACGATTGTCCGCCATTTTGAAAAATCCGCCATATTTGATACATTGAGGAAAGGAAATTGATATGAATATTATTATGACTTAATTCTTACCATATCCTGAAAAAATTACGAATTTATCATCATAATTTTTTTTATTATAAACATTAGTGGACGCCATTTTGGAAAATCCGCCATATTGGATAAATGACAAATCGTAAGAGAAAAAAACAGTGTCCCATTGTTTTTGCTACTAAATTCTAATCATTTACTGCAAAATTTATAATTTTATTAACATTTTTTAGGAAGTTATAAGTTAAAAACGATTGTCCGCCATTTTGGAAAATCCGCCATATTGGCTAAAGGACGAGGTTAATTTTGGTATACGTTTCACCATCGTTTTCTACGGAAAATTTCCTATAAGAATCACCCATCAAACTTTCTTTTACAATTTGTTCCACCTCAACCCCTTTTTTGAGCTAACTTTCTTCTACTAAAAACCGTTTAAATTACTTCTTTTGCAATAATTTTGTGGTTTTGAGCGATGTTTTAATTTTTTCGACTTTCCAAATTTTGAATTAATTTTTAAAAATTGAAATTTTGAATTTTTTAAAATTTAAATGGTATATTCGTATTCAGCACTGAAAAATAGCTTATAAACATGTATAATAAGTCTCGATTATTATAATTTGATTTTTTGAAAATTTTTTTCGGCCATTTTTTAAAAATTTAAAAAAATTAAACTTCCCGCAAGCCGATTTTGTCCGATTTTTAGTATGTTATTATTTAGGTCATTCCCAAGTGAAAACCGTTGAAAAACTAAATTTATCAATTTGTTCCCGGTTTGACCCTTTTTTTCAGTAGATTTACTGGACTAAATGCCCAGTTGTCGATCAGTCCCCAAAATCAAGCCAAGATGCCAAGTTGACGCTGACGGTAGATAAAGTTACAGTTTATATTGGTATGACATAATGGAAAAGTGTCAAAAACAGCTTATACAGGGTGTCCCATAAATGTTGGGTCACACTTCTAGGGGGGATAAGTAGACACCTAGACGAGTCAGAATCACATAGGGTTTGGGGTCCCAGACCAAATCCCAGGGACCTAAAAATGGAGCGACAACCCCAAAAAATTATTAAAAAATTCAATTTGTAGAACTACTATTTGTAAAAATTTAATTATGGTCCAAATTTTAAGGTTTAATATGATCTTTAAAATTATCTAAAAAGTTTACACTAAAATTTGTTTTATTACGAAAAAAGTTAAAAAACCATAAAAAATGTGAAAACTCAGCCAAAACTTTATTTTGTATTTCTAGAAATAAAGGTTTTCAACTATGACCTTTCAGATTATCAAATCAAAAGAAAGGATTTCGAAATATAAAATTAAGTTTTTGCAGAGTTTTCACATTTTGTGTGTTTTTTTAACTTTTTCGCAATAAAACAAATCTTAAAGTGAAAACTTTTAAGATAATTTTAAATATCATATTAAACCACAAAATTTGAGACCATAGTTAAATTTTTACCAATAGTAGTTCTACAAATTGAATTTTTCAATAATTTTTTTGGGGTGTCGCTCCATTTTTAACTCCCTGGGATTTGTTCCGGGACCCCCAAATTCTATGTGATTCTGACTCGTCTAGGTGTCTACTATCCCCCCTAGAAGTGTGACCCAACATTTATGGGACACCCTGTATAGATTCGTAAGGTTGAAAAAAGGTCCAGAGAGAAAACAGCATTTCATCAACTAAGGAAAGTTTTGCCGAGATTTGAAGACTTATCTCACTGTATGCATGTCGTCACTATGGGTGGGAGGCAAAGAAATAACTTTGTTCTTTTGTAAACTCGATAACCAGTAGATAAATGATCTGCTAATTTATCTCCATAACGTTGCAGTTGTTACGAATACAACAATTGTTACGACGAATACAACAATTTTTAAAATTTAATTTATTTCAAAAGAGCTTCTTTAAAAATAATTTTAATTTTTTTTTTCGAAATCTGATTATTAGTTAACTTTTTAAAGATTAAAAACTACAAAGCGCAGAAGGGTTCTTGGTTTGGCCTATGACGTCACTTCTGTCTTCGGCACGACATCCTTGTACGAAAGCGCATTCGGCATTGGTAAAATCCTTTTCTTTGAAAGTATTGATTGGTTGAAGATTCGGTGAAAGCAGAGGTGACGTCACGTAGGCCACACTTCCGATTCTAGCAAGCGTAATTTTTGAAAATTAATTTAAAAAAACTAATGATAAAAATTTGAAGAAATGTGTTTTATAACCCTATCAATGGATTTCCAATAGTCGAAATCTTAAATTTATTACCAATTGCGGAATCATTCAAAATTATCTCAAGATTTTTCATGAGTAAAATGGAGGTTCATTAAGAAGTTGATTCTAATAATTATTTCCCAAATCTTCTATTGCACGTTCTATACTATTACTGTGTTGGTGAGTTAAGCATTTTTGTGGTGTGAGTGCCCCCCAAAAGGAATTTTCTTAAAACCTATGCACAATAATTTTTTTACGAAAACCTATCGGAAAATTAAGACATAAATATTGGTTACAATTAAAGAATGTTAATTAATGGTATGCTTGCGACCACCCTGGCGCGGCTTTATATCGGGCAGGTAGGTAGTAGATCAGAGAAGACGGGTCTTGCTAAGGCTTCGCAGTGGTAATCTTCCTGCTCGCTCAGCGTCATGTGTCGGTCGAGCTTTAAGGTTTATCCCCTTTGTCCGGAATCCAGCATAACAGAAGATAATCCTGCACTTATATTATGATTTATTTTGGATGCGAGATGATCCAGATGTGCTCTATAGTCCTGGCACAGTCTTTTTATTTTTAACGACTGACGGGTTCATGGACTTGGTCTGATGACTGCTGTCAACCAAGTGGGATAAGAAACAACAGCACACTTAGAGAAAGCCTTTATTTCTTACTAGATGATGGACACATAAAATTGTTAGCAATAGTTTTTTTTTAAAATAAATCAAAATGAAAAAAAAAAACGTAATACATTAAGAGTCCTTTACTTAATTCCATTAAAAATTCCTTGAAACGTTTAAATTAAATGAACCTACACTGATACCATATGCAACGAATTTTGTTACTCGCATCTATTCATAAAAAAACTATTGTTTTAATTAAGCAATTATAAATCAGGTTTGTGAGCGGACAACTAAAAATTGTGCTCTGAGCGGACATTGATAAAAAAATCGAGATTGAAAATCGAGACTGAATCGGTAAGTTAGTGATTTTGTATGCTATTTACATATAAATTAATAATATAATATTAGCTATTTCAATGCTCTTTTGCTGGAAAACTCAATAAAATAAGCACTCAAACAGAAAATAAAATTTTGAATTTCCACATTAGAAGAACTGTAAAAAGTTTATGGTAGTTGGGGGGGGCTGCCCTCCCCTAAACCCCCTGCCATAACTGTAACCAAACTCGTTTTGAGTGTAATCAGTAACAGTGACGATTCAGAAAAAAAGGGGATCGGTACTCTTTAAGTTACGCAAAACACACAAATCCCACAAAAAGAGTAACAAACAGAGTAAAAGAGTAACAAAGTAAACATTCACTAGTTAAAATATAATAAGTTAGTTACAGAATGGCAATGCATTGTTGGATAAATTTATAAATACTGCTGTTCGATTACTGTAAATAGTTTGCATATGATTACTTGAGATAATAAAGCTTAACACTAAATATTTGATGTAATAACTCCTAAAAGAGCATTAAAATAGCCAATATTAATACAAATAGCATAAATTACCGATTCGATCTCGATTTTTTTTATCATATCCGCTCAGAGCACGATTTTTATATCTCCGCTCACAACACGTCCGCTCAGAGCTCGACACCATAAATCAGGTATCTTTATCTTTATTGCAAAAGATAATAGACCACATATAGATTATTCAAACCTTTTTCTGACTCATATCAATGGGAATCATGATACTATAAAACTTCTTTGCATTCTTTGAATACATTCAGATATTTACAATGAAGGTGTCAGCAGAGCCTTTTTCAAGTGCTAGTATAGTAGATTAGCATGCTCTTACTGATGTGGTGTGAGGCTCTTCTGGCACGACCAACCGAGCGACACTGATGATAAGATTCGATTGGAGCTAAATTGAGGTATAAATCTAATCGCTGAGCTATTACCTGATCACAAAAGGCCGGAGCATTACATTGAAACTCTGGGAGAGGGAGAGAGCAAACATTAAAGAATAATTGCATTATCGTCATATTTGCTAATCCATACAGAGAGGTTACGTAAGAACGTAAACATTATGTTCTCTAGGAATTGTTATCAGAACATACAATTCCATTTTCGACTAACTTTACGGGACAATATCCTGATTATAATAATAGATAAGATGAAGTGTATTCTCTAAGGGGCCATCCCTAAATGATATCACGATTTTTTCAACATTTTGGGCCTCATCCTTCCCCTATGCCACAAAGTGTCACATTTCACGCTCTGCTACCGATAAAAAGTTTAGAATAAAGTGTTGGCAAGAATATGTGAGAGCAATGTTTTTTTTTCAAGTTTAATAATTCACTTTATAATTTCCAAATGACCTCTTATATAGTAAGTAGGAATTTTTCCTGTCGTTTTTAAACTACAATTTTTTTCAGAAAGCATTGAATTTATTTAGTTGGTTTTTGTGTGCGATGCCACAATTCTTGTGACCCCCTCCCCCATGTTCCAAAGAGCCACATATTGATGAACCCCCTCCCTCCCCTCTAAGTTTGACATTATTTATGAATGGTTCCTTAATTTTTTGAAAGGTGACGTTCATTTAGACGCAATTCTAAAATTTGAATTCTATAGTTGAGGAAAAAATGATTATTTCATTATTACGGGTCCCTTTCCCTTTACTCATGGTTTTCCTAGTTGCAAAGTTTTTCTTTTTTTTTATAGTCACACGTCTATCATTTGTCGTCCTTTTTAACAGAGCATTAAAATCAATAATGTTACTAGAGCAGATCAATTTAAGAAGTTCTTAAATTACACGCATCATTAAAATATCATAGAAGAGTCCATTACACGAATCATTAAAAGTTCTTTCTTAGTTTTTACGCTAATGGTTTTTCCATTTTAAGAAAACGTTATTAAATAGTTTTTGGGTTGGGAAAGAAATAAACATTGAATTTCATGGGAAATAAGATGAAGTTTTATTTCTTCTTCTACCAACACTAATTTTCTTTGTTGTTCAAGAGAAAAAAATTTCGATAGCCCTCAATAATAGCTCCCAACTTTGTTTTTAAGCTGTTTAGTTCAAGATTTTCAAGAAGTATTTCTCTGAACTAAATGAAGCACGAGTTCCTTAAGACAATATTAGAGTCTACCAGCAGAGTTAGAGAAACGTCAGAGAAGAATATACCGCTTACAGATATATATCTATATGCTTCAGCGTAAACACTCAGAAGAAGGGACATGACGGTCAATTGATAACTCAAACACGAAAGTTAAATATATCCCAAACATCCTCGCAAAAAGCATCTATCGTGAAGTCAAAGAATAGAGAAAAAAATCCTCACATCCGAGGCCGAAAACACCCCCTCGCAAAAATAAAACGGGGCCCTTTTATTTGTTCAACACTCGCCCAATTTTTCTTCAGATAGCCCGAGCCTTAACTGCAACCGTATCCGAGATGAATAACGCTTCTGATTTCCCATGGGTGGCACTAGTTCCGGGCAATAGTTTCGTTGTGACAACACTTCGGGCCCGGACCCGTATTAGCCCTGTCGGATTGTGTTTCAACGTGGGGGGCGCGCCGATCGTCGGTCGAAGAGACAATGAGGGAATTGCGGTTTGTTTGCTTTTTTGAGGAATGGATCCCCATTTGTTTGGGAACAGATAGATGCCGGAGTTTAAATTACAGCCGAAGGTCCTCTGGAGATGGCAACTTACATCTTTCATCTTCAAAACGTGAGGGATAGGGAAAACCAATCGATTGTTACACTCGTTAGATATAATGGTCCCTCATGAGTTTTGTATGTTAGGGAGTTTTATGGGACCCATAGATAGACGATGAAGAGGCTCAGGAGATATTCATTAACCTTCAAAAGAATAAATGTAACTATTTTATAACCATGTTTTATGACGGTATACTAGGCAGTTCTAAGATTGGGGGACTATATCATCCCCCAAAATATTTAGACATATGCCTAGGAGAGAGTGCGGGGTAATAAGATACAAATTGGTTAATAAGAAATATTCAAAATTCCACAGGATTCTCCTTTAAGTTTATGAAGCTGACAATTTTACAGAATGTTAATGTCATTAACAGCTTTCTTTGAAAAAATAATTCACTTCCTAAGTGATAGGGGAAAGTTTTTTTTACTTGTTTCTTACTACCCCAAGCGACTGAATCTTATTACCCCAAAAGGGGTAATAAGAAACAAGCCAGTTATTTTGCTGACTAAAACAATTAAAAATCAAATAAAGGTATTAATAATAATCTCTAAAGAGTATTTTTTATAACCCCCAGTAGTTTTCAAAAATTTTCATTCAAAATCTTTCGATATATGCCTAGTTAAAAATTAGTCTTAAGAAAAGTACAATTTAAAGTTATAAGCAACGCTATATTTTTTAATAAAATATTTGAAAATCTTGACAAAACTAATCAAATTGTGTTTCTCTTACTTCATTTTGTGATACTAATAGGTTATTCTTGCCCAAAATTAACTAAATTTTATTTGCAAGCTCAGTTTTTTTAAGATCTTTTCAACTTCCTCATTATTAACTCAGCGCTACCCCATTTCTCCAAATTTGAATGGTTCAGGAAGTTTGTGAAGACATCCTTGAACCTACTCCTCACCCCCTACGTTTCAATATTGTTAATTAACTTCTCGGAAAAAATGAACATAAATAAACGACTTAATTATTTAAATTTACTCACCATAACTTCAATTAAAACGCAAAATTGATATAAACTGTCGAACGAATTATTTATAAATTTTTCAATAAACTTTGAAGTGGTGAGTAAAAGTTGTCTTTCAACCCCCTATTTTCAGAAAAATAAAGTAAAAATAAACTTAATTTAATTTTAGATTGATATAAATGAAATAAGAACAATAAAATATTAATAGTATAATTAAAGAAAAAAAAATAGATAAATTAATTTTTGTGGATAAATTGCTAGTGCTTCTTATTACCACTTAATTTGGTTTAAATTGGGTAATAGGAATCAGAGAACTTTTAAGAATGATCGAAAACCCTAATTTGAAGAACAAAAAGTGAATTATATAGCCCCTTAAACCTCCTAAACATTTCACTAAAAAAATTCCAAAAGAATCTAAAACAGATAAATTGAAATAGTTGAAAGGGCTTGGAATAGCTTAGTTGAGTAGTTGAAAGGTCTTGTCTGTCAGCATCAACTTCAAACGGAATTTTTTCACAGAAGTAGTTATTCTAAAACGATAAAGTTTTTATGACATAATATAAAGTATGTCTTGAAGATATTATGTGATATTTTTCAGATTTTTAGGCCCACACACAAAGCCGCAAATTAAAAAGCTTCTTATGCCCCATCCTGAAAATGCGTACGCTTCAACAAAAAACTAAAATAAAATGTAACAAGTCCCCCAAATTTTTTTTCCAAAGCAGATAATTCATTGTAAGGTTAGAAACAATTGGAAATGAAAACCATTCTTAAATCTTAAAATCCAAAATAACACGTTTGTTGGGACGCTGGTCATCAGTTAGAAATATGATGCAATAACAATAAACCCCTTATCCCTTCTGCTTCTGATTAAATAAATCAAGAGATCCCTACATCCCTTCCGATGTTGTTCTTATTAAAATGTAACAGATTTAGCGGGTGTGACTATTCAGCACTCGATCCAATTAAATAGGATATGGGTTCCATTTCTTTTGCATTTCATAATTGGGGGGGGGGATGCAATTCCTTTACTATAAAAGGGAGTCAATGACTTAAGATCTCCAATTATACCTTACAACTCTGAAATTCTGAATGTTTTTTTTGTTTTTCCAAATTAAAATTACTCTAGGATTAAAAGGAAACTTTTAAGTGTATCTGTTGAAGAAAAGAAAGATTCTCTTACATAAAATCACTAGAAATGTTGCGAAAATCATTTTTTGAAACGAATTTAATTTTGCTTTCTTGGGTTTTACTTTTACATACATTTTGATTGGTACGATATCTCGATTGCATTTACTTAAACTGTCCATTCAAATTAGTTAGAAAGTGAAAAATTCGAAGAATTAAATAATGTAATTTAAGTAGAATATTAAAAGCACATGAAGTTAATGAAAAAATAAATACCTACTTTTGTAGATGTCATGAAGAAATGAAAAATAAAACAAATTGATATAAAAATTTTAATGATTTCAAACTCAACTCTATGTATAGGGGAGAGTGTTGTACCTCTGGAGAAAAATCACGTTTGGATTTTTCTAAGACAGGTAGAATCACATTTTGACCATTTAAAGTGCCCAAACTATAGTCCTAACCTTTGTGAGTACAGAGATATTTTTTACTAGCCAAAATCTTGAAAATTGGATTTTTAATCATTTATAATAACATGGAAAAATTTGTGTCCAAAGGTACAACAACCTGTTGTACCTATGGACAGACCCAGTTGTACCTGGGCTATTCCATATGAACAGGGACATGATCAAGAAAAATGAAAAAATAAAGTAATAAAATTTTCTAAATATTTTAGGGAATAATTATGCAGTATTGATCTAATTGTGTTTTGCATTGCTTAAATTTTGTGTAAAATTATTTTTATCGGAATGTCAGCATTTAAAGTCAATATTTAGAAATATTTGTTTTAAAGGTTAATTTGTTAATGAAAAATGTATAGTTTATTTAGAAAATTAAAAATTAATTAATTAGTTTTACAACTTTTTTGCTAAATATACTCATAAAATTTATAGTAAAAATGAAATAAAGTGTTTAAATAAATTTAATTATATTTATATTCATGAATAACTGAACGCTTATACACATGTAGCGTGAGTTACGAAGTACTGTAGCGTGAGTTACGAACAGCTCTCTATATTTTATTTTATTTCTGATTTTCTTAAGCATTCCCAGTAAAACTGTTTGCTATTTTAGAATAAAGGAAGTACATTCAAACACCTGACAAGCATATAGTGAACTGAACTATATACTGAACCTGACAAGCATAACTGAACGCTTATACACATGTAGCGTGAGTTACGAAGTACTGTAGCGTGAGTTACGAACAGCTCTCTATATTTTATTTTATTTCTGATTTTCTTAAGCATTCCCAGTAAAACTGTTTGCTATTTTAGAATAAAGGAAGTACATTCAAACACCTGACAAGCATATAGTGAACTGAACTATATACTGAACCTGACAAGCATAACTGAACACTTATACACATGTAGCGTGAGTTACGAAGTACTGTAGCGTGAGTTACGAACAGCTCTCTATATTTTATTTTATTTCTGATTTTCTTAAGCATTCCCAGTAAAACTGTTTGCTATTTTAGAATAAAGGAAGTACATTCAAACACCTGACAAGCATATAGTGAACTGAACTATATACTGAACCTGACAAGCATAACTGAACGCTTATACACATGTAGCGTGAGTTACGAAGTACTGTAGCGTGAGTTACGAACAGCTCTCTATATTTTATTTTATTTCTGATTTTCTTAAGCATTCCCAGTAAAACTGTTTGCTATTTTAGAATAAAGGAAGTACATTCAAACACCTGACAAGCATATAGTGAACTGAACTATATACTGAACCTGACAAGCATAACTGAACACTTATACACATGTAGCGTGAGTTACGAAGTACTGTAGCGTGAGTTACGAACAGCTCTCTATATTTTATTTTATTTCTGATTTTCTTAAGCATTCCCAGTAAAACTGTTTGCTATTTTAGAATAAAGGAAGTACATTCAAACACCTGACAAGCATATAGTGAACTGAACTATATACTGAACCTGACAAGCATAACTGAACGCTTATACACATGTAGCGTGAGTTACGAAGTACTGTAGCGTGAGTTACGAACAGCTCTCTATATTTTATTTTATTTCTGATTTTCTTAAGCATTCCCAGTAAAACTGTTTGCTATTTTAGAATAAAAGAAGTATATTCAAACACCTGACAAGCATATAGAATTATTGAAACACTATTTAAGCAGAAAAACAAATTTGAATTTTATACTCATAAATCCATGTCTTTTTCTTGTAGCGTGAGTTACGACTCTATATTAATTAATATTTAAAAAACTAAAATTCTTAAAAGATTCGCAATACTTATTTTAAATTATTAACATAAATTTCAATATGTATGATTTTTTTAGAAAGAAAATAATAGTTATTTCTACATTAAAAAATTATTTGAAATTGCAATTTTGAAAAAAATGTAGCGTGAGTTACGGTGGAATTGCCCACCTGTGGACACCCTTAAAAAGGGAAGTTTTAGTTGAAAAAAGCTAAGAATGAACATTTTTATTGATGAATTACCTTTTAATAACCTATTTCAAGCCTTTTAAAAATTGCAAATAGATTTTTTAAAGCAATGTAGTTTTAGATCGTAAATGATCATTAAAACGAAGTTGAATGATAAAAGTCTCGATTTTTTACCAAAAACACAAAACTCACATGGTATTTTCAGATCAGAATTTAAGATAATAGTTTTATCAATCATGCTGATTGATCTGACAACTTCACTGATCCCCCCCCCCAAAAAAAACAATTCGAAAACACTTAGTTGTGCAAGCATTTGGTGGTAATAACAATCATAATTTGGTGGTAAATCATCTTCAGTGGAAATTTCAAGTTTTTTAATCATCATATTTAAATGCGATAGGGTGCTTAGGATTTTAAACCATATTTTACATTAAATTCCAAGTAGAATCATAAATTTAAAAAAGTAGTTAAGATCACAAAATGTTTGATTTTTCATCTAAAATTCACTTGAAAATAATCGCTGACAAATATATTACCATTTAGAATTAATTGAACATTTATTAAAATGTATTCAGTTAAATGAAACCTGATTCTAAAACGCCGATTAGCTACAGACACCCACAAGAACGTGTCCGCAGGTACAACACTTATGGTGTCCGAAGGTACAACATCAGGTGTTTTTGCATTCAAAGTTCTATAAAAGATAAAAGAATTGAGATCTGGCGATTTCTAATATCAAAACTAAAAAGTCAAAATCTCAGGGATTCCCCCATGTATCCCATTTTATCATATCATAATCATAGGGGAGGAAAAGAATTAATGTAGTGATGCACTAAAAAAAACTTTGAGTACCTAAAAACAGTATTTTTATTATAAAAAAATTTAATTAATATTTTAAAGAGCTGATTTCACGTTAGCAACTAGATAGCATCTGTTTACATTCAAAATCGACCACAAATTCAAATTTACATTTTTTTCCGAATTTTAAAATGAGGTGGCTCTGAAGGTACAACCGTCCGTAGGTACAACACTCTCCCCTACTGAGATTTAAGTTCTTGACTAGAACAATATATAAACAGCTTTCAAAAGTATCAAATATTTTAAATATAATAAAAATGAAGTCAATGGAAACTTAACCAAAAGAGTTACGCCGGTTTAAAAGTATTGATTTATAGTTAAGAGAGAAAGGAGAAAAATCAAGTAAGCTATTGAGAGACACTTCAAAAGGGAAGATTGTTAGTTTCGAAATTGCTAGAGTAGTATTATATTTAAAAGGGATATTGTATAATAGAGAGAAAAATAAATTTTATTAAATTGTTCTGAAACTTGCAGGTGACATATTTTTAGGTTTATTCTATGTACTATTTAAGTTGAATGATAAATTTTTGCTCATGATATTTTTATGTGCCAACTCACCTTAAAATTTTAAATGGTTTTAAAAACTTTCAAACTTATAAAAATGTTTTTTAGATTTAAGAAATAAAATAGCTATTGGTTTATTTTTATTATATAAAATCATGAGAAAATAAATTCCAAAAAGTCTTTAATTTTTATTTAAAAAAATTTAATTTGTATCAATTTCGAAAGGAAGAAAGTAAAAAAAAACCCACCGCAAGAACCTATTTCAGCTTACTTACTTCAAAACTTATAAAAACATTTTTTAGATTTTAAAAATAAAGTACAGCTATTGCTTTATCTTTCTTTTTATAAATTATGATAAAATATATGTTAAACAGTCTTAAATTTTATAAAAATATTTTTTATTTATAATGACTTTCGAAAGGAAGAAAACCCCCACCGCATAGGATGATTATTACTAATTTAATTAGTAATCAGCAAAATATTAATTAGTTATCAAAATACTTATAAATTAGTAAACAAAATTGTTAATTTATCTATATTAGAAAATTAAGAACAATTTCTAAGATTCGATTCCTGCTGCAAAATATTAATCATCATAATACTAATTAATTGTAGAAAAAAATTGTTAGTAATTATGTGTATTAATTAGGAAATTAAGTATGATTCCTAAAATTTGATTCCTGCTAGAATCGATTCCTTCAGAAATATTTAGAACCCTAGTTATTATGTAGTTTTGTGGTTTTTTAGTTAGATAAGGACCAAATTTTATCAAAAAATCTTGCAAAGCGAATGTTTTATTTTTTGAGACCTGAAAAATTGTTATTTTAACATGCTAATATCCCCTTTGAATATTCACGATATTTTCATGAAATGTTTTTCATTGAGTTTTTTATAACTCTCGCAGAGATTTTTGCTCTATCTCATTAGTTTTTTTATTATTATTTTTAGATTTTTTTATTTCGGCGCTAGGGGCGCTGTAAGTCCCCTCAATAAATTCTCCAGGGTTACTTATCCTAGGGGCAAACCTTACCTCCATGTCCCTAGGACACTTTGGTTCCAAAAAGAAAATAAAACCACTATTTCAAAGGCGCTAGAAGTTTTCAATCTTAGAAACACCTTTACCTTTAATCTCTAACACCATTTAGACAGCTTGCCCTGAGAAGGTCAAACCAATTTATACAAATTTCCAAGAATTCCGTCAAACAAGTCACACCATCAAAGATTCAATTTACGAACCCACATAAACCAATGCCGAGACTGTTTTAATTTATTACATTTCCCTCTCCTAGCATCTTGCAAAAGTGGGACGTGGCAAGTCAGCCTCCGAAATGTAATTCGCTGCTTCACCCTAAACTAGTTAAATTCACTCCATCTCAGTCGCGTTTAATATCATAAGAGGGCAGAGGCATTTTAATATTTAAGCTCAAATTCCTTGAATGCTGCATGAGGTGAGGTTCTTTAATAAAGAATGAAGTGATTGATGAAACCCGGCGTTTTCGTGCAAACGGGCTGTTTCTTCAAAGTTTCATGCTTTGTTCCCACGCGATTTGTTTACCGCACTTTGACTGCTTATTGATAATAGATGTTTTCGTAGGCGGTCTCTTGAGAAAACTCGACCAATTTCAGACTTGTTAAGACGAGAATATTCCGAATATGTGACCTTTGGGTATATGGTGAATGTTTCTGGAGTGTGGGTATATCATCGAGAAAGAGCAAAGTGCGTAGTTCTGTGTTTGCAAAAGTTAAGAGAAAAATGCCGTTGCACAGTTGAATAATAGTATCTTCGTTGATTTAAGTTTGCACGCACCTAAAACTTACCATTTTTAAATTGAAAATAAGCATGCTGTTTGATTTGAATTAGATCCTTGCTTTTTATGGAGGACTGTTGGGTATCTTACTAAAAAAATAAAAAAATCATGATTTCCTAGTATGAGCAGCAGTGAAAATTTCAATTAGTTTCTTAAACGGTATTTTTCAAGATTTTAGCTTACATCTTTCACTGTTTCAAACTTAAAGAAAAAACATAAAGTAAGTAAATTAATTCCCAAAGCCAAGGAATAATATTAATAAAACATAAACAAACTGCTACACAGTAATTTAAATAATCTGGACAGACATTTCGTGTTATGATATATCTCTCTATAATTTGATCTCACATTTTTTTATTACCTTTCTTCAAATCTCCTTAGTTCTACATCATTCTTTGACCTTTTTTCTTCCTTTTCACTCATCCCACATCTCCCATCGTTTTCTTTTTTATCCCCTTTCTCCCCCGTACATTTAATAATGACTCTTTATACCAGTGTGAGATAAAACCACATAAACAACTCAATGAAGTTATAAGGTCGAAAGCAAGCAAAAGAATGTTAGACTTATGACTTATGTATTAACTCAAATAAAATTTTTATTAACAAAGCAGACTTCAAACCTTTAGCCAAATTTCTTATCCATCACATTTCTGGAAAATATTTTTCAATTAAATCTATCCATAATGCAATTGAATCAACCAGATTGTTGTTAATGAGTGACGGTA
Organism: Tetragnatha versicolor; assembly: GCA_024610705.1. Lineage (NCBI taxonomy): Eukaryota > Metazoa > Arthropoda > Arachnida > Araneae > Tetragnathidae > Tetragnatha > Tetragnatha versicolor. Next base: position 28,268,870 of record JANDEH010000002.1, on the reverse strand, counting down.
ATACATTTTAAATAATTATAAGGACCTACGCCAAAAACATGTTTGATGAAAACCAGATTCCAGTGCATTTTCTCTTATCACTTCTCTAATTTAAAGAACTTTTCGGTTTCATAACATTAGAAAAAACTAATTAGACTGAATCCTCGCATAGAAAAGGTTGTATAAATGATAATGACTCCCTTTTTCAAAGTTGCCCTGTATTGTAAGAATAGTATTTTAACTTTATCTCTAAAAACTCTTGAAAAATGCCTGGCTAAGGGAAGACTTTTAAAACCGAATTTTTTTCCATGTTCCAACTAGAAAGTTTCCTCCAATAAGGTTTTTAAATGCACACCGTTTTTCAAAAATCCAAAGCATAAGCATTTCTTACTTTTCATAAAACTTAACTAGATTTCTTAATAGCCGTTCATTTTTCTTCATTTGCATAATAAACGGCATCCATTTTGTTTTATGAACAGAAATAATAATAATCCTTCCGACCCAAGAACAAACCGACCATTCATCCAAATTACAACTCAACTCGGAAGTTCTTTTCCTAAACTGCATATTATTCGTTTTTTGAGGAATTTAAGGCGCAGGAAAAGTTATTACGCGCTACCCAGTAGATTTTTTTCGGCTTCATTAACTCTTTGTGCCTTATCGAAATTTATTACTTCAAAAAACCTGTGTGGGATAGAATCGACTCCCGGTCACTTCCGAGCGAATTCCGGTGCGGGAGAAAGAGAAAAATCGAGATAAATGAGCACCGTAAATTAGGATTCTTAGCGTATTAGTTGCAGCTGGTGCTAGCAGTTTTACTACATAATCTCAATTTATGACCAGCTTTATAAATGTTTACGATGCAACAAATTTATTTTAGTTAAGCTTCTTACAATATTTGTCGTGGCGCCATCTATTGAATGCATCCCAAACGGTTTTCATACAGGATGTTTTTTTCGGGAAAAAATTCAAACTTAACTTTTTTTTTCTTGCTTCATGGAGTAGTGCTTAGATTGAAAGAATATTCTGCAAGCATGGATTAAAAGGAGTTTTGGAGAATCTAGGATTCTTATATGAGAGTGGCGAGGGAAGTGGCTTATCCTCGGGGGGTGGGGATTTTGGGCGATGCCCCCTATGACAGATCCACGTGGTCTTCCAAAGAGAAACGACCTTTTTCAGGTCTCCCAAAGTCCCAAATGTCAATAACAATAGCTAAACTCTACCTTAATAAGTCAAATTAAAAAAATCTTTGGGAAGGACTCCAAACCTATTTTTATTTGCTTGGGGTGTTTATACACGATTTAAACCAGCGGTTCCCAAAGTGGTCCATATGGACCCCCTGGGGTCCACAGCCATTTCCAGGGGGTCCACGGGCATGAAAATGAAAATTGGGGGTCCAAAAAATTTGGTCTTTTTTATAATCAAATTTTAGAAATATGAAAAGTTGGTTATCACAGAGTCCTCGCAACGCGAACAGGGGCAATGGAATCTTTTCTCTCTTATAGCGGTGGAGAGCCCCCGAACAGGGTGATTTGAGGTTAAACCTCAATCGTTGAAACCTAATGTCCCCACTCCCCAGGTTTATCCCTTCCATTAAAAGTATGTTGGAATATTCCAGTTTTCCCTCTCTGTATATTTAATAGTATCCTCACATAATTCCTAATCCCTGCTTATATTTTTAGAAATAATTATTCAATAAATTAAAATTGAAATGTGGATTTTATTACTTGTTTCTAGCAATAACATTTTATAAGGAGGGTTTTGATGAACAAAGGGTGCTTAGGCAATACATTTTCATATTTTAAAAACCTTTGAAACATATAATGAAATATATAATAAAAAATTAAAACATTCAAACTAACACTATCATTTGACTTCTGTTACATTTAGCCATAGCCATTGGTTGTAATTTTCTCATGTGTAACTTGTTAAACGTCAATAATAAAGGCGTGTTTTCAAGATTTGAACCCAGCTAATCCCAAAGTATCTAATTTTCTAAATTTAAATATCAGTTTTTTATAATTTTAATGTTATAATAATTTTTTCCTATTGAATATTTTCATTTTAGTTCTCCTTTTGGGGAAACTTAACTATCAGTATTTTTTATACTGTGGAAAACTAATATTGTTTTCAAAATTTATAAATGCTGTTCAATCATATGTAAATGATTTAATTTTTAATGTATGTATAAAAAACAACTAATTCCATTATTGCAAAAACGTTTTCTTTTTAATTTCAAAAATTAAAACTCAATTTCCATAATATATAATTTGATTTCTTTTCATAGTTGAACTTAATTAAATATTGTTTGTTAACATGTCATATATTAATTTTAATTACTATATATTCTTTATACTATAGGGGAGAGTGTTGTACCTACGGACGGTTGTACCTTCAGCCACCTCATTTTAAAATTCGGGAAAAAATGTAAATTTGAATTTGTGGTCGATTTTGAATGTAAACAGATGCTATCTAGTTGCTAACGTGAAATCAGCTCTTTAAAATATTATTTAAATTTTATATAATAAATTTACTGTTTTTAGGTGCTCAAAGTTTTTTTTAGTGCATCACTACATTAACTCTTTTCGTCCCCTTTAATTATGACATGATAAAATGGGATACATGGGGGGAATCCCCGAGATTTTAACTTTTATTTTTGATATTAGAAATCGTCAGATCTCAATTCTTTTATCTTTTATAGAACTTTGAATGCAAAAACACCTCATGTTGTACCTTCGGACACCATAAGTGTTGTACCTACGGACACGTTCTTGTGGGTGTCTGTAGCTAATCGGCGTTTTAGGATCAGGTTTCATTTTACTGAATACATTTTAATAAATGTTCAATTAATTCTAAATGGTAATCTATTTGTCAGCGATTATTTTCAAGTGAATTTTAGATGAAAAATCAAATATTTTGTGATCTTAACTACTTTTATAAATTTATGATTCTACTTGGAATTTAATGTAAAATATGGTGTAAAATCCTAAGAACCCTATCGCATTTAAGTATGATGATTAAAAAAACTTGAAATTTCCACTGAAGAAGATTTACCACCAAATTATTATTGTTATTACCACCAAATGCTTGCACAACTAAGTGTTGATCGAATTGTTTTTTTTTGGGGGGGATCAGTGAAGTTGTCAGATCAATCAGCATGATTGATGAAACTATTTTCTTAAATTCTGATCTGAAAATACCATGTGATTTTTGTGTTTTTGGTAAAAAATCAAGACTTTTATCATTCAACTTCGTTTTAATGATCATTTACGATCTAAAACTACATTACTTTAAAAAATCTATTTTCAATTTTAAAAAGGCTTGAAATAGGTTATTAAAAGGTAATGCATCAATAAAAATATTAATTCTTAGCTTTTTTCAACTAAAATTTCCCTTTTTAAGGGTGTCCACAGGTACAACTGGGTCTGTCCATAGGTACAACAGGTTGTTGTACCTTTGGACACAAATTTTTCCATGTTATTATAAATGATTAAAAATCCAATTTTCAAGATTTTGGCTAGTAAAAAATATCTCTGTACTCACAAAGGTTAGGACTATAGGTTGGGCACTTTAAATAGTCAAAATGTGATTTTACCTGTCTTAGAAAAATAAAAACGTGATTTTTGTCCAGAGGTACAACACTCTCCCCTATATATTACTTACTATTATATTACTTACTATATATATTATTTTACTATATATTACTCTTTATGAAATAAAGAGTTACATTTTACTACCTTAAAAAACATACTTGCAAAAGGATATAAAAAATAAATGCAAAATTCAAAATTTCCGAAAGCTAGTGTATATTTTATTGTAAATATAGTAATGATTAGGTTGCCACAACTACAAAGATAAATATAAAAATATTAATTTGTTTTTTAAAAATGAAAAATAAATTAATTATATATAAGTTTAAAATATAATGAAAACCGTTTGAACAACAAAAATATAAATATTGTTAAAAATAACACAAAATATATTTTTTAAATTCGTGTTATAAATAGAAAGATGATTATTTAATCTATTTGAATATTAAAAAACCAGTGAAATATGTTTTCAATTGTTTTAAAATTCATAGTTTCTTGCTTTGTAACTGCGACCTTATCCGAAATCTAAAAAAATGGAAATATTTTAAAATTGAGATTTTTTTTAGAAATTCTAAAGGCACTTTGCACATCCTCAAAAGAATCCGGACAGTTTGATACCAAATATGTGTTATACGGATCAGTAATTAATAAGCCTTTCTCTGGAAACCGTTCACCAAAAACTTTTTTTTAGAATAGAGGGATTTCTGAAGTTTTATGATTTCGTTGAATGGGGGGGAATAACTCACTCATAAGCCATTAACTTTGACAAGTTTTCCACCAAAATTTTTATTAAAACTAAAAGTTTTTGTGCCTTGAAATTTAATGATATTAAAGGTTTAGATTTGTTTTTAGTTTCCTACATTTTAAATGTTTGATTTTTATAGTTTCATTAAAAATTTTGTTCAACCATATCAATGGCACTTGAAAAACTTTAAACAACAACTTTTATCAGCACTTGAAAAAAAATTACAAATTTTATGCGTAGTTTAGAAATATTTATCATAAACATAAGATTTTTAGCAAATTTTTGAACGGTCCCGATAACAGGGGGTCCACGGGGTACGAAAAATGTCGTCAGGGGGTCCACGGGCCAAAAAAGTTTGGGAACCCCTGATTTAAACTCTCCAAGCAGATTAATACCCGGACCGTAATGTAGTACATGTTCTATAGAGTTATACTTTTTTTTAACCTATTACGGGGGCATGAGTATCAAACTCCGTTGGGATGCGTCATGTCAGTATAAGGCCCTCTAAAAAATTGGACAAAATGGACAAAAACGAGTTTAAATCATAAACTTAAGAGTTGAGCTTCCTAAAATTTTCTCTGAATTAAGTCTCTGAATCTTCGACTGAGTCAAAGGCATGTTCAGCAGGAATTTTAAATTTTTAAAACGGTTTAGAATGATTATTTTCTGAATAAAAATCACTAAGTTTTTATTACCATTTTCATGACCCCCCACGAGTTTTCGGAATGCATTTTCAATGTTTTGTTTTTCAAGAATGTATTAAAATTAAAATGCTAAACTAAGGCTGAGCGCGCACTGGAGACTTTTGTCTCGGAGACTTAAAACACTAGTCACTCGAGAGCAATGCATTTCTATGAAGAAATTCTTGGTCTAGTGATCTTGGTCTCGTCGCTAGATCACTAGGCCAAGAATTTCCTCATAGAAATGCATTGCTCTCGAGTGACTAGTGTTTTAAGTCTCCGAGACAAAAGTCTCCAGTGCGCGCTCAGCCTTAATCGTTTTAACACACTATTTGGTGATATCTTTGTAACGGTCAATAGGCTTTTATGACACAATCAATTTTATTTTGGAATGACATTGAACAATTGGGTAATACCTCCGTAGTTAAAGCTCTCAAAGTTGTTTAAGTGTGTTGCACCTATTTTCTACAAAATATAAAGGATTGTATAGTTAAGTTAATTTTTTCTTGGAAGACTTTAAATAACAGCTTATAAAGATAGAGAATGTCAAACAATTTATAATTAGCATAATGTTTCAAAAACCTTCCAATTAAATAAAGTATCTTTCATTTTCAGGTTAAAAATAATTTGTAGAGCAATAATTCACTGGTATCCGTACACCTTTTTCAGGTCAATTTGCATGAAAACCTTGATTTTCCAAAATTGCTTTGGACTTGTAGCCCTATTCAGTAGCTTCAAAAAACACTTTAAATTTTGTGTCTAGGACATTTAGAACTGAAGTTATAGAATTTTAAACATTACATATACCATAGTAAGTTAGGTACAATTAAAAGTTTAATTTCGTATTTTCTCAAAATGGGTTTTTTGTGTTTTTGCTTTATCGCATTTTTAAATATCTCCTGAAGTTATTGTTGGATTTGCATGAAATTTGGTATACATATTTTAGATATATAGGTGTTGGATCTAGACTACAATCATGGTAATATGTTGAGTAGAAAAAAATTAACAGCTTATGTAATATCATTGTTTATATTTTTTTCATGAGTTTTAAGGTATTTCAATTTCAAAAGCTTCTAAAAACTTTAAAAATTTATATTTTTCAAAACTTTTAGTCTAGATCCAAAAGTACATATCACTCTTTGAAATCCAATTTACAAAAGTAAAAAATATTAATAACTTTTTGTGTAATTTCAAAATGCGTGATGGTTGTTTTTTGACCTTTTTGACCCTATTTTTTACCCTTAATCGGAAGAAAAAAAATTTTTTTTCAAATTTTTTTTTTATTTTTAACTAAGTTTTGGGGTAACTAATGATATTTTAAAGAAAAAATTAGGTTATTATAGAAATTTCAAAAAAAAGTTGTCAAAGGTGTACGGATACCTTAAGTTATTAAAAAAATAAACTCTTCACACACAAAATATTTTAGATAAGATATAAAAATAACAGAGACAATTCAAATACAAAACGACTTGTTTAAAAAAACCTCCAGAAAGTTAAAATTGACGAAGAGGCGTTTTGAAAACAGATTATAAAAATAATAAATAAAAATCTTTTTATGTCATATTTCATGTAAACAACTTGTTAGAGATATTATTTCCACGTCTTATAATAAGAAACACAATAACCCAACACCCTGTAAACAATTGTTTATTGCTACGTAAAAGATTACGATAAAAATATACTTGTTTTTACCCCTAGAAAACGCGTGTTATCCTTATTGAGCCAATACTACTTTATCGAGCCCCAGTATCTGTGTTCATCACTCATTTTTTAGAGGAGAAGCTTCACCAAAAATAGACAAAACTAAACTTTTATCCGTCTCTTCGGAAAACTAATCTTTGCCAATCGTTATCGCTGCTGGGTAAAAACAAGTCACCTGGTATAATTAAGGTTCAGGACTAATAGTTTTGGGTCTTTGCTTCCATTCCATTCCATGTCATCGGGTCGAAAGACAGTCCAGCCATGAATAAAAAAGTGCCACTTTTTATTCAGAATTCCAATTTTATCGATTTTCTTTTCTCCGCTGGATTTTTTTACCCTTGGTTTTTTTTGGTTTTGTCCCATTTTAACATTATCGCAGGTTCTTAAGAAATAAAGTTGCCTATTGATCCATTGTCAAAATCGAAGGAGATATATCGTAGAAGGGCTTCGGTGAAACAGGAGAGTCCTATTCTTGCTGAAGGATTTAAGAATATCTTATATCAATAGAGGTTTTTAAATGTCTTTGTAAGTTTGATGATGGACGTGTCATATATATTCTGGGAAATACATTTTTTAGGATTGATTGTTTTTCTAAAATATATGAAGATTTCTTACCTAGAAATACAGGTGAACTATTTATTATTTAAGCCTTTCAATTTCCAATGAATGATTTTTTGAATTTTTGCGAAAAAAAATCGATTCCTTTAGTAGTGTAACTTAATGAAAAAATAAAAATTTTTCCTGTGCTTTTTTGTCAAAAAAAACTAATTTTAATTTTTTTCACTTTAACCGTAACTGATAGTGTAAAAAATGCTCAACTACTCCATATCATTCACATTTTCTTCCGCATCTCTCAACATAACTTCAACCAAAATTTCATTCAGTTTCAATTAACGGTTATGGTAGCTACAGTAGAACCCCGATTATCCGCGGTGCCGATTATCCGCGAGTGCCAGGAAAGAAAATTTTTAATGATGAGAGCAAATTTTAGATGAGATTAGAGAGATTTTAGATGTAGAGCATAGGTTTCTGCTGTACTGTACATATTTTAAAAGTTGCACGTATCATGTTTTTTGTACAATAAAACATATTTTTTATGCTGGAATATTTTTTTCGTGTTTTCACATCATTTTTAGTCTTTTTTTGGGTTATCCGCGATTTTCACTATCCGCGGTACCCTTGCCACCCAATTCCGCGGATAATCGAGGCTCTACTGCAGAGGTTCCCAAAGTGGGTTCCGCGAAGAAATTTAGGGGTTCCCATGGGTCAAACTTTATTTCATTAAAAAAATTGGAATGGTGAAATAAGAGTGGACAGCGCCGCCCCCCTTTTACCCAAAAATGTTCTCAAAATGAGTTAAAACCTTACTTTTACCAGTCGAATTTCAACATTTTTTTATGGGGGAGTACCCCCCCCAGACCCCCCACGGTATGACAAGGGGATCTTGTGCTATACTTTTTGTAAAATCCCTAACAAAGGTTAAGGTCTGGAAAATTCTCCCCTTGGCCCCAAAAAGCGTCTTAAAATGAGTTAAAACTCTACTTTTACAAATCAAATTTCAAAATATTTCTGGGGGAGGACCCCCATACCCCCTAGCGGTACTACAAGGGGATTTTGCGTGATACTTTTAGAAAATCCAAGAATTTGATATTTTAGCCAAAAGGTAAAGGTCTGGAAAAGTGCCCCCCTGGACCCGTGCTGGATCCACGCCTGGTTTCATTTTATATCATATGTATTAAATTTTGAAAAGTCGTTGATTAAAAAATATTCAGGGTTCCGCGATCATCGGTAACAAATTTGGGGGTTCCACGACCAAAATAGTTTGGGAACCACTGCTCTACTGTATAAGATTTCAAATAGGTGAAGATATCTTTTAACCCCCTGTATTTTAGAAACAACATACACATTTTTAAAAGTGGAACCTTTGCCACCATTTATTGGCCATTTTAAGTGATTATGACATAAATCGAGATATTTATTTATATTTTCTGCATAGTGTTGAAATATTTGTTGGAGCTGGTAATGGGGTAAAAATATGTGTAGCCGAATGACTACATTACGGTATGGTATGGAGAGATTTCAAGTTCTTTTGTGAAGTGCCGGATACAAAATACTCAATCGATCCCTGAAATGCCAAGCGTATTACGTTTAGGAAATATGAATACAGTTTTTAAATTACTCATTTACTTTTTAAAGCTTAATAGTTTGTTTTAAAAATTGACTTATTTTGAACTGTAAAGAATCCCATATAAAAAAGAATATAAACTAATCGGTAAAAGTGAAAGCAGGAATAGTACCTAATAACGAATGATTTATTAAGATCAGGATAAAAGTTGCTTCTTAGATTTTCTAAAATGTAAAAAGTAAAAAAAATCTGTGAAATATAAATCAAATATTAATGACTTTGGCTTATAGTTAAGATTTTGCCTTATGAGCTCGTTGTCAGGAAAACAGTTTGAAAAATGACAAGCCACCCACAGCTGAGGTAGGTGGCTAAACTTTTGAAAGCTAACAATGCATATTAATTACCATTTATTTCCCTAGAGAGCCTAAATTTCATTCAAGGCTGCTATCCGTGGTAATTTGAAGAGTGGGGTCAGGCTGATAAAAATTATGTCTTTTGTGTGCTTTTGAGGTTTGATACATTGTTTTTGAAAATGAGCGGTGAAAAGAAGGTCAATGTGTGATGATCTTCATTTGTTTTATGCAGTGTACACCTGAATTTTTGGTTTTATAGCGGTCGAAAGCAATGATTCTCAATTTGGACATCAATTTTTAGATTTTGCAATAGGCCGGAATTTTCATATTAAAATGATATTATTAAAAATTAGATTAAGCATTTTTGAATTTTCTTCTACATATTCTATCTTTTTTTTGATGTTATTGTAAAGTTTAGTTGTATTTTATAAAAATAACTTTTAATTGTTTGGAACGTTTATCTTAAATAAAAATTTTCAAGACTTTTTAAATTATAGGGGAGAGTGTTGTACCTCTGGACAAAAATCACGTTTGGATTTTTCTAAGACAGGTAAAACCACATTTTTAACATTTAAAGTGCCCAACCTATAGTCCTAACCTAAGCAAAGAGGGTAATATTTTTTATTAGCTAAAATCTTCAAAATTGGATTTTTAATAACTTGGCGAAATTTGTGACCATAGGTACAACAACGTGCTCTCCCTATGGACAGACCCAGTTGTACCTGTGGACACCCTTAAAAAGGAAATTTTTAGTTGATAAAAGCTTAAAATGAACATTTTAATTTGTGTATTACCTTTTAATAAACTATTTCAAGCATTTTTAAAATTGAGAATAGATTTTTTAAAGTAATGTAGTTTTAGATCGTAAATGATCATTAAAACGAAGTTGAATGATAAGTCTTGATTTTTTACCAAAAATACATAAATCACATGGGATTTTCAGATCGAAGTTTGAGGTAATAGTTTAATCAATCATGCTGATGGATCTGATCACTTCACTGATCCATAAAAACAATTCGATCGACACTTAGTTGTGCAAGCATTTGGTGGTAATAACTTTCGCAAATCTTCTTCGCTGGAAATTTCAAGTTTTTTTGTAATAATCATCCTTAAATGCGATAGGGTGCTTAAGATTTTATACCATATTTTACATTAAATGCAAAGTAAAATAAAAAAATTTTAAAAAGTAGTTTAGATCACAAAATATCAGATTTCTCATCTAAAATTCACTTGAAAATAATCGCCGACAAATAGATAGGGTGGGTTGGGGTAAAGTGGGTCATGGGGTAAAATGGGTCAGTTTTAATTAACTCGATATAAATCAAATTTAAATTAAATTTTTTTTCACCAATTTTTTTTTAATTATATTCTTTAATCTGTTGGAAACCTTTTTCGACTGTCAAAAATTAAGATTTATGAATTTGAGGACTGAAAAAATATTTAATTTGAACCGTAAATTATGTCATCGAAAAAACAGGGTTTACCAACTTCGAAATAACTATATATTGTAATAAATTACAGCAGACTTTTGTGGTGCTTTTTCATAAAAGAAAGTCTGAGAGACATTTCAAGCCAATCAGCTTAGAAAAATATAAAATATTTTATCTTTTATAACAATATTTTGGACTTGGGGTAAAATGGGTCATAGTTAAGAGGCCTTCTGTATTAAGTAAAAACAATGTTTTTAACTTATTTCCTTCAAATATACATTAAACTGTCAAACAAGTTTATTTTTTCTCCAAATGAAGTATTTTAATTGCTACATTTGGAACAATGGTCATTAACTTCAGACGTTTACCATTTCCTAAAAGTACAACTTAAAACACATTTTTTCAGATAAAAACGGCTTAGCCGATTGCCTTTTTTCTTAATTTCATGTATATTTAGTAATAAATATATTTTTGACATATTTTTTTAAGGAGACCCATTTTACCCCACATTGAGGTAAAATAGGTCATTACTTTTGATGCTAAGTTTAACCAACTTATAACTAAAAAATATTTGATAAAATTAGATGAAAATGTTCTGAAGGATTGTAATGTCAATATCCAATTGAAAGAAATCCTTAAAAAGGAATAGTTTTGATGAAATAAAACTTAGAATGTGAAAGTTCCTTGAAATTGACCCATTTTACCCCAACCCACCCTAACCATTTAGAATCAATTTAATATACATTAAAATGCATTCACTTTAATGAAACCTGATTCAAAAACGCCGATTATCAATAGACACCCACAAGAACGTGTCCGTAGGTACAACACGTATGGTGTCCGAAGGTACAACACCAGGTGTTTTTGCATTTAAAGTCTTATAAAAAATAAAAGAATTGAGATCTGACAATTTCTAATATCAAAAATAAAAAGTAAAAATCTTGGGGATTCGCCCTTTATATCCCATTTTATCGTATTATAATTAAAGGAGAAGAAAAATATTAATGTAGTGATGCACTAAAAAAAACTTTGAGCACCTAAAAACATTAAATTTATTATATTTAATTTAAATATAATTTTAAGGAGCTGATTTCACGTTAGCAACTAGATAGCATCTGTTTACATTCAAATTCAACCAAAAATTGAAATTTCCATTTTGTTCGGAATTTTAAAACTCGGTGGCTGAAGGTACAACCGTCCTTAGGTACAGCGCTCTCCCCTAAAATTAAGAGTCATTTTTTGTAGCCAACAAATAAATACCATATTTTGGTGCAACACGTCCAAAATTTTTTTACAGTGTAGTAAACTATTGCAGAATATATCGTTATATACGATCCTCCATCAAAAGTACATCACCAAAAGATTTTATAGGCCCTATTTTAACTATCAAGCATACTACATTGAAAAGGGAATAAAATGAAGACTGAAACTAATTCAGGGATACGGGTTAAATCGAAACTTATGATTACAGTGAATATCATTTAAAAGTAACTGAACCTTCATGTGCCAATCTCAGACCGTGGAAAGGCAACGATATACCCCTTAAAGAAGGAACGGGACCATGAATCAATGTCGACTGGAACAGGGTATAGGTCAAAAGGTAACTTCCATTGGAATTCAATTCTGCGACATTACTTTTCATTGGAAGGGGAAGAGATTCAAAAGGTATGCAAATCGCGTATCCCGCGTAATCTCTAAAAGCTTACAGAGTATCCGAGGCACATTGACTAAACTGGGTTCTTGAAATGAGCTGAGATGGCAGAGATTACTTTCCAAATGCCAAGTCTTTTGTACACCCTCGGGATGATAAAGTCTGAATTTGTATTTTAGAAATTGTAATAGTAAATTCAGGTAGAAGGAAACTGCTTTTTTGTGATTAGTTCTTGTAAGGAAGATTGAATAAGATTAAAAAATAGTGTGGAAAATTTTCAGAATCAAATGTGTGTGTGTGTTGTGACCGAAAAGAAATATTTAAAAACTACTCAGCACCCTGAATTATTATTACTATATACTCACATCTAAAGTTGAATTGATTTTTATGAAATGACAATTCTTTATTTTAATGGGTACCTACTTAAAAAATATTATCTACCTATTTATATCGTAAATATTTCGCAACAAAAATGTATTAATCGAATATTGAATCAAACCTAATTACAGAAATATATTTCCTCTAAACATAGAAAAAAATATTCATAATTTTGTAGTTAAAAACAAGTTAATTAACAAAATACCTGTTTTATTTTGAGTCCTTTCTAGATGCTATCTTGTCGTGATTGATTGCGGTGACTATTGGTTTGATATTATGAAATGAAATATTAATTAATATTGGAATTATACGATTTTGAAAACGTATTCATATCTATTACATATTCGTTAACGTAAGTGTTAGGATATTAGTTATATACTAATGCCCGAATGTAATTGTTCCGCTGTATTTTATACATAATTTGTTCAGTTTGTGTTACTAAAATATGTGGGTTAGAATTTAGAATAATTTGAGCTTAGGTTCTATTCTATTGAGCCTGGATGGACAGGACCTATAGTATATCGATTATAGTTCTTTTAAAATTGTTTACTCTCTTATCCACTGTGCAATCATACTTGATATTATGCACTACAAATTTAAGAGTATTTATGCAAATGTTCAGCTGGAATCAGTCTTTGCAGAGAAATGTTATTGGAAGACTCAAATTTAAGGTGTTTTTAGTATTTATGCATTTGCACATATTCAATAACTAAAGATATAGAAACCTAGAGTATATATATATATGTGCTTTTGAGATATACCTGTTTTGCAAATTTTTAGATTCAGAAATTAAATTGTATCAAAAATAAACCGTAACATGTTCTACATAATTTTCAATCATAAGAAACTAACTAGAATTTAGTCTAGACATAATTTTACTCATAAAAAACAAACTAGAATCTAGAAAACAAACTAGAACCCCCCTCAAAGCTGAATTTGTGTGAAAGAACTTTTGTTTATCAAATTGTTTTTTTTAATTGACGCTGATTTTCTTTAACTGAAATTTATTCACTGATAAGTTTCTAGGTTTTTGGTGCAAGTCTTTCCATAGAATATGTAATTTGTTTGACTTAAAGTATTTGCTAGAAGAAATTCTCGGAAATTTTGAAAAATAGTTAAGAAATAAAAAAAAGGTATTCCCAACAGTGTTTTTTTGACATAGCAATCTCTTTGAAATAAGAATTAGAGGGAAGAAAAGCAAAGTTCCTGTGAAACATAATATTTTTACTCCATCTTAACTACTCCTATTCATATACTTCTATATTTCTTAGTATGTACTTCACTAACGAAACAAGCTTCGACACATTTTCTCTTATTTATTCTCTCTCTCTGGAACTCTTATCAGCATCAACATCGTTAAAAACTCAACACCAGCCATTTTTAAGACGGACAGACACTCCCCCATCCTCCACTTCCCTGCGCACTCCTCCCTCTAAATACGGGATGACAGATGACAAAAGATTGAACTTTTCGAACGTGGACCTCACGTGACCCGAATGGTAAAAACGTCAAAAAAGTTTCCTGACTTACCCTCCAGAATCTCTTTACACGATACGCTTCTCTACATTTTTTTATTCTCTTGGCGTGCGTTTTTGGCGATGTTTCTCCTTTCAGAATGCGATCACGTCCGACGCATATATTTCTTAGCGTGCTTTCGTATATTTTTTCAACGTTGTTTCTTATACTTTATTTTCCATCTCGCCGAAGTTGGCCATGTCTTGGCGTACATGCATTAGCTTGAAAAATTGCATGGGAGTTTCTCGGTTACGGTTTTGAAAAACTCGAGCTTGCAGGAGAAATCTCATCACCCATGGGGGTGTAATGAATATGTTATGCAGAAAAACTCGCGTTTTGCATTCTAGGAGTATCTTCAATTTTTAAAGATTTAGCGCTGTGATTTATAAGTTTCCTTCATGCAAATCTCAACACTAAGCCTCTAAAATTTTATATATAGCAATACACTTTCACCATATTAACTGACACTTTTTTTAGAACTTGGTACATCTTCAAAATAATAAGATAAAGTAGGCATCTAAAATGCCAAATTAGAATGAACCAATGAACGCAGCTACCACTACTAATTCTACAGACGAATTTACTTCAATTAATTGTGATGCATGCAAATTGTTTTAAAATTGTTACTTATATTTGTTTTCTCAAATATTATCTCGATAGAGAAAGAAATGGAGGGCTCAGAATTAAAATGGACCAAGTCCACTTTTTGTCATTTTTGAGTTAGCAACGCTATAACATGCTTCAACTATGTAAAATTTCAGTGCAATAATGAACCAAGTCCTAGTTCTGATAATATCCTCTTGGCAGCAGCAAGTTCTGTAGGGTTAACATGTAATTTCCTATAAAGCTGTAACTTTAAACGTCTGTACGTAGCTCAAAACTAGCTAAAGTGGACTTGGTCCATTTCTATTCTGAACCCTCCAAATATGAGTAAAAAAATGTGATAAAATGTATTTACTTGTATCAAATTTTAAAGTCTAGTATTATAATGGCTAATACAAGTATAGAACATTTCTCTACTTGATCCAACCTCTCTAAAGAGGTCTTTTGAAATTTAAGTTATTAGTTAAACGAAGTGGCATTGTATATTGCAACACCCGTGCAATATTTTTGTTTTTGAATTTATGATAACTCTCGATATATTTCAAAAACATGAAAGTATTATCATTTTAGAATTATAAAACATATGCAGAGTGTCCCAAGATAATTGTTCACCCCCTTTAACTTTTGAAACCCTAGAGATAGAGTCATAAAAGTTGTGTTTAAGTAAAGTGACCCTGCCCTATCCAATGCCACAACTTTCAACGCCATCTAGCGTCAATTTCAGCAGTTATAAATTTTATTTTAAGTACTTAAAATTTATTTTAAAACTACAAAGTTCTCTTCTTTTTCTCGTGTCCATGGATATGTGCACGGTAAAAAACTACAAAGTTGTAGAATAGCATTAATTTAGTTGAAAAAAACACCTTTCTAGAAAAATTTCTTGAATAAAACCGCTAAAAGTCATTCTAGATAGGTTGAATTTACATTGTTTTTACGTCTTAAAACGCTTCTCATAACGAGAAAAAGAAATATTTTTTTTAATCTAAGAACACTTTTAGTCATTTATTTAAGTCACAAAAACGAAAATTTCTCATTTTCGACTTATGAGGAGCGTTTTAGAACGTAAAAATTATGTAATTTCTAACTAATTGAGCGTGAGTTTTAAAGGCTTTATTCAAGGAATTTTTCTGGACAAGATGTCTTTTCCTACTAATTTGATGCTGCTGTACAACTCTGTAATAAGGAAGTTGCCTGTGTCAGATTTTCAAAAACAAATAACTGATCCGTAAAGTTTTTTGGATGGTAAAATGAAATATCTAGTCAATTTTAAAAAAAATGTACAAGTACTCGTAATTAAATATTTTAATTTAAAACTCGAGAAAAAAACACGTGACTGAAAACGTTCATTGTTTAAAGATCTATACCATCAACTCCATTGCTTTCCAACAATGTTTATCGTAAGATGACGTCAACATACGATGATCCCAAACTCTTGGCGTTTTCGCGCGCTTTTAAAAAGTGAATTTTTGTTAATTTTTTTTTCATAATTTGTACATAATTTGATTTCATTACCAAGTTAAAAATTTAGTCCCTTTTCTTCCTTCCCCATCTGACCAGGATAAACACTCTCTCGCAGTCCATGTATTATAAAACATTGCACACGTGTATCCCATGTGAATATTTCATCCTTTTTCTCCACTATTTGCTCACCTTGTGACGTAAAACTCGACCTTATCCACCTCCATATAGATAAAAAATACATTTCTTTGAAAATTTTCATCAGCAAATATTTGAAAAGCCATGCATAGTAAGAAAGGAGGGTCCAATATATGTTCCAGCGAAGATTTAAAGTTACATATTTTAGACTCCGAGAAAGATCTTGTTATTCATATTCCCTCCAGTGTTTTTATGCAATCTCTTTCTTTATCAAATATAAAGTGAGAAATACTATCTTGGGAAGAAAAATTAGCCTCGATATTTGGTATTTTCCGGAAGAATGAGAATGTATGATAACATGAAGCAGTTTTTTGTGTTGTTTGAGGTATTCTTTTATGAAAAAAGGTAGAATTACGATCTGGAATGCCTATGAACATATCACTGGATAAAGTTTTATAATACTATACTGAAATTTATGCATTACATTTTTTGTTTATATTTTTATGCAGTAGTAAATAGAACGTATTCAAGAATCATATCAAGGTCAACAAGCGATGAATAAATTACCTTAAGAGCTTTCTAGATGTAATCAAATCATGTGTAGTAAAGTATTATAAATAATCATATTTAAGTTAAAGTATGTGTGATAAAGATGCAAATTATTAAAATTCATATTTATAAATTTTTGCAATGGTTCACTAATTCAGAAAAAAAGTTTTTTAAAAATTATCTGGTTTATATTTCAAAACAAGTTAAATAATTTTATACAGTACTTGTGATGCATTGTAACAGTTTTTGTTCGCAAAAACTTGAGAGTAAAACTAAGAAAGACTATGTATAATATAATAAAATAACAAACAATATCGATCCAAAACAGAAACAAGATACTTTTTAGGCACAAGACACTATTAAAAAGTTAACAAAATTCTATCAAATACTATAAGTAAAGTTGTCTTTTCTTCTCTACCTCCTCGAAAAACTAGAATCTATTTCTATCATGCGTTGGTGTAATGTCACCATCTGGCAAAGACTTTCAAAGTAATGGAAATAAAATTTATCCAGACAACGTTAGAATATTCACGTTAGTGAGTGGTTAGAACGACAGAAGTCTTCCAAGATGGATTTTCTTCTAAATCCTGCGCGTTTCAAAGGATTTCTCAAGAAATCAAACTAAATGTAAATGTATTCTGTTTCGAACTTCATAGTAAGAAATATTTAGTTATTTCGTTTCCAATTCGATTAAGACGATCTTATCTAATACGTGAGGAATCCCAACGTATTGTAAGGATTACGATCCATAAGATATTACGGTCATATTTCCTTCTGGCCAGGTTGGGTTTTTCTTATGTTGTTGTCGTCTTTCCTAGGCACAGAGGCCATTAACCTATAATCCCACCCAAGTTTGTGGAGATGATATAAGCTTTCGATATGTTTAGATCAGCAGTAATGGATTCCTGGTTATGGATATTGTGAAATCTCAGCGTAACGAACTTAGGATTTTCGGGTACTTTACCGTTGTTTTTATTGCTATTATCTTATTATGGATGTTTAAGGATTCAAATATCACCAAAGGATATTTGCTGCTATTAATATAACTTTTTAAAAGGATAGGTAAGTTTTTTGGGGGGTCACTATAAATGAAAGTAGTATTTCGTATGTTTTCGTAGTAGATTTTTGGAAGTTTTCCCCTTGGCGTCGAATGTATTTTTTTCTCTCTTGTGTTCCGGAAATATTTTTTGTGTAGTAAATAAATTTATTATTATTATTATTATTATTATTATTATTATTATTATTATTATTATTATTATTATTATTATTATTATTATTACAGCCAATCACAGGTTTGGTCACCGAAACGTACTCTGTCAATAGTTTAGTTCCTTGTGGATCCCTCACATCCGTTCAGAATTTGAAAATATCGTTTTGGACCCTCTGCTATGATTTTTCTCTGTGTACACAAGTAGGACAAACTTTGTGAAAATTCTAAAGGAAGTTGGGTGTAGTAATTAAAAGAAATCGTTCAAAAACAAATAAACCATCTTTTTATCATTCTTTATGATTTAAAAAGCAAAAACACTGCCTATGGAGGAAGTGTTTTAAGCCATTTTATGAGCTGGTGTAAAATCCAGAGAGAGCGATTTTAAGTAACTATACATACTGCATTTAAAAGCACCCATCATGCTTATTTTTCTATTCATTTCCTTGTTTTATATTATTCTTCTTTTAATTTTATTCTGAGTGTAAATTGTAGTTTATACATAAGGTGAGGCTCAAACTGGTCTTAAACTAACTCATTTCCCATCCATCTTATTGTCAAATAAAAGGACAGAAATATTTTTCAAGGCTTAAAATTGCTCGATGAAAAGAATAACTCCAAAAGAAATAGAGTTTCACTTTTGCATTAATCAATATAAAATTATTGTTTCTAAAAATTTTAATGTTTAAATATTCACAAAAGAGGTACGATAAAGTTCTTTGATGCCCATTCTGAAATAATAAAAAACTAACTTATTTTTCAATCTCGCAAAAAGAAGCGAATTCCCGTACGCTTGAAGCTTATTCAATATTTACGCAAGCAAAATTATTCTAACATAAACACAATAAAAGCTTTCCACATCTTTATACGTCGGTATACTTTCCAAAGTTTTTATCTAGTGCAGAACAACACAAAGTATTATTGAGAAGTAAAATACGATATTTTCATATGTCATAAATTCTGTAAAGAACCTACAAAGACCATTTTAAAAGCACGAAAACATTCTTCGAATCCTAAGAAGCAACGAAATTTAATCACATATCGATATGAATTGGAAAATTCTGTACTAAACGATTTATCCTAAATCCAACGAATTCGTCTTCTATTTCCCATAACTAAAACCCCACGTCATAATAGTAAAAATGTAAAGGGGGATTCAATATCACATTTGTACTTTTCAAAAATGAATAGTGGAGCCAAAAGCATTTTTAAATGCAAGGGAAGAAACAATGCCAATTTCAAACCATTCTGCTTTTTGAAAAACTCGCATTTTGTTTTATCCATGGCTGATGTGACTAGTAGAGTAAATGGCTTTCGATTGTTTGGCTTTCAAGCAAATAAACATGTTTCCCCTATAGGAAATGGGTTTTACTCTCGGGAAAAATATCAGGAAAACAACACAAGGAAAAGGATATTTCTCTTCGTTGACTTGTTAGTAAGTTTTGGGAAAGAGGACGACGGTACACAAGGCCTAGAGAAGGAATTTGTGGAATGCATTTAGTTTTAAGAATAGCATTTTGTTGAGGAGAAGCTCAGAAAAGAGTTGAATATTAAAAAAATAGATAGGAAGTTATCATATCCTTTTTTTAGATTATAGAACTGAAGAGAATATATAAAATTTTGTATTATGTTGAAGAAATTATCACTGCACAGTATTTGTCCGTGCTCTAGCTCTTTAGGATTGCTCCACCGTCCACCCAAACCGGGATGATTCTGGGTCTGCATTCCCCATCATTTTGTCCATGAGTTTTGAATCGCCCAGCATTGTATAACCAAACCATAAAACCACGAAATATAAATTTTAAAATAACAATAATCCCGGCTTTAGAACTATATTTAAAAAAATGTTAAAATATATTTAGAATTGAAAATTAACCGATATGTAACATAATAAAAAAGTTATGCCTTAAAGTTAAAATGCAAATTTATTATTGTTTTTAGAATCCAGATCTGCTACGGTAACTGAATTTTTTATTATTCTTTAGTTCATTCAAATTCTTAGTTTAACTTTAACTTATAAATTTATGATGAACTTTTTCTTTGGCAACTAAATTAGGAAATCTTATTTGTATTCAATTTAACTCCTTCTTCATACTTGCCACTTCTGTCTAGATATTATAATATTTTCAATTCAAAAACTATTCTGCCATTCTCTATCCTTCATCTTAAGAGAAGTTATAAGAGAAGAACTTTCGTGTTTTATATCTTTTGATCAGATGTCTAATGGAGACTCCTGGAAGAATTTCGTTTACTGTATAATTGGAATATTTAGAAAAACTATGTTTTGTTCTTATTTCCAATTGGGGTGTCCTCTCTGAGTATACTAAATAATCGTTGTCTGCTGTTCCTTAGATAAAGCATTTAGTAAAAAGTTTTTTTTCTTATGATCTTAATCTTCCTCATTTGTTGTGGTACATGACTTTAATTTGCAGATTTTCCGTCAAAGAATTGTTAGTTTATGTTTGTGCATTTGCTGCTGTAGAATTTTTGTTTCTATAAAAATATTACAACAACAAATCGAACAATACTACATTATTGGTTCTTAACTGCCATTAAAGACATGGATAGCCCGGAGTGTTTGTGGGTGCAGTTTGTCCTTTATGATGATTAATTTGAGACCTTTTTTCAACAGTTGTTTGCATCCTGGACATCATAGACTGTACTTAGGAAGTTTACACAGTTTTACATCCCCATCCCCTAATTAGTACACCCCTAATTATTTTCATATCCTGAACATCAGAAGCTATATATGATGTTTTATTTTCTTTAATCATCGTTTTGTAGGCTTATGTTTGAAATCAGGTACGTACCTGTTTTCTTTGAAATGTAAATTTCAACGATAATTTTTTATATATCTTTTGGAAAGCATAAAAACATCCATATGATTGTTAATATTCTAAGGATTCATTTTTAAACATACACTATCTTTAAAAACCACTCATCCTTAAATTATCAAAGCTAGTTACACAACCACACCATTTGTAACAGTTTTTTTGCATATGTTATTATAAATATATTTAATCGAAAAACAAATACATGCATACCTCAATGTTTTACTATAAAAAAACTTCCCCTGAAACCATATTATAACAACGGATAGAATGGCACTCCCACACGCACTCACTCGCATAATAAGAAACAAAACCCCTCAACTCAAGTAAGAAAAAAATCCTCCCCACACTGATTACGAAAAAAAATCAGCTGAGAAACCCGTACAACCCCAACAAGAAAAAATTAGAGTAATAGACTAGTTTCTTTCCTGCGCAAGACAAGACAAAAACCCAGTATGACAACTCTCAGCGGTTAAGCGGATGGAAGAGGACAAACTTTCCCATATACCCGGAGCAATCCCTGTTTGTTGTGGCACGTCCAGCAATTCCTTTGTCCATAAAGCGTCATAAAGCCCCTAATTGAGCGTTGTTCGGCCAAGGTCTCATTAGGGCGCAAGATTACATCCGGCCGAGATGGACACGGTCTATTGGAAGATGCGGTCGCTAATTGAGGGAGCCCCCTCTTTTGTGTTTAGGGCTCTTCGGAGCCCTTTTCATTGCCCGATAACACGCGAGAGGCTTCTTGTATCGATCGAAAGTAGCTTTTTGGGTCTGCGTTTATTATGTTCGATGGAGATAAGTTAATAAGTTCGTCGCTTTTATGTCTTGGCATCGACAGTGTGTTCTTTAGGTAATTGTTATGGTGATTTATGTCCATTTCTACATAAAAAAGTTGGATAGTATAATTATTATGTTTAATTACCTTATTATAATAACTAGGTATATTGAAAGTTTTCTGAAACAAAATTTACTAGACATGTTTGCAGAGAAAGATCTACTAAAGTAGCCGTTCGTCTTATTGATGTAACCGTATTTTTAAAACTGTTCGAAATCTACTAAATTTTGGCATTTTTTTAATTTTAAAACATCTTCCATACTAGATTACAACTTTTATTGCCAGTGACATCACGGGTTGCAGTAACACTTTCTAGCTACCTAGGTAATTGGCGAGTCATCTCGGACTCTCACTCGCTCTGTCTTTTTTCGCCAGTTAATTAACCGTGTGTAATGACAATTCCTTTTCAGTCACATTTTTAGTCACAAGTCAGAAAAAAAATATTCAAAATGATAAGTTTTTTATATTTCGAACAGATTGCCAAAATACTTCCGTTCCAAATACCAAGTTCATATTCTCGACTATCTTTAACGATAAAAAAGCAAGAAAATTATTGAACAATACCTACTAATTTTAGTTTTCTAAAGATTCTTAATAAACCTTATGTTTTATAGATCATAATTTTTTTCACACGAGTAATACAAATAAGTAAAAGAATGGATTTCTGGAAACATCTTATTTTATTCAATCACGTCTAATGTACTTTTTTTAAGATACGATACAGCAGTATTTTTACCTGTTAATCTGAAAATTTCAAATAAAAAATCTATTCATATCATATTCACAAAATATATAAACCCAACTAAAGAAATAAAACGTAACAATAGTTAATTTAATTAACACAAATTATCCGCTTAAAAAAGATATATACAGGGTGTTTCAAAATTGCGTTGCACGGCTTTTATTCGGAAACAACGCCTCCTAGGGTCATGGAAGTAAGGTCCACCCCTAGGTAAGTGACCCTGGAAAATCTATTGAGATGACTTACAGCGCCCCTAGCGGCGAAATTAAAAAGTTAAAAAAATTAATTTAAAAACTAAAAAAGATAGAGCAAAAACCTCAGTCAAAGTATTGTTGCCAACGTCAAGAAGAACTCACTGAAAAAAATTTGATCAAAATATCTTGAATATTCACTGAGATATTAGCATGTGAAAATAGCACTTTTTCAGGGATCAAAAAATAAAAAGTTCGCATATTTCCAAATTTTTCAGTGGTTTTGTGTAGCTTTGTGTTTTTTTAGTTGAAAGAACACAAAATTTAATCAAAAAGATTTGCGAATATGCGAACTTTTTATTTTTTGACCCTTGAAAAAGTGCTATTTTCACATGCTAATATCTCCGTGAACATTCAAGATATTTTGATCAAATTTTTTTCAGTGAGTTCTTCTTGACGTTGGCAACAATACTCTAACTGAGGTTTTTGCTCTATCTTTTTTAGTTTTTAAATTAATTTTATTACCTTTTTAATTTCGCCGCTAGGGGCGCTGTAGGTCATCTCAATGGATTCTCCAGGGTCACTTACCTAGGGGTGGACCTTACTTTTATGACCCTGGGAGGCGTTGTTTCCGAATAAAAGCCGTGCAACGCAATTTTGAAACACCCTGTATATATTACTAAATATTTATTTCCAGAGATGGATCATATTATCTAGAATTATACGTTGGAAAATAAACTATCATTCTACTGTGTGAAATACTTTTTGGTTCGATTTAACTTAATTTATAACTCTAATTATGAAAAACTTTTTTCATAATTTTGAAATATATTATCTATGGATTATTTGCTAATACACTTCTTACGGCCGTATTCACCGGTAACCTGACCGGCTGTCAGGTCAGGAAACCATGGTTACAGTCTCTGATTGGTGGAAAAATAATTCAATATTTTCCTTCCACCAATCAGAGGCTGTAACCATGGTTTCCTGACCTGACCGCTGGTCAAGTTACCGGTGAATACGTACGTTAATGAATGTAATGAAAAATTACCAAATATCTCCAAAATAAGACTCTTCTTTATCATCCCACTTAAATTGATGAATTGAAATGAGATAACCTAGAATTTAGATGAATACGACACTGAGTCAATTATTTATTCAAACTAAACAAATACAGCATCTTAACTCTTTAACATCAAATGATCTTAAAATTCTTCCAATTGTACTCCTTAGCTGATTTAAAAATATTTTATACACAAGCTTTGATAAAAAAAGCATTACGTTGTATATTTAAAGCGAGAAAACGAAATACTTAAACAATATACTCAACATTTTTTAAATTATTTTGAAGAAATATAGATAAATGAAAAGTTAAAGAAATGAAAATGTACCCGTTCAGGCTCAAAGTATAGGTAAATTTCAGTATGAAGACTAAACTTCAACTTATCTATATTAGTTTTATGAGTTATGGGGGAAAACCTTAGTTTTCCTGAATTTAATGAATACAGTTCTGTAACACTTTCAAACCTACAAGCTCCATATATTTCCATTAGATCCTATACCAATAACAAATGCATTTTTTAAAGATTTATCAAACGTTTAAATAACTTTTATGATAACTAACAAATATACCATAATTTACTTTTACTGAACACCCCGCATACGATGTCATAAAACTTACACATCCCAATAATATCTCCCCCTTTCCTTGCGATACTCATAACATTGATTAGTCTTCAACTTGTCTCCTTTCAGATCGCTCGTACTATCCTGTCAACTTAGTACACAACTAAGCACTAATAACTTCAGAGCATACAATGCCAGTGAATCAAGCCCAATTAGTTTTGACGCAAGGTGTTAATACTTAACGCAGGAACCCTTTCCACTCGGTCCAAGGGGGTGAGGACCAATCTTCCCAGTACTCCACTCAGTCTTTTTCTATCAAATTAGGCCCCCTCCTTCCTTATGTAGAGAGGGCCCTTCCCTTGTAATCAGCTTGTAGTCAGCTATCTCTGAATTAGGGGAAATGTTAATTGGGAGGGTTTCTCTTTGGTCCCCAGGTGGTCTACCCCTTTAATTTTTTAGTAGACGGCTGGGAGAGATGTGGGGATGAGTCAGATGTTTGTTTGTGTGGGTGGAAGTACAGATGGAGCAGTGATCTATTGTTATATGATTTTTATTGCTATATAGTATGAGAAACTGTGATGGTTAAACTTCGAAATTGAAGTTATTTATTGTTATGTAGTAGAAATACGTTATTATCAGTTGCAGAAATTTATTGAGAGTTGCCCTACCCTTATACCTATTTTATTTTGACTATTGAATTGAAACTTTAATAAATAGGGGAGAGTGTTGTACCTCTGGACAAAAATCACGTTTGGATTTTTCTAAGACAGGTAAAATCACATTTTGACCATTTAAAGTGCCCAATCTATAGTCCTAACCTTTGTGAGTAGAGAGATATTTTTTATTAGCCAAAATCTTGAAAATTGGATTTTTAATCATTTATAATAACTTGGAAAAATTTGTGTCCAAAGGTACAACAACCTGTTGTACCTATGGACAGACCCAGTTGTACCTGTGGACACCCTTAAAAAGGGAAGTGTTAGTTGAAAAAAGCTAAGAATGAACATTTTTATTGATGCATTACCTTTTAATAACCTATTTCAAGCCTTTTTAAAATTGAAAATAGATTTTTTAAAGTAATGTAGTTTTAGATCGTAAATGGTCATTAAAACGAAGTTGAATGATCAAAACTTGATTTTTTACCAAAAACACAAAAATCACATGGCATTTTCAGATCAGAATTTAAGGTAATAGTCGCATCAATCATGCTGATTGATCTGACAATTTCACTGATAAAAAAAACCAATTCGATCGACACTTAGTTGTGCAAGCATTTGGTGGTAATAACAATAATAATTCGGTGGTAAACTTTTTCAGTGGAAATTTTAAGTTTTTTTTAATCATCATACTTAAATGCGAAAGGGTGCTTAGGATTTTACAATATATTCTACATTAAATTCCAAGTAGAATCATAAATTTAAAA
Source organism: Tetragnatha versicolor (assembly GCA_024610705.1). Lineage (NCBI taxonomy): Eukaryota > Metazoa > Arthropoda > Arachnida > Araneae > Tetragnathidae > Tetragnatha > Tetragnatha versicolor. Next base: position 28,243,120 of record JANDEH010000002.1, on the reverse strand, counting down.
AAGTAGTTTAGATCACAAAATATTTGATTTTTCATCTAAAATTCACTTGAAAATAATTGCTGACAAATAGATTACCATTTAGAATTAATTTAACATTTATTAAAATGTATTCAGTTAAATGAAACCTGATTCTAAATCGCCGATTAGCTACAGACACCCACAAGAACGTGTCCGTAGGTACAACACTTATAGTGTCCGAAGGTACAACACCAGGTGTTTTTGCATTCAAAGTTCTATAAAAGATAAAAGAATTGAGATCTGACGATTTCTAATATCAAAACTAAAAAGTCAAAATCTCGGGGATTCCCCCATGTATCCCATTTTATCATATTGTAACAGATAACTAGTCCAGCCCCAACGGGACTGGTGAAGCCTGGACTTTTAGAGATAGCAATTTATTGTTGTGCTTTGATTTTATAAAAGGAAATTAGGAGAACAGAGGAGAGCTGGCCTGACAGTGAGGGAAGATTGTAAAATGTTCAAGTTCTTATTGTAAATCATTTATTATATTATATTATTTTATTGTATATATTCTAAATTAAACCTAGTCACAGGAAATTATCCGCGCGCTGTTTATTTAGTTAAAAATTGTAACAGTTGGTGTCTAGAAGTGGGTTGTGATTAGGACTAAACGATCAAATGACTACGAGAAAAATGGAGGCTGAGTTGAGTAAAGTGTTGGAAGCTTTGGGTGAAAGATTGGAGAATTTTCAAAACAGCATAAAGCAAGAGCTACAGATTAGTCAAGACAGTATGAAGGAAAATTTAGAGGCCAGTCAGGTGGCTATTAAAAACGGCATGATGGACGGCCTATCCACAATTAGGACCGAAATTAAAGACACAATTGAAGATATCAAGATAGAGTTCAAGACTGATATAGCTCACATTGATCAGAAAGTTGAAGCAATAGAGAAGAAATATGAGGAACTAGAGAAGATTTTGGGCCAAAGGAATGAAGACTTAGGAAGGAGGATGTTAGAGGTAGAACGTCATACAAAATTGTCAAGTTTCGTCGAATGTGTCTCTCCTATACCCATGGTCAAGCCGCCGACTTTTGACGGCCAAACAGCCTGGTCAGTCCACAGGACTCAATTCGAGATAATCGCGGACTCAAATGGCTGGAATGAAGAAGTAAGGGCAAGTCAATTGGCGGCGTCTCTGAGAGGAACAGCAGCAGAAGTTTTACAAACCTTACCAAGCGACAAGCGCCTGGACTATGAAGATATCGTCAACGCCTTGGAACTACGGTACGGGGAAGAGTATTTAAAAGAGTTCTTCCAGCTACAGATGACCAACAGAACACAAAAGTCTGGAGAATCTCTTCAAGTCCTGGCCTCTGAGATGGAGAAATTGGCACGGAAGGTCTATGCAAACTGGCCGCTCGACGTCAGAGACTGTATGGCGAGGAACGCTTTCGTCAACGCCATTTCAGATCCGGAGACGCAACATTCGACACGCATGGCGGATTGTAAGGATCTCAACGCTGCGGTGGCTCACGCTCTAAAGTTCGAAGCTTGTAGAAGAGCAACCACTGGGAGCCGGAGATCGGTGAGAGCCTGTACCACTAGCGAAGAGGACAGCGCAAGTAATGCAGCAGAGCTTAAGGAGATGATGCGCAAAATGATAAGTGAGACATTTGAAGAAGCGAGAAGAAATGATCTTTCCTTTCGTAGAAGAAACCTGGAATGCTGGAACTGTGGAGGAGTAGGTCATCTAAGCAATAGGTGTCCGAAGAAGCAAGATCGCCGACTCCAAGGCCAGGGAAACTAAAGCGAGACTGTCCTGCGGGGCAAGGGCAGTCTGCGACGTTTACAGGCCCTAAGAAAGTCTTTGAAATATCCTTTATCAATGGAAAAGACCTTGGACTCCACATAAGAGGATATGTAAATAATGTTCCCTGTACTATGATAGTTGACACTGGGGCGGATGTCACCCTGATAAATCTAAAATTAGCTGATAAGATAAGTAGGGGCCAACTCGACTATAAGACGCCCAACATCGCGTTGCGGACAGTTACCGGAGAAGAAGCGACCGTGAGAGGAAGAGCAACCGTCAACATCCGTATTGGTGAGTATTCGTTTCAACATTCCATCTACGTAGCAGACATACAAGAAGACTGTTTACTTGGACTTGATTTCCTTCAACCACAAGGGATTAAAATTGATTTAGAGAAGAACGTCCTTCTCTTGAGAAACGAGGAGTTTCCGCTCTTTGGCCAAATTCGTCCGGAGACGTTGGTCTGCAGACTTTTTGCCACAGAAGACATAAGCATACCTCCAAGAACCGAGGTGGTAACAGAGGGAGTTGGAGACCGTGGTACTGGCTATAGGTACGGGGTAACAGACTTTCCCTCATCCACGTCCTCTGAACAAGACCTCTTGGTGGCTGCAACGCTTATCGACCTGAAAAAGTCAAAAGTACCTGTTCGTCTATTAAACCTCAGCAATAAGGTAAAACTACTTCGAAGAGGAGCAGAAATCGCTTCCTGCTCTCCCGTGGTCAGCATCTCCCATTGCGAAAAGATGGAACATGATCAAGACACTTTACCCGATTACTTGAAGACTATTGACGACGGCTTAGAGAATCTCACTAAAGACCAGACAAGAACCGTTCAAGCCTTGATTTTAGAAAACAAGAAATTATTCTCTAGCTCCTCAAGAGATGTAGGTAAAACAAAGGTGACCCAGCATCGAATCGACACTGGTGATCACCCGCCAGTTAAACAACATCCTCGAAGACTGCCATTCGCTAAAAGGGAGGAGGTCTCTAACTTGATCAAAGAAATGGAAGAAAATGGAGTGATTGAACCCTCCACCAGTCCCTGGGCGTCTCCAATCGTTCTCGTAAAGAAGAAAGACGGATCCACCAGATTCTGTGTAGACTACCGCCGTTTAAATGATGTGACCAAGAAAGATAGCTTCCCCCTCCCTAGGATTGACGATGCGCTGGATACTCTTGCAGGAAACCAATGGTTTTCCACCCTCGATTTAAAGAGTGGTTATTGGCAGGTGGAAGTGTCCCCAGAAGATAAGGAAAAGACAGCGTTCACAACTGGGCAAGGACTGTGGCAGTTTAAAGTGATGCCGTTTGGCTTATGTAATGCTCCTGCTACGTTTGAAAGACTTATGGAAACAGTACTGAGAGGCCTTACCTGTGAAGCATGTCTTGTATACCTGGACGACATCATCGTCATCGGAAAGACCTTTAAAGAGCATCTGGCAAACTTACGAAAAGTGTTTCGAAAGCTAGGGGAAGCAAATCTCAAATTAAATCCGGCGAAGTGCAACCTGTTTCGCAGAGAAGTCGCCTATCTCGGCCACCTCATCTCATCCGAAGGAGTCAGGACGGATCCGACCAAAGTTAGGGCTGTCGAGGACTGGAAAGAGCCAAAAGATGTTCATGAACTTCGCAGCTTTCTGGGGCTATGCTCCTACTATAGGAAGTTTGTGCAAGGATTCTCTTTGATAGCAAGACCCCTGCATCGGTTGACTGAAGCAAAAATTCCCTTCGTTTGGACCTCGGAATGCCAGGAAGCTTTCAAACACCTTAAGAAAGTCCTCACAACATCTCCTATTCTAGCCTATCCTCAGCCCAGTGAGAAATTTATCTTGGACACTGACGCTAGTAACGACGGAGTGGGTGCGGTTCTCTCCCAAGCCATCAATGGGAATGAAAGAGTTATCGCTTACTTTAGCAAAACTCTTGGGAAAGCCGAAAGGAATTACTGTGTGACCAGAAAAGAATTACTTGCTATCGTGAAAGCTGTTCAGCATTTCCACCACTTTCTCTACGGAAGGAAGTTTCTCCTGAGGACAGACCACGCTGCTCTTACCTGGTTGTTGAACTTCAAGAATCCTGAAGGACAGGTAGCCCGGTGGATACAACGGTTGCAAGAGTATGACTTTGAAGTCCACCACAGGAAAGGATCCGCCCATGGGAATGCCGATGCATTATCAAGACGTCCTTGTGCGAATTGCAATTACTGCGAGAAGGCGGAGGTGAAATTTGAACCTGAAAGTAAGCCACCCGAAACGAGAAAAAGAGAATTGAGAATCAGGCAATCCCAAGCTCAACCAGCGACTATGCCTGATCCATGGAGTCCTGCAGAGTTAGCTAAAGCTCAGAGAACCGACGCAGACATTAAGCCCATCCTGGAACTGAAAGAAAATTCGACTTCGAAACCTGAGTGGCAGGACATAGCCATGCAAAGTAAAACGACCAAACGATATTGGGCGTTATGGGACTCTTTACATCTACGCGACGGGGTGCTGTACCGTTTGTGGGAAACGGAGGATGGAAGAAATCACAGGTGGCAACTTTTACTTCCCAAAGTCAGAGTTTCATCAGTACTCCAAGAGATCCACAATAGTCCAACCGGAGGGCATTTCGGAGTGATGAAGACCCTTCACAAGGTGCGAGAGCGGTTTTACTGGGACCAAGTTCGAGGGGACGTAGAACGTTGGTGCAAGGAGTGTACAGCCTGCGCTGCTAGGAAAGGTCCGAAAACGAGAACTAGGGGTCGTCTCCAAAGGTATAATGTCGGTGCTCCCTTCGAACGGATCGCCCTGGACGTTTTAGGACCCTTGCCGAGAACAGATGCCGGAAACAAATATATTTTGGTTGTAATGGATTATTTTACGAAATGGCCGGAGGCGTATGCACTGCCTGACCAGGAAGCAGCAACTGTGGCAGAAGCCCTAACCAGAAATTGGATATGTCGGTTTGGGGTGCCACTTATAATCCATTCAGACCAAGGACCGAACTTCAATTCCGGCCTTTTTCAAGGGTTGTGCAAGACCCTTGGAATAAAAAAAACCAGGACTACTCCTCTGCATCCGCAGTCAGATGGAATGGTTGAAAGATTCAATCGAACTATCTTAAACCATCTATCCATCTTCGTTGCAAGAAACCAGCGAGACTGGGACGACCACCTTCCCCTATTCTTGCTCGCTTACCGAAGCGCCGTCCATGAGTCAACTAATTACACTCCGGCCACCTTACTTTTTGGAAGAGAGCTTCGGTTACCTTGCGACTTACTATTCGGACGACCAAGTGATACCCCTTCATCGCCTGATCAATACATCGATGCTCTACAGGCACGGTTGGAGAGAGTTCATCGGTTTGCCCGAGAAAGAATTAACTGGATGGCCGAGCGGATGAAATCACGATATGATGTTCGTTCTACATCCCATAGCTTTAAAGAAGACGATAGAGTTTGGTTGTATAACCCTACGAGAAAACGAGGATTATCACCGAAATTACAAAGTGTGTGGGACGGACCATACATCATTGTAAAAAAACTGAGCGATGTCATATACCGGATCACGAAAAGGGGGACTACAAAGTATAAGGTGGTGCACATGGACCGGCTGGCCCCTTTCTTAGGAAATACCTAAAGAAGAAACTGCCGGGACGGCAGTTCCTAGGAAGGGGGCAGTGTAACAGATAACTAGTCCAGCCCCAACGGGACTGGTGAAGCCTGGACTTTTAGAGATAGCAATTTATTGTTGTGCTTTGATTTTATAAAAGGAAATTAGGAGAACAGAGGAGAGCTGGCCTGACAGTGAGGGAAGATTGTAAAATGTTCAAGTTCTTATTGTAAATCATTTATTATATTATATTATTTTATTGTATATATTCTAAATTAAACCTAGTCACAGGAAATTATCCGCGCGCTGTTTATTTAGTTAAAAATTGTAACAATATCATAATCATAGGGGAAGAAAAGAATTAATGTAGTGATGCACTAAAAAAAACTTTGAGCACCTAAAAACAGTATTTTTATTATAGAAAATTTAAATAATATTTTAATGACCTGATTTCACGTTAGCAACTAGATAGCATCTGTTTACATTCAAAGTTGACAAAAAATTCAAATTTACATTTTTTCCCGAATTTTAAAATGAGGTGGCTGAAGGTACAACCGTCCGTAGGTACAACACTCTCCCCTATGACTAATATATATTTTGTCTCAAGTGCAAGTATCATAGATTAGTTGTATGGAACACAAAATCATATTTACCAAATTTCCACTGCAAATTAACCTAATGATCTTAAACACAGATTACATATTAATTAATTTTATCAGTTTATCCCAGATTATATTTTTAGATATAGAACGGTTAATTTATGTATAAACTTACTATATTATATAAAATAGTCATAAAATTTCTTATTGTATTTACACACAACCCTCTTAAGGGGTCTCAGGACTCTTAGGCTGAGCGCGCACTGGAAACTTTTGTCTCGGAGACTTAAAACACTAGTCACTCGAGAGCAATGCATTTCTATGAAGAAATTCTTGGTCTAGTGATCTTGGTCTCGTCGCTAGATCACTAGGCCAAGAATTTCCTCATAGAAATGCATTGCTCTCGAGTGACTAGTGTTTTAAGTCTCCGAGACAAAAGTCTCCAGTGCGCGCTCAGCCTTAAATATGCAAAGGGTACCTCGATTTTTGAACTAGTATTACACAAAAACTAAATTCTGTAGTAACCTGAAATTTCATGTAATTCAGTAACCTGAATTAGAGTTACAAACATGAAATTGAGTACAAATACTCGTCTTATGAGTTATACCTCACATTTAAACCTTATATTAACCAGAACATGTTTCTACGAGTTAAAATAACTTTTTAAAAATTTTTTTTTATAAAAACTGTGATAAAAAAAATCTTAAACAACTATTTTTTACAAATGAGCTGGTCAGGATGAAAGTGGTATAAGTCCAAAAATTACAAAAGTTGAGTTAAGAGTGGATTTGGGTAGAGTTTTAGGTCCTTTATTTAGTGCAGTGGTTGGTTAAGCAAAATGTTAAATTTTCGCTCCTACAGCGCGACTCAAAAAATCACTACTTACCGAAACAGCACTTTTGGTCAGGATGAAAGTGGAATTAGTCCATCAGCCCGTTTTGCTCGGTGCGTGTTTTGATAAGAGAACTCAAGGTTATAAACACAGCTGCAAACTGCGTGAACGAGGGGGGATCCTTTTACTAATAATTGACATATGTTCATTAGAGAGACAGGCTTTTTTCTAAACTTCAATTGCATATTTTTGTATGACCCCTTTTTGTAAGAATTTATCGAAAATAAATCCGCGCTTTATTAAATTAGGCGGGAAAGCTATAATCTAGGGGTGCACAAACTTTTTTGGTGGAGGGCCACTCTAAGTATTAAGTAAGACTTGGAGGGCCACAAAGGAAATTACTGTTATCAAAATATAGCTAGCTAATACAAATCTACATTCCACTGTTTTAACTTGGCACGTCTGTTTTAATTGAAATAATCACCAACTACTTATTTTTTTAAGTAGTTAATGTAAAATTCAAAGTTTTAGAAATTAATAAATATATTCTTATCATTAGTTTTAAAAGTGTTAGCAGTTTTTAAGATCATAAATACACACAATTATCAAACATATGCAATTATATTTAAGAAAGTTTCACACAAGTGTACAATATTTTTTAGCACTGAGCAGTATTTGAGGTAATGTATTTAAAATACCATTGATCTATACAGCAAATACACACAAAAAGATAAGTATATTAAAAATTTCAATAAAAATAATAATATTGAAATTCAAAATCAACAACATATTTATTATTTAATACTCCACACATTTGTAAATATAGCAAAATCTTCAATACAAATTGAAATCAGATAGTATTGTTACTGTGTATTATTTAGTATATATTTTTATCAACAGTAAAAAATGAGCAGAATTTAGGTAAATAAAATTGAGCATTCCAAATACAACATATTTATACACATATTATATAAAATACTAAGTCACTCAACAATACTTAAATTATTTAACACATTAATGAGATGGATGACATTGAGTTTTATTAATTAACTTTGGAATATCTGGTTCAAAATTAGTGGTAGAAACTCTCAAAACTGATTCTAAATTTTTGTCACTCAATCTGTTTCTTATTTTTGATTTATTTATATTCATTAGAGAAAATGTTTGCTCACATATATAAGTACTACCAAACATGGAAGCATACCTAAGTGCATTATCTTTTAAATTTATGAATTCTGGTGGAAGGGTTTTAAAAAAATTCAAAATATCCAAATCCCGATAATTAGACTTTAATGTGTCAGAAGTTATTAAATCAATTAATTCCATTTTAAAATTTTCTGGAGCTTGTTCCAGTGGAATTGAAAATGGATCAGCAAAAAGTTTTAAATTTACTTCATTTTTTTCAAAATCCTGAAATCTTCTATTAAATTCATTCAGAAGGGTTTTTATTTTATCAGAATAATCTAAAGGCTTATCAGGGGTTTTTTCTCTTAATTTTTGTAAGTAGGGAAAATTAAAAAAATTTTGCTGCTTTAATTGGTTTTCAAATAACTGAAGTTTCATCTTGAAAGCTGTAACAGCATTTGCTAAGTGATTAATCATTTGGTTATTACCCATCAGTTTTTTGTTTAGATCATTTAAATGACTTGTCATGTCCACTAAAAATGCCAAGTCTCTTTTGAATGATTCTTCCTTAAGAAATCTGGTTGATTGTCCTTTTGAAGTAAGGAAGTCTATAACTTCATCATACAGATCTGCAAATTTTTTCAAATCTTCCCCGCGACTTAGCCATCTAACTTCACAATAATACACTAGGTCATTGTGTTCAGAATCTGTGTTTTGCAAGAGATCCTTAAATTGTCTGTGGTTCAAACCTTTGGATCTTATAAAGTTGATGGCATCAGTCACTATCCTCATAAGTCTATCGAAACTGATTTCTTTAGCACACAACTGCTCTTGGTGTATAATGCAATGGTAATTAATTAGTTCTTTGTCTCTTTCTCCCAAATGTTCTTTGAGCAAGCTTACCATTCCATTCCTTACCCCTATCATTGATGGAGCACCATCAGTGGTGATGCTTACTAGTTTGTCTAGATCCAAGTTAGAAGAGTTACATAATTCTTTGACACTTTTTAAAATCTCAGAACCAGTGGTATTTCCTTTTAAGGAACCCAATCCTACAAGTTCTTCAGTAACTTGAAAGTCTTCAGAAATCCCTCTGACAAATAAGAGCAATTGAGCAGTTGAAGACACATCAGTTGACTCATCAATTGCTAGTGAAAAATACCTAAAGTTAGCAGCTGCTGATTGCATCTGTTCATGAATGTCCTCTGAAAGACTTTCGATTCTCCGTTGAACAGTCATTCTATTCAAACTTATATTTTTAAGTTTGGAAGAGGCTTCAGGGCAAACTTTCTCGGACGCTAGCATTATGCATTTTTTGGCGAAATCGCCATCCGTAAAGGGCCGACCACTCTTAGCAATCAAAGACGCAATTTCGTAACTTACTTCGACACAAGTATCCACAGTACTAGATGCTTTAGTAAACACACTTTTCTGTTGGTCCAAAGAACGGCGAAGAGATTCGATCTTTCGTTCCCGTTCCTCTCCTTGTAGTTTATTGAAGGCCGCGGCATGTTTTGTCTCGAAATGACGCTTCAAATTGTACTCTTTAAAGACGCTGATGCAGAAACTACAAATTAGGCAGATACATTTTCTTTTATCCTCTATAAAGAAGTACTTGGACGTCCAAGATTCGGAAAATTTCCTATTTGCGTCTGCAGTCCTCTTACTCATAGCTGCTGATACTTTCAGCGCACAAACACCAATGCACCATCTGAGCAAAGAATCCCCAGATATGATCGAAAATAACTCCAAACAAATGCATAACGAAAATAAAAAAGGCCCCAAAGAATTATTGCTTAGTCTGTCATCTACCCCATGTGATCATGGAGAGACCCGAAACGAGTACTAACTAAAACGGAGAACGGTAAAGAGAAACCGAAACTAAACACTTAGCAGTGATGATTGATGTTCCCAGGGAAAGCGCTTACATCCTCTTTTGGTGTAAACTAGTCTGATTTGTTTATTACTTTCAATCCTATTCAAGAGATTCCGAAAAGGCTATGTTTTCGATCTGTCATTGCCTTCGTTAGTTGGCGTGATCTCGCGCAAAGCTATTGAGGATGCCCATATGTATGCTATGGAACTGAATGCTTTCGAAGCTTGGTTGCGCAATGGGGAAGTAAACCATTTTTCAATTAAATTTTTATTCGAAAGATGATTAAATAAAAAGATAAACCAGGAAAATTTTTTCGGAAACGATAAGTAGTTAATTTAAATAACGTAATAAAATAGGGATAGTTCAAAATTTGTTCGCGGGCCACATTTTGAGGCTTCGCGGGCCACATTTGGCCCGCGGGCCGCAGTTTGTGCATTAGGGTGGGCCGAAAAAACCTTTTATTTTTTTTCGAAGTTTTAATAGCGCGGAAAAGTTGCGAATTACATAGACAAAGAAAAGGAAAAAAAAATTTTCAAAATCGGTTAATATCTTCCGATCGCGCAAAGGCCCCAAAGTTTGAAAAATTATGAAAAAACTTGATTTTTGCGATTATTTTTTTAAAAAAATCAAAGATTAAACTATCAAATATTGTTCATGATTTTTTTATGTGAAACTAATATAGTTATAGACATAATCGTTCAGATTTCATTCTTCTATCACTTTTTTTTCGTTAGATATAATTTTTTTAATGTTCATACAAATTTTGTAAAGTTGCTTTTCCTGCATTTTTAAACAGCTAATAACTCTAGAACTACACAACTTAAAAACTTGAAATCAGTCCTATTTTGTTCGTAAATTTTTTGTCTTTCATTTGGTGTGCATCATGATCATCATTTTCAAAAAGTTTTTTTTAAAATTTGAAAAAAGTGAAAAAAAATTTAATAAAAAAATTTTTTTTAAATTTTTTTTTGAAAAAATATTAATAGCCTTTTAACTCTTAAAATGAACATAATTACCCAATTTCAAGTTGAAAATAAAATTTAATCATGTATAAAAAATAAAAATAACCGTAATTTAGTCAAATCCCTAAACATTCCCTAAAATTATACACCAAGAGCGATTCACTCATGGAAAATTTATCAAATCACTTGAGGGTGTTCATATGACTTAAAACATGTAAAAAATGTCACATAAATTTCAGAAAATAAGACAATTAACAGATTCGGTTCAAAAACTTACAGTGCTAGTTCCCAACTCTAAGTTAATTCAATTTGCATGAATTTTACCTGAATATTCCTTAGAAATGTTTTTATATCCAATTTTTTATGTTTTAAAACTTTTAATTTACTTTGATTTGACTTGTCAAAGTAAAAAAAAATTACATAATTCTTAGAAATTTTCAGGAGAAATGCATGCAAATTGAATTAACTAAATATGAAAATGTGAAATTTTTAATATTTTGGCAAATTTTGGGGCTTATGCGAGATCAGATTATATTAACTGATCTAAACCAAATTAAAACACAATGTTTTTAGGCTCTATTAGAAGACGTTGCAAACTATTACGTTACGAAAACATCAAATTAAAAAATAAACGCAAAAATCAAGTTTTTTCATATTTAGTTAAGTTTGCATGCATTTCTCCCGAAAATTTCTAAGAATTATGTTTATATCTAATTGTTTTTACTTTTAACAAGTCAAATCAAAGTAAATTAAAAACTTAAGAACATAAAAAAGTTGGATATAAACACATTTCTAAGGAATATTCAGGTAAAATTCATGCAAATTGAATTAACTTAAAGTTGGGAACTAGCACTGTAAGATTTTGAACCGAATCTGTTAATTGTCTTATTTTCTGAAGTTTATGTGACATATTTTGCATGTTTTAAGTCATATGAACACCCTCAAGTGATTTGATAAATTTTCCATGAGTGAATCGCTCTTGGTGTATAATTTTAGGGAATGTTTAGGGATTTGACTAAATTACGGTTATTTTTATTTTTTTATACATGATTAAATTTTATTTTCAACTTGAAATTGGGTAATTATGTTCATTTTAAGAGTTAAAAGGCTATTAATATTTTTTCAAAAAAAAAATTAAAAAAAAATTTTTTATTAAATTTTTTTTCACTTTTTCAAATTTAAAAAAAAACTTTTTGAAAATGATGATCATGATGCACACCAAATGAAAGACAAAAAATTTACGAACAAAATAGGACTGATTTCAAGTTTTTAAGTTGTATAGTTCTAGAGTTATTAGCTGTTTAAAAATGCAGGAAAAGCAACTTTACAAAATTTGTATGAACATTAAAAAAATTATATCTAACGAAAAAAAAGTGATAGAAGAATGAAATCTGAACGATTATGTCTATAACTATATTAGTTTCACATAAAAAAATCATGAACAATATTTGATAGTTTAATCTTTGATTTTTTTAAAAAAATAATCGCAAAAATCAAGTTTTTTCATAATTTTTCAAACTTTGGGGCCTTTGCGCGATCGGAAGATATTAACCGATTTTGAAAATTTTTTTTCCTTTTCTTTGTCTATATAATTCGCAACTTTTCCGCGCTATTAAAACTTCGAAAAAAAATAAAAGGTTTTTTCGGCCCACCCTATTGTGCATCACTACTATAATCCCTTAATCGCCATGGCTAATACAGAGAATATAAACATCAAATCTCACCCATTACAGTCATTAACATGAAAATATTTTATTTTTTAATTTTAAAATTAAAAATTAATGGTTAAAAAATAATTTATTGTTGTAAAAAATAATTTCATTTCATTTAAATTTATCTTTCCTTACTCAAAATCAATCAATTTGTTACTATATTTCCTCCACCATCTGTCATAAAATCTGCAGCAGTTTATAAACGGCGGCCATCTTGGACGCCATTTTGAAAGTTACCCTAACACCGAGTTATAATGAAATTGATAACGCCTAATAACTCAAACCGAAATGTTGTAATATTTATCAAATGTCATAAATGAATATTGGTAAAATGTATTTTTATTTTGGTTTTATTTAAAATTTTTAAAATTAAAAATTAATGGTTGAAACAATTATTTATTTTTGTAAAAAATCAACTTAATTTAAATTAAATTTCCATTTCCTCACTCAAAATAAAAAAAAAGTTCACCTCTCCTAAAAACTACAACAGTTTATAAACGGCGGTCATCTTGGACGCCATCTTGGAAGTTACCCTATTAACAATGTATATTGAAATTGATAACCCATTAACAGTGCCGTAATTTATATCAAATGTTATATATAAAAATAGTAAAATTTTTTTTAATTTTAAAATTAAAAAGTAACGGTTGAAAAAATTATTTATTGTTGTAAAAAATAAATTTTATTTTATTTAAATTTCTATTTCCTAACTCTAAATCAATCAATTTGATATAATTGCTCAACTATGTCATAAAATCTGTAACAGTTTATAAACGGCGGCCATCTTGGACGCCATTTTGAAAGTTACCCTAACACCGAGTTATAATGAAATTGGTAACGCCTAATACCTTAAACCGAAATATTGTAATATTTATCAAATGTCATAAATGAATATTGGTAAAATGTATTTTTATTATCGTTTAATTTAAAATTATTAAAATTAAAGATAAATGGTTGAAACAATTATTTATTGTCGTAAAAAATCAATTTAATTCAATTTAAATTTCCATTTCTTCACTCAAAATGAAAAAATTTGATATATTACTCAACCATCTGTCATAAAAATTGCAACAGTTTATAAACGGCGGCCATCTTGGACGCCATCTTGAAAGCCCCATCGGTAACAAGTTTAAAAAAAATGAAAACCTATTTTAAGCGAAGAACCTTTCACGGTCGCCATTTTGAATATGACCCCCCAAAATAGGCCATAAAAATTTTCCATTAAAATATTCGTAATCTACGCATCAAAATCTATAGAAAGAAACAATAACTTCAAACTTTGTGCTTACCAGTCGCTCGCGAAGTCATATTTACTACATCTCTATAAGAATCTTCCTTTCCGAAACCCATCAAACTGTTGGGATGAAAGTGGAATAAGTCCATTAAAGTCAATTTAAAGCACTTTCAGTTGAAATTTGATAAAAGTTGATCCGCAGCAAAAATTGTGCCCATGACTTAAGAAAAATCCACCCCAGAAAGTAAAAATGCAAGCAATCCTGATTTTTTTGGAGAAGTTTTTAGAAAACCTTCAATTACACAAAACGGAGTTCAGTGGACTTATACCACTTTCATCCTAACCAGCTCAAATGTAATAGGTATAACTTATTAAGTGCGTTAAGACGAGTATATTAGTACACAATTTCATGCTTGTAACTATAATAGTTTTTGAAAAATCTTGCGCAGAGTGAAAAAATTTGAAGTTTTTCCAATTTTTGATAACTCCTATAAAAACCATCAAAACTTTCTGAAATTTTGGGTATTTGTGTATTGGTATTTAGTTATTATGTGGTACAAATTTCAAGTTACTACAGAATTTAGTTTTTGTGTAATACTAGTTCAAAAATCGAGGTACCCTTTGCATATTTAAGGGTCCTGAGACCCCTTAAGAGTTATCATCCGATCATCCTATATTGCTTTTTTGAATTCTGAAGAAGCTTTGAGTTGTTTTATTTATCTTCTTTATTTATCAATATTAGTTGTTATTCATGAAACATCTCTATTTTTAAATATACTATAACTTTTGAATCTTTTGTGAATCTCTTAATGAAATAAGAACCATGTAGTTTAAAAAAAGATAATGATATTTTCACATTTGGTTAAAAAGAAATACAAAATTGGAATAATGGTTGTGTTAATATAAAAATCTACGCTAAGTAAATTAATATGTATCAATACTTTGCTGCAATAAATAAATTATCTATAAAAACAAAAAAAATATGATCAGCTAATTTTTGATGAAATCCAATTAATGTTCTAGATAACTTAATACTCAATGTAAAAGTGTTGATAGCATCGGTGACGGAAAAAAACCCATTTTATTTCATCTTGTTATTGATTAATCTGATATCCCTTAAAATCTATTTTACTTGAAGAAAATATCTCATTCGGATACCCTTTCATTCGTGAATCGGTCTGTCAAAAGCAAAAATTTTGGTGAATACATTAAATTCATAAAAGTAAAACAACTCAGTTTTTCATACATATATCGAGTGTAAGAAAAGAAAATAATACAGAAATTGACTGCGTTTCTTGAATGGAAGCAGGAAAGCTATTATCCGAATCATTATCCCAATTCCCAACTAGTCCCGCAACTCCAAACCTCTAAATAAAGGGCCGAATTGTCCACCAAACGCAATATGGAAGCCCACCAGCATTTAAGATCAGAAAGACACGATCCAGCAAGTCCCTAGCCTGTCGTTAAGGCAACGCCGGGGCCCTATTTCAGCGTTAGTATTTGACTGATAGGATTAAAGCGTCTAGCTTATGCAAGGATAATTGCAATTTAGGGCATGTGGGCTCGTATGACTATGTGTTACATTTTTAATAGGGCTAGCCGGGACGCCACGGCCTCTAATTTATTGTCCCGGACTTTTCGGGACTCGAGAAAAGGGATTTTCGTGAAAAGAAAGCGGCTTAGAGGGGTAATGGGCATATAACGTGTATTTTCGTGGACATTCGCCCGATGGTTAATGCCAAGAATGGACGCCAAAGGCGATAGAAGAGGCGATAAAATTAAATATATAATGTTTTTTAGACGAAATCGGGGGTTAAATACTTTGGAAGAGAGATTTTGTGCTTTTTTGTCGGCAGTATTTTTGATCAAGAAAGTGTTTAAAATGCTAGAGAGGGAAGGTTTATAGAGCTTGTCTGGCTCTAAATTCATTATCGTGCATAGGAAGAGAATGAAAAGAGTTTGGAAGTTGGTCATTAAGGATACATTACTGAGTTTAAGCATTGTATTAAATATTCAGGGGGCTTTTTGGTGGATATTTATTAAATAAAATTGTTCTAGAAGGTATTCGAAGCGGATACTTTTAAGGTATAAAACATTTTTTCGGGAACAATATATTTTCGAATGTAAATATGTTATGACTTTTTTATCCCTGAATTTTTCAGATAACTTTTTCGCAAAATGTATTGATAAAAAAGAGAAAACTGATATTTGTTTTAATGTGTTAAGCTAATCTAATAACCTAAAATATTACATTTTTAGTAAGAAAAATTTTTTTTTCTTACAAAAATACTTTTATTTATTTTCGATCTAAAACCAACCTAGATAAAAAGAGTTGTTTTCTTAACTGAATGAGGTATTCTCACGTTTTGAGATTAAATTTTATTAAAATAGTATATAAAAAACCATGAAGAATGACGTTTACATCAAGTATTTTCGTAGCCTAGTTTTTGAGATATAAATTTTTAAAATTTCGCTTTTTGTTTGGGCAGGAAAACACTTTCGAATCCCAAATCATGCGCTGTGAGGTCACATCCAATAGAAGCCCGTTTTCTGATCACGTGAAAGCAGCAAACACAATGGTTTTCATGCGCAGTGATGTCACATCCAATAGAAGCCCGTTTTCTGAGAACGTGACTTTTCTGACGTTTTGACGAAAATAAAATTGAATTTTAAATTATATAAAACACATTTTTAAACTTAAAAATCAGAAATTTGGGAGTTTTAAACCATAATGTATCAAAAAAGTATAAAATCAAGCAAATCCCTCACTCCATGCAAATACCTCATTATAATTTTAAAATCTTTCGCGAGTAGACAAGTTTTTTCGGTATGGTTAAAACGCTTATTCACAAAGCCTGCAAGGTTTTTATAATTTGATATAATGCGCATGCGTCACAAAGAAATAACATCTTATACTAATAAGTTTGAAGTTACTGAATCCCCGCTGGAGCAGTGGTAGGATGCCAGCGTAGCATGGGGAAGTTCGTGGGTTCTATCCCCAGTTATTATTTTATTAAAATTTCCAAAAAACATCAAAAATCAAGTCCACACACACAGTATAATCTGTGTAAATATGTGTGTTACGTACGCGCAAAAAGTAAAATTCCCAGATCCTAGATAAGTTTGTACGCATGCCCTAAGTAGCAATTTAGCAACAAATATTTGGCGAAGGAATCACTACTTGACGAAGCTCTTATCCCAGTTTCAATATTATGCAGTATGTTTTTTGGTTTGGGTCGTAGGTTTCCAAGAGTCCGTTTCTAAATATTTCGTGTTTTACGTAGGATTTAAATGAAAAATAAATCGAACCTAATAAAACGATCCCTAATTTTAAAATATTTAAAATTATGGTTATCAGGCCATTAACATTTATTTACTCACATCTGAATCGGCAAGTTAGTGATTTTATATGCTATTTGTATTATATATGCATTAATATTAGCTCTTTCAATGCTCTCTTGCAGGAAAACTCGATAAAATAAGCACTCAAATAGAAGATGGAATTTTGAAATCAAACATTAAAAGAACTGTTAAAAGTTTGTGGTAGTGGGGATTATTATTTGAATTGGGTTGTTTTATTTTAATTATTTTACGATTGTTAAAAATGTAGGAAAAAATCTATTGTATATACAGGATGTCCCATAAATAATGGGCCACACTTCTAGGGGTGATAGTAGACACCTAGAAGAGTCAGAATCACATAGGATTTGAGGGTCCCAGACCAAATCCCAGGGAGTTAAAAATGGAGCAACACCCCCAAAAAAATATTGAAAAATTCAATTTGTAGAAGAACTACTATTGGTACAAATTTAATTATGGTCTCAAAAATTGTCGTTTAATATGATCTTTAAAATTATCTCAAAATTCTTCACTTTAAAATTTGTTTTATTATGAAAAAAGTTAAAAAACCACAAAAAAATGTGAAAATTCTGCCAAAACCTCATTTTGTATTTCGAAATCCTTTCTTTTGATTTTATAATCTGAAAGATCATAGTTGTAAACACTTATGTCCAAAGTTTCATGCGAAAACCATCAATATTAAACGCTTGAGATCCTGTTAAAGTTCGTTTTTTGAGTGCGCAAAAGGGTTTCCTACAGCCGTTTCCAAAATGGCAGTTTGCGGACGCAAAAAACGGACTTAAACCTTGCTTAAATTTACATAAGCATATCGTATCATATTGTATTACATTCAATTCATATTTTAGCTTTTTTATTCACAATAAGAATAATATAATTGAAAAAATATATGAAAATAAATATATTTATAGCCATTGTAATGAAGATTAATTACTTAATTTTAATATTTTTTGCAATTTGTAAAATATTTAAGTTTTTAAATGTTCATTCACGTTCATAATTTTAAACGCTTTTTTATTACATTTAAATTTTATATTCATCATCTCCAATCTTAAAAAGTCATAAATCCTAAATCCAATGCAAATCTAAACGCTTTAAATAGACGTCCATGTTGAATTCGCCATTTTGTTGTCTGGAAATATATTTTTCTGATTTGTAATCAGTTACCCGGATATTGTATGTTCAAGAGATTTTTTTAAAAAAATAAGAAATTACTTCTCTCGTCAAAACAATTTTCCGCCATTTTGGGTCCGCCATTTTGTTTTTTCATAAATTTGACTTCAGATTCATAATCAGCGACCTCAAAAACCCCTACATATGAATTTTCATCAAAAAACTTATCACTTTCGACTTTTGGCCAGCTTTTTGGGTTTTTTGCCCACTGTGCAGCGGTTCGAATTTTATAGTTAAAAATGTGCAAAATTTAGTGGGTTTTTTAAACTTCAACGCTTGAACGACGGGGTCTAAATTTTATTTATTTGGGAGCTGAAACTTTCAGAATATTAGTTTTATACCAAATGAACACCTTTTTTTAGCGGAGAGGGGGTGCGCTGAAAAAATCGGACTCATTTTTTTACGACCACCCTAATCACCACCCCTGTAAGTAATATCATTTAGTGCGTTTTTCAGCAACACACTTCGCATCTTTAAAACTAGTTTTTCCTTCAAAATCATATTATTGCAGAGAAACAAACTACAAATCATGTAGAGATTATTATGTTGAGTTATCCAGTCTCAATACAGCTTCATGAATAATGTATATCTTTTAAAGGAATTAATTTGATTAAATCACGAAGTGCCTAGATGTGATATAGACGTAAATTTTCTTTATTTTTGTATTGTATAACTTTTTACATTTTATGTGAAATACTTGGAATCTCTAAATGTAATTTCTGTGGATTAAGAAGTAAAACAAAACCATACTTACATCCCTGATTGGGGATCAGTAATTTTAAGAGCAATAGACTTTCTAATAGATTGAGGATTTAAATAGATATTTTCTTTGCATATAAAGTTATTCAACTGATGATAATCGAAGAGAAACATCTTAGTAATAAAATGATGGATGAAAATGAATGAATGATTTTAAATAAATGATTGCAATTAAAATCTTGAGTTTAGTTGTTGTCGTCGTGTGCTACTTGAAATACTCAAGCTCCATAAGGATTCAAGGCAAAGGAATTGTTGATGTCATTTGCATTTAATAGCTTTTAGGTAAGCTTCTTATGTTTTACAGTGTTATACCTATATTTTGGATAAGCAATCTTCATCATTAGTAATAAGCTTATCGGTTCTCAAAATATAAGACAGTATTTATCAGCTATCAATCCAATTAAAATTTATTTGAATGCATCAATGTATAGAATTTAGGACTTAGTTGGCAACAACAAGCATAGCCCGATATTTCATATTAAATTGTTGGAGTAAGGTTTTCGTTGCTGCAAATGTTGCTTACTTTAGAACGATAGAATGTCAAAAATACACTTTTAAGTTTTAATACTTATGTTAAACTAATTACACAAGATAAGTTACAATGAAATGCACCGGTTAAGTGATACATTTTATACCCCATAAGTATTTATGGTTACATTATAAGTATTTATGTTTTTTTACTTGTATTAGTGTAGATGATTTGTTTTTTCTTAAGCATCTTTAAGATTAAAATTAATTGAAACATTCAAAATTAAAGAACCAGCAAACAAACCAATCAAGAAACTAAAAACGAAACAAAAATAAAGATGACGTGAAATTAATATGACCGAAATGAAGCTTTTGAATCACCCAGTATAAATTCTGAGAGAAAGAGAATGGAGTGTAACACATCTCATCTACTAAAAAAATCATATATTTTTGACCCCAAAACAGGTAAATATTTTTTGCTACATTTTCAAAACTTATCATCCCTTCAAAAAGTTTACAGTAGGACTAGAATGCCGTCCGTAAGGTATCAATAAATTCCATCCCGGTTTTAATCTCTCGAGATGAAATCTGATACCAAAGTCACATTCATAACCTGGTCTCAACAACAAGAAGAAACCCCCACTCACGTCCAACTGTCTCCTCCCAAAACCCTTCAAAACTTATCGGAAACTCAGCCTGACTGTGATCTGCGGCCGCCATTCCATTTTAAGAATATTGCCCCGGAAAACGGTTCTTCTAAGTGGCTCCAACGGCAGATCCACCCTAAGCAGAATCTACGACGTTCCACCTTCTGACGGACCGGGATTGAATGAATTCAAAATCACCCTTCTTGTTGCTGCAGGGGCGAGATTTTTCTTCTCGGAATAAGTTGTAAATTTTTGCTTTTCTTGAGAGGGGGATAAAAACGGGAGGTGGAAATCCCTTATCCTCTTCCATTCTTCCTTCTCTTCTCCTACGGACACGGATTCGTGTTTTATTTTCCCGGTTTTGGGGTGATTTTAAAGGTGGGTCAGATTTTATCTTCTTGACACTTGCGTTACTCTCTATATCCCCGTCTGGGATACGTCTCTTTTTTTTCAGGTAGTAGGGGTGAGTTGGGGTTTGTGTCGTTCTCTTAGCAAAGTGGATTGTCTCTATAGTAGATTTCGTGTATAAAGTGAGCGAAGTTTTATTTATAAGGGGCTTTTTAGATAGTAAAGAATTTTATTTTTGTATCGTTGGAATCTTTATAATATTTTCTTATCTGGGGATTGTGAGCTTTTGTATTTATCTCATAGACATTGTTTAAGTTGTGATTCACTCGAACCTTTCAATAAAATATGTATGAATTTTAGATTTTAAAGTTTCTATAATATTAAAAAATTTTTTGTTTTTAAATATGCCTATTTGGTAAAATCTTAATATATTGAATATATTCACAATTGCAGTGTAAATAGAGAAATTAAATGAATTGGTATAAGAAAAATTTGAGGAATTCTATATTAGTTTAAGAAATTGTAGACACATATTATAATATTGTTTAAGAAAATACCCATCTGTTATTTAAAGATAGTACTAAGTTATTCGAATTATCAACTTTTATAGCATGCATAACATGTTATACATAAAACCATCACTTAGAAAACATTGCAACATTTATCTATTTTCATTTTTCTGTTTTTAAAAATACTTAAACATTTGTTCTTCTTGATTGGATATTAACTGAAGAAACTCAGTAAAGAAATTAAAACCAAATAACAAAAATAACAAAAAATCTTACAAATAAATTTAAAAAATGTTTCAGTGCATTGCAAATCAATAGTAGTTACACGTCATCTTTCCTATTTTCCTTCTATCTAGACCTAGACACACCCTAGTACGTATTTACTCTTTTCAGCACAGTTCCCTTTTCTAAGGAGCAGAACTAAAAAATGAGCGTAGGGAAAGCAAAAGAAAAATGAATAAGATGTGTAGGTTTCCTAAATCCCACACTACAGTATACATGATGTGGCTCAATTTAACAAGTTTTTTTTAAATAAAAATAAACACGATCTCTTTCCATGATCACCAAATAAATGATTTAAACGAATCATGGATTTACTTTTAAAAATGCTCACTATTTACTCATCTTAACTAGATTTAGTTATTTATATCAAGTATCCATTAACCTTATCCCTAAATCCCTCGATTCACACAAGCCCATCAGTTTACATAATCCTATCTCTCTCTTATCACTCAAAGGGCGTCTTCCAAAGAGACATCACTTAAAAACCAAAACAAGAAATATTTCAACACATTCAAAAGCGAAATCCCCTCGACGATAAGAAGATAAGTTAAAAAGCCCCTCGAAGCAGGAGAAAATTGCAAAGGTAATTGAGACACAATTGCAAAGTCACGTCTCTTTCATCCTTTTCCCCGGCTAATTTTGTCTTTCAGACGATGAAAAAGCGCCCTGTATGCATAATGCATTTCTTCAACTTCCATAGTGATTAAGTCTGAGTAGGGAGCTGGTAGCTATGCATCGCGGTTACCTGTATTGTTGGATGTAGAAGAGATTGATATCCGGATGAATAGAGAATGTTTATTGATGAATTATTATCCTATCTGAATCTGATGGCTTATTTGAGTAATGGTGAGGGATTTCATAGGCCGAGGAACTAATGACAAGTATTCGAAATGGATTGGAATTGCATGTGATTTCAGCCGCTGACTTGGTACGTTAATCGAAGAGATGGGTTTTTGGAGAGGGAGGGCTGTAAAAGCTGAGATTTATGGATTTTATGAACGTATGACCCTCTTTTGTCAGAGGATATGAATGTTTTAAGGAGTTGGAAGGAAAAACGAATTGTTTTTTTATGATTTTTTGGTATGTTGATAAAAAGCCGTAAACTCCGTAAGACTTAAAGCAAAATTCCACTAGTTGCATAATTTCTAGTAACATTATTTTATTAAAAGTTGAAGGATAAACAGTGTATCTCAAAAGATTATTGCTAAGTAGATTGCTATGTAGACTTCCTTGACAGTCTATGAAATCTTTAGAAAGAGGGCCTTCTAGAAAGAATTTTAGTTTTGGTCTTATAAATAATTTTCACTTATTTCCATAAGATTTAAGGTTACAAATAAATCTAGCCTTTGATATTTAAAATTTTTTTTAAATAACCTATTCGCTATAACGTCTTGGAATATGTTAATCACCTCCGAGAGAATTAATAAAAATAGAAAAACAAATACGCTGAAATTATTTATAGGAATGGGTAATTCGTTAAATGGGGAATGCAACGATTCTTCAAATTTAATTTATTTCGATAAAGCTTCTGAAAAAAATATTTTTAAATATTTTTTTTGTTGAAATATGATCATTATTTATATTTTAAATTAAAAACTACAATGCGCAGAAGGGTTCTTGGTTTGGCGTATGACGTCACTTCTGTCTTCGGCACGACACACTTGTACGAAAGCGTATTCGGCATTGGTTAAATCCTTTCTTTTGAAAGTATTGATTGCTTGAAGGTTCGGCGAAAGCAGAGATGACGTAGGCCACACCTCCGATTCTAGCGAGCTTGATTTTTGAAAATTAACTGAGAAAAACTAACGATAAGAAAAATCTAAAAATTTAAAGAAATTAATTTTATAACCCCATCAATGATTTCCAATAGTTGAGATCTTGAATTTCCACAAGTGTTGTATTCACTATATTTACCTAAATCCTTCCCATCATGATTAAATCTATCTTAAGGGGTTAACCTATGTCCATTATGTATTCCCTTTTATCCATTATTATTATTATGTTATCCCTTTTATCCATAAATGGCTCCAATTTTTCAAATTCATGCCTTTATAAAAATTAAACTCTTGAATATTCAAACCTTTTTTCATTAGATTAATTCATTATAACAGAATCTAAAGGGGACCAAGGGCACTCTAAATATAAGAGACAGACTCCTTCAATCTAAACCAAACACGTTTCCCCCAGCCCCATCCGATCGGAGCTTCGAATCTGCAATCAGACGCAGTAGAGAAATGTGCTCTCCACTGATAAGTCCACATTGGTTTACAGCCGGATTCGCATCGGACCACACGTAGCGGAATCCTTTACAGTATCAATAACACGCGCTACGGATTCGCTTACGGTGTCACGGTATAGAGACAGGTATCAAATGTATGGAACTCGCGCTACTCGCTATGCAGAACCTGAGAGTAGTTACTGCAGTAGTCCATGGTTGTGGGAATGTAAGCTAAAGTTAAACGCAAGTATAATCTGAACGAAAGATTTGAAATATACGGATTCTGTGATTTTTTTTTTAGAGTTGCTTAAATAATACAATAAAAGCTATCAGAGCAGTATCAGGATATTAAATTCTTGACTAACTGAAAGTTTAAGCTTTAAAAACTTGTTTAAATACAAACGGGGATTTTTTTATGCGAGTGAAGTTAAAATAGTAAAGCGTTGTTAGAGAGCCCCCTCATGGAACCAACAATTTATGGTCGTTTTAACAAAAGGAGGTTATATCGAATCAATTTAGCACTAGATTAAAACAATCCGTACTTTTCTTACAGGTCTTTGTAACGCAGGGGTCGCTATATGAAATGGTCATTGTAAAGAGGTTCTACACTATACAGTAGAAGATCTTATAAATACAAGCTCTCTTGAAAGGGTTAGGCGAAAGTTCTTAAAGGTATCCAAGATGGCACTGTTTTATTACCAACCAAAATTTAATATTTGTTTTATTTAAACAACAGATAGGCTCTAAAATAGCGCCAACTCGGCAATACCATTAAGGACTTTCACCAAAGTTAACTTTTCAAAAGGCGAGGCGGGACAATTTTTTTTAGATTCTACTGTATTTTAATTTCTTGAAGTCAGTATAATTTATTACCCAAAAAATTCAGTCCCCTCAAGACACTGATAGCAATATTTGAATTTAAATTTTTCTAGTAAATACTGATTAATACCTTACTGATGTTCAAAAACGATATAAACCGACACAATTTGACTGAGAAGTTATGTTCTTTAACATTCTCTTCGCCTATACTAGACCCTAAATTTATGAAGTGGTTTCAGCAATTTGAAGATCGCTATTCATAATTTGTTGCACATTCTCAAATTTACTTTCCTAAAACGCTTAATGGAGAATTTTTAAAACGTCGAACACTTAATGGTAATTGAAAATGAAACTACAGCTTAATTAAATAGTTTTAACATCGCAAATATAAAAGTATGTTGGTAATAAATTAAGAAGCGTAATTTAGTACCATCCAAAAATTTTTATCCGAGGTGGAGACATATTTTGATTTAACAGCCACATCCCATGATATACCGCAAAATAACTCTACCGAGAATAAGAAAACTGAAAACCGAAATTTAGCACTCGAAACAGAGTTTTTGTCTGCTAAGAACAAAAAGTGCGAAATTTACTACCAAACAACCCCAACCGATTATTGAAAAAAAAATCTTACAAAAAAAATCATGAACCCCTCTCACAGCGTGGCCCAGCTCAGAAAGATAACGCAACATTTGATTGGACCCTAGCGGCACATAACGGCAAGGGGACCAATTACCGTTGGTTGGAACGTAACAGATTGTGGTCCTGAATCACAACTCTTCCCTTAAAACCAGGAGCTTAAAATAAAAAAAGGGAAATGAAATTCTTTCAGCGAACCCATTAATTTTAAATCTCTTCTCTATCTTTATTTTTTTTGTAATTTGATTTCACTCCCCCTTCCATTTGTTACTACGGATGGTAGAAAAAAAAACAAATAGCGGCCGAAAATGAAAGAAAAAATTCCCTTCTTGAGGGAAAGGATGTATTTTCTTACGCATTTGGATTCCGTTCGGTGGGATTTTAAATGAATTGTCAAGGAGCTTCAGGAGGAAACGGTTCTCCGAGGTCTCCATGTGTGAGTCTGTGATAGGGATGAAAATATTCTTCGGTAATCATAACTTATTCAGGATTTCATTACATGCTGTGAGAGAAAGACGTTGATTTTTTCGTTTGCCTAATTGAAAGTGAGCTGTAATCTCTTTCGGCTGAAGTTGTGGTGCATCTTAGTCCCAAAGTAATGTTTCTCGGGGTAAATTAGGTTGTATGCTGCTGAAATTTCATCTATTTGAATAATTTGCATCAGAACCTTTTCCTTATATTTGTTGTAAGGTCTCCAAGTTGACCTCTAGTTGCTTGATGTAATTCTAGGAAATGTTTTTGAATTAGTTTAGTAGTTTAAAATTACAGAGTTTTTATACATACTACACTGGAGTTCAAAATTAAGAGAAATTGCACATTTTTTCAATTTCTCCAGATCTACCAGATAGATTTTGAAGTTTGGTATGGACATAGGTTGATATAATACCAAATATATAATCATTCAAAATTTGTAATACACACGCATGCGCAGAAGAAAAACTGCCAGAGTTGAAAGGTATGAAATAGCGGTTCCAGAATAGAGCAAAGTAATGGGTTTAAAAGGGGTATGAAACACTCCCACAATCATGCAGGCCTCCTTGAAAGATTTTATACCATGAATAAGGCAGATAATAAAATGTCCTGTTCATTAAGCCTACTTTCTCAGAAACCCCGTTGAGGGTAGGCAAAGACTTAACAACAAAGAGCATCAAATCTCCGACTCCATAATAGGATGGGCCGAAAAAACACTTTTTTTATTTCGAAGTTATAATAGCGCGGAAAAGTTGCGAATTATATAGACAAAGAGAAAGAAAAAAATTTTCAAAATCGGTTAATATCTTACGATCGCGCATAGGCCCATAAGTTTGACAAAATATGAAAAAACTTCATTTTTGCGATTATTTTTTTAACCAAATCAAAGATTAAACTATCAAATATTGTTCATGATTTTTTTATGTGGAACTAATATAGTTATAGACATAATCTTTCAGGTTCCATTCTTCTATCACTATTGTTTCGTTAGATATAATTTTTTTAATGTGTCATACAAATTTTGTAAAGTTGTTTTCCCTGCATTTTTAAATAGCTAATAACTCTAGAACTATACAACTTAAAAACCTGAAATCAGTCCCATCTTGTTCGTAAATTTTTGTCGTTGATTTGGTGTGCATCATGATCATCATTTTCAAAAAGTTTTTTTAAAAATTTGAAAAAGTGAAAAAACAATTTTAAAATTTTCTTTTGAAAAAAATATTAATAGCCTTTTAACTCTTAAAATGAACATACCTACCAAATTTCAAGTTGAAAATAAAATTTAATCATGTAACCGTAATTTAGTCAAATCCCTAAACATTCCCTAAAATTATAAACCAAGAGCGATTCACCCATGGAAAATTTATCAAATCACTTGAGGGTGTTCATATGACTTAAAACATGTAAAAAATGTCACATATATTTCAGAAAATAAGACAACAGATTCGATTCAAAATCTTACAGTGCTAGTTCCCAACTCTAAGTTAATTCAATTTGCATGAATTTTACCTAAATATTCCTATGAAATGTGTTGGTATCCAATTTTTTATGTTCTAAAACTTTTAATTTACTTTGATTTGAGTAAAAACAGTTAGATATAAACATAATTCTTAGGAATTTTCAGGAGTAATGCATGCAAATTGAATTAACTTAAAGTTGAAAATTAGCTCTGTAAGGTTTTGTACCTAATCTGTTAATTGTTGTATTTTCAGACATTTATGTGACATTTTTTAGATGTTTAAAGTCATGAACACCCTCTAGCGAGTTTATGAATTTTCTGAGAGTGAATCGCTATTGCTGTATAATTATAGGGATAGTTTAGGGACACTCCTAAATTTCGATAATTTTTATTTTTTATACGTGATTAAATTTTATTTTCAACTTGAAATTTGGTAGTAATGTTCATTTTAAGAGTTGAAAGGTTATTATTATTTTTTCAAAAGAAAAATTTTAGAAATTTTTTTATTAAATTTTTTTCACTTTTTTCAAATTTTTAAAAAAAACTTTTTGAAAATGGGGATCATAATGCACACCAAATCAACGACAAAAAAATTTACGAACAAAATGGGACTGATTTCAGGTTTTAAGTTGTATAGTTCTAGAGTTAATAGCTGTTTAAAAATGCAGGGAAAACAACTTTACAAAATTTGTATGAACATTAAAAAATTATATCTAACGAAACAAGAGTGATAGAAGAATGAAACCTGAAAGATTATGTCTATAACTATATTATTTCCACATAAAAATTCATGAACAATATTTGATAGTTTAAGCTTTGATTTGGTTAAAAAAAATAATCGCAAAAATGAAGTTTTTTCATATTTTGTCAAACTTAGGGGCCTATGCGCGATCGGAAGATATTAACCGATTTTGAAAATTTTTTTTCTTTCTCTTTGTCTATATAATTCGCAACTTTTCCGCTCTATTACAACTTCGAAATAAAAAAAGTGTTTTTCAGCCCACCCTACTCCATAATGTTCAATTTCTCCTACATTAAAGGACTGACAGAGCCTTCTGGTTCTTTCCACATGAGATTGCATCAAGAATCAATGGTTCAATTGATTTTAGATCTAACAGAGAGGAAAATATTCACCCTTTGAATTTGCATAAGTTTTAACACTTGCAGATCCCTCCCTGCCTTTGAAAGAGGAACCCTGACAGTTTCAAGTAATGTGTTGATATCTTGGAGACCTTTTTCACCTTTTAGGGGGTTATATCGGTCTTAATTTCTTTTTAATAGATTCTAATCCTTCACTTAAAGGAGATCATCAGGTTAGCAATTTTCATTAAAACGGAAGATATTCTGCATATGAAATGGGCAGCCAGATTCAAAGACTTCACCCCCTTTAGAGGAGGTATGAGGGACCCTATATACGACAATTGCATCTCGCTACCCCCCTCCACATACCCTTCAGATCCCTAAAACGGGGTTTCTGAGAAAGTAGGCTTAATGAACAGGAAATGTTATTATCTGCCTTATTCACGCTATAAAATAACTCAAGGAGGCATGCATGATAGTGGGAGAATGTTATACCCCTTTTAAACCCACTATTTTGCTCTATTCTGGCACCGCTTTTTCATACCTTTCAACTCTGTCGGTTATTACTTCTGCGCATGCGTGTGTATTACAATTTTTGAATGATTATTTATTTAGAATCATATCAAACTATATTCATACCAAATTTCATCAAAACCTATCAAGTAGATCTGGAGAAAATCGAACAAATGTGCAATTTCTCTTAATTTTGAACACCAGTGTACAATGAACCCAATATACGGAACTTAAACTATGAGAGAGAAAACCATGGCAATTAAATAAATGCAATTCTCCTTGAACTTTACATTGTAATCGTTTAATTTCAGATTTTTCAAAGCATTTCTTTTCTGTAGATGATATCAGTTTCAGAAAAAATGCAAATAAAATAAAAAAAAATACTGTGGACACCGGTAAATATTATCAATAGTTACAGTCTGTTTACATCTTCCCAAAAATGCTCCTACTTACAAAACATTTGTGGGGTACACTTTAGATTTTTTAACTAAGAAGATAAAAGGAAGATATCTCATGAAATCAGAAAATTTAATGATATCTTTCAGCAATATAAGATACTTTTACAATTCTAAACCCAATTTATTTCTATTGTCAATTCCATATTCTAAAAATATATTTATAAAATTTTCAATCAAATAATTTAAGGTATTAAAGCTATATCCGACAGAAAGTCTCAACATAAATATAGACATAGACATAGACATAGAAAAAGGTTTATTGTTTTGGGCGTTGCCCGTTAACAAATAACACAAATAATTTTAAAGAAGTTGACATGATCTTTGAATTCAGATTAAAAAAAAATTAACATATTTTCAAAAAAGTATATACAAATCACTGTAATACAAGTTAAGACAGTACAAGCCAAGTGCAGGAACAAAATACAAATTAAAATAAATTAACTAGAATCCTCTCCAATGTCCCGGCGAAGCCTAAAAACGGAAGTCAGGAAACATTGAATATTGAAATAGTTGGCGTTAGGATCATTCAAGACAAAGGGAAAATTTTTTACGTTCGATAAATATTTGTTTCGATAATAGCTATAAATAGGACATGAGTTAAATATATGGTTCCATGTGTCAAATTCTTCGGTGTTACAAAAGGAACATTGGTTAGTAAAATAAACTTCAAATATCTGGCCCTTATAGAAGATTTTATTTTGATTTAAACGTAATTGGAAAATAATTCTTTTTACATAAATATCAGAGTCGGAGAGTATATAACTTTCAGGGGTGTGACATTTCTTTATAAGTTTATAGTGGGGAAAGTGGGTGGGACTCTAAAAAACATAAATATAACTCAATCCTAACCTTTCAAACTTTACAGATCCAATAACCAATTTCACTTCAAGTGAAATATATTTCTGTTAAACCAAACTGACAATGGAAGACATGACTTCTTCAGAACTTTAATAATAGTGGATTCATATTAGAACTTTTTCCCACCTCTTATTATACAGTGTCGTACAAACAAGACCTCTCCCCCTTAAAAATTTGATGAACGTTGTAAATGGCCATTTAAAAAGTCTTCAACATCGAATTCTATTTTTTCAACAGTAAAACGAATCTATGTCGAGTATAGTTTCCAGTTTCAACAGTGCCTGATGTAACCTTTTTATTTCCACTCAAAAAGAAAAAACCCTTACAAAACTTGAAAAAAAAATCCAAGAAAATCCAGAACCTTCCTTTTAGTTCCTCTGCCCTCCATTCAAGAGCAAGCAAAACCGGAACAAAATAAAAAATACATAACTCATCTCCCAGAGCCTAAATCCGCATGCATAATTTATTGTTCTTTAATGAACTTTCTTCCGTTTCAGATCTTACGAGTCAAAGCGCGAGAAAAAGATGATTGCCCTGATTGCAAACAAGTGAAAGTATAAAGAGGACACCAGGAGTTCTCTCGTGGAAACATTTTCTACTTAGGGAGCAAAATACCCTGAGGATATCCTTGAAATAAGATTAAGTTCCCTTTGAAAGTAATACCTTCCCTCAAGTGTCGAAATAATTCCTCACTCGTCTTGTTGAATTGGGATGTCTTAAATATTTCTTGTTGATTTTAGCAACCAGATGGAAAGGGTTTTATGGGATTATTGCATTTCTTAGGTTTAAAAGATTAGGGTATGAATTTATGGTAATGCGATTACGATTATGATTCTTTTCTTATGAAACAATTTTATACCAACTACTAGGGAATATGTAAACAGAAGATGAGTTACATGACTCGTGTAAAAATGGATCTAGTGAGAACGCATAAATATTTAATTTATATTTCTTGCAAAACTTTTAATATTTTTGAAAAAAAGCATTAGTTTGTGTACAAATAATCTATTTTTATAAGCCCTTATAAGCTACTATAATTTTAAGGATCTGTGGAAGATTTAAAATAATATTAAGTGTATTTTTTATTTGATTCTGATGTAAAAAAATTTTATCTGTATTTAAATTCCAATTCAAGTATAGCATACAGCTTTTTGACATACTGAGGTAGAGGTTATTCGTTGGAAAATGTTGAGTTCATTAATGCTTTAACACTTGAAGGGTCAGTTATGCAAAACTAGTTTTTAAAGTGATCATAAAAACATCACTAAAAAAACTTCAAATATCTTACTTAAGTTAACATTAAATTAATGCTTTTTATCAGTATAAAAATCAAGATATATGAAAGGCGCATTTTTATAATTTTAGCAGTTTTATTTACTCTAAACGTAATGATTTTTCGATAAACATAATTCTTGTATTTCTAACTTTTCTTTTAGTGCAGTGGATTGGAAAAAGGCAGAAACAACATCGTCACGTCTTAAGGAAGTTGAAAGAAGAATAATTTACTTAAATGCATTTTCTCATGAGAGAGATAACAGCTGTAAAAATGATTTAAAATAAAATCCTTCCAGGTAAGAAGGGGAACGATGCGAAAGTTAATAAATTAATAAAACTTCACTCTCTGGAGGAAGCAAAAAATTCTCCCAAATTGAAAAAGTACCTGTTTTCTATTCTGTATCTGAAACGGAATTTAGAGTTAACAAAAGCAGATGTAGCTGACAGATGAAGGGACACGGAGCTCCATGTATGAACTATAAATAAAAGAAGAAAATGACACGTATAACAATACCGAAAAGTAATGATAACAAAAAGGAATTTTTAGAATGACTGAAAGCGAAAATACGGGCAAAAAATCGTCGAAAAAGATGGCGGAGAAAGAGTAAAGGGCAAAGTAATGAAAACGCCCCGGGTGAAAATGAATTGAAAACGAAGATCGAACTGATCAGATGTCTTTCTTTGAGAGATATCCTCGTGGATTGATAGATAAATTTGTCAACCTTTGTAATCTAAATTCTAGTACCGTTTTCATTTTTGTTGTCTGCAGGGTTTGGAAATATTAGGTTTCTAGAAGGAGTGTTTTGAACAAAGAAATGATAGCGTAATTTTGATTTTTTCGCAAAGAGAAGAAAATGTTTTTGTAGAAAGAATAGTTACTAAATTCTTTAGGGAATGTTCCATGATCAGTTTTTTTAGTTTGCAGAAAACAATTAAAATTATAAAATTAAAATCCAATAAATTATTTGGAGCAACTTCATTGGGGAGAGTGCTGTACCTAAGGACGGTTCTACCTTCAGTCACCGCGTTTTAAAATTTGGGAAATAATGGAAATTTAAATTTATGGTTGAATGTAAACAGATGCTATCTATACTCGATTGCAGCTTAAGTTGAGCCTGCGATGTCACGGCCACGCGGAAGAAAATCTGAGTAAACAGAAAGCCTGCTGGGTTGCTAGAAGCTCTTATTGGCTGGCGAGTTTCAGAGCGAGTTGTACTACTACGCACTACGCCACTTGAAAAAATAATAATTCTGAACATTTTATGCAAATCGGGATGAAGAGACGCTTAATATACATCGATTTTAAAAACTAATCATATTTTAAAATTGAATCTCTTAATTTCACTGAAAATTCCGACACCGAAAGGGGAACTACTTTCTTTGGTTGTGCTCTCGGCATATTTCTAGAGGCTCAAGTTAAGTTGCAA
Source organism: Tetragnatha versicolor (assembly GCA_024610705.1). NCBI lineage: Eukaryota > Metazoa > Arthropoda > Arachnida > Araneae > Tetragnathidae > Tetragnatha > Tetragnatha versicolor. Next base: position 28,210,651 of record JANDEH010000002.1, on the reverse strand, counting down.
ATGAGTATAGTTGCTAACGTGAAATCAGCTCTTTAAAATAATATTTAAATTTAATATAATAAATTTACTGTTTTAGGTGCTCTAAGTTTTTTTAGTGCATCACTACATTAATATTTTTCTTCCCCTTTAATTATGACATGATAAAATGGGATATAAGGAACGGATCCCCGAGGGACGAATCCCCGAGATTTTAACTTTTATTTTTGAGATTAGAAATCGTCAGATCTCCATTCTTTCATTTTTTATAGAATATTAAATGCAAAAACACCTGGTGTACTTCCGGACAAGTTCTTGTGGGTGTCTTAGGGCGGAGCGAAAAAACGATATTTTTTATTTTGATTATGGCCTAGTGCGGAAAAGTTGTGTACTGGTGAGTTAACCACGTGTGAAAATTTCGGGGAAAACAAAAAATATCTTCCGTCTTTAAAATGGCCTTGAAGTTTCAAAAAAAGTGGTGATTTTTTTACAAAACAACTAAAAACCCAAAGATTAAACTCTCAAATATTGCTCATAATTTTTTAATGAAGAACTAATATAGTTATAGACATAATATTTCAGGTTCCATTCTTCTATCACTCTTTTTTCGTTATATATAATTTTTTAATGTTCAAAGAAATCTTGTAAAGTTGTTTTTCCTGCATTTTTTAAAAGCTAATAACTGTAGAACTATACAACTTAAAAACCTGAAATTAGTCCAATTCAGTTTGTAAATTTTTTGTCTTTGATTTGATGTGCATCATGACCATAATTTTCTAAAAAATTTTTTCGAAATTTAAAAAAAGTGAAAAAAATTATTGAAAAAAAATTTATTTTGGAAAATTTTTTTGAAAAAAATTTAAAAGCCTTTTGATTCATAAATGAACAGTGCTACCAAATTTCAAGTTGAAAATAAAATTTAATCATGTATAAAAAAATTTAAATATTCGAAATTTAGGCAAGTCCCTAAACAATACCCAAAATTATACAGCAAGAGCAATTCACTCATGGAAAATTCATAAACTCGCTTGAGGGTGTTCATATGACTTATAAAACATGCAAAAAATGTCACAAAATGTTCTGAAAATACGAGAATTAACAAATTCGGTACAAAACCTTACAGAGCTAATTTTCAACTTTAAGTTAATTCAATTTGCATGCTTTACTCCTGAAAATTCCTAAGAATTATGTTTATATCTAATTGTTTTTACTTTTAACAAATCAAATCAAAGTAAATTAAAAATTTTAGAACATAAAAAATTGGATATAAACACATTTCTTAGGAATATTGAGTTAAAATTCATGCAAATGAATATATCTCCTCTATGGTCAGGACTATAGGTTGGGAATTTTAAATGGTAAAAATGTGATTTTACCTGTCTTAGAAAAATCCAAACGTGATTTTTGTCCAAAGGTACAACACTATCCCCTAGTAATAAAAACTGAGTTTTGTTTTAATCAGACTACCTTATCATATAAATATCTACCTATTACTCAATAAGTTTAGGGCTCATCTCTTATATGTTATACTAGCTGTTATACCCGGCCTTGCACGGGTGGGGTGTATAAATTTATTTTTTAAAATATTTCTTAAAATACATTAATAATTTTGTAAATTAGCAATATTACAAATCATCCCGGTATCCCAGGAACCTCTTTCCTATCCCAGTGTTCCCGGTATCCCAGGCGCCTCTTTCCTATCCCAGTGTTCCCGGTAATCTTATCCCGGTGGTCACGGTAATTTTTCTAATCCCGGCGTTCCCGGTAATTTTCCTACCTCAGTGTTTACGGTAATTTTAATATTCCGCTATTCTGGGTGTCTTTATGGTAAATTTCCTGTCCGAGTGTTCTTGGTAATTTTCATAACCCGGTAATTTTTCCATCCCGATGTTCCTGATAATGTTTAATATCTTGGTGCCTTTATAAAATAAAAAATTTGAAACCATAGTAAAAAGTCTAGTAAATTAGTATGTCTAGTGAACAAATTAAGAAATTTAAAACCCACTGAGCTATATAACAACAGTGTTTGTTAAAACCAGTGTTTAAAACTAAAATAAAAGATCTAGTAAATGAAAAAGTCTAGTGATCTGTGTCTCATTTGAAACAATGTTTTATTTTTAACTCGTTGTATGACTGGTAAAACAGGTTTTCAAACACGGAAAAATAAGTGAAAAAAAAGCAGGAAAAACGGGAAAAAAAGAATGAAGGACTGATTTTCTCTTTATAAATTATAGCCCATGTCCTATTCTAATGTATACGCTACATTATGGTAAAATTTCACTAAAATCCATTCACTAGTTTTTGCGTGAAAGAGTAACAAACATCCAGACAAACATTCACAATTATAATAGTAGTAGGATGTAGCCAACAATGTATACGTAGTTCAATACTGAACTAGTCAAGAATAGTATGTAAAAAAAATTTTTATTAGATCACAGATTCTATAAAGGTCTTCAGTTAATTTCATTTAAATAATTTTTAATCATTTAATTTTTTTATCTTATGACGTGAACATGGGGAAAATTAAATTAAATAAGCTCAAAATAGAAATTATCTGAATAAAGTTTTCTGTTATACCAATTTGAAATTGAATTTTCAGTTTTTATTAACTTTAGAAGAACCGCAAGTTTAGAAGCTAAGTTAATATCAAGACTAAGGTTTCTTTCTTAGTTTCGACATGAAAGAATATTTTTTTAAGAAAATTAATTCAAATTTCTAAATTAGATTAATTGAGAAATTATTCTATTTTAGAAAAATTTCACAAGCACTCATAGTTTTTTGGATTCATTTATATAAATATATTTATTAAATGAAGGCCAATGTTGCGATGTAAAATATAATTTTCATTTTATAGATGAGTCATTGCTTCTATATTTCAGAGTCGAACATAAATTTTAGGTATAATAATGAAATAGCAAACAGGCGTGTGATTATGTATACCAAAACCAGAATGCCAAACTAAATTCATGAAATGAGTAATTGCTTGAGGGGTTTTCATTTGGTTATGCTACTTTTCCTTTCAAGAATTAGTCATAGTTTAATAAATATAAATGCTAAATAAGCTGTTGTTATTAATAGTCATTTGTGATACACACTAAGTCCTTAAACTAACTGCGTATCGAAATAATAATTCAAAGATCAAAATTATTTTTATCCGTTGCTTTATTAGTAGTTTCTGACAAAACATTGTTTATTCTTTACATTATTAAAACGAAAGGAATCGAATAAAAGGAATAACACTTCATAAAAACACGCAAAGAAGCCATACACACAAGAAAAAACAGTTTATCATTATCACATTGAAACAATTCTTTAGATAATAAGATCGAGAAACATGGTAAGAAAATATAAACGTTAAGAACAAAATGGTCTTCGAATGCAAATTTTATTCTTTCCATTCTCCCGAATAATGCTTTTATCATTCAAGAATGCAATAATCAATACTTTTTTTCCGTTTACTATCAATATTACTACAATCCTTTTTTTCGAAGGATTTACTTCTCGAGAGTACACTATATTTTATGTCTTGCAATCAGCAAAGCAGGAAATTGCAGAAACGTGTCGGAATCCTTTACACACATTTTTACTTAATGCAATTCCAGTACCTCCTTTAGGGAAAACTTGAACTGGGTGTTAAAACATTTCTCGAAACTAATTTGGTTTTTAAAGAATACAATCTCAATGCATTGACTTTGTGAAAGGGTTTGGATCTCTGATATATTTAAAACTATTTAATTAAGAGGAGGTTTATGAATTTCCTGCAATTGTGCTTATGAAATCCACAAAAAAAATATCTTCCATAAGAATATGAGAATTATTCGTAGTTATCTTTGGAAGGAAAACTTTAATTAACTTTTGCTTCTTTGGCTAAAATATCCAGCTAATTCGTAACATAATGTGTTTTAATGAAAGAACAGAGTTGAAATGCTGTTGAATGCAACGATTTCAAAACCTTTGTTATTATTTCAATTTATTATTGGAAGTAATGATAAACTTCGTTAAAATAGGAACATTATGAGTTTTAGATATTTTAATAAAAATTTATAAAGAAAGATTCCTTATAAGAATAACCTAGACTATACTCGAATGCAACTTAAGTTGAGCCTGACGTCATGGCCACGCGGAAGAAAATCTGAGTAAACAGAAAGCTTGCTGGGTTGCTAGAAGCTCTTATTGGCTGGCGGGTTTGAGAGCGAGTTGTACTAGAGAGCCTGTATACGAGAGAGAGACGACAACTCGTTAAAAAGCGTCTCTGCGCATCCAGTTCTGTCCAAAAATCTGTCCAAACTGTATCCTGCCTCTTGTCTCGAGTCCAATGCATGCTAATCCTATGGAGGGAACCGGCTGTGGCGAACAAAAACCTGTTTACCGATCTGCGCGCGCTATACTGAGTTGTCGCATCTCTATCGTATACAGGCTCTCTAAGTTGTATCACTACGCGTTACGCCACTTTAAAAAATAATAATACTGAACATTTTATTCATATCGGGATAAAAAGATGCTTAATATAAGTGGATTTAAAAACTAATCATTATTCAAAGTTGGAGCTCTAAATTTCCCTCAAAATTCAGACACCACTCGGGGAACTACTTTCTTTGGTTGCTCTCAGCATATTTCTACAGGCTCAAGTTAAGTTGCAACTGAGTATAGACAATTATGATAAATATAAGTTTTGCAATTCAACAAAATACATTACTATATGAGGAAGAAGAATTATGAACCCTCATGGGAATACATTACTATGAGTGAGTTTATGTAATCTATAACCACTTCTAATCAAAAATTATTTTTTTCATAATACGCTTATCTTTTTACTTATTACTTATTGAAGATACTTAAATTTACCCCTTTTAGTCTGTGTTATTAAGTTTATTTGAGAGCAGAAAAGTTGGAAAAAATTAGCAATTCATTAAAAAAATTAAATCAGATTTTTGTTATTTTCTTTCTCCTAATCGAGCTATTGTTCTGATAATTCACTTGAACAAATGACTCTTTACCCTTCAAATGTTTTTATGCCCTATAATTGGAGATTACGGTACATTATTCGTAAACAATGAAAGTTAATACCCAAGGGACACTTTTTTTGTGTAGTATAAAGAGCAGTAAGGCAAAGGCACTCACTGTCTTGCCGTTCAAGAGATTAAAAACCTAGGGAAGGGGAGAAAATAACTTGACCTCAATTTTGTTATTTTAAAGAGCGGGATGAAAATGTTCTGAAACAGGATGATATGTTTGGATCGAGAAGTAAAAAAAATATTGGATCAAAAAAGCAAAAACCAGCAAATATAAGTAGTCCAGTAACTTGGTCTTGGTGTCAAAAAAGCGGTGTTTCAGGAAAAAATACAGTAGTTTTTTTCTCAACGTTTTTATATGTTTTCGGGGGTGCTGAACCCGAATCTTAACTTTGCATACAAAATTTCGAAGTGCATTTTTGTAAAATTCGAAATAAACCCTAAAATTGCACCTTATTTTTTTATTTTTTGTTTGTAGAACGGAAAGTATGGGGTTCTCATGAAAATGTTGAGTACAAAAAATAAAGAAAATAAAACAAGCTACAAAATTGTCAATAACAACTTTTTTGTCAGACTTATAGTTTGGAAGCTAGAGCGCGCTGAAAATGGGGCATAATTTTAGCATTTTTTCAAATTTTCACCAGAAAGTCATATGAAATTTTGTATGCAAAGCTCATATTTGAATTCAACACCCTTGAAAACATATAAAACCGTTGAGAAAAAAAATTCTGTATGTTTTCTTCAACAAGCGACTTACTTATCATTATACTAATTGTCTGCTGTTCAAACTGCGTTCTTCAGAAAAGGTTTATTTCATGTGAAACAATATTAAAGAACAATATTGTTATTAGAAACAATATTATTATTAGTGTGTTAATTAAAAAAATTTTTTTTTCGATGAAAGTTTGATTTTCTGGATTTTTCGGTACCAGGGCGAATTATACCATTTTCATCACGCTCTAGCTGCCAAACTATCAGTCTGACAAAAAAGTTGTAATTGACAATTTTGTAGCTTGTTTTATCTTCTTAATTTTTTGTAATTAACATTTTCATGAGAAACCCATACTTTCCGTTCTACAAACAAAAAATAAAAAAATAAGGTGAAATTTTAGGGTTTTTTCAAATTTTACCAAAATGCACTTCGAAATTTTGTATGCAAAGCTAAGATTCGGATTCAGCACCCCCAAAAACATATAAAACCGTTGAGAAAAAAACTACTGTATTTTTTTCCTGAAAAAACTACTGTATTTTTTTCCTGAAAAAACTACCAAGTTACTGGACTAAATGAGAAACTAGTATATCAGTATAATTTATTAAGAATTTTGCAGATTTTATCTTTATTTTTCAAATGATCTTTACTGTTTTGAAGTTTAGGTCATTTTTGTATATGGATTAAAACTAACTTGATTATAGAAGTAAAAAAATATAAAGCTGAGTTACTTGAGCAAAAGAGCGAATTAAACATAAAAAACATCTCATAAATTCATGAACCTAAACCAATTTAAAAGGTGGATTTTCATACCTAATAAATCTTATAAGAAATATTTCTCGCATAAAATAAATCAAAAGATATGAAAACAAATCAATAAAATGCAGTTTTCATCCACCAAGCAAAAAAGGATGAATGAATGAAAGTCCAAGAAATTCCTCTTAAGAATTCCATTAATAATTATGTCACGAACTGAATAATATTTTCATTGCTGAATAATTAAGGATTAAAAAAAGCTTTGTATTCTTTTAATATCTTTCTTTACTCAATATTATGAAGAAATGTAGCGAAATTCGCGAGAGAAGAAATAAACAGGGTTTGTATGGTAAATAATATTGAGACGTTGTTTAATATGATTATGGGGTTTCAGGTGGATGCATAATTGATTTATTTCAGGGAATCGTCCATTTTTTGAATTGACAATTAAAGAATTAACATTTTCAATAAAGATCTTACATTTCTATTGCTCCTTATACGAACAAACGGTCAAATAAAACACACGTTATACTAATTCCAACAGCTGGGTAAAATAACAGCAATAGTGACATTAAATATTTTATGTTTATTTGAGTCCGTCTCTTCTTAGTTAGTAACATATGGAATGAGGTATTCTCACGTTTTGGGATTAAATTTTATTAAAATAGTAGATAAAAAACCATGAAGAATGACATTTACATCATGTATTTTCGTAGCATAGTTTCTGAGATATAAATTCTTGAAATTTCGCTTTTTGTTTTGGCGCGAAAACACTTTCGAATCACAAATCATGCGCTGTGAGGTCACATCCAATAGGAGCCCGTTTTCTGATCACGTGAAAACAGAAAACACAATGGTTTTCATTCGCTGTGACGTCACATCCAATAGAAGCCCGTTTTCTGATAACGTGACTTTTCTGACGTTTTGGCAAAAATAAAATTGAATTTTAAATTATTTATAACGCATTTTTGAACTTAAAAATCAGAAATTTGGGAGTTTAAGACCATAATGTATCGAAAAAGTATAAAATCAAGCAAATCCCTCACTCATGCAAATACCTCATTCTTAATACTATAAAAGCAAGTTGATCACAAATAAAGATAATCATTCGAGGGGAAGAGTTTTTCTTCATAACTCGAAGAATTTTTCAATAATAAAATAGGAACCATGATGTTTAAACGAACAGGAAAACGAGTTACAAATGTTAAAAGTATCGAAACATTTACTTCAACTATACTTCTGATTCTTGTATGTTCTGGACCTTGCTACTGTCCATACTAGGTATTTTACACACATAACGTTTTTATGACGCCACTATTACATATGATGCAAGGGTGTATACTTGAGATCCCTTAATTTTTTGTGGAATAAAACCCTACAAATAATCCTCCATTCATCAGCATGAGAACTAAATCCAAGCATTAAAATACAAAAAGAATGAAGAAAAAATAAAACAATCGTATTAATATTCTCAAGTATCTGTCGAGGAAAAAGCATCATCAAACAAAATCTACAATACTTCCACACATCACTCAAAAAAGTATCCCACAACAATCTTCGAACCGATTCCTCATTGACACTGTATTCATGTCACACCCCTGTTCTTAAACCACCCCCAAAACCTCCCGTCCATAATGAGGGTCTCGACCCCCTCAGGTTTGATAGATAGTTCCCGAAGCAAATCCCCCACCCATATTGACTGTCAAGGGGGATTTATCAGTCTCTTCAATCCCCCTCAGTTTAACGTCGGTCTTCCCGTAGCATGGGTAAGTTATATGGACTTTCTGAAATGCCGTGTCTTTCCTCCGTCCGTTCGTGACTGGTGCGTATAACATGGGGTTGGGCCTAATGCGGCATGCATTGTTAGAGCTGTCAACATGGAGGGGAACGTGCTTCTTTGATTCCGATGCCAGGAATGAAGTGGCACGCTTCAGAGGACGGTGCTGGTTTATTTCTGGAGGACTTACGGGTTCGGTTTTTGTGGGAATTGTGGGTGAGCATGGACGGATAAAGTCAGAAAATAATGTCTCATTATTAAAGTTGCTCACCGACTTATTATGTTTATCCTAGTAACTTCATATACAGTACACGAACTCGCATAAAGTATTCTTTTTGAACTATACAGGGTGTTTCAAAATTCCGTTTCGCGGCTTTTATTTGGAACCAACGTGTCTTAGGGTTACGGAAGTAAGGTCTAGCCCTAGGTAAGTGACCCTGGAGAATCTATTGAGATGACTTACAGTGCCCCTAGCGGCGAAATAAAAAAAGTTAAAAAATCAATTTAAAAATTATAGGAGATAGATCAAAAGCATCAGTGAGAGTAGTGTTGCCAACGATATAAAGAACTCACAGAAAAAAGTTTCATGAAAATACATTGAATATGAATATTCAACAATTTTTACAGTTGTATTGTGTGGTTTTGTGTTTTTTAAGTTGAGTAAAGGCAGAATTCAATTAAAAAAATAAAAAAAACGTGCAAATTTTCGAACTCTGAAAAAGTGCTATTTTCACATGCTAATATCTCCGCGAATATTCAAGTTATTTTCATGAAATTTTTGCTGTGAGTTCTTCATAACGTTGGCAACAATACTCTCATTGAGGTTTTTTATCTATCTCCTATAGTTTTTAAATTAATTTTTTAAACTTTTTTATTTCCTCGCTAGGAGCGCTGTAAGTCATCTCAATGGGTTCTCGAGGGTCACTCACCTAGCGGTGGACCTTACTTCCTTGACCCTAGGAGACGTTGGTTCATGGTTCTAAATAAAAGCCGGGAAACCGACTTTTAAAATACACTGTATAGTTTTGAACCGACTTGTTATCATCTGAATAATCACATGTTTCTCCAAGAAACATTTAAAAAAACTAAATAATGAACTCAAAAACACGTTTCTATGAATCAGCTGCCTGTTATACACTATCAGCAGATTTTGACTGAAGAAAAAAATGCAGAAGAAAAAAAATGTGACAGAAGAAAAAAATGCATTGAATGTCAAACCGTCAAACCTTAGGTAACACAGCTTTTTAGAGTTCTGGGTAGACCAGTTTGTATCCCCGAAATTCAAAACACTTTTATAGAAACATAACATAGGAAAAGTCACAAGAGAAGAAGTGTGTTATTCAAATACCTTTGAATACTTTTTCCATAACCTCCTCGAGTCTCAACGTTCGCCCGGGAGGCGCGAGTCCCACCGGCCTTAAATACTTACATATTTACACTTATTACTGTTTTTTCACTGTAAGTTTGCCATTATTGTTACAATATCTCCAGTATTCAATAATATTTAAATATATTGACAGATTACTTAATAAACTAGCTATTCAAACAATGATTCATATATTCATTACATAATTAACTTTCTTAAAACAATACCCAGATCAAATCCTCAGATCAAATTCATCAGAGACAACTAGTTAAATCATATTCCATGAATCTCCTTCAATCAAATTATACACCAACACTACCACCTTGTGAGAAAGTATACTGCCGGACACCAAGCCGACACCATTGTCAGCTCTACACATTAATATTTCATCAAATATTATTCTACATGCCAGACTCAATTGGGTGTTTTCTAATTAAATGAATGGGCCTCTCCCAGTGTCTGAGCCTATCATACAAGGCCGCTCGGCCATAGTAGAGCATTCTAATTAACTTCATTCATTGTATGCAAATTGGCAGCTCGCGCAAGCTTATCGGGTTTCAACGTTAAAGGCGTCTATGGTTACTGGTTAGAGAATTACCTAAATTATATTTCTAGGCAGCGCCCTTCGATAATTGTCCGCCATAGTGGACGTGAATTCCTACCGTCAGTCGGGTTTGTTTGACTAATATATCACTGCAAAACAGACTGCTGCTCTGAATGCAAGGGGCAGCCTGAGTGGTTGCTTAATTAAAGTGGGAAAGGTTATGAATATTTGGAAGATTAAGGCATATTTCGTTTGGATGCAGGGAGGAAGGAGTGGGTTCTGATATCAATCACAGTTGTGCGGTTACAAACGTATTTTGAGAAGTTTGTTGTCGTGAAGGCTTGTTGGTATGGATTTGGGAAACGATGTGTATCTTTAGTTTGACGTTTTACATAATGATACTCCCTATTACTCAAACGTTGAGGGTTTTATTAAAAGTTACGCCTCGAATAACGAAGGTTTCAGTTCTTGATTAATACATTTTAAAGTTTTCCACGTTTGTGGAATAAATATTTTTAATAAAGAAATGTTGTTGTTAAAGAAGTAAGGAATTATCTTGTATTATTTGGCAAACAACAATTTTTAGGAAAACAAAAAGAGTGAACTACGATTTTAGGAAATTATAGGTACATTATAGACTATCGAAGGAATACGAATAGTCAAATGGAAGTACAAATAGTTAGAATAATAGTAAAAAAATCACCGACCACATTTTTTAAAATCCTAATTAGCACTTAAAAATAACAGGATAATGTTTTTAAGAATGTGTTTGAAGGGTCTATTAAAAAGAAATATTAAAGAAATGCAATGTGAAATTTTCCCACTTAGAAAATAATCCTTTTTAAAGTTATAGGCACGGTATTATATTAGGAATCATATACAATGGAAATAAAACCCGAAAATTCAGAGTTGGGGGACAGACATAAAGAGTTTAGTTACATGTTTACAAATCGCGGGGAGGTATGGGATTCAACATCAGTGCTAAATTTATTGACATTATTTTACATGAGCGCTAAATTTATTGTTATCAGATCTAAAAGACAGACTAACCTATTCGGCGTTAACCAAGGTTACAATGGGTAGAAGGTAATGTTGTCTTTATCACCATAGAACCGTGTAAAAATTACTGTTTCCGAAAAGGAGGACACCGCCAAAGGGATTTGGTTCCCGCCGTTCCGTGTTTGCTATAACGTGTTTACATTGAAATCGCATTGTAAGTTCGAATACGAATGCGTTTGAAAACATATTAATTCTTTAATCGAGGTTTAGGCATTTGTTTTCAATTTTCAAAGAAAGGTAAACAAGCATCCTTAGCATATTTTAGCTATTCTATCAAACTGCTTTCTTTAAATAAATTATTAAAGATTATTTGAGAACCCGATTGAGGCGACTATAGTCTGTTCATTTAGAATTGGCCCCTGAAGCAGGATAAAAAACGCTCAAAAATGCCTAATATAACGCTCATCACACAACTTCAGGGACCGATTTTGTTACAATATTTTAAGTATTGGGTTGTCCCATAAGTTCTGTTACTTTTTACGAAGTTTCGTGTTTGAAAATTTTTTATGAAAAACTGGTAATAGGTGGAGATTTCAAACAAAGGGGATTTTGATCTATGTATATTTATGAACATAATGTGTGATTTTGGTAGTTCTCGTGATATTATTTCTTTTCAAAATGGCGGTTTGAAAAAAAGACCGCAAACGACGATTTTTGCGTAATTTTTTTCTTTTGTTTAAAAAACTAAGAAGAACCCAAAATTCATGGCTAAAAAATTTTTTACTGTATGTTTGAAATGTTTATATTAAGATGTCATAGTTTCAAGATAATTCGATAAGTTTAACTTAGGAAATTTCGGTCTCAAACATAACATCAATTGCAAAAAACTTTCCTCAGTAATGTTAGTCATTTCAAAGAAATTCTCACAAAAAAATCATCAAAAGCAATAAAAAAAGCTTACAGATAGACCCCAGTATTCAAAATATGCAGTATATTAAATTATCTCTGTAATTAAGTTTAGAAAGTAGTGCGCACAATTCAAGCGCGCAACATTTCAGCTTATCCGAATTACACTCGCTGAACTTATACGCTATGCGAACAAAGCAATTATTTGCTTCATACGAAAACGCTACAATAAAAACAACTCGTTGGAATTTAGAAATAAATCTATTCACCTATAATATGAAAAGATTCTTTCAATGTTTAAACTGTGTAAAAAAGCATTATGGTTCAAAAAACATCTGCCTTTTATTTGCTTCATACCAGCTGCTTAGAAAAGCAATGGGCGTCATTAAAAAAACACGTGAAATTAGCAATATATGAGGTTTTAAAGCCAAAATTTCCTACCTTAAACTTATTGAATCATCTTGAAATTATGACACCTTAATCGAAACATTTCAAATATACAGTAAAACTTTTTTTAGCCATGAATTATGCGTTCTTCCTAGTTTTTTAAACAAGAGACAAAAAATACGTGAAAATCGTCGTTTTTTGTCTTTTTTTCAAACCGCCATTTTGAAAAGAAATAATATCATGAGAACTACCTAACGCACACGTTATGTTCATAAATATACATAGATCAAAATCCTCTTTGTTTGAAATCTCCACCTATTACCAGTTTTTCATAAAAAAATTTCAAACACGAAATTTCGTAAAAAGTAACAGAACTTATGGGACAACCCAATACTTCTGTTTCGGCTGCCTTGTTATTGCTCAAGAAAATTTTTTCGATGATAATTATACTAGTAACAAAGTAACTGCTACATTAACTGTATAATTAACTGTATAATACATTACGCCTCAGGCGCCAATTCTAAATGAACAGAGTATAAATGGAGCTAGTGTTCTAGATGTCCCGATGCCATCTACTTTTTTCTTCCCTTTCCAATTATTTTGATCACAGTCGCGACACTATCTCCTTCTAGCCACTATACCAAGGGGTTCAGGGGAATATCCTTACACGAGTATCCTCCCTAATTAGGTGAACGGACACATAAAAGACCTGTACGCCATTAACAAAAGGAGATGGATTCTGGCCGTTCACCTCTTAAAACAACCGCGCTCGTCAGAAACCATTTCACCGTAAACACGGCAATCCCTCCAAGGTTCGCCGCCCCTAATCCGCGTCTTAACGGGAAAACTAAGCGCCTCTAAACGGGATTAGGGACGACACGGTGTTCTCCACCCCTCAGCACTCGTTCTCAGATTTCGGCCGATAGCCTCCTTTAAATCCAAAGGTCAATAGAAGTCTAATGACCGTGCCCTGGTCGGGAGATTAGCGTAATCGTCCCGAGCGAGTTGAATAGATTGTTGCGATCATTCCGTTGCCTTTATCGAATATTTAAGCGGGGGATGGATGGGGCTGCATTTATGAGCTTTAAATATTTGATGACGCCGGAAATTACGCGTGACAGGGCTACCACGAGAGATTTCCGCAGCCGGAATTGAACGTTGATAAATACTTTGGGGGGGATTCGTCTCATGGTGGATAGATGAGATGGTCAGTTCCTGGGAGACGTCCTGTTGGACGGATGGAGAGTTCAAAAAGAGAGGTGAAGGTAAAAGCCAGTGGATGGAGGTCATTGAAGTGGATTATTATTGGAGTGATGCGTATTAATTTCTTAAATTTATCGTGCTTTTGAGAGTTAGGGAGCCATCAGGTGGGGGTACTGAACTAGGGTCATAAATGTTGGATGGATGGGCATCTGAAACTTGTTTATCGTATTAGTGTTTGAATGGTATTAGGATTATGTGAAAAGTGGTTATTGGATTTTAGTCTCTAGTTTACTGGAAAAATCGTCGCAATTTTTTTGGAAATATTTGAATTATAAGAAAACAGAAATATTCAAACTAAGAAGATTGTAATAGAGATAAATGCTTTCTGAGATTGCGACAGACAGCTCTGAAAGTGTATTGCAAAAATTTGTCGTTTAAAGGGGTTCAGTACCAAACAATTTTTTCTCTAATAACAGGATTTTATCTTTTAAGGTGTTAAATTATGTGTATACTTCATACTAATTCATATTTAGCCCCAAAAACCAAGTTAAAAAATTTATTTAAAAAAAATTACAAAAAACTTCAAAACAATGCCCAAAATTACCCTAAATTTAAATTGATACTCCTCCCTTAATATATGTTCTTTTGATATGCTTTTTTGTCTTAAAATAAATCAAACATATATAAACACTTGTAGGCATGGAAAATCGATTATCTATGAAAGTTTCTAAAAAATAAAAAAACCTCTGAAATTTGGAATTTTTTTTCGAAAAATATTCTAAGTTTCCACTTTACTGCTCCGTAAAAAATCTAATAAATATATTATAGAATCCATGCCTGAAGATGTTAAACAGGTGTTACTGATAATGACTACAAAGTTTGAAGTGGTTTGGATGCTTAGAAAAAAATACTTGTGATTTTAAACATTAAAAACCTTGTTTTGAGAAAAAGCCGTTTAAGGGCCGTATTCTGGAATCTCGAATATTCGAACTCACCTCGAATGTTCGACCTCACCGTTCGAGTTAAAAATGCTATTCTGACTCCAAAAATCACACCGGTGAGATGGGAGGAGACCTCACTTATGGGAGGAGACTTCGCTTATTGGTTGATTGGCGCCAAAGTTCGTGGCCAATTAGGAGACGCGTGACAAGTTGGGAATGATTCCTCCACGTGTTTTTCAGCTGAAATATGGTATACATCTCGCGTCCAATAGTGCTAAAATGTCGTTTTGAGATTTGATATGTGTTGCAAAAAATAATAAATAAATTATAAATGTAAAAGAACGCATGTCTCTATCGTCAACAACTCAAATTTAAAAATTAAAAAATCTTGCTTTAAACGAGATTTTTGGACAGTGGTGGTGCCATCTCTCGCCGGCCTTACAAACAAACAACTGTGACAACGATACATCTATCCCATAGAACGTAATACGTAACTAGATTTTTTTAGTATATTCTCAGTAAAGTTTACAATTTTAGCGTTAAGGCAAATAATATGTTCCACTCTGGGTAACTGTTAGGAACTTTTCCCTCATTTTTTTGTTTGCGCAAATAGTTCCTCCCGTAAGCTAAACCGTCGGTTATGGCTCAGAATTGACGTCATGGAAGGCGCCTAGCCAATCAGAGACTCACTCGAATGAATTCTCTCGAACACTCACCAGCTCCTCGGCTGGTGAGGTTCGAGCGTTCGAGTTCGCCTTTCGGTGGGGAGAATTTGGCAGTCAGAATACGAAATTTCATCTCACCGTTCGAACTCACTAGGGAGTTTCCAAAACTCGAATGTCAGAATACGGCCCTAAATATAGAAAACTAGGCTTCTTAACACTATCTAGGCTTCAGAAATCTCAAAATTTTCACACTTAGAATCCCCGTATCAATATGAAACTTGGTAGGAATAATTCTAAGGTTATTATCTTTATTTTTATTGCAAATTCGGAATTTTGACCAAATTTTGGAACTAAAAAGTTTATTTGCTGTTTTGATATGATCAATATGTAATGAAGATATTTTAAAGGTTTGACTTTGAAATTCATCTCTTTGCGCTCTATGCGGCAAATGAGGCCGTGACTATCCACCTCCATCTCCACCGATCTAAGATAAGCGCTGTCAACCAGGTGCTCCCCAAGCTCTACCATCCAAGAGAGTGCGTCTCTTTCAAGATAATAGATTTTAAAGGAGTAGAATATTCTTCCCATCATTACCAAAACAGGAGGATAAAAGGGGATTTATCAAATGTTTCAAAGAAAATTTTCGTTTACTGGTCTTATTCGTTTCTTCGGTGTTCTTCAATACTTTAAGTGGGATATTTAAACTCTTTCCAAACGTTTTAGTTTTGAATAACAAAAGTGGTATTTAGCCCATGTTTTTAAAAAGGAGTGTGTGGTTCATATTTAATTTTCTATTTTATAATTTGGTCTAGGTACTTTCTCCGGAAAAGATGCAACTAAAAACATATATGTAGTAGCTTCTGATACATACACATGCATGATAAGAATAATACCAAGTATATCAAGGGATCTAACATCTTAATGTTTTATGCTCTTTATATTTTTACATCGGCAGTTGTTGACTAATAAAAAATATGTTTATTGCTTTTGAAAAAAATTAGAACGACTAACTTTTGCGAAAATAAAGTGTTTTACCTCACATTTTTTTAACAACTAATACTTAGTGCTACTTTAATATTAATCAACAATCTACATGTTAGATACTCATATGCTATTATCATGTTAAGATCAGAGGATAGTTGTTATCTTAGAATAATGCATACGGTAAAGATTTACTCTCTTAAAAAACTTGAACAACAAGAATTCCCTTATAATCCAGTTTCTTTTTGGGGGAAACTCCGCCATTTCAATTAACTTCACAAAGAATGACCTAAACAGTATTATTTTAAATAGCTGAATTTTACTACCAGAAAAACAAACACGTTATTTATTTTTCAAATTAATGATAGATTGCTTTGTAATTACTGTATACCCATTCATAATCCTGGAAAGCAATTAACCCCGCTGTTTTTATTCGAAACGTCACTGCCAGGTCGCCAAGCCATTACATAAAAGGGAGCAAAAATGAAAGGTGCCCCAACAAGGTTTGGGTATTAATAGGAGGAAGATTGCTTTTCGTGAAACAATTACACAGAATGACTGAGCTTTGAAGCATACGGAAGTTTTTTCATTGAAATTTGATGTCAGCTTAAGAGTTTTTTCTATTATTGAAGTATAGTATTTGTATTGTTTGGGTATTTTAATACCCTGGGGATTTTGTTTCTTAATGGATAGGCATGATAGTTTGATCAAATGGAAAATGTTTTTAGTAGAGGGAATAGGGAGTGTTTGTGCTAACTATATTTAGTTAAAGAAACCAATAGAAGAAGTTCAGAGTTGTGTGATGTTATTATAATTATTCCACTGCAATTGCTTAATCTGATTCCGTTGTATTTTATTCACGTTAGAGGAAAATGCAATAAGTCTAAATATGGCACTGTATATTTGGACTGTTTTTTTTAACTAAACTCTACTCTAATTTCCATGGCTCGGCGTTCCATTGGTTCCATCACTAAGTGCCGAGACTGCTACGTAATCACGAGACCTACAGCGCATGCCCCACTGGCCGTTTTGGCCGTCCAAATATACACTTCGTCTAAATATATTGAAAAAATATCTATACAGAGTTCCCTCGTTATTCGTGGTAGTTACGTTCCAAATATACTACGAATACACGAAATCCACGAATGACGAACCCAGTTTTAAAAAGCACATATATGTCAACATAACAGATATAATGGTTGGATTGGACATCATTTATTACATAAAACTAATAAAACTGGTTCATGCAAAAAGTATTTTTAACTGTAAATTACTGTAAATAATTTACAGTTTAAAATTACTGTAATAATTTAACTGTAAATAATTCTAATAACTGTAAATTACAGTGGCTAGAAGGGGATAGTGTGTCGTTCGCCAATACCAGCAATGCTAAAATTTTTCTCCTCGTTTCACTCCTCCGCTTGGTGTCGCTGCTGTTAGACGTGCATATAGGCGCCTGCGCATTGCGACTTTCAGCACCAAGCCGGCCAAAGTACAGTGATTATCGTTTACACGGCGTAAACAATAACATAGCCGCTGAGAATGAGAGTCGCAATGCGCAGGCGCCTATATGCACGTCTAACAGCAGCGACACCAAGCGGAGGAGTAATTTTTTTTTCAGTTTTCATCTTCGAACGACACACTATCCCCTTCTAGCCACTGTACTGTAAATAGTTTGTAGTAAATACCAAAAGGGTTACTAGTTAGAAAACTTGCTTAGTAGAAGAAGTTACAGTTTTTCAAAATGGTTTTACATAATAAATACCGGAATCGAACAATTATACCTTTTTCGCCAAATATGCAAGTTTCATTGCTAAAAATTTTGAGATCGAAATCCGCGAATATGCGGAGGTCCCCAACAGCTCAAACGGTCAAGACTCGTCCAATTTTCGTCATGTATGGCCAAATTTCGTTTACTAGGCAGTCTAGTCCTAGTAAAATAAGCTTGACATATTTGGAACACTGAGCTATAAAACAAACTGGAGTGTCAACCTCCGATACTCTAACAAGCGATTGATCATGCCAGCGCGGTAGGTCACAATGCCCTGATTGCTCTCAGCAATCCGGGCAAGCTTGAAGCAAAGTTGGAAGAGCATTTCCCCTTTTAATCCGCCCATGCCTGTTTTTCAAAATATTATGAGCAAAATTTAGAATGGTCGTTTCAATCTGTGCATACAACTGTGCTACCAGATGGAGAAATTTAAAAGAAGATGGAAATCCTTTCCGCGGTGTGATGCGGTTTCAGCACGCTAACTAGTCACTCCAGTTTGTTATATAGCTCAGTGATTTGGAATAAGCTGTGCTACTAGGGGTAATATTGCTAAACCGCGAATATGCGAGGGCCCACTGTATATATCTATCTCTATATATATAAAAACGTTTGTGGGTATGTGTGTGGGTATGTAACACATCTCCTCCCAAACCACGCCGAAGGCGTGGACATAACTCGGTATATAGACGTATCTCGAGGCGAGGACGATCACTGTCAAGTTTTCCAAGCTCGAAAATAGAATAATTACGAGTAATTAGCGAATTTATAGCCGAAAACGCTTATTTCTCCATTTCTCTACCAGAGTAGATCTGCTCGACTCACTATTGTTAACAAGATGAAAACCTCAAAAGTTGAATATTTTAACAAGAAAAACTCTATAATTGTCCATTTAAAAACTATTTCAGTTGTAAAAACACCAAAATAAATTCAAGTAACTAATTTTGAAACGTTAGTTTCCCCTATTTTAGGATATTTTCCTTTAAAATTTAAATATTTATGGAAAAGTGTATATTTTCTTCATGGAAAACGACTTAAAAATAAAACATTGTTTCAAATGAAACCGTTCACTAGACTTTTAAATTTACTAGATCTTTTATTATTGTTACAAATTTGTTATTTGTGTTCACTAGACTCATTAATTTACCAGGAAACATTGCCGAGAACACCGGGAAATGAAAAATTACCGGAAACATTGGGACAGGAAAAAAGTACCTGGATTACAGGGACATAAAAATTATCTCGATCATCGGGAAAGGAAAATTATCGGGAACATCGGGATTGGAAAATTATCGGGAACACCGTTATATGAAAAATTACCGGGAATACCGGGATAGGAAAAAAAGCGTCTGGGATACCGGGATGATTGGTAATTGCTGAATTAAAAATTATAAATATATTTTGAGTAAATTTAATTTTAAAAAAATTATACACTCCACCCGTGCAAGGCCGGGCATATCCGCTAGTATATAACTAAAAACGTTTGTGGCTGTGTATGTGGGTGGAGGACACATCTCCTCCAAAACCACGCCGAAGGCGTGAACAAAACTCGGTACATAGACGTTTCTCGAGGTGTCGATTGTCACTGTCAAGTTTTCCAAGCTCGAAAATCGAACAATTACGAGTAATTAACGAATTTATAGCCAAAAACGCTTATTTCTCCATTTCTCTACTAGAGTAGATCTGCTCGACTCACTATTGTAAGCGAGATGAAAACCTCGAAAAATAAATATTTTAACTTGAAAATCTCGATAATTGTCCATTTAAAAACTATATCAGTTGTAAAAACACCAAAATAAATTTAAATAATTTATTTTCAAACGGTTATTTTCCTTTATTTCAAGATTTTTTCCTTTAAAATTTAAATATTTATGGAAAAGTGTAAATTTTCTTCATGGAAAACGACTTAAAAATAAAACATTGTTTCAAATGAAGCGGTTCACTAGACTTTTCAATTTACTAGATCTTTTATTATTGTTTCAAATTTATTATTTTTGTTCACTAGAGTCATTAATTTACTAGGAAACATTGCCGAGAATACCGGGAAAAGAAAAATTACCGGAAACATCGGGATAGGAAAATAGTACCTGGATTACCGGGACATAAAAATTATCTCGATCATCGGGAAAGGAAAATTATCGGGAACATCGGGATAGGAAAATTACCGGGAACACCGTTATGTGTAAAATTACCGGGAACACCGTTATATGAAAAATTACCGGGAACACCGGGATAGGAAAAAGGCGTCTGGGATACCGGGATGATTGGTAATTGCTGATTTAAAAATTATAAATATATTTTGAGAAAATTTAATTTAAAAAAAATTATACACTCCACCCGTGCAAGGCCGGGCATATCCGCTAGTCTATCTATAAATCTATAAAAACGTTTGTGGGTATGTGGGTGGAGGACGCATCTCCTCCTAAGCCACGCCGCAGGCGTGGCCAAAACTCGGTATATAGGCGTATCTCGAGTCGGGATCGATCACTGTCAAGTTTTCCAAGCTCGAAAATCGAATAATTACGAGTAATTAACGAATTTATAGCCGAGAACGCTTATTTCTCCATTTCTCTACCAGAGTAGATCTGCTCGACTCACTATTGTTCACGAGATTAAAACCTTCAAAAATTAAATATTTTAACAGAAAAAACGCAATAATTGTCCATTAAAAAGCTTTATCAGCTATGAAAACATCAAAATAAATTCAAATAATTCATTATCAAACGTTATTTTCCTTTATTTCAAGATTTTTTTCCTTTAAAATTTAAATATTTATGGAAAAGTGTAAATTTTTTTTCATGGAAAATGACTTAAAAATAAAACATTGTTTCAAATGAAGCGGTTCACTAGACTTTTAAATTTACTAGATATTTTATTATTGTTTCAAATTTTTTATTTTTGTTCACTAAACTCATTAATTTACTAGGAAACATTGCCGAGATCACCGGGAAAAGAAAAATTACCGGGAAAATCGGGATAGGAAAATTATCGGGAACATCGGGATAGGAAAATTATCGGGAATATCGGGATATGAAAAATTACCGGGAACACCGGGATAGGAAAAAGGCGTCTGGGATACCGGGATGATTGATAATTGCTGATTTACAAAACTATAAATGTATTTTGAGAAAGTTTAATTTAAAAAAAATTATACACTCCACCCGTGCAAGGCCGGGCATATCCGCTAGTATATAACTAAAAACGTTTGTGGCTATGTATGTGGGTGGAGGACACATCTCCTCCAAAACCACGCCGAAGGCGTGGTCAAAACTCGGTACATAGACGTATCTCGAGGTGTCGATTGTCACTGTCAACTTTTCCAAGCTCGAAAATCGAATAATTACGAGTAATTAGTGAATTTATAGCCGAAAACGCTTATTTCTCCATTTCTCTACCAGAGCGGATCTGCTTGAGTCACTATTGTTAACGAGATTAAAACCTCAAAAATCAAATATTTTAACAGGAAAAACCCGATAATTGTCCATTTAAAAACTATATCAGTTGTAAAAACATCAAAATAAATTCAAATAATTAATTTTGAAGCGTTATTTTCCCCTATTTTAAGATATTTCCCTTTAAAATTTAAATATTTATGGAAAAGTGTAAATTTATTCATGGAAAACGACTTAAAAATAAAACATTGTTTCAAGTGAAGCGGTTCACTAGACTTTTAAATTTAATAGATGTTTTATTATAGTTTCAAAATTGTTACTTTGTTCACTAGGCTTATAAATTTACTAGACTTTTTATAATAATTTAAATTTGTTACTTAATAAAAGCACCAAGATATAAACATAAACATGAAAACCGGGATTGTAAAAAATATCGGGAACACAAGGATTGGAAAATTAGCGAGAACATCGGGATATGAATATTTACCGGGTTATAAAAAATATACCGAGAACACCGGGATAGGAAAATTACTATAAAGACACCGGGAATACCGGAATATAAAAAATTACCCGAAACACCAAGATAGGAAAATTACCGGGACCACTGGGATTAGAAAAATTACTGGGAATACCGGGATATTTAAAATTGCCGGGAACATCAGGATTTGAAAATACCGGGAACACCGGGATAGGAAAACGTACCGGGAACGAGGAAAATTACCGGGAACACTGGGAAAGTGGAAAAATATCGGGATCATCGGGATTGGAAAATTACCGGGAACACCGGGATAGAAAAGATTACCGGGAACACCGGGATAGAAAAGATTACCGGGAACATCGGGATAGGATTAATTACCGGGAACACCGGGATAGGAAAGAGGCGCCTGGGATACCAGGTTGATATGTAATGCTTATTTACAAATTTATAAAAGTATTTTAAGAAAACTTAAAAAAATAAACTTATATACTCCACCCGTGCAAGGCCGGGTATATCCGCTAGTCTATATATATAAAATCCAAATACGGGTGATTCATTCATTCATCTTTCATTCATCATTCATTCATAACACTCATCACGAAATCTCCAAAACTGCCGGACCGATTGGCTTGAAATTTGACAGAGACCTTCCTCTCAGTCATTAGACGCGCACTAAGAAACGATTTTAAAATCGAACGACTCCTTCCCTGCTTTTCGGCGCTTTTTCGACTCCGTTTTCCCCATTGAAATAGCATTGTGCATTGTTGAAATGCATAAATTGCAGTGTTTACTTCTCTATCTTAAGGCGACGTCTTGCCTCACTTGAATGAATATAACTGATTAACATTTATACATATTTTATTATTTACAACAAAATTTATGAAGAAAAACAGTGTGAATATCTGTATTTAAATATTATAACAGTTATCAGAAAACCGAAGTAAATTAAAATAATTAATTTACTTTTTTTAATATTTTAATTTCTCAGAAAAATATATTTAAATAGCAAGAATTTAAAAGTTTCCTAGGAAACCATGGAGGAAAGAGTAAACCTTGGAGGAAACTCCTTGGAGGAAACAGCTAAAATTTCATTGCTTCATAGCGGAATTGGTTTACTAGACTATAATCACTAGATTTTTATTATAACTAGCAATCTGTTTTTACTCTTTCAGAGAAGCTTTTAAAGAAGTTGGTTTTATTAAAAAGAAGACAAGCTTACTTGATAACTTTTTATCGAGGGATTTTTGAAATTTATTTTATTTTTGAAATTTATTTTTTGCGGAATTTTAAAAGGATAGCGGGAATACTTTAAGAAAATTCTGTTTAAGATTTTAAACACTGGATTTCAAATGACAGAGATGATTTCAAGTGGATTGTTTTTATCACATAGGAAGGATAAATGTTTAATAGACAAAAAATCGGGATGGAATGAGATATCAAAGTTGGAAGTGGGATGAGAAAAAGGCACCGGGAAAACTGGGATGAAAATTATCGGGAACACCGGGTTATGAAAAGGTACCGGGAAAACCGGGATATGAAAAGGTAGCGGGAACATCCGGATATGAAAAGGTACACTTTAAAAGGTACATTTTAAACACTAGATTTAAAAAAAGAGATGATTTCAATGTGATTGTTTTTATCACATAGAAAGGATAAATATTTGATAGAATGAGATGTCACAGTTGGAACTGGGAATACCGGGATGAAAATTATTGGAAACACCTGGATATGAAAATTATCGGGAACTGGGGGTATGTAAAGGTACCGGGAAACCTGGGACATGAAAAGGTACTGGGAACACCGGGATACGAAAAGGTACCGGGAAAACCGGGATATGAAAAGGTAGCGGGAACATCCGGATATGAAAAGGTACCGGGAACACCGAGATATGAAAAGGTACCGGGAACACCCGGATATGAAAACTATCGGGAACATGAAAATCGGAAATGAAACTATCGGGAACTATCGGGAATATGAAAAAGTACTGGGGACACCGGGGTTATTGGTGATTCGAAAAATCGGATATATAACTTGGGAGAACTTTAAAAATGAATTAATACACTCCACCCGTGCAAGGCCGGGCAAAGCAGCTAGTTTTTAATAAAAGTGAATGCACACGTATTTTTTTTTATTTTGGTAAAAACAGTACTTTTTTAGGAATGATTTATATCTATAAAAATATAGATGCTATTAATTTCATTTATTAAGACTAAATTATTTATACACCTATCACAAATGTTGGGGTATACCTCTACCTTCGATAAAAAACAAAGCCTTAGCACGAAGTGTTTGAGTCATCGGTAAGAGACCGATCGAGCCAATAAGCATAAAAATTCAGAATAATAGTGATTTAATGTAGTTGGATCTATCCAATGAGAATCCATTCCTCGGTCTCATAGCAGTGACAATTTAGCTCCGTGCGTTGGCCTTATCCTATCTCGAAGGTGATGTTCCGTTTGCCAGCTCAAATCAGAAGTTATTCAACAATTAAAAACACTTCACTTTGAGGAGACGATCACGGTTTATTTATGAGGAGCTATTTGTACATGAATTTAACTTTGGATGACTTAATAATTTATATTTAAAAGGGAGCTCAAAAAATCATACTACTATTTCTAAAATCAAAGCAGAACATCTAATATTTATTTGAATTAAAATTAAAACTGCTTATCTTACGATTGCCACTCATGTTTACATTAAATTTTCCTAACACTAGTAACAAACTAATAATTATGTTTTCCTAACACTAGTAACAAACTAATAATTATGTGGAAGTCTGACAGGTAGTGGGTATACACGCAAGTTAACGAAAGGATGCAAATGCATGAATATCAATTCGAAATAATTAGTTTTTTACTTACAGAGAAAAAAAGCACAATATATGTTAACTCCCTGTACGGGATTTTTAATTAAATTAACTCCTTAAAATCCGGCTGAAATTACTTATTCTGAAAATAATGAAAAGGAAAGAACAAGATTACTATAAGAAATCCTGTTTTTAATTTGCGTAATGGTCCTGAATGTGGAACTCGTCGGAAGAGGAAAAACTGGAGTTTTCTTCAAAAAAACATCGCTAGGCAAAAAGCCCCATTCAGGAACAAGCAGATTGAAATAGTTTCGCAAAAAGCAATTTAACACCTCAGAAACTGCTACTAAGCGCTAAGAAATGCTTTTATTCCATGAAGTGATAGTCAAGTAATTATACGTAGGTAAAATAATTGTTTAATACCAGAGACACTGTCTTGAAACTAACTCTACCTTTACGGGAGAAAAACATAAGACGGGACTCTCTTCCAAGTACTTTTAGCTAGAATAGTAAAGGTTCAGTAACCATTATAGCCCGTAATTGAATTTTTACTCACGCAATTGCCTTAAGGGCAAACTATTTGACCCAACATAGCTTCTCAATTAGTATAAATGGAGCTATTTGTTTTGAAGAGAAATTTTATGAAACACAATTTAACTTCTATTATTACAATTATAAAATGAAGGTATTAGATTCTTCTGATCAATCTACATCAAGTTAATATAATCTTACCAGGGGGTTGTATATTTTTAAGTATTTAAAAATAAATAGATTTTTCTTATACATTTAAATGTATATGTTACGGGCAATGTGATAATTCGGGCATTATTAATAATGGCCGAAGGGGAGGAGGGCAATGTGATAAATTCAATGGTATTTATCAATGAAATTTTATCACTTGGCCCGCCTCAACTCAGGTCATCTACAAATCAAACAACTACAAGAAACAAAAAGCTCTAGAAAAATTCCTTTTACGGTCGATTCCATTAAAACGTAAAAAAAAGAACATAACATAGGAACAATAGTGTCGAAGCCGGGTTGATACCTGCAGCAAAGCACACATACCAGCTCAACTCAACTCAGGTCATTATTAATAATGCCCAATTAATCACTTTGCCCGTA
This sequence comes from Tetragnatha versicolor, assembly GCA_024610705.1. Taxonomy (NCBI): domain Eukaryota; kingdom Metazoa; phylum Arthropoda; class Arachnida; order Araneae; family Tetragnathidae; genus Tetragnatha; species Tetragnatha versicolor. Next base: position 28,184,863 of record JANDEH010000002.1, on the reverse strand, counting down.
ACGTATACAAAAACCAACATTCAAGAAGAAGTTCAAGTCAAGTGCAATGATATTTGCAATAATTAAAAAACATTTGTTTGAGGATTATAAAGGTTGATTATAAAAAATACTCAATAGAGTTTACAAATTTTTTTATAATTTTGGTTGAGAAGATTGGCATACAATTCTGGAATAAAAAAACAATATACATTATCCAAAATATTTCCATAAAAACTGTCCACCAACTGCCCTATCTATTTTTATGACATACTTAGATACATCTAAAATCATCCATTGTTCTTTTAAGAAATCGTATATGAACCCATGATAGGTATAACAGTTATCTTAAAGAGATATACATGCCAGAAGCCAAAATTGTCAAAATAAATTGAGTATAATTATTTTTCTATGAAAATATCTGTGATATTCACAAAGGTTTTAGAAAATAATAATTATTTCTAGGGCATTAATTCCCTTTTACTTAATTAATCAGCGTTTAGCGGATACTATATCTTAAAATATTTCCACGTGATCCCAATATCTCCCCAACTTGATGTTTTCTCTCCAAGACAGGAAAGCTTATTCGCAACTAATACCCCTAAAGAAATTGTTTTATTCAGCAACATCACTCTCACAAAGCCCCGAACCTTCATTGATGTCAGCATTCATAAAGGTGATTACCCCACGAAAGACAAAAAAACCCCCACCATTTCCAGATGATCAAACCTAGTCCAACGAGGCTTCACATCATCGTATTTTCCGACATCCCGGTCTGCTTCATAGTCTGACGGTCGATCGCATATCAGGCGTTGAATATTTCCTGCCCTTCGCAGCTGTGTCCATCGCCAGACGAAAAAGGAAGCAAAACGTCACCTTCCCGTTTATATTTCCCGAATAATCAAAAAGGAAACAAATACGGTTACGGCGGGAATACAGAGTCCTTTCTCAAAGTGCGTCTTCTTCCAAGTTTTTGTTCTCACTGCACGTCTTGGCACGCCTTGTCTTCATAGGCGTCTATTTCTCCCACATAGATATATATCCAGCAGTCTCCATGATGCTACTGAGGAGAAAAGTTTTAGAAGAAAAATGCAATTTCTTTGGTGCGTTATTGGAAACATCCTTCGCATACCGAGACCCTCGGCCTTCAATTTTAACTTTTTATTCTATTTCGAAGAACATCTTTTCCTTCCTTTCGGTCTGCACTGTGCTCTCTTTTGTTCTTGCTCTTAACAGGCCAAATAAAATATGCAGATTTTTCTTGTGGTTCTTTTTGTTATTTATTTTGTCTAAATGTAAAAGGGCGTCCCTCTAGCTTAATGCGTAGGTTTCTCTGTTGCAAATGCTGTTTTTGGCGGTTCTGTTTTGGTTTCTGCATGATTATCTGAAGTTGAATCAAATAAGAAAAAAACGTAATTTTAGACTTTTGTGGTCATAAATGTAAAGACGTTCTAAGGGACAGAAGGAAAATTTCAAATTATTTAGTGTTTCGATCACCTATTTTCTCTTCTATTGCTTTTTTGTATTTATTTTCTACCATACTTTTCTCATAAAGTAACTGTGGAATGAGGACTTGAGAGATTCACACAAAATGATGAATATATTTACTGTAATTTAAAATAATACATTTTAGTTTTATTAAAATATTTATTAATTTAGTTTTATTAAAATATTTATTAATTTAGTTTTATTAAAATATTTATTAATTTAGTTTTATAAAAATAATAGTAAGTTACAGTTCTTATAAATATCAACATTTTCTAGCATATTAAAGTATCTTCTAACGTTTAGTAATCATAGTTAAACTGTTTCAAATGGTTTCATTTATAAAAAAATAATTGTTTTAAAACAAATAACTTAGATACACTATTAATCATAATTTTGCAGGTTTCTGATCCTTTCAACCCAATATTCCCATTAGGACCCTGTTATCCTAATCGACCATTGCACTCTTCCGAACAGAGTGTCTTATATTTTTGTCCATCTCTAACAAATACTATCATTAAATCTAAAACAGTGCTAATATGTCTCAAACCAACTTATTATAAATAAAGTACAAGTTAAAACCTAGTTGGATATGGGAATTTTCTGGAGCAATTAAATTCGTAATCTGAATTGAATACCTAGCAGGAAAATAATGTACAGTAGTTAAGATCCCTTCGTTGCAGTAGAGCAGCCTCACCCCCTTTTCAAACAAAGTGAGAACCGCCCTAGGCTTTAATTTTCTTCTCTTTCCCTCATAAGGGGCACTTAAAAGGCCCTGTGGTGCTCACCCGATTCTAACAACAGCAAAAGCTCGGCTATACAGCGACAAAGATATTCCCCCCTGTGGGCAATTTTGGCACTGCAGGAAGCTTAACTGCCCGTGAATGTGATAGTGAGGATTTCGACAACTCTATGCTCGGTTAATAAAGATATGGAGATGTTCCCACCATATTTATGATTCTTTGGAGGAATTTTGTAGGAGGAGAGCTATATGTAGATGAAAGAAGCTATTTCTTGAAGGTAATATCATCACTAATTTATAAGATTTAAATGTTAAAATGAACACAACGGGAATAAAACGTTGTCAGAAAAACCAGGACGAATTCTAGATTTCATTCAGTCGAAAATATAATTATAAGCTAATTGAAATCTTAGGTGCTGTAGGATTAGCCAGGCGCAAACTTCTCCTATTAGAGTATATTGGAAATGGTTTATTAATTACACATAAAATATAACAAAAGAAAAAATTAAAGCTGCTAATTGAGATAATTTAATGGTGTTTTATTTTGATGTTTGATTTATTTTTCAATCGGTGATTCGGCATCAAACATTTGTGCCCGGCTGATCCTAAAGTACCAATTTATGATTTTATAATTCAAATTGTATAAAAATTTCCTCAAATCTACAATGTATAGCTACATTATGTCTTATTACCTTAAGGATGCAGTGCACGTTCTCTTATTTTAATGTGAGTACTGTATTGATATTAAATAATGTATTACCTAGCTTCCTCTCAAGTTTACTTTCTTGCACATCAACACACATTCTTTAAGTACACCTTAAGCTAAGCGCGCACTAGAGACTTCATTAGACTAGGCGTTATTAGCAACTATAAACACTAGTTCACTCGAGAGCAATGCATTTCTATGGTAGATTTTTGGTAATCGGCCAAGAGTCTCGTCGCCTAATGCGTGCTGCTCTAGCTTCTTGCAATAGCCAGGGTGATAATTTTGTCTCTGTAGCCGTGACAAAAGTCTCAAGTGCGCGCTTAATCATAACCAACTAACTAAAACAAATATTTGAACGTACAACTATTTTTTAGTTTTTCTCTTTTTAACGGAATTAGAAAATGGTAGTGAATTTGTTTAAATGAGAGTTCCATTAAGACAATTAGTAAAACATGTATTGCGATCATCCCAAGTTCCAAGATATTCTTCAAGAATTCTATTACAATTAGATAATCCGTTTCCAAATTATTCTTCAATTAACTCGCCAGGAGCTTTGGATAGGTACTTTCATTTAACTACATTCATTTAAATAAGATCTTCGCAAAGAGAAAAATTTCTCGAAGTAAGACTTAAAATTAGTTGAGATGGCATGGGAGAAAAGTGTTTAATCAACATTCCCATTTAGTGCACGGTTGCTTTGAAAACTGAGAAGACTAAGAATCGAAATGCAAAGTAGTAGTACTAAGGATTTAAATTTCGATTGCAATCTTTAGTTTTTTACCTTATTTTCCTAGACAAGAATGGCCGACTAATGAGATATATTTTATCATTAAAGAACGTCTGTTTCAAGAGAAAATACATCGATAAGGATTTTCTCTGATTGTGAAAGAGTTTTGCAAGGTTTTTAATTTTGTAAAATTTTAAGAACATTAGATTTCTGACATGTGACGTTTGCCAAAGAACTTAAGTGCTTAGTTCAAAATTTTTATATAAATAATAAAATGCATGCAAGTATCATTCTTTATAAATGATATTTTTTAAGAGATGAATTCTTGTTATAGGTTTTTAGGAAGAAGATTCTTGATAGCTTCCAGGATATACGCTATGATACCAAATTTATTCCCTAATAATATAGTTTTTTATTTAACATTTCCCCTCAAAAAACAATGTTAACTATAAAGTGTAGAAATACTTATGAATGTGTGGGATGCTGAAAAACAAATATTTAAAGGGGTTGGAGGGTAACCTAAATGAAGATGTACCGTAAGAAAGTTTTATACTAAGTGAGAGATAATTCTTTTAAAAAAATCGATTTAATGATTTCATTAAATATTTAGAAATAGTTTTAATAAAATGTGATAACAAAGAAAGTAAGAAACGAAGTTAAGTAAAGTTAAATAATCATAAAATAAAAATTTTATTATTAAATTTTCTTAATAAAATGAATTTTCCCCTTGTAAAAAGTGAAAACTAACTGCTGTACACAAAATCTTACAATATGATTAAAAACATAAGATACCTTATTATTGTTATAAGGTCAGAACAAAGCTCTAATTTATTTTAAATTATTTATAATTTTCTTGACATTGCATAAAAAATTCAGTCTTACTGAAAAAAAATTTATCATAAACTAAATAAAAATATTATCTTCCTTAAACTTTGCTCTAAAAGTGAATGGTCAGTTAATAAATTTTAATTTTACAACACTAAATAAATCCAAAATCATATCAGAAGTAAAAAAATTGGAATTTTAAAGAACTCTTACTATAATTCTCCAATGCTTCCTTTTAAAGGTTTTATTAAATCGGGAATTTTTTATATAAAAGTGAAAAAAAGATTCAGAACTTCCCATGTAGCTATTGCAGATTAAATGTGACGAAAAACTGAGCTTTAGAAAATGTTCCAGCTCCAAAGAATTTATAACATGTCTTCTCCTACATTCTTTTCATATTAGTGTTTGCAAAGTGTTTTTCATTTCGAGCAGAAACATTCTATCAATACAACTTGATAGATACAGAACTTTTATTCTGGAAGGAAAGGATAGGAAATCTGTGTTTGATTATACGTTTGAAAACATGTAATCTTTACATTATGGATAGAACATTTTGGTTTGAAGGGATTTGTGCCAAACAAGACGACTAATGCTGAGATAGTGAAAACTACCAGATCTAAAGGATATAAGGGGGTTTTGTTAGACAGAGATTTAGTTTATAACTTGCTCCAACATTTTTCCAACATATGCTATTATAATACACTATTTTATGCTGGCAACTTTTTTTAGCTTATCGAATATAAAAGAAGTCTACATATTAATTTATGTACAGTCGTAGAAAAAAAAGTGAGACAGTTCGCATTGTAAGCGAACTACTGGGGGTAGAAAGATACTGTAAACGCCAATTTTCATTATTTAACGTCTACTTTAAAAAAAACTATAGTTTATGTCCTTAGGGAGCCGTCTACATATTAAACGAAGCACAAACTTTCGTTTTTCCTATGGGCAACATCAAAGATTATTCCCGATTCTGAAAGAGCACCCTCTAAAACCCCCCAAAACCAATTTTCATGTCATTTGGTCCCCAAATAAAGCCAGGAGTGGGGGTTGAAGTTCGTTGAATTTACGTTGAAATCTCGTTTTTTATGTTGAATTCTCGTGCGGGGTTGATGGTTAAAAGGATCAAAATCGAGAATTCAACGTACTCTTGCTTTATTTGGGGACCAAATGACATGAAAATTAGTTTTGGGGGGTTTTAGAGAGTGCTCTTTCAGAATCGGGAATAATCTTTGATGTCGCCCACATAGGAAAATCGAAAGTTTGTGCTTCGTTTAATATGTAGACGGCCCCCTAAGGACATAAACTATAGCTTTTTTTAAAGTAGACGTTAAATAATGAAAATTGGCGTTTGCAGTATCTTTCTAACCCCAGTAGTTCGCTTACAATGCGAACTGTCTCACTTTTTTTCTACGCTTACCCAAATCTGTAATTTGGGATATTATAGGAAGTAAACGTATCACCTAGCTACATGAAATTTGAATATTTATAAAAAATAATTAACAAAGCTTTCATTTTTAGATACTATTTTACTATGGTAAACTTCTATAATTTAGCTTTCGTGGTTGAATTGAACACAATTGAGTAATTTTTCAGTCCATGGAAAAGAAAAAAAAGAGTTTTTAAACATACAGAAAGTTCGAGGTAGGTATAAGGTTATAAACTACAATAAATTATGAGATAAAAATCATGATTTAAAGAAGTTTCTTAAGAATTTTCTAAAATTATACCTTTAAAGCGGCACATTATCTTACTGGATTTTCAAAGTAGTTGATGGAAAATTTAAAGATGAAACTTATACTTTTTGAAAATGAACTACGTAATCATAGTAATTTGATATCAATAATACTGACCTTCTTACTCAATTTATACCAATGAATAGAAAATTTCTTCCACTTAATGTATTATTAATTAGAAGAAATGATGCATTAATTGTATACAGTTTAATACTAAATAGGCCGAAACAGGATTACTTTTCAACTTCCCTCAGATCTTACCAACCTTACAAACAGCGAAAACTCTTAATATTACTCAATTATTATTACCTATTAATAAGTAATAATTTATTACTCAATAATTATTTGTTATAACTAGGGGGCTACCCCCCCTGCTCGCTATCGCTCGCCAACCCCCGTTAACTGCTGACGCAGTAACTTTTGGACCGCTTCACAATTCCCCACAAAACCCAGCTCACTGCACTTACTCACTTTATAAAACATTCTTAACACAGGGGTAGTACTTCTCCGTGGTATTCTTTCAAAAATGGCGAATATTTATTCAGTGGTGGAATTTTATCATTTCCATTATGGTAACATGAATTGGCGGATCGCTTTATAACTCCAAGAAAGGTTCATATATAGTTCCCGCTAAATATGAACCTTCCCTTAATGTTTCAGTGCTTCCCTTAATGTATCTGTGAAAAACACATTACCTTAGGGAAATGGGTAAAAAAATGTTTACATTGCTCTGTTGTTAATTTTCTTGGGGTTGAATTCCGTTATAGTTCCCGCTAAATATCACTAATCTCTTTTGGACACTATAAAGTATAAATATTGCTAAATTGTTTCAAATTCATAGATTAAAGGGGTTAATTAGATCTATAACTATTCAGTTTATCATTAAAAATTAGAAAAATTGGTTTACATTTGAATATTGAGCGTTCGAAAGAGATTGGCGATATATAGCGGGAACTATAACGGAATTGAACCCCAAGAAAATTAACAACAAAGCAATGTAAACATTCTTTTACCCATTACCCTAAGGTAATGTTTTTTCACAGATACATTAAGGGAAGCATTGAAATATCTCAGGAATAAATTTAACTTTCTTAAAATTTGCAATGATTGACTGTTAAAAATGTAGTAATTATCTTAAACATCGCGAAAATTTAGAATTTTATCTTCATGAGAAACAAACTTCGTAGTTGTGTCATTTTCATAGCAACGACACCGAATGTCAAGACTTCCAACATTTTCATCCTTATATCTAAAACATTCACCCGTGTTATTTAGTTGTTTGCGTTTTGTCATTATGAAATAAAGAGTTACATTTTACTACCTTAAAAAACATACTTGCAAAAGGATATAAAAAATAAATGCAAAATTCAAAATTTCCGAAAGCGAGTGTATATTTTATTGTAAATATAGTAATGATTAGGTTGCCACAACTACAAAGATAAATAAAAAAATATTAATTTGTGTTTTAAAAAATAAAAAATAAATTAATTATATATAAGTTTAAAATATAATGAAAACCATTTGAACAACAAAAATATAAATATTGTTAAAAATAACACAATATATATTTTTTAAATTCGTGTTATAAATAGAAAGATGATTATTTAATCTATTTGAATATTAAAAAACCAGTGAAATATGTTTTAAAATTCATAGTTTCTTGCTTTGTAACTGCGACCTTATCCGAAATCTAAAAAAAATGGAAATATTTTAAAATTGAGAATTTTTTAGAAATTCTAAAGGCACTTTGCACATCCTCAAAAGAATCCGGACAGTTTGATACCAAATATGTGTTATACGGATCAGTAATTAAAAAGCCTTTCTCTGGAAACCGTTCACCAAAAACTTTTTTTAGAATAGAGAGATTACTCAATTACTATTACTTATTATTACTGTATTATTTCTCAATTCCATACCAATGAATAGAAAATTTCTTCCACTTAATGTATTATTAATTAGACGAAAAGATGCATTAAATGTACACAGTTTAATACAAAATAGGCCGAAACAGGATTACTTTTCAAATTTCCTTAGATCTTACATACCAACCTTATTAACAGCGAAAGATCTATTGAACACCAGTCCCCCATCTATATGAAAGACGTCTACTTAATCGCACAGAAACCCATTCCTCCACCGGGTGATTAACCAAAACAAACCAAGCCAATTCGTAACTTGCTGAGTAAACAAGAGGTTCATCCTTCAGCGCCCCAAAAGGATTAGGATGATTCCAAACTATACGTTTGGATTAAAGACGTCCTACCTATTTATGACGAAAGGTGCATACTTGTTACGGATTATTCTTATTATTAACCTTTTGTGGAATTGAATTATTTGATTGGTTTTAAAATGGTTATGCATACTTTGGGGATAAACAAAATTATGAAAGCGATTGGAACCATTAAGACTGTTAAGTTCCGTGTTATGGATTGTTTTAACATTGGAAATTTAACTTTATTTCTTTTACTTATATCTACAGGGTGTCCCATAAATAATGGGTCACACATCTAGGGGGATAGAAGACACCTAGGCGAGTCAGAATCACATAGGATTCGGGGGTCCCAGACCAAATCCCAGGGAGTTAAAAATGGAGCGACACCCCAAAAAAATTATTGAAAAATTCAATTTGTAGAAGAACTGCTATTGGCAGAAATTTAATTATGGTCTCAACAACTGTGGTTTAATATGATCTTTAAAATTATCTCAAAAGTCTTCACGTTCAAATTTTTGTATTATTAAAAAGTTAAAAAACCACAAAAAATGTGAAAATTCTGCCCAAACCTCATTTTGTATTTCGAAATCATCTCTTTTGATTTTATAATCTGAAAGATCATAGTTGTAAACCCTTAAGTCCAAAAGTTTCACGTAAAAATTATCAATATTAAAGGCTTGAGATCCTGTTAAAGATCGTTTTTTGCGTGCGAAAACTGGCTTCCTATAGCCGTTTCCAAAACGACAGTCTGCGGACGAAAAAAACGGACTTATTGCTTTGCTTGCTTGCTTTAACAGGATCTCAAGCATTGAATATTGATGGTTTTTACGTGACACTTTGGACTTAAGGGTTTACAACTATGATCTTTCAGATTATTAAATCAAAAGAAAGGATTCGAAATACAAAATGAGGTTTGGGCAGAATTTTCACATTTTTTTGTGGTTTTTTAACTTTTTTCATAATATAAAAAATTTTAAGGAAAAGATTTTGGGATAATTTTAAAGATCATATTTTATGATATTTTAATATACATAAGAGCTTGCTCTTATGTATATTAAAATATCATACACAATTTTTGAGACCACAATTTTTGAGACCATAATTAAATTTTTACCAATAGCAGTTCTTCTACAAATTGAATTTTTCAATAATTTTTTTGGGGTGTCGCTCCATTTTTAACTCCCTGGGATTTGGTCTGGGAGCCCCGATTCCTATGTGATTATTACTCGTCTAGGTGTCTACTATCCCCCCTAGAAGTGTGACCCACTATTTATGGGACACCCTGTATATCTATATAATCCAAATACCACTGACACACTCACTAACTGACTAACACTTATCACGAAATCTTCAAAACTGCCAGACTGAGAGGCTTGAAATTTGACATAGACCTTCCTCTCAGCCATTAGACGCGCACGGATTTTAAAATCGAACGACTCCTTCCCTGTTTTTCTGCGATTTTTAGACTCCGTTTTACCCATTTAAATAGCATTGTGCATTGTTGAAATGCATAAAATGCAGGGTTTACTTCTTATCTGAAGGCGACGTCTTGAATAAATATAACTTGAATAAATATAACTTCAATACATTTTATATTTTATAACGAAATTTAAGAAGAAAAACAGTGTGAATATCTGTATTTAAATATTATGACAGTTATCAGAAAACCGAAGTAAATTAAAATAATTAATTTATTTTCCTTAAGATTTTAATTTCTCAAAAATAAATATATTTATGGAATAGCAAGAATTTAAAAGTTTCCAAGGAAACAGAGCTAAAATTTCATTGCTTCATAGGGCATGGTTTACTAGACCAGCGGTTCTCAAACTGTGCTCCGCGGAGCCCTTAGGGCTCCGCCAAGCATTTCTGGGGGCTCCGCGAAGAAATTTAAAATAAATACATTTTTGATAATTTCTAATTTGCGTTGCTCTGAAATGTTATATAAATAACTTTCTGTAAGGTGTTTCTTGTTAAGAACTTATTTTTGCTCCTTCCTACCCAAATTTTTTAGAGCTCTAAAATTACCCTTAAATTTAAGTGGATTTGGTGTGGAGCCCTTAATGAAGTGAGCTCTGTTGATTATAGTTTTTTTATGGTTTTTGTCTTATTTTCAGGTCTTTCTTGGTTTACCAAAACAAGTTAAAACCATGTTATTTAGGGTCAAATTTTCGAAATTCTTCTGGGGGAGAACCCCCATACCCCCCTTTTGTTCTTAAAACTTTTATTGTCAATTTTTTATAATACGTTTTTATCATATTTCACAAAATTCAAATACTCACTCCCCTATCATAATTGGAACTTAATTAATCACAATTTTTCCTACAATAAATTCTCTTAGATGCAAATTATACCTAAAAATGTTTTAAAAAGCTATATTAAACCTGTTAAATATGCATGGGAGGGGCTGTGGAATAATTTTGGAACCCTATTGAAATAATTTCTATATAGGCTACTGCATTTATGCTTTTATTTCTCGTAGCAATGGTTTTTATGTAATTTGCTTTTTGTACTTTGAAAAAATTATCTTCGGAGAAGGGCTCCCCGAAGAATTTGTCTCTTGAAAAGGGCTCCGCGACATAAAAAGTTTGGGAACCCCTGTATATACTAGACTATAATCACTAGATTTTTATTTTATAACTGTATTATTTTATATCTGTATTTAAATATTGTGACATTTATCAGAAAACCGAAGTAAATTAAAGTAATTAATTTACTTTCTTCAAGATTTCAATTTCTCAAAAATAAATATATTTATGGAATAGCAAGAATTTAAAAGTTTCCAAGGAAACAGAACTAAAATTCCATTGCTTCAAAGGGCATGGTTTACTAGACTATAATCACTAGATTTTTATTTTAAAACTAGCAATCTGTTTTTACTTTTTCAAAGCAGATTTTAAAGTTAAGTTTTTTTATTAATAAGAAGACAGGCTTACTTGATAACTTTTTATCCAGGGATTTTTAAAATTTATTTTATTTTGAAATTGAATTTTAGCGGAATATTAAAAGGATAGCGGGAATACTTCATGAAAATTCAGTTTAAGATTTTAAACACTAGATTTCAAAAAACAGGAATGATTTCAATTGGATTATTTTTATCACATGAAAAGGATAAATGTTTAATAGACAGTAATCGGGATGAAATACGATATCACAGTTGGAACTGTGGGATGGGAAAAAGATACCGGGAACACTGGGACATGAAAAGGTACCGGAAACACCGGGATATAAAAAAGTACCGGGAACATCGGGATAGGAAAAGGTACCGGGAACACTGGGATTTGTAAAAGGTACCGGGAACACCCGGATATGAAAAGTTTCCGGGAAAACCAGGATTTGGAAAAAGTACCGGGGACACCGGGGTGATAGGTGATGCGAAAAGTCGGACATATAACTTGGGAGAATTTTAAAATAGGAATCAATACACTCCACCAGTGCAAGGCCGGTCACATCAGCTAGTATTGCTATAAAACGTGATTTATTCAAACTGGTTCTAGTTAAAGCTAAAGCAAACTGGATAGCAAAGCTTAAAGTAACGTAGCTTCATCCAGGGCTTTAGTTAAAGCTTGTGAAGTTTGCCGATGAACTTTAGTACCTAGTTTAAGTTGTTTTAATAGGAATACACAATTGCCATCTTATATATTAAAATAATTGGGTTTTTCGTTCGGCCGGCCGCCAGGCCGAACCCCCTAACCGATTTGGGCAAACTCGGTCTCGATCGAAAGCTTTCCACCCCTAGGTGAGCCAATAATATGTCACGTTCCTCCAAAACCTTCCATTTTTAAATTATGCGTTCTTTTCGTTTTGCCCTCATGTTAACCCAGGTCAAAATTTATGCTGGAATTTCTTTGCTAGACAAGCATAGCATGCTATGTTTAAGCTAGGGAAAATTGCATAAACTAGCATAAATGTTTGCTAGTTCCACCATAATTACCTAGCATGCCATGTCATGTATTGGAACATTTTTTATGCTACCTAGCATAAAAAAACTAGCATGTGTTGCTAGGAAACGATCGTTTTTTCTAGCTTGTGTTGCTAGGTAATATTCGGTATTCTAGCATATGTTGCTGGATAATGACCGCAATTCTAGCATGCGTTGCTATAAAATGACCACTATTCTAGCATGTGTTGCTAGGAAATAAACACTATTCCAGCATGTGTTGCTCGAAAATAATCGATTACATAGCATGCATTGCTATGTAATGTTTGCTAGTTCCAGCATAATCACCTAGCATGCCATGTCATGTATTGGAACATTTTTTTATGCTACCTAGCATAAAAAACTAGCATTTGCTGCTATGAAAAGCTTGCAATTCTAGCATGCAAAAACTAGCTTGTGCTGCTAGGAATAGCTTGCTATTCTAGCATACAAAATCTAGCTAGTGTTGCTGGGCAATTCCACGGGTAACTGACTGACATTTTTTAAGAAAAACGCTTAGTATTTTGTTATTTTCTTCCAAAAAATAAATGATAGAAAAATACTTTCCATCCAGTTTATGGCTTTCTTGTTAGTTTAATCTAATGGCACAGTTAAATTTTCAAAATATGTTTTTATTGATTTTTTTAAAATTTTAAACGACATGGTAACTGACTGACATTTGTGAAACATTTATGTCAGTCAGTTACCATGTCGTTTAAAATTTTAAAAAAATCAATAAAAACATATTTTGAAAATTTAACTGTGCCATTAGATTAAGCTAACAAGAAAGCAATTAACTGGATGGAAAGTATTTTTTTATCATTTATTTTTTGGAAGAAAATAACAAAATACTAAGCGTTTTTCTTAAAAAATGTCAGTCAGTTACCCGTGGAATTGCCCTGCTAGAAAAAATTTGCTATTCGGTTTCTTATAGCCTATCACATTACTTTTCTAAATTAAGTTGTACATAATTTATTTCATAAGAGCAATTTTACCTGTATATGTTCTTATTTTTTTTTACTATTTTAGCATTTTTATGCAGTTAATTGTATATAATTTAAAACATTTATAATGAATTTATTTTCTTTGGAAACAAAAAAAAAAGAATAGATATTAACATTTCAAAATATTTATTTTAGAGCTTCAAAATTTTTACAAATATCAAGTACAATGTGTTTCTTTCTCAAGCATGTTCTTTTTATGTTCATCCGATATCTTTTCTTTTGATCTGAAATAGAAATAGAACATGAAGCAACAAAAAAATGACTACCAATGATAAATTAAAATGTACTTGGAAAGGTCACAACCTAGAGTAACCAACCATAAAAATTAAACTTAAAACAATTTCTCCTCATATACTTCCAATTGCAAATTTTCTTTTTAAGAGGATAAAAATTAGATGAGACTAGTGTAAACTCCATGGGGGGTCTCAAAGAAAATGCAGAATATATTTTTATACAGCCCAAGTAGTTTTTATCGTATTAAAATTTCCACAACTTTATTTTTTTATTTCTTTATTAGGGGACATCCATAAATTACGTGAGGTCAAAAAGGGGGGAGGGGTTTGGAAAAATCTCACCAAGGGGGGGGGTCGATTAAAATCTCACGTCAACTTTTTAAGTTAGAAATTATACAATTTTCTTTTTTTAAGTATGAGAAAGGAATACACACAGATAAGATACTGCAAATTATTTTTTAAAAAGTTGTAGGTAAATCTCACTTGGGGGGAGGGGGGTCCAGCAAAATCTCATTAAATCTCACCAAGGGGAGAGGGGGGGGTCCAGATTTTGGAAAAAAAAACACCTCACGTAATTTATGGATGTCCCCTTAAAACACAAGTAATTCAATGACTTTAAAAACCACTTAGATATTTAAAATTGGTGATTAAGAGCATCAATTTTAACTATTTAAAATTGGTGACTTATAACATTCTTTTTGAGAGCAAAGGGTTCATCCACAAATTTAAGTTGAACCTGTTTTTATGTGGTGTTATAATAGCTTCAAAAATTAATTTGTGAAGACCCCATAAAATTTAAACACGCATCTCAGTGAGTTTTAAAATGGAATTTTTTCTATTTGAAAATCAAGCGGGGTAGAATGAGGGCCAGATAAATTATCATCTGCATTTTCTTAAGGAGTTTAAATTAGCATCATCTAATTTTTCACCTCACAAAATGAAAATTTGTACTTGGAAGTATGTGTAAGTGAAATATTTAAGAAAATAACCTGTTTTACACTATTTAAAAACACCCTGTATACCCCTAATACTGTGCTATATTTACATTGGAATTTTCATTCTTTTAGATTTGGGTGGAGTTCATTATGAGGAGGGTTAAATTTACAAAAACCATTTCTTGAGAAACCCATAAACACCTTAGAGGAGAGCGGGGATGAATGGGACAAGTTTCACATTTTTGTTAATATTGAAAAAAATTACATTTTTCAATCCTGCAACAAGTTTGAAACCAATAATTGAACTCTTAAATCACAATTGAACTATCTTACATTATAAATGCATGTATTCAATCATTTAGCCATTGTTTAAACTCAAAGTTTTTATGAATGCATGTATTTTGTCCCATTCATCCCTGTGGTGGGGATGAATGGGACAGTTTAAAAAAGTTCAGAAATTTACAAAATAACAAATGTAATATTGCACTAGGAAGGAACTTTTCATAAAAATTGATCATAAAAACCTAACTTGTTTGAATAATGGTTTAATCATAACATATGAGATGAA
Source organism: Tetragnatha versicolor (assembly GCA_024610705.1). NCBI lineage: Eukaryota > Metazoa > Arthropoda > Arachnida > Araneae > Tetragnathidae > Tetragnatha > Tetragnatha versicolor. Next base: position 28,169,801 of record JANDEH010000002.1, on the reverse strand, counting down.
AGTTGGAAGTATAATTGCTCATTAAGACTTCGTATATTCACACATTAGTTTGGAACATAAAATGCAATTTTAAACATAGATTTTTGCACCCTATTTTAGTTACTTATTCAGAAATTACTTAAATGAGTTGAATATAGCAAGCTATTGATGGAAAGTTTTGAAAACAGGAAATAAAGTGATGATGGAACTGTCCCATTAATCTCCATACCCACTTATTTTTAAAAAAACAAATCTAGACAAGGAAAAAAATCTCTCTCTTGTAGAAAAATTTTGGAATTTTGCCCCATAAAGTAGTATTTTAATTCATTTATCAAACCCTTTATATGACACAAAATGAAGATAACTCCACATAAGTCACAGAATTTTCAACGAAAATCAGAGACTAATTTATATCAAAATTTTGAGGAGGGTTGGGGGTCTTAAATTTTTGGAATTTTTACCCTTAGAAATATTTGACTCATTTTGAAACCCTTTAGATTACATTGCTCCTTGTGAGTCAATTATTGAAAATTTTCCTGATTTTTTAAATTTAAGAATTTCCCTGACTTTTCCAGATGAATGAAATTGCCTGACTGTAGCCACCCTGACACATTGCTGACTGTAGCCCTTATCTGTAGCCACCCTGTGTATCCAAATTTGATCATATAAGTTAAAACTGGGGTAACTCTAAATTATTTGAATTTCAAATTAAATACTAGAAATAATTTATGTTAAATTTAAAGCAACTTATTTAACCCTCCGTCGGTCGCAACTGATCTTTTTCGCACACCTCACACATTTTCGTTCGCCTTTCCGTTATTATGGGGGGTAGAAGTCTGAAATTTTTGCTAGTCTCCTATCTTTACCCGGTGTATGGCGCCAACCAATTCATTAAATTCGCGCGCTTTGTTTAGTTTGGTTTTCATCATAATTTCACTATTTGATACTTTGCGCTCGATCGTGTATAACGTCTGTAAGGTACGTAATATTATTTTTTTGTAATATCTGATGCTTTTTTATTAATTTTATGAGTTCTTACGCATCAATATTGTTAAATTTTCGTCAATATTTATGTAATTTATCTAAATATTTTTGGTTTATTGCGGTTGAACATACACCTACAAAATCGTACCTTATACGCTTACCTCGCCAAAAAAATGTTGTGCAATATGCAAATCTACGTTTACTACCTGCAAGTTGACAGTTTAAAGCTAAAATAATGTATTTTGGAGTTATTTTACAATAGCTACAGGGACTGTCAGCGGTCAATTTGCCCAACCTAGTATTACCTGTTTAAGTTTTGTTTCTGAATGGTTATTATCTGGACATGAGTTCAAAAACAATAATTTAGAATTAATATCCCTCAGGTTTCACGTCATTAAGTATATTTTTTTGACTAAAATATTGCATTATTTATCCCGCTGAAGTAAGTTTAATTTTGTGCTATTTTAATTTTTTTTCTTAATTATTTACAACAAATATCAAACTTTTTGTGTCTGAATAACACTATGAACATCTTTTATTGTTTTTAAGACCTTATCATTGAAATTAAAAGGTAGAAATTTGCTATTTTTTCGATTGTGCGTTTTGGCACATTGCGACCTAACACGTAAGTTTAATATTGCGACCGACGCAGGGTTAATGCATGCATTCAAAATCAAGAAAAGGAACCAGAAGGGATTTTTGAACTATTCAAATTCAAATGTACCCCAAATTTATGTGTTCAAAAAGGTCTCTTCTATAATCTTAAACTTAAAGTATGAGAAATATAAATTTTTGTAAAATTAGTCTAAATTGAGAAACAAAACTTTTCAGGGCTTAACTATAGTGATGCCACATTAGAATTTAAGGCAAAAATCCAACTTCAAACACTTTCAAGATTTTTAATTCCAGGAGAAACCCAGAAACTCCCTTTTTGATATAAAGTTTATCATGATTCAAAAACATTTGAAACAAAAGTTACTTACTTATTTATTTAACGCTCATCCATGGCCTATCGACCATTTTTCAACCTTGACTGGCAGAAGAGGCAAGCATTCACTGGAAGTTGGCCTGCAGGTAGAAAAAAAAATTATTCAATGATTATGAATATTTTATTTAGACGGGTGCTAAAATGTAAAAAAATTCATTTTTTTGTTGGTAATAAATAGGGGTTTTGTAAATCCTTCTGAGGAGGCATCATCAATTCCCCAGACCATCTCGTTTATATTCTCTTACTGTAGATGCTCATTTGTTTGAACTTTATGAATGATTTTTTGTTTAATATTTTATGAGTAATTTGATTCTTAAAAATAGATTTGCTGGGATCTAAAAGTTTTAACTGTGAAACATATTTGCTCAAATTTAATTTATAAGGTAGTGTAATCAATTTACATGCATATAAAGATAATTCTAAAAACAAGAATAAAAAAAATAAAAAGTAGGGGAGACCAGGGAGGGATGGGACACTTTTTACAAGAATATTTTTTTAAAAATTCAGTTTTCCTTGTATAAATTTGTAACTTTCAAAATAATATTTTGTGTGTGTGTGTGTGTGTGTGTGTGAAACATTTTAACATGTTAACTGTCCCATCCAACCTTGGGGTGGGATGGGACACTTTTTTTTAAATTAAAATTTATGATTAAAAATCACAAAGATGGAAGTATTTTACACATTAGATTTATTACTAAAACGTCAGTTATTTTACCCTATATTTACTTCGAAAAATCAAACATAAGTGAAAAATACAAAATAGTTAAAATTCTTCTTTAATCTAAAAAAATATGTTTTCAACTGCAATTCTAAACAGTTCCAAAACAAAGGTATCTAAAGAAATGAATACAATAGCTTGTATTTAGGAATTTAGGTATTGAGAGGAATTGGACATGTCCCATCCCACCCCAGTAGCAACAGTTTTAAAAAATAGGTTTTTCAAAAGAACTGTAGCTTTTAGGTTTAACTCAACTATTTACTCATAAAGAATACATTATTCAGTTTCGAAAACAATATAAATAATTAAGAAAGCAACCAAGAATCAGATTAAAATTCACTTTGAAAAGTGGAGTACTTAGTTGCTTTTGCTATAGTGAAACCATCTTTTTCATTCAAACTTGTAGGAGCTTCCAACTAAAATAGTAAACAGCAACAAGTATGAAGCCATGGTGGCTTTACCTGGTGGAACACTCAAAAACTAATTTTATTTTTAATTATAAGATTTATTGAAGGTGTCCCATCCCACCCCGTGTTCCATCCCTGCCCTGTCTCCTCTAATTAGAACATTACTCTGGATTTGAAAAATTACTTGCAGACAACTAAGCTATTTACACAATTTAAATGTGGATGACAATGCTTTTAATTTTTTTTTTGCAATGGAGGGTTTATATGGTTTTTACCTATCTGAGCCTGACGCAGACTATCAGCTCCCAAATTTGAAGTCGAGCCTCCTGGACTCCTCAATCTGGACTGGCAGAAGAGGCAAGCATACTCAACTCATGCATTGGAAGTGGGCCTGCAGGTAGAAAACAAAAGTTAATCCAATGGTTATAAATATTATTTAGACGGGATGCTAAAATGTAAAAAATCTATATTTTATGAGGTAATAAATCAGGGTTTTCAAAATCCTTCTGGGGAGGCATCATTAATTCCAAGGCAATCCCTTTTATATCCACTTACTGCCGATGTTCATTTGTTTGCACAACAGATTTGTCAATGATTAAATGTTAAATATTTTATAAGTAATTTTAATTTTAAAATTAGATTTGATGTGATGGTAAGTTAGGTACTTTCATGCACTGAAAACTTGATAAAAAGCATCAAAAACAAATTTTATTTGATTAAAAAAAGCACCTAAATAATAAGTAATAGTAACAGATACCAAGTAAGGGTAACAAACCTGGAAATCGCCTTTTAGAGAATGCTGTGAATAATATATTAAAAATTACACTTTTCAGGAGATTTGACCACTATATTTAGTAACTTTCTTTTAAATCAGTTAATTAGATTCATAATATTTAAAATTTAAAATCAGAAAAGAAAAACATATTTTATTAACTTTTCCCCCAATGTGACAAACCGGGCATTGTTAATAATGCCTGAATTGAGGCAGGAAGGGTGATAAATCCAATGACATTAATTTATCAATCGGCATTGATTATTTTGCCGGATATACAAGGGCTCTATATATTAATAATGCCCGGATTAATCACATTTTCCGTAACATAAACAATGTTGGCTTAATCCTAGTATCCGTAACCAATTGGATTTGGCGATATTTGGCGACATTTGAGAGGGCGATAAGATTTAAATCTGATACCATAATAAAATGTTTGAAAACATTGAGTACCAGGTAGGTTTTGTCTCTTATTATTTTTAATAGCTTAAAAGGTATTGTTTAAAAAGGTATTTTTTATAAAGATTTTGTTAAGTTAATCCAAAGGATTACGGAACTAAAAATAATGCAATTCATAAATTTAAATTAAACAAATGCTTGTTTAAAATAAAGAAGGTCCCCGGCTTTCAAATTTTTGGTGTTCTACAAAATACTGGAAATTTGTCACTTACAAAAGTTTGACTAGTAACTTAATCTTGGTAAAAAAAGCTTTTAAAAACACAGGCACGTTTAACGCATCATTGGTAAAATTTAAATAAACAAATGCAAGTAGGCTGTATTTTCATTCTGAGATAGCACTGCGGGTAAGAGTTCTATTCATAATAATTTTTTAAAATTTGAATTTAATAAAATTTATCTTTTTTGTTTCATTTTCTTTGTTATTTTTTTAAATTACTTTCGTTAAAGACTAATTTTTTGTAGGTTGATAATTGAGTCAACAAAGTTACGTGTACTAAACTTTTGAAGACATGGATTTTTCTTGATTTTATAGCTCTATTATCGGTAAAATCCTGGAATACATAACCGGCTCGGCATTTCTGTGCGTACTCTTATCCTCCTTTCCCCTAATATGAATACAACCATAAAATATTTAGCGGTAATTTTATATTTGGCGTTCAAAACAGTTCAAAATAAATAGCTGTTCAGTTTATAAAAAAATTGTTATTATTTGATTTTTAGAGTTCAAAATAGCTTGGCGGTATTTAGTAGAGACGAACTTAGGATTTTTTATGCCTACTAAAATTTACTAATTTCAAGTTTACTTATTCGTGTAAGATTTATATCATTTTTTCATGTTTTTTTTTTAATTTTTGACATGGTATTTTTCATTGTTTTTGCCCACACCAATTAGCTGCCATTTTGATTGTGACGATTTTGAAAAAGTCGCCAACTCTAAAAGAGTTGGCGGCTTTTTCAAAATCGCGCCAAGCCGGTTACGTATACTAGGATTTTACCACACTGTTTCTAATGGAAGAATACAAGAAATAAGTATCAAATAAAGCTTGAATACTAAAGGATTAGCTGGGCGCCATATTCCTTATCAGACAATGTAGTGTCCTAAAATTGCTTCTCACAGCAGCCCGGCTTATCCTTACGTTCTAAACCTTATCATGTATTATAAACTCTTCAAAATCAAGACATGTACAATGCATTTTATTTTTAAAAGATACCATTTAACTTACTTGAAATAGGAGAAGCACCATGCCGATCGGCACGCGCCCGCGAACTAAACAACAACAACGACAGCAAATGTTGCGTTGCCATTCGCACAAGTCAAATCGGTCGCTCAATTTATAAAATAAAAATTATACTCTACTAAAAATACAAAAATACCATCACGCTTTATACAGGAATCCTAATGAAATTTTAAAAGTAAATTTGCAAAAATCTGTGGTTACTTAACAAGTATACCAGAAAAGCGATACAGCCCATACAATATGTTTGTTAGTGCGGGGTGAGATTGTGACGCTTGTCTCTTGTTCTTAGTTTACGTTCATTTACCATTGCCCAGCTTTATTTTTTTACTTAGCTTCATTAAATAGTTCAAATTATATCATTATTTTTTATTTAATTTATATTAATGAATGCATTTTTTTTTCTATTTGCAATTATTATTTACAGCAGGTATTTCACGGTCGAAATAGAGTACTCTTTTGTCGTTTTGAACCTAATAAACGCAATTTAAATTTTTTTTTTTTGACATATTCTTAAAGAGGACCTTAAAATACACTTCATATCGAACTTTCATGCAATTCGTTAAACATTTAAGGGCTTTTCAGAGTCGTAAAAAAACGGTATTTCGAGTAAAAAACACAAGTCCGAAAAAGCCTAATAATTGGTATTTAATTTTTGGTTTGAAATTTTTTGAATTTTTATTATGGTAGTAGAGTAATATGGTAAGCTTTTTCCAGAGTTTCGAGTTTCCATGGTGATTCTGACGTCATCCACAAATTTTTGAACACATAAGTGATTAACTTGTCTTCATAGGGATTCATTACGTTTTTTGGGCTGTGAGAAAAAGGGGGAATGCGTAAAAATATAAATAGACCCCCAAGTGTTTTACATCATCGTGTTCACATAATTTAGTAGATTAAGAATATTTAAAGTATAAGGGGATTGGTTCCTTATTTCGGGAGTTTTTCCGGTTTTATTGGAAAACTTTAATTGGGCGTCACGTCCTTAATTTTAGAGGTAGGGTTCTGAAATTTTAGTATGTGTACCTCCTTAATATTTCCTATTGAATGATGTATGACACTAAGGGATTGAATCCATATTAAGATATTTTAAAACCGCGTGCTCGTTTTTATTTTCACTTTTTAACGCCCCTAACTCCTTTTCTCCAGATGAAAAGGAGTCTTTCTAACGTGGATCAAGGAGTTCTTCAAGAATATGGTTATTAATAAGCTCTCTGATAATTATTTTGGGAGAAATCCGTGAAAACTAGTCTTGGATAACCAAAAAATGAATTTTCCAGATTGCGCAAATTTTACACCACCTCTTAGATAATGCTATTATTCGAAACACATTTTTGTATGCTTTTAGAAAATATAAACCACTAATCTGGGCTCCTAATATATCCGGCGCTATTCAGCGTCAAAGTCACTACATGTAGGCTTAATGTGCCACGAGGCACCCGTTCTATCAAGGTTTACCTACCATTCAATGCTATGAAAGTAGCTTGAACAGCTTATAAGCATTAAATGCTTGTATACATAGCTTTCCTTGCTATTTTTTAATGTTTAAATAAAGCTGGGTTTTTTTTCGGAAAAAGTGTGGTTTTCGTTTTTTTCTAAATCAAGTGGTTTTCTCCTATATAGTTGGTGGGTTTTTTCAAATATGAGTGAGTTATTTCTATGTTAAATGTGTTCTGTCCAAATAATGTCAGTTTTTCCATTGTTAAGTGGGTTTATTCTTAAGTTGAAACTTTTTTATACTTTGAAAAAACCCACTAAAATTGTAAAAACATCCCTCATTCATTAAAACCTGGTTTAAATTTTGAAAAAAATATCCTAAACTTAAAAATTCATTCAATATATTGAAAGAAATCTATTTAAATTTGAAAAAAAAAACCCACTGAAATTTAAAAAATCCTCCTTAATTTTTTTTTATCTAGTTTGAACTTTAAACGTCCTAAATTTTGAAAAAACCATTCAAAAATTAAAAAACCCACTGAATAATGAAAGAGAGAACCTATTAAACTTTTTTAAAAACTCACTCAAATTGAAAAAACACCATTTAATTTTTGAAACCTAGTTTAAATTTTTTTAAAAACCTTTTATAAAATTTAAAAAATATCCTAAACTTTGAAAAAACCGATTCAATTTTGAAAGAAATCTATTTAACTTATAAAAACTGAAATCTAAAAAATCCCCCTAGTTTGAACTTTAAACGTCTTAAATTTTGAAAAAAAAAACCATTCAATAATGAAAAGAAAACCCAAATTTAAAAATCCAACTTAAATTCTAAAAATATCCTAAGCTTTGAAAAAATCCTTCACAAAATTGAAAGAAATCTATTTAACTTTGAAAAAACACTGAAATTAAAAAAAAATTCCTTACTTTTTTAAAAAATTTTAAACTTTGAACTTTAAGTCCTAAATTTTGAAAAAAACCCATTCAATAATAAAAAAAACCCTTTTAATTATTGAAACCTAGTTAAAATATTGATAAAAAACCCCACTCAACTGCAGTTCTTTGTAACTGTTTTTTCTTCAATATTAAAACTGCCAAAATCTTGATTTTTTTTCTTAAAACCCATTGGGTCCAACTCAATCGGGTCCAATCCAGTCAACCCTGGTATTTGTACTCAATTTCATATTTACTATTAAGTGCTATTTTTTCGTTTTCTAGCTCAATAGCATCCCATGCTGACAAGCATAAAAAAGTATAAAATAGCATATCAAGGTACCTAGCTCTCTATGCTATGAAGACAGATTGAACTGCTAAAAAGCATTGGATGCTTGTTACCTAGCATGTCATGCTATTTTTTCGTAAGCTAGCTACATAGCATCCCAAGGTAGCTAGCATAAAAAAGCATAAAATAGCATACCAAGCTACCTAGCTCTATATGCTATGAAGACAGCTTGAACTGCTAAAAAGCATTGGATGCTTGTTACCTAGCATGTCATGCTATTTTTTCGTAAGCTAGCTACATAGCATCCCATGGTAGCTAGCATAAAAAAGCATAAAATAGCATATCAAGCTACCTAGCTCCCCATGCTATGAGACAGCTTGAACTGCTAAAAAGCATTGGATGCTTGTTACCTAGCATGTCATGCTATTTTTGCGTAAGCTAGCTACATAGCATCCCATGCTAGCTAGCATAACCTAGCATGCAAATCTAGCACGCATAGCAAAAACTAGCAAAACCTAGCATATTTCTATGCTAGTTCCAGCATAAAATTTTGACCTGGGAAGTCAATGGAGAGGTTCCTTTCGGCCGGCCGCCAGGCCGAATCACCGAACCGATTTGAACAAACTCGGTCTTGATCGAAAGCTTTCCACCTCTAGATGAGCCAATAATATAACGCGTTCCTCCAAAACATTCCATTTTTAAATTATACGTTCTTTTAGTTTTGCTCTAATGTTAACTCAATGGGAGATCTTTCCGCCGGCCTCCAGGCCGAACCCCTGAACCGATTTCAACAAACCCGGTCTTGATCGAAAGCTTTCCACCCCTAGATGAGCCAATAATATAACACGTTCCTCCAAAACCTTCCATTTTAAAATTATGCGTTCTTTTCATTTTGCTCTAATGTTAACTCTATGGAGAGGTTCCGTTCCGCCGGCCGCCAGCCCGAACCCCTGAACCGATTTCGACAAACTCGGTCTTGATCGAAAGCTTTTCTTCCCTAGATGAGCCAATAGTATAACAGAATCCCCCCAAACATTCCATTTTAAAATTATGCGTTCTTTTCACTTTTCTCTAATGTTAACTCTATGGAGAGGTTCCGTTCCGCCGGCCGCCAGCCCCAACCCCCGAACCGATTTGGACAAACTATGTCTTGATCGAAAGCTTTCCACCCCTAGATGAGCCAATAATATAACACGTTCCTCCAAAGCATTCCATTTTTTAATTAGAAATTTATTTCAATTTGCCCTGTTGTTTTTAGTTAATATTTTTACCAACACAGGCAAAACGTCCTTGAAAGAGCGTGAAGAAAATCTACATTGAAATTAAATTTCAAAGATTTGACGGTTCACTAGATTTATCCCAATGGGATACTAGGCACATTTAATTCAAAAATTTTACTGCTACAGATTTGTTTGAAGTATTTCTTATAATAACTAGGGGGCTCTGCCCCCTGCTCGCTATCGCTCACCAACCCCCGGAACTGCTTCACAGTTCTTTGAAGATCGCTTCGCGATCTTAGCGAGCAGAGCTCGCTTGTTTCATCTCAACCATACAGTACAACCTGGAACTTGTCTGCTTATAGTCTGTTCATTTAGAATAGGCGCCTGAAACAGGATCAATAATGCTTAATAACGCTCATCAGACAACTCCAGTGATCGATTTTTTACAGTATTTTAACTACTTCTGCTTAGGCTGCCTTGTCATTGGAGATGAAAATTTTTTCGACGATAATTAGAATAATTTCTTCTAATACATTACGTCTCAGGTGCTAATTCTAAATGAACAGAGTATAGTTAATGATAATTTAATATCGAAACTTTTTATCTCTCAAACTTTTCAATAATTTAATTCGGATCATTACCTAGAAAATATCAAAATAAAATTATTACTGAAATATGCCTTTTTAAATTATCAAAAATTTAATGGATAGGGGGCTACCGCCCCCAGCTCGCTTACGCTCACCAACCCCCGTAACTGCTATGCAGCTCTTTACAGATCGCTTCGCGATCTGTAATATCTGCAATCGATCTTTAGCAGAGTAAAGCAAACTTCCCGAAAATCCTCTTCCTTCCATCGGCACAAATAACACTCAAAAAAGCTAAATTATTTATTTCTCTAGTAGTTCAAAAAATATCGTAGTATCTTTAAAATATTATAATTATTAACCAAGTCTATACTATATCGCTAGCAAACTTAGAGCAAAAATGTGCACCTCAAAACTTTTAAATTTAAATATCCGTGCTCGCGACAATCTAGTGAACAGGCAAATATAAAATTTAAAAACATTAAACACGTCTGATAAAGACATACTAAAACTATGAAAAAAATTAAACTTTGATGCTTAATAATTCCAAAACTAATTAGAATTTTTTAAAGAATTAAGCGCCAATCTTTTTCTAAAAAATAAGAATATAAGTGTTTAAAAAATCATATTGATACCGTGATTAGTTTTCATTTTAGATAGAAAAAAACGAAAAAGTGTCAAAAATTTCGAAAATTAAAAAATTAATAATTACTCTAAACCTAATTCGAAATTCGAAAAAAGGGTGACGTAGTGCACATCTTCATACTTCAGAGTATTAGGCTGCAAAAAAACATAGTTCTGCTACTAATAGATTTCGCTGAACTGGATTACGCGGCTAAAAAAGAAAAACTTCAACTTTGACCTTAAAAATACCCCAGTAATAATTATCACATCAGTTAGTTTTTTGTTTGAGAATGTGCCCCAAATATTCCTCTACAAACATTTCAAATTTCATAAATTTCTATCAATTAGTTTTTGCGATATGAGAGTTCAAAGAGTTGAAAAATTAAATTTTCTGAAACAGCGGCAGCGGCGGCGGTGACAGTAACTTTTTTTTAAATATAGAGAGATTTAAGAATTGAAGGTTTTGGGAAAATGCCACATAAACTGGGTTAATTTAGGGGTAGTAAGACTTCATTTAAAAACAAGTTTGTACAGATCCGGTAAGGTGGATTGGGCTGACGACCTGTCGACTTGAAAATTATTTCATTGTAATAAATTTGTGATAACTCAATGTGAAATCGGAGATAAAACGCCTTTCGAAGATAATGAATTAAAACTGCATATTTAATGTTAGGGAGTGTGCAAATAAATACGAACAGGTAAGTAACGAGGGAATCTCGCTTCAGCTCCAAAGAAGGCTAGCTGTAAAACCCGGCTTTGCCGGGTTGTAACAGCTAGTATCTTTTAAAAGACATTCTTTAATATATTGATTCTTGTTATAGGAAAAAGATTCGTGATAACACTAACTTATTAATACTATTACCATTTGATAATAGCATTTTAATAATTTTGTAAATCTGAAAATCGGAAAATGATGTAATTTGAAGTCCATAAACTTAATATCATAGAATGCATGCAATAATGAACCAAAATACTTCAAAAGTTACTTGAAAACTATTTTAAAAATCTCATATATTTCAGAAAATAAAATTTACATCAAGAAAACTCTTCCCAGAAACATGCGGTGACAGAAAACCTCAATACTTCACGGTAAAGCTTCTTAGAAAAAATCTAAATAATATTTCCTTAGGTATATCGAGACCAACGCAAAATCCCTACCTCTCGATCGGTATGCATCTTTCTCAATTGCTTCGAGGTTTAGAATTGCATAATGTCTCCTTAGAATTTCAATCCCAGATATTCCGAACGATTTCATATTCCCCAAAATTCTGCATAGTAAGGCCGTAAAAGTGTTCCCTACATTGTTCTATTACTAGCAGGGATTCACTCAATGTAATAAGAATATTCTCTCGAAGAGCAACAGTCCCTAGTCGCCAGTAGATATGGGAGAACACGATTTCCGATTTCTGTATATGCCAGAATGGAAAAGCCGATGCAGATTTTCTCTTTGCACGTGACATTTTCTTTCCTGGATGTAAGAGAAGACGCTGGTGGATATTTTACTTTTTTAAAGTGTGTGTGTGTCCTTCACCAAAAAGGAGTTTTCTAGATATTTGACTTTTAAAACTGGATGTGTATAACTGGGAGATAATGGATTAGATTTCGGCGTGCAATGCAGCTTGAAGAATCTGTTTTTGAAATGATTGTAGTTTGAATAAAACGCCGATGTCATGGAGGAGTTGTAAAAAACTATGATCTGAAAAAGTGTTCAATAAAATCGATTTGAAATAATGATTGATATGAAATCGTCGGATATAGTTTTGGAAAAAAAAATATGGAGACGGAACAAAATTTTTACGTAGAAAGTAATAGAACCTTGATAGAGTGATCCCTTCTGGGATCCACAATAAACGATTGTTTTAAATTATAACGAAAGGACGTTCAAGGTAATAAAATTATCACTATGGCAAAACAATTGGACTTTTATTACCGATCGTTGTAAAGTGGTTCTACGTATTTTTATTACTTATACAAATTTATTTAGTGGCATAAACAGGAAAAATGAAGAAATTTATATGCAACTTACAGGAAGTAATCCTTTGAAGGAATAGTAAAGATCACATTGAATAATATACAGGGTGTTTCAAAAAACCTGTAACGATAGGCTATTTCCTAAAATATTTCCCCTAGACCCATACTTCCAATGGCGAATTTTCTTCAAATGAGGTGAAGAATTATATGACACCAGTTTCAACTCCATGGGGGGTCTATTTTAGAAGATGCAGAAAATAAATTTTTATACGGCCCCCATAGATTGAAACCCCCCCAATAAGAAAAATTTTTTCCATTCATTTCTTAATCAGATACAAAAAATTTCATCTCGATATCTTCAAAATTCACCAAGATATTAAAAGCTAAAATTCGTGACTTACACCACTTTATCATACCTATGAGTGACATACTTTTACTGCAAAATAGGGGCCATCCACAAACTACAGTTGAACATTTTAGAAACCAAACTACCGTAAAACTTAGATTTTTTGAGGTGACAAGGACTACATGAAAAACTCCTCCAATCAGCCATGGTGTTGAGCTCGCTCAACTACGCTAATCCAGATACCTGTCATTGCTACTAATATCAGCGATGCCCAGAGGGGGTCCATCAGCTCTCATTTTGCGTTCAGATTTGTGACGTCATTGGTTTGAAAGTAACCCTCCTACCAATCAATACGTATACCTAAATCAATACTTATTTATAAATTACCTTGAGTTATCGAAAAGATTATAAAAAATATTTCTTGGAGCCCCGAAATCAGGTACTCCTTCATACCTATTAGCTACGTAAAAAATAATCGTAGCACGAGTGTGTGACTCCCAGAAACACTTGATACTCAGGAATCAATACCTACAAGTTCCGATTTAGCCAAACACTGCTTTATTGTTTAATAGAAGGATGCGCTTTTTAACTTGCGGACGGTCCCTTAAAAATATAAACCCGCATATCTCAGTGAATTTTGAAGATATCGAGACCACAGACAATAAGAGACAGACCGGTCAATGGGCGGCCTACGACACGAACGCCCTCAGCCCGCGGTACCTGCACTAAAACTATGGTTACAGTTAAGCTTTTAGGTCTGGCAACCATCGAGACGTTTTGAGAAGACGTATCCATCGACCATATGATCACCAGGATCGCGATCCTTGGCGATCACATAAGTCCATTAAATGGTTTTTAAAATTAAAAAATATCTTTTTTTCAACAATTTTTTAAAATTTGCTATTATAATAGAAAATTTAAATTGAATCATTAAGGTTTGTTCATCAACAAAATTTCGTGATCGCATATGATGAAAACTCGATTGTAAAAATACAAGCTTAAATATAAAGTAATCAAGAATCACACAAGTAAATAATGAATCTAAATGATTTTATTAAATCTCATATTTCAATAACTACAAATATTTGTTATAATTCCTTGGCATTTTAAGACAAACATGATGTGTAAATGAAATTGCAATCCTCGTGAATCTAAACGAACACATCTTTTGCAAATACGAATCCCAGATCCCAGGCACATTCGAAATGAATTCTTGACAATAAAAATATATAATACTAGTATACATTTTCATCTGAATTAAATACATACGCCTATAATTAACGCGAATTATACTGAATTCTATCAGGCTTAGAATTCAAGTTCAAGAATGCAACACAGATTTTCCAATACATTGCAAAATAGAGTAGAAACGAGATAAAATGTGCCTTAATGCAATAAGACACTGTTAAAATGATTTATAAATCTTGAAAACAATTGAAAAGAGTACTATTAAACGATTTACACAAACTTCATGTTTACTTTCGAAATCGAATATTGCAAGTTTCGTCAACAAAAAAATGTATAAGGATTTCGATTAAAAAAAAATATAAAATTAATCGATTAATGCCGGTACCGCTTGTCAGAGGCGCCACCTGAGCTCTCGTCCCTAAGCCCCGCCTATTGACCGATCTGTCTCTTATTGTCTGTGATCGAGACAGATTTTTTCTATCTTATTGAGAAGTGAATGGAGAAAATTTTTTCTACCGGAAGTTTCAGTCTACGGGGGCCGTATAAAAAGTTATTTTCTGCATCTTCTAAAATAGACCCCCCATGGAGTTGAAACTGGTGTCATATAATTCTTCACCTCATTTGAAGAAAATTCGCCATTGGAAGTATGGGTCTAGGGGAAATATTTTAGGAAATAGCCTATCGTTACGGGTTTTTTGAAACACCCTGTATATATATGTTACATATATTTCAAAATGATTAGGAAAGTAGATAAATACAAACTCAACTCAACAGTAAATATTTTATTTCCCGTTTGATTTTCACTGCAATATCACAAAAAAGGTAAAAGACAGAATTAAATGTCTAAAAATTTTAATCATGAAAAAATATGTTTTAGTAAAAAATATCATTAAAAATAAGCATTTTAAAAACAAACTTCAGCATTCACATAAAAGTAGACTATTCATCCTTTTAAGGATTTCTCCGAAATCTTTTAGTCCGAGAGCTGGCTACAAGAGAGTTTAACCGGAAAAACATAGTTTCGAAAATCATATAATTAGATTGAGAACTTCTTAATAAACAAAATTCGCTCGGTCAGCTGGCTCAAAGCGGTTGCCTTTATAAAATAGGGGTAATCGAAATAGCCGAAAATTTCACAGAATTTAACCGGAAAACGTAGTCTTGGTTTTAACGTCATTCAATAGCTTGCGACCCGCTGAATACAAATGTGCTGGTCAGCCGGCCGAAAGCGGTTGCTTTCAAGTGGTCAGATGTGGTCAAAATAGCCAAAAATTGCATCGAATTTAACCGGAAAAACGTAGTCATGGTTTTTACGTCATTCGAAAGCTTGTGACCCCCTGAATACAAATATGCTGGTCAGCCGGCCGAAAGCGGTTGCTTTCGAGTGGTCAGATAGGGTCAAAGTTGCAAAAACTCTATTCAAACCTGTGTAATCCTTTTTGCGGAAATTTCATTGTTGTGTAAAGCACTATCATTATAGTACGGGAGCTGGCGTTAAAATGAAAAATTCATCTGCTCGTACAGGATTTTAATATGACAGGATAGTGTTAGTGGTGCTGATCATGGAATCGAGCGTCAGCTGGTCAGGTAGCGGTGGGTTGAGCGTGGGGAGGGGGGTCAAAGTTGCCAAAAAGTAAAAAATAAATTAATCTGCTCGTGTATGAAACTTGGTGGAGATGGTAGTTTAGGCCTTCCTGATTACAAAAATGACCGTCAGCTGCACAGAGTAAAGATTATTCAGAGAGTCATTTCCATAGACGCTAATGGCAACTTTTTTAACATGGGTTTTCCCATAGACGGTGGCGTTTCTATGTGATAACGGTGGAACTAACCAGAGAATATGACGTAGCGTTGTTGACTCTCTACAATCGAGCTACAGCCGCATACACTCTCTCAATTAACCCCGCCCACTTTCAAATCGCTAAAGAGGGAAATAATTTTTATATATCTCCCCGGTTATTAAAACAGTTGCGTGTATCTTCCTTTCGAGCATGCGCTGGGGATAATTTCGTAGACATTACAAGTCTCTCTGATGTCACGCTCTCCAGGGACTCACCCAATGTTCTGGCCAGCGGAGATCTCTCGCTGGCTTATATATGCTTGATCTGCCCGTGACGTCACTATCTCTCATCTTCTTTAAAGTGGCAATGGATCGGGAGCTACTCTGGAATCGAACTCACAACTCCAAGTCCACATTTAATACAATTTAAACATATAACGTCACATTTAATGATCATTTCTGCGACCACAATCACTGATAAGAGATATTAGAAGCCAGAACAAACTATATCAATGTTTATAATAGGGAAAGTTTAGTTACTGTCAGGGAAAGTTTGCAACCATAGGGGAAAAGTTTCATTGAACAGGGGAAAAATAGCAGAGATTGAGAAATTCAAATGCAGCCTCCATACAAAGTTTTAAGTCCAATGAGAATCACTCGTTTCCTTTAGTCCCCGCCCACACCAATGATTGACAGCTGGAGGGTCGAAACGCCACTATGCGATAACTGTAGAACTATTTTAGTAAAATCGCGTTTTGGACTCTCTGAATATCTTTACTCTGTGGTCAGCTGGTTGGGTGGCCGTGGAATGACCGTCAGCTGGTCACGTGAACTTGCAAACAAAAAATTTATCTGACAATGCATGGAACTTGGGAGGGTTGTCAATCTCTATTACATGAAGTACTAACGAGTTGCTAGTCTTCAACTTACACTAGCAACTCATGAATTAATGTCTGTTGTACTAGTAACTCCTTATTATTTATGTAACAAAGATTGATTTCCTACTAAGTTTCTTACTTTGTCAGATAAATTTTTTGTTTGTAAGTTTACGTGCCCAGCTGACGGTCATTCCACCGCAACCCAGCCAGCTGACGGACATTTTTGTAATCAGGAAGGTCTAAACTATCATCTCCACTAAGTTTCATACACGAGCAGATGAATTTATTTTTCTTTTTTTGGTCATTTGACTCCCCTCCCAACGCTCAACCCACCTCTACCTGACCAGCTGACGCTCGATTCCATGATCAGCACCACTAACACTATCCTGTAAAATTAAAATCGTGTACGAGCAGATGAATTCTTGAAATTTAACGCCAGCTCCCGTACTATTATGATTAAGTTGAGAGTACAAGATGACAGTGGTGTTTTGAAAGTGGTGGATTTTCCTCTGAAGGGATTTTTTTTGGAATTTGGAGTATCAATCAGAACACTATTTTCTACGTTTCCACCAATTTCCAGCTTGTTATTTTTAATATCTACCAACATTTCAACCCAGCAAAGAATTTATTCAATAAATATTAATAATAATTAAATTAAGCTTTTCATTTCGAACTTTTTCACGTTTTCGCTTAAAATTCACATTATTAAGCATTTCAGGACAAAAACGAACTCAATCGGGTTCTTGGTTCAGTCGCTATGCTTGAAAACCCAATCCAAGATGGCGGTGGTTTTTCCAAAATGGCGGATTTTCTCCTACACAGAATTTTGGGAATTTCAGGATATCAATAAGGACATTATCCTCTACATTTCCACCAATTTTCAGCCTGTTATATTGAATGTCCGGGTCAGTATGGACTAAGCTGATTGTTTTATGTGGCGTGATAAAAAGTACAGAGAAAAATCCTAACAGAGGGTCCAAAACGATTTATTCAAAAGTTGGATGGACATGAGCAGACATGAGGGTGCCACGAGGAACTATACATGATTGCCAGTGAGATCGGCAGTATATTTTGGTGACCAAACCTGTAATTGGTTGTCACTCAATCTTCTATTTTCGAAGGAGAACGAAAAAGTTTTTCTCAACCTATTAGGCTTTTTAACCCGCCTCTCGTGACGTAGATGCGATCGCAGCGCCAAAATAGCCCCATATCCATCCAACTTTTCGATTTCCATTAGCGCCATGGTGACGGACTCTGTTCTAGTGTTCTAGTACTCTGTGGTGAAAAGTATCTTTCGCACTGCTTCTATTTTGACTCGATCTGACCACTCGAAAGCAACCGTTTTCGGCCGGCTGACCAGCACATGGGATCGCAAGCTATCAAGGGATCAAGCTATCAAGCTATATCCAGCTAATTACAGACCTATATCTTTAATTCCCGTCATCAGTAAGATATTTACCTCGATTTTAAACAATAGACTTAATGAATGGTTGAAAAATAGGAATTTACTGCATGAAGAACAGGCGGGTTTTAGAAAGGGTTATAGCTGCTTAGACCAGGTTTTTATTTTAAACTCAATCATTCAGGATAAACTACGAAAAAAGCGAGGTAAACTTTACGCTGCCTATATTGACCTTAAATCCGCTTTTGATAGCATTAACCACTCCCTTTTATGGCACATTCTTCGGAAACTTTCACTCAGTTCAAAATTTGTAAGCATTTTGAAAGATATGTATAACAAAGCTACAGCAAGAGTGAGGACAGCTACTGGATCGTCTGAAATCTTTAACATAGAAACAGGAGTGTTACAGGGAGAAATTCTTTCCCCAATTTTATTTAATTTATTTTTAAACAATTTGATTGATCGATTAAATGATTCTAAAATTCCTGGTATATACATATCCTCAACAAACTTTCTTCACATTTTACTTTATGCTGACGATGCAGTTATCCTAGCCGACTCTCCTATTAATCTTCAGAAAAAATTAAATATCCTGGAAAATTTTTGCGCTGATTTTCTTTTGACAGTTAACATCAGCAAAACGAAAATTATGATTTTCCGGAAAGGGGGAAAGCTGACTAGGTCAGATGTATTTTTTTATCAGAACACAAAACTCGAAATTGTTAAAGAATACGTATATTTGGGAATTCCTTTTTCTTCTACAGGTAGATTTAATAGTGCTAGAAGTTATTTCACTTCCAAGGCATTGGCGGCAATCAATGCATCTTGGTCAATATTTACGGGATCACGGGCTAACTCGACCAAAGCATGGTTTCAACTATTTGAGTCAGTAATTCAGTCTGTGTTCATATATGGTTCTCCGATCTGGTCCATAAACTATATCTGTGACTTGGAAAAAGTATTTTGTATTTTTGTTAAAAAACTATTTTTACTTTCCAGATATACTCCTGGTTACATTCTAAGATTAGAGTTAGGACAACCCCCAATCTCAGTTACTGTAGTCAAAATAATTTTGAAATTTTGGATCAAAATTCTTAAATTATCAGATGACAGATATATAAAAATTTGCTATAATAAACTACTTCTAAACGCACAATTCTCTAGCAATACAGAATTGAACTGGGTTTTATCTATAAAAAAAATCCTTGATAATCTAGGTTATAGTTTCATTTTTTTCTCGCAGGACCCTCATATAGCCTCTTATTTTCTTCCCCTGGTTTTACAATCTCTCCGAGATCAGACCCTCCAAAATGACCTGTCTCGAATGGAAAATAGTACTAACTTTCCCCATTATAAAATCTTATACAGCGCCTCCCCTGAAACATATATTGAATCACCCTTAAATGTAATCATTAAGAGATTAATCTTTCAACTACGTCTTAATCAAAGCCGAATTTTTTACAAAAACGTAATTTTTGAAATTTTTCCTTCTAACCCTTGCACTTTCTGTAATTATGAAGAGAATGAGACTTGGAACCATATATTCAACACTTGTCCTCTTTATAATCAATACAGAAACAAATACTTGACCGGTTTAAAACCTTTTCCGTTAATATTAACTCAAAGTCAATACGTAAGAATTTTTTATTTTACAATTTCTATTTTAAAAGTCCGTAAAAATTTATTAGATGAATCGAGTTAGCCCAATGTTCCAACAACCTTTAGTATATATTTGTGTATATTTACGTTTATCTTTCATAGTTTTATTGTTCAATGATAATTAAGTGTTAATTTATTTACTTATTTGTACTTTTTGTTCCTTTATTTTTGCTACTTTGTAAACGGGCACGAGCCCATTACAATAAAGTCTTGTCTATGTCTATGTCTATCAAGCTATCAAGGGATCGCAAGCTATCGAATGACGTTAAAACCAAGAGTACGTTTTTAAGGTTAAATTCTGTGAAATTTGTGACTATTTCGATTACCCCCATTTAATAAAGGCAACCGCTTTGCATCGGCTGACCGAGCGAATTTTGTTTATTAAGAAGTTCCCAATCTAATTATATGATTTTCGAAACTATGTTTTTCCGGTTAAACTTTCATATAGCCAGCTCTCGGACTATTATTTAATCCATCATAACCAGAAGTAAGAAATATTTTTTCATCAACTAGAGAAGGGCACCCAATCCTATATTTATTTTTAAAAGTTCCGTTTAGAATAGTTTTAAAAACATAAAATTCTAAATCTCATCACAACGAATCATTAGACGACCATAAAAACATTTTTTTATATGAAAAGGGAGTATTTTACCACTACCTCTGGTTAGAGGAATATGTGAGAAAACCAAGCTCTCCAAGCGTCACCTCCAACCGTGGACCGGTTTCAACCTTGTTAGGGCTCATCAGCACGGTATAGGAAGGTAACGCAAGAGAGCGGAGGGAGAGCTTTTAGTCTAGCCGACTATAACGGAAAAAGTGGTGACTATTGACTAGTCCTCCACTATCTGCCGGAATGAACTGCGCATTCCATACATTCCATAGAACAGATTTAATTCCCGAAAGGACACAGGTATGAAAAGGGAGTATTTTACCACTACCCCTGGTTAGAGGAATACGTGAGAAAACTCCTGCTCTCAAGCGTCACCTCCAACCGTGGACCGGTTTCGCCCATGTTAGGGCTCATCAGCACGGTATAGGAAGGTAACGCAGGAGAGCGGAGGGAGAGCTTTTAGTCTAGCCGACTATAACGGACCTTCTCTTGCGTTACCTTCCTATACCGTGCTGATGAGCCCTAACAAGGGCGAAACCGGTCCACGGTTGGAGGTGACGCTTGAGAGCAGGAGTTTTCTCACATATTCCTCTAACCAGAGGTAGTGGTAAAATACTCCCTTTTCATACCTGTGTCCTTTCGGGAATTAAATCTGTTCTATGGAATGCGCAGTTCATTCCGGCAGATATTGGAGGACTAGTCAATAGTCACCACTTTTTCCGTTATAGTCGGCTAGACTAAAAGCTCTCCCTCCGCTCTCTTGCGTTACCTTCCTATACCGTGCTGATGAGCCCTAACAAGGTTGAAACCGGTCCACGGTTGGAGGTGACGCTTGAGAGCTGGAGTTTTCTCACATTATTTTTATACTCAGCATAAAAAGCCTAAATTGAAATACACTCAAACCTGTTTTTGTGCGAACCTTCTTTGTGCGAATTTTTGTTTGTGTGATTTTCCCTTTCAAATTTTTTGTACGGTGTTTGAAAATTTCAAATTAGAACAAAAATCTTGTATATCTGGCTACCAAGACATACATGATGAGTCTCATGAAGCAACAGTTGACGCCGACTACATGGTAACTGAAAACAAAGTCTACGGTAGGTATAGAAACTGTTTCTCAATTCAGCTGTAGGGTAGAGATTGCGTTACGGTTGTTTTATTGTTGTCGTATGCCACTTTGAATACCCAAGCTCCATAAGGTTTCAAGTCAAAGGGGGGTGCGGCTCCTGAGAAAGTGAGGCCCATAAATGACAGGGGTCCGACTTCTGCCTCTTGATATATGATAGATGCTGCCACTATATATCGCCACTTCCACAATTTTGCCATGTATCTGAAGGGGAGGACGTTACGGTCTGAACATAAAGAGTTTTTCAATTCAGCTATGCTGAGGGATATTCACTACGGTTCTACATGAGACTTTTTTATGGTGTGCCTATTCACCGCATAAAGAAAGGATTTTTAAATGTGCTGCGAAAACTATTTTTATAGCTACTTGCGAAGTTTGGTGCGATTTTTTTATGCGATTTTTTTCATGTAGTCCCTATTCCTCGCACAAAAACAGGTTTGACTGTAATAAAATCTAAAACTCACAATAAATAATCTATATACAGGGTGTCCCACGAGAAGTGGCCCAACCCTTTAACTTATGAACCCCTACAGATATAGTCATGAAAGTGGGGTTTAGGTATAGTAAAGTGACCATGCCCTATCCGATGAGATAACTTTCAACGCCCTCTAGCGGAAAATTTAGGAGTTATAATTTTTATTTTAAAAACTGTGTTAGGTATGTGAAAAAAGTCAATGACTAAGTTGTAGAGCATTATCGATTTAGTAGGAAAAGACACCTTAAGCAGAAAAATATATTGAATAAAACCCCTAAAACGCAAGCTCAATTAGGTTGAATTCACGTAGTTTTTACGTCTTAAGACGCCCCTCACGAGGTGAAAATGAGAAATTTTTATTTTTATGATTTAATTAAATGACTAAAAGCATTCTTAGTTCATTAAATTGAAAATTTCTCATTTTCGCCTCGTGAGGAGCGTTTTAAGACGTAAAATCTACGTAAATTCAACCTATTTGAGCGTGCGTTTTAGGTATTTTATTCAAGATATTTTTCTGCTTAAGGTGTCTTTTCCTACTAAATCGATGATGTTCTACAACTTAGTCATTGACTTTTTTCACATACCTCACACAGTTTTTAAAATAAAAATTATAACTCCTAAATTTTCCGCTAGAGGGCGTTGAAAGTTATCTCATCGGATAGGGCATGGTCACTTTACTATACCTAGACCCCACTTTCATGACTATATCTGTAGGGGTTCAAAAGTTAAAGGGTTGGGCCACTTCTCGTGGGACACCCTGTATATATATCTATATATAAAAATCAATGTCTGTATGTCTGTCTGTCTATGTATGTATGTATGTACAGGGTGTCCCAAAAAAGACTGACACATTACATTTAAAAAATCAATAACTCAAAAACTAAAAAAGATAAAAATAAGCGGTTTTTTGAATTCTACTCTAAAGACCAAATAATTTTATGACACATATTTTCGTAAATCGTAGTTCTAAAATCCCCCTACAGGTGGGAGCACTATTTTCCATTATCTCCTATGGGGAGATTGATACTTTTATGCCCTGTCGGGGGATTTGGGAACAATGATTTACGAAAATTTGTGTCATAAAATTCTTAGGTCTTATGAGTAGGATGCAATAAACCGCGTATTTTTATCTTTTTCAGTTTTTTAATTAAAAATTTTTAAAATGTGTCAGTCTTTTTTTGGGACACCCTGTATGTATGTATGTATGTCCTTTATAGTTTTAAACTTTTCGAACCTACGTTAACAATTAAACTATACCACGTTGATCTACTCGCTCCAAGGAAGGTTTCTGAATAAAAATAATTTAAAATCGAAGCGTTCCAACAACTTTTTTGGTCAATTTTATGCTTAAAAACCAATATTTCATACCTAACTTCTCTGTATGTCTGTCTGTCTGTCTGTCTGTCTGTCTGTCTGTATGTATGTATGTATGTATGTATGTATGTATGTATGTATGTATGTATGTATGTATGTATGTATGTATGTATGTATGTATGTATGTATGTATGTATGTATGTATGTATGTATGTATGTATGTATGTATGTATGTATGTATGTATGTATGTATGTATGTATGTATGTATGTCCTTAGTAGTTTTAAAGATTTCCCACCTACATTAACTATTAAACTATACCACGTTGATCTACTCGCTCCGGAGAAGGTTTCTGAATAAAAATAATTTAAAATCGAAGCGTTCCAACAACTTTTTTGGTCAATTTTATGCTTAAAAACCCATATTTCATGCCTAACTTCAGGGCAAAACCACATTGTTGTAAAAATAACAAGAGAAGATTTAACATTAATTGTTGTAGGCATATATTCTCGATTGTTGTAGTTTAAAATCCATTGTTGTAGAATCAGCATAAAAATGGCTCTTTATTTAACTATTTCCACATTTGGACTGGCGAAGCCCATCTCTAACGCACCAGATGATGTTTATGAAAAAAGTGAAACCCGGGCGAAGCCTGGGTCTAGCGCGGCAGTCCTAGTTGTTATATATTTTATAAGTATTTTAATGCTTGCTAAATTAATACAACAAACCTCATTCAAAAATCCTAAAATCTGAAATGCGAATTTCATGAATAAAGAACACATTTTAACAACAAATGGTAAAAATAAAAGCCTTGGATATATTTTCCCTTACTTACTGTTATTTATTTATTTATTTAACTGTCAAACAGAAAATATCCAATTAAATGACAGTACAAAGGACAAAATACTACAGTATAAAGGACAATATATACAATACCTACAACAATACATACAACATAAAAAAGACAAACATTTAAATAGAACTAAGGATATTTAGAAATAATAATAGATTTAAAAAAAGAGAAATTATGAAAAAATAAATCACATTCTGGTAAAGTATTTAAAAAATTTATGAATTCTACCATGGGTTGATATTTTAAGTAATTTTTCGTAAATAGAGGAACTTTAAATACAAATTTAGTACGTGAGTTGTATATGGGGACATGAAAATTAAATTCCTGAAGTAGAACAGGACAATCAATTTTGTTATTAAAAAGGTTATAAAAAAATTTAAATATGGATATTGTTCTATTGCATTCTAAAGAGCACAAATTAAAATTCAGCCTGGCCAAAGCGTTAGATGGATATTCAATATTATTAGATTTGTAATGAATATAGCGTAGAAATTTGTTTTGAATTTTTTCAATAGCATACTTGAGATTATTCGTAGAAGGACTCCAAATGACACAGTTGTATTCAAGCATAGAACGAATTAAAGTATTAAATAGACATATAAGTACAGACACATTACAAAATTGCATAGTAGTTCTTTTGAGCAAACCTAATTTTTTGTGAGCGTTTTTGGATATTTGAAGGATATGTGAATTAAAACTGAAATCACAATCATAAATAATACCCAGATCCTTGATGCTATTTTTCCGAATGAGAGGCTTATTATCAATACTATAATTTCTAATGAGAGGATTTAGTTTTCTAGTGAAGGAAACAATAAAGCACTTGTCAATATTTAGATAAAGCCTATTTTTGGTACACCATTCATACAAATTTTCAAGTTCAATCTGTAAAATTTCACAATCTTGTTCAGTAGAAATACAACGGTAAATTTTTAGATCATCAGCAAATAATAAACAAGACCCAAAAATATCAGAAAGATCATTTACAAATAAAATAAATAGAAGGGGCCCTAGAACAGATCCCTGAGGTACCCCTGAAGTACCAAAAAAGCAATCAGAAAAGGCGTAATTATATTTAACACAAAGAGACCTCTGAGTGATATATGTACGCAAAAAATTTATTAAACTTTTACTAAAACCAATTTTAAATAACTTAAGTAATAAAATCTCAAAATTAATAGAATCAAAAGCCTTTGCGAAATCAGTATAAATGTCATCCAATTGTTTATTTAATTTTAAGGCATTTGAAATATCAATATTTAAACACATTAGGTTACTAGCGGTTGATCTTTTTTTGATGAAACCATGCTGGGCAGCTGATATAATTTGAGAAGTCTGAACAGTAATTTTATGACAAATTATGGATTCAAAAATTTTAGCAAAACCAGATATAATTGCAATAGGTCTGTAATTTTTTATATCAGACCTATCTCCTTTTTTGTATACAGGTATAATTTTTGAAGTTTTCCACATATCAGGAAATATCATAGATTTTAAAGATAGATTGAATAAAATAAGCAGTGGGTAAATAAAACTATTTATATTTGCCTTAATTATAAAAGAAGGAATACAATCCAGACCCACAGAACACGAACCCCTCAAACCATTTATAGCATTTTCAACTTCAACATGTGAAATAGATTTGATGTTAACTAAATCAATTGAGTCAGCACAAAGATCTGAATGATCGTATTGTTCTTGGTTATAATAGCTTGTTGAGTAAACACTAGAAAAATACACTAGCGGAAATAAAAATCCCAACACCAAGAAGGAAAGGAGATATCAAAGTAAAATTTATTTCTATGATTGAACATAGTATCAATGTGAATTGATTAAAAAATCAGCCTTCCTGGATGTTTGGGGGCCGAGAAAATCGGTGAGGAGTGTTGTCTCCATAGGTATCCATTACCGCCGTCACACGTCATGGTATTGAGTGACAGGGGATCTAAATGACTTTTGAGGGATTGGAGGACCATGTTGCCTCCTCAGGTAGTCCAAATTCATATGGTGCACCAGCGGACGTTGCATGCCGGGCTAGGTGATTTCTCCTCATTGACCGGACTTGTTTTGTGGGTGTTGGTTCTAGAGAACGGGAAAGACGGGGTAAAAATGCAAACTAGGGGGTTAAGAAGAAAGCTTGGACATTGCATACAACATGTGGTTGTGCATATTTCTCTTGTAATTTGTCCCCAGGACAGGTCTGAGGGTAAGGACGGTCTACCGGCTGCAAAATCTCAATGACGCAGCTCTGGTTGGAAAAAGTACTGGTGAATCATACTCAGGAGTTGCAGAAATGGAATCCAATGCATCTCTACTCCGTTACCCTGCATTACCACTCCATGGAACGATTAGAAAATCATCAGCTGAGTGCGCTCTCTCAATTGTGTCTTCAAACTCATACCCAACCGTCGTGGTGCTCCAAACCGAAGCAGGATTCTCTCATAAACACAATGTCATGAAATTGGGATTTTCATTTTCTTAATTCGTGCACTATTGGAAACAGAAATGCCCATTTTCAGCCCCTTGTTTATAGACAAAGATGTAAGAAGCTATGCGGACCGAACGGACGATCCGCAATACTGCAAACGACATCCATTCCACTTCCGCTTGTCCTCAGTATGATCTACCGGTATTTTGGCCAACCAAAGCTGCTTCATTGAGGTTTTTTAGCCGGTTGTCCGTCCTTACCTTCATACCTGTCCTGGGGACAAATTTCAAGAGAAAAATGCACTAACACATGTTTTATGCAATGTCCAAGCTTTCTTCTTAACCCCCTATATTGCATTTTTACCCTGGCCTATCCGTTCGTAAGAACCAACACTCACAAAACTTGTCCGGAGAAAGAGGAGAAATCACCTAGCCCGGTATGCAACGTCCGCTGGTGCACCATATGAATTTGGACTACCTGAGGAGGCAACATGGTCCTCCAATCCCTCAAAAGTCATTTAGAGCCCCTGTCACTCAATACCATGACGTGTGACGGCGGTAATGGACACCTATGGAGAGAACACTCTTCACCGATTTTCTCGGCCCCCTAATATCCAGGAAGGCTGATTTTTTAAGCAATTCACATTGATACTATGTGCAATCATAGAAATAAATTTGACTTTGATATCTCCTTTCCTTCTTGGTGTTGGGATTTTTATTTCCGCTAGTGTAGGTTTTAAAAGCTTGAGCAACTTCAGTATCACTGGTTAATTCAATACCCCCACTATACATTATATTATCTTCTTTATTCGGAATGGATGTATTCGGAATGGATGATTCGGAATGGTTATATTCGGAATGGATGATTCGGCGCGAGAAATTTTTTTCCTAATTTTTTGAAGGACTTTTAAAGAGTTCTATTTACTTTCATTTTATTTCTGGCGCCGAATCTTCCCTACTCCAAAACGGCCAGCGCCGAACCGGCCGGGTCAAATAGTAGTAGACCGTGTTTTATTATAAACTAAATACCTAGACAACCTACATATTTTTTATCGGTAGGTTACCATCTTTTCTAAATTTAAGAGTAGTTAAAACCCTTAAATAAACATCTACCGAACTATTTCATTGCTTGCTAATGCTAGGTTGCTTCTGAGGAAAAATACGGAAAAGGAAAGAAAGAAAAAGAAATAAGAAGAAAAGGAGAAAAGTCGGAGTCATTCCAGATCCATGTGTCTTGTGCCATTTGTTTATGTCTCCATAATTACAAATCCAATAGCCCGTGCGGAGAAGGGGGGAAATGCCTCAAAAGTAATAAAATAAAAGAACAAGAGCATCTGCGGCCGAAGAGAAGACAGTCAAACAACAAAAGCGTTTGAAGGTTTCCAGTTTTATTTCCCTCTAAGAAAATATCTGACAGAAGGAAAGAGAAAGGGAGGAGGCCAGGGTGAAGAAATCAAAGACCCGCGGAAAAAAAATTTCTTCTTCGGAAATGTTCGAAAAACAAAATTGGGAATGAGAGGGGAGAAAGAAATATTGAACTGTACAGGGGCTTTCTGTATGACGGAACAAAAGGAAAAAAAATCATGACCGAGGGAAGAGAAAACAAAGAATTCCCATGGCTGAAACAAAGACAGAGTATAAGATTACCATTGGGTTTTGCCGATACTGCGTGGCGTAAAATATTTACGATACCTTGGGTCAATACATAAATATTCTCGGGTGTTATTTTTGGAAGGGGAGCGGAAGGAGGAAGTTAGCGTTTCGATATTCACCGCAGGGATCCTTTGTTTAAATACAACCGTCGAAAAACAAATTTGGTAAATGCGTTGAGAGAAACATTTGTAACACATTTGTTGTGTCAACAAATTATAGGTGCCATATTTATAAAAAAAGCCGTCTCTTTCTCTAATATTTTATCAACACTCATAATTCTTAAAAGGGATAAGGCGTTCAGGCATTAAGTACTGTAGGTAATTAATTTATTATAGGCTATATGCTTTGATTCGTGCCAATACAATCAAAATAAATGAACAACCCCCCAAAAAACATTTGTTTATCACAAAGGAAAATCATAATTTTTTTTGAAAACGTCTGTAGATACCATCCTAAATAGAATCGAGTATATCCGGTTAAGTTAAATTTCCAGTGTCAATACATAGATTGGAAATTAATTAAATGGTTGAAAATGCAATTTTTATAGTTTAAAATATCATTTATAATGAATAATAAACATTTATCATATGAGGGCCACTTTGATACAAAAATGTCATGTATCAGGATAAAAGTTTAAAAAATTAGTATTGCATTTTTTAAAATGACACTTTGTACACAGTTTCGCCATTATTTTTACTGTTTAATTAAATGATTTACGAAAGGTTAAAATTAGATATCCTAATAACGGGGTCAAATAAGAGAGGTTGAGCGCATTGTATAAAAAATTATGCATGCGTTACTTTTTATTTGGTTTACGTATGAAAGTTGCAAAATCAATGTAAGTTTCTTGGCATGACAACAAAACAAAAACAATTTTATATTTCAAAACGAACAAAGCGATAAACACAATTGATAAACACTAAAACGTCGTGCTTTAAAATTGAAGTTCTGGTGTGTCACTAAAGCTTAATGTTATGTTTATGTTAACTTCGAAGCTGGAAAAAGGGTGATAAGTAACTTCAATGCTTACATGAATCTTTATTCAAGCATTTCACACTTAAGTACTCTAAACATGAGTCTGAAAGTTTTGAGACCAGTGCGAAGAGCCAATTTGAATTTTAGACAAGATACTTGTTTGAAGATGTCAAGTGACTCGAAGAGTGTCAAAAGTCTGGTACGAATTTTAATATCGGGGCTCAAAATCTAATGCACAATCTGCAGTTATCCTTTCTATACACACACTACTTATAAATAAGAATGAGACGAGGAAAGAAATGGAGTGACAAGTTACACAAAACTAATGTAATAGGCTGACATGTTTCAACTTTAGAGATGTAAATTAGTATTAAATTTGAAGATACTTTATTTAGAGTAACTTATTGCTGCTGAATTTTTTGACGACTATCTGAAAATATTAAAGACGATTTAAGTGCAGATAAATATTATCCACAGTTTGTTTACAGAAGTTAAATAGTGTTTTGAATAGAAAAAACAAGTTCAAGGCCACTGAAGGAGGTTGTAACTTAATGTTATTATAAAAGAAGGAATCTTCAAAAGGGCTATGTTAAGCTAAGCGCGCACTAGAGACTTCTGTCGTGGCGACTACAACTAAGTCACTCGAGAGCAATGCATCTCTATGGCGAGATTCCTGGCAATCGGCCAAGAGTCTAGTCGCCTAATGCGCGCTCTAGCTTCTTGCAATAGCCAGGGTGATAATTTTTTCTCAGTCACCATGACAATTGAATCTTCAGTTTGAAGAAGGGAATAAGTCCAAAAACCAAGTTTTGAGAAAATCGAAAAAAAAAACTGTATAAGTAATAGAATTTTCATTGTACGAGGGTTGTTTTTTAATTAACTTCCGTTTTGCTCCTGAAAAAAAAGTAGTTGGAATTTCGAAATAATTTTGCTACTGGTAGATAGGTACATCCTTGAGAATCAATTTCCCTCATTACTGGAAAAAATCGGACATTTTTTCTATTATTTATTGAATTTACAAGCGCGCTCCTCGAACTTATTTCCCGCCAACCCATAGAGAATTTCTCTTCCTTTAAACTCTATTCGCATTAACAATAGACAATCGGCAGGCAGGTGATTTTTGCAGCATGCTATTGTGGATGTTTAAAACCATATGTTTTGCATCTGCCAAGTTCCAGGCATTGGGGATTATGGAGTTACAGCCATAATAAACAAGGCAATATCGATAGATTCGCAGAAGTGTGCGCTGAGGGGGAAAACGGCTGTCCGAACCGATGTGAAGCTCAACGAAAAATCAAACTTTTCATGAAGCGGAATCGAAAAACTTGTGAAATGGTACTGTAAATGGTCTATTTAAAGGTGATTACGATGAAAAGTAATTAAAGATGTTTGTAACCTTCCGTAATAACCTTATTTTTAAATATTCATTTGTTTTTTATTTTTAAACTATCAAAACGGGGAAAATTTCGAAAAAGAGGATTTCTCTATGGGTTGGCGGGAAATAAGTTCGAGGAGCGCGCTTGTAAATTCGATAAATAATAGAAAAAATGTCAGATTTTTTCCAGTAATGAGGAAAAGTGATCCTCAAGGATGTACCTATCTACCAGTAGCAAAATTATTTCGAAATTCCTACTACTTTTTTTTCAGGAGCAAAACGGAAGTTAATTAAAAAACAACCCTCGTATAATCACCAAATTTTTACTGGAAGTTCACAACCCTATTTAGAAAACAGAGCAACCATCGAAACAAATATAAGTATATTTAAAAATATTTTACAGTCAAAATAAGTTGATGGACTTATTCCCTTCTTCAACCTTATGAAATTTTTCTGATAAAAAAAACTTAAAAAAACACTTAAATTCACATTTAAATTATATTTCTCCTCAGTTTACACCACAAAAGGGTGAAATAAAAGGAATAAGACAAATAAAATTCAAAATTATAGTGAAACTGAGTTATTAGAGCAGTATCAATGGAGTGAGTGAATATGAATGGAGTTAAACATTCCCTGCATAAAAAAGTTTGAAAAAATTTTAAATTAAAATAAAATTTCATTTTAACTTAGTTTACAGCTCAAAGAATAGGAAAAGAAAGACAAATTAACTTTAACTCCAAATTAACTTGAAAAATACAATGAATGGACATCGATTTCACAACTTCAAGGGGCGATATCTCCCTATAGGGGTTAGTTATTTTCCCCCTCTTTTGACCCATGTGTAGAGCAAAGCTTGGAGATTGTTTTGAGCGCAAAAATTCAATTTGTCATTGTAAGGACTTATTCCCTTCTTCAAACTGACGATTCAATTGTGGTTACAAATTATCAGATTATTTACAGCCTAGTATGTAAAATTTTTTATGAGTGTTATAAATTTGCAACGCAAAACTAATATTGTCACTACTGATTAAATTTCACAGAAATTTTTTGAAAATGTTATGAAGAGTAGTAATAACATTTTCTATACAGGACTAATATATTTAAGTGTAATTTTTTCCGAAGTTTTAAAAGTGGAATTAAAATCTCCGCTAAGAGAGTTGTGTTCATACACAGAGTGTAAAAACACAAATAAAACCATACCTTAAAATTAACACGAAAGTTGTGCAAATATTTAATCATTGATTATTATTAAACACCTTAGCTAATTCCCCCTTTTTAATTTTATGATATCAATTAAAGAGTGAACTATAAGAAATTTATTAATCATTCACATATTTCGCTAAGGAATAAATTTATAGCATCTTTCTCTTCCTTTAGGAGTTATTAAAGACATTTTTTTGCGTTCTTAAATCTAGTGATAAAACTAAATGTCAGAGTACCAACTAACAAAGAAATATGATCTGAACTTTAGTGAAATTCTCGGAGCTCATTTATTGGTGCTTTTACTTATCATATCTTTTAATTAAGCAAAATGTCATGAGTTTTAACGAAAGTGTTGCTTGCAGTACTTGATCATTAAACTCCAGTTTGTGAATCTTTGTTCCAGATGTTGCTTGGGTTAAAAAAAAAACATCTTTGTAAAAAACGTTCAGTTTCCAAGATTAATCTAGGAATAATTAATACAGAAAGAGACTCGAATCATACTAATGAATAACAAAGAAAAAAATTCCCCTCCTTTTTTCTTTTAAAGATGTACTGGTGCATTTTTCTTTTTTTGCTAACAAGGATCTTCAAAAAATACTTAAACAGGTTTCAAATTTAAGAAAAACTAAAGAGTGCCAAGAGTTTTAATTAATGTCTTGGTTTTTAAATGACAAATAAATTACTAGGAAATAAAAGTTGAAACCGACAAGGATATTAAGTAACAAAGTTTAATGATGACTGCAGACACGTTCATCCCATTTGTCATTTTAATCAGCCTTACAGATTAATTTCTTTTTACTTAAATATTTCTCAATAATTACTTCCGAATTGATGTTATTTTTAACGTTAAGTTTGCAAAGTTAGAAAGATTTTTAAGATCCTACCTTTGTAGTTCTTTTTTAAAACATTATAGATTTAGTAGATGTATATAATGTGGTATCTATTATTATCTATGATTGAAGATAACTATATGATATTTTATTAGTTTTAAAAATCTCGGGCCTCTTAAGACTCTTGGCTGATGATTGCCAAGAATCTCGCCATAGAAATGCATTGCTCTCGAGTGACCTAGTGTTTATAGTCTTTTTTTTTTTTTTACTAGCGCGCACTAGAGACAGAAGTCTCTAGTGCGCGCTCAGCCTTACTTTTTGGCTGAAATAATGAAACAGAATTCAGACTAGAATACTTGGACATTTTATGCAAAATAAAGCGTCAACATAATACTAACTTCTTACTACACTGTAAAAAATAATCCTGCAAAAAAACAGAAAATTTCTGGCAGCAAAAGTTGCCAGAAAAAATCTGTAGGTTGAAAAATACTGTAAACAGAAAAAAGCTGTAACCTACAGGTAAATGCTGTAAAAAGGAACTTTCTGTCATTTCTGTTTCAGATTTTCTGTTGCCTCTCAGTAATTTTCTGCTTGTGCCCATGCACTTATTTTAGTAGAGTTTTTTTAATTTTAATTAATTGATATCCGGGAATAGAACCCGCGACCTACCGCATGCTAAGCACGCACGCTACCACTGAACCAAAGAAGATTCAGTATAACGTTGCCAATAGCTGTATTGGTTTTCAATGCAGTAAGTTTCTGTTTAAGTACAGATAAGCTAAAAAACTTGGTAAAAGCTGTTATTTTACATAAAATAAATAGAAGTGCGGTGGGAATGTTACATGACAGAATATCTCTGTAAACATAAAGTCACTGTTATTGAAATTTCTGTTTTTCTACAGTTTTTTTTACAGTGTATATTATTAATTGATAATTTATAATTTTATTAATTGATAATTATACTATAATATATTATTAATACTTATTACTAATACTATATTATTAATTGGTAATTTATTTTTAACCCTACAAGGCATGATTTTTTCAATTCACTTGAAAATCATTTGTGTGACTTCTATTATGGTGTACATTAGTAAAAAATACTTAAAAAATTTAATTTAATTTTTTTCTACTTTTTATTGGCAAAAAACTTCGTCCTTGTGAAATTAATTTGTGTCTCTTGTGAAATTAATTGTGAAGTGAAATAAAACCAAATGCTCTAAAAATATAAAAAAACAACTTATCTTTTCAAAACATTTTTTTTTCAAGCTGAAATTTTTTTTATTTTAATTTATATGGTCCTTTTATTTTGGCATTTTATGTGTCTTGACTTTCGTTTCACTCGCTACTAACAAATGTCTCAAAATAGTACCCCTGCTGTGATCTACTGGCAGTCTAAAGTGCTAATACAATGAAATGTTATATCAATTGTACTTATTGCATGGTGTTGCCGTTTGGAAATGATAGTTCGAGTAGGAAATGGAGAAAAATGTCGTGTTGCCAAATGGCATCAGTATGCACTGTAGAGTTAAACCACATTAACTAGTTCCGAATCTCACTTTTTAATAACTTTGCAATATATCTTCCTAAGATTAAGATTCTTCCTTTTAAGATTCTAGATAAAAATCAATCAGGGAGGATTGAAGGATTTTTTAAATCCAAGATCGGTATATTCCCTTACACACCATCACTCAAAAAACACCTCAAAAATGAAATCCAAACACGTTTAAAAGAACCTTTTAAAAATATATCCATGATAAACCTCCACGAAACTACATTTTGCATGTAAAATTTCAGGATGCGAGAACTAACCATAACGACCTGAGAAACCCTTGGAACTCTTTACCAGCGAAAACTTTCTCTTGAATAACAGGTAAAAAAAACCGGGCATACCCCACATTAAAAAGGGAAAACCCCTTTAGACGAAAAATCTGATTCTGGGCTGTCGAGCGTATGATAGAACACTCTATCATCCCTGGTCGAGCAAGCAGGAGCGACACTGATTCTGGGTTCCACAGTGAACACATCGTGAAATTCGATCGAAATTGTATTGATTATTCTTGCGTTAGACTTATTTGGAGCGGCTCAACGATTAAACTTAAGAATGAGGTTGCTTGAGTCCCGAAGAATGTCCTCAGGGGACGGTTTCAAGAAAGATAGGGACTGATTTTGTCGCAGAGGTTATGGGGGATGGCATTTCATGATTCTTCAGAATTAATGCTGAGTTGGGGATTGTTATGAAAGTTGCTTCTTTTGTTGAGGATTAAATTTGAGAAGTTTCTAACTGTATATTGCTTTATAACCTTTTATAATCTTATTTCTTGTGATGAGGTGCTTTTAGGATTTATTTGTGATAGATGGAATTGTCAGGAATTTCTTCTTCTTATTATTATTATTGTTCTTGTCCTTGTTGTTATATAAGGTAATTTATATAATAAATATGAATTATATATAGGAATTTATATAATAACACTGGGCAACAATTTTTGACAAAGTTCGTGTAAAAAGGATGGAAATAGCCAATTCCTACAGAATTTGACCTTCTGAACCCGGATATCACCTTAAAAAATCTGATTTGGTTCAAGTTTTGGAGATACAAGGGGGTCTGATTTAGCGTAATTAGTGCTGAAATGCCCCTTTTTTAAAGAATATTTTAATATACAATACTTTTTTACCCATTTAATTGGGCAATATTTTATCTGAGATGTTCTCTAACATATACACATTCATAAAATAGTAATAAAAATAATATTTGGTAAAGAAATTGTCGATAAGAGTCGCCAGGTGGTCGACAAAGTGAAGAGATGTTTTCATAAGAAATATTCCCATGCATTCATGAAATAATAAAACTAATAATACATTAACATCTACCTCTTGATGTTAACAAGTGGCGTTTGTTTATAGATTCCTCTAAATTGAGTCTAAAGATGGTATTGCTCCCCAATGGCAATAGCTCCCTTCCATTCGCATTGCATTTGCTGCTCATTTGAAAGAGACATATGTACGAACACTTGGAGTTACTTCTTCATCGAACTGAGTACGCAAAATATGAATCGGGTGTCTGTGCTGACTTGAACTTCAACAGGGATTCACAAAATATTGCTGCTTCCTTTGTAAATGGAACAGTTGTACAACATAATTACACTATATCCAAACAGACTGGGCCTCTCAGGATATGTTTGAAACAAAAAATAATGAATGTCAAGAACTCTCCTCTTATTTCTCAAGAGAAAATAATCTTACCTGCTTTACACATTAAATTGGGCATTGTAAAGCAATTGATTAAAGCAATGGATAGCCAGCTTTCATTTACTTGCGCAAAAAATTTCACCGTCTGGGTGAGGCAAAAATCAAAGAAGGAATTCTTATAGGTCCTCAGATTAGAGATATTTTTAAAGATTCAACCTTCTAGACTGTGATGAAAAACAAGTGTGGGATGCACTCTGTCAAGTTTGTGTTAACTTTCTAGGCAACGCAAGATCGGAGTATTATAAAGATCTTGTTCAGGACATTTTAGCCTTATACCAGAAATTCGGTTGTCGAATGTCCTTAAAGCTGCATTTTTTGGATTCTCACCTTGATTTCTTCCCTTCTAACTGTGGAAAATTCAGCGATGAGCATGGTGAACGTTTATACTAAGATATGTCTGAAATAGAGCTACGTTATAACGGAAAGTAGTCTGTCTCTATGCTTGTGGTCTACTGGTGGATGCTTTTTAGAGAGGATCTAGATATGGAATACAGCCGACAGAGAAACAGAACTCGTCAACCATGATTTGGCAGTACTTCATTATGTTATTATAATTTATTTATAAATTATGCAGTGAAAAAAACGCAAAGTGCAATTTAATGTGTTTTAGGTATTATTTCGAGCAATATCTCAACATTACAAAAAAACCCGAACCAATTTCCAATTTTTATTGCCATATTCGTATTCAGCATGTCGAAATCTATTAGAATTTAACATTTTCATCATTTTTACATTTTCACTGTTGCCCAGTGTAATTTATGTAATGTTTATAAATCATCCATAATTTCAATTGGAGAATGGAAGAGTATATTTATAGATCCTTGAAAAAAAACTAATGGTAATAGAAACCCACTCTTTCAACAATTGAGTTTTAATTATGTATCAGTAAAATTTTAATAAAGAAGGTTGTAGCACTCTTAGAATTTTTTTAATTATAAAGATTTTATAATTTTCTTAGATAGAGTTCGATTATTTTCCTTAGCTTTTTATTAATATACATTATTAAATTTAGTACTCTATTAATTCGATGCTTATCAGATGTTATCCTTCTAAATAAATATAATCTTCAAGCGATTTATTAAATGCAAGTATAATGAAATAAGATTTTCTCTATGAAAAAAACACTGTTGAAGAATTCAAGATATTTTATTACATATCCTAAGAAATCAATTCTATAAATCAAAATTATACCGAAACCATTACATACATTATTTAAATCTACTTATGTTTTGAAATTTATTTCAAAATCTATCTGAACTATTTTAACTGGGAAAGGACAATATTTAAATCTTATCTACTAACAATCTAGCATAACTATTCAGTTTAAAGCTCGGAGTTTTGCGTAACCATTTAATTAATTAGAGAACATTGTTCATTTCCTTATTTTGTATATTAAATCCTTAGTATATCTCTTTAGATTACGAGTAAATTCTATACAATTCATGAATTTAACTATAAACTTACTGTAAATGGGAAATTAAAGTTGAGAAAACAAACCATTTTAGTTACCTATACACGTTGAGTTATGTGCTGTATGCCTTATATATTATCTTCATTTATAGTGAATTTACAAATAAATAAGTTATACGACTTAGCAATAATTTTATTCGGAATTAGAAAATATACTGCGATGGGGGGGTTCTTAACCTTTTAGACGGTGTGTATTAACCCCTTTTGAGTTGAAAGTTTTTTTTTATATTTGGAATATTTGTTGTAATTTTTTAAAATCTAAAATAATTTAAATTTTTATTCGTAGCAATAACATGTAACTTATTAAAATTACACATCACTTTAAAGAGTTTAGTTACAAGGAGTTTTCGCATTAGTAGATACAAAAAAATATATCAGTTAACGAATTATTTTACTTAGGTTCCCCCCTATTTTACGACCCGCTTAGACACGTCCGGATACCCCTTATGGGGTTGAAACTCACCGTTTTAGAGCCCATTTTCTACAGTAAACCTTGGATGTGAAAATAAAATGATATACTAGGTATAATCCGATCACCACTAGAAAAACTTTTGACTTTGTACAATAATGTGGCGATTAGTATTATGGGGGAATGGTAGTTCTTAAACGCTGGAAAAACGTATTGGGTCAATTCTGTATGACTATCATTTATATTTGAACTTCTCTCAAAAGTTTTGCTTTTCTGTCAACGGTAGAATTGTACCTAACCTGTCATTAACAGGCGATTCAAAGTAGATAGTTTCATTTATTTATCAGTTTCTTCATTGTCTGCTTTTATCACGTGGAGTTTTTTGTACATAGAATCGATGCTGCCCTACTTTTAAATTTTGCATAATGCGAGAACTACAAAACAAACGTGGAATCCAGACAAATACTTGAAGTCCGATCATTCCCCACATGATTTGAAACCAAACTATTCAAGCCAAATAGTAAACTCTCCTCTGAAAGCCGAAGTGATTCTTTTGACCAATCAAATTAAAGACGAGTTTTTAAGACAATATGGATGGATCCGCCTGTTTTTTTTTATTAAAATGCCCGTGAGATAAGATTCATCAACGATTCTCCTGATTCAGAACATCTCAGTAAAAAGTGCATTTTCAAAATTATCAAACTTGTTAAAAGCTTACCCGACGTTGTTGTTGCCGTGGGCCACTTGGAATAACCAAGCTCCATAAGGATTCAAGGCAAAGGGGTGCGGTTTCTGAGAAATTGAGGCCCATAAATGGCAGGAGTCCAACTTCTGCCTCACGATAAATGATAGATTCTGTAACTATCTATCGCCACCTCCACAATTTTGCCATGTATCTGAAGGGGAGGGAAATAGTCTCCAGACACCTGAACCCGTGGTAAACTGCGCCATGACTGACCACAGGACTTTTGGGTTCACAGATTTAACGAGCACGTACTCCGCATATACTCGGTGGGTCTTCAGCGGTGTCGGGAATCGAACTCGGAACCTTTCGATCCTGAAACCGATGCCTTAACCACTAGGCTCCCCCCCACGGCCCTAATTTACCCAATATTCAAACATAAAAAATGATATGATGAGAGGGAGTTATTACCTCTTAATGCGTCACCAAATATAAAAAAATACGAAATCTCTCCCGTTTCTTTCAATCTTAAAAGCCGCAAACCCATCCCAAATGCATTAGATTCGGGGACATAATGATTCCGGAGCACAATTATCCGCGGCCTCACTTATACGGTAGGGTATTTATTTCAATTACACGGTCCATTCTGCATTCCCAGCGGTAAGATCGATTAAAGCCAAAAGAGTCTATATAAATAGTACTACATTCAATGGCGGCGGAGAAAATCTCGGGCAAAGGACAAGTCTTATATTGCGTATTCAGTGGGCAAGAGATGATTGATTTTTATGACATAGGAGAGCTACGTGCTGGGACTGTGTTGTGTGGAGTGACAGGCACTGGGCAATTGCAGATAGGGGAGTTTTTTTTGAATGGTTTATTGCTTGCCCGGGGGTGTAATTTTTTAAAATCTGTTGTCAGCGTAATTCCTTCTTGTGATAGTTTTTTCGAAGTCGATGTTGTGTTTGATGTGGGAGGTTAAGGGGAAGTATTCAATTTGCTATTGGCTGTAATATGCATGAAATATGCTAAATTATAGGCCATTGTGTCTTTCCTAGTTGTAAGTTGTTGTAGGTATGTAGAGGATAGCCGAGAAAATAAAACTAATAATAATATATATGTTACAGTTAATGTTCATAATATGGTAATGTTCGGAATACCTAGGTAAAGTATGAAATATTTTGTACTTTACCTTAGGTAATTCTCGTTTTACCTTAGTTCTTCTGAACATTACCGAATTTCGGACATTAACTGTAACATATATACAAACTAAGTTCTAAAACTAAAATTTATAAGACCTGTTTTGACTATTTTACCTTTTGCTGATTTTAAAGATTGATTAAAATGCATACAAATTATGCGAATGAGAAAATTAAATTATCTCGCCACATTTCCCCTAAAATTGTGTTTCACAGGTTACAATTGTTCTTAATTGATTGTTTGCAGGTACTTGGATTATCATCGTACACCCGTGAATTTCCCCTATAAGTACCTACTCAATGTTATTCAGCAGGAACCTGTGGGGGGACCTTAACCACGAAGGTGAGGTACTGGAAACCGAGCCACACATGCATTCGCTCGCACAGCCCCTTTTTACAGGGGTCGCATTTATATTCATCACGCAATAACAGAAACTTACGTCAATGCCAAGCGAGGATATGAACCTCAGACGTACAGTTTTGCAGTTAAATACTCTAACCACTAAGCCAGTGTGTCGGCAACGTCAGCATTAAACTTTTTGGAACATTACTTCGCATCATACATTGCTTTCTATGGCTTACCAAAAGATTTCTCTGACATTGGCATAATCTTTTATGAATTTTAAATGTTACGGCTCAAAATGAATATGCAATAAAATGAATTGCGTAATTTAAAGCTGTTTGAGCAATAGTTTGAGAACATTTATTTTGTGTTGTTCAGACAACTACACCATGACCATATTAATAAACTTCCAAGAGTTTTTCTTTTTCGGTGCCTATGATTTCATAACCGAAATAGAGTTTGTTAAATTTTATTTTATATACCTATTTATTATACTATACTTAATTTAATTCAGCTAAGACTAAATTCCCTTGCATGATTTAAATTTTAAAATATCTAACTTATAATAAGAACTCATAAATATTTACTTTATCCCATACAAAAAATCCTAATTCAATTTAGATGTTTTCAATAACAGAATCAAGCAAATATAAAAGCTATTTTCTTCAATCAAAACTAATCTTTCCAGAAAAACCACCATCCTACATGCAAGAAAGCTTTCGTGACTAGAGCAGAGCCGAAATTACTCTTTTGCACATACACGAATTTTACTAAAACTCCCAATGAAGATTATTCTCCCCTCGGTTTCTTTAATATTTAATAACTAAAACACAAACTGCCCTACGCGCCGAAGAAACTTTCGAGGAAATACCCGGCCATGTCTAATTAAACAGGATGGTTTGCTTTCGAGTCAGGATCTACCTGCGGAATTAAGTGCTTCGTTTGAGAAACGTGAACCCATTTGCTGATAACTTTTTAGGATTTTTTTTCATTATTAATATATTCTCTCTTACGAGGCAGGAGCATAATATCTCTTAAGGTCTGTTGAAAGGAAAGGAGTGCCAACCCGATTTCAATTTTGACTACGTTGGAGTCGTGGCACGTTGGTCCTTAATTTATTTTTTGGCCAGAAAGTACACTTGTGATCGAGTCGTTGGGAGCCGTTTTTGTTGACGTTTATACGTGCATGCATTAGCGTGAGATGGCAGTCTGAATCTGTATGAGCCGCTCCCGTGTTTTCTAAATAATAATAACGTGGGTGTAATTTTCGGGAGCGAGGGAATATTTCCTTCCGTGAGAGAAAGGTGTAGTTAAGGCTGGTTGAGAATGGGAGAAATAGACGTGTGGTAGAGTTAACGAGGAATTAATATTCTAGATTGGTTTCTAAAAGGTTTGCGGTTATGCTCTACAAAGTAGATTGTAGCAAACTATTAGGGAAAAAATGAGACCCTTAGGAAATTACTAGCCACACCTTACACAATAGCTATTAAGGAACGGATATAGTTCCATAAAATCTTGAGTGCAAAATAGGATAATAATATAATAGTTTTGATTATGATAATAGTATAAGTTTTAAATAGACTGACTGGTTTTTACGAGACTATTATGTACAAGAATGCAGTCTACAAACCATTTTAATTTCAAATACTTGCAACAAAAAACGAAAAAATGCATGCATTAAATTGAGAACTATTTAATTCCATAATTGAATTATTAATAATCTCGGCTTTTATAACTTCCTTTGTTTTTTCTATAAAGTAAAAAGGAACTATCAACTTTCTTTACAAGTAGGGGAGAGTGGGGCTATTTCGCACATGGGGCACATTCAGACAGACGACATTTCCCCTAGTAATTATTAATTTAAAAATCCGAAAAAAATACCAGTAGATGGAAGCATGACTACCACTTCCTGCATTAATTTTCAAAGCCCTGAGCCCTTTTGTTGTGTACGTACTAGAAATTTGCTAGCGTTAGAAGCAGCAAAGTAAATTTTCTTGTCATTTTGTTTGCGTAAAATATCAATCAAAAATAACTCTCAAGTGGACATTCAGCATTTTATTCAGTTGAGGCACTACTAAAGTAAGTTTCTAGAAAGGTTTTATTTCCCTGCTTAATTATAAATATCTTGTTGGGACGTGGTAAGCTTGAACTGGTAGATGGGGCACATTCGTACGCTAAAAGATGGGGCAGATTCAGACAGTGTGAATGTGCCTCATCTTTCCCATTTTTGATTATGAATTTTTGATTATATGTTTATTTATAAGTGCAGTATATTTAATAACTTGAAGTTTAATTGTTTTTTATTGTAACTGTTTCCAAAATTTGGTGATAATAGAAAATAACATCTTAAAGAAAGCTTCAGTTTTAAGGAATATAGACCTAGATTTAAACATTGAAGAAATAAATGTCCCTGATAATTGTTTAATACCAATTGACTTGAACTTAGGTGATTTTATTCTAGTAGAATTTGCTACTAAAAAGAAAATTCTGTTACGTTGGTCAAATAGAAAATTTGGAATTGAATGGTGCTTATTTAAAATTAATGGTGAAAAACTTAAAAAACTTTAAAATTAATGACGAAACTTTTATTTTTCCAGTAAGTACTTAATGATTCAACATTCATACAAAAAGATAATATCGTATTACAAGTTCCCCAACCGTCAGTTTCAGGTGTTAATAAGTGAGCTGTTGGTTCACTTTTCTTTTCGAATAAAAACCTGGCAGACTTTTTCTAACTAATTATATTATGTGAAGTATGTCAATGTGAAATATACTCTTCCTCATCAAAAACTTAGATGTTCAATATTTTCTAAAGCTATTTTCTTTTTGTAAAAAATCTTCAATTTAGAGGAAAAATATGTAAAAGTGCCAAATATTTCGTTTAATTATCCTTACTTTAAAGAGCCATAAACTTTTTAATTTCTTAAAAATAATTATTGTATAATTTTTTGCAGGTGTATGAATGTGCCCCACACATGTGCGAAACTGCCCCACCCATGGGGCACATTCGCACGAAATTTCTCGTTTTTTAGATTGATTATATAGGTTATAAATTCTGGATGAATGTGACCAATTATCGTTTTAAAATATCGGGAAAGGTCTTAACTTTCATTTGAATCCGAGTTTGTTTCAATATCTCATCTAGATCCAGAGAAAAATTCAGAAATGCACTTTTTGTTTGAATGTGCTCCACTCTCCCTTATTTGTTTTTTTTTCTTTTTTTAGATGCCATGACCATTTATATAAAGTATTTGTTTCAATAGTGACATGCTAAGTTCTTTAACTACCTATCAATACGAATAATATAATAATTGTAACAACTAATGTCATGTAGCTACATTAAATAGTTAACGTCGAATTAGTTTAACATCATCCGATGCTACATGCATTTAAATATTTTACTATTACGAAAGTCTTAGTCTTTACAAGAGACTGATTTCTGTAGTTTTTAGTATATTAGCGAAGTTTTATTCGAACCTTACTAATACACCAGCTGCAGTGTGTATTCAAACTTGTACTACCAATATTTCACTTCCAGACGTTTTCTTTTGACTATCCGAAAACACTCCGCATGTTGTGCACTTAACAGAAACTGATTGATCTAATTAGATGTTAAGTATTAAAAGTTTATGTTTCCCCTGCAAAACAAGTAAAGTTCAATCAGAAGTCTTTCCTACTAATAACAAGACTGACACAAACCCCCCCGCTCCAAGGTGATTAGGGACCAGGCTTAGTAGCACCATATTTAAAATACTGGCACAGATTGAGACCGAAAACGCCTTCTCTTAATTGATTTCAAATATTTGTTAATGGATTTCTCTTGTAACTGCCCTCACAGCGAAAAGAACGAAACATTTTGACAAGCTAAGG
The DNA here is from genome assembly GCA_024610705.1 of Tetragnatha versicolor. Lineage (NCBI taxonomy): Eukaryota > Metazoa > Arthropoda > Arachnida > Araneae > Tetragnathidae > Tetragnatha > Tetragnatha versicolor. Next base: position 28,125,892 of record JANDEH010000002.1, on the reverse strand, counting down.
ATGGTGCAGATTTGTAGGGTTTGTGCCCATTCGCGTGATTCGTTGCACTTTCAGGCGGCTTCTGTTTCTTAAGAAATTAATGAGAGTTCGGTCTTTTCTCAAAGAAATCGCGCCAATTATGAAGGAAGTACTTGAGGAGGCCGAATGCTAAAAAATCGTTTTGGGCATTTGTGATTGTAATTGCTTCGGCGTTTTGGTTGTTAAATGGGGATCTGCTTGAGTTTTAGAGATGATGAATGGGATAGTGATTGCGTTGTTTTTAATTTGGTTCTTTAGACTGGAAAGTTTAATATTAAGTTTCACAAACGGTCGTTTATCAATGGGAAATATATTTTGGACGCTGGGTGGAAATTAGTTTAGTTATTTGGATTCTGAGCATGTGATGGACACAACTAATATTTTTAGTAACCCAGTTCGTTAAGGGATTGGTACTCTGGAAAATGTTAGCCATTGGAATTTTATTAATGAAATTATTTTAATGAATTAAAGATAAATATTCTAATTTATTTATTTTTAATTCTGTCATGAACTGACGCAAGGGATACATTTTACATCCATTTGATGAAGTTACTAAGTATTTGTAGTGAATGTGTTACTGTGTAACTTTTAGTTGCATTGATGCAGAAAGCTTAAATTGATAGATCTGGAAATTAATTTAAAGCCATTTGAATTTTATTGATGAAGTTATTTGTAAGAACTAAAGATGAATATTATAATTTCTTCACTTTGAATTCTATCATAAACATTTAACACATTGGGATATATTTTATAGTTTCATTTGATGAGATTATTATGCATGTATAATGTAGCTAAGCATTTGTAGTTAATGTCTTAATGTGTCTACCTTATTAAAATTAAATATGAATTCAGTTCATTTGATGTTGAAAGCTTAAATGGATGAGGAACTCAATTTATTTTAATTAAGATTTAAGTTGACTGTTCAATATATCCTAAATAGCAGTTCGCAAATTCCTTTTTCAATGTATCCTTTGATATCTGAAACTATTTATTGCTTTAAAATTTGATTATTTACTTTCATATCAATGTTTTATTTCAAAACTCTACGAATATAAGTTTTCAATTACATTTCTGTAAGACACATACAATTACATTAAAACTGGGATATCATCAAAGCATGAATTAATAGAAATAGTTTTTTTTTCAAATAAAATATATAGTGTATCTTTTTAATATTTTTTGTGAAAATACAATTATTCTATTTTGCATGATGGCAATAATACATGCTTGTAAGAACATACCTCTCCGGTCATGTTAATTAAATGGATGTACGGATTGGAGACTAAGGAAAAATAATTTGGATTATGTCTACATTCTACTAATTAATTTATTCCTGTTTGCTCTTGTATGATTTATGTGTTTTTTGTATGATGTATTTATTTTTTACAACTGTTTTTGACTGTTTACTACTGTTTTATGATAATATTCTTGTGTATCATGAAATTAACTTTCGTTTTTTTGGGGTGTTTTTTTTATCAATTTTCAAATTCTAAAAACTGAAAAAAATATGCAAGCAATATAGGTACCGTACTTTCTAAAAATTATTTTCCCAAAAGGCATAAATGAAAAACATATTTTGTTTTTTATACACTAACTCTTTACAAAAAACATACCTTTTGATTACGGAGTAGGATATTTTATTTACATTCTGATGATAGGGAGATATTATTTGATAGTGAGTTTGTTTTTTTCCCGATCACATGATTAATATGGGTGTGGCCGAATATAGTCCATTGTGTAGCGAAAGTTATTTTTTATACCTACTCGTAAAGTTTTGTGCGATTTTTTATGCGGTTCCAATCCTTCGCACAAAATCAGGTTTGACTGTATTTCAAACCCACGAGTCCATAACACTCTAAACTACTCCTCCCATTTTTACACAACATTCTCCGGACCACAACCCCCCCTCCCAAACCGTCCACTCACCCACTTCCCCCCTCCCATAGAAACAACTTAATTATAGCGTCCGAAAAGGGGAAATAATTTAATAAGATAAAATTTTACGCGGCGAAGAAAGGGCAGGTAGGGGCTTTAGACAAAAGTTATTTTGTAGCTAACGGCCGTTTGTTAGAGTACAGCTGAGACTCTTCCCACCGTTAATCGTGCTGGCCGCGGCATTAATAAATCTCACGTGTGCCCCGTAGACGCTTTAAGGCCCGTTTTTTGCGCTGCCCGGGAAATGACAGGACACGAACCCGGGCGCTAATTGTCTGCGTGAACGCTTATTTATTCGTGACGGACCGTTTAGTTTAATTGCGGGGCCTCGAGGCGGGTATTTTTAGATTGGTCTTTTGGGTGTCAAAGAGGGAAGATTGAATTAAAGGCTTTCCTCGACTGTTTTTGATGATTTGGAGAGTCTGGGTTTTGCTGGGTTTTTCTGAAACACCACTCTATGAAAAATTTTATAAGCTACCGTGTTGGAAGATGGTATCTATAATAATGGTGATTATAAATACTTAAACTGAAACTAATAAAAATTATGAAACAAGAACAGATCGATCGTCAGAATTCCCCAAAACTTTAATAAGAAAAACTTAAAAAGAGGGGGAAACGATGGGAACACGGAAAAAAGTAGTTATAACTATCCCCCTTATAGGTATCCCCAGGGCTCGATTTCTAAAAAAAGAGGTAACGGAACGGTAAAAATATTGGTCCCCCTTTTTGAAATTTTTTTCGGTAGGATTCTCCCATTTAAGAACTTAATCTGAAAAGAAACGTGATTAGTTGCAGTCTAAGTAAAAAAAGGGGGTCTGGGGGTCCTCCCCCAGAAAAATTTTGGAAATTTGACCCTAAAAACAGGATTTTAATTCGTTTTAGGACCTTTTTTTCCGTACATAGAAAGGTATCCTCGGCCCTGAGGAAAGGGTCTCGCGAGCCGTAGTTAGGAGACCCCTGAAATAGAATATTAATTTTTTTCCTAGAAAGAGGTTCCGGAACCCCGTTCCGGCTGAAATCGAGCCCTGGGTATCCCTAATAATAAGGAAGTTGCATGTGTCAGATTTTCAAAAACGAACAAGTGTTCCGTATGGTTTTTTTGTATAGTAAAATGAAATATCTAGTCAATTTTTCAAAAATAATGTGCTGATGGTAATTAAATATTTTAATTTAAAAGTCGAGAAAAAACACGTGACAGAAAACGTTTATTGTTTAAAGATGTCAACAATGTTTATCGTATGATGACGTCAACATACGATGATCCCAGACTCTTGGCGTTTTCGCGTGCTTTTAAAAAGTGGAGCTTTGTTAATTTTTTGGCAATCAAAAAATTCCTCGATCGGCCTCAAATTTTGGGTAGTTGCTTATTTTTGCAAGAAGAATCGATTAAAAAAATAAAAAAACAATGTAACTTCCTCATAGGGATTCTAAATATATTTAATTAAACTGAGACTTTTAAAAATTAATGAAACAAGAATAGCTGGTCATAACTCCCTAAAATTTTGACATGACGAACTTTAAAGGAGGGGGGAAACGAACGGCATACGAAAAAATAGTTAATACATCATCAATTGATTGTGCTTAAAATAGTTCCAAATGTAATCCTCAGTTGAGGTAGTTCCTTTTGCACAGTATCCAAATTTCTCTTAGAATCGACACTGCCCCAGCTCTAAGGGACAGTTTACTTTAAGTATAAAAGGGATTGCTCTGTTCACTTGAAAAAAGCTGTCTATTGGGTACTTTTTTTATCATTATAAGCGTAATTAGAAATTTTACACGAATGTTTATTCATTGTGATGGTTTTGAGTTTCAGATTCTAGAAACATTGCTCTTTCGGAATGTGATTAAATTCTTGAAATTTCTGAGAAGACGTTCTATTATTTCCCTAGGAAAGTTTCAAACATACTTAACAAAGTAAAGTTAATCAAAGTATACAAAAATCAGAACTAATCTAAGTTCATATTTTATTACAACTGCAAATTTTTCAAGTTGAAGCAAATATTACCTCTTTAAAAAACTAAGTTATCCAGTGAAAAAAATCGGGTTTCTTTTTAAGGAGTAAAGGATAAAGAAAACCTTTACCTAGTGGATACTCCTACTCAGTTAAAAAGATAAACATCATACATAATTTATCATATCTTCATTTTAATCAAATATTGCAAACCGATCTTCTTACGCATAAATAATTGGATATCGCGAAAAATAAAAAGATTAATGTAATAAAACCAGCATGAAGTAAGAAAACAAATTCAATGAAGCAGCTTCATCTCCTACCTTTGAAGGTTAATTTTCATCCAGTAGTAATTAATTCTTGCTCATAAATCGATTCATCGATAACTTTCATAGAAAATCAGTTTTCTTCTAAAATATTTTTACCACTTCCTTTGTAAGAAAGAGAGTTATTTCTTTTATCCTAATGAGATTTACAGAAGAGACATATAGTGAGTGAGTTACAAATGAAACCATTTTCTTTTCACTTTATTTGTAAAGCAGAGAATTGAAGCATGTTATTCTGGGTACTGGGGACTTATAATGACTTCAATAATGATCTCTGAAGTGAGTATAAAAAAGTATGTATAAGTATTTATTTTCTGAGTATTGCTTGCAGTTAATGTTACAAGTAATATTCAGGGTGATTTGACAAATGTATTGAGTGCTAGTTGTGTCCGAATGAAAACTGTAATTAAATTTCACTTATGCAAAGTAAAAAAAAATATTTCTATGAACCACCTTCTATATTTGGTAAAAATTCTGAATATGTTGCATCAGTCCAAAAATTTTTGAAGATCAAAGAGATATTTTTACGTTTTTATCAAAAGATCAACTTTATAAACTACGGGGAAATATTCAGTAATCTATGTTTATTCCTTTTAGTAAATAAACATTAAGGTTGGTGAAATAATCAAATCGAAAATTTTAAGTTTACAACGCGTGCAAATTTAACTGGTGTCAAAGAAATTTTAAAATCCAATTAGTTTATCAATAAAGTTTTTTTCAAAAAATCATTCTTTTAAATACAAGAGAGCGCTACCACCCCTTTCTTGCTATCGCTCCCCAACCCCCGTAAACTGCTAACGCGCAAGACCTTGAAGTCATCACAAAAGCCAGCTCACCGAACTTGTTTTAAACTCAAAGAGCTTACTGCAAATCCTAGTTGGACACAAATTTAAAATAGAAAAATTATAAGTTTAGTTTCGTATTATAAATGAAAATAAGTACATGAAGTAATTAATTTTACAAGAATTACTTAATTCAATTTCAATTCAATTCAATTCAAAATTCTTTATTTGTTACGTACACAACATGAACATTTGACAGTTGGAACAAACACATACACGAAAAAAAAACAGGAAGACATATGAGTTGCCCAGGGGTCAGAAACCCATAAGGGCAACCTAAAGGAGTTGTATTTCAAAAAAAAATAAATTGAACATACAAATATACAATACATACAGACATTACACATATAGATATTACACATAGAAAATGGATAATAGTGGCATCGCAAGGCAAGCTTCAGAATGACTAGATTGGAAATTAGAGAGCGTTTGTTCTTTTTTTAAAAAAGTTCTTCAATATTTTCTATTGTAAAAATAAAAAGCTTTAGTAATTTTTTAAACTTAATAGGGGATTTTTCTGTTTTTATGTCATTGGGTAAAATATTGTAAAACTTAGGTGATAAATAAACATAATTTTTATGAAGAATTTCTTTTTTTGCTTTAGGTACAAAATATAAGTTTCTTGAACGTAAATTATAAGTTAAATTTCGTAGGTCAGATTCGTTTGCTTGCTTAGTAAAATAAACCATTGTTTTAAAGAAAAAAAGGTGACGAACTGGTAAAACATTAAGTTTTAATTAAAAGCATTTATCTTGAGAACTGTAATATTGTGTGATAATTACAAGAGTTTAATTAATGTGATAGAGGAAAACTCGTAAATTTTCATCCTGAAAACTTTCAAAATGGACCATATCCGTGCCACGCCCATTTAATCACGTGATGGGGGAAAACAAACTCACTATCAAATCATATCTCACTACAAGCTATCTCTGTGGTAACCAATTGCAAGCTCAGTAGGTCACATGATGGGTAAAATGTGATGTCATGCGGATATGGTCCATTGAGTACTTATATGAGTAAATGAATGCTTGTAATGATGTAAAACTATTTATTTTGATAAAATTTAATTTATTAATGTAGTATGAAAACTAAAAATTTTTTAAATAGGGATTTGAAAATAACAAAGTCAGTATATCAGTTGAAGTGCTATATTTTTCTTATGTTCAGCAGGTTTATAATGAGGTATTAAAAATTGAGATTATATAGTGGTTAGTTAGTACATTACAATATGAGAAGTTGTGATCAATTAAAAATAAAAGGACGAACCACAGGCTTTACCCTTATGAATTTGTGTTTGAGTTGTTATATAGTAAATCATTATATAATGAAATGATAGAAGATGAAGTGGCCGTGATTATTGCAGTTAATGAGATAAAAGATATTGTTCAAATGGATGAAAGGGAAATGAAAAGTTCAGGACTTACTGTTCGCTGAGTAAGGTCTTTGATACCTGGTTGAAGGGGAATAAAAATTGAAGACACAAGTCATAGTTCAATGATGGAATCGATATGAGGCACACTAATTTTATTGTCGAGATGCAGTTCTTTTACTAAAACACCATATAAATTCACTGAGGCATGAGAGCGGTATGGTTCACAGCTGATATTTCTTCTAAATTTCAAATTATGAATGGTAGCATATAGATCGCACTTAAATACACTTGTAACGGGTAGAACACACTTATAACGGATGGAGCACAATACTCGGTGGCACACTTTCGGCAATATCGGGACGGTAGGTGAACACAATATTTGAAGATCATCAAAGACGTGAAGGAGTTGGATCAATAATAATATAATATAATCAATATAATATAAGACGGAAGACAAATTAAAAAACGGCTGTACTGTACAGTAGGGTGTCCCTTAAAAATCGAAAGTCGGGGAAACTTTTGAGACACCCCCTCATTTTTTTCCTTTTGGTAACCTAAGAAAGTGTGCAAAATCTTAAATCGATCAGAAAATATTAACACGTGCCTCAAACGGCCTAAAGTTGGGAAATTTTGACATTTTTCTCATTTTTTCGAGAATTTTTAAAAATTCCTTAAAATATTATTTTGTCGAATAATAGGCCTTTAACACATCTAAAAATTCATGTTTGACCGTTTTTCATTCCTAGCTAGGCGAAATTACCCAGTTTTTAGCCTGGTCATCAATCGAAAAATCATCAAATTTGCCCATTTTATACTGAGAATAGAGGATACAAAAGTCAGCAGGGAATGACTTATAACCACGTAATTCCATAACTAGGTACCATTTGTAGACGATATTGATGTGTAGATAAATTATCTGGAGCATTAATTAATTTCTAACATTTTAATTACAGGCGCCATATTGGATTGCATTACCCCTAAAAAAATTCTGCGATAAACGGTATGGGTATGTTTGGTATTGGGCAATGCGTATTTGAGGTTACTAATCTCAATTAATACTAATAAAATCCTTATATCACATTTTAAAACTCTTTACTCAATTCGAATGACCAGTATATCTCTTATTCTTATTACATAACCATATAGATGATAAAATTATAAATGCATAATAGGGAAAAGAGAAATTCTAGAAAAATATTGAAAAACTAGACGTTCGTTAGTACATACAGAAGTATTGTATTCTGAAACTTAGTTGAAAAATTGAAGTTGATACAAAATTAACCCGCTCTTCAAGATGAGTGAGCCTACTGCACTCAGAATATAAGTATTTAACTATGTTTAAAGACTGTTCTAGTATTTTATCATAATTTGAATGCATAAAGAGCATAAAATATTCCTGCAGCATGAAAAACCTATTAGATACTGATATTGTGTTTGAGAATATGTTAAATATTAACAATGATTGCTGAAACCTGTCCTTTTTTAAAATCAGTTTTTAAGTCAGAGCTACACTTCACTCTATAAAATTTATACAGCTTAGACTCATTCATAATACACTAAGGGTTTAAAATAATTTAATTTTATAAGGAAACTTCTCAAAAAATCAATTTGAAACCTAATTTCTCTTCAAGAACGTGATGATGAAACTGATGAAAATCGTAAAGTGCGAAAAAATGTTAAGACTAGTTGAAGAGTTACAGAAACTGTAGTTAGTATTAGAAATATTGTGACAGAAACTGTAATTAATATAGCTAAGAACCAAATATCAATGTTTAATATGTTTTCATGTTACTAATTTGCTGAAATAACAGTATCTATAAACATATTTAATGACATGATTAAAAACATGGATAATCTGGGTGTAGTAGGCTCAATCATTATGATGAAGAGCGGATAATTTTCTAACAACCTCAATTTTTTAACAATACAATACCATACTTCTGAATACGCTGAAGAAACAGATACAATTGTTCGATTCCGGCATTTATTACATTCAACCAATTCCAATACTTTGTATAAAAGCATTAAAAAAATGTTAATTTCATTAAAAAACATACCAATAAATGCAACAGCCATGCGTTATAGGTAGATTAAAGTTAAAATTGTTCCTTGGTCAGACTCTTGTTCCTTGTGCCATAAAACTAAAAACAACCAACCAACCAACCAACTAGAATCTAGTATTGAAATATTTTCGTCGTGATAGTTTCTATTGCAGTCATTTTAACTTTAATCTACCTATAATGCATGCCTGTTGCATTTATTGGTCTGCTTTTTAATGAAATTATCATTTTCATAATACTTTCATACAAAGTATTGGAATTGGTAGCTGACTTTTCAACGTCTACAAGTAAATGTCCCTTTGCACCGATATCTGAAATAGGTGGTGGAATAATCTAGCAAGTGTATCAGACTTATACTGTAAGTAAAGACTATTTATCAGATTTGAAAGGAAATAATTTTTTATAATGGCTTGTGATAAGGCAGCGACAATAGTATTTAATTCAGTGGCTATTTGAAGACCCAATCATTTTTTACAATAGTCACTGTCCCGTTTCCCCTTCACAACAGTAGTATAATAAACATGTTTATGGTATCACTCTTTATAAAATCTGCGAATTTAAGTTGAATAAAATAAATTATCCAAAACCAAATAAACAAAATCTATTATTGAATTGATAAAAACTGAAAACAGTCGACCTATCTCAACCCCCCTTCCTTCATGATGAAATTTATAACTGTGCCTGATAAACACTTGAAAAACGGGACCCGGAAATCACTTCTCACTGCAACCATGACCCGACCCCCCTCTGCTGAAAAGTGACCCATCGATTCCAAAAACTCCTGATACCTCTTGGCGAACGAAATCACAAAGAGTGGCGAGTGATTCCTGGCGCCAATCTACGGGGTCTTGGTCATTAATCAAGTGGGTTCGATGTGTTGGTGTTCCCATAGGAACGTGCTAAAACTCAATATGTGATAGGGATCCAGGTATGTGTCGGAATGACCCGATACCATTTATCATTATCTTCCTCCGTAAAATTATGTCTGCTTCCCGTATTACTGATAAGTGCCGCATAGGGTGATTTGTCGACGGGTGGTTTTTGATAGTTTTGGAAGATATTTTTAGCCAAGATGCCCGCCAATAGTATTGTTTTGGCTGCGGTTTTTTTTCTCCATCGTCAGGGCATTAGCTTTGAGGAACATCAATAATGTTATGTATCTTCTGGTTTAATGTCAGTTTGAATTAATGTAGTTTGTGGTTTTAGTCTTATGCATGCATCGCTGGATGAGATAGATGTATGTGAAAAGTTCGTAATGGCGAAAATAAAACTATATGTGATTTATATAAGTTTTTGGTTCTTTTGGGGTTAACTACTTTTTGCTTTGGTGGATATTGGGGCACTGATTTGGTACCTCGAAGGCTTAAAACAATCATTCTTCATACTTTTTTTCTGATGAGTCAAGTTTCACCTCAATAATAAAGGATTACTGCTATATTCCTATTGAAACAAACTCTAAGCTTCTTTTAAGAAAAGAAATTTTTTTTCTATATTTCGGATTCAAATTTAATTAAAATTAACGAATTAATTAGTTGAGTCGAGAAACTAGAGGTCATAAATAAGTAGAAACGTATCTGGTAGCACAGCTCATACCAAATATGTTAAGTTTACGTAACTGCAACTTGGAGTAAACGAAATTTCTCCATACATGACAAAATTGGACGAATCTTGTTTTTGGAATGTAGTACTTTAATAAGAAGTAAATTGGGTGTATGTGATGTTTCCATGCCATCAGGGCAATAATTACTTCTTTCTCATCTATAATGGAAGCTAATTGTAGTTAATTTATGAGTGATAAAATTTTAAATGTAGAAGGATGAAGCAGCACACACATATTGAGCATTGAACGCAGGGTGAGTAATGTTTATTACTGTAATGATTAGAAAACAACTGTATTGATTAGTACAAACATTGACAAAAACAGAGCTAAAATATCAAAATGATACTCATGAAACAAAAGAAAAATTAGGAAAAAAGGAACCATAGCCTCAAGGATAAAATTAACAAGGTGCAACCTACACATTTCTTAAAAAAATCAATAAAGAGACCCTTAAAATTTTCTAACATAAAACTAAAAAAATTCCTAATCTCTTTTCTCTGATATTAGAGCATATATCACAAAGTCCTAAAACTCCAATTAAAAAAATATCAGTAAGAAAACTGTGACTTAAATTCACACGACTGAAACTTATAATAAAAATTAAATGGGTGGCTTATTTTTTCACTGTTGGTCTTTCAACAAAAATATTATATATTTTTTCCTTAAAAAGCAGAATTAAAGAATTAATTCACAAGACACAAAGCTTCACAAAACATGCATTTACTTCAGTCCTTTTCTATGGGAAATAAAAATACAACAACAAACATCAAACATCATCTTTCTATGCAACGGAGCAATCAAAATTGGAAAAATTAGTGTTTCCATAGTTTCTCGCGTAAACTAGTTTCTTACCATTCGAACTCTAGCAACAAATTTTCTCCTGGTCTGCCTGTAATTGGAAAAGGGCTGTCTATATGCTCAGAGCGGAAGCAGTCCGTAATGGATAGGACAGGAGTTCCACTGTTTATAAAGGGTAACTCTTCCTAGTTCAGACTCTTTAAGAACGGGATCACGGGTGTACAATAGGATCCGGAAGTGGGATCAGGCTAGTTTTAACGGTGCCAGCTCCATTTTCTGAAAATGGGAGAAAGGACTATCTTGTTAGATATGTTTGAGTTGATACTAGGACTAAGATACTTTCAGAGACCAAGATCGTTACTAAAATATATCCATAAATCAAGTTGGTTTCATGTTAAAATTTATTGAATATTTTCTTGACCTCATTAATGTTGAAAATAGATGTGATACTAATAACCAGTTATGAAAGGTTGAAGATATCAGGGGTGGGCATTTCTATTACTACTATTTAATGTACAAAAATATTACAAAAAAACAGAAGACGGTTTTAATTATCCTTAAGAAAAGATACTAAAATATTCTGAATCTTTGAGTTTTTGTTATTAAATATTGAAAGCATATTCATTAAAAATGAAATTTGAGTGTTTAAGACGTTATAATAAAGAGCACTATATTTGAAGCACTCAATTAAAGATTGAGAATATTTAAATTTGTTCTATACTGACAAATTAGATTTTTTCTCTTACTCACATTTAAGGCTTTCATCAGGAATTTAATTTTCTTCTTCAGGAACAAATTAAACAATAAAACAATAAATTAAATAGCTTTAGGAAGATTTAAAATTGAACGTGCATCACTTTTGGGGTTTGAATATGATTAGTTTTCCGAACATTTCTTTTTTTCGTTGCTTGAAGTTAAATATTTTCCAAAAAAATAAATGAAATTAAGCAAGTTAAGTTTTCAAGGGTTTTGATATTACTTTTAAGATGACCTTTAAAAATATGTGAATTTGTGATTATATTATTCTGATTATTATTTTGTGAAAAACAAAATTGTGAGGAATGTTATAACTTAAGTAAAATAAATTTTAGACTTATTTAAAAGTAAGTATAAATTTAAGTAAGTTATATTAAAAAATATAACGTTTTATTTCATAACAAAAATACAATTTTTTTACAAATTTTAAACTTATTTAAATACGATATCCCCAGAACTTCTATTTTCTATTAAACTGTCTTATATAAATAGTTTAAATCTTCAAAAATGTTTTCAAACTCGATAAATAAATAAAAACCCTATAGCTTAATTATTTTTCTAATAAAACATCTTTACGTAAATGTAGTTCAATCCTCTTATACTAAACTGTCTTTGAGCCACATAAAAAGTGTACTTCATTAGAAATTCACTAAAACGTTGATTGTTTTTCGAGGACTTGTGAGAGGTGTGCTATGATCGGATTATTCAGTTTCTTGTTTTCTATAGAAGAGTTCAAAAGTAAAAATATAAGATTGTATAAAAATTTCAGAAATCTCGTAAGGAGAAACATGCAGGCAAATTTCCTTTTTGTACATTGAAACGACCGGATTAGAATACACATGAAATATAGCCATCTTTTATACACAAAATATTCCCTCAGCTTTATTACCTGATAAGCCTTCATCTGAATATATCTAAAAACGTGATGCAGCACCAAGGTATACATAGTTTCATAATGTTAAGAGTAGAGTGTAGTAACGTTTTCCCAATGTTTTTATTTAAATGTTTTTTTTTTGTGTTTTATTCCAAAGTTTCGTTCGAAAGTTCCGTTTTATTTCAAAGTTATTACATGTTTCGATAGAGATTCAGTTCGATTTTCTGTAAACTCAAAACTGTTTTTGTGCGGTATTTTTTATTTCGATTTGTATTTACCGCACAAAAAAAGCGCAGAAAAAAAGACCGCACAAATAAAAAAAATACAGATAAAAAAGATCGCACAAATAAAATATCGCACAAACAAGGACCGCAAAAACATGTTTGAGTGTAGAATACTTTCACAAAATCCTTGCATGTGTTTCATATGTATTCAATCATTTATCCCCCATCAGCAAGGTGTTCGATCGCAAAATTCAACCATCAAACCAGTATCAAAATACTTCTGCCCAAAACCCCATCTTTACATTTTTCCAATCATCCAAGACACTCCATTTAAAAACTAACCACAGAACAAACCGAAGCAATCCACCAAAAACAAAATCACAACTAATTCAATCGTATTGGATTGTTTAATTAAACAGAAAAATGTCCTAAAAGCCAGTGCTAATCTTTAAAGTTCTTCTTAATCCCACTCAGAAGTTTCCCAGAAGTCAAATGAAAGGGGGATCGATACCTCTTCCCTTCAAGAGTCTCTCAACTCAGACTCCCAGAGAACTCATTAGTCTCGAGAGAAAGGTGAAAAGTAAAACGTGATTCGAGCCGCAACTTCAAACTGAATCAGATCCAGGTAATTTAGGTGCACTGGTGTCAGGTCTTTTAGTATAAATTAGAGGATCCTGTGTCTAGTTGGTGTGATAGAGACGCAGTTAGATGACTTTGTTTACCCATTTTTGAACCGATGAGTACGTTTATTAGATTGCTTTTCCTAATATGGTGTTGTGCCGTTAATGTTTGAATATTATTTTGAATGAAGGCTTAAATTTCTTTCAAAAGAGGGTTAATTTACTTTATCTATCCCCCGTTAAAAGTAGTTGCTGTATAATGTCGTAATTATGTAACTGCATATTTCATTGGGTGGGTTTTCGATTTTTGGCGATATTTATAATCTTTGGTAAATAAAACATTCTCACGGTTTGTAACGGGATAGATAACGGAAAAGTACCAAAAAGAGTTGTAGTCAGTTTGATGTCAATGAGGCATTGGAAAAATTAAATAATTGAGTTAATCCTCTCATTAAATGAATGATTATAAAGAGGTTATCTAAAAAATTTCAAGCTGACTAAACTGTAAACCCATGATACATATAGATAAAAGACATTTTATATTTGAATGTGTTGAAATAAAAACTGCAGTGGAAAAGAAACTTTGTTATATATAAGCAGACGGTTAAAAACACCATCACCGGCTTAACCGTTTATCATCATAATAATAGAACTTTTAGTCTAATAGTATTTGAACGGTTTTATGAGTCAGTTTTATAACCATTATTGTATGCATGAAACATAAAACTGTTATTAATGATAGCATAACTGAATTGAATTCCCGGTTCAGAAACAGTTTTGAATTAATATTGATGTTAAAACATGGTTGAAAGTAAGCAAAACCTTTTAAGTTTAGGTCATCAACTGTAGCACACAATGTTTTTTACGTATTTATAATGAGACCAGGTAGGAAACTAACTTTAAAATAAGTAATGTCTCTGGGAACTATTCATAACTAAAGAACTTGTATCTAATATTTTAAAATATAAGGAAATATGTATTTCATGGTTTAAAAAACAGCAATTGAGAGATAAGGACCATCTATGTTCGATAAAAAGTAATATAAATGCTTCCTTTCCAGTTGGCTCAAAGAAATAGAGGAGCAAATAATATGTCCTTATTTGTAAAAAACGCGCTTAGCATAGACAAAAATGGATAGTTTCAAACAGAAATAAATCCATAAATCAAAGAAACCCTGTTCACAACTTGAATCCGGTTACACCACCACAACCAAGCCTCGATACATTTTTAACGCTGAATTTCATATAAATATATTTTACTGCTTTCCCGGCCTCCATTATTTATAAAGCGTGATCCAAACCTAAACCAGATAGCCCTAGAAACCAACTCATATTCCAGGGCAAGGAAGGGAGAGCCTCTCAGAATTTTACGATTCGTCCTTCAAGACTTATCACTCATAACGCCGGGGATCATTTCGTATTTATGAGGCCTTTTCTTACCAGGCCCTAAAACAAGCATTGTCTACAAGGCGAAGTCACGCACCCCAGTTTGTGCAGGGGGCACTAGTGATATATATCTGCCTGGATGCCAGCAGTCATTGCTAAATAATGCATTTTCAGCCGTCTTTATGGATCGGGTTTGGATTAGGACCACGTTTGGGCAATCTGGACGAATGGCGGTTGGGATTGGGGAACGATATTGGACTGCGACGGATTGGCATCGCTTTGACGGTCCTTATCGCCTGGCAATCTGAATAAGGGAGATTAGTTTCTTGGTGGGTTTATGGCAACACTCTATTGCTCGAGAGTTGGGTGTCATTATTGATGGATGTTGCTGTATGGGTCTTTCGTTTATTTGATGGCTTTTCCCATAATGTCGGGGTTTAGTGAAGAAAAAAATATTTATAAACTTTTTGGGAAATAAATAGCTTGCTTTCCTTTTAGAAATCATTTTTTTAAATTTAGTGTTTAACCTTTGAGATCCATAATATAGTAATGAAAATTTTGAATCTGTGTGTTGTTGGTAAAAACTCCTGGATTAGTATCATAAAGGGGTGCATTTTGGCTTGTGCAGACCTGCCAACTCTCCGGCTTTTAGCCGGAGATTCTGGCTTTTATTTTGAATCGCAAGTATCTATTTTGAATGGGAGTTTTATTAGGCTGTTTATCAGAGTATTATCAGGCACCTGATCAAAAAAATGAAGCCGGAGATTTGAATTACAGGCAGAAAACTCGGTTCTAGAGCAGGGGAGTTGGAAGGTCTGCCTGTGTGAAAATTTTTGTGTTTACATTGAAATCATTAAATTTTATCAGTTTATTACCTATAAATGTAATAGTACAAATTTTTAAATATGGTAACGCAATGCTAAAATAAAATGATGCAAACATGCGTATAATTAACATTACAACATATCGCTCACTCCTTTCGAAATCGTCATAGATCAAAAATCGATGATTTTTAGTAATGATTATTTTCAGAAAGACCTTATAGAGTAATATAAGCGTATAAGGTCGTCATATCTTTATGCCACATAGTAGTTCAATCGGGTGCTTAATATTTTTTTTCGATACTTTAAAAAATATTTTAAACTTTCATATCACTCTCCTAAAAATTAGGATTTTTGAGTAATGCCGTTGTTGGAAGTAGTGATAACTATGATTAAAGGAACATATATTTTAAAACAGTTGTTAAAAGTTTGATACACTGCCAATAGTTGTTTAGTTTTATAATTATTTGATTAATTGATTAGCATGTTATTTACTACTTAATAGATCAAGATTATAAATACTTATAGAAGTTTTGGGAGGTCTTTTGAAAGTTGAAGGAAAGTATTGATGAACAGCTTAAGAACGGTTATTGAATGTAATTAATGAAACTGAACTATAAATATTGAGAAAACTTTTCTAGAAATCTTGTTTACGAACAAGCAGTTAAATTTCCATCCTGAAAACGCTAACGAGGTTGTTTGCATCGCTTTTCAGATCTTTCTTAATTTTGATAAATTGCAGTTCCTATGAATGAATTAAATTATACAAGTTGTTGTAAGAATAAATATATTTAGTTTTGTAAATTTAAGACCTTATTCTATGCACAAGCCGTTTTCTAAAGTAAGATGACTTTAATATTAAAGATTAAGAGAAAATACATTTATATTGGTCTTATATATATGGGTTTCCATGAAATCTTAATTAAGTGGATGATTGTAGTTATCATATACTTCAGAGGAGATCAAAATACTCTCGACATCCAGTCATTAAGTTTTCCCGAAATTTGAAATAACTGTGCCTAGAATTTAATCCTGACAAAACCATTTCCTGTGCTTTCATATGTAAGTAATTGGATTTAAATAAGCTCTTATCCAGTAATGGAAAGTTATTTAATTTTCCTTATATTCGTATTTGAATGAAACAGTCTCGAGTAAGTGTTAGTGGTTACATGATGACTGTAAAGTATTGCAAATAAAGTTATCTTAAGACTCCAGCAACTCTAGCGAATAACTAAATATTTACATTGGTTTAAAAACTAACTTTTAAACTTTCATCTGTACAATTCTAAACTATTGTTAAATTATATCCCCCTACACCGTACTAATATACAAGCCTACTTATTTTTCTTGCATTTTCTTTATATTTTTTAGCTAGAAAAGATAGTTTCAACACAATAACCATAACCCTTCCTCCTCTACGATTTTCAAAGCAACTCAGCCACATTAAACTTCACCCTAAACTCATCCCAACTTCCAACTCAAAATCATTTCAGCATAAGAAAGGTCAAAAGCCGTCTTCAATAAACCAACCCGAGCTGAGTTAAATGCTAAAACTTCGCGCAAGTCTTTACTCAGACTGTGACCCAGACTTACCCCTGCCTTGTTTAAAGGCCCTTTAAATTAGAAAAGAGAACTAAATATTCAGATTTGCTTTCCGACGACCTCAAGACGCCATTCCAGATAGTTACTCTCCCAAGTAGCTTAGAATGGTTGTCATATCCCTGTCGCCCATTTCATATCCTCTTACGCTACGTTTAGTGTAGCTGAGACATGTGTGTGGCAGCATATCCCAATGAAACCATAGATACGCGTAACAGCATAAACAGTCTGCTTTTATCTTGAATAATGTAGCCAGCGTAATGCAGTAGCTTTCGCTGGAATAATATCGCTCTCCTCCACAACATCATTTATAAGGTACGTGCTCGGAATACGGGGAGGACGCGGATAGAGAGAAAGAGAGGGCAAAAACTGAGTAAGTGAGGATTTTTTTCTTCATGGTGGATCTCTTTGTTTGGTTTGAATGCGGGTAATCAAATTTGGATTCGTTTCGGTGCGTTGTTGTGGGCAAACAACACTTGCCAAAAAGCCAAAACTGTGTTTTGAATAATGCGAATAAGCTTTTTCACATGTGAAACCTGTCTAGTGTCTATAGACAGTTTGGTTATGAATATAAATAATAAATAGAAATTACTCCGGGACCAAGAGATAATATAAATACATATACAGGGTGTTTCAAAATTGCGTTGCACGGCTTTTATTCGAAACCAACGCATCCTAGGGTCACGGAAGTAAGGTCTACCCCTAGGTAAAGGAGCCTGGAAAATGCACTGAAATGACTTACAGCGCCCCTAGTGGCGAAATTTAAAAGTTAAAAAAGTTAATTTAAAAACTAAAAGCGATAGAGCAAAAACCACGATGAGAGTATTTTTTCCAACGTCATGAAGAACTCACGGAAAGAAAAATTCATGAAAATATCTTGAATATTCGCGGAGATATTAGCATGTGAAAATAGCACTTTTTCAGGGGACACAAGAGAAAAAGTTCGCATATTTGCAATTTTTTTTTATTTTTTTATTAAATTTTGTGTTCTTTATACTAAAAAACACAAAACTACAGAATAACACAGAAAAATTTACAAATATGCGAACTTTTTCTTTTTTGACCCCTGAAAAAGTGCTATTTTCACATGCTAATATCTCCGCGAATATTCAAGATATTTTGATCAAATTTTTTTTCAATGAGTTCTTCCTGATGTTGGCAACAATACTCTTATTGAGGTTTTTGCTCTATCTCCTTTAGTTTTTAAATTATTTTTTAACTTTTTAATTTTCCCGCTTGGGGCGCTGTAAGTCCTCTCAATGGATTCTCCAGGCTCACTTACCTAGGAGTAGACCTTACTTCCGTGACCCTAGGAGGCGTTGGTTCCAAATTAAAGCAGTGCAACGCAATTTTGAAACACCCTGTATATTTAACGTTGTAGAAAGAATTACAAGAGTTCTGTAATAGTGTTAAAAAACGTGTATATAATAACCTGGCACATTTATCTCATCTATAAAGTTGAAACTTTATTAAAAGTTTATATTGATATAATCAGATTTACTGTGTTTTTCAGTTCCTTTTTATTTCAGAATGTCTAAAAGAACTACTATGTTTACCTTCCTTTTATGATAATAAAGTAACTGACAAACAATACTCACGTTGGTAAAATTATTTAAAAAGTGTAGGGATAAATTAAATATTACTTTAGGCAAAAGACTTGACCTTCTTTAAAAGTTTTTATAATATGATTTTGATAAAAAAATAACATCAGGTGCATTTGCAAGTTTTTATAAATTTTTCTGTGAAAAATGGTAGTAGTAATTAAGGAAATAATGTCATGTTTGAAGAGTGTTTGTTGCATTTAGTTAAAATTTTTAAAGAAAATTACTTTTTGTGTTATTTTCATGAATCCTGATATTTCAATCTTTATCTACTTTGAGAGTTTAACCTTCCTACCCTCTTCAAAAAATAGTCACATATTCCCCCTCGTGGGGTCTAATAGTACCCCATGCGTAAAACGTGCCTATGACTCTAATAAAGGGTAAAAATACCATAAATGGAAAAGAATTATCATTTTTACTTTTAAAAAGATGCTTCAGAATAATTTTTCTAATTCTTATGGTATTTTTCTCATTTTTTTGTCCTATTAAGGCGTTATTTGGTTTCTTTTGATACACGTTTTTTATAACACCGGAACCTTCAAACAAGAATTAAGTTACAGAAATGAACCTTAATAAAGTTGTTTTACTTAAATAATCACACTGCTTAAAGTATAATAGCGGACATTCCCGGCCTTGAACGGGTAGAATTTATGAGTTTATTTTTAACGATTTATGAAGTTTCAAATCTTTTATTTTCTGTACTATGAGCTACCTTTCATCCCAGAATAATTTATTTAGCATTATGAAACATGGGAAATGTTGTTTCTCTTTTCTAAAATTGAAATAATATTACAAAAAATTATCGGTTCAGATTTGGTGAAACAGTGTCTCGCTTGTGTTATATACGCTTTCAAAGCGAAATTGGTTATTTTTCTTAATAATTCTAAGAAATCACATTCTGAATTTCAGTAAATACTCATAAATCTTTGAAAAAATTCTTATTTTTCCAAGAAAACTTAATAAAAAACATATTTACAAGCCATGAATTTATATTGTGAATTTGTTCAACAGGAAGTCATGGCGACAGTTGTCTGATATTTTTTTTCTGCAACTGTTAGATACAAAAACATTTCTATAAAAAGCATATTTTTCTTAGAATATGAATGAAAAAATTCAGAAATAGCCAGTAATTCAGTGTACTTTGCCGTAATCTTTTTTTTTTTGAAAAAAAAGGCAATTTCTATGAAAATGTCTTTCTAATAAATCTCTAAACGTCTCAAACAAACATAAAAAACATGTTTTATCAATATTATGGCAAAAAGATAAAATATTAAGCTTTTTTTATATTGTTTTCCCGCCATTCATGCCTGGGGTCTCAGCAGACCCCAGAGGGGGAATATGTGACTATTTCTCCCACGACACTTAAAAATTAAATAATTCCAAAATTTTTACCCATTGTAAAACTTTGCGTAATTAAGGACTACTAGCATTGGAAATTGCCAAAACAAAAATGCATGGGAGATATCAAGCGTCAAAAAGCGCTTGGGGTCGAATTAGACCCCATGCGGGGTAGGAAGGTTAAATACACATTAACGTTTAATCAGTCATTAAATAATCCTTAAATAACAACAACGTTTACAAAGTATGGAGTTTTAATACATTATACCTTGAGTGATTTTATAATAAATTTGAAAAAGCAAGTTTTCAGATTTTAAAAACACAAATTTACTCAAACTGGTATGGTAAAGGGTATGAGATGGTTTTGTATGAAAATCCAATTTTTTAACCCTTATAGGATAACAAATGAACGCCCTTGTTAAAATGTAAGCTAAAACCCTTTTCAACCACATTTATCACACCCCCTTTTTTAATCCCATTCAAACTACCTAAAAAACTTTTCACAACGAGTTTGCACATAAACAAAGCAATTAGAGGACCCGAACCGTTGTTATTGACTGGCTAAACAAATTGTTGTTCTACAAGAAGTGGAAGCCCGTGAATAAGCAACCTAATTACCCCTCACAACTACAAAACAAAAGCCATTATATTCCTAATTCGAAACCTCCATCCCGATCACTAATCAGGGCATGAACCGGAGGATTAGTATTTTCAATTCCACGGGCTCTAAATTACATTAAATCGAGCCAGTGAGTATTAATGCAGCCATTAATGCAACCTCTTCAGGTTAGAATAACTGTTTAAGTACCGCTTTGGCGATGGTATTAGAATGTGTTGTGCGCCGGAGTCGTTTTAAAGCAGTCATTAGTGGTTGCAACTTTAACTCGGATCGCTGGATTCGAATGATAGGGGAATAAGCGTTGTTGTTTTGCCCCCTTCTGTTGGAATTTTATGGGCAGGGTTTAATTTCGCTGAAGGAGAATGAATGAGCGAAGGTTAATTTGGTCAATTTTCGAGAATTTGATATTGGAATTCTTAGGGATCTTATTGAAAAATTAATCCGGTTGAAGTGTTACAGATAAACAAGCGGATTGTACGGTGGTTGTTACTTGTGTAAAAGTATGTCACAGGATTTGAGTTTTCGACAAGGGGACAACTCATTATTGAACCTAAAAGTTGGGAAATAGGGAGGTGAGGTGTAAAGGGGAGGGAAATGTTTATAGCGGGAAAAATTGGGTACATGGATTTCAATATTTATAATTATAAAATTTAATATTTTTTGCTTGCTGATTTTTTTGAACCTCTATAATATCAGCATGACAAAAATCACTACATTTTTTAATATTAACTGTTAAAATCCCTATATCCATTTTACCCCACCTGACCCTAGGAAGTAGAAAGGTATAATGGGTGTGTATCTCTATTCTAAAAAAGAGTTTTTGGGTAACGGTTTCCAGAGAGAAACTTTTTATTACCGTTCAGTAAGCCCATTCCATCCATAGTTAGCCCTTTCTTCTCCCATTCTTCTTATTCCCATTTAAATTCTTAATTTTAATATATTTCTATTTTTTTTATTACGGATAAGGTCACAGTTACAAAGCAAGTACTGTTTAGCAACTTATTATGCATCCAATCACAACAACCGATTTACGCCCTATTTTATGATGAAAAAATTTTTTCGCGTATTTAAAATGTACTTTACAGTACTTTCCAAATTAAATAACATTCAAATACTGATAAAGTTATTCTAAAAATTTACACATATATGATTATTCATTCAAAATTTTCACATATTTGGTCTGAAATTTATAATTTGTAGTCTGATAACCGAAATTAATTGTAAACATTGAGCGTCATGTAGGTTATGTCTTTTTTATATCCAATGGCTAAATGGTACTGTTTAACAAGTCTGGGTTGAAAAAAAATATGAATGATAAAACACCTGTGCCTGTGACGTATTTTTGGAAAGTTGGTTAACCTTTCTTCTGCTAATTGTTTTTAATAATGTTTCTCTAAGTTAGTTAAGTTCAGTGGGGATTGCGAAGCAATCCAAAAGGTCCAGCGTAAGAATTTTACGGGGGTTGGTGAGCGATAGCGATCAGAGGCGGTAGCTAAACTTCTCAATTCCACGTAAGATATCTTTATGCATTAATTTTAACATAAGGTATTTTTATACATTAATTTAAAACTTGTGATAAAACTAGAGGAAACAGATATACTAGAAAATCATTATCAGAATAAAACGTTAAATATAAAAAAATAAGTAACTTAGAAGATAAGATATAAAAAACTAATTTTCTCAAGAAAATACACGTCTTATCCCAACTACCTCCGAAAGAAAAGTCATACTTTTTTACTACTTAATGGCCAGGAAGATAACCACCACGAGAGTAAGAACATGATGAACCCTTAACTACGAACATGGACATTAGTGAGGTAAAAGAAACATTGGCACTCCTGGAGGTAGACGTCATATATTTCTTAAGGAACAAACAAACATCTCTAGATCCCTTCTTCTAAGAGATGTTATCGAATGGCAAGTGTCATTCTTCATCTGCAAATAATGAATCCTTTGGACCTTGTAACCAGACCGCAATACTTTTCCTTAAGAGACATCGGCTACTTTATTTAGTGACTTACTACTTGCCATTTTTAAACGAATGCTAATATTGAAGCGCATAGGAGTTAATTTTAAATAAATTAAGAGTGCAAAATAAATTAATGTAATATCATTCCAACTCGTGGAAAGTAATATTTGTGTAAAATATCTGTCTAGTTGTTACTTTTAAATGAGCTAATTCTTTTACTAAATTATAAAGTAAAATAATTAAAGTTCTACTTCCCTAAATGGAAAGAAATTATTTTCCCCAAAAGAGTCAATTAAGCAAAATTACTGGTGTTAAACTATTTTAATTACAGATATATAACTAATGATGATGCGATTTAAATCTTTTAAAGCGTTGTTACTAAATTTTCTAGGGTTAAGTATTTATTTATTAATTGGAATTACATATTCTCTTGCTCAACCTTAAATTAAAAAGGAGTAAATAAGTTATTAAATGTAAACGAGAATAATTTGAATAAAAAATAAAGAGTATAAGTAATATTTGTTTTTATAATTGAGTACATAGCCGTAAAATTTTGTCATCTTGAAGTTGGAATGTGCTAATTAGCTTTAACTAGATGTTCCAGTTATTTTGTTATTAAAATGATTGATTAGACAAATAAAAAAAGAAAGCCTTAACAGAAAGAAACACAAGCTCCTACATACTTAACGTAGCGCAAACGAAGACTGAGAGAAAGTGACAGTGACTTACTTTTTCCTAACAAAATGTACTATGCAGTTTGTCTAGCATGATTTATTAATCATGCTAATTTACTGTTCTTTATTGGACATGGTTATGTTTCATTCATACCTACAATGAAAAGCAATGTGATATCCAATGCATTTAAATTTTAAATACAATACATTTTCATTTTTGGCGGCATTTTTCACACTTCCAGCCACTTCAGTTTCCCCCATAAGATTCAATAGCAATTTCATGCGGTCTAGAATTAAAAGGGTTAAAAGGGACCAATAGAAGCTCACATCCATGAAAAAAAATTAAAAATGTTTATGTATAAATTTAAGTTATTGTCGTATTTAAATTTATTTAATTTCCTACAAAGGAGTTACGCGAAAATGGGCTCTAATGGACGAGTTTTCGCTGATATTTTAAGAAAAATCAACTTAAAATGATTTCAAAATTTCTATTCCAAGTCTTTTCAAACAAGGAAGTAAAATAAACTCAAAATACCCAGCAAAACCCAAGAAAGTAACTCGGCAACTTTTAGAAAAAAAGAAAAATCCAAAAATAAATAAAATAATCATTCTCTTCTTCCGTACATCTTTGCTCCGAGCAAGCAATTTTTACACTTCACCACTCTCTGCTAGCTCACAATGTACAAAACACTTCCAGCGACACCGAAGTACAGAAACAGTTTAAAAGCTCTCAGAGGGAAAAACATAAACTCGAAAAGATAGCCTTGTGTGGATTGCGTATTAGGTTTAAAGAAGGTTTTCAATGCACAGTTGGGACTTAAAGTTAGGATGTAGGGGGGTGAAAAATCATCTTTAAACGTTTACAACCTTTTTAATAACGTCGTAAAAATGGCGTACTGCGAGTCGTAAAACTTTACGAACGCTGATCGAATGTCTGGTAAAGGGGTAAGAGGTTGAATAAATATAGCTAAGGAATTTTACATTGGTATTTGATTGTATGAAGAAAATCTTTTGTAAGTGATGATAAAACATGATTCTTTTAATTTTTTTTCTTTTGGTGGTGCCACTTATCGTAGAGGGGATTTTATTTCTTCCGTTTAAGTATGTGAAAAAATGAATTGCTTTGAGGGTTGGGAACTGATCAAAAGCTAACCTTCAATTAATATATAAATGAATGGTTTTCGATAAAGTTACAAATATGAACTAAAATCCAAAATGAAAGAATTTATTGTGAAAAACTGTACTCAAAATCATTAAACAACTATTTACTCGTCGACTGTTTTTTTCTTGATCAGTGGTTAAGTAATACCAAAATATATTAAATGAGTCGAATATTATATTAAAATAAATCGTATATGTGTGCTTTAATTTGAAGTCGAGTATATGCGGAGTACGTGCTCGTTAAATCTGTGGGTCTGAAAGTCATGAAGTCGGGTCATAGCGCAGTTTACCTTGGTTCCAGGTGTCCGGAGACTCTTTCCCTCCCCTTCAGATGCATGGAAAAATTGTGGAGGTGGCGATAGATGGTGGCGGCATCTATCATCTGAGGCTTAAGTCGGACTCCTGCCTTTCATGGGCCTCACTTTCTCAGGAGCTGTAACCCCTTTGCCTTAAATCCTGTACGCTTCGCGGTGGAGCTTAGATATTCCAAGTGGCATAAGAAACAACAACAATTGAAGTACTTGTTATTACCCCTTTTAAACTAAGCAGCGCACTTACTTTAATGAAGTGGTATAATTTAATTAGAATATCATTTTGTAAGTTATCAGAGAGCAATAATTGTGAATTACTCCAGTGTTTTGCATAGTTTTTATATTTCTATACTAAGTTGAAACTTAACTTGAGCCTGTAGAAATATGCTGAGAGCAACCAAAGAAAGTAGTTCCCCGCGAGGTGTCTGAATTTTGAGTGAAATTTAGAGCTTCAATTTTGAATAATGATTAGTTTTTAAATCCACGTATATTAAGCATCTTTTCAACCCGATATGCATAATATGTTAGTATTATTATTTTTTAAAGTGGGGTAACGCGTAGTAGTACAAATCGTTCTCAAACTCGCCAGCCAATAACACTGGTCTACAAAAAAACTTTTTTTTCTGATGGCTGTAATATTAAAGCTGTTTTTGTATATATTTGACCTCCTGATTCCGAATATGGCATCCGTTTTTGCTCATCAGCTCTAGTTTTTAAGATATTCGAAAATTAAGTTTTTTTCACTTTTGACCTACCTTTTATACAATATGGTGCTATAAAAATGACTTAAAAATAAAAAACCTAACCACCCAAGGCTTTTCCTATTCCTTAGGGTCTCAATAGATAGTGTATAAAGTTTCAGCCCCCCAAGTTAATTTTAAGGGGTACCTATAGGGCCCTAAAGTTAAAAAAGTCGAAAAATTGGTCTTTTATTCAGAATTTTTAAAAAAATATTTTTGAGTTTTTTAATTTGATAAAACTGGCTAATATATGTTTGAACTTATTTAGACCGCTAAAAATATTTTTACTTTAACCCATTACTGCCTGACGTCCCTTTTTAGGGACGTTTTTTAAAAATCCTCCTATTCCTACAAAAATTGTTCCTTTGAATCAAAATTTGCACTGGTGTATCTCTGATCATCATAGATCATAAAGAACACAAGAAGAAAGCAGAATTTTAAAAAATTTTCACTTTTTTTAA
Source organism: Tetragnatha versicolor (assembly GCA_024610705.1). NCBI lineage: Eukaryota > Metazoa > Arthropoda > Arachnida > Araneae > Tetragnathidae > Tetragnatha > Tetragnatha versicolor. The sequence goes on along the minus strand of JANDEH010000002.1, from coordinate 28,099,837 downwards.
AGTTGGAAGATAGAATTTTTCAGAAAAGTGCTTTTTTAAAAATTTTAAAAGAAAAAGCTTAAAAATCCTAGTTGTTATTTTAAAAAAATTTCAATGCTGATAAATATTACTGTTTATACATTAAATCAGTTGGGGTGTTTTTTTATTTTTCCAAAATATTTTATTTTGTCCTTATTTTGGACCCTCGAAAAGCGTCCCTAAAAAGGGACGTCAGGCACGAATGCCCCCGTGGTTTTCCCCATAGTGAAATGCTAGTGTTTCCTTATTTTTTTCATCAAAACGCGTTCGATTCTTATGATATGAATTAAATAACTGATATTTATAAAATTACTTTAATTTTAGATAATAAATTTATTATTATTTTTTTTTTTTGGAAAATACTGCTATTTCTGCTAAATTAATGGAATAAATGTCTTAAATTGTAAGGAATTAATTAATTTGTATTAATTAAAGGGAATAAATTAATTATTTTATTATATTTATTACTTATGCAAATATATACCGGTTATATTTTAATTAAAAGTTTAATAATTATTAGTTATAATGACTTTTTGTCATTCAAATTGCCAAAAAAGTCGCTTTTGTGATAAATTTTCGGCTTTTTTCCTAATTAGATGTGGCTAATCATTGTGTTCTATCATACATGTGATTCTTCCGCCAGTTGGCGGAAATCCGCCAATTTGCTTTGCAAAATTAAAATCCGACATTTCTATTTGGAAAAACTCAAATTTCACTTTCTGTTTTTATAATTATTTTTTTACTGGAAACTCTGGCCGTGAAGGTTGCTTAGCAATAAATTTAAAGTAAAATCGAAAAAAAAATATTGAAGTAATATGAAAAGCAGTTAATATTTAAGCTAAAGAAATTACTTCGGCATTTTGAATCGTTGATCTCGGGAAGTAGAAGCCGATGGACCCCCTCTACTTAAAATGAAGGAAAATTTAGTTGCCCTTGATTTTCTTTAAATTTTTTCCGCCAATTTATTGTCAGAGTAATCACATGTATGGTTCTATACTGCAGATCAATCTGTATCATCTGTTTTGCTAATGCACATCCCTCTAAGGCTTAATTTTTGGGGAGAAATTTGTGTTCCGCACAATAAAATCAAATAAAATGAAAAAAGTATGGGCATTTGAAAGACTTAAACTTCACAAATTGAGATATTCTGATGGATTTGAGGTGTGTAAAAGTAATTATTACTTAATATTAGGTAATATATAAACAAAGAATGCCTTTTTCAATTAAAAATATTAATTAATTTGCAATTAACATAGATTTGGGAGGAAAAAACGTGTTTTAGAGCATAAAAATGCTCAAATTACGTTAATTAAGGTTAATTTTACGGTTAATTGGATAAATAATTGATGTTTTTTGTTCCTTTTGATGTTACAGTATCGTTCCGATCACTTTTGCGGCACTTAATAAGTTAGAAAATGTTTTTGAGGCTTTAAAAAAGTTTTCTACCATGCGCTTACTAAAGAGAAAAACAACGGGGGCATTCGTGCCTGACGTCCCTTTTTAGGGACGTTTTTTAATTTTGGTGTAGAAATTAAAATTTCAACCTGGAATTTTTTTCACTATTTTTCCAGTTGTTTTGGGGCTATTTACTATGTTTTTACCAAATATTAAAGAAAAATAAAAAGTTGGGCATTAATGGGTTAAAACTGCACCTCTTTAGAGCGATTTTTTAGTTTTAATGCGAGAATAGGGTTATTTCCCTCAAAAACGCTTGGTACCAATAATGGTGGTTGAAACGAATAAATTTCGAATTTTTCAGAAGTAAGTCATCAAAAAAGATGTCCTTTGATATAAAACTGAAATTTCATATCATACAGATCAGTGAAAAAAAAGCATTTTTCCAATTTTTTCAAATTTTAGGGCTTGAAAGCTCGAGAGGAGCTTCTACTGTTTTACTAATCTTTATCAAGTGAAATTCAGTTTTACATCAAATGATTAAATAATTAAATATTAATTAAATAAAATATTATTAATTAAATATATTGCATAAATTTCAAAATTGGGAAATCATTAAATTTTTTTTGAAAACCAAAAACAGGTCAAAAAGTGTTTTTAATTATTTTTTAATCCACTGTCTCCATCTCAGCCAACCCTACCTCAAACTCAGTTTTATATTGTGTAACAATATGCGTATTGAAATGAAAAATGAAGTGAAAATTATTTTTGGGAGACAGACATTTCTTTATAACATTTCCGTTATTAAAGGTTCAACGAAAAAATCTAAATCAAAAGCAAAAGCTGGGACTGGAGAAACCATAAAATTGACTTAGACTTTCATGAAGGCAAAAGACATCATTCGGTTTTCTATGGTCCAAGAACTATGATTGGAACTTTAACGAATGATTTCTGTCTATATCGCCCTGAATAATTCATACAACCATTTGAAATGGAATTTGATTTTTTATTCTGGGGCACAAGAGGATTTGTGGGTAAAAATGTATAAGGTTTATAAACCAAAGATATTGAACAGATGACTAAAAAATTTATTTTGATGATAGAAATTATTGCTAAATTAAAACTAGAAAATTTTAAGTTGAAATGATTATTTACTTGTTTATATTTTAAGAGAAAAATTTTTATTGGAAAAAAGAATAATCATGGGGAACATTTGTAAGATTTGGTTTTTAAATATCAGCAACCCTATGCTAATTTTGAATGTCGTTTGAATGTTTCAAAAATCAGCTTCTATGTTCATGATACAATGGTATATTGGACGTAGAAGCTGCAATATTTTTTATCAAACACTTATATTATCAGACCTTAATATTTATCTTTATAAAGTTACTTATCAAATATTTTTGTGAAGTATTTGATACTTTATATAAAATACTTATAATCAAAAATGAGATACGCTCTTTACGATCAATAAGTTTTAACTTTACAAACTTTGTAACATAAAAATGAGTGTTGCAACATAAAAAGGAGTATAAATGTTGCAATTAATAGTAATTAAGCAAGCACCTAGTTTGAGAAAAGTCATAGCTTGTCAAGCCTATTTGTTTTTTACTGCTAGTTCAAAGATTGTGCTGAAAAAAGCAAAAAAGAGAAGAGGAGAAAGCACAAAAATTTGAAGTGTGAAGTTAAATAATTAAAAGTAAAAGGTTGGGCTAACAAAGACTTTCCCCCCGTTAATCCTAGCGAGGTTTTTTATACCTTCCATTTCCTGAAGACAGAAAAAATTTATTAAAATTAATTAACAATTAGAGCGTTTTGTTTGCCGTTAATGCTTCCATGGGTAGTTAACGTATATAAACACACGCGAATGCGTCTCGAGTTTTTGTTCCACGAAGTTTCAAATCGTTTTTGAAAGAATATATTTTTTGACGAAGAAAGTTCCAACGCGTTCCTTTTCTATGATTCTTTTTTTTTCGTCCGTTTTGACGCAAGGGAAAAAATGTTCTCACTTGTAAAAACAACCAAGGAATAAAACTCAAGCCTGTAATTAAGTCTAGGAAAGGAGCGGGAATTAAAAACTTGCATCTGCCATAGAGGTAAAAGAATTAGAGAGGCGGCATGGACTGAAACCCTGTATTACAAACATGAATGCGAGGCTAAAAGAATTCTTTAACATGAGCTCCCATAGACGCGTCGATTTCGAAGGAGCTGTAACTCACAAAAAAAAGCGGAAAATATAAAAAAATATAAATTTATGAGAACGTAAAGGACCAATGATATTAACTCTTTCCATACGGGAACGGCATCAACCGTACAGCAAATCCACTACCGTTCCTTACGGCCCTCTTTCGAAAACCTGTTCACCAAACTCCTGCTCGGGCGGGCTCTTCCGCTTTCTCGACCCCCTTTTTCAAACCCTCCTTCTTTTATCACCGTTTTTTGTCGCAGTGGTCACTATCTCAGTACGGGATCTTTTTTCCCCGTGGGGTCGGCCAGTTGGCTCTGTTTTGACTGTGGAGTGTTATTTGTTCTTCTGTTTCTCTAGTGAGGTGGGATCGTTCATGAATATTTTAATTTCATAAAACTTATGAAATTATAGTGTTTATATTTTATTGTAGGAGAAAAGTTTATTTCTCAAAATACAACAAAAAATAAATAAATAAAAACTCTAAGAGTTAAATCAAAGCAATCGTTTTAATCAGATTTTTAAATGATTAACAATAACAATAAAACAACAAAATTGTGAAAATCGATTAAAATTACTTCTACTTGTTAAAAGAGTGGATGATTTTTATTAACTATAAACTAAAATTTTTTTCACTTGGTATCATTACTTTAGAATGAAATATTTTTAGGCTTGAATTTCATCAAATCAATAGAACTCATAATTGATTTTACTTCTTATAGGTACAAAAACCAGGTCTGAATTTTAAAGATGTTAATCAAAATTAATCATCAACACGAGATTTGGATAAAAACCATTATCGTGTTCAAACCATGATAGATCATGTTTCACAGTTGGATTTTAGCCCTTGGGAAAGACTCATACGAATTATAGCTACAAAGTTATTAGAATTATATTATATTACATACGAATTATATTAATTAGCTGATAATTATCCACACAAATTATCACTTTTTACAACACCCCTTTTAGTTTTTGTACTTACGTCATTGTAATTTTTCTTTCCCACGGTTATTGGCTCCACCCTATCCTCATCGGCGCGACACAGTGTCACCAAGGGTACACTCATCAGGGGTGTCAGGGTTTGAGAACAGGGTTTATCTTGTACTTTAGAAGCGGTACAACAAAATCACTGACCTCTTTGCAGATGGCATGAAATTTAAACAAGATTCTGGAGACATTTTAATTAAGTTTTGGGCCCGGAAGCATTTAAAACTTCCTCTAGAATATTTCCATTTAATATTCCCATTTTAAAAGTACTTTTTACTACGTTTTTTGTACATTTTATTAATGTTATGAGGCCATAAAGCAATGTTTCTCAACCTGATTTGATTATTCAAAGCCGTCAAAAAAGCTCAAATTTCACCAATGCCTCTGAAAAGTATATATTTCTCCGTATTTAAATTTATTCCTGCAAATGCTATAAATTCAAATTACACTTAGATGCTTTTTTAAAATTTATTATTGAATGGTGTCACAAAGCAATGCAGCTGTTTTTTCTATATCATCTACAAATTTGATGCCTTGCAAACTACAAATGTGTTATTTTACGTATATTCATTTTATATTCGTCAAGTGATAGCGGTGGAAAGGGAGGCAGCTCCTTTCCTCTTTTTTCCAAGTAATCTTTGAAAATAACAGAATGTTACGGTAAAATATTAAGCATTCTTAAAAAGGTTATTTTTGAGGAACGATTTAAAATTTTTACTGTAATACAAATACAAATTAAATCGACCAACTACAGGCGTAAGCCCAACAAGGTTGATCCAGTCTTTTAACCCAAACTACCGGAATCCCAGTATCTGTCAATTTTCCTCTTGAACTCGTTTACCCCACTTGAATTTACAATTGTTGCAGGCAACGCATTCCATCTATCCACTACCCTATTAAAAAAATAATGCTTTCTACAATCAGTCTTAAATTTTACTTTATTCAATTTGAAATTGTGACCACTTGTTCTATTACCCGTATTGAAATCTAGTCCCTCTGTGTCCTCTTCAGAATATAAGTTCAGTTCCTCTGTGTTCATGTTATTTTCAAAAATTATTAATTGAAAAAATTGTGCAACTGGTGTTTTAGTTTCTGGTTTTTCCAAGGTTTTTTTAAGTCTTCATGAAAAGAAAAACCATAAAAGATTCCATCTATACAACATAAATAAACAATTAACGTCACCAATCCAGGCAGGGGTCATTTCTAAAAAAAATTGAAAGTGTGATAGTCAAATTTTTTAGTACAGGAGTGACCAATCCAAGGTCCGCGGGCCGCATGCGGCCCGCTTGAAATAATTCTGCGGCCCACGAAATTTTCTTAAGTTAAAAGTTTTACGTTAACGCCCCTACGAAATTCGGACAAACTGTACCCAAACAAGTTAAAAACCTGTAGACTTGAATTTCCAAAATCAAATTTTAGAGAAAAAAAATTGCCCCCCTCCAGATGGTGACCTAACTCAGTTTCGAGTAATTCATACTGTTTTTAACGGCACCTTATTTAGTTTCTATAGAGAAAGCTAATATCCTAAAATTTTATATGCGGCCAGCGGGAGTATTGTGGTTTTCCAAAGTGGCCTAAAGACGATTTGGGTTGGCCACACCTGTTTTAGTACTTAAAATACATAATCCATTGCCTCCCAAACCTGAGAGTAAAGGTTGAAATTTAAGAAGTAAATTCTATATAAAATTGACTCCTTGGATTCCTTTTTCGTTTAAAATCACAATAAACGAAAACAAAATGAATCTAGGTAGCTTGTAGTTAGAAATAGTTATACTTCAAGTTCATTTTCAATGGTTCATTCTCACCTCCATTTGTATTTTACCTCACCAATTTAAATCGGGAGAAGAACTAGGAAAAAATTTATCTTTTGTAATACTTCTTGGGTCATTCTCAGAACATGAAAATGGTGTCTAAAAATTTAATCTTCTTAATCTAACCAAACTAAAATACTTTATTGATTGATGTTTTCCTTTTCCATGAAAGTCTACTCTCTACTGATTGAAGTTTATAAAATTTTCCTCTTATAAAAAATTAATTAGTTAAAACCAAAAATAATCACTCCTGGTTTTGGAGGTAACTGCCCTCCCTGTACCCCTTAGCTACGACCTCGTATCTAAGAGTTATCAAACTAAATTCGACTGGTATGAAGCATATTTTTTTTTCATTTGTGTAATAGCACAAGTTAGTAAATTTTTAAGAATCAAAGCTTTGAAATATTTGAAGTAATAACAACTCGAAGTTTTGAATTTTATTCAATTTCGCTATTCTAACAAAATTTGAACTACATATAGTTGTGTGATTGTTTCCAAGGTGTTATAGAAGATCCCGGCCTTCAATTGAAACGATAGGATGGGTTTAATTTTGTTTTTGACTGATTATAAATAAGCAAATTATATTTTTACTAAGATAGACAAATCCGCTTTCCTGTTTCTTAAAATCGGATTTCTTTAATCAAATTATCTGCAGTTGCAATCTTTGTTGCCAAGGAACTTTCTATGGTTGTCAATAGCCAGAAAATAAATTTCAGGAAGGGGTATTGGAATTTTGGGAGGGGACATGGAGTGAATTTATTCCTTTTTTATGGTCAAAAAATCTAAATTTCTGACTTTTGGGGAGGGTGATTATCCCCAAATCCCCCCATGACTATATACGTCCCTGTCATGTATACTTCTTTCTGTAACCTATCAAATTTTAAAATCGCATTCATGTAAAGTTAAGTTATGGTGGGGTTGGGTTGGGTTTTCTCTCGCAAATGGACTCATTTTATTAATAAAGTTCATAACATTTTGAGAACTTAGTGTTGGTTTCACTGAAAAAGGTTCGTCTTTTTATTAAAATTGTTTAAAATAATTTTCAGATAAATTGAGTAAAAACACATTAGGATGCTTTATTTTCGGGGGAACAGGGCAAATAATCTATTATTTACAGAGAGTTGTCATCAATGCATTTTTCGTTTTTTTAAATAAAAAATAACTTTTTTTTGAATGCGCAATTAATATATACATAATTATTAATATAACTCAAATAAAATTAAAACTAAAATACATTTTTTACAAATTTTTTTTCCGATATTCTTAATATTTGCAGTCAATATTTAATTTTCTAGGCTTTCATTCATATTAAATGTGAGAAAACAAATGTACCAAAAAAATTGTTAAGTGAAACGCGACAAAACAGAGCAACCAAAACAACACCAAGCAGCCCACCCAGACCGGAGGAGAAAAGATAAGAAAGTCATTAGGGGCCCGGGAGGGAAACTCTCGGCCCGCATCGCTCAAAGGGGGAGGAAATTTCGGGCGGCTGCTCGCTGGTCAGGTCTCTGGCGACTGTTTTTCAAACCGTTGAAATGCCGTTTCCGTAGGAACCCCGAGAAGTGGGTTTTAGGGCTCCCGTATGGAAAGAGTTAAGCATAAACATTCATATTATCTCTGAAACATTTAAGACAATTCCACGGGTAACTGACTGACATAAATGGTTCACAAATGTCAGTCAGTTACCATGTTGTTTAAAATTTTTCAAAAATAAATAAAAACATATTTTAAAAATTTAATTGTGCCATTAGATTAAGCTAACAAGAAAGAAATAGACTGGGTGGAAAGTGTTTTTTTTATTATTTATTTTTTGGAAGAAAATTGCAAAATACCAAGTGTTTTTCTTAAACAATGTCAGTCGGTTACCCGTGGAACTGCCCTTTAATATTAGATGGGAATTTTAACAAACTGAGCTTTTTTGGACTTGATTCAACAAAGTTTTAGTTAAACCCCTTTATCATAAAATGAACATTCATGATTCGATTGAATGTGTTTTTGAGTCATTCAAATCAGTATTTATTTTTGAAAATTTTCGTTGGGGCGCGTGGGGTTCAACTTTGAGCGTTGTAGTTATCCCTCGTGAAGTCACGTGATCATTGCCATATCCGGTTACTCCTAAAGCCCTGTATACTCTACAGCGACATCACGCTCAATCGGCCGCCATTATGGGGAGAACTCACTACTAGCGACGATAAGCTAGACTACTAGTAGTGAGTTCTCCCTATAATGGCGGCCGATTGAGCGTGATGTCGCTACTTAAGGTAGAGTATCCAGGGCTTTAGTTACTCCGAGCTCCAATGCCAGTTTGTCTTGGCAACAACCGCTTACGTTGAATTCGAAACCGATACGCACTCTGTATTCTTCTACCTCTGTGGACAGAAACGAGAATTAAAAACTTGCATCTCCCGAAATATCGTTGAAAGCGTAACAGAACGATTTTGTTCCGTCCTTCGAAAAACTTCCCTTTTCCAAAATTTCATGGTTCGAAATTGCGCATTTGTTGTTTGTTCCGGTTTTTTAGTATTGTAATTTTTCCTTATTTTGAAATTTTTTATGAATGAATATTTTGTTTCTCTGTTTTATTCTTGTAACCGTTTGAAAACTTCGATGCAGCTTTGGTTGGGTCCTTAACTGCTTTTTGATTTTTGTCGTCGATAAATTTCGTTGGATTAAAGAAAACACTGACTTTAGATTCGGATAAAAATAATGTATCATGACTTAACTAAGCAGTAATGGTTTAAATTCGATATTAAAGATTTATATGATTATTTTTCTTTTTAATGAAAGTTTTTGATTCCTTAAAAACTAAGGAAAGGTTTCTTTATTTTTCAGCAATTCTTTGATTTGATGAGTAATATTTAGTTCTTATCGGAGGAAAAAGAAAGAAAATGTATTAAAATTTGATTTCTGACAAAGTTAAGAATGCATTAGGATCCAAATCATTCATGTACTTCTTAATGATAACCAATTTTTTTGTAAACTTTGAGATTCTAAATGATCGAAAATGTGTAACTATGATTTCAAATTTGTTTTTTATATAGGCACTGCAATTTTTGTGAATTTAAGCTGTGCTTACCTTTAATAAAAAAAATATTAGTTTGCTTGATTCATCAATGGTGATTTCATAATAATATATGGAACAAACAAACATCTAAATAAACAAATAAATCTATGTTTAGTATGTTCTAAAGCACGTACAATATTACTGTAATTTATTATAAGAAAATAGATAATTTTAGATTTTTTTTGACGGTAGGTTAAGCTAATGAATTAAAATAGAGGTTTCGTCAAAGTTTTAACTATAGTATATCAAAAACTTTAAAATTTAACTTCAATTCCGTAATTCTTTTTAAAAATTCAGTTGAGTTAAAGGTAATCATTGCTGCACAACAAGATACTATTTGGTAGTATATATGTGATCTGATCTTTATCTTTACTTATAAAACTAATTTAAATTGCTGTTTCATTCGAATTAGCATTTGCTAAAAAAACAAGTCTCTTTTTGTCTTTAGTTAGTCATATGAGCTTCGTCTCATTTATTCTAAAGCTCTCCACGTTTAAAAAAAAATAAACCACCCTTTTCGAATTTTAGCAGCAAAAACTTCATGGAGGTATTGTCTGATCCTACATCATAAATATCCTTTAAAGGTATTACTTTATTATATATGACACTATTTGGAGAGAGTTGCTATTAAATATTAATTTCAAGATACATAATGGATAATGACCCAATATAGTTTAAAGGGCTATAAAAATATCTAAATAACATTAGCTTGGTTAGAGATATTAACGACCAATATTACTGCACAATTTTAGATAATTTATCTTGTGAGGGAATGGTTATTGAACGAATATAAAATTAATGGACCCAGTAAGAGTGAATTTTCCATGGTTGAACCTTTTATTTATATTTAATGTAACTCATAATAAAAGTACTTTATAAGCGAGTTGGTTGAACTATGTTTTTTAAAGTTCGAGATCGTTCATAAAAGTACTAGAAAGCTTTTACCGTTTTAGGGTTTGTAGGGACGTAACATTATATTGCTTGTTGATATTTTCTTAGTTTTTATAAAGGAATAATAAATAACTGAATTCAAGTAGGTTGACCACTTTATTTGACTTTGAGTCTGTTCACATTTTTTGCCGAGCGTATATTTAAAATTTCATCCTCCAGAAAACACTCCACGGAAGGAAATTTAATTAAAAAGAAAATGACGCATTCGGAAAAATGCTCCATGCATTTGGAGACTGTGGGAACAGCTCAAACCTCGAAAATTTGTTTTGACGTCCCCATCGACGTTTTCCGGCGGAAAACTCTCAAACTCCCTCCTTTTTAATACATTCAAGAAGAAGAATCGAAATAAGATGCGATGGAAGAGAATGGGAAACGCCGAATAAAAACTGGCCGAAGCTTCCTCATAGGACGGATTTCCCCTTTATCTCTGATTCCATGCAACTGTGGAAGATGGCACACGGCAAGGAGGAATTGATCGCAGAAAATATTTTCGCCTTAATCATTAGGGATTTTCTCAGGCTTTGCCAGATGCATTTATGGAAACCTTTCAGGAAATGTATTCGCATGGTGTGGGTGTTTTTTTACTTACTTCCGGGATGCGTAAGTGACGGGGGGGGATGGAGAATATCCAGACAATAGCTGTTTTTTGAAATATATTTGGGGTTCTTACTGGTGCAGAAAAAGCGTTGCTGAGTTTGACAGATTTATTGGATTTCTTTTTAAGGAGAAAGAGTGTTTTTGGAGATATCGTTATCATGTGACAGTCTTGCTAGAGAAGTCTCGTGCAGAAACAAAATGAGGTTGGAATTAGAATGCGATATTGTTTGCTCTTTTAGCTGTAACATGAAAGGATTGCCTGCGAGAGTCTTAAAACTTTCCTGTAAGTAAAGGAGGTCTTAAACATTACTTCCCATGCAATTTTTAGGTTAAAAAAGTGTGTCCCTGTAGAACTTTTTCACACTTAAAATACAAGAACATTAAAAATGAAGAAATCTACCAATATTCAATATAAGCAAAAACATACCCCTAAACATACAAAGCTGTTCGTAACAAATATAATTCGTATCCTACCATTTCCTAAAAAGTTAGTATTTTCAGAGAAAACTGATTAAACTATATTTTAAATGGATTTCATTATTTCTAAAAAGGTTGTAATTGGAAATGGTAGAAAAATAAAAAAATGTCTTGCTATCGAATCATTTAATTCTCGGGGGTTTTATTTCTTTTACATATTAGGAATTGTGTTCTTAAATGTTTTCTTTAAATCCATGGATGTTTTTTCAAACAAAAGATGGGGAAATATATTTTCTGTGAACTGAAAATTATCTTTCTCACTCAATTCACTTTCTCTGAAAGTAACGTCCTCCCCTGCGGCTATCTTTAAATCTGAGAATAATATTAAAAGAATTTAGAATGATGCATAGTATTAGTGATATCTTTCTGTGAAAGATTTCTTCATGCAAAAATATAAATTACATCATCTGCATACTTTATAGTAACTTGTGCTACTTATTTATAGAAACACTGCGCAACGCATGTTTTTTACTTGCATTTGCAAAATAATTAGATCGCAATCAATTTTGGAAGCTCATATTTTCCATCAATTAATCCTGCCTGGACTATTCCTTTGGAAGCTCATCATACAGATTCTTCGAAAAACTCCTCATGCAAATAAATTTACATCCAATATGCGATCTTTTACTCATGATCCAAACTATTCCCTTAATACATTTATGGCTGAGCCAATAGATGGCAATAAACAATAATTAATTTCTACCAGGTTCCGACGAAGCGAATCCCTGGAAAATTATCAATAACTGCCATCGATGTTCCGAAGATAATCTTAATCGAAGCGTTGGCCCCATAATTCCTTCATTAATGATTTTGATGTAGGGTAATAGTTAAACACGAGTCATTTGTCAATAGTTGAAAATTTACGGCTCACAGCGATTGTGTGATATGGATAGGGCACAATCAAAATAATTAATTGGAAATCTAAACGGTTAATTGATGTGCGATCGGTATGTTTGACTGTGGATTATGATTAAAGTAGAGCAACCTAGGGTTTAACTTTCTAACTACAAAGCAGTGATGCTCATGTGTTTAAGAGCAGATTTAAAGTGGGGATAGATCAAAAGGATATTGCGAAATTTAAGTTAGGTTCAAAAACATATTCATAAAATACAACTGTAGTTATCATCTAAATTAGATGAACTATTATGATCTTTATTGATTTTCGATCCATTGAGTTTTCTGTACTTTTCAATCTTCTTTTTTGCTTCTTTTTTATTTTATTTATGCCATATTTTAAACAATACGAAATATTTGGTTATGAAAATAATGCAATCCAAGGATCTGTCGATGCAAATAAAATTATCATTACTTCAAGCTGTCTGACCAAGGTTTTCACATTTTAGTTACATTTAACACTCGTATTAAGACACTCGTTAACACTCGTACTGTGGAAGAATTTAAAGGTGTTTTAAATAAGGTGATTAACAATAATGTTACATTTAGGCAAAAAGGAATAAGGCGTAAATTGACACCCATGTGGTTTTCATGGGAAACGAGAAAGGCATTGAAGTTGAAACAAAAAACCTTTAAATTGTACAAACGTACTGGGAAGGGCAGTGATAGGGGGGCTTATTTCAAGGCTAGGAGAGACTTCAAAAATATCAGTAGGAGGCAGAAGAGGGCTTTAAAGGAAAACCTGGCTCAGAATATCATTAAAAACCCAAAAGAATTTTATGCTAATGCAGGGGAGAACAATAAGTTAAGCTCAACCTTGGGACCATTAAAATTAGGTGAGAACACATTTATTCAGGATGATATAGGTATGGCAAAGGTGTTAAATGATTTTTTCATGGAGGTATTTAATAAGGATTTTAAATTAACGGGTGACTGTGCATTAGAGTATAATGGAAGGGTGGAAATTCCGGACTGTAGTTTTAATAGAGAGGAAATAATACATCTTTTAAGAAGCATAAAGCCAACTAAAGCTCCTGGACCAGATAATGTTTATCCAAAAGTGCTTGTGGAATGCGCAGAGGAATTAGGGGACATGATTTTGACAATTTTTAAATCAACATACGATTCTGGTTTGGTGCCAATAGATTGGAAATTAGCTAATGTAACTCCAATATATAAGAAGGGGCCAAAATGGGATCCAGGCAACTATAGACCAGTAAGCTTAACATCAGTCATTTGTAAGATTTTCGAAACCATATTGAAAAAGCATATAATAGTATACTTGGAGGAGGGTCACTTACTTTCAGACAATCAGTTTGGATTCAGGAAGGGTAGATCTTGTCAAACTAATCTTTTAAAGTTCTATGACGAAGTAACAAAGGAGTTGGATCAAAAACATAGTGTAGACATATTTTACATAGATTTTCAAAAGGCATTTGATAAGGTTCCACACGAGGCATTGCTACTCAAGTTAGAAAAATTGGGTATCAGGGGTAAAACATTATTGTGGATTAGGAATTGGTTGATAGGTAGGAAACAGAGGGTGCAAGTCAAGGGTAATTATTCACAGTGGGCAGACGTCATGAGTGGGGTGCCACAGGGGTCAGTATTGGGGCCAATTCTCTTTATAATTTTCATTAACGATATTAGTCATTAGTCAGGACATTAGGAACAAAATAAGCATCTTTGCTGATGACTTAAAAATTTGGGGTAGGGTAGATACTCAGGAGCAGGTACAAAATTTACAAAGGGATCTTGATATCATATCGCAATGGGCTGAAAAATGGGGTATGTCCTTTAACATAAGTAAATGTCAGGTACTTCATATGGGTCGGGGGAATGGTAGGGCAGAATTTTTTCTGCAAGGGCACAAAGTTAAAGAAGGTGATATGATCAAAGATTTAGGGGTGATTGTAGATGCGGACTTTAAATGGGTTCAGCAGTGTTCGTCTGCTAGTAAAAAGGCTAATAGGATATTGGGTTACATTAAAAAAACTGTTTCTTCAAGGTCCGAGGATATAATTTTGCCACTATACAAAGGATTGGTGAGACTTCATCTAGAGTATGCTGTTCAGTTTTGGTCTCCATACTTAAAAAAAGATATTGATTCAATTGAAAGGGTTCAGCATAGGGCTACTAAAATGGTCAAGGGTATATCCAGTTTAAGTTATGAGGGAAGATTAAAGAAGCTAAATATGTTCACTCTTGAGAAAAGAAGGATTAGAGGGGATTTGATTCAACTTTTTAAAATGGTAAAGCAAGGGGACACAGAGGGACTAGATTTCAAAACGGGTAATAGAACAAGGGGTCACAATTTCAAATTGAATAAAGGATAATTTAAGACGGATTGTAGAAGGCGTTATTTTTATAATAGGGTAGTGGATAGATGGAATGCGTTGCCTGAAACAATTGTAAATTCAAGTGGGGTAAACGAGTTCAAGAGGAAAATTGACAGATACTGGGATTCCGGTAGTTTGAGTTAAAAAGACTGGACCAACCTTGCTGGGCTTACGCCTGTAGTTGGTCGACTTAATTTGTATTTGTATTTGTATCAATCAGTTTAAACCTATACAATTTTTATTCGCTACTTCTTGAACGATTATCCTGTAGAAATAAGCTTACATTAATAAAAATTAAAATTGAAATGGCTGATACTTTAATTTCAGAGAAAATAAAATAAAATTACAGTTTAAATATACTTTTACCATAATATTCGCATTCTTAAAATTCAACAGTACGAGAAGAAGAAAATTGCTATGTAAGTAGAATATGTCGGGTCAAGCCAGATATAATGCATTTTTTTACCATATAGAATATAATCAGTTCGTTTTCCATACATCGGGTACAAATTTTTGGAATATTAATTTTAATTACATGGAGATTTTTAAAGAAAACAGAAGAAGAGAAAACTCTTAAATGAACTATAATTTTAAAAAATCAAATAAATGGATATTTATCAGCAAATGTTAATTTTTATGAAGAAGCTACAAGTTAAAGAGATACAATAAAGAAGCAACTGTGCATTTTCCAAGGTAGGGGAAAAGCTGTGCTTCAAGTGGTATTGAAAACAATTCCATACTGTCCTAAAGCCACCATTACCTGGCATAAAAGTGCTATTTATCCCAGAAATCTCATAAGAACGAATTCCAGAGTTTTCCCTCTTCCGCTTTTTTTTTCATTTCACAAAACTGCCCTTTTATTTCTCCGTGAATTCGTTCAGTGACTGGAAGCAAAGCTCCCAAATAACAAAGCATATGTCTGAACGCGCAGAACGAAAAAGGAAAAAACCTTTCAACAAAAGAAGAGAAAACACAAACCTCCAATGAAATAACAAATTGCATTAATTTTGAAATGGCGAATGGAGAATGTTTTATTATCTCCTTTCTCCCTCCGCTGTGTTTGGCTATTTAAATGTTGCCATTCATCGAAAGGTAAAAAAAGGGTAAAAAATTGCCAATGGATTTGGGTTGTCTCCCATTGCTTGAAATAACTTTTCTCGGGCGATTTTGGGTTCGGTTATCGTTGCAAATGGCAGAGCATTAAGGTCCCTCCTGATTAGATTTCCCCGGTAAGCTCCCGCTCATTACATTCCTATTTGCAGCCACTGTGACGTTTTTCTAATTACAAATGAAGGAGAGTTCCCTGGCTTCGGGCTAATTTGACTGCTTGTATTGCCCTAAACAGGGAAAGTGTTTTTTTTGCCTTTAAATAGCCAGTAATTTGTAGTTTTTGAGGAGTGAAGTATTTTGTTGTGTTTCTGAAGAAGAAAAAAGTTGCTGATTCTGGCTGTTTTATCGCGTTCGATTCAAATTTCAATATTATTTTGTTTTAAAGGGTTTAAGAAGTGTTGTTTTAATTACATTTTTTGTCTCAAGAGTTATGTTTTAATTTGGCTTATAAATGTCCTTCTGCACGAGTATCTTCAAAACGTCTGTTTGTTAAAATACGTAAGATTTTTTTTGAAACTGACCGTAAAAAGTAATAAAAATATGGCTGAAGGAGAGGTAAGAAAACATATGCGGTTTGCTGCAACTACTTGTGAGCTGCCATAGTTTTGTTGACGCAAAATTACAATTTATGTTGATTACGAATGGTTTCGTATTTGTAAGTTTGATGATGGGTTGAAATTATAACATCAGATGATATTCTTAAGTTAACAAAATATTTATAACATTTAATAAAATCTTTTGAGCTTTTAAGCTGTGGGTACATGATAATTAAAATAAATTTTTTAAAAAATATTCATGATAATTAAAGTAAAAAAATAACTCAAAATTGTCTTTATTATTTTTTTAGGGGAAAGAGGCACTTCGTCGGTAAGTTAATCAGCTTTTACAATACTTTTGGATGAGGTAAGAAGACCATCATTATACATCATTAATTCAACAGACATTTATCATAAAATATAGATATAAAAATTTTAAATAAACTTAATTTAAAACTTAAATTAACAACATGCTTGTTTGTCAAGTGCTCATATAAGAAACTACAGATAGCACAGCAAAATTTATGACCTACTATGTAAGAGTGGCATAATATAATGTCTCTTAAAATGTAATAAAATTCTATTTCCATCTGCTGCGCACGATATTTTTTTTCAAAGCATATTTTAAATAAATTTACATTCGCCATTTTTAGGGTAGAAGAAAGTATAAAATATCTCTGGCTCATTTTTCTGAAAAATGCACCTGATGTATTTTTTCTCAAAAGATAAGTACGCTCGAAGGTGTGATAAGACTAGGTGCAAAGTTAAGCTTGTTTTATTCATGAGATTATTCATGAACTACATAGAAGGGATTGAAAAAAACTCAAAACAAGGAATAAAGGCTCTTTAAAGTCATAGAAAAGAGTCAGGGTTGCTAAAATTGGCTTTTTTTCTAGGAGAGAAAGGAAATAAATGTTTTTCTTTAATAAGTTTTTTCGCATATCATAATGCTATAATTTGAATGAATAGTTGTCGTTTTATTAATCACACATTTTCCCAATATGATATACATTTTTATTCAACATAGATTTATTTTATATTACATAGGCCCATATTTTATTATGAATGCATAAAATTACATAATAACTTTCTACTTACGGGATTCCTTTTCTTATCTATTGTGTATTTCAACCATCCTAATAAAGTGTGTTAAAAGTCTAGGGGTAAAGTGATATGGTTAACTTACTGAGTTTTATGTTATTAAATTAGCCATGTGTGCTTCATATAAAAAATTTTTTACCTCCCCGTAGTGTCTAAAGGTAGTTAAGTATCAGTGATAAATCAGAGTAGTTAAGAGTATATTGAGTTACAGTTTAAGTACATAAAAATTTCTCCATTTTGATTAGAACAATTTTAATATATTTTTCTTTGAAGACAAAATAATCACACAAATATAACTTAATCACACAAGCAAAGTATATGGAGAAAGAAAAAAGTTATGGGCCATCGAGGAGTTTACTAGGTATTAAGGTAATTTATAGTTAAGGAAATTTAAAAAAGTAAATAAAAACAGAAAATCAAAAACGAAAAAAAAACATCAAACCTAATGCGAATGAAATAAAATGTGTCTGTGCTGCAAGGTGAGCTTCAGTATAAGTTATACCATCGTATAATAGTTTAAAATTATCCCTTCAATATTATCTCCCGATTAAATATTTTTACTAGTTTTTTTTACCTTTTTGTTGCGATTTTTCTTACTAAGTGTTATACTACGTTCACACATGAAAAGTTAATCTAGTTTAACTTAAGAGATAAGTTAAGATAGCTTAACTTCATATGTCTTATTTTTAAGTGTTCACACTACAACAATCTCAAACCATATGGTGCTACGAGTAAAAAATAGCGGCCGTCCAAGAGCTCGTCTCTAAGCCTAGAACAGCGGTTCTCAAACTGTGCTCCGCGGAGCCCTTAGGGCTCCGCCATGCATTTCCATGGGCTCCGCGAAGAAATTTGAAATAAATACATTTTTTGATAATTTCTAATTTGCGTTGCTCTGAAATGTTATATAAATAACTTTCTGCAATGTGTTTCTTGTTTTAAAAACTTACTTTTGCTCCTTCTTACCCAAATTTTTTAGAGCTTTAAATAACCCTTGAATTTAAGTGGATTTGATGGGAGCTCTTTTGATAATAGTTTTTTTCTGGTTTTTGTCTTTTTTTCAAGTCTTTCTTGGTTTACCAAAACAAGTTACAACCATGTTATTTAGGGTCAAATTTTCAAAATTCTTCTTGGGAGAACCCCCAGACCCCCTATTGTACTTGAATCTTTATTATTGTCAATTTTTTATAATATGTTCGTTAAAATTAAAATCCTACCTAAAAACGAATGTTCAAAATTTGGACTATGATTTAACCTAAAACAAGTATAAAATAACTGTTTTTAAGGATCATGGATCATATTTCACTAAATTCACCCAGACTCCCCTATCATAATTGGAACTGAATTAAATTCTTACTTGCTCTTAGATGGAAATTATACCTAAAAAAATTACATTAAACCTGTTAAATATGCATGCATGGGAGGGGCTGTGGAATAATTTTGGAACCATATTGAAATAAATTTCTATTTACACTACTGCATTTATGCTTTTATTTCTTGTAGCAATGGTTTTTATGTAATTTGCTTTTTTTGTACCTTGAAAAATTTATCTTCAGAAAAGGGCTCCGCGAAGAATTTGTCTCCTGAAAAGGGCTCCGCGACATAAAAAGTTTGGGAACCCCTGGCCTAGAACACTCCACTCCAAACTTTTTTAACTTTGAACTTATACTTGCAGAATACCAATTTTTCTTCTTGTGCTGTCCAGTTTTTTTTATCGAAATATATTTGATTTCGAAAATATATTTAATTTAATAACGATTGGGCCGATGTAATATCAAATAAAAAAAGGTTGGTAGTTTGTAGTAGTTTTTTCTTCTTATTAGATGGCACCACGGTAACTTAAACTAGTTTAAAGACTCAAGATAGTTTGGGGAACTAGCTTAAAGTTAAACTAGTTTCTTTTCGCTTAACTAGATTAAATCTAAGACAGTTCGTTCACACATACTTTTCTTAAACTAGATAAGGACTTAAGCTAGTTTAACGTTTTATGTTTGAACGTAGTATTATGGTTTTAAATTCTATAGGAGTTAAACAAAACATGTTTTATAAATAACCTTTTTATAGTAAACAAACAATAAATACTACGTAGCTTCTCATCACCACTCCACTCAGATTCCCCTCCAACCAGTATAAAGAACCCAAATAATCAGACCCTACAAGGGTCAACACACAAAATATCCCCGGAATAAACACTCTCGGTCAACGGGCCTTCACAGATAATTCCCCTCCCAGTGATTCTTCCCAGACTACGACCAGCAGTAATTGGTGTCTCCAGGCCCCAAGAATGCCATTTTGAATAATTTAGCACCAGCGTCACAAAAGCCAGAGACCTAACCATTCTCCGGTTAACCAGATTCATTTAGTGCCGGTTGGGTTTCCTGGGCCTAATAGCCGCACTGAGTTCGTTATCGCCCGGTTCAGCGTACCTGATGATCGCCGATACGATTTGCTCCATGGTCCGGAGAAAGAAGTGGGGTGGCGCGTTATGTTTAGAAGGTGCTTGGTGGGTTTTGCAAGTGGGGTGGAAATTTCGGAGGAGGAGGCAAGTTGGGGATGAGATAAGCCGGTGTGTGGCTAACAGCTGTGAGTTTTCAGGTTTAGAGGGGTTGCATGTTTCTTTTCATGCCCTGTTGTCTCATATTAATTTCTTTGTATATTCCCGATCTTTACCTTTAAGCTCGATTTGCTTTTTGTAAAATTGCATAATCGTACAGGTGTTTTCGACAAAAACGAACAATCAGCTTGCAAATTGAATCAAGGGACCTTTTAATCATTTCAGTTTTGATCAACCCTTAATTTCTACAGGATTTACTAACCATCTCAGGTAGTTTAGGACTGAAAGAGGTAGTAAATTATGATAAGAAATGATTTCAATACGACGTTCATTTTGAAGAGGAAATCATGAATTGAGAAACGTTTGTTACACAATACACAAATATAACCATTAGTAAATCTCATAAAAGTACCTAAAATATTAAAAGTGATTAAAATTTTATTATATTCCTTTAAAAATGTGATAGAATATGAATTAGTATGAATGTATAAATTTCAGGTATAGACATAGACATAGACATAGACAAGACTTTATTGTAATGGGCTCGTGCCCGTTTACAAAGTAGCAAAAATAAAGGAACAAAAAGTACAAATAAGTAAATAAATTATTATCATTGAACAATAAAACTATGAAAGATAAACATAAATATACACAAATATATATTAAAGGTTGTTGAAACATTGGGCTAACTCGATTCATCTAATAAATTTTTACGGACTTTTAAAATAGAAATTGTAAAATAAAAAATTCTTACGTATTGACTTTGAGTTAATATTAACGGAAAAGGTTTTAAACCGATCAAGTATTTGTTTCTGTATTGATTATAAAGAGGACAAGTGTTGAATATATGGTTCCAAGTCTCATTCTCTTCATAATTACAGAAAGTGCAAGGGTTAGAGGGAAAAATTTCAAAAATTTCGTTTTTGTAAAAAATTCGGCTTTGATTAAGACGTAGTTGAAAGATTAATCTCTTAATGATTATATTTAAGGGTGATTCAATATATGTTTCAGGGGAGGCGCTGTATAAGATTTTATAATGGGGAAAGTTAGTACTATTTTCCATTCGAGACAGGTCATTTTGGAGGGTCTGATCTCGGAGAGATTGTAAAACCAGGGGAAGAAAATAAGAGGCTATATGAGGGTCCTGCGAGAAAAAAATGAAACTATAACCTAGATTATCAAGAATTTTTTTTACAGATAAAACCCAGTTAAATTCTGTATTGCTAGAGAATTGTGCGTTTAGAAGTAGTTTGTTATAGCAAATTTTTATATATCTGTCATCTGATAATTTAAGAATTTTGATCCAAAATTTCAAAATTATTTTGACTACAGTAACTGAGATTGGGGGTTGTCCTAACTCTAATCTTAGAATGTAACCAGGAGTATATCTGGAAAGTAAAAATAGTTTTTTAACAAAAATACAAAATACTTTTTCCAAGTCACAGATATAGTTTATGGACCAGATCGGAGAACCATATATGAACACAGACTGAATTAATGACTCAAATAGTTGAAACCATGCTTTGGTCGAGTTAGCCCGTGATCCCGTAAATATTGACCAAGATGCATTGATAATTTCAGGTATGCTGAATATACCGGTTTTTATAACTTCTTTTTACAATAAGAAACGTTTTAATTTGGATTATTTTACTATTAAAAACTTTCCACTCCCATTAATAATTCGCTATGTTTACTTTATAACCTGATTTTTTTATTGTGAAGTTTCAAGTTTAATTTAACTAGAAACTCTCCCTGAAGTTAGTTTCAATTCTATGAGTAAACATATTTTCTAAGTCTACGTAATATCATACAAGTCTTAATTTTGTAAAAGTGTTAAGTAAATTGAATTACCTTAACAATCATATACTGGTTTGGACATGTAAAATAACTAAGTGGAAAAACTAGTATTTTTTATTTACGCATTATTTATACTTTTAAAAATAGTATTTTGATAACACAGATATTTTATTTCATATATCCCTTATTTTTCTAACATTAAATACCATAGCAATCCCATGCCATAACTGTTATCTACAATTATTGTTAACCCATAGCCCCCTCTGTCCTTTACAAGCACCCCTATCTAATTAAAACCGTCCAGCCTGCAAAGCTCAGTCTCGTAGTCAAAGGTACTTTTCATCACCATGACAACCACGGAAGCAATCTCATATGCAGTTGAAGATCCTAAGTATTTATATCCATGCGCTTCTGGCAAACCAATATCTTTGATCTTAAAGATAATTTTCGCTAATTAACAGATAACGGTAGCTTTGATGCCGAGCTTAAGTGTCGGACTTGATAAGAAGTTGGTTTGGCTAAACCATTGAGACCGACGCTCTATATAATATGATCCTGGGATGGAATAAATTGGCTTACGGTAGCTGGACTGGCCTCTTGGGAGGACTTTTCTATTTGATAATGTTCGTTGGTAGTGTGTAAATAAAGTCGGATGATTAATGCATGGATATTCTTCGTATGTATAGAAACACATTTGGAATGATATTTAAACACACTGTTTCTGATGAGTTTTAGAGTTAAGCAAATTAATCAAGGATTTCAAATTACGACTGGATTATACATATACGTTTGCTAATTTATCAAAATCTTTGAGTTTAATCAATGAGTAATTTTCATCTGTATAGTATTGGGTTGTCCCATAAGTTTTGTTACTTTTTTACGAAGTTTTGTCTTTGAAAATTTTTTATGAAAAACTGGTAATAGGTGGAGATTTCAAACAAAAGGGATTTTGATATATTTATGAACATAATGTGGGATTTTGGTAGTTCTCGGGATATTATTTCTTTTCAAAAGGGCGGTTTGAAAAAAAGACCAAAAGCGACGATTTTCACGTAATTTTTTTCTTTTGTTTTAAAAACTAGGAAGAACGCATAATTCATGGCTAAAAAAAGTTTTACTGTATATTTGAAATGTTTAGATTACGATGTTATAGTTTCAAGATGATTCGATAAGTTTAAGGTAGGAAATTTTGGCTTTCAAACTTCATATATTGGTAATTTCACGTGTTTTTTAAAGCACGCCTATTGTTTTTCTAAGCAGCTGGTATGAAGTAATTAAAGGCAGGTGTTTTTTGAACTATAATGCTTGTTAATGCATTGAATTGATGCCATTAATGCATTGGAAGTATCTTTTCACATTATCATTTAATTGATTTATTTCTAATTGCCAAGGAGTTGTTTTTATTGTAATGTTTTCGTATGACGCAAAGAAAATTGCTTTGTTCGCTGAGCGTAAGTTCAACGAGTGTAATTGGGATAGGCTAAAACGTTGCACGCTTGCATTGTGCGCACTATTTTCTGAACTTAAGTTCAGATATAATTTAATATACTGCATATTTTGAATACTTGGGTATTTCCTAAGCTTTTTTATTGATTTTGATGCTATTTTTCGTAAACATTTCTTTGAAATGACTAACATTACTGAGGTAAGTTTTTTGCAATAGATGTTATGTTTGGGACCGAAATTTCCTAAATTAAACTTATCGAATTATCTTGAAACTACGACATCTTAAACTAAACATTTCAAATATATAGTTTAACTTTTTTTAGCCCTGAATTATGCGTTCTTCCTAGTTTTTTAAACAAAAGAAAAAAATTACGCGAAAATCGTCGTTTGTGGTCTTTTTTTCAAATCACCATTTTGAAAAGAAATAATATCACGAGAACTACCAAAATCCCACATTATGTTCATAAATATACATATATCAAAATCCTTTTTGTTTGAAATCTCCACCTATTACCAGTTTTTCATAAACAATTTTCAAACACGAAACTTTGTAAAAAGTAACAGAACTTATGGGACAACCCAATATATTGAGTTATGTTTGGTTAATTTATACTGGTTCAGAAATTCAAATAATTATTTTGGAAAATAATTTTTGGTAAAAATATTGTAAGCTTTAATGTAAGTTTTGAAATTTAAATTTAAATCAGGTTTATAAGAATATCTAAAACAAATGTGATATTATTTAAAACAAAATGTTTTTTATTATGTAAAAGTCATTCAAGAGATAATGTTTATAAATGTAAAAATATCTGTCCATTTGATTTTATGTCATATATCAAATATTTTATGAAGATGCGTTAACATTTTTAAAATTAATACTTTACAACATATAAGTATATTTCTATTACACTTTTTCTCAAGTAACATGTTTCAATATGTTTAAGGGGACTCAGTACCAAAAATATTTTTTCCTCTAATAACAGGATTTTAATATCTTTTAAGGTGTTAAATTATGTATTTACTTCATACTAATTCATATTTAGCCCAAAAAGCGAGTTCAAAAATTTATTTTTTAAAAAAATTACAAAAACCTCACAACAATGCCCAAAATTACCCTAAATTTAAATTGATACTCCTCCCTTAATATATGTTCTTTTGATTTGATTTTTTGTCTTAACATAGATCAAACATATATAATCACTTGTAGGCATGGAAATTTGATTATCTATAAAAGTTTCTGAAAATTAAAAAAACTCTGAAATTTGGCATTTTTTTTTCGAAAAATATCCTAAGTTTCCACTTTACTGCTCCGTAAAAAATTTTTAATAAAAATATCTTAAAATCCATGCCTGAAGATGTTAAACAGGTGTTACAGATAATGACTACAAAGTTTGAAGTGGTTTGGATGATAAGAAAAAAAGACTTGTGATTTTAAACATTAAAAACCTAGTTTTGAGAAAAAGCCGTTTAAAGATAGAAAACTAGGCTTCTTAACACTATCTAGGCGTCATAAATCTCAAAATTTTCACACTTAGAATCCCCGTATCATTATGAAACTTGGTAGGAATAATACTAAGGGTATTATCTTCATTTTTATTGCAAAATCTCAAATTCGATATTTTGACAAAATTTTGGTACTGAGTCCCCTTAAATACTTGTAAATTACTAATTTATGAAATTGAAACACATTATCTTCACTGATTTTAAGTATGATATTACACATATTTTAATGCCTCTAAATGTGTCTGGTGTTTTACCTTTTACAAAAATTTGACCTTATTATTTATATGCATTTAAGAATGGGAAATAATCATTATTGTAAAAGTCTTCTTTCACATTTCCATTCTTATGAGACAGCAAATACGAATGTATATTGTTAAATGAAGCAGATATATCCATTCAATTCTCCTCATTAAAATGCATAAAGTATACAGCTAAAAATCAATAGCCCCATTTAAACATCCTTGAAACCCTTAAAGCAGAAAGAAAACCTCCCAAAGAGAGAAAGGGAAGTCAGACGATATATTAATCAATAATCAGCTAAAGAGTTAAATGGTTTTTTAACTAAACAGGAGTGATATTGGTAAATTTTTAGACGCCCTTTAGGTAACATTACTTTAATTGCTTTCAAGAGGATATTTTCGTTGTGAGAAAACACATTTCGACTAAATTGTTAGGTGATGTCAAAAGAGGTTGGGTGATTTCAAAACTGAATGATTCCCATTACTTGGGGAGTTTTGTTTAATTTAAAGTAGTAAAGAAATTATGATTTTTTATAAGCGCTGTGGAATCAGAAAAACATTTCCTGAATGTATGAAAAAAGTATATTTAGAGATAAGGAATAATAAATAAAACACCATTTTTTCCTTTTTACTACGTAATACTAAAAAACTAAATGCATTTTAAGCTTTAGGTTTTGACGTAATACTTTTTTATGTAATATATTATTAATTTTATATTGTCCTATAGTATTATATTAATTATATCTTTATCGTTCAGCCAAATGTAAAAAATCACTAATTACAAATTAAATTCTTGCGATATAATTATTATTTTATATTGAATTATTTGGTACCGGATATTTTGAAAAACCCTAATTTCGTGATCATAATTCAAAAATTTCTTATTCCTCTTGTATTTCGTTTATTTATTTATATCATAACCCGTGTTACGAAAAGTTTATCGGTTAATTTAATTCAAGTTTCTTTTTATTTGTTTAACCTACATTTATACTACCCACAAAAATATTAAAAGTTACAATTATTGTTATTTTTAAAAGGAGGAATTTATGACAACAAACTGTTTTGTTTTCTGCGTAAATTTTTAAAGAACTGACATTAAAATTTTTAAAGAGAAAAGTTTATTAAAGAATTATATAATTTAACTTTATGAAAACAAATTGGTTGACAAAATATATCATTTAAACTCTATGAAGTGTTTCAAAACCTTCAAAAAATCTGCAAGCGTTACAAGCTACAAAATCCCGAAAAAGTACGAGACTACAATGACACATCCCAACATTGTTTCAGAGAAACATGAACAAAGAAAAAAAAGTACTAAAAAAACCCTCGAAAACCTTCCCCTCAGAGCAGTAAAAAAAGAGCAACAAAAGAACTCCGAAACAGCCCGCGAATAGTTCCATTTCTCCCGCCGAAAACGACCGGGAAAATTTCATTTCCCCACGACATCCACGCACGTAGAGTACAACCGCAGAAAAAGAAACAGAAAAACACAGAGAAACACACAGAGAGAGAAAGAAAGCTGCCGAGAAAATATTATTTCCAGCCACAATATTCCAGCGGTTAATGGCGCTCCAAAAACATTCCAAAACTCTAACGGCAGCAAAGGTGATGGATGTGGGGCCGCCCCGGGGCAAACAGGGGCGATGTTTGCGCCCCGTGCGCAGGGGCTTGTGTCAATCTGACCTCGGAAGGCCGTAGGATTTCTTTGGCAAACAGGGTGCGAGGAGTTGGTGGGCTTGGGTTGCGGTCGGAGATAGTGTATGTGTGGTTTGGGAATTCTCTTTGGGTTTTATTGCTGTGAATGAAACGGGGGTTGGTTTAAGGTTTCGGAGAATTGAATGGAACTTTTTCTGCTTGGTTTTCATGCAATGAATGTAAATATTTTGTATAATAAAACAATAGACTATTTATTGTTATAAAATTTCGTTAAGCTTCCATACTTTTGAAAATTTTGCCAGCAACAAGAGAAATAAACACTAATGCTTCACATGGTACGGCTCATATCAAATGTAGTACAAGCTCTAATAAAAACCAGTTGACTCACTTTTCGAAAGAGTTCGCTGTGGTGAAAGTTGCTAGTGGTCGCTAAATTGGCAGGCATGATTTTCTTTATGATGGCCAGCCAAACGTGAGGCCCCAGTGTTTAGTTTCCAGGAACTCTCGTTTCTCAGATTATCGAACCACTTAAGGGATATGAGTCTTGTAGTTTCTCCAGCCTGGTAATTGATCACCGGATCTGTGGCGTGGTGTGTAAAGAGCTAACACTTTACTGAGAAGATAAATTTTATCCAGTGGTGAAAATGAGCGGGTTTTAAAGGACAACTACCACATTTCACTATAAAAAATACATTTATTTTTATCCAAAAACGAGGAAAATGCAGAATTTTGAGTGTAGCAACACTATCTTTGGTTGACCTAGACACATTATTGTAAAAAATTGAATAACCTGAAAAACGAAAAAAAAATTAAGGGATTTTCTTCCAATGAGCCACTTAAATCCTACCATGACGATGCTGAACCTCATGATTTAGAGTTTATTTTAATAAAGAATTTTGAAGTCAATTAAAAAAATGACGTTCATTCAAAAACGTTCAAATTATGAAATTTAAAACTACTCAAAAACAAATAATAAAGCCTAAACCTAATAAATTTGATTTGATTTAATTTCGTACAACTTTAATAATACTTTTTAAGAAGCAAAAATTTATTTAACACAATAAATTTAAGTAACATGTTAAGTAAAGATATCCTTAACTAAAGAATCAATGCATAAAACTAATGTAATCCTATTAGTGAAAAAATATGGATAGAAAAATTACTATTGCATATAATGGTATAATCATCTCCTTATCCCCGTGTATGAGGAGTAAAAAATATCGAGCAAAGTATACGACAATAATCCAAAGAATCCTACCAAAACTTCCTCAAATATATCTGATTTAAAGAGTTCAACTCAAAAAGGTAATTTAAGATACCCCACCAAAGAAGCCCTCCACTCTCATCCTTTCCAAAATCAACAAAAAAACCCTTTTCAATCATTAGTCTCACAGGAGAAATCTCACAGTTGATCTTCCAAGAAACCTCCCTTTTCATTGTTTCCTGCAAAACCACAGAAAAGAGCTGGCGGCCAGGACGAAGAAGAAAAAGAAGACTCATCGCATCCTATCAGTGCCGGACCAATTCCAATCCGGTTTATTTCAGCCGGACGAAATCGAGCCACAGCGTTTAAAAAGAGATCATCCCTGCTACATCAATTTGGTTCTCCTGATCCGGATCGCATGCAATTGCTCGGCAGGGTCTTCTCTGGATTTTTTCTTCTTTCCTTTGAGGTGGGATCTGGACGAATTTCCCTCGGGGTCCTGTTCTGGAACCGGTCATCTAATTTGGTGAAGAAACTGTTTCGGCTAAAGAAAATAGAATGTCTATTTTCTCACCGATGTGCTCTTCCACCACCGCTTGAGTAGGCTGATATGATGGGCTGGCTTTTATCGGTGATGAATTGGATGTCGGAATGTGTTTTGTGTGATGTCGTGTTAATTGAGGCTCGTTATGTTGGATTTTTTTAGCGTCAAGTTTGGTGCAGTCTTTGTGCTATCATTGTTATTGATGAATATGTAAACAAAGACTGATAGTTTTGATGGCTGAAGTTTGGCTGCAAAATGATTTTTAAATGTTATATTTGCTATTAAACATCTGTTAGCATGATTCTTCATGAGAATATTTATTTGATAACTATAATAAAATGTACTGATTTTTAAAGAAAAACTATATTCAGTGTCTTGACCTTGCAAAACATTTAATATATCAACGAGAAAAGTGTTATGTTATAAAATAAAATAAAAATTAACTAATTTTCAAGAATATTTTATGTTTTTTCAAGCGTAAAGTATATGTTATGCAATAAACTAAGAGCCTAAAGTAATTGACAATACCCATTGAAGTAAAAACATTTCAATGAAGAAAAAATAAAAAGAATAATCTTTATGACAAACGATGAAACCTTGATAAATTGTATTGAAATTACTTTCGGAACGTAAAATTAAAAAAAATCTACATGCATATAAACATTATATTGTCTGTAAATATATAAATTACATCTAGGTTTTTAAACTAAGAAAGTTCAAAACTATATTTCTTAATCCTCAAATATTAAGATTTTTACATACTACAGTATAAAAAGTACTTTAAAAATAGTATGTATTAAATTTATGTAGTAAAACCAAAGTTAAAACTATGCTTAATGGGCAATACCATAATTTTTTGAAAACAGAAAAAAATTCATTTTTACAGTAAAGGAAATAGATCTAAATCCAAAAATCCACATGAAAAGTTTCAAAAAATTTAGCTTATTAAATATTTAAAATTAAAATCGCCAAGCCCTTTGTCTTTGTATAGGGTAAAAGTACGTCACAACTGACTCATACAGACTTTAACGAGAAACCCAACATTGGGAAATTGGACGATTTAACGCTCTTTTTTAAAGTCGAACTTTGAAATTACATAAAAAAAATAAGCAATCATCGTAATTAAAAAATTTCTGCTCGTATATTCCGCTCTGGGGTACCTTTATTGAATAAAAAAATAAATAGTGGTATTGCCCATTGTTTGAAACCTTCTAACTGTGTAAAACAAAAATTGAAAAACGTTAGACAGAAAGTTAATTATTATACAACAATGGGGAGGTGGATAAGTTATACAACGGTGGGGAGGTGTTTTTTCACAATTATAAGGAACCCTTCAGTTTATAAAACTTCTGCTTCTGTACTAAAAATATATTAACCTTTTACAATCACTCTAAAACCACTTATTTTCTATTAGTTCAAAATAATCCGCTACTTCACTCCATTTAAAAAAAGAAATGGAATATTTTATTCACCGTTGATGTTATAACCCTTAAATGTAAATAGATTTCTGGACTTTCAGCTATGACTTTAACTGAAACTATTCCTTATTATTCTTAATTCTTTTAACCTTTTACAGGCCAATGTTCCCAATTGGGAACATCGTGTTTGAAAATTCATAAAAAAATAACTACTATCAGTATACTGTTGAAAATTTTACCATGTAAAGTTGAAAGATGACTTGATGTTTTAAAATTCAAACGAAGTTGCTATCTTTATGAGAAAAAAATACAAAAAATCTTAAAATAGGCCTTTTTTACGCTTTTTGATAGAGGTACACAAAATAATTCATGAAAAATCGAAATATTGTCCTAAGTTTCCAAAATTTGGTAAGAATATTGGCAAAGACTTACCTTAAATAGATATCCTCAGTATAATTAATAACTATTTAAAACACGCTTGTAGTAGCTTGCGAAACATGCATGTTCCCAATTGGGAACATTGGCCTGTCGCCGTTATACACGGGAAACCCGAGTTTGTAGTATGGCGTAGTATTATGGAACTCAGTAGAACGGGAGTATTTCTTTTTCGTAAGGAATTAAAAGGTTATATAATTGCTTAAAGGGGAATCCCCTTACAGAAAAGAAGTAGCTGTGGTTTTTTTTTGCTGTTTTGATTGTATATTTTTTTTTCGTTTGAATCTACGATTTTGTTCAGAGAAATGATGAATGTGTCTAAACATTGAATAAGTTGGCTTCCAAAGTTAATAACTTATCGCAGAGAATTTATGCTAGTAAAAAAGAAAGGTTAGTAGCTTCATATGTCTGGTATTGTGTTATTTATTATCCATAAGAGATACATTTAGAAAATATGGGATCCAAAATGCGTTTTATATAAGATAATAAGGATACAATGTTTCAGACTTTATTTAGTAATGACAGTGAAATTTTCTTATAAATGTATTAATGCTACATTCAAAAACCAATTATTTCATTCATTACTCAAATTTTTGATCATTATTTTTGTACAAATTATTATAATCCATTTTAAATCATATTAATAAATGTACAATAATTTCAATTTTTTTCTTGTGTGTAATATAATAAAAACTTTGCTTTCGATGATAGGAAAATTAAAATTAATTAATCCCTCATATATATTTTAGTTGTTTTAGGTATCCGAAATTTAACATTGTATTTTTAAGTCTAATGTATAAAATTTACTTGCATAAGATAAAAAACTTTGGTATTTTGCTAATGTGTCACATGAAATTGCCATTAAATTGTTTTCAAATTTCTGAAATTTCTATAAAATTACAGCTTAAACACAAAGATAAACTATAATTAAGGTTGATTTTGTTAGTTATTCTCCAAAATTTGGGTTTTATTTGAGTTGTTTATCATTTGAGTCTACGCTTGTTTCCCCGGTCGAAGTATAGTCGGAAGTGGCCAATGTTCGCAATTGGGAACATGGTGAAAATCACACTTAAAAATTTTTTACCGCCTTCATATTAATAATTTCTCTTAATTGAACCATTAGAAGGTATTTTATGTAAAAAAAATTAATTACAATATACCTGGATCTTAATTCGGCCTGTAAAAGGTTAACTGTACCAGTTACAACAAATTAGTTATTAAAACTGATGCAAAAAAGGTTAAGGATAATAAGATGAAGCATGGAATTTATTGAATAAAATATATGTCTAACTTATATAAAGCCGAATAGTTTTGAGGAAAACCTAATTAGAACAATTTAATAAATAAAAAAATATGTTCAATTACTAAAATTGAAGTTAATTATATCAAAATAATTCATTAAATTTTTCTAAACAGGTGGTTCATGAATCCCTGGGTCACACTGGGTGTATGTATGAGGGGGTTTATACACTAGGTATATGAAGGGGGTCACGAGATACGGGGAAAACAAATGTTAAATATAAATTAATCTGAATAAATTACACGTGATTGTCACGATTAAAAAATAAATCCAATGTAAATTTTTAGAAAACATCTCATAATTCTGACATCAAAATCCTTAAAATGTGTTTCTGTTTCTAATGCTAAGCCTTTATTTTCTTCTTGCAATATTGAGATAAATTTTTAAAGGAAGTAAAATATGAAATGAGCATTAATTTCATTTGCTACCTTTAACTTAGTAAGTTGTATTAAGCAATATAATTTTTATTTAAATTGTTTAATCTTAAGTTTAAATTTAATAAATTTTAAGTGTCCTTGATAATTCAAATTTATTAAAATGTATCACACCGAAGTTTTTTTCCCTAAACGCTTAAGATAAAAGCGTTTACTTTGTCGCATTATTAAACTCACCGTGCTTTTGCAGTTAATGCACAAAGATTTCTGAGGGAAAACATATTACCATAAATCGTAGATTTCGCCGAGAATGCCAAATTTTTCAACCTATCCCTGACACCACCCTACTCTTATCTCGGAAAGCTTTATCAAATACTACAAACACCGTATCCATTTCCACACATAAATCAAATTGTCGCAATCACATTTCATCCTAAAGAAGAGATGCAGAGGAAAAAAAGGCAAGAAATACATAAATAACATCCTTCCAATCACATTTCATGCACGGGGGGATATCAACCCATGCATGAGGTTTTCACGTTGCTTAGTCAGCAAACCACTCCTTTGATTCATGACGAAACAGAAAGGGGGGTTGATAGGAAAAAAGCTTCAACATACACTTTTGAGGCTCTATTTATAGAGTAGAAAAATATTGCAAACACACAAAGACTGGAACTGAAATATTCCCTTTTACACTCTTTACCCATTTCCAGGCTTTCCGTCGAGGGAAGCGGTTTCACAATACAGGAAACGTAAGGTTCAGTCCTACGGATCGGAGAAGGTTGCCCCCTTTTTATCATGCTTTCTTTATGGCTCCTGGATACTAGTTTAGGGAAAAGTAAGGCATCATTTTTGCGCCGTTTTGTGTTGGTTTCACAACCCGATTTGGGTTGGGGAATCTGGTTGTGATTTTTGTTTGAATAGCTCAGAATTTGCTCTGAAATGGCTTGGTTGCATTTGAAAGTTTGTGATAAAGTGGGATTCTCGTAAAACGAATCCACAGGTACGAAATATTTGAAAATAAAAAAAATGTAAAATTCTTACCATATTGCTTTTAGCAAAAAATACCCATACCATTAAATGCAGATCTAAATTTTTTGGCAACTTTATTATACCTTTTATGGTTTCTCTCTCCTTATATTACTTAAGATTTATAAATAATGGCTCAATTCCGTTATATGGTCCGATAATATCACCATGGTTTTGGGGAGATATCAACATAACATTGTAATATAATCGAATAAATAATTCCGTTATATGATGGAAACTATAAAAGTTTGTGAATGTTTGAATATTTTGTGACCATAGCGATATTTATTGTGACAGATAATGGAAATAACCGTTTAAAGTCTTGTTAGGCGAAAAAGCCTAAATTTTGGTTTACGTTTGTAGTTTGGAGAAACTACTTTTTAACTCATTGATGTTATTTTAAAATATATGATTGTTGTTGTTGTGTCGTTGTTGTCGTGTCATTGGAGATCAGATGGAGTGGTGTTTTTGAATAAGTTCATATGATTATCACTCCAACAAAATTAACCAATAATATTCAATTTGTAAGTTATTTAATGCACCATAATTTTCATTCTTCAAAAACTCACATGGGTTCGAAATTTGTGACAGAAGTCAAACGTGATTTACTAATTCCAACTAAATTGATAAACTAAAAATACCTGCAACTTAATGCAGAAAATCCAAACTAAGAGCATTGGCTTGATTACGTTCTTTAACAATAACTTAACAGCTTGTAACCATCTCGTCACCCAATATAAAGGTGTTTAAAGGCTTAAATTTCATACCAACTATTCAACACCTACATCCACAATCGACCTTGGAGACAATCCATAAAACCATTCTTTAATCTCCATCCAGACTGAACCCTAATCCCTCTTCCCATGTAACTATAAGTAAATGCTAATTAGTGCAACAATATCTCCCAGAATGAGATATTTTAAAATAAAAGCGGAACCATAATGATCGGGCACACACACACACAAACCGCAGTGACTCCCTCCAGACTTCCTATCATTAGGGAAGGTAAATCTTTGCAGTCTGTGAGGACGATCAAGTCATCTGAGTTTTCTCAAGATGACTGATCACTGTTTAATGCTGGGTTGAATGTCGGAGGCACAATCTGGATGGAATTTCTTTATAAGGAGTCGGTGGGGGGAAATTTAAATATTTGTCTGATGGATTAAGAGATTGGTGAAATTTGGAATAGAGGGTGTACGGTTTTGAAAAACTGTTGTGGAGGTCTTAGTTGTTATCTATTATAAGGATAAACTTTCAATTGGAATTAATTTAAAACTTAGCTTAAGGACTTTTCTGCATTTAGATTTTAATTTTCACTTTAAAATGATCCAAAGTTTGGCTAAGCAGTTTTAATAAGACTATGTTTGGACAGGTTTTTTACATTAGTTACTTTGTTTTTATTTATTACGTTTTGATGCGGTATGATATATGAAAGTGTCCTACAATTTGTGCAAGATTCAATTTCGATGAAAAACGCGATAGTTTGACATTAAATTTGTAATGTATTTATTGACTCATAAATCACATATATAAAAAACATTGGCACCTTCAATACGCTTACACAGCAACTGATCTGTGAAGAAATAACAATTTGTTAGATCATAGCGGCTAAATATCAAATTTAAGTTACACTCATTAAATAATTTTTTAACCAAATTTATTTTGAATCTTCTTAGATAAGATTATACTTACCTTATCATTAAGTGCTATTTCATTACTGCAGCAAAAGCAACATAAATTCATATATAGAACTTGAAGTTTTCTTACGTTAAAGATTTCTTAAGTAAAAAAAATTCCTTAATGTCATCATAAAACATGCAAAACCTTTTTGATTACTGACACACATGTATCAATTCCAAAACTTAAACCCTAAGGAGCCTGTAATCCCATAATGCGATCCTTAAAAACCCTTTTTTATTGGAATATACCTTTACGATAATGAATATTTACAAAAGCTTAAGTTGAACATGCATTACTTTACCCTCCTTCTTTCGGGTAAATGCCCATGAAGCCGAAAGGCAAGGGTAAGGAATCGCAAATGGTGTCACGCCATCCCGCCATTTCCAACCTTCGGAAAGAAAGACAGGGTATAATACGTTCCCTTATATACGTATCTCCTAAGAGTGCTGAGGATGAAAATGAGACTGGGGCTTTGATATTTTATTCATGGGTCTCACAGAAAGCGAGTGAACTTAAAGCTATTAGCGATTTCAATGAAGCAAAGGGATATAGGTGAAGTCCATTGCTATCTCAGACGAGCGAAGAGATTTGACATTCGGTATTTTTTTTTGTTGTTGGAAATGGAATGTCGTTGACCTGGAAGAAATGCTATTGGGTGTAAAATATTTTTTTTCAAACTGTAATTAGCAAGAAATTTACAATAAATGTAGTTTTTGGTGTTAAATATGAAAGTATTGAACTCTTCTGAAGAAACCTTACCTTTTTAACTTTAAAGGAAGAATTAGGTTTAATGACTTCAAAATTTATTAAATAATAAAGTAAAGGAAATCTGAAAGTATCAGGTAGAGGGAAATTCGAAAACTCACTAATCTATAAGGGGACATCCATAAATTACGTGAGGGTCAAAAAGGGGGAGGAGTTGGGAAAAATCTAACCAAATCTCACCAAGGGGGGGAGGGGGGTCGATTAAAATCTCACGTCAACTTTTTAAGTTAGAAATTATACGATTTTCTTTTTTTTTCAGTATGAGAAAGGAATACTCACAGATAAGATACTGTTGTGATTTTTAGGCTTCATTCCTTCTTTCTCAGTTTGAGCGAACCGTTGGCTTTTTCCCATCTCTTTTACATGTCATAAATTTTCTCAGTCAAAATTATGCGGTTTTGCGCGGCCGTTTGTCTGTTCATCTTTCGACACTTCCACACTCGTAGCCTTTCTTGTACTAATTAATTAAATTATTTGTGTAATTTATTTTTAAAGGTTTTCGGTAAATCTCACGTGGGGGGAAGGGGGGTCCAGCAAAATATCACCTAGGGGGGAGGGGGGTCAAGATTTTGGAAAAAAAACTCACGTCATTTATGGATGTCCCCTAATAATATAAAGAAGCATTTTTGAAGGATTGAGCTATAAAACCATTAGGATAATTTACCATTGGTTTATATTACTACATTTTTGGAATTTAAGGTATTTTTTTTGGAGAACACAGTACTCTCGGTTAAC
This sequence comes from Tetragnatha versicolor, assembly GCA_024610705.1. Lineage (NCBI taxonomy): Eukaryota > Metazoa > Arthropoda > Arachnida > Araneae > Tetragnathidae > Tetragnatha > Tetragnatha versicolor. Next base: position 28,063,693 of record JANDEH010000002.1, on the reverse strand, counting down.
GTACTAGCTCGTATTTGAAAACCATACGGTATATAGGTGCTATAAATACCCAAGTACCAATTCAAAAAACAAATTATATCTTTAAAATTATAATTTTCAACTGATAACACAATCATTAAGCTTCCTCATAACGGGTAGCTTAATATTATTCCGTTACTTTAATTCTTGTCCATTTCGCCTGATGGTTATGGGTGTCATTTATTTTACAAGTCTAGAGGTATATCAGAAATCGATCCCGAATTGACTAAGTCATCGTATTCGAGTAGTCGTTATCATTACTTAAAACGGTCGTTTCGCATCAGTTTCAGCGAGTTGTGCACGCCAGTATACGTCTCATTGGCGAATGCTACTCATCATCGTATCTGTACCTACAATGAGTTTGCTGGTTATCACGATGGGGACATTGGAATCAGGTGTATGATGGTAAGGGTTTGCAGATGAAATTTCAGAGAGGGAGCTGCATCCGTTTGTAAAATACGTGATGCATATGGAGAATAATATCTTGTTCATCAGATTGTAACAACATATAGTGCCAAGTGAAAGAGATTGATATTAGTCATTTATGTATATGGTGACTTAGATGGTTTTATCTTTTAACATTGCATTAAGGTAATAACAAATTTTAGGTCTTAAAGTTTGTCTCCCATGAAACACTGCAAGCGCTCCACACAAAAATAAACACATTTAGAGCTTTTAGACTTTTTTGTCTCCAAATTAATAACAAACGTTGTGTTAGTAGTGTGTTAGTAGGTAGAACGGTTCAATTCAGTTAGAGTTCCATCTAAATATCACCTATCTCTTTTGAACGCTTAATATTCAAATGTAAACACTTTTTTAAATTTTTTAATGATAAACTGAAGAGTTATAGATTTAATATAAGCATTTTAATCTATTACTTTGAAATTATTTAGCAATATTTATACTTTTTGGTGTCCAAAAGAGATAGGCGATATTTAGCGGGAACGGAATTGATCCGGTAGAACACTTTATAACCTTATTGTGTTCTGATTAAGGAGTCATCCAAATAATCCAGGCCAGGAACCAAAAAATTGCAATAAAATAGTGGATAACCCAGTTCTATAAAAGTTGAATTGTGCTTACTCGTGAATAAATAGCATAGGAAACACCAAATTTCACCAAAATGTGACCCATACCAAGATTTTTTGGATTTACCATGATGATTTTCTGAATATGTAATTGAAAACTGTTGGAAATGTGTTCTAAAAATAATCTTGTAAAATATTTTTAAAATCTGGAAGCTCTAAATTTGGATCGGATCGCAACATTATAAGAAAATATTTTCTGTCACCAGCAACACTTTTACAACAATACCTTTTTCTTACACAACACAATCACAGCACGATTGAAACTATATTGATTAGAAGGGGTTGCAAAAGTATTCCACTTATTTTTAGTGTATATGTTACAGGCAAAGTGATTAATTAGGCATTATTAATAATGCCCAGAGTGGAGGCGGGCAAAGTGATAAATTTCATTGATAAACGAAATTGAATTATCACATTGCCCTCTTCCTTTTCGAGCATTATTAATAATGTCCGATTTATCACGTTGCCCGTAACATATTGAACACATTGAGAAAACATGGGTTGTAATTTTAAAAAGCTAAAAATAAGCATGGATCTAGGCATGGTTTGGATACTGTATTTAGTGTGGTAGTAGCTCAAGTCTAAAGGTCGAATCAAATGTTTCAAAACGTTTTTCTCGTCAGCTGATGCATGCGAGAAGTATTTAAGTGTCAGGTCGTTACGACAAAGTATCGACAGATTTGTAATTTCTTTCATAAAGACGAGTTTATTTGTCCTGCTCAAGAACCTAGGCACTAAACACAGTAATTAACTATAAGTATATACTCTGAAACAAAGAAATGTATTTTTAAAAACTTTGATGGCTTGTTTATACGCAATTAAACTGAAGTGGCACCTCCCAAAGAGGAAACAAGCCCTCAATTACATATTGTGTTTTTGTTCCCAATGTATTGCGCTCCACTTTCTCTTGGAAGTGATTGATATTTTATTGACGTTTCCAGTTCTCTTAATGTACCAGGGAGCTTTTATTCTGTGACATTTTTCTGTGGAAAGTTGATAAATGGCAAGACGGACGCATTCAAATGCTGAATGTGAAGAAAAGAAAATGTCGGGAGACAGATAACGGGTAAAGGTCTTCAACTATGTTTTACCCAATTGAAAGTTCACATAAAATAGAAATTCTAAGCATTGGATAACGAGTAATACAAAACTTGTAGAAATTAAAGATTTCGACAGTTGGAAATCATTGATGGGGTTATAAAACGCATTTCTTCAAAATTTTAGATTTTTTTTCATTGTTTTTTTTAATTAATTTTAAAAAATTACGCTCGCTAGAATAGGTGGTGTGGCCTACGTGATGCCACCTCTTCTTTCGCCGAATCTTCAGTCAATCAATACTTTCAAAGGAAAAGATTTAACCAATGCTGAATATGCTTTCGTACAAGTGTGTAGTGCCGAAGACAGAGGTGAAGTTATGCACCAAACCAAGAACCCTTCTGCTCATTGTGTAGTTTTAATTCTTAAAATATTAACTAATGATCAGATTTCGAAAAAAAATAAAATTATTTTTTAAAGAAGCTTCATCAAAATAAATAAAATTTGAAAAATCGTTGTATTCCCCGTCCTATATTATTTTCGTCAGTTGTTGTAATCCTGAACTACATGAAAGTTTATATAAATTGATGAAAACTTCCACGACCTGAAGAGTAATTTATTTCATTTTCCGGGATGGATGGTCATGTTTGATGAATGGAATTTCCAAACGTTTCGCTCTCTGCTTCGGAGAGCATCCTCAGTGGCAAAAAATCAACTGATAAAAATTGAAAATAAAACAAATACCAAACAATTACAGCGTTTACTAATTATTTTCATTCCACGTTAGCATTCACGCTGTAATTGTTTGGTATTTGTTTTATTTTAAATTTTTATCAGTTGATTTTTTGCCACTGAGGATACTCTCCGAAGCAGAGAGTGAAACGTTTGGAAATTCCATTCATCAAACACGCCCATCCATCCCGGAAAATGAAATAAATTACATGAAAGTTATTGAACAATAGTTCTGAAAACAAGTTAAAATTTGTCACTTAAGGCATGACTAAACTAAATTTGCTCAATCTTTTAGGAGAGGAGAATAACTTGCTCTAACATGCATCTTTAATGGGTAGAGCGAAATCAAAACTGGCGGCAGTTCCTAAGGGTTTTTTTGCAAATGCGTTTATTTCAGGCGGTCCAGTGTCAAATGTTATCAATAAATTGATTCATAACTATCTAAATGACAAAACAATTTAGTTATGGAGTTAAAGTGAGAATGTAATATTACACCTTGCCCAGTGAACTACAAAAAAGAATAAATATTGCAGAATTAAATTAATCAACTGATCTATATTGCAAACTGGATTATTTCCTTGAAATGTATATAGATGCTTAGCGTATATTTATAAAATAATAAAATTTCGATGTGTTTACCGTTAACCTTTTAAACGCCGCAATTCAAATTTCGAATTAAAGGTTCTGATTTTTGGCTTAAATGGCTTGTTTTATCATTACTAAAACCATTCTAGTCATTATTTGTCGGAAAAAAAATCCTAAGTATGATTTTGAGGATGTTCCCATTTGGGAACATTGGCGTTTGGGGTGAAGTTTTTAGGGGGATTTCCAAAAGGCACATATTTTACAACTACTTCAAATAAAATGCTTGGAATAGGTTTCTACTCAATAATTATGAACATTTTTATGATTGTGGACGGTTTTTTCATTTTATTATCCATACTTGGACGATTAAGTAACATTTTTATAGATTTGCATAAGAAAAAATTGACATGTTTATTACGTTCGCGAAGCTTTTCCGTAAATTTTTCTTGCACTATGGGTAATATTTTGGTGTAAAAAATACATAAGAGTGTTCCCATGCTCTTCAAAGCTAAACAGTTACGTTTCTGGGAGAAAAATTAGTTTTAAATACGGTTCTATAGGGATATCTAGAATAAAATTCACTAATTGCATTCAAATCTAATTAGCTTTCAAAAGTGATAATCATAATTATCTCCATTGATTCATTAAACCCGTGTTTCTCATGGAATATTCCAAACTGAACCATATATATATCTTACATCCAACTTACGTTAGAAGCGTGTTTTTAGATGTACGCAATTTTCCTTATTTTCAAAATTCTTCGATTTGTTTCCTAAAATTTTTATGTAATAAAAGTACTTGCACAAAAATATATACGCAAATCCTCAGAAGCACTCAAAATATGCTCTTTGCATAACCCCTATTGATAATTACTGAAAATTAATCGATTGGAAGTTAGAAAAATATATAAGTGTAAGAATCTGCTATGAAGATTTGGAATTTTTTTTCGAAATAAATAAGGAGAAAAAATAAAAATCACAAATTTTTGAATTTAAAACATCATTCTTAACCTGTTTTAATCCTTTGTGACAAAAAAAGCTCAAAAAATTAAAGAAAATAGGAAATAACTTGAATTTTTGCATGTTATGAAAATCCCCTCAAATACTATACCCCAAACGCCGATGTTCCCATTTGGGAACATATACGTTGTTTTGGTAATTACTCCCCAAAATTAGAATGTAAAGGTATTCTGTCAAGCCAAATGGGAAGATGTGTACTTAAGCTACCAAAACACAGCAAAATTATTTAAAACCAAATTCATTTAAAATTTTCACAAGATTGAAACTTGTGCAACTTTTGGAAGAGCCAAAAATCTCTAATTTTGATGTAAATTCTACAAAAAGGATTAAATTCCACGTGAAAAACTTTTGCATGTAAAATAACTTCATATCTTTGAGTTGCTTTCTACCTAGTATCGAATTCTTGCATGAAAAATTAAGTGGTGAAAAAATTCCTTAAAATTATGTTCCCATTTGGGAACATCGGCAGGTAAAAGGTTAAAAATGTATTTGTTCAAATCACATAGGATTTTGAAAACATTTATAACTATTTTTTTCCATTTTTCTCAAAATGCTATCCAATTAAAGACATTTGTCGTCTGAGTTGTTTACATGTTAACGATTTATAGCTTCCAAGCATTTTCACTTATAATTCCAAGACATTCCCTCTTTGAAGGAATAGTTTTCTAAAAAGAAAAGAAAATACCTTCCCATACTTGCAATAATGAGGGTGGAAACGTCCAGCTTTTACCACGCCCAATAACACGAAAGGAAAGAATATACGGCGAGTAAGATTGATTGTTCAAACATGGCGTGTTTAGAGCAAGCTCCTTGCGTTCTCAATTCTATTTGCTCATGGTTGAATTTTTATAAAGATTGCTCAAAATTACGAATATCACAATATGGGTTACCCCGGTCGCGATATTATCGATTTTGTCTATTTGCGGTTTAGTTATGTTAAAATGGTTACCAGTCAATGTTCCACATACATCAAAGATTGCTATTATTGCATTTCTAGTATTTGTAGTATGTCAATTTGAAAATTAAAAATGAATGAGGGCATTCTGCGTGTTTCTGTAGCTGTTCACTGAAGTAATAGATTTCGGTCCATTTGAAGCTTAGAGCTAAATGATTACATTATGAATAATAGATAAAAAGCTTAACCCTTTTTCACTAATATCAAAGGATATTGTTATTTAACCTTATCCAATCTCTTTAATGCATCTACTGATTATACCAATTATAAAAAACTTAAAGGGCACCACAGTAATTAAATTAAAGTTCAACTTTTGAGGGTTGAATTAGAGAAAAATGTATCATAAAAGAAGCTGCAGTATAGCCTATAAAAATGGTATGATACAAACATCTAGTTTAAATTTTGTGTAAAAAATAATATGCTTTAACTAAAAGATGAAATACAATTTTCAAAATTAAATATTTAAATGATAAATAAATAACTTTATTATAATAAACACATGAAATAAAATTTTTAAAGCTTTTTAAAATTATTTATCCATTAACTAAAAAGCTCACTTTTTGCAATTTACTTAGCAATCAAACTAATTAAGATATCGTAAGATTTCATTTTCCGCATGCTTTATTTTTCCCTTAAAATTAATGGAGAACACACATTCTCTCCTTATAATAATTCATTACTTTCAGATTAACTTTTCACTGCAAAACAGACTATGTATTAAAGAAACCTTTTTGATATTTTTTGTGTTTATAAAGCAAATTGAAATGTCTTTTATATTTTCTCTATTGATTTATCTCAAGTATCGTTGAATAAAGCTTCTATTGTTTTTGTGGATATTTTTTAACCTTCGTAATAGAAAATTTTATAGTTTTTATGTAGAGAGATTTTATTTTGTTTGTTCTAAAGCTGTCTCGCAGACGGATTCAATTATTTCATCAGTAGATGCAATTATTTTTATGTTTACAGTTTTTTTACGTTCTCGAGAATTCTTCGATAAATTGTTCGGTGCTCTTTAGCAAAAAATGTAGAATTAAGAGTGTTGTTTCAATAATACCTAATTAAAATATCTATAATGAACTGACTATATGCTTTTAAACCCTCATAAAAACAATGATTTTAGTATAAAGAAACTAATACTACACTATACATATGTTTATCTTTGAGTTTGGAGGAAATTTAAATTTGTGCACTCATATTGCGAAAAAAATAATGTAATGAATTATCTGTTCTAATACCATACTATTGTGAATAACGTTAATAACAAATTAAATAAAATAAAGATTAAGAAAAATGTACTTAGATACTTTCTTGATGGGAAAAATTTCTATTTCTAGAAAAATTAACTATAATTTTAATAAAACATTCCTCCATTAAAAATAATTAAATTCTTCATTTCATCATTTTATATATAATCAAATGCACTCTAAATACCCTGATTGACAATTATCCTCAGGGTATTTTGAAGGTTGTTTTATTCAATGCTTTACTAAAATGTTTAACTGTATAAAAACCGGAAAAAATTTAAACTTATGAATAAATATATTCAATCTTTTACCTTGGATATAGGTGTTTTATTCATTAAAATTATAAAAGCATAAATATCGTAAAACGGGGTGAATCGGATCACTTTTGAAAAAAGTTTTTAAAACCATCATAGCTCCGGATTGTGTTAGAGTTATAGAATCAGGATTAAAAGGGATCGATTCCACACATTTTTTAGAAGTTGTCGTCCATTTAAAAAAAAATTAGAGTCACACCGTGAGTTTACCAGTGCTTGGGCCACAACTTTTGTGTTGAACACAAAAAAGTCACAAAATCCACTTTGTTAATTACACAAATAAAATAACGTTTTCTTCTCAATTTTTGGTATCTCCCGTGTGTCCCCAGTTCTTGCAAAGACTTCTGTGTGATCATATTTTAAATAAATAGTATGTATGATTTACAATGAATTTTTTAGTGAAACAAGGGCTTCTTGACTACTGATGCGAGGTGAATCGGATCAGTCATAAAAATGCTTGGTTTTCCACCTTTACTCATTTTCTGGTTTCTATTGGTTATTATCAACACCTAAAGTCATGAAGCGAAATAATGGGGGCCATGCGGGGGCTTAATTCCCCTTATTAATATCTTTCAGTAATTTACTTCGTATTTTGTATAGCAAACACATCATTCTTATGATGCATGTATTTTATAAAAAAGTGTCCATGAATTTTAATACAATTTATTTATACAATTTTTCAAGACTAATTTTAGGATCCTTTATCACTTAAAGACATCAAAACTGCATTTATTCGACAAAATCTGGTAGTGATCTGATTCACCCCCCATTTAGGGTAAATCGGATCATTACACTTAAAAATATGTACAAAATTAACCATTCAAGGTAATTTAATTTTTTCAAAAGGTTATTAAAGTATTAATTGAGACTCTCGAGATATTCTTTTTAAAGCATTCCAAAATCTTTATTCGGAAATGTTTGGCAGCAGTTCAAAGTCCAAAAGTGATCCGATTCAACCTGTTTTACGGTGTTTATTTTGTTATACGTACGTATTTGTTGCATTTATTTCTTGCATGTTTCAATATAAGTTTCCTGTTATGTGGTTTTTAAAATAAGCGTCGTTATACGAAAATGGATATTTCCTCTCTATTACAGGAGTTCCGTCAAATGGAGTAACTTAGGCCCAAACTTGGGGAAAAAGTTATACGTGCTGTATTTATATAAAAGATTGCAATTATCAGTTATTTATTGCCAGGCTTAGGTCAAAAGATGGCTGTCCATTCCATCCTAACCAACCCGTCAATTCCCAGGGAGATCAGTCAGCAGAAAGTGTTTGGCCCACGACAAGATATGAAAGTATAACTTAACCTGCATCTTAGAATGCCAGAGATTTAGAAGTTTATTCAATGACATTATTGTAAAAAGTTATTTTTCTGCAAATATTGTGAAAATATTGGGTTAGAACTACACGTGGGTAATAGCAGTAGACCTATTTAGACTTATTGGGGCAATCCAAAAAGTTAGATAGGTCTCTTTAACCTAAACAAAAATAACTGATGATACTTGCTACCGACAAACATGAGCTTCAATATATCCATTCAGTCATTTATAAAAAACTAGGTCTTATTACCACCCAACCCATCTTCAGCTACAAAATCTCAAAACCCACATCCCTCTTTTTTCACAGTAATCACCTACTTTCTCTCACATTTTTCTTTGCAAAAAAGCGCTCAAAAATGGTTATGACCCCAGCGGCCAGATCGCCGCATAAACTCGGTAGTTTTGGCACCCTGTGACTCCGATATATCTCTGTCAGAGAAGGAATCACGCACAAACGCCATTAAGAGAGAAAATTTCCAGGAATAGGGGTTTTAGCGATTGAGCCAGTTCGGGTCAGTGCGATAGGACCCTGCGCTCTGACCATTACGGTCATCGGCGAGGCGTGTTGAATACTTTTTCTCTCCCCCGTTTGAAAAGTTTTTTTTCCTGAGGTCCGTTTTGGGGGTGAACGTTATTGTGCAAAGTAGCCGTTAGGAGTACAATTACAGAATACTGATGGAGGAAGGTGAACCAGGGCGTGAAACTGATTTGCGGTGTTTGTAATGGGGATGGGGTTGTAATGGGCTGCTGGGATTGAATAATCATTGCCGATAATGGGTGGTAAATTTATCTCTTGATAAGACAAATCATAATGGGCCGTGGGGAGCCTAGTGATGAAGGCATAGGCTTCGGGATCGGAGGGTCCCGGGTTCGATTCCCGACACCGTTCAAGACCCACCGAGTATATGCGGAGTACGTTATCGTTAAATATGGGGGTCCGAAAGTCCTGTGGTTGGTCGTGCAGAAGTTTATCATGGGTTCAGGTCGTCTGTGGACTACTTCCCTCCCCTTCAGAGTATATAGAGCTTTTCACATCACGTTATTTGGCCCTAGCAACAGCCCAATCAACCGCCTAGCAACAGGTTTGCGCATACTCAGTGCATGTACATTCTATTGTTTAAAGGAACAGGTCATGACGTCATCGCGAAAGGCTTTTTTCAATATCATAATTGTGGAGGTGGTGATAGATATGGTGGCGGCTTCTATCATCCGAGGCTTAAGTCGGACTCCTGCCATTCGTGGGGCTCACTTTCTCAGGAGCCGCACCTCTTTTGCCTACGATTCTGTGCGCTTTGTGGATGGAGCTTAGATATTCCAAGTGGCATAAGAAACAGCAACAACAACAAATATGAATTTTATTGAGGGCGATTTTGATGATGATGTGATATTGGGAAGTAAAAATTTTAAAGGGATACCTAAAATGTGTTGTACGGATCAGTAATTTGAAAGCCTTTTTCTGGAGACCGTTCACCAAAAACATTTTTTTAGAATAGAGAGATAAGGCTTAAATCTAGAAGTGGGTTCAAACGCCAAGCGAAGTAGTAGCGCCCAAGTACGCCTAGGTATCAAAGTGATGAAGTTGGTGACTAAAAGTTTGCCTAGAGGCGCCAACCCGAACTCACTTCTAGATTTTTACCGAGAGATACTTTTAAGCATCTGGTTAGTTTAAATTGAGTACGATACTGTTATATTGCTAAGGAAAATCACACTAAACATGACAGCTACAAACATGAGAACAAACCCCAAATCTAATAGCCCACGGTCCACCGCAAGTTTTTTATTGATTAATAACAAGCTGAATCTTCGCAGGTCGCTTTGTTTCGTAGATACGCCCTTCTTTTCTCAGTCCTACAATGCAACCGTTTTTTATATTGTTGCTATACGATATCTGAAGTTAATCATTGTTAACATTTGATTAACACGAATTAAGATATTTATTTATCAATAAGCAACAATATAAAAAACTGCTCTGCTCCTTGTTGCTGTAAGCACCTCAATTGTAAAATTCGTATTTCAATCAATTCTTAGTAAGTTTAAGAGAAAGTACCCCTTAATTTGTAAGACATTGCGGCCATTAAATATTTATTTAAGAAGTATACCAAGTCACTGTAGAAAAGTCAGGTTGTTATTAATAAATATTTATCAATCACCCAATCGACATGTTTCCCGCATGCGCACGCGCAGTTAATTAGCTATCTCTTTCCATATTTCTCCGCGGAGAAAAGTTGGGCGTCTCGACGAAACAAAGTGACTTACGAAGATTCAGCCTGTTATTAATCAATAAAAAAACGTGCGGTCAAGGTCTCTAAATACCTTTCTTCATTTACCAAACAGAACCACCACAGTCGCATCATCCTCAGCTCATTTATCTCAAAAAGACGACGCATTCCGCTCCAATCGAGCACATACGAGAAACAAAAATAAGCAAAGACGGAAAATAACACTAAAACTCCGAAATAGAGGAATTTAAGCGAAATAGGTCATTGCCTATCTGGTTTTATTAGTTAATTAGCTATCTCTTTCCATATTTCTCCGCGGAGAAAAGTTGGGCGTCTCGACGAAACAAAGTGACTTACGAAGATTCAGCCTGTTATTAATCAATAAAAAAACGTGCGGTCAAGGTCTCTAAATACCTTTCTTCATTTACCAAACAGAACCACCACAGTCGCATCATCCTCAGCTCATTTATCTCAAAAAGACGACGCATTCCGCTCCAATCGAGCACATACGAGAAACAAAAATAAGCAAAGACGGAAAATAACACTAAAACTCCGAAATAGAGGAATTTAAGCGAAATAGGTCATTGCCTATCTGGTTTTATTAGTTAATTAGCTATCTCTTTCCATATTTCTCCGCGGAGAAAAGTTGGGCGTCTCGACGAAACAAAGTGACTTACGAAGATTCAGCCTGTTATTAATCAATAAAAAAACGTGCGGTCAAGGTCTCTAAATACCTTTCTTCATTTACCAAACAGAACCACCACAGTCGCATCATCCTCAGCTCATTTATCTCAAAAAGACGACGCATTCCGCTCCAATCGAGCACATACGAGAAACAAAAATAAGCAAAGACGGAAAATAACACTAAAACTCCGAAATAGAGGAATTTAAGCGAAATAGGTCATTGCCTATGTGGTTTTATTCAGTACACCTTCTCTCAATCGATATAGATAATTTTCATCGGCTCTGATTCGTTGAAGCCTTTTCCTTCCTCTTTTATTACTTCTATTTTACTTTCATCCAGATAGTTTTCCTGCCTCACCAGGTTTGAATCATCCCAGGACTTGTTTCAGGTATTTTTGAAAACTGGATTTTTTTTCCAGAGCAGGCTGGAATTCGGGACGGCGGTCTTTTTTGGAGAGGTCCCGGAACGTATTATTAAAGCCTTCCGCATGGTGCGGGCTAAATGGTCTCAAAAAAGCGGGGAAATAGGGTTATGTTCTCTCTAAACGGTGGAGACTGAAGAAGTTTTGGGAAAGTTTCGGTAATCGTGTAAGTGCAGGTTTAGAAAGGGTTTCGTATTGAAAAAAAATATAATTACTGTCGTTTTCTTTTGTGAAAGTGTATATAATTTTGGAAATCTTTTTTCATGGATATTTTTTTTAAAATAACAAAATAGTTTCTTCTCTATGTCTTTTGGAAAAATAAACTTATAGTTTTTATTTATTCATAAAATAAGACTTAAAAGTGCTAAAAGCAGTATGTTTAATGCATAAACGGAATACTTGACACTACCTACTTAAACTAAACTGCTCGAGATAGAATCCGAGACAAATGAAAGTATATTTTGTAAAGTTTAATTTTGTTAAACATTGTTTACTCACAAATCTCTATATTGTTTAGTTTGAAAAATAAATTTATTAATTTTGAATGAATAAATTATTTTCATAAAAGTTGAACTAAATGAATAGTTGTTTAAAAATTTTGACTTTCCCATATATTTAAATGCATAGGAAGTGGTATTTTTTTTTTCATTTTTACTTTTTATGAGAGTAGTGTTTAGCGAAAGTGCGGAATTAATTTCACATTAATAAGTACATTATATTCCTAACCCTGCAGTTAACTGTTCTTGAAAGATTGAAGGTTTTATTTCTACAGTTGAATGTACTATAAAGCAAATATTGAATGCAAAACTTTTTGCACAAGTGTTCTAGTGATCTTTGTGGAGAAGTATATTTTATTTTTAAAGATATGAAATCAGAAAAAAAGAATAAAACTACTCCAAAGTACCTACTTTATTCTCAAATTTTTCGTACTTCTGAAGGATGGTTTCAAAAGAAAAATGTATCCCTTAGAGCAGCGGTTCTCAAACTTTCTATCGTCACGGCCCCCTTTATGTTAGAAGCCAGGCATCGCGGACCCCCAACACCAAAAGCCGTAACCAGACTTTTGTTCTGTGTTTAAGATTAATTAAAAATAGTATACAAATTATAATAAATTTTACAATTACTCCACTCCAGAGAAATGTTATTTAGGGAGGGAACAAAATTACCCCTCCGCCCCCATGCATGTATATATTTCATAGGTCAAAGTAGCTTCTTAGTACATTTTTAAGCAGAATTTAAGAGAATTTTAAGAGAAAAGGTTATGAGTAATTAAGTTCTACCTACAAAGGGGGGTCTGAGGGGTCCTCCCCCAGAAAATTTTTGAAAATTCAACTAGAAAAACAGATTTTAAATTAGTTTTAATACCCCTAGTTAAAAATTTTTCAATATAAATTTTTATGTAGTAATATTTGCATTTTGATGAACTTAATGTTAAAAATAGTTTATAATAGAGTTTTGAGAAGTTTTAGATAAATTTGTCCCTAAAAACACAAAGGATTTTAACTATACTTCTTAGTTACGAATTTCAGACAATATGCTCTTAGGTAGGATTTCAATTTTGATGAACTTTTAAAAAAAATTAAATAATAAATTACCAAATACTAAAGGGGGTTCAGGGGTCCTCCCCATTTCGAAGATTTGATCCCAAAAACAGGGTTTTAACTTGTTTTGATTCACCAAATCCAAATTTCAGGGCCCCTTCACACACACCCTTATTACTCCCCTGAATTACTCCAAGTCTCTGAGGTGAGGGTCTGGAAATTTCAAGGTAATTATTATGCATTGAAGTCAAAATTTCGAGGGGGCTGGGGGTTCTCCCCCAGAAAATTTTTTAAATTTACCTCTTAAAACTAGTGTTTCATAATTTTGAAACTCTTTGGGGAATTCTAAAAGTAGCTTAAGGAATTCTTCAAGGTAACTCGCGGACCCCCTAGGAAGGCGCCGCGGACCCCCAGGGGTCCGCGGACCACAGTTTGAGAATCGCTGCCTTAGAGTCTCAAGATTTTTCAACAAAAATATTTCTTGAATAATATTTGAATATCTCTAACTATTTATTCCAGTAACTATTTTCCTCCATTTTTACGCGATTCAATCTTTATAAACCAAAATTGTATTTCTGGTACTATACACTTACCAGGAAATATTTGGGAGAATAGTATTTAGCAGAACTTTGCATACCCATACACATTACCTTGAACTTTGCATACACATTACCTTGCAAGGTTTTAGTGTAAAATATTACTTTGGGAACTGTATGTCATCATTATCTTTATATTAGTACTTGAGTTTAAACTATTTTTTGGCTCGAAAAGCTGTTAACCGTTTAATGAATTCTTAATGAGGAAATATTAAATACTACAAGCACACATTTGATGACAGCTTTAAAGCAATACTACATGCTCTCCCAAAATAAAAGCGTATTAGTCATACGAAACTTGCTCAAACTTTATACACAGGAAGTCATTCGACTATTTTTAAAACATTCAATTTTTTATTTCTCCCAGACGTGCTCAGAATACTTGAAATATTTCACGCCTGGCTTGAAGTTAATCTCCCCCACCAAGTTAAAGCCGAGAAAATGAAAAACGTTTCGGCTGTTCCCCAAGTCTTTTAATTAATAAAGCCGCCTTATTAAAGCCCTCACCGAAATTCAACACCTCACATCGGAATCCGAGCAAAAACCCCCCAGCAAATTTTTTGACAAAACTGCCTCATTAGGGGAATTTTAAAAGGCCTTACTTTATCTGATGGCTTACGGTTTCTACAGTCACAATGGGCATAACAATAACATTAAATGTAGATTCAGTGATTAAAAGGGGTCTTCCGAGTGAATAGGCGATTTCCATTGTGGCAGTCACGTTTCCCTTTGAACCTAGCGTTGGCTTCTGAATCTGCAGAACTTCTGTGTTTAGATTGCAAGAGACAATGCTAGGAAGGATGTACACACAGATGAACTGCGTTCTGCCGGAGTCCGGTTAAAACAAAGGACTGCAATTCAGCTAATTTTTGATAAGGCAATTCGGTTCGCGTGACGGGAAACGGTCGTTTATTAATGTTGGGTTGACTGCTATTTAAATGGGGGAGGCTCAGAGAGTCAGGGGTATTCATAAAGTTATCACGGGGTAGCTTCCTTCTATACCCTTATTGATTCATAAGCTCTAATGATAATGTGCGTGTGTTGCTTATGTTTTAATTTTTTTATTAAACACAGTTTCATTTTTGAACTGTGGTTTTTAAAAGTATTTCTTTTGATATTTAAAGATAAAAAACATACATGATGTATTGGTTTTCATAATTAAGATATATTCAGAATATTAAGGTAATCACAAAGAATGAGTACTAAGCTCTGATATCTCTAATTCAAGTCTTTATTCAGTAAATTATTTTTTGCAGTTTCTTAGTTGCCCTTCCCTGTATATTCTGAATTTCCAGATATACACAATCATTTAATATTCGTTTCCAAAATAAATTTGATAATTTTTAAATGGGATTTTCAACAAAAAATAGCATGCAATTTTAATTGATATTACTAAAAAACGTTTTGGAAAAGATAGTACCATGCATTCACCATTTTAGTTTGATTTAATAAATACTATGACCAACTTGAAGGTGTAAAAAAGGAAAATAGATTGTTAATTCAGCCGCTTAGAAATTACATTTAATGTTATAAGGTAGAGACTGAAAAAATCAATAAAAACCTTTATTTTCTGTGTTCTTGTAGACTTTTTATCATAAACTCTCTGTGACGGTTAGTTTGGAAGTTTATCTCACAAATATGGATTGTATAGAGTGAGTAAAATACACCCTAATACAATCAACCGTAAAACGCTTAATGTTAGCTTTTAACTTTTAATGGTATAATTTCTACTTATTACAGGGTAAGGAGCTTCAGGCTACTCAAAGCTAAATAGCTTTCATTGGTTTAACATGCGCCAAATGACTAAAAGCTCCATTACAGAGAAGTTCCAAATTACATTAAAAGGAGACGGTTAGGAGAGGAGGTTTAGTCTCACACATTATTCAAATATCGTGCGTGTTTGTTAAATCTAAAAATAAAGATCATGGAAGTATATTTGAAGCTACAGACTCAAAATTCAAGTTAACTTTAATGGGTATTTTTAGCTCTTTAGATTTAAACGTTTCATTTTGTTTGGGATGGTTTTCTCTTATCAAGAGTAAAAGAGGTCATCTAAATATACGCTTTTCAATTTCGTAAAACGTTATTCAAAATTATTTTAATTCTTTCTAAATTGTTTGATTGCGATATTATTAACACTAGAAGCTTCGGCTAGTGACTCATACTTAGAACCCTCAAAAACAGTCATTTTGACCCCTCGGCTTTTTTCAGCGAAAATAACCTTTAAAGCTAAAAATTTGTATATGATACTTGTAGACATGTTAAAGAACTTTCTACACATGATATTTAAAAACATTTTTTGATTTTTAATTACTAATTTATAAAATAAAGTACCGAAAATCGATTATTTTACACCATTTTAACATACGTATAATAGCCTTTGTAAAAGTTCGAGAACATTTACTATAAGCATACTGTTAATAATTCTTCCATGTATCAGAAAAAGGTTGGCATGTCCGTACTTTGCATTTTGACACTGGTGACGACTTCATGACGTCACTAACGTACGTGATACAATAAGAAGTGAAGTAATAAATTTTATATTCCCAATTTTTTTCTCAATTCGAATACAAATTGATGTTTACCATTTATTTTTCTAATTTTCTTTTTATATACAACCTAAATACTCAGTGTAACTATGCTTTTGTACAAAAAATTCTCTCCTGCTATCGTCCCGATTCAGCTTTTGCTGTGCATATCCTAGCTGCTTTATCTACGGCATAATATCGTATAAATACTTATTTTGAGTCGAATAATTTTCTTTGAGCACCCTCATATCCTCCAAAAACTTTTCTAATAACTGTTTACTTCTTAAAACTTGATCTAAGTGCGTTTCAATGAATCAACTATCTGCTTATTATTAAAGGATGTATCATGACAGATATTTGAAACGTATCTTTATTTTCACTCATAAAAAATTCTTTAAACATAATAAATCAGTTAGCTTTGAATATTTTCATCTTCAGATGAAGGAAATACTAAATCTTTCCTTCACAAGATGATAAAACAGGCGTGGGAAATATAAAAAGCTTTGCGAAGGGATATACAACAAAATAATATGTATTTTATGATTTTCTGCACAGAAAACAGTAAAATTTTTTTAATTTGGTGAAGGAACCTTCTTAGTTACCTCCTAGAACCGAAAGATAACTAAATTTAAGCTATAGAGTAGATATAAGAACATAAAATAATCAGCGGTCAAAATGACTGTGAGGGTTCGAGGTAGTTCTTATAATATCTCCTTAACCCGTTTTGCAAACTCAACCAAATTTGTACAGCAATAATAGCAGCATAAGTTAGGAAAAATCACAAAAGTAGAAGTGAGTAACTCAAATATTTTGGAAGAGAGCTCGTTTTAAAAACGCAAAACGGTCAAAATGACCGTCCTGGAAATTCTAGTGTTAAACATATTGGGTCTTTTTGGTACTCATGTTTCATGTATGGATTTAGGAAGTTCTAGATAGACAAAAGAAATAAGTTTAAATTTGAAATTTTTCTACGTTTGTTTTTGTGAAAATTAAATTTAATTGTTAAAAAACGACTAACTTGTGACTTAAACTGCATATTAAAACTACTCATGTGATAGACAACTTTAATCTATGGTATGAATTCAACCAGAATAGTAATATGTGTTAAACGAGCAGTGTGATAAATAACTACGCACATTAGTATTTCGGGAAAAGTCATACTCATAGATAAATGTCATTGAATTTATCACATTGCCCGTAACACATGCAAAGTGAATATTTTGATACAACGTAACTAGAATAAGGAAGTTGCATGTGTCAGATTTTCATTAACATTCAAGTGTTCCGTATGGTTTTTTGTATGGTAAAATGAAATATCTAGTAAATTTTTCAATAATAATAAGTAAATTTAATTTAAAAGCAGAGAAAAATCACGTGACTTAAAACGCTTATTGTTTAAAACATACGATGACGTCAACAATCATACCATCAACTCCGTTGCTTTCCAACAATGGTCACCGTATGATGACGTCACATCCCAAACTCTTAGTGTTTTCGCGCGGAAAAAGGGGATTTTTGTTAATTTTTTTGCAATCAGAAAATTTCTCAATTGGCCTCAAATTTTGGGTAGTTGCTTATTTTTGCATGAAGAATCGATTAAAAAAATATAAAAAAATCATGCAATTTCCTCATTAACCTCTGAAGTCACAAAAATACAGAGCCTACAGGTAGTAATAGAAATATTTTAATTCTATTAATTTTTAGTGAATATTTTATTTAAGATTTTGAGATAATTTTTAAGAGCTTTCACGTTTGTTATTTCACAGAACTATATTTTTCTTTAGAAACAAAATCCATTTAATCTCCCTTCAAAGTGGATCTAAATCCACTGGTCGGGTTTTCTTTTTAGAAAGAGAAAAATATAACGAGTGGAGATGTTACAAACCATGTTTGTACGGTTTTCTGGGCCACTGCTTCTTTTATTCGGTTATTTACGCTTTTTTTTATCAATGAGACGTAAATATTTCTTCGACATCTCTTCCTAAGTTTCTTCCGATAAGGTGCCACTCTGCTTTAAGAACCAGAAAGTGGTTTCTTTAGGGGAACGGTTTTCTTCTAAGTCTACTCAACTTTTTTGTTTATGCTGTTAAGTCTTTTGACACTAAGTGCATGTTTCTAAATTTATACAGACAAAGTAAAACTTGAAGTAGTTTGGAAGACGATATAAATTATATTGTTTGAACAACATTTAGGGAAATAAATATATTCTCTTACAGGCCTTAAGGATTTTTCTGCAGCGTAAAAAAACTCTGAAAAGTCTTGGTATGGGTTTCATCAATTTGAGGTACTATAGTGGTATAAAATTATCGAGAAAAACTTTTTGTTTACGGCAATCTATAGTGTTTGTGGTTAACCCATTTCGCACTATTTCGTTTTCGATTTTTTTCTAGCATGTAAATTTTTTTTCAACATTTTTTGTTGTTGATATAAGACAATACTATGATCTATTTGAATATATTTTTTACTTTATTCATTCCTCATATTTATAAAAGGAAAAAAAGTGCATTCCGAAGGAACTTTTGAAGTTTTTTTTTAAGGGTAACTCTCTTTTTTTCAGATCACCAGTGTAGATGGAAACAAATTTCAATGGAAACAAATGGATAAAAAACTTATTTTCACCCAAACAATACTCTTTAAGACGGCTTCAATTTGTAAGGCAATATTTCTATTTTTTCAACTTTAATTATCGTCGTTTTGAAATGGTGCGAAAATGCACCTACAGTAAAAAAAGGCTACATTTTTTTAAATGTTTCAGGAGTGGATGTTTTTATGCATTTTAAGACGAATTTTTAAGGAAAAACAGTAAGTAAAAAATTAAGGTTATTTTTAAAAATATTTTAAAAAAAGGAAAAAACAGCCTAAATATTTTAAAAAATGATGGTAACCAGTGAAAAGGGCGCAAAAATTGTAATATTCACATCTACATCACTCGAGAAATAAAGCGCACCACTTCACACTAAAAATGAGAGCCAGAGTGGACCAACCTCAGCTGCTGTTATTTCGTGAAAAACGCTTTACAAAATTGTAGTAATATTTAAACTTTTCTTTTGAGGTTAGTATTTAATACTTAGTTTTGATCTTTTCGTGATCAATAATTAGAGGATCCTGTTGAAAGTCAGAATCAGAATGAATCAAGTGGCTTGATCCATTCTGGCATTAAAGTTTTGTGCGATTTTAATTACTAGATCAAAAGAAAAAGTAATGCCATCTTGTGGGAACTAAAAAAATGCATTGTTTTCTAACTTAAATCAATAGATGTCTCTACATTCTACTGAAAAATAAAAATAAACGCTTTTTAATTTTTGTGGGTTGGTCCACTCTGGCTCTCAGCTCCTCTAATATCCATAGAATTCCATGTAAAGAAAAAGTAACCCTGACTGAGGGCGAGTTTTCGCACCATTTTTTTCAAATTATAATTAATTTTTCGTCACTTTTTTATCTCTTAATTAGACTTATATCTCTTAATTATCTCTTAATCAAATCAGAAAAATGTCATACCCCAATCTGGTTTAGTTAAACAGGGTCCGACACTTAATAGGTTAAGAATGTTTATTTTTCATATAGTATAATTCAATATGGTTAATAGAATAATAAAGGTTCAATAAAACGCTTTTGTTTATGACAATCTATAATGTTTAGAAATAGATATGCTTTTTTTTTCACTTTCTTCATATAATGTTTTCGCATTAACGTTGATAAAAATAGTTTATAATTATTATTTTAGCGTCTAGTCCTCAAAGTTTAACCAAAACATCAAAATATAGAAACTATTTTTAGCAGACATTTAAGTTATACAAGAGCAATATAAATAAGGTTTTTTTATTTTGAAAGTTAATATTTATTGCATTAAAATATTCATTACATTGGAAAGAGTACATAGCATATAACTAGACAGTATATGTGATTGGATTAGGTTATTGTTTTATGACCCAATAATCAATGTAATAATTGTAACTTTTAAATACATACAGAATAGGATTAAAATATTATGTGAGGATATAAAAGCGTTGCTTCCGAATCAGGAGACAATAAATAAATTGATTTTAACAGCTTTTATTCCTTATTTTCTTCAGGAAATCTTCTACAGCATTATATTGAAGAATTCCAATTACTTCCAAAATGGAACATTTTTCATTTTCCTTGAAAACGAATCAAAACAAGTTTATTTTATAACTCAATATTGAAAAGGTTGGATTTAATAAAGAACTCTAGAGTAGATGATATTAGTTCACGACAGAAAGCGATATAAAAAGGTACACTGCTGCCCCAATTATCTGCATTTCAAAATTTTCCAATTATTGAAGTCAGAATATAAAATTCATTATTTTTAACTATTGTGTTCTTACTCCAAGATTTTTTGTTTCTATTGTCCTTATGAAAAAGGTAGGTGTAACTTGAGATTACAGCCTTTAAAAGGAACTTGTATTCCTACTTAGAAGTTCTCAATTTCATCCTTTGTTACTCCCACGAAACATTTTACAATGAAAACATGAGTGGGTGAAAACATGAGCGGACCGGGAAAGTCTTACATACGAGTTGGGTACAAAAATTTAAAAATATGAGTATTTTTTATGTATTTGATAACCCTATATAATCAGAATTATTATCAATGTAATGATCACCAACTTACCTCTTAAAAGTTAAACATTTCCTCCATTATCATTCAAACCTTTTGTCTTCTTTCCCTTTCACTAGCAATGACATTTTTATGGTTATCAATGGAGTTGCTCTTTTTTTGAGGATTCAAAACTACTAAAAGTAGTGTTACTTATAAACACTTTATTTTGAAATATAAATTTTATTTTAATATGTTTTATGTGTAGATATTACACACACACACACACACACACACACACACACACACACACACACACACACACACACACACACACACACACACACACACACACACACACACACACACACACACACACACACACACACACACACACACACACACACACACACACACACACACACACACACACACACACACACACACACACACACACACACACACACACACACACACACACACACACACACACACACACACACACACACACACACACACACACACACACACACACACACACACACACACACACACACACACACACACACACACAAATCTTACCCCTGTGGTCAGGTTTTTTAAAAAAATTTTTGTTAATTTAAAAAAAATTATTTATCTTATCAGAAATGTTAGATCGACTTCCTTTTACAGTCGAATCCGCTTAATAGTCCAGTAACTTTATACATCACAGCATGCGTCAAATCCGGTAGTTTTGTTTTTTGCAGACTTATTTATGGTGTTGGTCTAATGAATAATTCAAGTTTGTGACCTCGAGCGCCGAACGCAACTTTGTCAAAAATTTAAAAAACCGCGAAAAAATCGGGTTTTTTTCAAATTTTGGAGATTATAACCATAAAGGACTAGGTTTTGAAAGAACTTTCTTCGGACGTTTAAGTAGACTAAATTTGCTACAATATGATACTAGAACTGTCTCTGTAGAACCAATAATTTCCAAGATTAAGCCTTTCAAAGTTTATAATTTTTTCGAACTTTGCAATATTTTAGACCAGGGGTGGCCAACCCAAATGTTGTCGACGGCCACTTTAGAAAACCACAATACTCTCGCGGGCCGCATATAAAATTTTAGGATATTAGGTGCACAGAATGACAGTGAAGTAAATTGAATAAATTAGGTATATAAATTAGGGAGTTTCTTAGATCCTTTGCTTAGTTTGACAGATTATTAAATAAAATATATTCATTTAAATTTACCTTAAGGAGCAACCCCAAGAATACCTTCTGTAGAATATCCATAGGAACTAAACAGATGACGTTAAAAAACACTTGGAATCACTCGAAACTATAAGGAGCCTGTGGCGTTTATAGAAATTTATTTCGGGAGGACCCAAATTTTCTCCAAAAATTGCAGCTAGATTTTTGTATCGGGAAAAAGGACACCCAAATCTTCCTCTCACGCCCCCATGCACATTTAATTGGTTCAATGCATAAATTAAAAAATATTTTTAGTTAGGATTTGCACCTGACTGAACTAATATCCTAAAAAGTTGTGAACAATTGAGTTCCTAGTACTAAAAGGGGATCTGGGGGTCCTCCCCCAGAAAAATTTTAGGAAATACGACTCTAATTATCAGACTTTAACGTGTTTTGGTACCTTTTGTCCGAATTGTGGGGGGGCCTTAACTTCCTAAAACTTTAACTTTTGACTAAAAAAATTCTTGCGGACCACAAAATTATTTCAAAACGGGCCGCGGGTTGGCAAAGCCTGATCTAAGAGGTATATGGGGTGTCGGGGGTTTTCCCCCGAAAAAATTTTGAATTTTAGTGTGCTAAAAAGTGTTTTGAAGCTAATTTTTGGAGAGTTTTCAGAGAGCTTCGCGGGCCGCGGGTTGGCCATGCCTGTTTTAGACGTCACTCAACTCTAGCGGGATGAAGGTGCGAAGCTCGAAAAAAATGATAAACTTTGAAAGGCTTAATCTCGGAAACTTTTGGGTCTACAGAGACAGTTCTAGTATCATATTGTAGCAAATTTAGTCTGCGTTAAAAACGTCCAAAGAAAGTTTTTTCAAAAACTAGTCCTTTAGGGTTATAATCGACAAAATTTGAAAAAAAAAACCGATTTTTTCGCGGTTTTTTAAATTTTTTACAAAGTGGCGTTCGGCGCTCGTGGCCACAAACTTAAATTATTCATTAGGCCAACATCATAAACAAGTCTGCAAAAAATCAGAACTACCGGATTTGACGCATACTACCCCATACGTTCAGTCGACAAAGTTACTGGACTATAATGTGATCGCATTTGTCCGATATGAAACTGATAACATTATCCGATTGATAACAATAAGCGATTTTCTATCAAAAAGTAGCAAACAGTGTTACTAGATTATTTGCTTTAATATTAAAATTATGTAACCGTAATTAATGTTTTCAAAACAATTTTACACTCTATATGTACTTGGTAACTTAAAATATTTAGGGTAAAATACAGTCGAAGTAGTCCAATTAATAAAAATGAAATTATCGCTTACTTTGTATTTTCATTTATGTTAACACTACACCTATGCGATTCCGCTCATAAATTTGTTTTCTTTCGACTTCCAGACAAGATAGCATCGGTATTTTTCAAAATTTTACTTCGAAAAGGATCAGAAACATAAATAACCATATAGTAGTGTAAATAACCACTTAAATTCATCTTAATTCCACTAAACAAGGAAAAAAATCTAAAAATTTCTTATCAGAATCATTTGCAAAGCGTCGATGGTGATATCCAATGGCAAGCATTGATTCGCCCCCCCTTAACCTTTTTCGATGCCTTTTTCTTCCAATGTATGAGGTGTTTCCAATGTTTCTAACGTGTAAAGAAAAGAAACCTAACAGTGCAACTGTGAACTTATACTGAGATTCAGAAAAAAGAAATTGACCTTCAAAACGAAACTCGAAAGCGGACATTTTTTATGTGATATGGACAAATTTCGATAACATTAAGCGGCGTGTTGATCCATAGTTGATCACAATAAATGATGTAGTTTTACATTAAATTAAATAGGAAGATGATCGAGATAAATCGAGATGATCGGGACCTGTTGATTTCGATAACATTATCCGATTGATAACATTAACCGTGATCACATAAAGCGGACTCGACTGTATCTTAAAGATAAGCTCCTCAATCACAATCATTAGACATTCTGTCCATATCTTTGGATCTAAGAATATTTTAAAGCCATTTTTTCTAAATTTTGGTTGAAAACTTTAGCTTGAGTGTTGATAATCAATTCTGGGTTATATGAAACTAAACCAAAAAAAATCCCAAACGAAATACTTGCTTAAAAAGGAACTGTAATGATTTGAAGGTTAAAAGTAATAAAAATCAATATCACTTATATGAGCGAACATTGGTAAATTTAAAAAGAAAACCACTTAGGAAAGTGTGCAAAGATCAAAACAGAAAAACACAAAGACGATTGATTAAGCAGACCAGAACCCCACTATAACCAAAGTCGTTTCTTTAAGCATACCAATTGTTACGAGCCACGGATGAGTTGTTGTCCACGCCACAAACTCATATTCGCTTGTACAACCGCTTTTATAAAAAGCCTGGGCACATGCATCTCATCTATCTCTACTGACACACATCCATGTCCGAACGAAACCTAGACGCCCGGCTTCGTAGTCAAATGCTTAGTGCTTTTAGGAATAATAAAGTGATTTGCTTCACTGCATTAAAGGAACTATCGCAAAGAAACAGATGTACAGGTTTTATCACATCGATGTTCTGTAGAGAAACCAACAACTAGAAAATTTATTTATGATGATGTAAAAACGCCATTTACATTTCACGATGTTTGCTCTAACTTTCCAAAGCAATTTTAATCAGGTTCAAAATAAAATAAAACACATAAGGGCAATAAAACAACAAACCGGTCTTCATTAAATGTTTTCAATTAAAGAATAATAAATAAATTTGTCCATTAAATATTTACGAAATAATTAACTTTGCTATCCGACGTAGGTGTTTCTAATTTTCTTCAAACGAATATTTTTGTATAATCGCTAAAAAATACTTTAATTTTCTCGCCCCTTATAATAAAAAAGTTCGTATTCCTCTAAAAACGCTGTTCTCAAACCGTCATTAAAATTCTTTACAAGCCGAAACTTTAAATGAAATTTATATAGTATTTTCAATCAAAAAATTTTCAACATTGCAAAAATTGTGCTTTTATCAGTCTATTGAGCATTCCTATCCAAAGAGTTCCGTGTCCACTTTGCTTCCCTCACCCGCCACCAGATGGTGCTGTGTTTCCTCCTGACGTCACCAAAGTAAAACTACTAGGTACGACTACCGACGTGCGCGGGGGGTTGCCACGCATCCCGAAAATCCACGAACTCCGAATCCGCGATATCACAACAGTCCTCAACACTCTCCTTACAGCGACGGCTACAGTGAGAAAGGTCCGAAGCGGCGGCATCGATTTGGGACCTAAATAAAACAAGCATAAGATATTTTTAACTGTGTTCGCAGTTCCATTTGCACGAGGTCGACCGAGTTTCACTTCTTTTATTTTCCAGGCGGCATTTCTATGTGTGGTTTTAATATGAACATGGGATTATCTTCGAGAGGTGTTTAAAAGGTGCGAAAACTTCTGGAATGCCGCTTTATTTCAAAGTTTAACATCATTGACATGTCTTCTTTTCGTAACTTTTGGATGGGAGTTTAACATTTTTACAGGGAAATTATCTCAAGATATTTGCATTTGAACATGTTTCCTTGGAAAATATTGAGATGGTTTTGAAATAGTTGAAAACATTTTCGGAACGGTATTTTTATAGTCTGCAGTCAAAACATTCAGTGAAAGGCTTCCACTCGATGTTCTATATATTGTATTGTTCAAATGTGAATTATATAAAAATATGAATGCACATTGATCTCCGCAACCATGCATTTATATAATTAATAAATACGTGTCTTTTGAAATCAGAGATGTTATTTGAGCGTATTTAAGGACACCTTTAGTGAACTTGGATAATAGTGCAGAAAAAAAAAGGAATTCAAGTACCTAAAACTTGTGACTTATAGAAGATGTGGATATTAAAAGTGAAAATGGCCTTTCTGGAAGTTGTGATTCTTGGTGCTCTAATTCTAGGCTTCGTAGAAAGTGGTAAGTAGTACATGCATTTGATTAAATTACATGAAAGTAACTATTTTCATACACACAAAAATTATAGTGGAATTTCATGTGTTACCTAGAAAAATATTAGTTCACGCCTTTTTTATTTTAAAAATTGTTTATTTCCTGCTTTAAATTTTACTAATAAACGCTTTAAGAATATTAATGGGTGCAAAACATGCAAAATATATTTTAATGCACCCTAAAACAATTTGGGAGAAAACATTGATTACCATAAAGTGTAAATCTAGCAAAATAATATAACTTGATTTCATAAATATTTAAAGGAAATAAGTAGTTTTAAACTTATTTACTAGAAATTATTTATTATTGATAGTATATTTTTATGCATGTCTGACGTGCGTTAATTGAATGCGTTAGAATTACTTCATAATAGGGATTGAAATGCATAGGTGTTAAAAAAATTATCGCATTCTGAGTACGTGCTCTATAAAAAGGTCTTTACTACTGATGCAGGATTTTAGTAATGAAGCAGAAATTAAACAAGTTGCATGTATTGGTCGATATTATTAGTATTATCATTTTTGAGAAAAGCTAGAAATATGTTACATTTTAAAGAGCGATCAACATGCCTCTTGCTTAAATTATTAAAACTCGGATGATTTTAATTTAAGTTTGTGTTAATAAAAAACTTTTTTGAATGAAAATTCATGTAATTAACTTACAATACTTAAACAGAGCTCAAAAACTCAAAAACAAGACGATTACAAGGTTAGATGCCCATTTAATTGGTTAAGTAAAATATAAAAAAAATTCAGAAAAAAGTACTAGCAGTAACATTTAATAAAACATATTACAAAATATTTCAATATAAATAACAAAACAAATTATGTTATACAGGTTGAACTTGTCAAATTCTTTAAAAAAAGCAATTCATGCCATGAAATAAAAAGTTATTCAAGAAGCGTATTAATTAACTCATTTTAAACGTAAGAGCTTACATTTCTTTTTTAATTCCAATAAAATAATCCTAATTAACAATAACTTTAAAGCCTAGCCATGGTTGTTTCATTACTTTAGTCATAAAATTTAAGCTACAATGTTTAAAAACAATTTCACAGATTAAAATCGGACTCTTTTTTTATTCGGGAATTGCAATTTAACATAATGTTTATTTGAAATTAAAAATATAAATTTTGTACCTAATATTTCATTTAAAATGCCTATTCCATTAATGAATTCATTCTTTTTGAAGCAAATCTAAATAAAACTAAATGATACATTTATTACCAAGAACATTTTTAGACCGTATCAATATTTAAAAAACATTTATCACATCCCTGCAAAAGAAATGTATCTCCTCAGCAATATTCTGGTCCATTTCCCTTAAGAATAAAATAAAAAAAACTTGGACCCTTCCACACGATAGAGCGAAGGTGACATCAGGTGCATAGCAGCCAATCGAAGAAATTGACGCACCGAAGGAAAGTGTCATAGATTTCAAATACCCCAGTACAGTTGGCCAGTCAATAGCGACAGACGTCAGATGCAGAGTCAAATTATTTCGGGACTATTTCGTATATGCCCGGCGGCGAATGAGAATTCCAAAAGGATTAAAGGGGAACTTTTTGCAGTTTGAACTTTTGAGATGGGTGCTGTACAAGGCTTTTTTTCGGTGGTGTTTTCAATTTCCGGTTTAAGTTTGGGAATGGCATGTGTAGGTGATAGCAAAACTTTATCTCAAAGTAGTGATTTTTTACGTATTGGTGGTAGGTTTTGGGAGGGTTATTTGATTTGCATGAAGTAGACTATAAATGAGTGTAAGTTTAGGTAAGTTTCTTAATATTTTATCCTGATAAAACCGATAGTTGTGGGAGAAAATTTTAAAAGTCACGCGTATTTGACAGTTTACCTTTGAGTGGTTTTCTAAGTTTTTACGTACATGTGTTCAAGAAACTGGATAACTAATGAATTTTAATACTGAATTTTATAGTTTAATAATCCGATATTTGTGTGATATTGAAATAAAATATAAAATCAATCATAATATTAATAATTAGATACACCGTTTATACCTAGTTTATACAACGGAAATGTTAAATTTTTAATCAATCTCATTTTATTAATTAACTTAATTTAATTAATTGCCAGCATTAAATGAGCTTTTCTTTTATAATAGGATAGTAGCATCTGTATGAATAACTTTCATACCCATAAGTGTTTATTGTAGTGCATTAAGAGAATAAAAGCTTTGAAAATAAACGTGCTGCTTCTCATAATTAATACAAATACATAATTATTTTAAATAAACATACTTACAATTCAAAAATGTTTGCAAAAAGTTATTAAAATTGATTAATTAGGTTGAAACTCCATGAAGAGTACTCATAAAAATGCTGAAGCATTTTTTATACGTGAAAGTCGAGTTTAAATTTCAGAGTGAAAATATTCCCTAACTAATTTCAAACCTTGCAGATAGTAATGGAGGAATAAAAGTTTTTTTTATAAACTTTCATATTTCTATAGACGCTAAAACTTATTTTATTTCCAAAAGCTAAAACTCTACATCCGAAACAGAATTTAAAAACTACCCAAGCATTCCAAGCTTCCCTATAATAAAAAAAACAACTCTCACACCCCCACTTCAAAACTAACCACACTTAGAAATCTGACGACCAAATTAAACCCGACAGAACTACAAAAACCAACCAAACAAACGCATTCGTTAAAAACTAAGTTCTTAAAACGACCTGACAGCCCAGACTCATTTCTACCAATCCACGGGCGACTTAACGCTCAACAAGCATAACCAAAACATGTCAGCCGAAGTTTTCCACCTCCCCATCAATGCTCTGGGGATTTCTCCCCCTATTTTTTTCCTACTTTTTGCTCCATATCAAGACATATTAATTGGCGAAGTGTCCTTATTGTGGAGTGGAGTTCCCAGGGCGTGAATAGAAGCTCTGTCGCGCATTTTTAAAGCCGTGGTAAAAATGTTTTTTTATGTAATGTTTTGCTTTTATTGGGGGTTCCTAAAGGCTGTCAATTCAAAAGGCACGGTTGAGTCCATCTTATGCATTGAGTGGATAATTGGTTTGTTGGAATAGCTTTTGTGTTTGTTGAAACTTTTGTTCGTTTCGCTTTCTGCTCTCTTGTGTTCTGTGCTTTTCGTCTCTTGTGGATTTCTTTCGTGCTTGGGTGTCGTTAAGCGCATTGGTTTGGGTTTGGTTGGGTAAATGTGTTATGTCTCTGTAAATGAGGGGACTTTTCTTATCGAAGATAAAACCTCTGGTCAGTTGTGAATATAATTAACTCTATATTTATTTATGTGTTCAAATTTAGCTGATGCAGTCTAGAGTTTGTTATTTTTTTCAGCGAATTTTTCGGGATTTTTTTTGTTTCAGGATTACGTCATATTTTGTCTACTTAAATAATACGGTAAAAAATGAGTTTTTTCTCATATCAGATGAGATGACTGTTTTTCTTAAATCAAAAGTTCTATGAGATATTAATTTTCTTCCTTTGTTACTGGCTTGTTTTACAACTTTTTTCTACAAAATTTAGTTGTTTCAGCACATTTCAAAAACTATAATATGTGCTTTAACTTTTATACTATTACGACAAGGTAATACAAGCAAATGGTTCAATAAATTTTATAACTACTCTTGTAATTTTTATAATTATTTTCTTATTGAAACTATGCACTTTGAATCTATAGAGTAAACCATTTTCATCTCTTTTATACACTGTAAAAAAAACTGTAGAAAAACAGAAATTTTCAATAACAATGACTTTATGTTTACAGAGATATTCTGTTATGTAACATTCCCACCGCACTTCTATTTATTTTATGTAAAATAACAGCTTTTATCTAGTTTTTTAGCTTATCTGTACTTAAACAGAAACTTACTGCATCGAAAATGAATACAGCTATTGGCAACATTATACAGAATCTTCGTTGGTTCAGTGGTAGCGTGCGTGCTTAGCATGCGGTAGGTCGTGGGTTCCATCCCCGGATATTAATTAATTAAAATTAAAAAAACTACTAAAATAAGTGCATGCGCACAAGCAGAAAATTACTGAGAGGCAACAGAAAAATCTGTAGCTCACTTGACAGAAAGTTTCTTTTTACAGCATTTACCTGTAGGTAACAGCTTTTTTCTATTTACAGGATTTTTCGGCCTACAGAAATTTTCTGGCAACTTTTGCTGCCAGAAATTTTCTGTTTTTTTGCAGGATTATTTTTTACAGTGTAAGCTGTAGAATTTTAGAACTCTGATGCCGACACCTGATGACTCTAGCTTAAATATATATTTTTTTTACAGAAACGATAGTTATACTCAAGTTTTAGTGACACTTTTTAGAAGGTATCTTTAAATATTCATGATATACTTAAAATTAATTTTTAGTACCTATTCAAGATTGAGGTTTTCACATGGTTTGAATACTAAAAAAGTTGTTGTTCACTAATTGTACTAGAGATGAGAAGAGATGAATTAATTTAAAGTTTAAAAATTTTGTAGCTTTTTCAGTTTTTTTTGTTATAAAAGAAAAACTAATCTCGGTAGAATTACGATATTTTATACAGATACGATTATTTTTATAAAAATATTGGCCTTTTGTTTTAAAACAATTCTAATGAACGTTAATATTAGTTTATCATATACTTACACTAACAAACCATCCGTAAGTCTTGTAACGACGCTGTTACTTGCTAATATATTGAATTAATGTTTATAAAAATAATATTATCAATTAATATTAGAGGAGAGGAGGGTATTATGGAACACCCTTTATATATTTAAGAATAACTCTATTGGTTTTTAATAAAAATCCGCAGAATCATTTTAAGTACATACTATAACTAATGGCAATGAAGGGCAAATGGTCAAATAAATCAGAAAATTTAAGAATAAAATAAGTAAAAAACAGATTTTTTAAAAAACGCTTTTATTGAAGTGTTCTAAAAGGTCAAAAATAATTGTAGAAAATAACTTTTTGGTAAGTAAAAAATAACTGATTTTCTAATCACTAAAAAAAAACACACTTTGCTTTTCTGCGACTGATCAGACAACAACAAGAAGCTAAACTATTTGCGCACTGCATCATGGGGGATTTTCGTGGCACTGCCACGTGATAGCAGCACGAGGGGGAGCAGAAACTCAGGTGTTCCATATTACCGGACTATTCCATAATACCCTTCCCTCCTCTATATATGTGAAGTTATAATTATCTATAAAGTTTTAAAAAGTGTAGTTTGAGATACATTATTGATAAAAGTAATCGTGCTTTCCTTTTAAAAATTACAAACACCTGTAGCATCCTTAAAGTAATTTTGTTATCAAAATAAATTCATAACATATTTTAATACAAGGTGTTTCAGATAAAAGTTTCATAACGTCTAGGAGGGGTAGGGCACATCTAGATCACTCATAATCACCTAAGAATGGGGGGGGGGTCGGAAATGCACCCCTAGTGACCTAGGGGTT
Organism: Tetragnatha versicolor; assembly: GCA_024610705.1. Taxonomy (NCBI): domain Eukaryota; kingdom Metazoa; phylum Arthropoda; class Arachnida; order Araneae; family Tetragnathidae; genus Tetragnatha; species Tetragnatha versicolor. The sequence goes on along the minus strand of JANDEH010000002.1, from coordinate 28,032,238 downwards.
TTTATAAGCTGGTATGGGTGGTTGTATAATAGGGTGTATCGAAAAAAACTTTTCTTTGATTTTGATGATGCCTTAGTGCGGAAAAGTTGTCTAAGGTGGCAGAGAGTACCTGTGAATTTTTTCAGAATTTTCGGATAATATCTTGAGGTGCCGCCAAGGCCCTGAAGGTCCCCATGTTAATCCAATGGAGCACGCGAGCCAAGAAAGCCGAAAATTGGTTTTTCGCCCCTCATTTCTATCCTAATCAAACGACGAATGTCTTCACTCGAGTTATGGACCCTATATGATCTAGGCTATCCGACAAAACTTGAATAATAGCCTAAATCTCTATACTACGTTTTTTTGTATGCTCCAATTTCGTCGAAAATCGCTTATTTCCTCGTTCAAATCAGAGACCACAATCAACATAATATAGAGATTTAGGCTATTATTCAATTTTTGTTGGATAGCCTAGATCATATAGGGTCCATAACTCGAGTGAAGACATTCGTCGTGTGATAAGGGTAGAAATGAGGGGCGAAAAACCAATTTTCGGCCTTCTTGGCTTGCGTGCTCCATTGGATTAACATGGGGACCTTCAGGGCCTTAGCGGCACCTCAAGATATTATCCGAAAATTCTGAAAAAATTCACAGGTACTCTCTGCCTCCTTAGACAACTTTTCCGCACTAAGGCATCATCAAAATCCAAAAAAAGTTTTTTTCGATACACCCTATTGTATAATAAGCAGAACACATAACCTTTTATGATTGGATTAAAACCAGTGAAATCATTCAATTCTGGCATTTGTTACATAAAAACTGATTCAAGAGTTGAAAATTCAGCTCTTTAATTTGTCTTATGGAATAAATACCGAAATTAGATGGTTTTAATTCTTTCTTAAAATGTAGCGTGTCAATTTTCACAGAGAATTTTACAACTTCCCATGCCCACATATAAATACTCTCTAACTCGTTAGGGGTGCATTTCAGACCCCCCATTCCTAAGTGATACTCAGTCGTCCGTGTGCCCTGCACCTCCTTAAAGTTATGAATCCCTTATCTGAAACACCCTGTATATATCTTGTATGTATTTTATCTTACTTTTGTATTCTTAAATTTATTTTGTGAGATATTGTAGTCTTTTTCTCTGCCATTGGAAATAAAAAAAAACCTGTATATATACTTTTTTACATTCCCTTTATCTAAACATAGTTAAACACGAGTGCACAAAGTTAAAAAAATCGAAGATGAGAAATATACTAAAGGGGAAGAACTTTTTACAACTATATTTTAAAAACTACCAAATTCACTATTTTTTAAAATTCATATTAAGGTATCAGTTTGAAAGTTCGATCGTGTATTTATAGAATCAAAATCCAATGACGGCAAATTGAGGCATGACATAATTAATGTGTACGCGCTTATTCATATATTTTATCCGAATTCCTCACTGCTGTAGCACATCATTAATTTCTAGTAATTACTTTAATGTATATAATCTTCTCGTAACAAGAGGTTCTTAACTTCGTTTCCCCAGAACTGAGGTTTAATGATTGCAACAAATGAATATACAAATTACTCTGACAGCAAGTGGCCGAACACAATGTAGTCCCCATTTTAAAATAGTTCAGGTGCAAACTTGTCTTAATGCAGTTGTCTATTAAATTATATGACAATTCATCACTGTAACTTGAAATTTTAGGCACAGTGAACATTTAATTTATTTGGGATACAAAAGAGGAACTAGTTAACTTAAGTATGAAAATTCTAGGCTAGCTTTTGAGGTTTTAAAAGCAGTTATGAGCAAAATTTAGTTGGGTACTTAGTGTTAAGATGAATCATACATGTAAATAATTTTAATAGGGTATGTTATGACTTTATTGATAATTCTTGTAACTCTACTTAAGATACTAAACAAGTATTCAATTTTCCTAAATATCCCAAATAAAATTATATGTGAAGAAAAGGTAAATATTAGTTTCACACAAAATACTTGGTGCTATTTAATACTTATATTAGGTTAAATATGATTCAGGTCATTCCGGAAACATTGGCATAACTATAGCAACTTAAGTTGGATCATATACATTCAGAAAAGTTATTTAATAAGCGCAAGTATTAAAAGCAGTATTGGTTTATTGATAACTGTACAAATGAAAGTTTATAGCAACAATATTGAAGTTTATTATCCATTTATGATAATTTTTCTATCCATATTATTATTCAAACAGTGATGTGTTAAAGGCTTATAGCCATCTTAAATTGTTTTAAATGATCTTGTTTGGCGCATTATATCCTGAAGTGGATCATGCGCCATAAAACTCTAACCAACCAACCAACCAACCAACCAACCAACCAACCAACCAACCAACCAACCAACCAACCAACCAACCAACCAGTGATGTGTCCATTCTTTTTATTAAACGATTTTATTAGACTTGCTCTTGGCGGCGTTTTACGGGTGGAAGTTTAAAACTAAATTTTCATACACTTCTACCGGTAACTTTGATTGAACAGGGAATTAAATCTGGATTAAATCATACAGGAATTAAATCGGTACAATTAGAATCCCCAAGTTGTTTCGGGGGTAAAATAGCAAAATTTCATGAATATCATTGCTTTTTATTAAAGTTTGTATAAAATAATTATTTATAAAGATATATTTTAGGAATTTTTTTAGGAATTTTTGGCAATAATTTTGTTATTTGGCACACTAAACGGCTTCGCAATATTTAAAATAACAGATAACGGAATTAAATCATGACAAATCTGTGCACGCACAAGTATAAAAAAAACCAACGCTTCCACTCTATATAAGAACCCACAGTGAAAAGTCGACGTCTTAATTGCAGGACATAAAAGAAACCCCCCTCATTAATTGTTATCCGTGCGAAGGGTTAACCCTAACGCCTCACTCAGTCGTCAACAGTACAGGCCTGATGTCTCCCTGGTGCATCGTAACAAACGGGCCATTGTGTATTTTATTACTACTATTGGCGGCTGAAATAAAGACGGAGATGCTCATTAAACTGCATTGCTGATATCATAAAAGACTTCTTATTCAATTTCGGGGAGAAGAGGAAAAAACTAAGATTTTTCTGCTGAGGGCTTTGGAGTGCATCGATATCCGTTTAGCAGTTTGTGAAATTTCGTTTGATGTTCGAGAAAAGATCTTTTTATGGAGAGGTGGTCTGTTAGGGATGAGGTTCGGTAATGGCAGACTTATGGTTTTTACGTGAGGTTGTACACTTGGATTGTCTGGTTCCTCTTTTTTTCGTTTGCGATTTTGTGAGGAAACCGATGAATGGTTCAAAGAGAATGAACTGAAAGAATTAGAATTGTGTTTTGTTATAAATGACTAAAGACTATTTTTTTATTTGTTGGTTTTGATTTCCTTTATCTGGGAAACAAAAGTTGAGGGGTTTAAGCTAAAAAAAACACACACTGTCTAGTTTGGTGAAAAATCTAACCCAAGTTTTGAGCTTTTGAATTTCCTCTCATATACAGTTTTAATCTAATGATAGGAATCCCTCTTAAGAAAATGTAATTTTATCCTCTCAAAATATTACATAAGAATATTTGTTTTCTATTCACAGAGGGGTTTCTATACATTGGAAAATGCACTTTCGTTCCAACTCTTTATTTACCAGTAAATTTAAAGAGAAATATATATTTTTTATGAAATGAAACCTAGAAGTTGAGTAATTATTACTCCTTCATAATAGAAATATATATTTTTCCTGCTTTCACTGTTTCTGTTTTCATTTTCGCATTTTTTTAATTTCGTATTATTAAGTCCATCACACAAATTTAAGTAATAACAGAATATAATGTAAAAAATTTTAAAAGGTACTACCTGTCCATATCTATCATACTCAAAACTTTATGAAGTAATATCATTTTATGTTTATTTTCACAACAAATTTATGCAAAATTGCATATTTCAAGTGAATATTAGAATGTGTCTGTGTTTTGCGTTCCCTTTAGACAATTTTGCTACTCTTCATTAATCTTTGTGATTTTTAATGTAATATTCATTTAAAAAGATATTCCGGATATTCAAGAGTACGTATTTATATTCCAAAGGTATTTTTTGAAATAAAAATAAATATTTTGTATTTGTTTCTAATCATATACTGTTTCTAAAATGACAAAAATGAAATGCAGGTTTAAGCTTTTAATTTTAAATTCCATTTAGATTTTGGTTGATATTATGTCATATTTCTTTGTTTATTTTCATAAAGTTCCTTCTAATTTATTGCAAAACTGGCATCGCTCCCCTTGGAAAAAATAACTCAACTGAAAAACACCGAACCCTTAGTTTTAAGAAATATAGTTCAAAAATCAAATGCCGTTACGCTATTTCTCATACACGATTGTTTCTTTTTAAAAGTAAGAATTGTATTTTTTTGAATTTTCACTGATATCTTCCTATTTATGTACAACATATTTTACATTTTATTGATAGAATTGATAGTTAAAGATATGTCTATCGTATTTGAATTATTTTTATTGCTAAAGGGGGAAAAAGACTTGTGTTCAAAAGCATAAAAACATAAATCCCTGAAAGGTTCCATAGTTTCACCAAAAGTTGGAATTCTGTTAAGTTTTAAGGTTGAATGGTTGAACGGAAAAGTGCTATTCATTGACTTTGAAAATATGTGCAAAGATGAAAAAATAAGTTTGTTTGAAACGTCTTCAGGCGATCTTCCATACGGTGTAAACTAACCGTAAGTAAACGGAACAATTCTTCTCATATAATAAGGGATTTCACTCTAAACAGTTTTTCCTCCTCAATAGAGTAAATAAATGTAAAAATAATTTTATTTCACACTGTTTTATGGGGGAAATGTGTTAATTGTTGTCAATATTGTAGTAAAGGATCTTTTTAGAAATTATTTTATTATTTCATTATTTTATCCACAAACATCAATTTTTTCTTATAACACTTTTATTTGTAAAAAATTATAGCAATGAACTTTAATAATCTTTTGATTGTGAATAGTTTAGATAATTAAATTATTGTGCAATTTATTATTAAATTGAAAATTCCTATATTTTCTTCACATGTTTACTTTGAATAAGTTATTTATAGTAAAATTTAATATATAAACTTTTTTTATTTTAGTAAAAAAAAGGTAGATAATTAAACTCGCTGCATAGCTTTATTAATTTTAAATTGTTTTTTGTGAAATCCATTATTTGCTGAATTGAAAATTAATATATATTTTGTGCAGGAAATTGTGTTAAACATAAGTACGCAGGTAATTTTCATTCACTTCGAATGAAAATTTATAGTATTTCTGTTTAAAAAGCTCCAAGTGAAGTTATAATAATTTGTAAAGCAATCATCTCTAATCTTTTTTTCGAATTGGTTCGTACAATACAGGAATGATATTGTGTTTTACCTATTACTATAATTTTAAGTAAATAAATTTCACGTTATATATGCATTTTAATGGACTGTTATACTCTGCTCATTTAGAATAGGTACCTAAGGCGTAATGTATTATACTCTATTCATTTAGAATTGGCGCTTGAGAAATAGTGCTTTCCCCCACGCTAGAAGCGTAACCATAGTTACGCTCTTCGAGCAGCCAATAGTAAGCCTTGTTTGTCACTTTGACGTGGATAGTTGCTATGGTTACCGATCGGTGGTGGGGGAAGGAAATATTTTCAAGCGCCAGTTCAAAATGAACAGAGTATAGAAACAGTTACTATTGTAATTATATCATCGAACAATTTTTTTTGTGCAATGACAAGGCAGCCTAAACAGCAGAAGTATTTTAAATACTGTAAAAGAATCGGTCACTGAAGTTGCGTGATGAGCATTATTAGGCGTTATTGAGCACTTTTATCCTGTTTCAGGTGCCTATTCTAAATGAACATAGTATAGAAACTATTTGAGAGCAGTATTATAACTTTAATTTTAACTATCCAGTGCTTATACATACCAATGCGACCCAAGTGATTTGAATTTACCTAACAGGTCAAGTTCCTGATTTATGTAAGCAAGTGATATGTGACAAATGGCATAGCACTGCATTAGAACTCTAATACTCCCAGTCAACAGGTGAATTCCCCATTCACCACAAGATGTCCCTGGAAGACTGTCTACATTTGCATACATGAAACTATTAACAACTGCAGTTCTCCATTCCTATTAAACTTGTAGATATCTTAAGGTATTGCTTGGGTTACATAGGGTTCCAATTCGTTTGCAATACAAAAGCTGTTCGCGACAGGGAAACTGATTCTGCTTCTTTATACATATTTTATGTTTTCCTGCTTTTAATGCGAATACTCTCGTATTCCAATAAACTAGAAAAGGATCTTATTTATATTATTTTAATAATAATTTATTAACAATAAATAATAATATACAAACACACAAAAGAAAAGCAATAATACATATTGTTCACTAAGGGGCCAAGGGCCCTTCCTTTTTACGCAATGTGTTGTTTTTTAACCTAAATAAGCTGGGATAAAATACACTTATTAAATGCTATGTATTAATAAATTATCCAAAACAATTTTTTGCTATATAAGTATGAGAAATAAAATAATCTTAAACTTAAACATTTAATCGTAATTATAAGAAATAGAAACACGTATTTGAGAATTTAAGGAAGTTTTCATATAATTGATAGTTATTTTTCATGAATTGTTACTTCAAATTCATACATAATTTCCATTTTTTATACTTTTAATTATCATTTAATTTTCGTTTTTCTTTCCTGTTTCGAATGCATGTGAATTTCTCTTGTTAGTATAAAACTTGGGTACCATAACTGGGGTAATAGTATAAAATAATAAAATAAAACAACAGAAAAAGTGAATACACAGGATAGAAAATTCGATTTGGGTAAAATGTTAAGTACGCGTGATTGATTTCCTCTTTTTATCTTATTTCACGAGCATTTTAGTAGCTCCGTATCGTTTATATAAACGATACGGAGCTACATTTTCAGCTTTTTCAATCAAGGACATTAAAAACAACATATACAAAGTTGATTTAGTAAGCAAGCATATATCTATACCCATCAGGGGCGAAGCCAAGGGGAGGTCCTCGGGTCCAGACCTCCCATGGGCCCGACCCAAAACTTTTGGAGCCTTTTTTAGACGTTAAACATTCCAGTGGCTACTCAAAAGGGGGTGTCTATGTCCATTAAGAGTGCCTAAAACCCCGTTTTTGCATATTAAAATATAAAATTTTCTTAAAGTGCGAGATAAGGGGGAGGTGACAAAGGGTACCAAACGAGTAAACCCTGATTTAGGGTCAAATTTCCAAACAAATTTTGGGAGAGCACCCCCAGAACCCCCTTGGGACTAGGAACTTTTTTATGATGAGTTCGTCAAAATAGAAAACTCTTGCAAATAATAAATTCCTGAAAATATAATGTTCGAAATTCGGATTAGGTGTACCACAGCGAGTTGAAAACCTGCTTTTTAGACTTAAATTTGCTGCAGAAATATTGAAGCTTATTTATTGAAGGTATTTTAAAATTACAGCTACTGGTGCAGGACATGTCAGTTATTGGTGACGAAAACTTTTCCGGTGTGTCAAGTTACTGTTGCTGTTACCATGCAAACTAAAAAAAAAATTTTAAAATAGAAAATGTTTACTTACTCAAACTTCATTTAATTTTTCAAGACAAAAAGTTTTTCCATAACAGTTTTATAAAGTAGCTATAGCTAATTAATTAATTTTATTGCTCTTAAAACGCCAGTTACTGGTACCACTACCCTATATGGGGTTATTTTTTACTTGTATCCATTATTTTCAAACAACCCATCATTCAGTTAGTTAATAATCCAATATATAAATCTGAGTTAAAATAGAATTTAGATTGATTATAAAATGACAACACAAATTAAATTTATAATCTATACCCATGAAGAAATACAAAGGTAAAGAGAGAACGTTGCTGCTTTGCTTTAAAAGCGTAACTGAACCAGAAGTAAACAAATTTTTTTATACATGGCACAAATTGGACAAATCTTTATTGTTCGAGATGCTTAGGTTCTTTGTTGACATTTGTCCGTTACAATAACGCAAAAGTACGTAACGATACATACTATTATTAACGATTAGTAACTGTAATTATTATTTTAACATGATATATTGATACGTACAAAACAATTTACAAAACGAGGGACCAAATCACACACCTAACAAGAACAATACCTTCCCAATATCAACAACACCCTAAGATCTCTAATTACGTCCACCAAAAAGGGAAGATTATTTATAGCTCAGACATTCCTCCCTCCCACTCGTAATTACTTATTTCAGCTGTCACTCTTTGCATCTCCATTATTTTCCCTTCACCACCATTGATTAATTTCGTAATGAGCCAAGGAATTAATACAAAGGGTGTGTTTCCAGGTCATCCGAAGGACTGCACTTAATCAGAAATCACTAATGAAAGCCCAGTAAAGAGATTTTATGTGGGATTTCTCGGACCTGGTTTGAGGATCAATTCTCTTCCGAGTTAATTACTGCCATAGTGGTAGCATCTGGATTTTATTTTGGTAAATTTCTGCAGCACGCAGGTTCAGGTAGAGGGTGTTAGCAGGCCAGATCTCGCTGAGGGGGGATTTGTTTTCTGTGGGGAAATTCCGGGAAACTTAATTTGGAAGGGGGATAAAGATATTCGAGGTGGGTGTTGGGAGATTTGGTAGTTTTGAGTGGTGGTGTAGTGTTAATAATTGATGGAGTTTGAAAGATGATTTCTTGTGTTTCATTCAATCCGTCGATAACGCTGTGAATGTTTAAAACTTTTAAAAGTAAAACTATTCAACATGCTGAATTAATTCGTGTATCACCATTTTTACCATAAGATCAACAAGTAATAGTTATAAAAGTTATCAGTTATTTTAGTTATCCAATGTAAGTATACTACCAAAGAATTTTAGACCGTTAAAATACTGCCATTAAATTTGCTAAACAATCTATTAAAACATTTAGTTATTTTGATGGCGATAAAAATCTGGCTGTATTTTAATATTTTGGGCTCTAAAAATATTTAGTTATTTTTTACGGAATAGATAGGGGTATTGTACCGGAAAACTTTCCTAATTTTATTAAACAAAAATAATTTACTTTTATCTCTTTCTTAATGAACTTAATAGAAATTATATTTCTCATTAATAATTTTTCTCACTTGAAATCAATTTTGACAGTTTGTAAATATTTTAATTTCACTCCAAGATGTTCATTAATTTATTAAATTCATCTCAAAATGCCAGTATGTTTCATTTAAATTAAAAATTTTCTTAATTTAATGTTCAAAAATTATCTATTAGATAAATGAAATTAAAGGAACCTTTTTTTAAGTTAAATATAAATTCGCATGAAACAAAAAACTGCTATGTTTCAATATTAACTAAACTAAAAGGAATTAGAGGAAACATTATTTATATGTGAAAATGTAACCAATAGCACCGAAAATCAGAAAATTTATCATTTTAATAGTTACAAAAGTAAAGTTTAAATCAAGCTTCTCACAGAACTGCAAATATCCTAGACAAAGCATTAACATTCATTTTATCCTTAGATAGATAGCAGTAAGTTCATTTCTCGTTTAGAGGGAATCATTTTCTTTGAAAGCGCTTTTATTTCCTGCATTTAATCTCAGACGGAACATTTATCTAGTCCGTTATTTCAGTGTACCATTTCACAATCATTAGTTTCGTTTCACCTAGTCTAGGTTTCAAACGGTTAACTTCACAATGGATAAAATGCATGATGATAGCCTTCTCTATCTTTTCTCCTTTTACATCATCGAAGAAAGAAACGAATGAACAAAGTGCGCTCGCTCATACTCTTTGAAACGGCCCTTGCTCCTTAAATTCATCATAGGTCATTTATTTAGCTTAGTTTCAACCATTTGACCCAGACCTCTCCTTTTGTGATGAGTAGTTGCAAGTCTAGGTGAGTAATACCTGTCTATCTCTAGAGTGCTTCCATTAATCATCCATTGCAAAAGTTTGTTTGAAGCTTAACACATTGCTTTTCCCATTGAGAAATGAAAGGGTGAAAATGGATAACATATATTTTTAAAAGTGTGATTAATTTTGAATATGGGAGGGATTGTAACTATGAGTTGTTTTAATTTATATGTAGTTTATATTAAACTTCGGAGAGAAAATACTAATTGCTTAATTAGTGTATTCATATTCTTAATAATTGCTTTCTATTGGTTATTTGTAAAATTTCATATACGTTGCTTGCATTATTAAATCAATTTAAAGCGTTTTAATTGAACTTAAGGCCATTAATATTTTTTTTCTTTGGGTTCTTCCTCATTTTGTTAAACAATCCGTTTCCAATGCTGGAATTTAATTCAAATGTTAAGAAAATAGTTTGGAGGTAGTTCTTTTCAGTGTGAGCAGCACTATCTTTCATAACTTACCATTTTATTTTTAATGGGAAAATAACGAATTTATTTGGCATTTCATTATTCAGTAAGAGTTGTGGTGGATTTTGAGTAAATCACTTTATTGGTTTGACAGTTATATATCACTATTTTATTAGTAAAAAAATCACAGCTTTCACTTAAATTTCAATTTGGTCGTTCTTAACTCAACCAGGTTCCTTACTAACCTGAGAAGTAGAAAACTTGTAAATTTAAATTCGCATGTTTCTTAACGCTTTAAATCTGTCTCATTAAAGCGAGTATTATTTTTATCCACATGATCTTAAAAGTTCAATGAAATGAACCCTTCCATACACTGACCCATGCGTGAAAACAACTCATTTTAACGACGAAATTAGCATAATGTGATTTCCTAAATAAAGATTGTTGGCTTAAATATGACGTGCAAACTGATAAACAGTAATGATGTATAACCGTAGACAGAGATTTTGCGTGAAACTATATCCTGCACGCACAGTTAAACACTTCATAATAACAGTTCAAAACCGGAACCTAATATATGAAAATGATAAGGTTACCACAGACGCTAGGGGAGTAAAGCTTTTGTTCCAACCCTAAAAAAATGTTGTGTATAAGGAATCTATAATATCCCCCATATTTCACCCTTGTACCAACTGGGCACTTTGGTTTGATACAATCTAATTTTTTCTACAGGAAACGTAGGGTTCCTTCTGTATTATATTTCATACAGATAGAGAAAGTCGTATCCAAGCAACCAACGACATTCTTTATGCGGGGTACATGACAGTTCATTGAGAAAGATAAAAAGAGCAGAATATATGACAATGGAAAGGAAAATAGCTACTTTCGTAGAGGAATGCTAGCGTTTGCTGGTCGTTTTCAGTGTAGGGATATGGGAATAGCATCCAAAACATTAATAATTTACCTTTGTGCTTGGCTATCTCAAAAACAAATGGAGTGGACAGGGCTCACACCATGCAAAAATGTCAAGTGGATGTTGTCGTGTCCAGGCACACTGTGTCTTTAGATATTAAAATAGACTAAATTTATATTACATATTTCAAACACATTATTAGTTTTTTAAATGCTATAATTGTGTCAGAAAAATTGTAGATTGGAAAAAATACTGAATTGCTTTTTTTAATTTTGAAATGAAGTGTTTGGAGTTCAAGAGGCACAAGAATGAATTCATATTACCTTTCGTATAAGAGATTGTTGGCGAACTTTTAGTTAGAGAGTTCTGGGTTAGTTCAATTATTTCCATAGGGTAGGTGGGGGTAAAAACCCGCACGGGGCAAAACCACGCACCGCGATTTTTAATTGATAATGATCGATTCAAAAGTTGAAAACCAGGTAGTTGGTTTGTCTTATTGTGACCTATTGCTCTACAAAAGTATCTCATGAGTTTAAAAAAATGCTGTGAGTTTGTTTTTCATCATTTAGATTGATCTCTTACTTAAACATAACATAAAATAGGGCTTGAGGAGAAATACAAACAAATAGCCATATGATAAGACAGAAATTCAATTTCAGTTTCATTTTTAAAGAATTGCCTCAACATGTCTCTAAAAATAATTAGGCTTGTTTTTCAAAATAAAGTAAAACGGGGCAAATCCACGCAGCTTAAAAAAGCTCAGGAATTCGTCCCAAAAGGAAAATGAGACTACTTGATCTCTAAAGAGGTTAATAAAAGGTATCCGAGATGCCAACCATCTACCTGAAACCATTCTCTCTCACTTTTGAAAGATGGGCAATCTGAAATGAATTGCTACAGCAGGTTGACAATTTTCATTAAAACTGATCATATTTATATTTAATATTGTTGGTTGGCCTAGAAATATTAAAACAATATTAAGAGGATTATTTCTAGTGTTTTTATAATTAAAAATTCGGTTTATTCATGTTTATTTCACTTGGGCACCAAGATTTGCAAGTGCAGGCCTTTGCCTCATTTTGAGAGACAAAGCCCCGCGATTTTTTTCTACTAAATTGTAAATATCTCCTAAAATACCATCGATAAGAGTTTAAACTTGGATTGGTTTTGTAGGTAGGAGGTAGGATCTCAATCTAACACCTCCAATTGAAATTTCGGAATTATCTACCCCCTTTCGACGACAATGCTAAAAATACTGAAAATTGCGTGGCTTTGCCCCCACCTACCCTTTGACTAATAAACGGGACATATTATGAAAAGCTTTAATAAAAAACATCGTCATAAAAGGTAAATACTTTTAAGCTATCTTCAGATAATAAATTACAGAAACCAATAGACTTTGAAAAGATGACCACGAAGGTTTGCCTTAAAATTGCCAACCCGCGTAAGATAAGTATGATTTGGGAACTTTTCGTACCCATCACGGATGAATAAGTTGGAATTCAATGTCGCTTGTGTCCCTTGCACTCCAAACCCTTCAAATGTATTTCTATCAGTTTAAAAAAAAATGTTTAAGTGAAATTAAAATAACGTCACCGTGACTATGGAAGTTAAACAAATTAGTAAATAATACAGATAAAAATATGTTCAATTACTCCTAGATAAAAAAAAGACGCAACATTTTATTTAAAAAATGTATCACCCTTAAATTATATCCCGTTATTTTAGACATTATATATTTTTTGCCTTTAATTATTCTATTCAGATAATTAAGCCAAAATAAAGTATTTAAAAATCCTCCTGACACAAAAAAAGTTTGAGCTATCACGTAGAAAATATCAATGGTTGTAGCATTTAAAAAATGATCATTATCTCTTTTTATAAACCCTAGAAAAGGAAAGCCGAGCAGCATTATTTCTACCTGGGTTCATCTATTAAAAGTGACAACATTTTGCAGTTTCAACTAACATACATATTCATGACTTTTTAATGATTTCCCGTTGCTACAATTAAATTTTTCTTTTTGAAATAACAGTTTTGTGTTCCTCCATATATAGCTTTTTAACATCCTGAATAATGAGCTTTACACCCTTTCAAAAAGGTTTGCTTCAGATAGTAGTAAACTTTTTTTAGCAGCCTGTGGTAGTTTTTGATACACGTAAGATACAGATACTTTTTCTGGCTATACACTTCCCCAAATATATAGAATAAAATAAAGCTCAGAGGAAAAAAAATCAAGGGAGTGTTTGGCCAATCAACTTTATGATTAACTTGTGCTTCATGAATCGTTAAATTTGATAGGCCGTAAATAAACTGAATACTAATTAGTGAACCTACCGTATAAGGTATAAATCAATTCCTTTTAAATGCTGCATTTTTACTATTGAATCCAGTTATTATGTTTGCAATTTTATTTGTATTCATCGTTAAAAGTACTACTGACACATTTCCTTAAAATACTGATACTATCAAAATTATAATGTGCATGAAAATAAGCAAGTAGCATTTAAATTTTCCATTGTTATACGTAATATTTTTATCCGATTTTTTGCGTTTTTGATAGGGGTCCCAATTACAATTCACATTCAAACTATATTTTCCGAATTTTATTATTAAATTATATATACTTTGTTCAAATAATATAGGGTATAAGGGTATAGGGTAAAATTATTTTTTCTGTACAAGAATTAGAAGCCATTTTAAAAGCAAATAGGGCAGAGGAAGGTAAGAGTGCGCAGTCGGGTAAGAAAACAAAGTGTTTATTTTTTCCTCTTTTGTAAAAGTATAAACGGAAGAGAGTATGATCTGATCATATGATCATATATGTCGTAAGCTATCTTAAAAGACTACCATTAATATTTTCTTAGTTTCTGAATAATTTTTTATTTTATTATTTTTATTACATTTTTGATAAAAACAAGCAGGTAACTTGATACATTTAATTTGTCCTTATATGAGAAATTTTATTTTTATACAGACAAGTGTTTTTATTACAATACTAAAGGATAGTTAGGTGAAAAAAATGCGCGTGTAAGCCGTATTATATCAAGAAGTAGCAATACATCTAATAAAACCCGTCATTCTTTTATGACGTAATAAGGAACTTGCATGTGTCAGATTTTCATGAACTTTCAAGTGTTCCGTATGTTTTTTCGTAAAATAAAATGAAATATTTTGTCAATTTTTCAAAAAAGTGTACAAGTAATTAAATATTTTAATTTAAAAGTCGAGAAAAAAACACGTGACTGAAAACGCGTAGTGTGTTTGCATGCACAGTGACGTAGAATTCCATCGGGCAAAATTGCAATCAAAATTGAATTTCTATGTTTTAGTTGATGATTTATTTTTTCTGAAGTGTCCGATATGAGTGTTTTAATAAGTATTTACCTTCTAGACACTTCTGGTGACGGTCAGAAATCCAAGGCAAACATTTTAGGCAAAGTCAATATATTGTGACGTTACTGTGCATGCAATGAAGCGTTTTCAGGTGCTTCGGAAAAGACGATTTTTGATAATTTTTTTTGCTATCAAAAATTTCTCAATCGCCCTCAAATTTTGTGTAGTGGCTAATTTTTGCGTGAAGAATAGATTAAAAAAATAAAAAAAAATCATGCAAGTTCCTTATTAAGATTTTTCATAAATAACCTCCTCTTACAACGTGAATTTAAAAATATAGTAGCAAAAATTTCAAAACGCATATCTAATGACTCAAAAAAAATGAATCACATTAAATAAAGCATTATCTAACTCCGAATTAAAGACTGAGCCGGTATAACATAACAGTCTGCACTAGATGACACACTAATGAGAGGAGCAGGTAAAAACTACTTCAAAACTGTTTGGAAACTCAGCAGAGATCGGCTTAGTGTAAAGCAGAGCAAATCCTGGATGTTTTCCACGTTCGGATAAACACAGGGATAAGAAAGAAAAAGGATTCGCCTTTTAAGAGAAGAAGGAATATAGAAAATCCATTCGTCATTTCCTTATTTTTATTTCATTTACTTCCTTTTTCCTGTTTGTGCCTTCCGAAAACGTAACAAAAATCCTTTTAAAAGTCCTACTTCTTTGGATGGCCATTGAAATTCCATTAAAAAAGAGGCACCCACTTAAGAGGTTTATAAGGAAGGGAGAACCTTTGTGTTCTCAATTTTTAAGCTCCTAGTTTCGGAATTAAATAATGAACAACAAACGACTGGAGTAATTTTACGGATTCATTGTACCTGTGAAGATTTTTTTGTCGTCTGTTCTTGTGTTCTATTTTCAGAACGTTGATGTGGATTTCTCAGACAGCCTCAGCCAACTAACAGCCTTTGTGAACTCTAAATTTTTATTTCAAAATAATAAAAATGAGACAACATATTTTCTGTAAATTTCAAATCTAATTATTTCTGTCCTTTATAGGTATTAGACGGTCTCGAAAACTTACAAAATGAATGACGAAATAATATCATATTTCTTAATGTGTATTTTAGTGCTGGTTTTGATTTATGGGGTTCTACATTAAAATCTTTTGTGTCGAAAACATAACTTTAAAAAACAACGACATATGCTCATTTGTTTTCAAATAATCCTAATTTTCAATGAATAAAATTGAGATATAAGAAGTTGATGAAATCATTGATATCTCAAGTGGATTTTTTATATACAAATGACTCCATTTGAACCTCATATTCATAAATAGAATTTGAGATTAACTTCAACAGTATCAAATCGTTTCTTCATGTAGAAACTTATATGTAAAGTAAATAATATTCATTAAAATATAATTAGATATCTAGAGAACCCTAATGGGGTTTGAGTTTCCAGACTTCATCGTACTTCACCATTTTGAACCATTGGTCTATCGAACTTTCTCGTTTACAACTTGTTATTATTAAAAAATTATTTTAATGATGTGTGATTAAGTATTCTATGATTCATGGGAAGTCCAGCAATAAATTTCTTAACGTACCTATAAAGTGGAAGAAAATATTAAAAGGTGTTGAAGATAATAAGCATTATTAAACTGTGTGTGAGTGTATACCTTACTTGATTGATGAGTGAAATTCTGGAAATGATGCATTTTTACTCTAATCAAGCTTATAATGCAATTATAAAAGAAATAAACTTAGAGCTTGGATATTCAAAGTGGCATAATACAACAACAAAAGAAATAAAACTTTACATTATATTAAAATAAATTATCTGAATTCATATAGAAACAAATTATTTTAATTATTTCAAAAAAGGCATGTTACAAAAAATATATTTCCAAAAACCCTTACATTCACTCTACTCTGTATCCTCCATAATGCTACAAGAAATAATTCCTTTAAGTTCACTGGAATAAAATCCGTAAACCTTTCTCTTTCCTCAATCCCTTACTCCTCTCTGCCACATAACATTTAAAACACAGGATGATTTGTAGCCCCCATTAACCAAAAAGAAACGGTCCCCCGGACCATCCATCTCAGGCAAGAGGAAGCAAGCAAAAAGTACACACCATTTATTTCTATTAAAAAATATTCTTCAATTATTTTTTGCATCCTGTGCCTTAGCTGTTGCATCCATTCTCACTTCAAAAAATCCGTTTTAAGTCGTTTCTCTCTGAAAAATGAGCGGCGGGCCTCACGGTTTTCATCTATCAGTGGAGCCGGTGTGCCCCTGAAGGGATAGGCTGTCAAATATGCAAATGGAAAACATGAATAAATGCATATCACACAATTCGCTTTCTAATAACTGAATAAAAACTTTTGTGGAATGAAATTCACAGGCTTTAATGAAGTGATCATTCTTTTTCGGGGGAGAGGGACGCTGATATTTCTGGACCGTGGATGGGATGATTTATAGGGCTGCTGCACAGATCCTAGGTTCTTTCCCGGTTGACTTGCCGTTGTTGGCCGAATTCAGTTAAGTTTTTGCGGAATTGGCGTAGGAGTAAATTTGCATTTATTTTGAGGATGATTTCTACAGTTGCAGTGTTTGTTTGGGTTTATTTTTTATAGATTTGAACTGTATTTTTTTTATTTCCAATGACAGGTAATTGAACAGTTACGGATAACAGAGTTCATCAACCAACAGACATGCCGTAATTAGTACTTTCTTCGCGTTACCCAGTGGGCACCTGTGGACCAAAGCCACGGAGGTGAAGTACTGTTGCCCACGCCACACGCACACGCATTCGCTCGCACAACCCCTTTTTACAGGGGGCCACATTCATTCATCACACACAAGGACAGAAACTAACATCCATGCTAAACGGGGATTCGAACCCCAGACGTATGGCTTCGCAGTCAGATGATCTAACCACTACGTCAATACGTCGGTATGTCGGAACTGTATTATGAAATTAAAAGTATTCGTTATGTGTGTGAAGTAATCCGCGTATGATTAAGAAAAATATGTTTATCTGTTCATTTTTTGGGAGTTGTAATTTTATCTAAACAAGCTAAATTACTTTTCAAAACAGACTGAGATTGTGTTGGTATTCAACGCTTTTATCGCTTTTTTACTGATCTTATTTGAGGGTTTTTAAGGTGCCTGATACACATAGAGATCTTTTTCTACTCTTGTATGCAATCAAAAAATACAAGGAGTATTATTTTTTCTATGACAAACTGTTATTTTAAGTGTAGTACAGAAGAGCATTATCCTCATGAAGTTTTTTTTATCATTTTTTCTTTCAATTAATGGTATTTGATTGACGTTTTATTTAAAATAACATTTTTTCCAGTATTTATGTCTCCTTGGGTACTGTAATTTTTAAAGGCAATCCATCACATAGCCTTTAACACATTTTAAATTCTTTTATATTGAAATTTATTTCATATTGCCATCAACCGTCAGCCTTAGTTTGTAGAGGACATAAAAACTTCTAGGAAATGTATCAAACCTTTAGAAACTTTGATAAAGGAAGTATTTCACCCCACTACCTCAGGTTAGAGGACAATAAGTGTAAATTCCGACTCTCAAGCGTCATCCAAGCGTATGTCATGCTGATAATTCCTAACAAGGACGAAACCGGTCCATGACATGAGGCGACGCTTGATAGTTGGAGTTTACACTTATTGTCCTCTAACCAGAGGTAGCGGTGAAATTCTCCCTTTATTATTCTTGCCTTTCAGGAATTAAATCTGTTCTGGGAATGCGCAGTTCATTCCAGCAGATAGTGGAGGACTAATCAATGGTCAACACTTTTTCCGTTAGAGTCGGCTAGACAAGGGGTTGGCAACCTATTGAAGCGGAAGAGCCAAAAGTTACAATTTACAAAATTTCCTAGTTTTAAAAGAGCCACTATTTTTTTGTTTCAATTTTATAGTGTACTTCCGTATTTGCTTAGATATATTTGACTTTAGATTGAGAGGGTGATTTTAGTTTGGGGAGGTTGACCCAATATTTTTTCTGATGCACCTCCTCTCCGGTACTTTTTGCATCAAGTTTTAGATTACTTACGTTAAAGAACTTAATTAAAAAAATTTTTTTGAAGAAATATTGGAGGGTCTGGGGGTCCTCCCCCAGAAAAGTTTTTGAAAATTTACCCTTCAAGCCTTGTTGATATCACCCTAAAATCACCGCTCTTTATTTAAGTGACGGAATTTTTAAGAAATTTCTATATGGGGGGTCCTACTTCAGAAAAGTTTTAGAAATTTGCCCCTAAAAAAGTAGTGTTTTTATTCATTTTTAGAACTTCTACTATAGACTATATCAGGATCACTCCTCATACGTCACAGGATTTTCAAGGAAAAACAGAACATATTATATTCCAAAATTTTGAGGAGTGTTTGGGGGTTCTTCCCCAGAAACTGTTTGGAGTTTTAACTCATCACGAGAACTTTGGGTTACACATCTGCTTTTGAGTCACATCGATTTGATTAGGTACTTAAAAATAAATTTTCGGATTTTTTTTTGATAAATTATAAATTTTTTCGTATGGAACTGGAGAGCCGCAACTTTACATCAAAAGAGCCGCATGTTGCTAACCCCTGGGCTAGACTAGTTCTTGCTCTCTGCTCTCTTGTGTTGCTTTCCTATGCCGTGCTGATGAGTCCCAACAAGGACGAAACCGGTCCATGGCTGGTTGAAACGCTTGATAGTTGTTGTTGTTGTCGTGTCCATGATGTACAATCTAACATTTATGTAGAAACTCTATCAACCATTCGTAACGAAAAAGTAATCAAATTCCTTTTGAGATAGTATAAAATCTATAAAGCGCACTTTGAAAATAATAAGGACATCTTTGTAGGTTCAAGACATTTTATGTTCTCAAAAATATTTTTATGACATTGGTCATAACTACTTCATAAAAAGGAAGTAGTTAAACGCGTATTTGTAAGAAGCTCGGTTTGTAAATATAGCTCGGAATGTAAATATAGCTTCTATTGAAGGAATGAATATCCTCAAAACTGATAGAAAATAACATCCTTTTCATATCCATTACAGATTTTTTAGAGACAAACTATTCTAAAAATTAGGATAAGATTCTGTGAAAAATTCTAATTCTTACGCAGTTATAAGATATGTTTAATCATTATACATTTGAAAATAAAATGTGTACTTGTATTTTGTGTTTATTTTGGAGGAGGGTTTTTTCAAATATTGTGAGTTAAAAAAACTATAAATATATTTTTTCAATAAAACGTAGAAAAATATTTTTCTTTGATATTTTTTAAATAAAAAGTAAGAAAATATCTCTGATATTAAAAAAAGAGTAAGAAATATTTTTATTTCAACATTTTTTGTAAAACCTATTTAATGCAAATTATTTACATCATTATTTCATTCATACCCAATCCAATTGAAAAGGTACTCAAAGCAACCGAACCTTTTACTTGACCTTTTGGAAACGCAAAGAATAGGGAGGAAAACTTAAAGAAACTGTATCCAATTTTAAATGTCACTTAGGAAACTAACAGTAACACATTATAATACCTGAAAATACATTAAGATATAAAATCAATCACATTACCCTCACGGGATTTAACAAAGAAGATTCAAGAATATGCGCATATCCTAACAGGTCATTAGTGCGATTCCCACAAAACAATTCTTTTGTGGGCAACTAATAATTAATGAATATTCCAAAACAGGTCTTTGAAATCCGGTAAGCCCCAACAATAAATAACACGGCAGTGTCCTTTCAAACCGAAAGTTATTACAAAAGACTTGTAATTCCTTTGATAGAATGAGTGCCTGGTGCTTTTCAATGCCTTAATCAGTTCAATATGATTAATTTTAAGACTTTATTAGCATTCTCTTTTACCGGGCTTGCCGCAGGGAAAAGCCCAGTGCCTTGTTTCTTTTTATCAAATTGTTGCGGGCTCTGACTTTTGTTTCGGTTTTTTGGTGGTATTGATTTTGAGGGTTGAAAATTCGTTTTGTTTCACCTGATACTTATTGAATATTTAAATAGCCTCCGAGGTATTATATCAGTCAAGGGAATCTACCCCGAAATTAGTTTGAAGAGGCCGTATTTGGCGAAGAATGTTCGAATTATTCCTCCTTAGACGACGACTAATTAGAAAAGTAAGAGTTAATTAAGTCGAATTAAATCAACTTTAAGTGGTTTTTATGTAGATGGTCTTTTTTCAGTTTTAGGCTTTTGCCTGTTGAAGTGGATCACTTTGAGAAAATTGGCTACGTCTTTCGAAAAAGTGCTACAACCCGTGATGTGTTCTTATCTTGTTTAAAGGAGCTTTTGGCTTATTAAAATCACATATCTTCTTCATCGTTAAATTAAAAACGGTATTTCGTTTTATAAATTAAGAGGATGTGCTTAAATTAATTAAAAAAGGGGGTTTAAGAGAGATTAAGTACTTGAATTAACGTATGGAAGATAAGTTGCATGTAGAGGGCGAATAAAAATGAGATTTATGCTACGTAAGTTTCCCTCGTAAGTAAGTAATTATCTCATTGTCATTATCTCAGATTATCGTTTGAGATAAAAGACATATTGTTCGCTATTTCTTTTAGTACTTCAATTAATTTTATGTCAGGATATTGGTGTTTTCAAGATCTTGTAATTCACTTGTCTTACTCATATATCTTTGTAAGGTTTTTTGTTTGACGTTTTAAACACGTTAGGTTTATTTGAAATGCTTTAAAATTTTAATTAGTACTTCAGTGAGAGGTTTGACATCTGAATCAAACAGATATCTAATTTCATAGAAATTGGGTTTTTTATTGTCTTCTTTCTGGCTTACACAAGCCAATTTTATCTTTAAATTATTACAGATTTTATGCTCAAAGTTGAGCAAGTTTTGATGTTTTGATTTGAATATTTTAAAGACAAAGTTAAAAAAACTAAACAAAGACGTTACATAGTTTAATAGTGTGTTTATAATTTGTCTTTCTACCTCTTTATATTCTAGTTAGTCTAACAAAAAAAAAGGTTTTAGTGAAGATTGAAATAAATATTAAATTTTTTTTCTGTTATAAGCTTATAATTTTTTGCGAAGTATTTAGGTTGTACAGTTGAAAAAGAGGAAATGAGGTTATGTAAAGAGGTTGGTACATAATAAGCTTAGATTTTATGCAAGAAATATTTATAGATACTAAGAAACAAACACATAGATTGAATTGAAACACGAAACAAGGTATGTACATTTTCTTTGAGTTATGTTGTTCGATGTTTCCCTAATTTATCCTTCAGTATCTTTTACCACATACCCCACATACCACATGCGTAACTGTTGTGATTATTTGGATGAAATGGCCTACGAGTAGGTCACATAATTACATCTCATAAATAAGGCCAATATTGCATTCCTTCATAAAGACATAGCATAGAGAAATATATGTTGCCAATATTTTATCTGGATGTACGGTATAATAAGTTAGCTCTCTGTAAAGGTAAGGTCGGTAATACTCTAACCTCGCACTTAGTGAAAAACTAAAGCAGTGACATGGAAATTCTTATGACATTATTGAATCCAGATTTAAAACATAAATTCGCATTAAAAATTTATAATATGTTTTAATAGATTAAAAAATATATGACAACATAAGTGAAATACATATTGCATTTTTGTTTTATCAGCTGATTTTCTAAATATATGTGTGTGTTAATAATTAAAATATATTGTGTGCACTAATAATAACGCATAATATTTTGATATTTTCAATTACTTATTTTTGGATCTTATTTTCCTTTAATTAAAGCTTTAAATAAAAGGATGAATAATATTTAGGTCCAACAGTGATCAATAAAATTTATTTAATTTCTTTGTAATTTTTACTTGGCTTCTTTTTTACTCACTTCTTCAAGCCCTGAGTGATAAGTTACTAGTGACGCACAAGGGATTTTTAAGTCTTAAGGGATATTATACAGATATATACTTATATGTATTTATACAGAACCATAGCTTTGAAATATAGGATCTACATTGATTCTTTCGTGGTAACGGATAAATGAAGTTTACGTTGTATTATTAGTTGTGATCTGGATTTAATTGTCTAGTATATATAACAGTCGATTTAGTTACTTTTATAACAAGAAATATCCTTAATATGATGCATTGAAATCGAGAATTGCGAATTCATTTTGAAAAGAGCCTTTGAGTACAGCAATTTAACTGTAAATATTTTCTCAACAACTTCTTCAATTTACGAAAAAAACTTTCATAAATCTATACCATACGATGCGACTCTCAAAAGTGCCAAGTTGAAACACGTATAAAGGAATAGAAAAGGTAACATTCCCACCTTATCTACGCTCCTAAATCAAATTTTTCGCCTTTCCCCTTTACTTTATCTCAACTATTTGAAGATATACAGCTCATAGGTCAGGGAAAGAATATTTGTATTTCACTTTAAAAGTGTGCTAAGTCACGTTTTGGAGGTTTCTTGTCAAAGAATGGACAGCATTGGGGGAAAAGGAAGGAAGGTGGCTCTCGAAAAAAGTAGGTTCTGTAGTATTTCCCAAATAGGTTTAAGTTATTGAATCAGTTCAATGAAAGTTGTGAGCGAAGTATTCGCTTCTATAGGAATAAATGAATGCGCTTTGTAGGAGGGAATGGGGGAAATGTAAAGTTCTTTTAAAATAGAAGTAAGGGGCGAATGCTCTAAAATAGAAACGTTCAATCCGTGCTTTTTTTATGAAACTAGGAATGAGTCAAGGTTTGTTTGTCTTTTTACTTCAAAATAAATACAAGCATACCCCAGAAATGTACCACAAATATTATTAGTTAAATTTTTCCTAAGGCGCAACTAATGAAAAAAAACATGTTAAACTACCATAATAATTACGTTATTTAAGGAACATGTTTAAAATATTAAAAAAAGTATTTAAAATGTTAGGAGTAATCCTAAATGGAATTAAATCATTTTAGTGCTGAACTCCTTTTCTGTACTTAAATAAACATTATATATGTTACCGCTAAAGTTGATAATTAGTTAATCTGAAGAATACCTAGGTAAACTTAAGATTAACTGATTTCTGTCGTTAATGTGCGGATTTTTGAGTTTTTCGCATTTTACCTAGGGAATCTACACTATAACGGCCTCTTGATCGTTGAAGTTCAAAATAGTTTGTTTCGTTCAATACTTTCTGTTAAAATGTTGAGGTGCTTACTGCGCCATGCGCTTACCCCTGCGCAGTTGGGTTTCAATAGGTAATTTGTTGTCATATTTGGTGTTTTGATTTCAAATTTAGTGCGTAGCACTGGTAGTTGTCATGTTGAATGTTAAAACAAAATAATACAAGCAAGTAAGTACTGTAAATTTACATGATTAAGTACAGTATATTACTACTAAAACGGGTATTTTGAAACAATTGTGTTGAAGCTCCGACTTCAGAGTGACAGATATTTCTTTTAACGAAAGCAAATGTCCCAGCTGTTGAAATATCTTTTCAACAAACGTTAATTCAACAATCGCTGGAACCTGGGCAAGGGTTTAACATGTAATCGATCGCGAATCCTAGCAATAGTTCAGTGCAGGCTGCCAGCCGATTACACCGCGCTTTCATTAAGATTTGCTAGTTTAAGTGCTCATTGAAATACGCTGTCAAATCGAGATCGAAAACCACAATTGATACAAATCTCAGTTGGTACTTTAATATTCTATTATTATTGTTTTTATATTCTAGTTTTAAAATTGCTATTTCATTAATATTTTTGTGGGATTTGCGTGTTTTGTGTAATATGAAAAAAGTACCGATCCCCCTTTTTTGATTCGTCATTGTTACTGTTTACCCCCAAAACGAGTTTGGTTATAGTTAGGGCAGGGGGGTTTGGGGGGGCGGCAGCCCCCCCAACCTCCTTAAACTTTTTATAAATAAAATAAAATTTTGTACTTTAACGGATCATCCTCGTTAATATGTAAAATAACTGATTACAGGTAGTATGCAGATTAACGAGTGTCTAGTCGGTAGGGTGCAGAATACCTAGGTAATTTCAAGATTACCTAGGTAATCTTAGAAATTTAAAAAAAATTCGCTCTTTAACGGATCACCCTCGTTAATCTGCAAATTACCTAGGTTATCTGTAAATTAACTGATTTCCGGACTTTAACTGTAACATATATACCAATAGAATTTAACATGGTTTTGTTTATCAAACATAAAGTATAAACACATTTAGATCTAAAATCTAACAATTATTTTTTATAACCCTATTTTTAACAACTTGAGTAATTGTTTATTTTGTGTCTTTAACTAATTATTTTTGCTTATCAATATGTGTTTTGCATATGATGTGTTCAACGTTTTTATAGATAAGATGTACTAAATACAAAGTAACTATAAATAGTGCAGCACAATACCAGGAATAATTCCAATACCACGCAATTTTTCTTCTCTGACAATTCTAATACAACTGTAGACAAATTAAAAACTACTTGTAAAACACGACCGATTTCATAAAAGTAGTTACTCATTCAAAATAGAAATATCTAACATGCAAACTTAAATATATCCAGTTTTAAATCATAATAAAAGACAAAGTTAAAACAATCCATACCGGAATACTAATCTAAAACTAATTTTTTCTTTGCTATAACACTAACCATAAAATTATATTTTCTTTTATTTACCCCAGATCCCAGTTATAGCTCTTATAGAAAACTTAATTCTTCGAGAAATTTTCATGAAAGCATTTTGCCTCACATTTCTAAATGCTTAAAGAGTATATAAAAAGCACTTTTATCCTTTCCTTAATGACAAGAAGCGAGACGCGAAAATTAAAGCGTAATAAATCTTTATTAAAAGACAGTCTTGCCTTGTTCTCGCGTGTCACCATAACGCTTTCTAATTGGTTTTTAGTTTGTGAATCAACAACTTCCAGAATACTTTAGAGAGAAAAAGAGAAGACTGAAAAGAATGTTCAGTCTCAAGAAATAAATCGTAAGAAAAGAATGTTAAGAATTCGTTTAGGAATAGTTATAATTTAACTTACTCTTCCTCTTAGGTTGGCTTTTTTTAACAGAATCTTAAAGTTATAACAAGAATGCTTAAAGTAAGTGCTAATTACTCAAAAGCTGTCTTAATTAAAAGGTGTCTTAAGACATGCAGTTTAGGCTTATGGAGTAACAGTTCTTAATCATGTAAGACACATTTAATACAGGTTTCAAACTTAGGAACACATTGGAACACACACAAACATGGAGCCTTCAGACTATTTTCACAACCACTACATTCTGCTTTTGCATTAATGTTATTTGGATTTTAATTATTTTATTCTTTGGTAATGAGGTAATTTCATCAAGGAAATGAATACTTAAAACTTATTAATATTTTTACCCTACACAAATCGTCGGCAAACGGGATAAGGGCAATAAGTCAATTTGGATCAACTACTTTGTCCGAGGTCACGCCACTGATTTCATTGGCACAATTACTTCTTTTCTGATAGGCAATATTTTGGGAATCTCTCTCACACTCTCACTCACACTATTTCTCTCTGACACACACTATTTCTCTCTTACTCACACTATTTCTCCCTCACTCACACTATTTCTCTCTGACTCACACTATTTCTCTCACTCACACTATTTCTCTCACTCACACTATTTCTCTCTCACTGACACTATTTCTCTCTCACTTACACTATTTCTCTCTTTCTCACTCTTTCTCTCTCTCACTCTACTACGTGTTTGTTTGCATCGTTCTACCGCTTTTAAAATATTCTCCAAAACTTAGCACTTTTTTCTTGTAAGCTGACAATATGATTACGAAAATGTATGTTTCATTCACTCATATTTTATCAAAATGTTGTGTGTGTAGGTTAATTTTTGTTTCTACTTTTTTGTATGAAATATGTTTTTGTTTACAAATTCAAAACTATTATTAGTGTAAAAAAGCTTAACAAACATTATTTCTATTTTTCCATAGTTAAATTCTTATGGTTAAACCTTGAAATTATTAATTCTAACAATAGGTAATTGCTATTTTTTACCCTTGATATTATAAATACCATCTTACATTATAGAGTATAAAGCCCTGGATGTGAAGCTACGTTACTTTTTCGTTACGTTTTTTATGTTACGTAGAAGCTTTCTATCCAGGGCTTTATAATATTTAAAGTATAATATTAAAAAAAAAGAAAAGTAGAACATCTATCAACTGTATTGATAAGAGCTTGTTAATTTTAGAGTGAAAGTTATGTTGTTCATTTCAAGGCAAATACAAATAATTTTATCCCAAAAAATAATACTCCATCTATTAAAAACTGTTATTTGTTAAAAAAAAAACTATTACAAACAAAAAAATTCAATTACTTAAAAATGTATAAACACAAACATACCCGATTTATCTTCCAAAACATGAAATAAACGTCCACACTCTCCTTTTTTAAGTAAGCAACCATAAGGATATACTGAAAAAAAAATATGTTGCGACATTTTAATGTGAGCTTCCAAACCCAATCAATAACTTAATACCTTCTAAGAAAACCATACGATACTGACATCACCAAGCAAAATCCGATGATTCGAAAGGATATTCCAAAACCAAAGAGTATGTATTAAAAAAGAGAAACAATTTAGCCATTTCATTAAAAATCAAGCCCCGACTTGGCTTCCCCATGATTCTTTCTCGCTCAACCTCTGATTTATTGCCCTCCAATAACTGTTTTGTCATCGATCACACACATGTATCGGACGCACACAGCAGCAATCCAAAATCCGCAGTTCCTTTGGTAATTTCGTTTCACATCAAAACACACAGCCAATAACAGTCAACGCACATGTACCCGGTTCTTTATTTAAGTTTCCAACATCGATTGAAGTTTAACATTCATCTGTTTTACGTTCCCCCTTTTTCTTTCTTCTTCAGCGGGCCACGTTTTTTTTCCTTCTATAATAAATAAAAAGAGAGCAAGGTGTCTCATTCATTTGTGTTCTCCGAATATCGTTAATCAATAGCGAAATCATGCTCGAAAGGTTGATGCCTTCCCATTGAAAAGTTCCCTTCCCGTTTCATAACTGCATAAATGCCCTTTGCATCTCTGGAATCAATTCTTTCGGATATTTTAATTGTGGCATTCGATTCGAAAGTGGAATAAGTCCATTTTAAAATTGAGGATGGTTTACATGTTGCCTATTCGTGAACTCTTTAGGTGTAATTGTGTAGTCTCTTCCTTAAATGTAATCCTCAAAGTTATAAATTGCTAGTAATGGGCAAATTCAGCATTTATTTTTTATTTTTTTTATTCGATAGAAGTCCCCTAGAGCGGGATATACGCACAAAACTTTTTTTAATTACGATGATTATTTAATTTTTTATGTAATTTCAAAGTTTGACTTTGAAAAGGGGCGCGAAAATCGTCAAATTACAAAATGTGACGTACTTACATCCTATACATTAATTTAAATTAATAATTAATTTAAGTAAAATTTAAATAAAAATATAATTTTTCATTCTGATATAAAATAGCGGCATCATTATTTTTATTTTTTAGACTGAAAGGTAATTAAACTTCTGAAAGTTGTTTTTATCTTTTAGAGTCAAGTACTGTAACCAAGATAACAATAAATCCTTCCAAACTCATAATTTGAGATCTTAATGAATTTGATCCCTCCAGCTGTCATTACTAGTTTATAACATGTACGCATAGAGGAGGAATAAAAAAACCTAGATAACTTTTTTTAAAGTGTCGAAAATGTTCTCACTCATGAAGATAGATAGTTTTTTAACTTTAAAAAATCCCACTAAAACGGTTCATTCAATATGGGATAACACAAAAAGACAATACATCAAGCTACCACCCTTCCAAACTAAGAATACCCCCCACAAAAAAGGTATATATGTGGAGGAACACACGTAGGTCAACACTTCTTATCCATTCGTTTACACATCAAATTAAGCTCAGAATAAGCGATGAGAGACCCTTCACTTCTCCTAACTAGTATCACGGACAATAACCTGGCTAATAGACAGAGCTGGCGTTGAAACGAAAAAATGATGATGAATGACTAGTGATTCATCAGTGACACAAAAACAAAACTAGAGAGGAAAGAGAAAAAAATCCAGTCTCTTGTTAAGTCCAGTATTTTTCTTGACTGCTGCATTAAGCCTCATTGTATCATCAATCAAAGGGATGGTTATTTTTGCACACTGCACTGTCAAAACGGGAATCATGGGAAGGGGAGTGACAAGACACTGGGTTGTTGTTTCTCTATGCTAGGGAAAAGTTAGTTTTTTTAATCTTAGTTTTTTTTCAGTTCATTGACTGTGCGAAGGAGATTTTTGTTTTTTGAAAGGACTAGTAAATATTTTGAGAGTTAAGAGATGGTTTATGGTTAGGTTTAGGATTTTTTTTTGAAAACTGTTTATTTTTGGTTTACTGTAAAAGCTATTTATATTCATGGAGATTAAGCGTTTATTAACTTTGTAATTTTTTTTCTCAAACAAATTGTTTTTTAATTAAAATGTATAGTTCAAGATAAAGTTTAAAAAATATGGGTTTATAGAGAATATGTTTTGACTAATTGACTTTTGACTTATAAATTTAAAATAATTTGATGGATTATTAATTACCTCAATGATAAAATATCGATACGATATTCTCTTCGTTTGGTAATTTTGTAATTAGCAATGTTTTAAAGATGTGTTCTTAACGTTTTTAGTTCTCCAATTCGAAGTTTATATAGGGTTAAATTTTGTTTGACATTCACTTGATAACATAAATATACTGACGTTTTATAACCGAAATCCTTACATATTTCAAAATAATAAAGGTTTTTGCACATTATTTTACAAATCCGTTGAAATATTTTAAAGCTGAAAAAAAAATTATTATTTGAACAGCTCATGTATTTTCATACATTTTCTAACTTAAAAAACCACATGACTTTCCTCAACATAATATACTTTGTTCTTCATCATAAAGAATACCAATTGATATAAAGCCAAAATTACCACTTTGACCACCGCAAAAGAGAATATTTGATATAAATAATGGATCTCTAATACCCTTGGGTATTCATGAATTCCTTTATAGTTATAGCAGGTTATTAGCCATAATGATTGATCCTTTTCTTCAGTTAACCCCTAAAGAGAAAAGGTTCTGAAACATTTACGCTCAAAGAACATATTAATTATCCTCATTTGACGTTTCCAAATACTACTACTTCAAATGATAAACAACCGTATAA
This sequence comes from Tetragnatha versicolor, assembly GCA_024610705.1. Classification (NCBI taxonomy): domain Eukaryota; kingdom Metazoa; phylum Arthropoda; class Arachnida; order Araneae; family Tetragnathidae; genus Tetragnatha; species Tetragnatha versicolor. Next base: position 28,002,415 of record JANDEH010000002.1, on the reverse strand, counting down.
CCATCCTTGCATATAAATTACTCTTTAACTATTACTGTTCACATGTTCACAAGATAAGGTTATTTTTAGTCAATTTTAGCTTTTCTAAATTTTCGCTCCGCACTAAACTGCCTATTCGAGTGACTGATTAAACACGAGTTTCAGGCATGCCTCGCATTGCAGCTGCAACAATATTCCTAAGTCACATCATGAAACCGGTCACTTGCAACCCTCATGAATTATGAAGCGTGCCCTTTGCGTGTTGTTGTAAAGAGTTTCTCACTGCTATTTATGTCACAATGAATGGGAATCCATTGCAGTTGTTACACACTATATGCGTGGTTTGGGGACAACTTTGCTTTTGTGTACTACTAACTATATTTATAGTAAACTTTGAGTTAAATCAATAGAGGATTGAACGTTGGGTGAAGTTTTCATCTATTTTTATACTTATTTTTGTCTTTTAATTGTATGTGTGCTGTTGTACTGTTGACCTGAATTATCGATAGCAGAAATGAAATACCATAAAAAACTAAATATACCATTAAAGGACTAAATATAACATAAAAAGAAATAATTTCTACTGTTAGAGCATAAATAAAAGTTGTGAGTATTAGGTTTTATACTTTTTCTGAACCCTGGTATTTAAGAAAACTTGATAAACTATTGGAAAAGTATGTACATTATAGTTCAAACTAACATGAGATTTCATACCACATTCATATGCAAATATATAATTGCGAAAGAAAATGTCATTATAGTTATGAAAGATTTTCTTTTTTCCTTTTAAGATCATAAGAGCAGAAGATCTTAGTATGTATTTATTTTTCTTGAATGATAACTAATATTAAGTGTGTCTTCATGATTATTATACGAATTATATTCAGATATTATAAGCTTAACAATTGACTACAAAGTTATTGATAAAGACGGTATCGCCTTAAAATATTACCGAAATTAAGATAAATGAAACAGATGTCATTTATTGAAGTAAAAAAATGACCACCTAGAAATTTAATTAAATAAATGTAAATTTCGTGTAAACATTTTACCTTTTTCCTACAATCACCATTAATCCATTTTCACTTTTCAGTGGTTAGAGTACCTATCTAAGAAGACGGTTCGGGGCTTATTTCCGTTCCAACGTTGATGCCGCTTCTGAAGATAAATGAACACCCCACTAATTTAAAAAGGGGTGAATGAACCATAGGTAACAGGAACACTTAATGATATCCTGAAAATCATAGATATCCCAGGGATCAATAGTACCTTAATAAAAATTTGCCCTTTTGTTCTTAGATCCCTTTATATCCTGAATTAACTTACCATCAATTGAATTTTTGTATCATTAGATAAACAAAAAATGCTACAATGCAAAGAGGAAAGATATCTGATTGGTTGCACCAGAACGCCTTATCAGAAGGCGCCGCCAGATGAAGCGCAGCATGAAGTCGAGCGCCGCCTCCCAGCGAAAAACATGAAAATCGGCCCCGGCGTGAACGTGTTTAACACAACGGTACTCATAAGTACCGTCAGGATAAAAAGGGTTAAAAAAAATAGTTGATTTTCCAACAAATTCTACTTATCACAAGAATTATTTAAGAAATTTTTCATATCAACTACTATAATTAGCTCTAATTTTACTATCTTCAAAACACAACATCCCCATTCGTTTCTCCCACCCAACATTAAAACAACAGAAAGTGTCTTCTCAACAACAACCCCTATAAAAGATTCATCCCATTACAACTAAGACTCCCAACCAAAGAATCTAACATCCTACAATGCGATATGCATAGCAAAGCAACCCCGCAATTTATTTAATGATACCGTGTGCCTCCCTCTCAGTAAGCGACTTGCGGAATTTATCCAACGGAAAAATAGGAGAAAACAACAAGATTCGAGGACTTTAATTCCTGACGCTTTGTACAATTGGTATGCAAATAGCAAATAGACGGGGAAACTTTTGCCGCAATGGCAAGAGTTTCCGCACCGAGAGGCGGCCTTTAAATTAAAGCAGTCACAATCAATTCTTTCGAAAATTTCGCTAATGACAAGATCTCGCTTTCCTTGTGTGTCTCGCTTTCCGCCCGTGTATGTGTGTCTCACTAGCTTTTTGCGATGCTGCGTTAGGCCTAATCCAAGAGAGAGACTGGTGTTTGCTGAGTTGGGGGAAATTAATGCGGGGTTTGTGTGTGGTGTGGTGTAAAGGGAAAGAGATGCAGTGGTGTTTTAGATGAGTTAGTTGGCGTGTCTGGTTGTAAACAGGATAGCTTGAATGCGGCTTTTGTGATGGTAATGGAATTTTTTTAAAGATGGTGCTTTAAAAGTTGTTTAAAACTAACGAAAGCATAATTTTAAATAAAGCTAGAGTTGAATGGATTCATTTAAATTGAAATTAACATATTTTTTTAACAGGAAAAATCGTTAGAAAAAGTATAACTGGGTAAAATGTTAAGAGCATGCATTATTTTTTTTGTATTTGGGTGACATATTTGATTCCATGGAAATGTTAAGGTTTAGTTTAAGAGAGATAGATCATGGACTTGAAAAGTTACTTTCATTAGTGTATTACTTTATAAAATCAATTTAGTTCAAGTTTCTTAACCTTTGAAAATTTACTACTATTTTAATCTACCCCCTCGAGATTACCATTGAGTCCTATGGAGAATTTGAATAGAAATATATTTTTTATGCTTGAAATACTATAAAATGTAAGGTTGTCGTAATTGTGTGCTCATTTTTAATAATGATAACTACTCGTACAATTGGTTAAAATGAACTGAATTAAAAATATACATTTATTTTAATATAGTATTGATTGATGATTATTAGAACGTTAGTAGCATCAGAATGTATAGTAGAAATATAAATTGTATTTATTTTATTACACAATTAGTTTATACCATGAATGTCATGAATACATTAAAAGCTTGCCTGCGTAGTTTAAGTTAAGCAAAACATTTTACGAATGTTTGATATTCGTGTATCTGTTACGGGCAATGTGATATTGGGTTGTCCCATAAGTTCTGTTACTTTTTCCGAAATTTCGTGTTTGAAAATTTTTTACGAAAAACTGGTAATAGGTGGAGATTTCAAACAAAAGGGATTTTGATCTATGTATATTAATGAACATAACGTGTGACTTTGGTAGTTCTCGTGATATTATTTCTTTTCAAAATGGCGGTTTGAAAAAAAGACCGCAAACGACGATTTTTGCGTAATTTTTTTCTTTTGTTTAAAAAAATAGGAAGAACGCATAATTCGTGGCTAAAAAAAGTTTTACAGTATATTTGAAATATTTCGATTAAGGTGTCATAGTTTCAAGATGATTCAATAAGTTTAAGGTAGGAAATTTCGGCTTTAAAACTTCATATATTGCTAATTTCACGTGTTTTTTAAAGCACGTCCATTGTTTTTCTAAGCAGCTGGTATGAAGCAAATAAAAGGCAGATGTTTTTTGAACCCTAATTCTTTTTTACACAGTTTAAACATTGAAAGCATCTTTTCATATTATAGTTGAATAGATTTATTTCTAAATTCCAACGAGTTGTTTTTATTGTAGTGTTTTCGTATGAAGCAAATAAGTGCTTTGTTCGCATAGCGTTTAAGTTCAGCGAGTGTAATTCGGATAAGCTAAAACGTTGCGCGCTTGAATTGTGCGCACTACTTTCTAAACTTAATTACAGAGATAATTTAATATACTGCATAATTTGAATACTTGGGTCTATCTGTAAGCTTTTTTATTGTTTTTGATGATTTTTTGTGAGAATTTCTTTGAAATGACTAACATTACTGAGGAAAGTTTTTTGCAATAGATGGTATGTTTGAGACCGAAATTTCCGAAGTTAAACTTATCGAATTATCTTGAAACTATGACATCATAATCTAAACATTTCAAATATACAGTTAAACTTTTTTTAGCCATGAATTATGCGTTCTTTCCTAGTTTTTTAAACAAAAGAAAAAAATTACGCGAAAATCGTCGTTTGCGGTCTTTTTTTCAAACCGCCATTTTGAAAAGAAATAATATCACGAGAACTACCAAAATCACACATTATGTTCTTAAATATACATAGATCAAAATCCCCTTGGTTTGAAATCTCCACCTATTACCAATTTTTCATAAAAAATTTTCAAACACGAAACTTTGCAAAAAGTAACAGAACTTATGGGACAACCCAATACATCGGGCATTATTAATAATGCCCGGAGTGGAAGATGGCAATGTGATAAATTCAATGGCATTTATCAATGAAATTTATCACTTTGCTCGTAACATATCTATTACTGAGAGAGAGAAATGACATTCTTTTACATTTTCTAATTCAACAATCAGCTTGCAATTCAGGACCTTTTCTTCTCAGGAATCACTTTGAGATACAGGAAATTTCCAAGCGACCGCCTACCAAAGGTTTGGATGTGTAACAGGGAAGTAAACAGTCTTACCTCCCCTTCCCAACTGATCCATCCCAACTCTAATTCAATGTTGGATCGGACGGTTTTCAATTAGCGAAATCATACCGAAACAAATTGAGGTCCCCAGTCCAATCTAAGTCCGGCCTACTCCATCCCAGGGACAATCCTCGGAACTCGTTACGGGACCAGGTATTCAATCTCATTGTTTGTGCACGTGTCGGAAGTTAATACATTGTTTCATTTAATGTGTGTGAGAGCTGATGGATGGATTGATTGAGTGTCCGGCCGGTTGAAAGTGTATTTGTTTGGAAATGGGACTTGAAGGGGGATAAGGTTGTCAGTTTTAAGTATTTAATTTGAAGTTATATTTGTGCTTTGTTAAGGAATTTTAAGATGTATTTGGAGTTGGTTGTAACAAGATATAAGGATTGGGGACAGTATGTATTTTTATATTCATTCTTGTGGAATTAATAATGATGTTATAGATTGTTATAAATATAAAGATAATGCATTCTGATTCTTAAAAACGGTTTTGTTGGATTAAGACGCAAAAAGATGATTATCTACATTTCAGGTAAGTTTTTAAACAATTAAGTGCATTTTTTATTGCATTACACTTTTTGAAATGTCTAAGTGTATATTTTCAATCATTTCCATTCCATCCTGGAATTAAATTCCCTCAACATGGCATTTTCTGGTTGAATGTAGCACAAAAAGCTTTTATCATATTTTTTTGCCCCAAAAGCTTTATATTTACTTTTTTCTAAATATAATTTAATACATTAAGGTTTTAATGTATGCACTGTTTTTAATGTCATTTTGAAGAACATTAAAACAGTGCAATCGTGTATGTTCTTTTCCAACATATAAGTCAATGGCACTCATATCAATGTGACTAAAATTTAACTTTATAAATACCCTTAACAGTTTTGAAAACGGATTGAATCATTTTAAAATAGAGGACTTTAAAAAAACAAGGTATAACAAATTTGGAACCAAGTTAATTTACTGGTAGATTCGTCAATTCAGTGATATATTTCCAAGCATTGTTTTGTGGTTTATATCCTCAAGTTTCAGAGTAATCAATAGTATCATTTCTCTCTATATTAAAAAAAAGTAACAGTGACCGTCACCGCTGTCACCGCCGCTAATTTTGAAAATTTTATTTTCGAACACTTTGAACTATCACTACGCAAAAACTATTTGAAGGAATATTATGAAATTTTGACCATTGGTAGACGTATGAGGGTCATTTCAGTTTCCAAACCTAATTAATTAGATAATTAGTTCTGGAGTTATTTAATGTCAAAATTGAAAATTATTTTTTTCGGCTGCGAGTTCGCCCCCAGCAAAATCTATTTACAGCAGAAACATGATTTTTTGCAGACGCATACTCTTAGGTATGAAGTTTTGCAACTCGTCGCCTTTTTTTTGAATTTAAATTATTTTTGGAGTTATTAAATTCTAAAGTTTCGAAATTTTTTACCCGTTTTCGGTTTTTTCGTTATAATAGAAAAACTAATCACAGTAGAACTATGATATTTTAAACACGCATACAATTATTTTTTATAGAACGATTGGCGTTTCGTTTTTCAAAAAATTGAATTAGTTTTAGAATTATTAAGATACCAAGTTTCAATTTTTTCTTCTCTTTCTGGTCGTTCACTAGAGAAACAGGCGATTATTTTATGAATCTGATTTCTTATTCCCGATGATTCACTAGATACACACGTGCATTTCATAAATTTAAAAGTTTTTTAATGGCATTTTTTTCTCTAAGATGGTTGATGATAATTAGTAGACTTGCTGGATATTTTTGAAAACATTTCGGTTAAATTAATGGTAAACTAAAAAGGAATATATTTTAGTAACAATTTTATTTTTATATTTTGGTAGTAATGGTTCGCATTAAGTTATTGATAAGTTAGAGAGATAAAAAGTTTCGGTTTTAAATGATCATTTAAGGTAAATGTGGGTATAGTGGACACTGTACCAATAGTGGCCACATAGCTGATTAATTTTAAATAAAACGAGTTAGAGGCATGGAACAGCGTCAAAATTCATAGGCATAGTAGATTGTGCAATCGGGTAAGCTGATAAATTACCACCGATACCACAGATCAGCATGGGAAGGATATTTAAATATTTGAAAATAACAACATCGGCCGAGTGACTGAAATTTGATTTTGCTTATTGAATCGCGTAAGGAAACGAGTAAGTCGGAACTGATTTTTTCGTATTTATTACCGCTTGATTGACTTTTAAATTTATATCAAGATAAATGAGAGTGTATAAAATAATACTGAATAAAATTTATTTGAAAATGCTGACTTAACGAGGATTTATGGGGGTGTCCACTTTACCAACACATAATCTTAGATTTTCCAATAGTGGCCACTGCAATGGCGTCTAATAGAAACATAAATAATACTTAATTTGAATCAGTTTTTCTTCATAAACTGTTGACTGTGCTTTAAAATGAGTGTAAATAAATTTGGTTTCATTCTGGCTTCGGGAACCAATGTTTCTAAAACATTGAATTACATGCTAAATTCCTCTCAAATCAGCTACAGGGTAGACTTCGGGCCGAAAACAATCAATTTTTTTTAAATAAAGCTAATTTGATTGAATCTAAAATACGTTTCGTTGGGAAGGAAGATTTAATTAGAAATAAACGACTATACCAAGAAAAACCCCTCAATTTCATGCATAAGCCCCTCATATAGGCAGAAAAAGACAGGTGTCCACTATTCATGCAAGAGGTGTCCACCATAGAAGCAACAGCTTCATCTATGTGGCCACTATAGATGCAATTTGGAGTACTTTTAAAAAATTAATTAAAAATACTTTGCCCAATCTAATTAAAGTTTTTAATAGTAAAATCGAAAGAAGAATATCCAATTAACCTAAAAATAGGATGATAACCGTTTCGAAGCAAATTGATTGGTATTTATTAAGAATTTAAGCAAAAATTTTCCTTAAAGTGTCCACTATACCCACATTTACCTTACTAAGCAGACAAGTTCGAGGTTTTACTGGATAGTTGAGATGAAACAAGCGAGCTCTGCTCGCTAAGATCGCGAAGATCTTCATAGAACCGCGAAGCAGTTCCGGGGGTTGGTGAGCGATAGCGAGCAGGGGGCAGAGCCTCCTAGTTTTATAAAAAAATCTAATGAGATCGAATACATCTCTTGGGGCAGACCACACCTAATGAATCCAAGCCCAGATAATTCAAATACAAAATTATAACACAAAACCAAGGGCCACTTTTTTGACTCCCGTATTAATCCCGTAATTAAGTTGATGCGGCAACCCTAAAGCACGCCAAAATTTAAAAAATATCTCCAAAAATCATCCTAAGTACAGCAAAACCAACGATAGTAAAAGGGTCACTTGCTTTTGACAGGCGAAGGAATTATTTCGGAGGGGAGAAAAGAAGAAGCTGATGGGGTAGTTGATCGAAAGAGGAAGGAACATTTGCTTGCTCACTGGAAGCCGCTTTGTCTTTTACTTTCTAGTTTTATTGGAAGCTGAGATGAGTTTGCGTGTTTACGATTACCAGTCACCTTTCCGAAAAAGAGACTGGTACCAAGTAGAGATCCTGTATACGAGAGAGAGGCAAGAACTCAGTAATAATAGCGCGCGCAGATCGGTAAACAGATTTTCAGCGCAGATCGTTAAACAGGTAAACAGCCGGTTCCCTCCATAGGATTAGCATTGGACTCGAGACAAGCGGCATGATACAGTTAGGAGATAATTTTGGACAGAAATGGATGCGCAGAGATGCTTTTAAGCGAGTTGTCGTCTCTCTCTCGTATACACAGGCTCTTTAGTACCAAGAAGGAACTTTTTGCGATTCGCAACACTGCGCCTGCGTCAAAAATTAATCCTATAAGGGACATGTTATAATAAGTTTTAAGGATACTGAATCTCCACTGGGGCAGTGGGTTCTATCCCCGGATATTATTTTATAAAAAAGCTTGTATTTTCCAAGAGAAATTTAAACCAACCAATCAGATCAGACTCAATTAAAAGTTCCTTCTTGTTACTAACCGACATCTTGTTACTAACCGTTACTCCTTTCCGACACTATTCATCAGGTGGTTGATCGTAGCGGCGTTACCATACCCTTAAACAACTCAATATTGGAAGGTAGGGGATATCCCCATATCCCCCCTGGCGACGCCACTACGATCAACCCCCTTGATGAATAGTGACGGAAAGGTGACAGGTAATTGTAAACACGCGAACTCATTTCAGCTTCCAATAAAACTAGAAAGTAAAAGACAAAGCGGCTTCCAGTAAGCAAGTAAATGTCACTTCCTCTTTCAATCACCTACCCCACAGCTTCTTTCTTTCTCCCCTCCGAAATAATGGCATCGTCTATCAAAAGCATGTGACCCTTTTACTATCGCTGGTTCCGCAGTAAATTTGAATCGAAAGTGGAGATACCCTGGTTCTTGCACCCATAGACCTTGGAATATTGATAGACGGAGCAAGCGGGCTTGACCTGCGTTGAAACATCGCACCCTTGCTACAAAAGTGCCACAACTCAAAAATTGTAATTTTTGAGTTATGACCGCCATTAGGCATAGTTTTCACATCTCTACCAATCTTCAAAAGAGCCAGAAGTTGCATTGAAAAATCAGCCGCCAGATCGCAGTTATGGCGTTTTGTTGTAATCAAGATGGCTATGATTCCTTCTTCCTTCCGCTGAAATACCACACCTTGAGCTGTCGTCCAGCCAGGGAAAAGTAGAACAATGGCTAACGATCATAGTTTTAGATGTATCGTTCTTCGTATTGACAAATTCAAAAATACTAAAATGTGCTGAGTCAGCCTTGGAACAGTTTTTTGCAATTCCTGGAAAACATAGTTCTTTGAGTTGTGGCACTTTTGTAGCAAGGGTGCGACATGTTCCGCCGTTTTCCCCATTCCACGTGAACTTGTAGGTATAGAGATTGTAGCATTTCAATCACCTGACACCAATCACGTGATCAAGCCAGCTGGCCAGAACCGAATCGACGAATCCCGTTCCCCAGAGCTCCCATTACGCGTGACTTTTGAGCGGGAGATGTTTCAACACAAGCACCGGCTCACCGCAATGGGGATGCGCGCGCATGTTCCGTCTATCTGTGTTCTAAGGTCGATGCTTGCACCAAACGACTCATATTAATGTTCACACACTCATACACACACAAATCCCAGTACTTCCCAAACCATTAATATCCCCCAAAACAATCAGATCATCGCCTCAAGAACAATCATCTAATCGTATAAATCCCCTCCACCAGACACTAACCAGAACTCGCCAATACCCGTGGAAAATTCCTTTATCCCATGGAAATATCCCCCGGGAAACGGACAACTCGAGAAACCCCCATCAAAGGCGGTCCCCTCAATTTAACGCGCAACACGCATTAATTGCATCAAATCGCAAATTATGCGCTGTAACTTCTCATCATTAGCATGCGCGTTGTTCGACCTTAATTGCCATCGCTATTTCGCTAAATCGACACCCCTTTGAACATAATGATAGGAATTCATCATTGCCAACGAGCGCTGCCATCCCCCCCTCTGCTGATGGCTTAATCTTTGGAAAAGTAATTTCGAGATCTGCTAGGCCATGTTTCTCGACCCGAGTTGCAATGCGTTTTTGCGCTGCAGGAGGTGTTGAAGATGGGATGATCATCAGGAGGGTTTGGTAACTGTACCCGTAATGGTTCCCTGTCGTTATCGGTTTCTGTATATGAGGAGGAACTGCTAGGAATGAGCAAAAATTATGGTACTATTTAATTTTTTATTTGTTATTATAAGATATTTAATTATGGAAGTTCTTAAATGAATGTTTTTCAATAATCAATGAGTTACACTGGAATCTACTATGGGTTAGTGCATGAGCGATTTGATTGAAAGCAGGATGTTACTTTTTTGTTATACAGGTACACAAAAATAATTCTGTAGTAAAAGCACCATTTTAATAAAATTACTATTAAGTCGCTAGCACATTCCTTTTTTTTTTAATTTTCTACTACTGAAATAAGTATTTATAGGCTGAAAATTTTAGCTTCTTATAAACGCAACCAATACAAAACAAATTACCGAATTTATTCTACTCAAGCAAAGTTTTCCCCTATTCCCATCAAATTCACATGCTGCAGATTACAAGTTAGTATACATAGGAAATCAAGAATATCTTTATGGGGAATACCATTGCTGTTTGTATTACTTGATGCCTATGTTCTATAGTTGGAAAAATAAAACTCAAAACTTAAATCAAGTAAAAAGTGTAGTTAAAACATTATACAATGGTTTTTTCATCACTAGAGCGTATATTCGATCGGAGTTTCAAAATATTTTTGAGTTTCTTTCGACATTTATGTAAACTGAATTTTATACAATTGAGGTGCTTACAGTAACAATTAGCTATAACTTCAACAGTTTTATCACGGCTTACTAGAAAACAGTACCAGTTAAGATTCCGAATTGGTACACTGGAGTCACCTCGATAATTGTTGTCGCACACACCTAAATTGTTGTGTTACATTCTTTATTTATAATGTGGAAATTAAGATAACTTAATTGTTTCATCATAATCATTTGTTTTCTTAAACATTGACTTTTATGTCACAAGCCATAGTATATTTATACGAGATGAGAGTTAACATTTGTGTTTTATATTCCTTTAAACTTTAGTGGGTTTATGAAAGATGTCTGATTTCCGTTCCCCTTTTATTCCTTTTATTAAATTTCTTATTTCATACCTATTTTTTAAAGCATATAACGATTTGTTTCGCGTGAGTTATTAAAACTTAAAAACCTAATATACAAACTTTGATTTTATTTGAAGTAAATCTATCTTTTCCAATTTACCTTAAATCATCCCAAAAGGCTGGCAAATAAATGACGAGATACTTAACTTTCTTGAAATTATGAACTATTTCTTTCAAAAAATTTCTCAAACACCATAAAAACCACATTTAATAAAACTACTAAAGAAAAAAATAGATGTGGGGCATTCTTTCTTCCCACACTTCTAGCGCATACTTACTTTTTAGACAGCTTTAAATATACTTTTTGCTTTCGATCAAGTAATTAAATACCTATTTTTTTAAGTAGCTGCACTTTAGAATCTTAAAAATCTAAAACTTCCATTAGAGACTAAAATAAAGTCCCATGCCCAGCTTTAAATCAGCAATATTCTTCCGCCACGCTAAATTAGCTCAATATATTAATCGAGAACGCAATTACATCCCTGCAAGAGACCAAAAAAGAACAACGTCTGCAGGCAGATGTTCGAAAACGTCGCACAGAACAAATACCCCCTTATACGCTCAGCGAATCCCACCTAATCTCTGGCCCAAACGATAACATGCGACCGATTTAATTACTCCCCCTCCCTCCCCCTCCATGGTGAAGAATGTTTTGATATTTGGGCAAACATATGGCTCAAATTGTTTTTCCCGCCGTTTCCAATCTTGTTTCGCGTCATAACGTTATTTGTATTACTTAAGCTACGTGCGCCATTTTTGCTGTTCTGCGGTAACGCCTCATTCACTGTTGTTTTATGTCTGGGGATTAGAAGAGTAATGTGCCGAGATTTTAGAACATTACAGACGTTCGTTGGAGGCGTAACAAATAAAACACGTGTGCCGCTATTATTTACGAAGATGATTTGGAATGTTTGCGTTTGCAACTTTTGAGAGACAGAGTAAAAATAAGCAAATTAATTAATGTGCGTTCATGTTCTTTGGTAATGGATGGATGTAAAGAAATAGACGCTTTTGCAAGTAAAATTATTTGTAGGTTTAATGAGCGATAATGCACTATAGAAATTAAATGTTTGTAAAAATTAAAAGGTAGCATTTTCTATAAATTGCTATAAACTTTTAACGTTTTGTAAAAGTATACATGCATATTGGAATATTATTTGATTGCTCTTCACTAGTTTAATTTTTTGCCATTAATTAAAATTTTACAAGGGTAGTTTGGCTCTGCGGAAATGTTAGTTTGAGGAACATTAAATGGCATTATACCGTCGACCGTTCAGCAGCCGTTAAAATCAACGGCACAGCTATAGAACAGTCAATGGGATTTTAAACATTTTTGGATTCAGCGGCACGGTCGGCGGTATAATACTTAAGAACCCATTAAATTATTTATATTTTAGAATTCAATAGCAAACTAAATGTAATAGGATAATAGGATTCACTTTCACTTATTAGTTTTCTTCTGGAAGTAAAGTGCAAATGTGTGTGAGCTATTTTTTCCCCGTTTTCTTTTGAGAATAATGTAACAATTAGCATATGTAGCTCCCTAAAAATTAAAACTTTAACAAATATTTAAAAAGTGTATTCGGTCATTCTTTTAATAATACCTATGTTTTATTTCAATTATATTTCGAATTATAATAGACATCCTTTTATTTCCCAAATACCATAATAGTTAATAAAAAAACTATCTGCTAATAAAAATAAAATGTCTTCCATAACCACAGCTTTAATAATATTATAAAAGCGATAGAGCATTCTTTTGACATTTATCAAATTAAAACGCACTAAAAATGTCTTGAGTTAAATTAAAACTCTAAAGGTGCAAAACTGTCTCTCTAAAAGTGCAAATTCGCATTCGTTTCTATCATCTTAAGCCCTCCCTACAACATATCTGCAAAATAATTTCCTCAGAAAATGAGGGCACATCTATCATATTTGAAACTCCAAAGGGAAGGCAAAACACCATAGAATAACGTAACCGAAGCCTTGTAGCCATCCCCATGAGACTAGAAGAGTACAATCAATCATCTTCTCTAGAGAATATTCCATATTTACCCGTGTCATAATCTTTCCTTTCCCTCATTTGTTGGTGAAATTCCAACGTCTAGACTTAGAGTCAATTCTCTTTAGCTGTTGGTTATGATTGTTTGTTAAATCTGCGGGATTTGTTCTTTAAATTGCACGGGTGCATCGGGAGGATAGGGTCTTTGATTGACTTTGGAGTTGGTTGAACTGTCAACATGTTTGACGCGTTGCGAGGAAATAAGATGGATTCGGTTTTCTGCACTTTTAACCGAAATGGGCTTGGGTTGGTTCAGAATTAGGTTTATCTGTAGAAGTTTCAGTGACTTCTTATTTTATAGGTATGTAGAGTAAATACAAATTGAAACACTCATTGTAGGATAAATTAAGAATAATTTTAAATATTCGATAGTTTTACATCATAATAATTTATTTTATTTATGAACTGTTAATATTTTGTTTTAAAAATGAATTAAATAAGTTTATCTTAAGATGTATCCAATAAATGCTACTATAACGGCTGAAATGTCTTCCCTTACCTCAATATCTTGAACAATTTTAGAATGATCAATTTGACCACGCGGATGCAAAATACTTTTAAGTTATGTTCTAAAAGAGCAGAAAGTTTTTATTTTGTGCCTTCATATTTACTGAAGAGGGTAGTTTTTGTTTTCTATACTGCTAAATATCATGGAGCAATTTTATCGAAGAAAATTAAAGATTTGTTAAAACGTCACTAATAAAAACTAAACAATGTTTTAATATTTGGCATCCATAACCAATTGGTGATTTTTGGTGTGAAATATACCGGAAATTAACTACATTAATGGTTGAATTTTTCATTATTGGGTACTTGTAGACAAGTCATTACGAAATAAAAATATTAAACCCTACAGTGCATACTGTAGCCATTTGGCTACACGACATTTTTCCCAATTTCCTACTCTAATTTCCATTTCCAAACGGCAACACCATGCAATAAGTATACTATAAATATAACATTTCATTGTATTAGTTCCTTAGACTGCCAGTACATGGCAGCAGGGGTACTATTTTGAGACATTTGTAAAGTAACTAGTGAGATGAAAGTCAAGACACAGAAAACACCAAAATAAAAGGACCATTTAAATTAAAATAAAAAAAATTCAGCTTGAAAAAAATGGTTTTGAAAAGATAAGTTGTTTTTTTACATTTTTAGATCATTTAGTTTTATTTCACACCACAATTAATTTCACAAGGACAAGGTTTTTGTCAATTAAAAGTAGAAAAAATTAAATTAAAATTTTTTAGTATTTTTTTTACTAATTTACACCATAATAGAAGTCAAATCAATGATTTTGAAGTGAATTTAAAAAATCATGCATTGTAGGGTTAAGTTAATTAATACTAAAGGTAATAATCCAATTTACACTTTTCTACTTAATATCGAAAAAATGAACTTAAGATTTTAGGAGGGATATAATAAATCATAACTACCCGAAAATTCTCATTTAGTATCCCATTAAAAGAATCACAGACTCAAACCTAAAATTGCTTCAAAATCAGAATATTCTAACACACTTCACACCCGACACTTAATAAGCTTTCAATCAACGCACAACCCCCACAATGCCCCCTTAAAACCAACCCCAACAAAAGAATTAATTCCAAACCTCCCATTAAAACCACCGGCTATGGCGTGACACCATCTCAGATATCGGCAAGAAAAGCCGTCACAGGGCCGCTTCCGTCGGCCTGCCACCTGTTAAATGAGACGCCCCAACGATAACGTCCACGCAACTTAATTAACTGCGCTTCCGCCGCTGACCCCCGAGTTATGCAATTTTGCGTCACTGTGGTCAGCGCCGCGGGAGGCTCTGACCCATTAGTGGGTTTTAATCGCGAAACGAATGAAGTTGGTTCGGAATGCTGGATGCAATTTTAAGTGCTCGCTTCCAGATACGTGTGTGTGTTGAAATGTTATGGGGACAGTTGAAGGGGATTAAAGTGAAGAGAGGGATGGACCTTGGGTGGTGTTTGGAGTGGGAGTGTTTCCTTGAAATTTGAAAACGTTAAAATTGATGTTGTCTGGTTATGAGTCGCAGTGAATAAATTACTGTCATAGATCTAATGAATTTGTGTCAGAGCTTCTGAGATTATATTGATTAATATTTGAAACAGTTAGGGGAAAGATGATGCTATCAGAAAATCGTAATTTTGCTTTTATTATGCCTAGTAAATAACGTGTAAGATGTTAACAAATACCTCACAGTGTTACGGTATCGAGCACCAGGTTTTATTGTTTCAAAGGTTTCAAATTTGCCTTTGGAATGAAATCCAGAAACTGGAATATGAATTTATTCATTTTTCCTTTGACTTTAAGCAGCACACACGTTCAATATTCGTCCAGTTTTCCCTCGTGTATTGACCAAATTTTGTTTAATTCTAGTTTCAAAAACATAAAAGTGGGCATCTGTGCTACTAGAGCTTACTTTTAAATAAATTACTTTAAAAGGTACAGTTATTAAATAATTGTACCTTTTGAGAAAATGGTATGGAGCCGATCTAAATTCTGATGGGTTAACTTTATAAGTTTAAAAGTATTTTTAGAATCTACATGGTACATGGATGGAAACTACATTCTTATCACCATATTTTACGGTCTTCTTGCTGTTTATTTACATGGATTTCATTTCTAAAAGATGTAAAACTACTTATTTTTAAATGATTTCAGAGATGAAATAGCAAACTAAAATAAGATTGAAATCGTTTATTTTACTTGATATTTCTTCATTACAAAATTCTAAGTGTTTATGTGTTTTTTTTGCGTTTGCAGTCATCCATTATATGTTTACATTAAGAACATTTTTAAAGTGTTTCAAACTTTAAATTTTTTCAAAGCTTCATAAAATTTATTTCATTCAGATAATTAGGTACGTACTATTAATCAGAGAATTAGTATAAAACAAAATTTAACTTAGAGACGATATTTATTAACTTTTGATGGGGTGAGTCCTTGTGCCCTTGCAATAAAAACCTTGGTTAATCATTACTGCATTTGATGGTATATTCTCCACTTGCACTCAAAAATATATTTAAAATATCTTTAAAACAAATTCCTATTTTTGTATATCTCTGTATAAATAAAAGGCTAACGGGCGATGTATGTGTGTATGTGTGTGTGTGGGTATGTCCGGGGTAATCTCTTGAAATAGGCCACGGACCGAAACCAAACTCGACGTATAGACGTATTCCGAGTCGGGGAGTAACTTGGGATAGTTTTCCAAGCTTTAAAATCGAATAATTACGAGTAATTAGCGAATTTATAGCCCGAAACGCTTATTTCTCCATTTCTCTACTAGAGTAGACTGCTCGACTCACTATTGTTAACTAGATGAAAACCTTCAAAAATTAAATATTTTAACAGGAAAAACTCTATAGTTGTCCATTTAAAAAGGATATAAGTTGTGAAAACGCTAAAATAAATTCAAATAATTTATTTTGAAACGTTAGTTTCCCCTATTTTAAGATATTTTCCTTTAAAATTTAAATATTTATGGAAAATTGTAAATTTTATTTTCATGGAAGAGGACTTAAAAATAAAACATTGTTTCAAATGAAGCGGTTCACTAGACTTTTCAATTTACTAGATCTTTTATTATTGTTTCAAATTTGTTATTTTTGTTCACTAGACTCATTAATTTACTAGGAAACATTGCCGAGAACACCGGGAAAAGGAAAATTACCGGGAAAATCGGGATAGGAAAAAAAAAGTACCGGGATTACCGAGACATAAAAATTACCTCGATCATAGGGATAGGAAAATTATCGGGAACATCGGGATAAGGAAAATGATCGGGAACATCGGGATAAGGAAAATAACCGGGAACATCGGGATAAGGCAAATAACCGGGAACATCGGGATATGAAAAATTACCGGGAACACCGGGATAGGAAAAAGGCGTCTGGGATACCGGGATGGTTGGTAATTGCTGATTTAAAAATTATAAATATATTTTTAAAAAATTTAATTTAAAAAAATATATATACACTCCACCCGTGCAAGGCCGGGCATATCCGCTAGTCTCTGTATAAATAAAAGGCTAACGGGCGATGTGTGTGTGTATGTATGTATGTATGTCCGGGGTAATCTCTTGAAATAGGCCACGGACCGAAACCAAACTCGACGTATAGACGTATTCCGAGTCGGGGAGTAACTTAAGATAGTTTTCAAAGCTCGAAAATCGAATAATTACGAGTAATTAACAAATTTATAGTCGAAAACGCTTATTTCTCCATTTCTCTACCAGGCAGATCTGCTCGACTCACTATTGTAAACGAGATTAAAACCTCAAAAGTTAAATATTTTAACAGGAAAAACTCGATAATTGTCCATTTAAAAACTATATCAGTTGTAAAAACACCAAAATAAATTCAAATAATTAATTTTAAAACGTTAGTTTCCCCTATTTTAAGATATTTTCCTTTAAAATTTAAATATTTATGGAAAAGTGTAAATTTTCTTCATGGAAAACGAATTAAAAAATAAAACATTGTTTCAAATGAAGCGGTTCACTAGACTTTTCAATTTACTAGATCTTTTATTATTGTTTCAAATTTGTTATTTTTGTTCACTAGACTCATTAATTTACTAGGAAACATTGCCGAGAACACCAGGAAAAGGAAAATTACCGGAAACATCGGGATAGGAAAAAAGTACCGGGATTACCGGGACATAAAAATTACCTCGATCAGCGGGATAGGAAAATTATCGGGAACATCGGGATAGGAAAAGTACCGGGAACATCGGGATAGGAAAATTACCGGGAACACCGGGATAGGAAAAATACGTCTGGGATACCGGGATGATTGGTAATTGCTGATTTAAAAATTATAAATATATTTTTAAAAATTTTAATTTAAAAAAAATATAGATACACTCCACCCGTGCAAGGCCGGGCATATCCGCTTTATATAGTTTCAATTTTTTTACTTTGTTCACTAGATTTATTAATTTACTAGAGCGGGAACACTGTGATTTAAAAATTACTGGTAACACTGGGATAGGAAAACGTACCGGGAACATCGGGAGAGGAAAAATTACTGGGAACACCTGGAAAGGAAAAAATTACCAGGAACATCGGTAGAGGAAAAATTACCGGGAACATCGGGAGAGGAAAAATTACTGGGAACACTGGGATAGGAGAGAGGCGCCTGGGATACCGGGAAGATTGGTTATTGCTGATTTACATAATAATAAATGTATTTTAAGAAAACACAAAATAAAAATACTTATACTCTCCACCCGTGCAAGGCCGGGCATATCCGCTAGTCTAATATAATAAAACTAAGTGTGTGTATATATATATATGTTTGTCTTTTATACAAATCCAATGTTTACTTCCGATCTGCACCAAACTTGGTATACCTACGTAAAAAAACTCAGAAAAAAACATAGGCTATGTTTCGAAAACTTTTAAGGACACTTTGACCCTCTTTTGACCCTTTTTATGGTCATTTTGCTGAAATAGCTTTATTTCTCCTCAAGAAGAGATCTGCTTAATTGTTACAAAGAAAATTTAATGCTGAACAACAAGCTTTTAATAGAAACACTAGGTACAAGTCTATTTAAAAATTATATTAATAATTTAAAAATCTATTTCAATGAAATTTAAAAGTTTTAAGTAAAGTTTAATATATTTTTATTTGAGAGTTTATCTAATTTTTATATTTTAAAAAGCTTTATGGATTATCATGTTGTTAAAATAGTATCCATGGAAACAAGGATGTAAAATCAAAGGGTGATAATATTTTAGCTTTTAAGAAAGTTGGTTAAGAAAAAAAACTATTAAAACTCCCCTTCAACTAGAAAATATTGATTTTTTTCTTAAATTGCAAAATGGAATAAGCTTTAATTATTGAATAATTTCACTGAAAACGTTAATTCCTGAAGATATGATTAATCAAGAGATCTAAGCAGTTTTAAATAATTTTTATAAAACTTTTTCCATGTAAATGTGGAAATCGTTCAAAAATTATATTTCTTGAGAACTGAAGGAATTTTAATCAACCCGGGAACACCGGGATAAGAAAAATTATTAGGAACTTCGGGATAGGAAAAGTTACCGGAACACCGAAATAAGAAAAGGACGCCTGGGATACCGGGATGATTGGTAAATGCTGATTATACAAAATTAGAAATGTATTTTGGAAAACTTAAAAATGAGGCGTTTGCTATCAAAATCAGCTTATTCCATTTTTGGAAATTTTACAGGAGAGACAAAAAACTTCTCACGTCCACAGTTCTGAAGCTAAATTTGTTTTTTAAATTTTAATTGTAGGTATAACCACCTAGAATTTGATTAGTTTTTCATTTTCATTCCAGTTGCATTACTTTGGGTGTAATTACATTAATTAGGTTGGAATGAGCTGATTTTGATGCAAAAACACGATTTTTCATGCTTTTTTTTCAGTTTTTTTGTTCAATTAAGTTGTGTGAAATTGGTTTTTCCAGTTTACCAGTTAATATTTGTGTCTTTACGAGTTTTAAATAGATGACATTCACTTAACTTTTTCAAATGATCTGAAATTTCACAGTTGAGATCACAGTTTTCACCCTTTAATCTAATTTTCGGTTGGAATGAGCTGGATTTGAGCTATATCCCTTCGCCAGGTTATGAAGGACCATCTAAACTTTCAAAATATGCAAAGAAGTGGATTTCATAAAAATATGGAATGAGCTGGTTTTGATAGCAAACCCTCAAATAATAAATTTATACTCTTCACCCGTGCAAGGCCGGGCATATCAGCTAGTTTCAAATAATGTAACACATTAATTATAACAATCACAAATAAAATATTTTAATGCAAACAGATATTTCAAAAACCTTCCATATCAAAATAGTAAACAATAGACTTTTGAAAATACCCTCTAAAATTCACACTTAGAACTAAAAACACCAGAATTAAAACAACTTCCAGAATGGTCTCAAAATCCTCGCTTAAAACGCATTGAACCTCTTTTCCCTCATCGAAGTCACCATCGCATCGCCATGTAAAAAGTTTTCTTTCAACCACTTAAGCACGTTTTTATTTTCTGCCGTGTAAGATAAAAAGGGAGAGGTTACATATATATACAAGCATACTTATTTGGGAGCCTTTTAAATAATAGAACTCCATTGTGCAAGCGTTACCCAAAAAAGGAAGGAAGGAAAAGTGATTCCAAGCATCGAGAAAAAACACTCTAAAATGTTCTTAAAAGGCACAAAAAGAACAGCGGAACTGAGAAGGGAACGAATTTACCTTGAACGTGCCCATTGAGTGGTGGCATGGTAGGAAAAAAAATTTTTCATTATTTTTCGCCTTCGATCGAAATTCATAGTACAGAGTTTCAATTTTAATGACCAAAGAACTGGGATTCTCTGAGGAAAGCGAGCTTGTATGCTTGGAGGTTGATTATTATTATTATTATTATTATTTTTAGTCATGAATTTCTGGATGCAAGTTGAAACTTCTCTTGAAATGTGATGCTTGAGAGAACTCCAGCTTAAATTTGTGTGGTTTTTAAATAAACTTTTCATTTCAACAATCGTAATCTACATTTTAAGATTCGTGTTTTATGATAAGTTTTCAAACGATATCTAGAATTATGAATATATTTTTTGTATGCATTGATATGTGTAAGTTTATTTTAATTTTTTTCTATTGGGCAAATGGTTGGTGGTAGAAATAAAATCCCAGTGTCAATTATTATGTTTTGACTTACTTATATAATATGTTGTAAGGCTTTTGTCCTAGACAGGTCATCTTCAAAATAAGATAATATGATGTTGTTTCTTATGTCAATTGGAATATACGATAATACAAAGTAACTAATGAAATAAACTTAACAAAATAAAAAAATAAGTTAATTAAATAATGAATATTTTACTGGATTGTGAAATGACATTTTAGGGGACAAAAACGTATAACAGTTTTTATGAACAAATTGAATCATGACCCTGGAATTTTTTCTACACCCATTCGTTTGGACTCAATAACACTCTTTTCATTGGTTCTAGCAACTTTTGTTCACGGAACTTAAATGCTTTAAGAGACCCCCCCAGACCTTTCTCAGTTGATTCTAAATTTCTCTCCACACAACCATCCCTGCCTGAGCGAAGATTTGATCCCCAGACACCGAGCTTTGTAGCCATGTGTTCTCTAACTACTAGACTACCGGACTGACAATTTGTCCTTGGGTTTGCTTACATCCCCTAGCATTCATGTACACGTACAGGAATTTCTATTCGCTCAGTATAATTTTGATTTAGGTTAATAAATCAACAGTGCTCCACTGAAGCATGAATATACTTTTCCTTATTTTCCATTTTTTTATGTATTTTCCCAAAAGTTAGAAAATAAAAAACTGTATTTTGATGATTAAATTTTGTTTTCTTTGTGGGGGAAAAAGTCCAGTATTACAACCAACTTTATTGCATTCTCCTATTTTTAGTTTAGGTAACCAAGATAAAATGTTTTCTAAAGATCTTAAGTATGTTAACTTCATAGTTTTGAAACAAATAAATTAGTTATACCAACATTTGAAGCTCTTTTAAGTTTTAAACAAGGACTTGATTTATTTGACTATGTTACTGTTATTTAATTTATAATTTTTTCATGTTAAATGAAGTTCTGAGTACTTTTAATTGAGAAGGTAAATGTTAAAACTCTTAAAAATTAGCTGGCACATCAAGTATTTATTTTTCTATTTTCATGGAGAGTTTTATTCTTATTAAATTAAAACTGGATAAAGTTAAAATTTTGCTTATGATTTTGGAAGTTTTAAAACAAACTGCGATTGAAGATTATTTTACTTTCTCTGTCAATGTTTTATTTAGTAAATGTTCTTTTAATAAACAAAAATTCTTTGAAATGTACGTCAAAAATATTTTTGGTAGGTTCTCCAAATTGGTTTTAGAAGATTAGTTAAATCATATAAGCTAAAAGAAAAATATGTCAATTAATTTGCCAAATGGCTTCGTTTGTGACACACTAATTAAGTAACAAAAAAATTAATAGCTCTAGCTGTATTGTTGATTGATTCGTATACTTTCGTTATTCGAATGTTGTGTCATACTGTAAAGTTACAACCAAGTTTAAACTTATGGTCCCCTTTCCAATTAGCAGTTTGGTTTAGTAGTAAACGCATAGTAAAGGAAAATTGCTGCACTTTTTTCGTATTTTAAACGGCTCATACTGTTGAAATCCTTTTTGATATTAGAAAATTACTCAAATATGTTATAACAGCTATTTGTATAAGGCGCGATCCATATTTTTTGGGGGAAAAAGCCTAACAAGTGATTTAAATATTAAAACTTAATTTTGATGATTAAATTTATATCAGAAAATGTGTTTCTGTTCAATCAAACGAAACAAAACTAATTAAGCGAAATATATATTTATTATGCAGGGTGTTTCGAAATTGCGTTGCAAGGCTTTTATTCGGAACCAACGCCTCCTAGGGTCATGGAAGTAAGGTCTACCCCTTGGTAAGTGAGCCTGGAGAATGCATTGAAAGGACTTACAGCTCCTCTAGCGGCGAAATTAAAAAATTAAAAAAATTAATTTAAAAACTAAAAGAGATAGAGCAAAAACCTCAATGAGAGTATTGATGCCAACGTCATGAAGAACTCACTGAAAAAAAAATTCATGAAAATATCTTGAATATTCGCCGAAATATTAGCATGTAAAAATAGCACTTTTTTAGGTGTCAAAAAAGAAAAAGTTCGCATATTTGCAAATTTTTTTGATTTTTTGAATAAATGTTGTGTTCTTTGAACTAAAAAATCACAAAACTACAAAATAACACTGAAAAATTTGCAAATATGCTAATTGTTTATTTTTTGACCCTTGAAAAAGTGCTATTTTCACATGCTAATATCTCCGTGAATATTCAAGATATTTTGATAAAATTTTTTTCTGTGAGTTCTTCGTGACTTTGGCAACACTACTCTTACTGAGGTTTTTGCTCTATCTCCTTTAGTTTTTATATTAATTTTTTAATTTTTTATTTTCGCCGCTAGGGGCGCTGTAAGTCCTCTCAATGGATTCTCCAGGCTCATTTACCTAGGGGTAGACCTTACTTCCGTGACCCTAGGAGGAGTTGGTTCCAAATAAAAGCCGTGCAACGCAATTTTGAAACACCCTGTATAAATATTTATACAGAATCGTGCTTTCTATATTTTCATTCAGATATAGAGAGATTCAACATGTTCACGTTTCTTTTAAAACGTTTCTCTACAAAATGTCTACCTGACTTATCACTTGTGTATTTCCTCCAGGAAAAAAAGTATCAAAAGTATGGTCTGGTAAAGTGCAATCGTCTCAACTCTTCGTTTATTGTTATGATGAATCACCAATTCTCGCTGGTATAAATCAGAAAATAAACTGATTTAGTGCAAGTGTGTTAGGAAGCGAATGTTGCTTTTTGGATTGAACCTTGACAACAATAGCTCCTCAATTGTTGGGTTCGTACATTCGTGAAAATTGGATAGCGTTCGGGTGTAAATGCATCACTAGATGTCGATACAATTCTTCTTTCTTCAGGCTTGGTTAGGTATACTAGGTTAGTAACGGTCGGTTAAACGGATAGGTCTGTTTACAAAAATTGACCCATCAGTTTGTGAGAAATAACAGATGTTTTTGTCATATGTATGTGGTTGGGGGGACACCAACTAAAACACTTAGTACGGTTAATTCAAATGTTTGAATCAACTTAGTTTGTTTTTTCTTGGAAAAGTTCCTTAAGTTCTTTAAAAAATTCTTTAGCTTTAATAAGAAAATGTAAATGTTCTATAATTAGTTATTATTAAAATAATAACGTTTATTTTTAAAATCCTTCTCAACTAATGAAAATTCAATTAAGTAATTATTTTTTGAGTTAATTGTCTGAAAAACTAATAAAAAAATTATCAAAGCGGCCTTATATGTTCTATTTGTCAAAATAACAACAAAACTTAAAATATGTAACAAAAGTATGCAAGTGTTAAGTGATAAATTTCTATAAAAAGTGTGGTCAAAGCTTCATAAAAGTGGGTGTTACTTACAAAGTATCAAGGACATAAAATTACAAACAAAGGTTTATTTCCTATTAAGCTGTAATTAGTAACTTATTATTTTACTAATTTGTGTAATTGATTATTTTATTAAAAACAAACGTTTCAAAAATGATTTTTTAAAAATATATTTCTATAAAAGTTATAAGTAAGGTACCCAGTAAATTACCCAGTAAATATTCAGGCCTGCTACATTTTATGAATAAGGTTTGTAATAATTTTATAAGTTCTTATAAAAGTGAATTTTTATTCCCTACAAATAACTGTCTAAATACGTCGTCATGCTATTATGTATATGAATGCATAAAATCGTAAAAAATGAATAAAAATGAATAAAATCATAGATCACACTTTCAAAAAAATGTCAAAAGTGCAAGCTCGAAAATATTGCTGAAAACTCTAAGAATATCACAGAAAAAACATCCGATCACAAAGAAACGAAATTGTCAGTTCCAAATAATGAGTTTCGTCTCCTGAATATTCCCCAGACTACAACAAAAATAAATTTTCATCTCATCTCATCAAGAACAATGACACTGAATTCATTTTTTTTGCAAGTTCAGAACTCCTCAAAAACGTTCCTCGTTTCTTCCCTTCAAAAAAGAGAGTGCGAAATGATTAGAATCTCTTTAAAATAATAAAAACGCGCCAATTCCCCCCACCCTTGTTAAAACACTTGTATCTGTAGAACAAAAGAAGCAGACGTGATAGAATTACTGCGCCCAAGACAATGGGTGATTAAATTGCAAATTGAACCCTCCGAAAAGCTGGAGGAGATCCACGCGAAAATCCCCATTAATTTCCAACGGAGATAGCGGACAAAAAGAACTCAAAAACGCTTCAATTTCTTCATCAGAGCTCAGCAATTAAAAATAAGCGCTCAGATCAAAAGGAGGGGTATTTTTTTTGCTGGATGAGTGGCACTTACTAGCTTGCATTCATTATGTGCTCAGATTTAATTATCACGTAGGACACCTAGCCGCAATCGTCGGAATTGGGTCAGTGTTTAATATTTCAAGCCCAAACAGACTGAATGCTGCAGTCGGAAGAAGCGGTAGAAGCCATTAGTGTTTGACCCCCCTCCTGCGCTGGTTGCCATGACGACCGGAGTGGCGAAAATTAGCGATTTCTGTCTCGTGATAAATTAGGCCATTCATTAGAAGGTTTTAGAAGCAGCGAGGGAGGTGAGGAGATGGAATTAGCATTGTGCTAAACGACTAGATTGTGCATTGTGTTTTGGCGGGGTTTTTTCTTGTGCTGTTGTTTTTTGGAGGAGTTTTTGCCGTTTTCTTTTAGGAAGTTATTTCTTGTTTTTGTTTGGTCGAGAGAAAAAAAGGGATTGGATTTATCAGACAACTTTTTCAATTTGTGGGAGAAATTATGCTTTCATTAGTCAATCGAACTAATTACGGTACTTTTTAAGTGTCAGCGTTTTAGATGAATGGCTAAGAGTATCTTTTCTTTGTGAAAAATATCGAATTAATTTTGAAGCGTAGATTATGTTCATTATTCATGCATTAAATTCGGTTTTCTAAAAGATATGTTTTAAAAGGTTGATACAGTTATTATTATTATTTCAGTTAAATTTACTTTTATACTTTTAAATTATTTAGTTTTTACTAGAATATTAGCTTTTATTTATCGTATTCTTTCCGAAAGTAATTTTCAAAAAAATATTAAGAATTCCATTTTTATAAATGTTTGAACTGTAAAATTGTATTTAATATTACAATTATTCCCAAAAAATACTACCCTTTTAGTTAACTTAAGTTTTTACTTCTTTTAGTTAAGGTTTTTTCATTTCATCTACACGGTTTTAATTTCAGGCTAAGGGTGTACTCTGTTGTCCTATAGCATTTTCTCTTTAGGAAAAAGACCAAGGGAATTATATTCCCTTACGTTGTTAATAAGAGGTGTGTAATAAAAAGTAGCCAAACCTAGTGTTAGTAATCTGGTTGGGGTTCTTATAAGCTATGATTTCAAGGGGTGTGTAAAATTGAAATCGAAAAAAGTCTTGCTATAGATTTATTTAACGATGATATATTATCGTTTATTTAATTTGATACCATTATAATATCGCTTATATACTTTCTGAAACGCTAACTGTGCATAGTCCGACCGCGACGAAAAAAAACTTTTGTTGTCGTACAATATTGAAGTGGTTTCAATGAAAAAAAAAACAGGTTATTCCACTCAATTTCAGGAGTGATGGTAATACATAAATGCTGAAAAAAAGTTTTGTGCCAAGTCTGTGTGACTATCATTTGGATTTGTTCTTTTCAAAGATTTGTTTTTGTCAAAGTTTTCTTGTGGTGGTCGGACTATATTAAACTCATTTTTAAAATTATTTAAGGTCGTCTAATTTTAAAATAATTAAGCAAATGAAATAATGGTACTATTAAGTAATGTTAGAAACCACAGTATATTAAAGCCCTTGTTTGTGTTGAAACTGTAAAGGCCATTCTATGGAATTAAAAACCAGCAGGTCTAAAAAAAACATACTTTATTTTTGCTTGTCGAGAGAGAGAGCGAGCTCTTGCATTCTGCGTAATTTGAATTGAATGGTCAGTTTGAAGAAGGGAATAAGTCCAAAAAATGACAAATTGACTTTTTGTGCTCAAAACAATCTCTAAGCTTTGCTCTACACATGGGTGAAAAGAGGGGAACAATAACTAACCCCTATAGGAAGATATCGCCACTTGAAGTTGTGAAATCGATGTCCATTCATTCTATTTTTAAGCTAATTTGGAATTACAGTTAATTTTTCTTTCTCCTCATATTATTTGTGCTGTAAACTAAGTTAAAATAAAATTTTCTCTTAATTTCAATGTTTTTCAAACTTTTTTATGTAGGGAATGTTTGACTCCATTCATATTCACTCACTCCATTGATACTGCTTTAATAAGCCAGTTTCACTATAACTTTGAATTTCATTTGTCTTATTCTTTTTATTTCACCCTTTTGTGGTGTAAACTAAGGAGAAATATAATTTAAATGTGATTTTAAGGGTTTTTAAAGATTTTTTCATCAGAAAAATTTCATAAGGTGGAAGAAGGGAATTAGTCCATTAACTTATTTTGGCTGTAAAATATTTTTGAATACACTTATATTTGTTTTGATGATTGCTCTGTTTTCTAAATAGGGTTCTGAACTTCCAGTAAAAATTTGGCGGTTATACAATAAAAATTCCATTACTTATACAGTTTTTTTTCGATTTTCTCAAAACTTGATTTTTGGACTTATTCCCTTCTTCAAACTGACGATTCAATTATATCACAATGCTGTCGCCAAAAGTGTTTAACTAAGTCGCTGGATCAAACTTCCCTTCATATATTAAATATACATAGAGACAAAAAAAAGAAAAATAACTTTAATAGTATACAGAAAAACGGCTTCAATTCGTGTTGATACTGTATCAGCTTCTCACGTACAAGTGTTACAAAACCTGATGCAACAACCAGTTGTCGGCACTGTTACCGGCCTCGCGTTTCGTCTAATATCCCAGAAAACGTATCGGATCGTGTCCTCTCTCCTTACTTTATTATTTATCCACCTCCACGATCGAAGCAAGAAAAAAGAATTTAATCAACACCTTCCGAACGCGGATGTGATAGATGATTTTTAGGCTGGAACAATTTTTCTCGTCCCTCCCCATTGTGTAGGGATGGCGGAAGCATCCCGAACCTCCGTTGTGTGTTCCATTGTCGCTGCCTCAGCCGGGATGAAAAATGCCGGCTTTTAAGATCCCGGGAACGGTTCCCGGAGAAAAAAAAACCTCCAGAGGACTTTGGGATTCGGTTTTTGGAGAAAGAGGGTGTATTGGATGGTGGCTTTATCCGCCCGATTTGCACTTGAGATTTGAATTTTCGTACGGCTTTGGGACTGGAGGGGTTTTGGAGACGTCCGTTATTATGTTTAGGGGAATTGTTTTTCGGGCTTGGGATATCTGTTATACTAGAGGAAAATGTTGATATTTAATTGTAGATAAGTAATATTAACTTTTTAATTGATAATGATATAACAAACAATTTTTTATATACGAGTCTGTTCAAATATCTTAACCCTACAATGCATGATTTTTTAAATTCACTTGAAAATCATTTATGTGACTTCCATTATGGTGTACATTAGTAAAAAAATACTAAAAAAATTTAATTTAATTTTTTTCTACTTTTTATTGGCAAAAAACTTTGTCCTTGTGAAATTAATTTGTGTCTCTTGTGAAATTAATTGTGAAGTGAAATAAAACCAAATGCTCTAAAACCATAAAAAAACAACTTATCTTTTCAAAACATTTTTTGTTCAAGCTGAAAAAATTTTTTATTTTAATTTATATGGTCCTTTTATTTTGGCGTTTTCTGTGTCTTGACTTTCGTTTCACTAGCTACTAACAAATGTCTCAAAATAGTACCCCTGCTGTGATCTACTGGCGATCTAAAGTGCTAATACAATGAAATGTTATATCTATTGTACTTATTGCATGGTGTTGCCGTTTGGAAATGAAAGTTCGAGTAGGAAATGGGGAAAAATGTCGTGTTGCCAAATGGCATCAGTATGCACTGTAGGGTTAATTAACACAATGGAACCACTACTTTTTGTACGCTGAATTCATGTTTACGTTGTAATTTGATTTGTGAATTTATTGGTATTGGTGACACACACAGGGTTTTAACTTAATCATTTTACCATTTTTCATTTGCTCTTGTCCCATAAAACCCCTAAAAACAAGCCATTTTTCATTTGGTTTAGGGAGCAAGTTTTTTTTATTTGTGTGTTAGAAGTGGGATACAAGCAGTTAAAGAGGAATTTAAATAGAAGAATACCAGTTATTCCCAAAACGGTTGTCATAAGCGGATTTTTCATTAGTCAATTTTCTTCTAAAAATCTGATTTTGTTGTTACATTAAACAGTTTACTAAACCAACCATTTCATATCCTTATTATTTTGTTTTAAAAATTAACCACTTCATATCTACTCCCTGAAACTTGGTTCCAATTATTACTGAGGACAATAATAAAAAGGTTGGAATGGGCGTAAACAAATTTTAATATGGACAACAAATTTTAATATGGACCTATTTTAGCAGTAACTTATGACACTCAACAATTCTAGAATAAATCCCAGTAGGATTTTTTTTTAAAAATTAATTTTAATAAAAGAGCATTCACTTATAAAGCAAAAATCAGAAAAAACACAATCAAACCATTTTAAATAATTAAAATATTACTTCAATTACAAATGAATTGACTTAGTTCCTTCTTATTCGGGTTTTTACTTCCTCTATAAACATTAAGATGGGTATTTATTATTCAACTTTTAATCATGTTAAATGTTGCCGAAAATAAATTTGCTTTTGGAATATTTGTTTCAGAAATGAGAAAATATTTGAAATATCCTTCAATATTTGAGTAACGTTTGTTCATTTGTTTTATAATAGGTTTATCATCCCTTTCAGTCTTGTCTCCCCAAAACTTTCTCTAGGATTAAATGAAAATATCGGGCGTTCAAAAACTGAAAGGAATATAGATTTTCTTATTCCCAAATCTGACGGTAAGCCAATAATAATAATATGATTTCAATAAGAATATAAAGACAATAATTTATTTTCATAACATATTTACTGGAAGAACACTTCCTAATTAACCCCTTAACAGTATCGTCCGAGCTCAGCTCGGGCAACTGCTACGTGCAGAATTTGTGATGACCGAGCTGAGCTCGGGCAAAGAAAAATCAACGTTTCCGTTTTGTGAAGCCCAAACTGAGTTCATTTTGATGATGATAGTGATTTTTCGTCGTTTAGAGATTGTGAGACATCATGTTTGGATAATCTTTCTCCTTATTTAATAAGATGTGTGCGTAATCCAATACTTTTTTATGTGTATGTTAAAGTAATTAATACACTTGTAATTGCATTTAAATTTTGATTTTTTTTATAAAAAATTATTTTCTAACACTAATAATAATATAAAGAACAAAATTAAACATTCAAAAAAAAATTTCCATTTTTGGTCAATTTTTCTAAAATAAATGTCACTGTTAAGGCGTCAACATAAATACAAGCACTAATCTGGCATCTCAAAAAATACCACATGTAGGTACAATTTATCTTTCCTCTAATATCATTACCAGAATCCCTAATTTGTAACACCTCCTTGGGAAAGGATTTACCCGTGTAAGTCAACTAATTAAAACCTCAACGCATCCTTATAAAATAACACCCATCATCCAAGCTGTCAAACCGCGCATTTATAATTTAACCAATTTTGATGAATTAAACCCTCCCTGGGGGAGAGAAATTTCCATAATTCCACTAACCGCACTTCATTTGCCTCCTTAAACTTAATAAGCAATCAATAAGCCCTAGTAAACATGCATAAAAAAGCAACTACTGCAAAACCATAATAATTCCGTTTCTTCCCAGTGTCGCGGGCTTTTCAAACAATAATCCCTGGCTTAGTAACATTGGGTGCTTGTCACTTGGTGAAACATTACGGATTACACGGTTTAGGTTCCAGGGCTCTAGCGGGCTCTTCTAGGATTTCCGCACTAATGTTTCCCCAGACATCGCAGGGGTAATGAGATTACTCGATATTTGACTCGTTTGGCCCAGCGCCAGAGTTATGTTATGTTAAATGAGCTGGGAACTTCGGAAATCACGCAATTCCGTAGTATTTCCTCGACATTAAAGTTTTTTTAATGGCTTTCGGATCGAGTTTTCTGCCTCGCTTTACTGATGGCCCGAGATGTGCATGTCTTGATATTGACGCTGATGGCTGTGAATAATTTAGTAATCTTGATAGTAATCATATCAAAGAAGTATATCCGAATAATGCGTTTGAGTTGGGCAATGTGCAATATCATGCATAAGTTATTCATTGAATAGACCTTAATGCATGTTTAATTATAGGCTGAAGAAAGTTCGTCTGTAGACTGAAATTATATAGGATTTAAAAGCCTGGGAGCAACTTAAACAAAGCATGCTGTTTATTTGAAATTGTGACATATTTTTTCTACTTCAGACGAAATTGCTTTTACGTAATTTTGAGTGACTATGATTAAAAGTAGTTTTATTCAGCATAATAAATATCGTTCGGACGGTTCTGTTAGCTTAATAAAAATCAGACTATACCCATTTACACTTGTTTGGTACCCTAATTGTCAAAACAAAATTTAAATTTTTGGTGAAATTTTCTTTCATAGTATACAATTAACCCCCCCCAAAAAAAAGAAAAAGGACCCATAAAATATATAGTAACATTGGTTACAGGATACGCCTCCCAAAATAAAAAAATAAAAAAGATGACAAGTACGGAATTAATTTCGTTCAATTTTAAAATTATATAAAACATGCTCCCTTTATACAAAATCCAATTTCAAATGAAAAACATTTTTTTGGAGGGATCATTAGGAGAATCATACACAAATGGGTTTCTATAGAATATTTTCTTATAACTAATTCTTTTTGTGATTTGTTGGAATGGATTAAGGCCACCTTAAACAGAGTGCGTTGCTCTTGGCAATTTTTTTTATAAAATACCTTTATATGGGGACCGAGACTTTTTTTGCACCCGTTTGCTTCGTATTCATATGTTTATTTTATATTTTTATGTACTTTGCCCTCTTAAAAAATGCAGCACATAAATTTAATTGCTATTCACTATGGAACGAATTATAAGATGTTAAGGTAGAATTTCTGCTCTTTCTCCTAAAAAGGTTCACAGACAAAAAAATTATTACTGTGCTTTAAAGACAAATGTTTTCCTAATTAGGTACTCTGGATAAAAAATCTGATGTTAGTTTTGGGTTTAATAAGATAGAAATTTATTTTTCTTTGAAATTGGTGGTAGTTAATGATGTTAATGCGGTTTTAAGTATCCTGATGTCTGGATGTACTATATATCTCGTCTGTTTAAATATGGTGCAGGAAACTCTTGCTGATTTTTATAACGTGTATAAACAAGGAAAGGTAAGACATGGAACATATTTTTTAAAAGTGTTTTTATACGCTACTCTGATATAGTTTAAGGACTTGAAAATAAACACCACTCATTTTTTATTGAAAAAATATTACAGAAAGTATTATTTTTATTACTTCTAAATTGTAATTATAATAATAAATATTCAACTGGGTCTTAATATCAAATTAATTAAATAACAAATAAGCTTATAGGAGAAAACTTACTTAATAGGAGAAAACCACTTAATTTTTTAAAAACCCACACTTTTTCCGAAAAAACCCAGTTTTATATGGGTTTTTTCAGGGTTTTATTGGAAAAACCCTAACCCTCCCGGGTTTTTGCCTACCCTGGGTAGGACACACCTAGACGACTCAGAATCGCCTAGGAACGAGGGGTCAGAAATTCACCCCTAACGAGCTAGGGGTTTTTGTAATTGAGCATGGGAAGTTGTAAAATTCTCACGTGGACACGTAACCTTAACCCTTTGTGTCCCAACGGGACTAGTAAGTCTCACTTCCCAATGTTCCAAATTCGTCCAATTTTCGTCATGTAAGGTCAAATTTAGTTTACTTATAGTTGCAGTTACGTTAACTTGACATATTTTGGATGAGGATGAGGAAAATAATTTGGGGCATAAAGGGTTAAATATCAAATTAAAACGATCTATTCAAGTATTTAATTCATAAAACCCTTTAAGGAGCTGAAATTTAAGCTCCTAAATTAGTTTTTATGTTACAGATGCCAGACTCGAACAATTTTGCTGGTTTTAATCCAATCTTAAAATGTTACGTGTCAATTTCTACTGTGGTTTATGCAACCCCCATGCCAGATTAGAAAACCCCCAAGCTCCTTAGGGGTGCACTTCCAACCCCCTTTTCCTACGTGATTCTGAGTCGTCTAGGTGTTTCCTACCCCTTCAAGAAGTTATGAAACACCCTGTATGAATCTTTCTGAGCATAGTTTGGGCAGACCTGTTGAAACATCCTATATTCAGACAAAATCTACTTAAAAATAATCAATTCTAATTTGATGTTCAAATCCTTTTCCGAAAATGCTCCAGTCATCAATTCGGAAACATTTACGCACAAAACTCCACTTCACCCCCTTATCTCACCCCCCGAAGAAGAACACCCCACAAAGCACTCCCACCGTCAAACGGCCCGCATCCAAGAGGGAAGGAGGAGATATGATTAAAAGCAGGGGCGAGAGAGCCCCTTGCAGTGTCATGGAAATCGGGGAGACCTGTTTGACGAATCGCTCGCTAATCTAGCCGTCGGTGTGGAATGGGCAGTGGGATTAGCGAGCGGGCACCAAATTAAAGGGGAGTCCGCCGAGTTATGTGTTGGGAGGAGGGGTAAATCAATTTCAGAATGATCACGGACGCTTTTGCGAGGGGTGGGAGGGTTTCCAGGTGGGTTTTAGGAGGATTTGAAGGAGTGTCGGATTAAGTTTTAGCTCTTCTTCTTGTTTGTACGTGGGTAGGGTGCTTTGGATTTATATCATTGGTGCTGATTAACTCAATTACTTATCTATTCGTTTTTTTACATGTTTTAAATATAATTTAATTGGGGCGTGTCTTTAGATATTTCACTAGTTTGTAAGTTCATAGTTCGCTTTGTATTTATATAATTAATATAATGATTAACTGGATTAACTGATCGATTGTTTTTAGGTATTTTACTTTAGTTTTCTTGTATTTATATATATTATTTTGCCTGGTTTTGAATATTCCGTTGATGGTGTTGTACCAAGAAGTGAATAGAGAACTTTTAACTGCTTAATTTTAGTTTGAACAGTTTTATTTTATTACTAGCTGATATTTTTAAGGCATATATGCTCGGTGCCTTTTTCTATCTTATTCCGTTGGGTTTTTATCATACAGGGTGTCCCATAAATAGTGGGTCACACTTCTAGGGGGGATAGAAGATAACTAGATGAGTCAGAATCACATAGGATTCGGGGGTCCCAGACCAAATCCCAGGGAGTTAAAAATGGAGCGACACCCCAAAAAAATTATTGAAAAATTCAATTTGTAGAAGAACTGCTATTGGTGAAAACTTAATTATGGTCTCAAAAGTTGTGATTTAATATGATCTTTAAAGTTATCTCAAAAGTCTTCATCTTAAAATTCTTTTTATTATGAAAAAAGTTAAAAAAACACAACAAAAATGTGAAAATTCTGGCCAAACCTCATTTTGTATTTCGAAATCATTTCTTTTGATTTTATAATCTGAAAGATCATAGTTGTAAACCCTTAAGTCCAAAGTATCACGTAAAAACCATCAATATTCAATGCTTGAGATCCTGTTAAAGCACTTTTACATGCATTGACACTTTTAGTATGGCTTACAAGTTCGGCAGTGAAAACGCTTTCCAGTAAAACCACCGTCAGGCTACGGCATGGCGGTTAATTGCGGTATTTGGCGATCTTTCTGAAATTATCTTAGTCACTCTATAGGGTAACCATTGCTCACTTCACCACTATATCTTCTCTATAGTTTTTTTAAGCTTTATAACACCTTTCCCGCTACTTAACAGTAGACTAAAGAAAAATGCGTTTTAGAACATTTAAGTATTATTTTTTTATATACTGGGGTGTAGAAGCAATGGTTGAAGAAGACAAAGAAAAAAAGGAAGTATTCCTTAGATAAAAAGAGATGAAAACAGAAAGAAAATAGAACTGCTTCAAAATATTCGAATAAGGATATTTGTTTATTGAAAGGGATAAATATAGTGCTAACTAATAATAACTTTACTTATTTCGATTGAACTTTAGTACATTAATCATCATTTCAAGTTCAATGAATTTTAACTAATAAAGACAATTAAACATTATTTGGTTTGCTATAAATAGTTTCCTCAATTCCACGGAATAGGGTCTTGATTAATTTACTAAGCACTAATATTGGAGTGTCTTGAATTATTATGGCTACAAGTAGTCTTCATTTCAAGTATGTTGAAATGAAAGGACAGATATAATCTACTCATCGCAAGAGTTTATCTCCGTATGATTAAATAAAGGGATCTGGAAGCAGATAATTAGTTATAGATTTAAAGTATTCCGTTGGTTGCATTTAAATAGTATTATTATTTTAATTAAAATCAATGAATGATTGGAGGTTTTTTTATGATACGAAGATTTAACATGTTGGATGTTCTTGGCTTAATAGAATGCTTTAAAACAGCGGTTCCCAAAGTGGTCCATATGGACCCCTAGGGGTCCACAGCGAATTCCAGGGGGTCCACAGGCATGAAAATGAAAATTGGGGGTCCACAGAGACTTCAAGGGGGTCCACAGCATGTTTCAAAGGTCCACCGGAAAAATTTAATTAAAATGAAAAACTTTGATAAGTTTCAAAAATTTTGTCTTTTATAATCTAATTCTGTAATATGAAAAGTTAGTTATCACTAAGTCCTCTCAACATGAGCAGGGGAGATGGAAATTTTGTCAAAAATTAAATTTTATATTAATAAATAATTAAAACTTTTAAACCAACACTATCATTTGACTTCTGTTACATTTAGCCTTAGCCATTGATGGTCATTTTCTCATGTGTAACTTTTAAACATCAATAATAAAGGGGTGTTTTCAAGATTTGAACATAGCAAGTACCTACTTTTTTAAATTTAAATGTCGGTTTTTTTATATTTCAATGTTGATAATAACTTTTTACAATTGTATATTTTCTTTAATGGTTTTCTTTTGGTAAAACTTATCTATCACTATTTTTTTTTCTTCCATGGAAAACTCATGAAGTTTCAAAATTTATAAATTCTGTTCAATATCATATGTAAATGCACATAACGTATGTATAAAAAGCAACACATTTTTTTTATTGCAAAAACTTTTTTTTTCAATTTCATAAAAAGCACTTAATTTTTGTATACTGTATAATTTAATTTCTTTTCATATTTGAACTTAATTAAATGTTGTTTGTTAACATGCCATGCATTAATTTTAATCATTTCTGAAACTTTATAATTTTGTGAATGAAAATCTCACTCATAATCATTAACTTTGACAAGTTTGCAACCAACACTTTTATTGCTAAAGCTAAAAGTTTTTGTGCCTTGAAATGTAATATTATTAAAAGTTTAGTATTGTTTTTAGTTTCAAACTTTTCAAATGTTTGAGTTTTTTTATTACCTTAAAAATGTTGTGTAACCATATCAATGGCAATTTGATTTTTATTCATAGTTGAACTTAATAAGGAAGTTGCATGTGTCAGATTTTCAAAAACAAACAAGTGTTCCGTATGGTTTTTTGTATGGTAAAATGAAATATCTAGTCAGTTTTTAAAAAAATGTACAGGTAATTAAATATTTTAATTTAAAAGTCGAGAAAAAAACACGTGACTGAAAACGTTTATTGTTTAAACTATAAGATGACGTCAACAATAATACCATCAACTCCATTGCTTTACAACAATGTTTAGTATAAGATGACGTCACATCCAAACTCTTGGCGTTTTCGCGCGCTTTTAAAAAGGGGATTTTTGTTAATTTTTTTGGCAATCAAAAAATTTCTCGATCGGCCTCAAATTTTGAGTAGTTGCTTATTTTTGCAAGAGGAATCGATTAAAAAAATAAAAAAAAATCATGCAACTTCCTCATTACATATTGTTTGTTAACATACCATATATTAATTTTAATTATTTCTAAAATGATGAATGAAATGGTGAATGAACAACTCACTTATAAGCTATATTAACTTTGAAAAGCTTGCAACCAAAACTTATTCTCAAAATAAAAAGCTTTTGTGTCTTGAAATGTAGTGACATTAAAAGTTAAGATTTGTTTTTATATCAAAATTTTAAAATATTTGATTGCTATAATATCCTTAAAAATATCAAGTAACCATGTGAATGGCAAAGTTTAAAAAGCACAAGATTTTTTAAAAATTTTTTAATACAATTAAAATTAAATACTTAACGAAAGAAAAAACACTTGAAAAAAATATCAAAATTTATATGTGTGGCTTAGAAATATATAAATTATAAACATAAGATTTTTAGCTATTTTTTGAACGGTCTTTAAGACAGGGGGTCCACGGGGTATGAAAAATGTCGTCAGGGGGTCCACGGGCCAAAAAAGTTTGGGAACCCCTGCTTTAAAATGAACTGAACTATTATAGGTATCATTATCACTTTCAGTCCAAGAAGTCGTCCCAAATTATCCATAGCATCTAATGGTAATCTTGGACGATAAATATTGAAAGGGTTAAAATAAATGTGTCTAAATTGTGTAAAAAACATGTGCGTATACATATTACAGTCAAGAACAAAAAGCTAAATTTTCACATTTTTATAAGAAAAAAAACTATTTTACATAAAAGTATTTTAATTCATTTATTATCTTAAGCTTTTAAATTGAAATACAACGTATAAAAACATAATATTTTGCTTTCTTTACCCATAAAATAAATACCTGAATTTGTAGATATTTGATATGATATTGATATGTATGGTCAAAGAAAACCTTCATTAGTATCTAACAATTATGTAAGTTTTCAAAACCAGTTTCTATTGTTAAGGTTAAAGGCAATAAATCCCTTTTCTTCTTTTGTGTGTGTGCGTGTGAGAATGACTGCATTTTTAAACTTAGAGTATTGAAGTAGATTTTTAATAATATTAAATGCTATCAAGCTTACATTTTCAGAATATTATTTTCAATCTAAATGACAACTTGGGATTAGCATTTTTGCCCAGAAAAAAATTATACGCCTCCTGTCTATATAATTGATGTCTTTTTTCTATAGAATTATTCAATAGAAGTTAAAAAAACAATAAATATGACTGGCATTTTTTTGTATTTTTCTTGCATTCAGCAATCGAAAATCTTGGTGGAACAGCTAAGATTACCGGGCATAATTTTGTTTGTTAACCAGTGTTATTTTTAAAACGTTTTACCTCAACGACTAATATGTAATAATTATGCGTTTAGCATGTTATAATTCCATGATTCTCATCTGATTTTCCCCCATAATTTTATATTATAGAAATAAGTGAGTCAATTCGATATGTCTAAATTAATTTATTTTTAAGGTAAAAATATACATATGAATGTATTTGATGAAATACAGAAGCTCTCATAAAATATGTTCTTTTGAAGGAGTTCACTTTGTGGCTGAAATTACTAGTGGTTGCCAATTAGGAAATTGTATTTACCAATGATTATTTAAGATTCATTTTGATTAAACGACAGATCGGCTCTAAAGTAGCGCCAACTTGGCTACCGTTAAGGACTTCCACCAAAGGTGGTGGCAGTCTTTCTTTGGACTTTCTTGAACTCTTTCAAAAGGTGAGAGCTGGTTTTCGTAAGAGCTTTAACTGTAAATAATATAAATAAAAATATATACAGGGTGTTTTAGATTAATGTGTCAGAACTTCTAGGGGGATAGTAGAACCTAGACGAGTCAGAATCACATAGGATTTGGGGGTCCCAGACCAAATCTCAGGGAGTTAAAAATGGAGCGACACCCACAAAAAAATTATTGAAAATTCAACTTGTAGAAGAACTAAAATTGGTAAAAATTTAATTATAATCTCAAATTTTGTGGTTTAATATGATCTTTAAAATTATCTTAAAATTTTTCACTTAAAAATTTGTTTTATTATGAAAAACGTTAAAAAAACCACAAAAATATGTGAAAATTCTGCCAAAACCTTTTTTTTTGTATTTCGAAATCATTTCTTTTGATTTGATAATCTGAAAGATCATAGTTGAAAACCCTTTAGTCCAAAGTTTCACGTAAATACAATCAATATTAACCCGTTAACGCCCGAATTAATTCTACCGAAAATATTTGTATGATTATTTCAAATTGGTGTAATTATGACCCAATTAAGACAAAAAATCCAAAATTTAAACATTTTGTTAATTAGTGTGGAAGATACAGCCCGTCCTCGTTTGAGGACGCTGGGCGTTCCGGCGTAAAAAAATCAAGAGATCAGAAAAGTCAGCAAATAGGAAAATAACGTATATAGGTATTAAAAACAACTTAAAATAGACTAGTTACGGTATTTTATAAGACTTTATGATGAAATTTATTATTAACTACACTTTTTAGCATTATTTTTATCAATTTTAAGAATTTATCTCCTTTTGAGTAAATCAAATGGTACAGATTTTTGTGTTGCACGAAGTGTGATAGTTGATAGTGAGGGAAATTTTTTATTAGGAGATCATGAGGAACATGTTAAATACATGAAAACTAAATACATATGATACCTGAACAAAATGCGCGTTAATTTTGAATAAATTATAGCACTTGGTATGATATTTGGGAAAACAAGGTGCTCAAAATATGATTTACAAAATATGTCACTTCGACATTTTATTTCCCTTATTAAATTTATGTTCACAAATCCCTTTTAGGTTCTTTTTTTATTTTATTTTTAAGATTTCAGAGCACATCGAGCCATTTTATTGCCTTTTATGGTCTCACAATTTATTGGGAAAACAAATATTCATGAGATTTTGCAATCGGTAAGAACCTATGAGCCATTATAACTACTAAAAACCCTTCTAAAACAAAAATAAATATTATTAACTACCTTATAATAGTTGAAGAACAGCTTTAACACGATAGTAGATCGAAAAAATCCAAAAACTGTAATGAGTAGAAATCTGAAAAAAGTTGTCTGGAACGCCCAGCGTCCTCAAACGAGGACAGTAAAATTGGACGTCATTTTTGAAAACGAAATTTTTTTAAAAGTTACTAATTTTCTTTTATATGTATACATATGACCTTAATTTGAAATACTACAGAATATAAAATTATTACTTTGACTTCAGCCGATGTGGCTAGACAGAAAGGCAACGCAAGTGTAATACATAAAAAAAGAGCGAAATTGCGAGCCGGATCAAGGACCTTAAAACAAATCCAGACACTTGATAATTTGTGGCATGATTTGCAGTATTGCCATCTATCGTCATGCAAAATAAACAATCATTTCCGGAAAAACGAAAGATTTTACACACCCTTTTATGCACTGTCCTCAAACGAGGACGCTGGGCGTTAACGGGTTAAATGCTAGAGATTCTGTTAAAGTTTGTTTTTGCGTGCACCAACAGTTTTCTAGAGCTGTTTCCTGAACAGCTGTTTCAATAATTTTTTTGGGGTATCGCTCCATTTTTAACTTCCTGGGATTTGGTTTGGGACCCCCAAATCCAATGTGATTCTGACTCGTCTAGGTGTCTACTATCCCCCTAGAAGTTATGAAACACTTATCTGAAACACCCTGGACTGAAATAAATTGAGCACACCGTGAGATTTAATTAACTCAATTTGTTGAACTGTTGCTTCACATACTTGTAAAGTATCGAATGAGAGAGGCCTAAATCCATCTGTTCACACTT
The DNA here is from genome assembly GCA_024610705.1 of Tetragnatha versicolor. Classification (NCBI taxonomy): domain Eukaryota; kingdom Metazoa; phylum Arthropoda; class Arachnida; order Araneae; family Tetragnathidae; genus Tetragnatha; species Tetragnatha versicolor. The sequence goes on along the minus strand of JANDEH010000002.1, from coordinate 27,961,828 downwards.
TTAAGCCATTTCGAAAAGATTACATTAATAATAAGTCTATATTAGAAATATCAATACCGATGTCACACACAAGCCCACACTGAATTGCGGAAGAGATTAAGGTGAATAATACAGGCATTCACGCAATGGAATCCTTCCCTCGTTACTCATATTTACGAAACATACCAAAGCTTAAGAGATCAGGATATGTTAATTTAAACACACACAAATATTAGAATCTAGACCAGAATATGGATGTACACATTATCTAGTGGATTTGCTCCCTCTTAGCTAATCTAAGAGGACTCGCTGGTAAAGTTTATGTCCAGATCATTTACTCATACACATTATGATAATTCATGGTGCATATGTAATATCTTCATACAGTTAGTTTACTTACATGCTTTTGATTTATTTTGAAGTAAAAGTTATGAAAACCAGAATTTTAAATTTGTTTAATTTAAAAATGAAAGTTATGAAAGCGTTATTTTGCCTTTTTATGCACAATTCTAGACTGTTTTGGAAGCGTAATGTGAACTTATTTGTGTTTCCTCTGCATAGTTTGAAAATAGTTGTTTTTCAAATTGTCTCTTTGAAACCTTGGGGCAGGCGTTAGTGCCCTTATTTGACCTTAATATTTAAACTAAGGTATTTTATTTCGTTTTCAAATTTCTAATCAAAAAGTATTATAGCATTCCTATTATTATTTTACTGTAATATATATTCACGTAAAGGATTTCTCCCAATAATTTATTGAAACCAATCTTTTAATTTAAAAGTCTCAATAAACTAGTTGATAAAGTTACAGTTGTATTGAAAAAAATGTATATCTAATAAACGCCCCCAATGCATCTATGGACGGTGTCAACCGGTCAGTCACACCTCACCGTTGAACTTCCGCTTTAAGCTGAAAAGTCCGATTACTAGTTTACCAGATCATTTCAAATTTTAAATAAAGTAAATAATATTTCGAATTAGTAATTTGAATTTTCTGATAACTTTTATTATTTAATAAATATAAATTTATGTTTTTTGTCTTAAATTTCGTTGTAAATTTAATATGTTTTGAAATAAAATTTATCAGTGAGGCAAGACGTCACCTTAAGATGGAGAAATAAACCCTACAATTTATGCATTTCAACAATGCAATCGGAGTTTCCATCGGTAAGTTACTTCCGGTTGACACCGTCCATAGATAATTGGACTTTACCAACTAAAACTTCTTTTTGTCTAACACCCTGCTTTAATATCTATCTCTAAGATCTTTCTTTTTACTTGGAGTAAATTGTGTAGAAATAAGATAGTTAATCCGTATGCAAAACGGGAAGCTTTACTCATTAAAAGTCACACGAACAGATCCTCAAAAATATCCGAAATTAACTCAACCGGATATATCTTTAATGAGAATTTTTAAATACTTCTTAGGTTAATTAAAATAAATATTCATAAAACGTGGACCAACAAAATTCAAAGATAATGAGAAAAAATACCGTAAAAAATTGGTTCTCTATCCTTCAATCGATGCTTCGTTTTCTTTCAACCTGTCCTAGATTCCATCGATTATTTTTTCAGGTATAAAACGGAAAAAAAAACATAAAAACTCAAATTAATTGCCAATTTCCTGTGGCCCGTTGGGTATACTTTTAACTAATTATCTGCTGATTAGCAATGCTTTTTTGTTTCGTTTCCTTTCAAAATTAAATACAGTTTGAAAGCAAAATCAACACTCTAAAGAATCCCTAGAGCACGTATGAGAACATAAAAAATGTTTGAACTATGATTTGGAGAAACGAACGAGTCTTTTTGTCGTCATTTTTACTTTTAATCTGGATTAGAATTTAGAAACCGCACTAGAGTAAAGCGGAATATTTTAATTGTTTTTTTATTGCTGCCATATCGCGCATTCTTAAATAGTAATGAGATAAATCATGTGTATCTTTGCAGGATTATACACAGTAATCCTTAATGTGCATTTCAATGGAAGAAAAGTATTTTTTGCTGGGTATTTCCCTAAGCCGATTATTTTTTTAAATTAAATATTAATTGAATTAAGGATTAAATTTTAGTCTTAGTTTTGGTTTGAGGCTATTTCAGATTTAGTATTATTTTCCAAAAAATTAACCACATACTAAAAATACTTAAATGTAAAATATTTTTTCTAGATTTACATTTAATTCTTAGATAAGATTAAAAAATTTTAGGTAACGCAAACCACTGAAAAAATTAAATTATAAGTTCGTTCAATTTATTCCTCAAACAAATTTTTACATTGAAATTTTGAATAAATTAAAATACTATTAACTATTTAATATTTTTAATGATGAAGCATTGTTTTGTTCATGCTGTTCAAAAATTAAAATAATCTTCTTTAATTATAAAATTTACATTTTTAAAAACATTTTTAGACAAAGCACCTTTAAATCTATTACATATAGAATCATATGTGTGGCCTCTATATAACACCGTATAAATAAACACATCACAGTTTGTGTTGTAAAGTATACAACTTATTTGGATTTTTCAGTAACAAGATATTGCTATATTTTTTCTCTTAAAATTACTGAATATTTCAAATAAGTTTCCAATATCTAAAAATAGCCATTCTGACCTAATCAATCAAATAATCCCTCAAGTTCTAAATCCATCCTTCTTCCATTTTCCAATCGCTCAATTGCATCCTACACATTCGAAAATACAATAATCCCGTTCTGATTATTGGAAGGAGCTCCGCTGCTCCAATGATTCCTCTAAGAATGACAAAGGTCGAGAAGGTAGAATAGAAGCAATTTCGGAACAACTCCACCTAGTACACCGTGACAGAAGCCCTAGCACACTGTTCTCCATCACAGTCATATAATCAGAAGGGACAGGATAATCAGGTTGACACATATGATATACTATTCCTTTCATAACAATGCTGAACAAGTTTATTGCTGGCTATTCCCTAGCAGAGGGCATGAACTTCTTTGTATGTTATGTAGAGTAAGCATGTTGTCTTGGATAGAAAACACTATTTCTAATTTATTCGTACTTTTAGTAATTAAAACACACAACAAAGGGGATATAGGATAAAATTTTAAATCTAGTACTTACGGTTAATAATATTTGGAAATTTTAGGCAGTAAAATACTGTTTCGGACAATTTTGTTAAAAGAGGGCGTGTAGTTTGAGAAATTACACCTTATTTACACGTTATTCAGTTAGTATTATATTATCATGGAAATATATTTTTATCTTATGCAAGATTTAAAAATCTTGATTGTTTTTCCATTTGTTAACTAAATTATGTATTATTCCAGAGCAGAGGGCATGAATTACGATTTAGAGTTGATTCGTATGTTACGCAGAGTAAGCATGTTAGCTTGGATAGAAAACAGTACTCATTATGTATTCATACTTTCAGTAATTAAAATCCACAACATGGAAGGGTATACCATAAATTTTGAAAAAAGCTAGAAATTAAGAAATTATATTTAATTAGGGGAGACCAGGGTTAGTTGGCACATGCGGCTACTTGGCATTCTGCCTTTATTATTTTCCACAAAGGAGCTTGGGTACTGGAAATTAGATCGCAGATAGAGTTATATAAAAATACAATTTCCACCAAAATTTAAATCTTTTTCGAAGCTTTGCGAATGAAAACTCCAAAAGATAACCTATTCCTAAAAGTTCATTCCTAAAAAGGACCGGGATGGCTCACAGCCCCCAATCACTTTAGGCCCATATGTCTGCTTCCTACCTTGGGGAAAATAATTGAGAGAATTTTCGTTCATTCGCTCAATGTTTGGTTGCATGCGGGTTCTGTCATCGATCCCAATCAGTTTGGATTTCGAGAGGGAGTGGGTTGCAGTGATGCTGTACACCACCTACTTGAAAGGGTCCGGGGTTCTGAAGCTGTGCACACGGCCCTCACCACTCTCGACGTTGAGAGTGCTTTTGACTCATTGGTGTGGTCTACTAGTCTTCACGGTCTTGAGATCATGGGAGTTCCAGATGGGTTTAGAAACTTTTTCATTTCTTATCTGGTAAATCGAACTGTGTCTTATAGTGAGGGAGGAAGTGCTTCCCTTCATACTTCTAGACTTTCTCGCGGCTGCCCTCAGGGTCCCTCACTGTCCCTCATTCTCTGGAACCTACATATCAACGGGCTTCTCTATTTGAATGGACTGGGACTCCACATACAGGCCTTTGCCGATGATTTGACTATGTTGGCATACGGCAACACACGCAGTGAGCTCGAAAGGAATACGAACCAGCATCTCCAGGAGGTTGACTGTAAACTCTGGGAGTTGCAGCTTGTTCTTTCTGTGGAAAAGACGCAGTCCCTCGTGTTTACAAGGGGTAGAAAGATGACTAGGCAACCTACCTTTAGACTGGGACAGATAATTAAGGTTTGTCCATCACTTAAATATATGGGTGCTGTTGTCGATGATCGCTTAAGTTGGACCCCACATATCAAATACCTGAAAGAAAAAATGTACAGACTGCCTGGGGTACAGAAAAAAGGCTCTTGCGCACCTGGTACTTTTTGGTCATCGACAAAGTTATCCACTATGGTGCTGCAGTCTGGGGCTGCCCGAAGACTAAGTTCCAGGTAAAGCAACTTACCTCTTTACAGCGCCCATTCTTGTTGCAACTCCCCCGCGGCTATAAAACATGTCCGGGAATAGCCCTACGGGTATCTCTCCTCTTCACACTAGTTTGCTTAGACTCCATAAATAAGCAATTCTTAACAAATAACAAGAGATCATCTCTATCTACCTAGTCACCTCCGGGGTTTTACCATGGACGGCAGAGCTGTGATTGGATATTTCCCCAGGCTCGGCCGGGATCCTTGTCCCCTGGCCATATATACGGATGGTTCCCCAATGGAGGGAAGCGTGGGTGCAGCTTTCTGTGTGTTTGACGGGGACAAGGTGGTACACGAGGAGATGTTCAGGCTTTCCAACTCAAACACAGTTTATCAGGCGGAGCTCCTGGCCATCGATCGCCCGATCCGATGGTGCGCCGGGGTCAATGTAAGAGCAAACATCCACTACAATAGTCTAAGCGCAATCAGGAGTCTCACGTCTTTTTGCCTGAACTCTACCTTTGTCCGCTCAGTCAGGCTGAGCGCAGCTGAATTGTCCGGTCATTACACCATCTCATGGGTCAAGGCCCACGTGGGCATTCCGGGCAATGAGTTAGCTGATTTATTGGCCAAGAGGGCGATCGTGTCTGGTGCTGACACCCCGGTTCCTGTTCCTCGTGCTACAATTGTCCGTTCCCTTCGGTCTTTGGAGATGGAGGAGTGGGGTGTGTGGGTGACGAACATCAATAGTGCGGACAGGACCAGCGGCTTCATTGCGTCTTCCCGCAGGGGTATTCCACTGCTAAGGGAGTTGGTCTGGTTCCTGACTGGCCATGGCCCGCATACCTACTCCTATTCCACAGAATGGCCAGTGGACTATGCACCTGCGGCGATGTTGGAGATGCGGACCATTATGCATTTCATTGTCCCTCCACGGTCCGTTATTATCTGGGAAGGCCGGCGGAGGAATGTAAAAGAGAGTGGTTTGCATCAGTTGTCAGAAACCCAGTCAGCATCTATAGAATCCGGATGGCGATGCTGGTAGCAAAGGAGACCACTGGACTACTGACCATGGCAGGTGCCTCTACTCAGGTACACCCGGATGCCTCAAGTTGGCCTCGGAGGCGGAGATGAGGGGTTGCGGCAGTCTGTGGAGCTTTTATTTTGACTGTGTCGCATTTTGTCAAAGCTTTTTAATGTTTTACTTTGAATTTTAACATTTTAAATCTATTTTACTCAGCTTTGTTATACATAGACCTTTTATACTGTGGAATTTGTATGTTTTAACCTGTTTTTACAATAAAAACTTCCCGGTCCCCCCTATTACCCCATAAACTGAAAGGTTGGGGGGGGTAGATTGGGCTACCAAATACCCAAAAGTTAACTTATCAATAACTTTAAGAAAATAATCTCTAAATATTACCAAAAAAGAGTTACACATAAAAAAAATATGCCAAGCTTACCCCGTCTCCCATATATTTGATAAATATTTTTTGGGACAATGTTATTAACCTTTTACCTGCCGATGTTCCCAAATGGGAACATCATTTTAAGGAATTTTTTCACCACTTAATTTTTCATGCAGGTATTTGATACTTGGTAGAAAGCAACTCAAAGATATGAAGTTATTTTACATGCACAATTTTTTTACATGCAATTTAATCCTTTTTGTAGAATTTCCATCAAAATTAGAGATTTTTGGCTCTTCCAAAAGTTGCACAAGTTTCAACTTGTGAAAATTTTAAATAAATTTAGTTTTAAATAATTTTGCTGTGTTTAGGTAGCTTAAGTACACATCTTCCCATTTGGCTTGACTGAATAGCTTCAGATTCTAATTTTGGAGAGTAATTACCAATACAACGAATATGTTCCCAAATGGGAACATCGGCGTTTGGGGTATAGTATTTGAGGGGATTTTTATAACATGCAAAAATTCAAGTTATTTCCTGTTTTCTTTATTTGTTTGGACCTTTTTTGTCTCAAAGGATCTAAACAGGTTAAAAATGATGTTTTAAATTCAAAAATATGGAATTTTTATTTTTTCACCTGATTTATGGAGAAATAAATTCCAAATCTTTAAAGCAGATTCTTACACTTGTATTTTTTTCTAACTCCCCGATCGATTAATTTTCAGTAATTATCAATAGGGGTTATGCAAAAAGCATATTTTGAGTCCTTCGGAGGATTTGTGCACATATTTTTGTTCAATTACTTTTTTTACATAAAAATTTCAGGAATAAAATTGAAGAATTTTGAAAATAAGGAAAAGTGCGTACATCTAAAAACACTCTTCTAAATTAAGTTGGATAAAATATATATGTGCTTCAGTTTGAAATCTTCCATGAAAAACACAGCTTTAAATGAATCAATGGAGATAATTATGATTATCAATTTTGAAAGCTAATTAGATTTGAATGCAATTAGTGGATTTTATGCTAGATATCCGTATAGAACCGTAATTAAAACTAATTTTTCTCACAGAAACGTAACTGTTTAGCTTTGAAGAGCATAGGAACACTCTTATGTATTTTTTACACCAAAATATTACCCTTAGTGCAAGAAAAATTTACGGAAAAGCTTCGCGTACGTAATAAACATGTCAATTTTTTCTTATGAAAATTTATAAAATGTTACTCAATCGTCCAAGTATGGATAATAAAAATGAAAAAAACGTCCACAATCATAAAAATGTTCATAATTATTGAGTAGAAACCAATTTCAATCATTTTACATGAATTAATTGTAAAATATGTGCCTTTTGGAAATCCCCCTAAAAACTTCACCCCAAACGCCGATGTTCCCAAATGGGAACATCCTCAAAATCATACTTAGGATTTTTTTTTCCACCAAAAAATGACTGGAATGGTTTTAGTAATGATGAAACAAGCCATTTAAGCCAAAAATTAGAACCTTTAATTCAAAATTTGAATTGCGGCGTTTAAAAGGTTAAAAGAGGATGTATTAGTGCATTTCAAATAAATTTCATCTTATTTCCTCCTTATTTATAGTTTCGTCAAAACATTTTCATACTTATTTATTTTTTATTATATTTCTATTTTAATAAATATATAATTATCATAAATAAATATTTATAGGACAAATTTGAAGTATCTAGATGAAATACTAAAACGAATAAATATTTGCAAAAAATAATGAATGATATCATAATGTAGAGAAAGAATCTTGACATCAAAATTTTGGGATTTGTGTTAACATATCTTTTTTTAAAATTAATTTGAAAATAACGAATATTGGATGGAAAATTCTTATAAACCAAGACATATGCTTAGGAGAATAATTAACTTTATAAACTGAAAACATAAAAGGTAATTTTAATCTTTCTTTTGCCATGAAACCTTTGAAAATAGCTTTTATAAAATACAAAACTCCCTTGAGTTAAAAGCCAGTTTAATTACACCAAGTCTATATGCGAACTTCATTGTTAATTATAGCGGGTTTCATTTAATTATACTCTGGGGGTTACACTAGCCTATTCATGATTCTTCCATAAATACCGTTACCTAAATTATCGGTTTTTCAGATAAATTTCGATAAGTGTGGAATCAATGCAGTTATTTTTCCTTGTGTTTGGTTTTGCCGTTAAAATTTTCAAGCATGGACGTATCGGGGATTGGACTCAACATCGATTTGTTTACTGCAATGTTAATTAAATATCGATATACGTTTAGTGGAACTTTGGTTTTATTAAATTGTAATGAACACATCCTCCTTAAACCTTGTGAAAATGCTTAATAGATATTAAAATTGAAATGTATTTGCTGAAAATATACCCCCCGGTAAAGGTATAACTGGTATTCTATTAATTTTACTCTAGTTTAATAAGGGGTGAATTATAAGAAAGAACCACGAAAATCTACTGTAAGAAACGAATGCCATGAACTGATAGTCATGCTTTTTAGATAGTGATTGGGAAAAATATTTCAGTTGCGACAATCTGGTGTTTATACATCAAATGGGATGCTATATTTTAACTCTTCCCATACTATATAGTATTTTACGAGCACTGTGTTCAGAAACATCAAAACCGTATTCAAAAAACGAATTTCGAACGAAAAAAGCTACATCCCTGTTTTAAATTTACCCAACTATCGAGTTTAATAGTAACTAGTTTTTTTACTAAAACATAACTATTCAAGTACTTTTTCAAAACATAAAATTTAAACTAGAGCTAAAAGTTTCCAAATAAAATTATTTCAGGAATAAAGTTTAAAAAACAAATGTTATATGTTTAGCATAATCCAGTTCCACTGAAATTTACTCTCCCATATAAAAAGAACACAATTTCATACTACAAAATTATGTTTTTAATAATAAATTTCTGCCATAAAACCCAAAGTTGAATTCTAAATGGTAAGTAAAATCTTCCGAAGAAATATTTTAAAGTTTTTCTAAGGCTAAAAGAAGCTCATTTTGGGCATTTCACCTCCATAGACAAAGATAGACAGGTAAAAAATAAACATAAAACCCCCAAACTCCCAACACAATTTTCTTTCCCAGAATTACACAGGATAGCGATATAGATTCATCGCAAATCCACCAAATCCCAGTAGATGTTGAAGGAACGCACAGTTGAAAAACATTTCAAAAATAAAAAAACATCCTTTGAGAGATGAAAAAAAACCCTCGTGAAAAGTAAGGCGTGTTTGAAATCAATAAGAGAAAGATTGTTCTATGTATGTATAGAAGAAATGGGGCGTAGATTTTTTCCTAGTACATCAACCCACCTTTAGCGTCCACTGGGAGGGAATCAAGACCTTAAGAATCAAATCTGATGGCTAGGTTGTTATTTTTCATGCTGCAGATTTTGTTTTTCACTTGTGAACAAGGACTTTGATTTATACATCTTCATCTGTTGTTTTTCATTTGGAATGAAGAAAAAAATTGGGAAGAGTGCCGAGAAAGGAGCACTCAGAGAGGAGAACGATTTTCAGAAGATTTTGAGAGAGTGTAATGGGGGTTTTTAAAAGACAGCGATGCTGTTTGCAAAAATGTATTACTAAAATTGTATAGTGCAGCTTTTTTATTCGATAATAATATATCTTAAAGGTGAATGCATCTCAAGGGGAGGGTATTCCATCCAAAATATTTGTAAACATGGCTTGCTTATAATATGCAATTTTCTTGAAATCATCTTTTAGATGACTGATTTAGGTAACTGACACCTTTTAGATTACTGGTTAGTCAACGAATTTTAGGTCGTAGTTTGGAAATCAGATAATAATCAAAATAAATTCTCAATTGATAAATTATCATCTTTAGCAGATTAAATGTTGGTTTAAAATAATATTTTACTTTGTAGTTTGTAATAAAATATATCTAAAATATTTTTTTATTATAATTGTGAAGATTTATAAGATAATAATATACCTTAAAGTTGAATGCATCTCAAGGGGAGGGTATTCCTTCCAAAATATTTGTAAACATAGTTTCTTATAGTAAATGTGCAATTTTCATGAATTCACGTTTTATTACTTTTTGCCGTTACACTGTTTCTGATTATAATCATAAAATGACAAAATTCAGTAAAAATTATTTACTGAATTTTAGGTCCTAATTTGAAAATGAGATTAGAAGCTAAATAAATTCTCTTTATAAAACATGATCTTCTATTTAAAGACCTCTTTCTTCTATAACAGAATAAATATTATTTGAAATCTTTCTTACTTTGTATTTTGTAATAAAATATTAAGATTATTTTAAAATAATTGCAATTATTTAACATATTGGTTTACACAATCTATATATTGTAGTTTTGAAGGTATTTTTTGTGCAATTATATATTTTGATTAGGCATTTTCAAATTAAGTAGCACTGTACATTTTTGCAATAAAAGTTTCAGACATTTTCCAACAAAAGTGAATACTAGGCATGACCTTTATCTAATTAGAATTTGCTTAAGAATTCTATAATTACATTACACGGATTATTTAAATATTCAACGTTTTTTTTGTTTTGTTACAAAATTTTAGTAAACTAGGCAGCTACCACCCCCTGCTCGCTATTGCTCACCAACCCGAGTAAACTGATTACGCAGGACCTTTTGGATTGCTTCGTAATCCTTACAAAACCCAACTCGCTTTATAAAACATTATTAAAAACAATTAGCAAATGAAACGCCAACCAACATTCCTTCTTTAGTCATCTGCATGAATAAAGCTCTCTTAAAGGTTTGAATATTTTTAACTCTAACTTATCTATAACTTAAAGAAAAATGTTTTCCGGAAAAACGTAATAACTGTTATTAATCAAAATGCCGGAAAAACAAACGCCAATGAACATTTTAAATTCAATATTGCACCTAGTAACTCTCGTTAGTATACATGTATATTAGGGTGTATCGAAAAAAAACTTTTTTTTCGATTTTGATGACGTAATAGTGCGGAAAAGTTGTCTAAGGTGCCATAGAGTACCTGTGAATTTTTTAAGAATTTTTGGATAATTACTTAAGGTGCCACATTGGCCCTGAAGTTCCCCATGTTAATCCAATGGGGCGCGCCGCCAAAAATTCGCCCCTCATTTCTACCCTAATCACACGACGAATGTCTCGTCTCGAGTTATGGACTCTATATGATCTAAGCTATCCGACAAAACTTGAATAATAGCCTAAATATCTATATTACGTTTTTTTGTATGCTCAAATTTCGTCGAAAATCGCGTATTTCCTCGTTCAAATCAGAGCCCACAATCAACATAATATAGAGATTTAAGTTATTATTCAAGTTTTTTTGGGTAGCATACATCATATAGAGTCTATAACTCGAGACGAGACATTCGTCGTGTGATTAGGGTAGAAATGAGGGGCAAAAAACCGATTTTCGGCCTTTTTGGCGGCGCGCCCTATTGGATTAACATGGGGAACTTCAGGGCCAATGTGGCACCTTAAGAAATTATCCAAAAATTCTGAAAAAATTCACAGGTACTCTCTGGCACCTTAGACAACTTTTCCACACTATTACGTCATCAAAATCGAAAAAAAGTTTTTTTTCGATACACTCTAATGTATATACAATACCTAGTGTTTTATCATTCATATTTTGTTTCAACCTTCACTTATTAAAAAATACCTTTCAAGTTATTGAAAATAATAGAAGAGAAAATATACATGACACTTAATTTTTACAACTGATTTCAGTTATAAGAATAAAAAATTATTAATTTCAGACAAAGTGTGTGAAATTTTAGTGTTAAATGGCACATGTGGAAAATTTTTAGAATACTTCTAACAGTCTTTGAATGATATTTAATTTAAAAAGTACTCTAAAGTATACCTTTTGAACGGTGGAAAAATGTGTCACTATAAAATATGGCTTCAATTGGTTGTTGTGATTGGATACGTAATAAGTTTTTCGACAGTTCTCTCTTTGTAACGGCGACCTTATCGGTAATCTAAAAAATTTAAATATTTTTAAAATAATAATTTTTTTAGAAATTTTAATGGCTTATTGCACATTCTCAAAAGAATCCGACAGTTTGATATCAAAAAGGTGTTATACGGGTAATTAAAATTAAAAATGGTAATTAAAAAGGTTTCCGGGAACCATTCACCAAAAACTTTTTTTTAGAATAGAGAGATAATTTGCTTAAAAGAGTAGTAAATGTCATGTTTCAGATAATAACTGCAAAATTACCATTTTTAAAACTGCAATTAAATATAAGTATTCAATCCCTACTTATATGCTAGTAATGGGGGCAAGTAAACATTGAATTCTCTCAAAAAATATATGTACACTACTGATTTTTTTAAGCTGAATACTTCACTAATTAGATGCAATAGCATGCCCCTGAGAATGTAATAAATATAACCGAAAACATCTTTCAAATACGTATATTTGCATAAATCTTATATATTCATCTTCTAAAGAAGGAATTGCCAGCTATTCATATGTATTACACGTAAGGAATTAGAAGTTATACGCATTCAAGCTTTACTAAATAGAATTTAGGATGCTTTAATGCAAATCACTAATACATATTAGGAAACTTTCTCTAATAACTGACAAAGTGATGTTGTTAATTTCTCGGCTTGCAGATCTTTTCATATTTCGAACAATTTATTATTCCTTTAGATTTGGATGCCGTTGATATTTGATTGTTAGTATAGAACAGGGGTCGGCAAGTAATTTTACTTTGGATCCAAATAATTTTGAAAATGTTCATTGAGGTTCGGAGAAAAAAATAGGTTACTCTATTACAACTTTAAATTATTATCTTCAAATACACATATATTTTTACAAAGATGTAATTTGTGTAAGGTACCTGATTATCATATTTTTCAATTTAATATCATTAGAAGTTTTTACATTAAAAATGGGGATCTGAGTGTTGACCCTGAAAATTTTTGAAATTTGACCCTTGAATAAAAGCAGGTCAAACTAATTTTTGTAGTTTAAAATATATATTAATGATTTTCAAAATGTTTAGGCAGTCCGGGAAATAACCTCATACAGTCCGGATGCGAACCGTGGTTCGCCACTGTCTGAATCCTGGTACAGAACCAGTACATCAACCTGAATCTATAAATGTTTTCTCGAAAAGCGAGTAAAAAGGGTTTTATTTTGTTATCATTTTTTAAGTTTTTTATGATTGCGTGTATAAAACAAATTTTGATTTTGACCAGAAATATGAATTGATGTTATGTATAAAATTTTTTTCATATACTTCCTCATTGAATTCATAATTAAAGGTTCATCATTATCTTTATTTTATTATTGTCATAAAATGAATATAATCATTAATAACAATTTCTGAGATTAAATTGAAAAATTTAATTAACGTGAGATGAATTATCTTATTACAAATTTCTCACCATCTTATTACTTAACAGGATCCAACATTTCGAATTGAGTAATTAACAGTGTAATAGTTTTTTTGTGTTAGTGTAGAAGTTAAATAAAACTAATAGTTCAATAATAATATTACAGTTTTGTACCTTACTATAAGTTTCACAGAATACAATAATTGGGTTATTAAAATTACAATTTAAATGATAAAATTCCCGTATTCCAAATGGCAAATTATTTTTTTTTATTTATTTTTAAAAAATTAATCTGCTAAATTCTACAATTAAAGATAGTTTACATTTATTTGAATATATAAAAATATTTTAAATATTTTATATGTGTATGTTACGGGCAATGTGACAAATCCGGCATTATTGATAATGCCCGAAATGAAGGAGGACAATGTGATAAATTCAATGGCCTGTTTATCAATGAAATTTCTCACTTTGCCATCCTCCACTCTGGGCATCATAAAAGATGCCCAATTAATCACTTTGCCCGTAACATTTGTTTTAGTTTGTTTAATACTAAAAATAAATAAACAAGAAAAAATAGGGTGAATTTCTTATTTGTATCTTACGCAAGATCAATATTTTTTTTAATGCAAATCAACTACAAAATACCCAAAATTAGTTTCACAATTCAGTTATACTGCATGTTCTATAGAATTCTGACTTCCTTACTAATAAATGCGTTTAGTTTCAGGAAACACTAACCAGCAATACTTTCGAGTGAAACCGAAAGATACGGATATAGTAGAAGGTCATTCAGCGGATTTGCAGTGCCATATTGGAAATCAGGCTGGAGCTGTGCAGTGGAGCAAAGACGGCTTTGTTCTAGGTAAGCACTCGGAGCTTTCATTTCATTCACAAAATTCTATGTCGCATTTCCATGCCCCATTCGAAACTGTTCTTTCATTTGAAACGCTATTCTTTTTAATACAAAACAGTTTGAAAGTACTTTTAGTTTCGGAAAAACTTTGATCATTTCACCTAGTTTATTTTGTTTTAAAAATTATATTTTTAGACGCATACACATGCAATATTTGTCATGAAATATTTTAAATAAAAAATTAAGTAGTTTAATATTTATAAAATACTTAAATACTAGATGTACTATAACTAAATATATCATCGAACTAAATATTCTTCAAACCATGTTTAAACTCAAAAATACATGAAAAATATGAAAATTAAAACAGTTTTCAAAAGTTTATTTTTTTGATAAAACTATTGCTTTAAAAATACAAAATAATAAGTTAGTTCCGAAATTATTTAATACTTAAAATAAAACATGAAGAATTTATAAAAACTACGAATTGTTTTTGTTAGTTTTCCAGAAATTGGAGTGTGTAGTAAAGACCTTAATATATCCAATCATTTTAATGATTACTTCAGTTTAAAAACCATGAACCCTTAAATCCTAACTATTTTGAAAATGATTGCATACACTTGCGTATCATGATATTAAAAGTAGTATGGTTATGAATAACTGAAAAGATACCAAATTGATTTTTAAAAATGTTCTTTTATTCATCACAAACACAAATACAAAGTTTATAGTCGCCTAGGATCTTTTATTTACAAAAGATTTAAAATATCTATCAACTTCACTGAGCTATACAATAACCTGGAGTGCAAACTCAGCGTGTCAATATTAACTCTGTGTCATTACACCAAGTGGCAAAGATCAATGCTTGGATTTTAACAGAATCTAACTTAACGCGTTTATTTATTGATGGAATGGAGCGCAAAATCTATAGAAGGATATACTTACAAAATTTCTTTGAAAAACGATGAAAAAGAACAGAGTTAAGTAAATAGAGCTTTTTTTCCAAAAAACCTATTTTCAATAAACGCTCCTACACCGCCCGAGATTTCTATTGATTCCTATGGAAACTTTGGGGCGTCTAGGACTGAAAGGGTTATATATCTTGTATTAATGTTTCGCCCCTTTGCGCACATCTACGCGACGGCAAATCATGCTCAAAAAACGGCACGAGTCTCATAATGTATAGTTATATACTTTAACATTATGAAACTCCAGGTTTATACAGCTTGATGATCAACTTAGGGTAATATCTATTACATAAGATTACAATGAAAAAATTGAGGTAATTAAGGCAGTCACACACAAAATAAATTTCACCTATACAGGGTGTTTCAGATAAGAGTTTCATAACTTCTAGGAGGGGTAGGACACACCTAGACGACTCAGAAACACATAGGAAAGGGGGGGGTAAGAAATGCACACCTAACGAGCTAGGGTTTTTTATAAGAAGAAATGGGAAATTGTAAAATTCCTTGTGCAAATTGACAGGTAACCTTTAAAGATCTAATAAAAACCATCCACTCAAATATTTATTCCATTAAACCAATTAAAGAGCTGAAACTTCAACTACTAAATCGATTTTTATGTAACAAATGCCGGAATCGAACAATTTTGCTGGTTTTAATCCAATATTAAAAGGTTACGTGTCAATTTACACAGATAATTTTTTACTTCCCATGCCCACTTATAAAAACCCCTAGCTCGTTAGGGACGCATTTCCGACCCCCATACCCAGGTGATTCTTCGTTGTGTCTAGGTGTTATATACACATACACACCCTAGAAGTTATGAAACACTCATCTGAAACACCCTTTATAACTTTTAACGTAAAGCCGACACATCACAAGCAGAGCAATCTTTATTTACAGCCAAAACTTTTCAAACCTAAACACCCCATCGAGCAAACTCCATCCAAAAATCCCCAACCGATCCCTCCCCCATCTCAACCACCTGCAAACCGCCATAAACAACACAAGCCCCCATAACTTCAGAAAAATCCCCCAAGATTCCCCATATGCATACATAATCCATCAATCCTCCCCTCCAAAACCGAAACATCTCTGGGGATTTTTCATTACACTCGGTAACTTCTCCTCTGGAGGTCTGATTGACACCACTGTCAACTGCAGTCTATTAGCTCTATTTCCGATTCCCTGGATCGTATGTCTCGGCAGGGTGGCATCAGGCCCAGCTGACATTCCCATCACTCATGTTGGAGATGTCAAAGCAGCCCCCTGGAGGGAAAGAGTTAGAGGGGTTATGGGGAATATCGGAGATTGCGTGTTGGTTAGTGTTAAAAAAATGCATTGTGTAATGCTGTGTGGGTTTGACTTTATGAGTTGGTATGGTGTTTTTTACTGGGAATATTACTTTATACTGTCTTCAAATTGTAGTGTAACTACATAATGAATGCATTACTTTTCTGCTGCAGAATTGTAAATCCCTAATTCACAGGATTAAAAAAAACTCAGATAAAAAATTAAGCTTCCAAAATTAGAGCATGTATATGTCATAGGCAACGTGAAAATTATCATTAATGTGTTATTAAGGATGCCTGCGTATTTCAGGAAAAGTGATAGTAAATACTCATTGATAAATGCTCTTGAATTTATCACATTGCACGCCTCACTTCGAGCATTATAAATAACTCCCAGTTTATAACTTTTTCCGTAAGATATTTACACAAAAGGTTAAGTTTGTTCTTCAAATCTATAATCTTGTGGTTTTTATTTACATATATAGGGGAGAGTGTTGTACCTACAGACGGTTGTACCTTCAGACACCTCATTTTAAAATTCGGGAAAAAATGTAAATTTGAATTTGTTGTCGATTTTGAATGTACACAGATGCTATCTAGTTGCTAACGTGAAATCAGCTCTTTAAAATATTATTTTAATTTTCTATAATAAAAATACTGTTTTTAGGTGCTAAAAGTTTTTTTTAATTCTTTTCTTCCCCTATGATTATGATTTGATAAAATGGGATACATGGGGGAATCCCCGAGATTTTGACTTTTTAGTTTTGATATTAGAAATCGTCAGATCTCAATTCTTTTATCTTTTATAGAACTTTGAATGCAAAAACACCTGATGTTGTACCTTCAGACACCATAAGTGTTGTGCCTACGGACACGTTCTTGTGGGTGTCTGTAGCTAATCAACGTTTTAGAATCAGGTTTCATTTAACTGAATACATTTTAATAAATGTTAAATTAACTCTAAATGGTAATCTATTTGTCAGCAATTATTTTTAAGTGAATTTCAGATGAAAAATCAAATATTTTGTGATCCAAACTACTTTTTTAAATTTATTATTCTACTTGGAATTTAATGTAAAATATGTTGTAAAATCCTAAGCACCCTATTGCATTTAAGAATGATGATTAAAAAAACTTAAAATTTCCACTGAAAAAGGTTTACCACCAAATTATTATTGTTATTACCCCCAAATGCTTGCACAACTAATAAGTGTCGATCAAATTGTTTTTTTTTGGATCAGTGAAGTTGTCAGATCAATCAGCATGATTGATGCAACTATTACCTTAAATTCTGATCTGAAAATAATACCATGTGAATTTTGTGTTTTTGGTAAAAAATCAAGTTTTTATCATTCAACTTCGTTTTAATGATCATTTACGATCTAAAACTACATTACTTTAAAAAATCTATTTTCAATTTTAAAAAGGCTTGAAATAGGTTATTAAAAGGTAATGCATCAATAAAAATGTTCATTCTTAGCTCTTTTCAACTAAAACTCCCCTTTTTAAGGGTGTCCACAGGTACAACTGGGTCTGTCCATAGGTACAACAGGTTGTTGTACCTTTGGACACAAATTTTTCAAAGTTGTTATAAATGATTAAAAATCCAATTTTCAAGATTTTAGCTAATAAAAAACATCTCTCTACTCACAAAGGTTAAGACTATAGGTTGGGAACTTTAAATGGTCAAAATGTGATTTTACCTGTCTTAGAAAAAACCAAACGTGATTTTTGTCCAGAGGTACAACACTCTCCCCTACTGTCATATATTTCACTCGAAAAAATTTGCATTAGTTTCATACATTTTTAATTTGAAGCCTAGTACAATGACACTGAAAGACATTGGATAAATATCAAATATTATCTGATATTCCATAACAACAGTAGTTAGTTTTATTAATGTTCCAGTATCCCATAATAAAGAATTTTGATTTTTTTTCTTCTATTTAAAAATTTCATACACGTTTAAGTGTATACTGCAATTAGCCTGAAAAAATTTTTACAGCGATTTATGTTATAAAAAGGGACAAAAAGTATTACTTTTTGAATAAACACAAAAGTTTGTTTTTTTAGCGTTTACAACCCTTTCAATCCTCAGTCGCCCGAGATTACTATTGATTCTAATGAAAAATTCGGAGTAGATAGGTCTGAAAGACTTAATCCCAACATGCATTAAAAGAGTCATTTGAATAAATTGTTATGTTACTAGTTTCATTAGTTTCTGCTTTCTTGCAGAATGAGGAAGTTGCATGATTTTTTTTTATTTTTTTAATCGATTCCTCTTGCAAAAATAAGCAACTACCCAAGGTATATAAGGGTGATTCTCTAGAAATGCGAAAAATTGAGAGCAAAAATTTTGGAAAATTAAAATTCTTCCAAAACTTCTGATTTTTTTGTAAATGTTAGTTGAGAAGCTTCTAGTTGATATCCAATGAGCAGCAGTGAAGTTTAATAACATTTAGATAGAAAAAAAATATTTAAAAAAAAACAAATTTTTCATATTAGGATAATGAGGTTAGGTACAATGAAACATCTTATTTCGAAGGCAAAATAAAGTTATTTTTTCATCAAATTCATCTTGGATGTCACTATTGTACCTTATTAAAGATTCCGGAAGGAAAAGTTATTAGACTAGAAAGTGTTATCGGGTAAAGAGTCCGTTAGTACCACATAACTTGAGAATATATTAAAGTTGTCGAACGAGTTAAAAATATAGATAATTATTTACCATCAAAGAATAAATGAATATTACCAAGAAAATTCTCAAGTTATGAGGTAAGAATAATCATAAAGAAACATTTTAGAATACTATTACAGGGAAAATAAATTTTCTTACTTGAATTTTGACTTTAAAAACAAGAACTAATTAGTAAATAAACACATCATTGCGTTGCCAGTTTCGGAGTTCTAATAAAGAAATTGTTTGAACTTTTAAATGGAAAATTCGTAATTCCTGATTCTATCGCCAATTCTTTAGTTTTTCATATTTCGACCTGAAAATTTCACAATCACCATAAAATAATGATACCTTGAACATATCCAAATTTCAATAATATGCTCCTTTTCGTTTAGGAGATATGGAGGACAGGATAATGACGCGCCAGAAAAATGATGATTTTTAGCATTCCGCCATTTCTTTACTTTTTAAGATTTAGACCTGAAAATTTCACAATAACCATAAAATCATGATACCTCTATCTAACATATCCGAATTTCAATAATATGCTTCTTTCCGTTTAGGAGATATGGAGGACAGGATAATGACGGGACAGGATAATGACGTTTTTATAAGTAATTCCTTCGCCATTTTTTTATTTTTTGATATTTAGGGCTACAAATTTCACATTCACCATAAAATCATAATACCTCTAACATATCCAAATTTCAATTTTTTACTCTGTTTGGTTTAGGAGATATAGAGGACAGGATAATGACGTTTTAAAAGCATACGCTCTGTTATGAACAGTTCAAAGTAAAAATTTCCTAAGTAAAATAATTTATAATCGCTCTGAAAGAGAATACCCACTTATTCTGATTATAAATGATTATTAAAAAGAAGAATTGCTTCATTCTGTCAATTTTATGTGCCTCATAATTAACTAAAATGTTCATGTCAGGCAAATAACGCTATTGCCTGGGACAACCATGTTTCAATTCGAAAATGTTATTTAAAAAATTCAAAAAAAAATTTCTTCCACAAAAACATATACTATAAGATATGATTAATAACATTAGGTAAAAAAATCGGGAAAAAATATGCTTTTAGTACACTAAAATTCCTTTTGTTTGAGCATATGTCAGTAGTGGGACAAGCCAAAATGATGAAATTTTGAACTTTCAAGTTTTTTAATTCCTTAATTTTTGCTCTCAAAAATTATTATGCATATGTTCCATACTTATCATAAGGCTATTTATCAGAATGTTGTGAAGAAAAATTAATTTTAGGACAATACATGGATTTTTGACCCCTGGACCGCAATTTTTCACATTTATAGAGAATCACCCATAAAGTAACAAGGTAGGCTCATAAGTGACGTCACCCAGGATATAAAATAACGGACCAATCAATGACGAGCATATCAGCCAATACAACGCCATTGCAATGCAACAGATCGTAGATACATCAGGATTAATTCGGTCGATATTATTGAAATTCATTATTTAGTTTGTTTTAAAACTTATGAATACAATCACCCACTTATTTAAAAAAATTAGTATAAAAATATTAAAAAAGATAATTAAAGTGACAGACGATTTTAAGAATTCTATTTCTGAATCTCAAATAAAAATAAACAAGCTGACTGGACTGTAAAAGGATCATTAAAGGTAAATGCACTAAAATTTTGAATAAATCCATTATTAAACTAAATTAATTAGTTCTTAGATTTTAGCTCATTGTTTTCCATATTTTCAAGTACATACTTGATTTATTTAGATACTGAATATTTTTTGTTTTAAAAATCTAAACTGCTTCGATACAATGGATATTCAAGTTCGACATAGCAGAACAACGATATTAATTTTATCATAACAAGAATGTTCTGAAAAGTTTTCATGATTGAATATTTGCTTAATATTTTGTTTTCTTTGTATCAGCAGCTGTTTTAATTTCATTTATACAAGTTAGTAATTAAAATCAATAAGCAGAGAGATTGAAGCACATCGTTGTAGAGCTCAAGGTTCATATTTTTGATCGGCTATTATTGAGTTAAAATTATTGTTCTAATTCAAAACACTTGATAACCTATAAACATGTTCGTAATTGTGTCCAGTGTTAACTGTTATAAAAGTTTCTTTGGTCCTTATTTTAATAAAAATCACCAAAAATAAGCATTTTCCCATGCTTTGAATAGGAAATATATCCTGAGTGACGTCATTTTCAAAAGCCACGCCTTTTTCGCCGGAAGAGCATACCTTGTTAGTTTATATACCTTGGCAACTACCCAAAATTTGAGGCCAAACGAGAAATTTTTTGATTGCCAAAAAAATTAACAAAAATCCCCTTTTTAAAAGCGCGCGAAAACGCCAATAGTTTGGTTGTGACGTCATCTTATACTAAACATTGTTGTAAAGCAATGGAGTTGATGGTATTATTGTTGACGTCATCTTATAGTTTAAACAATAAACGTTTTCAGTCACGTGTTTTTTTCTCGACTTTGAAATTAAAATATTTAATTACCTGTACATTTTTTTGAAAAACTGACTAGATGTTTCATTTTACCATACAAAAAACCATACGAAACACTCGTTTGTTTTTGAAAATCTGACACATGCAACTTCCTTATTTATTTTCTTTGACCATGTAATGCTTTTTTGCAATTTTTTCAGTAAGGAACTTGCATGTTTCAGATTTTTATAAACATTCAAGTGTTCCGTATGGTTTTTTGTGTATAGAAATGAAATATTTTGTCAGTTTTTCAAAAAAGTGTACAAGCAATTAAATATTTTAATTTAAAAAACACGTGACTGAAAACGCGAAGTGTGTTTGCATGCACAGTTACGTAGAATTCCATTGGGCCAAATTGCAATCAAAATTTAATTTCTATGTTTTATTTGATGATTTCTTTTTTCTGAAGTGTCATATGAGGTTTTTAATAAATATTTACCTTCTAGACACTTCTGGTGACTGTCATAAATCCAAGGCAAACATTTTAAGGGAAGTCCATGTATTGTGACGTCACTGTGCATGCAATTAAGCGTTTTCGGGCGCTTCGAAAAAGAAGATTTTTGATATTTTTTTGCAGTCGAAAAACTTCTCAATCGGCCTTAAATTTTGTGTAATGGTTTATATTTACCTGAAGAATAGATTAAAATTTTTTTCAAAAATCATACAAGTTCCTTAATGATCTTACCTATCCCATCCATAAATCACAGTTGCATAATTGCACTAAAACAGCTTTTAAATGTATCCTCCTAATACCAGTACCTTACAACTCCCCTTCCCCAAATATTACAACCAAAACAATCCATCAAACCCCAATAATCGAGATCTCCGCCCCCAATGCATACTAACGGGGCCTGATTGGCCAAAGAATGCCGAAACTCACGGAATGCACATCTTAAGAGAGCAATACATTACTTTCTACGTCCAGCAGCCACAGCTGGTTAACTTTCTATTCTCTCCGTTCCACATTCTTTCCATTCCGTGCACCCAGGGATCCCCTTCAGCCGATATTTTATCCTTTGTTCTCGGCTCCGGTGGACAAAGCCTCCCTCTTGGATCGCTAGCCGCAAAGAAAATAGTCCTGATTGAGTTTTTTGTTCCTCAATTGAAGAGAGTACGATCTTTGTCCAGTGAGCGATGGCTAATTTCTTTTTTTACTTTCGTCTTCTCCGTCCTCTTTATCGTGTTATTTCACGTACTTCAGGGCGTCTTCGGCATCTTGAGTAGGCTGGAGGTATCTCTGGAGGGGAATAGATATCAATATCTAAGCAGATTACTGCCTGTTCGTAATAACTCGTAATTTAATTGAAATATTAGGGAGGAAAAGGGTTTTAGGTCAGTTGGGGTTTGTAGGAAATTGAAGTTTTCCGGTGGGATTTGTTAACTGCTGTAAGGAATGTATGCTCTTTGATTCTAACCGGGAAGAAATACTATAAATGTTCAACAAGAAAAAAAAATTCCATCCAATAAGAAATTTCAACATATTATTTCTTTATTTATGAATAAATAATTAGTTAAATTAATAATCCACATGGTAGGTTGGCTGATAAATTATAGCATACGATTAACGTTAGGGCTGACTACGCAAACAAAAGACAAATCTGGCAAGGGAAAGCGAATACTTAAGTTACTCTAAATTACACGCGTTTTCCATGATTTAAATTTTTTACACTAATCTTTTGAAGGAGTTTCTTCTAGAAAACAGGTTAATAAGAAAAACATGTCTGAAAACTCAATTTTCTTAAGATATTTATCATTTGCTTTAAAAAATAGAGAATAGCTTTTGGGCATTTTCTGTATGCGAAATATTTTATCACACCTTATAAAAACAAACTTAAAAGAACAGAAAAATAATATGCATAGTTGTTAAATCAAAGAAATATCCACAGGGGAAATATAATATTGGTTAAATATGCTAGATTGAGACAACTTCGTTACTCCCCTTAACTCCCTGTATTTTCTGTCATTCATTTAAATTAATGAAGTCTCACTGCCTTCAATTTCAAAATAGTTTAGAAACTGCAACCGTAATTAGTTATCATGGTAATTCACTTGAATTATAGGAGTGTCTTTGATTTACCAGGAATTTGTACCATTTCCAAAATTTGTTTAACAAATCAACCCTGCTTGAATTATTGGGAAAATAAGACATGGGATTTTCTTAACGCTTGTTTTGTAGCATTAGTTTTGAAGTTTTGAAAAACTTCTAAATTGTTTTAAATGTAAAAAGGTCTCTGTATTTCTTTCCATACTTCAAATAGAGTTATTAATATAAAATAGTCAAAATTGTGAGGACTGGAGTTCAAAAACAATCTAAGTGCCAAAAAGTAAATAAGTAAATTTTCTGTAATTGATCATTTCAAATTTGATTCTCCGTAAGAATACACATAAAAATCATCTTTCGGGCTAATTTTAAACTACTAATAATTGTTGTGGGGCTAAGCCGACTTTATAGGTGTTCGGCGATGGTACTTATATAGGTTTTTAGGGTGTAACTCATATTTTTTACTTTTGGCACTTATCTTCTTTTTGAAGTCCAGTCTTCAATTGTTTATAGTTAAAATATGTATCACCTTATTATAAGAAATTCATATTTTTCTCTCCACTTCATACAAAATAATATTACACTAACCTAAGTAGAAATATTTAAATACATAGTTCCAATCATGAAATAGTTAATTATTTTTTAAATACATACATATCTTATAAATGAACGAAAAAAAGTTTTAAAAAATTATCTACATTTTCATTATGAAGTATATATCATTTCTATTATAATATGGTGATTGTTGACAATACTTTTTATAATGAGTATTCCCCAACATTATTTTCTAACAAATTCAACAAATCTATGTTCCATGTTTTTTGTTTCAAAACAGAAGTTGAATCAATAAGTGAATATTTTCCCACATAAACTATAAAGTATCACACCATCTACTGTAACAAGGGCCTTATTTATCAATTGAATAGGGTGAGTAAACGTAAATATCCCGCAATGTTTATGAAGAAGTCATGAGTTACCCTACAGGGAGTGGCTGGGATGAACGTAAATAAACCTCCTTTCATTAGCACAAAGCCTCACTATGATAACAGAACAAACCGACAGTAAATAAACGGGAAGGATAGGAGAATATAGTAGAGAAATATATACATACAGATAACTTCCAGATATAATACTCTTACCTAAGTTTTCTAAATGATATTTGCTTTCCATCATTACTTTAGGGCCGGTAAGTAACCAATGATATCGTGAACTAATTTCTTAGTGGTATGTGGTTTGGTGAAGATATATCAGGAAGTCAATTGGGTAGTATTGCTATGATGATTTGAAAACTTAGGTAAATGAAGAATGCTATTGAGAAGTGAATTCAATTGCATTATTTGGTAACATGTATATCCATTCTTAGTGAAATTGAATCTTTCAAATACAGAGGATATCCACAACATTTATTAGAGTCATATTACATACTAATGATATAAGACGCCAGCTATTTAGAATATAGTGAAGGATATTGTTCCATTTATTGCATGGTTCGATGTTTACGTAGGTTTAGCAAGCAAATGTAGATCAAAGCAGAGGGTATCAAATCTTCCACGTCACAAAAGATTAGACTCGCTGTGCCAGAGAAGGGGGATTCTGTTTTTCTTTTTATTCCTCATTTAGAATGTACATATTGAAAAGGTACAAAGCGGAGAATGTAGCTCGCATTCAAGAATCTCATTCTCTATCTAATGTTTTCTGATACCTTAGGATACGCATCTGCATTTCCAAACAAAGGGGCGAAGATGGATTGAGAGGCACAACACTGCTACTCTGTCAACACGCATTGCCTTTCTTGTGAGGAGACAGTTTTCTAATTTTGAGCATGTTTTCAGAAGAGAGAAACGCAAACAAATTTTTTTTAAATCTACTATTCCTAATTGAACACTCTAAAGTGCATTAGAGAAAGACGGTGTATTAAATAAAAGTGAAGTGGCGTGAACTTATTGCTATTCAAATATACGGGGCTTTTCAACAGATTCTCCTAAACTTCGGATACAGTCACATGTTATTAAAAATGTACAGAGGACAGTACGATGCATTTTTTTTTTCGAAATATACAGGGTGCTTCAAAAGTCCGTTTCAGGGCTTTTATTTGGAACCAACGTGCCCTAGGGTCAGGGAAGTAAGGTCTACCCATAGATAAGTGGGCATGGAAAATCTATTGGGATGACTTACGGCGACCCTAGCGGCGAAATAAAAAAGTTAAAAACATTTATTTAAAACCTTAAGGAGATAGAACAAAAACCTCAGTGAGAGTATTGTTGCCAACGTTATGAAGAACTCACATAAAAAAATTTCATGAAGAAATCGTGAATATTCGCGGAGATATTAGCATGTGAAAATAGCACTTTTTCAGGCCTCAAAAAAGAAAAAAATTGTAAAGTTGCAAATCTTTCAGTGTTATTCTGTAGTATTGTGTTTTTTTAGTTGAATAAATAAAAAATTTAATTTAAAAATTTTAAAAAATTGCATATTTACGAACTTTTTCATTTATGAGGACTTTTGAAACACCCTGTAAACGCCATTTCCGATAAAAAAAAAACTTTGTAATTTCCTTCCACGGCTCCATGCGTAGCGGATATTTTAAAAAAATTTTTCACAAATATATCCAAATATCGATCAAGTTTTCTATAAACCATTTTAGCGTAAACTGAATAAGAGGGCATACCTTTTTCTTAGAAAAAACAAGGTATCTAATGCACAGTTAAACTGACCAGGTTGTACTACGTGATTTTACTAGTAATTCATGTCAAAATGGTTACTTATTGGTGAAATTTATTTTCCTTATGACACACACAAATGTGTTGTCGAGAAACCCGTGACAATGTCAGTTTAACTTTTATACAACGGGGTTGCCACAGATTCTTTCGCTTAACAAGATGTTGTACCTACCCGTGGATGTTGTATCTTATAAACCTCTAAAGGAATCCCACTGTTAAAATCAACACAATAAATATGAACCTAGAGCTCTGCTTGAGCTTTAAAAATAACAAACAGTTGAGATATTTCTTAAATGCACACTACTTAAAAGTTGTCTAATGACAAAGTAGAAAACAAGATAACCGAGTTAATGGACCACAACTATGAAAAATGAATTTACGAAAACCATAAGTACGATATTTCAAGATACTTTTCGTTTACATGAAGAGTGATCACTCCAAGCTTCCATAACGACCAACATCTTAGTTTCCTCCTTCTCTGGCTAAAAACGCTCTCTAAGTATTTCAAAACTTTGATGGAGGAAATAAGATTTTGATCATTTCTTTTGATTTGCGGGCAGGACGATTTTTTTCCATCAAAAGGGACGGAGGAAAGGATCTTATATCGAATTAGACCCGACACACGAGGCTAAATATAGAATGGAAATGCAGTCATCGGAAATTTTAACGTTCTTGGAAAGTTTTCAAGATATTTGTCAGGAAAATGCCTGAATAAATATTGGAGCAACGAGATTACTTTTATGGCATTCTTTTTAAAACTCTGCGCTCACTTTTCTTTTTAGACTTTGTTATATGGGACTATTATATTTCACCGTCTTTATACCATACACAAGTTCAAAATATGATACCTTCGTTGAACTGGAGGTGAAAACTATAATAAATGGAACCCCTTTATAACATGATGAAAATTTATGAGTTAGGTGTTTTTTAATAAAAGAATGCAATATTTTTTCTACACCTATTTCATTCAGTATCAGTACAAGAAATTCAGCTATTTCTATTAATTAATGAATCTCTTATTATATTCTCAGGATAATTACGTGCTAAGAATTTTCATGATTTTCATGCATATCATGAAAGAATATATCAGTATCAGCTTACAAAATTTTCTAAATATTTTTTATCTGAAACGGAAAAAAATTATATCTTCAATGGTTTTGATAATTTAATTGTGTATACAATGTATGGGATGAATGATAAAGAAAGAATTAATATCAGTAATTCTAACGTTTAATAAAAAACGTGTTCAGATTTATTTACACGCTAGTTCCTACATAACTAAGACTTTTTACACAATGTTAAAGAACACTTATAAAATGTCTAATGAGTGGGCAAAAAAAAGCTTAGAACGAACAAGAAAACACTTGCAGCATATTTATTAACTTTTTAGAAGTTGATTTTTTCTCATTGTTTGAATTATAATTATTCGTTTATAGGTTTCGATCCTGACATACCTGGATATCCAAGGTATAGTATGATTGTTGATGAAAGAAGAGGTGTTTACAATCTTCGTCTAAGAGGTGTCCATTTAGATGACGAGGGTGAATATCAATGTCAGGTAAATAATGCTTTTCTTATGCTGTAAATTATCTAATATAATGCACTAATGTTCGTAATTTTAAATAGTATGAATGTTTAATATTTCCTTAGGTTTATACCAAGTCTGTATTTCACAGTTAATGAAACTGTCGTATAAGTTATAAAAGGTTTACATTGTCTACAAAAATTGCATGGTGATTTTTGCCCCGATTATTTTGTATTATTTTCTCACCATACTCACATTTTGATTTTTACCAACCTTGTTATATGCTTATTTAGGGTCCGGCCAAAATCACAGAAAATAGTCGCGTGGCCTTCCTTATTAAGAGGAGGGGAGAAAGGAGGGGACTTAAGGGGCGATGTAGTAGATTACTTTTGGTGAGATCACAGCAACAGGTCACTGCCAGGCTTTTCAGTGAGGAGAACTTAAACCGCTCTGCTACAGGAGTAGTCTACTACACCTCTTCTCGAGTCCCCTTCCTTCTCCTCTCCTCTTAATAAGGATGTTAATGTCCCGCGCGATGATTTTCAGTGACTGTGTCTGGACCCTTACGGTAGTATCTTTTCATGACATACGAGACTCAAATGAGATACAAACTGGTCATCAAACGAATATAAATAGATTTAATCACTATTTTCTCACTTAAATGGTGGCACGTCATACCCTGATATGAACAGTGTACCATCAAACACCAACCAACCTCACTTTAATGGAGAATTCTGCAAGTAATAACACAATCACTATCATATATTTGCTACGGGAAATGTGATAAATCTGACAAGGAAACGTTCTTAGGCTTAACTCACAGAAATGGACGGAACTTTTACAGGCATACGAAGATAGCTCAATACACTTATTCTGGAAAAATTAGCTGCGGAATATCAATGGGAGAGGAGTTAATTAATTTTGAAAATTGAGTTCCTAACACATTCAGTTAGCCATACTTGGCAACTTGGTGAATTACCAATTGGATGAAATGGGAAATTTGATTTCTTAACAACAGTAATGGCTTAGCTAATAGATTAAAAGTTACAAACTTGATTCCCAACAGTAAGGTTTGGAATGTGAAATTAGACGCGACATTTGACGATCACTTAAACACATACTATTTATCAAATTCACTTCAGCTCCTGCTCAGTGACTGCTTTTTATCATTGGACACATCGCCAATAGATGGACATATCGGACACAGTAATTTCGCAAATCAGTAACGGCCTTGGATTTTGGGGTCCGGAATGTACTTGGCTTACTTGTAATTTATTGCTGTAATTATGTATTACTTCTTGTGCTTTTTAATTATAGAAGAAAAAAAGGTGATGTACACCATTTGGCACCTTCACTGCCTAAATGGATTTTCACCTTGGCGTTAAAAATCATTATTTTTAAGATTTTTTCAGCTTTTCTACTGTAATTCATCAGATAATTTTTCACAGTAAGTGTTTATGTCATCTAAACAACCCCCTGTAAAATTTTCATCCATATCTGTAAGTTAAGCCTGAGAACGTTTCTTTATGAGCATTAGTAATAATGCTCCAGCATTTTGGGCAAAGCGATAAATACTCATTGATAAATGCCATTGAATTTATCAATTTGCACACCTCACCTCGCCCATTATTAATAATGCTGCGTTTGTCACTTTGCCTGTAACATATTCCCTTTTTAAGAATGTTTCGTAAAAGAATTAACTTGCTGTTTGCACTGTAAAAAAATGTAAGGGTACCTGTACATTCAAACCTGTTTTCGAGCGGTGGATAGGGACCCCATAAAAACGCATTAAAAATCGCACAAAACTTCAAAACTTTGCGAGAACTTAATATGTTTGGTTTAAAAAAATTGCCGTAAAATTTAGTGAATTTTAAATTTCTTCAAAAAAAACCTAATTTATACAATAACTTCACGCACGTTTCTTATGCAACTAGGAAAGCAAATTAAAGTCCATTAACTGTATTTTTCCTTTAAAAATCGGCTTTTCTTTAGAGAGACGATTTCTCCTAGAACTATTTCTCACTTGAAAATAATTTATGTCGCTCTAAACCTCTTAAGACGCCTGCCTGCATCAGTTACAACAAAGCCCCGTTTCACTGCCAGCCATTGCACGGAAGCCCATATTGCAGATAAATTAAGGATTCATTGAAAAACAAGACCCAAGAAATAATGTACGAGATTCCTTCGGAAGTCCAGGCGCATTATTTTCTTCCAAAAACGGGAGCGGCAGCAGGCCTTGCTTTTAGCACCTATAAGGTATACTCTGAGCTGATTTATGCGACTTAATGAATAATAAATTTCTCTTGATGAGACTTAATGGTTATTTGACATGCGATCCAGATTCTGTGACATTATACGTTTCAGGAACAGGGAGGAAACGGCGAGGCTGCACTATCCATTCAGATGATTCCGTTTCAGAAATAGTGGCGAGGAGTTAAAAAGTTGCAACTTTTCGTTACATCGCCTTAACTCGTAAATTCGCGAAGCTCATTTAAATAATAATGATGCGAGGAGTAGTATTTGCATTCTGATCGCGATTCCCTTGCCCTCTCGTGTATTTTTAATTCATAATACACTCTTTGGAGAAAGGGAAACAAATTATTATTTGAGGTATGAGTCGGAGTGCAGATTGAGTTTGAGTTAAAGAGGTAGACTCCACTGGGAGAGTTTTTTCTTACATCACAAATTGCTGATTTAGCTAAGGTTGATCTTTCAGCATGTTAACTCGTCTGGCTGTCAGGAGTTACTAATTGCAAAGCTCGAATGCTTCTAGGAAAGTATCGTTCTGCTTATTAATAAGTTCTGTACGTGTTGCAGTTTTGTAGCGAGTTTTAATGAGAATGCTTTGTAGTATAATGAATGGAAGTCTAAGCAAATTAGTATCAGTGAAAGTGTTTATGGTAGGTAGAGCTTGGGTAAGATAAATGACAAGTGAGCAGTGATTCCCAAACCTTTTCTGGCCGCGACTCCCCTAAAGAAGAAAACTGTTATCTGATTCATATTTGGTAAACTAATTCATATTTTTGTAATTCTTAATTTCTTAATTCTGTCAAAATTTAAATATAAAATTTATGAAAAATATATACAAACGTTGTTATAGAAAACGGATGATGGAGAAAAAAGTATTATTGTAACTAAATATTGTTGTGAAAGCACCTAACTTTAATTTAACATGATTTCTAAAGGATTTACGAGTACTCTAATATGTTCATTCAAGTGTTTTGAATTAAGTTCAACATCATAACAATTTGGCTGTTAAACATCGTCTTCAGAGTCCATCCAAAATAACTTTAAAACCCTATACAGAAAAAAGGAACATATTCTCAGAAGATCCTGTCACTAAACTCCGCAAAATGTATTTTTAAGCATCACTTACATATTTCCGAACTCCTCTAAAACACTTTCCTTCGAATACATTACCCTCATGAATAATTCAGCCCAACATCGATAAGAGCCCAGCGTACTTATTCCATAACGCATAATTCAGAAAACTCTAAAATGAATTATACAATATTTTTACAACGCATTTTCATCCCCATGAACGAAACCGAAACTTCCACACGCATTTAGATTTGAATCCCATTTCCATAAATCCACCACCACTACAAAAAAGAAATTAATAATACTCAAAACAACCCGAATCTCATCAATTAATTCACCGCATAACCCTCATAAGACTATAATTATTTACATGAAGAGATGTAAGATGTCCCCAGGTGAGTCTTCAACGGTCCCTCAGTGTTGCAAATAATGATTAGGCCGCGATAACCCTGACTCTTGAGCAGTCACGTCGGTGGTCTAATTGACCACAGCGGGGTTTTCTTGAGATCCTAAAACGTGAGTTTTGTCTGCGGCATTCCGTATTCGCTGTGAGAGTTGCCGTTTAGGGGATGCCCCTTATCTGTTGGAAGTTTTATAGTTGGAGGCTTTCACCGGTTATTTGTCCCTGGAGGCTTGTGCTTTTGACACACAACGGTGGGGAGTTTTCCGCTATAAATTCATTAATGGGTTGCCTTAAATTTGAATGGGATGTTGCGATGTTAGTTTTTTAGTATGAATGTTTGGAGTTGATTAGGTTCTTGGGCTTATCTAGGTACTTGTTGTTAGTGAAAATTGAATATAAAAAAAGGGAGCATTAAGCCTGCGGGTTAAATTTTACTTGAGTTACCTCCAAGGGTAAACATATCTTCCTCTGAGAGCCTGTATACGAGAGAGAGAGGCGACAACTCGGTATAGCTCGCTGATTGGTTAACAGCGTTTTCTGTTCACCGCAGGCGGAGTTAGGTTTCCCTCCATAGGATTAGCATGGGAGAGAGACAAGCGGCATGATACAGTTTGGACAGAATTGGAGATTTGGACAGTTTTAGCTGCGCGCAAGGTTGTGCAGAGACGTTTTTAAGCGAGTTGTCGCCTTTCTCTTGTATTCAGGCTCTCTAATCTTCCTAATTTTCAGTAAATGATTTTTTACCCATTTTTTAATTAATTTAACGGTTTAAATATTAAAACTTGGACATTTTAGTGAGATATTTGATTACGTTAAAATGTTTATATTAATGACAATCGAATTGCGATATCAACATAAAAACTTAACCTGCCAATAGTTTTAATATTGGAATGTACATAGACTGTATATGGGATTATATGTCCTAAACTCCAATTTATTAACTCTTATTGAATAAGGATATTGCTTCACTCAGTCCAAAATTTAAAACATTACATTCTAACCCTTTCCAAAAAACATTACCTTTTTAACTAAATTTTTGGATTTTTAAAGTTTTTTAATAATGAACTTTAGGATTCGTATATTACTTTTACTTTCAAAATAATGATTTTTAACAGTTAAACTTATTAAGTAGATATTCATATGCAACGAGAAACAAATAATTTTGTTTAGGGACGAAAAATTATTTGGATTATCCTTGTGATATTTTATATTAAATAGTTTTGGCGCTTTTTTAGCACATAATTCAATATTAAACAACCTTTTAAAGTATGAGACATTCAACGTTTCAGAAAAAAGTGTGTGTGATTGAATCTTTTGTCAATATAAGTTTGCCACAAAGAAAGCCTCAAAATCAAACATTTGCCTTTCAAACATTTTTATGAAGTGAACGTAAATTTACTCTCCAATCAAACCAAAATTTTACGCTTAATTATTTTGTTTCAAATGTTGAAATAAACTACCTTTAAAAACATTCAAATAAAAATTGACTAGAACAATTATCAAAAATATTGAAACAAATTACTTAAATAATAAATTTCAATTTGATTGAAGATGGAAGTTTTAATTATGATTCAAGATTTTTGAATAAACCTTTTTTTAATAGAAAATGACAAAAAGGCAAGGGGATAAGAAGATGTTACCCTTAAAATAAAAATTGAATGGAGATGGTTTAAATTTAACCTAGGTTCGGTGACAGGTTTCACCAATTTTTCCATGCTTTCACTAGTGAAAGCACCAAAAACTTGGTGGAATGACTGTTTTATTAACAGTGTAGTAAAACTTTCAAATAATAATAATTGATCAGTCACTTAAATATAATTAAGTTATTTTCAAAAAGTGTTTTGATAAGGGGAGTATAGAGGCATGTGGTTTTTAATTTTTCATTTAAAGTGTCTTATATAAAATCAATGCTATTAAAAACAATGAAAAATTTTATCAATATTTCAGGAACTCTCTTTCACATCACAGTTATAAAATACTAATAACGGGTCCAGAAATTCCAAGTTTATTAACTTCCCTATATTTCAGCATTATATTTAAACAAAATACTGTACTGGGAAATGTTCGGGGTTATGCAGCAAATGTTTACAATTTTACGGTACTTTCTTAACCATTTTGAGGCAAGAAGGATATTTCATGACTTGAACATAATTCATCTTTTTGTTGAACTGGGTTCTCGAGGGAAATTAAAAAGTTTATAAGTTCAATTTCAGCTTCATTTCAAATGTTATAAAAATGAGAGATAATAGAACCGTAAATTACCTAAAAAAATAGTGAAAAAAAGACGAAAAGTCAAAGGTACTTTCGACCCTCCTAGTCTCGGAAGAGATGAAAATATCGCGTTCTTTTTTTTCTCAGGAACTTTTTAAACCAAAAAAATTATCACAATATTATAGCTTTTAAACTCTTTCAAAATCAGTAAAAACTTCTTCAAAAGTTTTCACTTAATATTAAGGACTGAAAATTGAAAAATCCTTACAGAACTTCTAAGCATTGCTTGTGCTGTCATATATATCTCTATGCAAACAAATGCATCCTCAACTTTCCCATTGGCACTAGAAGGATAACAAATCGTATTTACGAAAGCGTCTTAGTTTCACTATGCGTTGGACGAATGAAATTCGGACGGATATGGCAGAAATGTCTAAGCCCCGATTTCTCTGGAAAGGACGAATAAACGTCAATGTTTTTTTGATGGAATAATCGAACAAAATAAAAGCATATATGATGAATATAGTATGTAATACCTAATTCAATATTTAAAACCAATTAACTATAAGATAAAATGAAAACTGTAGAATTTACTTATATTCAATGTTTAAAAATGCGTATGAATTCAAAATAATCGGAAAATATAATTTAATTTTAAATATTTACTGTGATATTTTCGGGGGATGTTATATTTCATAACCTCTTCACTAAATGGTTATTAACTAAATTAAATGATTGAACTATATAAAATTGATAATCTAGTGGTTAGTTGCTCGATGTAAAATTAATTAAAAACCTTGTGTAAAATTTTAAACAAAACTTCATACACTATCATTTTTAGAGTATTATAATATAATACATATCTATTAGAATTATTCTTTGGAAAGTGTCACCTGCATCTAAAAGACCTGATATAACATAAAGAAAAAGAAATCCTACACTAATTCAATAGAAAGGGGAAAAAAGTTGTACCCAAATCGGTGCACATACTCTGCTTTTTATCAAAAGATAAATCCATAATTAATGCAACATCTACTTTTTTCAAAGGTTAGAAGACGTTTTTTTTCCTATCAGAGTGAAGAACTTCAAACTAGAGCATTAAACCGGATACCGCTAAAAGTGTAACTAAATCTAATCAAGAGAAATTGCTCTCCAATAAACTTAAGAAGTACTTTGAAAGAAAAGGAAGATCTCTAATTTACTGATGCTGTTTAGAAACTGATAAACCTGAAAGAAAACACGCTTCAAAAGTTTGGATAAGCCTGACTAGAAGGTCATCCATTTTATTTCATTTACTCAATTGAATTTTAACCAAGATATCCTTTTTCTTTCCAGTCGCTTTCTTTTTCATAAACCAGATGATAATTTCTATTAAATTCAGTAAAAAATATGTTTACAATTTTTTAAAACATATTTTGTTAAGGCATTTCTTTGAGAAATTGCATAAATTCTTAAACTTTCTGTTTCAAGGTTGCTATAAACGTATTAAGATTTTTACTTAAAATTTAAGACAAAATAGACTTGTTTTGTTTTTGTGCCCTTTTATTGTGTTTCAATTAAAAATTAAGGTCAATTAAAAGAAAAGTTACATATCTTACAAGAATTAGCTGGATACGTATTCCTTATACAGCTAACTGTATTGTATAATATACCATATAGTATAATCAAACAAAATATACATTGGTAGAGGTTATCCAATATAGGAATTGCAATTTTCTTAATAAAAGTATTATGATATAACTCCATGATTGTAATAGAAAAGTTTTTATTAAAATTGGTGAAACTGATTATGAAAATAAATAAGTCAAAGTGATCAGAAAGCGAAAGAATATAAGACAAATATAGAGAATAATTTATTCTCATTTAAACCTCGTAACCAATTATTTAATTAACAAAACTATGTGAAGAATTTTTAAAACGCACATAAGAAGAAGTTTCTGGGAGAATGTTTTAATAAGCTTTAAAAGTATTTGTCAGAGCAAAAATTATCGTATTAAGTATACCACATCATATAAAAATTGTACACAAATAAAAAACATAATCTCAATTTATAGAATCGCCACAAACTAGAAAATTAATAAGGTTAATTTAATATAGTAGCAACGAAAAAGTTTTATTTTCCATGATTGATAAATATTCAAAGAAATCTCATGCATGGATATTTAAGTTTAATAA
The DNA here is from genome assembly GCA_024610705.1 of Tetragnatha versicolor. Taxonomy (NCBI): domain Eukaryota; kingdom Metazoa; phylum Arthropoda; class Arachnida; order Araneae; family Tetragnathidae; genus Tetragnatha; species Tetragnatha versicolor. The sequence goes on along the minus strand of JANDEH010000002.1, from coordinate 27,925,827 downwards.
CTACTTTCAGCAAGTAATTAAATTTTGAAGGCCGCAACTTTTAGTGCAACTTCATGAAAGTCTTTCTTTAAGAGACTTTTATTTTAAGCAAACTCTTATGGCGTGGTTTAATTTTTCAATAAGAACTTGGTAATTCTTATCATCTTGGTATTTTTATAATATCTTTTACATAATAAAATCTGAGACAAATTTTCATTTACAAAAAGTTATTTAGATATCAAGTAACAAATTGGGATTTAACATAATTTGTTTTATGTTTTCGTGTATTAAAAGAGTTTTTGTTTTTATTTTCTTAGAATTTTTGGGATCATACTTTTAAAGTCAGTATTAATTTAACTGTACGTTTAAGAAGTAAAACTTTCATGTGAATAAAGCTATTTTCTTCTATTTTTATGTTTGATTTTTAACGAGAAAAAATTAAGAGTTATACATTTCTTCTATTCAACCTAATTATGTTAACACCGTTATATGTACAGTCATGGAAAAAAATCGACTCAGACCCTGTATTTCCGGAACGGCTTGTGATATAAAGACAAATAAGGTACTATCATTTTTCATGATTTGAAGTATTCTATTTACAGAAAGTTTTTCAAGTTCTTAGGGGGTTGCTTTCATATTAAACGAAGCACCAACTTTCGTTTTTCCTATCCAGCGGGGTTGATGGTTGTAAGGATCAAAATCGAGACCCCTCTAAAACCCCCCAAAACCAGTTTTCATGTTATTTGGTCCCCAAATAAAGCCAGGAGTGGGGGTTGATGTTCGTCAAATTTACGTTGGAATCTCGTTTTTTACGTTGAATTCTCGATTTTGATACGTCATTTGGGGACCAAATAACATGAAAATTTTGGGGGGTTTTAGAGGGTGCTCTTTCAGAATCTGGAATAATCTTTGAGGTCGCCCTAAGGAAAAACGAAAGTTGGTGCTTCGTTTAATATGAAAACGACCCCCTAAGAGCTTGAAAAATTTTTTATATATAGAATACTTCAAATCATGAAAAATGATACCTTATTTGTTTTTATATCACAAGCCGTTCCGGAAATATAGGGTCTGAGTCGATTTTTTCCAGTATTGTACCATTCATTTCAGTTTATAATTCGAGTTTTTAGTTTTTCAAATTGCTCAAGAACAGTCCAAATCGAGAATTCTTTGTTTCAGAGAGAACGATATACACTTTAAAAAATCTGGGTAAATGTAAAACCAATATTTGATGCAAAGCTTTTAATTTCCCGAAATTTTGGTGCAATGAAAATTTATTTCATTCTGTAAAAAATCTGGGTAAATGTAAAACCATTATTTGGTGCAAAGTTTTTAATTTCCCGAAACTTTGGTGCAATGGAAAATCTAGATTGTACCAAAAATTGGTAGTATGATTGAAAAATACTTTTATATGGTGCGATCGGTTGCTCCAAAGTTTGGTAAAATGATCTTTGGGACCGTTGTTGAGTTTTGTTTTCACATGCGTCACAAAGAAAAAAGATGTTATAATAAGTTTTATAGTTTCTGGATCCCCGCTGGAGCAGTGGTAGCGTGCTTGCATAGCACGAGGACGTTCGTGGGTTCTATCCCTAGTGATTAATATTTTATTAAAATTTCCAAAAAAAAAGGAAAAAATACATCAGATTATGGTGCAACCCCTCTCTAATTTTGAATCCCTAAAACACCATATTATGTTGCAACCTCTTTCTGATTTTTGGTGCTAGTGTTAGCGCCATATTATGGTAAAACTATGAGCCATTTTTTGTTAGCCAGCAAATAAATATCAGATTTTAGTGCAACACTGCCCAAAATTTTTTACAGTGTATCTTTGGTTAAAAAATGCCTTTTCAATGTATATATCCTCTTGTATTTCACATAGTCAGAACCTGAACATACTGAATTCAGTTATGTAATAAATTTAGAATTTTTATTTGATGAGCATGAATTAAACTTTTGAGTCATATAATTTTAACTGACTGGGTGAACAATAAAGATTTTCACTTTGTTAATTATCGTGAATTCTCTTTCATGGGGGAATAACTTTTATGAATCAATGTACTTAAAAATAAAAAATTATTTTATAAGGCATGAAAATACTCTCAGAAACATGAAAGGTATGGAATAAATAGCTTATTTCCTCTTATATCTCTCTTTCTTTCTTTGATGGTTTTACGCCCTCAACTATATGGGTATCATCAATGGTAAAATAATGGTAATTTAATGCATTGATAATTATTTAAAATATTTGTTAATCAAATTCTGAAATTTCCTATCTTTCTTATTTTATTAAGATGCATATAATTTGTTGCTCTTGAATAATACAACGATGACAGTCTATTCCTGCACACCCGTACTCAAAAGTCTTCTTTAAAACTCCCAACACGCTAAATGATTAATCTTATCTGCCACCACAAACTGCATATTCATTAAACATACATCAACATTCACTTTCAAAAATATTCATTTACTTCTCTCACACACTATAGCTATTAATAGCCAACTCGACCCCGGAACTCATTCATATCCGTTACACACCAACAAAAACTCGACATACGCGTAACCAAGTCAAACCAACAACAACAACAGCTCGACAACCCTACCAACCCTTTCAACTCTAGCCGCCCCAAATTCGCTGTAAGATTCAAATGAATTCTCGGGAGGTTTCTGACTGAAAAGGCTAAGCCTACACACCAAGATCTATTCCGCTATTGTAGTATTCATGAGTAAATAAAATTAGTGAATGAGAGGGAAATTTCAGACGTGCCCATACATGCCGTTTGTTCTTTTTTCCGCAGGTGGGACCGGCGCATAAGAACCATCCAATCAGAGCGGCCTCTCGCGTGACGATTCTGGGTAAGTAATACATTCCATTCTACCCTTTTACCCTACATAGAATGCCCCAATCACAGTTCTTAACACGGAGTAGGGTAGGGTGAAGTCACGCACACGGTGCCATAGGGATTAAAAGAGAGCATGATTATCTCGCAGAGAGGTGCCTAGTATACCGGTGTGCATTGTATCAATTTTTCACGCATAACTCAATTATCCCCCGTGTTTACGGAATCTGAGGTATTTATATTAATTTCGGAGGGGACTAATGGGGCTGTGAAGGTCACGTAGTGGCTTTTTCTGCTACCCCTGGTATGAGTTGTGATAGTTTTTTTTCATGCAAAGCAAAGAGGTGGTTTTTGATGTATTATGGTAATTTATTTTAATTGCGTTGTTCTGTAGTTAAGTGCACTACGTCGAGAAAAAATGAATTCGGGTCTGTTTTTATCCAATTAAATGAGAGTGGCTTTTTAAAATTTATAAGCCGGTACGGAAGTATCGTTTAGGCTGTAAATTGCTGTAACGTTGGGAATATTTAAACTGCCTGGAATGTAATTGGTAGATTCTGCAATGTATTTTATTGGGTTGTTTTTGGAGTAGAATGGTTTTGTAGGGCATGGTGGTAATATGAGGGTTCCAACGTGAATTAAATGCAATTGAATTGAATTCTTTGGTTTTATTGGATGTTTTAATTAAAACAATCCATGTGAAGCAATTACAGTAAATTATATTGTAAATAGTTTGTTGAAGATGGTTTAGTTGCTTTAATTTGCACTATACTTATAAAACCATTAAAAATTGTAGTAAATACCGATATTAATGCGCAATAAAAGCAAAACATTAAAAGAGTAATTATTCTTTTTGGAGTAAAATAAAGATATATAATGAATGAGGAAAATTCGCCGGTGTCTGCCACTTCTAAAATAAAATTAACACTCATATAAGTAGTGCTGTTAAAGTTTAAATAAGTTGATTAGCAATTTGTTATGCTAAAAATTTCTTACTTATTGGTAAGTAGATATAATGAATATTTAAATTGAGAGAAAAGCTTTTTTTATACTCCTTTTACGCTAGAATGAAAGTCCTTTCATAACAAAAAGACCAACTTTTAATTTATTCCCATGCCAGCGTTTTGAATTATTATTAAAATATCTTAATTTTAAGAATGCTTCACACTATCAAAACTTTTTAAAAATATTGGAAAATAAAATAAATTTTGGTAATTTAAGGTAATTTTCTGAAAAATTTACTAAACTTTATTTTCTTTTAGTGTTCAGTAACTATCCGGTGAATGAAAATTAGTAAATAACGTTTATTTTAATAACGTTTGGACACACAGGACGGTTTTAAAAAGCAATATGAGTGAACTAATACAGTTCGTTTAAATACCTGATGCGAACACTGTAAATAACCTTTACATTGCTGTAAAGAAGCTTCTTCACCTGAAAGTTATAGGCCCATTTCCTTGACATGTATTACCTGCAAGGTAATGGAGAAAATGATTTTAAAAAGAATCAATTTTTATCTGAATACCCACAACCTTCTTCCAAAGGAACAATACGGTTTTAGAGCAGGACATAGCACCTCAGATCAGGTGCTTTATCTTTGTCAAAAGATCAGGGATGCTCATAATAAAAGTCCCACTAATCATACTGTGGCGGCCTTCTTAGACCTGACTAGGGCCTTTGACAGGGTATGGAAGCAAAAGCTCATAATTAAACTCTTCGAGTCCTTTGGAATCCACGGTAGGGCCTTGACCTGGATATACGACTTTTTGAGAAACAGACTCATCAAGGTTAAGTTCAACAACACTCTGTCAGAGAGCTTCAGGCTATCCCAGGGTGTTCCTCAGGGGTCTGTTCTGAGCCCAGCTCTATTTTCATTATTTATAGCCGGCCTTGAGGGGATCGTTTCAAAAAGATGCGAAGTGGGGTTGTATGCAGACGATATTGTGCTGTGGGACTCTGGTCCTGACATCAGGAAATTGGAACGTTGCATTAATGCTGCACTCAATGATGTGAGTGGTTTCGCAGAAGGTCACAAATTGTGTTTTAACCCTTCCAAGTCTACAGTTAGTTTCTTCACAACAAATAGGAGACTATTTAACTATCAGCCTAAAATCTATATGAATTCTCATCCACTTGAGGTGGAAAGGCACCCGAAATATTTGGGCTTCGTACTGGACAGCGAAATTACCTGCAATAGACATATCGATCACATAATACAAAAAGCTAAAAAACGCTTAACGATCTTGAAATACATCTCAGGGCGTGACTGGGGTGCTGACTCTAAAACACTCAGAACTACTTACATGACTTTAATAAGGCCTATTCTAGAATACGGCTGTCCTGTTTACAGTTGTGCTTCAAACACTAATCTACAAAAACTTGAACGGGTACAGCTTAGTGCGGCCCGTATAATAACAGGACTTCGAAATAGTTGCCCAAATGAGATAGTTTTATATGAGGCCGATCTGCAACCTCTCAGTCTCAGGAGAAAAACTAGTTTGGTGAAATACTTCTCAAAACTCACCAGCTATGGGACCCAAAATCGAACGTCTGAATTCCTGATGGGATGGACCAACAATAAAAGATTAAAGAAAAATAGCCCTTTTAGCTTGGCTGACTCAGAAAAAATGATCCCCAAAAATGTCGTACAGCACAGTTTGATACAGAGAGTTGATCCCTCTATTGGTTTAAATGGAGTCTACTTCCACACTGATCTTCCTTCCCAGGTGAGCAAGAAAACAGATGCCCCTGCTTATCTGAAACAATTGGCCCTTGAAGTGATAAACAACATCCCAGAGGACTCTATTATAATGTATACAGATGGTAGTAAGAATGAAAGTAACTGCTCTGGTAGTGGAGTTTATATTTTATCCCAAGGACGTACAACAAAATTGTGTAGGAGAAATCCAGACTGTTGCTCGGTTTTTAGGAGCGAGCTAATTGCTATTGATGAGGGGCTCGGATCAATCCTGTCGTTTCCCGGCTCATCTGCCATTTGGATTCTGTCAGACAGCCAAAGTTCCATCCAACATCTTTCCAATTGGCACAAAGTGGGTGATGGCACTGGTTTGGCAATCCTTGACAAACTGGAGCTTCTTTCATCCTTTCGTGATGTGCACTTCCAGTGGATTCCATCCCATGTTGATGTTCACGGGAACGAAACAGCAGATTTTTTGGCTAAAAAGGGGGCTGGTGAGCCGTTGGACACATATTCTCTGACTTATTTGGAGCTATTTTCAAAAGCTAAAAGAGATGCTAGGGAATCTTGGACTGTCCCCCCTGTTCATCATTTTTACCAGGCGAAGTGCCCGGGAGGTGCATTGGCACTCAAGTGTGGAAGACGAGAACAGACGATCATCACCAGGCTTGTCAGTGGACACTTGAAATCTTTGTCCTATTCCAATGGAAAAAAGACTTTTCCTGCCTGTGTGAAGTGTGCCGGGCATCAGGCCACTCCCGACCATATTCTGGACTGTCTGGGACTTTCCAGACTTGATCTTTCGACGGACCCTATTATGGTTTTGGATTTTTTGAGAGTGATGGGCTTCATAGACTTGGTTTAGCGTTGCTAAACACCGGAGATTGGCAACAACAACAACATTGCTGTAAAACCTAACTAAACTGTTTACCTATTATTCAAATTCCTAGCATTGGCGATTTAAATAATCTTTCAGTTCAGAAATAAAAGACATCCTCGGATTTCCAAGGATTTACTTTAACACAATAAGCATACAACTCCTCATTAAATATTACCGTATAACCATAACACCACCCGGAGGACAAAAGAACAGCTAAAAAGATACAACGCAAGTATCGGTTTTCAATAGTTTGACTCAGCAAGCATATTTGAGAAGGCGCCAGAAAATATGCTCCGCAAACACAAAAAAGCAAACAGACGAGCATCTCCAAAAATGCCGGCAAACAAATTAAAATGGTTTATTTCTCGAAAAATGCATAAATCGTTGGTGTAATACCCTACCCAAGACCATTGTTCAAGTAAAGAGAAAAATCCTCTTCTGGGTTATACTATATGCTAGTGAAAAGGATTAGGTCTGTTTTTTTAAACAATGCGATTCAAAGAGAGAGTGAGGGGATGCAACAAACTGGATTAATTATTATTCCAGTCAGAATGGATTAATTGTCTATGCATTAGGTTTTGATAAATGGAGATAAGGGATTACAAAAAAGCGAAGGGAGTATACTCCGTTATAATTTTTAAATATTTTACATTTGATTACTCACTGGTGTTTGCACAGTAGTTTCGGATTCTAAGCAACTGCACGATTTCTCAAGAGTGATAAATAGGATTTTTCGATGTCTGGGAGAGTTCTTCGTTTTTAATTCTCTCTTCAGAAATTAAGAGAGTTTGATTTCAAAATGGGGCGTCATTAATCAAAGGTAATTACTTCAGAATGCCGGAATCGTACCTTCTTAGGAGGACTTTAATGGTTGGAATTAGTTTTATGAGAAGAGTCTTTTGCGATCTCGTGACGGAGATTCATTAAAAATTATTACATTGGATTAAAATTAATTGAAAGGGTTTTGTTTGCAAGCTTTTTTGAAACTGAATGGTGTGTGTTATGATAGCCTTTTCGGATTTTTCATTTGCGAGAAACTTTTATTTCCGGTGGGCTTTCAATTAAATTACTTTTTAAAGTAATTTAAACCGATTTAAATATACACTTGTGATTTTGCACGAGACTACGAATTTTAATTCACATAGTTTAAAACAGTTGGTTCAATTTTAAAAAGTTTGGACTGAGAATAAATTTGTTTAGCCTGAAAATTTCACTGACTAAAATTGATTATGCATAGAAGATTTGAACAACATGTTTCTGTAAACAACCTTAATTTTAAAAATAACATTTTCAATTCAAATTCGTTGAGTCTTTTATACTCTAAACCTATTTTTTTCCTCTGCAAATATTTCAAATATATTCATTTGATTAAAAAGTGTAATTAACATTTGTTATTTGTTTCGTTTTTGCATAATGAGTTTTTAGAATGAAATGAAAAAAAAGTAACCGAAAAAAGATTGTTGCCTGTTCACAGTGAACGATGGCTTACATTTCTTGTCCCCTGTACTGGAATAATTTAAAATCAATAAATGTTTTATAGTTCCTGGCTTGGTAACAGTTCAACCTATCAAAAATACAGGGGGCTACTAATCTGGCCCTTTATTTTGTTTTGTGAAGGATCGGAGAAAACAGTTCTGTGAATCCGGGTATGAAAAATGAGATGAAATGAGATTCAAGTCATAATTCACCTTGAATTCAATCTTTTAGCATATTCATATATTCTAAACATCAAAGAGTAATCTATTTAGTTTATAAATTTATTTTTAATAATTATACATTAAAATTAAGTTTTAATACTGCGTTACCATATGGTCACGCTAGTCCTTTAAATAGTCACTTTAAACCGGTTATTTCATTGCGGGGTTGTCTTCCTATACGGCCTTTTTCATATCAAATTGAGTGATTGCCACGATATTTGATAATATTATTCATAAAAAGAGAGATAAGTCTTATTTTGAAAATATTTATCACTTCTTACAATATCAATGACACATAAAAACGATACATCTGTCTTACGGCCGTATTCACCGGTAACCTGACCGGCGGTCTGGTCAGGAAAACATGGTTACAGCCTCTAACTGGTGGGAAAATAATTCAATATTTTCCTTCCACCAATCGGAGGCTGTAACCATGGTTTCCTGACCAGACCGCCGGTCAGGTTAGTCTACCTTGTAGCATTTAATATTGCGAATTGGGTATAACATTGCGAATTGGGCCAAAGGGGGTCTGGGGGTCTTGCCCCATAATTTTTTTTGGAAATTTTATCCTAAAAACAGAGTTTTAACTCATTTTGGTACACCATGTCCTAATTTTGGGGAAGGGGCGGGCCGCTTCAGCCCCCTTCTGTACACCACTGCTCCTCGAGGTTATCATGGAGGTTGATATTAGTATTTTAAATGTTATATCAGAAGTAGTTGGTAAGCTATAAGTAAAATAAAATCACGCAAGAAAAATTATATAATTTTTCATATTTTGCTCACATAAAGGACTAATGGCCACATGCCTTATTTCCTAAAATCTACATATCGGTTTATTTCCCACTATCAATGAAGGTTATTTAGAACGGGATAAAAATTTTGAAGAGATAAAAAATCCGTCCCAAATGGGTTGAATTAAACATTGAATTTTTGAAAAGTTATTTAATACATATAATTACCTTCGGAGAAAGTACCAAAGAAATGTAATTTCCGCAATACTACATACCAATACCAATATTAAATAAACTATCCAGCAAGTAATTATAAAACATTTAATACAATCATGAAAATTATCTCAAGCATAATACTATACAGTTTCACGAGATTAATTAAAGCTGCACTGAGCCGTTAAGTAATCTCCATACAATTCGAAAGACTAGACACACTGAAGAAATTCAATTTACAAAAGCAGCCATTCACAAACTTTCTAATACCCTGAAAGCAACTCAACCCAATCAAAACAATCCCCCAAAACAATACAATCAGGCGAGAGAAACTAAGCCTAGTTTATTCTCCGCCATTTTTCCTCAGCATGCCCGAACATGCAGATTCGCTTCCGGCATGGCTCGTAATCCCTCGTTTCGGGCAAAAAGTTTTACCCGGAACTCGTTTTCCATTTTCATGCGCTTCTCATTGGAGTGTGGGGTGGAGCACCCCTGGGGTATTCGTTTCGCTTTGGAGTTCAATCGTCGGGGAAACGGAGGGTAATTCCCGGGTAACGAGGAAGAAGTGCGAAAGGTTTTACAATGAATGTTTGAGGAAGATGTTTGGTGGCCAAGTACTAGTTGATGTATTCAAACTAGTGTCTACTGTTACTCACGGAACAATATTTTGTGTTTCTGACGCGTTAGAACGGAATTTCATTAGTTCTTTATTATTTGTTATGTTACTTTGAAACATTCAATAAGCGAAATAAAAACCTCAAATATTACTAGAGTTTTAGAAAAGCTTTTATTTAATGATGAGAGAAATAGATGCCGAGGAGTTTAAATAGTTATATTTTGTGCCTGACTAAAAATATTACTGTATTATCCTAAAGTCAAGAAAGCAACAAATATTAGCAATACAAATATAAAGCAACAAATATTAGCAATCACCTACAAGAAATCCTGAATATGAAATTACTTACTTAACCTCTTCGCACCGAGCTGGCACATAAGGCGTCCAGTCTTTTCCTCCATGCACCCCTGTCCCGGGCCAACCCTCTTGCCTCTTCTCATCCTTTTAATCCGGCCCTGCACAAGTCCTGATGCATGCCTCTTTGCCATGTGAGTCTTGGCCTGCCTCTTTTCCGTCTTCCATCGGGAGCCCAAGTGAGTACGATGTTAGCTGGGCAATCCCGTCTGGAGCGTAGGACATGTCCTGTCCATCTCCAACGTCTTTTTAGAGTTTCCTCGTAAATAGGTGATAGCTTGGCTTTCATTAATAAATCTCTATTTGATATTTTGTTTGGCCAGAAAATTTTAAAAATAATTCTTAAACATTTGTTCTGGAATGTTTCTAGCTTCTCTATTTCTGTTTTACGGAGGTTCCAACACTCAGCACCATATAAAAGTATGGAGCGGACTGTAGCTTTGAATACATTTAATTTTGTGTTGGTTTTTATACTGGAAGCTCTCCAAAACTTTTGAAAGCTTCTGAAGCATATTCTAGCTTTTATTATTCTTTGATTTATATCTTCGTTGCTGCCTCCCTGTTTGTTTACTATTGCTCCAAGATATGTGAAAGAATCAACTTCCTCTACTTCATCAGAATTTATTTTTATGCTGTTATTTGATTTTGCATTTATTCGCATGGTTTTTGTTTTATTTTTATTGATTTGTAGTCCAATTTGATTTGCATATTTATTAAATTTCTCTGTTTTCTTTTCAAGATCGGCGAATCTAGATGAAATCAGGACTATGTCGTCTGCATAATCAAGATCCTCCAGGGTGGTGTTAAAGTTCCATCTGATCCCTCTCTTTTCATTTTTTGTCGTATTTGTCATGATCCAGTCGATGGCAATGATGAATAAAAAACCGGATAATACGCATCCTTGCCTTACTCCCGTTAGAACATCAAAGGGGTCAGTAAGTGCTCCATCTACTTCGATGTATGCTTTACTACCATCATAAAGACTTTTAATGATGTTGATGAATTTTTCTGGAATTTGGTAGTTTTTCAATATCATCCACAGCTTGTCTCGATTGATTGAGTCGAATGCTTTACTAAAGTCAATAAAGTTAAGGTATAGAGATGAATTCATCTCTAAACTTTGTTCAACTATGTTCCTAAGTACAAAAATTTGCTGTACTGTGCTGTTTCCAGAACGGAAACCAGCTTGTTCTGCACGTAAATGTTTTTCAATTTCTGATTTCAACCTGTTCAAAAGGACTCTGCAAAATATTTTCCCAGGTATGGAAAGGAGACTTATCCCCCTCCAGTTTTCACACCTTGTCAAGTCACCCTTTTTTGGTATTTTGACAATAATTGCCTCTTTCCATTGATTTGGTACTTTTTCTTGTTTCCAAATTATGTTAAAGAGTTTTAGTAAGTACCTAGAACTGGTTTCAATGTCAGCTTTCAGCAGTTCAGGAGCAATGTTATCATTTCCCGCAGCTTTTTTCGTTTTGGTTGCCCTCAGGGCATTTTTAATCTCGGCCAGCGAGATGCTGTCGTTGGAAATATTCAAGCTGTATGTCACATCTGATGTGACATCATGCAATTGCTCAAGTATCACCGGCTTCATAAGAAATATTCAAAGTATCTTTAAAATATTCTCTCCATCTATTTCTGATATCAATTTCAGTTGTGACAATTTTACCCCGCTTGTCTCTGATGGAATTAACATTAGTCTGTGTTCTTCCCTTCAATCTCTTTATGTTCTGATAAAGTCGGCTTGTTTCTCCTCTGTCAGCAGCCTCCTGTGTTTCCTCGGCGAGTTCATCATAAAATTTTCTTCTGTCTTCTCTTGCTGACTTTTTAACTTGCTTGTTTAATTCTGCATATTGAGTCTGGTAAGTCCGAAATAATCTTTCTGATCTGGAAGTCTCCATTTCTATTTTCTTTTTTCTTCGCTTCTCTATCAGTTCTATTGTCTTTCCTGTTATTCATTCCTTATCTGGTTTTCTTCTTCTTTCTCCCAAGACCTCTTTAGCCGTCTCACAATATGTTTCCCTAATATGTGTCCAAACTTCCTCAATGTTCTCTGTTGCATCATTAGTTATTTGTGATTCTTCATTGCTTAGAAGTTCAAATCTGTTCTTCAGCTCGATTGAAAATTTCTTTCTATGCTTTACTTCTTTTAATTTAGCAATATCATAGTGAGTTCTTTTTTCACTCTTCTTTTTTGGATTTTTTCGTAGTTTTAATTTTAAGAATGTTACTACGAGAAAGTGATCAGTTGCTGCATCAGCACCTCTCATAACTCGAATGTCTCTCATGTACCTGAGAAATTTTTTGCTTATAGCAATATGATCGATTTGGTTTCGATGTAATCCATTTGGAGAAACCCAAGTCAACTTGTGTATCTCCTTATGCTTAAAGTAGCTTCCTCCTATTGCAAGATTGTTCAGTTCACAGAAACTGACGAAAAGCTCCCCATTTTCATTTCTCTCTCCTGGGGCCTCGTTTCCCAAACAACATTCATCGCTTGATGCTTTCTTCCCGATTTTTGCATTTAAATCGCCCATTAAAATGATCATATCGTGTTTTGGCAATTTGTTTACAACATTTTGCAACTGTTCATAGAAGCGTTCTTTTTCTTCCTCTTCGCTGTCATTCGTTGGTGCATATACCTGTACTACAGATAGTTTGATATGCCTGGAATAGAACCTTGCTCTGATAATCCTTTCACTTACTGGTTCCCATTCCATGAGGCTCTTTGCGGTTTCTTCTGTTAATATGAGCCCAACTCCTCTTTCGTGTCTTTCATCTGTTCCCTAGTACAATACAGTATTGTTGTTTCCTGTCCTGAGCCATCCGAAACCCTTCCATCGGAGCTCTGATATTCCGAGAATATCCAATCTGTATCGCTCCATTTCCATAACAACTTGTTTTGTCTTTCCGCACTGATACATGGTCTTAACATTCCATGCCCCAATGCGAAGGTTGGTTTTCGGCGTTAACAGCGACTTCTTCCACTGCAGAGGCTCCCGAAGGCTTTCCCCCTGCTGCTTCATTTGCGCGTCATCCTCACTCCAAGATATGAACTCGTCGTTGGGGACGACACAAGTCGTTGTCCCAGCCAGTGGTGCGTTGATTCCAAGACTTTCCGTTTCTGTAGTCAGGGGTTTTTTTACGGGGAAGGGGGACTAACCCTTCGCCCAACCCTCCTCCTTTACCCGGGCTAGGGACCGGCACTTGTAGGACCCGAAGATCCATACAAGGGCGGAGTTGAATATGAAATTAAGCCCAAATTATTTTCGATCGAAGAAGCAAATACGAACTTTAGCTCATCTCTATTACAAAATAAATAAAGCAAACGCAAAAACACAGGGTAGTAGGATTGAGGGCTGTTTACTCTTGTCATAAGTGCAGTTTCGTTACCGTTGGGGGAATTTAAGGTATTTTAAGAGAGCATTTATGACCCTATATTTAGCGATCTAGGAATAGATCACTGGGCGCTAATGGGTTTAATTCAATTCAATAAATACCTTACGGTTACGATCAAGTTTAGCCTTGGCCCAGGCAAGACCCTCATATAGAGGGTCATATATGAGGGTGTTCTATAAAGGGTCATGGCCCAGGTTAAAATTAAATTCCTGCTCGTATGTGTTTGCTTTTCCACAGCATGTACTGCTAGATACCAGCAAAAACTAGCAAAACTTTTTGCTACTACTACCAAAGCCTAGGGTGGTCCTAATTTTTCAAACTCGGAATTTCTTCGGTCGCACCCCCCAACTTTTTTACTTAAGGTATTAAATGAATGTATACCAAATATTTTTCAAATATTTTAATATTAACACGTGCCGCAACGCGATTGAAGTTAGAGTACGGTAGACGCGCGGGACTCCGTAACACTGAGGGAGGTATGCCGGCTCGATGCGCACTTTCCGCCGCAACAGTGGACGCTGCGCGGGCCTTCTCAAAAGATCACATCAAAGTCTGTATCTTCATGTATTTTATGATAAACTTGAAAACCTCCTACACTATGATTATTGCACATATTTTAGGGAGAAATTCATCATTATATGTGGATTCCAATGGAGGATTTAAGGTAAAGTGGAGGATTTTCCAATGAAGGTTGGGACATAAAACAAAACTTTAATATAATGTTCAAAACAATGAAAATAAGATTTTAAATGTAATTCATCATAGTTAAAGGTTTGATTTGAAATTTACACTGAATTTTATAAGCCTAAGCTCATATAATACATTTTAATGTTCTTAAATTAGTGTAAAAAGCGGCCTTTGGAGCTTGCGGTACTGCATCCCATGGACCTACATTTTTATTTAAACGTTTTGAAAATCTTGGGATGTTATCTATAAATCAAAGTACCCATCAGGTATTAAAAATGAAGTTGTAAGAAACACCATTGATGGAAGAGACAAAGAAAAATTTCACAATTTGGGCTAAAACAAAGCTCTAACACCAATCGAGAGATGACTACCAAAAGTTTCTATGGTTGACAATAGCACTTTTAGATTATTATGAAGCTAAAATGATGAAATTTAAACAACCTGGTGCTATCCATCATTCTAGGTGGATGTCTTAAGTAATTTATTGCTTAAAGATGTTTATATTTAGAAATGAGGGTTAATTTGGATAATAATCCAATACTACAAGGTATGAGTATTATTGTTAAGCTATACATAAAGGCCTGCCTGGTTTGATGTGCAAATTGATCACAAAGCCACATTTCAAGAATTGAAATTCATGAGGGACCTTTTTTCTACAGAGGAATTAATGAAAATATAAGGCAGCATCAAAGGAAAAATGATTAGTCATGGATATGGTTTCTTGGAGGAGACAGTTGCCTTAGCCTTTTTTGATGAGTCTGTCCCCACAGAGCAATTTCCAAATAGTTTAGAGGGAAAGAATCTTCCCGTGTGTAAGGGTGGTTGCAAATTAGTTTTGTAGAACTGGAAAATCAAGCCAATTTTGTGTCAAAATTAACCGCAAACTGTTTTCAAAGGTTTTTAAGTTTTCTTCAAAATTTATTTCTAGGGATCCTTTAAAACGTGTGAAGATTATTGGAGGTTATCAGGAAGGGGTTAAAGTCGTCAGTTACTTATTTGTTGTAAATAATGCTGCAGAAAGGAAAATCAAGCTTTTTGAAGAATATAACGATATTTTAACGCATAATGAGGAGAAAATACAATACCTTTAAAAACTGTCAAAGGCTATAAAAGCCAATATCCTTCATGTTTAAGCATTTTATGTTAAAAAAAGTATAGAAATATATTGAATTATATATTTTAATTAAATTTAATAATTTTTAAAAGTTTTGAGAATTTTGATGTTTTTTCAGATTTTCATCCCTTTTGCGGCACGTGTTAATATTAACCGATTCGGATAAAATTTTTACCAGTTATTTACTACCCCATAAGGAAAAAACTTAGGGGGTGCGACTTGAAAAATTCTGAAAATTTTTTTTTACCATTATACTTAGGACCACCCTAACCAAAGCCACTAGCAACCCAAGGTGTGTATTGACCCACTTTTTTTGTTGGTTAAGCTAATAAATATTTAAATAAATTTTTGTCCAGTCCACTTGGATGAAATGTGATTAATTTATTAGGCTTAAAATAACAGATCTTTATTTTAAAACAATGTTGGTGACCCCCAAATGAGTTTTATGCACCCCTGGGCCCCTAAACTTTAAATCGCCCCCCCTAGTGAACAAATAGCATAAACTAGAAAACCAAGGTACCCAGCTTTTCATGCTATAAAAGTAGCTTCAATAGCTAAATAGCATTGGATGCTTGTATGTAGCATGACATGCTATTGATACGTAAACTAGTATACTAGCATCTCATGCTAGCTAGCATAAAAAAAGCATGCACTAGCATAAAAACTAGCATACCTAACAAGAACTAGCATATTTTATTAGCTAGTACCAGCATAAATATTAACCTGGGTGATGTTATTAAAGTTTTCGTAATATAAAATAATATTTTTGTAACTAATGGGATATGAGCATAAATGTTTTCCTTACATCTTAAAGATAATCATTTTACGTTATGTGGATTAAAAAAATGTAGTAAGAACTTTAATCTGTATCATTAAGACCTTTTAACTTTGCCAATAAATTACGTTAAAGTAAAAAAGCTAATTAACCAAATTAAAAACTCCATCTTTATACAGTAAGAACCAGATGTCATAAAAAACTGAATTTTATGACTGCATGAAGAAACACTTTGTTTCTACACTGCAAAAAATTTCACAGTAAATTTACAGCAAAAATCACTGGCAATATGGGTGCCAGCCCTTTTTGCGGTGATTTTACAGCAATTTTGTAATTTTTGACTTTAACAGCAATTTTGTAAATTAACAGCAATTTTGTAAATTAAACACAGCAATTCTGTATTTTTACAGCAATTTTGTAATTTTACAGAATTTTGTGATAACTTTACAGCGATACTGTAATTTAACGGCGAGTTTGTAAATTCACATATTTTTGTGTTGATTTTACAGCAATACTGTAATTTAACAGCTATTTTGTAATTTTACAGATTTTTGTGTTGACTTTGCAGCGATACTGTAATTTAACAGCAATTTCGTAATTTTACGGATTTTTGTGTTATCTTTACAGCGATACTGTAATTTTACAGGAAGTCTGCTTTTAACAGCATTTAAGTGAATTTAGGCTGTTATTTTACAACTACAGGGTGTCCATAAAATAAGTAACCCGATTTAAGGGCCTCTAGAAGCCAAACCGTTCATCGGAATTAAATGAAATTTTGATGGAAGACGTTTTGAGTGATGGGGACAAGAATGGTATCGGGTGGGATAGTTTCACTTTATCAGTTACGGTGAAAGTGAAAAAAATTTTGAAAATTCCCAATGTAATCTCCCTTTTTTATTCGCGCTACGTGATCCCAGATGTGAAAAAACACTAATAGCGTTGAAACGGTACCTCTAAGTTGAAAACTCGCTCCTAGAGAGACAAATGAAAGCAGCAATGAAACTGTTATTTCTGTTCAAGCTATACTAGTGAATGGTTAAGAAAATATGACTAGTGTATCAGGAAATAGCAATAAAAAATAGCAATATACTTTGATTTTACTAGTTTTTATTGCTATTTCCTGATACACTAGTCATATTTTCTTAACCATTCACTAGTCTAGCTTGAACAGAAATAAAAGTTTCATTGCTGTTTTCATTTGTCTCTCTAGGAGCGAGTTTTCAACTTAGAGGTACCGTTTCAACGCTATTAGTGTTTTTTCACACCTGGGATCACATAGCGCGAATAAAAAAGGAGGGTTGCATTGGGAATTTTCAAAATTTTTTTTCACTTTTACCGTAACTGATATAGTTAAACTATCCCACCCAATACCATTCTTGTCCCCATCCAAATTTCATCACATCTTGTACATCAAAATTTCATTTAATTCCGATGAACGGTTTGGCTTCTAGAGTCCCTTAAATCGGGTTACTTATTTTATGGACACCCTGTATTTTGCAATTTAATATGTATTATGCAACATTTTCGTTGCTATAGTTTGACATTTCTTTAAAAAAAATACCTGTTATATCTCCTGCGTTTTGTTACATAACATGAAAATTACTCCAAATGTTGCTACATAGAGGTGCTGAATGCTTTAGGAGGATTAAGATTGGTATTGTTGAGGAATTTGAATTCAATTCATTATAATTCCATTTAATTTTAGTTATGATATAAAATTCTTACCAAATTAATAACTTTAAGCATAGGTTAATGTTATACAGATTATAGTATTATCCTGTGAAGGTAATGTCACATTTATAAAAGCATTCAATAAACAAGAATTTCATTTTCTTATAATATTTATTTTAATGAACAACTAAAAAATAACAGATACTGCAATGAAAACAACAATGAAAATTAATACTTCTCATATTTTTGGGTAATAAACTTTACAATCTGAAAAGATAAAAGACAAATTAAGCTACATAAAAACTATATAATTTAAATGTAAATATTCAACATTCTCCATACGGCAATAAAAAAAGAGGAAGTAAATTTCAAAATTATCTAATTAAAGAATTAGAGTTCAGCTATGACTCCATATTTTTCGAGGTAACTTAGTTTTACTAGAATATTAACGGCATTATGAACAATGAGGTATTTGCATGAGTGAGGGATTTGCTTGATTTTATACTTTTTTTATGCATTATGGTTTAAAACTCCCAAATTTCTGATGTTTTCAAATTTCAAAAATGTGTTTTAAATAATTTAAAATTCCATTTTAATTTTGCCAAAACGCCAGAAAGGTCACGTTATCAGAAAACGGGCTCCTATTGAATGTGACGTCACAGCGCACGATTTGTGATTCAGAACTGTTTTCGCGCCCAAACAAAAAACGAAATTTCAAAATTTGTAACTCAGAAACTAGGCTACGAAAATACTTGATGTAAACGTCATTCTTCGTGGATTTTTATCTACTATTTTAATAAAATTTAATCTCAAAACGTGCAAATACCTCATTTATAAGACAAAAGTGTTACACAATAAATGGGCAAAACTCAGAAAAATGCTTTATGTATGTGTTTTTAAACATTTAACATTAACATGGATTTAACATGGACCATGGATTCCTATGCAATTCTGATTCCTGATGGTGTTTTCAACTCCCTCTTGAAGTTTTATACCACTATTAATGCATATTCACAAAGCCCACAAGGTTTTTATAATTTTTCAACAATGCGCATGCGTGTGGTCTTAATTTTTGCTGTTTTTTGGAAATTTTAACAAAATAACTACTGGGGGTAGAACCCACGACCTGCCGCATGCTACTCTGGCATCCTACCACTGCTCCAGAGGGGATTCAGTAACTCTAAAACTTATTAACACAGCATGTTATTTTTTGTGACGCACGCGCATTATGTCAAATTATGAAAACCTTGCTGGCTTTGTGAATAAGCATTATTAATGAAACACCCTGTAGCCTGTACTTTCAAAGCAACTAACTTTAACAGCAAAATCTTTGCGAGAATAGTCCCTCATTTCAAAACAGAAATAAGGGGTTCATCTAAGTTACGATATTCTAAGTTCATCTTAGTGTTCAAGATGAAATTAGACTAGTTCAGGGACCTTTCACAAAATTGCGATCGGGGCCTTAACAATATTCTCAACTTTCGAATACTTTAAAATTATCTCATAATATCTATTTTTTTTTTCTTAGCACCTAAGTTTTGAATCTCGAATAGTTTTAAAAGTAAGCACGCAATTAATTCAATTGGTACTCTGGGGCCGTTCAAATATTACGTAAGCACCTAAGGGGAGAGGGGGGTTTGCTCTTTGCTTATTTTTGCTGACAAGGGGGAGGGGGATATGAGTGATGCTTAAGTAAGATGATGCATTTTCGAAATTTCTTGTTTCTTGCAAAGATAATTTCAAAATTCAACCAAAAATAAATGTAACAAAAAATTGAATTAGGAATTCTAACGTAAACACTTTTTTCCTGGAGATAGACCACCCTAACATTTTGAAATTGTAACCCCGAAAAGTACTGTTTCGACTCATTTTTGAACCTTTAGGGTTACACCCAAAAAGGACAGCTCCTTGTACGAGTCACCTAATTTTCAAGGAAAAAACAGTACTCACTTATGGGGATGTCAAAATTTCGGGGGGGGGTCCCGGCAGTGTCTTACGTAATTATGGAGGGGGGGTTGAGGTTTGCTTATCTCTGCTGACAAAGAGGGAGGGGGGTTAAAAATGACCAAAAAAGTGCTTACGTAATATTTGAACGGCCCCCCTCTGACACAGATTTCAATTTGAAGTTAACTAAAATTTTTCAAATATATTTTTCACAATTTTTTCTCAAAAAATTTTCTGTTTTTACAAAATTTCATGATTTCTTATTCCAAATTCCAAAAACGGTCACCGGCCTAAACGAACTTCTGGAAAAACCCCTGAGAAAGGAATATAAAAAGCTACAAGAAACTTTAATCCTCTGACTGATCATCCGCGATTTCCGCGTGCAGGTGATTTTCTTCCCTCATTGAGGATCGCACCTGGTATGGCGAATTAGCCATGAATCTGATCATGATTCAATAAACTTGCTCAATAAACTAAATAGAAATAAGCTATAATTGAATAGAAATTCATTTTTAAAAAATTTTGGGTGATAAGATCTGAAATTGTCTTTTATGGCAACTTATTTTTTATGGTAAAAATCTAAGTAAAAAATATTTTATAGAAAGAAAAAAAGCTCTGCCACAGCTACGATAAGCGTCTACCAGCCGCCATGCTTACCCAAGGCTCAAATGATGACGGACAACCATAGAGATTTAACTTTTAATACCATCTTAGATCCTAAAATAATGATATATTAAATATTATTACCGTGGGATCCAATAATAATGATATTAATAGTTAGGTCTATAGGGTGGTGTGGTATCATTTGAGCTGTGGATAAACATGGAGGCCGATATAGACGCAATAAAAATTTACACAATTTTTGAAGTGATTTCGATTCACATATACTTAAATACTTAATAAACGCATTTATTACACTATACTAAATACAATAGTAAAATAAAACTTAAGAAATAATTACTTTTCATCCAAAACGGGCTTTTTAATCTTCTTAAATTAATACTAAAAGAAAGTATAAATATTTAATACCATGTATTTATTACAAAATACCATATGAAATATAAAGGAAATATTAAAAAAAACGTAAGAAATACTTACTCTTTTATTCAAAATTCCTGTTTCTTTAAATTTTATTCAAAGCGCACCATTGAAGCAAATTAGAAATTTGTTTTTGTTCTGTTTGGTAAATAACAGAGAGCGGTGGAGTGGAAAAGAGGTACAACTTCTGTATCTGGTCACTAGCACGGCAGTTGCCAGTAAACTATAGCAGGTGGCGCTTCAAAATTACAGCTTAAAAGGCAGTTTTTTAAGATTACAGTAAAAGCGTAAAATATTAACAGCAGTTTTTGCTGTTAAATTTTCCGTTTTTTTTTGCAGTGTATAATTTTGCTGCGATAAGCTCTTTTTTGACAGAAATTTCTCTAAAACCAAATAGGGCAGCAAAGAAATCTTTTGAACCATCAGCTGCTGATAAAGGAGTTTTTCCGACTATCTTTTTGTAAACTCCACTAGTCTTCCTTGAATCTAAAAATTTCTCGATCTGTTTTGAATAAATTAATTTTTTTCACTGGGTGTCAAACCTTCAAATATATAAATGTATGATCTTTTAAACTTCGATAAAAACTTGACTTTCCAAGGGTCTGCCATTACTAGCTTATTTATTAAAAATCTTACTCTATTACAGTTTAATCAAGATTTTTTTTAATATTCTAGCCCAAATAACTACAAAATATACGCATGTGAAATTACTTTTCAGAAATACAAGAAAGTATGTATTTTTAAAGCAATATTATCGCTTGGTACATTATTTCTTTTTGAAAATTTTATCATATCATATAAATATACTTGAGTAACAACTATTAAACGTAAAAGTATGTTTAGCCTATAAATACTTATTATTTTACATGCACAACACAAAATTGTTGAGTCTGCAATACTTTCAAACTGAATATAAAAAGAACTGAAAATATTTTTTTGTTAAAAAGTCTTGTATAATTTATTATCCGTCTAACTACTCCTTTTTTGCCGTAAAAATATTTTGCTAAGCACAAAAATAACAACAAAGTTTCACAGAATCTCTTCGGCTGTGTTTGTCTTCTATAACAATTCCTGTTATGTTAGAAAATTGTGTTATCCAAAGTCACGAGTACGTGCAAAAACTTATAAGAAGGTACCCCTCTGAAAGTAAAAGCAAATCTTCTATATGTTTGTAATAGTTAATGTTAAGAATAAAGCTTTATTTACTGCAGCTGTTTTTCACAAAGCAATTCTGTATAAATTAATAAATTAATCTCAACAGCTTTTTGGTCTCAATAATGCCAAAGAAAGATTTAGATTTTGTGGTTTATGAACTTGAGTTCAGAACAAAATAATCATCTCTAATAAGAATAAAAAAATCAAATTTGGCAGGTTTTATTTTTTTCCATCTTATTGAACTCAAATTAGGTGTCAAAAATAGTTTCAATATCTTTGGGCCCCTATAAATGTAAAGTCTAAAAACTTTTTGGGGGTATCTCATAATTTTTGTGAATTTCGATTGTAGAACGTTTCTAAAATTATAAACCTGTAAGAAAATATACTTTCCGTGCCTCCAAAATACTTAAATTAGACAAATTTAATATTTCCCTCGCTTATATATTAAAAATATATTTTACAGATTATTAAATTCTTCGTCACCAAATATTAGAGCACAGACACAAGTAAAAATAATTATTTATTTTCCACAACTAAATAGGACAAAATGAACAATTTCATAATTATATATCTATTTTTGGCTACTAGTTATTTTGTTTTGAAAATAACCCATTTTTCCTTATCCCCTTTACTGCACAAAATAGGGATACTGTACCTCCTTAATTATGAAACATTTCATCCCTTTAAAGGTCTTTCTAAAACCCATGAACAATTGACGTAAAGTTACACCCCTTCTATTTCTCCAAACTATACCAACACAACCTCTTTTTGATTAGATTAAAGAAAAAAATTATATTAATATAAAAAGAGAGAGCTATTAAGTATTCCATTATGTTTTAGAAATAATTAAACAATTAAAAATACATATTTTAATTGCGAGGATTCACTAACCAGGTTTGAAGCTTCCTTTTACTAAACTAACCTACACTTTAACGGACATAAACAAATCTAAATCATAATAATTCCAAAATGCCAACAATAAATTGGCCACCAAAACCCTCAGATCCAAACTCCCAGTTTAAATGTGTTTACCCCATTCTTGGTGCTCACAGCCCCGTGGCTACAGCTACAGTAACGATGCTTGAATTATTCAATCTCATTATCGATTCAAATGCTTCTTTAGGCGGTTATCCGACCGGACGAATGACGGACATCAAGAGATCGCCAAGCCCTGCGAGTCTCTACAATAGAGATTGTCGGAGCTGGGTTACCTACTGTGGCAGATAATGATTAGTTTGGCTTGTTCAGATGGTCGAAAATCTATTTTTTTTGCTGATGAACTGTTGATAAAAACTACAATAGACGGAAAGAGAGAGGACAGAACTATTAAGACAACTAAGGATTCACACAATATTTTGCTAGTTAAATATGATCATAGTTATAACCTTGTTTAGAAAATTATTATGTAAATATGTTTTTCCCGAAAAATTATATTCCTCTGTATAAGAGCGAAAACTATCTTTATAATATACTATACAGGGTGTTTCAAAATTGCGTTGCACGGCTTTTATTCGGAACCAACGCCTCCTAGGGCCATGGAAGTAAGGTCTACCCCTAGGTAAGTGACCCTGGAAAATCCATTGAGACGACTTACGGCGCCCCTAGGGGCGAAATTAAAAAGTAAAAAAATTAATTTAAAACCTAAAGGAGATAGAGCAAAAATCTCAATAAGAGTGTTGTTGCCAACGTCAAGAAAAACGCACTGAAAAAAATCTGATCAAAATATTTTGAATATTCGAGGAGATATTAGCATGTGAAAATAGCACTTTTTCAGGGGTCAAAAAATTAAAAGTTCGCATACTTCCGAATTTTTCAGTGTTATTGTGTAGTTTTGTGTTTTTTAGTTGAAAGAACACAAAATTTAATCAAAAATTTAAAAAAATTGCAAATATGCGAACTTTTTCTTTTTCGACATTTAAAAAAGTGCTATTTTCACTTGCTAATATCTCCGCGAATATTCAAGATATTTTGATCAAATTTTTTTCAGTGAGTTCTTCTTGACGTTGGCAACAATACTCTTAGTGAGGTTTTTGCTCTTTCTCATTTAGTTTTTAAATTAATTTTTTAAACATTTTAATTTCGCCGATAGGGGCGCTGTGAGTCATCTCAATGGATTCTCCAGGGTCATTTACCTAGGGGTATACTTTACTTCTAAGACCCTAGGAGGCGTTGGTTCCGAATTAAAGCCGTGCAGCGCAATTTTGAAACACCCTGTATAAGTGAGTTTTTTTTTGGGAAGTATATACATGGTATAGCCCGATTTATAAAAATTTCTGTAGTAGACCTATCTTGAAAGAAGGGGTCCCATGTTATATGTGTTAATAAAAAACAAATATATAACAAACAGTAATTAGTAATTACATATTGACATGTTTACTTTTTCAAAGATGCTACCAAAAAAGTTAATTATATCTAAGTTAAGAATTTTATTTTGCATTTTTGAATATGAAATATTGAAAGTGTTCTCTAAAATATATGAAAAGTTACTTTTGTTTTCTATCTTTAGAGATAATTTGTTGTTTAATTAATAATTTTAAATTTTTAGTTTTGGGGGCCCTTAAATTATGGGGTCCCTAGGCCAAGACCTCACTGGTCTAATGATAAACAAGGGAATGTATAAAGGGTAGTGTATAAGTATTAATAAAGACGTTAGATTATTGTTTTAAAATTCAGTCCCAACGTAGGATTCGTAG
This sequence comes from Tetragnatha versicolor, assembly GCA_024610705.1. Classification (NCBI taxonomy): domain Eukaryota; kingdom Metazoa; phylum Arthropoda; class Arachnida; order Araneae; family Tetragnathidae; genus Tetragnatha; species Tetragnatha versicolor. The sequence continues at coordinate 27,901,349 of JANDEH010000002.1, read as the reverse complement.
CATTCGCAGAAAAAAATAATAGATACTCTTAAGATATATGACAAAAAGAAACAATAGAGTGACATTTTAAATAATCTGCCCAGCTTCAAAACAACAGCAATATGATCATTCAAAAGCAAGTATTGGGTTGTCCCATAAGTTCTGTTACTTTTTACGAAGTTTCGTGTTTGAAAATTTTTTATGAAAAACTGGCAATAGGTGGAGATTTCAAACAAAGAGGATTTTGATCTATGTATATTTATGAACATAATGTTAGATTTTGGTAGTTCTCGTGATTTTATTACTTTTCAAAATGGTGGTTTTAAAAAAAGACCGCAAACGACGATTTTCGCGTAATTTTTTTCTTTTGTTTAAAAAACTAGGAAGAATGCATAATTCATGGCTAAAAAAAGTTTTACTATATACTTGAAATGTTTAGATTAAGATGTCATAGTTTCAGGATGATTCAATAAGTTTAACTTAGGAAATTTCGGTCTCAAACATAACATCTATTGCAAAAAACTTACTTCAGTAATTTTAGTCTTTTCAAAGAAATTTGCACAAAAAACCATCAAAATCAATAAAAAAGCTTACAGATAGACCCAAGTATTCAAAATATGCAGTTTATTAAATTCTCTGAACTTTTGTCAGAAAGCAGTACGCACAATTCAAGCGCGCAACGTTTTAGCTTATCAGAATTACACTCGCTGAACTTATGTACGCTATGCGAACTAAGCAATTATTTGTTTCATACGAAAACACTACAATAGAAGCAACTCGTTGGAATTTAGAAATAAATCTATTCAACTATATTATGAAAGGATACTTTCAATGTTTAAACCGTTTAAACAAGCATTATGGTTCAAAAAACATCTGCCTTTTATTTCCTTCATACCAGCTGCTTAGAAAAACAATACGCGTGCTTTAAAAAACACGTGAAATTACCAATAGTCGAGTCCGCTTAATGTGATCACGGTTAATGTTATCAATCGGATAATTTTATCGAAATTGACAGGTCCCGATCATTCTTATATAATTTAATGTAAAATACATCGTTTAATGTGATCAACTTTGCATCATCACTCCGCTTAATGTTATCAAAATTTGTCCATATCCCTTTTAAAACGACCACTTTTGAGTTCTAATTTCATGTTGAAGGTCAAGTTTTACAAGTAAACACCTGCTCCATGATAACATCTGGCGCTTCTTTTTTTCTGAAACTCAATGAGTAAGAAAAACAAAACATTCCGCCTGTTATATTGAAAGAAAAATAGAAAGAAATCGGTTATAGGGGGGGGGGTCCGAATCCATACTTGTGATTGGTTAAAGAAACACCAAGACCCAGGCTTTGCAGATGTTTCTGATAAGAGATTTTGATTTTCCCTCATTTACTGGAATTCAGATTATGTAATAAATAAATAGTTTATTGGAGTGGAAGGATATAATGGGGCGGAAAAAAGAGAGACATTTCTTTAAAAATACAAAGTAAGTGATCATTTTAATTTTATTAACTGATCTACTCTTATATTTTCCCCTTAAAATTTTACCTAGTGTAAAAATAGAGTTTTGAATGCATTATTACGATTACATAATTCTGATTTTAAAGCAAACAATCTAGTTACACTGTTTGCTGTTTTTGATACGAGATCGCTTATTGTTATCGATCGGATAATGTTATCAGTTTAGTCTTGAACAATTGCAATCACATTAAGCGGACTCGACTGTATATGAAGTTTTAAAGCCAAAATTTCTTACCTTAAACTTATCGAATCATCTTGAAACTGACATCTTAATCTAAACATGTCAAATAAACTGTAAAACTTTTTTTTAGCCATGAATTATGCTTTCTTCCTGGTTTTTTAAACAAAAGAAAAAAAATACGCGAAAATCGTCGTTTTTGGTCTTTTTTTCAAACCGCCATTTTGAAAAGAAATAATATCACGAGAACTACCAAAATCACACATTATGTTCATAAATATACATAGATCAAAATCCTTTTTGTTTGAAATCTCCACCTATTACCAGTTTTTCATAAAAAAATTTCAAACACGAAACTTCGTAAAAAGTAACAGAACTTATGGGGCAACCCAATATATATCAATAGAATTTTGAAAGGAAAGTAATTGAAGTGAATTGAATTTTTTAAAACCCAAATCCTTCGGAATCTGAAATATCGGAAAAATTTCACCCGAGGCAATCCATTAGGTCAGAGTTTTTCAACCGGTGCATTCATATTGTCATCGAAGATGTCCAGAGCGCCCCAAGAAATTTAGCTATAAAGTCATGAATTCTTTAAGTTTTTTTAGCATAAAGTTACCTAAATTTTAAAATTGCTTAATTTCTTTAAAAGATTATGGTTTAGATTCGTTTACCTTTCCATAAATTTAAGTTAACTATCATGATGCCATTGCACATTTATGTTTTATATTATTTATATTGTATGTGTTTCAACTGTTCTTCAAGATACAGGGACATATGGAGGTAGGTCAAGAACACTCTAAAGATTTGACAAATGTCAATAGAGAAGGTGCATCTTAAAGAATGAAGTTATAGAGACCCGCTTTATAAACTTGAATTAATAGTTATGGTCATACCCTATGGAATTTCCGAAAGTTGTTAAATCGTCAAATGCACTCTAAGTTAAAATAATTTTTCAAGTGTCTTCTGAATCTTGAAGATTTGAGAAAGTTTACATTAAAAGGTTATTTATATTTAAAGGTTTTTTTTCTAAAATATGTGTTGACTTTTAGTGAAAACCATAAAATATGCAAAGGATAAAATTAAAACGAGTCCTTGTATAATACCTGGGGATACAAGAGTAAATATATTTTTCTAATATGTGTTCTTATTATAATTTTTATTGAAGGAGTATAACAATACAAATGTATGACATTTTATGATTAAAATTAATTATCATTTAAAAATCTTTAGCAGTGAAATTTTTCAATTACTTCGTTAGTATTATCTACCGTAGATAAAATTAGAAGAACTAATGTTTTTAATGAGTTATATTGATAATGAGACAATTTCTAAGTGACAAATATTCTACAGTAATGGAAATAAAAAAGTAGAAAAATATCGGATTATGTAAATATTAGTGATGGGCAAAATCGATAATTTTAGGTATCGAATACTTTGGTATCGAATACTTATAGGTATCGAATACTTTGGTATCGAATACTTATAGGTATCGAGTACTTTTAGGTATCGAGTACATTTTTTCAATGTCGGGAAATGAACCTGAAGGGATAATTTTTTTAGGGCCTATCCATAATCAGACTAATATTCAAAAAACTGAAAGCGATCCATCAAAAAGCCCCGTAGCTACGGGCCTGGAGGTGGATAGAGGCGAAGGCTTTGGCGGGGGAAAAACCTAGCCGCGTCAAATTTCTCTCGCGGATGATAACGACTTGGGTTTGAGCGTTGCAAAATGAAAACGGAAACAGGCTACGTTTGATCTACAGTAGGTATTATAAAGATTACTTCATTGAAAATTTTAAAACGAAATATGTCAATAAAGTATCGATACTTTTGTGGGTATCGAATACACTCGATACCTATAGGTATCGAGTACTTAAGTATTTGGTATCGATACCTGCCCATCACTAGTAAATATTAGAAATTCATATAATTCTCAATGGATCTATTAGTCACAGACACGAAATGTTACGTAATTATAAGAGAAACTTCTTACCTATATCAAGTACATAGTATAAGGAAAAAGCTATAAATTGAGATTTGTGAGATTTGAAAGGGTAAAAGGTTTGATATCACTGTTCAACAAATTTGACCTTCAAAATTTTTTCCTTGATGAAAATAGTCATTTCTTATTGATTTTGGGTCGCTAAATACGTAAATCACCATTAAAATTCTCAATTGATTTTAGGGGAACAGCCCCTCTCCCTTTTTACGTGTTTCGACGACTTTAAACCTTTAAACTCAATTTTCAGGGTCAAAAAGCATTGCTTTAGTCTTCAAATTGCCCCCCAGGGGACAAGAAAGGTTCAAATTAATAAAATATGATAAATTTGTAACAAATGGATAGGTTTAAGGGGTAATACCCAATAAAAACGTAAAAAAATCGTTAAAAATAGATGGATTTGTCGTACCCTATTTAGTTTGCTTATTTTTTACGCAATTCCTCTTTGAAGGGTCCTAACCCTTCCCCAAGGACCCAAATCTGATGACAATATATAGCAATAATTTTTACTAAAAGCGGTTGAGGAGTTAGCGTCCCAGAAGCCCCCGCGGAAGAGTTCGGAAGACTCCCAGAATCGAAAGGATCTCGCGAGTTTAGGAATTAATATTGATGATTTTGAAAATATTACAAATGACGTTTTTCTTATATTTTGAGTGTATCCTAAGTAGAACTCTTCAGTTTTTTTAACAACTGACTGGTTTTAGAAAGTGAGGATTCCATGTTTCAAGATGTTAATAGATGCACGGCTGTGGATAACAATTAGGGGGCATGCTCTTAATAACTGAGGATGATATATTGAAATGGGTGTCATATTTGACTTCAGTAGGCCATTTTACACAAGAATCAGCTGAAATTCAGTCGGTGGCATTTTGAATTTTATTTTGCACAGCACTTTAACTCTAAGTGCGGCATTGAACCTTTCCGTGGATGCTTTGGGGGCGTTAATAGCTCAACTGCATTTAGTAAAAATCATTGCTGCATATTGCCATCAAATTTGGGTCCTTGGTGAAGGTTTAGATTCCTTCAAACGTGAATTGGGTAAAAAATAAACGAAATAAATTGGGTATAAAAAATACTACTATTTTGACGATTTTTTGCATTTTTATTAGGGTAATTACCCCTTAAACCTATCCAATTGTTATAAATTTATCATATTTTATTAATTTGAACCTTTCTTGTCCTCTGGGAGGCAATTTTAATACTAAAGCAATGCTTTTTAATCCTGAAAATCGAGTTTAAAGTTATAAAGTCGTTGAAAAACGTAAAAAGGGGAAGGGGCTGTTCCCCGAAAATAGTTAGTCATTTCAGAATTTTAATGGTGATTTTCGTATTCAGCGACCCAAAATCTATAAGAAATGACTATTTTCATGAAGGAAATTTTTTCATTGTTGAACAGTGTATAATGCAATATTATTATTCAGTTAAGCAAATATGTAAGCAGTAATAGCATTAAATTTTCATTGTCATTGAAACAAATGAAACTATTATATTTATTGGCGAGGGTGACCTATCCTTCCAACATCACACGACCAAAACTGATAATCTAAATCCCGGCAACCCTACTTCAGAAGCAGCGTGATGACTATTCAGAAGCCAATAGTCTCAGGGCAGGAAAGGCAGCTTCCCAGCACTGCACACATGCCTACACATAAAGTAGGGACCGCGTACAATAAGTGGAGCGCGGTCCATGTCATGAATGGAATTCGTCTTTCGGAGATGGCAACGCTCTCGCTTCGAAAATGGCGTAAGGGCAAGGGAATGTGGCGGTTTGGGAGGGACGTGATATCTGGGCAGGGAGATGGAAGGGGTTTTATGGCGGTTAACTGGCTGATTGGGATGAGGGAAGGGGTTGTTTTCGAATCCCGTGTTGTGGCGTGAGTTGCAATGTCTGGAAGGGGGGTGTGGTGAGATGGAGGAAGGATAGGGAGGTAAATGTCGAATTATGCGGATTAAAGTTGCGTGAAAGGATATTTTGGAAGTTATGAAAGCTGTTTTCTGGCAAAGCTGAGAGAAAGTTCAGTTGTATGTGAGTCGTTAGCTACCTTTAAAAGTACTTCATGCATAAATGTGTTGTGGGTTGAGTTGTAAAAATTTTTGTGAAAGTAATTTTGATGCCAGTTTTCTGGAAATGAACTAATAAAAACATCCCTAGGCAAACTAAGAACCACACGAATGTATTTAAGGAAAGAAAAATTATTTGACTTTTTTACGTAGATATTTAGAAGTACTAAATACTTTTTTCATCAAAGATATTTAGATGGTAAGTTACGGAACTTGTGTAATGAAAAGTACCGAAAAATAAAAGGAAATTTAGAAGTGAACACTAACTTTATCAAAATAATTATTTCAAAGGCCTTTTAATAGGCATTCAAGTCAAAACTAGTACTTTTATTCTTAATAATTTTGCCTATATTTATATAATTTCAACATTTCGTACTTCATTATTTGGATGGAGTTCCTAAATCATTCATTTTAGTGGCTTTTAAATACAGAATATAATAAATATTTTGAGTATATTTCTCAAACTTTAACCAATCAGTCAACAAAGAAATAATTATTTTTTTAATACTTCGATAGATTTATTTTAACGTCACTTAAAAAGCTTTATATGAATCATTTTTATTCTAATGATGCGTATAACTAATTTGTCAACATGTCATTAAAGAAATTTGAATAATTTAAAATAATTACCTAAATTACATACAATTTTATTGCGTTTTACAAATTTTCCACATAAGCGAATCATGACATTATCCTTATCGAATCTCTCTAGAACAATTCTAATTATATCAAACGTGCTTCTATCCTTTGAAGTAGATAATGATACTCCCACTTCTAAATAATCTAAAAATTAATGCATTTATTCTCTAAAATTAATAAAGACTGCAGAGCTATAAACGCAGAACAACTCCGAAATGGGATCCAATGCGTTGCATCTTACAACCATCCTGTATCAAAATCCCTCCTTTCAGAACATTGCTATCGATAAATTGTTGTTATAAGCCTAATTAGCATCAACAACGCAGCTTATTCATCAAGAACTCAAAATCAGACGCCAGACGCTTAATCTGCCGTCTGAGACGAGACCTCTCAAAGTTAAACCACTTCCCTCTTCAAAATGGCGTCAGATTAAGGAGGTTAGTCGAGAACACAATAGTCGAGAGAACCAGAATTTGATATTTTCATCTCTCGCGCGCTAGATTGGAACAGCGAGCGAGAGAGAGAACGCGCTATTGTTATGATTTTAAAGGAATAATTTACGCCGCTCCAGGAATTCGGAATGGCGCTCGGGCGAACATTAGGCCGGTCGCGGAGCTATTTAAGATCGGAATTGATATTCATAAAAGCTTTGACATTGTGTCTGTGGGGTGGCAGCATTACGCAACTGTCATGAAAACTATTCCGAAAGTACCATTTAGGAAATGTGCAGGAGCACTTTTATGGGAGGTGGATGATTATCCAGACGCGTTACTTTCGTTTTGTTTTCAAATTAGTGAGTGTGATTTACTCCCGCGTCAAGTTTTCCCGCGAAAATGCTGCCGGGGGCACTTTGAATATGTGTGGAAAGAATCAGTTTTCCGGGATAAGGCTTTTATGAAGGGAAGTGCAGTTAGTGATAAATTATTACTCTTAATATTCAAGCATGTATTTGCTTAAGATAAAAGTTTTATACCTCTAAGTTTTGAGAGTAGTGTTGTGCAGTAAAATACTGCGCTCTCTTAAGTGTTAAAGTCGTGGTATTTCTAATGTTGCAGTAATAAAAGCCTGGGGGAGCGGTAAATTTAATTAAGTTTTGCTTCATAATTTTAAACTTTTGCAAAACACAAAGTAGCTATTTATGAAATCGAAAAGCCGATATTAGTTTAATGAAGTTTATATTATGTAACGAATGAATTCAATTTATTACGCGAAGGTATTTTCGACTAGCAATACGCATTTTATCCTCTCAATGTTATATTGATGAGAAAAATCCAACCTTTTAATTTATATTTAAAGGTCAGTGTATTTGATTTTATTTAAAGCTATACTCAAACAGAGATATTTTTTTTCATTATGATATTAAGATAATATGTTTAATATCACTCAAAAATGGAATATTTAATTATTATTAATATACTATATTCACCTACGATATCCATCAAATAGAGTTGAAAACATTTCTTAGATATCTTTTAGATTACTTTGGTATTTAGATTTTTTAAGCCATTGTTAAATTAATAATATCTTGTTAAGAGTATTTTTCTCAGTTAGTTTACCTAAACATTAAATTTTAAAGCTGAGAACGATTTATTTCCTAATTCAATATATACCTTTCCCTTTTTTCTAGTATACTCTTACGTTTATTTGAAGGATGTTTTTCAAACGAGGTAGATAGAACAAGATTGTAGCTAGACGCATTTCACTTATCAATATCATGCACCAATGGATTTGTATTAAATGCATAAAAGAAATTAAAAAGTACTATGGTGTTAACGTAAAAAAGCACAGAAGAGATAATTTCATGGGAACCTAGCAGGTTAATAAACCCAATACCTATTCCCATCTCTAATCCATTGGCACTTCGAAGCCAATAATCTACTAAATACAACATCATTTAGAATTAGTTTTAAAGCCGTTAGGAGAAACTCCTCAAACCCTTGTTTCTATTGAGAACCATTCTACCCATTTTCTTCCTTACTCGAAGCCATTATTACACCCATCCCCATCTGCGATCTACCCATTAATTACCCTAAAACTACTCAAAACAAAAGATTACTTCTCCCAATGAAAATAAATCGCAGTCTCACTCAAACCCTCAGTCTCTTTTTTCCCTCAAGAAGGGGCATCGCTTTAAAACTACTAACCCAATGCGTTATCAAACGGAAACAATAACACGAGGGCCATAAATTCAAGCATCTCAATACGTGCCACCAATACCACCTTTCAAGAAAGATCTCCCTCAAGTAGTAAGTCAGCGTGGCCATTTATCGACGCTGCCCTGATTAGTGTATCACTAAACGCGGCAGATGTGTCATTGTTAAGGATGATGGCGTCGTTAAGCTACAGAATCGAATCATTCGCCTTAATCTTAACTACCCCGCTATGGGTTGACTATTAATCAGATAAGTGATTCTGGGCTGTCAGTGTGGAAGAAAAGTTTTTCGTTTGCGCGGAAACTCGAGAAGATAGATTGCTGGGGATGTTTAGGACGTGAAAAAGATCGGGGAGTTTACCTGTGGATGTGGGGTTTTTTTGTGGGGGTAGGTTTATTGAAAGTTGGGAGCTTGTTGTTAAGATTAGGGATGCGCTTTGGAGAAATGGTGAGTGATTTTGGGGTGATAAATCGTCGGACTTTTGTTATCGATGGCGTTTGGTAATTATGTTGGAGGTTTTAGAGTCTTTTGCACATAATTTTTGTAAAGGGGGATCGAGGGAGGTGACTTTGAGACATAGGAACAGTAGTGTAAAATGCAGATAAGGATTTTTTTGGGATTTAAATCGTTGAGATATATGGGTGGTTATTTTTTGGTGGAGTTTTCATGATATATGAAATATGGTGACTGGTGTATGATGATGTATGGTGATATTTCATTAAACTTCATTCTTGGGCATCGTGCTTTGCGGTTAATTTTTGTTTGTATGAATAAAACTGTTTTATTCTTTGTAAATATTAAAGTATTAGGTAAAAGGATTAAAAAATGGTTTTTGGCAACTGAATCACCAAAACTTAAGTCAAACTATATGCTTTGAAGCCCCATTTAAAGAAGGCAAATAGAATAATTAAGGCAAATACAATGCATTATTATAACCAAAAACTAACTTCAAAATATATAGCAATCTTAAATGTGCAGCACATTTTGTATTTGAAATTGAGACCTTTTAATTCCAGTTTTTTACACATTTTAATGAAGATTAAATGTATGCGAATAGAAATGTGAATAAAATTAAAATAAGTTTTTTTAATTTAAGAATTGAGTCTACCTATTAATTACCTATGTTAGAGATACCTGCTTCTTTGCACTTCTCCCTTTGGTTGTCAGGTAGAAGAAATAAATGCAAAAATATGTATTTTTTATCAATTTTCGTAAAAAAATCATAATACTTTCTAGAGTAGAAAATGTATAATTATTTTCGATAATTCACTTTTGTATTTCCTTGTTTACCTTATTTCAATAAGACTTGAATCGAATCATGTCTCTGTTTTCCTACTCTGCATTCTTCAACTGCTCAAACGCAAGAAAGAGCAATCAAACTCAAAACACAACGCCCTTGAAATACAATCCCCCAATACCTAAAACTGCACCCAGAAATATCCCTCAAATACTTTCTTCGAGCAACAGAACCTCAACACACCTCAAAAATCCACAACAAACCCCGAACAACTGAATATATTCAAATACCCGGAACATCCACCCATTCAATACCCACAAAACCCAATAAAAACCTCCATCTCAATACATTAAGCACAAAAACATCCCATATATTTTTGTTGCGGAAGAACCCAACAACTCATCTCCCCTTTCGTTCCAGTTCCTCCCAAGAAACTGGAGATCCAGAACCACGCAAACGGAAGCACTCTGCAAGTTCGCGAAGCCGAAAGGATTGCTCTTACCTGTGTGGCGAAGCATAGCAAACCAGCCGCGAAATTGAAGTGGTACCGCAACGGAGTTTTGCTGCAAGGTGGTGAGTACTAGTAGTTCACTTATGAGTTTATTACCGCCCTGTTCTGGTCACTGACAGAGGAGAGGCAATTTCTAGTGAGTGAATGCCTGGCGGCAGGGACTGCTGTTGTATGTTTAGTCTGTGTGTTAATGGACTGCGTTGTGTTTTGTGTAACTATTAATCTTCATCTAGCTTGGTTTTAGCCAGTGTTGTGTATGTGTAGACTTAATTATGTGCCGGGATTGTTGTCGAGTTTATTAAATTCGTTTGGTGTCGTTAATTTCTTGATTCAGTAGTTAAGGTTTTGATTTAAATGATAAGGTCGCGTTCGTTTAAAATTTGCTGCTTTTTGGGTAATGAGGGTTTTGGATATCAGTCCAAATGTCCTATCTTTGTGTTTTATGGAATTAAACCTCATGCATTTTAAGGTTACAATTAAAGCATTCGGTATTTACATTATCTTTAAATCATTTTCATGCATTATTTTATTCCTAAAATACATATATAAAATTGAGGCAATGGGTAATAACTCAAATTTTAAAGTAAGCTTCTAAATCAAACATTTTAAATTAGGTAACCAGTTAAAATAGCGTAATGTTTAGAACATTATAAAATGTAAAGCACTAATGGATAGTATTTTATCTTTATGCTCTTATCATGTTTCTAATGATGTCGATTATTTAAGTAGGTTGGATTGCCATACACAAAGGAAAGCATGCATTTCTATTATTTGGGAAACGTATAAATATTTTACTCAAGGGGGAGTGGCAACCCTTATGTGACGGACATTTTATAGGACAACTAAATTCAAATGTCTGTAATTGCTTCAATGTATAATCCAAAATTATCAAAATTACTGGAAAAGTCGAAATATGAAGTTTGTATAAAAATGCAAGTGTTCACATAATTATAAGCTATTATGTTTCAAATAAATAGCTACAAATTCTCGTAACGTGTTCTAGAATAAACGCTCAATTTTTAAATTTTAGTAAAATGATCCTGGGTTTGCAATTTTGATTTAAATAAAATGAAATGTATTAGGTACCTCCTACAAGTATTAAAGTTATCACGTTTACTAGAACATTTCACTCTACATATTTATAAATAAAACTATTCTGTATCAGTTTTAAAGTGTGAATGTTTATAAGTTTAAAATGGTAAAACAAGAATATTTTCGTGCAAAACACTTGACGAGAATATTAAGCAACTGGGGAAATAAACTCGTTTACGTTCCTTTAATATAATATCCGAGACATGAAGCAGTTTCAACAGAATTTGAACATAAGAAGAATGTAATTTGCATCAAAAGTTTCATTGGACCTCAACCATAGGACTCTCGAAATTGAATTTAGATTGAATTATGCAACGATTCCTTCCAAGAGGCTTACACCTAAAAAGCAGACACACTTCTATTCAGCATCAGATTCAGTTTTTAGCCAGTCGCTGAATATTGTCTCCGGACTTACCTCGACGTCAAAAGGAACCCTTGCCATTTGTTGTTCACATTTCAAGAGAACTCCAATTCGAAGCATAATATCAAATAACGCAAAGCAGTCTCTAAAAAAAATATGTTTACTTCCAAGCGACCGGGGTAGATTGAAAATCTCTCTTTCCCATTTCCATTTCAAAAAATCAAGTTTAATATTCGCATATCGTAGCAGCTTATTGAGTCTCTTTCGAGGAGAAAATCCCCGAAGAAACCTCTTCAATTTTCCTAATTTAATTCTACTGGAATGTAGTAACCTCGTTCAGTTTTCCTCTTCACGTCAAATCGAAATAACCGTGGAGTATTTGTATAGTAACGGATAATGGTAGGAGAGTCGCTCTGGTAAAACGGTGACGCCTACGAATAATGTAGTTACTTTTAATAAAGAAAAATCTTTTAAATTTTATGATCGTTTTGTTTGTGTTCTCTAAATGGAGAAGACCACAGATTGACTAAAGAGTGAAGGCAACGTTTGCGAGATATTTTTTTCTTGTTTTCTTAACTTTTGATTTATTCTTTGTTCTCTGACATCGGCGGAACTTTTCTTCAGCATAAGATGAATAAATTAATCGGCAATCTTAAATCTGCCGTTACCGTTACTTTTTTAAGGTGCTTAAGAGTTTTATTTGCATATGGTTTTCTTCATTTTAATCTCAAAAGCAAAGAATTAGATTGCTTTTGTTGAAATCGGAAAGAAAAGCATGGGTTTCTCGGAAATCCAACTGATGTTTCTTATCTTAAAAAAATTCATAACCAAATTGCCTTTTTGAAGCCACCCACCGTGGTTTTTTTTTCAAAAGTATAATTTCAAAATAAATTATTCAACATGGAATGTTTTAATTTGTCTTAACAAAAGATCTGCCCACTTCAAATAAAAAATTTCAGAGAGAGATCATTTGAAATAAAACAAAATGTAATTTAATTCACTGAAATATCTAAAACGCTTTTGGACACTTCACAGTTCAAAAAAATTGTGAATGGTCTTGATTTTACATACAAAATTGGTTTTAAATTATATTCATTTAAATTTATTTGGACTAATTTAGAAATCTAAATGAAAAATTTATCAATTACATAAAAATAACAATGAAATATGGACATTTTTAAAATAAATTTACTAACAATAAACAAAAACAATAAAAAAGAGAGGAAGGGGCAAAGGGGATTCAAAATTTTTTTTAAAATTTTTTCATTGATATTCAGCCTATCATTGGGATATTTTTAAAACTTTCAAATTAAATCAAAATGCAACATTTCATACTCTTTTACTTGTGTTTCTGTTTCAATTTTTCCTCAATGGGGATCGTAACTGTTCTTTTAACTTTAAAGGGAAACTGACATAGAAGACTAGGTTTCTTTGTCCTTTAAAAAATTCGTAAAACAGTTTTTCTTAAGAGAGCTGTCACAAAGTTTGAAATGTTCCATTCAATTAATGTGTCCATTTTTTTACACTTGCAAAATACTTTCTACCTCTAATCACACATGTGTTTACAACTCAATTGAAAAAACAAAAAAATTTTTAAAAACTGTTGACAATTGTTTCGGGGATCAATGGATCTCCTTCTTCAGTACAAAAAGACAAATATAAACATCAAATCAATAATTTAAACATAACATGAAGGCAAAAAGTTACAGTTTAAGGGAAAATACAATAGAGGGAAAACACAGTTTGAGTTAAAAATACAAAAGCATGGTTAAATTACAGAATCAATACAAAGGTAACAAGATGGGTGTGAAATAAGGAATGCTATTTAAATCATTAACAAGGAAATCAGAAAATTTATTTATATAAAACGATTCAAAAAAATCAAGGTCGCTAGGTATATTACAATTTTTAATAATGGTAGCAGATGAAAAATCAAAGTTATGAATTTTTAAATTGTGTAAAATAAACGCTGTTTTTTCAATTGAGTTGCCAACATTTGCACAAGATTTTTTCGCTACACATGCGTTTGTTTTTTCTTACAAGGTTTATATTTTAATCTCTTAAATTAACGATATTTTTAATTTCAGGTTCCTTTCATCCGAAAGAAGAAATAACGGGTCACAGAGTCCACACAACTATGAGCACGATAACTGTGTACGTCATAATGGATGACAATGGTGCCTCATACACTTGTGAAGCAATACACGGAGCTTTAACACATCCACTGAAATCAAAGATTACAATAGATGTATTATGTAAGTAAACGTTCATCTATATAAGTATTTATCACGCTTTTCAATTAGAATGTGCTAGTTTTGAACATTTTATTTCCCGTTGCATTAACAAGATATTTGGACGAATTCCCTTTCGTTAATGTATTTCTAAATAACCTACTTCAAATGCATGAATTGAAATCCTTTTCGTGTTTTTTTTCAATGAAAGAATCTTAAAACTATAAAAAAAATTTTAGGTTACGATCTGTGCTCAAAATGAAATAAAAAATTTGAATTTAAAAGTCATCAATCCAGAATACGTAATTAGATAAGCAGATAAAATTTATATTTTTTTCTTGCGAATAACATATTTTAAATTGCTCTTTAAAGCGATAATATTTCCCTCAAAACGATTAGGCTAATGTATTATCAAATAATCATTTTCAATTCATGGCGCATATCTATCACATTATGAAAATAAGAACACCCTGATTTATGAATAAATTATACCGCGTATACCTACGGAGCCGTATTAAATCTCGCGGCTGCCTTCTTCACTTCAGTTCTAATATCCCTCAAACCATCTTTAAAAAACGTTCATTTACCATTAGAACCTCCGAAAACGATTCTAAAAAGAACAGCTCTGCAGCTGTTTCTTTTTCGTTGGACTGATCTTTTTTTTCGTGTTGTGCAAAAAGCACTGACACTATTTCCAAATGTCCTTTCGAATCAATTTTGAATCGGAAATTTTCTATCTTTTCCCGTTCTCCGTTTTATTTATTTCTGAACCGAAAGAGAGAGCAAAAGGAAAAGCAGCAAGGAGAAGAAGAAAACACTTTTTTTTTCGTGATATCGAAGTAACGCCATCATTATCTAGCTTCCGGTGGCATCAGGCTGTATCAGACGGAGTGATGGCGCTCTTCTAAATGCAAAGACCAGATCGTTTTACAACTCGAAGCGGATAAAATAGGTTACATTACGAATAAAGCACGAGTTGGAAAGCCTCACAGATCCCGACTTCACTTTCTTTAAGAAATATATCAAATTTACTTTAGAGACGACTCAAAAATATTTTTAGCTGAAAACTCTTCTCGGACTGTTATAGAATATGCAAGTTTTAAACGTGCTTTAAAATACTGAATTGTATTTTTTATATCCCCAAGTTTAAATGACATTTTGTGAGTTCAATTAAGATTGTATCGGTAGATATTCTTGAAGTAAACAACGGGAAATAGAAACACAATGGATCCAAAACTAACTAAAACTATTTTATAAATTAAGTAAAAAATACAAATTGGGGTCCAAATGTTTTTGAAACATCTGTTTTAAGATTACAGATAAATTAGAATTAATTAACGGCCATATTCACCACTAACCTGACCTAAGGGTTAACCTGGAATCAGACTTCTAATTGGTACTTGAAAAAAGGAAAGAAGTTTTAAGCCAATCAGAGTTGGCGAAAATGCTTGATTCCAGGTTAACCTCAGGTTAAGTTAGTGGTGAATACGGCCATAAGATGGGTGATAATTTAATTTTCAAATTTATGAATGTATATGAAATAGTCTGGTTAATTTATTGTTATTAGGTGCAAGAATTATGTATGATCATATTGTGCCATGATAGACAATAACGGCTGTATTCACCACTAACTTAACCTTAGGTTAACCTGGAATCAAGCTTTTTCGATAACTCTGATTGGCTTAAAATTTGTTTCCCTTTTTCAACAACAAATTAAAAGCTAAATTCCAGGTTAAACTTAGGTTAAGTTAGTGGCGAATACAGCCGTAAGAAAACAACTATGTGAAATGAAATAAACTTAAATTTTATCTATAGATATTTTGCTGCAAATCAAAGTTATTGCATCGCATTTAAAATTTCTCAAAGGGTATTTTCTTCAAAATCAAGCAGATAATCGTGTACAGTGTTTATGTAAAATCGTTCATCTTACATGAATTCCCCTAAAAGTAATAAGCTTAGACGTTTTCTAAATAAATACTTCCCTTTGACACACAGAACCAGAATTTGACTCATAAAATTAATATAACTCTCTTGATCCCAATGCTAAAATAATTATCCCTATACTGAAATAAAATTTTAAAAACTCCTAAATGTGTACTGGCGAAATACCAGGGTTATAATTTAACTGTCCAAAACTCCTAACAAAAAATGACCCTTAGTCGATCAATAAACCTTAATGGAATTTTAACTGCTCAATTCTTTCTTATTGTTTTCTTATTATATTCTCACTGGTCAAATCTTAAAACCATTAGAAATATTGATTGATGACGGGGGGTTGACTATTTAGCATTAGTAATTTCTCCAGCTTCTATAATAATCAACTTAAGCGTTCTTTTTCTAAGTTATTTTGGGTATTTAAAGAAATGAAGTCTTTACTGGCCATTAGCTCTGGTTATTCTTCATTTTAATCAAATTTTCTGTGAAAGTGAAATATAAGTGTTTACAAAGTATTTAACTTGAAAAAAAATTTTCTAATGAGTATTGGGGTTTTTTAAAGCCTGTGTGTGATTAAGACATTTATTTCATAGACATTCCATCTGACTTTTTTGTGAAATATTTAAGTTTATAAAATTTAATTAATAAATTTAAAATCATCATAAGTAATTTACAATACTTTCATAAAATTTTTGAATTGTGTACTTAAACTAAATTTTAACTAAGTAGACAAGATATTTGTTATAATTTTTTTACAAAATATTACGATGTTTTTCTTACAGTACATAAGAAAAACGCTTCTTTAAAATGCTTATTCCCTTAAATAATTAATCTCCATAAAATACGGTGAAGGTTCTTTAGATTATTTAAAGTTTAAATAAAATAATTAAATTACGCTATTTTGCTGAACAAAAACTAAAATCTAAATCATAAAAAGATCGAAAAATCCTATTTAGGTTTTACTTATAGTTTAATTCAAATTTACTAAAGAAAACGGGTGTAACCCGTAAAAAGGGATTTATTTAAGTTTGATCAATATTTTAGGGATTTTGACTGTAGTTTACATTTTATTCATTTAGGCTTTTTTAGTTTGCGAAGTTCGATACTTAAAGATTGGTTATGTCCTAACTATTAAATTAATGGTATTTCTTACTTAAATAGTAGATATGGGTAATTTAAATTGGTGGTTGAAAAGTCCCTTGATTTTCTCACTCCCCGAACCTTCCCCATTGCTTTACCATGGTTTTGACAGATCTTAATTATTTTCCCCCTTACAAGCGTTGCGCCAAGTAGGAAAGTATTGAAATGAGAAATAAGACGCAAAATTTGACTATCACAAAACATTTTACTTTGAAATCTAGAATAATAAAAATATAGCACTTGGTTTTTTTTATACGGAACATATTTTGAAACTTTTTCAAAAAAAAAGTTTATTCATTGTCATATTTCTGTATATTATTGCTAACGATGGGAATTATATTTATACATATTTAAACATTAAACATATTTTGAAAGATTGCAGAAGGATCTAAGGTAAATGTGGGTATAGTGGACACTTTAAGGAAAATTTTTGCTTAAATTCTTAATAAATACCAATCTATTTGCTTCGAAACGGTTATCATCCTATTTTTAGGTTAATTGGATCTTCTTCTTTCGATTTTACCATTAAAAACTTTAATTAGATTGGGCAAAGTATTTTTAATAAATTTTTTAAAAGTACTCCAAATTGCATCTATAGTGGCCACATAGATGAAGCTGTTGCTTCTATGGTGGACACCTCTTGCATCAATAGTGGACACTTGTCTTTTTCTGCCTATATGAGGGGTTTATGAATGAAATTGAGGGCTTTTTCTTGGTATAGTCGTCTAGTTCTAATTAAATCTTCCTTCCCAACGAAATGTATTTTAAATTCAATCAAATTAGCTTTATTTTAAAAAAAAATTATAGTTTTCGGCCCAAAGTCTACGCTGTAGCTGATTTGAGAGGAATTTAGCATGTAATTCAATGCTTTAGAAACATTGGTTCCCGATGCCAGAATTAAACCAAATTTATTTAACACTCATTTTAAAGCACAGTCAACAGTTAATGACGAAAAACTGATTCGAATTGAGTATTATTTATGTTTCTATTAGAAGCCATTGCGGTGGCCACTACTGGAAAATCTAAGATTTTGTGTTGGTAAAATGGACACCCCCCTAAATCCTTGTAAAGTCAACATTTTCAAATAAATTTTATTCGGTATTATTTTATACACTCTTATTTATCTTGATATAAATTTAAAACTCAATCAAGCGGTAATAAATACGAAAAAATCAGTTCCGACTTACCCGTTTCCTTACGCGATTCAATAAGCAAAATCAAATTTCAGTCACTCGGCCTATGTTGTTATTTTCAAATATTTAAATATCCTTCCCATGTTGATCTGTGGTATCGGTGGTAATTTATCAGCTAACCTGATTGCACAATCTACTATGCCTATGAATTTTGACGCTGTTCGATGCCTCTAGCTCGATATATTTAAAATTAATCAGCTATGTGGCCACTATTGGTACAGTGTCCACTATACCCACATTTACCTTATTCGATCAGTGCAAAAATAGGGTCTCGAATTTATAAAAATTATTTACCGTTATTTATCTTTATGTTACAAAAATTGTTTTATTTCTTATTAAGAATACTTACTTAACAGTATAGTTCTCTTAACCTTCTCAAAGGTAGTTTAACCAATTAATCAAACTTATAAAACTTCAATTGCATTTATTATATTAAAGCAAATGTTTAAGATAATTGTGCCCTATATTAATTATAACAGATTCAAGAAATAATTTTAGAAGATTTTATTGAAAATCAATATAGCTCAGCTTAAAAACCCTTAAAAATGTTTGGTGAAAATGAATTAACCTATAATCGAGAGCAATTTGTTTACAGCAAACGAATAAGTGACTAAATTTACTCGCCAATTTCAAGTTGGCAAGCGGAAAATTTCGCTCTGCCTTAAATGGTGTGTAAAAATAAAAGACGGTTGTTTATATTTCCTTCGTAGTTACCAAGGAGACGAGTGACGAAACGTGACGTCCATCCGCCTTTTTATTTACACGGACTACATAGTGTAATGGAAGTTTTTCTCTGAATATAGAACACAGTTCTACGTTGTAATTATTCCTTTTAGAGAATTATTAGCATTTATGTTATTAAATATAACTACCTTATACTTTAGTAAAGGGTTAAATTGGTCTAAGTAAGTAAGCCCAATCAACAATAAGCTGCCGTATAATTTTATTTGTGCTGTAGTACTTATATAACCGTAATGTTTACTAAATTTATTAGTTGAAAACTACATTAAATCCGAAACGTTGGTAAGGAAACTATGCATGAATTTCTACTTTCACAGTGCAAAAAATCAATTGAAAACTTAGGCCAAACAAGTGATTGTATTTGGCTTTCACCGCCATATTTCTATATTGGTAATGACCCTCAAATGCCAAATGGTGAAAGCAATATTTTTAGGTTAATTCCTCATGATTAAGATTTTGAATAATGTGCGTGTGGCTTACTTTCATATATTTTTTGGCAATCCTAATGCATGTTTACAAGTAAAATGTTTAAACGAATAAACTTAATGCTTTCATTAATGTAATTGATTGACTAGTTGCTTTTTAATGCGATGAGCTACTTAATTTGGATAATCATTATTTACTTATAACTTTCGAAAAAAATACTTAGGTTATTATTATCAATTATAAAGTCGAAATAATTTGATCACCTACCTTTAAGTAGTAATTTAGTTCTAGTGATAGTTAATAAATATGCGGTAAAATATATAGTAAATATTAGTATTCTAGCAACATATTCGACTCTTTGTAAAGTCAAAAAACAAGCTAAAGTAATGCATTTTTTCTGAAACGAATAAATGGGCTGAAATTTGAAGCTTGATAAATTTAATGTCTTTAGAAATAGCAAAAACTATAAAAATTTATCTAATTTTAAAAAAGCTCTATAAATGGTTGAAGGAATGGTTGAATAGAAACCCTGTAAACTTATATTATTAGGAGTCAACTAAAAATCTTAGATTTTTGCAAAGCATTACAAGAAATAAATTTCCCTAAGGATAAAAAACTGATTTGGTTAAAATAGAACTAGTGATAATTAATACCATCAAGATTGTATTTATTCAAATAATGCTATCAACATTTAACTGCTATAATTATACCTTAATATTATCTTAAGATGAGCTTTTAATTTCAAAATTTACGAGGAAACGGAATTATAGAGGATATTCTAAGTCAAATTTTTTAAAGAAATATTTTTATAATATCGAAAGCTAAAAATTATTTTACATACCTAACATGTGTTTCATTTAACATTCGTTTTAGAATAGAGATATATCTTTTCACATAATATTTGTAAATGGAACAAAAACACAACTTATTATATTTATTTTTTACAAAAGCTTGTTTTGAATTTTTTTCTTTTTAGCAATTGATAAAAATCAAATTGTGTAGATAATTTTTCGAACAATTTTTTTGCACTTCATTCTTTTGCAATGTACTCAATTGAATCGTTTATTTCAGAAACAAGTTAAACGCTGTGTTAATCCAATGGGTTTTAACTTGTTTCTGAAATAAACGATTCAATTCACGTAACGTCAGCGATCCTATGATAGCTACATTCCTAGTTTTAGTTTTGTTTACAAGTGAATGCATTACTAGCAGTTTTGTGTAGCTATCACGTGATAATCAATACTAACGCCCTTTGGTGATGAATTGACCCCATAGGAACATAATAGTCCAATATGTTTCTGAAATTTTTTAATCCTCCGATTTAGCTAAAATCCCCGACATGACCCCATGAGAAACCCACCAACGAGCAGGGCTTCACACCCGCATCTTTTAAACCTTTTTAAATAAACTTCATCTTTTAATATTGGTTGGAAACCGACATGGCTTTTAATTTTAAATGTATTTTTAACTATTGATCTTGTGTTTGGCGGGGAATGTCCGATATAGAGACCCTTGCGCCATAAAACCCAAAACAACCAACCAACCCTCCAACGAGCATTCCCATTTAACGCTTCATTGTTCTCTCCCCCTAGATCCCCCGGGAGTGCCCGAGATCGAAGGCTATCAAGAAGGCGACATCGTGCAAGTGGGGGACACCCTGACCCTGGCCTGCATCACGAGGGGAGGCAATCCCCAGGCGGAACTCATCTGGTTCAGGGACAATGTCCAGGTGGACATGTCGTACAGCACCAGTGGCCGGGAGGTGACCAATATCAGGACCTTCACTGTCGACAAGACGGATAACAATGCCGTGTACAGGTGCGAGTCTTCCAATTCGGTCACTTATCATCCGAGGATTGCTACTGTCAAGCTCAGCGTGCAGTGTAAGTTGGTTCTGATTTCTTATTCTGAGATGTGCGCTTTTTATTTTATTCTGTACGTTGTGCCCCATTGTAGGGTTTCAGTCGAAAAAAAACAGTGAACGTTTTCAGTAAGCTGCAAAATTATTGTTATACAATAAATAGATCACGTGAAATTGTATTTTATTTTTCTATCACTCGTGGATTTTTCTTTTGCTCCATTTAGCATTTAAATCTTTTTATTCGAAGGAGTTTTTTTACTGGAAAATTATACTGGAACACCGACTGGCATAATGTAAAATAGGCCTCATATGATACTGGTAGCTAGCATAACGTTCTGATTATTAACTACAGATATCTTATTTTCCTCTTCAAACACCTTAGCCTTAGCACTTAATCATTTGTTTTCAGGAAAAGCAAACTTACCCTGTAAAACTATCTTTTTTGCTAGGGTTCAATTGTTGCAGCAAAACAAACTTAGGAGCTTTGATCGTAGTGGGCAGTTCTAATGGTTAAAGCCCTGGATACTCTACCTTAAGTAGCTACATCACGCGCAATCAGCCGCCATTTTGGGGAGAACTCACTACTAGTCCGGATAGTCTAGCCTAGCTTATCGTCGCTAGTAGCGAGTTCTTCCCATAATGGCAGCCGATTGAGCGTGATGTCGCTACTTAAGGGAGAGTATACAGGGCTTTACTAATGGTAACAGCGGAGTATATAACATAACTTATAAGGGGGCATTTTTTAAAAATAGCTCTTTGAATTAGATTCAAAAAATTTGAAAAATTAATTTGAATTGCGTAATAAAATTATTAAGAAATTAATAATCCATTTAAGAACCTTAAATAATAATTACCAAATTAAATTTACAGAAATTAAAGGTGAAGTGTTGCAGATATTATCAATGAGTTCGATTGCATTTTCAAGTCTTTCAAGGTGTTAATTCTCTTACATATTTTATTTGTAAATAATTAGCTTGATTTTGTAATTATATTTGAAAATGTTTTATTCTTTGACTGAAGGTATTCGAAGATTAATATTTAAAACTGTTTTTAAAAATATCTTGCTCACTTATGAATCCCTTCATTTGTGATAGATGGTTCGCCCACTCACTAAAAAAACGCTAATACCTTATTATTACCAAAAAGGAAATAAAAATATCAATTATTCAAGAACTGCTTTATAATAAGCTATTCCGTTTTTCCTTTGAAAAACGAAATATTTAATTTCAAAAAAATAAATAGATAATCATGAGATATTGTTGGATATTCTCTTGATGGAATGGATTTTTTTTTGAATTTTAAGAAAATACACTCATTAAATTATTTTTCTTTTTTTATTGAGTGTAAAAACCCCACTAATCAAACACAAAGAAGTCAAAACTTTTAGCTTCTTTTCTAGACTTTTTTATGTTGCAAAATAATTATAAAAGTTAGAGAAAAACCATTTTTCCTTTCAAAAGAAAAATTATTCAATAAATACTTTTTTAAAAACAAAAACAATTCAAGATCATGTATCCCTTTATCTTGAACAACTACCTATCAACAATTTTTTTCCCGCCAAAAATGATGATTTAAAGGCAATTTATTTTATGGATGTGCGAAACTTCAAGCTCCCCCCGACATATATTTAATCCGTCAACATCTCAGCAGCCACCATTGCTCCCCTAGGTGCAACGGCGCATGAGATCACGAGATCGTGTCCAGGGATTTCTGACCCCCCCTCTTTAGATCCCCAAAGGATCTTTTTTATGACCACAATCAAGCATGGGTTGGGGCTTTATTTATGAGCGAGAACATTTGACGTCAGCTTTATTAGGAAATTGAAAGACGGTCCCTGATGTTTGACTAGTAACTCACGCAATTCCTTCTATAAGGAGAATAAAAAATATTGTTGTGACCTTATATTTTTGGTTTGGGTGTTTACTCTAGCTAATTACGAATTATGTTTTTCTTTAAAGTACAATTTATACATAGTTCCTCGGTAGGAATAAATGTTAAATAGGTTTTTCGTTTAATTTGATTGATACATTTGAGTGAAGTTGATACATTTTAAACTCATTACTTAATAGATTTTAACCTAAGGAATATTATTATGCGTATTAGGAATATAATTAGAATAATTTTTTTTTATTGTAAAACGAGTGTTACATACTTCTGGACTAATAAATCTTAATATTCCTGGAAAGGCCTTCTTTAAGATTTTTAATCGGAAATATTTTCAGTTCAGCTTCATTTATTAAAAAACATTTGTGTTTTTTCTTAACATGTTACTGACATTATAGGCAATTATAAACAAGTCTGCTCAAATCAAAAAAATTTAAAAATGAAATAGTTTTTTAATATAGCATTTTAATCAATATGTAAGAATAGGTATAAAATATAACAACTTTATTTAATTTAATAAATTAAAATACAATCTTTATTTACAACTTAAATTTGAGTTAATTATGAATTATAACTTTAAAAGTAAGCAACTATTTCCATTGTATTTTTGATCATACTCATATTCTTAAAATGACATTTTCTAAAGTAATCCATTAAGTAAACACATTAAGGTTAAATTTAGACGCAATGATTGTAAAAACCAAATAAAGAACTAATAACATTCGCTTTTAAATACAAATCATGAATATTCTAATAATCACTAAGCACAAAAGTCAAACAAAAAGAAAACACTAAAAGCTTACATTCTTTCATTCAAGTCGCTAAACATGTTTTTCTGAAAAAAAAGATAGAGGAATAAACAATGCATTTCATGTCAAACAACTTCTTTCCCCGTGTCATGTGCATTCATAACTGCGTATTTGTCCGTATGAGTATATATCTTAAGAAAACACAGACGGGAACTTCTCATACGTAGAAGCCAATATCATGAGACTTTAATCTCTTTCGGCAGAGTCACCAAAACAAGCAAATATTTGCAGAACTCTGCGGCTCTGGAAAAAGTAGCTCTACTGGGAAACGAGGTCACGAAATCGATTGGAAGTGAAATGAAGAGAAATATTTCCGCAGATTGTATAATGTATGTCCCGACTCTAAATACAAGGCAATCATATCTATGATAAATTTTAGAAGGATTTGGGTTACTAGAATCAAGGTTGATAGATATATGTTGGGAGTAATGTATTGCTTTGTTTTTTCATGAAAATTTTTTTGGCGATAGAAAAAGCAGGATTGTATAAAAATGTTTAAAGGGGTGTTTAAGTTTATTTTATTCCAAAAATCTTAAAATTTTGAAAATAGTCTGATATGAATAGGTAGTGAAAAATTTTATAATGAAAGTACTTTTTAAAATAGAAATATTCTAGAACAAAAAACACCAATGAAATAAAGTCTAGTGAAATATAAATATTGAAATATAAATAACCCCCTTTCAAATTCTATGAGATTCAATAATGGTCGAGTAAAATGATAACGTTTATTGGATAAAGAGAGCTAAAATTAAATATACATGATAAAGATCAAACTATTTTTAAAAATTTTGCAGATCGGAGGAAAATGTTTCAATACAGACCAGCTTGTTAGAAAGGGGATGGTTAATGACTTCTTTCAGACGTGTTATCAAAAATATATTTCACAGTTTACAGAAACTGCTGAAATTCAATTTTCAATTCAATTTTAAATTGATTGAACTATTTTTGTTGTATGCCTCATCACATTAAAGATATATGATAGAAATATATTGAGATAAATGGTCACATTTTTAAATCTATTTGGCTTGCTCGAAAAAATTTTAAGATTTTTTTACTGGAGTGTTTTCCTACGGTTGAGTTTTTGAGCTCTTTTTTTAAAAAATCTAACTGCTCATTTTGTTCTGGAAAAATTTTAAAAGTTCTTTATTTTTATTAACTGACTAAAAGCCTAATGTTTGCAAGATTAAACAAATCTGCAATAATAGAATACATGTGGGATATAAAAACTTGGCAAACATCTTCTCTTTACTTTGAATGATAGTGTTCCCAAAATCATTAGATACTTTTTACGCCTCATTGAGTCATAAAAGGTTTTTTATCCATAAAATCAGAAATAGGGAGAAAACAATTATAATTTAGTTAATGAAAATCAATTCTTCTTATCTGTTTCGGCTATCATTTTTCTGAAATCGCGGCTTTAATTTCTCGGTATTAAATTAATTGAATAAACTTATTAGCATACAAATTGCAAACCATAAAACACTGGTAGTCCCTCTCGATCAATTTAGCTTTTTCTTGATTGTGATATTAGCATTAGTAAATGTAATATGTATAACTACAATAGTATTAGTCTTAAAACGTGATGTCTTGCTATATCATAATATTGATATATCTTAACCTTTTATATACTGTTTAATGATTTTTGCAGTTTTTTTTCGTGGATATATTATTTTTGAGTCACTAAATTAAAAATTCAGTGATATACGTAAATAAAGTACTCGTCTTTTGGAAATTTCATCTGCTAGAGCTAATTAATTAAAATGATACTTTTGAGTACCGTCAGTACTGCACTGAGGGCTAAAATATTCTCACAATACAAAAAAAACATATTAATTTTTATCGTAGTTTTAACACTTAAAAATTATACACTTTCTTTCTGACCTTAACAATTTTTGAGGGATTGATTAAAATGGCAGCTGACAACTTCAGTTTTGAATCCATTCGCATTTTTCACTAAAATACTCGTCATAGAACCCGTGTTGTCATTTATCCTGGAAGAGGAAAACTAAAATAGTATTCCTGCGAAGTGTCGCCAGTTAACTCGTAATGATATGGTTATTCTATGTAATTTTAAGGTTGGAGGGGACTTTTAAGTACCGTCAGCAGATAAAAGGTTAATAGACATTCTGAGCTCTAAAAATAATACCAATGACAAAACATTTTTAAAGCGCATAAAATAATCAAATATCCATACATTCATTACTAACCTAATTATTTTATAAAGTTTGAAGATCATAAGACAAATAAAAAGGGTGGAAACCCATCTTTTGGCAACATACATTTTGCTAAACACTAAAAGCACCCTTTTCAAAATGAAGAGAAGTTTACTAAAAACATTTCCACTTATTAAAGACTTTTTTCATATAGAAGACGATTCCAGACGATTCCAGAAGATTTCATATAGAAGACATTTCCACATATAGAAGACGATTTTTCACTGGAATTGGTGAAAAATCCTTCCAATTGTCCCTTCTACCTGACTATAGAATTTCAAATTTTGTTCTCCGTATAAAAGTCATTTTCTCTAAGGAACAAAAATAGTCCGTAGTAATATAGGTAACGTTTTTTAATTTAAAAGAAATATATGGTACACACTTATATTCAAAAACCAATTAACCACGAAATCTAGTACCAAATTACTTTTTGTCGCAGTTCACAATCAAAACAAAGAATTACTCAAATTCTATTATATTCCCGAGTAAATCCCTGAAATATCTCATAAGATAGTCCAAAGAAACGAACTTATTCGGCAATGGCCCTTTTGACGGAGCTGTTAATCAAATTCTTTTACGGCCAACTCGCGGAGGGATACATATTTCAGTTGACTCCCTATATTGTTTGCATTTGGAGCTGTTTCATTAAGGTCTGTGCGAGCGTTCAATGCGTTAGGGGGTTTCGAAATACTTTATTATGTCAGGGAAGGCTGAACAAACCAGCAGCAGAATTTCGCTTGCGATTCATTAATCAAAGCATATCCATTGGGATTTTGTGAAAGGTCCCTGTGACTTTAAAAGCGAAATGGTTTGATTTAGCTTATCAAAAATTGTTGAAAAGTTTTGGAGATAGTTTAAAATTTATTTGAAACAGTCTGGTTTGATTTAAGTCACAAGGGATTGAACTCAAAAACTCAAACATTGATTTTAGCATTAATTCAGTATATTTTTAGCTTTAGATTCTACTTTTACAAATGAAATACTGATTTACATGTGCAACTATAGTTCATAAAAAAGAATAAACTTTTACTCCTTCAGGTGAAAAATATTAAATTCTACATAAAACTAATAGGGTCACTTGGGGTAAGTGGGACCCTTTTTGACCTAGTGCATTTTTATAACTCAATAGAAAAATTTTGAATGGGTTAAATTGAGCTTATTTTCTTATTTAACTTAAGACTTTATCCATAAACAAAAACTTGTTATTAGTTTTTAAAATAATGCTTTACATTTTTCTTAACTGGTATTTTTCTTAAAATGAGAGCGGTGGCCCACTTTCCCCAAGGGATGGGGTAAGTGGGTCACCCACTTTTTATTTATATTTAAAGCAAGCGAAACTTAAAAGGCAGTAAGTGGGTATTACTTTATAAAGTATGGAAAATTTAAATATAAAATATTTTATTGTAACTGTATCCATGTTTGAGAAATTAGCTCACTTTACAATGAGTATATGTTACGGTAAGAATAGAATGAAAAACAAAATAAGTATTTTAAATAATGTTTTGGAAGGCCAAAGGGATATTTTTTACTTTAACTTATAAAATAGTGTTGAAAAAACAATATAAGGTTGATTAAGATTTATTTTGGCACATTAGTAAACATTGTAAGATAAAAAAAGAAATCGGACACACTAAATGAGAATGAACACTATTGATGAGATATTTCACATTACTCACCATAACTTAAGCAAAATTGATATAAAACGTCGATCAAATTATTTATAAATTTTAAAAACTTTGAAGTGGTGAGTAAAATGTCTTGTTACTATAAATCAAAATCTTCTGAAAATGTTGGGGGAAGTTGCCCCTATAACCCCCCTTAAATCCGCCTATGTCTTCAGTAATAGTTCCTACATCATTTGGGACCCTCTAGAACCCCTTACATCATAATAAGGGGTCTTACTTTCTCCATAAAGAGGGGTCCCCTTACCCCATTAGCGAGAGGTCCCACTTACCACAATAGGCTAAAATTACGGGTTAAGTGGGACTCCCCCGTTAGACACTTCTAAATTAAAAATTTTGTAAAAATTCAAATTGCAGTACACTCAAACCTGTTTTTTTGCGAACCATTTTTGTGTTTTTTTTATTTGTGCAACTTTTTTGTGCGATTTTTCTCTTCGATTTTTTTAGTGCGGTGTATGGAAATTTCAAATTAGAACCAAAATCTTGTATATTCTAGTTATTCTAGAATGAGTATCTCTGATACTACCGAGACATACTACCGAGACATACATGGGTCTCATGAAACAACAGTTGTCGCCGACTACATGGTTACTGAAAAAAAGTCTAAGGTAGGTATAAAACGGTTTCTCAATTCAGCTGTATGTTGGGGATTGCGTTACGGTCCGAACATAAAGAATTTTTAAATTCAGCTATGCTAAGGGATTTTCACTACGGTTTTTAAGCGAGACTTTTTTCATGCGGTCCTTATTCACCGCATAAAAATGATTTTTTAAATGTGCTGCGAAAACTATTTTTTATAACTACTTGCGAAGTTTGGTACAATTTTTATGCGATTTTTTGTGCGGTCCCTATTCCTCGCACAAAAAAAGGTTTGATTGTATGTATTTTAAATTAAACTTTGCAGAACACACACACAGTTCAATAAATATAAAAAATTATGAAAACTTAGCTGGAAATACTTCTTTGAAAAACGCTTCTTAAATTCTCCAAAAAATCCATTCTGGGAATCTATTTTTAATTAGTTCTATGATCTTAAAAATAAATGAAACAAAAATCAAATCTGTGCAAAGCCCATCAGTGTGACAAACTGTTGTATGTTTGAGGGGGGTGACCCACTTACCCCAAATGACCCTATTCACGAAATTCCTAAATAAACAAACAACCAACGGAAGTGACGTCACCAGGTAACTCAATCTTCCGGTTTGTCTGATATTTACATTGAACAACATTACACTACGGCGCGTTTGTTTTTTTATAATTTTTCTTTTCTTATTTTAAAGCGTAATTTAAAGGAGAAACTCAAAATATGAGTTCTCCATACTTCCGATCATTATCTGAAAATTGTAAAAAGAGATATCTTGATAAGTTATCTGTGAATGGGACGATTGATTTACCCGATCCATTGGACGAAAATCTCAGCTAATACAATCAACGCCATTGCAACAGATCGTAGATACATCAGGATTAATTGAGTCCGATATTATTGAAATTCATTATTTAGTTTGTTTTAAAACTTATGAATACAATCACCCACTTATTTAAAAAAAATACGCATAAAAATATTTTAAAAGATAATTAAGTGACAGACGATTTTAAGAATACTATTTCTGAATCTCATCTCAAATAAAAATAAACAAGCTGACTGGAATGTAGTAGGATCATTAAAGGTAAATGCACTAAAATTTTGAATAAATCCATAATTAAATTAAATTAATTAGTTCTTAGATTTTAGCTCGTTGTTTTCCATATTTTTATGTACTTTATATTTTTAAGAAAATAAAAATTCAGTTTCTAAATAAATAAACTGCTTTGATACAATGATACAATGGATATTCAAGTTTGACATAGCAGAACTGCGATATTAATTTTATAACAACAAGAATGTTCTGAAAAGTTTTCATCATTGAATATTTGCTCAATATTTTGTTTTCTTTGTATCAGCAGCTGTTTTAATTACATTTAAACAAGTTAGTAATTAAAATCAATAAGAGGAGAGATTGAAGCACATCGTTGTAGACCTCAAGGTTCATATTTTTGATAGGTTATTATTGAGTTAAAATTATTTTTCTAATTCAAAACACTTGATAACCTATAAACATGTTCGTAATTGTGTCCAGTATAAACTGTTTTAAAAGTTTCTTTGGATCTTATTTTAATAAAAATCACCGAAAATAAGCATTTTCCCATGCTGTGAATAGGAATAGGAAATGTGTGGTAAATCAATCCCATTCACAGATAACTTATCAAGATATCTCTTTTTACAATTTTCAGATAATGATCGGAAGTATGGAGAACTCATATTTTGAGTTTCTCCTTTAAATTACGCTTTAAAATAAGAAAAGAAAAATTATAAAAAAACAAACGCGCCGTAGTGTAATGTTGTTCAATGTAAATATCAGACAAACCGGAAGATTGAGTTACCTGGTGACGTCACTTCCGTTGTTTGTTTGTTTATTTAGGAATTTCGTGAATAAAAGAAATTAATTCACTTTAATGAAAATTACAGTTAATAAACTGGTGATAAAGTAAGTGGGTATATTTGGATTTTTAGTTGTCTCCTTTAACACGTTCACTTCCAGCACCCGAAACAAAAAAACCCCAAATTGGATGTAGATCGAAGTTATAGTACTTGTTCTCTATGTGTAACGCAAAAGTACGGATTGATGCGTTATATACAGATGCTCCCAAAAAGTGATAAAATTTTACAATAGACATCAGCGCTCTTTTCTCCAGGACGCGCCAGCGCGTCCTTGGCAGTGAACGTGTTAATTGTAATACATTAGAAAATTAAATATTTTTGTTATCTTGAGTTTATTTTTTAATTGTAAATCATTAAAAAATATATTCAAAGCAGAATCTCCCATTTAAGATCAATCTATAAAGCAAAAAAACCCTTTTTGCAACTCATAAACAATGTGTAAGGTAATTTTTTCCAACCATAATGCATATTACTTTTTTAAGATAGATTACATAACCTTTATAAACGAAAAAGACAAATTAAATTTCTAAAACGGTTTATTTTGAACCCTTTCAACCATCAACCCCGCAGGATCAAAATCGAGAATTCAACTTAAAAAACGAGATTTCAATGTAAATTCGACGAACTTCAACCCCCCACTCCTGGCTCTATATGGGGACCAAATGACATGAAAATTGGAGGGGTTTTAGGGGGTGTTCTTTCAGAATCGGGAATAATCGTTAATGTCGTCCATAGGAAAAACGAAAATTGGTGCTTCGTTTAATATGAAGGCGACCCCCTAATAACTTGACAATTTTTCTGTATATAGAATTCTTGAAATCATGAAAAATGATACCTTATTTGTCTTTATATCACAAGCCGTTCCGGAGATATAGGGTCTGAGTCGATTTTTTTCCAGTACATCTTGAACATTGTTGTTCAAAAACATTTGTTATTCAAAAATAATTTTCTACTTGTACAAAAACTACACTTTATTATATTATTAACATATTTTCCTCTAAAGAATATTGCTTTTTGTATTATGTAATATAAAGGATTTCTACTCAAAAGCAAGAAATACTTAAACAACACTTAATATTCATGATATGAACACCAACTGTTACCTTAACAATTCTACTACACTTACAAGGCAGTAACTTTTCCCTTAATTTTGCCTTCGCAACACCATTCCCTTCTATTCAAGCAATTCCAGGTGGCAATATCAATGAAAAGTAACAATTGACTGAACTTCGCGAGTAAAAACTAATATATAAACCTTTTAGTTGGTCATATTTAGCCACCATTAGGCAATATATATAGCATATTTTCAAAAGAAAACGAAAACTGTCATACTTCATTACCATAAATTTCCATACACTGCCATCCGTAACAATGTCGGCGTTACGTAAGCCACTTAGTCGATTTTACCGTTCAATTAGTGCTCCAAACATCTAGCGCCTTTGAGTAGTCAGACTCAATATAGGAGATTCATTAATATTTATGAGACGATCTGGCCCAAAAATATTTTTCCCTAAACTCACCAAGACTGAATCGAATTGCCCCCGTATATTCCACTCGTACCGAAGCCCTTCTCGGCTTCGCGCTAACGGTTAAAATAAAGTTTTCGGTCTTTCATCAGCCCGGTGAATATGTTAGTGCCAGAAGCCAGTTGATTTCGAAGCCTTTTTAGCGGATATAGTCTATTATTTATGGTCTGGAATCGTGACTTGGCATAATAAAGGAAATAACATCCTATTTTCTTTGAGATCCACATTAAAAGTTAAAGCGCTGAATTGGTTAGAGGAAGCAAAAGATTGAAAAGAGAGGAAAACTTTGTTTTCCTTTTAGCTGATAAAATACTTAAAAGGCTCCAAATGTGTCAGGCATACCTTATTATCTAATTTAACTACAACTTATGGCCCTTGGTATTTATGTATGCGGGGAGAGAAATGCTTTTAATGTGTTTTTTTAGCTCGCGGTTATTTATTTCCGCAATAAATGGAAAGCTTTGAAGTTGTTTAGTCGGTTAAATTGGTTGGCTTTAAATCCACGGGAAGCATTTTTTAAACTCTTGTTTCACTTTGATGGTTAAACACGAGAAATTTTTAAAGGATGCTATGTTTTTTTATGTATTAAAATATGTTTTGGAATGAAATATCATCAGAATTTTCTAGAATAACTCATTTTCAGCCATTTCTTTGATTATATGTTTAAATTTATAACTACCAAATAGTAAATTGTTATCACATAAGTTAACTATACTTTATATGTTTTCCTCTAAGTTTTATAAAGTTTCATTTATTAAAACCGAAGTTCTTATTTGTACGTATAAGACTCGTCATTATCGTTTATGTGCAGTCGTTTCTTCAAAGCGTGTTGTTTGGATCTTTCTTAAGCATGCCTTAGTTCTATTGCATGCAGTAGTTCAATTTAAAGTTAGGCATAAAATGCACAACTGGGAGGTAATCGTCATTTTGAAAAGGGAATAAGCGACTTTTTGTACGCAAACAAAATCCCAGTTCCAGTATCCCAATTCCAGTATTTCAATTCCCAAATCCAGTATGTTCTATGTTCCTTAGTAACCTCGAACCAACCTTGTTGAGCGCTTGCCTGTAGTTTGTCGACTTAATTTGTATTTGTGCTGTGAACTAAGCAGAATTATCATTTCGCTTTTGGTTATAGTAATTTTACTTCATAAGGTTGAAAAAGGGAATAAGTCCATCGACATTTTTCAATTATAAAATATACTTATATTTTATTCGACAACTACTCTGTTCTCTAAAAAGGATTATGGATTTCCAATAAAAATGTGGTGGTTGTATACAAAAAAAATTCCATTACTTATACAGGTTTATTTTTCGATTATCCCAAAAACTTGGTTTTTAGACTTATTCCGTTTTTCATACTGACGATTCAATTAATATTGGAAGTCTGGCACAATGGTTTTATATCCACTCTATTTCAGTAAACATAAGTTGTTTTTCCTCAAATACAGATATTTAAAGTGTGTGTGTGTGTTCGTTCTTAATTCTTATACTATAACATTGTCTATCACATTCTCAAGATTTAAGCATCCACCCTCTCTGACTCATAGAATATCTCTCGACCACGCTCACTTTACCACCCCAGAGAAGGCCCACGATCCTAGACACTAATCCAATCCCCACCCCCAAACCTCCCGAGAAAAAAAACGCCCCTGCCCGAACCCAACTCCCACGACGGGACACTCCCTCACTTTTTCAATTTGTCGCGATCCCTCCTCTGAGCCTTTGTTTGAGATAAACGAGACTCGGGATGCCTTCACTCCACTCCACGCCACTCCGTGGAACAGTGGAGCGAAGAAAAAGCAGCGAAGATTCATATCTGGAGCGCAGTGGATCAATTCTGTCTCTCTTTGTCCCAGCGACGGTGGGGGTTGGTTGGTTGTCCGCTGAGGCGTTCTATGGTCTCCGTGTAATCAGCTGAGGAGGTTTACATCAGCGCGTGAGGTTTCTTTTGTGCCCGCGTAATTGCCCAATTGTCCGTTACGAATTTTCCATGGAGGATGAATTGGCGGTTGGGGAGTTTGAGTGACAATGGATGGAGGATTTTTGTTGCTTAAATTTGAATGAGGCGTTTATTAGGTGGTATAGGTGTTTAAACAGAATATTTGTCTGTGTTGATATTTATTTGGAAATTTAAAATAACAATGTAATATTCGTAGATAAAACTGGAACTTCATTATCAAAGTCTTCCTTAGAAATAATACGTAATTACGTGACCGTAATTGGTGACCTGGATGCTTTGTATCTATGAAATCATCTTGGGCAAGGAAACATATTTGTAGGATTAAAACCTGCTATAATTTGTCGTTAAAAATACACCACTGATCAGCCAACGATAGTAAAAGGGTCACGTTATTTTTACAGACTTTGCACGGCCGATAGTTGGGTAATGGGTGATAGGGGTCTTGCTTCTATATACAAGCAAATGTCTCTTCCTCTTTCGATCAACTGCCCCTCAACTTCAACCTGTCTCCCCTCCGAAATACTAGTTCCAGCGTTGTCAAAATAACGTGACCATTTTACTATCGTTGGTTCAACAGTATATAAGTAGAAAACCGAACATTATGACAAAGATAAAATTCTTTATACCACAATTCTTATTCTTTCTCTTTTGAAATATTATTGTACTATTTAAATTATAATTAAATTATTATTAAATTGTTAAACTATTGGTTTGATTGTTATTGAATTTTAAACTATAAAAAGTCCTTTAAATATAAAAAAAATCAAAACTAATTCTTGTAATACTTTTTTTATGCTCAGCTTTCTTTATAATTCAGGTACTGTTTTAAGTTAACAATTTATCATATTTGGATTACTACATAAAACTTATTGATTTCCAATATGACAAGACAATTATCAATCTAGTGTTTTGGTTTAAATATAAACACTTCAAAGTACCCTTTAAAGACAAAATATTTCCTTTATTAAGGTTCCATGCACCTTGAAAGAGTTTCATTGATCTCGCAAAACCCCACACATCTAATTCACCTTCAACTTAGCCTTTCCAATACTTATTGTACCTAAGCTGTGCAACTAAATCAATCACAGCCTCTGGATCAATTATATCCAATCCATGTCCAGGCTTAAGCCCTGACACTGACGAATTATCGGATGTGTCGAGATTATTTGAAACGATGATCCCCGAGATTCTCCCTAAGAAGCTTAAGAAAAGAACTCATCGCCTTGTCAAGATTTGGTTGACAAATAATTACCTAGTTTCAGGTACACTTACTCCCCAGTTAACATTTTTGCAGCATTTTACTAGTGTTATCTATTGATATCTCTGTTTATTGATTTATAAAATTTTTTATAAAGAAAAGTATTACAGGGGGGTTCGTTACTAAGTTTATTCTATACAGATGTAGACGCCAGCTGGTTTTCATACTTCTGCAACTGTATGTGTTGAATATTTTTCGGGGAGAGGATTATTTTTACGAAGTGTCTAAATCCATTAAAGTTGACCCATGCTAAAGTATTAGCGAAATTCTTTAGAGTTGAGTTGTTACTTTCGTGGATTTAGACAGTGCCTTAGTTTTATCATTCATTTTTCAGTTATAATTTTGCCCTTTAATTACTTCAGTTTTGTTGTATTGTAAACTTTATTCAGGATAAAGTATATTATTTTTCTGATGGGAAAAAATAGTGTGTTGATAGAACATGTCAACACTCTTGAATACTGATGAGTTCAACCAGAACAGGACGAAACGTCTATACTAGTCTCAGAGATACTACATCCGGATTACATTATGCTCAAATCAAGGGATGCATTTTTGCCTGGTTTTTAAGCGATATAAAAATGTTTTGGGGATTCGTGTCATCAAACGCTATAACACTCCTCTATTAGAAGCAGTTTTTAAATAAGGCGTTATTATTTATAAATGCGTTAAATATAATGAATATATCCTACAATTAAAAATTTCATGCATATTATTAACTATATTTTCTTGGAAGTTATTAAGTATTTAAAGTTCTAGGTGTAAATGTCAACTGTAAAACTAGTTGCTAGGTATAAATAGTAAATAATAACCACCATAATGGTGATTATCTTTTTGAAGTCATTTTCTTACTCACATTATTTACTCACTCTACTATACCATTTGGAGATAAATCAATTTAACTATTAAAACATTTTCGTTCAAATGAAATTTATTAATAATAAAAGCCTTATCTCTAATTATGCTTATACACATATGAGTTGAAAAGCTAACTGAAATACACCTAGGACATGTGTAATTACGTTAATTTTGCCAGACACTTTGGTAGCTATTAGCTAATATTACCTCGTTTAAAGGCTTTTCAAAATCGTATCTTACTTGGAGAAGGTAAATACAAACTTCCTAAATTGTCAACCATTATTCCTGTGCATCTTAATGTTCCATTAATCAATTACCAAAGGTGTGCATTTAGCATTATCTCTCTAGAGTTGTCCACATACTACATTAAAAATTTCCATTAAATGCTTCAGATTCCCATTTTTAATAATTGCAGGAGAAAAGTAAATCCCATTACTTAGAAGCGCAGATAGTTACTAAGCCTAGTAGTGGGAGGCGTATATTTATGAAGGAATTAAATTAACACTAATTTCATATATTCTCGTCACTGCATATTATACGTGCTGTAATCAATTTATTCAACATAAAAAACTAAGAGATTTTGTCATTCTTTTGTGGCACATTTGCCTACATATTTGTTGTTAACTTGATTATATTGTGCGTTTCATTAGATAAAGCCGGGCTTTTTTTCCAAACGTCGCCGGTGCCAATAAAATTAAATATATGTATTCCTGTTTTATTTGGGTTTCTTTCTTCTCTTTCAATAAGAAATGTTCAAACAGAAACCTTTTTCTTGAAGCAAGATAATATTTTTAAATAGAATGATAAAATAAATTATTAATTAAAATTAAATGATAAAATAGAAATAAATAGACTAAATAAAAAATTAGAAATATTATTAAAATCAGCGATGTAAATATTTTTTAGGTACATATTTTTCAAATGTTTTAGCCCAGGAAAATGGTTTAGGAATCACCCATGACGTTTCAATTTATGTGATATTTTTTTAACAATTTATTAATATTTCAATAAGGTAAATTTTATTTAGTTAAAAGCAAAATAAATTCGTTTAGAATATCTCTCAACTGAAATTAATTTAAATTGTAACTTTAACTTTCCCCTTTATAAAATAATAAACTACTACTACTTAACTAATTTCCTTCACTATCTTCTTAAACTAATTTTTAATTATTCATCGATGCATTTATTGTAACTTTTTTAAGATATACACTGTAAAAAAAAACTGTAGAAAAACAGAAATTTCAATAACAGTGACTTTATGTTTACAGAGATATTCTGTTATGTAACATTCCCACCGCACTTCTATTTATTTTATGTAAAATAACAGCTTTTACCTAGTTTTTTAGCTTATCTGTACTTAAACAGAAACTTACTGCATTGAAAACCAATACAGCTATTGGCAACGGTATACTGAATCTTCTTTGGTTCAGTGGATAGCGTGCGTGCTTAGCATGCGGTAGGTCGCGGGTTCTATTCCCGGATATCAATTAATTAAAATTAAAAAAACTCTACTAAAATAAGTGCATGCGCACAAGCAGAAAATTACTGAGAGGCAACAGAAAATCTGAAACAGAAATGACAGAAAGTTCCTTTTTACAGCATTTACCTGTAGGTTACAGCTTTTTTCTGTTTACAGGATTTTTCAACCTACAGATTTTTTCTGGCAACTTTTGCTGCCAGAAATTTTCTGTTTTTTTGCAGGATTATTTTTTACAGTGTAAAGATATTTTTTACTTAAATTGTATATTACCTTGTAAATATCACACTATATTTAGAAAGTTCTCTTTTATGAATACATTCATGATGATGCACTTATTGGTTTTCCGATACAAGACATACTTGATTTAAAAAATCAGCTATTTTCTCTGTAGCATGTTCTAGAGAAGATTCACCACCATTATTGATGTATTTATACGATATGAAAAATCTATTTCCTGGTAATGGGAAGAGAAAAAGGGAAACACATTCTGAGAGATACATTCTATTCTTATTATGATTTCAGCATTTTAATTAATTTTTTTCTTAAGTATGTGTAAACAGTTATTTTTAAGCGGGTATTGCAATTTTATAAATTTAATTATAAATAGGATTCCGGCAGTGGTTTAAAACACAACAAGAGCAACGCAATAATTCAATAGCCTGTCAGCCTATTCAATAGCCTACTCAGTATTCAACTTAATCTTCTTAAATTTTAATTAAAATGAATGTAAATAAAACGTTATATAATTAATCCTTCTGATTAATTAATGGAACCGCCACAGAATAAACTCAAGATTCTGAACAAATATTGTTTTACTGGTAATAAGAATTTATGAAAACTAAAACTTTCTCACAAAAAACTAACCTATTCAGTATTCAACTTGTAAGAACACATAAAATCATACGTCATAATGAGTGAAAAAATATATTTTAAATTTTAACCTGTATGTAGAATATTTTTGCATATTTTTGTATGCTAATTGCATTTTTAATGTGTTATTAAGTTTATGTCTCTTAAAAATTTTTTCTATTTATAAGGAACCAGTCTATCATTTTAGCACCAATTCTGACTGTTTCGATTACACATAAAGTGAATAAAAATAAACTTTCGATCCCGATTTCGTCCAACTTTCCTCTAACTTCTATTTAAAAATAATAATGAAAATTGTGTTCATAATAAATATTAAAAATATCCCACCAACAAAGATACGTAATATCTTCTATGAGAAAATCATTTAGCAAAACAATTTTATTTCAATTCTTATTAAACTACTGAATTACTTACAATTCACCATACCTTTTTGGAATTACATATATTATACGCGTATAGTACAAACATGGACATAAATATAAGCATTAAAATGAATTCCTTTTCCTAAACAAATCCCTAATAGCACCAAATAACTCAATACTAAATTGATTTTCGAATTCCTTTATGAAAGAGAAATACGGTTCTTTGAATTTAGATCTGAATTTCACAAATCGAACCTTTTGTAAATTCACGGGTCACCATAAATTGAAGTTTCTACGAGAGAGTGAAAACGAGCTGGAATCACGGATGATTTAAGAAACTAATTAACGATCTTCATCAGATAAAATAATATAGCCGGAAGGAAGGCTAGCGGCATCCGATATTGAAACCGCGCGATCACATGAAATTATTAATTGGATTCTTTGTGAGTAAAGGGAGAGATTTAAGATGTGCTTCGAACCACCGATTGTTTCGGGCGATCGTTGAATGTGATAGCGTTAATAGGAATTCGAAGCTGACTAAATTGTTTTCAGTCCCCCTGTTATTTGCACTCTAAATGTGCGCTTTGAATGAAATATGATGTAATTAGCTCTCTTGGGGGATGGATGAAAAAACAGTCTTTGAATTGCGAAATAGCGGAAATGGATCGATGGTTTCTAGTAAGTGTGGTTTCTATGGAAGTGGGGTGTTTTAAATATGGATTCATTCAACTGTTGGTTAGTAATTAAAACTTCGGGAAATCTATTTTGAAGTTGGTTGTATTTACTTTTGAATGAGTGAATGAAAGTTCCTTGAATAACTTTTGTTGAATAAATAAATGTTTTTTGTTTAAGGCTTATTTATTGTAATTGTGTGTTGTGGTTTTAGTTTCACAGTGTTTAAATGGTATATTGCACTTTATAAGCCGTATATTAAAGTTTTAGTCTTGACTTCAATGGGAACTAGATTAAGTTTATAATTTTCCCTAAGGGTGTGCTTTGTTTCCAATGATTACTTAAAACTATATTACCAGTGATATTCAACGAAGAAAGAGGAGAGATATAATAAAACTGCTTGGTAATGTTTAAAAAAAAGGATCGATCATCGTACCTCTACTATAAAGCATAAAAAATCAGAGTATCTTTTATTTTAAATTAGATTGTTGCAATACTTTATCTGACACTATTATTAGCTCTTTTATCGAAAATTTGACAATCTGATTTGTATTATCGATTTTAGCTGTCACAGTAAATGCACTTATAAACTTTTTGTGCATAACGTTTCTATTTTCTCTCATACTACTAAATTTCTTCTTCGCCTCAATTTTTTTAAGGGCACTGTAAATACGTTATTTGTGTGACAATGTGTTCTGTTGCTAGGATATTCCTAAAGGCTTGATAATAATAATAATATACTTTATTACCAAACAAACAGAACGCAACACAACAACATGAAAGAAAAAACATGTAAAGGGGTATCAACCCGTTTAGGTGACAGAAAAAATACTATATTATAATTATAACGTTAAAAAGGACAATGTAATATGCAGATATTAAAGTAAACCTATACCAAAAACACACACAATAAAGACAGAAAGGCTGGCACAGCTAGGCGTTAAAAATTATATAAGTTTTTGAATATGGAATGATCTGCAAATCATAAGGTAGACTGTTATATAAATTTTGGGCGACAGGCTTATTGCACATCTTCAAAAGAATCCGAACAGTTTGATACCAAAAACATGTTATACGGATCAGTAATTAAAAAGCCTTTCTCTGGAAACCATATACCAAAATTTTTTTAGAATAGAGAGATACCATAGATCAAATAAAAATATACGCGTGTATACGTTGAAAACAAGACAAATCCTCCCTAATGTTTAAAACCAGTACCTCCCTTTCTCGTGCAGTTTTTATTACACACCCTAGTTTTATCACTGAATCTCCTCAACCTCCTTCTTATTTCCCTTTTAAAATAATTGAACCCGAAACATTGACCGACATTTCAAAAATCTAACAACATGCATCCCTCCAAATGCCAGCTCCATAAAAAACACGGAACGCCCAAGCTTCCCCTCCTCCCTAAAAAAGGGGCTCAAAAAGCGATTCCAAGGGCCTTTCACCATTCCATTTTGCCCCTCAAGACCCCCTCTCTCGAATCCCCTTCAAACTAATTAAACCCCGAGGGAGCATGTTAAACCAGAGAAATCCAGCAGGAAGTTGCGATGTTGCCTTTCTAACTCTCTCTCTCTCTCAGTTATATGCAAATGCTTTGCGTGAGTCTCTGTTTCCCAGGGCAGTGGCAACACGCATGGCTCGAGTCATTCGGTCAAAGATGGAGGAAAGATGGTAAGAAGGGTATATAATGATTTTCTTCGTGACCCCAACTTAAGAGGATTATAAAATTTCCCGCCGTTCCCCGTCGTTTTCTAGGGAGGGAGATATTCTAGTCCTGTTGGTTTCAATGCTATTCCTGGTTTTCCTCTAAAAATAGTTTTGAGTTAGTTTTGAATTGATTGTTGAGGCTGAAGGCGGTTTTGAGAAGTTTTGAGTAATTTGGAGGGGTTTGTGAATGAGAAATCCTCTGGGAATGGAGTTTGATACCTTGCATATGGTTTATTAACGCTTTAGGTTTAGGATGCTGCCTTTATTGCGAGAGAGATCTGCTAGCTTTTTAGCGATAAGGTTTAATACTTTATCGGATATAAATTAAATAAGTGAAATTGAAACTTAAGGGATTTTTTACGTAAAATATACATTGTAGAAATACTAACGCAACATGCCTATTAAAAGTGTTGTAACTCCCACATCTTATTTAGTTCTTATTTGTAGAAGGTTCTAATTAGGATCTTAATAGTATAAAGCGATCATTTCCATATAATTCCAAATAATAATTTTCTTATAGTTCAAAACTAAAACTACCAGGGAAACTTCTGTCACCACATCTACACAAATGT
This sequence comes from Tetragnatha versicolor, assembly GCA_024610705.1. Lineage (NCBI taxonomy): Eukaryota > Metazoa > Arthropoda > Arachnida > Araneae > Tetragnathidae > Tetragnatha > Tetragnatha versicolor. The sequence goes on along the minus strand of JANDEH010000002.1, from coordinate 27,859,757 downwards.
TTGAACACTGATAAAAAATGTTACTCTAACTTTTGCACATTTAAAGCCACCTTTCTACCGTCGAAAAATTACATTTGGTTTAACGAAAATTTTCAGTAATTACTTTATTTATATTTCATTTTCTGACAATTATTTTCCTTTTTAGTAAAATGGAATTAATTATATTTGTGTGACTATAGTTATCTCGACTAGACATTTTGTTAAGTTTTAATACATGCCATACTTATTACGTAGCTCGAAAAAGCATGACTGGAATTAATTTGAATTTTAATTATGACTCATGGATCATACAAATACACTTCAATGGATTGATTTTTTTATTTACAATTCACTAACCCACCAAATACATCCATATTAAGAAATAACCTTTAAAATATACCGCTCGATCATGTAATAAGTATCAGCTATAGTGTAACAGCTAAATTCCTCATCAATAAAACCTGGAATACTTCTTATGCATTATACATGGAAAAGAACTATTCAGCCTAATACTTGGAAAATAGTCCTTAAAGGGAAAATCAGGAAGAATATCCAATAAAATGCGAGATTTATCTGTAGGAACAATGTTGATATTTTGCCAAGAACCTAGACAACAATGGCCTCTCTATACGAGACATCTTACTAGCACTCATTGGAAAGGAAATAAATATTGGTATGGTGAATAAGATTCCTCCTTATTTACTTCCAAAACAACTCTCTCCATCACATTGAGGTGTCTCTCTGAAGAAGACAGACCAGTACTCGCTTCATCCATATCGGACATTTGCATGCATTCATTCGTTTATTCCTTCTCACAATCCATTCCGAAACAGGCAAAGAGGATATAGAGTATATTTACAGAAAACTCGGCTCAGAGGAGGAAAGCAAAAAATATGTTTATTCCGAGGCCCTGCCGTGAATAGGAATGTCGAGTTAGACACGAACAAAATTAGGCGGTGTGGGAAGCCATATAGATAAGAAGAAGAAGCGAAAGAAAACTCGCCTCTTCTATCTATCCCGAGGAAGAACGAGGAAAAGTTGAAGGAGAAAGTACGTCTTGATGTCTTCTCCAAAAGTAAATGAAAAGCCGGAAAGCTCTTTCTCTCTTGATGAAAATGGTTTCCAAAAGAATCTCCAGGAGTGAAGGAACATATCTTGATATGCTTAGGGAATCTCGCGATAAAATATGATGAGTTTGCGCGAGTAGAAATTTAAAGCCCAATACTTTGGACTTGACTCTCAAAAGAAGCCGAGGAACTTGGAACCGTTTTATATATCTTAATGCATTTTTCTGAAGAGCGTTTTCTCTAAGGAAATGGATAGTCCTTCCCATTTTTTCTCTTATTATTATTTGCTTTCATTTCGAAATCTTTTAGATCCCATAAATTGGTTAGAAACATTTCCTGAAAGAAAGTTTGAAGGGAAAAGTTGCTGCTACTGCTGTAAAGGTTGGGTTTAGGGAAGCCGGATTTTGTGGAGAATAATTTTTTGACCGGTTACCTTACTTCTTTTGAAATGATTTGGTAAACACGGCATCAAGGAGGAAGGCTTAGTTTTTCTAAAGTAGTTTTTTGATGAAATTTACTTTCTTAAATCAACTGTCATCTTCCCATTTATGTTGGGGAAATTTTGTAAGAGAAAAGTAATCTGAAAGTTGTTTTCTGAGTTTTTTCATTTATTTTGCTTTCATAGAAACATATATGGTAAATATATCTTGGCTATCATACACTCTAAATTTAAGTTAAAATTTTTCAAATTCCTCGCATTCAAAAACTTTAAGGGAAAGTATTTTTTTGATGAATAGTAAAGAATAATTTTTGAAATCAACTATAAGAAATAGTTATTTCAAAACTTCATATTTCCAGACTCTTTTGCAAGAACGAATAATTTAATTTGGATGAGTTTAAAATTCCATACATGTAATTCGAATCTGTAAAAAAACCTATATGGAATTCATATGATAAAGAGAGTGTTTTATATTGGGTTGGGAATATATTCCAGAGTATATAAAAATGCAAAAACGCATGTACGTTAGTGAAAATTTTGCGTCTACGTTTCCCTAATCCTTTTGTAGGAGTTTGTATCTTAAGATTACAGATTACAATAACTTCTATTTCAATATATCGTTAATTTTATTAAGTAGGTAACAAAAAATACAATTTCAGGGGATATTTTTAAGGGCTTCCATAAAATGGATGCAAAGAAACGGTGATATTTCACCTTTAAAAAACGTTTAACCAACTCTCGCAAAGTATTTCATTTTTTAGATAATCGACTGAAGTTTATTTTTCTAGAAATATAAGTAAAACGTCATTTACTAACATAAAAACTTAGATATTCTAATTTCCCATTTACATCCAAAAGTAATGCCAAATTTTAAGTCAGCATGAAAAAAAAACGTATCCCAACAAATACCAATTCTTTGCATACTGCCACACTAAAACAAACTCATTACTATTCTTACAACTACAACCCTAACCATGAAGTCGACATCACAATCCAAAACACCCTCCAATCTATTCCCGTCACAAACGGTTAAATCCACATCGACCGCTGCAAAATAATTGCATTACTCGCAGCATTCGTCTTTCACAATCGCAGATACCGCAACTCGATACTACTCTTCATCCTTCATAAATTCCGCTCCCCAAGGGAAGAAATTCCTGATTCCGACAGCATTAAGAGGGACTAAATGAAATGTTAAGCAGCCCGAATAATCACACACGTGCCAGCGGATCCCATGGCAGCTTATCGCTCGCCGTTTTACCGATAACACGTTGTTATGATAATGCCCGCCGTTCCCTCGGCGGGTTTGTTGTAAATTATTCCTACTCTCGCCAAGTCCGGCTTAGCATGTATTGTATATTCATCTCCACTTTATGTTTCTTGAAATTAGCCGAAGATAATAAGCGCTTATTAAGAGTCGTCGTTGTGAAATTGGCGAAAACTAGCGGCTGGGTTTTTTTTGTCTGGTGTGGAAGTAGTGTAGGTTGATTTGGGGGGAGAGAATTTGAAGTGAGAACTGTCGTGTGATTTCTAGTGTAACCGAATTTGCGTTCGACTGGAGATCCATTTTTTTCTATTACATCCGAAATAAGGTTATGGTATACATAAATCCAAACAAATATGTATAAAAATTTCTAACTATAAAAAAATTTAAACCTCAATTTTTTTTCTTTGTCAGCAACAGAACAAATTACTAATAACAATTTCAAAAATAAAAACTATTTTTTATCAATAAAACACTTTTAAAAACAACAGTTGTGCATTAAATACATTTTTCTAATAAGTACAAGTGTTATTGGAGGTTTTTTTACTGTGTCTTCTGTGTTTAGTTACTCACTAAGGAAAATTAACTTATTCAGGTACTTATTGTGGAGTATCCGGAAGCAATCACTATTCATTTAATAATAATAATAATCTTTATTCACAAGGGCAGAAAAACAAATACAGAAATTAAGAACATATTAGTAGCCAAGGGGATAAATTCAGAAATCCCGTTCAGGCTACCTAAAAATAAAATCTTACATGAATTGATTAACAAAGAAGGAAAAAACCAAACACAATTTAATAAATTAAAAAATTGGCAAAAAGCTGGGCAAAATTTAAATGATTTTGCTTCAAATGAGGTGAAAATATAGATCAGGATCGTCGATATTTATTAAGAAATTAAATAAATTTCGTCTAAAAGAAGATAAATTATTTATACTAATTAAATTTAGAGGCAAACTGTTAAATAATTTGGGAGCTAGGTAAAAGAAATGTTTAGTAAAGATATCCTTAGAAAATTTAGGAATCTGATAAGTTTGAATTGATCTAGAATTATATGTTCTTTCTCTAAAATCACACAAATTACTATGGCGAAAAATATAAAGTATGATACGGAAGTATGCATTATGTCGAAAGGAGAGTAAATTAAGGGATCTAAAATTATTGGGGCTGATTTGAGTATTTAGAATTTTAAATATTTTGTTCTGAATTGAAATTATTGGTTGAAGATTGGATCTATATTCACCACCCCAAATGATAACACCATAATTAATTAAGGAATAAAACCAAGAATAATAAATAATTTTAAGAAAAGACACACCAATATTATTTTTGAGGTGGTAAAATTTACACAAAACAAAACGCAATTTTGTTACCAGCTCTTTGATATGAGTTTTCCATTTTAAATTTGAATCTATTATTAAGCCTAAATATTTTATACTATGAACTTGTTCTAGTGTTTCACAATCGCAATTAAAATAACTATGACAGAGATCGGAATGAAATTTAATATTAAGATTACTTGATGTCAGTCTAAGATTAAAATAAATATATTTAGTCTTGTTTGAATTTAAAGTTAAGTCATTTATAGAAAACCATTTTCTGATTTCTATAAGGTCAGTTTCAATTTGTGATTGAAGTTCCAAAAGGTTTTCACAGGAATAGAGTAACACGGAGTCATCGGCATAAGTTATAATTTAACCAAAAAGTTTTAATTTACAGAAGTCGTTAATAAAAATTAAGAACAAAAGGGGGCCCAAAATGGATCCTTGTGGCACGCCACGATTTGAAATAGAATAACTACTTAGTGTGTCCCTCACTTTTACTCGTTGTTTTCTATTGGACAAGTATGATATGAACCAATTTAATATATTTCCTCTAAAACCTGCGTGTTCCAATTTCAAAATTAATAAAGAATGATTAACATTATCGAAAGCCTTGGATATATCTAAAAAAAGTGCAACAGTTTTTTTATTATTATCAATACTATTATAGAGAAATTTGTTGAATTCTAAAAGAGCCGATTCAGTATTTCTACCTTTAATAAATCCATGCTGATTTGATGCAAAAAACTCAATATGATTCAGAAAGTTATACATTTTAATGGATAAAGTTTTTTCGATGATTTTAGAAAAGGAAGGTAAGATGGAAATTGGGCGATAATTAGACAATATATTTTTATTACCTGATTTATATATTGGAGTTATGGTGGCTTTTTTAAGTGAATCGGGAAACTCAGATGATATAATTGATTGATTTATAAAGTTAGAAATAAAATTAATGTTACTTATTGCAAACATTTTAAGTAGTTTTAAGTTTATACCATCATAATCCACAGAGTCAATATTAGTAAAAGAGTTTAAAATGTCAGTAACTTCATAATCTTGTAAAGGCAGAAATACAAATGAATTTAGGCTCGGTGATAAATATAAAATGCATTTGTTACTATTGTCTACAGAAGAAACAGCAGTACTGTAATTAAACTGATTGTTGAATTGACTTGCCGATTCAGAGTCGATTAAATGGTTAGGTAAAACAGGAGGTTTACTTGTGTGGCAAAGTTTATTTATGAAATTCCACTTCTGTTTGGTCGAGTTAAAGTTTTGGAATTTGTTTTTGAAGTAGTTGTATTTTGTTGCTTTGATTATACGTTTAAGTTCAGATACATAAGTGCGATAAGCGAGTCCGTACATAATATCCAAAGGATATTTACGAACTTTTCTATAGAGCTTTTCTTTTCTACGAATAAGAATTAAAATCTCATTATTTATCCAATCACTTTTATGCTTATTTTTTCTTAAAGGGAATTTAAAATTGTTTTTTATATTATTTAAAGTAAAACAGAGCTTTTGGTATTGTTGATCCAAACCATCATAATGATTGTTATTAAAATTATAAGTAGATAAGTAATTATAGACTTGATTATAGTTAATATGCATTATATTACTATTGGGAGATACTTTTATAGGTAAAATAGAACTGGACAATTTACATAGAGTTAAGTAATGGTCGCTTATATCAGTAATATAAATTCCAGAATTTATGGTAAATGTATTTGATTTGACAAAAATATGATCGATACAGCTATTTATTCGGGTGGGTTTATTTATGCAGCTTAAGAAACCATACTGCGATAGACAAGTTAGATATTCATCAGTATCAGAATCATTGCCTAAAATGTTAATATTTATATCACCTAGGATCACAATATTGGGATGTCTTAAATTAATTAAAACAGAGTTTAGCTCAGAGTTGAAATAATCAACAGAATAGGCATGGGAGCGATAAATAGATAGAACAGCTAAATTCAAACGTTTACTGTGTAACAAAATTGTTTCGGCAGAGACAAAATCAACATCCAATAGGGTAAACTCAAAAATTTTTTTACAAAACACAGCAATTCCACCAGAACGGTTTTGATCGCGACAACAAAAATAAGAATCAAAACCATCAATAGAGTAAAAAGAGGATTCATTACTATAAATCCAGATTTCAGATAGAACAATTATTGTAATGTGATTAAGATATTTAGATAAAAGGGAGATGAAGCTATTGAAATTGGAGCGGATACTTCTTATATTTAGGTGCAGAACAATAAAATTAGACTTACAGTTTGACGGATCAGAAAATAAAAACTTTATAAAATCATCCAGATCTTCTAAAATAATACAGTCGGGAGCAGGACAGTCAAAATTATCAATGGGTGGATTGAATGTTTAGATCCTCAATAGTCCTGATGCGTAAAACTCTGGATGATTCATCCTTTCTTAGAAAGATTTTGCCGTCACGTACCCAACAGAACTTATACTGTTTTTCTCTCTTGGTTTTCCTCGCTTCAAAAAACAAAGTCTTAAGTTCCGGAGCTAAATGTTCATTTACGTACACAGGGGAGTCGGAGAATCTGGGATTGACCCATTAATTTACCCATTAATCGACATATTCGTTCTGATAAATTGCCTAACAAACACATTATCAACACCAAAATAAAAAAAATGAGCATAATATGTTGGATTATGCAAATCAACAATATCAAAGCAACTGAAATTATTTGAGTTTGCATGACGTTGGAAGTACCACGTCACACCACCACGATATATATTGATGTGTTATTTTCATTCGACTGAGATTTGTCGATGCTGTATATAACTTGCCTTCGCCTCGTTTAATAAAATATTATTTGATTTTACTCCACTGCGCATCTATCTCCTTTCTGTATATTGGACTAGCTACATAACATCTCTACTAGCAACGAGAGTGTAATTTGTAAAACGCACCAGTAAATTCTGATTAGAGAAATTTTCACCAGGCTACTATACTTGTTCCCGAATGCTTTTGTAAATCTTGTCAAGTCATTCTGAATTTAAGTGATTCTTTCGACGGCTATATTATTTCCTAACACAAATAGTAGTTCTCACACTCTCTTATCTTACAAATAAAGTAAAGGCCTTTTGTCATTGCCATTAGCTGTGTGAAATAACCTTAAGCTATATCAATCCAATATTGACCTTGTACTGCTTTTAGTGGAGATGTGTCTCCTATAAGTCTAGACAGACAAGGTGTTTAACATTTATATAGCGTTTACCCATTAATCATCTGCACAGCTATGGGAATCATTTTTATTATCTAGGGTAACTCAAAGTTTTATTTCCTTACATGACTTTCATGTATTAGGTATTAGGTGGTCATTAATCGACATATTGTTCAGAAATCATGGCACTGTCTTACTAGAGAGAAAAAAAAGTAAATAAACTCTCAAGGATACTTTATTGGAAGTAGTTATCATTATATATAAGTTTAATGTATTTCTAAAAATGAATTTTAGTAAATACAAAGTGCAGTGTAAAGTCGTGTCTCTCATTCATAATGCTTAATTCTAATTATAATGTGAAAATAAGTTTTCAGACAAATTATTCTTCAATTTAGTTCCAAAACTTCAAACCTGAAATTTTTGTAGCATCCGTATCCTTTGGCTAAAAATTTATATACTTCCTAATTCAACTTCCCAAATTTTTATGACATAATTTTCCAGTTACTTTTTGAATTAGTTATTTCACCCCGGACAACTGTGCAGGGTCAGCGAGTTAAAAGTCTAATGAGTTTTTTAAATATTTTTTTAAGTAAGGTACTTCAAAAACGACTTGTATTTATATTAATTTCTTGAGTCATTTCCAAATTAAATGACTTGTTAAATCGTACTTTTTAACTCAGTTTTGAAATTAAACACTTTCACTGTCAAAAGAATCCTTTATTTTACAATACTGAAATAACTTTGTATATTGATTATTATGTTGTAAATAACCCTAAATATGTGGTAAATAAACGAAATTTGTATAGTCTGTTATATGGTAAATAAACTTAAGTACCTCCCGGTTTACGCTAAAAAAAGGTTTATGACAAACGTGAAAAGAACATGGTTATTGGAATATGTTAAGGAGGATATAGGATTGGGATGTGTATAATATGCTAAAACCTTCCATTGAGCATGCATGCGAGTACCGTGAAACGAAATGCGCGTACCGTGAAATAAAATACTTAGTTTTTATCGGATATTATGTCACGTTTTCGAAAGATTAAAAGTCATAGTAAATGTACAGTTCTTCGGAAAAATTATACCTTCTCCACGCAAGGTGCAGTGTTTGGGCGGACTTGTTGAAACGCCTTATGCCTTCCTTATCAAACAACAAAAACATCAAAAGTACATAATATCCCACCCATAATAAATCTTCCCACAAAATCTAAATAAAAATTGACTTAACCATTTTCACTTAAAATCTTGATAAAAAATGCAAAAATTAAGATCGCCATGCTTGTCTCTTTCAGTTGCCCCCTCCAAAATCGCCATAATAGGACCGACAGAGGGAAGAGTCGGAAACGTTGTCACAATGTCATGTTCCGCTGGACCTAGCAATCCTGCCTCCAAATTGTCCTGGGTCGTCGACGGACTCATCACCCCCGCTACAGCGACCGAAGTGGAAGTTTCGAAGGGAGGCTGGCTCACCACTTCTAACATCACTGTCACTCTCTCCAGGCAGGTAAATCTCTTTGAGGTTATCTTTCTCGATCAGAGGCTATGCAACTGAAAGTAAAAAACAAAGGATAGTCATAACTGAAGTTGTACTTTCAAAAACTGTATGAAATGAACGGGGATATTTCATCATTCGAGAAACAGAACAAATTTGCTTGGCCAAAGAAAAGAAATAGTTCAGAAATTTACCAATAGATGGCGCTGTAAGTGCCATAAGATAGTATTTGGATATGTGGCATGTGTAAGCTGAATTCAGTGAAATATATAGCACCTTAAACTGTACAGAGCAATCTTTCTTTCAATTTGTGAACTACTAATGTTTATCAAGATTTAGTACGAGGGTTGTTTTTTAATTAACTTCCGTTTTTCTCCTGAAAAAAGTAGTAAAAATTTCGAAATAATTTTGGTACTGATAGTTAGATACATCCTTCAGGATCAATTTGCCAGTTTGCTGAAAAAAATCGGACATTTTTTCTATTTTTATCTATTTTACAAGCGCGCTCTTCGAACTATTTGCCCGCCAACCCATAGAGAATTTCGCTTTCCCCCTCTCCCTTCGCTCCGTCCGCGATCACCTGCCCACCCATTGTTTAATGTTAATGCCTGGCCAGCTGACCGCGGACGGAGCGAGTGGAGAAAAAAAAGCGAAATTATCTATGGGTTGGCGGAAAATAGTTCGAGGAGCGCGCTTGTAAAATCGATAAAAATAGAAAAAATTTCCGACTTTTTTTCAGTAATGTGGCAAGTTGAACCTGAAGGATGAATCTACTGTTAAACCAACTATAGTAAAAGGGTCACGTGATTTAGACAACGCTGGAACTAGTATTTCGGAGGGGAGATAGGTGGAAGTTGAGGTGTAGTTGATCGAAAGAGGAAGAGATATTTGCTTGTATATAGAAGCAAGACCCCAACTATCACCGGTTACCCAACTATCGGCCGTGCAAAGTCTGTAAAAATCACGTGACCTTTTTACTATCGTTGGCTGGTCAGTAACTACCAGAACCAAAATTATTTCGAAATTTTAACTACTTTTTTTTTTCAGGAGAAAAACGGAATTAATTAAAAAACAACCATCGTACTCTTTTTTTTTGCTTAAATTTTATGGTATCAGACATTTTTAGATAATTAATTTCTAAGAATTTTTTAACATAAATAAACCAAAATTTACATATTTCATTGGGATGTTTTTTAAATCATTGGAGCAAATAAATATAAAGCATGAAATAAAAAAACTTTATAATTTAATATAGACTAATCAATTTACATAAATGGATTTTCAATTTCCAAAATAGTATTTGTAAATAACTCATTATGTTCTTTCAAACACAGGATCCTGACAACAAAACATTTTCTTGCCATGCTGACAGTGATGCTCTCAAAGCAACCATCAAAGAAACAGTGTACTTCAGTGTTGTTTGTGAGTATAAAAGTATTACATACAGTGCTTTGCTTCCTTTGAAGTCCTATTCCAATTTTAGATTATATCACTTTATTATATTTAAAGAAAGTTCTCATATTTGTATATTTTGCACGGATCAAAAAATTTCTTGTCCTTATTAAATTCAAAATTATTTTCTTAAGCACCGGCAAAAAAGAAATCATTATTATTGTGTATATTTGTGTAATACAGACAGTTTACAATTGTTAAATGTGCATCTTTATATAATTCTTGAATTCATACGAAAATTCGATTTCTTACCCTTCTTTCAAAAAGAAAACAGTTTAATAACAAAAATAGTTTTTGCAATAACACTCCATCAAATTTTTCTGCAAGGAGACAAACGCATGGAACAAACTGCTGCTTCTTCTGTCAGCAACCGATAAATTCGGACGTTCCATCTTCATCTTCCAAGACAAATAGTGTTCCAAAACGCGGGATCTGCGTTCCACAAACATATTTCAGTTAGTATTTTTGGTACTCTGTGCATTTTATTTGTTTCTATGACGCATGTATGCTTCATTTGAATCTTATCATCAGTGGAAATAATTCATCCCAGATTTTTTACTTTGGATAAGACAAATTTAAAAGAAAAAATGTAATTAATTTTTAATAGCTATTTCAGTACATAGCAAACTAAGCTACACATTCAACTTGGATACTTTTAAACTTTTATTTGAGGATTTCTTTTTTAGAATTTTTTAAAGGTATAGAGACATTTTTGATGTTTAGCCAATTTCAAAGCCTTTAAATTATTTTCTTAGATAAATAAAAAATGATTTTATGCCCAGAAAAGAGTATTCTATCATAGATAATAAATTGGTTAAGTAATACTTACCACTTACCTTTTACTTTTATTAACCTAGTTTTGCTCGTCAAAAAAATTACAGATGTAAATAATCTTGTTCATTTTTTTAATATTTAGATTAAAAGGAATAAATGCCAATATTTACTACTTTGAAAATATTATACCTTGTTTGCTATGGTAATTTTAGTGGAAATATTATATGGCTGACTGAATATCGATCCATTTACTTTGCATTTTTTCTAATGTCATCAATCATAATCGAAAAAAATACCATTGAATAGGCTTTTAAAGTTTTCTGCCCTCAGTCCTTCAGTTAATTTTAGACCGAAAAGTTAATTGTTTCTCTACCCCAAATATAAAAGAATTCTCACTCTCACACCATATATAAGGCTGATTGATAAACGTACTTCATTTAAACATACGAATCATCCTATACCATATCACACACTCCCAAATGCATAGGAACCATACCGTCGCTTAAGGCGCAAAATGACATAACTGACATTTTGGCCATTTTGAGTTATGCATCAATCTTTATGCAAATCCCGGCCCCGAATCACCTGGCATCAACGATTTTGCGAAAAATGACTCAAATCGCTGCAATCGTCAATTTTGTCATTTTAGCATAACTGCATTCGTAAGGCAAAATGACATAATTGCACGCCTTTCATTGATATTGTTCGGGACACCGCCACAGAGAGAAGCGTTTCATCTCAATCCCCGGTCAAAAAGGCCTAAAATGAAGGTTAAAACTATAATAATATTATTTTCTTTAATTAATAGCCAAACTGTTTTTTTCATCTCCTGCAAAATAGGGAAAATGCAGTTATGTCATTTTGCGCCTTAAGCGACGATATATACCTCAATTAAAATACCTTCAAAACAGCTAAGGCTGAGTCTTTAAAAGAATTCTCTACTAACAACTAAAAACAACTATATGTCTGTTAACTATAAATAACTCAATTATGTAGAAATACTATAGTACTACCTAATCAATTTTTCCACTAGATTGCTGTATAAAAACTTCGTAACTTCAATATTGATGGATATTGCGTCTGCAGGACCTTTATTTACTAACATTATATCATTACCTTTCATGCCATGAAAGCACTGAATAGTTAACCCAAACCAAAACCTTTAGAAAACCAAAAAAAATTTGGCAAATACATTGAACTCTGGGTAATACACACATAACTGCCGACCAAACAAATAGCGAGACCGGTGATAGATCCTCCAGACTGTTTTCCCAAGCACTCCAAGAGAGCATTTACCCCTTTTTTCACATTCACGCTCTACCTTTTTCCTCAGATCCCTCACTTTATCAGTTAGGGCACCAGGTGCGGCAGTGGGCTGCACAAGCACCCTATACAAAATCGGAATCCCCCTTCACGCATAATGAGACCGACCGAATCCCGACGAAATCCGAACCCTTATTAGACTTGCCCGGGCGTAAATTCTCCCATCATCCCAGGGAGTGATTTACATATTTTATCGCCCGGGCAAAGGTTTTCTTCTTCTTACTTAACCGCGGCCCCTGCGATCTCCCACGGGGGCCCCGTTCATATTTTCAGCTCGGCCCGGGCGATAATTGGAAAGTTTGAGTTTTATAAGCCTTAAATGCGGAGCCCGTGGAATTATAGTGGCTGTAAATTGAGTTTGCCAAGTTTAAGAGCGATGGGTGATGAAGTTTCTGGGGCTATAAAATAACAGACCTCCCTGCCTTTGGAAAGTTTAGTTTTGGCTACTTTTTAAACGCGATTAGTATTGTGTTGTTTTACGATCGGGCGTAGTTTGCCTGTTTATCGGAAGGACGTAATTTTTAGTGGGAGTCGGGTTTTAAGTTTGTTTCTCTTTTACGATTGACCCTAAAGTGTTTAAATTTGTAATGAATTTGTTGCCCGAACGATGGATTGTGGGTTAGTTTACTTGTTATGAAACTTTTATGATCGTTTGTGTGTAGACAGGATTTCCCGCTCGATTTGTGTGATTAATAATTCTGTTTTTATAATCAAAATTATTCCCAAAATTTTAAGAGTTTGACCATTTGAAAATTTAGAACCGTAGAAACACTCTTGGTGTAATATACAGGGTGTATCTGAAATGGTGCAACAAACTTTCAGGGATGATAGTACTCATCAAGACGAGCAAGAATTGGTATAGAAAGGGGGGTCGCAAAGGAGTTCTAAGGGGTGAAAATCAGCAAAAAACACTTGCATATTTGTGCAGAAACAGATACAATTGTTCGATTCCAACATTTATTACATTCAACCAATTCCATCCAATACTTTGTATAAAAGTATTATGAAAATTTTAATTTCATTAAAAACAGACTAATAAATGCAACAGGCATGCGTTGTAGGTAGATTAAAGTTAAAATTGTTCCTTGGTCAGACTCTTGTTCCTTGCGCCATAAAACTAAAAACTACCAACCAACTAGACTCTAGTATTAAAATGTTTTCGTCGTGACATTTTCTTTTGCAGTCTATCTACCTACAACGCATTGCCTGTTACATTTATTTGTCTGTTTTTTAATGAAATTAACATTTTCATGATAGGGTGAACTGACCAGTAGTTGACCACCTACCAGTAGTTGACCATTTGAGCATAATTTTACAAAAAACAAGAACTCTTGTGTGTTTATTTCGAAGCTGTTGCGTTGAAAACATAGCTAACATTTTAATGAAAGCTCATGCACAGTCTTAAGTTCCAGTATTGATCTTAAAAGACGCAATAAATAGTTGAAAACAAAGTTATCAACAAAGCTTCAAAGCATGCGCTCTCACTACTAGCTATAATGGTATGGAGCATTTAGTTCAATCTCAAATCATCCAGCTAGTTTTTATTCCAATTGTTTATTGATTGATGAATTTAGGTCCTATATATACAGTTTAATTAAATAAAACTATCATTACTTGTATATTAACCATTTAATTTGATATTTGAGGGGTGGTCAACTACTGGCTGTCTAAAATAGAAAAAGTGCTAGTATTTGACCAAAGTGGTCAACTACTGGATTTTATTTGCTTTTGAGATTTCTTTTTAAACCAAGAGCGATCTTAAAGATTTTTATCTGCAGTACAATTTTTGCTTAGATTTACTGTAAAAAAAGTTACATTTCCAGTAATTAACACTAGAACCGCCGGAGCAGTCATTTTGACTGTTTTGCGTTTTTGATTCTAAATATTTTCAAAGATATTTGAGTTAGACACTTGCGATTTCGTGACTTTTCCTAATTTATGCTTCTTTATAAGTCATCCGAATTTCATTTATTTTTGAAGAGCCGTTCCGGAGATATTTATTGGTCTACCTAGAACCGCCAAAACAGTCATTTTGACTGGTGGATGTTTAGCGCGTCTATTTCTTGCATTACCACTTCAATTCTTATAGTTAATGTTTTCTAAGAAATATATAGAAGTTCTTTAAACAAATTTATTATATTTTATGGTTTTGACAGCTGCAAATGGTCAATATATCATTATAAATCCCAGAAATTCATGAATATACACTTGCTAGAAGTTTGTGATTTCCCACTCCTTTTTCATAATTTTTTACGAAAGATTTACTGTACTGTTTATACATTTTATGAGGAAAAAAGTGTGTTTATGCAATTATTCAGGCAAAATACTGCTTTATACATAGTAATGCAAACAATCGCTTTTTTGAAACGTGCTAAACGGAGTAATGACTTCATTATTTAGTTTTTAGTGTTGTGAGAAAGGGTTTTAGAGAAATATATAATTATTCCAGAAATATTTTGTTCATAATTTTTATTTTTGGCTAGAACGTTGTATCAGTAAAAATAACCTATTTCTTATTATTAACAACGAAATTTAAGAAGGAAAACTAAATAAATGTGTTTGTTTTAAATTGAATCGGTGTTATTTATCCTTTCTATGGAGTAAATTTTTTTATTTTTTTTATTTATTATTATTACAAACAAAGAGGAAGATATATCACCTGGGATTGTATAACAATCCATGTAGGTGAACAAATATTAACAAAAATTACATTTGTTACACAATAAATTACAAAAGAAAAAAAATATAAACACAAATATTATAAGCAAAAATGAACACTACATGAAAACAAAACGAAAAGAGTATAAATACGATACAATATCAAACAGGAAATTAATAGCGGCAAACAGGGTGTCATAAATTATGGCTTATTATCTGTCGTAAAGTAAGTAGTAGTGCAAAAAAATATGAATGGAATATAATTACACTAATAACTCAAGATCAAACAAAAAAGTGTTCAATGTCCCCAATAGAAAACAAAAAGTCTTTTAATTTCTTTTTAAATGCATGTTTGGTTAGACTATTTTGAATTTCTAAAGGTAGTAAATTAAAGAACTTAGGGGCTAGATAAAAGAAATTTTTACAAAATATAGTTTTTTCAGGTTTAGGTATAGTATATACAGCATTAGGTCGTCGGGGATTTATTATGTTTCGCTTTCTGCAGATATCGGAATTTAAGTAGAGATAGAGACTTGTTTTAAAGCAGAATAGGTAGCGAATAGGTAAAATATTCAATAATTTGAACTTATCAATATTTATGGAATGCACTTGAGATGATAACAATTTTATAAATCTTTCCTGGAGTTTACATATTCTTTTTAAATTTATCTGATAGTCTCCACCCCATATTATTAGACCGTAGTTAATTCTAGATTGAACCCAAGAGTGATAAAGAGTTATAAGGAATTTGCTGCTTACTTTTGGCCTTAAATGATAAAAATTTAGCATTATATGTCTTAATTTATCAGCAATATACTTGGTATGGGATTTCCACTTTAAGTTGCAGTCAATATGAAGTCCAAGATATTTTATTGTTGACACTTTATCAATTGATTTACAATTACAGTCATCATAATTATTACAGTGATTAACATGATATTTAACGGAAAGCTGAATTGGATTATTTTGTCTTAAGTTAAAAATCATGTATTTTGTTTTATCGACGTTTAATCTCAGACAGTTATCAGAAAACCATTTACTAATTTTAACTAAGTCTAAATTCATCTTTTGGTTCAAATCTTCAGTAGAATCGACAGAATATAAAAGAACTGTATCATCGGCAAAACTTATGATTTTACCGTGTAAATTAAGGTTACATAAATCATTTATAAATATTAAAAACAGCAACGGACCTAAAGTTGAACCTTGGAAAACTCCATAATTGATTGGAAGGCATTTACTTAAGGAGTTGTTAATTTTAACAATTTGTATACGGTTTGATAAGTAGGATTTTAAAAAATTGTAGAAGTGACCTCTGATTCCCGTTGATGACAGTTTATGTAATAAAATACCATGATTCACCGAGTCAAACGCCTTAGATATATCTAAGTAAAGAGCATCAGTTATTTTACTAGAATTTATACTATTATGAATAAAATCTGTAAACTCCAGTAGAGCTATGGCTATTCGTGTAGCTGGTATTAACTCCAATAAACGAAAGTTATAAAATCAAGTAATTTATTTTCAATAACCATAAAAGCTTAAAAGTAAATATGTTAGGTACAAGTAAAAGTAAAGCAAATAGACAACACACAGCGTGATCTGCCTTTTTATCAGTTCCGGTTCCCTCTGATCCGTTCAGTTCTTTTGCTCAAACTCGGTTGCCACAGTAGCCCCCTCCTAGTCACCGAATCAGGCCTGAAAGGGGACGACAAACCTGACCCGACGACCAGAACGAGTTGTGGTTTCCTTCCGGAGTGCAGACTGTAGAGGAGCACTGGAACCTGGAATGGTTTCAGGGGAAGGTGAAAAATTGGAACTGTACTCTTCGGAAAAAAGGTAAGCTGGCTTCAGCCGGTCTAAAGAAACACACACTCTCTTGTTATTAATAAGGATGGTATAGAATTTTGGAGCTCTCTTGATTACCAGGTAGGGACCGTTGAACGGCTGCTGGAGTGGTCGCCGCACGGCATCAACACGCACAAATACATGAGTTACGTGAGCCAAATCCTTGCTCACGAACACGGAAGATTTGGCGCTGTGATGAGTAGCCGGCACCGGTCTCAACTCCCGCATCTTACGCCACAGTTCTCCTAAAAGATCTTTGCGGGATAGCTGTGCAGCAGCGTTTGAAGATGCTTGCAGAAATTCTCCGGGCAGTCTAATTGAGCAGCCGTAAACGAGATCTGCTGTAGTGGCTCCGATGTCTTGCTTCAAGCTTGACGTGATGCCCAACAGTACCGTAGGCAACACCTGCACCCACCGCTCCGTGGCATGGCACATAATGGAACTCTTCAGATGGCGATGGAAGCGCTCCACTGCTCCGTTGCACTTAGGGTTATAGGCGGTGGTGCGTGTCTTGGTGATGCCAAGGAATTTTACCAAGGACGTGAAGAGGTCAGACTCGAACTGGCGACCCTGGTCTGTGAGGATTGTCTCCGGCACTCCAAACCTGGCGACCCATCCAGAGTAGAAGGTATCGGCTACCGTTTCCGCCGTCTGGTCCTGCATAGGGAAAACCTCCGGCCATCTTGTGAACCGGTCTACGCAGGTCAGGGCGTAGATAAACCCTTTGGACGGTGGTAGAGGTCCAACAATGTCAAGATGAACATGGGCGAACCGTGCTGATGGTAGACCAAAGGAACCAGTTGGCGTGACGGTATGGCGCTGAACCTTTGACTTTTGGCATGCGACGCAGTTCTTGCACCAACGCTTCACATCCTTGGACATGGAGGGCCAGAAGAACCGCTTTCTGATAAGATCTAGAGTCGCTCGTGCCCCTGGATGAGAGAGTCCATGCAGAGTCTGAAAAACACTTTTTTGAAAATTATTAGGGACATATGGACGAAGATGTCCAGTTGAAATGTCACAATAAACTTTGGCAGAACCTAAACTCACAAGCCTCAACTCGAGGCCGGAATTTGTTTCCAAAAGAGATCGCAATGCCCCATCCCCGCTCTGTGCCGCCGCAAGAAGGTCGTAATCCAAACCTCCCGAATTCGCCAAATCAAGCTCGCAAATTCGAGAAAAACTATCTGCAACTGTATTTTGAGCCCCTGGAACGAACTTTATTGATGTGGTAAACTGACTGATGAATTCTAGGTGGCGGATTTGTCTCGGTGATTGCTTATCGCCTTTCTGCTGAAATGCAAACGTAAGGGGTTTATGGTCAGTATAGACCACGCATTCGCGGCCTTCTATCATATGACGGAAGTATTTGATTGCCGAATATATAGCGAGTAGCTCTCTATCATAACAGCTGTAACGCATTTCGGCATTAATGAGCTTCCGAGAGAAGAACCCTAATGGCTGTACCTGTCCATTTACCACCTGCTGCAAGACTCCACCTACTGCAAAATCGGATGCATCAACGACAAGGTTTAAAGGAGCTTCAGGAGCAGGATGTGCTAAAAGTGTGGCATTGGAAATTGCATCCTTGCAAGCCTGAAACGCTAATTTTGCTTCCTCCGTCCAATTCACCACACCTTTATCTTTTTTCTTACGCTTTCCATCACCCTTTGCCAGAGAATGTAAAGAAGCCTGCATTTTAGCTGCATCTTTAATAAACCGGTGGTAAAAATTTGTCATCGCCAGAAATCGACGCAATTCCTCTATTGTTTTAGGTAGGGGGAATTCCTGTAATGCTTTTATTTTCTCAGGAAGGGGCTCAATACCATCTTTAGAAACTAGAAAACCTAAGAAATTTACCTTTGCTTTTCCAAAGACGCACTTGTCAAGATTGATTACGAGACCGTAATCAACCAGACGCTGAAAAACTTTCTCCAAATCAGCTCTATGATTTTCCTCGCTGCTGGAAGCTACAATGATGTCATCAATATAGGAAACGCAGCAGTCCAAACCGCGAAGAACTTCATCTATGAATCTCTGAAACGTCTGCGCTGCATTCCGTAGCCCGAAGGTCATGCATGTGTATTCGTATAAACCTATGGGTGTAATGACAGCGGTTTTGGGTATGTCTTGAGGTTCAACAGGAATCTGGTGATATGCCTTTACAAGGTCTATTTTTGAGAAAATACTTTTGCCATTCAAGGTGTGAGTAAAATCCTGAATATGTGGTACAGGGTAACGGTCAGGAATAGTTACGTGGTTAATTCTTCTGAAGTCTCCGCAGATACGATATCCCACTGGTTTTTTAGGAACTAGATGGATAGGGCTAGCCCATTGGCTTTTTGAAGGACGTATTATGCCCTGTCGAAGGAGTTCTCCAAATTCTTTCTTCACTGCCATTAACTTCTCGGGCGACAAGCGTCGCGCAGGAGAATAAACCGGAGGTCCTGTAGTCTCAATCCAGTGAGTAACAGAATGGGGTTTAGGGCTCTGATTTAAGACAGGGTTGGTAAGCTGAGGGTACTTGGAAATTAACTGAGAGAAAGGGGTGTGACCGGAAACCATGGTCAAACCAAAGGTTGGTCCGGGACAAGCTAAACCCTTTGCGACAAGATTTGTGTCCTTGTCAAGTAAACAGTTATTTTTAATGTCAACAAGCAACCCAAAGTGCCTTAAAAAGTCTGCCCCAATTATTGGATGGGAAACCTCTGCGACCAGAAAACTCCAAGGAAATTTTTTTGTAACATCAAATTTTAGCTCCAAGACCTTAGATCCAAAAGTTCGTATTCTCGAACTGTTTGCGGCATATAAGGTTAGATCAGCTGGACTACTTTCGGGAGAAAGCCTTTTGGGAAAACAACTGACCGCGGCTCCGCTGTCGACAAGAAATCGGAAACCAGAAATTTTGTCGTACACAAAGAGTCGGCTGTTTTGCTGGCTGTCATTTGCCGCCGAGAAAACAAATGAGCCGCCTAGTTTTCCGCAAACTGGCATGGTTTGATACATGTAAAGGCTTTTTCTCCGAATCTTTGGTGGTAAAAACAAAGCTTACCTTGCTGCAGTCGTTCCGATGACTTGCTCCGGCTTGATGACCGAGATCTGCGTGAGGGGTTCCTGCTTCTGGAATACCTTTGGCATCGCTGAAATCCGCTCGCAGACGACAATCGCTTGACCTCCGCGCTCAAAGCTGAGATCTCATCCTTCAGTGATTGAAAAGATAAATCTGTCGAAGCCACGTCAGAAACTTGTGGAACCGCCGAAACTTCACAAATCTTGTCGGCCATCTCTGCTAGACTCTCCAGTGGATCCTTGTCGCTCCGAACGGAAAGAATCTGTTGGGCGTTGACCGGCAAGCGCTGCATCCAAAGCGGACGCAGAATTTCATCATCAAGCCTACCAGAGGACAAATTCTTCATTTCTTGTAGCAGCATTGAAGGTCGTTTGTCCCCTAACTGAAAATCCTGGAGTAAAAATCTTAAACGTGCAGTTTGTGATTGAGAAAACTGTTTAATGATGGCATATTTGATTACAGAGTAAGGGTTATCTGTAGGGGGTTTTCGGACTAGATCCGAGATGGTGGAGAGAACACTCTTGTCTACCGCAGAAACTACGCAGTGAAATTTTGTGACTTTATCAGATATACCAGCGAGAAAAAATTGACTTTCAAGTTGCAAAAACCAGGTCTCAGGATCCGACTCCCAAAATGGAGGCGCTCTGAATGCAACTCGAGCTAATTCCGGTTGCGATGAACCTGGAGGAAGAGTTGCGGCTGATTGTTGATTTGTCGGAGTCTTCTCATCATCAGACATATTTTTCGATGCTGGCGAGAGGTTTCTCACAAGGAAAACGCTCAACTCTACCCGAAAAAACTTGAAGAACGGCTGAAGCACAGAGCGGGATTAGTGATCGCAAACTTCCAGAAAGAAGGTTTAATTAGTAGAAGAAATCCATCGAAGATTGATCTCCACGATCGCATCGAAGACAGCAAAATCAGAAATTGTTGGTTGCGTAAATCTTTTGCCAAGTCACCACTATGGCTATTCGTGTAGCTGGTATTAACTCCAATAAACGAAAGTTATAAAATCAAGTAATTTATTTTCAATAACCATAAAAGCTTAAAAGTAAATATGTTAGGTACAAGTAAAAGTAAAGCAAATAGACAACACACAGCGTGATCTGCCTTTTTATCAGTTCCGGTTCCCTCTGATCCGTTCAGTTCTTTTGCTCAAACTCGGTTGCCACAGAGCTTTATCAGTATTTGATTTAGGTAGAAAGCCGTATTGATTTTTTGAGAAAAAATTTGAATTTTCCAAGAACGAAATTAATCTATCCTTAATTAATTGTTCAAATATTTTAGAAATCAGAGGCAGGACAGAGATAGGTCTATAGTTTGAGAAATCATTTCTGTTTCCCTTTTTAAAAATGGGTGTTATTATTGAGGTCTTTAATGACTTTGGGAAAATACTTTCATTTACTAAGCTGTTAAATAGACTAGTGAGAATATTTATATGAGAAAATGATAGAATTTTGAGAATTTTCGCATCTATTCCGTCTGATCCTGGGATTTTCTGGGGATTTAGATTACGAATGCAATTTAAGACTTCTGCATCATCTATCTCTAGCCACACAAATGAATTTAGATTTGTCTTTAAATGTTCTTTAAAATTTTCATTGGAGTTTGGGATATTGTTGATTGAGGAAAAGTATGAGTTCAAATCATTTGCTAAATAAAGTTCGTCTGTATGATCAGGCAGGGTTTGATTTTTAATGCTATTACCTAGAATGTTATTGATTAGTTTCCACTGCTTACGGGATGAGTCACAATCATTAAATTTACTTTCATAAAATAATTTTTTGGCAGATCTGATTTTTTGTTTTAGTACTTTAACTGTTGTTTTATAGGCTATTTTGAAAAAATTATCACCTGGGTAACGTAAGGTTTTTTTATATAGTGCTTGTTTAGACCTGATTATGCTATATATTTCTAAGTTAAACCATTTGTTTTTGTCAAATCTGGAATTACTTTTAGGAACAAAGCTGAAGCTATGCTTAATTGCATACAGTTTAGTATGAAAATCTGAGAAAGATGATGCAGCATTAGATCCAGAAATTCTAAAATCATAGGTTTTTAAAAAGTCCTCCAACTTATTATAGTTCACTAATTTAGGTCTTATTTTATCATTCGTATCAAGGTTTGTAGTATTTTGTGGGGAGCTCAAAACTAATCTACAAAGAATAGGGAGATGATCAGATAGACTATTGATTAGTCTTGCAGAGTGAATTTCTTTTATATTTGACAAGCTGTAACGTGATAGGAGGTGGTCTATACAAGTACCTGAAGAAATACGAGTTATATCACTTATAAGTGAAGAAAATCCATGAGCACTAATCAAATCCAAATAGTTTGCACTATGATTATTTAAATTCAATAGGTCAATATTTATGTCTCCTACTATTATAATGTTTCTATAAGAAATTTTAGATAATACAGTTTCAAATTCAGATACAAATGTTTCAATAGTAAATAAATGCGAACGATATATTGAGATTATACAGAGATTTAGAGATTTACTTATAATTATAACTATTTCGGCAGAAAACATTTCTATATTAATTTTTTCAAAATCATATTTACATTTATAGTATACTAAGACACCCCCTGATCTGTTATAGCTTCTGTTACAATAAAAAGTTTTAAATTGATCAATTCCGTAGAACTTAATTTCATCATTGGTCAGCCAAGTTTCCGATAAAACTAAAACATCAATAAGATACAAACTGTCAGATAACAGGCTTATTAACTCATCAAACTTTGATCGAACACTCTGAATGTTGAAATGTATAATATTAAAAGTTACGTCAGCTACTGGATAAAGAAGGAATTGCTTTAGATTTTCAAGAGTGTCAATAGAGGAATAACTGGACATAAAAAGATGGGGTTATTGTTGGATGGGTATATCAATTAGATCCGATTCTTTACGTATTCTAAAAGCTCTTGAGTTTTCACTTTGACGTAGAAAGATTTTTCCATCTCTGATCCAGCAGAACTTGAAGTTCTTCTGACGTTTAAATTGTTTGCTTAGAAATAGGAGTTTTTTCATGCCTGGAGCCAAATGTTCATTCAGGTATATGGGAGTTGAATCAAGACGTTCATATATATCGGATGCCAGGAAGCGCTTTTCTCTGGATGCCCGCAAACATCGATCCCTTTCACCTTTTGATGCAAACTGCACGATTATAGATTTACTTCTATCTTTTCGGGTGGATGGGACCCGGTGAGCTATAAGAACACTAACCTCGTTGTTGACATCCAAAGCGTTTAAGATCGATGCTACTACTTGTTTAGTGTCTTCACTTGGTACTTCGGGGAAATCGGAAATTTCGAGATTTGTTCTTCTTGAGTACTGTTGTAATTCGAGTGTTTCCGATTTTAGTAGCTCGAGTTCTTCTTTGTTGCGGGTGATCTCCGATTTTAGGATGGTGTTTTCTTCCTTAACAATCTTGACCTCGTTCTTTAGATCATTTATGGCTTTTGTTAGCTCTTTAACTATTTCCTCTTGAAAGTTTAAGCTCTTGGAGTATTCCAAAAACTGCGTTTTAATAAATGACTTAAGATCCTTGATTTCGTTCAAAATTGGTTGGCCACTCACATCTTGGTTTGAAGTACTAGCTGAGGGTTCGGCAGGTGTTGGTTTTGCTTCCCGAGCGGTCTGTTGGTTCGTGACACGTTGGGTTCTGCATCCCAGGCATTTCCAGGTTTTTTTGTCACGGCACTTTTTGAAAGCAATTTCCGTAAGACCACCACAATAATAGTGGTACGTACCTTCACAATTTCCTGAGCACTTAATTGCGTCAACAGGTATTTTAATCTCTTCTTGGCACGCAATGCAGTTCATGATTTTGACAGACTTATAATTATTTAAAGACACCAAACTGTTATTACTTATTTAGATTATAATGAATTTCTTTAGAAATAATTAAAACAATATATATATTTTGCTAAAACACAGAGGAACGTAAATAAACAGTTGCAGCTGAGACACAGCTGTTGCCACTCAGTTTCTTCAAGTATTATGAGCAATTTCGAGCTCGAAAGATTATTTTTACCGGTAGAAAAGCACAGCAGTCAAAATGACTGCATCCGGCGGTTCTAGGTATGCGGTACTTGCCGGCGGTTCTAGTGTTAACCAGTTTTGTTAATAGGGACTCTTTATTCAATCTAACTCTTTCATTGGTTCTTCACATTTCCAACACCTGCGCTTTAAAAATATGTCACTCCTCTCGCTAAGCCCTAAAATACGTACCTACGGGTAGCTGGTTGGTTGGTTGTCAGACGAAAACGCATTTTTAGTTTTTTAGATAGCCCTTTGTAGTAAACGCGGGAATCGAACGATTCGCGGTGCAAGCGCTCGCTAGGTGGCCTACAATCTGGTTTTAAAAGGTTAAACAATAAAAACACATGTTCTATTTCTTGCTTAAAATATATATGATTTTGCAAATACATCTTAAAAATCCATATTGAATAAAAATTTTTAATAATTTTCTAAGACGTATTCAACAAACGGAAGAAATTTTAGTAGGATTCGAACAAACAGTTGGTTTTCAGATCATAGGATTTTCTGACAAAAGGCACGGTTTTATAAGAATGAAATATTAGATATGTTTAAAATTTTAAAACCATTCAATAAAACAACTTATTTTTTCGCTTAAAATTGTTTAGAAAAACTATGAACTTGAAAATTTGCTAAAATTTGCCTATTCTTAATTTTTGTGAGGGAATTTTATAATCATCAGTTTGAATGAAAGTTTGTGTAAGGGTTTCTGAAACGTTTTCTTCAAGCCTCTCCGTTGCGTATTTTTTCAGCCAACTTTAGGAAGAACACCCTGTTTTAAAGAAATGGGGAAAATTTCAGTGGGACTCGAACAAACAGTTCTTTTGGAAATGATAGGTTGCGTTGTGGATCAGTTGGTTGATTTGTGCTTGAGCTGTAGATTTTGATTTTTATTCTGGAAATGGTGAATATGGCAATGGTCAATTACTGGAATAATGGAGGTCAAATACTGGATGTAAGTGGTCAACTACTGGCAAAATCTCAATTAATTCCTTTTAAAATTAATAAATAAAATTCTATAAAAGTGAAAGGAAAAATGATTATCAGTTATTATTCCTCATACCTTCATTGATATTAAACCACTGTCAATTTTTTTAGAAAATTTTTTTTCTTAGAAAGAAAAATAAAACTTGGAGGAATTTCCACTAACTGGTCAATTACTGGTCAGTTCACCCTACTTTATACAAAGTATTGGAATTGGTTGAATGTATGAATGCCGAAATCGAACAAGTGTATCTGTTTCTTCACAAATATGCAGGTTTTTTTGTTGATTTTCACCCCTGGATTTAACCCCTTAGAACTCATTTGCGACCCCCTTTCTATACCAATTCTTGTTTGTCTTGATGAATACTATCATCCCTGAAAGTTTGTTGCACCATTTCAGATACACCCTGTATTTAAGTATACAGTGGGCTCTCGTATATTCTCAGTTGAGCAATGTTACCCCCGAATATTCGCGGATTTCCATCTTTTTTAGAAATGAAACTTGCATATTTGGCAGGAAAAATATAATTGTTAGATTCCGGTACTTATTTATGTGAAACCTTTTTCAAAAATGTTGCTTCTTCTGCTAAGCATGTTTTCTAACTAGTAACCCTCTTGGTATTTACTACAAATTATTTTTTACAGTTATTACAATTATTTTCAGAGTAATTTACAGTTAAAACTACTTTTAGCATGAACCAGTTTTATTAGTTTTATGTAATAAATGACGAAATCTAACCATTTATATCTGATGTACTATCATGTATGCACATTTTAAAACTGGGTTCGTTATTCACGGATTTCGCGTATTCGCGGTATATTTTGGAACGTAACTACCGAGAATAACGAGGAAACACTGTAATAAAGGTATCAACATTGGTTTAATATAAATTAGTTTAATGTATCATGTTGAAAATGTTTAATAAATCCTTAAACAGCTAGATAATACATGTAATTTCTTTCTTATATGTTCTTTTTATTATTTATCGAAACGAAATAGACAAAAAAAATTATATTTTATTTTATTAAAAACAGCAAGTAATAAGGAAACATATTAATAATTGGTCATTGTTCTATTTAAAAACACTGAGAACATTTTTATTTAAACATTTTCCTCCTATTCAGAAAATTGTAATTTATTTAAGATGTATAAACTTACTTAAAAAACGCAAATATCTTTGTTGGTGTATATTTTAAAATCCGTTATTTTGGGTAAAGAACTATACGGGCCTAATTAATCAAAGATGCTATTTGAAACTCCAATTCAGTGAAAAAATAAGTAACTAAAAGGAAATCTTCATCTCTGGCTTTTTGTCCTTCTCTTCGTTTGTTAACACGAATGTTTTTCCAGTTCATTCTATAAAGAGTTAAAAAGAAATTAACTAGAATTTTCTAATAGTTAAAATAAGTAAACAGTATGTGTGTGAGCTTAGAAATAACGCCACTTCATCTAGAATTATCTTTTCTGGCTAAAAAATTTAGAATTTAGATACCAATATCTAGATACCAATACAATATAAAACCAACAGTTGGCCAAAATATCTACAAAATATAAACTTTAAGTGAATTACAGATTTGTAATTCTACATAAAATTGATTTATTGGACTACCACAACACTCTTAAAATATGGCATTTTAGAACCATACTACGAAAAATTCAATAAACAATCACTTTCTATTTATATACATAACAGGAACCTTTTTTAGCTTACAAGAATGTCATAAATAGTATTAAAACGTCAAAAACTTGAGAAGCTTATAGTCTAAGAGCCCGTGAACCCCAGACCTTCGTTATTTTGTAAAAGCTGAAAACTTGTCAGCGCATGCTCCCAACTCAGGTAAGAACGATGGACCATTATGAAGTTTGGGTTACCCTGGCTTTGGCAGGTAAACGGTACTAAAGGTGTGTAAAATACCGATCTACTTTCGTCAAATTGTAAAGTATGATTTTTTGGTATTACCTTCAGAATATTATAAAAAATCACGTCATTCATTCCCAGACACTTTCCATAGTGGCAACCCCTTGCCAGACACCCCTAATGTTCATGAAATTATAATTCTACTTACGTTATATTGTAAAAGCTGATTTTTATATATAATACTTGGGTAATAGTTAGATAATGTTTCCTCATTAGCCAGACATTTTTGATAGTTCCAACCCCTTGCCAGACAAGCATGTAGGGTAGCTGTAGAGCGAGCGCGAGACAGTATCCTATGGATGGGTGCGAGTGAGATGGCATGATTACAATGACTTATGCAAATTAACTTTTTGGCACAGATTTATACAACTATTAATCTGTGTAAATCTCAAAAACATCTCAAGAAAAGACATTCGATGCTACAACTACATAAGTTTTTTTTAGTTTTTTAATCTATTTTTCACGCAAAAATAATAGTCCACTGAAAATAGAGTTGAACCTCGGACAAATTGCAATAAAAGGTTTCTCAACGGTTTTCACTTAGGAATGACCTCAATAATAACAAACTAAAAATCGGCCAAAATCGGCCGGGCGGAAGTTTAATTTTTTTCTCTCTATATTAAAAAAAAGTTACTGTCACCGCCGCCGCTGCCGCCGCCGCTGTTTCAGAAAATTTAATTTTTCAACTATTTGAACTCTCATATCGCAAAAACTACTAGATAGAAGTTTATGAAATTTTAAATATTTGTAGTGGAATATTTGGGGCACATTCTAGAACAAAGAGCTAACTGATGTGTGTGATAATAAGGAAGTTGCATGTGTCAGATTTTCAAAAACAAACAAGTGTTCCGTATGGTTTTTTGTATGGTAAAATGAAATATCCAGTCAGTTTTTCAAAAAAATGTACAGGTAATTAAATATTTTAATTTAAAAGTCAAGAAAAAAACACGTGACTGAAAACGTTTATTGTTTAAACTATAAGATGACGTCAACAATAATACCATCAACTCCATTGCTTTACAACAATGTTTAGTATAAGATGACGTCACATCCAAACTCTTGGCGTTTTCGCGCGCTTTTAAAAAGGGGATTTTTGTTAATTTTTTTGACAATCAAAAAATTTCTCGATCGGCCTCAAATTTTGGGTAGTTGCTTATTTTTGCAAGAGGAATCGATTAAAAAAATAAAAAAAAATCATGCAACTTCCTCATTAGTTCTGGGGTATTTTTAAGGTCAAAGTTGAAGTTTTTCTTTTTTCGCCGGTAATCCAGTTCAGCAAAATCTATTAGCAGCAGAACTATGATTTTTTGCAACCTAATACTCTGAAGTATGTAGATGTGCACTACGTTGCCCTTTTTTCGAATTTGGTTTAGAGGAATTAATTTTTTAATTTTCGAAATTTTTGACACTTTTTCGTTTTTTTCTACCTAAAATGAAAACTAATCACGGTATCAATATGATTTTTTAAGCACTTATATTCTTATTTTTTAGAAACAGATTGGCGTTTAATTCTTTACAAAATTCGAATTAGTTTTGGAATTATTAAGCATCAAAGTTTCATTTTTTTCATTGTTTTCGTAGGTCTTAATCAGACGTGTTTAATGTTTTTAAATTTTATATTTGCCTGTTCACTAGATTGTCGCGAGCACGGATATTTAAATTCAAAAGTTTTTTGAGGTGCACATTTTTGCTCTAAGTTTGCTAGCGATACACCCTAGTATACACTCTCGCGCTCGCTCTACAGCTACCCTACATGCTTGTCTGGCAAGGGGTTGGAACTATCAAAAATGTCTGGCTAATGAGGAAACATTATCTAACTATTACCCAAGTATTATATATAAAAATCAGCTTTTACAATATAACGTAAGTAGAATTATAATTTCATGAACATTAGGGGTGTCTGGCAAGGGGTTGCCACTATGGAAAGTGTCTGGGAATGAATGACGTGATTTTTTATAATATTCTGAAGGTAATACCAAAAAATCATACTTTACAATTTGACGAAAGTAGATCGGTATTTTACACACCTTTAGTACCGTTTACCTGCCAAAGCCAGGGTAACCCAAACTTCATAATGGTCCATCGTTCTTACCTGAGTTGGGAGCATGCGCTGACAAGTTTTCAGCTTTTACAAAATAACGAAGGTCTGGGGTTCACGGGCTCTTGCTCTATTAGGTTTCATAAATAAATATCCGCCTTAGTTTCTTGTTTAAGAGAAATTCGTTCTGTCCCTTTAAAATTTAAAACTTTATAGAAGGCTTTCCCCATGCATTTAAATTTGTTTTACACAAACTATCTTTAAACTTTGTTATAAGGGTTATTAACATCATTAATTGAAATACCAAGATTCTCGAATTCATTAGGGAATCCTGCTGCTAATTAAAAAGTTTAAGAAAAAATGCCTCAAACCCTCATCGCTCATTACAGCCCAAAGGAATAAATAAGATCTTGTCTTTAGGAGGAAGTTTTCCCCCTTTTCAGAAACTTTGTGAATAGAACGAAAATATAAATGAAACCGAAACACGGTTTGAGGCTCAGAACTACACAAAGGTTAAATGATTTTGACAGCCTCGGATTCTAGTGAAAAGGTCTTATTTAATTCCATTAAAATATAACTCTGAAAAAGAGAGGAGTTTCGTTTATTTCATGCCTGTAATATATTTAAGAATAAATAGCTAACAGCGTGTGTATTCGGAATTCAAATAATACTATATTTTAAATAAAATGATGATAGCTTAAATATGTAACATTTATGTATCGTTGATAGCTGTATTATTTAGCTTATTGAATCCTAAATTTTACCATACGTATATAAGTAAATTCATATTATTTATTACCATTCATGGCTTATTTGTTATTGTAATAAATTCGGGAAGCAATAAAATAGGGTAGTCGGTATTCAAATAAAAAAATTTCTTCCGTTCATACTATTTTCAGTCTTCTTCAAATTAATACAAGCGTAAACTAAATACAAACACTAAAAGTTGCTTTTAAGATTAATAATTTAAAAAACAATTATTAATAATCTATATTGTTTTCCTCTGAAGTCATTAGACTTAAAAATGTCTACCATCTAAAAAAATAACTATGGAAAATATATAATCAAAATTCTAAACGTGCATATATTCTAGTTCGAGTTTATTCACAAGACTCCTTATTTTAAGAGAGTAAAAGATTTAGTATGTATGCTGAATGATCATCAGTTGTGTTTACAAAATAAACAATAAGGAACCGTTGGATTTTGGTACATTTATGGAAATAGAATAATGAAAACCAGACAAATGGTAATATGAAATTCCTTTGTAATATTTGCACTTATATACAAAACGTCTTTGATTTTTCAATGTAACAGTTTATAATTTTAAACGAGGAATTTTGATCAAGTTAAGGAATAGCAAATGCTTCTTTTTATTTGTTTACAAGCTTTATGCAAAACATGCACATTTATAATGAAGCTCTGACCTGATTCTTTTCATAATATTCTACAATAAATTTAAGTCATAAATAATCGGATGAAAAGATATATTTGTTTATTGTTTCAATTCTAAAAGAGGGCATTAGATTCCTAATTCCCTCATTTTTGTGTCAGGAATTTTTTTTTAAATTGGAGGAAGATAAAATAGCGCAGTATGATTTGATGTCATTTTGATTAATACAATTTTGTGAGGATAATACCCTAGTAGCACGGTTAGGCTTAATTCATACCGAATATGTCGAGTTTACGTAACTGCAACAAGAATTGAACGAAATTTGGCCATACATGACAAAAATTGGATGAATCTTGAACATATGTGCTATTTGGGTACCGTACCTGTATTTACCACACAAATATCTACACGAGGGTGTGAGGAATTATTTCAGAATCGCGCGCCTGTTCCTAATGTTCATGTAGGTGGATTTCCTAGTTTTAAGGTAGAGTGCCCTTAGGATCTCCTTAAAAATTATCTATCTGTGCAATGTTTTCATCAAAAATACACCCAAATAATATATATTTCAAAACAACAGCTCAATTTCTCCCTAAAAAGACATGCAATGCTAATGTTTCATTTGTCCTTTGAAAGACGTTAACCCTTTATGAACCAAATTATTTTCCTCATCGTCATCCAAAATATGTCAAGTTTACGTAACTGCAACTATAAGTAAACTAAATTTGACCTTACATGACGAAAATTGGATGCATTTGGAAATTTGGAACATTGGGAAATGGTACTTACAAGTACCGTCGGTAAATAAAGGGTTAAATGGATGTGTCACGGTATCTCCCAAATTTATTAAATCCTCTTCTGCATCATTAACATATCTAATCGTTGAAAAATTATGTCATTAAAAAGTTTCTATTAGAATAAAGACCTTAACGCCCTTTTCATTAAACTCTAACTAGTCTCTCTTAATAATACGCAACCTCACTTAATAAACAAACAGCCCTCTATCAAGTTACAGTAACCGACGTTAAGAAAACACAGATATCCCAACCAAGCAAAGAACACCAAAACAACTCTTTCGGAACGCCCCGGAAAAGAACCCCTCCCCATCCCCTATTTTCTCCGAGAATTCGAGAGACGCTCCCTATCGAATCTCAGCGACGCAGCAAGGGACAGAATAAAGCTGTCAGCCAGGTGGATTCCTCACCTAATATTCCGATGTTTGAAGTAGGAAGAAGAGGAAAGTAGTGTAAGTTACTCGGCCTTGTGAGGAAGATATCGATTCTGTTCAGGGTATAAGAAGATGAAGATGCACAGACAGAAATTCACAAAAAAGAGGGGGGAGGCTGGGGTTGTTTTGATACCAGAGAAATCGTTGGGTATTTTTGAAAATCGGTTCAAATGCTGCAGGAGTGCATCTCTAACTTGTGTTTGAGTTTTTTTTTTCGTGAGAGAGGTTTTGAATATATCAGTGAATTGCTGCGGACTCTCTAGGGGTATTAGAGAATTTTTTTCCTGGTGATTTGGAATGCCAAGGGACTTCATGGATGTTTTTGATTGTTGAAAAGGTTTGCGTTTTTTTTAGATTTTATACGAAAGTTGTGTATGTTGAAATCAAGATTCCTATTACCCTATTAAAAAGCAGGAGCTTCTTTTTAAGTTTTTATAAACTCTAAAATTTAAAAGTATTTGAAAATATTTCTATAAGCAAATTAATTTGGTAACTCGAATTTTAATTTAAATCACATACTTATATCACATAATGAGGGATACAAGGTATATATTTATGAAACAATTTTAATTAACTCACATGCGTACACCCAATATCCTTACTTTTTTAATACTAATTGCTTAAAAATAGTCTTTCAATCGGTACATGAAAACGCGTTCTAATAATCTCGTACACAATAAACGTGTTTTTAATAAAAGTCTAAAAAACACTAAATAGTATTAAAAGGAATGAAGGCTTTCACGGCCGGGATCAACATTAAAAAGTAAATCTTCCGGGCTGGTATGCCGTGGTCTATGTTGAATAAAAACGCAAGACGTTTCGACCTCGCTTGCAGAGGTCATCTTCAGTTGTAAGAATGCGTCCAAGGTGGAGGCTTCTTGTTTTTATCAGCTCTCGAGGCGTCGTTTCTCCGATGTGCGTCACAGGGTCTCGTGATGTGAGCGCCGTCTCCTGATTGGGCTCTTCCCTCCTCGATGGCGATTGGTTGCTGAGAATTCCGCTCCTCTAGGGCTGGCTCCCGAGATCTCCTGGTGTCGCGGAGTGCGGAATGCCAAATTCTGTTAAGTCTTAAGCCCTCTTCTTTTCGATTAAAATTGTTCGTTTCTTTAAAAATCTCGATGGCCTCTCTATGTAATCTGGGATAATAGTGTGTTGTTCTTGATAACACTTGGGTATCCATGAATTTGATTTGGTGATCACCGTCACTGTAGGCGTGTTCTGCGACGGCAGATTTTGTAACTTCACCATGCCTACAGTGTCTCTCGTGTTCTGTTAATCTTGTTTTTATGCTTCTTCCTGTTGTTCCAATATATGAAGCGCCGCAAGAACAAGGGATCTTGTAGATGCCTGCTGAGGATAAGGGATCCCGGGGGTCTTTCGCCGATCGTAACAAATCACGGATCGGGACCGAGGGCTTGAAAACAGTCTTGATGTTATGACTCCGTAGTAGTTTTTCGATTCGATCCGTGACGTTTTCCAAATAGGGCAGGTAGACTGTGCCTAAAGTTTCAGATGGGTCTTTAGAAGGAGGGCCAAATCTTCTGGGATGGATAGCTCTTTCAATCTCATGATCAGAGAAGCCATTAGCTCTAAAAACTCTTTTTAGATGATGAATTTCGTCTTTAAGGGCTGACGGTTCACAAATTCGATTAGCCCTGACAATCAGGGTCTTCAAAACACCACGCTTCTGACGTGGGTGATGGTTGGACTCTTTGTGGAGGTATCTATCTGTGTGTGTAGGTTTACGGTAGACAGAGTGTCCCAAACCTCCGTCGTCTCTCCGGCTCACCAAAACGTCCAAAAAAGGCAGTTTTCCCTCCTTCTCCATCTCCATGGTGAATTGTATTCTAGGGTGGATACTGTTCAAGTGGAGCAAAAATCGTTCAAGATTATCTTTACCGTGGTTCCAAATAACGAATGTGTCGTCAACGTACCTCAACCAGAGAGAAGGTCGATTCTCCGCACCAGATAAGGCAAGGGACTCGAACTTTTCCATGTAAAAGTTAGCAATCACAGGGCTTAAAGGACTTCCCATTGCCACACCATCGACCTGTTCAAAAACTGTACCATTATACTGAAAATACGTTGTGGTGAGGACAAAATGAAACAAAGAAGCAATGTCCGGAGGAAAGATCTCTTCTATAAAATCCATGGTCTCTGTAACCGGGACTTTGGTGAAAAGAGAGACCACGTCAAAACTCACCAAAATGTCATTAGGCTGAATAGATATTGAATTTAGCTTCTGAACAAAATGGGTGGAATCTCGTATGAAAGAGTTTGTGTTGCCTACTAAAGGTTTCAAAAGGGTAGTAAGGTGTTTTGCCAGCCGATACGTTGGTGACCCAATACCACTGACTATGGGGCGTAAAGGAACATCAGTTTTGTGTATTTTTGGGAGACCGTAGAGTCTAGGGACGAGGGCTTCTGATTTTCGTACCAATTTTTTTTTTGATGTCGTCGTGAAGGGAGGAAGTCTTGATCAGCGCATTCATCTTGCGAACAATGCAGGCTGTTGGATCGCGTTTTAGTTTTCTGTAGGTCTCTGGGTCTAGGAGGTTGTCAACCTTCTCTTTGTAGTCGTCTGTGTTAAGAATAACGGTAGCACTACCTTTGTCAGCTGGTAAAATAATAATGGCTGCATCTTTCTTCAGATCCCTTAAGGCACATCTCTCTGCATAGGTAATATTACTCTTTGGAGGTAATGCCTTCTGAAGGATGCGAGACGCCTCACGGCGTATCTCTTCAGTTTCCTCTTGAGGTAATCGTCTAAGGCAGGACTCGATATTGGCAATAATATCCTCCGAGGGAATAGACTTCGGGGTCACTGCAAAGTTTTCCCCTTTCAATAGGATAGAAGTTTCCGCTGGAGTAAGAATGCGGTTGGATAGATTCACCACTGTACGATCAGCTTTCAAGGTTGGACTTCTGGGTTTTATTTTTACCAGTCTGTCATATTTCTTGATCTGACGATGATTCACACTTTCATGAAGTCTCTCTGCAACAAAATGTTACGATCGGCGAAAGACCCCCGGGATCCCTTATCCTCAGCAGGCATCTACAAGATCCCTTGTTCTTGCGGCGCTTCATATATTGGAACAACAGGAAGAAGCATAAAAACAAGATTAACAGAACACGAGAGACACTGTAGGCATGGTGAAGTTACAAAATCTGCCGTCGCAGAACACGCCTACAGTGACGGTGATCACCAAATCAAATTCATGGATACCCAAGTGTTATCAAGAACAACACACTATTATCCCAGATTACATAGAGAGGCCATCGAGATTTTTAAAGAAACGAACAATTTTAATCGAAAAGAAGAGGGCTTAAGACTTAACAGAATTTGGCATTCCGCACTCCGCGACACCAGGAGATCTCGGGAGCCAGCCCTAGAGGAGCGGAATTCTCAGCAACCAATCGCCATCGAGGAGGGAAGAGCCCAATCAGGAGACGGCGCTCACATCACGAGACCCTGTGACGCACATCGGAGAAACGACGCCTCGAGAGCTGATAAAAACAAGAAGCCTCCACCTTGGACGCATTCTTACAACTGAAGATGACCTCTGCAAGCGAGGTCGAAACGTCTTGCGTTTTTATTCAACATAGACCACGGCATACCAGCCCGGAAGATTTACTTTTTAATGTTGATCCCGGCCGTGAAAGCCTTCATTCCTTTATTAACCACCTCTACGGGGAGGAGATTTATCATTCAGTTCGTAAATTCGAGGTGTTGCGAAAGAAGAAAGTCCTACAACTTGGTTCCCTCATTTTCCTCCTCCGCTGCCGAGACTCAAAAACCATTCCAAGGTTTCTACGACAAAAACGTTACATACGCACTGCTCAAGCTCATCGTATTTACGACAGAGTGGAGAGAGCTTTGATCAGAGAGAGAATACATGACGCACGAAGAAGATTGGCTACGACCACTCGACTTTTAATGAATCTTCATCTTTACTTGGCTAATCACCTCCGACCCTATGACTTTGATGTTATTGACCGGATCACGTATTTTGTTGCAGAGAGACTTCATGAAAGTGTGAATCATCGTCAGATCAAGAAATATGACAGACTGGTAAAAATAAAACCCAGAAGTCCAACCTTGAAAGCTGATCGTACAGTGGTGAATCTATCCAACCGCATTCTTACTCCAGCGGAAACTTCTATCCTATTGAAAGGGGAAAACTTTGCAGTGACCCCGAAGTCTATTCCCTCGGAGGATATTATTGCCAATATCGAGTCCTGCCTTAGACGATTACCTCAAGAGGAAACTGAAGAGATACGCCGTGAGGCGTCTCGCATCCTTCAGAAGGCATTACCTCCAAAGAGTAATATTACCTATGCAGAGAGATGTGCCTTAAGGGATCTGAAGAAAGATGCAGCCATTATTATTTTACCAGCTGACAAAGGTAGTGCTACCGTTATTCTTAACACAGACGACTACAAAGAGAAGGTTGACAACCTCCTAGACCCAGAGACCTACAGAAAACTAAAACGCGATCCAACAGCCTGCATTGTTCGCAAGATGAATGCGCTGATCAAGACTTCCTCCCTTCACGACGACATCAAAAAAAAAATTGGTACGAAAATCAGAAGCCCTCGTCCCTAGACTCTACGGTCTCCCAAAAATACACAAAACTGATGTTCCTTTACGCCCCATAGTCAGTGGTATTGGGTCACCAACGTATCGGCTGGCAAAACACCTTACTACCCTTTTGAAACCTTTAGTAGGCAACACAAACTCTTTCATACGAGATTCCACCCATTTTGTTCAGAAGCTAAATTCAATATCTATTCAGCCTAATGACATTTTGGTGAGTTTTGACGTGGTCTCTCTTTTCACCAAAGTCCCGGTTACAGAGACCATGGATTTTATAGAAGAGATCTTTCCTCCGGACATTGCTTCTTTGTTTCATTTTGTCCTCACCACAACGTATTTTCAGTATAATGGTACAGTTTTTGAACAGGTCGATGGTGTGGCAATGGGAAGTCCTTTAAGCCCTGTGATTGCTAACTTTTACATGGAAAAGTTCGAGTCCCTTGCCTTATCTGGTGCGGAGAATCGACCTTCTCTCTGGTTGAGGTACGTTGACGACACATTCGTTATTTGGAACCACGGTAAAGATAATCTTGAACGATTTTTGCTCCACTTGAACAGTATCCACCCTAGAATACAATTCACCATGGAGATGGAGAAGGAGGGAAAACTGCCTTTTTTGGACGTTTTGGTGAGCCGGAGAGACGACGGAGGTTTGGGACACTCTGTCTACCGTAAACCTACACACACAGATAGATACCTCCACAAAGAGTCCAACCATCACCCACGTCAGAAGCGTGGTGTTTTGAAGACCCTGATTGTCAGGGCTAATCGAATTTGTGAACCGTCAGCCCTTAAAGACGAAATTCATCATCTAAAAAGAGTTTTTAGAGCTAATGGCTTCTCTGATCATGAGATTGAAAGAGCTATCCATCCCAGAAGATTTGGCCCTCCTTCTAAAGACCCATCTGAAACTTTAGGCACAGTCTACCTGCCCTATTTGGAAAACGTCACGGATCGAATCGAAAAACTACTACGGAGTCATAACATCAAGACTGTTTTCAAGCCCTCGGTCCCGATCCGTGATTTGTTACGATCGGCGAAAGACCCCCGGGATCCCTTATCCTCAGCAGGCATCTACAAGATCCCTTGTTCTTGCGGCGCTTCATATATTGGAACAACAGGAAGAAGCATAAAAACAAGATTAACAGAACACGAGAGACACTGTAGGCATGGTGAAGTTACAAAATCTGCCGTCGCAGAACACGCCTACAGTGACGGTGATCACCAAATCAAATTCATGGATACCCAAGTGTTATCAAGAACAACACACTATTATCCCAGATTACATAGAGAGGCCATCGAGATTTTTAAAGAAACGAACAATTTTAATCGAAAAGAAGAGGGCTTAAGACTTAACAGAATTTGGCATTCCGCACTCCGCGACACCAGGAGATCTCGGGAGCCAGCCCTAGAGGAGCGGAATTCTCAGCAACCAATCGCCATCGAGGAGGGAAGAGCCCAATCAGGAGACGGCGCTCACATCACGAGACCCTGTGACGCACATCGGAGAAACGACGCCTCGAGAGCTGATAAAAACAAGAAGCCTCCACCTTGGACGCATTCTTACAACTGAAGATGACCTCTGCAAGCGAGGTCGAAACTGAAGCATTTCAGGAACGTAACGAACCCTGCTAAATGCGCATGCGTCAAAAACAAAGAACATATAATAATAAGTTTTAAAGTTACTGAAGTCCCGCTGGAGCAGTGGGTAGCGCGCCTGCATTGCATGCGGCAGTTCCTGGGTTCAATCCCCAGTTATTATTTTATTGTATTTTCCAAAAATATTAAAAATTAAGTCCAAACGCATGCGCATTTAGCACGGCTCGTTACACTCCTGAAACGTACGTGGTCGAAACGTCTTGCGTTTTTATTCAACATAGACCACGGCATACCAGCCCGGAAGATTTACTTTTTAATGTTAAGTATTAAAAGGTTTTGTAGAGTTTAACGATTACATACCAAAATGTTGTGTAATATTTTGCTAAGCTGAGAAAAAAATAATAGAAGAGAAATCGATATTTAACGAATACTGTAACTGTAACCTATGAAATTGCTTTTAAAATTTTTGGATTTCATTTTGGATTTTAAACTTTGACCTTATAGAAAACAAACTATTTTTCTCTAACATAGAAACTATAAAGGAGTATCCTTTCAAACAGGAAGGAAACACTACTAATCGTATTTCACTTAAAATAATTCTCCAACATACGTAATTATAATAACTCAAAACTCCAATCTTTAACTAAGGAAGAAAATTTAGTTTCAAAAATTTGAGAATCCTTTTCCGAAAGTTTTAAGCACGCCAATAAATTTTTGCGAACCTTAAAAAAAATTACATTTGGCACAGTCTCAACTCTTCTCAGAAACTAACACGAGAATTCCTTCTGTGCACAAGCATAAACCTCAAAGGATCGAAACGTCACTCTCTTAAGTGCCACATTCTGCACAGAACTCTGCACAAATGGAAAAGCATTCGCACATTTACAAGTTTATGATGTGGAAACAACCTCAGCTTTCTTTTCTCTCTCTCAGTCAGACGCACGCGGCCATGATAAAGATTTTTATGAACGCCATAGCAACCTCGAATATTTCCCACCGAGGGCCGTTACGGTTACAGCCAAAGTGCCGGAGTTACGCTGTCTAAACTGTGCGGCTATGCACCTAGCGCGGGCATTAAACAGCTTTCGATGAAATCTCCAGTTGCCAGTTTTAGAGTCGGTATTTCGGTGAAACTGACGTTTTTCCAGCGGAATCGAATATCATTACCGTTGCCAAAGAGAGAGGGAGAAGTGTAAAAAAATAATAACTGGTAACATTGTTTCCAAAGTGTGTTTCCCTCGTTTGGATTCCTTAAAGGTGTGAGAATGGAAGTATAGATTTGATGACGTACCTTCATATGTAGGGTTTAGTGTCCCTGGAGAGTGTAAAAGTGTGGTAAAACGAGTGTTAAGTTTCGCTTTGGGGTTGTAAACATGGTAACAAAATTTGTGGTGGTTGGGTTGAGTGAATTGTATTGGATGATTCAACATCCGACTTGATAGCTTTTTATGAGGAAAAAAACTAAACACGGAAAAAATCTTACATAAATAACCTCAAAAATAATAACCAGAACATGATCAGCTGCAGCCAACCTATAGTCCTAACCTTAGCAAATAGGGTAATACTTTTTTATTATCTCAATCTTCAAAATTGGATTTTTAATTAATTTTAATAGCTTGACGAACTGTATGACCATAGGTACAACAACCTGCTATCCCTATGGACAGACCCAGTTGTACTTGTGGAAACCAATAAAAAGGGAACTTTTAGCTTAAAAAGCTAAAAATGAACATTTTTATTGATGCATTACCTTTTAATAACCTATTTTAAGCATGTAATTTGAAAATCTATTTTTTAAAGTAGTTTTAGATCGTAAATGGGGACAGATTCCATAATCGAGGTTTTCGCCAAACTTGGCGAGATCGGATTTAAAAGCGTGGAGGAAATCCCGCCAACATTAAACATTATTGCATACATTAAAATGGTCATCGCCAAAGTTTGGCATAATTTGGTGAAAACCTCGATTACGGAATATTACCCCGTAAATGATCATTTAAACGAAGAAGTTGATTGATAACAGTCTTGATTCTTTACCAAAAATACATAAATCCCATGGGATTTTCAGAATTTGAGGTAATAGTTTCATCAATTACTTTAAATTATTGCCGACAAATATACTATAACCATTTAGAATTAATTTAACATGTATTAAAATGTATTCCCTTGAATGAAATCTGGTTCAAAAACGACGATTAGCTACAGTAACCATCAAGAACGTGTCCGTAGGTACAACACTTATGATGTCCGAAGGTACAACATCTGGTGTTTTTACATTCAAAATTCTATAAAAAAAAGTAAAAGAATGGAAATCTGACGACTTATGATATCAAAACTAAAAAGTCCAAATCTCGGGGATTCACCCCTTATATCTCGTTTTATCATATCATAAATGAAGAAGAAGAAAAATATTAATGTAGTGAGGCATTAAAAAACTTTGAGCATCTAAAAACAGTAAATTAATTATATTTACTTTAAATTTCAATTTAAAGAGCTGATTTCACGTTAGCCACTAATGTTATACAGGGTGTCCCACGAGAAGTGGCCCAACCCCTTTAACTTTTGAACCCCTACAGATATAGTCATGAAAGTGGGGTCTAGATATAGTAAAGTGACCATGCTCTATCTGATGAGATAACTTTCAACGCCCTCTAGCGGAAAATTTAGGAGTTATAGTAATTTGCCAATCCAGTAATAGTTTGTCACATCAGAATTATATATTTAGTTGTCTATTTAAAACGGTTGAATACCCACCATACATGCATGTATATGTGTGTGAACGTAAATATTTCCCCCTTTTTCTTTGAATGAAATGCATAAATATGTTTCTACAAAAAAAAACTTCTCAAATTAAGAAGAATATCATTAAAGTGCATTCATCAAAGCATTGTTATATAAG
This sequence comes from Tetragnatha versicolor, assembly GCA_024610705.1. Taxonomy (NCBI): domain Eukaryota; kingdom Metazoa; phylum Arthropoda; class Arachnida; order Araneae; family Tetragnathidae; genus Tetragnatha; species Tetragnatha versicolor. The sequence goes on along the minus strand of JANDEH010000002.1, from coordinate 27,819,174 downwards.
TTTTAAAATATATTTTTAAAGTAAACATAATATTTCTTTTCTTTATCATTTTGTTAAGATTATATTTACTCAACGGATGAACTTGTAACAACAACGAGCTAATCTCAATGTCCTTAACTCCCGTTGGACGTACCTCGTGGTTACTTCTAGCCCCTCAATAGAAATTTAATGTATTCAAGACATTAGAACAATGATCTGAACTAAAATATTAAAAATAATAACATTTGCATTATAAATTAGAACTACACAGTTGTTTTCAAAACTAACAACCTCTATTTTCCTTCAAACGTATCTATTATTATGTAATATACTTCATCTATTGGTTACAATGTGGATAGTACTTGGTAATAATAATCCATCAATTAAATTCACTGACTATAATAACTTGTAAGAAAATAATTTGAATTTAGATCTCAAAAGCTGAATTTCTTCCCCCCTTCAGCACATATTTGTACCCAAACAGAAAGCATTCATTGAATTAACCACCACTCTTCCTTTACCTCAAGCATCAACACCAAACTATATCTTTTATATCAACCAACCTCATCCCCCTCAAAAATGAATTAGAACCCAAATCTCCCAATACCATCCCAATCTCCCTTCCGGCCATACGCATCGCAACCACAGTTCTTGTAGTAGTAGTATTTACCAGAAAGGAGAGAAGCCGACTTTACTCAGATAAATCACCGACTCTTCTTTTCCTTGGGAACTAAACTTTCTTTTTCTTCTCTTCTCTACAGACCCCCCTAGCCCGCCAACCATCGAAGGCTACGAGGAAGGCACTCCAATTAAGTCTGGCGATTTCCACAGGTTCACTTGCCTTGCCAACGGCGGCAACCCTCTTGCCACTTTGCGGTGGTTTAAGCGGGACAGGGAGGTAAGTTATTAATCACTTTATCGCGCGAGAATTTCGCCAAATTCTATTAGAGGTGGGAGCGCTGCTGTGTGGTAACTTGTGGAAATAACTTGAGAGGATTCGATTGGGGTGAATCGATTTTCTTGGGAGTTTGGTAGGGAATTGAATTCAGTCGGTGAAAATTTGGTTTTCATGCTGATATTGAATGTAGAATTTTTTTATTCTCAATAACGACGTAAACGGAAAGGTATTTATTTTATTGTTCAGTGTGTTGATTTGTTTTAAGTTGCGCATAAATTCACACTTAGCTTGAAATTTTAAAACGTTTTTATTTTATATCAATATAGTATAACGTAATATTAGATTTAATAATTATTATTATTTAAAATGAACAACTAATATTAGTGATATTTAGGAGTTGGATAACACGCAATTGAGCAATAACATGAAGGGAAAAATACGACTATAGATCCGTATTGAAAAATAAATGACGAGTATAGATAATAAAACTATGCTTAAAAGAAGTTAGTTAATATGTTTTAATATGTAGCAGCAATTAAAAATTCTTTTTAATGTGAAATAGCATCATCTAGATTATTTAACAGTTTATGTTGTATAATTTAATCTAACTAATAACACAGGCCTGTGAAATTTAACTTATTGAAAAATACAAAAGAGGTTTTAAGTGAATTTTATGTTATTTGGTATACTGATTTCAAAAATGACCACCATTTTCCTCAGGATTTTCATTCACATCAGGATTTTTTTTGTATTATGTATTTCGATATTTTTGCTAAAATCCTATTTTAAAGGTAATTATCGCAAAAAATTTTGCTTGTACTATGTTTATAACACCAAATTTCATATGTAGAGAATGTAAAAATACTTATTTTGCTTAACTCTTTCGAATAACATAACTGGTGCCTGGCTCAAGATTTGGTCATTTTAGACGTTATTTTTTGACCCAATGTTAAGTGACCATTTTTCTGACCAAAAAGCATGGAGGTAATTTTCAAATCACAGAAAATGGTCCAACAGTGTTTGGTATACTTTATTTTATTGAAGAAGACTGTGGGGTTTTCATAGCTTTCTTTTAAATGCATCGAGAGTCCTACAGGTGACCGGAAGAGATGATTCGCAAGTCAGTTGGAGAAAAAACACTGCAACATCAGGTTCATGAGAAACTGGACGTATGACCGATAGAATACTATCAGGTTGAGGGATTATCTTTTAATTTTTGCGTTTTTAACCACGGTCATGGCATGTACAGAAGCAACCATCATCTAAATGGTTTTTCGGCTCCCTCTATGGCATAGGAGAGTTCCAAATCAGCAGTCTTCTTTCCTTTTAGCTAAAACCATAGATCATTGATACCCTGCACACAAACTTTATGATAAGTCCATGATTTGTCCTGATCTCCAAATTTCCGAGTGAAATACAGAACAGATAAGCTTGTCTTACTTACTCTGTAATACTACTCATGCAATTTGAAATATACCGCTATTTCGATACATATGTAACAAAAATCATCTGACAAATTATAAAACGTCTCAAACTCGAAGCCTTGTATCACAATAAAAGTAGCTGTTATAAATGTTTTTTGATGGAGTTTCCACTTGTCACTGTAGTAGCGCGCCTATGACACTACAGATGACTTTGCGCGACGCTAATTGTTGAGAGAATTCTACGGGAATGGAGGGATAGCGACAGGGAGGTGTCACAGATATTCTGACACCTCCCTGCCGCTAGAGGTGTCACAGGTATTCTGTAGTTTTTATCATGGTAAAATAATGGTCATGCAAGCAAGAAAGAAATTCAACGTTAAATGGTGATTTTCATGAAAATCCTAAAATTGAATTTTTCAAAAAAACTTGAGGTGATTGAATTTTTTTATTATTTTTTCTGAAATCAACACCGAAAAATACATCAAGTTCTGCTCTTACTTATCTTGTATTTTTTTCATCACAGGCCTATGTATTCTGTTAATACAGTAGCAATAAAATCTGAAACTTCATTAAAAAATAAGTCAAACAAAGTTGATTTAAATATTTAAGTACTATATAATACATGAAAATTGCTAAAAGAATAGCTTTTGGAAGAGTGGAACTATCAGTCTTAAATATTTAGTGAATGATAATAAAACAGAGAATCTTCATAATAAATGAACAGCAGAATTATTTTATCTTAATCTATGCAAGCTAACATCTTACGAAATTTAATTACGTTAATTGCCTTATCCAAATATTATTAACATCGTAGTTTCTACTGAGAAATGCATTTCTCTCGTCTTAAATGTTTTACGCTAGCTCTTACTTCAAATACTGCTTCTATTGTGCACAATAGACTGTGGTACTGTTTTATAACAATGTTATGTTTCCATACCTTTAGTACCAATCTGGTTTAAGGAGCTTTCAGAATCAGTATACTTCCTTAGATACCTACTTTAGTCATTTAGGTTTTTATTACAGACCACATTAAGACAAATCAATTTCATTTCAACATTACGCCTTCGTAATCACATCTATTAACCAACAACAATCAAATCCGACAAAATTGACTCCATTTTACGGACCACAATCACCCTTACTTCTAATTCCTTAAACCCCACCAAAATCCTTCCTTGCCTCCTTTCAGAGACCAAACTGAATCACGTCCAAACACTAGTTAAAACAAAAGTCAACAGACAAGAGGGAAAAAAGGACACCAAAAACTCTAAAAACTCTCCTCCTCCCTTTAGATATATTGTCCCAATGGTACGAAATCCCGCTTTCTCTTCGTGACACAATGTTTTACAACCTTCAGATGCCGTCTCAATTTTACGATCCAGAATTCTTTTATGACTTTCCAAAAGTCTGGTTACAAACACATCGGCAGGCATTCTCTTCGATTAAAACCATCTGTTGGGATTTTTATTAGCGTCTTTTTCTCGCTGTCCCCCCAGAAAATCGATGTTTAATTTTGTCGTTGGACAAGTGTCGTGGTGAAGGTTCTTTATTACTTATTTAAAACCCCTTTGTTTATAATAGCTTCCGCCGCAGCAGAAGGGTTTTATTTTCTTTGCTCTGAACCTCTCTTGCTCGCTCTCTCTGTTGATTTATGGGGTCCTTGAGTTCATCAAAAGACGGTACTTCAAGGCACAAAAAAGTGATGAGATTACGAATTTGGGCTAAATTAAATCGTACCTTGAAGTCGCTGCTTTTTTGACGGGTTTCGTGTTTGTTGATGGCTTTTCTTTTTCCTTCTTTTCAGAAGGCTGCTGGAGTAGAATTTGAATTAGACATTTTTTCATATTTTTGAGAAGTTTGACGTCTTAAATTAAAGAGTGCGGGTCTTTGATGGCAAAATGGATGATGAATTAATTTTAGTTTTTGAGGAAAACAAGGGTTTTGATTAAATGTTTGTGCTTCATGGCTGGGAAATTAGGTTTTCTTCTTAATATAATAATAAAGATTTTCAAAAAATTCGTTTATCATTTTATTCATTTATTTTACTGTGAAATGAAAATCATAAGATTAAGTACCCATTAGAGAGTCCCTTATTTAGGCGTTTTTTAAAAAAGTTGTGAAATCTTTTGCGACACCCCCCAATTTTTTTCCTTTTGGTACCCTAAGACTGTGTGCAAAATCTTAAATCGATCAGATAATATTAACATGTGCCCCAAACGGCCTAAAGTTAGAAAAATTTGACTTTTTTCTCATTTTTTCGAAAATTTTTAAAAATGTGTTTAATAAATCCGTTGCCGATAAATAGGGATCTAACACATTTAAATAATCTTATTTGACCGTTTTTCATTACTAGTTAGGCCAAAATGTCCATTTAGGATGGCAGTATACCTCGCTCTGTAAGTTTCTTACCACCTCTACATTCTTAAAGATGGCTTTGTGGGTTTAAAATAATTTAAATTCATAAACAATTTTCACGAAAAATTTACTCGAAATCTAATAACTTCTTTAAAGACGTTTACTGATGAAAAGTTGACAGCGCGAAGAAGAACTAAGAGTAGAGTAGAAGAGTTATAGAAACTGTAGTTAATATTTAACATATTCTCATATGGTCTAAGAGCTGGATGCAAGGTTTGGGAATGATAAGGCGCACGAGATATTTCACCTGGAACAGATTCGATTGATGATGGGAAAACTTATGTCACCAATGCCAGAAGGCGGACTGGAAGCTTTCAGTTCGAAAGGGGGGGTCGAACATGCAAACAGCGCGCGGTCCCTAGCGACAGAGATTTTGAGGAAATCGTTTGAAATTTTGCACAGTTTAAGGAGAGTGTGAATAAAAGATAATGTAGCATTCTCAAAAGTATAAGTTGTGTTTTAAGGGTTGTAGAAAATAAACGAATTTTCGAATGTTTATATGAATGATCTGTACGGCCGACGAGGTGCAAGGCTGGACATAGGCTTAATGTATTGAAGAATATTAGTAAAAGTTAGGGTAACACTCCCAGAAGACTAAGTGGAAGACAAAGGGTGGCCAGAAGTCACCAAAGGTGCAGAAAAATCTTAAAACCCGAATCATTCGGAAACTTCTAGCTGTTTGCATATGTATAGCTAACATATAGAACAAACTATATGCAAACAGCCAGAAGTCTGAGTGGAAGCGTTCGGGAGATATTCAGGCGCGAAGTACAAAACCGAATAAAAGCGCGCGGTCCCTTGCGACAGAATTTTTGAGGAAATCGTTTGAAAATTTGCACAATTTAAGGAGAGTGTGAATAAAAGATAATGCAGCATTCTCAACAGTATAAGTTGTGTTTTAAGGGTTGTAGGAAACTAACAAATTTTCCAATGTTTATATGTAACATATGACTTATAACACATAACTTTTCTCTTGCAACAATGACTAATAATATGCTAAAAACAAAGCTAACAATGACTTTATATTTATAAGCGTATTATTAGTCATTGTTGCAAGAGAAAAGCTGTCAAACGACATGGTGCTCTACCACTTTACAACTGAATTTCCCACGATCATTTTCAATCAGCACCGTAAAATTTTTACTTGGTCACTTCTATGCATAAAAGGTAAAATTTAAATTTTTAGAAATTTAAAAAATACATAACTTTCATATAAACATTCGAAAATTCGTTTAGTTTCCTACAACCCTTAAAACACAACTTATACTGTTGAGAATGCTAAATTATCTTTTATTCACACTCTCCTTAAACTGTGCAAATTTTCAACCGATTTCCTCAAAAATTCTGTCGCAAGGGACCGCGCGCTTTTATTCGGTTTTGTACTTCGCGCCTGAATATCTCCCGAACGCTTCCACTCAGACTTCTGGCTGTTTGCATATAGTTTGTTCTATATGTCAGCTATACATATGCAAACAGCCAGAAGTTTCCGAATGATTCGGGTTTTAAGATTTTTCTGCACCTTTGGTGACTTCTGGCCACCCTTTGTCTTCCACTTAGTCTTCTGGGAGTGTTACCCTAACTTTTACTAATATTCTTCAATACATTAAGCCTATGTCCAGCCTTGCACCTCGTCGGCCGTACAGATCATTCATATAAACATTCGAAAATTCGTTTATTTTCTACAACCCTTAAAACACAACTTATACTTTTGAGAATGCTACATTATCTTTTATTCACACTCTCCTTAAACTGTGCAAAATTTCAAACGATTTCCTCAAAATCTCTGTCACTAGGGACCGCGCGCTGTTTGCATGTTCGACCCCCCCTTTCGAACTGAAAGCTTCCAGTCCGCCTTCTGGCATTGGTGACAAAAGTTTTCCCATCATCAATCGAATCTGTTCCAGGTGAAATATCTCGTGCGCCTTATCATTCCCAAACCTTGCATCCAGCTCTCAGGCTAATAGCCACAAACGTTGTCATATCAGTGTTTTATTGTTTTCATGACAGTAATTTATTGAATTGCAGGTATTTTTTTATGTTAGTGCATAAAATTATGATACAGTACATAAACAGTTTCTATAAGCATGGTCAATTGCTGATCTTCTGAGAGAGTAACTCAATCATAATAAAAAGCGGATTAATTTTGTATATACTGTAGCTTTTCAACTAACGGAATAATATACTCATGGACACACTGTAGTCTTATTTTTAACTTGTTTCCAGAATTTCTCTCGCCGGTTTTATGTGTTTAGAATTTATTACCATCTATAGTTAAGAAATCATGGTTTGCACTTGTATTAGGAGATCTGCTGGCCTTTACAATTGCATAAAGAACTTTTAAAAGTGGGGTTAAAGGATTTGATTAGTCTTAATTGAGTTTAGAAACCTCAAACATCCAATACCTGATATCAAACATGCTCATACCGGTTTTCAAGAATTTTATTAGTTTTAATGCAATCCAATATGGCGTCTGTAATCAAGCAACCCATGATGAATTTGAGCTCCAGATATTTTATTTCTACATTAATATGGTCTACAAATGGTGTTTCGTCATGGAATTTTGCGGTTTTAAGTCATTTACAACTGCTTTTTGATTCTTCTATACTCAGTGTAAAATGGACAAGTTTGAGGATTTTCTGATTGATGGGTAGGTTACAAAATGAGCATTTTTGCCTAAAAAGTAATGAAAAACGGTCAAATAAGATTATTTAAATGTGTTAGATCCCTATTTTTCGGCAACGGATTTATTAAACACATTTTTAAAAATTTTCGAAAAAATGAGAAAATTTTTAAATTTTTCTAACTTTAGGCCGTTTGGGGCACGTGTTAATATTATCTGATCGATTTAAGATTTTGCACACAGTCTAGGGTACCAATAGGAAAAAAATGGGGGGGGGTGTCGCAAAGTTTCTCCGACTTTCGATTTTAAGGGACACCCTAGTACCCATTCAAATACCTACCAAATGGAGTACTGAAAATCAAATAAACAATACTATACAAAACATAAATTACATTACACTATGTAATAAAAAAATATATTTCACACACACAATATAAAATAAACATTCAAGACAAATGAAGCGTATGGGAAAAGTCATGTGGCATTTTATAAACAAAACTCTTTTTGAATTTCAACGGATTGCTATTAAAAAAACTATGCCTCTTGAAAAGAAAATCACGTGATGTACTTGAATTTGAATAAAACTAAAGCTGTCAAAAAATTATATTGATCACATGAAATTGTTATTTTCATTTAGGTTAGAGCTATAACCAGCATAAGCGGAAGTGGAGTGTTCAGTGAACTGGTACTGAGGCTTGATGCTAGTGATAATGGAGCCGTTTACAGATGTGAAGCTACCAATTCTGCAACTGATAAACCTCTTGTCGCAAATATAAAATTAACAGTTCACTGTAAGTTTAAAGTTTCCTTACTATTTTCGAATTTTTGCTAAGCTCTGTAAAGAATAAATAGTTTCAGTTGCAAATATAGAATTCCTGTGACTTAAAAATATTCCCATGTTTAAAATGCAATACCACGCATATTTATTAAACTTAAGAAGCATAATTTCCTGATTTTAAAAAGTTAATTTACTGCTTTTTCTTTTCTTGATCTTATTTTATATTGATGAACGCTTTTATGCAAAGTTATATAGTGGTGTCCTTTAAAAAAAACCCACTTTTTCACTTTTCCTTCATTAAAAGCTTAAAAAATATGATAATTAAATCGAACAAAATGGTGTTGTAACGGCTCATCCTCCCCTACATTTTAGTGGTTAGTATTTTTAATTCCAACACTCCGTTTCAAATTGGCAGACAATTAAGTAAGAATAAAAAAAAAACAATTTTCCTAAAAAAAAACCCATGTACCCTAAAAAACACCCACGCTTGAAATTACTCAAAAATTTAAGAAAAAATATGATTGAAAGGTTTATTTTGATAGAAAAGAGAATAATTAAGATAATAAAAACCAAATTCATTACAAATTATTTCTAAAATTAAAATTGTGAAAAGTTTTTCTACTCAAGAAATTTGCCTTCAAAATACAACGACAATAGCGTTTTTATTGTTGTATTTTGAAGAAAACGACCTATTAAATACAAATACTTAATAAAATTTTCATAAAAAAGCTTAAAAACGGTAATTGGAACTGATATTATATTATAAACCCCCAACTATCAACTCTCTAAACCCATTTTCGAGTAAAACTCGGTAAAATGCTATATTTTCACGGAAAATGGCTGTTTTTGGTATCATTGAATTTTTATCAAAAATAGGGGAGAGTGTTGTACCTCTGGACAAAAATCACGTTTGGATTTTTCTAAGACAGGTAAAATCACATTTTGACCATTTAAAATGCCCAATCTATAGTCCTAACTATTGTGAGTAGAGATATATTTTTTATTAGCCAAAATCTTGAAAATTGGATTTTTAATCATTTATAATAACTTGGAAAAATTTGTGTCCAAAGGTACAACAACCTGTTGTACTTATGAACAGACCCAGTTGTACCTGTGGACACCCTTAAAAAGGGAAGTGTTAGTTGAAAAAAGCTAAGAATGAACATTTTTATTGATGCATTACCTTTTAATAACCTATTTCAAGCCTTTTTAAAATTGAAAATAGATTTTTTAAAGTAATGTAGTTTTAGATCGTAAATGGTCATTAAAACGAAGTTGAGTGATAAAAACTTGATTTTTTACCAAAAACACAAAAATCACATGGTATTTTCAGATCAGAATTTAAGGTAATAGTTGCATCAAAATCATGCTGATTGATCTGACAACTTCACTGATAAAAAAAACCCAATTCGATCGACACTTAGTTGTGCAAGCATTTGGTGGTAATAACAATAATAATTCGGTGGTAAACTTTTTCAGTGGAAATTTTAATTTTTTTTTAATCATCAGACTTAAATGCAATAGGGTGCTTAGGATTTTACATTAAATTTAAAATCATAAATTTAAAAAAGTAGTTTAGATCACAAAATATTTGATTTTTCATCTAAAATTCACTTGAAAATAATTGCTGACAAATAGATTACCATTTAGAATTAATTTAACATTTATTAAAATGTATTCAGTTAAATGAATCCTGATTCTAAAACGCCGATTAGCTACAGACACCCACAAGAACGTGTCCGTAGGTACAACACTTATGGTGTCCGAAGGTACAACACCAGGTGTTTTTGCATTCAAAGTTCTATAAAAGATAAAAGAATTGAGATCTGACGATTTCTAATATCAAAACTAAAAAGTCAAAATCTCGGGGATTCCCCTATGTATCCCATTTTATCATATCATAATCATAGGGGAAGAAAAGAATTAATGTAGTGATGTACTAAAAAAAACTTTGAGCACCTAAAAACAGTATTTTTATTATAGAAAATTTAAATAATATTTTAAAGACCTGATTTCACGTTAGCAACTAGATAGCATCTGTTTACATTCAAAATCGACAACAAATTCAAATTTACATTTTTCCCTAATTTTAAAATGAGGTGGCTGAAGGTACAACCGTCCGTAGGTACAACACTCTCCCCTACTGAAAAAAACATCGAGAATTACTGAAACAACTATTCTATTTGAGTAATTAGTTGTATATCATGAATAATATTAAAAATTTTGCATAATTTTTTATTTATTTTATCATTTATTACAAAAGGAAAAGTGGGTTTTTTTAGGCACCCTATGGGTTTTTTTCACCCCTCATTTCAAAGACTGCCGTAAGGTCCCTAATTGTCGGACTGAGCTGAAATTTTAGTATTTTATTCTCATAATAACGGGATAACACAAAACCACGTGAAGAATGCTTTAAAATGTTTACAACATATATTTTTACAGCATCAAAATCTGCATAACTAAATCATATTTTTAGCCAAAAATCGACATTTTCTATTTATTCAAATAAATACGTAAATAAACGGTTCTTTGACATGCTTTCAAGTTCCCTGCCACTCTAAATGGCTTAGGAAAACAGGGGACATGAGAACTTAAAATTATTTTAATTATTTATTTAAAATATCTCGATGGGTTTTTTTAGGGTACAATTTGGAGTGGGTTTTTTTTAAAGGACACCACTATACATACATTCACACATGAAAAGTTAATCTAGTTTAAGTGCTAATCTAGCAGTATAGCATTGTGGCAATGCTATATTTAAGCTAGATAAGCACTTAAACTAGATTAACTTTTCATGTGTGAATGTAGTATTACATTTATTATGCTTTAGGCTAAGCGCGCACTGATACTTTTGTCACGGCGACAGAGACAAAATTATCACCCTGGCTATTGCAAGAAGCTAGAGCCAGCCCACAGGCAACGAGACTCTTGGCCGCTTGTCAAGAATCTCTCCATAGCAATGCATTGCTCTCGAGTGACTAGTGTTGTAAGTCGTTGTGACGAAAGTCTCTAGTGCGCGCTAAGCCTTATTTAACCATTTCTGCAAATTTAAATTACATTAAATTTATGGTACCTACTCTAAGCTTTTTACTCTTCGAAAATACAATTTGTACTAAAACATTTTGTGTTGCATAACCTGATCTAATCATGATTTCTTTACACAGTCTTTATAAATAACTGCAGTTGTTTCATTATAATGTTAACTTAAGGTAACTGTATACGTTGAAAATGTCATTTCCGGTCAAAAATCGAAAATTTTTTTTACTAGTTTAAGTTATAGCCTATTTATTAACCTTTCAAAAACTGTTTTCCTTTTGTTTCTATGTTGTATATTTTTGAAGTTATAGTGATTTTTCTGTTGCTAGAGAAACCGAAACTAAAATTTTCAATCAAGCTGTGGGCACTCTACGGAAGTTTGTTTACAGATAATCATAATATTTGATTATTTCTTCCATAGTTTCAATTTTTGAATTGTTTTAAAGCTTAATGAGCTTTAAGTAATTGATTAATTAGAACCGATTTTATTGAACTTTTTACATTGCATCTCTAAAATTTTTGAAATATAGCATTTTTTCCTGATAAAAGTGATATTTAAAAAAAAATACAGAGATTTTTTTTTAAAAGCTCATTTCAGTATAACAACTACAACATAACAGACATGTGTGCATAAAATTATGATGTTTCAACTGTTAGTTTGCTAGAAAAGGTACGTCGAAGGTTTAAAAACACAGTTTTGAGATATTTGCATTCGAAGTAAGCGCAGCATAGAGAATTTCAGATTGTTTATATTTTTAAAAAATTTTTTAGTATGCTTTAAAACCGATTACAGGCATAAGTAATACACCGTTGGAAAGCTAAATGTTTACTCTTTTATAATTTATCAAAACCTCAAAATAGATTTTTTAAGGTGTTGGGGTACGAATCCCCTTAAAAACTTTAATTGCATTTTCTGAAGAACTGCATTTTTCAAATTCTTCATCCACCGCTACAGTGATAACTCTAGTAAAAATTAATATTATGTCTTCCAATTTTTCTCATGTTGTTATGATAGTATAAGGAGTGTAATGAATCAAGATTTTAGCTGTGTTTTAATATTTTATTAAATTATAAACAAGTCAAGTTTGCGTTATGCATGTTTTTTTTAGAAAATCACCTAAGTGAGCATTTAGATGAGAATTTCTATTGAACAACTTTAGCAAGAGCTTAGATCTTGATTCATTACATTCTTGGTGTATTTACTCATTATTATTTCCAAAAATTGTTAATATTGATTAGATATTTTTTGTTTTAGAGCGTGAGGGGTTTATATTGATTTTCGCACAATTTTTTAATATATATGCCCATATTTAAATATTTTTTTTAAAAAATTACATATTTTTCATTGCATATAGTATTTTTAAGTTAAGATACGCCTAAAAACTTCAAATATTATTATAAAAAAAAGTTTTTTAATTTTTTTTTCGTTGAACGTATACAGTTACCAAATGCATTCGAATTTGTTCCGCAAATGCCTTTGAATTTTTTTTATCTCATAATTTTATTTCAGTTCCTCCATCGTCGGTTACTATAAAAATTACACCGAATCGCCCAAGAACTGGAGAAATGGTAATTCTGTTGATATTTTCACAAAAAGACACGAGATCATGCATAAAATATTGTTTATCTTTCAAGTTTTGAATAGATTGGAAAATACAATTTACTTTGCTCTTATCAAGAAAAAATCTTATAAATTAGTTTAGAGACCATTTCTTACGGATGGCAATATGTATATTGAGTAATAGCAATCTGAGAAACTAATATATATTCACCAGCTAAAAGTTACTTAATATCTTTCAAATATATCCTATTCCGGAGAATTATACCACAGAACCGATCTCTTGTTTATTTATATTCCATTGAAATAATACAGTTTTGAGATATTGAGATTAGAAAAGCTGATACATAGCGTCATCATAATTTTTTAGATGTATGTTATTTGCATTTTAAACTTTTGAACTTCTATTCATACTACTGATTTAATTTATAACTAAATATAGAAAACTAACCTTGCTGTTTTGCATAACATTTGAATTAAAACGTTTTCTTTGTATCTATAAGGATAATATTGATGCCTATAAGAAAGTATAATATTGATCCTTAAGTTTTGTAGAATAAATAGATGACTTAAAGCATATTTTTAAATGAGATAAAATATTGATTATAAAAAAACGTGTGGAACTTTTTTGCCTATTAAACTACATGTTTTAAAATAATCGAACAATTTAGTTACTTAATTGCATGTTATTGTGTTTTGAAACAGGTTTGCTTACATTAGGTCAAAGCATTTACTCAATTTTGAAGGAAATATCTTAATACCATATAATCTTTAACAAAATAAAAACAAGCTAATCACCTCCAAGAACATATTTATACAAGAAATATGACCCTGACTAAAGATAGTTTTGGAGCTTATTAATTGATTATTGAAAGGAAGAACAGATAATGCATAATATTATTTTAGTACAGATTAAACCTAACACATAAAAAATATACTTATACAGTAAGCCGTCGACAATTTTTCCAATACCTGTATTTGCAAGATTTGCCTGTTTTGTAAGATTTTTTATATCATAAGACAATGAAAGGAGAATTTCACCATTTATTGCTGGTTAAGCGGACAATAGGTGTAAACTCACAACTCTCAAGCGTCACCTCCAACCGTGGACAGGTTATGGTCACCACTTTTTCAGTTATAGTCGGCTAGACAAGTACTTGCCCTCCTCTCTCTTGCGTTACCATCCTATACCGTGCTGATGAGTCCTATCAAGTACGAAACCGGTCCACGGTTGGAGGTGACGCTTGAGAGTTGTGTGAGTCTGCACCTATCATAAGACAATGTTGTAATCAGTAATTGTGATATTAGGTCAGCATTCTATGTGATTCCGGAAGCAGCAACCCAGAGTCTTCCTTGAATTGGTGGCGTAACGGGGAGGCCCAGTCGGGTTTCGAGAGCGAAGTTTCGGATGCCATCTACGGGGGGAAGTCCACTCACAGCAGACTGGACCTGACGGTGGACGCGCAGGATGACGAAGCTGTCTTCACCTGCCAAGCCACCAACAATGTTCTGCAGAGGAGCGTCCATGAGAGTGTCACGCTCAGGGTTCTGTGTGAGTATCTGTATGTTTCATGTGAAGTATTGATATGGTATAGGGACATTTTCTAGACAGCTATACCAACATCGGTCGCTTAGTCCTCGCCTTCCTTTGCCTTCATATTTTATTAATTTTAAGGGTTTTCTGGATTGCTTTAGATTATACGACGTAATGGCCTAGTGGTTAGAACATCTGACTGCAAAGCCGTACGTCTGGGGTGTTGAATTTACCTATACGGGTCCATACCTTCAGGTGAATTTGTACAAATTTAAATAAAATAAAAAAAATAATTACACGTGGTATCATTTAGCGGTTTCGTCTTCCAGTAAATTGTTTCATGTGGGTATGTATGTATAAAACAATACGTTTTAATAAGAAAGGGGAAACTTTGAAATTAGGTATTAAGTGTAAATATATTTCTTTGATAGTGTATTTTTATTAACTTAAAGGTAATGGGACATTTTTTCTGAATGAGTTAAGAACATTGGGAAATTATGTGAAAATTAATGTCTGTATAATAAACATGTTTAAACAATCATAATCATAGTAATAATCTTACTTTTTTGTTTATTAGTTAAGCTACAAATAATAAAAAGAAAATACAAAATCGTATTTTTTATCGAGGGGGAGAACCTTTTAGGTAAGAGAGGAATTCAACACTAATAAATACAGGATAAAATACATTTAGAACTGTACAAAACAAAAATATAAATTATACAAAGCAAAAAACGAGAGGTAAGAAGGAAAATTTGAAAGAACTTGTTAAAAATATTTAATTTAATTTAATTTAAATTTTGAATATGTAAGGAGGTCATACCAAAAGCAATAAATAAAAAGCTTTCTTTAAATTGAAAAATAACCATTCATCCTATGTTTAAAATCGTTTGAATAACGGATAACTATTTTGCAATACATAATCAGCCCACACTAACACTCTTTCAATCAACCCATATTTATTTGGAGGATAAGATGTTATGAATTTAGTTTACTATAGAATCAAAAGCTGTTAAGTATAAATAAGAAAAGTTTATATAAAAAATTGAAGGAACTACTTGCCTAAACCTGAATTATACAACACATCTTTTAGTATTCTAGATTTATGCAAAACGTAAGATACTTTCATTGCTACTCGCAATGCAACAAACTGAATAAAAACTTTTTCATCAAACAATTTCCCACATCATCTCACAATCCATTGTCAAACACACCCACAACCAAAATAACACCCCCGCAAAAATCCATGCTGAGCGTCCCCAACGCATGCTTTACCCAGAAACCCTTTCTCCCAACAGACAAGAATAATCTTTCCTCACACCATCAATACGGCTTTGTTTACCCCCGCAAAGAGCAGAAACCATTAACACCGCAATGAATGCCCGAATCAATCATACCCACTCGACAAACGAAAAATGATTCAACAACACGAAAAACGCATCGCCATTATTCCTTCTTTTTCCTTCCTTCTCGTTATCCCCCGCAAGGAAACATTACTTCAATCCATCAGGAAGTTCCCTCCATTAGAAGAACTTCAATCCCCTACTAATTTGAATTCTTCTTTTGCTGTTGCAGACAAGCCGCAGTTCACGGTTCCCAGCTTGGAGAAATTCGATGTCAACGAAGGAGACTCGCTGATCGTTAACCTGACGGCGAGGGCCAATCCGCCGGTGACGTCATACTCCTGGAGGAAAGGGGCCGGACCCCCCATCCCCTCTGCCCCCTTGGGGGACAAGATGCATCTGAGAGTCACTTCCAGGGGTCCTCTGCTGGAGATCAGGGAATCCAGGCGAGAAGATGCAGGACATTATGAATGCGAAGCCACCAATACGGAAGGGATGGGACAGACAACTGTCGTCGTTAACGTTAAGTGTGAGTGATTTTTCTTGTCTTTTGTGTAGTTTAAATGGAATTGGAGTGGTGTAGAGAAGCATTGTTGAGTTGCATTGTTAAGTCGTGCTTTTGTTAGTTGGGTCGTATATTGCGTTAACAAGAAAGGTTATTTTGTTGGAGAGAGTTAATTGGAATAGATGTCCGTGGGTGGTTTGGGGAAATTTTTCAAATTGAGCTCTTTCTTCATCTAAACTGCTTTAAATGAAGGTTGTTAAGCTTGCAGGAGGGAAATGATTTGAACAAAGGAGTTACGATGGATATAAAATTACAGTGTATTAAATTTAATGTGGAATATCTGTGTCGGAACATTTTTTACACAATATATTCTATTTACATAACATATGTTATATTTTGTTGCATGAGGGATTTTTAGTTAGCTATAATGGAATTACCAAAATAAATTACTGTATTTTTTTTCGTTAAATTAGATTTCTTTCATAATTTGCTAAATTTTAAATAATTTGTTGGGATCTAAGGTAACTCAGAAGGCAAAAAATATGCATTTTTTTAAACTCGTGAAAAACCGTGTTACGGCATGAATAAATTTACAGATATTTTATGGACAAATATTCTTTTCATAGATTTAAGGTTATAAGCTTGTTTTTATATAAACTGAATTTATATTACAAATTTATAAAAGGTGATAAGAAACATTGGTTTTTGAAGAAAAAGTTTCATGAAACTCTGGATTTATGAAATTGCTTTTTTTACTTTAATTCCTTCAAAGATAATATTTTAATAACAACAAAATTTGTTTGGGTTTTTTAACATAAAAACTATATTGCAGGTTTTGCAATAAATACCTGATAAAGTATAGGTTATATATGTTTTATTGTCTTGGTAATGTATACGTTTCTTAACTTTAATATAAAAAACGAAACAAAATGTACTGCAATAGAACTAGGTGACTGATAAGTCATAGGGGAATGAATCGATTGTGTTCGATTTCTTTAATATTGATTCTTTGGTGAGTAAATACACAAGTATTTGTATTTTACATTTATTTATTTTTATTTTACTTTATGCTTAACTTTGTTCATCTTCGTGTAAAAGCTATTGCATTGAGTTTCTTAAATTTCCATCTACAATCTACAGTTAATTCAAATTTCTATAAAAATAAATTTCAACGAAGAAAAAATATGTCTTTCCCTCAGCTACACTTTTCCAGATTTCAAATTGCATTTCCAACCCAAAACATCGCCCCCAAAACACACCTTTCTATTCCCAGCCAAACAACGAACGCACAGGAAATTAACTTGTTCCAGAAGGAAGAACTTATCGCAACCAAATTAGCCCACAGCACCCAGCTACGCACTTTCCCTTCAACAAAGCAAAGTGGTAAAAGGTTCCCAATCACAATCGCTCCTGAACAAAAAAAAATGCCCAGCCCGAGCCATTAGCAAAGCACCATGCCCGAATTATTGCATTGTGCCCTTTCCCGAAAACGGGAGATCCGGGATAAAAATCACTTTTCCCGGGATGCCTCATTATCCTCGTGGGAGAGGGAGGGCTGTCCGGGTTTTAATGCATCGGGAAAAGATGGAAATCCGGGAAAATTCCGGAGAAGACCCGGGTATTCGTTCTGAAGAATGTTCCGGGTTGGTGTTTAAATGGGGTCCCTTGCTTTAATCCCTGCCGATGAAGTTTCGCCCCACCGTTACGGGTTTCTAATTGTTCTGATTGGATGTAGAGTGGGTATTGCGGTGGGAGTTTGAGGGGTTTGAGGAGGGGTGGCTTGGGAAAGGGACGGGTGGTGGGGTATAATGAATGCGTTGTGGGGTTTTGGGGTATGGATTGCTTGATATCAGCGGTTCTATGAAGGTTTGTTACATTAAATTATGGATTGCTTGATATGAGCGGTTATATGAAGGTTTTTCATGTCTTAAATTCATGTTAAGATGCCTAAATGACCCATAGATGAGCAACGAATTGCCCCATAAATGCCCCATAAAATGAGCATAAAAGACCCATAAATGAGCAACGAATTGCATAAAAGTAATAGTGTACTTTCAAGCATAGCAATTACACTAGATTACAACGTTCTTCGTCAGTGACATAGAGGTTTGAACAGGGGAGCTTCGATTAGAAATCCTAAGAAATCCTAAGAATCGATTAGAAATCCTTAGTTACCTAATTGGTGGAAAAGACTGCAAGCGAGAGTCGTCTCTGACTCGCTAATTAAGTAGCTAGAAAGTGTGACTTTCAATCGTAGTTCCTCTCTGCAGCCCGTGATGCCATTGAAAAGAAACATTGTAATCTGGTACAGTAAAAATAGTTTTATTATACTTAACTTAACAAAACTATTTTTTTTTATTTAACGGAAAAGTTCTTGTAAGTTTACCAGAGAATCCCAGTAATTTGTGCAGAGAATCAGATTAGTTCCAAATCAGATTAAGATAAAAGGACATGGTTCTATGCTTTACTTTGTATTCCTACTTTCTTAATTTTATTACTCCAATATTTTAAGGATGTTCATATTATCAAATATTTTTATTTTCCGCTTCCAATTTGTTATCAAAACTGTTTCAAAAAAATCTGAAGCATAAGCACTCTTTCTCATCCTAGCAAAGAAAACCTTCGAAAATTTCCCACCAAATACGAAAATACTATTTTTATAACCTTCTAGCAGGTGGGCCCTCTATACCAACACAATTTTAAAACGCAAATTTTCAAACATGTAATTTAAAAACGAAGTTATAATCAGTATGTGGTTGTGATGAGTATATTTTATTTAAATCCATATTATTTCAAAAAGATCAGAACAAAAGTGATTATAATACACAAAAACAATGTAACAGCACTAAAGAAATATGAAGTAACCTGAAAGATGTAAAATCAATTACTGGTATTTTGGCTGAACTATTACTGAAGCTTCATATGAAAATAACTGAAAGACTTAACTAAAATACACAAAGTTACAATGTTTAGGACCAAAACACAAAATAAATTTTATAAATACTAAAAAAATGAAAAATACTAAAAACTTTCTTGAACAGTCCCGAGTATCTCTAAAATACAAACAGCAGATTTGCAGAAACCTATTAACTGTTAGAACTTCAGACGAAGACTGGAAGTAGCTGAAATGAAGTATATAGAATAGCTAAGGAAAGGAGTTCGTAGCTCCTTCTAAACGAATTTTATACAACCAAATTTATCTCGAGTGTATTTCTCAGATACGCCTGCCCGCTGGAAGGATAAACATTATTTTCTTTACGATGATTGAAATTCTATTTCTATTCACTTTTTATTATTACTATAAAAGTAATTTGATGCAGGTATTTAAAATAGCTTGATATTCTTCATTTTAAAACGCAATTTTACTATGTCAATCTTATTTATTACTAAAAATTTCATGCAACTCAGAAAAGTCACAAAGGATATATTTTTTAGAATTTCTAGAATTGAAAAGAAAATTGCATTTTAAATATTTAAAGGACCAACAGAATTGAATTTAACTATTTGCATAATTTATTAAAATACGGATGGATTTGTTAAACCATTGTTGAATTTCACTTTAACCATTGGTGGATTTTCTGTTTTTTAAATTCATTTCAATACCATCTCTGTATACCAACTTTTAAATATTCATGTAGGATTTTTTTTCATTTCCCATTAAATTCTTATGTTGTGAAAACATTCCACTGTTAAATATTCAGAAATTTTCCCAAGAGAAAGTACTTCCAGAAAATTCCTTAAGCACATTTTATTATCGAATCATTTTATGTCTTCCATAATCATTTTAGGTAATGCGTAATCAAGCGTATCTTCAGTTTGAGGAAAAGAAATAAAATAAACTAAATATGATTATAACATGATCAATCCTCTAAGTATTTAATACCCCAACTTCTTAAAGGGAAATAACCTTCTTAAGTGTTAATTTTTAGTTTTTGTGTGATTAAAAATGCGCGTTAGTTAGTGAAACCATTTATTTTGAATAACTTAATTGAAGATTTTTGAAACCAAATTAAACTAAAAGAAATTTTTGCAATCCAAGATAATCCTCTGAAATTGCAGAATGCATTATGGTGATTTATTTTCTTATGAAATTGTTCTGAAATGGAGGTGTTATAAGTAATTATATTCAATAAGTGCACACAATGTAGATACTTATAATTATCCTAATTGGTTTTAATGTAAATTGCTGTATCCACGCCCCAAATCCGGCACTCTTCAGCGTTTGTAACAAAATTTTAATTTGAACAAGAATTATCTGAGATATGGTGATAAATGTCGCTCTGACTGTCATGTTGCCTTGATATGTTTGTAGTACATTGGGTTATATTCAAAAATCCAAACTAAACACTACTGTATCAGCGATGTCTTTACTAGTCCCGTAACCATGTGTCAAAAAAGGACTGTTTCAATAGGAAATACATAAATTCGTATTTTCTCAATGACTTTAAATTATTTCCAGGGTAACATTTTTAAAGTAATTAGAAAAAAATTGCCAAAATTTCACCCTATATTGCTTTTGTTTTTTCGCTTGTAACACGAAAAGTATGTGTACTCATGAATTATTAGGTACTCCATACCCAAGTCAATACAAGCGACTTAGTAGCAAACCAGCCTGTTTGATTATAATGGTAGAACTTAAGGAGCGTTTTCAATTATGTGGTTTATTGTCACATGACCCACACGACCATGAAAAAGCTCAAGTTAACGTATTCTTCATTTCTCTGAGATTGTTCTAATTTCGTCACCTTAATACCAAACACTAGTATCGCCCTTCGGCAAACTTCGGGAATTCCGATCCTTGACGACACCAAGACGCCAATTGAAACCACTATCCATAACCAATTTACCAATCAAATAACAATAATCATTGCAACAGATCATTGGAAAAGCTCATTTGATTGGTTTGTATCTTTCCAGCTCGACGATGTCAGCACTTAATAACCAATCAATTGAGATCCTCCGCTTACAATTTCGAATATTTCCAAAACAGACCAGAATGCAGTGTTATGTATTTAATTCTAATGGCCGCATTCTGTGCTTCCTGACCGGCGGTTAACCAACAACAATCAAAGAAAGAATCGCTGATTCTGATTGAGGGAAACTTTTTTGCGACCGCTGGTTAACCGTTGGTTATGTAACACAGAATACGGCAGTAAGATGAAAATATACAGGGTGTCCCATAAATAATGGGTCACACTTCTAGGGGGGATAGTAGACACCTAGATGAGTCAGAATCACATAGGATTCGGGGGTCCCAGACCAAATCCCAGGGAGTTAAAAATGGAGCGACACCCCAAAAAAATTATTGAAAAATTCAATTTGTAGAAGATCTGCTATTGGTAAAAATTTAATTATGGTCTCAAAAATTGTGATTTAATATGATCTTTAAAATTATCTAAAAAGTCTTCACCTTAAAAAATTTTTTTATTTAGAAAAAAGTTAAAAAAACCACAAAAAAATGTGAAAATTCTGCTAAAACCTCATTTTGTACTTCGAAATCCTTTCTTTTGATTTTATAATCTGAAAGATCATAGTTGTTAACCCTTAAGTCCAAAGTGTCACGTAAAAAACATCAATATTCAATGCTTGAGATCCTGTTAAAGCACAGCATAAGTCCGTTTTTTTGTCCGCAGACTGTCGTTTTGGAAACGGCTATAGGAAACCACTTTGCGCACGCAAAAAACGAACTTTAACAGGATATCAAGCGTTTAATATTGATGGTTTTTACGTGAAACTTTGGACTTAAGGGTTTACAACTATGATCTTTCAGATTATAAAATCAAAAGAGATGATTTCGAAATTCAAAATGAGGTTCGGGCAGAATTTTCACATTTTTTTCGTGGTTTTTTAACTTTTTTTCATAGTAAAAAATTTTAAGGTGAAGACTTTTGAGATAATTTTAAAGATCATATTAAACCACAATTTTTGAGATCATAACTAAATTTTTACCAATAGCAGTTCTTCTACAAATTGAATTTTTCAATAATTTTTTTGGGGTGTCCCTCCATTTTTAACTCCCTGGGATTTGGTCTGGGACCCCGAATCCTATGTGATTCGGACTCGTCTAGGTGTCTTCTATCCCCCCTAGAAGTGTGACCCATTATTTATGGGACACCCTGTATAATATGTTTCGCGTGATTTGACAACCTGGTTGCTACATCCTTCCACCATAGATTGTCATTTAATTCTATGGAAAATTTAGAGCGGCTAGGTCTGAAAAGGATAACTTTTCATTGCAACAACCCCTTAACAACGCCAAAACCACGATCGGAATAGAATGACTAGTGGCCTTATTCACATCCACTTAACCAGAGGTTAACCAGCAGCTAAAGAAAGAAAAGGTGCTTTTTGCTGACTCTGAATGGTGGAATCCTTTTTTGACCGATGGTTAACGACAGTGAATAAGGCCATAAACCGTGGGATTTTTCGGAGAAGGTAGTGGTGATTTTCGATTCTGAGGTCGGAATTCGTCTCACTGAATACTACACGCTTCTTCACTGTTATTTTCAATTTGGAAGAGTAGCCACTGATGTGCTTGCTGCAACACCTTCTAACGTAGGAATAAACTAGCTGTTGCTTGCCTGAAGAACAGTGGTGGCTAGAGGAAAGTAGTGCCTTTATCGCCGTAGAACCGTGTAAAAACTACTGTTTCCGAAAAGGAGGACACCGCCAGAGGGATTTGGTTCCCGCCGTCCAGTGTTTGCTATCGTGTTTGCATTGAAATCGCATTGTAAGTTCAAATACGAGTGAGTTCGAAAACATATTAATACTTTAATGGAGGTTTAGGCATTTGTTTTCAAATTTCAAGGGAAGATAAACGAGTATCCTTAGTATATTTTAGCTATTCTATCAAACTGTTTTTCTTAAATTGATTACTGAAGATTATTTGAGTACACAATAGGGACGACTAAATGGCGTTTGTGTTTAGCCGTCCCGTTGCCATCTACTTTTTTTCTAAACAATATTTTGATAACGGTACCGACACTATCTCCGTCTAGGCACTATACCTGAAGTTATCCACGATCTCCATCATACTTTCCCCACATTACAAACTCTCGTTTTTCTCCCTAGATCCGGCGGTGGTGACGACGCTGACCCGCAGCGCGGCGTTGGGCGAAGGGGAGAACGCGACGTTCGAGTGCGCGGCCATCGGCAACCCCATGGACGAAGAGGTGGTGAGGTGGCGGCGCGAGGGCTTCGACATGCGGCATCGCACGGCCGCCAGGGCGGAGTTCGGGCGGGCCTACCTCACCGTGCTGAACGTGACGCGGCGCGACGCAGGGGCCTTCGAGTGCGTCGCCTTCAACGGCATTGGCGCGGAGATGGTCGCCAAGGCACAGCTCATCGTCAAGTGTGAGTACATACATGACTATTGTCCGACCGCCACGAGAAAAAACTTTGACAGGAAAACCAACATGGGCGGATTTAAGTAAAGCCCTGGATGGAGCGAGCACTCCTCGCTCAAGTAGCGACAAGCTCCCCAAAATGGCAGACAACTATCGCAAGCTCGCTATATGAAAACGGAGTTTCGCTCGTTGAAATTAAACCATGGATGAAGTGGCATTACTCGCACTCGGCACTACATGGCACTACTCGCTCAAGTAGTGTCATCCTTTTCCCCAGTGCCTCCGTGCCGCTTTTAATTTGGATTGAGTTGAGATGTTCCCTAAAATGGCGGACAATTGAACTCTTGTCGCTACTTGAGCTGGGAGTGCTCGCTCCATACAGGGCTTTAGATTTAGGATGATGCTAAACTTTTAAAGTTCTCAGTTTTATGGTCCTCTAGTAAAGATAAAACCGTTCTCAGGCCACTTGAAGTCAATTACGATCAAAAGAAATCCCCTTCCTCTAATGGGGGTCAGGAAGGTCTCTTATTGTTCTCTTACTTCCTGAAGCTGGGCTGTTGCTTTGGCCATTGTAAAAATATAGCCTCAGCCTTAGGTGTTAGACCCTGGAAACTGTCTCTGAGGGCTTGAGTCATGATTTTCCCTTATAAAAACTGAATTTTCTCGAAAAATTGGAGGAACATTGTCCCTCTAAGACCCTCCATAAATCGGCCCATGAAAACAAAACTTGTAAACGAAGTTCTAATCTAAATGATATTCACACAGATTTGGCATAAAATGTTTTTCAGCGTTTAGAAATTACTATCACCTCCAAACTTGAGTGGAATAACCCGTTTCTGTAACAATCTCCCCAATATTGTACGACGTCGAAAGTTTTCTCGTGGTTGTCATGACTACTACTTAGTGTGAGCACTACTTCTGGTTTATGTGTACGTTTCAGTTAGCTTTTATACTGCATTTGAATTCAGTAAGGTTTGAGAGGTGAGTATGATGGTGCATCCATATCCAACTATGTAGAGATAGTGAGCTTTGAGAAGCTGAGACGTTCTGTAAACTTCCTGATGGCACGATTGATAACTCTTCACTGCGCATATTTACAAAACTTTGAAGACCAGTGGCATAGTGATGGCATTGCCACCCCACAGGTCCAAGTTCTGTTCCCAGCTTGGGCAAGGATGATTCATCCTTTCACCCCTCCGGGGTCGATAAAATAAGTCCAAATTTCTTGGAGAAAAAGGGGGATTTGCCTCAGCTGACTGTGACTTTCAGTCACACATTCTGCAGCAGCTCTGCTCATGACCTCACTCAGTGAGGCTAGTTTTATTGAGTCTAACGACCTACTAGGTACTCCTTCAAGCCACCCCTTGTTGTTTACAGAACTGATTTGATTAAAATGTTGGTGAGATCTGATTGGTTTTCTGACTTTTCCAACATTTTATCAAAATCTGTAAGCAAGGGGAATCTAAGATTTCAGAGCAATTTCAGTCCATATGAGAGTTATTAATCGTGACACCAGATCGTCTATGAAACGTCCCAAAATGTAGGTTTTATGTCTTTATTCGTCTATATAGTTGGCCCAAACGCGTCTCATGGTCAAACGTGAATGGATACATTAAGAAATAATCGTCCTGTATTTGTTATCGAGACTGATGTTAAGTTCTTGAATTTGTGAAAAAAAATTCACAGTAGAATAAAGAACAAAGAAATCATTTTATGGGATTTCTCGCCCAGATAGCCAATCGTAGGTGCAATGCCTTTCATTGGATTTTTCCTTCCACGATTGTGCGACAATTTATTTCTTGGATAGCAAAGAACTATCTGTACATCGGTTCAATTCTTCCCAATCTGACTTTTCATCCATTCTAATCCCTTCATTAGTTCCAATTTCATCCACTCTAATCACCAACTATTCAAAGATTTGAGCCACCCAGCTTATTTGAATATTATTAGTGTAATATTCCGTGATAGGGACATGTTTTTAGAAAGCTTCTCTGAAAACATCAGCAAATGATGATCCCAGAGTCTCGGTACCATCAAATTTTCTAGATAATTATAATAGTCATTTATTGCATTCGTTTTAACTGAAAACTAAATTGAACTGATGATAAAAATATTCTCTATGGTGTAAATATACCAACTTAACTCTGGAATAGTAGCAGACCTTTATAAATCCCTTTTTTCCTTACCACGGAAACCATTGTTCTCTGTCACACTTTCCGGCTAATGGATAAAAACAACTCAGCTGTAGTTAACAGATATCCCCTAGAACTGGACCAGATGGCTCTTCCAATATCGACATTATCCTTCGGTAGATGCCAATATATCGGGTCTCTTTGCCTGGAGGAATGGTACAATTAGCTTACTGCACTTTCTCTGAGAGCTGCCTCGGGAATTTAGCTGTTGATTAACATACAGCAATAGAATGGTTTAAATGCACTATGAAACGGGTGTGTCCTGAAGCCTGTATAATCGGTGCTATTAAAATTGTGTGATTAAATTTTCAACTATATGATTTTGATTGAAGGAATTTTCGTAGATAAGTAAAAAAGTCTCTATGAAAGTTTTGATGTTTTTTTCTTCTTACTGAATAGGTGAAAAAAATATATAATATTTTCTGATGTTTGTGTTCTTACCTTTTGTCTCGTTTAAGTGTAAAACATACTTTTTAAATGTCAGTATAAGCATAGATGCCAATTCTTTGTATTTAACTAGAAGGTTTTCATTTTTTAATAATTTTTTCAATTGGAGTTAGAGTTGAAAAGTTTAAAATTTGAAACACAAGAATCGGATATCAGAATACATGGATAAAACACAAAAGGTAAATGATTTGTTAATAAAAATCTTTTAGCTTAAGCAATCGGCAGTTATGATTAAAAATAACATTTGTTTTTTTTATTAAATGTATCATAAAATCCAATTAAAATATTTAATTAATGTGGGTAAGTATAGTTTCCTCAATTAGTTAACACTAGTACCGCCGGCAAGTACCGCATACCTAGAACCACCGGATGCAGTCATTTTGACTGCTAAGCTTTTCTACAGGTAAAAATAATCTTTTGAGCTCGAAATTGCTTCTAATACTTGAAGAAAGGATAAATAACACTAATTCAATTTAAAACAAGCACATTTATTTACTTTTGCATCTTAAATTTCGTTGTTAATAATAAGAAATAGGTTAATTTTACTTATACAACGTTCTAGCCAAAAATAAAAGTTATGAACAAAAAAGTTTTTGAATAATTATATATTTCTCTAAAATACTTTCTCACAACACCAAAAACTAAATAATGAAGTCATAACTCCGTTTTAGCGCGTTTCAAAAAATCAATTGTTTGCATAGCTATGGAAAGCAGTATTTTGCCTGAATAATTGCATAAACACACTTATTTCCACATAAAAAGTAAGAACAGTACAGTAAAATGAACTTGGTTTCTTTTCTCATTAATTCAGTTTCTCATTATTTCTCAGAAAATTATAAAAAAGGCGTGGGAAATCAAAAACTTTTAGAAAGTGTATATACATGAATTTCTGGGATTTATAATGATATATTGACCATTTGCATCTGTCGAAACCATAAAATATAATACATTTGTTTGAAGAACTTCTATGTATTTCTTAGAAAGCATTAACTGTAAAAATTTAAGTGGTAATGCAAGAAATAGATGCGCTAAACATCCACCAGTCAAAATGACTGTTTTGGCGGTTCTAGGTAGAACAATAAATATCTCCGGAACGGCTTTTCAAAAATAAATGAAATTTGGATGACTATATAGAAGCACAAATTAGGAAAATTCACGAAATCACAAATGTGTAACTCAAATATCTTAGAAAATATTTCGAATCAAAAACGCAAAACAGTCAAAATGACTGCTCCGGCGGTTCTAGTGTTAAAAATATGTTATGCTTTCATCTGCATTTCGTGGTTTTACCAGCCACACTGTTTCCTGACATTTCATCAACCATAAAATGAAAATAAGGAAAATTAATCTTGAATGTATGATAAAAGGGACAGAAATAAACGTTTATAAACTTAACTTCTCAGAAAATTTAATTTAAACAAAATATTTAATTTACTATAACTGAAATGAGTGGACATTTTGCGCAATTTTATAATCTAGAAATTAAATACTTAAATCTGAGTAGGTGTATTTTTATTGTGAAAGAAATTGAGCCTCGTCCTACTGTTAAATTTAGCAAGCAGTTTTGAAAATGGTCTGAACAAGAGATTAAAATATTAATTCTGCGTTTCCCTCTCATGAAACAGCTGCATAAACAATTAGCTATGTTTTGATACATAGACTTTTTCTCAGCGTGTTTAATAATGGTAAAATTTTGCAATCAAAAGTTTTGACACAACATAAAGAAAGTGAATTTTCAATTTAAGGATTAACAAAGAAACTGATAGATTAAAATTAAACTAGTTTACTTTATACACTGGACTTTTGATAAAGGCTTATTATATTAGCTTCAGTTTATCTAGGTTCTACCAATAATTAATCATAAAACAATAATTTATAATATGAAATTCTAAATATAAAAAAGAATTAATTGATATAATTTGATAAAGTTTCTTAGAATTGAATTAATTACCAATAAAATATTATGAAAGTGTCTATATTCTTTTGTAATTCATTAACCATTAACAATATAGCTTAGTAAAAAATGTTTCACTAAACATTTATGTATTTCATCGAAAAACATAAAGATATTTAAGAATGTTAAAACCACAACAAATTATATCTAGATACATTTGAAGTTAGGTTTTTTAAGAAGTAAAGATTATAAATTTATTACTCCCCTTCATGAAATATAAATAAACACACCCCATTTTAATCAGATTTTATCTCTCTCTTAATAAATATATGTTTGTATTTAATATTTTTTAAAAAATCAACATACTTTTAAGACTAAAGTAAATTAAATATAATAAGTAATGTTTAGAGAAAATTGGTAGAAAAAGAAACATTGGAATGTGAACCTATTCAATGAAGAGGGTAGCTACTATCTTAAGAGTTAGAGCTAAAGAAATAAAGAAATTCATGCTACAATTTAAAATAAGTAATAAATATTTAAAACAATATTCAAATCAGTAACGCTTATTTGCATATTAAAATTGAATAAATGAAGAAATATATGTAGGTTCCATTGAAAATAAGGTATATGAAAAAAATAAAGAAATTATTTCATTACTTAAAAAATATAAAGTTGATCAAATAATAAAAAAAGATATTTACTCGTACAAAATGTTAATTATTAGCTTTAGTTAGTTTAGCTTTTGAATTCCTTAAAAACAGTTATTCTAGTCAGCGAAACAATATTAATAAGTGCAAGTATAAATATCTCCTCTTCTAGATAAAAAACGATATTTTTTATCTTTATTTGGAAACATTGGAAAAATCCATTTAATAATATAGGGTGTATTTGACTTTGTTAATTTTAAGTATAAATTAAGTTATTTCATTTGCGTATAATTTAATTGGAGATTATTTCTTATTCCTTAAACCCAAAATAGAAAATATATGCAAACATGCACTCAACAAATTTTTAGTTTCCCGTTTTTTATAGGATTTCATCTTTGTTAGCAAATTTATCAAGTTTCAGTATCATCGCAAGGTATTTGAATAT
Organism: Tetragnatha versicolor; assembly: GCA_024610705.1. Taxonomy (NCBI): domain Eukaryota; kingdom Metazoa; phylum Arthropoda; class Arachnida; order Araneae; family Tetragnathidae; genus Tetragnatha; species Tetragnatha versicolor. The sequence goes on along the minus strand of JANDEH010000002.1, from coordinate 27,790,116 downwards.
TTTAACGCATTAATGAATAATTTATAAGAGCATCTTTGAAATTATAAAGCGATATTATTAAATTTCAGTTTTTAAATTTCGGTGTCATTTACAAGCTCAAATTTTGGAGAATCCTCCTGATTTTTCCAATTTAAAAAATAAAACCCATGCATTATCATGTGCTTCAAAAGATAAATTTTCATTTTCGTCTAATACACGTTTGAATTATTTATGGTAAAACACTACGTTTTGGAACCTATAACTGTTCAAAGTCTCAAAAAGATATATATTGCTTCAATTAATACAAAAGTTATTAATAAACATGACGTGCTATCAAAGTGTTATACGAATTGGAACTTGTACATAATTTAATTTGAATACTTTTAAGTGACAACATGAATGTATGCTGATGGATTTAATTTCATGAAAGTGGGCAAACACTTGTAGAACTAAAAATCTTCCTTAGTGGGATGAACTTGTAGTTTAATTTAGAAATAAGCCTTCTTAGGTTCTTAGAACTGTTTAGATTTAAAAGTAGGAATTACTATTTCCACTTAATCACGAATAGAAGGATGTTGGGATGAAATTTCATTTAGCTGACTTCACGTGCTTGCTACATTAGTGCTTTGAAATGTATTTCATTAGCTTATAGTAGTGCTCAGAACTATTTCTTTTGTTTATTTCATTTCTTAACTTGACAATGTAGAATATATATTTGATATTAACCATTTTATGAAGTTGAATATTTAAGTGATATTTTTTACGATAGCAGAAATGCTTATTTTTCATAAAAGCCATCAGCTTCATAATATGAGCTATATGTTTAACATCTTAAATTTGTGTTAATTTAAGATAATTAATAATTGTAGGCCGTGGGGAGCCCAGTGGTTGAGGCATCTGCCTTGGGATCGGAGGGTCCCGGGTTCGATTCCCGACACCGCTGAAGACCCATCGAGTATATGCGGAGTACGTGCTCGTTAAATCCGTGGGTCCGAAAGTCCTGAGGTCGGTTATGGCGCAGTTTACCTTGGGTCCAGGTGTCTGGAGACTATTTCCCTTCCCTTCAGATGCATGGCAAAATTGTGGAGGTGGCGATAGATGGTGGCGGCATCTATCATCCGAGGCTTAAGTCGGACTCCTGCCTTTCATTGGCCTCACTTTCTCAGGAGCAGCACCCCCTTTGTCTTAAATCCTGTACGCTTCGCGGTGGAGCTTGGATATTCCAAGTGGCATAAGAAACAACAACAACAACAATAATTGTTATTAATAGTTAGACTAGTTAATGTTAAAATTATTGTAATTATAACTTTGAAATATATTTAAATACATATAGAAATAGAAAAAGTATTATTTTAAAAGACACAAATTGTATATTACATACTTTACCAGTTAACTTATACATGGTGATGGTTTTAGGTTGTTTGTAGTAACTTTGTTTACACCTTATTTAATTTCCTATACGAATCAAACTAACACTTTTTTAAGTTTGGTTATTTACAAATTATCTATTTACACTCTGAAAACATTATTGTGAAGACAACATGTAAATGAGAAATATTTTACATCAATAATAACACAGGACTTTTCAAACAATATCAAAATTCAAATTTAAAATATTAGCAAAATAAATACTGGCGCTTAGTTCTGCCAGATTTTTAATTGGAATTAGTTTTGCTAAGAATTACTAACTAATTACATGTAAAAGATAAAAATTAAATCAAAATATTTGTACAAGGGAACTACGTTTTCAAACATTTCTACTAACTATTCCAATAACCACTAACACTCCTTTTATTCCCCACAGTCAAACCGGAATCGTACCTACCAAAACGACAGCAAAAGGTAGCAGCAGAACTAGGCGAAACAGCCTTACTCCGCTGCCTGGCCATCGGAGCCCCCATGGTCAAGCTTACCTGGTCCAACGGCACAGGGGCCACCGTTCCGGAGCCCGGCACCAATTGTACCAAATTCTCCACTCTCCCTGAGCCTGGTACAGACTGCTCCAAGTTCTTCACGCGCACCAAGCAGATCGACACCATCACGTGGGAGAGCGTGCTGTACGTCAACGATGTGGGCGAGGAAGACTTTGGGCTGTACACCTGCACAGGGACCAATGAGATGGGATTCGATGCCATCAATGTACAGCTCAAGAGGAGAGGTGAGTGTTTTAATACAGAATTGGCATGGTCAAGTGTCGGGAAATCAATGATACGTGTCAATTAAGCAGCCTATATTTATCAGAATAAAAGTTTTCTTCCGGGCAATTAGGCCGTGGTCGAAAAGTAGATGGCAAAACTCCAGACGTTTCATCCACGACTTTGGCAGACATTATCAATGGAACAAAAAGTTAAGAAAGTTAAAATTACTGCTGCCTACGTGGTCTAAGGTTATACAGGGTATCCCACGAGAAGTGGCCCACCCCTTTAACTTTTGAACCCCTACAGATATAATCATGAAAGTGGAGTCTAGGCATAGTAAAATGACCATGCCCTATCCGATGATACAACTTTCATCGCCCTCTAGCGGAAACTTTAGGATTTATAAATTTTATTTTAAAAAGTATTTGAGATATGTAAAAAACGTCAATTACAAAGTTGTAGAGCAGCATCGATTTTGTAGGAAAAGACACCTTAAGCAGAAAAATATCTTGAATAAAATCCCTAAAACACACGCTCAATTAGATTGAATTTACGTAGTTTTTACGTCTTAAAACGCTCCACACGAGGCAAAAATGAGAAATTTTCAATTTAATGAACTAAGAATACTTCTAGTCATTTATTCAAATCATAAAAATAAAAATTTCTCATTTTCACCTCGTGAGGAGCGTTTTAAGACGTAAAAACTACGTAAATTCAATCTAATTGAGCGTGCGTTTTAGGGGTTTTATTCAAGATATTTTTCTGCTTAAGGTGTCTTTTCCTACTGAATCGATGCTGATCTACAACTTAGTCATTGATTTTTTTCACATACCTCAAATAGGTTTTAAAATAAAAATTATAATTCCTAAAGTTTCCGCTAGAGGGCGATGAAAGTTGTCTCATCGGATAGGGCATGGTCATTTTACTATACCTAGACCCCACTTTCATGATTATATCTGTAGGGGTTCAAAAGTTAAAGGGGTGGGCCACTTCTCGTGGGACACCCTGTATATGTGAGGAACATCAACAGCTGGCTGTGATGTCACGTCAGACACGATAGTGATGGCTATAGCAGACGAGCTCAACTTAATATCGATAGATGATTTTGGAAACGAACTTAGCCCACTATCTACAGCTGGCATAGGTGCCGATCTCGACTCCTGATCGGGATTTTCAGGTTTGTGACCTATAGTAGCTAATACAGAAAACCACGTTTTATTCACTCGGAGACCCTCCTCCTTTTTGTTGATGTTATGAGGGTGCTTAAAGATTTCAATAGCCTCCCTCTGGAGGCGCGTATAATAATGTGTTGTAGAAGATATAAGACCTTTGTTTCGTCATAGTTTATCTTGTTGCCAGGCGCAGATAAAACTTGTTCGGCTATGGCCGATTTCTCAGGTTGTAGATGTATGCAGCTACGTTCATGTTCTTTTTATCTTGTGAAGATGCTTCGACCTGTGGTCCCGATGTAAACCGCGCAGCACGTGCAAGGTATTCCGTATACACCGGCAGAGGAAAGGGGGTTTCTACCATCTTTGGCTGACCTGAGTGAATTACGGATTTGACGTGTAGTAGGCAGCAGTAATTTTAACTTTTTTAGCTTTTTAACTTTTTGTTCCATTGATAATGTCTGCCGCAGTCGTAGACGGAACGTCTGGAGTTTTGCCATCTACTTTTCGACCACAGCCTAATTGCCCGGAAGAAAACTTTTATTCTGATTCAAACCCATCCGGCCGTGAAAGCCTTTGTTGTTATATAGCCTATATTTATATTGGATTACAATCTTTCTTGACTATGACGTCATGAAGAGCGGAAGAAAAACTGAGATAATAGATCAATGTAAGCTCTCTTTGGGTGGCGCATTGAAAAAACGCCGCAAAATCGAAATGTTGGATGTTGGGAAATGTATGGCCCCAAAAAACGCAATATATATGCAAATGCGCACACACATATAACTGGAAAGAAACCCACACTATATGTAGCTTTCCCAAGCACCCAAGGATGTTTTTTGATCCTTTGCCCAGTATATGATATTAAGTACATATACATACTGACATACCGCCAGAAGAAGAGCTATTGACGTCATACGATGATGCTGCGGTTGTTATAGAAACGGATTATTCCACTGAATTTTGGGGGTGATGATAATTATTTTGACACTGAAATAAATGTTTTGCACCAAATCTGAGTGGCTATCTTTCAGCTTTGTACTTCTTTCGATTCTAGAGTCACGGATGGGAATTTCCTCTTTTTACTAGATCTAATATGATTTCTTACATTTTATAAGATCTATTTCAACTGATCTGATCTATTTCACATAATCTGATCAATTTAATTTTATATTATCTGATTTGCATCCACTTACCTGATTTGATTTTGAATATTTGGTATTTTTTTGGATTTGTAGTCATATCTGATCTACATCAACTGGTCTGATCTATTCCATATCTGATCTGATCTTAGATATTTTGTTAAATTTGGCATTTAAGTTCAGTTTGCAGAGAATAAGTTAAATGAGCAAATTTTTGTGAGGATTTCGAAGCGATCCGAAAGGTCCTGTGTAAGCAGCTTACAGGTGTTGGTGAGCGATGGCGAGTAGGGGGAGGTAGCTCCCTAATCTTATAAAAAATATCAAAAAGATAATGAATACATATTTGTTATATTTTGTCACCTCACAAGTTTCTAACGCCTTATTTAAATTTCACAAGTATGATTATTAAGTTGTTGTAAATTTACAACTTAAGTTATATCAGCTATATAACTGAATATAACTAATTCCCTAAAAATAGCAATATAATGGCATACTAAACGGTAAAAAGTTATTATGCGAAAAAGTATTTTATTTCCGATTTTTATTGACGAGAAATTTCAAAGAAAATCAATAATTTAATGTACCTAGTTTGATAAAAGTTTTCTCAATCACCAAATGTACGCTTAAAATGCCAAATATTGCAGTTCAATTCATTCCAGCTTCCCTCTTCTTTTGGACTCGTCTACTCACGGCAACCCTGTTCATAGCTCTTCTCATGGCGGTTTGTCAGTAGATTCACATTTTTAAAGCTGCTATATCGGGCTTGAGATAGAAAATGTGTAGGTAATTGTAACAAATTGATATTACCTGATAAAAACACTTTACAGTAGTGAAATTTTCTTTCTTTTAGTACTAGAAGTGATTGACGTTTAACTAAATTTTACTTACACGTTTTGTGAATGTTAAGTATAGTAATTTAACCGGTTTGACAAGTTTTTTCTTAAACACTAAATGTGAATACTATTAAATGCGTACATTTAAAATTTTTAACTAAAAAAGAATAATCATACTTTTTTGATTGATTGGCTTTGGTGTAACATACTAATGAAAATGTTCAAAAATATTTAATTTCCCATAACATAAATATTACTACTTTCAGATTTTCTAATTTCATTACAACTTCTCCTACCATAAAATTACTATTTATGCTTTACACTTTAGGATCTAAAGATTATGATTCATTAGATTTTATTACATCTTCAACCTTTTCAATCCTGCACTACCCGAGATTTATTTAGAATCGTTTACAAAATTTGGAGCGGTTAGAAAAAGTCAATTCCTACTTTATTCAGTATATGCACCTTTTCGAGTAACCAATTTTACGAACATCTCATATTTGCTGTCCAAGGTACTCCATTTAAAGCCCAAATATCTCAAAATAATCAACAATTTCCTCTCCTAATAACGGGATTTTCCCTTCTTTCTCCACACATTTTATCCATCTAAAGATAAAAACCACAGTCTGTAATTATCCCATAATCATTAAAAGAAAAACAAGCAACGAGTCCCATCAAAGCCTATTTGAAGACCGCTCCTAAAGAAGATCAAAATTGCTCGGTACGGTCACAGAATGAGTCTGATCGATCCCTGGCCTTTTACGTAGGAAACCCATAAAGTTTCACTGTCGCTGAGTCTCGTCATTTTGAGGATGCGAAAGCTAATCAAAAAGGTGTTGAGATTTTCTTCTTTCTTTCTCTCCGGGAAAACAGGCAGCCTCCGACAGTCCAGTGCAATTTGCGTGACGAGCTGGGGTCGCACAGGCACTCTCGGCACTTCATCACTGTTCGCGTCGCTGATTCTGTTGGGGGGGATTTTTTAAACGGGGATCTTCCAGAAATTGTTGTTTTGAGAGTCTATGCATTTTAAAATGAGCTATGGAGGTTTAAGCCTTTGTGTCTCGTGTTAGCCTTTGTGTTAGAAGGGGGTCGTGGAGTATTTTCAAGTAGGGTTGTAAGGGGCCGAATAAAATTCGAAAGGTTTGGAAGGGAGGAAATGTTTCTCTCTTATTTGGATCAGACGTCTTAACGTCTTTTTTGTTCGAAAATAAGTTAACTTTTTTCCACACTGATTATTTAAATTCGTCCAACTACAATTATAACATTACCAAATTTTAACTAACTTGTTATAAGAGTTCGATATAAATATGTGTTTATAAAATAATTATCTTTGCTTATCTAGAATTCCGAGATTAACTACTGTTTCTAGGTCTTATAAATAATTAAATCCAAGAGAATGGGTCAATCTAGTGGCTTTTGAAGGAAATTTTGTTCACAAATACTATAAGGAGCTTTTTTCAAAGGGAAAACATATGTGTACGAAACTTGTGAAGCTTTAATTTACTGGAGTCTGGACCAATTCCTTTGCTTGGTTCTAGAACAAACCAGAAAGTATTGTGCATCGTATAAAGGATAACTTACCACTGAGGTGAATATTTACAAGTGAAATTGGACTACCTCTTTTACAATAAAATTTTCTGCACGTTTTCATTCAAGCAAAATCACTGCGCTTGCTATCTTATTATTTAAACTAGTTCTAATAATGCCGAATTTACAGACAGCTCCTCAGTATAGTCGAAACTTTTACGTGCACATTACCAGATATATTTTCTCATTTTCTTTTAGACCAAATATTAACATACAATAAATTACAATAAAATTTTCTGCACGTTTTCATTTAAGCAAAATCACTGCACTTGCTATCTTATTATTTAAACTAGTTCTAATAATGCCGAATTTGCAGACAGCTCCTCAGTATAGTCGAAACTTTTACGTGCACATTACCAGATATATTTTCTCATTTTCTTTTAGACCAAATATTAACATACAATAAATTACAATAAAATTTTCTGCACGTTTTCATTCATGCAAAATCACTGCGCTTGCTATCTTATTATTTAAACTAGTTCTAATAATGCCGAATTTACAGACAGCTCCTCAGTATAGTCGAAACTTTTACGTGCACATTACCAGATATATTTTCTCATTTTCTTTTAGACCAAATATTAACATTTCATCTCAAAAGCTCAAGATTAACATATCCGTCCCTATTAGGTTTAGGAAATTAAATAAAAATAACATTATAAAAAAGAAAGATGAAACAATGTATGAGTGTTAGACACTGAACATTCTTTATTCCTTGATTTTTCCATGTCTCTGAAGAAAGCACAAAAAAATCTCCCGAGATTCTTCGGGTGAAAAAAAAACTATTAAAAATTGTGAACACGGTTTCCTTCGAGTCTCTTCCACCCTTTCAATTTCCTTCTTTCCCTTTTACTTTTGTTTACTTTACCGGTTAATATTTTTTCGCACCTCGCTTACGCCAGCGACCACGAGGGGGCGCTTTCTCGTACCAGTACCCAAACAAAATTATGAAAAGAGATGTCGAAATTTTTGTTCGGCACCTATTTTCCAGACGGATTTCTTTTCCGCTCCAAGGCTAATTACCGTCATAGAGGGAAATGACAGACTGTATCAGCGTTTTAATTTGTAACGGAATTAAAAAGGGATTATCGCTCTTGCGAAACGCTGAGATGAAAACAACTTCGGTGCGCGTTTTCATCCGCCTTTTTACAGAGTGTCGCTTTCGTTAAATTCGCGGATTTTAATCACGCTTAGCTTTTTCCGAGCGAGTTTTTAATCAAAAGCGATATTTTGACGGTTCGGAACGAAGCAATTAGGTACTTTAAGTGAGACAGTTCTCTCATTCGTGAAGGAGCTTGTTATGACAAAACGAAAAATCAAACTGAATAATATTAATAATTTTATCTCTTTTTTTGTTATTTTGCCTTTTTTTAAATGAGTCTGAGTTGCTCAGTGAAGCACAGCTTTTGAATTTTTACAGTGCATACTTATAGTCTGCAATTTTACTAACCAGAAAAAAAATTTTAAGCCTTTTTATTAGAGTGTTAACACCTCTGTTCATGCAAAAAAAATCTTTAAAAGTTTTTTCTACTTTTAAAAGGCTTCTACAGAAACTTTAAAAAAGATTGGATTGTTTGCTGTTATTGTAATTATTTGCTTGATAACTAAAAAAGTTACTATACAAAACTATAGGATGCTTATAAAAAATCCCTTTTATTAATTAAGCACCATACAAGTTTACACGGAAGGGACATTCATGTTTACCATTTGCATTCATGCCGTATAAAAATATTTAAAGGTATTTAAAAATGTTCTCAAGAGCTTAACAATCCCCTTTTTTAGGATAATTATCTGGTTGGATCAGCTAAAGACGAGCATTTTTGTTGAAAAGCTCTTTTCACATTGAAAACTCGGATCTTAGATCTAAATATTGTTATATCACTTACCTATTATTACTTACATCAATTTAACACCAAATGGCATAATTTGAGGGAGATCCATCGTAGATATCCGGAATTTAATTCCTTTCGACCACCGTAGTGCATCATAAGCATTGGTAGCACAACGTCCCTTAGTGGTACTTTTTACTCTTATTATAAACGCTTTAGGGTACAGTTAACAATCATAAATGAATATAATCCATCTAAATAAGTCCTAAATAACACATTCAAACAGGTTTTATAAAAATATAAATCTTGTATTTTAAAAAATTCTGAAAATTGCAGTCAGTTTTTCTTAACTTTGAAGCTAAAGGGGAGGCGGAGGGTATTTTTTGGTTTTCCCAAAATTTTGCCACACGTGATTTACTCACCAATACACAACTTTTCCGCCCCCAGGGTCAAAGAAAAATCAAAAATTTTTCTTCTTCGCTCCGCCGTATTATCCATACTTTATTTATTCTTTTAGTGCAAATCATGATTTTAAAATACTTTTTATTATATTACACTTGAAAACTAAATTTGATTTTTTTGTTTATTGACAAGTTAAATAATTTTTTACGTTTAGTTGGAAGGCTATGTTCTATTAATTGTTTTTTTATCCTATATAACTACAGTATCGGTAAAAGTACTTTTAGAAAAATTTTAATTTCAAGGCTAAAGCTGTCCAAAACCTCAAACTAACTACGGTTTGAACGAATTGATTTAATAATTTATATCCGAGAATCTTTATAAGGAAGATTTAAATAATAAACATACTTAGAAATTAAATAGATCGTTTTACTTCTATCTTGCCTTATAAAATATGGATATATCCCCACCGGTTTTTCCATTTTTATCATTTTATGGACCAGAAAAGTCTAAGTCCAAAAAAGTTTAAGTCCCACCTAAAAACTGAATAACTAACTGGGAGTATAAAAAAGAACCTATATAAAAATCTTAATTTACGCGTCTCAGTGATGTATGCTGTATTTTTCAATTACTGGTAATTGGCAAAGCGAAATGCTTTCATGTAAAAAGACTCCTCTGCGATGATTCTTAATTTCACTCTTTAATTCTTATTCTTTCACTCCTCGGTTTTTTTCAGTGTGCATTTTAGGAATTTGAATTAAATCTCCCTTGAGATGAAAAACGATAATTTTTATAAGGTAAGAAATAATCTGAGAGGTATCAAAAATGTTCCGAGGTTGAAATAATTTTAAGGAGAGAAATATAAAAAAAGTTTGGGAAAAGGCTTTTGCTAGTGACGGAAAAACTAGTAATTTTTACTTTTATTCCTTTCCATCGTAAAAAACATAATGAAAGGTGGGAAAGAATTGTAATTACAAAATTAAATCTTTAAATTCGAGATCGTGATCATATTTGATATTTTTAATAAGATAGGGGACTAGAAAAAAACTTGAAATAGGTATTGTTCCAAAGTTTCATCTGATGTCCCTATCAAAATATGTAACGTGAATGAAATTCAATCATTCAAAAGCTTGTGATTCTAAAATTAATCATTTTGAGAATCACATTACTTTGTTCGTATGATTGAAATAATTAGTTTTCGCATCAATTTTACTGAGCAGTTTTTTATCGAGTGCTTTTCAAGAGGAACAATATTGATTATTATGATTACATTTGTAATTGAAATTGAAAATTGCATGTGTATTTCCACATCTATTTGAGAGAAATTGGAAACTCTCGGACTAAATTGATTATTAGGAGTCAAAAAGTACATATTTCCCTCTAGAGAAATAGATTAAGAAGAAAAAAATTTTGCATTTTATTTCGAATAAATTGGCTATTATTGTTAAGTAGCTATTTGCCAATGATTGATTAATTTCAGTTCGTAAATCTTTTTTGCTTCCATTTATTTATATTCATAAATCGTAAGGTACTTTAAATATAAAAAATAATCGACTTAATTATAAACTGTTTGCATTTATTTTTTATATTGTTTGTAATGTTTTTAATAAACTAAGTTTTAATTACAGTTCTAAGAAAAAGTTCGTAAAAATTATACAAGAAAATATTTTTGTTGTTTTATGAAATAAAACATTTAATTATCATATATTATATGATTCAGATGTGTTGTTTTGTGAATGTCTACAAATTATTAGGCTAAGCGCGCACTAGGGACTTTTGTCACGGCGACAGAGAAAAAATTATCACCCTGGCTATTGCAAGAAGCTAGAGCGAACGCATTAGGCGACGAGACTCTTGACCGATTGCCAAAAATCTACGATAGAAATGCATTGCTATCGAGTGACCTACGGGGTTATTCACTGTTCATGCGATCATACGATGCGATTTCCATGCGATATTATGATGCGATGCGATCGCTTGCTACCAAAGGCTCATTCTGTGGTCTCAATCGTGCGAGGCGTGGCTTCAGATCGTTCACTTATTGGCCAACTTATCTTGTTGATTTTCAATATTTTTAACCAATCACGGTACTTTTTTGTGGGATCCGGCCGTTTTTATTTAAAGAGTCACATGCAAAGCGAAGCAGATTGTTGTTGTTTTGTTTATTTACACGTGTTTCTGGAGCTGCATTAAATTGCTTTTATTTTTGTAAAAGGTTAAGATTAATGAGTAGAACATTCATTCAATTAATTTTCGCTGACCAAAACTGAGTATATTACTCTAGTTCTTTTAAAACACATGAACTTACAAGTATAATAGTGGATGTTTTTAAGATTTTACAAAAAAAAAATTATTTATTTTTTATAGCTGATTTATTAAGATTGGGGGATGGTTGAAGGAAATATTTAAAAAAAGTTCATAGATGTATAATTATCAGTTTTTGTATATCATTAATTTATTGATTAATTCGTAGCTGAAAATAGATTGGAAATAGTTTCCCGAATGTGGTTGGTCAAACCACATAAACTTTTAACTGAAGAGAACCTTTTTACAATTCGAGAATGTACTGGGATTTAAGAATAAATAAAAACTTACTTTGTAAAGAGAAATTATAAAATTAAAATTCTTAATAGTCCAATCACGTAGCTGCTCGCTTGCAGGCGAAATCCATCAAAACAGATAACATTATTTAATTTCATGAAATAATTTAGTTATTATTCAATTAGATATTAATTTGTTAGAATTTTTTTATTATATTTAAAAATTTTGAGAGTTTTGTGTAGTTATGATGTTAGTAAATAAATTTTGATGGTCTGATGTTAATAATTTTAAATATTTTAATATATTAGGGATCGTTTTACCATAAGTTCCTGTGATTTTTCATTTAAATCCTATGTAAAACACGAATTATTTAGAAATTGACTCTTGGACTTAAAAAACCTACGACCCAAACCAAAAATATATGGCAATTTGAAACTGGGATAAGAGCTTCGCCAAGTAGCGATTCCTTCGCCAAATATTTGCTGCAAAATTGCTACTTAGCGCATGCGCACAAACTTTTTTTTCAACTCCCATTGCTTGGTTTCATAGGGCCTAGAATGCAGTGGAAATCTTCGCCCCAGCCCATAGTCCAACGTGGTCTTAACCACGTGATCCACTGCCATCCTGAGTGGCCCGGACCTTCTCCACTTTGTGCGCGCGCACAGAACAATCGGAAGTACCGCCCCGATCGTCGTTGAACGCCTGGTCAGGAGCAGGCGTTTTAAAACGTGACGATATACGGTTCCCTAGAACGTTTCTACGGTTCCTTGAATCGTTACAGAACGTAGCTGCATTCGGCCCCTAGTCTAATTTCCTTCTTGTTATTTTCCCATTTCTAACTACAACACTTAATATTTATTTTCCTCATACTTCTCCTCCTTTTTTTGTAGTTTAGATGTTCTCAACCTTTTCTTACCCACGGACCTCACGAAACTTTACCAAATCAATAAAACTTCAAATCCTCTCTAACAGATTACGTGTAGTAGTGACACATAAGCTTAACTAATAATTCTCAGTCTTTTTTACCGGAAGACCACTAGATAGGGTCAGGTGAAATCAAATGGTTATATCTGGTGCAAAAAAATGGATATAGTAGGTATTTTAACAGTTTATATTTATAAAACTTTTAAAATCCCTATATATGTTAATGAACGGATAAAATCTTTATATCCATTTGCACCTGCAATAACAATTGTATCCCACTTGACCCTACTTTATAAAAATGAGATTTGTTATATTTCCACACACCACAGGTTGATGATCACTAGTTTAGAATAATTCAGTGGAAGTTCACCCATATATCACCCAGCTACATTAGAATGTAGATTGTAAATGTAGCTATAAGCATATATATTTTTTAGTAAAAAAATAATTCCAAATTAATTTCAGTCTTAAAAGGGGGCGGGATGGCCTGGTGCGTTTACACGCTGCCCACCACACTAGCAGTCTCTGTGCTGTAACCGTCGTCGGTTCGATTCCGCCTTCGCCCTAGGTGTATTTTCTCTCTGTGTCAGTAAAAATTTTGTTTGTATATGTCTTACTTCACGAAGGTTTATAAGTGGCTCCTTGAGATCAAGCAAGCAGACCGGAAAATATACAGTGTGTATCTGAAATGGTGCAACAAACTTTCAGGGATGATAGTACTCATCAAGACGAACAAGAATCGGTACAGAAAGGGGGTCCAAGACCAAATCCCAGGGAGTTAAAAATGGAGCGACATCCCAAAAAAATCATTGAAAAATTCAATTTGTAGAAGAACTACAATTGGTAAAAACTTAATTATGTTCTCAAAAATTGTGGTTTAATATGATCTTTAAAATTACTTCAAAATTCTTCGCTTTAAAATTTGTTTTATTATGAAAAAAGTTAAAAAACACAAAAAAATGTGAAAACTCCGCCAAAACCTTATTTCGTATTTCAAAATATTTTCTTTTGATTTGATTATCTGAAAGATCATAGTTGAAAACCCTTAAGTCCAAAGTTTCACGTAAATACAATCAATATTAAACGCTTGAGATCCTGTTAAAGTTTATTTTTTGCGTGCGCTAACAGCTGTTCTGGAAACAGCTCTAAAAAACTGCTTGCGTACCCAAAAATCAAACTTTAAAAGGATCTCAAGCGTTTAATATTGATTGTATTTACGTGAACCTTTGGACTTAAGGGTTTTCAACTATGATCTTTTAGATTATCAAATCAAAAGAAAATATTTTGGAATACAAAATAAGGTTTTGGCAGAGTTTTCACATTTTTTTGTGTTTTTTAACTTTTTTCATAATAAAACAAATTTTAAAGTAAATACTTTTGAGGTAATTTTAAAGATCATATTAAACCACAATTTTTGAGACCATATTTTAGTTTTTACCAATAGTAGTTCTTCTACAAATTGAATTTTTCAATGATTTTTTGGGATATCGGTCCATTTTTAACTCCCTGGGATTTGGTCTGGGTCCCCCCTTTCTATACCGATTCTTGTTCGTCTTGATGAGTACTATCATCCCTGAAAGTTTGTTGCACCATTTCAGATACACCCTGTATGTAACCACAATCCAAACCAGTCTTAAGATATGAAATAATGTTTTGACTTCGGAACATAAACCACCCTAGTAGCACAGCACATACAAAATATGTCAAGTTTACGTAATAGCAACTAGAAGTAAACAAAATTTGGACGCACATGACAAAAATTAGACGAGTATTAAATGTTTTTGCCCTTCTACTTTAAATATAAACCAAATAAAACCCTATAAAACACCCCATTAAAACCTAATTAGTGACAAATTCAGTCACTGATTACCCCATCGGTTTACCCAAGAGCTTCTTTCGCAGGAACCGATCCTCCCTAAGCGGACAACTTTCTTATCGTTTTTTATCCCTAAAACACATGACACAGACTATGATCGATGTCTCTCTCCCAACACACAGCTTCTGAACAATTCACGAGAAGACCAACCCCTCAAAAAAAACTACGGCAATACCAGCAAAAGACTGCCACTAAAGAAAACCCTTAATCACTTAATGTGTCTGATGAACCTGCACACGTGTAAAACATTTTTGTCGGGTTTTTTCCTGACCGAGGTGGATATACTTCTACAGAAAATGTCATTAAACGGAGTACTTGGCAATCAATTCTCCTTATCTCTCTGCAGAATCGGGGATAATTGTAATAATATCAGTCATATCTCATCGTTGCTTGAGGCAGTAATGTCCAGAAAGAATGGTCTGGAAAGGTGGATAAAAGTGTTTGATCGGTTACAGCTTTTTATGTATTTAGCCGGATGTGTGATTCAGAAATCCTTGTGCGCGCTGCCCGGTGAAACGATTCCTGAAGTTAATTTAGTAATGCAGAGAAAGGGAAAGTAGTAATAAGCGCTTAATGTTGTAATCATTTATTCCTAGCGTATTGGCGTGCAGATTTGTATTGGTGATATCGTCGTTTTGGGAATGCGATTTATTTCATCCGATATTAATTAAAAGTGATGGTAACTTGCAAAGGAAAATTAACTCGATAAAGGAGTACTTAACAAAAATACATTAGTATATTTATGTGCAGATACATAGTTTAATATGTTCTTTAGAATAAAAGCTTTGCTTACCCTAAAAACTATATTTATTTTATATCTTTCCCTCGTATCCATTGAATTCTGGTTTTCTAAAAGATTTAAGCCTTTTTAGGAATACGACACTTTTGTATTTGTGTCAACGAAATAAAATTTAAGAAATATAAATCGAAAGAAATTTTTTCAGATGCGATATCACATTTAATTTTTGGGGGACGTACAATTTTTTATTTATAATTTCAATTCATTTTCTCACTTTTTTCATTCATTTTCGTGCATATGAAAAACGAAAGGAAAATATTCATTTCGATAAAATTGTAATATTGATAGTAGTATCTCAATGCAGTATTTAGATGGTATTTTTCCCTTTGAAACTTTTAAACGAATGAAATTGTTTACTGAAAATTATGCTTTGTCATATACACTGTTAAAAAACAGTTCAACCACGGCTTACTAGATACTACTACTAGATAGAGATATAGTAATAGTATCTAGTAAGCCGTGGTTCAACCTTTCAACCAGTTTGTGGTGAAAGGTTGAGCTGTTTCACCACAAAGGTGGTTCAAATTTAGCTGCAACCTAAGGTTCGGTAACAGGTTTCACCAAGTTTTCTTTGACACCAAGTTTCACGGTCTACTACTATTCGGTGCGAGAAATAATATGAAACTAAATATAACTCTTTCATAATTCCTCCAAATACTTGAAGAAAAATAACTTTATTTCTCGTCGAAACGGGCCGACACCGAATCGGCTCCGCGCCGAAACGTCCCATTCCGGAAGTTTCACTAGTGAAAGCACCGAAAACTTGATGACACCTGTAACCGAACCTTAGGTTGCAGCTAATTTTAAACCATGTTTGTGGTTAAAGCGTATTTTTTACAGTGTAGTACTTCATATAACTTCGAACTCTTTTAGTGGTAGCTATAACCGCCACAGCCAGATATAATCCCCAACTTTCCACACCACACTAACTCGTCCCGTATTTTCTATACAGGCAAGCCGGACATCCCAGAGGACTTCCAGGCCCAGAATGTGACTTCGGACCGCGTGCTGCTGAGCTGGACGGCGGGTTTCGACGGCGGCTCCCCGCAGTTTTTTCGCATCCGCTACATGGTGAAGGGGTCGGACCAGGTGGCCGCGGTGGACGTGATCCCTAGCAACGCCACCGTCTACATGATCATGGGGCTAGAACCCGGGACCGAGTACTCGTTCGCACTCATGGCTTGGAATGTGTTTGGGGAGAGTGGATACACGGGGAACGAAGTGCTCGCTCAAACGACAGGTGAGATATTTAGAATTTCCACTTGCATAGTTATACCCACAGCGTATAGAGCTTAACAGAGGATTCATCTCCGTAGACGCTAATGGCAACTTTTTTGACAAGGTTTTTCCCATAGACAACTTCAAGTACTTAGGACCGCCTCCTAAAGTTCCACGTCACTCCTGCTACGTCTCTGTCATTCGCCCACTGAAGCTGTCACTCATATCCAAATCAGAAGTGGAGGGAAAAGAGCAGCACCCATGAAATTAAAATGTCGTTTGATAGAAGTTCCATATCCAATCAGGAATCACTTTCGCATTTCGCCTTCTCTGATTGGCTGCTAGAGAAATTAAAATTGTAATATGCGAGCTTGAATTAAATTAAGTACCTAAAGAGGAAAATTGCCGTTTGGATTATCTGTTAGCTCTTTACTCTGTGATTATACCATACTAAATTACAACGTTTCCTGTCAGTGGCGTCACGGATTGACGTAAGAACACGCCCCATTTTCTAGTTACCAAATTGGCAAAAAAGCCAGAGTGTGAGACTTGCCAATTAGGTAACTAGAACGTGGGGAGTGATCTTACGTCAATTGGTGACGTCACTGACAAGAAAGGTTGTAATCTAGTATAGATGCGTGTATTTGAATTTGAAAGGCGATGTTGTGTTGTAGAGCTCCGTTGGTATCCATTGCTTGTTTAGACTTTGAGACTGTGCTGAGAAACGGTATTCCTAAAACGTGGTTTTGCATCGCTTTCAAGTAGCTGGATCCTTCCAACGAAACGCCTACAGTAGTTTCATACTTTCTAAAATAAGTTTCTTAGTTGGAGAGTTTAGGAGACACTCACTTACATTAGGATGAGCCGCTTCGTCTCTCTATTTTTAACTTATTTTTCCTCGGATAATAGATACATCACCATCTTCCCAATTTTGCCATGTCCCTGAAAGGGAGAGAAATAGTCTCCATTGACCTTCACCCATGGTTAACTGCGTCATGGCCGACCATAGGACTTTCGGACCCACAGATTTGACGAGCACGTCTCCGATTCCGAAGTCGATGCCTTAACCACTAGACTCACAATGGTCCTTTCTATACTCTGTTCATTTAGAATAAGTGCCTGAGGCGTAGTGTCGTAGAAGCACTATTTTAATTACCATCGAAAAATGTTTCTTGTGAAATGATAAGGCAGCCTAAACAAAAGTAGTTAAAATACTGTAAAAGAATCGGCCACTGAAGTTGCGTAATGAGCGTTATTAGGTGTTTTTGATCCTGTTTCAGGCACCAATTCTAAATGAATAGAGTATGAAAAAAGAATCGTGTGGTTGAACATTGTTATAACAATCATTAAAAGTAATCATTGGTGTAGGAAATCGGACATACAGTGATGGAAATCTGTATATTATGTTCCGGATATTTCTATCACATACCAACACCTACTATATAGTCATTTAGAATAGACCGCTGACGCTCAATAACGCTCATAATGTTAACGCTCAATAACGCTCAATAATGCCTAATAACTCTGTTCACGCAAACTTGTTGACCTGTTCTTGACCTATTATTTTACAGTATTTCTCCTACATCAGTTTAAGCTGCCTAGTAATTGCGCAAGACAATTGTTTCAATGGGAATTACAATAGAAACTTCTTCTAATACATTTCGTCTCAGCGGCCTATTCTAAATGAACAGACTGAATCAGTTGATGGAAATTTTTAAGTGACGGTTATTATGATTGTATAATTCAATATAAAGTATTTTTCCTGTCTTTAAGGATAAATAATGCCTAATTTAACTATAACTTATGATGTAATGAAATCTTGCTGTAAATTTTCGTATAGTTCAAATGTTTCATGTTTAAAATTGGGAATTATTGCTGCACTATATGATTTAGATATTGTTGCACTATTTCATTCTCAAATAACAACTTCATAGATATCATCATGAAATCAAGCGGTTATCTCGGAACTTCGGAAGTGTAGGGGAGAGTGGGGCTATTTCGCACATGGGGCACATTCAGAGAGACGGCATTTCCCCTAGTAATTATTAATTTAAAAATCTGAAAAAAATACCAGTAAATGGAAGCATGACTACCACCTCTTGCATGAATTTTCAAAGCTCTGATCCATTTTGTTGTATACGTACTAGAAATTTGCTAGCGTTAGAAGCAGCAAAGTAAATTTTCTTGTCATTTTGTTGGCGTAAAATATCAATCAAAAATAGTTCTCAAGTGGACATTCAGCATTTTATTCAGTAGAGGAACTACTAAAGTAAGTTTCTAGAAAGGTTTTATTTCCCTGCTTTAATTATAAATATCTTGTTGGGACGTGGTAAGCTTGAACTGGTAGATGGGGCACATTCGTACGCCAAAACATGAGGCAGATTCAGACAGTGCGAATGTGCCTCATCTTTCCCATTTTTGATTATGAAAGTGATTTATATGTTTATAAGTGCAGTATATTTAATAACTTGAAGTTTAATTGTTTTTTATTGTAATTTTTTCAAAATTTGGTGATAATAGAAAATAACATCTTAAAGAAAGCTTCAGTTTTAAGGAATTTAGACCCAGATTTAAACATTGAAGAAATAATTATCCCTGATAATTGTTTAATACCAATTGACTTGAACTTAAGGGATTTTATTCTAGTAGAATTTGCTACTAAAAAGAAAATTTTTTTATGTTGGTCAAATAGAAAATTTGGAATTGAATGGTGCTTATTTAAAATTAATGATGAAGAACTTTAAAATTAATGACGAAACTTTTATTTTCCCAGTAAGTAATGATTCAACATTCATACAAAAAGATAATATCGTATTAAAAGTTCCCCAACCGTCAGTTTCAGGTGTTAATAAGCGAGCTGTTGGTTCACTTTTCTTTTCGAATAAAACCTGACAGTTAAAACATTAGTTGAACCTTTTCTGACTAATTATATTATGTGAAGTATGTCAATGTACTTCTTTACTTCAATACTCTTCATTACTACTATGGTTTTCCTCATAAAAAACTTAGATGTTCAATATTTTCTGAAGCTGTTTTCTTTTTGTAAAAAAAATCTTCAAATTAGAGGAAAAATATGTAAAAGTGCCAAATATTTCGTTTAATTATCTTTACTTTAAAGTACAATAAACTTTTTAGTTTGTAAAAATAATTATTTTATAATTTTTTTGCATGTGTACGAATGTGCCCCACACGTGTGCGAAACTGCCCTACCCATGGGGCACATTCGCACGAAATTTCTCGTTTTTTAGATTGATGATATAGGTTATAAATTCTAGATGAATGCGACCAGTTATCGTTTTAAAATATCGGGAAAGGTCTTAACTTTCATTTGAATCAGAGTTTGTTTCAATATCTCATCTAGATCCAGAGAAATATGCCGAAATGCACTTTTTGTGCGAATGTGCCCCGTTCTCCCCTACTGGTATTTTTATGGAACCTTATTATATTTATGAAATGTAATGCTTTTCCATGTAGTTTACTTTAGAGAAGATGCAAAATTAAAAATGCTGGTATAGAATGATTAGAAAAAGTCACATATCATGTGTAAAAATACATTTAGTACCAGTTTTTTTTATCTCGTGCAAAATTCATGAAAATGAACGTAAATCCCTACCTTTAGTCTTTATATCATTCATAACTAATCAAATTCCCATGCAGATTATTAAAAGAACATGAAAATCCATACTTAAGTGAGACAATAATTTGATTGAATAGACAAAGTTGGCAGCTTCGTGTGTAATTAAACGGAAGCCATGCACGAAGCTAGTTTTTCAGAAGAGAAAGCAGGTGGCTTAATGGATTACTTCGCTCGGATACACAAGAGAAGCTTAGAATACCAAATAACCCTTTCGAATTACTTAGATCGGAGCCATACACTAGCGGAAACTCAAGCGCAAATCAGTAATCATCGAAGTACTCTGAGATATTGCTATTGCGCCATGTGCGATTCCATCATCCGACGGATGGTATTAATTGCATGGTGTCTTCTTAATCAAAGAGGGTCGGGTTAATTAGTTTAACAAGGAAGTTTTCTTTTTAAAGTAAAACAGTACTTATAAACAAATGAGGCATAAGGAATATTTTTAATTATAAAAATTTATTAACTAGTCTCTATCAAACCAACAACCATCCAATTACTTAAAATCTAATTCCCATTTATCAACAATCACTTAGTTATTTTTGTCAATTTAAGTTCTTTTAATTAGCACATTTGGAACCAAAAGTAGAGTGAGATTAGTATTACGGAGCAACATAAAGTAGAATGGATATACTTTTATACCGGATGTGTCATAAACAATTTATGAACATTCCCCCCTAACGCGTAATTTAAAGGCTTTCATACAAATTTTAGTTTCTAAATTTTAATTAGTCTTTTTTCATATTGGGTATTTACTATTTAACCTAATATCTTGAAAGAAATGAAATACCTTCTCATTACTTCAGGATCCTTAACTATTTTTGAAGTGGTTAGCCCCATGTTACGATGACTACTTCCTTTACGAAGTAATATAACGTTCAACTGCTAGAAAATTACAATAGTCAGGGGATATTTTTTACAGATTTTTTCAAAAAATCTACGAATCATTTTTTTTTTAATTTTTAATTTCTTTCAAACAGCCTGATAACCTTCTTTAAACCTTGACCTTTCTTTAAACCTTAACCCAGATAACCCTTCTTAAATTTTGCTACAAACCCACGAGGAAAACTCCCCATAGAAATGAACTATCCTCTTGAAAAACTCTCCCGGCCTCAAATATGGCCCAACGTGGAAAGAAAACCTAATTCGGAAGGCCATTCCACCACTTGAAAACTGTTTCCCAGTCCAACGCGTCGAAAAAAATCTCTGGAGTGCCCTTCGATCCTGCACCCTGGGCCTGTTCGAGCCACGATAATGGTATTAAGCTTATCTTGTAGGGGGCGTTATGGGAAATCCCTCCGGTAGTATTCTGAAAAACCCATTTGAGGGGGAGGTTGCATTGTCGAGGGTGGTTGTTATTGTTTTATTTTGGGAGAAGGTCGGTGCTGGATTCAAGGCCAGTTGTATTTGGTAGATGGGTATTTTGTGGATAGAGAAATTTTCTACAGTTTCCTTGCAGAATAATTGCATTTTTATTTGTGTTGCTTAAAAGATCGTTTTATATTGTGAGCTTTATATTACTTAGACTATAATGACAGAGAATAAAGGCTTGGTCGTAGATGTATTGAATAGGGAGTCGGAATGAACTGTCATTTTTTTTAACAACTTTACACAGCAAATCATCTTTCTCAATGTTTGGTTTCCTTTTCACCCCAATTCTTCAGATAGTAACTCAAAGTAGTGCGTTTAAAAACTGATTTAAATTTTTTATACTTTTAATGATTTATGTATCGTTGATTTATCAGATTCATAGTTTCCTAAGAAAGGGAGGTAAATGAAATGTTTATTCAATTATAATGGTAAAATGTGTTATAGTTTAGAAGTTTATTTGCTTCAAAAAATGTTTATTCTAATAACACTGCTACGAAATTAATGTAAACCCAATCGCTATTTTAAAGAACATATAGTTTTTCCAAATCTTAAAAAATATTAGTTACCAATTTCTTCAAAGAACAATAACCTATCAATTAAAATTATATCTTATTATTTAAATCTCATAGACAAATTTAGTTAAGAAAGACTTCATAATTTTTAAAAATATATGCAAATCATAAACGACAATTTTTTTATAAAACTTAGTTTTCTTATCCACACATCCAAATCCGTCCATACGAAATTTTTCTACAAATTTGTTTTGTGTGTAACATTTAATTTAAGAAGCTTGTTCTTCATGGAATTCACGAAAAATCTTCCTCTAATCTCAACCAAAGTACTAATTTTTCTTGTTTGAAAACCAACAAACCACATCCTCGCACCTATTAAAAACAAATAATCCCCTCAACAAAACTCCCCCAATACCCTCCCTCCTCCCTTCCCCACCCCTCCAAACCCTTTCAATTTCCCTGAACCCGCCCAGACGATCTTAATCACGACCCCTTCAAAACCAGCACTGAAGTAGTTAATAAAGCATCGACGTTTATAGCACACAGACATCATCAGAGTAAGATAAGTCGAAGGAAAGAACCTCTTTCGTTTCAAGTGCCGTTTCCCCTAAAGCAGGATTCGGGAAAGAATCGGGATTCCGGAGACGGTGGTCTTGTACCTCAGGGGGAGTTGGAGTCATTAGATTCTTATTTTTTTTCTCGTCCCGGATCGGGAGACCTAATTTTTGGGAATTTTGTCCCTCCAGAAATAGTTTCTTAAGCGTGAAAACTTACCCTTTTCATTTACGGTTTCGGGAAGGTAAGGACAATGGGTTTGTGTTGAGTGAGTTGAGATAGTTGTGATAATTTATCGGTAATGCGGTTATATTTCTTTGCTTCGGGTGGTTTTGGGAGTTTGAATGGACGGATGAAACTTTTTCCTCCGGGAATTGGAGGTTATGTTTGGATATTTTAAACTAGCTTTTTTTGTTGTGATGGGGTTTGGCTTTCGTTTATTTTTGTATGTCTGGTAGCATGTTTGAAGAAAGTACTTCAAAAGATTTTAACTTTTTTAACTGAATATTTTCGAAAATATATCAATGAAAATAGTTTATCTGAATGAAGATAATTTTTGAATTTAAATGATGTAATGTACGTTTCAAAAATGGGAAATAGTATATGGTGAAAGCCTTTCATCTCTATTTCTAGTCTATTGAAATATTTTCAGAGGTAGTATTGATGAATAATAAGAATAATAATTCCCTTAAAATTGTAAATAGGATGTAAAAAGTTTTCAATTCCCTTAAATGTATATTAAACTTAACTAAATGCCGAATTCTCAGCTAACAATAAATAAATTTTATAGTAATATTTTTGTGTTGCATTCTGTGGGTATTTTTAGGCACTTATGTACGCTAGATACATTTTTACATAGTGAACGCAACCTCGCAATCTGGAAAGAAAAATAATAGGATTCCTTCCAACTATTATCTTTTAAGCTTCTTCAGTATCACTTGATGTTCATTTTGGAGAAATCATACAAAGTAAAAAGTCTAAATTGCCACGTAACTTTTCAGTCTTCATATTTTCAATGCAAAAAGTTATTCATAGAAGTGAATCACTTACGGCCGCAGGTCGGTGACTTGACCGGTGGTTAACTGGTGGTTAACCGGTGGTTAACAACAGTCAAACATCTGATTGGTGGAAAAAATGTTTCCTCCTTCAACTGCCAATCAGAAGTTCGACTGCCGTTTAACCGCCAGTCAAGTTACCGGTTAATATGGCCGTTAGAATGAGATTGATGATGGAACACTGTAAATGAGCCTTAAGTAGCATTATGTAATTAATATAATAAGTTAGAGATTGTATACAAATAAAGGTATGTTATTATAAAATCCAACTTTATTATATTAATTCCCAGATGTACACAACAGTTGAAAAAACTTCCTTTAAATTTAAGACCTAAAATGGCTATGCACTGTAAAAAATAATCCTGTAAAAAACAGAAAATTTCTGGCAGCAAAATAGTTGTTTTTGCAAAAGAGTTGTTACAGAAAAGTTTTGTAAGCAGAAAAATCCTGTTAACAGAAAAAAGCTGTAACCGACAGGTAAATGCTGCAAACAGAAACTTTCTGAGCTGTTTTTTTTATTTTAATAAAATAATGATTGGGGATAGAACCCACGACCTACCGCATGCTAAGCACACACGCTACCGCTGCTCCAACGAGGATTCAGTAATAGTAGAAATTATCCGAAGATCTTTCTTTCTCCACGAACTGAAACTTGTACTTGGCTCCAAAGCTTGTTGGGTGTTGCCAATAGCTGTATTCGTTTTCGCTTCAGAAAGTTTCTGTTTAAGTACAGATAAGCTAAAAAAACTAGAAAAAAGCTGTTTTTTACGTAAAATAAATAGAAGTGCGGTGGGAATGTTACATGACAGAATATCCCCGTAAACATAAAGTCATTTTTATTGAAACTTTCTGTTTTTCTACAGTTTATTTTTACAGTGTGAAAGGTTAAGATATTATTTTCTTTAAAGAACTAACGAAATTCTAATGTTATAAAAAACAGCTAACCTTAATTTCATAGGTCTATACTTAGAATATAAAAACATTCCCTCATTCCATAAACTATATCAAACGCTTTTAGCTATGCGCTTTGGCTATTACATCGCCAAATTCCAAGTCTGGACTCGCTTTCGTAACTTTTAAATCGCGCCATTTCGGGAAACTTTCTGGTCCGGTCCACTTTAATCCAACTCCCTCCATCTCTGCCGGATATCATGGGAATTCAGAACGGTCTAACACGGTTTGTTTCAATGCTCTACAGAACGATCTGATGTTTTATTTTATGGGAATGGCGTCACAAGTCTCGTCACGCAGTTGCAAGTAATTCCTTCTTGTAGCACTCTTTTCGTTTTCTTCAAGAAAGGCGTTGTAGCAAACTGGCTTCTTCGATTTATTTAACCTTTTTCGAACGCCAGGCCGAGTTGTTCAGCCATTTAAATGTAATTTCTAGGAATTTAATGGCGTGTGAAACTAATTTAAGTGGGTGGTTCAACTTTTTCTAGATTTAAATTAGTTTATGTGCAGTTGTGTCTGGTTAACTTTTTTTTGCACTAGAGAGCTTTTTTCGTTAGAGAAATACCTGGAATGGTTTGTACGTTTTTTTTCCTGGAGTGTTTAAGTATTTTTTTTCGTAAGAGGTGCAAATACTAGCTCAATTTATTCTTAGTTGAGCAAATTAAGTTTACCTTAGTCGTATGAAAAAACGTGCATTGGACACGAAAAAAAGACTGACCTTTTTTTTATAAATGGTTAAAGTAGGAACGAGTGTAAAAATAATCAAATGCTGAAGTTCCTAAAGCTAACTTTTCATGCTATTATAAATTATGTTAAGGTTCTATGTTACAATCGTTTTTCAAAAGAACATGTAAAACTTTTTATGTAAACTATATAAAATACTGGTTAGAGGTTACACAAAATGTGTACACTTATATAGTTACATGAAGTAATAGCTCGATGTATCTTTATAAAATACCTTTCTTCTCTTTATATTTATACTCTGTACAATATTTATATAAAATTTGCTTTTAACATAACTAAACTGAAAAGGGATAATTTTTATTAAATTTATCTTAGTAAAGAATCTTATTTCATCAAAAAACTGTAACAACTTTTTTTTATCAAATTGTCAATTTGAACTCTTTTTCTGTACACATTAAAGGAAAACATTTTGCTTGTGTGCATTTTAATTCGCTTGAAATTAATGTCCACAAGCAAATAAAAAAACTTTAATTTATTCTTGTTGTTACATGTTCTTTTTATGGAATAAATTTGCTGTTTGAGTAATTGAGTTGCTGTTTGAGTATGCTGTTTGAGTAAAGTTTCAGAAAATTTTGTCTTTCTTATACTTATTATTGACGAATTCTTTAGAAATATTGTATTATTTAGAAATATTTTTTAAAGCAAACTTTATTTTACAACTCAGCATTTTTTCTTACAAATTTTCTATCACAGAGTAAAGGAAAATATTTTTATCAGAAGTCTAATATTTTTGTATGTTTATTTTGATCTTAAAAGGACAACAATATATATGTAGCCTGTATGGTAAAGTAATTTCATTTTGCAGTTTTATAAATATCCCCACATAAATTCAATCCAATAAATATCTTAAATCATCAGTTCTGCAACACGGCCTTTCAGATTTCAGTACTACAACAACCAACGAAAATCCAAACAACCTTCACTCATTTCCATCCAACACCTCCACCAACTCGATCTTTTTTAGATCACAATAAACTCGATCTTTTTCTTTTCCTTTCCAGTGCCGCGTCGATTACCGAGCACGGCCGTCGACGCGCTGGCCAAAAATAACGAGGACGTCCCCGTGTTCCTGCTCGTCATCATTTGCATCGCAGGCACCCTACTCGTCCTCATCAACGGGGCCATCGTGGCTTGTTACATGCAGCGCAAAAAGAAGCGGCAGACGCAAGGTAAGGGCCTTCCCACTCTGATGCAACTCGAGTCGCGCAAGCCATTGAGATCCTTATCAAACGGTGGGATGAAAGAAGGAGACTTGAGGGGCGATGCTCTATACTACTCCTATTGCATTACTATACTACTCCTATTGAAAACGGGTGTCATCCTTTCGGTTTCCAACCACATCTAGGCATCTCCCCTCAAGTCATCTTCTTTCTCCCCTCCATATGATAAAGATCCTAATGGGTTTAGAGACTTGAGTAGCCCCAGTGTGAGCAAGCACTAAGAGGAACGCAGTGTCGGCTAATGGTTGCAGGGGTGTTTTATTGCTTTTACACTGAGGGAATCGGTTGGCTGATGATTTTAATCGAGTTGGGTAATTATTCTTTCGGTGTTGGGGAATTTGGTAGTTTTTCTTGTTGGTTGGGTTGTCGCGTAATTGCGTCATTCTTTTTAGATGATTAGATGGTTTGGATTTAAAAAATATATAATTCTGTTCATTTGACTGTTTTGGGGTGTAAGTTGCCTTTGAAAGGAGCCGCACAGGAATGAGACAGGATATAATCTAAATGTCCCTAATATACAGGGTGTTTCAGATAAGTGCTTCATAACTTTATAGCAGGGTAGGACGGTAGGACACACCTAGACGACTCAGAATCACATAGGAATGGGGGGGGGGTCAGAAATGCAGCCCTTACGAGATAAGGGTTTATATAAGCGGGCATGAGAAGTTAAAAAATTCCTTATGGAAATTAACACGTAACATTTTAATATCGAAATAATAACTAATTCGGGTGTTTATTCCATAAAACCAATTAAAGAGCTGAAATTTCAGCACCTAAATTGGTTTTTATATAACAAATGCCGGAACCGAACGATTTTGCTGGTTTTAATCCAATCATATACGGTTACTTGTCAATTTCCACTGGGTATTATACAACCTCACATGCTGGATTACAAAAACCCCTAGCTCGTTAGGGGTGCATTTCCGGCCCCCCATCTTATGTGATTCTGATTCGTCTAGGTGTGTCTCACCTCTCCTAGACGTAAGAAATATTTATCTGAAACACCCTGTATGTTTTTAATGTGTGAATAGCTATACAGGGTGTATCTGAAATGGTGTAACAAACTTTCAGGGATGATAGTACTCATCAAGACGAACAAGAATTGGTATAGAAAGGGGGGTCCCAGACCAAATCCCAGGGAGTTAAAAATGGAGCGACACCCCAAAAAAATCATCGAAAAATTCAATTTGTAGAAGAAAGACTATTGGTAAAAACTTAATTATGGTCTCAAAAATTGTGGTTTAATGATCTTTAAAATTACCTCAAAAGTCTTCACTTTAAAATTTGTTTTATTATGAAAAAGGTTAAAAAACACAAAAAAATGTCAAAACTCTGCCAAAACCTTATTTTGTATTTCGAAATCCTTTCTTTTGATTTGATAATCTGAAAGATCATAGTTGAAAACCCTTAAGTCCAAAGTTTCACGTATATACAATCAATATTAAACGCTTGAGATCCTGTTAAAGTTTGTTTTTTGCGTGCGCTAACAGCTGTTCTGGAAATAGCTCTAAAAAACTGCTTGCGCACCCAAGAAACAAACTTTAAAAGGATCTCAAGCGTTTAATATTGATTGTATTTACGTGAACCTTTGGACTTAAGGATTTTCAACTATGATCTTTCAGATTATCAAATCAAAAGAAAATATTTTGAAATACAAAATAAGGTTTTGGCGGAGTTTTCACATTTTTTTGTTTTTTTTAACTTTTTTCATAATAAAACAAATTTTAAAGTAAAGACTTTTGAGGTAATTTTAAAGATCAAATTAAACGACAATTTTTGAGACCATATTTTAGTTTTTACCAATAGTAGTTCTTCTACAAATTGAATTTTTCAATGATTTTTTTGGGGTGTCGCTCCATTTTTAACTCCCTGGGATTTGGTCTGGGGCCCCCCTTCCTATACCGATTCTTGTTCGTCTTGATGAGTACTATCATCCCTGAAAGTTTGTTGCACCATATTTCAGATACACCCTGTATATGTTGAAAATGAATCCGAGAACTGTGGTTATAGTTGTTATATCCTCATAAAGACGGCAACCTGATAATAGTAACGCAGTTGTCCAAACTTTATGAACTTTAGAAGCAATTGTGATTCACACACAATATTCTAGTTGGAAAAGGGTGCTGTGGACCAACAGCACTCTCTCCAAACACACAAAAGTTTCTGGTTTCTTGGTTTGTGTCAAAAAAGACCTGTGTGTTTGTCGGTTATTAAAATAGAGAATGAGATGGGGAAAATCCCTAAAAGAGGATGTATTGTTGTTTCTTACGCAAAGTATAGTTAACAGATTCTATATAGCAAAAAAATAAAATTTCAAACAATTTTTTTTTAATTTTTATGCAAGATTATTAATAGAAACTTGTGTTAAATCTCAAATGAATGTATACAGGGGAAACACACTTAGATATAATACCTCTCACAAAATCATATAGTCCCTACAAATCCCTAAAAGAGGATGTAATGTTTGTTTCTTAAGCAAAGTATAGTTAACAGATACAATATAGCAAAAAAGTAAAATTTCAAACAATTTTTTTTAAATTTTTATGCAAGATTATTAATAGAAACTTGTGTTACAATCTCAAATGAATGTATACAGGGGAGATAAAAAAAATCAAAGTCTGCCCGGGCCTAGTGGCCCATCAGGCGGTGCCCATCTCCGTTTCTGTAGCCTTTGGGCCTGGGGTGCTAATTACTAGCGTGTGTCCAGGCCGAGTGGCTAGCCCGACGCTGGACCCCCAGTTGATTCCCCAAGCGAGCTTGGTCCTCATTTATCGACCCCGGAAGGAATACAGGGGAGATAATACAGATATAATACCTCTCACAAAATCATATACTATATTCCTTTGCATATTTTTTCATGAACTACATTTTGCTTTTATTACACTGGATTACGGGATATTATTTGGTATGTTTGTAATAATAGAATTATAATAACTTTATCTACAATATAAAAAACACATCTTTTTTATCACACCTTATACGGATTTTATTGATTCAAACTTTTAGCAAAAAAACCCTCCTCCCTTTACATCCAAATTCAATTACTTGAAAGCTTTATCCCAGAGGTCTCAGGATCTCGAGGTTACAAAAAACTCAATCTTTCTAGTTCCGTCCCTTTTTTACATCAATTACCAAGAGCAACTCCAGAAAAAATGCAAAAAAGAAATGAATAAATCTCCAAAGAGAACCCCCTTAAACAATTTCTACAACCTCCATAAAAAGTGCCTTAAGTCCCGCGTCGATCCCCCAAAGCCCAGACGCATAGCATAAAACTCTTCACTTGTTTTTATTTACCGTGTTTCCCAACCTAGCAATGGTTCTCGATGATTCATCGCTTGTATTAGCATGATCTTGAATGATTCATAAGTGCGGATTTAAATTTTGCAAAAGTCCTACTTTCCCTCCGTTTTCTCCGCGAATTCTTTACCTGAAATAAAACGTATAGGCCTCGGCGTTGGAAAATAATTTTCTTTTACCTCTTTTCTGACCTTCCGTGTAGTATGATGCTCCGTACTGAAAGTGCAGCTCGTTACGGATATGCTAGTTTTAAATTCTGAATTTCTTCTTCTAATGAAAGTAGGACAGATATAAAAGAGAATATTGTGAGTAGTAGAGAGGGATTCTAGTCTGGAGCACATGAAAATTCAAATGGGAAACTAGGGAAGGAACGTGATGTTCTAATCTCTATAAGATAGACTAGTTCAAACTAAAAGTATGCCGTCTTTCATGCTGACAAAATAAATTTTTAATGCTGCCTCGGATGTCCCCTTGTATACTTTAAGACTCTTTGAAAGAGGAAAAGGATATTTATCACAATAGTAAACTTTGAAAGAAGAGTATTTCGAGAGAATATATTTTGAGTTTTACTTATAACTACTTAAACGGTAGAGTAAACAGCGTTGTTTTCTAACAAACAAAAATCGTGAATTTGTTCTCAAAAGTTGAACTTTTCAAAGCATTAAAATTTGAAAGTTTATATATTCTCAATAAACTTAAAGTTTAAGCAATTTTCAATAACGCGTGTTTTCTGCAAGTTAAGAAAGTTTTATTAAAGTAGAGTGCTCTGAACAACAAACCATGGTTATTTTAACGTTAACTTGTTGAAATCCAAACTTAACTGTTCAGGAGGAAAAATTTTTGTGATTTAAAAAATGAATGGGGTGTTGATTTAAAATACAAATATCATTGTTTGAAAACTGCTAAGGTAAGGAGAGAGAATAAACAATAGGAGACAGAGTATTTAACTTCAAGCTCACAACTACTCCGACATGGCGGTTTATTTTAAAGGCAGGATTGATGAATAAATTAAAGTTCATTTGTCGTCTCCATGACTTGAGAAAAAAAAATTAAATAATCTAAAATAAACACGAGTAACAGCTTAAGAAACATGTTTTACAATTCAATAAACTTATTTCGTTTGTCTCACTATCTTTAAGAAGAAAAAAACTTTATTGCAGTTTCAGATGGGCTTATCCAATGCATTTTTTAAAAGTTCTTCTTTAACGTTGATATTTGATTTTAAATATTCATCTACGAGTAGTTATAAAATTTCATATGACCACTTTCAATCATCACTTCTAGTAAGTCCATAAAAAGAAAAATCAAGTAGGAATTCAGATGAGTTAGTTCTTATTGCTTCATAAAAATACAAAAAAATTTTATCGCTTCCTCAAAAATATTTATAGTCATAAAACTATCTCCTTTATAAATACGTTTTTATGGCTCAAATATAGTTGGTTACCTTTGGTAACCAATTCATTTCTGAAGAGACGCAATGCTTCATATTTGTAAATAAGGTCGTAAAATTGTATAAAGCTATCTTATAAAAACAAAAGATAATTATCTTGTAAATATTTATCTAGGTGGGGTTATTTCTACAAAGTATTAGGAGGCAGACATGGGACATAAAAAAAGGCCAAAAGCTTTTGGCACCGTTCGATAAAACCTGCTATGAATAACTTTATGGCAATTTCGATATCTTCTGGTAGGAGTACCAAATCGGATTTAATAGGAGCTGTATAAAAGAAATTTTACCCTCCTGTTGGAACCCTAAATATCGTATTTTCATGTATATGTTTAGAAGTGGTACTGGTTGAGAGAGGAGGATTGATAAATACTAAATCGCTCCATCATCTACGTTTTAACATTACATCAATGGAATGCCAGAAAAGCTTTAGTATGAAAATTAAATTTAGTTTATGATACTTTAGTTGTATTGATGTTTCATTCATAAAAATACTTTTTAAGTGTAATTAAAGGGTAAACTTCATTAATCTGTTCAGTAGCTATGTGTAATTTTTAAAAGCTGACAATGTTTCGCATTTAAGATCTCAAACAATCACGTTGATCAAAAGCCAAATGTAACTTAAATCCCACTCCTATAAGAATTTCTTAGAAGTTCAAGTTAAATATTTTACTTCTTAAAACACAAGAGTAAATATTTTGTAAAACAAACATTCAAAACCTTCTTTGAAGTTGGATTACTGGTTACAACTAAAATTACTTAACTCATAAAATTGTTTGACTTTAACACAAAAGCTTTAGTTACACTAGATTGAATACACTCTAATTGTCTCAAAAACTATACAAAAAAAAGGTTTATTTGCTTAACTTATCTATTTTGAAAGTAAAGAGTGTGAAAAGAATTTACGAAACTAAACAAAAGTAATAATAAAAGAGTCTTATCTATGACAAATAAAATCTCTTTATTCTAAAAGACATGGAGATAAAAATTCAGACATTTCCCAGACGGTTTAAGTTTTCCGCTTCATTCATTACATCAAACTAATTCTTTATCAGAGGGCTCGGAACTTTCTTTATGATACAAGATTAATTTACGATACTTTTAAACTGACTCTAATTGACCAAGTTCTTCTAATGATGGTGACAACTATATTAACTAAAAATAGATATTTGAGACAAGAAGCAGATATTATGAAAGACTGGATTCCAAATGTAGTGGTAAATATTTTTGCAGCTACCATTCAATTTATGAGTTCCATTAATTTTCTATTTAATAAAGGTCTTACAGAGATGGGAACTTTGTGTTGCAGATAGAATTGAAAATTTGCACACTATTGAGATTTATGTTACTGTTACTGTTACCAAGCTGTTATACCCGGCCTTGCACGGGTGGGGTGTATAAATTTATTTTTTTGAAGTTTTCTTAAAATACATTTATAATTTTGTAAATTAGCAATATTACAAATCATCCCGGTATCCCAGGCGCCTCTTTCCTATCCCGGTGTTCCCGGTAATTTTCTAATCCCTGTGTTCTCGGTAATTTTCTAATCCCGGTGTTCTCGGTAATTTTTCCTATCCCAGTTGTCCCGGTAATTTTTCTAATCCCGGCGTTCCCGGTAATTATCCTATCTCGGTGTTTCCGGTAATTTTTATATTCCGGTATTCCCGGTGTCTTTATGGTAAGTTTCCTATTCCGGTGTTCTTGGTAATTCTTATAACCCAGTAATTTTTCCTATCCCGATGTTCCCTCTAATTTTCCAATCCTGGTGTTCTTGTCACTTTTTACAATCCCGATGTTCCTGATAATGTTTGATATCTTGGTGCAAATAACAAATAAAATAACAAATTTGGAACTATAATAAAAAGTCTAGTAAATTAATAAGTCTAGTGAACAAATTAACAAATTTAAAACTAAAAGATCTAGTAAATGAAAAAGTCTATTGATCTGTCTCATTTGAAACAATGTTTTATTTTTAACTCGTTTTCCATGGAAAAAAAATTATATTTTTCAGTAAATATATTTATTTCAAAGGAAAAAAATCTTGAAATGGAGGAAATGTCCACGCCTTCGGTGTGGTTTAAAAGGAGATGCGGAACACACATACACACACAGCCACAAACGTTTTTATTTATATAGAGATTAATAAAATTGCCTAGTAACTACAACACTGGTACTAAAACACACACACACACACACACAAGCTTTCACAATTATAATAATTATAATAGTGAAAGCCTAAAACACACGCTCAAAAATGTAGAATTTGCGTAGTTTTTTCGTCTTAAAACGCTCCTCACAAGGTGAAAATGAGAGATTTTCCTTTTTATGACTTAAGTAAATGACTGAAAGTATTCTTAGCTCATTAAATTGAAAATTTTTCATTTTCGCCTCGTGAAGAGCATTTTAAGATCTAAAAGCTACGTAAATTCAACGTAATTGAGCGTATGTTTTAGGAATAATCAAGATATTTTTCTGCTTTAAGGTGTATTTTCCTACTGAATAGCTGCTCTAGTTT
Source organism: Tetragnatha versicolor (assembly GCA_024610705.1). NCBI lineage: Eukaryota > Metazoa > Arthropoda > Arachnida > Araneae > Tetragnathidae > Tetragnatha > Tetragnatha versicolor. Next base: position 27,756,378 of record JANDEH010000002.1, on the reverse strand, counting down.
TTAAAATAAAATTTATTTCCTTAAACTTCCGCTCGAGGGCTTTGAAAATGGTTGAAACGGATAGGGCATGGTCACTTTACTATACCTAAACGCAACTTATCTGTATGTCATGACTATATCTGTAGGGGTTCAACAGTTGAAGGGTGTGGCAACTGATCTTGGGATACCCTGTATGCTATGACGTTTAATAAAAGAACGATTGAGAAATGTTATATAATATTGATGACGTATGTGGAAAGAGTTATGTAACTCGAAGTCCAGATGAGAACTCACCTTCAAAAGTCACTGAACTGTTTAACACATTTGCGCTGATTGGCACTTTTCCAAAAAACGTTTTGATTCTTCTAGCAGAGCTATTACAGAAAAGCAATAAATGCTACTGTATTACATCATGTTCTTTTAAATTTATATTTGGAGCCATAACTTTATGTAAGAATGGAACGTCATATAATTTAATTGTCTTTAATAATACTTTCAAACTGTTTATCCATAAATTTCAATCTTGACACTTTCAAAATTAAGATAACTCAAGATTTAAGTAAATTTTGTGTGTTAATTTTTTTTTATAATTTTTCCGATCTGATATAATTTTATTCGGTAACCCAACTTCCTTTTTTTTTCTCAAAATTTTTTAATTTTAAGTTGTTAAAATATAAAATTTGAACTTTTAAAACAACAAGATTTATCTAAACTGAATTTAAAAAATAACACTTTTCCAGGAAACATTTCAAGTAAAGAAATTCTGGGAAAATTCATATTAAACTGCAAACGTTGTAAAATTCTCTTTTGGTTTCTTATTCAAGTACTTAATGCAGTATGGTATGCTATAAACTAATGCACAAATTCATTTGGAGTGGTAAATTAATTGTGTTCATAATATAACAACATAGGTTTTTTTTGCCATTTCCTATCAAAAAGTGGCAAGTTTAAATTTGTGCTTTTTAGGTTACCAGGTTGCAGAGGCCAAAGGACCTCCCTTCGGTTCTAGCATGTACACGCGGGACAAATACCACGACACCATCAACGGTGAAGCACTCAGGAGTCCCTTGAATGACGGCGAGGAAACATTCCATGAAGAAATTCTCATGAAAGAAATCATGGTATTACTTCTTAGATATTAACTCATTTTTATACTTCTTAATTATTATTATTCTTTATTGTGTGTTGTATAAGATTGGAAAGTGCTTGAAAACTATTTAGTTCAGTCATCCGGTTACAGATTCTTAATGATTCAGACTTTTAGTTACAATAAACTTGTACACTAACATTTCTTGTTTATTTTATGTAACATAATTACTTACATTATATATTTAACTTGTTTTCAGAAACAAGAAGTAGAGCCAAATAAAAGTTCCAAGATAGGTCCAAAAGTACCACCAAGTAAGCAAATTTCTTATTTTCTAGCATTAATTCCTTCGATGATGATAAATTTTCCACTTAATTTCTTAAATTTTCAATTAATCAAAATTTTAACCCTTCCATAAAGGTGACAGTTAAATTTTAAATTAATGCAATGTAACCAATCGAAAGCATAAATTATTCTCCTAAAACTCCAATGTGAATTTGTTGATTGGAGTGGTTAGCTTGTTCTGTTGCTGCAAGCAAGCATTTCACTTGCAATACCTTGAGCTTGTTCTGTGGGATCGCACAAGTAGAAGTAGCAGTAGTAGCTGCTTTTTTTAGTTAAACTAGAAACACAGCGTAACTTCTTCTAACTTGTGGCGACTCTATTATAAATCAGAAGGAATAAATAATATGCGATTTTTTACAGTTATCAAATTAGATTAAAAGATATTAAGTTACTACAAGATCAACGGTTTGAATTTTGGTCGTTATGATTTTTCCGACTGAATTTGTTTTTCTAATAATTGATCATGCTCTTGCGTTTCTTTATGTATTTACTTTCGTTCTGTAATCATGCTTCATGCTATTGAGTTATTACATCTACTGTTGTATTAAATCTGTAATTACCTCACTGCCGCACACTCCCCTGCAGTGTTACCGAAAGGTAACACTCAGGCGGTTCTCTCAGGCAAAATCTCTCAGGCGGTTTCGATTGTCTCCCGCCTAGGGTAGTAATTTGATGAGGTGACAAATTTGTGTCTTGTGGAGATTCTCCGTTCACTTTCCAAGTATGCGCATCAGGTCGTGCCTTATGGGCTGCCTCGTCTGTCCTTACCTTTTATCTGTCAATTCAGCAGTCCCTTGCAATTAAAACTGGTTTGAGTCGGTCAAGTGATACCGTACATTTTCGCCTTTTTATGTCGATATCGTTAGTTTTGTCGTTGCGCGGTATCATTTTGAACGGTCCATCGTATGGAGCTTGCAAGGGTGCCCGAACCGCGTCGTGGCGTAACAGGGCATGTGAACAGGCATGGAGCTCCGGATGTTTAAAGGCTTTTTTTTGTCCATGGCTGGAGGTAGGAGCAGGACGGATGTCCGCAAAAGATTTCCATAATATTTCCAGTAGTTGATTTGGGGAGGATGCGGGATAAAAGGGTGATTACACACTTCTTTAAAATTAGACACGAACAAAGGAACTCCTGCATTCATTTGCATAAAATCGATAAAAGTAAACAAAACCTCTGCATAAAATTTAAGTAAACAAGAGAAGTACCAACTTCACACTCGACCGTGTATAAACTGTAAACCTAAAAAAATAAATAAAATTAGTAGAGATAAAATCCTTTTTCTTTTCGAGTATCCCAATGGATTATCTTTAAATTTCCCCTTTTTAATGCATCTGATTGGAACTCTACACTGAGTTTTTAAAAAGCCGGTAATTTCATAAGAACTTAAAATGCATAAACTAAGGCTATCTCCGCGGTCCAGAGTGAACATTCCCTATGATTAAAAAGTGAGGGAGATAATTAAAATTTCTTCCGGAAGAGCTGATTCTTTGTGATTTTAAATCTATGTCAGATTCTTTGTGGTCACATAAAGGGGAATTCAGGAATTCTCGGCCATTTATATGTAAATTTCTGAGATTAACTGCTTAGCGAATATTTCTTCCGTGGGATTATACGGGACAAAAAAAATTGCGCTCTCATCATTTTCGTCGAAGTAGTCAAAAGTAAAGCGATCTGCGTGCCAACTTGTGTGCCTGGTTTTTTTATCGCATAAATTATAACCTCCCATTGCGCATTTTAAGCCAGTCATTATGTTTAACTTTAGAGCGAGAAAAATTGAATTCTTTAATATCAAATAACCGTGTAGCAATTTTTAATTGAAAGTCTTTTGCAATCTGTACTTAACAGGGGATTGGCATAAGAAATGACGCAATGTGTTTCAAATTTGTGTTCCCCTCCCCCAAGGCTTTTGCGTAGGGTTTTTCATTAATTTTCAGATTTGTTAAGATTTTAGAGTAATGCCGATAATGTATAGTTCACTGGATAGCATTCAAATTTTATTTTTAGATGCGTTGGTATTTTCAGCATTAAATTTTTAGTTTCATAAATGTTTCGAGGTGATATAGCTATATTTCCTTCATGCCCAAAAGTTAGGATAAGGATAACTGAGAAAAAAATTATTTAAAGCAAATGAAAGCAAGTTTTTAATAGGGGATAGTAGTAAATGAACTTACTTTATTTTCAAATTAAATGTTACCCTATTTTATGAAATATGGTTCATAAAACTAAAAATTATTTATTGGTAAGAAAATTGTTTCTTCGTTGTTGAGAAAACACGCTCACAAAATTTTATTACGATTTTCTAGGAGAAAAAATATGAAGTGTTTAGATACGCGGTTAAAGTTAGACCAGGGCTGAACTAGGCATATTTCATCTCATTTTATGTGAATTTTATTACATTTATTAGGTACAGAAATAAAATGTTGCATAAGATACTTTCTTGGATCTAATGATTCTGAATTACTTCTAAAATATAGCAATCGGTACTTTAGAAAATAAGCCCATATAAATCCACCGTTTTATTTCAATTATAATGTTTGTGTGACGATGTTCAACAGATAGTTTTAAAAATTATTACACACACAATTTATTAAGGTATTTGTTTTCTTTTTTACTTATAACAGGAACACATCAGAATCAAAGATGGTCAAATTCTACAGAGAACAGCTGTCCAGACATTTTGAAAAATGGGCACAGCTACGTCAAGGTAAATGAATACTAAATCCATCTTTCACATACCATATTAAAGGGATTTCACTATCGTTTCATGTTTTAACCATAAACTGCAGCATATTACAATACTTAATTGCTTATGAGTGCAGCAATAATAATTTACGCAAATTTGACTGGTTAATTATAATTAGCGACATACGATATTATCTGACGAATTGAATGATCCAATAACAAAGCTGTTGTCGACATATCATAACAAACCCCGTATATTCAGTCTGCTAGGGTATAGACTATATTGTGGTAAATGCATTATTCAACAATGTGGTGGTGAGACTGAAGACTCGATATAGTGTTCATTCAGTCATGATCAACCGTAATCCAAACAAGATAAGATCGGTGGCGGAAACGTCTGATCTTTTGACATATTTTGAATAGACACTAAAGCCTTAATTAAGGTATTAAATGAATGGCGTAGTAATAATGGGGGTTTATTACTATTTATTTATTACAAAACATTTTTACTTACGCTATTTTATGTCAAAAACCGTTTGGGTGAAATAAATACTATAAATAACTATAGGTTCTGTGTGACGGCAAGTTTTCGTTTAACGTGCGAGAAATTCATTTTTACTGTTTTATCTTTTTTACCCTTAATCTAATTTAAGTGCTAATCTAGCTTAAATATAGAATTGTAGCAATTCTATATTTAAGCTAGAATAGCACTTAAATTAGATTAACTTTTCATGTGTGAATGTAGTATAATATAATTTCCCCTTTCATACTTAAAAGAAGGTGTTTTCCTGAAGGCAAGGTCCTGGTACTTTTTTATAATAAGGAAGTTGCATGTGTCTGATTTTCAAAAACAAACAAGTGTTCCGTATGGTTTTTTGTATGGTAAAATGAAATATCTAGTCAGTTTTTCAAAAAAATGTACAGGTAATTAAATATTTTAATTTGAAAGTCGAGAAAAAAAACACGTGACTGAAAACGTTTATTGTTTAAACTATAAGATGACGTCAACAATAATACCATCAACTCCATTGCTTTACAACAATGTTTAGTATAAGATGACGTCACATCCAAACTCTTGGCGTTTTCGCGGGCTTTTAAAAAGGGGATTTTTGTTAATTTTTTTGGCAATCAAAAAATTTCTCGATCGGCCTCAAATTTTGGGTAGTTGCTTATTTTTGCAAGAAGAATCGATTAAAAAAATAAAAAAAATCATGCAACTTCCTCATTGTTGATTAAAACTGCATAAACAGATCTATACAACCAAAAAAGTAAGAAGCAAATATTAAAGGAATAATTTTAAAAAATTAAAATAAAATCGAGCCACTTAATATTATGGACACCAACCATCGGATTAAACTTTGGTGTCACACTACTGACGAACCTACTAATTAGCCAAATTATGCAGAGATGTTACGGGCAATGGGATAAATTCGGTCATTATTAATAATACCCTGACGCATTTCGTGCCGGACATTAATAATACCTGTACATAGAGAGATAGCTTGGGCATTATTAATAATATACCCTGTTTATCACTTCGACCATAAAATCTTTTCACGTGTATTGCATCTTAAGCTGGTAGACTAATATTCTTCTGCAAACTTATTTTATAGACTTGTATGCTTTCATATTTATGACATTCAGTTAAATTCTTTTTAGGTCAGTCTGATGAATGGGAAATAGCATTTTCTATATTTCGTAGATTTCAAAATTAACGTCATGGAATTTTAAAGTGGAGCGTGACTACTATTTATCTATTTATTGGTAGATGTGACACCAACACAAAGATAATCTCTAAGTTTACAATAGATAAATTTGCACTTAAAAATTTTATGAGCTAATGATTTTACAAGAATGAGAGTTCACCTTAACAAGGACAGCATTGTTATAAGTTTCCATTATTTTGTAAGACCTTGAATCATCACATAACACAGTTATAATATATCTCACTAAGATTAAAATTATAGGGGGCTTAGCTCCCTGCTCGTTATCGCTCCCCCCTGTGACTTTTAAGAGGATCCCCGTAACTGCTACTAATCTCCGTGCTAACTACTAATCCCCGTAACTGCTACGGGGATTGCTTCGCGATCTCCGCTAGCCAAGCTCGCTTGTCGGCTTAATTTATGATCCATTAAAACAGAAACTACTTATCGCTCTTGCTAATAAATAATTTAATGTAAAGTATTACCCGAATTAATTTTTTTTCGAAATATTCCTTTCTTAGCTTACCATTTATTAAATCGAAATACAAAAAAAAATTATTCAGCAAGTATAATAAACTATTGCCAACCAACTTGTTGAAAAAAAACATGCAAAAGAAACTGTTAAATTTAAAATAAGCATGTGTCTTGTGAATCGTCAAAAATAAAAGAAATCAGACACATACAATTTGTCTCTTTCTGTAGTGAATTTCTGTAGTTTCTGTAGGGAAGAAAAAACGTAGCTTTAAATCTTAATATCAAAACTAACTCAAATTCAAAATTCAATATGTCAATCTTTTTATAAAAATAATCATGTAATAATCAGTGGGCCTCAAAAAAAATGGGACACTTCCAATTGTGGGCGAACGGCTCGTGGTAGAGGGACAACCAAGGTACCGTTCTTTAAGTTTCAACGAGTTCTATTAAAGGGGATGTAAAAAATTTTCTTAGGGGGTTGTCTACATATTAAAATCGATACCAAGTCCAGATTTTTCTATGGACACCCTCACATTTTATTCGACTTTTGGAAAGAACACACAAAATTTACCCTAAATACCAAGTTTCGTTTCAATATGTCAACAATTAAGGGGATGGAGATGGTCGGAATTTCAGAAAATTTGATGAAAAAATGGGGTTTAAACTTATCTACCCTACTCAAAAACTACCTTTCGCATCAGCGCTAAATTTGGAGGGTAGGTAAATTAAATGTTTCCAAAAGTAAATAAAATAATTTTATAAAGATATTCCATGTCTAATTATAAAATAATTAGAAATGAATTAAGATATAAAAAATTAATTATTATCAATTTTAAAATCGTTTATGCCATTCGATTTAGAATAATTTTTTAAGCAGAAATTCAAATTTTTATAAAATTCTAATGAATAGTTGCGGAGAAAATAAAATATTTATTAATTTTAATTACCTTAAGGGACCGTATATTGTTAAAGAAAAAATTCAATAATTTATTTTCATTTATTATGTTGCATTGTTGTTTAAACAATGGTTACAACAATGAGTTCATTTCTTTCCCTGATGAAAAATGCATTATGCAACTAAATAATTATTTTGGAGGATGTTAATATGTGCCGCCGGGGCCGTATCCAAGGGGGTGGTGATAAGTGTTCAAACTTCCTGAAATTTGGACATCAATTTTATACTGTTTTTTTCATTAAAAATTACACTGACTCACAAGGAGCGGTGTAGCACAAATGGTCTCGAAATGCGAGTTAAAACACTACTTTCAAGGGTAAAAATTTCAAAACTTTTCGGGGGAAGATCCCCCGATCCCCCCCCCCTAAAATTTTCAAATCAATTATCTTGTGTTTTTCCCTTAAACTTACGTGACTTATGAGTGATCCTCCTTTTGTGTGACATAAAGAGGAGTATAAAAATTGAATGAAAACACTACTTTTAAGGGGCAAATTTCCAAAACTTTTCTAAAGTGGGACCCCAAACCCCCTTTAAATTCTTCAGCTTAAAATGAACCGTGCTGAATCTTGCGTGAATTAAAAATCTTAAATTCTTAGAGTTATTATTCTCTTCTAATCTATTCTTTCTTTAAGATTTAAAATCTTGAAATCGTTTAAATTCTTTTAAAACCGTATTTAGCCGTAATAGCAGCATATAGCATTTTTAAAATAATATTTTTAAAGTTATTAGAGGCTTTTTTTGGAGAACCCTGTATTTAGGTATGGTTAAGTGTGTATCTTTCCTTTTAAGATGCCTAGTTTTAAGATTTATAGTTAGGATTTTATATAATAATTAATGACTTAATTTTTTAACACTTCTGTATGATGAAAAAGGAGGGAAGATGTTGGGAAGTAGACCATATTCTGAAAGATTTATTAATGTAATAATTTAATAACTGTAATTTCAGAACTGAACCAACTTCTGTAAAAATAACTTTAAATACATTAAGTTCCTGACCTCAACCCCATCGAAAATATTTGGGCGAGCTGGAAAAGGCTAATTTGCACCCAAAATGTCACGTCTGCTAACGACCTATTTCAAAGAGGGCTTAGTGGCATAGAATTCTTTGAAAATGAACACTACCCTCATTCCTAATTTATTAGATTCGATGCCAGTTACACTGCAATGCGTATTAGCCAACCAAGGGGGAAGTACTCGCTTTTGACTGTGTTGTCTGTTTAGTTTTGATGTTGGTTTGTTGTTTGATTAATGTTTAAATAAAATTGTCTTTCTTTGAATGAAGAGGTCACTTATAAAACTATGTAGTATTTTTATGTTACAAACGTTTTCTCAGTAGAGGTCCTTTTCTCTGTTTCAAACTGCTCCATTTAGAACATTAAATTCTAATAAGATTTCATTTGTTAAACTTTTAAAGTTCTAGTTAAACTTCTAAATTTTTGAACTACCTTCGAGTGTTTGTTTTCATATGTTTTTGTGTTTATACTCATTTTATTACATTTGGGTTGCTTTTTTGTGTAATCTGGATAGTGTGTATTAATATTTTTCTGTCTCCTATGGAAGGGCTGATGCAACTTGGTGATCCATATTGTATTTCCATATTGTTCCAGCTAGATATGGCCATCCTCTTTTGGACACCAAAAAGTAGAAGTATTTCTAAATAATTTTTAACTCATAGATTAAAATGGTTAATACAGGTCAATAACTGTTCAGTTAATTAATAAAAATCAGAAACATTTATCGATATTTGAATATGAGGTGTTTAAAAGAGCATGGCGATACTCAGCGGGAACTTTGATGGAATTGAATCTATTTTCTTTTATTATAAAAGTATGTTGTTGTTGTTGGTCTACCCTGGTGTAGGAAAGCCTACACCAGGTCCAAAAGACCTCGTCGCACCAAGGAATCATAAATCCTATCCTGCTCAACCTCCAGTTGCCTCCAGAAGGCACCTAAACAATTAAGGAGGTGAGCAGGATTAGCAGAAAAGGAACAGGAACAAGGAGGAAAAATCTTTTTCCCATCCTGAAATCTCAGGCATTTTAAGTGCCCACTTCTAAATCTGGCCAAGGCCGATTGAAGAGGCCTAGGGCCACTGCATGACAGAGACAAGCCTGGTTCCCTTGCAGCGTACCAGCTATGAGATGGTGGGAGGCGCCAAATAGCGAGTAGTATACTCCTTTGGAGGGAGTGGATCTCCAGAGTTGTTAGCTCTTCAGAGATTGGCAATATATCGCAGCCCATTTTGGCTAGAGAATCAGCAGTCTCGTTGCCGTACACCCCAACGTGTGACGGAATCCACTGAAGGCATACCGATTTCCTCTGACCCAGTTCAAAGAGACGCATTAGAATATCCTGGTCAGGTTTATTATACATTTTTGGCCAATTCTCTAGGTACTGGATAGCACTTTTGCTGTCAGTCAAAATCCAGACTCTGCTTATATCGCTTGTAAGGGCATAATCAATAGCTTTTCCAATAGCAATAATTTCAGCCCTAAAAACAGAGCAAAAGTCATGGTTTCGGATACTAATTCTATTGTCCCCCTCACAATTGCTAATGAAAACACCACTACCAGTTCTGCCGTCATCCAATTTGCTACCATCTGTATAGATAACCAAGGCCTCCGAAGGGATATCATTTATAACATCCAGGGCCATCTGTTTTAAAAGATCCGGATGGTCCTCCTGCTTTCTAGCACGGGACTTCAAATTCACATTGAAACTGATGTGTTCAAAAGATACTGTAGGGGGCAAACAACTAAAAGTTAATGATGGAATAACCTTAAAATCAATAAAACCCTGTTTCCGCACTTGATCCAGTGGGGAGTCTCTTTTTAAACGTTGGTTACTTGTCCAGTTTAAAATATATTTAGATGTCCTATTTAAGTCTCCGAGACTCGTCAACCTATTAAAATATCTAAAAGAGTTAATCCTAAATCTTGTAGCCAAAGGCATGATGTCAGCTTCATATAGGACCACTTCACTAGGGCAGCTGTTCCTCAACCCAGTGATGATTCTAGCTGCACTGAGTTGGACTCTATCTAATACTTTTAAATTAGTGCTAGAGACAGTTTGGAAAATCGGATAACCGTACTCAAGGATGGGACGTATTAGAGCACTGTATGTAATCTTAAGAGTGGAAGCTTCAGCTCCCCAGCCTCTGCCTGAAATATATTTCAAGATCTGAAGTCGCTTTCTAGCCTTTTCTGCCACTTTCTCAATATGTTTTCTGCAGTTTATCTCAGGGTCCAAAGTAAAACCAAGATAGACAGGGTTTTTACTACTTTCTAGCCTTTGGCTAGCAAAATAGATCTCGGGAGAATAATTGTAGAGATGTCTATTCGTAGTGAAGAAACAGCTAGACGATTTGAAAGCGTTGAAATTTAACTTGTGTGAGTCTGAGAATTTTTGTATAGCTTCCAAAGACCTATTTAGAAGTGATTCCAGTTTGTTAATCTCAGCACCACTGGTCCACAAAACTATGTCATCCGCAAAAATGCCTATTTGGCAAGGAGATACACTTTTCTCTTATCCTGCGATAAATATAGAAAATAAAGTGGGACTCAGAACAGAGCCCTGTGGGATACCCTGGTGCAACTTGTAAAAACCCGAATGTTTATTATGAAAGTTAACGCAAAAATTTCTGTGACTTAGAAAACTTAAAATCCAAGGGAGAGCTCTACCCCTGATATTAAAATCGTTATAGCATTTGTTTATTAGCTTGTATTTCCATACTTTATCAAATGCCTTAGAGAGATCAAGAAAGGCAGCTATTGTGTGTTTGGTAGGTTTGCAGTTTTGAGCATCTCTAACACTCTGAGTAAAGAATAGAACTTGGTCCATAGTACTGTGTCCTCTTCTGAAGGCGTATTGCTCTACCGGAATTAAATTGTTTGACAAAAGGTAATGCGTCAATCTCCTCAATATGATTATTTCAATCAATTTGCATGTTATACAAGTGAGAGCAATTGGACGGTAGCCATCAACGGAGCTGGCTTTCTTATTAGGTTTGCGAATCGGGATGATAATGGCCGATTTCTATTGTCTTGGGAGTTTCCCGGAAGTCCAAGACAAATTAAAAAGGTATAAGAGCCGTTCCCTACCTAGTGTACCCAAATGATCAAGGAACTGACCATGAAGACCGTCCGGGCCTGGAGACTTAGTCAGATCCTGATTTTGAAGAGCATATGATAATTCCGCCATAGTAAAATCTTCATTGAAAAGATGATTCTCTGCAGGGACATCACGGCAGGATTTAACCTGATTTCTTGTAATTCTGGACAACATTTTGTCGGATTTGTTAAAAGGTACTTTGCTCTCCTTAGCATAGTGTTGTGCCAAGGCCTCTGCACCCTCTTGATCATTTACCGTGGCAGATCCATCATCTCCGATTATGGCATTTGTATCCTCAGAACTAACTTGTATTTTGTCAAGACTTTTGGCCAACTTCCATAGCCTAGTATTTGGGGTTCTATGATCTAATTTTCTGCAAGTGTCCTGCCATTTCGATCTCTTGATCTCTGCATATTTCCTTTTAATTTCGGAGTTCAGTTTGTTTAGCTCTATCTTTTTATCCATACTTACGTTTTGGACAGTTTCTTTTAAAATTTCTGATCTTTTCATTAGTAAAGTCTGGATAGGGTCACTTCTATGTATAAAGTAATGTTTCTTCTCTTTATGTTTTCTACGAGGAATGGAAGCTTTTGCGGCTGAGAAAACTACATATTTGAAACGAGACCATTCTTTCTCCAAGTCTTTCGATGGAGGAACCTGATTTACTAGCTCTTCAGTAAGCTTCTCGAACAAGGACCAATCAGCTTTCCTAAAGTTCCAAGTTAGATTTTTATTCTCAAAGTAATTGACCTTGAAGGCAATTTCGACTAAAATTGGGAGATGATCACTGCCCACTTCATCAAGAACCCGCCAAGAGCAGTAAGGAAACAAACCTGGACTTATCATAGTAACATCCAGAGCATCAGTCGTATCATAACTAAATGAACGATAAGTATAACTCCCGTCATTAAGAAAGAGAAAAGCTTTATCATCGGCCAAATCCGCTAAATCAGATCCTCGATTATTAATGCTGGAGCACCCCCAGTTAGTGTGTTTAGAATTTAGGTCTCCAAGTAAAATGGTGTTGTCTTCAAGATAACCCTCTATCAAGTCGAGAGGAAGACGCTGATTGTTTGGAGGATGGTATGCATTTATTATGGTGATATCACGATCTTTGGATAGAATTTTAACTCCTTGACTCTCAAAATCAGAAGTCGATCCATTCACATCAGGGAGTGTTTGAAAGTGGACGTTTCGAATGAGAAACAGGAGGCCACCGCCTCCCCCAGAACGATCCTTTCGAACTACGTTGTAGCCCTTAACTTTTAGCTGCCTCTTCGCAGTAAGTTTGGTTTCTTGTAGGGCTATTATTTCCACATGATGTTTATCCGCCAATTCCAAAACCCTATCAAGTTTAAGTTTAGTAGCAGTAGTACTAAGTCCATTTATGTTGCACTGAATGATGCGAAGATTCTTAGAGGAATATATATTTTCACTAGGAGACTGTAGTTCACTTTTCGGACGGGACCCTCTGCCTAAATCCCGAACGCGTCCCTGATTTGCCTGCGAGACGGACGATGCAGTATGATAATCATTGATTTGCGACTGGTCCATGGCTAAGGGTAATATGCAGCTTCACTTGACTGAGGAACCACGAGGGCTGAAGACTGACTTGACCTCAGGAAGATTGGCCTATTAAGGCACAAAAATACTGGGGTATTAAGATAGGCCTTTTAAAAAGGCACAAGGACACTGGGGACCCTCGGGATTGTGACACCCGTCACTCCTGTCAAGGTGTGCCGTTATAAAAGTCTTATAATAATAAAAAAATAATTAAATAAGTAAATAAGTAATAAAAAATAAATAAGTAAATTTAACAATATGACTTTTATTTTTTATTATAAAAGTCTTATAATAAAAAATAAAAGTCATATTGTTAAATTTACTTGATATAAATTTATATTACTTTAAATTACAATTTTGAAATTGTTATGAATATTACCTTATCTTTTTTCAACTGTTTCCATTTGTGTTTTTTTCCAGTTCTTCCTTAGGATTTAGAATGTTAAAAATGAGTTGAAACCATGTTTTAAATTCAAATTTCTAAATACTCTCTGAGATAACTTACAGATCCTTTTTTTATTTGATGGTGTGGAATCTCTTTAATGTTTGATAGAATAAATCATTATGCTACCAGGTGCATTTTTATAGTTTACTTTTTCATACGATAATAGTTTCCCAAACATATTGATCTTAGTATTCTTTTAATCAAGCATCAAATTTCTCAGATTTAGAAAACACCTGAAGACCAGGTTTGTTTTTTTAAAACATTCTATAGATCACAAGGATATTAAACAATTTCATTAAGCTTTTACTCAACAGGGTTGTCATAAAGTAACGACTTTACTTTAAAATGATCTACAGACGAAACAATTGATAAAAAAATATGAAATTTTACAGAGGGAATTTTGAAGGAATATGATTCATTTTTTTAAATTAGTAAATTAATTAATTAAATTTTTGCGAAGAGAAAGAAAAAACACAGGGGGAGATCTATTGAATAGCTTTCTATTAACATAATTTTGTAAAAAAAAACTGCAAATTTATCAAGCTTTAATATAAAAAGTCGATTACCATCTTCTTCATAAATATTAAGACTACAATTAGCATAATTTCCAAATTATAATATTTTTCTACACCTCTCTCCATCCCCAATCGCAGATACTTTTCCTACTTATAGTTATGAACTCATAATTTTAATAACACCTTTCACTAGTCCCAACAGTAAAAAAACACACATATTGTTGGTAAAGTTGTAACAATGAGATTTTCAACAATAACCTAAAAATAATTTTTTTCACTTTGTAGGTGGGCCCCGAAATTCCATCCCTTTATAATTGCTTACCTTGTTGACGTATTGAAACGAAACTTGGTATTTAGGGTAAATTTTGTGTGTTCTTTCCAAAAGTCGAATAAAATGTGAGGGTGTCCATAGAAAAATCTGGACTTGGTATCGATTTTAATATGTAGACGACCCCCTAAGAAAATTTTTTACATCCCCTTTAATAGAACTCGTTGAAACTTAAAGAACGGCACCTTGGTTGTCCCTCTACCACGAGCCGTTCGCCCACAATTGGAAGTGTCCCATTTTTTTTGAGGCCCACTGTATGTGTGTTTAAAATATTATAGTTTTACCGTGATTAGTTTTTCTTTTAAAACCAAAAAAGCACAAAGTTTCGAAACTTTAAAATTTAATTACTCCAAAACTAATTCGAAAAAAGAGCGACGAAGTGCAAAACTTCATATCTAAGAATGTATGGCTGCAAAAAATCCTATTTTTGCTGTGAATAGATTTTGCTGGGGGCTAACTCGCAGCAGAAAAAATTAATTTTCGACTTTGACAATCAATAACTATAGAACTAATTATTTCATTAATTAGATTTGGAATGAAAATGACCCTCATAAATTTGTTTACCAATGGTCAAACTTTCATAATCATTCACACATGAATTTGCGTGGTCGAGTTAAAAATTGTCCAAGTGAAAATTTTCTGAAACGGCGGTGGCAGCGGCGACTGATACGTTTTTTACATACATTAATCTTTTAGCCAAAGAATGGAGTTCCCTTAGTGTAATGGTATTTAGAAAAATGATGATCGGGGTAGGAATTTTTAATGATCATACAGTTTTCAAACAAATAAGGGATCTTGCATGATCATTGAAAATTCCTTCCCCGATCATCCTTTTTCTAAATACCATTACACAAGGAAACTCCATACTTTGGCTAAAAGATTAATACTGTGCGTTTAAAACTCGCCCCATGGTTTAGCAAGTGGTCCAATTTCTATCAAATTTATGGTGTAAGTAGCACGGATACTGCTTCACCTTATTAAATTTTTTCATTCTATTATGTATTGTTGCGTTACTCGGGCCTTGGCAAAACGTCCTTTTGCAACGCTCTCGCACTACATTAGGTCCTAGCTCTTTAACGGAGCGGCTGCACCCTCCTGTTTCTATCCGAAATAATCTTGTCTAGGTCCCCTCTACCTCCCCCCAAAATATTGATGATAAATTTAGAATCACCCTGTAGAGAGAAAAGTAATAGTCGCCGCTGTGTTTCCAAAAACTTTCACTTTGGGAGATTTGAACTCTCATTTTACACAAAAAACTTTTCAATGGAATAAAATAAAATTTGGTTCCAAAATCTAATAAATGAGGTAATTATTTTTAGTGTTATTTAATGTTAAAATCGAAAATTATTTTTTTCGGCGACGAGTTCGCCGCAGCAAAATCTATTCACAGCAGAAATACGATTTTTAGCCGACGCTTACTTTTAGGTATGAACTTTTGCACCTCCTCACCCTCTTTTTTCACGAATTAGTTTCAGAGAAATTAAATTTTAAAGTTTCGTAAAAAAAGTAGAATGTAAAAAAATTAAAATAAAAAATGTTTTAACCCCCTTACTCGCTTTAACCAATTCTTCCACGTCCAAGCTCCATTTTACCATTATACTTACTTCTGACCACCGTATTTATGATTCGTGTTTATACTTTTAAGTTTTGCTTGAAGTTATTTTTCATTGATTTTAGTAAAACCTAGCATTTCTTTCAGTTATTTATGGTATTTAGTCGATAATGAACTGTTTATTTTTCACAGGACGGCTCCACAAGCTCTGGAATGGAAGTCACTGACATTCGCCGGAGTTCCTTGCTCAACGAGGAGGTCTCAGCAGACCCGTCGCTCTTCATCCCACCACCGCCTTTAGTGTCCGAAGACCCCCTGCTGAAACCAGGGGGCGCCACGATGGCCTTAGGCGTCTCAGCCGTGGACCTCACTTCCGGGAAGACGAAGACGATCGTCATCCACCCTCCTCACAAGCCCCCCAACCAGCCCTCACTCGTCACTCTGGACGGACACTTTTTATGACTCTGCTGACCGCCAAAGACGTCTTGCTCACTCTGTGACTCTTGAGAAGGAGTTGCTGGGGACTGACTGATGGTCACTTTCTGGATCGAGGTATGTTGTGATTTAGGTTCGTCGAAGATTTAGGAGAGAAGGTAGTCGATGTGTCTCTGGAATATGCGATTGAGTGACGAATTTCTTGGGAAGTGTGATGTTTCGTCGTAGAGGAGAGAAAGCTATGATGGTTTTGAAGGCCCACCGTGATGTATGAACCGTCTCTGGCTTTTAGTTGTGAATTGCGGTTAGGTAACTGAAGGTTTACAGAGGTCGAAGCATTTTTTGAGTATGAAAGCAAAGTCAAGATCAAGTAAAGTTAGCCATATTTTCATGGAAGAATCTTAACTGCCGTGGATTTCGGGAACCTTTTAAAAAGGTATTTCTGGTAATTACAGTTACTCTACGGTGGAGCTTGGATATTCCGAGTGGCACAAGAAACAGCGTCATCATCACAGTTGGTCACGAAGTAAAGGTCCATTCACGCTGATTCACTTTCTAAGTTCATCATCAGTGATCCTCGCCGAGGCTTCATAGTTTCGCATATGGAAACATCCTTAAGTTACGTGAGGTGTTTTTTCCAAAATCTGGACCCCCTCCCCCTTGGTGAGATTTAGTGAGATTTTGCTTGACCCCCCTCCCCCCCACGTGAGATTTACCAACAACCTTTAAAAATAATTTTATATCCTATTCGTTTGCATTTTGTGCTTCACAGCACCTAAAACTTATAATTTCTAACTTAAAAAGTTGACGTGAGATTTTAATTGACCCCCTCCTCCGTTGGGGAGATTTGGTGAGATTTTTCCAAACCCCCCCCTTTTTGACCTCATGTAATTTATGGATGTCCCCTACAGAAAAGGTTCAAGGTTCGCATATAGAAAATGGGAGGAGCTAAGAGGGAAATGACATGTTATATTTTGTCATTTCGGGGTATATCTCTAATGAATCTAAAATGAAGAGTGAAAGTGATGAGTTGAACGAGCCTTAAAAGAGAATAAGAAATTAGAGTAAAGGAATATATTATTCCCTTGATTGATGATAAAATAGGTTGAAAATACGGTAAGAACAGTTAATAGAAAAAAGCATAGAATGGGAAGTATATAGAGAGAAATTCGCACCACAGTTTAAGGACATGGATAGCTATCTATCTAGCATATGGGAAGTTGATAGATTTATCAAAAACAGATGAGTATTAAGTTGGTGTAAGTATTAAAAGTGAACCATTGAATTGGAAAGAACTGTCTTAAATAGAGCGTAAGACTGGTGTAAAATTTTGAAAATAACTGTTGGAACCATTTTTCAAGTCAAAAGAGTACACAAAATTTGAAAATAATAGTTGTGATTGGTGTTATTTTTTTCAAATGACTGCTAAAACATATCACGTAATATTTGGTGTTTTTTACAAGAGCTGCATTTAAGTGAAGAAGAAAAAGGAAAGTGCTCTCTTATGAATAAAAATATGGTTGATTTTTTCCTTTTGTGACAAACTAATATAAGTTGTTTTGGTAACTAAGATTTTATCATTACCTGAAGCATGGCTGAACGAATTAATGGACCAATTTTAGGCAGAAATGATTTCATCTTTAAAAAAAAATAAGAAAAATGTTCAAAGAACTGGTCACATTTCTTAAGAAATAAATTGTAATTATTTTTGAAACTAGGATTAAAGAGTTCCTTGTATAACTAAGTACGGACAGAATGCCTTAAAAATTTAGGTGGTTTAAAATATAGTTTAGTTTACAAAATTATATTCATAACTGTATTGTATAATTTTAGTAAAAAGATCGTGTTTTAAGTTATAAATACTAATGAAAAAATTCTTCAATATCTACTGTTACTCGCATTTAATACTCAAATAATAATTTTTATTATTTTTTGTCAAATTATTTTTTTCTTATTTTTATATGCATTTAAAATCTATAAATGCAAAAGAAAGCATCCATAATCTCAAAATTAGTTCTGTAAAACTAATTAGTTCTGTAATAGTCTTTGATAATTTTCTGATTTTTTGTCAACGATACCTTTTATTTAACGATAAATTAGGAGAAGCATCTTTTTACATAACTCTGAATAAACCCTTGGCTTTTGATGTTAGAAAAAACATATCATAATTATTGTTTTCCTAGTGTATAACTAACACGTTTTGCAAAAATAAAAAATAACATAAAAGCAATAAAAATTACGACCACTTTTAATGAAAAATATCATTGTTTTGTCACCGATATCAATTTAGTTTCTTTATGACTTTGTAAGAGTTTTTAAATCAGTGCCTTCTTGACTAAATACGTCATATCGATTGTGTATCGAAAACAATGAGCTAATGACAAAAGCTTAGAAATGTACCATCATTTCTGGATCAAGAATGTCTGTAAATATACACACAAGACTATACAATTATCAATGTACTCTTAACATAAGTGTACACATGGGTGTGCACCTGATTCATGGATACTTGGCTTTTTTGCATGAAATTTGATTTATTATTATTGCCGAAGACTAATTATATTAAATTATTTAGATAGTATATTATATAATGTTCATTATAAATATTTACTTAATATTTTTATTTCCCCACCGAATTCCCTAACTTGAACCTTTATAAGCTGAATAACTTAATTCGATCTCTATAAAATTTAATTTTCTGCTATTGAAAGGTTTCTCTGTACGTAATCAAAAATAATTTTAACGTTGTTCCTAGCATATTACTACAAATTAGTATTTTCCCTAGAAATACCTTTTTCTAACAAGATTTCCCTTTAGAATCATGCCAATTTAATTTAATTGAATTTAAACATATCAGAAATTATCATCATATAAAGGACCAATAAGCATAATTTTTTAAAATTTTCGATGAGAAACTCCTTTGCTTTTCAATTTTCATTCTAAAATATTTAACGCATTTAGTACGAGAATACGTTTATCAAATTTTATTCAAAAAAGCACAAGTTCCTTTTTTTACACCCAATTTGTATGTATTATAAGTATGTATGTACAATTTACTTATATTTAATTCGAAATAAAGTTCGATTTTAATCAAAGAATGAGTGTGATTTCTTTAATTCATTCCATGATGACTAACAAGTAGCAAGACGATTTAATGCATTATATTATCGACTTAGGGAGGGAGAAAGTTGCTTTTGGTGAAGGGGTTGCGGTTTGCTTATATTTGCTGTTGTAGGAGGGGGTCAAAAATGATCAAAACTGACCAATGATACCTTAGAAGATAAGTGGAAACAAAATGAATTTTTAACAAAAATGATAAATTACAAAATATATATGTTACGGGCAAATTGATTAATTGGGTATTATTAATAATGCCTAGAACGGAAGAGGGCATAGCAATAAATTTCATTCATAAATTTCGTTGAATTTATCACATTGCCCGGGAATTATTAATAATGCCCAATTAATCACTTTGTCCGTAACATATACAGGGTGTAGTCTCACAACTCTCAAGCGTCACCTCAAACCGTAGACCGGTTTCCTCCTTGTTAGGACTCGTCAGCACGGTATAGAAAATGGCTCAGTGGATGCAAGAGTGGCCACAAGTCCAAGGTTCGAATCCCGTGCTTTTTAATTTAAATTTTTAAAAATCCAAATTAAGGGTTATTATTTGTCGGCACTGTCTAAATCCCCAAAAGTAACAACTTAACTCTAACGAATTTCGCTAACACTTTAGCATGAGTCAACTTTCGTTGATATAGACACTTCATCATTTGCATGCATTGTTATGTGAGCGAATAGCTCAGTGGATGCACGAGTGGCAAAAGTGCACCAGTCCTAGGTTCGAATCCCGTGTTTTATAATTAAATTTAAAAAAATCAAAATTCAGGTTTATTATTTGTGTGCACTGTTATGTGAGCGAATGGCTCAGTGGATGCACGAGTGGCTGGAGTGCACAAGTCCTGGGTTCGAATCCAGTGTTTCATATTTTAATTTTAAAAGATCAAATTTCAGGGTTATTATTTGTGTGCATTGTTATGTGAGCGAATGGCTCAGTGGATGCATAAGTGGCTGGAGTACACTAGTCCAGGGTTCGAATCCAGTGTTTTATAATTTAATTTAAAAAAATTAAAATTCAGGGTTATTATTTGTGTGCATTGTTATGTGAGCGAATGGCTCAGTGGATGCACAAATGGCAGAAGTGCACCTATTCTAGGTTCGAATCCGGTGTTTTATAATTTAATTTTAAAAGATCAAAATTCAGGGTTATTATTTGTTTGCATTGTTATGTGAGTGAATGGCTTAGTGAATAAACGAGTGGCTGGAGTGCACAAGTCCAGGATTCGAATCCAGTGTTTTATAATTTAATTTTAAAAGATCGAAATTCAGGGTTATTATTTGTGTGCATTGTTATGTGAGCGAATGGCTCAGTGGATGCACAAATGGCTGAAGTGCACCAGTCCTAGGTTCGAATCCGGTGTTTTATAATTTAATTTTAAAAGATCAAAATTCAGGGTTATTATTTGTTTGCATTGTTATGTGAGCGAATGGCTCAGTGAATAAACGAGTGGCTGGAGTGCACAAGTCCAGGGTTCGAATCCAGTGTTTTAAAATATCGAAATTCAGGGTTATTATTTGTGTGCATTGTTATGCGAGTGAATGGCTCAGTGGATGCACGAGTGGCTGGAGTGCACAAGTCCAGGGTTCAGATCCAGTGTTTTTTTATTTGAAGGTTAAAAACTAAAATACAGAGTTAATATTTATAACATTAGTTGTGTGATGCAATGGCTCAGTGGATGCACACGTGGCTGGGGTGCTGCAGATGTAGGTTCTAACCTACAGCGGAGCAGTGTTGATATTTTTTTTGCAAATTCCTGCTAAAAGTTACGGTTACAGTTAAAAGAAGTAGCTACGCAGAAGCAGTTCTCATACTAAAATTGAGGGTTCAAAAAAGGGTTAGGCTTAGCGAAAAAACTCAACCTATTAAAACTGACAGTTACGGTCACAGTTAGCCTTTTTTTTTCAAAAACTGCAAAACCGGTGTTCCGACGGACCCTTCTCCGCTATGCCCCTGGAACCCTTGGCGACGTGGGGGCGTCCATCCTAAACCCCCAGGCCACCAATTCGTCCAAGGGGAGCAGATAAGGTCCATCGGACACCAGTTTCGACTTCCGACCCCTGTGACAAGGTGCATCCGAATACTCAGCAAAGATAAATAAATTTAATTAATCATACACAGTTACATACACACATAAGACATACGCATCATACATACACAAGACCACATAGACAATTTATATTATTAGTGTTTATTATTAGTAGTGTTTATATTATTAGTGAGATTGTTAGGTTTTAATGAGTTTGATCTGAGTACCTTTAGCACACAGGCCACGACTCTACCAACCGAGCCATCAGGGTACAGACGCATAAGATATCTTTGTTACTTTGTGGTTATATTAGATTATTTTATTTTAAATACTTTATACATGTAAGCAACAGTGATCATCTAAAACGGGAACCGAACCCCGGAACACTGCCACACCAACTATTGTTTACAGAATGTATTACTGAAATGAGACAATATATACAGTTTTGAGCAAAATTATACCCCTTAAAAGCTGGAATTGAACTATGGTCAACTGTCTGTCCACCCAGATAATCTATCACTGGGAAATAGGTTCTACTAACTGAGCCATCAGGACACAATCCCTTAATGCTTGATTTTCCAATTGGTAGCTGTAGAATATACTACTGAAATAAAACATTTATTACAGTTTTGAACCTCAAAAGCGGGAATTGAACTCCGGTCAATTGTCAACACAAACTATGGATAATAACTAGGGATAATATGCTCTACCAACTGAGCCAATACATTTCCTGATTATTTACTTTTCGATTGGTAGCTACATAATTCAATTTTGAAATTAGGCATTAATTTAATTTTTCAGCAAAATTGAACCTCAAAAGCTGGAATTGAACTTTGGTCAACTGTCAGTCCACACGGATAACCTATCACTGGGAAGTAGGCTCTACTAACTGAGCCATCTGAACACAGTCCTTAATGCTTTATTTTCCAGTTGTTGGCTGTAGAATATACTACTGAAATAAGACATTAATTACAGTTTTGACCAAAATTTTGAACCTCAAAAGCAGGAATTGAACTCGGGTCTACAGTCAACTCAACCTAAACACCAATATAACGGGATAATATGCTCTACCAACTGAGCCATCCGAATACATTTCCTGATTACTTACTTTTCGATTGGTGGCTACAGAATATATTTTTGAAATAAGGCATTAATTTCATTTTTTAGCAAAATTGAACCTCAAAAGCCGGAATTGAACTATGTTCTTCTCTAAGCCCAATTAGAAAACGTGTCACTTGAAAACAGACTATACCAACTGAGCCATCTGAACACATCGCCTTACGATTTATTTTTAAATTGGTAGTTAGTTGATGTAGTTTTATTTAATTACGAAAGATTTCTTTCGTAGAAATCTGGATGCTGCAGCTATAATTAACTTTGGAACTCTCATAAACTAGTTTTAATTTAAATTATTGCCAACTTACAGGCTAGAGGTGATAGATTCAAACCAATTGAATTTTACTTCAAAATTCATCGAAAAGCTATTTTGATAGTATGAATGAAGTTTATAAGATTAGCATAGGATATCATCTCCTTCCTTACTAGAGTAAATACATTTTTAATGAAAATATAGTTTATTTTCTTTCTTATAATTATTCAGTTGATATTTTAACTTTAGCCTTCAGGACCATCATCTTAAACTTTTTAATCTTAAACTACTTATTTCTTCTTTGGTAAACCTACAAGTGGACAGTTAGAACATGCGCTCTAAATTACCGAAGAGTCAAAAAAATACAAAAACTCAGTAAATACACCATATGGTAAGCCAACATCAAATCTTTATTTTATCACCAAAACAATATTAACGAAAACAGCAGATGGGTGTTATAACTTGTGGTGAAGAAACAAGTATGTAAGACCAACAATCTTCTACCAATACACATAAACTGTCAACTTCTGGAAAAATTCAAAATAATTTCAATCCACAATAGTAACTAAGTCTTTAATTAGTGGTGTAATCACTTGTGTCGACAATCTATCCAATCACTACAGGTTAAATATTAAGATTTTTTTAAAAAAGGCCGAAAAAAAATTCAAAAAATTATTTTATGGTAATCGAGACTTGTGATACATGTTTATAAAGTGCTTAATACGAATATTCCACTTAGGTTTAAAAAAATTTAAAACATCAATTTTTAAAAATTACTTCACAAATTCAATTATCGAAAACATTAACACATCGCTCAAAACCACAAAATAACTTAAAAAGAAGTCATTCAAATGGTTTTTTCTTAGAAATGACTTAAATAATGACATACTAGAATGGGATAAAATCGGGCAATATTCTTGTTCAATTTTATCCTCAAAAATCAACCTTTTTAAAAATTCTAGTTGAAAACGTTTAAGGCTGATTCCAAGGTCATTTTCCCCTGGATATTATAGTTATACAGGGTGTCCCATAAATAATGGGTCACACTTCTAGGGGGATAGTAGACACCTAGACGAGTCAGAATCACATAGGATTTGGGGGTCCCAGACCAAATCCCACGGAGTTAAAAATGGAGCGACACCACAAAAAAATTATTGAAAAATTCAATTTGTAGAAGAACTACTATTGGTAAAAATTTAATTATGGTCTCAAAAATTGTGGTTTAATATGATCTTTAAAATTATTGCAAAAGTCTTCACTTTAAAATTTGTTTTATTATGAAAAAAGTTAAAAAACCACAAAAAAATGTGAAAATTCTGCCAAAACCTCATTTTGTATTTCGAAATCCTTTCTTTTGATTTTATAATCTGAAAGATCATAGTTGTAAACCCTTAAGTCCAAAATTTCACGTTAAAACCATCTATATTAAACGCTTGAGATCCTGTTAAAGTTCGTTTTTTGAGTGCGCAAACTGGTTTCCTATAGCCGTTTCCAAAACGGCACTTTGCGAACGCAAAAAACGGACTTAAACCATGCTTTAACAGGATCTCAAGCGTTTAATATTGATTGTATTTACGTGACACTTTGGACTTAAGGGTTTTCGACCATGATCTTTCATATTATAAAATCAAAAGAAAGGATTTTGAAATACAAAATGAGGTTTTGGCAGAATTTTCAAATTTTTTTGTGGTTTTTTAACTTTTTTCATAATAAAAAAATTTTTTAAGTGAAGACTTTTGAGATAATTTTAAAGATAATATTAAACCACAATTTTTGAGACCATAATTAAATTATTACCAATAGTAGTTCTACAAATTGAATTTTTGAATAATTTTTTTGGGGTGTCGCTCCATTTTTAACTCCCTAGGATTTGGTCTGGGACCCCCAAATCCTATGTGATTCTGACTCGTCTAGGTGTCTACTATCCCCCCTAGAAGTGTGACCTAACATTTATGGGACACCCTGTATAGCTTTTACTTATTAAATTAAACTTAGAAAACAGAAGTAAAATTCTTCAGTCAAGTGAAACAGAAAATACATTGACAAAATTTGGTAATAAGTCATCTAAACAATGATTAAGTTTTAAAAAAAAAAAAAATTTAGTTTAAAAATTTAAAAAAAAACATTTTTTTAAATATTTTAACTTTTGTAGTATTGGCATATGATACATCTCTATGGGCTATAAATTTAGGGATGTTTACGAAAATCCAAGTCAACTTTCCAATGCAATTTATAATAAATGTGGAAAATGGAAGCATTTATAAAACAAAAGTATTGAGAAAAATGCTTCAATTTTTTTTTCAAAAATTTTACTGTTCGATTTTATTGTTTTTTACTGTTCGATTTTATTGGTTTTTACTGTTCGATTTCCTCCCAATGTCATTTTTCTAAGGAAAAACAGTTAGAATTACTTCTTTTGCAGTTATTTTGTGGTTTTGAGCGATGCTTTGATTTTTTAAACATCAAATTTTGAAATAATTTTTAATTAAAAAATTTTTTATTTAAACGTTTATATTTTATTTTTATTTTTAATTTAAATGGAATATATTCCTATATAACACTAAAAAATAGAAAATAAATATGCATCATAAATCTTGTTTCATAAGTCTTGACTTTTTTAAAAATTCTCAACATTTGCAGAGTGGTATCAACCAGTTTTGAAATCTATACTACTAACTCTATCGGAAACCACCAACAAATATTTAATATACGCGATTTCGAGGTTGACTCCTCTTTAGCTATTCGGCACCGACTGGAAAGTTACGTAGTTGGGCAGTGAATGTGCAGCAGAAGGAATCTAATGATACAGTATTGGATTATGTATAAAACAGTTCGCTCACACATAGTTTACTCAGGTTAAATTAACTATTAAACTAGTTTAACTTATGTGTGAACGTAGCATAATCCACAAAAGGCAAGAGAATCATTGATTAACTATGCACATGACTTTTGTCTTGGCTAAAAAAAGACTAGTAAAGGCACTGATATAATCACCCAGATGAAACTGGAACAATGATTTATGCATGAAAGGTATTGTTCTATTTATGTTTGTCTATTGTTCTAATTGTGTAATTGCTCAAATTCTAACCCAATAAGTACGAAATAATAAAAAATATATTCTTTGTGGCATAATTTACACCTATAGTACCATTTAGATTTAGGTGACACAATGAAAACCATAAGGGGAAAGTTATCAATGATAACAATTTTAAAATATGATTAACCAATAAGAAAATGCAGTCTCTTTAAAAGGTTTTGGAGGCATTTATCTCTATGAACCCTCCTTAACCCCCCATGCACAGGAGGGGATAACAAGGCTTTTTAACATATGAAAAATTTCCCAGTTTTGCTATACTAAATTGGAACTGAATCTTCTCAAGTAAGTAAATTTCATTCCAAGTATAAAAATTCTCCCAAACTAGATTGTATTATTGTGTAAATTACGTAGACAAATAAATGTTGATAATAAATAAGGACTTTTTTTCATCATACCTAAAAAAAACCTTAGCATTTGCTAACCATCCAACCGAAAACATGAGACTGGATAGAAAACCCTTCAAAACCAAATCCCAAAAGCTCTCCCCCTACAGATTCCTAACGAATGATTGATGCAGTGTTAAATATTCTTATCCTTCCCAAGGTATGAGCTGCCCCGCTAGAACATTAAACAAATTAATTAGGCTCGTGAGAACTAATTAAAAGCTTAGATAATGGTACAGCACACAAATCAATATTGCTGTCTTAGCCCCACTCTATCCATCTTCTTCACGAAAATGCTTATCTAACTATGCGATATCAATCAACTCTTGGCCTTCACTCCAATATGCAAGAGTGGAGATAGGTTTCAGGGGAGATAAAGGTTCAATCCAATGAACTTTTTCCTTTTTCTGAGAATTTATTTTATCGTAATTGATGTTCGTTGTTGTGATTGGGAGTTTTGGTTGCAGTGATACCCGTCATTCTCATTCATTGTAGGCAGGCAATTAAGTTGATAAGTTTGGGTAGTTTTTCACCAAAAATTTTATCTGATATGCATTTAACTTTATCTGCGAGAGATTTTAATGGAATTGTTTACTTCTGTCACGATACGAATTGACAATAATTTCAATTTGTTAGAGTTTTAGTTAGTTAAGTGTATTTTGATTGCTATAATTTAATTAGTCAAATGAAAATTAAAGGATTGGCGTTTCAAGATTTAATGTAAAATTGGAATAATTCCGTTTTCTGTCCCGTTAAATATCGCAAAGCTGTTTCAGTTGCCAAAGTCTCGAAATATTGCAAAAAACACAGTTATCTAATTGACAACCATAAAAATTAAGGGATATTTGAATATTTGATGATCAAAATATCTTTAGAAGTATTTAACGAGACATATGATTAAATTAAGCAGAAAAATTTACTGATTATTATTTAAAAAATCTTTGAAAACAATTTTCCGATTGAAAACAGTTATTTCTTCAGATGTAAACCACCATGAAAAATATATTAACCAACAAATCATGCAAAGGAAAATATATCCCTCGTTTGGTCTCGAGTGAACCTATTTGATAATGGGTCAATTGAATTACTCATAATACGTCATAGTATATCAAAATGAGACTTAGAAATAAGTACTAAAACCCGCAATTATATTTCCTTTAAACAGGTTTAAAGAAATACCACTAAACAGCATTTTCAAAACTGATTAAAGATTACTCAAATCTGAGCATCACCCCCATAGTAGCTCCAAAACAAATTTAAAACATGAATATACTAATTTCTGAAAATGTGCAGGTACTTAAAAATGATACATCC
Source organism: Tetragnatha versicolor (assembly GCA_024610705.1). Classification (NCBI taxonomy): domain Eukaryota; kingdom Metazoa; phylum Arthropoda; class Arachnida; order Araneae; family Tetragnathidae; genus Tetragnatha; species Tetragnatha versicolor. The sequence continues at coordinate 27,728,894 of JANDEH010000002.1, read as the reverse complement.
TGTGCTTATTTTCGAGCAAGCGCTGACATTCAAATAAATCGGAGTAAGACGAGAGTCAGTATGAAATGCAACTTCACTACGACGTGACACGTCATTATGGTGTGGTTAGTCGTAATACATCATAAATAGAGGTATTTCTAATTATACTAGTTCACCCAAGATTTTCTGATTTTTTAACATACTAGGGGGCTCTGCCCCCTGCTCGCTATCGCTCACCAACCCCCGGAACTGCTTCGCAGTTCTTTTAAGATCGCTTCGCAATCTAAGCCATCAGAGCTAGCTTGTTTCATCTCAACAGTCCAGCACAATTCCGGGCTCGCCTCCTTAGTTAATGCTCCTTTAATACTGAAATTACCTATCTCTCTAGCTTCTGTATTATTTAATTCGGATCACTACCTCAAAAATATTAAAATAATACTGTTATTGAAATATTACAATTTAGCTTATCAATAATTTAAAGAAATGTTTAGAAAACATACATCAAGTCCACTAATTACCGTCAACCATCTTAAAGAAAAAACATGCGATTAAGAAACTTTAAAATTTATATTACGCAAGTGTGTACCTAGTAAACCGTTGAAATTAAAAGAAATCCTACTCATAAAACTCGTCTGTTTCCCTAGTGAACGACCAGAAAGAGAAGAAAAAATTGAAACTTTGAATCTTAATAATTCTAAAACTAATTCGAATTTAAACAAAAACGAAACGCTAATTTTCTTATAAAAAATAATTGTATATGTGTTAAAAAAATCGTATGACTACTGTGATTAGTTTTTATTTTATTAATAAAAAACTGAAAAGGGTCGAAAATTTCGAAACTTTAAAATTTAATTACTCTAAAACTAATTCGAAATTCGAAAAAGGGAGACGAGGTGCAAAACTTCGTGCCTCAGAGTATGTGTGTGCAAAAAATCATATTTCTGCAGTGAATAGATTTTGCTGGAGGCGAACTCGCAGCAGAAAAAATATTTTTCGATTTTGACATTAAATCACTCCACAAATAATTATCTCAATTATTCACTTTTAGAACTAAAAGGATTTGGATACATTTGTCTACGAATTGTCAAAGTTTGATAATATTCCATCCAATAGTTTTTGTGTAATAAGAGTTCAAAGTGTTCAAAAATAAAATTTTCAAAATCAGCGGCGGTGACGGCGACGGTCACTGTTACTTTTTTTTAATATAGAGAGAAATTAAAAATAATTATAAGGTGAGTGGTGACTATTAAATTTATGGAAACTGAGAATGTCTGGTGTATCGAAACATCGATTTACTACTATTTTCAACTATCGTTATTTATCTCAGTGGACTGAAACAAACAAATGCTTATCAAATAGATGAAGACTGAAAGTATTGAAGTATAGGGGTAAATTTTGTAATAAGTTCATTGTTTCTGCTGTCTAATCTTCAAAACAACGAGGAATTAATTCTGCCATTTTTCAAACAATCCCTATTTCCATTCTTAGATAATTTTTTTGCGGAAAACCGTATGAAGGCCCCTCAAACCAAAATGAGTTTCCTGCATGATTTATTCTAACACAAAAACTAACTTCAGAAAATAAAACGGAAACAAATGAAAAAATAGATACACCTGCTGCCCTCAACAAAAAAACTCCCTAGATTTTTAAACCTAAAATAACCAAAAAATGACAAATGCTTTCCTCGGCATTTCAACTTTAATCGATCACGTATTTGTCGTTGCCACCTGCCCGAAAGGAAAACTAAAGGCAGAAATAAACGATATTTCCCGGTAGGCACAGATGCCAATGGTCACTCAGATATAATCCTTTTGCAACAGCTCTCTCTCTCTCTTCTTATCGACAAGAGTAGAAGGAGAAGTCAGCATCACAGGCTGGATCCGATGAAAATGATGGATATCTTCGATCAAGAACGGTGTCAGAATTGGCGATTTATTGCCCCCAGAATTGGCTTCCACCTTCATTAGTCGCCAGCCACTCTTCTCTAGTCCTCTCCCCTTTTAGTCTGTGGGAAATTTGGGAGATAATAAAAATGGCCTCTTCCAGAGAATTCGAAGGGGAAAGTAAGGAATGCTTGAATCGTTGTCTGGGCTATAAATTACTTAGTTTCTGTCGAGGTGTTAGGGGTTGTGACAGTTATAGCGACATTTAGGGGTTCGCCGTGATGTCAGGGGAATGTTTCTTGTGCGCTGTCCTGCTGACTAAAGCTGTTTAAATACTTTGAATTTGTCGCGGCCGCATTAAATCCAAAGAAAGGCATTTATTAATTTTTCGAAGGTTGAATAGAATTTGCAAATACAACTGTATACTAAGCAATTTACGCATTTTTCATGGAGCACTATTTACTATAAATCTTAAATCGCATATTTCAAAACGCGTCAATGCTAATGCTCCCGTTTTAATCTATTCCATGTGTTTGAGTTTGTAATTAAAATCAAATAAATTTATTGTTATTAATTATTCATTTTCAATCCTTTAAAGTTATTAAAAATTTGTAATTGCATTTGCATTTGTTTTAAAAGTATTTGATTTATAAAATGTAAATCCAAATCCATTGTGTACTTGTTTTTGTCTATTTTGGAATCTAGGATTATTTACATTCCTATAAATGATTTCCGTATATTCCCTTCAACTAAACATTTTTGAAAACTACGATGACTTAGCCCATACTCCTAGTTATGATCCTAATACTCAAATAAGTCCTGAAAAAAGTAGAAATTTCCCAAACAACGAAAACTTAAAGAGTACATTTACGCAACAACACATTTGTTTATTTTTCTAAGTAGATGCATGCTTCGAAAGATTGAACATAAAAACAAAACATTTTCATCTTGTTTTTTCTTATAACTATCAGAAAGATAATTCTCCAAAAGATCGTTTTCCTTTATAAGTCCTGCAAGGTTGTGTAAAACATTTTAAGCCAAACTACTTGGAATATTGATGCAAATAATGCACTGCAAAATATTCTAAAATACATTAAGTAATATTTGATACCAAAACCCTAAAAAATATATAATATTTTCCTCTAGCTCTTGTCTAAAGTAACTCAGTTTCTAAACATGTAAATATCTTATTTCTCTTTTAGCTTCGCATTTGTTTTTCACAAATATTAAAAGGAGGTAAATACAAACCGTAGCCACACCATAATTTATTTTCATATTATCTTTCTTGTTCATCTGAAATATAATTACGCATTGATAAAATATTTTCCTTCAGGAAAATGTATATAAGTTGTTGAAATATATTTCTCCAAAAAATATTTTAATTTCTTAAGTAGTGACCAGACTAATAAATAATGACCAAATAATTAGGATCAATCATTAAGGTAAGTAATTTTATTACTATATTATTTGTCCTCAACTGCTTTTACTTTGTCTTTTCACTTAGTTTTAGGGGTTTAATGCATTTAAGAATATGGTCAGTTTTTTAATATATTGGGAGGGGTAATTTATTCTTGAATTATAAATAAAAAATGTAATACTTTTGATGAAAAACTTTATAGTGGCAAATTTTGAAGAAATATTTAATAGAGAAATAATTTCAAAAACTTCATTAAAATTTTTATGGTATGAACCTATTTATATTTATCAAATATACTAAGTGAGATCAAATCAAAACATATTTTTAAATATTTTTTAAGTTGGAAATATAGGTTTGGTTTTAGATACGTAACCCTTAAATAAACCGATAATAAAACCATGCAACATTATTTGCTTTGCTAAAGTATTTGCATACTAGGTAGATATTCCCTCATAAGAGTAACATTCCAATAGAAACATATTGTTACCAACTAATCTTGGTAGAACTATCACATCAACAGAAAAGAAGTAGGTAACTATCCAATGATGAATAAAGTGGGATAAAGCAACGAGTTTCAGGAGAGGCAGAAAAATGAACTGGGTATAAAAAGTAGAAAGTTGGAGACAAAACTTTGGACAGGAGATTGATTGTCCTCAGCTGGCCAATTGCATTTTTTATTAGTACCCATTCTTTTCATAAAATATTCTCGAAAAATATCCAAATAATAGAAAAAATATTGATGGTAAATGCTTTGTAGCAAATTATAGAAGTAAAGAGAAAGTATGGAATAAAATACGATGTAAAAACATGATACTGGCATTGTTTTGTTTTTGGTTAATTATTACTAAACAATATAACGGTTTATTTAATTTTTTACAATATACACTATGGTTCTTTTCCCATTATTTTGTAAGTAAAATATCTTTTTGAAGGTTCATTAATTCAGTTGTAGTAATATTTGCAAATCCAATCCAGTCATTGTATTCCATTTAGTAGTTTATGCAATTTCATAACACAAAATACAGAGTACTCTAATAGAATAAAATATACTCCGAAAAGTTATAAAAAGAAACTAAGAGAAGTGTTAAACCTGCATTATTGTAGTATTTTTGAAACTGGTAGGTGTTAAAAATGCATCAAAATATAATCACTCATGCGTCTACTACTTGACATTTTATACTATTTTCATGCCATGAATTTTAAACATTATTTATTATATTTCAATCGAGTAACACTTAGAAATAACTTTACTTATTCAATGGTCAAAAGGAGAGGCTATCATAAAATACGCTCCCTGCATTTTAATTTAAAAGATCGAACTGATCGAATTGGCTTCTCTTAAATCGAAGAGTTTTATATAGATCACAAAAGACTTTTCTGAGCCGAGTCTGTATTTTTACTTTGAATAGCCGGAGACTTATTCTGTCACCTTGTCGAAATTCCTTTCTTTTTAAACTTGACTCACTGGAATAGAAATGTCTACAGAAAATCGAAAGAACTATTGAAAAGAAATTCAAACATTTACCCTGTAGAATTGTCCCTTCAAAAAGGCTGCACGGCTTTTTAGAGACGTTATACGTTGAAAAAATGTTCATTTCACTTGCATACTATATTTTCAACTTGATATTTTAAAATTTAAAGATAATGGAGTATGTCTTGTAGCTAGTTTGACTAAAATAGATGATTTTGTAAGATAAAAGATAATGTGAGGGTTGCTTTTGATTCCTCTTTTCAGTTATTTTTATTGTGACAAAAAACATGCAGCTTATACTGTTTTCCTAGATTTGAGTTTTTATCTTTTTCCTAGCTGATTAAAAAGATTATTTCATTATAATAATAAGAAGAAGAAAAATAATAAAATAAATTTTATTTCAAATTATAAATTTATATAGACCACAAAAGGACATGCGCAGGTGCCCTTCCAAATGGAAGACAGGTCACGTAAGAGTTACAAATCTTTTTAATGGAATGATAACTAATAAAAAGGGATGCATTCTGTACTATCTGGTTCTCTTATCTAAACAAACAATCCCAATTTGTTTATGAGTTTACTGTGGCTCCCAATATTAGCTAGTGATGCTTTTTTTTGTCCGAAGATACGTCCAACATTCCTATACCTCTGTGTATAAAGAAGAGGGAAAACATAGGGTGTTTTCAAAAGGTCGAGTTACAAACTTAGACATGCAAGTCTGTCAACATGACAAGCAAGAGTTAATGTACTCAAATGTAAATTGTGTCCGCTAGAGGACAACCTTTCATACACTTATGCAAAGCCAAGCTTATCGAATATAACCAGCAAAAAAATCCAATAAAATCGTTTGTTCTATAATAATTACTATTCAAACCTGCAAACTCGCATTTTTTATGATTGATTTCCGGAGATTAAATCAGTTTGTTAACTTATGTTCTCGCAACCTTTCCAGGTGACACCTTAATCAAAGAGTTCAGCATTTATTAAGATACTCTATCATTCCCGATTCTCCTATTACAATTTTTCATTACTCCTCCCCACCGATGAAGATTGGAATTCGGATGTGGGTTCCGAGCTGTCTCCTCTATACCTTCGATGATGGAACAAAAACCAATAATCGAATTGAAGTGGAAGGTAAACTGGATATTCTCAGAAAAGAACTGCCCTCATGGTCGAACGGGATCGATTTTTTAGTGAAGAAAACTAGTTTCGAGAAAGAATCGTCAGTATCTTCACATACCGCTACTATTTCTCTTTTGATTCTTTAGAAAATAATTCTTTGACAAAAAAAGTTTTTTTTCCGAGGTAATCCAGTGGGATAGTGCTTATTTTTCAGGCTCATTCCAAACCAATTGCAATGTCATCAAACGTGATTAATCGGGGTTTCGGATCCGATACCCGTTGAATTTGTCCCGAAAGAACACGATTTTCTCTTGGGAAGAGTCATTTTGAAGAGTAACTATACTATTGATTGAAACGAGATTTTTAAGATGCCTCAGTACTTTTATCTGTATCAAAATGTCTTAAAATTCTTCGTACTTAACAATAACGCTGAACCTTCCTTTTAGTTCAAGAAAAGAGTTAAAATACCTCTTAGTTTAAAGAATGTTTAGTTTCTCACTTTTTTTGAAAGGCACTGCCTGAATCCACGAAAGTAAAAACTCAACTCTAACGGATTTCGCTAATACTTTAGCATGAGTCAACTTTCGTGGATTTAGACACTTAGTTTTTGAAATCTAACAAGAGATGTAACTAATCCAATAAGAAATGTAACTCAATGCATTGAAATGAATGGGGATTAAAACCCTCCTAAGTTCCTACGGGACTTAAAATCCCGTTTGATTGATTAATGTGTACAAAAATTCAACAGTTTTTTTTCATGATCTGTAAGAAAATATTCCTAACTTTCAGATTTAGATTAACTTCCTTTTAATTTTAAATGCAATTCAGAATAAAGAAGACTAGATTTGGTTCAAAATTTGTAGATTAATTGTTTTTTGGTCCAAAATTTTGTTGAACATATTTAATCACCTCATTAAATCATCAAAAAATATTTAATTAACTTTATTTTAAAACTACTGGTATAACCTTTAGTATTTTTAAATATAATATTTTTCTAAATTTCTTAGACAGTAAAAAATCAGAATAGCGTATCTTCTATTCATTTTTTCATAACTTCGCATTTTGTATATAAAGGTTTGTTATTAATTCATTTTTATCTACTCCACCTTTCGAACCGTTTGTCTTTTAACGCTAACATACTTAACAATTTATTCCTTACAAACTATTACAGATATTTTTAAATTTTATCGAATATTAAGAACTTTAATCACATTACATGTAATAAATTTCATTAAGAGATAAATAACAGTCTCGAAAGTCTTCCTCAGTTACGATCAAAATATATTTAAAATTTTACTAATAGGATATTCACATACCTTTTGTAGCACAAAATTTAGCCCATACTAACAACTCTGCTCTAATTAACATTATCGGAAGCACTAACTAGTCCAAAAATTGACACGTGGGACATTTTACTGCTCTAACGAGATGCCATTGAAGTGTGCAATATTTCAGCGAGTGGCGCTCCTCAGCAATTGATGGCTGGCCCTTACCATGACTAACGATGTACACCGCCTCCCTTTGTGGCTGTAATGAGGAATAAAGTCTACCCCGTTAGTATCGGTGTAGCCTTACATAAATCTAATCAGGCCGGCTATGTATTGCTCTTGCATTAAACGACTTGTAATCTCTGCCGGCAAGAGGATTTTTTCTTGGGTTTTGAGAAACTTTTATCGTTGTTGGTGGAGTTGGTTTTTGTTGGTTGGGATTCATGGTTGTAAAAGGTTTTCCTTGCCCTCTGTTTTTAAAATTTCGGGCAATGATATTTTATCTTATTATTATTTTGAATTATTTTTATTTTATTTTATGAGTTATTTTCTGAAGTGCTGATTTTTAATGACTAGTGAATTAAAATGTGTTATTTCTCATAGAATGGAAATTTTTTTCGTTACATCTACTGTAATTTATGAAAAGATTTCAGCTCAAAAAGTAAATGCAACTAGGAAAGGAAGAAAATAATAATTTCTATATACCTACAAATAAACCTGGTTTGGAAAGTGTTAGACTTTAAAACGATACCTATAAAGATAAATGACAGTTATACCTATTCAGATAAATGTATTAATATATTCATAAAACTACATGAATTTATTTGGAATTCACATAATTTTATCAATGCACGAAAACTTAAAATCGGTTTGAATAATGAAGTAATTTTCTATAAAATTCAATTCTATTTTACAATTTTTATTAACAATTTTACTCAAACAGAAAGATTTGTGTATAATTCCTAAGAAGGATTCTGCGTATTTACACTAAAAACCTTTAAATTTTCATATAGAAAATACATTGTGCTTTTAGTTTCGTAAAATACAGAAAAAAATGAAATTCAAACAACCCTATGATGGAGCATAACATTAACAATAAATCCATAGCGTTAACGTTATCTTTTGTCTTTATAAGATGTTATTAAATGGAAGATACCAGAACAAAGGAAAATGTAATTTAGGTATTTGGTAACAGTAATGTTTAATCTAAAGTACTCGGAAAGAAAATCCTTTACATATTCATTTAAGTAATATTTCTCCATAAAATTTGGGAACATTAGTTCTTCGAGAATGTTCTCCTTCAATATTCCTCTCCAAAACTCCCATCAAGAGGTATATTATAACATTTAGGATCTTCACATCCTCTTGATTACATTTCCATGATCTCGCAACTCGAAAATTACCCGTCACACATCCCAACATCTCCAAAAGAAGAATCGAATACGTTTTGATCGACAATCCTCATTTTAATCTCGATCCTTTCTTCAAACATCTCATCCACAGAAGGACTCGATAAGAAAGCGAAAAGGAGGGAGGGGGAGAAATGATCGAAGAAAGGGTAAAAAAAAGAGATAACGATGAATGGAGATAAGGAAAAAGTCTCGGAAAGTAATAAATCTGGAACGACAGGACGCCTTCAGGATCTCTGGTAAGAAAAAGAGAGGAATATTGGCGACATTTATTGGATTGATGAACGCCAAGTCTTCAAGTAGCCGATAAAAACGGCCACCTGACACTAAAAGGATCTGACACTTGGGAAGAATTGGGCGCTATCCCTTTTATCTGCACTCCTGAAAGGTGTTCCACTGACATATTTTGATGAAGTTCTGCCATGCTGAGCAGTTCTATGTCTCGTGCAACCCCCATCTCTCCACTGATGAGACTCTTTGTGGGTAGGGTGCGGGGCAGATGCAATCAATAGGAAATATCGATGTGGGAATCGGGAACCAGTTATTTACTTATGACATCGTTGACTAATGGAGTGTGGGATATGAACCTAAGTGATGAATACTCTTTTTTTGGTTCATAAAAAGTAGATTTTGAGAGCCAAGACGTTATTAGCATGGCTTTCATAGTATTGGTTAAAATAATATCAAATCTAGTAATTCATGATGAATAAAAATTAGCAATATAAATTCATTTGGGGTATTTCATGCATAACAGGTATAAAATAGATTTATAAATAAAAGAAAATACATTACAAACCACAGTTGGTTTATAGGCTAATAATAGCTTAATTCTATTTTATACAAGTTTTTCGGTGTATCAATTAGAGTTATAGTTCATTTTCTCTTCAATGAAAATTTTTATCCAATATAGTTTACATTACGTTTCATTTAAAAAAAAAAGCATAAAGTTTTCACATATCTTTTACTTAGTCACCTAGTTAGGCTTATTTGGTTCGTTTTATTCTTTTACAGACAGCTGACGGAATGAAAATATTTGCTATTTTCAATGGAAGATAGTAAGTTACAAACTATATGGAAGATAAAACTAAATGGTTCCATATTGAAGTTTTAAACTTTTTATATTCATATTTATTTTTTCAGAAAATACAGGGTGTTTCAAAAGCCCGTTTCACGGCTTTTATTTGAAACCAAAGTCTCCTAGGGCAATGGAAGTAAGGTCTATCCCTAGGTAAGTGATCCTGGAGAATCCATTCAGATGACTTACAGAGCCCCTAGCAGCGAAATAAAAAAGTTAAATAAATAAAAAAAACTAAAGGAGATAGAGCATAAACCACAGTGAGAGTATTGTTGACTGGATCGTTAACTGTGTTATTTCCTACTGTTACGATCAAGTTTAGCCTTGGAATACCTCACTGAAAAAATTTCTTGAAAACATCGTGAATATTCACAAAGATGTGTGAAAAAAGCATGTGAAAATATCACTTTCTGAGGCATCAAAAAGAAAACGTTCACAAACTTGCATATTTTTCAGTTGTATTATGTAGTTTTTGTATTTTTAGTTAATTATAGACTAAATTTTATCAAAAAGTTTTAAAAACTTGCAAACTTACGAACTTTTTCTTTTTAAATTTCTGAAAAAGTGGTATTTTTTTCACATGCTAATATCTCCATGAATATTCGTGATAGTTTCATGAAACTTTCAGTGATTTATTCATAACGGTGGCAACAATACTTTCACTGAGGTTTTTGCTCCATCTCCTTTAGTTTTTAAATTAATTTATTTAACTTTTTATTTCGCCACTTGGGGTGCTGTTAGTAATTTGAATGGATTCTCTAGTGTCACTTTTCTAGGGGTAAACTTTACTTCCGTGACCATAGAAGTCTTTGGTTTTAAAAGCCACGAAACGGACTTTACAAACACCCTGTATATTAAAACTACAGCATTTCATGTATCTGCTAGTAGAGCATATAGGTTCCACACGTTTAAGAACATGCACATTTATTTTTCCTTGCAAAAAAGCTGTAGACTCCCAAGTAGCAGTAGAAATCGAAAAAAAATAGTTTCTTATTTTAATTGAATCGCCAGTTTGAAGAAGGGAATAAGTCCAAACAATGACAAATTGACTTTTTGTGCTCAAAAAATTCTCCAAGCTTTGCTCTACACATGGGTGAAAAGAGGGGGAAAATAACTAACCCCTATAGGGAGATATCGCCCCTTGAAGTTGTGAAATCGATGTCCATTCATTGTATTTTTCAAGTTAATTTGGAGTTAAAGTTAATTTGTCTTTCTTTTCCCATTCTTTGAGCTGTAAACTAAGTTAAAATGAAATTTTCTTTTAATTAAAAATTTTTTCAAACTTTTTTTATGCAGGGAATGTTTAACTCCATTCATATTCACTCACTCCATTGATACTGCTCTAATAACTAAGTTTCACTATAATTTTGAATTTTATTTGTCTTATTCCTTTTATTTCACCCTTTTGTGGTGTAAACTAAGGAGAAAGATAATTTAAATGTGAATTTAAGGGTTTTTTAAGATTTTTTCATCAGAAAAATTTCATAAGGTTGAAGAAGGGAATAAGTCCATCAACTTATTTTGACTGTAAAATATTTTTGAATATACTTATAATTGTTTTGATGGTTGCTCTGTTTTCTAAATAGGGTTGTGAAATTCCAGTAAAAATTTCGTGATTATACAAAGAAAATTCTATTACTTATACAGTTTTTTTTTATTTTCTCAAAACTTGGTTTTTGGACTTATTCCCTTCTTCAAACTGACGATTCAATTGCGGTCTAACTGAAATGTACTGAATGTTGCTTTTCCGCATTACTTGGTTTGCCTGTAAAACTGGTTTTACCTTCAATATAGACAGTGTGTTAGAAAAGCCAAAATTAGTAAAAGCTTCAATCCCTTTTCGAGCAGTCAAGCCGTCAATTCATTGTATTTTTTAGTTTAAAAATTAAACCTCACTAAATTGTTTATTGTTTTTAAAACAGCTTTGTCGTAAAATTTTGAACAAAATATTTTTCTTCATTTTTATTTTACTTTAAATCAACATAAATTTCTGCATAAAATTCTATACATCTCTTAAATAATAGAATATATAAATACAACTTATAGGGTTCCATTTTCCGATGTAAATTTTTATCCGCATAACTTTTGTATTTTTACTTATTCATAAAATGTATGGCTGCACTTAAAACTCCTTAAACTGTCTTTAATGAAAAGCCAGCCTTAAAAATCGGATATGTTTCCTATAAAATCACTCTTTTCTCATTAATGCTGTTTTATTCACATGCACAATTTTAGAGATCTTACGTAAAGAAGTTCTTAATGAATAAATATTGCTTTTGACGTTACTACTTTTTAAAACGATTTTCCTTTATAGAAAAAGCCATGCAGGGACGCTAATAATAGCGTAAGGTTGTAGCTGAAAGCATTTTATAAAAACTCAAACCTTTATAAATGAAACAGCTTGTCTTAATTTTTTAATTTAAATTACTCAACAACCTTTCTTATTTTAATAAGAAAGGTATTTTGTAATTTTATTTTAAAAAATAAAATTCTGGCAAGTTTTAATGAATTCGAAGTATGACTTAAGCCAAATTAATAAACACACAGCACTGATTGCTAGAAATGAGAGAAACAGACAGAAAATTGCCTTCCTAATTACCTTCCTAGACATCCCAATTATCGAAGACTTCCTGGAAAACTCAATGACCGAAAATGCTCGAGAGTTTGAAAAAAGGTAAAATGCATCTTCCAAACAACCCCACACTTTCGAGAATGTTTTAGAGGACTTTATTCACTAATGATTATGTATGGAACTGAAGAAGAACAGTTGGAAAGGCAATTTAGAGAAACCTACAAAGCTTTATATTTACTACGGACACTAATTCTCTTTCTCTTTGGGGTTTCAAGGTAGAGTCCTTCCGATCAATCCCACTTTGGCTCTGGCAGTTTCCAGAATTCCAAAGGTAAAATAACCGAATAACAACGATAGGAAAAAATCAATCTAGACCTACCTGCAGTGTGTAGCGAGGAATTTTTATATTTACGGCTCAGCGACGTATTGAGAGTAACGGCTCAAAAGTGGCTTCACAATGCAGAGAGGGAAGAGAGGGGATCAAATGTGCGGGGGGGTGGAGTGATTGATATTGTTTCGGATGTTACGAAATGGGAGGGATAAAGTGTAGGGTTAGTGAGAGAAGGAAGGGATATGGTGGGGTTACTCCCGTGGCTGGGAAAAGTAAGTGGTAAGAAGAAATCGTGACACTTTGTTTTTCTCAACTATCTCTCTCTCTCTGTTTGTGCCTCATTGTGTAGAAAACAATGATTTTCACTTTCAGAGAAAACATTTATAATCCAAGTTGTTTTTGCGAGGATTTTAAAACAACATTAATTTTGGAAAAAAGGACTTCCAAATTGTAATTTATTGTAGTTTATATGAAAGAAATTTTAGAAAGGGTGTATAAAATATTTTATTAAATTACAAAATTATAAAAATATCAGTAAAATGAATCGGATAGCTTTTGTTATCAGGACATAAGAAGCCACCACCAAAAAAAGTATGCAATGCCAAACCAACTGACACTCGGAAAAGAAGACTGCTTGAGATGGACATCCTTGAAAAAAAACCACAAGATTATGCAAATGAAAAACTAACGGGAAGAAAATTAGCCTGGAACAATTTTATGAGAAGGCTAAGGCCCACCGTGGGCTGTCAAGATGTTGGAAAAGAAGAAAATGTAGAAATATCTTTTTAAAATTCTTTACTTAAGTAATATAGTAAACCCCCTTAAGGGCCTATTTAAATCAATATTTACAGGAGAATATCGCTGTTTCAGCGAGAGATAAAAAATGAAGTTGGAGGGCCTCGGATAGCTCTTTTGCAGAACTTGTTTTCTGATGTAATTTAGATATAGCTTGTCTTTGCCCCGGAAGGTGTTTAAACACGGGGAAATCTAATACAGAGGAAGGCAAGTTGTATAACTTGCCTTCCTCCTGTTTTATATTTTTTTGCTTCAAAGTGTTATGATTGATTTTTCTTAACCTTTTACCTGCAGATGTTCCCAAATGGGAACATCATTTTAAGGAATTTTTTACCACTTAATTTTTCATGCATGAATTTGATACTTGGTAGAAAGCAACTCAAAGATATGAAATTATTTTACATGCAAAAGTTTTTCACGTGCAATTTAATCCTTTTTGTAGAATTAACACCAAAATTAGAGATTTTTGGCTCTTCCAAAAATTGCAACCTCCTCCTCCTGAGTGTAAACAAAATCTAAGTGAGGAAGATATGAAATTATCAAAACCTCAACGAAGCAGTTTTGTTCCCATGAGAACCAACTTGAATGATACACCATTGGGTGATTCACAAGAACTCCCCAGTCAAGGCCACAGAGCTATAAAACAAACTGGAGTGATAACCTCCGATACTATAACAAGCGGCCGTTCGTGCCAGCGCGGAAGGTTAAATTGCCTCGATTGCTCAAGCGATCGGGGCAAGCTGGAAGCAAAGTTGGAAAATCATTTCCCCCTTTTAATCCGCCCATGTCGGTTTTTTAAAATATTATGAGCAAAATTTAGAATGGTAGTTTCATTATGGGCACACAACTGTGCTATCAGATGGGGAAAATTAAAAGAAAATGGACATCCTTTCCGCGGTGTGATGCGGTTTCGGCACGCTAACTAGTCACTCCAGTTTGTTTTATAGCTCAGTGGTCAAGGCATGCTAGTAACGGGTAACAGAAACTTAACTGAAAATAGCTCCATATACTAGTGGGTCTAGCAAATATGAAGACTAATTATGTTATTCCATTTAGTATTTAGATGACGTTTTCCTTTTATTTCTGTTAATTCAAGGATATTTCAAAATGTTTTTAAAGCTACAAAAATAGCTGAGACTACTTTTTGACAGGTAATAAAAGTAGATTTTAAATGAAATTCCCGAGTGTGAGCTAGTGATCAAAAACCTTTCTCATCATTGACATGGTATACCGGTAGGGTGTTTGCGGAATGGCCATAAGCGGTTCGCATGAAAAAGACTTGAGTGATATGACAAATCCACGCTCACTTAGTACAGCGGTAGCAGATGCCCAATGCTCCCTCTGTGTATATCACCCCTACGGGCCGAAGAGAGAATAAAAGCGCATAGAGCGAGCGGAGATCAGCGCATGTGTTCCGTCACGGCAGGAAGAACGGCGAAGTGGAAATCGCTTTTTAAAGAGACAAGGAAATGAATGGAATTTGAATACATGCGATTGAAAAGAGACGCGAGCAAAAAGAATGGAGGGGAAAGCAAGTCGTTTGGTAAGCTGGAGGTTTCTGAAATGTGCGTCTCAGGAGTGGAGAAAAAAGTATAAATAACAACTGGTGCTCTGAATCAATACGCATTCTTTGTGGAGCCTACTGCATGTTTGCTTCCAAGGTTTTCTGAGCTTCTTAAGGGTAGGATTTGGAATAGGAGGCCTCCTTTTAATATTTTATTTTCCTCGCGCGCGGCATATTATGGTAGAGCATGTTGTTTTTCGAACATTCTCTGAATTCTTTGAACTTTCACTTACACATCAGAGATGAAAGTATGACTGTTTTGCACAAAGCAATCGATAATGTATCTAATCGCAATGAAATATAGTTTTGGCTGTGCTATCGAAAAAAAATCAGTTAGTTGAAAGTTAAAAGAATCAATAATCAAGCATTACTAACTTTTAAATTAGTAACTAGTTAGTAATTAAGTAGTAGTTAGTGGTTAGTTTACTCATACTACCTTCAACTTTATACACTGTAGTACTTAAGGTTTTAAAAAGCTTAATCGCAATTCTATAATTAAAATTTAATTAATCCTACATATATTTAGAGGTAAGATGTCTCAGAAACACTGGTTACACTTAGCTTGTATACAATCTAAGTATACAATGTATACTTAAACTCATTAAAATATTTTAAGCATTTTTAGGCACAAGTTTAGAGTTTCAGATCCTTGATAATATTAAATCTTATTATTGGCCTTTTATCACCTACACTACACTGCCAACTTAGTGATTCAGCTAAATGTGCACCTGTTTCATATATTTTTTGCTTCAAAGTTGTATTATTGATTTTTCTTAATGCTTAAAAAATTGTTAGTCACTTTAGAGAGTCTCTAAATCCTCTTAAACTAAATTTCCATCAATATATTTTATCATATTTTAATGAAATTAATTTTAATCTCATTATAAGCTAAATTAGTGCAAAATAATAAATTCAATCAAGGCATTATTCATTTTCTCCAACCCCTAATTTTAGTGTCAATAACAACAAAAAATATGTCGGTTAAAATGGCGATAAGCATCTTTTGAGCATAACACCTCAAAATGCCTAACTTAAATAAAACTCCTCTGAGAGGCATCAATTCAATTTAAACGTCAAACCCACTTTTATTTACCAAAATCTCCAAACCTGCATATTTTACTCAGACGCCTCATACATGTTGACAGAAGGAGGGGAAACCCCACTCAGAATAGCAAATGTCATTTCCTTCATTCCACCCCCTAAGCAAACCCGCTTCACCCCCTCAAGAAATAAAAGGAGAAAAAGAAAACCCATGTCTTCGTCGACGGCGTCCCTCATTTTAATCTCCCGGAACATATTTCAAGGACGAAGGCGATTCAAAAACGCAAACGCTTTCAATGGGGAATGAAATTTTAGTGCAGCAAAGAGGTTATTTTAGCGCAGAAAAACGGGATGGTCCTCCTCGGATATTCGAAGAGGATGGCACCATCAGGTGGCAGGGGGGGGAATAGTATCGTATCCGATGAAACGGAATGTTGGAAAAAGGTTTTTAGTTTCGCCCTTTGCATCAGACGATCGATGCGAGACGGTCCAAAGAGAGGTTCCAAACAGCTGCGAAGGGTTGATTTCTGATTTGGGGCTTTACTTTTAGCTTTCAGGGCCCCGGGGTGTTTTTGTGCTGAATTTTTTTTTCGGCGAGGAAGGTCTTTAAGGGGGAAATTAGAATATAAATACTTCGATTTGACTCGAGGAGTTTTCTAGCATAGTTGAGGAGGGAGAAGAGTGTTTATTTCGAGGGTTTTAACCTTCGTAGTGGATAAGTGCATACTTAAAAATAACTTACCCTCATCTATTTGCTTTCTATCATTCTTTTCACTTATTTTATTAAGGGAATACAGTGTTTCTGAATTATTGCTTCTCTTTTTTTACACAACGCGGACATTAGATAGTTATTTTTACTTTTTAATAATTTGTTTAAAGGTATTTTTAAATAAAAACCACAATGCGCGCTGCAATCTAAAAACCTGAAGCTGCTAGGGATTTGAACCCTCCAAGTTTTGGAACTTTATGAGAAAATATTTCTATTTGTCAAAAAACATTTTCTGTTTAAAATATACTCATTGCCATAAAAAATAGCGCACCAAGAAGAAAATGAGATATCAAAGCCAAATTTATTTCCATGATTACCCATAGTCTGAAGGTTGGTTGATAAAAAATTCGGACTTCCTTGAAGTTTGGGGACCGAGAAAATCAGTAAAAAGTGTTGACTCCATAGGTGTCCGTAACCGCCGCTACACGCTATAGTATTGAGTGAAAGGGGATCTAAATGGGCTGTTGGGGATTGGAGGACCATGGTGTCTCCCCACGTAGTCAAATTTGATTTGGTGCACATGCGGACGTTGCATACCGGGCAAGATGATTTTTCCCCATTGACCGGACTTGTTTTGTGGGCGTTGGTTCTGGAGAATGGGAAGGATGGGGTAAAAATGCAACCTGAGGGGGGTAAGAAGAAAGCTTGGACATTGCGTGCAACATATGGTTGTGCATTTTTCTCCTGAAACTTGTCCGCAGGACAGGTCGGAAAGTAAGAACGGACAACCGGCTTCAAAACCTCAATGACGCAGCTCTGGTTGATCAATGTACCGGTAGAACATACTGAAGACATGTGGGAGGGGGATGGATATTGTTTGCAGAACTACGGATTGTCCATTTGGTCCGCATAGCTTCTTACATCTTTGTCTAAAAACAAGGGGCTGAAAATGGACCTTTCTGTTTCCAATAGTGCACCAAATAAAGAAATGAAAATCCAAATGTCATGACATTGTGCTTATGAGAAAATCCCATTTCGGTTTGCAGCCCCATGACGGTTGGATATGAGTTTGAAGACACAATGGAGACGGCGCACTCAGCTGTTAATTTTCTAATCGTCCCACAGAGTGGTGATCCTGAGTAACGGAGTGGTGATGCATTGGATTCCCTGTCCTCAACTCCTGAGTATGATTTACCAGTACTTTTACCGTCCTGAGCTGTGTCACTCAGGTTTTACAGCCGGTTGTCCGTCCTTACCTTCAGACCTGTCCTGTGGACCAGTTTCAGGAGAAAAATGCACAACCACATGTTGCACGCAATGTCCAAGCTTTCTTCTTACCCCCCTAGGTAGCATTTTTACCCCGTCCTTCCCATTCTCCAGAACCAACGCCCACAAAACAAATCCGGTTAATGGGGAAAAATCATCATGCCCGGTATGCAACTTCCGCTTGTGCACCAGATAAATTTTGACTACGTGGGGAGACACCATGATCCTCCAATCCCCAACAGCCCATTTAGACCCCCTTCCACTCAATACTATGGCGTGTAGCGGCGGTTACAGACACCTATGGAGTCAACACTTTTTACTGATTTTCTCGGTCCCCAAACTTCAAGGAAGTCTGAATTTTTTATCAATCAACCTTCATACTATGGGTAATCGTGGAAATAAATTTGGCTTTGATATCTCTTTTTCTTCTTGGTACGCTATTTTTTATGGCAATGAGTGTATCAATAAATGATTATACTGAATAACCTGGATATCTCAAAATTGGAGGTAACCAAAAATAAACTCAAGATATCGAGTTTTGGAGATAACAAGGTAACTCCATATATAAAATTAATAAGTACTTTATTCCTCGGAGGAAAGAAGTATTTTTCTAGTTATAAAAGTTTTCGAAGTATCAAAGTTCGAGATAACGAGGTTATACTGCTAAAAAAGTTAAAGATAAAAACTAGTGTCATTGCATCACATAAAAATGTTACCAACAAACCTTTTTATAAACAGTTTCAAAATAATCCAGGTAACCTTTTTACGAATCTATTTTCTCATTAGTCAACCTTTGTGTAATTTCTAAACCTTTTTTATATATGCTTCATTTCAAACCGTTTTACAGTACATATTACATTTAATACATCATCCAACTGTAGAGTTCGCCAATCAAAAAAACTCAATAAAGTAGGAAATGCCTATATCAATAAGTACAAAGTTCTGTCGCATTTTAACGCAATGAGAGTAAAAATGTGCCAAGCATAATCTTCTCTGTCCTCAATTATCCCTCATTTTGGAGACTCGGCCTTGCCACCTAATCTCACAAACGACCTTTCACGTTGAAAATAATTTGATCACACATTAATCCCCAAAATTAATGAAGGCTGTTCTGGGATTACTTCATGAATGGCCCACATACTGTGGGGGTAAATTTGAAATGTTCTCTAGTGTTTATTTTTCGGTTGCTTTTAGTAGACGCTGGGATAAATATTCCATGGTGCTTTAAATATTTAGTAGATAAAATGTAAGTAATATTAGGGACGCATTTGAGCGATTGGAATGCAATGAAACAGTATATGATCCATTCCCCATTTATTCTGATATAAATTTAATTGTCGAACTATTTTTTGAAGGTTTAAATACTCTGGCGCGGACAGTAGATAAACGATGAAGTATCGAGATGTTTCATTCAAAAATTTCAAAAAATATAATCTAAATGTAAACTGGTTCTTTTTTACAAAGGTTTAAAAATACTGATGCAATATTTGGAGGGCTCAGAATTAAAATGGACCAAGTCCACTTTTTGTCATTTTTGAGTTAGCAACGCAATAACATGCACCAACTATGTAAAATTTCAGTGCAATAGTGAACCAAGTCCTAATTCTGATAATATCCGCTTGGCAGCAGCAAGTTCTGTTGCTTTAACATGTAATTTGCTATGAAGCTTTAACTTTAAACGTCTGTAGCTCAAAAGTAGCTGAAGTGGACTTGGTTCATTTCTATTCCGACCCCTCCATTCATTGAATAATGAAAGATGGATGTTCTTAATACCTTATATCATCACTTCTTATTTTGAGTCTTAAAATTTCTGACTTTGTAATAATGCTTCATATCTTGTTCAAAACGTATGTAACATGTTTTATGGAGAGGAAGTAATACTTATATGCTAATCTATTTCAGGTTTTTTAAATCATTTTCCTGAGCTTAAAACATCTTTTGGCCTCAGGCCTCAAACACTTAATAATCAATTCAATACAAACTATTCGCAATCATTGAATGAAATACAAGCACACACACATAAACATATAAAGTTTGTAATTGAAACATATTTATACATAGAAAACTGGAAATCCTTTTTAAGTTATATATATATTAAGCAATATTTTCAAAGCATAGATTTTTAATACAAATGCATCTGCAATGTTAAGCCATTCACTGAATATTATAACATTACTTTTAAGTAATGTATAATACAAATGTAGTACTCAAATTCTCATACTTGGCAGTAGCATGTTTGCTTCGTTGTAAAAATGTAGGTTCTTTTTCTCATTCCTTGACATTGGATTAGTTTTAAAAGCCGATAAGGAACCTTTCTAGCGACCTAGATCTCAGCTTTTCCTGAATCTTTCCGAAATTTTATCCGGTTATGACTTTTTGCTGCCGCAGCCAATACCATCCTGATTCAATTTTCGATTTTCTGGGGGGAATTCTAACCTCCTTTAGATCTTCATCTAATACGTTATCTGTCTGGCGTCCATAAGTATAACAGTATCTAGTAAAGTATCTTGCAATATCTACTTCAGGCTCTCTTTAGATCTTGTCAGCGTATTTATATTGAGTAATTCGAGGGGGAAATTATATTTTAATAGTTCTTACTTGATATTGGATTCATGCGTTTCACGTGATGTAAAACTGTTAACATTCTACGCTAATGTTCAAGATGTAAGTAAATGTTAACATTCTTTCATAAAAGTTAACTGAGTAGATTTTAATATTTATGGAAATATTAGTCTATAAATTCAATAATTTTTCTTTAGATAATAATTATAATTTATTAGTAATTACTGTTTTGAAAGAAACTGTCACTTTTACCCTCTTTTTAGTTTTAACTATATTGATAAAATAAGGCTGAATTTACTGAAGGCTTGAATTTACAGCACTTCAACTTATTTCAATTTGTAGTGATTTTTTAAGAACATATTTCAACCTTCTATTCTTACTTATTTATTAAAACTTTTGCGATAGAATTTCTGAGAAGTACATAAACAATTTTTATAAACTTATCCATATAATGCAGATTGTTTCTATTATTCAGTATATCTTACCGTACAGTTCCTTCAGAAACGTTGTCAAAAGGAAATTTTAGAAAAGTATCAAACATAAATGGAATTTTAGAAAAGTTTGAATAGATTTCGGAGAAGTAAATTCATAAAGAATTTTTCCAAAACTTTTTGGTTGTCCTGTGTGATGCAGTCTACCTTACCAAAAAGATATTTTAGAAAAGTCTCTCTCGATATTAACCTGAATTTAATCTAGTACATAGGGTTTTTAGCGCATAAAGCTAAAGTAGAAAAGTACTAAACTGAAAACTTTAAAAAAAGGATTTGGAGAAGGTAATATTTTTCAGCTACTCATCATATAGTAACATATCTAAGGATGTGAAAATCCTAAAGGCACAATCCACTGTTGACCACATCATCTATATTAGACTACAATATTGGTTGACCCTGGCTGAAAGCAAACAAAGGAAAATTTTCCAGAGTGGTGTCTTAATTTTGGGTGAAATTAAGAATTTCAATTTATATAAATATTGTTTTGTTAAACCTATGTATTATACCTTTTTTGTCACAATTTGCGTACTGAAACTACTCCTAGCAACTCAACATACTTTCTTTTTACTCAGTTCTCCTTCCGCATAGTAACTTCATAGGTCAAAAAACATTGCAGTCTATACTAGACAGCAAGGTAAGTTGAACCTACCACGTCACTAACAAACAAAGTAGTTCCCATCGCGGTGTCTGAATTTCGAGTGAAAAAAAGAACTTAATAATAATTTTAAAATATGATTACATGTATAAATAGTGTCTTTTTATCACAATTCGCGTATCGAAGTTCCTCCTATCAACCCAACAGGCTTTGTGTTTACTCGCTTTCTCCTCCTGTGTAGTGACGTACTGGGTTCAGGAAACGTTGCTGTGAAGTATAGTATGGATTTGACGATTATCTAAAACAGTGACTATCTATCAAGCTGAAGATTTCGAACCCTAAATAACTCGCTACAAAACACTCACCAGCAGTCTTGGTCTAACCATCCATAGGATCCTCGCATTTCAATCGGGAAGGCCATGACCCCCACAATTACCGAAAATCCCCATATTATTCCCTACCTCCAAAAGGGCCGCTCGCCCTAATGATCAAAGACCTCGGCTCCCCTTACCTGGGACCTTAAGTAGCCGAACGACTAACAAGCTGGAATACTTCAATGGGTCCTGATTAAAACTCAGAGAGGAAACTCGATTACGAAAACGCGAATTATCGCTCAATTCCATCCAAAGGGGCTAATAACATAAGACGGCCTCCCCTGTACCAACTGTCGTGCCACTAAATTAAACCCCTGAAACATATTGAGCCGGAGAATTAGCGGCCTTAGTTGCTGGGAACTAACAGCCTGTGTAACCTATCCGCTGAGCGTAATTACAATAACTGTTGCTGGCTGCTTTGTAATTTCAAGGCTTGGCTATAATTCGGGGGAGGGGCGGTGGGTATCAATTATTCGATTTCTGGGGGTTGTTTTGTTTGTTGGGGGTGTTTGGTAACGAGACAGTTGAGAGGCTTGGGGTGTCAGCCTTTTCAACCACTTGTTGAGGTGGATTTCCTGTAAATTAATAAAGACTTTGTGGGGGATAGAAGCTAGGAAATTGTTTGATTTTTGTCTAAACAAATGTGTGTGGTAATTAAAAGTTTCTTTTAATATGGCGATTTTCTTTTACATATGGCTTAGAAGCACATATAGTCTAATCGCCATGAGAAAAAAATTTACCAAAAACAAAACTTTGAAAAGAAGTACAAAGCTAAATACGATAGCAACAACGATTTTGCAGAAAAAGTTATTTCAGTGTCTATGAATCACTCCCTCCCCTAGAATTGAGTGGGAAAATCCATTTCCTTAACAACCGGATTAATACTTTACGTCGTCGAAAGTTTTTCTCGTGGACGTCTCACAGTATGCAAGTATGATAGAATTGCACTGGAAATTGAAATATTTCCCAAACAAAATACCAAAAGAAGTGAATATTTTGAATTTGCCTAGTTTTAATTTTTAAGGTAAGACTGGCATAGACTATAACATTTTCTAGAAATATACATTTTATATTGCCGGTTGACATTCCAGTAAAGAACATTAAGTTTAAAATTGTGATTTCAAATTTACTGAACGTTACAAATTATTTTAAGAAAATTGAATATTTATTAAAATTAAGTTAGGGGTAGGTGGAAAAAACAGGTATTTGGGCTATATTCATTGATTTGGAGTGATATCTATGAACAATGCTAGAACTATTTCCAGGCATGAACCCTGACAACTTCCATCAAACTGAATTTAAATAAACCAACCCATTTTGCAGAGGCAATCATTTTCAAGTTTCATGAGTAAAGCTTAACCTTTTTAGCATCTATAATATTACGCCATTAATCTTAAATACCTATGGATTAACTCTCGGTAAGTACAGCGTATGATACCTGCTTGTTTATTTGAAAGTTTATATTGGTGCCTGATAGTTATTTTATTAACACTAGAGTAAAATTTCTTCAAAAAGACACGGTCGGACAAAACCGGGATGTGGGTACAATCGGATGAAGCTTGCATCTTTTGCATGTATGAGCATTCTAAATCGAAGGAGATAGGGATACAGTGCTTTCATAGCAAAGGGTAAGCACGGTATGGGAAGCAGCACGGTATAGGAAGGTAAAGCAAGAGAGAACCTTGCCTTTCTGGAATTAAATCAGTCCTAGGAATGCCATTGTCATTCCAGCAGATGAGTGGAAGACTAATCAATGGTCACCACTTTTTCAGTTATAGTCGGCTAGACTAGTACATGCACTCCGCTCTCTTGCGTTACCTTCCTATTATACCGTGCTGATGAGTCCTAACAAGGAGGAAACCAGTCCACGGTTGGAGGCGACGCTTGTGAGTTTACACTTAACCAGTTTATCGTTTCAGCACCAATTTCGACTGTTTTGATCACACATTAAGGGAATATTCAAAAAACAAAGTTTGGGTCCCGATTTTATCCGACCTTCCCCTACATTCAAAACATTTTATGTAAAATCTTTTTAAATTTTATCATCCTTAATTGATATTGATTAACAATTTTTTAACTAAATTATATTGTACTTCATATAAAAAAACTTTAAAATATAAAGTACCACTACCTCATTGAAAATCTTCCATAATGGAATCCATGAAAATAGTTTTCTGTTACTAAGACCATGGAAATTAGTAAAATATTTTATCAATGAAAACTTTTAAAAAATTGTTTTAAATATCCTGGAAAAGTTCAAAATAAGCTTTTTAAAATAATTTGGAATAGTTAATATTAAATCTTGGCTCTTAATACTTTTAAAATGATGTAAGTAATAAGTTTATTGGGAAATATATAAAATTAAATATGTGAAACTAATTGAAATTAGTTTCAGGGTGGAATGAAAATAACTTTCCATGATTTAACATTTTAAAAAGTAAGAAGTAATATAAATTAGTGAGGGAAATTTTAGTTTCTAAAACAAATTAACTATTAGTACTTAAGTGTATTAATTATGAAAATTTGATGTCTGAGAGATTATCATACAGTTTAATAATTTTATGTACTAAAAAATATGCAGTTTCCCACTTATTTAATTAATATTAATATGTTTTCGCCTCTAATATATATTTATTTTTCCACATTATTTCTTTTTCCTTAATTAACAATTTTTAATTATATAATTTATTAAGACACTTAAACATTTCGAGTGACCATTTTCCCCCTAACTTGTTAAAACCCTCCGAAAGTGCTATCAATTAAACTTCGAACGCCATTTTCGCAACCACACAGTGAAAGTCAAGCTCCGAAAGATTCACGGATGGCATAGATTGATTATTCTCATTCTAAAGTCAAAGTAAATAAGTTTTCAATATATCCAGCCATACTCGCGGTGATTATCGTGAGAATTCTAGAGCGCTGCCTCCCAAAAGCATCGACAGGCAATTGGTGGAGAGAGGGGAAGCTTCAGTAAAGTGTTGAGGTGGAAAGATCCTTTTAGGCCGTCAACCGAAAGCTTCTGATTAATTGATCGCCATTGCATAACCAGTAAGTTTGAAACTCAAAAGGAGGGTTAAGTTTATCAATGAAGTATTTCAGTTGGTGTTGAGTTTTGGTGCTGTATAATTTCATAATGTTTTGAAAATTGGCACTAATTTTTTTTTCAGATTTTGAGATTATGATCATTTGCTTTGTGGAAATTATTGTTGGCATACTAAATGGAGTATCATAGGTTTATTTATATTTATTTAAATACTCTGTAAAGATAGACAAATAAAGATAGAAATGTATTAGATGTAAAGAGAGAAATTTTTTTGAAAAGATGGATGTATGAAACATGCAAAGGCTAAAATCTTTGCAAAATAAAAGGAGAAACCCAAAGCTTTATTTCCAGTAAGGAATGTCTTCAGATATACAATAAATAATTCTAAAATCTCCTTAAGCTCGTGTATTTTTTATAGCAATGAAATACCTTCACTTATTGAAACGGTATTCTTAACATAATATTTGTGTGGATAATTTGTATAAAAAGTGTAGTTTTTTGCAAATAAATGTAGAATTTCTGAATTTTTCTCTCGCAGTCTAACTTTTGATTCCCTTCATTTCCTCCCAAAGTACTTCTTTTGAGGTTAATTAATTTTGAGTTTAATTAGAATTTTCAAAACTTTTCGCTTCACTGTGCATTTAAAGCTATCAATTGGTCGATACTTAGCTTCATGGTCACATATCGAATGTAAGGGTACTCAATGACTCAATAAAAAAATGAAAGCAGCCAGAAAGGTTTCCAAATGAACTGTCTTGGAAAACATTCGGCATGGAATAAAAGAAGCTTCGTTTATCCGTATCCCCATTCATCTAAAAAGATAGAAACTACCAAAAAACATACTTTGAGTTTATTTGCATAGTCCAAATCGTGTAATCGAACTGTTTAAATTAATTAACATGCAATTGGCGGACTTTTTCCAACAAACCAGCTTTGATAAAGTATAAAGAAAAATTGTTTTTCTTCTGCTTCCAACCTTCAACAAAAGCCTTTTATCCCGCTCTAAACAGACATTTTTTGTACCCCCAGTTTACTTAGTGAGCTTATAACAAAAAAAGACAGAGAAAAACACACGGCAAAGTGAAATTCATTGAGTGACATCACCCATTCCGCTAACTTAGCATTAATTTCACGTTTACTTAAGCGTTCCAAAATAAATGGTAGATGAAATCAGTGGGTGATTTATCCGAGTGAAAAAAAAAGTCGAAAGTGAAGTGGTTTATTTAATGGACGGCGGACACTTCGGGCAATAGTAAAAGAAATAATGGCGTTTTGTTTGTCTTGGTGTTTACTGTTGGGAGAAATCCGATCTCTCTTTATTTTCAGCACGGAGCCCTGAATTGGTTATCGATATTTGTTTCGGTCTAAACTAGTTACACGGTGCACCGCTATCAAGGAGAGGGGAATTTATATTGTGTATCCTTAGTGCTTATAGGGGAAATTGTTTATTTCTAACCCATTTGGAACAGAGTGAAGTTTCGAGGTTCTCGAATAAGTATAGTTAAGGAGAGGGAGTAAAGTGTTTTCAGTCGTATAAAACATAAATACTTAGTTTTAGAAATAAGTGTTTCTTCTAATATTTTCCTTTCTATATGTTTTATAAAAAATCCACTGAAAACTTTTTCTGTGATGCGTTTATTAATCATAACATAATAATAAAATTCAGGTTGTGTTTAAATTTTTAATTGGTTCCGTGCATCAAAATATTCTTGACTTTTACTTTGTTGAGTGTGAAACAACCTCTTTTGAATCCTACCTTATTTTATATGGGTGTAAATCTTTTTGGATTAAAAAATCAATGCCGAAAAATCCTACTTAAATTTTGAAGCATTAGAAAATTTTAATTCAAATTGTAATATATATTTTGAATAAATATATTTTTTCGGCAATATCAATGGAATCAAAATACTAAACATAATAAGTATTTTCATCACTTTCACTTAAATCTAGATTTTTAAAAATAAGTAATTAAATTAAGAAGATTAAAAAATGTAATGTTTTTAAGCGCAAATTTGGTTTTGTATAATTACTTAAATGTTTAGTTATTTTTATGCCTTTAAATATTAATAACAGGAAATAAATTTATATCGAAAAAAATATTATGGAGTTTTATAACATTGTTGCAAATCGTTTAATTTAGATAAAAATAAAATCTATTAAAGATTAAATTACTTTATTTTAGGAAATGTCAAAATTTATAACATCAAATTAAATATCATTTCGACTTTTGTTTAGTGCTAGATTTTTATCTCATACATGAATTTTCTTACAAATACATCCAGGCAAGCATCACATAATGAATACACTCATATTTCATGGTAGAGAGGAACTCAGATCTAATTTCACAAAACACTCCTTTCAAAGGAATAACCAAATTACATAATACTGTAGATAACTTCCCACAACCCTTTGGATTCTTCGAATTCTGAGCATAACATGAAGTCTGTTAGAGACATTTCATGATGGAGTTTCAATTTCAATAGCTGGAACCGGCATTTGCAAATAGAAGATAAATGGGAATCAAAACAGGGGTAGAATTCCTCCACGTTGAATGAAAAGGAGATCAACATAGCTATTCGCACAATAAAATTGAACAGGAATGATCTAACGATTGAACAATAGAGCATCCCAACTACTGTTACAGATATCAATTTGTAGCCCGTAAATGATGTTTTCCATTAAGAGGAAACAAAATCTAGTTGCCAGGTTATCTTTACGATAAAGTTACTATAAATTGCCTTACCATTCACTATATAATTATCAAACCTACCGTTTGAAACTCATAAACATTCATATAAATTTAAATTATTTTAGTAAACCTATTGAATTTTTGTGTTATGTTTTCATTAAAGATTAAAATACGTCTTTCAATAGGTTAACAATCATCATAAACAGCAACAAGCATTGTATTGATGGGACTATGTATTCGCATGCATTTGGTTTCCTTATTGAAATGTTTCGAAACAATTACAAAATAAATAAAAGTTTAGTTAGTAAACGAATTGACAGCGCAATCAAGTTTGTTTTTTCTTAATTTTATACAATTTATAAATTCAATTTTTCGATTGAGTATTAATATCTTCTCAATATTAGTAAAATAATTATTTTTCCCATGCATACCAATAGTTAAAAATCACTTCTTCCATTTCTAAAAGTCTATTTCATTACTAGTTCAAGATTTATTTTTTAAAGTAATGATGGGCAATATTGTGTTTCAATTTTAGAATTAATTTGTAATTATTAAAAGAATAAGTTAAGAAATCATCATAAACATTATTTCCAAACAATAATTCTTAATCCCATTAAATTAAGTACAAGGAACCACTATTGATTCATCTTTTTATAACTAGTTTACATACATTCTTTCGGTTAAAAGAGATGGGTTTCGATAAAAATTTACCTCTTCAACTAAAACTTCAAGAAAATTGATTCAAAAGAATTAATAAGTAAATATTTACCCACTCTCACAACATTAAAAACATTTCCTAACCTCATTTTATTTAAGACTAGCCATGCTTATATCGGCAAAAATCGAAGTTCTCTCGATGAATAACCTAACGAAGGGGTAAAGACTTAATCACCAGCTTCCACCCAGAGATTTTTCCCAAAAAGTTATTATTCCAAAACAAACTCTCAAACCCCCTCTCCGTGTGAAATTAGGCGATAACTTCGTTCTCACTCCAAATACGATCATCAGAGAGTGAGAAAAAAAACGCGAACGACGAGAGAGAGTGAGAAAGAGAGAACATCAACAACAAAAGAAAGACGCTGCGTAGTGAGAAAGATTTTTCTCTCCCTCGCAAGCAGTTTAATTAGACTTTTTTTTCTGAAAAACCTTATTATGTCACCGGGTGTAAATATTCTACTACGGGTCAAGGAGGTACGCGATATAAAAAGAGAGGGGAGCGAGATATAAAAATGTTGAGAGTAAGAGGCCGCCATCTGGGAGAAAAAGAGAGAGGCAGGTTTCTCTCGCCCTTCCTCGGCTGCTTTTATCATCATCTGAAGGGGGATCATTAGCTAGTGTTGTTTTGGGAGGCGAGCTTTGGCGTTATTTTTCAAGCTTTTGAACTCCACGTTTTGTGAGATAATGGAAGGTGAGAGTGTGTGTTTTGTTTATAATGCGTTGATTGTTTGAGGCGGTTATTAATTTGTGCTAGTGTTGGCTGATAGATGTGGTGGAGACTATTGTGTTGGGCTATAGGATCTATGGTTTGTAGAAAAGAAATGTAGTATTAGTCTTTTTGCCATTATATTGAAGACAGATTTTAGGTTTTGTAAAGACCTATTTGTGTGTCTTTTGGTACTGTAATGGTACATAGATAATATAAAAGAATCTTTGAAATTTTTAAAAAAGTAGCTGGATTTTTTTCTTCTTATATTATATTTTTCATTTGTTGAAACAAGTTTTTACAGATTGATAAACTGTAGTTAATCCCTTTACAGTTTAAACACAAACTGGTCTTGATAATATAACCGGACCGCAACGAGAAAACCTTTTTGGGCCGTACAGTATTGTGGTGATCGTTAAGGAAACTGTTTTTTTCACTCATTTAGGGTAAATAATTAAACACAAATTAATAAACTATGAAAAAATACTTTCATACTTCTTCCATTTAGCTTTGTACTTCTTTTTAAATTTATGTTTCTCCGTCAAAATTTATCTCTCTTAGCTGGTGGACTATAATATTAATTGTATGTATTTTATCTAATTAAATTTTTCTATCTTACTACTTTTAAAATGAATTTGGAGTGCGTTTTATTAAATTTTTTATAATTATTAATTAAGTACATTTTTCTGTAATTTTTAGTTCTTTAACTTCAATGTGATTTAAAAAAATAATTAACAGCCAAGTATAAATTATTTAAATTACTTTAAATCCTTTAAAAATAGTTTAAGCATTAAATAACACTCACAAGTACCCTAAAACATTTAATTATTTTTTAATTTATATCAAATACTTACTCTGATAAAAATCTACTCACCACTAATTGCAGAAATAAATTTACAAAAGTTCCAAGAACATCAAAGATATTATCTAAGAGCAATCTCTATCTTAAATCTCACACTCACATTTTCATCCCACCTTTTTTTTCTTTTATACTCCACATTAAATTTCCTCTTATTGTAATCCCACTTGCAACTAAAACAACATGAATATAAACCGTTTACACCAGAACTCACAAAACTAACAATCAACAACTAAGCTAGAAAAAAGTCATTTTCCTTCACTCTAATATCGCTTTCCAAAATTTTATCTCTGTCAGAACATTTTTTGATCGAAGGGAGATAAGAAAAACATCGCCCCATGGTACCTAGTATCTCTAAATTCCAAGTGAGATAGCGAAATATCAATTCCATGACCCTAAACCTTTCCTAATTATCCCCTCCGTCAAATTTCTTTGGAACATCTGGAGTTCTGAACTATGGAAAAACTTAAACGATACTGGCTTATTATACATCTGTTTATACTTATGCGTGAACTAGTTGGGATATTTAATCTAGGATATTAGTTTAAAAAGAAGATGATAATTACCGTTGAAGAATTCCTACGCACTTTTCATTAAAAATTCGCATATTTTTTCTAAAGTCTTGTACAGTTAGTTTTCTTAACCCCTATTGGAAGATGAAAAATTTATTTTAATTAATTATTTATGCTATTTAAGCTATACTAAAGCTTCATATACACAAATATGCGTGTGTTGCCTACTTAATTTCTGTTGCTGGAAAAATATACAAGGGGATTAGATATTTGACGATGATGATGCCTGTGGGATTTAGAATCACAGAGGCGAGGGGGGGTTCGGAAACATGGAAATTGGCACTATTAAGTTTTTAAGAATGGATTACGACAATCAGAAGAGCTAGATTCCGGCATTTACATAAAACTAGTTTAAGAGCTGGAATTTCAGTAAATGTTTAAGGATACCAATCCTACTTTCTCAATCTTAGAAGTTTTGCGCCAGATAAAACAATAACCAAACAATCTTTAACCCTTTCGCACCGGCTGGGACATATGCTGTCCCACGGTGGAAAAATTTTGAAATTACGACTGAGGCAACATTATGTCCTAGTTGCTTAAAAACTTAAAGAACAGAATAAAATGCTTCTTTGTGCCTCCAAACACATCATGATCTAATGGATATCTCATCGCAGTTGCCCCCCAGGAGCTCACACAAGTGCAAAAATTGCACTTTTCCGATTCCCTTGCCGTATTGAAAGGGTTAAAGCTTGTTGTAAGTCATGATTTATTTTAAGTCTCTCTTTTGTTTTCATTTATTATTATTTAGTATTTTTATTTATTAGATTATACATTTTATCTTTAATGGAGTAGTTAAAATACCGTAGTTTAAATATTTCCCAGAAATCAATACTTTTAATATCTTATTCTATTCAAATTTTTTGTTAAAAACGAAGTTAATTTAACAAAATGCTACAAAATATAGAATTTACGAAATTATCACGAAGGCATGCCGAAAAAATATCACGTCAATAAAAAAATTATATTCCGTTTACAAGCATCTATTCAAAAAGATCCCTCAAATATGCATTCACTCCTTCCTCCAGCTAAAAAGCAATATGCATCCCCGCTCTGTTGTAAACGTTATGCAATATTTCACACTTCAAGCTCCCAACATTCACGAAATGAGGCGATTTACCTGTTGAAAACTACATAAAGAAACGATACCTTGAAAGGAAGCAATCCCTTCAAAAGGAAAAAAAGGTTGAAAAATCTGTCTTTCAAGCGTCCAGGGATCTTTCTCGTTCCTAATTTGTCGTTCCCGTCACCTTCACGCCATAAACACACCCTACCTTTTCCTTCGAAGGACTTAAATTACATTCTACCCTCAGAAGCTCGACAAAAGAGGCGAATTATTTTTCAGAGATCCTCCAATTTCGCTCTGTTGCTTTTTTTTTTCTTTCGCTTGTCGAGTAGCTCGTCACTTTCTTACAAAAACAAGTTTATCTTGCTCCCCTTTATGTGCAGAAGAAGTTATTTTATTTTCTCATACTTTCTGTGTGATATCTGAATCTTCAATCTGGAAATAGAGGCTAAATCAAGGTTTTCTTAAGTTTTGGAAAAGGATTTCATCTATATCCTCAGAGAAAAACTTGGGACAAATCATTTCCTAAAAAGAAGATGATTGGTACTCATAATTAAATAAAAATAATTATTGTATTTTGTATTTTTTTTGTTGGTATATGTGCAAAAAACCTGTTTGGAAGCCATGATCTTGCTCTAATTTGATATTGAGAACAAACTGGAATTTTCCTCTGGTTATCTAGGTTGAAGTTTTTATTTTAATGATCCTATCCTTTTTTTTTCAATAAATTATAATTTTCATAATTTGATGCCTATTTTATTTCCCTTACACTACATGACCTTTAGTAACAGCTGTTATAAAAATTGTAAATGAAAACACATACACAGTAATGTTCAACTAAAATTTTACATTCTAATTTTATAATTGCTTTCTAAATGTGGTATCACATGGTCCAAATAAAGTTAAAATAATAAATAATGGAAGTACTACATGATTGTGAACTTTTATTGTGGGATGAAAAATATTTTATATGTAGGGTAGGTGGGGGTAAAAACCCGCACGAGGCAAAACCACGCACAGCGATTTTTATTTGTTAATGATCGATTAAAAAGTTGAAAATCAGGTGGTTGGTTTGTCTTATTGTGACCTATTGTTCTACGAAAGTTCGTAACCCTAAATCACTCATGAGTTTAAAAATGCTCTAAGTTTGTTTTTCATATTTTGATGTAATTTTTCGGATCTTTTACTTAAACATTACAAAAAATAGAGCTTGAGGAGAAATACAAACAAATATCCCAATGATAAGATAGCTATTCAACTTCAGTTTCGTTTTGAAAGAATTGCCTCAACATGTCTCTAAAAATAATAAGGCTTGTTTTTCAAAATAAAGTAAAACGGGGCAAATCCACGCAGGTGTTTTGGGGCAAATCCACGCAGCTTAAAAAGCTCAGGAATTCGTCCCAAAAGGAAAATCGGACTACTTGATCTCTAAACAGGTTAATAAAGGTGTCCCTCATGCCAACCCTCTACCTGAAACCGTCCTTTCTCCCTTTTGAAAGATATCTGGGCAATCTGAAATGAATTGCTTCAACAGGTTGACAATTTTCATTAAAACTGATCATATTTATCCTACTACTATTATAATTGTGAATGTTTGTCTGGATGTTTGTTACTCTTTCACGCAAAAACTACTGAATGGATTTTAATGAAATTCTACCATAATGTAGCTGATACATCAGAATAGGACATGGGCTATAATTTATAAAGAGAAAATCAGTCCATTCTTTTTTTCCCGTTTTTCCTGCTTTTTTCACTTATTTTTCCGTGTTTGAAAACCTGTTTTACCATTCATACAACGAGTTAAAAATAAAACATTGTTTCAAATGAGACAGATCACTAGACTTTTTCATTTACTAGATCTTTTAGTTTAGTTTTAAACACTGGTTTTAAATTTGTTAATTTGTTCACTAGACTTACTAATTTACCAGACTTTTTACTATGGTTACAAATTGGTTATTTTATAAAGGCACCAAGATATTAAACATTATCAGGAACATCGGGATTGTAAAAAGTGACAAGAACACCGGGATTGGAAAATTAGAGAGAACATCGGGATGGAAAAATTACCGGGTTATAAAAATTACCGAGAACACTGGGATAGGAAATTTACCATAAAGACACCCAGAATACCGGAATATAAAAATTACCGTAAACACTGAGATAGGAAAATTACCGGGAACGCCGGGATTAGAAAAATTACCGTGACCACCGGGATAAGATTACCGGGAACACACTGGGATAGGAAAGAGGCGCCTGGGGTACCGGGATGATTTGTAATATTGCTAATTTACAAAATTATAAATGTATTTTAAGAAATATTTAAAAAATTAATTTATTCACCCCACCCGTGCAAGGCCGGGTATAACAGCTAGTATTTAATATTGTTGGTTGGCTTAGAAATATTAAAACAACATTAAGAGGGTTATTTCTAGTGTTTTTATAATGAAATATTCTGTTTATCTATGCTTATTTCACTTGGGCACCAAGATTTGCAAGTGCGGGGTCTTTGCCCCATTTTACGAGGCAAAGCCCCGCGATTTTTTTTTCTACTAAGTTGTAAATTTCTCCTAAAATGCCATCGATAAGAGTTTAAACTTGGATTGGTTTTGTAGGTAGAACCTCAATCTAACATCTCCAATTGAAATTTCGGGATTATCTACCCCCTTTCGACGACAATGTTAAAAATACTGATAATTGCGTGGCTTTGCCCTCACCTACCCTACGTATCAAATAGTCAATAATAAAATATTTCTTTTAGAAATGTATCAAATTAATTATTTAAGACTGCAATGAAAATAAATAATTAATTCAAATCATAAATTAATACAGATTATATTTTTTAAACAGTTTAAACTGCAACTGGATTGATTAATCTTCAACAATATGTCTTCATCATTTTACACACATTCTAGGTCTTTCTTTTTTCTATCTCCATACAGTGATAATTTCATAGGTATACGGAGGTCAAATACTAATATTTATTTTTTAACACCAACTTTTTTCACGTTTAAATTTAGGATTGTCACATATATTACGCTTCATTCCTCCTCGGAATTTCAGTTTGAAAACGTAAGTCGAGAAGTTTATCTCATCTTAGGGAAAAGTATACTGAAAAGTATATGAAACCTGGGGCAAATAGGGAGGTGTTAGGTTAAAACGCGATGCAACGGGAATAAGCTGGATAGAGATTGAGAATTTCCCCTGGTAGAATCTGATATTTAGGAAAAAGAGAAACGATTGAAAAGGGAGATCGGGGAACGGAAATATTTCTTCTCAACACAGTCTGTGCTCTGAAAACCTGAAAGGTTTATAAGTTGTTGCTTCGATATTTCGTAAGTTTTGAAACCAGACTAGGCAGTATTTTTTATAATTTAATAAATTGGAATGCTGGGGTGTAGTCTTAAAAAATTTTATAATATTGAATGAGCTACTTATATTTTTAATTAAAATTTATGGTGTTATGGAGAATTTTGGGTTCAAATTAAGTAATTTTTTCTTTAATACTTTTGAGTAAACTTTAAGCTTAAATTGTACACTTAATGAAGAAATACTATTAAAACATCGAGAAGTAGAAACTTTGCAAGTTTTAATAAAAGTGTTATTCTCACATGCAGAGATATTTTTAACGCCTCTGAGAGCGTATTTCACGCATTGAAAATCGGAAATACGCTTTTAAAAACTAGCCATGCGTATTTTCAAGTTTTGAATTTTTAACAAAGGCTTTCCTTAAAGAAATGCATGGCACCCCACTGAAATCAAATATAATAAAAAATTTTCTACTGAAATTTGTTATATTAAATAAATATTTCATTTAGAATGTTTAATGAAAAATAAATTGTTTTATTCATAATGTTTAATATTTTCTAATAATTTTTAACAGATCACTATAATCTAAAAACCAAAATAGCATCCTCATTTTTTCTATTTCATTTTGTCCATAAAAAAATTTGAAAAAAATTTCGTATTTCACTCCTCATAAATGAATTTCACGCCTCCTAAAAAAGTCAAGGAGTATTTTTACTCCTCCAAAAAAAGTCCTAAGAATAACACTGCTCACATGTTATAATTCTATGTTGAAGGATATTTTAGAAAACACCATAACAAATTAAATATCAAACCAAATAAAAAATAATATAGATTGGCTAAATAATTTATTAATGAACAAAACCTAAGTTTACCTCTGCACCACACTGTAAACAATTAAGAAATATTCCTTGAATTAAACTTGTAGGTATAAAATAATTTTGGCAATGTTTAGTAGTGCCTTTTTGGTATCCATCCAAAAGTACTCTGGGTATTAGGAATTCTCTATGCTCCTTATCCATTTTTAGTTCTTCACGTTTCTAAGTGCCATAAATAATTCCTTACAGAAAAAAGTAGCTGGATCGTATAAAAACCATCAAGAGACAGATAAACGTGATCAAAGAAAACAATAGGGGAAGTGCTCATGATGTCTTTCATGAACATTAGGGTAGATTGATTTCTATCAGGAAAACACACTGCAGTTTTTTCACACGAACATCAAAGTATCTAAGATTAATGAGTTTTCAAAACGAATATCGTGAGCAAAGTATCTGTTACTTTGATACCTCACGATTGAATCTCCAGATCGTTATTTATGTTTTATAATTCAAAATAAACTACCTTTTTAGTTCAGTGTAGCCGAATTATAATAATTTAATGTCATTCCCCCCATTAAATCTTATATTTGAAATAGTTTTAAAGTTAAATGGAAATTTTTAACGCACTCTGTAATAAGTATCAGATTCAATGGAGATTCCTAAGATGAAATGAAGAGTGACATATGACAGATTCAACTGGGAACTTTTCTCAAAATGGCACAGAAAAACTTAAAATATGTGCTCGCCTCCCTTTAATAAATTACTCTAATTTGAAAATATTTCATTTTACTCTTTTGAAATTTGGGCCTGCACAGCTAATTAAGCGTAAAATAGAATCATCCGAAAATTGAATTCTTGGATAAAATACGAGACGCATCTTGGTTTTTCAGAGAAATCTTTATATTCAACAAGAGTAACAAGACCTTAAAAATTCCCTTCCATCCTTCAACTTATATCAACGATTAAATTATTTAACTCGTCAGTGGAAAATCATATTAACCCTGCCCAAATCACACATGCATATCTTGATTCTAAATATAAACTCCCCTGTCAAATTATCAATGCCACTGAAAGATTCCCCCCATAATTTTAAATAGTAATCATCTGACTTTACTGATTCCAACAGAACTTTTTCATACCCTGTTGAGTTAATTCTCAATTAGCCGTCCCTCTTGCTTGAGTGATCTCTATGGAGCTTGAAGAATATCTATGGAACAGGTGATCTCTATGGATGCTGGTACTGATGTACCAGCATCTCACTCTCACCTTTTTCATTCGGCTGCTGTGTACCCCATAATAAACTTCTTGTCAGTCAATTTTCTAAAACTTTACCCATTAAATATTGATATAAAAAGGTCGGTATGGCTAATATAAACTAAGTTATTGTTCATAAAAGTTTCCAGGAAGCAGGGCCGTGGTCCATCTTGATAAAAATTAAACGCTTCGTCAATCTCTGTAAATGACTTTTTAAGTGGTATGAAAAGTTTAAAAATCGTGAAAAATAAAGATGGACCACGGCTCTGCTTCCCGGAAACTTCTATGAACAATGTTGATAATTGGCTGTGAAAGCCTGAAGGTTTACATAAACGAAGATAGTTTATTTATTTTTGGATTATCTAGTGGTATTTTAGAGACTCGACTTTTGTGATTCCTATCATAATAAAGACATTCAGTGGCATAATAAGATTTTTTCTAAAGTGTGGGTTATATTTCTATCCATGTGAAGGTTGAGAATACCTCCGCTCGTGTCGCCGCCACCGAACAGTGCGAAGAAGGCACTTAGCAACTCAACATCGAGATTTCGCCAGAAAGGCACGAGAACTGTTTATGTGTTTCAGTTCTGTTTTGGCTCTGAAGAATGTAGCAGAGCGAGAGGTGGAAACGCCAGCTCTTGTAAATTATTATTGTTATGTTTAATTAAATCTCTGTTATTTTAACCATGGTGTTCTCTATGGCTGGCGTCTTCCCCCTCACATCCATAGTACACATTCTTTGCAATGCATAGAAATATATCCATTGACGCTTACTGATATCGACACAAGACCCAAACAAACCGTATATTCTACTCACATATATCGATTGCACAAACAGCTGGTGTAACTATATATTATAATGACTAATGAATCAAGAAAGACAGGGAGGTTCCGAACGGATCGATGTATCGAATAGATAAACATCGGAATCTTTCGCATACCTCAGCAGACACCCCGTCTTATATTTTTCTCTGTCTACGAACTGCAGTTCCACGATCCCCAAACTTAAAACATGAATATGGATTATGACTAATGGAAACATTCCTTGAGATATCTTATATATATAACACTTTCTCTCCGTAAGCATAGTGCCGCTTCCATTGCACTTATTTATGTATTTTGAATACGTGTTTTTATATTTGTGTTGTATGTGTCGAATGTGAATGTTTATCTTGATGTTATTTTTTATCATGAAATTCGAATGTAGATTAAAAAGGGTATGTAAATATCTTCGTTCTATTCAAGGCAATGTAAAATGTGATTTCATTAAAGTATAGATTTTTAACTTCAGCTTAATATTTCAAGGATTTTAGAAACCAGTACAAAAATATTTTTTTAATAAATTAATTTTTAATTGTGCTGATATTTTAAGCACAAATGAGTCCACAGATATGAATTTTTGCTTTTGTTAAGATGTTTAGAGCAGATAGAAAAACAATTAAAGCAAATATTCTTCTTTCAGGAAAATACATATAAGTACTAGAAAAAAGCGTTTTTTGGACTCTTGATTTCATTGCTTCCTAAAGCATTTTATTTTCTTTTTCTAAACTGCATACTTTCGCTAATCAATTAAAAAACAGCCAAACTGTAAATAAAGGGATTGATGGATGTTTCCACCACGACCAACCCTCAAAAAGTCCAAATAACTGTCCCCTTTTTTCAAATGTAACGTCATGTACAAAAAAACCTTATTTTCGCAATATTTTACGACGAGGCTTGCGATATGCGCAATGGATATTTTTTAACATGTTCATTCGAAATTATACGTAAAAATGGGCTCCTTTTACATTAACAATTCCTTGCGTAAACCAGTTTATGACGTTCTTTAAGTTTTGCTAATATTTAGTTCGTTTAAAAAATAACTTTATTTCAATTAAATTTCAGGAGAATAAACTGATTGTGTCAAATGTTTTTCGATTTATTTTATATTTACTAAAAGTAGACAAATACATACAAGCTGAAGTAGTTTGGAAGTTGGTAAACTTTGCTGCCCTACCATCGGTAAAAAATACCTATAGAAATAAAGCTTCCTTAAAATTCTATTGGAAACCATTAATAGAAATGCATTTTTCTTTTCAAATTAAATTGGTTATCTTATTCAATAACTTTCCAAATATACGTTTTTGGAATCACCTTCAGTAAAAATCTTAAAAGAATAAAATACGTAAACGCGTAGTATTTTTAAAGGTTCACCGTAATTATTTCCAGTTTTGCTGCTTTCAAACGACATGTCCTGATCCAATCCATCAGCTATTATCTGGCAGCCATCTCGTGCCAAAACAGCAAACGTTCCCTCTGAACCGGCTGAGAAATGGGTGGAAATCTCATTTTTCACTCAGTATCGAACCTAAATAAAACTGGCGACAGTACCCGAGATTTTACACGCTCCGCTGGAACCTCCTCACAAGAACCGAAACCCCAACATGGCCGTCTCGCACGCTCGTGTCGCCCCATCGATTTCCCATAAATCATTTTCCCTGGTCGGATATTAAGACGTTTGTTCGAATGAATCTGGTTCACGTTCCCAGTTTTGTTTCTTGCGAGATTAATTATTCGATTGAATTTTGAGTTTAATTACTGGAATCCCTTGCCTAATCTCCGTGGAGCGGTGGTGGAAGAGCAAAAACCTCCACGCGTCTGGGCTTTGAAGGGGCAATAATTCTATTAATTCCGGAAGATTCGAGCGCTTAATTTGTGTCGTTCTCAAATACGATAGTTTGACTGTCACTGTAACGAGAAAAACCAAATAAGCGGGTGCGTCTGGCTTATTGAAGGGAGTAATTGGTTTCCGAATGTAACGTTTTAGACGCAAAAGTTACCTCTCTGAGTGTTTGTTTATTTTCAACTGACTGGGCAAATCTATTTTATCATCTAAGTATAAACAGACTGTTTTTATTCTAATCTTTATAATCGTGATTGTTTTACTGAAGTATTCTTTAACGTTATTTTTATAGCAACATACAGAAAACTAAGCATAAAAAACTCTCAAAAACTTTCTGCTTATTAAAAATTTATGTGTTTTATTTTAAAAAGAAATTCTCAGAGAAAGCATCGCCAAAAAAACTATATCATGCTTTCCATTAAAATGGATTCTACCAGTTATAGAAAATTGGAGGTACTACAGTTGATATATAAGAGTAAACACTTAAGCTGATTTTATACCCAAATCATTAACTGTTAAAATGCTTTTACTGAGTTGAGTCATTTTTTGTTTTTGTTAAG
The DNA here is from genome assembly GCA_024610705.1 of Tetragnatha versicolor. NCBI lineage: Eukaryota > Metazoa > Arthropoda > Arachnida > Araneae > Tetragnathidae > Tetragnatha > Tetragnatha versicolor. Next base: position 27,688,725 of record JANDEH010000002.1, on the reverse strand, counting down.
GATTGAAATCCATTTCACCAGTATTTAAAAAATAAATAAAAAAATCAAATAATTAATTATTTTTGATGGCGGCGCTGAAAACAAACTCGAATTTCCAATTCCTCCTATTTCCTTTTAAAAACATCCACTCGAAACAACATGAAAGGTAGCTCCTTTCTCAACTTAAACAAACCATCAAAACCGCTGAAATTCCTCCACAATTGAGTCTAATTGCCAAAACCATCTCAAAACACTATACATCCGTCTCACTCGCAGTCTCTCTTCAAAAACCCCATTCTTCGCCTTAACCAGAGAAGATAATATTAACACGCCATAGAGAGAGAAATAAAAAAACATAATAAACACAACGGGTGCACGCACAATGGAAATTGATTAGAAGATTCGCGTTGAAAACACTTCTTCCCAGACAATGGCAACACCCTCTCACTTCGGAAACAAAGACTCCTCCGTTCCAATTTTAAGAGAAAAAAGGTGGCATCACGCTTAAGACAGGATGCCATTGAAGAGCTTTTGACAAACTGTAAAAATTACCGTCTAGCGATATACTGAATCGAAGGTTTTAAAGCAGAGCTTTAAGAATAGTAAATTAGGGAGGTCTCTTAATAAATACTTGTAATGCTTGTGTGAAGAGTCTTCCGTTTTGATTGCTTCCGTAAAAAGTGTTGTTGTTGTTAGTAAGCAAGAGATGTGATTACAGTTGTTTGTTAAAAATGTATGAATGTTTCTGTTGTCATACTTGAACGTAGTTTGAGAATTTTGAAGATGATTTAAATTATTTATCAATAGTTTTGATGCCTTTTTCTCTCAAATCCAACTAATGGAAGTGAATATGCTGTTAAATTCTATGTGCTTTTTTAGAGAGTCAAAATATATTCATCCCCTAATGATGCATCACAATTCCTCTGAAGGATTATTTAGGAATAGGGGATGTTTTAAATCATTTGCCCTTATTTAAAATCCATCCATAGATATCAATTGAATAAAACATCCCTTACGGAGTTACCCTTTTATTTCTACATTAATTGATGAAAGGGTATTCATTAAAATAATTAATTAAGGATATTTAATTTATAATATTTGTGTCCACTGGTCACACAGTCACTATATTAACTTCTGCATTATTAAATCAGCATGAAGTAATTAAGCGAAACTACAGTTACATCATAGTTTGGTGTCCATTTGATTACCCTTTTTAGGAAAACAATTTTAGATTAATGCATCACAGAATTACATGATTGTAGTGGGTTCTGTTAGCTACAATGATCAATCTATTTGGTGTAATATGTTTAAGGTATCGAATAAAACTCTGTATTAACTAATCGAATTCTGTGTCGAATGTTAACTAAACAGTATTACAGAAATCTTGAAAAAAATCCTTTTTCTATAATTAGTGCAGTTTTCTTTGTATAAATTTTACTATTTCATCTGGTTTTATAATTCTTCATTTACAAAATTTTTTTAAAGTAATGTAATTAATTTTGAGTTATACACTCTTAAAACGACAGTCTCAAAACTGAGTAAAAGAGCTCATGATGTTTCATTTTTGAGTATGCACATTTTCAGAAATGAGTGTATACATGTTTTCAAATTTGAGTACATTTGGATTTGAGCCAGTTTGAGTACTTTTGTACTCAGTTTGAGACTGTTGTTTTAAGAGTGTAAAATATAAAGCAAATTCATTTCCAAACACCTTCATAAGACTATTATTTTTTTAATTCAACCTTTTACATTTATCATTTAAAGAAGTCTTCACAATTCAGAAAAGTTTATTTAAAGGACTCTTACATAAGTTTTTTGCTTAATTTAAAAATCATACTTTTTTACATAAAGTTATAAGTACTGATAATTTTCAAGCATAAAAGCTTAAAATCTTAAAGCTTATGTATCTAAGATCTTAGAAACCATTTTCCTTAAAAATATTTTATTGATAAATAAAAACATGAAATCTTTAATAATTCAAAGAGTTCAAAGCATACATCTTTATTCACAATAACTTATCATGGACCTTCTTAAATTTCTCTTTAGATATTGAAAACATTTAAATAGAAAATTTTATTCCCTAGTATATAAAAACATTCCCTTTTTTAAAAAGTATTTACTAAACATCAGAGTAACATAATATCAAAAGTTGAGCGAAATTTTGACAAGGTAAAACAAAACCATTAACTAAAAAGGCCTTTTAGCGAACGACTTAATTATTTTAAGGTTGATTCTGCATTGAAACAAAAAAAATAACAGCAACTCGTATGCGACACTCCATTACTATTATCAGCATCGGATTGATTAAATTTGTCCTTTTCTCTTGGCAACGAACGTGAAGTCAGTTTGAAAACAATTGCGTCTCTTTAATAATTCCTTTAATGCACACAGTTTAAGACGTTTTTCATTAATTTAACAGGGTTATACTTAGTTTTTGATGTATTGTGATCAATCCAAGAACTCACAAAAGCAAGAAGAGAAAAACTGGAGAAAAAACCCACCGAAGAACAAAAAGATGTTTTTATTTTGTTGGCTGAAAGAGACAAAAAAATCTTCCTCGAAAAGTTAGAAAGTAACGACAGGAAAACAGAAAAAAATCTTTGGGCGCACCATAAAAAGATAATAAGGACCGAACTTGAATGCCCGAGGAACTGAGGCTTTCTCCGAGGGAAGGGGGATTGCAGAAGTATAAATTAAGAAAGATGCGATGCTGCTCTAATGTTTACTGACGTTGCTTAGTGAGCAACTCTCTTGGTCGCGGCAAAAATTGTTTAGAAAAGCGCCCCAAAGAATAATGCTCCAATGAGACGCGAAAGCCGAATTGTTTTAGATGAAGGGTTTTTTTGGCATCAGGTAATTTCTTTAAAAAAAAATTAGGGTCTCACAGAAAGGATCTTCAAGTTTTGAGCCCTTCTATGAAACATAGTTTGTTCAAATAGTAATAGAGCGTTGTATTTCTATTTATATTCGAATACAATTTGGAGTGCATTTTTATCTTTATTTTTATAATGATTATTTCCCTTTTATTCTATTTGTAAACGTCTGTAAAGTTTCTAATGCAAGTTTAACCCTTTTTAAATTTCGACTAAATCTGTAATGTTAGTTCCTTTTTCTTATGTGTTTAGTAATCTATAACGTAGGAAATACATAATTTAAAACTTATATGACGAAATTTCATTATATGACGAAATTTTCCTGAAAATTATAGGTTGCAGAATTGCAGTTCTCTTGGAATATTTTAATGATCCCGCAGAGTTTGCGTGGTCTTACTGAAACATCCGACATATTGTAATATTTCAAGTTATGTCCAATTTACATGCTCTAAACTAGTAGTTTAACCAAAAATTATTATCTTATAAATATTTTTGAAACTTTGTTAAATTAGTTCAATAAACTTTTATTACGCTCAATGAAGTTTCATTTCTTCTACCTTTTCCATAGAAGAAACGAAAAAATACTTGGTTCAAATCTTTTGCTTGGATTGAACCCTTTTTTCAAACCATTCCAAACATTGTTTCAGCATCTCTTCCACAAAGTATAAGTAATCGTATGGTAAGGTCCACTAAACAAATGCGTTTACTTTGTCGTTATTTGTTTCTCAAGATAAATAAATGTTACGTAACAAAGATGCGACCTAACAATTTATCTTTAAATCCTATAAAAGCAGTCTGGTTTCTCAGTTTATATTTAAATAGGCATCCAAACAAATAATATGCAGCAGACTATGTTCTTGGAAATTTGTTTAAACAACAAACTAATATAAAGGTGAAAATTGTGTACTTTCGTTGCCCCCTCACTCAAATTGTGACTTTTAAATTAAAAATACACATTGACAATCAGTAAAATATCTAACTGCAACAAACTTGCAATTGAATACACATTGTTTAGCAATGTTCTTAATGAACATCGTTTTACTTGGCAAAAATATTTATTTTGGTGGGTAAGCTTTAAAAAATTCGCCGGCAAATGTATTTTCTTTTTTACATCCCTATTCGGTTTTTTTAATTTCTATTTAAAGAAACCTTAAGTGTATTGCCTTAAAATGATTAAAATTTCCAAATATACATCAAAATTTAATTATTAGTTTTAAATTTTTATAGAGTAGATGACCTAAAAACGACCTCCAAATAAATATTGAAAAATAACTTGAATAAATTAAACTTATTATTAACTTTATTATTAAACTTGCAATATTGTTCTGTTTTTGAGAAGTAAACTATCATTCATATCATTACAATCATGACTCTTAGAAATTTGAGCTCTTAAATCCTTTTTATTTTCTTAAGATTATTTTTCTCACTACACTACAGTATACTATACTTTCTCGTAACAATAATACTACAAGTTAATATTTTAAGAAAATTTTAAATTTCATAACACAAACATACACTCTTAGTAAAAATTACTCAAACTGGCTCCGAATTAAATTTACTCATATTTGAAAACATGAATATACTCATTTCTTAAAATGTGCATACTCAAAAATGAAACATCATGAGCTTATTTTCGAGTTAGTGCAGTCATTCTCATGAATCAAGTTCAAGATATTTCATTTTTGAGTTTGCACATTTTCAGAAATGAGTATAGTATTCATATTTTCAAATTTGAGTAAATTTGATTCGGAGCCAGTTAGAGTAATTTTTACTCAGTTTTGAGACTGTCGTTTTAAGAGTGTGATAAAAATTTTTGTAGATACTCACGTCAGACATAATCTCTAGACTTCAATAAACATTCGCCAATCCATTTTAAACTTTCGTTTTTAAGCATTATTTGTTTCTTTGAATTGTTCCGTCTAAAACTTAACTTAAACTTTAAATTCAAATCATACTCAGAGATCATACTAAAATTCCAAATGTGTAGGACTTTCCCTACCTTTTCACCCTTCACCTTATTAAACTTCAGAAAAAACCTCAATTTCTCTCATCACCACCTAACCCATCCTAATCAGAACCAACCCCACTCCTCCCAACCCGTTGCCACCAGACCCAACCAAAAACAACTTTCCTCCTCTTCCCTTACCTGCGATCTATTACCACCTAATGGCGGCCGCTGGAAGTAAACTGCGAGATCCGTTCAGCCAAACTTCGGGTGCCAAAACTTTCTTTTCTTCAAATGCTTACTTACGATATGCGGAGACGGAGCACGTTTCGCATCAACAGCTTCCGTTCGTTCGGCTCCTATCGTAGTTGACCTGTCTCCCCCTCCTTCCATCCCCGGGGGCATACACCCTTAAACACTTGGAAACAATGCCGATGGAACGATTCCTGCTCTTCGAGGACTCTGGAATAATTTCGGTCGCCCCAGAAGTTTTAAATTACGATCCGCCGTTCTTGTCTTTTATTTGCCTTCTTGGGTTGGGTGAAAGGGGATTGGGTTTTCTCTTTTTCGTGGGGTCTTGCTTCCTTTGTATTCTGGCGTGGGAGGCTGGCGTCGTTTATGATAGGTTTGTTCCTTAAAAACTTGAGAAGTGGGCTTTCATTTGACGTCGGGAAATAATATGTAGGTCATAGGGGTTTTTTTTACTTAAAAAAGACACAATACTAGCTATTTCTTAAAATCCCCCAACTTAAAAGTGTTAAATTCCATCAATAGTTCAAAGGCTTTTATAAAATATATTTTTATTGCGATTTAAGTTACTTATGTTATAGGGGTTGGTTGGTTGGTTGATTAACTTTTTATGGCACATGGCCCACATTAGGGCATTTTGCGCCAAACACAAGACATAAAATCATTTTAAGTCAGCAAAAAGCCCTTGTCTGATGTACTCTATACATCAATAAGTAAGATTTAAGATATTGTTTAAAATTTAATCATGCATTATGTTATAGGGGAGAGGGGCACATTTGTACATGGAGCACTTTAGAACGGTACTGGATACGTACAAGCAAATGAGTAAATCGTTAATCTAAACCCTGCTCTTGCTATATATTCTAGAAAAGTGTTAAGTTATAAATTAAATTAATTTAAAATAGCAAATAAGCCAACCTGGATTCAATCTGTTGAACATAGGGTTATGAGTTGCACACTATACCGTCTAGGCCATCTATTGTCAAGATCGTTCTTTATTAAAATTGAAATGTTATAGGGTGGGTTGGGGTTAAATGGGTCACTTTTAAGGTACTTTCACATTCTAAGTTTTATTTCATCAAAGCTATTACTTTTTAATGATTTCTTTCAATTAGATTTTGACATTACAATCCTTCAGAACATTTAAATATTTTTTAGTTATAAGTTGGTTAAACTTAGCATCAAAATAATGACCTATTTTATCCCAACCACAAAATATTAATATAAAAGCTAAAATATTTTATATTTTTCTAAGCCGATTGGCTTGAAATGTCTCTCAGACTTTCTTTTATGGAAAAATATTACAAAAGTCTGCTGTAATTTATTACAATATATATAGGATTTGGAAGTTGGTAAACCCTGTTTTTTCGACAACAACATTTACCGTTCAAATAAAATATTTTTTCAGCTCTAAAATTCATAAATCTAAATTTTTGACAGTCGGAAAATGTTGCCAACAGATAAAAGATTATAATACAAAAAAATGAGCGAAAAGAATTCCATTTAAATTTGATTTATATCAAGTTAATTAAAACTGACCCATTTTACCCCAAGACCCATTTTACCCCAACCCACCCTACGGCTCGTAATAAGACGATTACTGGGCACTTTAATTTATTATGCAAACGTCATTTGCCTGTACGCATACACTACGCTTTAGCACAACAGACATACCTCTACAGCAGTTTAAATTTCAGTTGTAATTTCTCATTTCTTAGGCTTAAAATAAGTCATCACCTATTACACGCGTTTAAGATACTGTATTAATTACGATAGGTATGGTTAAGCATTTACTGAAATTTCAACTCCTAAATTGGTTTTATGTGATAAATGCCAAATAGAACAATTTTGCTGATTTGAATCGGATTTTAAAAGGTTGTGTTATTATTCACTGACAATTCTACAACCTCCCATGCCCATTTATAAAACCCCTAGGGTTTTATTAGGCCCATTAGGGGGCCTTTCTGCCCCCCATTTCTATGTGATTCTTGGTTGTCTAGGTGTGCCCTACCTTTTTTATAAGTTCTAAAAAATTTATCTGTAACACCCTATATGTTAAATTCAGTTTAAAAATCTGAAAAAATACCAATATATAGGTAGGGCACACCTAGTATTAGTACCATCTTTTGCTTGAATGAATTTGGAGCAGAGAGCTTACTGTTTGAAAATCGCCTGCTTTTAAAGGTCTAAAGTTATTTTTTTCTTATAGTAGAAATTCTACTATAAGAAGTATTCTTATAGTAGAAATTTTACCTTGCATTTTAATATGGTTATCAAAAACTGCGTTTTTATCCTGATTTAATTATTTATCGAAATTATGTAACTCAAAATATTGAGGAAATAGGAAAACTATCAATTCTAAGGCATAAGAGTCCAACAACAAATCCTTAAGCAATAGATTCTACTAAAAGGTGATAAAAGAATGGTATTAATAAAACATAGCCACCAATAAAACCTTGTCTCTTCGTAGGAAACTTAATAATGTCACAAAAACATTGGTTTTCATCCATGTAATAAATAAGTCCAATTCCTCCTCCTCCTCCTCAAACCTTTCTTTCCCAATAGTTTTTCTCCTGACAACAAAAAGTATTTTTACACAACCCATAAGTTTCAACCCAATCTTCGAGTATATTTTTTCGAAAGAGAAAGACTAAGTACTGGTGTGATAGTTAACTCTAAAACCCACAACTGTCAACTCAAGTGATTGAAATCTAGTGTTGAAGAGGAGTTATTTATTCGATAGAGTAATTTCCAAGCGAAAGTTTAGGAATCAGTAACTGAAATATACCGGGTGTATTTTTCAGTTTTATTGTGTAGTATTGTGATTTTTTAGTTGAATGAAGACAAAATTTAATCATTTCGCCACTAGGGCCACTGAAAGTCATCCCAATGGTTTCTCCAGGTTCATTTCCTAGGGGTAGACTTTACTTCCATAACCCTGGGACACGTTGGTTCCAAAAAAAAGCCGCGAAACGGACTTTTGAAACACCCTGTCACTGTAAAAAATAATAGTAACGTTCCACATAATTTCCAGAAACGTTTCTGCTTTTTATGTGTTTTTACAGCAGTTTAACACTTTACTTAAAAATTCTGGTTTTCTTTCTGAAACGTTTCTGAATCCCACTGAATCCTGCCAGACGCGGATAGTTAGTGCGGTGCACCTGTCATGCCTATACATCCAAACCTTTTTACAAAATTTTTTGCTACCGTAATTGGCCTAAAAACGTCTTTTTGCATCTAATTTTCAAAATTTTCCCAGAGTATCAACCGATCAAAATTCCAGACTTGGATCTTAATCCTAAGTTATATTTTATATGGAATATCCATCATTGAGTCGCGGTTGGCTCAGTGGTAAAGCGTTTGCTTTGCAAGCGTTAGTTCCTCGGATCGAATCCCGGTAGCGACTATTTTATTTTATGCGGAATTTTATTTTCTCCGGAACGTTTCAGTATTTTAACAGTAAAGTTCCTGGTATTTCACAGATAGCTTACTGGTATTTTTGCGAAAGGTTTCAGTATTTTACAGAAACGTTCCTGGTATTTTGCAGGAACATAACTTTAAAAAAATGGGCAACTCAGCTGCCCAGTTTTTTAAGTAACGTTTCAGAATTTTTTTACAGTGTATATTTAGTTTATATCAGACTAAAAGCACTTTAATTAATTTTTATTTGAGTAATACGTGTGAAGGTTGAGAATACCTCCGCTCGTGTCGCTCCCAAAACGTCACCGAACAGTGCAAAGAAGGTGTACTGCAACTAAACTTCGGCATCTGCCGAAAAACCACGAGAAAGGCGGTAGAACTTTTGTGTATCAGTTTTGATTTGGCTCTGAAGAATGTAGCAGGGCGAGAGGCGGAATGCGCCAGCTCTTGTATATTTTATTGTTATTCTTCATTAAACTGTTATTATTTTAACGATGGTGTTCTCTATGGCTGGCGTCTTCCCCCTCACATACGAATGGTAAATAAATAAATCGTACATAAAACAAATTTATCAAAATGAAAAATACTGGAATGGGTTATTTTACTCAATGCGTTTTTCTGAGGCTGTGCAATTTTTTTTCTATTGGAGTATTGAATTGAACTGCATTGTCAAAACGTATAGATTAAAATGAGTTATTGAACACATTCGAAAAGTAAATCCTACAATGATTTCAATTCGCTAAATCCGCCAAAAATTAAACTTGCTGGATTTAAATTTGTTCAAATTTTAATCGCTTTTTGGAATTACGAAACTTTTTCTCCTAAGTGTTTAAGCTATTTTATTAACTGGCAATTTTTCCACTGTAAAAAGCAAGCCTTTCTAGTAATAACGTATTGCAAAAACTGCATTAAAGTAAAAACGAACCGCAGCAATAAAGATGCAAAATTAAGTTATTTTGTTCGCTTAAATATTTCCTATTAGTATTTATTGACATTTACTCGGTCGCAATTATCCCCAAAATAAGAGATATCAATAGAGAATTCAAAAGCGATTGAAAATATCTTAATACATGAAAAAGAATTGATTTATGCACAAAAAGCCCCAATTCCTTTTATTTTTTTCAATTGATTTCAAAACTAACTGAATCGAAAACTTAAAAATTGGTTTTTGAATGCAAAGACAGAAAAATTCCACTAAGATCGCCCAAGCATATTACAAAGCAATGAAGAAAGAATTGGTTTATTCTGGTGAATTTTCGCTTCAAAAGAGTTTCAAATATTTCCCTAAAAACGGTTGATTGAATTAAATCTCAATCCTTTTCTTTGTGAAACGCAGTACTTATTAATAATTTTTGCAGTTTCGGAAGATTTCCACACAAAAAAATAGGAATAAAATAAAACGCTTTCGGTGGTTAAAAGAGTTTTTTTTCTACACCGCAGTTTCCTCTTAATCCTCAAATGATTATTCTTGAGGTAAAATTGTTTTCTTGTTAGTTTTTGAATGATAATAGTTAGCTTTGTTTTAAAGCGTAATTTCTGTTTACTGCGTTACGCCTGTCATTTGTATTACTTATAGTAAATGAGGACTTGAAAACTCCATTTTACCCTCTTTATATTTTCCCCAATAATGAGGGACCAGACGATTGAGAGAAAAGGTATTTCTTCTAAGTGTCTATTTCTCACTTCGAATGGTGAGGCTTCTTTCCACTTAAGATCTTTTTAGAACTGATATTTTAAGAGAAAACTCCCCGTTTTATGCGTTAAAATAGTGTACCTACCGTCTATTAGAGCTGTACGACACAAAGAAGATGAAACATTTTAAATTCTTTAATTTATGGTTCGAAGCTTCAATACATATTTAATTGCACTAAAGCGTATTCTGAACATCTAGTTTTATTTAATGTAGTCAGAAGTTTTATTTTTCGAAAAATGTGGACTTGATTTCTAAAAATTTTTTTTTTCAATTTACCTTAACACATGTAAAAACAATTCCATATTATATTGTAATTATTGTTATATTTTATTTCTCTCAATGATAATAAAATAATATGTCTTCTACTTATATTCAAACTTTCTTATATTGCTACAAATTGATCATAATTAGTCATCATTCAATTTAGTTATTTATTCGATTCATTTTTATTTTTTTTCTATTTGAGTTTTCGCAAGATTTAATTATAAAAATAGTATGTTATTGTTAAGCAACTGTTATTTTGATGATGATATATTAGTTCTTTAATAAGGGATTTCCTCATTGAAATCAATGAACTTTAAGAGTATGTTTATTTTATCAATCTTGAAAATTCATAAACGCATCCATTTTATTCAACTTTTCAAAGTTACAAGCCCTGTTTCTCTCCTGCTCATATCTCTCCAAACTTTCATCCAGACTCTAAACCACTCCTTTAGCCTGGAGGTCTTTTAAATCTTCTTTCAGCAGCAATAGCTCATCGAAACCCAGAGGAACCAGCGGAACCCTGGGAGGTCCGACATCTAAAGGTCCAAGAAAATTCATGGCTGCCTTGAAGCAGGATATCCCTTGACCTATGTAAGAGGGAGAAAAATATGCAGCCATTTATTTAAAGGAAACTAGCCAATAGAAGCTTTATGCTTTGAGGAGGTACAAAGCTTTGGATCTCAGAAAGATACTTCGTATCAATGAATCAGCTTTCCATTTTTTTGAACTATTGCCTCAAAAGTGAACAGATATCCTATCCTCATATTCTACACATCTGAAGTAACGTTCTGAGTTTGTCAGTAATGTGAAGGGTTGTCAGGTATTATCAGAGTTGGATGAAATTCTTTTTATGTAAAAAGGAGAATGATGAGATATATGAGCATTTTTTTATATTTTAATACGGCAATTAATAAACAAGAAATATTTTTATAGTAAAATTAAGCTCACTTCTTATAGTATGAATAAGGACTAGGTGATATTAAAAATATATTCAGCAAGGATTCCAGCGTATCAATCAATAACTATTGGATTATTAAAATGTCATTAAGTCTATTAGCTCAACATAAATAATTGTATTCCACAAGTGAGTTTTTTTCTCCTAATGGTCTTCTTCCTTTTATAATAAGTGAAATTTTTGAGTAACCTTGTTCTCCATTCTAATTTCCATTCATTCATTTCTTTCTTCCTAATTTATTCTCAAATTTACTACAAAAATCGACATTAAAATCCCACAAACAAGAGCACAATTTGTTTTTCTTTCTCACACAATTACTATAAACGTTTGACCGGGATGTATATTTTGCATTTTTACTCTAGTACCTTTTGCTTGATATAATACAACTTTCGTAATTACAACTCTATCATCTCCCCTTAAAATTCCGTGTCTAAAAGCGAAATATATTTTAAATGCGTGTAAACACGCAGGTCTGAATTATAATCGATTAATGGCTAGGAAATTACCGTCGGAAATTCTCTATAACTCTGGATTAACGAATGCAAGTTCTTACACAACCAAATTGTCAGCGTAAGTTATCATTAAAAGGGTTTAGTTACAGCTTTTTCATGATCATTTTCGAAAATGATTCATACCAAACTATCGCAGGGGAAAAGGAAACTTACAAACATCCAAATGATGGTAAAATATGATAATACTTAAGTATTTTTCAAAAGGTTTTATTAACTAGAAATAATTATTTAGATTTTCAGCTAAAAAATACACATCTCTTTGAATTCCAAATAATTTTTTATTTACGAGTTGTTTGGTAAAAGGAAATTTTCCTTTCAACTTTATCAACCAAATTTTTTTATTCATTATCTAATATATCATTTCAGAAACTCTCTTTTGAAAACTACTTGAAGTATTGTATTATTATACAAATCGAAATGGCTGTAAATTAATACTGACAAAAATTTCTACTGAAATTCTTTTCATTTGAGTTCGTTCCAATATTTTTCTCACAGAGAAACACTGGGAAATAATTATCCCCCAGTCATTCGTTTAGAAGGAAAGGACTAGCTAAGAAAATCAGTATTTAAATTAGCTTTATATTTCAAGGAATGTGTTATGCATTCTACAATTTTTTCAACGATTTTCTCAAAAAATATTTTTTCAAAACTTTCCAAAACTAAAAACCTTAAAACACTTCTAGTTTAATGTTTTCCTATCAGCAGTAAATGCAACTCGATTTTTATGCTAAATGGCTTCACTAAGCTAAACTCGCTGTATTGGAAATTTTATATTTCTGCTTTTAGGCAAATACACAAAAGATAAGCGAAATATTCCCTCAGTTTTTCCTAATGAGCTGGGAGGGAACATCAACAAAATATCAAATAACACCGACAAATAAGATAAAATTTCAATGAAGCTATTTAAGGATATGCAAGTGGAAAAATATAGTTGTAAAAGGTATTGATAAAGGTTCTTATAAAAACTATGTAATTTTGAACTTAAAATTATTATTTAAGTGGGAGAAATAATATTAATAGCCCTAACAATAACAGGCAAAGATGCTGTATTTTTGTAATCATGCTTTTTAAAACTGAAAAGGAGTTTTTTGTCAAACTATGTGTAGTACAATTGAACATATGTTTCAGTTAATGTGCATAATTTGATAACGTGTGGATTACCTAAGTAAAGTATGAAATATTTCGTACTTTACCTTAGGTAATATGCGTTTTAGCTCAGTTAGTCTGCACATTACCAAATTATGCACATTGACGGTAACATAGAGATCAATAAACAATTTCAAAACTGTTTCAAATCGGTTTCGTCTCTTTTCTATTAATGTAATTTTTTCTAAACTTGAACCACTTAATTAGTTTTAATACACGTGGTCTGAATTTTACATACGTTTACCCTGGGTAAGCTTTATATTATTTTTTTAGATGGAGGAATATTTTTAATAAAAACTATACTTTTATATTTTAATAATTTAAATATCTATATCTTAACTCTCACAGAAATTTAATCAAAATATTATATATTAACCTAATAATTTTCCAGTAAAATACTATTTCATCAGGAATAATTCCACCTGATTCGAAACAAAATATTATTCCTTAAGTTACCACTGACACATATCCAAACATTGTGATAATGTAAAAACAAAAAATGTAAAACACATATCCAAACAAAAGTGATAATGTAAACTCCTCGGACAATATTATTTTTATCTCATCAGTACAGAAATAAGATTGAGTTTGAATTTGATTTAAGTTAAAAAACCTACACGTGGATTTGAAAATCGAGTGGAACTTTTTTTCCCTTTTCGAGAAATTTCAATGAATTTTCTGTTTACCTTTTTTCAGACCCAATATCTTTCAGAAATTCAATCTATATCACCTCAGCTATTATGCGTCTATACTGTAATCCTATACCAACTTCCGGTAGAACATTTATAAAATGGAGAAATTTTAGGCTTTTAAGAAAATTTTTTATGAGAAGCAGAAATTGTTACAGGTTTTTAGGAGTTTTTTTAATTGCAATTATTAAATTAAAGTATTACATTAAATAGTATCTACACTATTTTACTATCTCAATCAGTAAATACTCCTCCAGCTATCGGTTAATAATCCGATACAATATATTTCAATTTTAGAAATAAAGTGGAAATTTTAAAAAATGACTAAACTTACCATGAGAACACAATCGTTCAATTGCAAGCAAAACTTGACCCTAAAATACAGAAACAGTTCAAATTTAAATGCAAAATATAAAAGGATAGCAAATACATTTAATTAATCTTTCAAATTAAATCTTTTTTTTGCACCATAAAAAGCTCCGAGTCCAAAAGTTCACGAAACTTATTTATAATTAATACTAATCTAAAAATTTAATGAGTCAATTGCAGCTCAAGATAATTTTTCATTGGGTTTCACTTGCAACTTCTTTTTTATATTTCTTCTTTATTATGCAAAATCCCATATGTTGCCCCTCTGGCTTTTGGGCAATTAATAGATCTTATTGTTGTTTGATTGTATTTTGGTGTTTTTCATTTATTAATCATCTAAGTGTACTCTTAATAATGGTTCTTATTCTACTTCATTAAGTGTTACCTTCCATTACCTCTAAACTCTAACCTTTCCAAATAAACACAAAAGAAACTCCAGTAACACTTCTTCTAATGAAACAAAATAAAACGCAATGTTGCATTTCCGTCCTTTCAGATACCGTCGTTTCAATCGGTTTCGCTGCATATCATGGCCTTCATAAGCAATCTGACGGAAACCCATTCCAAAGATGGATCAATGATTGAAAGCGTTTCCTCCAAATCGCATGAACAGCACGATTATTAAATAGGATGCCTCCATTAGACGTATTGAAATGCCTCAAAGACACAGGATGCATTTGGTAGCAGAGGCGGAAGATTTCAATCATAAAGAGTTGATAGGAAAGAGGGTGGCTTTTTTGGCGTTTTTACTACAGTCATTAAAATAAATCATCCGTAACTTTTTGGAATTATATTCAACGGGGCTTTGATTTCTGAGAAAATAATGCGTTTTTCTTTGAATGTATTGGATTTTTTTTGTGTGATTGCGTAAAAATTAAGAATTTCGTGCTATTTTTTGTGGAAAATCTTCTTGAAATTTTCAATTATACACCGATACCTTGATGTAGGAATTCTCACAAAAAAGTAACTAAAAAATTATTTTGAAGCAACTAAAAAATTACATTTATGGTGAAATCAAGGCAATAAAGACAAGTTAAAATCGTTACAGTTCATTCCCTTTCCTTTTTGACGTAAGGCTAAGCGCGCACTAGAGACTTCTGTCGCGGTGACTATAAACACTAGGTCACTCGAGAGCAATGCATTTCTATGGAGAGATTCTTGGCAATCGGCCAAGAGTCAATTCTCAATTAGCCGTCCCTCTTGCTTGAGTGATCTCTATGGAGCTTGAAGAATATCTATGGAACAGGTGATCTCTATGGATGCTGGTACTGATGTACCAGCATCTCACTCTCACCTTTTTCATTCGGCTGCTGTGTACCCCATAATAAACTTCTTGTCAGTCCATTTTCTAAACCTTTACCCATTAAATATTGATATAAAAAGGTCGGTATGGCTAATATAAACTAAGTTATTGTTCATAAAAGTTTCCAGGAAGCAGGGCCGTGGTCCATCTTGATAAAAATTAAACGTTTCGTCAATCTCTGTAAATGACTTTTTAAGTGGTATGAAAAGTTTAAAAATCGTGAAAAATAAAGATGGACCACGGCTCTGCTTCCCGGAAACTTCTATGAACAATGTTGATAATTTGCTGTGAAAGCCTGAAGGTTTACATAAACGAAGATAGTTTATTTATTTTTGGATTATCTAGTGGTATTTTTGAGACTCGACTTTTGTGATTCCTATCATAATAAAGACATTCAGTGGCATAATAAGATTTTTTCTAAAGTGTGGGTTATATTTCTATCCATGTGAAGGTTGAGAATACCTCCGCTCGTGTCGCCTCACTTAAACGCCACCGAACAGTGCGAAGAAGGCACTTAGCAACTCAACATCGAGATTTCGCCAGAAAGGCACGAGAACTGTTTATGTGTTTCAGTTCTGTTTTGGCTCTGAAGAATGTAGCAGAGCGAAAGGTGGAAACACCAGCTCTTCTAAATTATTATTGTTATGTTTAATTAAATCTCTGTTATTTTAACCATGGTGTTCTCTATGGCTGGCGTCTTCACCCTCACATCCATAGTACACATTCTTTGCAATGCATAGAAATATATCTATTGACGCTTACTGATATCGACACAAGACCCAAACAAACCGTATATTCTACTCACATATATCGATTGCACAAACAGCTGGTGTAACTATATATTATAATGACTAATGAATCAAGAAAGACAGGGAGGTTCCGAACGGATCGATGTATCGAATAGATAAACATCGGAATCTTTCGCATACCTCAGCAGACACCCCGTCTTATATTTTTCTCTGTCTACGAACTGCAGTTCCACGATCCCCAAACTTAAAACATGAATATGGATTATGACTAATGGAAACATTCCTTGAGATATCTTATATATATAACACTTTCTCTCCGTAAGCATAGTGCCGCTTCCATTGCACTTATTTATGTATTTTGAATACGTGTTTTTATATTTGTGTTGTATGTGTCGAATGTGAATGTTTATCTTGATGTTATTTTTTATCATGAAATTCGAATGTAGATTAAAAAGGGTATGTAAATATCTTCGTTCTATTCAAGGCAATGTAAAATGGGATTTCATTAAAGTATAGATTTTTAACTTCAGCTTAATATTTCAAGGATTTTAGAAACCAGTACAAAAATATTTTTTTAATAAATTAATTTTTAATTGTGCTGATATTTTAAGCACAAAAGAGTCCACAGATATGAATTTTTGCTTTTGTTAAGATGTTTAGAGCAGATAGAAAAACAAGTAAAGCAAATATTTTTCTTTCATGAAAATACATATAAGTACTAGAAAAAAGCGTTTTTTGGACTCTTGATTTCATTGCTTCCTAAAGCATTTTATTTTCTTTTTCTAAACTGCATACTTTCGCTAATCAATTAAAAAACAGCCAAACTGTAAATAAAGGGCTTGATGGATGTTTCCACCACGACCAACCCTCAAAAAGTCCAAATAACTGTCCCCTTTTTTCAAATGTAACGTCATGTACAAAAAAAAAACCTTATTTTCGTAATATTTTACGACGAGGCTTGCGATATGCGCAATGGATATTTTTTAACATGTTCATTCGAAATTATATGTAAAAATGGGCTCCTTTTACATTAACAATTCCTTGCGTAAACCAGTTTATGACGTTCTTTAAGTTTTGCAAATATTTAGTTCGTTTAAAAAATAACTTTATTTCAATTAAATTTCAGGAGAATAAACTGATTGTGTCAAATGTTTTTCGATTTATTTTATATTTACTAAAAGTAGACAAATACATACAAGCTGAAGTAGTTTGGAAGTTGGTAAACTTTGCTGCCCTACCATCGGTAGTAAATACCTATAGAAATAAAGCTTCCTTAAAAGTCTATTGGAAACCATTAATAGAAATGCATTTTTCTTTTCAAATTAAATTGGTTATCTTATTCAATAACTTTCCAAATATACGTTTTTGGAATCACCTTCAGTAAAAATCTTAAAAGAATAAAATACGTAAACGCGTAGTATTTTTAAAGGTTCACCGTAATTAT
Source organism: Tetragnatha versicolor (assembly GCA_024610705.1). Lineage (NCBI taxonomy): Eukaryota > Metazoa > Arthropoda > Arachnida > Araneae > Tetragnathidae > Tetragnatha > Tetragnatha versicolor. The sequence goes on along the minus strand of JANDEH010000002.1, from coordinate 27,671,135 downwards.
TTCCAGTTTTGCTGCTTTCAAACGACATGTCCTGATCCAATCCATCAGCTATTATCTGGCAGCCATCTCGTGCCAAAACAGCAAACGTTCCCTCTGAACCGGCTGAGAAATGGGTGGAAATCTCATTTTTCACTCAGTATCGAACCTAAATAAAACTGGCGACAGTACCCGCGATTTTACACGCTCCGCTGGAACCTCCTCACAAGAACCGAAACCCCAACATGGCCGTCTCGCACGCTCGTGTCGCCCCATCGATTTCCCATAAATCATTTTCCCTGGTCGGATATTAAGACGTTTGTTCGAATGAATCTGGTTCACGTTCCCAGTTTTGTTTCTTGCGAGATTAATTATTCGATTGAATTTTGAGTTTAATTACTGGAATCCCTTGCCTAATCTCCGTGGAGCGGTGGTGGAAGAGCAAAAACCTCCACGCGTCTGGGCTTTGAAGGGGCAATAATTCTATTAATTCCGGAAGATTCGAGCGCTTAATTTGTGTCGTTCTCAAATGCGATAGTTTGACTGTCACTGTAACGAGAAAAACCAAATAAGCGGGTGCGTCTGGCTTATTGAAGGGAGTAATTGGTTTCCGAATGTAACGTTTTAGACGCAAAAGTTACCTCTCTGAGTGTTTGTTTATTTTCAACTGACTGGGCAAATCTATTTTATCATCTAAGTATAAACAGACTGTTTTTATTCTAATCTTTATAATCGTGATTGTTTTACTGAAGTATTCTTTAACGTTATTTTTATAGCAGCATACAGAAAACTAAGCATAAAAAACTCTCAAAAACTTTCTGCTTATTAAAAATTTATGTGTTTTATTTTAAAAAGAAATTCTCAGAGAAAGCATCGCCAAAAAAACTATATCATGCTTTCCATTAAAATGGATTCTACCAGTTATAGAAAATTGGAGATACTACAGTTGATATATAAGAGTAAACACTTAAGCTGATTTTATACCCAAATCATTAACTGTTAAAATGCTTTTACTGAGTTGAGTCATTTTTTGTTTTTGTTAAGGATTGAAATCCATTTCACCAGTATTTAAAAAATAAATAAAAAAATCAAATAATTAATTATTTTTGATGGCGGCGCTGTAAACAAACTCGAATTTCCAATTCCTCCTATTTCCTTTTAAAAACATCCACTCGAAACAACATGAAAGGTAGCATTCCTTTCTCAACTTAAACAAACCATCAAAACCGCTGAAATTCCTCCACAATTGAGTCTAATTGCCAAAACCATCTCAAAACACTATACATCCGTCTCACTCGCAGTCTCTCTTCAAAAACCCCATTCTTCGCCTTAACCAGAGAAGATAATATTAACACGCCATAGAGAGAGAAATAAAAAACATAATAAACACAACGGGTGCACGCACAATGGAAATTGATTAGAAGATTCGCGTTGAAAACACTTCTTCCCAGACAATGGCAACACCCTCTCACTTCGGAAACAAAGACTCCTCCGTTCCAATTTTAAGAGAAAAAAGGTGGCATCACGCTTAAGACAGGATGCCATTGAAGAGCTTTTGACAAACTGTAAAAATTACCGTCTAGCGATATACTGAATCGAAGGTTTTAAAGCAGAGCTTTAAGAATAGTAAATTAGGGAGGTCTTAATAAATACTTGTAATGCTTGTGTGAAGAATCTTCCGTTTTGATTGCTTCCGTAAAAAGTGTTGTTGTTGTTGATGTTAGTAAGCAAGAGACGTGATTACAGTTGTTTGTTAAAAATGTATGAATGTTTCTGTTGTCATACTTGAACGTAGTTTGAGAATTTTGAAGATGATTTAAATTATTTATCAATAGTTTTGATGCCTTTTTCTCTCAAATCCAACTAATGGAAGTGAATATGCTGTTAAATTCTATGTGCTTTTTTAGAGAGTCAAAATATATTCATCCCCTAATGATGCATCTCAATTCCTCTGAAGGATTATTTAGGAATAGGGGATGTTTTAAATCATTTGCCCTTATTTAAAATCCATCCATAGATATCAATTGAATAAAACATCCCTTACGGAGTTACCCTTTTATTTCTACATTAATTGATGAAAGGGTATTCATTAAAATAATTAATTAAGGATATTTAATTTATAATATTTGTGTCCACTGGTCACACAGTCACTATATTAACTTCTGCATTATTAAATCAGCATGAAGTAATTAAGCGAAACTACAGTTACATCATAGTTTGGTGTCCATTTGATTACCCTTTTTAGGAAAACAATTTTAGATTAATGCATCACAGAATTCCATGATTGTAGTGGGTTCTGTTAGCTACAATGATCAATCTATTTGGTGTAATATGTTTAAGGTATCGAATAAAATTCTGTATTAACTAATCGAATTCTGTGTCGAATGTTAACTAAACAGTATTACAGAAATCTTGAAAAAAAATCATTTTTCTATAATTAGTGCAGTTTTCTTTGTATAAATTTTACTATTTCATCTGGTTTTATAATTCTTCATTTACAAAATTTTTTTAAAGTAATGTAATTAATTATAAAAGAAGCAAGGCTTTCACGGCCGGATCTGTGTAAATAAAAAGAAGGTTCCGGGTTATTATGCCGTGGTCTGATATTAAAAGAATCTCCCAACGTTTCGCCTGCATCTTCGGCTGGCATTTTCAAGGGTAGTATTACCGCTTAGGTCTGGGTCTCAAGTTATATCCCGCTGCAGAGCCACGTGGTTCATCGTCACCAACCGATGTCATAGGAAGAGAGGAGCTGGCGACGCTTGATTGGTCTGTGTGATGATGTTCCGCCGCTGCGTCATCGAGTTGCTCCAATGGCTGTGTGTTGACGATGTTTTTTGTCAACACCGGAAACCAGGCTCTGCTGACACGAAGACTTTCTTCCTTTTTATTAAAATTATTAGGGTGCTTGAATATTTCGATGGCTTCCCTTTGAAGGCGGGTGTAGTAGTGCTTAGTTGTTGTGAGCACTCTGGTTTCATCATAATGAATCACATGGCCATCAGAAGTCAACACGTGTTCAGCTATTGCCGACTTTTCAGGTTGGAATAAGCGGCAACTACGTCTGTGTTCTTTTAGACGTGTCGCAACGCTGCGGCCCGTAGTACCAATATATACCGCCCCGCAAGAACAGGGAACCTGGTATACGCCAGTAGCCGAGAGAGGATATCTTTTGTCCTTAGCTGACCTTAGCAGATTTTTAATTTGCTGGGTTGGTTTGAAGACATCATGGCCCTTTTTTGTCCTGGATGGTGGTTAGACGCTCCATTTAGGTATCTATCGGTGTGGGTGGGCTTTCTATATACAGAATGCTCCAGGCTTCCATCAGTTTTCTTGGTAACAAGTACATCCAAAAAAGGAATGGACTGGTTTTCCTCTTTTTCCATCGTAAACTGGATGCGAGGGTGGACCGAGTTCAGGTGACACAGAAATTCAGATAAGGAATGTTCGCCATGACTCCAGATCACAAAGGTGTCATCTACGTAGCGGAACCAACAAGTCGGTTTTTTTCGGAGCAGAATTAACAAGAATTCTAAAAGAACACAGACGTAGTTGCCGCTTATTCCAACCTGAAAAGTCGGCAATAGCTGAACACGTGTTGACTTCTGATGGCCATGTGATTCATTATGATGAAACCAGAGTGCTCACAACAACTAAGCACTACTACACCCGCCTTCAAAGGGAAGCCATCGAAATATTCAAGCACCCTAATAATTTTAATAAAAAGGAAGAAAGTCTTCGTGTCAGCAGAGCCTGGTTTCCGGTGTTGACAAAAAACATCGTCAACACACAGCCATTGGAGCAACTCGATGACGCAGCGGCGGAACATCATCACACAGACCAATCAAGCGTCGCCAGCTCCTCTCTTCCTATGACATCGGTTGGTGACGATGAACCACGTGGCTCTGCTGCGGGATATAACTTGAGACCCAGACCTAAGCGGTAATACTACCCTTGAAAATGCCAGCCGAAGATGCCGGCGAAACGTTGGGAGTTTCTTTTAATATCAGACCACGGCATAATAACCCGGAACCTTCTTTTTATTTACAATGTAATTAATTTTGAGTTATACACTCTTAAAACGACAGTCTCAAAACTGAGTAAAAGAGCTCATGATGTTTCATTTTTGAGTATGCACATTTTCAGAAATGAGTGTATACATGTTTTCAAATTTGAGTACATTTGGATCGGAGCCAGTTTGAGTACTTTTGTACTCAGTTTGAGACTGTTGTTTTAAGAGTGTAAAATATAAAGCAAATTCATTTCCAAACACCTTCATAAGACTATTATTTTTTTAATTCAACCTTTTACATTTATCATTTAAAGAAGTCTTCACAATTCAGAAAAGTTTATTTAAAGGACTCCTACATAAGTTTTTTGCTTAATTTAAAAATCATACTTTTTTACATAAAGTTATAAGTACTGATAATTTTTAAGCATAAAAGCTTAAAATCTTAAAGCTTATGTATCTAAGATCTTAGAAACCATTTTCCTTAAAAATATTTTATTGATAAATAAAAACATGAAATCTTTAATAATTCAAAGAGTTCAAAGCATACATCTTTATTCACAATAACTTATCATGGACCTTCTTAAATTTCTCTTTAGATATTGAAAATATTTAAATAGAAAATTTTATTCCCTAGTATATAAAAACATTCCCTTTTTTAAAAAGTATTTACTAAACATCAGAGTAACATAATATCAAAAGTTGAGTGAAATTTTGACAAGGTAAAACAAAACCATTAACTAAAAAGGCCTTTTAGCGAACGACTTAATTATTTTAAGGTTGATTCTGCATTGAAACAAAAAAAATTACAGCAACTCGTATGCGACACTCCATTACTATTATCAGCATCGGATTGATTAAATTTGTCCTTTTCTCTTGGCAACGAACGTGAAGTCAGTTTGAAAACAATTGCGTCTCTTTAATAATTCCTTTAATGCACACAGTTTAAGACGTTTTTCATTAATTTAACAGGGTTATACTTAGTTTTTGATGTATTGTGATCAATCCAAGAACTCACAAAAGCAAGAAGAGAAAAACTGGAGAAAAAACCCACCGAAGAACAAAAAGATGTTTTTATTTTGTTGGCTGAAAGAAACAAAAAAATCTTCCTCGAAAAGTTAGAAAGTAACGACAGGAAAACAGAAAAAAATCTTTGGGCGCACCATAAAAAGATAATAAGGACCGAACTTGAATGCCCGAGGAACTGAGGCTTTCTCCGAGGGAAGGGGGATTGCAGAAGTATAAATTAAGAAAGATGCGATGCTGCTCTAATGTTTACTGACGTTGCTTAGTGAGCAACTCTCTTGGTCGCGGCAAAAATTGTTTAGAAAAGCGCCCCAAAGAATAATGCTCCAATGAGACGCGAAAGCCGAATTGTTTTAGATGAAGGGTTTTTTTGGCATCAGGTAATTTCTTTAAAAAAAATTAGGGTCTCACAGAAAGGATCTTCAAGTTTTGAGCCCTTCTATGAAACATAGTTTGTTCAAATAGTAATAGAGCGTTGTATTTCTATTTATATTCGAATACAATTTGGAGTGCATTTTTATCTTTATTTTTATAATGATTATTTCCCTTTTATTCTATTTGTAAACGTCTGTAAAGTTTCTAATGCAAGTTTAACCCTTTTTAAATTTCGACTAAATCTGCAATGTTAGTTCCTTTTTCTTATGTGTTTAGTAATCTATAACGTAGGAAATACATAATTTAAAACTTATATGACGAAATTTCATTATATGACGAAATTTTCCTGAAAATTATAGGTTGCAGAATTGCAGTTCTCTTGGAATATTTTAATGATCCCGCAGAGTTTGCGTGGTCTTACTGAAACATCCGACATATTGTAATATTTCAAGTTATGTCCAATTTACATACTCTAAACTAGTAGTTTAACCAAAAATTATTATCTTATAAATATTTTTGAAACTTTGTTAAATTAGTTCAATAAACTTTTATTACGCTCAATGAAGTTTCATTTCTTCTACCTTTTCCATAGAAGAAACGAAAAAATACTTGGTTCAAATCTTTTGCTTGGATTGAACCCTTTTTTCAAACCATTCCAAACATTGTTTCAGCATCTCTTCCACAAAGTATAAGTAATCGTATGGTAAGGTCCACTAAACAAATGCGTTTACTTTGTCGTTATTTGTTTCTCAAGATAAATAAATGTTACGTAACAAAGATGCGACCTAACAATTTATCCTTAAATCCTATAAAAGCAGTCTGGTTTCTCAGTTTATATTTAAATAGGCATCCAAACAAATAATATGCAGCAGACTATGTTCTTGGAAATTTGTTTAAACAACAAACTAATATAAAGGTGAAAATTGTGTACTTTCGTTGCCCCCTCACTCAAATTGTGACTTTTAAATTAAAAATACACATTGACAATCAGTAAAATATCTAACTGCAACAAACTTGCAATTGAATACACATTGTTTAGCAATGTTCTTAATGAACATCGTTTTACTTGGCAAAAATGTTTGATGAGTATTTTTTTGGTGGGTAAGCTTTAAAAAACTCGCCGGCAAATGTATTTTTACATCCCTATTCGGTTTTTTAAATTTCTATTTAAAGAAACCTTAAGTGTATTGCCTTAAAATGATTAAAATTTCCAAATAGACATTAAAATTTAATTATTAGTTTTAAATTTTTATAGAGTAGATGACCTAAAAACGACCTCCAAATAAATATTGAAAAATAACATGAATATATTAACTTATTATTAACTTTATTATTAAACTTGCAATATTATTCTGTTTTTGAGGAGTAAACTATCATTCATATCATTACAATCATGACTCCTAGAAATTTGAGCTCTTAAATCCTTTTATTTTCTTAAGATTATTTTTCTCTTAATTATTATAATATGCGTATATACTACACTACAGTATACTATACTTTCTCGTAACAATAATACTACAAGTTAATATTTTAAGAAAATTTTAAATTTCATAACACACTCAATAATTAACATACACTCCAAGTAAAAATTACTCAAACTGGCTCCGAATAAAATTTACTCATATTTGAAAACATGAATATACTCATTTCTGAAAATGTGCATACTCAAAAATGAAACATCATGAGCTTATTTTCGAGTTAGTGCAGTCATTCTCATGAATCAAGTTCAAGATATTTCATTTTTGAGTATGCACATTTTCAGAAATGAGTATAGTATTCATATTTTCAAATTTGAGTAAATTTGATTCGGAGCCAGTTAGAGTAATTTTTACTCAGTTTTGAGACTATCGTTTTAAGAGTGTGATAAAAAATTTTGTAGATACTCACGTCAGACATAATCTCTAGACTTCAATAAACATTTGCCAATCCATTTTAAACTTTCGTTTTTAAGCATTATTTGTTTCTTTGAATTGTTCAGTCTAAAACTTAACAAACTACTTAGAGATCATACTAAAATTCCAAATGTGTAGGACTTTCCCTACCTTTTCACCCTTCACCTTATTAAACTTCAGAAAAAAAATAATCAGAACCAACCCCACTCCTCCCAACCCGTTGCCACCAGACCCAACCAAAAACAACTTTCCTCCTCTTCCCTTACCTGCGATCTATTACCACCTAATGGCGGCCGCTGGAAGTAAACTGCGAGATCCGTTCAGCCAAACTTCGGGTGCCAAAACTTTCTTTTCTTCAAATGCTTACTTACGATATGCGGAGACGGAGCACGTTTCGCATCAACAGCTTCCGTTCGTTCGGCTCCTATCGTAGTTGACCTGTCTCCCCCTCCTTCCATCCCCGGGGGCATACACCCTTAAACACTTGGAAACAATGCCGATGGAACGATTCCTGCTCTTCGAGGACTCTGGAATAATTTCGGTCACCCCAGAAGTTTTAAATTACGATCCGCCGTTCTTGTCTTTTATTTGCCTTCTTGGGTTGGGTGAAAGGGGATTGGGTTTTCTCTTTTTCGTGGGCTCTTGCTTCCTTTGTATTCTGGCGTGGGAGGCTGGCGTCGTTTATGATAGGTTTGTTCCTTAAAAACCTGAGAAGTGGGCTTTCATTTGACGTCGGGAAATAATATGTAGGTCATGGGGGTTTTTTTACTTAAAAAAGACACAATACTAGCTATTTCTTAAAATCCCCCAACTTAAAAGTGTTAAATTCCATCAATAGTTCAAAGGCTTTTATAAAATATATCTTTATTGCGATTTAAGTTACTTATGTTATAGGGGTTGGTTGGTTGGTTGGTTGGTTGGTTGGTTGGTTGGTTGGTTGGTTGGTTGGTTGGTTGGTTGGTTGGTTGGTTGGTTGGTTGGTTGGTTGGTTGGTTGGTTGGTTGGTTGGTTGGTTGGTTGGTTGGTTGGTTGGTTGGTTGGTTGGTTGGTTGGTTGGTTGGTTGGTTGGTTGGTTGGTTGGTTGGTTGGTTGATTAACTTTTTATGGCACATGGCCCACATTAGGGCATTTTGCGCCAAACACAAGACATAAAATCATTTTAAGTCAGCAAAAAGCCCTTGTCTGATGTACTCTATACATTAGGGTGGGCCGAAAAAAACTTTTTATTTTATTTTGAAACGCTATACCGCGGAAAACTTGCCTCTGGGGTAGAGAAGTAAAATGCAACAAAAATTTTTAAAATCGGTTAAAAATTGCAATAGCGCATTGCACCTAAAGATTTAAAAAAATAGGCTATTTTCATTACTTTTCAAAAAAATCAAATTAAATCAAATAACTTTTATAAAAAGTATCTAAAGGCATATAATAGAATAAAAATGTGGAGAAAACATATTTAATTGAAAAAAGGTGGTATTTTACAATTAATTGGTAGTATAATAACATCTAAAAATACACGTTTTTACCAGAAATCCACATATTTCGTATGAAACAAAACAAATTATGAAAAACAATTTTTTTATTACTATACTACCTTTCTAGTTATCACTCAGTAACCCCCTTAACAGTTAAAACATTTTTTACAGTTCGCTTCGCGATCGGAGCTCGCTCGTTGCACAACAAACCGCATCACTATCTCTCGCCAAAATAAAAACTTATTTTATATTTTGAAACGCTATACCACGGAAAACTTGCCTCTTGAGTAGAGAAGTAAAATGCAACAAAATTTTTTTTAAATCGGTTAAAAATAGCCTTTGTACATTGGTCCTAAATTTTGAAAAAATATGCTATTTTCATAACTCTTAAAAAATCAAATTAAATCAAATAACTTCTATAAAAAGTATCTAAAGGCATAAATTAGAAGAAAAATGTTAAGAAAAAATATATTTAATGGAAAGAAAGACCTTACAATATAAGGTTGCACTATAAGGTTACACTTGGCATTTCACCTTTTTTTTCTTCAAAAATCGCATTTTTCGATTGAATTAAAAAGTTATTATTCCTGATGGTGCATAGTATGATTTGTAATAAAATGTAGTCCTTTACTGGTCATTAACTTCTTTTGGTATTTTGAAAGAAGACTTGATTGACAAATTTGGCATTGGAGATCTTGAAAGATTAATAGTTCTTATAAACCCATCTCCTGTCATTCATAACGATGACTTTTCTTGATGCCCTCTGTGTTACTAATTTAACACAACGTTCGACTGTTTGTAAGTGACATGGGAATCTGTCAAAGTTCCAGTCATTATCATAGACTATATCTCTTGATCGGTGAATCTTCGTTGTATAGGTGGGGAGAAAGAGAAGCAGTATTCCAGCTAATCTATATATAGTCTACCTATGTTCTATATATGGTCAATATGGTCTGTAGCTTGGAAATTTGGTTTGGGGGTATGGAAACTCCTAACTGACTTTCTTTTGGAAGCTGAGTTTCTAGCCTTAATTGTTCTTCTAAACCAAACTCCCTCATATATGATCCCTATTATCTATGATCATGCCCAAAAGCAAGTTTTCAGAATGAGCAAAAAAGGCATTTTGTTTAATCATGGGATCAATGATTTCTAATGACTTTTCTGGCAAAAATCTAGATGTTTCTATCCCTTTAAACACGTGTCCAGGTCAAATTTAAAACCATTTACTTTTCCAAATAAAGAATCATACATACAATTTGATTTAATTTGATTTTAATATAAAAGAAACTAAAATCTTCTGTTCATCCGTTGGATTATCAGTACTAAAATACAGTTTATGTTTTAGTACTGATAAATAATCCAACAGAGGAACATAAGATTCTTTCAAACTACCAAATGAAGTTAATGACCAGTAAAGGACTACATTTTATTACAAATCCTACTATGCACCATCAGGAATAATAACTTTTTAATTCGATCGAAAAATGCGATTTTTGAAGAAAAAAGGTGAAATGCCAAGTGTAACCTTATAGTGCAACCTTATATTGTAAAATAAAGTCTTTCTTTCCATTTAATATATTTTTCTTAACATTTTTCTTCTAATTTATGCCTTTAGATACTTTTTATAGAAGTTATTTGATTTAATATGATTTTTTAAGATTTATAAAAATAGCATATTTTTTCAAAATTTAGGACCAATGTACAAAGGCAATTTTTAACCGATTTAAATTTTTTTTTGCATTTTACTTCTCTACTCAAGAGGCAAGTTTTCCGTGGTATAGCGTTTCAAAATATGAAATAAGTTTTTATTTCGGCGAGAGATAGTGATGCAGTTTGTTGTGCAACGAGCGAGCTCCGATCGCGAAGCGAACTGTAAAAATTTTTTTAACTGTTAAGGGGGTTACTGAGTGATAGCTAGAAAGGTAGTATAGTAATAAAAAACTGTTTTTCATAATTTGTTTTGTTTCATACGAAATATGTGGATTTCTGGTAAAAACGTGTATTTTTAGATGTTATTATACTACCAATTAATTGTAAAATACCACCTTTTTTCAATTAAATATGTTTTCTCCACATTTTTTTTCTATTATATGCCTTTAGATACTTTTTATAAAAGTTATTTGATTTAATTTGATTTTTTTGAAAAGTAATGAAAATAGCCTATTTTTTCAAACTTTAGGTGCAATGCGCTATTGCAATTTTTAACCGATTTTAAAAAATTTTGTTGCATTTTACTTCTCTACCCCAGAGGCAAGTTTTCCGCAGTATAGCGTTTCAAAGTAAAATAAAAAGTTTTTTTCGGCCCACCCTACTATACATCAATAAGTAAGATTTAAGATATCATTGTTTAAAATTTAATCATGCATTATGTTATAGGGGAGAGGGGCACATTTGTACATGGAGCTCTTTAGAACGGTACTGGATACGTACAAGCAAATGAGTAAATCGTTAATCTAAACCCTGCTCTTGCTATATATTCTAGAAAAGTGTTAAGTTATAAATTAAATTAATTTAAAATAGCAAATAAGCCAACCTGGATTCAATCTGGGGAACATAAGGTTATGAGTTGCACACTATACCGTCTAGGCCATCTATTGTTAAGATCGTTCGTTATTAAAATTGAAATGTTATAGGGTGGGTTGGGGTTAAATGGGTCACTTTTAAGGTACTTTCACATTCTTCTTTCAATTAGATCTTGACATTACAATCCTTCAGAACATTTAAATATTTTTTAGTTATAAGTTGGTTAAACTTAGCATCAAAATAATGACCTATTTTATCCCAAGAACAAAATATTAATATAAAAGCTAAAATATTTTATATTTTTCTAAGCCGATTGGCTTGAAATGTCTCTCAGACTTTCTTTTATGGAAAAATATTACAAAAGTCTGCTGTAATTTATTACAATATATATAGGATTTGGAAGTTGGTAAACCCTGTTTTTTCGACAACAACATTTACCGTTCAAATAAAATATTTTTTCAGCTCTAAAATTCATGAATCTAAATTTTTGACAGTCGGAATATGTTGCCAACAGATAAAATATTATAATACAAAAAATGAGCGAAAATAGTTCAATTTAAATTTGATTTATATCAAGTTAATTAAAACTGACCCATTTTACCCCAAGACCCATTTTACCCCAACCCACCCTACTGCTCGTAATAAATAAGACGATTACTGGGAACTTTAATTTATTATGCAAACGTCATTTGCCTGTACGCATACACTACGCTTTAGCACAACAAACATACCTCTACAGCAGTTGAAATTTCAGTTGTAATTTCTCATTTCTTAGGCTTAAAATAAGTCATCACCTACTACACGCGTTTAAGATACTGTATTAATTACGATAGGTATGGTTAAGCATTTACTGAAATTTCAACTTCTAAATTGGTTTTTATGTGATAAATGCCAAATAGAACAATTTTGCTGATTTTAATCGGATTTTAAAAGGTTGCGTCATTATTCACTGACAATTCTACAACTTCCCATGCCCATTTATAAAACCCCTAGGGTTTTATTAGGCCCATTAGGGGGCCTTTCTGCCCCCCATTTCTATGTGATTCTTGGTTGTCTAGGTGTGGCCTACCTTTTTTATAAGTTCTAAAACATTTATCTGTAACACCCTATATGTTAAATTCAGTTTAAAAATCTGAAAAAATACCAATATATAGGTAGGGCACACCTAGTATTAGTACCATCTTTTGCTTGAATGAATTTGGAGCAGAGGGCTTACTGTTTGAAAATCGCCTGCTTTTAAAGGTCCAAAGTTATTTTTTTCTTATAGTAGAAATTCTACTATAAGAAGTATTCTTATAGTAGAAATTTTACCTTGCATTTTAATATGGTTATCAAAAACTGCGTTTTTATCCTGATTTAATTATTTATCGAAATTATGTAACTCAAAATATTGAGGAAATAGGAAAACTATCAATTCTAAGGCACAAGAGTCAAACAACAAATCCTTAAGCAATAGATTCTACTAAAAGGTGATAAAAGAATGGTATTAATAAAACATAGCCACCAATAAAACCTTGTCTCTTCGTAGGAAACTTAATAATGTCACAGAAACATTGGTTTTCATCCATGTAATAAATAAGTCCAATTCCTCCTCCTCGAATCTTTCTTTCCCAATAGTTTTTCTCCTGACAACAAAAAGTATTTTTACACAACCCATAAGTTTCAACCCAATCTTCGAGTATATTTTTTCGAAAGAGAAAGACTAAGTACTGGTGTGATAGTTAACTCTAAAACCCACAACTGTCAACCCAAGTGATTGAAATCTAGTGTTGAAGAGGAGTTATTTATTCGATAGAGTAATTTCCAAGCGAAAGTTTAGGAATCAGTAACTGAAATATACAGGGTGTATTTTTCAGTTTTATTGTGTAGTATTGTGATTTTTTAGTTGAATGAAGACAAAATTTAATCAAAAAATAAAAAAATTTTAACTTTTTTATTTCGCCACTAGGGCCACTGAAAGTCATCCCAATGGTTTCTCCAGGTTCATTTCCTAGGGGTAGACTTTACTTCCATGACCCTGGGACACGTTGGTTCCAAATAAATGCCGCGAAACGGACTTTTGAAACACCCTGTACACTGTAAAAAATAATAGTAATGTTCCACATAATTTCCAGAAACGTTTCTGCTTTTTATGTGTTTTTACAGCAGTTTAACACTTTACTTAAAAATTCTGGTTTTCTTTCTGAAACGTTTCTGAATCCCACTGAATCCTGCCAGACGCGGATAGTTAGTGCGGTGCACCTGTCATGCCTATACATCCAAACCTTTTTACAAAATTTTTTGCTACCGTAATTGGCCTAAAAACGTCTTTTTGCATCTAATTTTCAAAATTTTCCCAAAGTATCAACCGATCAAAATTCCAGACTTGGATCTTAATCCTAAGTTATATTTTATATGGAATATCCATCCTTGAGTCGCGGTTGGCTCAGTGGTAAAGCGTTAGCTTTGCAAGCGTTAGTTCCTCGGATGGAATCCCGGTAGCGACTATTTTATTTTATGCGGAACTTTATTTTCTCCGGAACGTTTCAGTATTTTAACAGTAAAGTTCATGGTATTTCACAGATAGCTTACTGGTATTTCTGCGAAAGGTTTCAGTATTTTACAGAAACGTTCCTGGTATTTTGCAGGAACATAACTTTAAAAAATGGGCAACTCAGCTGCCCAGTTTTTTAAGTAACGTTTCAGAATTTTTTTACAGTGTATATTTAGTTTATATCAGACTAAAAGCACTTTAATTAATTTTTATTTGAGTAATACGTGTGAAGGTTGAGAATACCTCCGCTCGTGTCGCTCCCAAAACGCCACCGAACAGTGCAAAGAAGGTGTACTGCAACTAAACTTCGGCATCTGCCGAAAAACCGCGAGAAAGGCGGTAGAACTTTTGTGTATCAGTTTTGATTTGGCTCTGAAGAATGTAGCAGGGCGAGAGGCGGAATGCGCCAGCTCTTGTATATTTTATGGTTATTCTTCATTAAACTGTTATTATTTTAACGATGGTGTTCTCTATGGCTGGCGTCTTCACCCTCACATACGAATGGTAAATAAATAAATGGTACTTAAAACAAATTTATCAAAATGAAAAATACTGAAATGGGTTATTTTACTCAATGCGTTTTTCTGAGGTTGTGCAATTTTTTTCTATTGGAGTATTGAATTGAACTGCATTGTCAAAACGTATAGATTAAAATGAGTTATTGAACACATTCGAAAAGTAAATCCTACAATGATTTCAATTCGCTAAATCCGCCAAAAATTAAACTTGCTGGATTTAAATTTGTTCAAATTTTAATCGCTTTTTGAAATTACGAAACTTTTTCTCCTAAGTATTTAAGCTATTTTTTTCAACTAGCAATTTTTCCACTGTAAAAAGCAAGCCTTTCTAGTAATAACGTATTGCAAAAACTGCATTAAAGTAAAAACGAACTGCAGCAATAAAGATGCAAAATTAAGTTATTTTGTTCACTTAAATATTTCCTATTAGTATTTATTGACATTTACTCGGTCGCGCTTATCCCCAAAATAAGAGATATCAATAGAGAATTCAAAAGCGATTGAAAATATCTTAATACTTGAAAAAGAATCGATTTATGCACAAAATCCCCAATTCCTTTTATTTTTTCAATTGATTTCAAAACTAACTGAATCGAAAACTTAAAAATTGGTTTTTGAATGCAAAGACAGAAAAATTCCACTAAGATCGCCCAAGCATATTACAAAGCAATGAAGAAAGAATTGGTTTATTCTGGTGAATTTTCGCTTCAAAAGAGTTTCAAATATTTCCCTAAAAACGGTTGATTGAATTAAATCTCAATCCTTTTCTTTGTGAAAAGCAGTTCTTATTAATAATTTTTGCAGTTTCGGAAGATTTCCACACAAAAAAATAGGAATAAAATAAAACGCTTTCGGTGGTTAAAAGAGTTTTTTTTCTACACCGCAGTTTCCTCTTAATCCTCAAATGATTATTCTTGAGGTAAAATTGTTTTCTTGTTAGTTTTTGAATGATAATAGTTAGCTTTGTTTAAAAGCGTAATTTCTGTTTACTGCGTTACGCCTGTCATTTGTATTACTTATAGTAAATGAGGACTTGAAAACTCCATTTTACCCTCTTTAGATTTTCCCCAATAATGAGGGACCAGACGATTGAGAGAAAAGGTATTTCTTCTAAGTGTCTATTTCTCACTTCGAATGGTGAGGCTTCTTTCCACTTAAGATCTTTTTAGAACTGATATTTTAAGAGAAAACTCCCCGTTTTATGCGTTAAAATAGTGTACCTACCGTCTATTAGAGCTGTACGACTCAAAGAAGATGAAACATTTTAAATTCTTTAATTTATGGTTCGAAGCTTCAATACATATTTAATTGCACTAAAGCGTATTCTGAACATCTAGTTTTATTTAATGTAGTCAGAAGTTTTATTTTTCGAAAAATGTGGACTTGACTTCTAAACATTTTTTTTTTCAATTTACCTTAACACATGTAAAAACAATTCCATATTATATTGTAATTATTGTTATATTTTATTTCTCTCAATGATAATAAAATAATATGTCTTCTACTTACATTCAAACTTTCTTATATTGCTACAAATTGATCATAATTATTAATCATTCAATTTAGTTATTCATTCGATTCATTTTTATTTTTTTTTCTATTTGAGTTTTCGCAAGATTTAATAATAAAAATAGTATGTTATTGTTAAGCAACTGTTATTTTGATGATGATATATTAGTTCTTTAATAAGGGATTTCCTCATTGAAATCAATGAACTTTAAGAGTATGTTTATTTTATCAATCTTAAAAATTCATAAACGCATCCATTTTATTCAACTTTTCAAAGTTACAAGCCCTGTTTCTCTCCAGCTCATATCTCTCCAAACTTTCATCCAGACTCTAAACCACTCCTTTAGCCTGGAGGTCTTTTAAATCTTCTTTCAGCAGCAATAGCTCATCGAAACCCAGAGGAACCAGCGGAACCCTGGGAGGTCCGACATCTAAAGGTCCAAGAAAATTCATGGCTGCCTTGAAGCAGGATATCCCTTGACCTATGTAAGAGGGAGAAAAATATGCAGCCATTTATTTAAAGGAAACTAGCCAATAGAAGCTTTATGCTTTGAGGAGATACAAAGCTTTGGATCTCAGAAAGATACTTCGTATCAATGAATCAGCTTTCCATTTTTTTGAACTATTGCCTCAAAAGTGAACAGATATCCTATCCTCATATTCTACACATCTGAAGTAACGTTCTGAGTTTGTCAGTAATGTGAAGGGTTGTCAGGTATTATCAGAGTTGGATGAAATTATTTTTATGTAAAAAAGGAGAATAATGAGATATGAGCATTTTTTATATTTCAATACGGCAATTAATAAACAAGAAATATTTTTATAATAAAATTAAGCTCACTTCTTATAATATGAATAAGGACTAGGTGATAGTAAAAATATATTCAGCAAGGATTCCAGCGTATCAATCAATAAATATTGGATTATTAAAATGTCTTTAAGTCTATTAGCTCAACATAAATAATTGTATTCCACAAGTGAGTTTTTTCTCTTAATAATCTTCTTCCTTTTATAATAAGTGAAATTTTTGAGTAACCTTGTTCTCCATTCTAATTTCCATTCATTCATTTCTTTCTTCCTAATTTACTCTCAAATTTACTACAAAAATCGACATTAAAATCCCACAAACAAGAGCACAATTCGTTTTTCTTTCTCACACAATTACTATAAACGTTTGACCGGAATGTATATTTTGCATTTTTACTCTAGTACCTTTTGCTTGATATAATACAACTTTCGTGATTACAACTCTATCATCTCCCCTTAAAAGTTTCGTGTCTAAAAACGAAATATATTTTAAATGCGTGTAAACACGCAGGTCTGAATTATAATCGATTAATGGCTAGGAAATTACCGTCGGAAATTCTCTATAACTCTGGATTAACGAATGCAAGTTCTTACACAACTAAATTGTCAGAGGAAGTTATCATTAAAAGGGTTTAGTTACAGCTTTTTCATGATCATTTTCGAAAATGATTCATACCAAACTGTCGCAGGGGAAGAGGTAACTTACAATCATCTAAATGATGGTAAAATATGATAATACTTAATGTATTTTTCAAAAAGTTTTATTAACTAGAAATAATTATTTATATTTTCAGCTAAAAAATACACATCTCTTTGAATTCCAAATAATTTTTTATTTACGAGTTGTTTGGTAAAAGGAAATTTTCTTTTCAACTTTATCAACTAAATTTTTTTATTCATTCCCTAATATATCATTTCAGAAACTCTCTTTTGAAAACTACTTGAAGTATTGTATTATTATACAAATCGAAATGGCTGTAAATTAATACTGACAAAAATTTCTACTGAAATTCTTTTCATTTGAGTTCGTTCCAATATTTTTCTCACAGAGAAACACTGGGAAATAATTATCCCCCAGTCAATCGTTAAGAAGGAAAGGACTAGCTAAGAAAATCAGTATTTAAATTAGCTTTATATTTCAAGGAATGTGTTATGCATTCTACAATTTTTTCAACGATTTTCTCAAAAAATATTTTTTCAAAACTTTCCAAAACTAAAAACCTTAAAACACTTCTAGTTTAATGTTTTCCTATCAGCAGTAAATGCAACTCGATTTTTATGCTAAATGGCTTCACTAAGCTAAACTCGCTGTATTGGAAATTTTATATTTCTGCTTTTAGGCAAATACACAAAAGATAAGCGAAATATTCCCTCAGTTTTTCCTAATGAGCTGGGAGGGAACATCAACAAAATATCAAATAACACCGACAAATAAGATAAAATTTCAATGAAGGTATTTAAGGATATGCCAGTGGAAAAATATAGTTGTAAAAGGTATTGATAAAGGTTCTTATAAAAACTATGTAATTTTTGAATTTAAAATTATTATTAAGTGGAAGAAATAATATTAATAGCCCTAACAATAACAGGCAAAGATGCTGTATTTTTGTAATCATGCTTTTTAAAACTGAAAAGGAGTTTTTTGTCAAACTATGTGTAGTACAATTGAACATATGTTTCAGTTAATGTGCATAATTTGATAACGTGTGGATTACCTGAGTAAAGTATGAAATATTTCGTACTTTACCTTAGGTAATATGCGTTTTAGCTCAGTTAGTCTGCACATTACCAAATTATGCACATTGACGGTAACATAGAGATCAATAAACAATTTCAAAACTGTTTCAAATTGGTTTCGTCTCTTTTCTATTAATGTAATTTTTTCTAAACTTAACCCAATTAATTAGTTTTAATACACGTGTTCTGAATTTTACATACGTTTACCCTGGGTAAGCTTTATATTATTTTTTTAGATGGAGGAATATTTTTAATAAAAACTATACTTTTATATTTTAATAATTTAAATATCTATATCTGAACTCTCACAGAAATTTAATCAAAATATTATATTAACCTAATAATTTTCCAGTAAAATACTATTTCATCAGGAATAATTCCACCTGATTCGAAACAAAATATTATTCCTTAAGTTACCACTGACACATATCCAAACATTGTGATAATGTAAAAACAAAAAATGTAAAACACATATCCAAACAAAAGTGATAATGTAAACTCCTCGGACAATATTATTTTTATCTCATCAGTACAGAAATAAGATTGAGTTTGAATTTGATTTAAGTTAAAAAACCTACACGTGGATTTGAAAATCGAGTGGAACTTTTTTCCCTTTTCGAGAAATTTCAATGAATTTTCTGTTTACCTTTTTTCAGACCCAATATCTTTCAGAAATTCAATCTATATCACCTCAGCTATTATGCGTCTATACTGTAATCCTATACCAACTTTCGGTATAACATTTATAAAATGAAGAAATTTTAGGAAATTTTTTTATGAGAAGCAGAAATTGTTACAGGTTTTTAGGAGTTCTTTTAATTGCAATTATTAAATTAAAGTATTACATTAAATAGTATCTACACTATTTTACTATCTCAATCAGTAAATACTCCTCCAGCTATCGGTTAATAATCCGATACAATATATTTCAATTTTAGAAATAAATTGGAAATTTTAAAAAATTACTAAACTTACCATGAGAACACAATCGTTCAATTGCAAGCAAAACTTGACCCTAAAATACAGAAACAGTTAAAATTTAAATGCAAAATATAAAAGGATAGAAAATACTCTTAATTAATCTTTCAAATTAAATATTTTTTTTGCACCATAAAAAGCTCCGAGTCCAAAAGTTCACGAAACTTATTTATAATTAATACTAATCCAAAAATTTAATGAGTCAATTGCAGCTCAAGATAATTTTTCATTGGGTTTCACTTGCAACTTCTTTTTTATATTTTTTCTTTATTATGCAAAATCCCATATGTTGCCCCTCTGGCTTTTGGGCAATTAATAGATCTTATTGTTGTTTGATTGTATTTTGGTGTTTTTCATTTATTAATCATCTAAGTGTACTCTTAACCCCTTCGGACCTGGTGTGCGGTATACCGGACATCAACTTTAAACCTAGTTATTTTCTTCAAAATCACTCGAAATCCAGAAATTTTTTTTTCAGTTGATACTCTACATTCATATTATTATTTCTGAAGCAATAAATTTGTATTTCCCGGTTGGCAACAACCCATTAGCCGATGTTTTCAAAACCATGTCTTCAACTCCCCCCTTCGGACCTGGTGTGCGGTATACCGGACATCAACTTTAAACCTAGTTATTTTCTTCAAAATCACTCGAAATCCAGAAAAAATTTTTCAGTTGATACTCTACATTAATATTATTATCTCTGAAGCAGTAAATTTGTATTTCCCGGTTGGCAACAACCCATTAGCCGATGAATTTGAAAACCACCGGACGGTCTGTAATTTCTTTAAATATTAAGCTAGGAACTTGAAAATTTTAAATTAAGATATTTATCACCATACTATACTGTGTACCAAAGGAAAAAATTTTCACATAAAAATTTCATAATTCCGACTGAAGGGGTATGGTTCTTATTCTACTTCATTAAGTGTTACCTTCCATTATCTCTAAACTCTAACCTTTCCAAATAAACACAAAAGAAACTCCTGTAACACTTCTTCTAATGAAACAAAATAAAACGCAATGTTGCATTTCCGTCCTTTCAGATACCGTCGTTTCAATCGGTTTCGCTGCATATCATAGCCGCCTTCATAAGCAATCTGACGGAAACCCATTCCAAAGATGGATCAATGATTGAAAGCGTTTCCTCCAAATCGCATGAACAGCACGATTATTAAATAGGATGCCTCCATTAGACGTATTGAAATGCCTCAAAGACACAGGATGCATTTGGTAGCAGAGGCGGAAGATTTCAATCATAAAGAGTTGATAGGAAAGAGGGTGGCTTTTTTGGCGTTTTTACTACAGTCATTAAAATAAATCATCCGTAACTTTTTGGGATTATATTCAACGGGGCTTTGATTTCTGAGAAAATAATGCGTTTTTCTTTGAATGTATTGGATTTTTTTTTGTGTGATTGCGAGCGTTTTTCATAAAAAACTAAAAATTAAGAATTTCGTGCTATTTTTTGTGGAAAATCTTCTTGAAATTTTCAATTATACACCGATACCTTGATGTAGGAATTCTCACAAAAAAGTAACTAAAAAATTATTTTGAAGCAACTAAAAAATTACATATATGGTGAAATCAAGGCAATAAAGACAAGTTAAAATCGTTACAGTTCATTCCCTTTCCTTTTTGACGTAAGGCTAAGCGCGCACTAGAGACTTCTGTCGCGGTGACTATAAACACTAGGTCACTCGAGAGCAATGCATTTCTATGGAGAGATTCTTGGCAATCGGCCAAGAGTCTCGTCGCCTGTGCGCGCGCTCTAGCTTCTTGCAATAGCCAGGGTGATAATTTTGTCTCTGTCGCCGTGACAAAAGTCTCTAGTGCACGCTAAGCCTAAGTATTAGAGTATTTTATAAACTATTTGTTTTTATTTTAAAGCTAATGAGCTAAATTAATTGGTAATCTAAAGGCAATAAAAGCTTATAAGTTATTTTTGACGAACCTGTTTCAAAAAGAATTGCATGTATTTAAATAACGCTTTACGGCATTCTTTTACTTAATAATATCGGTTTCTTTATAGTTAATTTCTCATCCAACAAGAAGTAAAAAGATTCAGTTTAATTTGAAAGGGATTTTATTTTTTTATTGATCCAATTGCTAAAAAGAAGGCTAGATACGTGTAATTGTTTTAAGAAAAACGGTGTCTCTCGTACCTAAAAACAAATAAAATAAAGATTAGTTATTTTTATAACTTATGTCATTTTAAAGGAACGAATCAAACTTATATAAATCCCTTCTAACACATATTCAAATAAAAAATTAACCATACTTGGAATAAAACAGAAAAAAAAACAATTTTTTAAATTATATTTTGTGAAAAGTTAAAATATATGCATAGTATTAAAAAACTAATATATATTTATTTTACCTTGTTTAAAAGTAGAGTTATACTTCCCCTCCCACAAATTTTACTAACATCTTCCCCAAACAAAAGAAATACAATTTTAAACAGACTTTACGGTAGCTATATTTTAAATTTACATCCCTCTTACCGTTCCTGATATTCTTGAAGTCTTGTTTAAGAATATTTTTTTGTTATTAAAAGTAATATTTCAAGCAATTTTATTCTAACAAGAAACTCGTTATAAATCAGTCTGGGCTCTTACATTTATATTTTAAAATGGGTACTGAGTTTATTGAGTTTAAGAGATGAGTTCATTAAAATCTTAATGTTGTTTACGATGCATCATCATATGTTTTAAAGAATATTCTAACTATAAGGGATGAAAATGTGCTTAGGAACAGACGGATGAAAATGAGATAAGGGAATTTCACAGGAGAAAATATGGAGCATCCAAATAAGAGAATGGGAAGACATTTCATAAAATTCTAAAGAATAAAAAACATGGTCAAAAAACTAGTCAAAGGAGGGAATGTTTTTCTTTGAATGTATTGGATTTTTTTTTGTGTGATTGCGAGCGTTTTTCATAAAAAACTAAAAATTAAGAATTTCGTGCTATTTTTTGTGGAAAATCTTAAAAAGAAGAGTAAGTAAAAAGATTAAGTTTAATTTGAAAGGGATTTTATTTTTTTATTGATCCAATTGCTAAAAAGAAGGCTAGATACGTGTAATTGTTTTAAGAAAAACGGTGTCTCTCGTACCTAAAAACAAATAAAATAAAGATTAGTTATTTTTATAACTTATGTCATTTTAAAGGAACGAATCAAACTTATATAAATCCCTTCTAACACATATTCAAATAAAAAATTAACCATACTTGGAATAAAACAGAAAAAAAAACAATTTTTTAAATTATATTTTGTGAAAAGTTAAAATATATGCATAGTATTAAAAAACTAATATATATTTATTTTACCTTGTTTAAAAGTAGAGTTATACTTCCCCTCCCACAAATTTTACTAACATCTTCCCCAAACAAAAGAAATACAATTTTAAACAGACTTTACGGTAGCTATATTTTAAATTTACATCCCTCTTACCGTTCCTGATATTCTTGAAGTCTTGTTTAAGAATATTTTTTTGTTATTAAAAGTAATATTTCAAGCAATTTTATTCTAACAAGAAACTCGTTATAAATCAGTCTGGGCTCTTACATTTATATTTTAAAATGGGTACTGAGTTTATTGAGTTTAAGAGATGAGTTCATTAAAATCTTAATGTTGTTTACGATGCATCATCATATGTTTTAAAGAATATTCTAACTATAAGGGATGAAAATGTGCTTAGGAACAGACGGATGAAAATGAGATAAGGGAATTTCACAGGAGAAAATATGGAGCATCCAAATAAGAGAATGGGAAGACATTTCATAAAATTCTAAAGAATAAAAAACATGGTCAAAAAACTAGTCAAAGGAGGGAATGTTTTTCTTTGAATGTATTGGATTTTTTTTTGTGTGATTGCGAGCGTTTTTCATAAAAAACTAAAAATTAAGAATTTCGTGCTATTTTTTGTGGAAAATCTTAAAAAGAAGAGTAAGTAAAAAGATTAAGTTTAATTTGAAAGGGATTTTATTTTTTTATTGATCCAATTGCTAAAAAGAAGGCTAGATACGTGTAATTGTTTTAAGAAAAACGGTGTCTCTCGTACCTAAAAACAAATAAAATAAAGATTAGTTATTTTTATAACTTATGTCATTTTAAAGGAACGAATCAAACTTATATAAATCCCTTCTAACACATATTCAAATAAAAAATTAACCATACTTGGAATAAAACAGAAAAAAAAACAATTTTTTAAATTATATTTTGTGAAAAGTTAAAATATATGCATAGTATTAAAAAACTAATATATATTTATTTTACCTTGTTTAAAAGTAGAGTTATACTTCCCCTCCCACAAATTTTACTAACATCTTCCCCAAACAAAAGAAATACAATTTTAAACAGACTTTACGGTAGCTATATTTTAAATTTACATCCCTCTTACCGTTCCTGATATTCTTGAAGTCTTGTTTAAGAATATTTTTTTGTTATTAAAAGTAATATTTCAAGCAATTTTATTCTAACAAGAAACTCGTTATAAATCAGTCTGGGCTCTTACATTTATATTTTAAAATGGGTACTGAGTTTATTGAGTTTAAGAGATGAGTTCATTAAAATCTTAATGTTGTTTACGATGCATCATCATATGTTTTAAAGAATATTCTAACTATAAGGGATGAAAATGTGCTTAGGAACAGACGGATGAAAATGAGATAAGGGAATTTCACAGGAGAAAATATGGAGCATCCAAATAAGAGAATGGGAAGACATTTCATAAAATTCTAAAGAATAAAAAACATGGTCAAAAAACTAGTCAAAGGAGGGAATGTTTTTCTTTGAATGTATTGGATTTTTTTTTGTGTGATTGCGAGCGTTTTTCATAAAAAACTAAAAATTAAGAATTTCGTGCTATTTTTTGTGGAAAATCTTAAAAAGAAGAGTAAGTAAAAAGATTAAGTTTAATTTGAAAGGGATTTTATTTTTTTATTGATCCAATTGCTAAAAAGAAGGCTAGATACGTGTAATTGTTTTAAGAAAAACGGTGTCTCTCGTACCTAAAAACAAATAAAATAAAGATTAGTTATTTTTATAACTTATGTCATTTTAAAGGAACGAATCAAACTTATATAAATCCCTTCTAACACATATTCAAATAAAAAATTAACCATACTTGGAATAAAACAGAAAAAAAAACAATTTTTTAAATTATATTTTGTGAAAAGTTAAAATATATGCATAGTATTAAAAAACTAATATATATTTATTTTACCTTGTTTAAAAGTAGAGTTATACTTCCCCTCCCACAAATTTTACTAACATCTTCCCCAAACAAAAGAAATACAATTTTAAACAGACTTTACGGTAGCTATATTTTAAATTTACATCCCTCTTACCGTTCCTGATATTCTTGAAGTCTTGTTTAAGAATATTTTTTTGTTATTAAAAGTAATATTTCAAGCAATTTTATTCTAACAAGAAACTCGTTATAAATCAGTCTGGGCTCTTACATTTATATTTTAAAATGGGTACTGAGTTTATTGAGTTTAAGAGATGAGTTCATTAAAATCTTAATGTTGTTTACGATGCATCATCATATGTTTTAAAGAATATTCTAACTATAAGGGATGAAAATGTGCTTAGGAACAGACGGATGAAAATGAGATAAGGGAATTTCACAGGAGAAAATATGGAGCATCCAAATAAGAGAATGGGAAGACATTTCATAAAATTCTAAAGAATAAAAAACATGGTCAAAAAACTAGTCAAAGGAGGGAATGGAGGAAATTTTTTAATTCCCTTCCAAATCAACCCCCCTTCTCTCCAACCTGGAGAGTATCGTTTGAAAGCAGACGATGAAAAAATATCTCCAGACGAGGAAAAATTCAAGAAAGGGAAAATAAATAAATGAAACATAACGAGGTTCGAAAAAGAAATAAAGTGAAAAAAAAGTGAGATTTTTTTTGTTTAAGGAAGGTAAGGTGGGTAAAAATGAAGGAGATGACTTTATACCTGCTAGACACGCAGAGGCTAAAAGTATAAAAATCCAATAAAAATCTTATAAAACGTGAAGTCTATGTACACTAGGGTGGTCCATTTGTCTATGGAGAAAATTTTTTTTTTTGAAAAGTTGAACTCTCACCCTCCAGTTTGGTGACATTATGTGAGTTAATGTCCCTGTTAAAATATTAGATCATTTAAAGGTTATTTAGAGGTAGCTCAAAGGCTTTGAAGTTTTAGCCATTAGCGTCTATGGGAAAACACATGTTTTCAGTAAAGGAATTTACATTTCAATTGATATAGCAGTAATATGTGTTTCTAAAATGTATATTTGTTTTAGTCATAACAAGGTAATTATAATTTAAGTTTTTGACAAAGATTATTCCTTGTCTGGAACTCACATAACAACTTCTCGAACTCTAAATAACAACTTTTAATCCAACTCTAAATTAAACATCTACTTCCGCTCAAAAACATTAACATCAACTAGCTAAACTGCTGGAGCTGGTAAAAAATGCTTTTTACTTTACCTTCTTCACTTAGTGAACTGAGACAAGATAATTTCTTGAATAAGCATTGATCTTTTTGTGCAAAATTCCTTCTAACTAAAGGTATTTACTTCAGAGCTCTAGGTGCCTTCCATCATATAAAGTAGATAATGAAGATTATTTACTATTTAAAGATATGGCAGTTTCATCAACAGTTTAAAGTTTTAAGTTTAAACTATAACTATCAAGGTTTAAAAAAGGAACGACACAAAAGCTATTAACGACTTGATGTCAAAACAAAAGATATCCTCCTGTAACGGTGAAGTCTCTGTCACTCCTCAATGCAATTCATAATTAATTAAATAAATGCAATTTTATATGAGTATGAACAGGAGCTTCTGTTGAGATAGTAGCAATGAACCAGTGCTTCATTTGTACAAAAGTGCTACAAACAGGTTAAACTCTTTTAAAGCCTTCTTCTCTCTTGGTTTTAGTTAAAACTTTAAACTGTTGATGAAGCAGCTGTATCTTTAAACAGTAAGTAATCTTTATTATCCACTGTATATGATAGAAGGCACCTGGAGCTCTGAAGTAAATACCTGAGAAGGAGTTTCACACAGATAGATCAAGGCTTATTTGAGAAATTATCTTGAATTTTTGTGATTGCTCCTCAAATCACAAAGTCAAGAAGGCAAAGTAAATAGCATTTTTACATGCTCTTGCAGTTTAGCTAGCTGATGTTAATGTCTTTGAGTGGAAGTAAACGTTAGTATTTAGAGTTGGATGAAAAGTTGTTATTTAGAGTTCGAGAAGTTGTTATGCGAGTTCCAGACAAGGAATAATCTTGGTTAAAAACTTAAATTATACATACCTAGTTATGGCTAAAAAAAATATACATTTTATAAACACATATTATTGCTATATCAGTTCAAATGTAAATTCCTTAACCGAAAACATGCGTTTTTCCATACACGCTAATGGCTAAAACGTCAAAGCCTTTGAGCTACCTCTAAATAACCTTTAAATGATCTAATATTTTAACAGGGGCATTAACTCACATAATGTCACCAAACTGGAGGGTGAGAGTTCAACTTTTCAAAAAAAATTTTTTTTGGACCACCCTAATGTACACTCTATGGTAGGTTTCAGGAATACCTCTAACAGTTCTCATTAATTGTAGCCTGAGGGTTAAAAATGTGTTGGGATTACTAAAAGAAAGTTAACACTGTAGTAAAAAGGAGACTTGTGACATTTTGATCAGGTCGTCCTAAAAGTACCCCATATTGTATTCATGTATTCGGGATGACAAAATGTGGATGAAGAATGTTGTATTTACCGTAGCATAAGTATAGTATTTTTAAAGAAATATTCCGTTGGAATTGTTTGTAGGTATAAATTATGTTTAATTGGTTATTTGACTAAGGAACGTTATAAGATGTTCTTGATAGTATGGAAGTAATAATTTTTATACTTTAAGTGGTCAAATTGACTGTGATGACTAAAAGCTTGTTTAATATTGTTTGTAAAAATCTTATTTGTTTTTATACAGTTTCCGCCCCACAAAACAATCCTATCTGCTTTTTGTAGTTTCGAGGAACACTCATTCAAAATTTGAATAGTAATGATTTTTTCTACCGATCACAAACGCCAAACATATTGCTTATTTTTCTAAAAAATGTATGTACGGAATTTAAGTTGTTGGGTTAGGTATGCGATGCAGCCTAGTGACACTAAAGCTGCATTTATAAGCAAAAAAGGAAAATAACCAAAAGATAATATATATTATCAATTTATCGTGATGGTAAAGGATATTTCCCCCAGAAATTCCATTGTTAATATTAATCACTTCTCAAAACACTTTAATTAAAAAATAACTGAAGAAATTTCACTTTATCAAACGCAAAGCATTGAATAATTAGAAACAGGAAAGTTGACAAAAACCATTTGCAAAACCAACGGCATTCCAAATGATTTTTCCCAAAATTCCATTACTAATATGATTTTACAAAAAACAACGAATTTGAAACAAAGGAAAGTAGACTTGCACCATTTTTAAAAACAATGGCACCTATAACGATGCCAAAAATATCTATTCACGCCTTGGTTTTACAAATCAATTTCACTCTTTGATGTTTCAACATATCCTCAGTAAATGTACAAATATTTTCTTCAAGACTCGGCAGCTTCAATACTCTCTACTCCACCAGATCATTATCCGTTGCTCATCATTGATGCACACAGAAAACGCCAATTAAAGGTTAATGATGATTCAAACTAAACGAACGGATTTTAAAAGCAAACAGCTAGGAACATTTGAGTCTAATTTGCTTTGTTCTATTGGTGGGGAATTTCTTTTTAACCAACCCTAATGACTTGGTTGACAGTTCAGGTTGTTAGAAAATGAGTTATATTGAAAAATCATTGAGAAAAGAGTACTTTCATACATGCTTAGACATAATTAGAAAATAAACATTTTAACACCAAATATGCTATATGTTTTTATTCAAAAATAATCAAGTCCTTTAAATTATTAACTAGCATTTTTATTTAACTATATTTTTTTCTCTGAAATTTATCTCTCTATATTAAAAAAAAGTTACTGTCACCGCTGCCGCCGCCGCCGCCGCTGTTTCAGAAAATTTAATTTTTCAACTCTTTGAACTCTCATAACGCAAAAACTGCTTGATAGAAATTTATGAAATTTGAAAGATTTGTAGAGGAATATTTGGGGAACATTCTCGAACAAAAAGCTAACTGGTGTGATAATTAGTTCTGGGGTATTTTTAAGGTCTAAGTTGAAGTTTTTGTTTTTTCGCCGCGTAATCCAGTTCAGCGAAATCTATTAGCAGCAGAACTATGATTTTTTGCAGCCTAATACTCTGAAGTATGAAGATGTGCACTACGTCGCCCTTTTTTCGAATTTCGAATTTGGTTTAGAGTAATTAATTTTTAAATTTTCGAAATTTTGGACACTTTTTTGGTTTTATCGATCTAAATTCAAAACTAATCACGGTATCTATATGATTTTTTAAACACTTATACTCTTAATTTTTTAAAAAATATTGGCATTCAATTCTTTAAAAAATTCGAATTAGTTTTGGAATTATTAAGCATCTAAGTTTCATTTTTTCTATAGTCCTACTAGGTCTTTATCAGATGTGTTTGATGTTTATTGAATGTTTTAAATTTTATATTTGCCTGTTCACTAGATTCTCGCGAGCACGGATATTAAATTTAAAAGTTTTGAGGTGCACATTTTTGTTTGAGATAGTTTGCTAGAGATATAGTATAGACATAGTTAATAATCTTTTAAGGATACTTCGATATTTTTTGAACTACTAGAGAAATAAATAATTTAGCTTTTTTGAGTGCTATTTGTGCCGATGAAAGGTAGAGGATTTTCGGTGTAAATTGGTTTTACTCTGCTATAGATCGATTGCAGATATTACAGATCGCTTCGCAAGGTGAGCGTAAGTAAGTGGTGAGCGTAAGCGAGAAGGGGGCGGTAGCCCCCTATCCATTAAATTATTGAAAATTTAAAAAGGAGTATTTCAGTAATAGTTTTATTTTGATATTTTCGTGGTAATGATCCGAATTGAATTATTGATAAGTTTGAGAGATAAAAAGTTTTGATATTAAATGATCATTAACTATACTCTTTTCATTTAGAATTAGCGCCTGAGACGATATGTATTAGAAGCAGATATTATTCGAATTATTGTCGAACAAATTTTCTTATTCAATGACAAGGCAGCCTAAGCAGAAGTAGTTAAAATGCTGTAAAAAAATAGGTCACTGAAGTTGTCTGATGAGCGTTATTAAGCATTATTGAGCATTTTTGATCCTGTTTCAGGCACCTATTCTAAATAAACAGACTATAGCAGACAAGTTCCAGGTTGTATTGGATAGTTCAGATGAAACAAGCGAGCTCTGCTCGCTAAGATCGCGAAGCGATCTTCAAAGAACTGCGAAGCAGTTCCGGGGGTTGGTGAGCGATAGCGAGCAGGGGGCAGAGCCCCCTAGTTGTTTTATAAAAAAACTCTGCATTCGATCAAATAATTACCTTTTACAGCTAGCTGTTTCATCACTATTTACTAGTAGTTTTTACAAGCATATTCTTAAAACCAATCCATGGCATTGTTACTTTACTTCGCACGATTATATATTTTGTAGTTTCTTTTAATCATCCGCATTCAGTTTTTAAATAATTTTCATTATTTTTACGTTCTTGTTACTTTCCCCTCAAGAAAAAGGCTAAGATTTCAGTTTAATAAAAAACATTAAAACTTCTTTCCTTGACTTCTTTTTTTAGGGGAGAGCAGTTCAGGTTTCCTGCACGAATTAATTCAAACACAAAGTTATTGAGCTTCAGCTAAATTGATTTGAGAAGTACCGTGGTGCCATCTAATAGCTCAGTGGTTAGTTTCACTATAATTTATAACCTTAACTTAAATATTATTCTTTAGAATCAGTCATATATTTTCAGTTCTTTATCCTTCTCTCTCCCCCCTTCTTTCTTTTCCGTACTCTACCTCCTTTTATTCCTTGTGCTTTTTGTTTGTTCTCCTCCCCGTCAGTCTCCTTCTCTCTATTTTATCTTCTCCCTTTTTCTATTCGTCTCATATGCTCTTCACCTACATATATTCCCATTCTAATATTGTTAAGCTGGATAAGTACTGAAGTAATCAGTGGCCAAAGGTTAGTTAAGTTAGTCTTAACACATGTAGGCTGGTCAAATTTTTTTTAAGACTCTGAACTGACTTTAGCGTCTAGAAACAGCGTTAAAGATGTTTTCCGACAGAAAAACATGCCTAGTCGTTACTTTTGATACTGGATCACCTTTGCGTGAGTTACTGAGTTTAAATCGATAAACTTCTTCTGTTTCCTTTAAAATTGCGTAAATAAAAACGCTTTTAAAAATATCTTTATGCTTCCTAACTACGTAGTTAGTTATCTTTTTTCTTCATTTCTTACTAGACGGGAAAATGACTTAAGAACACCTTATATATGCTTTATATGGTATTTAACTTTAAAAAAGTACAGGTAAGTCGGTTAATTTTTAGTTTTCTTTTTTAAAAAAAAACATTTTTATGAAAAGATACACATTAATGTCCTTTAAAATATTTCATAAAGAGTAACAAAAAAATAAGTAACAAAAACTGTATAGCGTCGAAAAAAAAATAATCTGATCTACTGATTAGGATAAAAGTTCTTTCCAGGCGGGTCTGTTCAATTTAAAGATATATTTGAGTTCACAATTCCGATCGACACACATTGTACACGGCGGTGGGTGAAGCAAGTTGGAAAAGTGAGGGAAATTATTTTTCACTTTCCTTTTTTTATAAAGACTTGGTTATGGGAGATTTACGATATAAATGTTATGGAAACATCTTTACTAAGAAAATATACATTTTTATTCGTAAGATGCCCCACCTACCAAAAACCTGATTTTCTCGAAGTCACTTATGTAAGATTTTTATCTAACATCAAACAAATATTTTTTTTTCAAATTCACACATTTTCAACTCTAAAAATAAGCAACACATCAGTACAAAATAGAACTACACAAAAATAAAAATTTTAAGTAAAATTTAAAGGAGAGGGAACCCGGCAAGAATATCTAACGTGTAACAAAATCTAAACTTACCTGCATCTTCCTGGCAGTTTCCAAGTCTCCCTTCTTGTAGGCTTCTACAATTTTCAGAGAATAGGGGGCCATAAAATTGTAGGAAGCCCCTACTGCGCCCGTTACTCCACTGGCCATGCAAGGCAGAAGGACCTAAGAGAGGGAAGAAACGGTGATTTATTCAGAAAGACACAACTGGTGGGTTTCGCATGTTGGGGAGTTTTTGATAGAGTACCTCAAAAGGGGGAGACCTTCGTTTGGGGTAGGGGTATGCGCTTTCAGTGTATGCATTTTATGGAAGAGGTTAAGTTTTTTTAAGTTCCATATCTTTTCGTAAAGGGGCGTGGACACAATGGAGACCCTTCCCACAACTTTAAATCTTACGTGTGGCTAGAAGTTGTCCTTTAGTTTGGTAGTTCGTCCTTTTCTTTAGGAAAAAAGGCTATCCTATTTAAAACAGGGTAGTTATATCAGAGTTATCTAAACCAGTGATTTTTAACCTTTTCATAACTACAGACCGCCAGATACAAAATCAAAAAACTTGAAGTCCTTCAAAAGACTACATGTCGAAATGACACATATTCTAGTCTAGACTAGTGATTCTCAATCTTTTCATTCGCAAGGACCACCAGATCAAACCAACTAAACTTGTAGGTAATCATCCTAGAGACCCTAAGCTGTAAATCATGTATCTACGATACCAGTGTTCTGTTCTCTACATTGCATTGTTTTAATTTATTTGGCTAATACAATTTTTGATGGGGGTCCTTGGTATTAAAATAATATTTTAATAGAATTAATAAGCTAAAGAAAAATAATGAGAAATAATGTATTGCAATAAAAGATAATTTAAGGTTCTTAAAATGCTCTACTGTAAAGATATTAAATGTCAGTTTTTATCTGTAAAAATTATAACCAATTTCGTTCTACATTGTCAAAAGTTTCCTTTTAACTTAATCATTACTAGGAGCATTTGCCAACACAGAAACTTACTTTTTCTCACCTTCTCATGGTATTCAATTTCAAAAGTTATAATCACAACAGAACAATTTCACCAACATACTTCTAAAATTCAAACATTTCCAAATACTCTTCACCGTAAGGGATTATTCCATCTCTTTGCAACAAAACTCCAATTCCCTTATGGTGGATCTGGAATTCACCCAAATCACCAATAACGAACCAAAAGTTAAAACCACCTTCAAAACTCCCTACTCCAAAAGCCGCACAAACTAATACTTTAATCCCACAAAATAAATAACCATTCCCGAATGCAAGAATGGATACGAAGGCTTATACCTAATGCTAATTCCGAACCAAAACACTCCCCAGGTGAAATCGAACCCAATCCTTTTGTGCCCACCGGTCATAAATTTATCACCTCACTCCAGAAGATAAGAGGGCTTATTTTTCCAAAGCGATCAGCTTGTCCAATAAATACCGAAGCCTCCGGAAGGACCTCTTTCGGGAATATATCCCTCCAAGAGATGCATGTGATGGCCAAGGCAGGGGGACAAGAGGCAAAACGTCCCTATCCAAACCGGTCACGTCAGGCCGTAAATTTAAGCGAGTGTGCTGTAAAAATCGTTATTTCCGAAACCTTTTCTCTTTTTTTTCTCTTTCGAGGATTGAAGAAAGCAGAATACGTTTTAGTTAGATCTCTACCAGGAGATTACAAAATTGCGATAGTTGTCGTGCGAATAGAAATTGAAGAGGAATCGAAATCTGACATCTAATGGAAATTTCGCGAGTTTTTCAATCGAATCACTTTGTTTCAACTATTTTGTGGGATTGCAGAACATTTACGGTAAGACAATGTTGATAATGTCTCAGTCTGTTCATTTAGAATAGGCGGCTGAAACAGGATCAAAAACACTCAATAAGCCTAATAACGCTCATCAGTAACTAACAAATTCAACCGATTCTTTTAGGCTAAGCGCGCACTAGATACTTTTGTCACGGCGACAGAGACAAAATTATCATCCTGGCTATTGCAAGAAGCTAGAGCGCGCGCATAGGCGACGAGATTCTTAACCGATTGCCAAGAATCTCACCATAGAGATGCATTGCTCCCGAGTGACCTAGTGTTATAAGTCGCCGCGACAAAAGTATCTAGTGCGTGTTAAGCCTTATAGTATTTTAACTATTCTTGTTTAGGCTGGCTTTTCATTGCACAAGCAAAATTTTCCCATGATAATTACAATAGTAACTGCTTCTAATACATTAAGTCTCAGCCGCCTATTCTAAATGAACAGATTATAACAGCGTCATTTTGAATATGTATCAATACAGTGTTAATAGTAAGATTTTTCAGAACCTTTTGATAAACGAGAAACTAGAGGATATTTTGAAAGATAATTTTTTATTAAGTACAAGGCGCTATCGTTGAGGAATGAAATCTAATCCCTACCATAATTCATTTTTCTTAATAATTTCTAAAATTTAACTCATAATGGTAAAATTTTTACACATTAAACCTTAAAAATATGGGAAGATAGTTCATAGGTTTGTTTTTATTAGTAGAAAGGCATTTCCGTAATTTTTAATCAGACTCTTTGATGAAAAGGTTTGGTTTAATTGGGGTTTTATGGCGCAAGAATTCTTTAAAGAACATATGAGTTCAGTAATTAAAATGCGCGTTAACGAAGCATGTTTGTGTAGTTGAGTTTTAAGTATGATATTAGAATTAAGGATTGATTATTACAACTTTGAAGATGGTTTTTAGTAATTTTATTTTAATGAATCAAGACAACCAAAATTATAGGTTTTTTTAATTATAACCAAGATTTAAATAAAAATTTGAGAAAGAAAAACTCACAGACCATTCTTATCCCTTTCACGCTTTTAATAAACAAGTCCAAAGTAGTATTTCTTTGAACAAGAATGTCCCTATTGACCCTTTGTCCCAGTAACTTGAGATCCAGAAGACTATGGAAGTCTCAAGGAGGCCCTAAAAACACAGACAACGAGCAGTTTGTTTACATACACGACGCTAAAAGTAAGAAAGATTATCGAAAAGTTCCTTGTTATTCTTCAGTCAAAGCACATTGGGCCCATTTGGAAGAGTAAATGCCAAATACAATAACTCGTCGTCTATGGTAAGGAACGCTCCTGTTTAGAATGCAGTTTCCGTGCTACCCAACTGATCTTGCTCCCTAGCGTCGTCTTTGCATTTCTCTATAGGATTACTTGTCGAAAATAAATAATATGGAAATGGATCGTTCGTGTGACTTGCAGGATATTTGGTCGGGCAATTTACTTTATGTGAGTTTGTCGCGGTAACGACTTTTATGAAGTCTTCTAGACTAATGTCAATAATTTTAGACTGTGAGGTGAATAATAATGTTTTGTAAATTTAGTTTTAAAGGTCGATGACATGTTTTAGGTCGGAATGAGAAGATGAAAATGTTGTTATAGAATGGTCTATCAACCAGTGAAAGATTATTTTTTTAACAAAAACTCTTTTGTATAACTTAAAGAAAATAATTATAAATACATTTAAATATTTGAAACTTGCTTGGAGAGTAGAAATTTTATTAATTTTCTTAATTTAAAAAAAATAGTTAAACATGCAAATATATCAATTTTATTGCATAGATGTTCCTAAAAAATTACATAATAGATACTTTTTATTAATAAATTCAAATGATAACTTCCTTAAAATTAATTTTTTTTCTTTAAAATTGAAATTGGATATAATTTTACCAGTGAGTGAAATGAACTTTACGCAAAGAAAATTCTGAAAGTTTTCAGTAAAAAAAATTCTAAAGCAAATATTAGCTTATCCTAAAAACGTATGCTGAAAAATCCTTATATATCCTAAAAATATTGACTTTTCTCCTAAATAAACAGTTATAGTTATAACGTAACTATTTTCATTTAACTTTAGTGCAGAAATTTTGTATATGTACAATTTGCAGTTTAAAAATTTTGTTATAAAAATCTTAATAATTACGAAACGCATTTAAATATCTTAATTGATTTTGCCCACTATTTGTCTTTAAATATTCGAAGAAATATCACTTGGGAAAGTTGAAGCCTAAAAAAACTCGAGCCCACATTAATAAAATGCCAATAATCTTTAAAGTCTGGGAAAGCATCTGAGAATTTAACTGAATAAGAAATATATTTGCACTTATAATCTAACAAAAAGCTTTTTATTTTGAGCTTAAAAAAGGATACCAAAACAAATTCTAACAAAAACAATTGTGTTCAAGGTTTTTCATTCGATTCATTCAATTTTAGAGAAAAAAAACAATGTTTACACTAACCGAAGATAAAATATTTAGGTTGTTTAAAGAATTTGTTTTTTACAAAGACCATCGTAAATAGATTGTGTTTTTAGAGCACTCTAATGCAATTACGAAAGAAATGCAACTTGATTCGTGTTTCAATTGGTATTTATTTCCTTTTTAGAACAGTTTTAAGTTGCGTAGGGTATAGAAAAGCTCGGTTGGAATTGTCTAGCAGAGAAACTAGGATAAAAAAAGTAGGAAAGTAATCTAGGTTTGTATAATTAAGTGAAAAATTGCAAGGACAATCTATATTTGTACTTAAAAGGGGGTTCAATTGAGGTTATTGTATACTTTCACGATTGAAGAACGAACTAGCAGTTTTTAGGCAAGCAAACGGATGCAGATGTTGTAAGACGATTGGATGAAGTCACCAAAAATGAGATCTGGTAGGTATTCTCTAAAATTCCAGAAAAATATTTTTAAAAATAAGACAATTTGTGAATAACTATCATTAACGATTATTTATAAACAGTTCTTTCACATACATATCATATATGTTTACACAGATTTGATTATCTGTCACATTTAAAATAAAGACTCTATTAATTTTTTTCCTGTATTTTTTATTCTAAAATAATTGAATCATCAATTAAAAACTTTAATTTCAACAAACTTGTTTTAATTTCCAACAAACTGTAAATTTTTGCGCTTTAAATTTTAAAAGTTCATATAAGTTGATGGTGAGACTACCCGATGTGATCAGTCAAAATGGAACAAAGACAATTTGATAGATTAAAATAAGCATCAGAGTGGATTACCATTCTAAAAAGGTGTTTTTGGAAATTGTTTAACTAATTGCCCGGAAGAAAACTTTTATTCTGATTCTAACCCATCCGGTCGTGAAAGCCTTTGTTGTTATATTGTTTAACTAATTGTTAAAATTTGATTTAAGTATTTTAAATCGACCTGAAGATTTTATATTTATTTCAAAGTAATTTTTTAAATTCATGTTACATTAAGTAGACAATAATTATAGACATTAATATTTTTGTATGGTAAAACAAAGTCTAAACTAATAAAGTTTTTCGGTAAATTGTGTATACTGGTCTGTTTAAGATAAATTCCCCTGCAAGGCCCAAATTATACCCGTTAAGAAATTTAAAAGATAATTATTTTGGTTACTTTAAAAAACTCCTTAAATATAAGGTTTAATCCATTTATTGAGTTTTTTTAGTCAAAATATACGGGTATGTAGATTGAACATGAATCGTAAAGGTAAGAAATTAAAACAAATATTTAAAAAGGCATTTTTATAATTTGATTGTTTAAGATAGTTTTGTTTCATTATTTATTCATTTTTTAAACTAAGAATAGAAAATGGAAAAACGAACCTAATCTAAAAAGAATATTTCCTTTAGTTAGAATACTATTCTGCCAAGAATAAAGAAAGTAGGAAACTTGAGTGGAGAGAAAAAAAATTAATTTATAAAAGTTATAAAATCTTTCGTTGCCTGTTCCTTCTTTTCTTTTGTTTTTCTAAAAAGGATGACTGATAATTTTGCACCTTTTTTTCACGAAACTCTTGAAAAACTTTAAGTGTAATAATTGGTAGAAAGAAATCCTCATCCTCTGCATCCTCAGGAAGTAAATATCCTGCATCTTCCAAACACGAAAAATATTTACACGTGCTGCCATCTACAGCTTATGAAAAGATATATTAGAACCTCAATGTGTTTCATTGAAATCACAATGTTATCAAAGCTCAAATTGAGCGCCATCAGTGCAGAAGTTAAATTATCCCATTGATAGAAAAGATGATAATTTTAAAAATTTGTATAAATAATTTTTAATTAATGTTTAGTGTTTTTAGTTTTTTTTTCGTTCTAAAAGAAACATCTTTAAGTATAAGGAGCAAATATATTTTTATTTACCTTGGGATAATTTTTGAAATTTAATAAAAACTTAAATTTTTTGGAATGATAATATATATTTATCAAAATATTGAATTTAATCATTTAATTTACAAAGGAGGAAAGTTTCAAATACAACGTAAAATACTTAAAATATGAATAAAACCCTTTTATTTCACATATATGCTTGTAATTTTAAAACTAATTAACAATTTTATAAACTGGAAAGGTTTTATGAACTAGGATTTTTTAATTACGCTTACAGTTGTTAAAATGCAATAAAATCCCTATAATTTTGCATGTTTGTAATTTTGAAAATTAACAATTTTATAAACTGGAAATGTTTATAAACTATGATTTTTAATTACTTTAAGAATTGCTAAAATGCGTGGTCTTAAGATTCTATAGTTAATTTTGAGTTTTTACTTTAGTTTAAAAAATGGTTTATTCTAGAAATTTAAAGAACTGTCTAGCATTTTTCATAATTTGTGTACTGTTTATGTATGTTGCTTTGAACATTACTAATATTTCCGACTTTAAATTTTGGGTTACAAGCATCGAAGCATCATTAGATTTTCACAATAAATCTAAATCATTTTATCTCAAAACAATCATTTACCTCGTCAAAACCAGATAGAAGTTTGAACGGTGGGCCACTCAAACTGTGGCACTTCAATAAATCTCTGACTTCAGTAGATGTGAACTTAGCGCCGCAGAAGTTGGGAATAACCTGTCGGGCCTTTGGCATGAATTCAGCTAATTTAACTGCAATCGATGAGCAAATATTAATACTATTGCTTTCTTTATGAATTCTTCCTTAACTGAATTCTTACTTTTGAACGAGCTAGCTGTGAGAAATGAAAGTTCTTACTTTCAACACTTGAGTAAGATGGTATGTGATACAACATAAGAGGAAGGGAAGGTGCTACATCAGATATTTCTTTCAAATATGCTATGAGATGCTCTGAAATGAAAGAAGTTATTTTTTTTAATTCGATGGTAACTGATATATGCAAGAAAACTTTTACATTAATAACAAGTTTATAGGATCCTAAAATATATTAGTTTAAGGGGTCTTTCAAATATTACGTAAGCACTTTTTTGGTCACTTTTAACCCCCTCCCCCGTTTTCAGCAAAGATAAGCAAACCTCAACCCCCCTACAATAACTACGTAAGAAACTGCCGGACCCCCCTCGAAATTTTGACATCCCTTTTAGTAAGAACTGTTTTTTTTCTCCTTGAAAATTAGGTGACTTATACAAGGAGCTGTCCTTTTTGGGTGTAACCCGAAGGGTTTAAAAATGAGTCGAACATTACTTTTTCGGGGATAAAGTTTCAAAATGAGTGGGAGGTCCATCCCCAGAAAAAACTGCTTAGGTCAGATTTCCTAATTCAATTTTTCGTTTAATTTATTTTTGGTTGAGTTTTGAAATTATTTATGCAAGAAACAAAAGATTTTCAAAAATGCAGTATCTTACGTAAGCATCACTCATATCCCCCCTCCCCCCTTGACAGGAAAATAAGCAAAGAGCAAACCTCCTCCCCCTTAGGTGCGTACGTAATATTTGAACAGCCCCTAACCCATCCGTACTATATAAATAAATACTGCTATTTCATCTGGTTATTTTGTTTTAGCAACGAATTGAGATACTTCAAAATTGATTTTCTTGACAGTCGCTGGCTTTTCATACATATTTCTATTTTAAATCTCCTAAAAGAAAACTGTAGGAATATTCATATCATTTAAAAATGTCATCAAAAATAGCTCGGAATTCCACGTTAAAGTTATTTCCATGACATTAACGGAAGCATAAAATTAAAGCAGAGTCTAGACAAAAAAATATAATAATGATTTAAAAATAAAACAAGAAACTCTGAACGCAACAGAAAACACAATTTCCTTCGTGACAAAACAGTGTTCACCACTTTTTTCGACAAAAGCGAAAACCTTATATCCGTTCATTTTCCAAAAGAAAAAACTTCAACAACTGCTCTATTACCCTTAACGGATAAACGGCGATGAGAAATGCTCAGTTAACTAATCGTAACGCCTCTTAATAGCATGTCTTGTAATACAGAAGGGATGCTATGAATAATAAACGGTAGTTTCTTTACCGTGCGTTTGAGGTTTGTAGAACAGAGGGGGTAGGGAGGCAATACCGGTTGGCTGGATTTTTTCAGCGTGAGCCGCCTGAAAGAAGAAATGAAAAATGAACGGTAATTTGGTTCACCATAATTAGTAGATTTTATCCTAGTAAGGATATATCTATGTTGCAATGTTAATAATTGCATACATTTCTGGGCTAAGTGCATAGGATTTGGAGACAAGTATTTAGATGACTTATCATTAGGTTAAATTGGGGTAGGATAAAATAGAAACATCAAAGCAAAACTGAATTAAAAATTTTATGACGCATTTTTGTTCATAAATAATCTCTATTTTCATTCCGGACAATTTTAAAATACAAATAGGAATGAATTTAAGATGAATAATTGAAATTACAATTATTATTAATTGTTATCAATTATGGTTACAAAAGTGTATTCATTAATCGAAACCAAAACAATCAACTTATTTTCAGAGAAAAGAATTTCAAAACATTATTTTTAAAATTCTTATTTAAAAACTTTTTTCCCGAAAATTCCTACCAGTTCAACAGAATCTTTTATGCTGTTTGCTCCAACTTGTATGATTATGACATCCAGTCTGAAAAGCAATTTTAAATGCTCAATTAATAGTTATGATACGCATTCAAAATCTTTAGGAGAAAGGGGAATTCCCATCTCAACTTAAATTTCATAATGAATGGAATTACTCACTTTCCTCTTCCAGCGTTCACCCATCCTTCAGCAATGGTTTTCCTCTCAGCCACAGTGAGTGACAAACCTTCGCCAGTGGTTCCATTTACTAACAGAAGAAACCAAAAGATTACAAAAAATACCTTTTAACTTTTCATTCTTTTGAGTTGAACACTCCCTTACCAAACACTCCCTTTACTCCACTTCGTACTAAATGATCGACATATTGCGGGATTATGTCCGCATTTAATTCCCTAAAAAATAAGACCAAAACTATAAGTGGAAATGTATTTAATAATTAAATCAGAATAATTAGAGTTTTTTTTATCAAAATATTTCCTCAGTTTTTAAAGCTGCCTGTTGTGCTTTTTCCAAAGACAAGTCAAAATCAAATTTTAATTAACAACTACCTTTTAATAATACATATTTTATTCAATAACTATATTTATTTTCATTCCAGCCAACTTCAAAGTATGTGCTGACATGAATTTTTAAAATTTTTCTATTTTAAAATTGAGACTGTAAACACCATGTTTTATTAATCAAAACTGTCTTTGATTGTGTTAAATATGTTATTAAAGGTATTTAAATGTTATGTTGAAATGCATTTAAAAATTCCTCATTCAAACGCAATTCAAAATTTCAGTGAATCTCATTCAATTTTTAGGGAAAATATTGAATTATTAAAATACTTAACATCACTCTTACCCATTGGATTTTAGAGCTGTAAAAGGCGCTGATATTAGTCCTTGAAATGACTGAATCTGAAAGTATACCAGAATGAGAGATAAGATAATAACAAAAAAAGTAAATTAAATGAACTTCTAAGAGCATCAAATTATTTTGAGAAATCCCCATACAATCCTATTCAAACATATGAAACGAACGATTTACATCCGTTTTAAATTGAACTGATTATTATGTACTTAAATTATGATAAAGAAGAAAAGTACACATAACGCATGTCTCTAATAAAAGTTTCAATCTATTAAACAAACATGTCTAACTCTTTTGTTGTTTCAAACTGGTTTGTTGACCCCCTCAGAAAAGTGGATATCATTTTTTCCTACATCGTGACTAACTGGCCCACTTGAAGGTTTAGAGTAGTTAAATAGAAAAACGTTATCTTCAACTAATCCTTATAAAGTAACTCTCTTGTGAATTTTTTGCTGTTTTTATAACTTTTTTTGGAGAATAGGCGGATGTTGATATAATCTCTCTCGATGGCTGCAGACAATAGGCGTTGTACAAGGAAAGGCAGTGGGAAGAGAGGGAACAAGCAATTGAAGGGATTACATCCTGAGAAGTGTTCGACTGTGAACCCCAATCCCTTACTCAAGAGCGTTAAATCTGTTTATATCCAGAGTGGTCCCTGCTTTTATTGAATGGAAGTAAAAAATAAGATACTTGGATTCTTGAGTTCGTATATAGACAGAGCTATTGAGAAACTTCACACACTTGTTTTTTGTAGGATTGTTTTTTTAATGAGAATAATTACTCATGGTTAAGAATTAAATATAACTTTCTGTTGATAACAAGCTACTTCCAACATTTGATAGTGAAAAAATTCTTTAAGGACACAGTTCAAAATTTATAACAGTTCTTTGATAGGGAATTATAAAAATAGTCAATAGGCCATCATAATTCAATCTTTGGTTTCCATGACACCAGTAAAGCTTTTAAAACATATTTTTACAGCTATCTCTCAATACCAGAAAAGAATATTCTAAATTAATGAAATTTAAGTCGTACATTAAGGCATAATACAATTATCATTTACAAAAAAATTCATACAATATAAATACCCTAACTTTCCCGTAATTAATTTATTTTTAAAAATTTTAAATGTTTTTAAAATGTAATATACACGTGTATTGAAGTGATCGCAGTCTTGAAGTTACTGGTCCTTTGGTAATATGATTTGTCATTGATACGACCTTCTATATTTTGAAAAATCAATATCAAAAACATGTTTTGGATAAAAATTTATTTTATTTTTAGAGTTTCATAATACCTTTTCACCTCAAAAATATTCAAATCCCCGAATCAACGAATGAAAACTAAATAAACCTATTTCAATATTTAAGCAATATTCCTTTTTCCCCTCACTTGGATTTAAGTAAAATTACTCGTTGTTCCTATTTTTGAAAAGTTGGAAAAGAGGAAAGTGATGGGTTTCTAATCAAACTGTATTTGTTTTTTAATAACACAAGTTGATCAGAGCATTTCTTTAATAATTTATGAAACTTTTTTAAAGAATACTCAGGAATTTTATTTGCAATGAAGTTTAGTAACAAAAGGAATGAACGGAAAGTAATAATAAAATATTTTTAATTAACTTGGCAATTTATCACTCATTTCGAAGATTAACAAACAATATTGAGCTCTTGGATTCTACGTTTCATAGAAAAGTAAGACGTCCATTAGGTTTGACATGAAAAATTGCAAATAGTTTTGCTGAAAATGAAAATTTCCGTACTTCTCAGTAAAGCCAGACTTCCTGCAAATAAATCTATTAATCATTAACTGTGTTAAGTCCTTCAGTACGTTTCTGAAAGACCTTTAATTTTTATACTCTCTCCCCCGCTTGTATAAGAACTCAATTAATACCGATTTTTTATCAACGTTTACTAATTTTTATTTTTGTAATTATTTTGTAATGAAAATATTCCGTTCTTAAATTATATGAAAACTTAACTCAAAATATAACATTAAACAAATACAGAGTTGCATTAAAATGTAGATGGATTTTCCAAACGTGTAACGAAGCTACTCAAACTTTAATAAGGTAAGTAACTTTATGTTATTTGATTAATTAAAAAAATTTAGTTTCCTCAATTTTCTTTAAAACGAACCTGAAGTTTTAAAATTTGTTTTTAAATATTTGAATTAAAAAAAGAGGGGAATTATGGTTTTTGACCTTGAATTTATTGAATGAGTGGTATATATTTTTGAGGTCATTGACCTTAGAATGTTTAATAGCTGCAACTCACAGAATACACGTAATATCATTACACACTTTTAATTAAAAATTTTATTTAGGTAATTTAGTTGATAATTCATAAGAAATATATAGATGCACCAGATTCAATATGATATTGCATAAGATTTTGAAAATCGGTTATTTCCAAAATTTTATATTGCAGTGTTTTCAGTGTGTAACCTTCTAAATATTAGAAGAATTAAGTTTTTAAAAACAAATATTCAAAATAAGAAATAAATCAATTATTTTTATAAACATTCCTTTTTATTAATAAATTTTATATTAGTTCTGTTTTTAACTGCATCAGATTTTACTAAGAATTTAAAAACTTAAGAGGGGAAAAATCGTACTTAAAATTTATAGCACCTAATGCATTTTTGTTGTTCATTACATTAGAAACTTAGACCCAAATCATCGATACTAAATTTATGGAAGTAATTTTAAAAGGTGATTAATATTTGTGACCAACAAGGATTTGATGAATTATTAATAAAACAAAACACGAAGAGCAAACAAAATTTTCAAAACGATGAGATAATCTCAATAAAGCGACCATTGCTGTAGGATCAACAACATAAGGTCATCACAATAAACTAGAAATATTTATTATTCTTTACTTGCGATAAAACTACATTTGTACTCTTATTGCTGTTGGTGTAAGGAATGGGGTGCAATATCTGGGGTCATTGTGACCCTTTCGTATTATTATATAATAATTTTCGATACTTTCATGAAAGTATACCTCTCAATGATTGAACGTATGGCGTAGTGTTTCTCTTAAAACTACCCACACTAATCTCGAGTTCCCCAATTGGAAAACCAAACCCATTTGAGACTACGCTCGCTACTCACTTGGGCAATTTTCTCTGCGGCCATGGCGGATGATGAGACTCGGGTAGGCGACAAGAAGCGATTGAGAAAAACGCTCTCGGGGTGTTTCGATAAACGGTCTTTATCACAACGACATTGACCT
Source organism: Tetragnatha versicolor (assembly GCA_024610705.1). Classification (NCBI taxonomy): domain Eukaryota; kingdom Metazoa; phylum Arthropoda; class Arachnida; order Araneae; family Tetragnathidae; genus Tetragnatha; species Tetragnatha versicolor. The sequence goes on along the minus strand of JANDEH010000002.1, from coordinate 27,626,810 downwards.
TCTTGAGCTCGCTGGAAGGTCCTGTGTATCGTGTGTGTGTTTAGATTTCGCTCTGGCCTTTCATGTGGAAGATTACGCGCGTGCCAGGTTGTGAGCTAGTTACTCGTGGAATTAGAAAATCGCTCGCATTTGTTGTCAGGCGGTATTGACCTTTGAGTCGAGGTGTTTCTGTTTATAGTCACTTAGAATAGGTGCCTGAAACAGGATCAAAAATGCCTAATAAATTTCATCACGCTACTTCAGTGACCGATTCTTTTAGAGTATTATAACTGCTTCTGTGTAAGCTGCCTTGTCATTCATTGCACAAGAAACAATTTTCGATTATAATTACAATAGCAACTGCTTCTAATACATTACGCCTCTGGCGTCTATTCTAAATGAACAGAGTATAGTAGGTAGATTTTCGGTTGTTTTGAAGATTTTAAAGGGATGAAGTTTGATTTGAAGACCGATTTCATACACAATTTTGAATTTTAGCAGATGAATTCGAATATAGAAACAATAAAATATTTTTAAGGCTAAATTATCTTTTGGTAGATTTTATTTATTTATTTAAATATTTACACACACAACAGATAAATCCATTTACAGTGGTGAAAGGGAGAAAAAAAAACAAGAAAAATTAATTGAATAAAACACTTTCACATAATCTTTTGAAAGCACTAAAAGACACCGAAAAAATATCAATTTCACTACATTGCATGTTGAAAATCATGTAAAATCTATTAATAGGAGAACTGGCAATATAATTAAATTTAGAAAATGGACTGGCGAATAGATATTTTTTGCGTAAATTATAATTATTAACAGAAAACTGAATTAAACACAAAATGTCAGGACAATCAAATAAATTATTAAATTATTAAATTTTGGGATGCTTTGAAAACTTTAAAAGGGCGATTTTTAAGTTTTAAGTTTGATCGGTGTTTTAATTTATTTATTTCCATTTTATGAGACATATACTACTTGAAATATACAGGGTGTATGAATAATAATGGGACTTACTTATAGGAGGGGTAAGGCACTTCTAGAGGACTCGGAATCACGCATGGAAATAGATGGTTCGAAATGCCCCCCTAACGTTCTAAGGGGTTTATTAGTGAAAAGGGGATGTTATATAATCCCCAGCGGAAATTTGGTACGTTACCTTTTAAGATTGGATTAAAACCAGCTACATCGTTCGATTCAGGCATTTATTAGATAAAATTCAATTTAATATTTGAAACTTCAGTAAATGTTTAATCCTACTAATCGTACTTTCTCAATTCCATAAACTTGGTGTAAGTCATGACTTATTTTAAGCTTAAGACCTCAGAATATACGATTGAAATTTCAGCTTTTAAATTGGTATTATATAATAGGGTGCCTGAATCAAACGATTTTGCTGGTTTTAATCCAACTTTAAAAGGCTACGTGTCAATTTCCACTAAGAATTATTAATCTCCCATATCTTCTTATAAAATCCATTTCTTTATACCCTACACAGATATCGTCCCCATTATTATTGATAAACTCTGTAGAGGAAAAAATAAATATTTTTGTGGCGAAATTATATCTTGTTCTTGTCAGATGGGATGACCTTTGAGACGAAATGTTCAGGTAGAATTATGCGTTAATGCACTTGTGTTGATTAAATTTTACTTTATTTGGGTTATACACAAAATTTTATTTATGTGAGATGTGAGTAATTCAAATCTTTTAGACTAAATAAATGCATATTTTAGGGAAAGGGGATCCCTAAAACAAACATTTCTCATTAGAACAAAAGCTATTAGTTTTGAACAACCATTTTAAACTTTATTAAACGCAGGAAACTACTAATACCAGTGAAACCAGTGATATTAGTTAATTTTATTATAGTTAATTTTATTATTTACTGATTTTCCGATGGGGTCTCTTCTGGTAGATGTTTCCTTGTTAAATTAATTTGAAAGGATAAATTCATTTTTTCTCATCTTATTCATTGGAACTTGTTTATTTTGAAATGGTTTATAAGTTGTTAAAAATATGAGCTTATAAAACAGCTTGTTTTGTAGAGAAGGTGGATTAATCTTCTTTACATTTTTGTAGTGTTTTTGTTTTCTGCAGCAATAAATTGATTATCCAAAAAGGTTCAATGAAGCTGAATAGGGTGGGTTGGGATAAAATGGGTCATATTTTAGGTATTTTAACATTCTAAGTTTTATTTCATCAAAACTATTACTTTTTAATGATTTCTTTCATTTGGATCTTGACATTACAATCCTTCAGAACATTTTCATCTAATTTCATCAAATATTTTTTAGCTATAAGTTGGTTAAACTTAGCATCAAAGTAATGACCTATTTTACCCCAACGTGGGGTAAAATGGTTCTCATTGCAAAACGATGTCAAAAATATATTTATTACTAAATATACATGAAAATAAGAAAAAAAAGCAATCGGTTAAGCCGTTTTTATCTGAAGAAATTTGTTTTAAGTTGTACTTTAATGAAATTGCAAACATCCGAAGTTAATGAACATTGTTCAAATGTAGCAATTAAAATACTTCCTTTGGAGGAAAAAAATAAACTTGCTTGACAGTTCAATGTATATTTGAAGGAAATAAGTTAAAAACATTGTTTTTACTTAATACAGAAGGTCTCCTAACTATGACCCATTTTACCCCAAGTACAAAATATTGTTATAAAAGATAAAATATTTTATATTTTTCTAAGCTGATTGGCTTTAAATGTCTCTAAGACTTGCTTTTATGAAAAAATATTACAAAAGTCTGCTGTAATTTTTTTACAATATATAGATACTATTTGGAAGTTGGTAAACCTTGTTTTTTCCACCATTCGTGAGGCGGAATGCGAAAAGGGACCTCTTGTCGGCGTTCGTCGAAATGGAGTTATTATTTTTTTTCTCAATCTGTCAGATTTGTGAAGATTTTAAGACCATCATTATCCTTCTAGCTCAAAAAATGACGAATCTCCAGTAATTAAAAGTTTTATAATAGAATAAGTGGATTTCGCGAAAAACGACCTTAAACTTTCAAAAATTTAGGTTACTTCCGATTCGATTCCCTTTAAAACCCGATACTATTCGGTTCTAAAGGGTCCAAGGATCGATAATCGAGGGGAAAAAATTCGATAGTTTTGAACTTCTTCCGGCTTTTTTGGCTTTTTCTCGAAATCAACTTTGCCGACAAGAGGTCCCTTTTCGCTTTCCGCCTCACATTTACCGTTCAAATAAAATATTTTTTCAGTTCTTAAATTCATTAATCTAAATTTTTGACAGTCGGAAAATGGTGCCAACAGATAAAAGATTATAATACAAAAAAATTAGCGAAAATAATTCAATTTAAATTTGATTTATAACGAGTTAATTAAACTGACCCATTTTACCCCAACCCACCCTACCGGATTTAAAGCTAATTTTCTGTTACCTTTTGTTCGTAATTTCAATCTCAATGGGAATAAAATATCTCAATGGGAATCATAATATAAGGATTAAGCATACACCTTTACTCCCTGCAAAAAATGTAAGAAAATCCATGATCTTTTTAAATTTTAATGTACTCAGCTCCTGTTGAAAGAAAGATTCATTTTGGCAGGTGGAGACATTCCTTTCAAAATTGTCATGCATAAACAAACAAAAAAAGAAGAAAAATCTTCATGTCAGACTTGATGAACTTTGAAAAGATGTTACACATTTGAATTTTAACAACAACCGCCGTTGGGAGAGCTGGGTTTTTTACCCGTTGCACAGAGAAAGTATGGAAAAGTCCTTTCACGAACTTGTTTCTTTGTCAAAGGCGTGCGGCATGGAGAATCCGCAATGAGTGAGAATGACACGGTTCAAGGCTGTTTGTTCTTTTGACTCTCACTTATCATAACGGAAAAGATGAGTTGAAGAGTTCTCACACGGAAAAGGAAAAGGGAACTTCTTTGACTTAATCGATGCAAAAGAAGGTATTTTTTTTTGTTCATGATTTAGCTAGCATTTTATCGGATAAAATGTATCGGCATAAATCTTAGATAGCCGTTGGGATTTTAAAGCAAAATTAGCAAGAACAAAATCTGTGATTTTCTAAGTAACTAATTTTCTTGACAGTAACTAAGTAAGAAAACGCAAGGTTTTTTAACACTAGTTAAAATTTTTAAAATTGTTTTTAAATTATTATTTTGTATACCTCTGTAGTTTATTCTAATCCGTTTAAAATATGATATAATGTGTAAGTATTTGTAACATCACGATGTTAAAAATATTAGGTCCTGATTTCACGACGGGGTTTAAAAGCTGGATAAGCTTTTAGGTATTTACGTACTATTCGTCGACCGTTTTGTGAGTGCAGCACAGCTATAGAACAATCAATAGACTTAGGTAACGTTTTCGGATTCAGCGGCACGGCTGACAGGATACTAATACGTAAGAACTGCTTTTATATTTAAAACCAATAAACTAAATTATTTCAAAATTGGAAATAAACAATAACCACAGCATAATACAAAAGTTATCAAAAAAAATCCGAATACTTTTATATATGATTTAAAAATCCGAATACTTGATGCATGATAGCCGATTATTTTAATGGGACATCCATAAATTACGTGAGGCGTTTTATCCAAAATCTGGACCCCCCCTCTTCCCTTGGTGAGATTTAGTGAGATTTTGCTAGAACCCCCCACGTGAGATTTGCCTACAACCCTTAAAAATAATTTTCTATCCTATTCGTTTGCATTTTATACTTTATAGTACCGCATAATTTTGATTGAGAAAATTTATGACTTGTAAAAGAGATGGAAAAAGCAAACGGTTCGCTCAAACTGAGAAAGAAGGAGTTAAGCCTAAAAATCTCCACAATATCTTATTTTTATCTGTGGGTATATTCCTTTCCCATACTTAAAAAAAGAAAATCGTATAATTTCTAACTTAAAAAGTTGACGTGAGATTTTAATCTATCCCCTCCCCCCTTGGTGAGATTTTTCCAAACCCCTCCCCCTTTTTGAGCTCACGTAATTTATGGATGTCCCCTAATATTATGATTGACAATCTAAAACTAACCCTGAAATGTTAAACAATCCATGACTCTCTAAAATATATTAGGGAACATATTTGTCATACTGCTTCTTTATTTTCCGATTTCCAATCAGATCTATTTATAACCTTATTGTTTCATAACACCATATTTTTCATATTTCTCGATACGGAAACCTAATTCAAAGTTTGCATCTTTTAAACATCAAAGTCAAATAAAATCGACATCAATCATTTTTGATGGCATTTTAATTCGTATAACTTGAGGATTCACTCGTCTTTAAAATAACCCACCCTTTACCCATAGCAAAAACGCTCCCTTTTGTAATCTCAGCACAAAAGAAGGACTCCGGTAAAAAAAGAAATGTGCTTCAAAGCAAAAAGGTAACAGCTTCTTTTCTCAAAAAATAGTTGCTGACCTTGGTCTAGGTATTTAATACTGTTTTTTGAATGATCAGTCACGTAACATGGAAAAAGAAACCAAGTTTGATGGATGATAGGAGAAGAAAAAGTAGTAAAAATGGCCGATAGAATGCATGCAGATTGCTACATCGATAAAATTAGACTCCCCCTTGAAAAAAAAACTTTGCCGAAAAACTTGAGGTGCGAAGTTTCAGAGGATTCTTTGCAGAAAGAATCGATCCCATTTGCATGTGGAATTTTTGCATGAATTGGGATATTAGCGTTTGTATTTTTTAAGGTTTTTCTGAAACAAAGGAAAAGTGTCAGGTTTTTCCTCTATGGAGGGCATACTCTTGAGAAATAATTGGATCCCTCCATGGGCGTAGCCAAGGGGGGGCAGGGAGGGGCAGCTGCCTCCCCTAAGTCCCGAGTAATTAACTTTTACTTTACTGTTAGTTAAGTTAAAAACCAGTAAAAATTTTCAAAATTTTTCTGGGGAGGGCCCCCAGGACCCCCTTTAGTATTTAAAATTTATTATTCAAACTTTTTGTAATAAGTTCATTAAAATCAAAATTCTACCTAAAATGTATACCAAAATTTGGGTTTACGTGTACCAGAAAACAATTAAAAACCATGTTCTTAGGGCATATTTCCAAAAATTTTCTGGGGAGGACCCCCAGAACCTCTGTTGAAAATTGACGGGTCTCTCTCATGGGGCTTTAAAATTGATCTCTACAAACATAAAAAACTCGACCCTGCTTGCCCCCCCTAAGTTGAACCCTGGCTACGCCCATGGATCCCTCATTAACTACTTTTGTCATCGTATTCTTCTCTAATGAATTAAAAGTTTGGCACTAAGAAGCAAAAATGTGTATATAAAGGATTTCAGTGGTTTTTAGTAGGGCTCGACCGATGGCATTTTTTTGGCCGATGGGCCGATGCCGATTGTTTGAAAATTTCCATCGGCAGACCGATGGTAATTATTTGGCCGATTGCCGATGCCGATGGCCGATGCTTAAAGCCGATGGAAAAAAATGCAAACCATTTGGCCTTACTTTTTTTAAAAAGCATTAAAACCTATCGCAGAGCTAGAAATGAAATCTTTTTTTGTATAAATTTTTGGGCAATTTCTTTCCTTGAAAACTTCTTTATTTACAAGGAGCAATCCGGTTGCTTGGGGGATCTCCAGAAGTGTTTCAAAATAAGATAAAACACTAACTTAAAAGTAGAAAATTTTTAAACAATTCTAGCTCAAAGCAATAGCTCCCCTCAAAACTCCCTTTAACTTGGATACTGTTTTGATGCCTAGGGAGATTGGAATTTTGGGGGAATGGGATAAATTTCGTTCATTTCTATAGTCAAAAAAGAAAATTACCTGGATTTCGGGAGGGGCTATTCCCCATATCCTCTCCTCTGGCTACGCCCCTGAAGAGTTGGTCTTATTTAAAAAGCTTTATATAGTAAATGTCCTGTTCATTCATTGTATGGACTATTGTGGAAATTAATAGGATCGCTCCTGTTCTCGTGAGTTCTTACAACCAAATTTACAACTTAAAACTAAATTTGGAGCAAGATGGAGCAGAATCACACTCTTTTGTCTTTCGCTTGATGTTATTACGTTTTTTGCGAAAAACATCGGCCAAACATCGGCTTTTAGATGTTTTTTTAGGCTGATGGGCCGATTTTTTCTCAAGTTAACATCGGCCGCCGATGTCTAGGCCGATGGCTATTTTTTCAAACAATCGGCGCCGATGCATCGGTCGAGCCCTAGTTTTTAGTTGATTTTCACCCCGAAAAGGAACAATATATTTCAATTTGGCTTTATAAGCGATATACTTTTGCTTTTTCTCTCTTTATGTACTTTTTATTCTTAATTTAATTCATTTTATACTTAAAACACTGGACAATATCATTCTGTTGATACTGACGTTTGACTAAAAAGACTCTATCTGAAATATCTCCCAATATCGTGCCCTGTGTTGGATTTTGCTGGTTGTGGGTAATATATCATTTCTGCGAGAATTATAAATAAAGGACAAAAAATTTTTACGTTTAGGTACTTCTTTTCAACAATGTTGTAGATAATAATTGTAATTAATAACTAAAAATCCCCCAAAATATCCGACTTTTTCGTTGTTGGCAATTTTGTCTAATATTGTTATAGCACTGATATCGCACCCTTGCTACTAAAGTGCCACAACTCAAAAATTGTAATTTTTGAGTTATGATCGCCATTAGGCGTAGTTTTCACATCTCTACCAATCTTCAAAAGATCCAGAAGTTGCATTGAAAAATCAGCCGCCAGATGGCAGTTATGGCGTTTTGTTGTAATCAAGATGGCTATGATTCCTTCTACTGAAATGCCAAATCTTGAGTTGTCGTCCAGCCGTCGTTGAGTATGAACTACTAGAACAATGGCTAACTATCATAGTTTGAGATGCATCGTTTTTCTTATTGACAAATTCAAAAATACTAAAATGTGCCAAGTCAGTTTTTTGCAATTTCTGAAAAACATAGTTTTTTGAGTTGTGGCACTTTAGTAGCAAGGGTGCGATATATTCCTGGGCCACCTCCGAACTTACTTCACTATCATTTAGAAAATATAACTTTTCTTGGAGAAAAAATGTGCCAAATACGCATTTAGTGGGCTTATCAACATTACAAAAACATTAATATTGCGAATGAAATTCACTATGCACAAGTTTTACTTTTTTTTTCAAAAAGGTTCAGGTGAAGTAATTTATTTAATTATTTTTTGTTTCAGAAAACTCTTTTCCACGTGGATTATCATATTTAAAACATTCAAGCAAGATATTTAAAAATCATCAGTTAATTTTTCTTAAAATTTGAGCTAAATCTGGTAATTAACTAAACTACCTTAGAACACCAAATAATTTTAAACTTTACACTTTGTTTTAAGTTTTAAGCCATATACCTATTAATTAATTTCTGCCTTTACCAATACATTTTGTAAGTATAATCTAACATAATCTAACATTTTATTCACCTAAGCGCCTTCATAATCGAATATACTCATTAACCTGAGTCATCGATCTTGAATTATTGCTTAGTAAATTTCTACTGCTTTTGAGGGTCCTTAATTGGACTTCAACCGAACCTAAAAATGAAATTATCAATAACCCAATACTTCGTAAATGCTTTCTCGATAAATGCGCTAGAGTGTTGAAGTGAAAAAAATTATGGTTTCCAGAAAGAAACCACCAGGTGTAAAAGCTTCATTTTACTTTTACGACCACGGTCAAAGTTGTTAATCTTTATTACTTAAAATCTTTGGTGAAAAGTCATTTCTAGGATCGGAATACAGTTGTTTTATCAATGATAGTTTTATCTATAAAAAGATTTATAACTATTATCATTCAGTGAGCCTTTAATGATCTTAAAAAGAAGAAAAGTAGTAGAACTTGAATGGGATACCTAAATGCATTCCCCCAAGAGATTATGTAATTGAGGCGTTTGCTATCAAAACCAGCTCATTCCATTTTTGGATATTTTACAGGAGAGACAAAAAACTTCTCGTTTCCACAGATCTAAAGTTAATTTTTTATAAATTTTTAATTGTAGGTATAACAGCCTAAGAATTTGATTAGTTTTTCATTTTCATTCCAGGTGCATTACCTTGGGCTTAATTACACTTTGTCTTCTAAAATTGAACTTTTTACTGTCAAATAACTCATTATCATTCTTATTGATTTCATGCAATTTTTGAATTGTCTTCATTTGAACCGTAAAGAAAATTAATTCCTTGATGTAAATGATTCAACTGACAATATTGTATGACACTGTGATAATTTTTTGCTCATTACACTAAAAACCTGTTTGAAGATGCAACCTAAATTGAAAAATGGCTTTTTGCAGTACCTCAAAATTATCTATTCATCTATCTATCAAGTCCTGAAGCCGAAACATGTTATTAGGTTCAATTTGAAGTGCTGAAAACACCCAAGGAGCTATAATCAACACTTGAATAGAAAAGTGGTACAAAACTCAGGGATCAGTTATATTTTTTTAATTCTCCTTTCAAACATTCAGAGGATCCGTGTGGAAAGTACGAATGCAGGAGTGTTACGTGTAGAAATCATCTTATCGTATCTCTTAAATATGCTGACAGTTCATTTGGGGATAACTTTTTTTAATTACCTTTAAAAGTCCTCTTTTCACTATTCTCATTAATTATAAACTCTAATAGCCCTGTATGATATATGATGAGGAAAGGTTTATTCAATCTTTAATTAATCTGGTTTAGTTCATCTCTTCGTAAATATGCATAAGAATTCTATGCATTTAGTTTTCTTTTTTCATTCCAAGTTTCGGTGTCCATCAAGGTCAATTGTCATCAACATTAATTTATCAGAAATATAGAGCAACACAGATTTCAATTTCAAAAACGGTCCAGCTTAATATCGCCAATCTGTTTTGTACGCGACATATTCAAATATCAAGAAATCTTTTTGGCTTTTATTGATAAACTGAACAGTAATTGGAATGACTGATAATTTTAATTCATAAGTTTGAAATTATTTAGCAATATTTCTAATTTTTTGTGTCCAAAAGAACTTGGCTGTATTTAGGAATAACGGAATTTAACCGGAAAACATCTCGATAACAGTTTCACAAATAAAGTGGCAAAGTAGTTGCAATGAAAAAAGTAAGATTTTAGAGGTAAAATAATTAAACAGTTTTTATCATCAACCATCTGTTTTTATTATAATTTTTAACATCATTGACGTTATTAGGATTTTTTAACTATAAGTTCAATCACAATCAATAAGGTTCAGAATTATGATGCAGAAATTTTTATTTATTATCTAGATATACTAAGGCATATTCAGCTATTTTTAAATGATTATCAGGTTTAATCTTCATGCATGTTGCACAGAGTTTAAGTAAATTTAACCATTTTATATTATTATATAGGAACATTTGTAGTTTATGCCTGGTCTCACTTTCAGTTTGTATTACAATCTTTTTAAATGTAGCAAAAAATATGTTATTTAGGCTTGCAATATGTTTGACTTATCCAATCAAATAACTGTAAAAATGATATTAAGAATATTCCTTTTTCTTCTAACGTCCATAAAAATTATAAGGTCCTATACAGGGTGATTCTGAAATGATGCGACAAACTGGGTAGGGTAGGTAGAGTACATCAAGACGAACAAGAATTGGTATAGAAAGGGCGGCCGCAGTTACACCGTTAAAGAGCTAGGTCCTAATGTAGTGCGAGAGCGTTACAAAAGGACGTTTTTCCAAGGCCCGTTTAACGAAAAAAAACATAATGAAATGAAAAAAATTATTGCATGAGGTACAGCAGTATACGTACTACTTACATCATAAATTTGATAGAAGTTGGACCACTTGCTAAACCATGGGGTGAGTTTTAAAACGCGCAGTATTAATCTTCTAGCCAAAGAATGGAGTTCCCTTAATGGTATTTAGAAAAATGATGATCGGGGAAGGAATTTTCAATGATCATACATTAATCATTGAAACTGTATGATCATTGAAAATTCCTTCCCCGATCATCATTTTTCTAAATACCATTACACTAATTTAAAGGAACTCCATTCTTTGGCTAAAAGATTAATATTGCATGTTTTAAAACTCACTCTACGGTTTAGTAAGTGGTCCAATTTCTATCAAATTTATGATGTTAGTAGTACGGATACTGCTGTACCTCATGCAATAATTTTTTTCATTTCATTTTGTTTTTTTTTCGTTAAACGGGCCTTGGAAAAACGTCCTTTTGTAACGCTCTCGCACTACATCGGCACCTAGCTCTTTAACGGTGTAACTGCGACCTCCTTTTCTATACCAATTCTTGTTCGTCTTGATGTACTCTACCTACCCTATCCAGTTTGTCGCACCATTTCAGAATCACCCTGCATATGCTTCTGAATGCACCTATTTAGAAAACTTGGTAAAAACTTATTGAAAACTCAGTCTACCAGTAAAATCAATTTGCATAGGTATCCATCCACACATTATTACCTTTCTAAATTGCCTAAATAAACATCACTCTTAGCTTATCTGATCTCAGAACGAAAATCTATTGCGAAGCCCGTCTCTTTGTTAACCCAGACAATTCCATCCCCAACATTAATCACATTAATTACCACGCAGACTCCCAGTTTTATACACCGCCAACCCCCTTCACTCCATTATTTAATCGCCAATTTATTCACAAATCTTTTCTTGCTCCATGCGCAAATATTAAGGCTAACATCCCCCTATAACTGCAATTACCCTTTCATATCCAGCGTGGGCGTGGGTTCCACATTCACACAGTAACCTTCAAACCATATAATCACCACGTTTTATTGACTCGTCTCTCTGAGCCGAATATATCACTTAAGCCCTTCTGCGACTGGATCTTTTTCACTGCTCGTGAGTCAAGTTTATTCAGTTCATGTCGAATAAAAAGAACAGGAACAATGTGTTTAATAAAAAAGACAGCGAAGACCTTGGGTAACAGAAGAGGTCCAGGTTAAGGTAACTAGAGCCTGAGGGGACGTGTATTAATTACAAAAGGTGTTTTCAAGGATTCATAACCCCTCATCTATTTGAAGAGGGATATTTATCATACGAAAATTCAAGAGGTTCTGCTTGATCGTTATCATTAATTGTAATGAGGGTTTTTTTAATTTTCGAAAGTGTGGAATGAATGTTCATTCCTGACTGTCCTGTATTTTCTAGAGGATTCAATGGAAAAATTAGGTAATAAATCATAGCGTCAAATATATAGTTAATTTAAAAACCTTTCAAAATCGCTTAACACAACAAATTTATATTGGTTTTAGTCTAGCTTACAAAACATATTTATTGAATTGTAAGAAAAAATGTTAAACGTTTCATTCACACAAATTTTTCATATTTTCTCTTTAAAACCTCAGAATGGTGGTAAATATTTTTAACCCGGGAGCACTCGCACTGGGTATGTCATACCCAGGCGCGCATTCTTAGTCTCATAGCGTTCCCCCCTTTTTTTCAAAATGTATGGGGTCTCGTGTAGCTGAGTTCAAGGTCACATTCTTGAAGTTTCAAGGTTAGATAAGAATTCAGGAATACGCGGTTTCCGGGAATCGAGGCTTTTGGGTATGAGATACCCGCGCGCGTGCCGGTAGAGGTGTTAGTTTTGGCTGTGGATTCCGTTCGATTGGTCGGTATAGCAGCTTTGTTCTTTGCTTGAGACAGTTTCTACCGATGATTTTGATTTTTTAGTGAAAATTAAGAAGACATTGGAGTTTATGATGTCCATTGTGATAAATAAACAATTGAAGTGGCTGAAGAATGTGTGATGAAATTGATGAAGCAAGTTCATAAAGCCTCGATTCTCCGGAAAATGGAGAATATTACCTCGGTAAAAGTGGATCAAAATAGATAAAAGTAAAGTTTAGAACCAACGTCAGAGTGGCGTTGAAAAATATTATAATAAAATTATTGAAAATAAAAGTGATTATCGAGCGCCTACTAAGACGCAATCAAAAAATGCTTTTGATACATCATCAGAAACTACCTCAGAAGAAGGAAACAATGCCAAATTGTAGAAAAAAGGGATACAAAAGATGTAGGGATTACTTTAGCAAAAGGGACTTGAAAATAAAACGCTAATGTGAAAGGTTACAGAAATATATTTGTGTGGAACACAGAACTCCAATTATGTAAGGATTGCACGAATAAACGTGAGAAAATTATATTCATTTAAGATACACAAATGATAGTTTATTGTTTGTGTCTTATTTAAAGTAATATTATTTGTAAAACCAAGCAGGTTGAGTGCTAAAACGCGAGAATTCATCCCTGGGTATCACATACCCACCCGCGAGTTCCCGCGTTCGTTTCATAGGTGCGACTGCTCCCGGGTTAAAGTTCTTTATGGTAATATAGTAAGTTATTAACATGATTTCCAATTTAATATTGTGTTTTAATAATAAATTGTTTCAGGTGATAACACAATCAAAATGTATTTACCTTTATTATGTATAAAATATAACTTAGTACGTAATATAAGATATTATGAACTTGTTAAACTCAGAAATTTTTAGTTAAACGTTTTTCCTTCTATGTCAAGTTGCAGGACCATAAAAACGCTATGTTTGAAGAACATTAAACTGAAGAATGAGGTATCGTTACATTATGAAAGTATAAACTATATTATTATATTATACTGGGTACTAAATCTAAAAGGCCGTGTGGAGCCTAGTGGTTAAGGCTTCGGGATCGGAGGGTCCCGGGTTTGATTTCCGACACCGCTAAAAACCCGCCGAGTATATGCGGAGTACGTGTTCATTAAATCTGTGGGTCCGAAAGTCCTGTGGTCCGTCATGGCGCAGTTTATCACGGGTCCAGGTGTCTGGAGACTATTTTCTTCCCCTTCAGATACATGGCAAAATTGTGGAGGTGGCGATAGATAGTGGTAGCATCTATCATGAGGCAGAAGTCGGAGTCCTGCCATTTATGGGACTCACTTTCTCAGGAGCCGCACCCCCTATGCCTTGACTCCTTATGGAGCTTGAGTATTCCAAGTGGCACACGACAACAACAACAACTAAATCTAAAAGAAAACATGGTTTCTCAAAAAGCCATCCCTATTGTTTTTGGACACTTCAATAAACATTTTAAAGGGTTTAGTTTGTTGGGTTTATAGAAGGCAAATTAACTGGCTGAGTAAACTCGACGTCTTCATAAATTAAGTCACACCATTAGCATTTCTGAGTCTTGCAAATAGTAATTATTTAATAAATGACATCCTCAAAGTTGACATTACATGGTCAATGAACTCTTACTTCACGAATTAGCTCTTTTTTGTGTACGTTCTCTTAATAAATAAACGCCCCCTTAGTCGGGAAACCTTAAAAGCACTAGGTGCATTCATTTACAATTTTGTTTCCGAGACAATAAACATTTTTACAGGGTCACTGTGACATGGCTGTAAATTAAACCAACATGATCTTTCCCGACTTTGACGGAGAGTTTTGCTTTTCCCGCCATTTAAAACAGCGGACGTTTTCTAGATGTTATCTTTAGGCGTGTGGAGAAATTTGATGTATCTGCTTTGAAAATGGATAGGTGTAATTTTCAGGTTGTGAAGTAAGTTTTCAACCTCAGGCAGGGATGCGAATGTCTATCAGTGGATAAAAACTGTGAGCTGCTCTAAAAATTATTGCTTGTCGGTTTCATAAATAAGTCATGAAACTACCGTTGGAGGAATGGTCTAATGGCGAAACGTCTAACTATGTTGCGTGCCGTGAATGCTGATAAGGAAAGTACATGACACATCTGCTGAAAAATGTTGTACTGAACACCTATTAGAAAAAACAGTTAGTATTCATGATTATATAAGTTTCATTCATTTGGTATAGGAAGTGTGAGTTTGTGGATACATGGCATATAATTATTCTTATCGTATAGGTATAAAATAATTTCTCGTTTCTTGTATCTTCGTCTTAATTTACTAAAAATTTTGTTTAGCCAGTTTTTAAATAATAATTTCATGTTATTATCAGTTAAATTTGAAAAAACTGTAGGAAATTTCCTTTCAAACTCCATATAATTTAACAAAATACTAATTGAAATAATATCGTTAATTATTTATTGTTTACCTAACACAAAAATGCAAATTATAAAAATGTAGTTAATTATATTACTTACTAATTTCCTTAATATAACGAAATAATAATTAAAATAATATAGTTAATTGTTTTTTCCACAAACTCTCCCTTCCATGAAACAAAATATCAATTAAAATAATGTAGTTGATTTAATTTTCCTTTATTTTTATCTTAAAAGTTATTGGTTTGCTCTAAATTATTGTTAAAAATAAATTGCTTTTAATTGACTTTAAATCAATTCTATATAACGATATTAGAATTAGAAGTAGAATAAAATAAATAAATATTTATTCTTTCGCGTAAAAATTTAAGGACGAGTAAATCTAGAAATAGTCAAAATAAATATCTCTTTTTTACTGTACACTTTATTTTTGCTTCCTGATTTGTTCACTTATATTCCCAACAACCTATTTTAAATTTGATCTTCATTCTTTTAAAGCTGTTTTTAATTATGATGCAATTAATTATAATCAGATAAAACTGTAACAGAATTATTTAATTTACTTATTTTTCCAAAGTGCGTAAAAAATATTTAACTAAGACCAAATAAATGACGTCTAATCCTTACAAAACAAGTTCATTGATTTAATCACCTTTTCAAAAATTGTGTCTCGTTAAAAAATTATAGATATTTCTTTCAAGTAATGTTTCCTAAGAAAATGTTGGAATTTCCTTTCTCCAGAGAAAAAGATATATGAAAAATCTCTAGACGAGATAAAATGCACTATGGTTCTTTCATTTTGTTTTTACTTTTACTTATTTGGTTTGGATTAAACTTATTTGGTTTTAAAGTTATGTGAAAAGTATTTGAGCTTCATATTTCTTATCTTAATTTGAGTTATCTGTTAATTCAAAAGCAAAAAAAGCTGTTGATGTTCCCAATGATAAAACAGGGCAAAGTTCGAAAGGAGAGATATTCTGTTCCTATATTTTGGTATTAAATTGCTTATCAAACACTTTTCAATATTTTAACGTATTGTTATTTAGACATATTCCAGTTTCCACAGTTTTGATGCAGAGAAAAAAAGGAAAGTTATCTCTAAATATAAAAAAAACTTTCATAAGAAGCTTTATGAGTGCAAACAAAGTTTAAGTTCTTCTTGTAACTAAAAATAATGTCAAAATATAGGTCTCATTTTTAAAGTTCTGTACAATAAAGAGTTTCGGAGAGAAGGAGGAACTCCCATTAAAAATAGAATAAACTTATTGAAGTACACCTTTATTAAAATCATAAGTAATTCGTTGTATTAAAACAACGGATGCACATTTTTACTTGTTTAAAATTGAATATAATATGAAAATTTATGTTTCACCTTCGAAATCTTGTTTTCTGTACTTTCATCCCTATTTTAAATGTTTTTTTCTTCTTTTCAAAGTGTAATTCCTACTTATTTTCATTTTTTGATAATTTCACTGATATTTGTTTTCTTTCATTTTATTTAATGATAAAGCTATTTCAAGCGCTAGTTCCATAAAACTCTTGGTAATCTCTAATTACTCAAGGATTCTTAAAACGTCTAGAACCGATTATCTGGGTTTAAACTTACTTTATAACCTAAGATAAGGTGTTAATTACCTCTTTTTTACATATTTTTCTGATTCAAATACCGGATGTCAAATTACTGAGAATAAAAAATCCCCCAATCCTTCTTAACTCCTCACATTCACCCCAACTCTTCCTACACATCTACCCCACAGCTCAGGAGGTAATCAAACACGGAAGTCAGTCCTAAGAACATGATAGATGGATCATACATCTTTTTCATTTCACATCTTTTCCCCCCTCCTGAATCCCTTCATAAAAACGAAGGTACCTCTCAACCCATTCCAACTGCAACCGTACCCCATCTATCTCCAAGATCACGTGTTGAAACGTTCCTGTTGGCGATGAACACAGACCAGCATCCACTTACAACAGGAAGCATCATATCATGCCTCCAAGCTTCACTTCTGGAGTTGGTAATTTCCGAGCAATTCATCATCATGCTCAGGGGATATTGGGGACCCATCGTGTCTCATGTTACGCCCACATGATCGTAATTGGCGTTACACTTTCTGACGTCAGCAGGTGTGGTCCTATCGCGGTGCGGAAGGCAGCTGTCAATCAATTTCGGGGGAAAGAAGGTGGGGTGGCGGCTTCTGTGTTGTAAAGCGATACCTGAAGTGAGATCTGCTTGTCTCAGGTTGGCGGGGAAATTAAGTGGTAATGTAGAATAGGAAACCTTGGTCCAGTTCAATGGTCTTGATTCTTTCTCATCAGTTAGTTTCGCTCTGAAGAATACCCGTTTATGGTTATAGCTTCACCTTTGTAGAAGGCACTGAGGTAGAAGGTTGCAACACTGGGGTTGGGTCATTTTTTTCGCAACACCCGCGATATGACTTGCGAAAAGCGCCTTATGCGATGAATCAGATTGATGTTCGTGAAAATTTTATGCGATACCTTTTCCTTTCTTTTTTTGGCGCAAGTTCAGACTTGCGTATGCGCCAAGTTTTTAGCGTTAAAGATGACTAATATGGTAACCCTAACTCATGTTAAAAGAATTATTTGGCTTCTAAATGTGCCGCTAAACAGCCAAAATTCGCCAAGCATACGCAACTCTGAACTTGCGCCCTTTTTTTATTATAATGCAAAAAAGAAGAAAAGTCTGAGCAGGTTTTTTCAGGCTCTTCCAACAATAATACACATTTTTATGTATTACCTTTTTCCAATCTTTTTCCCCAATGGCCGCGTACTACTGGACTTAATCCTTGACCACTGAACTGCCCTATTAAGTACCTACTCAGCGTTACCCAGTGGGCACCTGTGGACCAGAACCACAGAGGTGAGGTACTACTAACCACGCCACACACACATTCGCTATCGCACAACCCCTTTTTACAGGGGGGCACATTCATTCATCACACAAGGACAGGACAGAAACTAACATCCATTCCAAACGGGTATTTGAACCCCAGACGTACGGCTTCGCAGTCAGATGCTCTAACCACTAGACCAGTACGTCGGCTTTTTTTCTACTCTAGAGAACTCCAGAAATATAAAACCCAAAATTCAAAATCAGTCGTATTGTTGGGGTTGATTTAAAAAGCCTAAAGAACAAAGGAATGAAATAAATAAATAAAATAATAATAATGTTAATGAAGGAATTAAACTGATGCGAGAAATAATCTGAAAGCTCCTGCAAAGTAATTTTTAAAATGTGACAAAATCTGTAAGCAAAGAAATAAATTCTGCCATACCTCTCAAGAAAAAATTTAACTTAAACTTACGATAAACTGTGACTGGATTTTAACGATTACATTAGTCCCTGCTCACTAAAGCTTTCAAGTTTAAGGGACTAATGAAACTTAGCTATAGGTAATTAATTAAGGTGAAAACACTGGCTTTCAATGAAAAACTAAGATGCATTAGGCTACCTAAAAGTGCCACTGAGTATTTAAATTAACAGCTTTATTTAAATCCATATATCAAACTTAAGTAACTCTAAGATTCTTTACTTTCAAAATTAAATTTTTTATGCTTTTAACCAGTGCTGTATAGCTGGATTTTTTTGAGGGGTCTCAATAATTTTTTTTTAGCCAGAAACAGAATATTTTGTTGTGATAATTTTTTCTCAATCTCTCACTTGCTTCAACCTACTCTAAATGAAATCGTGCTCTAAATATGAGGTGTCCGTCTCCTTCTTGTATACGCCTCTTAAATTAGGTGTCATTGGTATATTGGCACCATCATTTATTATTCAAAGTCAGATAAATAATTCAGTAAATTTTTGGTCGCCCTGAAAAGTTAAAAACATAGTTTTTTAAACAATGTTCCCAATTATTGGAGGGGACCCGTCCCCCCCGGCGACGACGCCCGTGTCTAGAACCAATGCTCACAAAACAAGTCCGGTCTTGAGGAAAAGCATGCAAAGTCCTCTGGTGTACCAGAAGAAATTTGACTACGTGGGGAGGCAGCATGGTCATCCAATCCCCAAAAGCCCATTTATATCCCCTCTCACCCAATATCATGCCCTGTGGCGGCAGTTATGGACACCTATGAAGTCAACACTTTTTACTGATTTTCTCGGCTCCCTAACATCGTGAAAGGATGAATTTTTTATCAACTAACCTTTATACTATGGGTAATCATGGAAATAAATTTGGCTTTGATATCCCTTTTTCTTCTTGTTGAGCTATTTTTTATGGCAATGAGTGTATACAGGGTGTTTCAAAATTGCGTTGCACGGCTTTTATTCGGAACCAACGCCTCCTAGGGTCATGAAAGTAAGGTCTACCCCTAGGTAAATGACCCTAGATAATCCATTGAGATGACTTACAGCGCCCTTAGTGGCGAAATTAAAAAGTTTAAAAAATTAATTTTAAAACTAAAGGAGATAGAGCAAAAACCTCAGTGAGAGTATTGTTGCTAATGCTAAGAAGAACTCACTGAAAAAAATTTGATCAAAATATCTTGAATATTCGCGGAGATATTATCATGTGAAAATAGCACTTTTTCAAGGGTCAAAAAATAAAAAGTTCACATATTTGCAAATTTTTTTTATTTTTTGATTAAATTTTGTGTTCTTTCAACTAAAAAAACACAAAACTACACAATAATACTGAAAAATTCGGACATATGTGAACTTTTTATTTTTTGAACCCTGAAAAAGTGCTATTTTCGCATGCTAATATCTCCGCGAATATTCAAGATATTTTGATCAATTTTTTTTTCAGTGGGTTTTTCTTGACGTTGGCAACAATACTCTCATTGAGGTTTATGCTCTATCTCCTTTAGTTATTAAATTACTTTTTTTAACTTTTTAATTTCGCCGCTAGGGGCGCTGTAAGTCATCTCAATAGATTTTCCAGGCTCACTTACGTAGGGGGCTAGGGGTAGACCTTACTTCCATGACCCTAGGAGGCGTTGGTTCCGAATAAAAGCCGTGCAACGCAATTTTGAAACACCCTGTATAATTTAATGTATTTTTTATTCATAATCATAATTCAAAACTAAATTTTTTATTCAAATTAATACACTAGCGGAAATAAAAATCCCAACACCAAGAAGGAAAGGAGATATCAAAGTCAAATTTATTTCTGTGATTGCATATAGTATCAATGTGAATTGCTTAAAAAATCAGAATGAGGAGAAATCACGTAGCCCGGTATGCAACGTCCGCTGGTGCACCATATGAATTTGGACTACCTGAGGAGGCAACATGGTCCTCCAATCCCTCAAAAGTCATTTAGAGCCCCTGTCACTCAATACCATGACGAGTGACAGCGGTAATGGACACCTATGGAGACAACACTCCTCCCTGGTTTTCTCGGCCCCCAGGAATCGGACATTTTCGGCCCCCAGGAATCGGACATTTCTCGGCCCCCAGGCATCCAGGAAGGCTGATTTTTTAATCAATTCACATTGATACTATGTGTAATTATAGAAATAAATTTGACTTTGATATCTCTTTTCCTTCTTGGTGTTGGGATTTTTATTTCCGCTAGTGTGCATTGCATTTATGTATTTATTTGAACAGTTTCCTCCATTCCTCTCCTTTGAAGGTGATTTTGAATATATTATATATTTGATTGTTGCTATCACGCCATTAAAAAAGAACAAATAAAATCTTTCTTTTTGTAATTTTTATTAAAGAAACACAATAAGGTTCAAATATGTTTTATCTTATAAAAATGAAATACCATGGTATTTGATTAGTTTTTTTAAATTTGAGTCAGAAAAGTTAAGTATGGCATTTTTTATACTTTCAGGACGCTGTATTTTATAACACAATTTTCAGTTATTTTAAAACGTGAATAGAAAATATTTCAAAGAATTAATTTCAAAACAAGCACAAAAAAACTCTTACAAAAGAATTTTGGCGATTTTCTAAATTGCGATTTTTTTATTGTTATAATGTATTTTAACAACAGTCTGCATACCAATAACGATATTTGAACGAAATATCCCTTAATATTTGCCTTAATGTCTGCTAAAAGCTGACCTTATTTCTTTCGGAGTAGTTAAGTAGAGATTATAATCCGTTGTAATTGTTTTGACAACTTAGAGATTCCACGTCATGAAGCGGTTAGATCAAAAGGTTTTCTTTTCTTCTTTTTTCTTTCAAAACGAGTTCTGAAAACTTAGTGACTAATCAGTTACCTCTTGATGGAAACTTCGTATCAAATCTTGACAAGAAATAGGTGCTTTTATTCTTCATCGAAGTAATAGAACCTTGAACCGGGAAGTATTATCTTATATTGTAAATAAAAAATCCTACTTTTTATCCACTTAATATTACCGATATTAGAGACTTTTTCACTATCTAATATTCCACTTAAATACCATATATTAAAGTATTGGGATATACGACTTATAAATAATATTGAGATTATAAGATATTATCTGTGTAATTTTATAAGTTTAATTTTAAAAGAAAAAAACATACTTATACTAATTTATTTGCTGTAACCTCAAAAAGTATTTCAATTTATTTATTTTTTTAAATTTGAAACTGCTATTCATTTACAGCAAATTCCTTTAAAATATTTTTAGCCACCTAACCTAAAAAGTCTAACTCCAAAGCATGTTACATTCTTAGAAAATTAATAATGAATATCTTAATTACGGATATGTTAAAGTCAATAGCATTAATTTTAAATAATTTAATACATTATTAACAATAATATTAGCTATAAATTTTTTCCTGAAATGATTTAATTCATTGTTTATCTGTGATACAAAATAACTTTATTCATAGAAATTTCCAATTATAATTCAGTGTCTCAAAGCAACAGACCTATTATTATAAAAGGAAAAACATTCGTCCATAAAAAATATCCTTTAGTAGTTTTTATCAATATATGTATACCTCGAAAAAGATATCTCAAAAAACTAATTTGATGATGTCCAAATATTTTTTCTCAATAGTACTACATTAAAAGAATAACTCAAAACTAAGGTAGGAAATGAAATTAATGTCCTCTTTGTTAAATCATCCATTCTTCTCATTGACCTGCGGGAAATTAATCAGCACTTCTTATCCAAGAGGTGCTTAAGACCACTTAATGACCTCCTTAAATGTACTTAAGAGGCCGATGAACGTTCGAAAAATAAAACCCAGTAAGAATTGATTTACGGCTCTAGTCCATTCAAATATGCAAAAAAAAAGCAATTGCATTATCTGCACAACAATCCTATTTTTACAACAGAAACTGATGCATGATTCAACAATCCTCTTGTTTATAGAGTTCGTCTCAAGCACATCAACCCACACAGGTTTTCCAGTCATTAAGGATTGTATTGACTGTTTAGCGTTGGCAAACCTCCTAGAGTTTGTCACTCCAAGGATCTTTGCGGAAAGTTAATTTTACCCTTGGCTTAACTATTTCGGGTGGATGTGATATAGTTTAGTTGGAAGAAACTTGGATTTTAGAGCTGAAAGCTAACTCCTTGTTTACGGGATAAGAGCTAGCTGATTTACGCGTGGTGTAATCAAGACAAAGAACGGTCTCTTATCTTTCTGCAAAACAAGTGCACCTCATCATTTAATTTCAGCTCGATTACCCTCATTTAAACTCTCTCTGAAGGATAAATTTGAGCTCTGTTGCAGATTCGCTATCCTTCATTTTCTTATCTTGTAGATTTGCTGGAGTATTATGTAAAATGAATCTAACTGAGTGCTTGAAATTGAGCTTAAATTTTGTCCTCAATCGAGTAATAAGCTTATTTTTGAAGACATTTAACAACAGCTATTAGGAAGGATTCAAAATAGAAGACCGCTCTTTTACAAGATAAGTATTTTCTTTTTTTAACTTGTGGAATTTGAGTAGAGGGTTTATTTAGAATAGGGTTTGGTGATTCGGTTGTCTAATGTGGATTTGTGTTAAGGAGTTAAACTACAGCTTTTTCTAATTTGAATTCTAACTGATTTTTGCAGAAAGTTATAATTTTTAGTTTTTAAAATTGATAGGGAGGAATGTTAATTACGGTTCTTAAAAACAAATTTCGTAACTCGAAAAAAATGTTTTCTTATACAGCACTATCTGTAGTCAGTCATCAATAAAAGTTAATTTGCTCAGTACTTTAAAATGTTATGTGCAATATGTCATAACAAGTTTATAAAAATTTATTGAGAAACTCAAAAATTTAACTAACAGAAACTAAACCACAAAAATATCTCTGTAATTCAATACCATCTAACCTTCCCACAGTTTGTGGGAGAAAATGGAAGTAAAGTTACATCTATCAAAAGAAAATTGCATTGAAAAGTGTGATTTTAAGGTAATAGTGAGCAGCAATATATTTACCTCTTATTTAAAAACGAAATCCAATTCCCCCATTCAAAACCCTTATTGTTAGATAACCACCCTCCCAATTTGCGTAATCCCCAACAAAGAAAAAACTGCGTGTGGCCTCAACCTTCCCACTAACCAAACAACGTCAATGCCGTCAGCAAAAACACCGCAAATAGGCCCACTTCCCTCTTCAAGGGGCTGACGATCAACAAAAAAGCCGCTTCGTCAAGAGAACAAAAAAAGGCCCACTACCACCCATCAGTACTCCTTCTTCTTCCTATAATAAGTGCTTTTGTACAGCAGACGTCTCCACTTCACCCATGTTCGACAATACAGCGGAGGTGAGTTTGGGGATGAAGAAGATGGGCGATGACTAACTTGGTCATCCGGTTGCTCGTTTCGTCGTCACCCGCTAATATGTACCTTCCAAAAAACGGTTGAGGTACTTAGATCTGTGTGAATCAGATTCGATGAATCGCCTACACACGTGCCCTTGTTAGTGCTAATGGACGTTTGCGCAGAGTGCGAACCGAATCTGGCTTTGTGTCGGCGGATTTTAGGAGTTGTGGTGTGATTGAAATAACCTTAGTTTCTCTTCTGGCGGATTTTTTTTTATCAATTGAAGGCGTTCCTGGCTCGTGAGAAGTGTTAGAGGTCAACTTGAAGTCTTATATGTCCGCGGAACATAGAGGTCTTTAATAGAATTAAAAAATGTGTTAAATGTTGAGAGGAGGTGAATTCAGGGAGAAAATATTAGTTGTGGGGTTGCATTCACCTATAGCTTAACTATTTTAGAAAGATCACTCCACCATCTTAGAATCTTATTTACGGAGGAGATAAGGATTTTTATGAAAATGTGAGAAAACAGTGAACAATACTGAGTACTCTCTAAAATCTCTTACGTAGAGCATCCAATAGAATAAATTTAACGGTTTTGGACCCCCCCTTCAAATCAAAACGTCTGGAGTCACAACTAATGTCAGATATCCTTGTGATTGACAGTGTTTAAAATACTGGATAATAAGGAGATACTTATAATAAGGAGAGAAAAGAGTAGATTGTATCAATCAAAAACCTGTTTTCAGAGTAAAATTTCAAAAAACTTCCTTGAAGAGTACCACATACTAAGGGTCGTATCCTACCATTTAATATCCTAAAAGAGTACAATTAATCTCTATTGTGTGCATCATGGAATTCATGTCGGGAAAAATAGAGGTTGAAACTTCCCCCACTTGAAACTAGTAAAAAGTCTAGATTTTTACTGCCTTTTGGAAATGGCATGAAAGTTTTTGATGGATTAGGAGATGTATGAAGAAGTTAGAAAAAATAATCTATATAAAATAGGATGCAGAACATTGGTTCAAAAAAACATACTGACTTTTTTGTGCTCTTATTAAAAAGATCATTTCTAAATTTCGTCAGTCTATGAGAGAAAAGAGGGAGAAAATAAAAACTTTTTCACCCTTGAAGCATGAGAACGAAAAACATCTCCATTCAATACCAAGTTTGCAGTTACCAAACATTCCCATTCAAAATCACAACACATTTTCAGGATTTACATAAAAGATTGCGCTGGGGCCATTGTTGATCCTCTGACTGCGCCGCTTTTGTTGAGACCCAAGCCCTCAAAGAACTGTGTGTAAAATCAAAGTATTCTTAAGAGCGCTCTTGCTGCTAAGTTCGGGGGTTCTTTTCCCCTAAATCGTTTATTTTGTATTGTTAACTTCTACAATGGCGTGCATTTTTCAAGGTTCAAAAAATGCATTGAAGATTTGACAGCGTGTACTTGAAAATTTACAGCTTAATATGTATATGGAGTGTTTATTAGAGTGGGCCAAAAAAGTGCTTTTATTTTTATTTATGTTCTAATAATGGGGAAAGGGTGACACTTGGACCCAATAAGAATGGTTTAAAATATTTTTTTTCGATTGGATAATATCTTCTGCCCCAGCATAGCACTTAAACTTTGAAAAATTGGCTGACTTTTTTACAAAACAACTAAAAAACCAAAGATTAAACCCTCACATGTTGTTCATGATTTATTTATGAGAAGCTAATATAGTTATAGATTAATGTTCCAAAAGTTCCCTTTATCACCCCTCTTTCGATAGTAATAATTTTTTAATGTCAAAAGAAATCTTGTAAAGTCCTTTTCCTGCATTTTGCAGGAAACATATTTGTTTTGGACATATGGAAAATTTGATACAATTTTTATCATACACTTATTGCGATATGAAAAAAATTTCTCTTAAGTGAGAAGCTATAAAATTGAAACTGGGCACAGAGAAATCATGCACAATTTTTTTTCAAAAACTGCTTATATTCCAAAGAAAACATTTTATTTGCCTTTGAAAAAAAATTTCTGCACATTCCCAGCAAATATATCAAAATATTTATGCTAAAATATAAATAACTTTTTAAAATTTATTGTTCTATTCTCTGTCTTTTGAGGTTAGTATCTTATTCTGATGTCTTCAATGCTTAAAACCTAATACTCCATAAATTATTTTTGTTCTGAATGATTATATGTACAACAATTAGTAAGGGGACATCCATAAATTACGTGAGGTGTTTTTTCCAAAATCTGGACCCCCCTCCCCCCTTGGTGAGATTTAGTGAGATTTTGCTGGACCCCCCCCTCCCCCCACGTGAGATTTAAATACAACCTTTAAAAATAATTTTCTATCCTATTCGTTGGCAATTTGTGCTTCACAGCACCTAAAACTTTTCTATTATTAATGATGTGGGGGAAAAGGACATTGTTCCGCCTAAAAATCACCACAGTATCTGTGGGTATTATTCCTTTCTCATACTTAAAAAAATCGTTTAACTTCTAACTTAAAAAGTTGACGTGAGATTTTAATCGACCCCCCTCCCCCCTTGGTGAGATTTGGTGAGATTTTTCCAAACCCCTCCCCCCTCTTTTTGACCTCACGTAATTTATAGATGTCCCCTAATGCGTTTCCTATTAAAATGGTGGATTTTACATCATCCTTCATCTTCTAACACCCCTTTTAAGAATTATCTAGATAAAAATTTAAAACGCTATTGTATTTAAATGAACTCTGTGTTTTTCTAATAAAGCCCAGTTAATCCCACGAGTATGTATAAAAAAATATGCTGACACTTGTGCTGTTGTGGCTGTTCGAAAGGAAGGGGCTGTTCCTGTTGACTTTTGTCTGCGGCTGCACCCACACAGTCCATTATTTTGTCTGGCATGATATACGCACCGCTCTTGCTACAGTTGACGCAATATCGGTATTTCGTCAGGTAAGCGGATTCATGTAGTGCTTAGTTCCTCGTGCTCTAATTTCGTTAAGTTTTGGTCGAGACTAGTTTCGTTTGAATATAGTTTGTAGAATAGAATTGTTGAAATAAAATTGAATAGAAATAGAATTGTTTGCAATCAATGTTGTTGGACGTTCAAGAGTTTAAAAAAATAGAGAAAATAAATTTAGTGGAGTAAGTAGCATAGGGATATGTTATGAGCAAAGTGATTAATTGGGTATTATTATAATAATTCCCAGAGTATTGAATTTATCACACATAGTATTTATCACACCCTCCTCCACTTCGGGCATTATTATCGTGATAATTTAAATAACTTCCTTTTATTAAAAATATTTTCACACTTAAAAACGATTGTACCAAATTTTTCTTTTTAAATCTGCATTAACCCTACAGTGCATACTGATGCCATTTGGCAACACGACATTTTTCCCCATTTCCTACTCGAACTTTCATTTCCAAACGGCAACACCATGCAATAAGTACAATAGATGTAACATTTCATTGTATTAGCACTTTAGATCGCCAGTAGATCACAGCAGGGGTACTATTTTGAGACATTTGTTAGTAGCTAGTGAAACGAAAGTCAAGACACAGAAAACGCCAAAATAAAAGGACCATATAAATTAAAATAAAAAAAATTTCAGCTTGAACAAAAAATGTTTTGAAAAGATAAGTTGTTTTTTTATATTTTTAGAGCATTTGGTTTTATTTCACTTCACAATTAATTTCACAAGAGACACAAATTAATTTCACAAGGACACAGTTTTTTGCCAATAAAAAGTAGAAAAAAATTAAATTAAATTTTTTTAGTATTTTTTACTAATGTACACCATAATAGAAGTCACATAAATGATTTTCAAGTGAATTTAAAAAATCATGCATTGTAGGTTAATACTTAAAATCTTTTTCGAATTTTTTTGTTTATTCATTACATTTTTATAAGTTATTTAATTTCTAAAACTTAAGAGTATTATAGAAGTCTTAAGCTGTAGTTTGGCATTATGCAATTCGGTTATTTCTCATCGAAAATACGTTTAAATCTACAAAGAAATAAAATATTTAATTTTTATAAATATTTTTGCATGAGATACCCTGAAGTCCCTATGTAATGTCAGTTAACTCTTTTCCTTCACTTACGTGATTTGATTCTTAAAATTATTACTTATTAAACAGGTTAAAATGTTTTTCATAAATTTTGAACACTGTAAGACAATTTAAAAACATTTTTCATGGAATTATCATAATTAAACTGACTCTGTTAAAAATATCTCTATATTAAAAAAAGTTACTGTCACCGCTGCCGCTGTTTCAGAAAATTTTATTTTTCAACTCTTTGAACCCTCATAAAGCAAAAACTACTTGTTAGAAATATATGAAACTTGAAACGTTTGTAGAGGAATGAATGTATAGCCCCCTAGTCTATAAAAAAATCACTGGCAGAACCACCTGAAACTTTAAATGGAGACTTTTGAAAGATGTGGGCAAGGAATGACAAAAGGAAAATAATTAGTTTGAATTTCTTCAATAGTGAAATTTGAACTGATAGATAGATTCTTCCATTACTAATCTAAAAACTTACTCAACTTTTTTAGTTGAATATTTGTATTTCATTACAGTTTTAGACCTTTAGAAGTTATTTTCCAAAAGTAAATTCCCTTTTTAGCTTCACAGTTACAAACCATATGAACCCGACTTGAATTTCACCTCATCAGAATTCAGACTTTTAAAAAAAAAGTTCTTTAAAAAAAACATTAGATCCATTCTATCACAGTTCTTTTCCAATCTCCCACGCCTTGGCTGATGTCCAACCTTAATACACCTCTAATTGCAATGAAGCTAGCACGGATGCATAAAAGGGACAAAAGCTCCACTGTCAACAGCCCCACCGTAAGCTCTTCAGATACGTTTGCATGATAAGTGCACCAAAACGAGCCCAAATATGAAAGAAAAAAAATGCCTCAAAAACTCTTCAGGACATGATGGAAGAGCTCCGTTTTGAGCAGGCATGTTCTTTGATACACCTCCTCCGGAAATACTTCAATTCCACCAGAGATAACGAGGGAGGTTTGCTAATCCAGGAAGTTATTCATTTGTTTTCTGGGTCTAGCCTGGTGGGTGAATCCTAGTTTTTTTTTCGTGTGCGAAAAAAATTTTTTTTTCAGTGAAAATGGTTTTTTGGAGGTAATCTCCGTGGTGGGCGTTGAGCTAATTCGTAATCGTGTATCTCTAGGGTTGAATGTACGGAGATGGTGCAGGGTTACAAGGGTACTTATCTGCTGTCCCCCCACTAATGATTCTCATTACATTAACAGGTCTAATTTTTCGGGGCATGTTTGTTATTGCAACAATTTTCAGTTTTCCCAAATTTGTTTAAATACTTTCTTGCAACTCTCGGGTGAAGAACTTTAACTTATTACTTAAATAGTGGAATAAAGAAGGAAATTACTTACTCAAACAAACACACTTCAGTGACTTTTTGTGTATCTTGATAGAGTCATATTTTTTATCAACTGCTTTTAATGCAGACAGTTTCAAATTATTGGGATTTAAATTTAATTTGTTGAAATTCCTGAAGATTTTTTTTCAACTATCGGGTG
The DNA here is from genome assembly GCA_024610705.1 of Tetragnatha versicolor. NCBI lineage: Eukaryota > Metazoa > Arthropoda > Arachnida > Araneae > Tetragnathidae > Tetragnatha > Tetragnatha versicolor. Next base: position 27,597,616 of record JANDEH010000002.1, on the reverse strand, counting down.
AGGAAATTTAACTTAGTACTTTGTTATGGAATGGAGGAGGAAATCCCCTACTTAAACAATGCTCTTCATCAGGGTTCAGTGACTTCTTGTATATCTTGATAGTCATATACTTTTATCTACTGCTTGAGATGCAGAAATTCTCAAAGATTGATAAAAAAATGGACTCCCCAAAAAGTATTGAAAAAGGAAATACTCTCTTCAAGTATATCAGGTATATTTCTCTTTATCTTTACTTCCAGAAATTTTTTCTTATTCTTACATTACTAAGTTTTCTATTTCACATTATTTTTTTTTTCCTAAATTTCAAAATATTTTCAAAATGTCTAGGACAATTATTGCAAAAATATTTTTAATGAACTCTTTAAAAGGAAGGTTCTCACGTTTTAAAACAGTCAATCGCTGGGTAAAATAAAGTATTTTATTTTTTTAATTAAGTTATTTAAGCTAATATTAAAATGTATAAGTTACTGATTTTTAAAGTGTGAATATCTTTATTTCAAAAACAAAAAATTGTTATAATTTTTATTTTAAAACTTTCTTTTCTTACTTTTTAAAATAGATATTTTGTGTAAATAAGCCAATAAATTTTCTATTCACCAATGAAAAATCGTTTATTTATAATCACAGAAATACAAGTGTATTTAAAATAATATACAACAAAACGTTGATAGTTTTCAATATTTTTGAAATTTTCTTTTTCATCATAAAATAAATAATTCAATAAATCTATTTAGCTGTATTAAAATTGAATCACACTATTTACATCTTCTATAAACCTTTGAAGAGGAAGAAATAGATTATCCAAAATGCTGATGGATTGCAATAAAAACTAGGAAAAATTTTTGAATTAATAATAACTTTTAAAATTTTATTATTATTTCATAAGTGATGATATAATTCGTACATCGATAATATCAATATGGCAACTTATACTCTGATTTTTTAAGATACAACACAACCATACAGAAAGTACACTAGAAAGTACACTGACTTTTTTAAATACATAAACTGATTCAATGAGTAACATTAATAGGTCCTTACTGGAATTTCTATACAGTTTATCAAATTCGACCATTAATATATAAATAAATAAAAATTCATCTTAAAACCCTAAATTTGGTAATTATAAAAATAACATCAATGGTGTATTAAGCGAAAAAGAAAAACAAATTTTAAACAATGTGTATATGAGCGCTATACGCATTTCATTCCACATACATTCACAAAAACAACTCTGAATCTGACGTAGAAATTTCATGAAATTCTCCAATGAATCGCTTATATACATCACTCAAATAAAAAAAACGTTTAATTCGAATTTAACAACAGAAACTTTCTGTCCATTCTAGAGAACGTTACTGCAACAGCTGCATTCATGGCAATCCAATAACAGCCATATTCACACTCGACCTGACCATAGCATAGAACTGGGGGTTAACCGGTAGTTAAACCTCTGGTTTGTAGTTAAAAAAAGGAAAACTAGTGTACGCCAATCGGAGGCTTGACTGCCGGTTAACAGCCAGTCAGGTAAGCCAAGTTTCACAATCTCACAAGTCTTTGAAAGCACATCCAGTCACCACTATACAGACACACACACACCATCCTTACAGCAGCAACGTGCCTTTTCGCCACCTCGCGAGAAACAAAGTCCCCATGACGAGACACAAAGTCCAACTTCCGGGCACAGTGACCCCTGACCCAGAAGAAGTTGGCACGGGCTGCGCTAGTTCCAGATTTTCCCCACTCTCATCCCCATCCTGATTCAAGTATTCATCCTCATCCAGAAAATCTGGTGGTAGAGGGACATCATCCGGGGGAATGTCTTCCCCGTTATCGCTGTCCGGGGAAAGGCTGTTGATCTCGTAGGGGACGAAACTGACAGATTCTGTGACAGATCTAGAGATGGTGGGGGTGGTTTTCTTGGAACAGTCCATCTCTAAGAGGTGGACTGTTACGTTCTCTCCGGTGGATTCTTGTCTGCACTTGATGTCTTTCACTTCCCATACGAAGAGATGGCTCTTGTTGTGTTGGAGGTATTCCTTTATCCAGGAGAGGCGGCAGTCGCAGACAAGGGGATTGTCTGGAAAGAAAAATGGGAAACATTATTTACGTAAATTACTCTAAAACTTATAATTGCAGAAAAATTATTCCTTTAAGGACTTAGTAAAATTAAGTTTTTACTCTGTTATGGATTCTATTTGAGTAATGCATTTACGAATTCTAACTAAACATCGGCCTCAACAGCCTTATTGGACCAAGGCCTACGATGCCCATCTCGTTTTCTTGCCCGTGGGGCCCTGGGGTGCGAAGAATTTGTCCCGGTTAGGTGGTCAGTCTAACGCGAGACCCCCAGTGTTTTGTTCCCAGGCAGGCTTGGTCCTCATTTTATCGACCCACTGAAGGGATGAAGGGTTGGGTTGACCTTTCCCAGCCCGGGACTCAGGAATCGAACCCCGGACCTGTGGCGCAGAAGCGCGAAGCATTACCACTGCCACCGGGTTTACGAAGTCACTATTGTTTAAAAGCCCAGAAAATATGCTTCACAAGCTTTTTAAAGCATTTATCCTTTTTTTCTTTCCTAGGTATCTTTTTCCTCTCCAAGAAAAATTCCAATTGGTCAATATTTTTCATGAAGATTTAAAAATTGAAAGACAATCTTTAATTAATCCTAATTAACGACAATCTTTGAACTAATTTTCATTTTGTTCGATATCCTATGTTTTACTTCTAAATAATTTTTTAAAACAATCTTTAAAACATTGAAATGTAGTGAATTAAAGACCATCGGATTATTAGAGAACCAAGTTTAACACAAAAAAAAATTATGAAATTGCAAATTTGAAGTGAAAAAAAATTAAAAACTCTCATTCCTCAAGAAATTTTAATAAAAAAGAAAGTAAATACCGTGAGTCTTTTATCTAGTCGATGTACCATAAACGTTTTTACTAGTCTGCCTCGAAATAGGGCCGTTTAACCATTTTTTACTCCTTCTCGTACCGCTTAATGAAAGCAAGTGAGGAATAAATACATCATTCTTCAAGAAACACCCTTCATAATAGAAAGACAGGACACACCATCCCGAAAATACCATTTTTAGTTCAAAAATGCCAATAAACCAACTAAAAACTTCACGATATCAGTTACAGCAACCAATCGCAACAGCTTTCGTCCATCATCACCGAGACACCAAGATAGTCCTAGATGTCCCATTAGACGCCACGCAGAAAAAAATAATGATAACCATCTCCTCAGCAATGGGCGTTACGACTTTCAACCGCCCCGGCATTAGAGCACCCATAAAAAGCGCAGCAGCTCCCCAAAGTTGTCATTTTCACAACCACAAACGAGCAATGGATCTGTCCCTTAAGAGATAGCCAAGGCGAAAGCAATAAAGCCAAGTCGTCCGTGGAAAGAAACAACAGGGTGTACAAGAGGCGTCTCCCACTCTTGACTTTTTAATTACGGACACAGAACGCATAATATCGTTACATGGAGGTTTACAGATGGAATTTACTTTAGTCGTGTTCTTAATTAAATAGCGGTGTTCCGCGCGAAACCGATCGTTTTGTACTAGAGTTAACTTTAATGCATTTAAATGAGTTCATTAACAGTTAACGCTTTGCTGAATCCGTTGCGTGTACGCTAATTTACTAAAATTGCGTACATTGCATTGTTTCGGGTGAGATTCGGTTTCGGTGACATGAGGAGGGGGTGATAAGATTCCTTTTCGAGACTTTGGAGAGGTTTGAGTTAATTAATTTCTCTTTTGTCTCTGCTGTCTTTTGAGTTCGTTTTTTGTTAGTTAATGAGTAATTAATTAGGTGAAACTACAAAAGATTAAAGGAGGGAGAACCGTCGATTTTTTTTCTTCAGAAAGCAAAACTCGAACAAAAAACACTCAAGGAGCTTTTACTTTTGAATACAAATCTCTGATAATTAAAGAACACTAAATAAATATTTTTTGTAGTTTTCCTTTTAAACCTTTATTTTGTTAACAAGGGGGCACCGCCCCCTGCTCGCTATCGCTCGCCAACCCCCGTTAACTGCTGACGCAGTAACTTTGGACCGCTTCACAAGTTACAAGTTACAATACATTTTGAGACTTTTGCAGACTCTATGTTAGTCGCTTCGTCTTCTTCTTCCTGTTTGTGTTATTTTCCTTTTTTATGGATTTGCTACTGAGAATTAACTATTGCTTTCAAGAAATTTGTTAAGGCATGAGTTTTTTTCTTTATATTTCCTCTGTTGACTTTCAAGATTTCTGTGAAATTTGCCGAAGATATGTTCAAAGTTTCCATGAGTTTTTTTCTTTGAGTGATGAATTTTTTGCATTGTACGAGTAGATGTTCATTAGAATCAATTTCTATACATTGAGAACAAAGCGGACTAGAAACCTTTCCTATCTTGAATAAATTTTTGTTTGTTAATAAAGTCTTGGTTCTTAATCTGGCTAAGAGGATATCCATTTTTCGGTTAGGCGGAATTAATTTGTCCTTTATAGTCCATCCTTCCAAATGAGCGAAGTCTTCTGCATATTTACTATTTTTCCAAACATCTTCCTCTTCTTTTATGATTGTTTGTTTGATACTTTTTATGAGGTCTTCAGGAGCTATTATTTGCTTTATAATGGTGATTGGCGCGTTCCTTGCTTCCTGATCGGCTTGTTCGTTTTCTGGTATCCCCTTGTGACCTGGAGTCCATACGATCTCCAGGTGTCTGGCTTTTTCGAGGGCTTTGTTGATACAGTTATTTAAATAAAGTATGACTTTGGGGGATTTCATGTTGATGGAAAATAAGGCTTTTAGTACTGATAAACTATCTGTTAATATTATGTATTTTTCGTCAGCTTTAATAAATTCCTTGATGGCTATAATGATGGCCACCGCTTCAGCTGTAAAAATGCAATTTATATTTGGGATAGACCCTGCTATAACTTTGGATGTTAATGTGTTTTTCGCCGCTATTTTTGTATGAGTTGCGTTTTTTGAGGCATCTGTTGAAATTATTATTCTGTTTGTCATATCCTCGTATTTGCAAATGTTAAAAAAACATTGAATTTCTTCATTAGGCAAGTTTTTCCTTTGAAAGCTATAATTATACAGACTGAGTTTTAGATTGGGGTGGATGTCGATTTCTATGCTTTCATCAATTATGTCCCTTGGATCAACGGAGTAGGGCTTCATTAATTCTTGAAATCTGTATTGCATTGAGTGGTGTCGACTCAAACGTGGAGGATTGCAGGCCGTTACAAAGGGTCCTCCTAAAGCAGAATATTTTCCGTGAGTAATTTGTTTAATGCCAAATTTTATGAACAAAAGTTTATGTCGGTTTTTTAATGTCATTTGATTAGCTTCTTTATATAGAAGAGTACCGCTTCACAATTCCCCACAAAACCCAGCTCACTGCACTTACTCACTTTATTAAACATTCTTAACACAGGGGTAGTACTTCTCCGTGGTATTCCTTCAAAAATGGCGAATATTTATTCAGTGGTGGAATTTTATCATTTCCTTTATGGTAACATGAATTGGCGGATCGCTTTATAATTCCAAGAAAGGTTCATATATAGTTCCCGCTAAATATGAACCTTCCCTTAATGTTTCAGTGCTTCCCTTAATGTATCTGTGAAAAACACATTACCTTAGGGAAATGGGTAAAAAAATTTTTACATTGCTCTGTTGTTAATTTTCTTCGGGTTGAATTCCGTTATAGTTCCCGCTAAATATCACTAATCTCTTTTGGACACTATAAAGTATAAATATTGCTAAATTGTTTCAAATTCATAGATTAAAGTGTTTAATTAGATCTATAACTATTCAGTTTATCATTAAAAATTAGAAAAATTGGTTTACATTTGAATATTGAGCGTTCGAAAGAGATAGGCGATATTTAGCGGGAACTATAACGGAATTGAACCCCAAGAAAATTTACAACAAAGCAATGTAAACATTCTTTTACCCATTTCCCTAAGGTAATGTTTTTTCACAGATACATTAAGGGAAGCATTGAAATATCTCAGGAATAAATTTAACTTTCTTAAAACTTGTAATGATTGACTGTTAAAAATGCAGTAATTATCTTAAACATCGCGAAAATTTAGAATTTTATCTTCATGAGAAACAAACTTCGAAGTTGTGTCATTTTCATAGCAACGACACCGAATGTCAAGACTTCCAACATTTTCATCCTTATTTCTAAAACATTCACCCGTGTTATTTAGTTGTTTGCGTTTTGTCATTATGAAATAAAGAGTTACATTTTACTACCTTAAAAAACATACTTGCAAAAGGATATAAAAAATAAATGCAAAATTCAAAATTTCCGAAAGCGAGTGTATATTTTATAGTAAATATAGTATAATGATTAGGTTGCCACAACTACAAAGATAAATATAAAAATATTAATTTGTTATTTAAAAAATAAAAAATAAATTAATTATATATAAGTTTAAAATATAATGAAAACCATTTGAACAACAATTAAACCCTTTGAACAACAAAAACATAAATATTGTTAAAAATAACACAAAATATATTTTTTAAATTCGTGTTATAAATAGAAAGATGATTATTTGATCTATTTGAATATTAAAAAACCAGTGAAATATGTTTTCAATTGTTTTAAATTCATAGTTTCTTGCTTTGTAACTGCGACCTTATACGAAATCTAAAAAAATGGAAATATTTTAAAATTGAGATTTTGTTTAGAAATTCTAAAGGCACTTTGCACATCCTCAAAAGAATCCGGACAGTTTGATACCAAATATGTGTTATACGGATCAGTAATTAAAAAGCCTTTCTCTGGAAACCGTTCACCAAAAACTTTTTTTAGAATAGAGAGATTAAGAGAAAACAATATGGAATAGTTATTGGATAATAACGAAATATGCTTCCCTTCAAATGTAGAATGATTATTTCAATAGTGGAGGTGCTTCCTCATTCACCCAAATTTATGTACATAAAACAACTCTTTAATTAGCTCTTTAAAATTTAAATTTATAACCTCTTTTACATTAATCAGTTTTTAAACCAACACACTGAAATATTTTTTTCGTAGTTTGTCCCGAAACCTTTGTTTTGTTAATTTAGATAATACAATAATTATCGAATATTAATAGAACAATTTCTCTTTCAATAGTAGAATAAATGTAAATGTGCAAATAGTGATCAACAAGCTTGAAACCATTATTTTAAAAGTGAGGATGGGCTTTACCTAATTAACCTAATTAAACACTATAAATGTCTTTTTATTAACTCTTTAAAATTTAGCTTTATCAAATATTTTACATTAATATGTCATAAACTACTTTAAAGATAAATTAGTACCTCTCATAAAATCAAAAATTTCAAACATTTACTTATCAATAAATCAAAGATTTACATTTTCATATCAATCAATTCAACAAATTTGTTAAAAAAGTAACCCCAAAACATTTCTTTAAATTTGAGTATCATAAAACATGCAAACAAAACTAAAACAATAGTTGAAAACAATTCATTACACATCTATCCCAAAGGGGCCGCTGATGATTCAGGGGTAAATGGAGTATATAAAACGGTACATGAAAATAGCTTTCGTCTGATCCGACGTAATGGCCTAGTGGTTAGAGCATCTGACTGCAAAGCCGTACGTATGGGGTTCGAATCCCCGTTCGGCATGGATGTTAGTGTTACTGTCCTTGTTTGTGCTGATTTTACCTATACGGGTCCATACCTTCAGGGGAATTTGTAAAAATTTTAATTTAAAATTCAATTTAATTAATCAATAGTTATACAGATTCTTACCCATTTTACATCTAAATATCAAACAATCTTCAGACAAGGTAAATTAGTTTATGTAGCTCTAAACACAACATGCACTAAATACATCAGTCTGAATTAAAAATTCTTCAGGCCAGGTGTTAAATAAGTGCCCGATTTCACGCTCAAGCTGACTGCACTACCATGGAGACGTAGACATCATCAAGGGCTCGGAAATCGTGAGGCAATTCAAGGGGGGTCAGAAGTCGGAACCTGTAGGTCAACAGGGCAATAACCCAGCCGGTAATTCATTTGGGTGAAGCTTGCCCAGCTTAATGCGAAGGATGGGAAACTAATTACATACGGCAAACAAAAGGTTGTAACTTTTTTCAGTTACAATGAAACTGTTGGTAATGAGCATTTGACGAGAGGCCATGAATGCATAATATTTAGGCGCGTTCTCATTAGATAAGTTTATTTTGGGGGTTGGAGGTGTGTTATATAGGTATCATCAACATTATCAGTTTATTTTATTTTATAATAATTTTGTTCTCTTTATCTTTCAGTAAGGCTTGGTGCAAAGAGGTGTACTAAAAAATGAAGTATGTAGTCCACTGATGAATATGGTTATCAAAATAATGAAATACCGATTTGCATGTGAGAACAATGGTTGTTTCTAATTTTATAACAAATCGTGATCGAATTATATCAATAACTATTATTTTAGAAAGAATAACTTCATTTTCGTCGTTTTTATGACAAATGTTTTAAATTCCTCGAAGATTTCATATGAAAGACTTCTTTAAATCCTGATAAATTTATCACTTAACATAATATTATGTAAATTTTATAATATCCATTTGAAAATATTTTAAGGATGGATTAAAAATTATAGTTAAAATTCTTTTTCAGAACTTCCTCATATGTTAAGTTCATCATCCTTAATTGGTGAATTTAATGGGCAATTATTAGCCTGCTAATGAAGAAGTAAAAAAAAAATAATTGGTAGTAAACCGGAACATTTTAAATCAAACAATTTAAACTAGGGGTTGGTTATCACAAAAACCAGAAATAGTATTTGAATAAAATGACGATAATTATAGCTTTAACAATCAATTAGACAAGGGACTTTTAAAAGCGGGGAAAACACTTTGAACAGTACATTACACTGGGGAACAATTTTTAACATAATTTCTGTTGACTTCGATTTTTTGGCTGTTTTAGAGTTCAATGGGCACACTGATTAGAAAACTGTTGTTAGTTTTCTTCTATCACGTCAACTTTTTTGGCAAACAGCCCCGCCCCCTTTTTATGATTTTCAATGAATTAATGACTTTGAATTCGATTTTCAAGGACAAAAATCATTACTTTAGTCTTTAAATTACATCCGAGAGGACAAGAATGGTTAAAGTTTCTAAAATATGAAAATTTATAGCAAATGGATAGGTTTAAGGGGTTATTACCCCCCCTAAAAACGCAAAAAAAATCGTTAAAAAGAATAGTTTATTTTACGCTATTTTTTACACTTATTTTTTACGCAATTCCTTTTCAAAAGATTCTAACCAATCCCCAAAGACCCAAATTTAATGAAAATAAGCAGCAATGATTTTTACAAAAAGCGGTTGAGGCATTAGCGCCCGTGAAGCACCTGTGGAAGGGTTCGGAAGACTCTCTTTCGCTTCGGGGACGATAACACCTCAACCGCTTTTAGTAAAAATCATTGCTGCCTATTTTCATTAAATTTGGGTCCTTGGGGATTGGTTAGGACCTTTTGAAAAGGAATTGCATAAAAAATAAGAGTAAGAAAAGCTTAAAATAACCTCTATCCTTTATAACGTTCCTTTTTTGCATTTCAGGGTTTTTCTCTTTATTTTTTTAAGCAATTCCTCTTTAAAAGGTCTTAACCCTTCCCCAAGGACCCAAATTTAATGAAAATAGGCAGCAATGATTTTTACTAAAAGCGGTTGAGGTGTTCGCGTCCTCTAAGCGAAAGATAGTATTCCGAACCCTTCCGCGGGTGCTTCGGAGGCGCTAATGCCTCAACCGCTTTTTGTAAAAATCATTGCTGTCAATTTTCATTAAATTTGGGTCTTTGGGGATGGGTTAGGACCTTTTGAAAGGAATTGCGTCAAAAATAAGTGTAAAAATAGCGTTAAATAAACTCTATAATTTTTAACGATTTTTTTGCGTTTTTAGGGGGGTAATAACCCCTTAAACCTATCCATTGGCCACAAATTTTCATATTTTAGAAACTTAACCATTCTTGTCCTCTCGGGTGTAATTTAAAGACTAAAGTAATGATTTTTGACCCTGAAAATCGAATTCAAAATCATTAAGTCATTGAAAAACGTAAAAAGGGGGCGGGGCAGTTTGCCTAAAAAGTGGACGTGACAGACAAAAACTACAGTTACTTTTGGATTCAGGGGCCAAAAGTGATTCAAAAACAAGTCACAGTTCTAAGACAACGAAATGGCTGTTCCCCAGTGTTATCAAATAAGTATCAGTAACTTATCAAATAATCCCAGTAATTGGCTAACAGACGACACTATAAATTACTTTGCCCTACCGTAATCAGAAAGAGAAGTATCCATTCTTTTAATTGATAAACATCTACTAAAAAAGAAAATTAAGAGCTATTGTGTCGCTGATAACATTTTATTTCCCCAATAAATTGTTCATCCACAACAGATACTACCACCCGTTCGCTATCTCTCCAGGAAACATAACAAAAAAGCATCGGTGCCAAAGAGATACAAACTCGCAATACACTAATTAACCATTCAGACAAAAACCCATAAATCAGAGGGAATAATTGCCCCGGCCATCGACACAAAAATACTCCTATCGGACCTAAACCACAGACGAACAAGATTTATCTCAATCATAAGTCACCGCAAATGCTAAAAACGCCAAGAGTTCTGTAGACAGAGCCTAATAAGTGTCGCATCATCCCCCATTACGGCAAATGACTGTAAGTCTTGGTGCTTGCCTATGTGCTTGCCCACACTGAGGCGGTTCGAGTCGCATAAGCCATTAAGATCCCTTACAAGCGGAGTGGAGAAAGAAGAAGACTTAGGTGGAGATGCACTAAGGCGGTTGGAAGTGGAGATTTTCATTGGTTTTCCTCCGCTACAGGTGTAGTCTAGTCAGTGCATCGTCCCTCAACCCCTCTTCTTTCTCCTTACAATTTGATAAGGATCTGGATGGGTCACGCGACTCGAGTCGTCCCAGTGTGGGAGGACACTTATGCAGATGAACCGTTTCCTGTGCTGAACACTACTCTGGTGATCCTGAGTGTTTTATTATTGAATGCTTCCGTCAACACTGGAATGGACGGTTGGAAAAACAACGTTTCCGGCATAATTCCGGCACGGAGGTGCTTTATTGGCGCCGATTCATCATTTATGCAGCGTCTGATGATGCAAATAGGGAACTTTGAATCATTAACGCGCGTTACTTCCGCACCGGCGATTAACTGACACGTGGATTGGGGATATTGTTTCTAATTTTGAAATAAATTCCTGTATAGCGGCGTATGTTTAAACACACATGATCAAAAATTGATGCTTTGGTTTGGGGTACTTTGATGTACTGAGCATTGGAAGATAATTATTATCCACTAACCTTTACCTTTGATCAGTTGTTGCATCTTTGGCAACTGTTTCATTTTGAGAACGATCGATTTTTATAAAAATATTTTTGGTCGTGAGAAAATTACTAGCATGATGGGAATGGTTAATTTTCAAAGTTAATTACTACAATTTCAAAAGTTCAAAAATGAAAGAGTAGAAAATAAGATTCAAAAAGTGGTTATATTTACAACTTCTTTCCTAATACTTTCTGTTTGAACCTAGACTTCACTAAATCTGATAGATCCATATTTCATTTATCCTATACTATTTTACCAACAAGTTACAGATAAACTAAAGGATAAAATTAATACAAGGATGTTTGGACCTAGAAAAAAAATTTGTTGGGGACAGGCTAATGCTGTAGACAGTTTGGTTGTTTGCTGGTTTTAACCTCTCTGAACCATCTAGAATACTGTTAAATTGACAATTTATCATTTCAGACATTATTTTTATAAAGAGATTTTATTTATTAATATGCATGATTGCTAGAGAAGAATAATATCTAATTCGATATACAAGGAATCACACCCTGAATCGAAATACTTGTATATCCAATGAAATTTTAAAAGAAAGGTCATTAAGTTTTTTCACAAACTAAACAAAGATGCACAGCACAATTTCTCTATGTTAGGGGCATACATGGACTTCGGATGTTATTAGAGGCAGCTATAGAGAAAAAAAGCAGTCTTTTATAACCCACTCCAACATTTCGTATTGCGAGGTCAGGCAATCTAAAAGAAATTAGTGGTAAATTTAGACATTTAATTCGCTATTAAAAATCCATTTATAAGTTTCTCCTATTTGGTATCATCGGTTATCTCTTTAAAGGTATGGTATTGAATAAATAAAACTTCACTTTCACTTAGCTTCCAAAACTTGTTTTTGATTATTCCCTGATAAAATGCATTTGACTCACGCTACCATGTCCATAACACGAATCTGCTCTACTTAAAATGATAAATTTCATAGCAAATCCCTTTCTCTTGTTTTATTAGGTGTGTTTTATGAGTCAACTAATCACAGGTAAATCCCACTTAGCTGAAACATAAAAAAGATATCTGCATTGCAAAATATCCCTAATTTTTAACCTTGAATTATCTTCTTCCATTTACCACCCACTTGCCTAGCCCTAAGTATTAAATCTACACAACAGAACTGGTTGTCCAAGAAGGTGCTTTCTAACATGACATATTTAGTAGTTTCTACCAATGCTTCTCAAAGGATAAAGAATGAGATCTGACCTCACTACTCAATCTTTAAGACAGCGGTTGTAACTTTCTTCCCTTTTAACATACCTCAAAATAAAACCCTTGCGGGAAGCAAGTATGTAGGGCAGGTTTTGAGTATTGAGTAAGCATTATTTATACATCTTACATGGGTCCTTTTGTTTATTACTCAGGCAACAAGCGTCGTAAGATTTACTTGTATTAAATGACAGGACGTATAATTTCAAGGTGAAACATTTTGAAGTCTATGCCACCTGAGACGTGAAATACTGGAAAGGCTCTTACGAAATAAAAGCGAAGAGTTATGGTTAAGGTATTTTTAGGTATTTTTTGTGTGTGTGCATAAGGCCTCTCAGCTAACTTAAAATTTTTGATGCCAAAAATTGAAGAAAACTTTTAATCTGTAAATGCGCTACATTAGAAGATTGTAAGCGAATAATACAAATTATTTGTAAGCTGAATAATCTAATCAGTGCCAAAATTTATAGATTTATGAATAGAAAAAATTAAAATCATTAAAAGTACCTTTTTGGAGAAAATTTACCGTACAGAAGAGATAAAAAGATTCTGAAAGACATCTCAAGAAAACAAAACAATAAAAAAATTCTGTTGATAAGGCAGAATCACATTCTCTAGAATTCTCTAAGGTAAGGTCAATTAATAACTTGATAATCTCAAGTATAAAATAGAAATGGAAAAGTATCAAGGAAAAGTTATTTCTGTTCTTTATTATTTAAAAAATATATATTTTAGATACAATGGGCAATACCACTATTTATTTATTATTCGATAGAGGTACCCTAGAGCTGATTATTACGAGCAAAAATTTTTTAATTACGATGATTATTTATTTTTTATGTAATTTCAAAGTTCGACTTTAAAAAAGGGCGTCAAATCGTCCAATTTCCCAATTTGACGTACTTTTACCCTATAAATTGATTTTAAACAATGCTTTAATTATGTAAACTCTCAGGCTTTCACGGCCGGAATTATCAATTGAATTCATAAAATCAAACTTATCCGGGATATAAGGCCGTGTTCTATTTTATGATTATCATACGTTTCGTCCCTCTCTGTGGAGGACATCATCAGTGAAAACATTATAAAAATCACTGAATTTTCACTGATGATGTCCTCCACAGAGAGGGACGAAACGTATGATAATAATAAAAATAGAACACGGCCTTATATCCCGGATAAGTTTGATTTTTTGTTTAAACAAATCAAAGTCATTGTTGGGTTTCTCGTTAAAGTCTGTATGAGTCAGTTGTGACGTACCCTTAACAAAGACAAAGGGCTTGGTGATTATAATTTTAAATATTTAATTAACTAATTTTTTTTGAAACTTTTCATGTGGATTTTTGGATTTAGATCTTTTTCCTTTACTGGAAAAATGCATTTTTTTCTGTTTCAAAAAATGATGGTATTGCCCATTAACCCCCAATATCTTAAAAATATTATTATTAACTCTAATAAATATTATTAACTCTATTTCCTTGTCATTATCAATGTTATGACAGACTCTGCCTCGACTTCTCCGAAGTTAAATAAAGTAATCAAAAAAGTTAAAGAAAAAGTATAATTTTCACACCAGTTATTTTTTATTTTTCAGTTCATTATAAAAACTAAACTAGAGTACAAGTTCCAAATAAGACCACCAATTGCTTCATGAAAGTTTTACGCTTCGGAGTAAATCGCTTTCAAAGTAATACTATATTATTAAAAAAATAGAATAAAATAACGGTTAGATGCTTGCAATTAAGTTGTTAAGTTACTTAGTTTTGTCTAATTCCATAGAAAACCAAGTTTTTGAATGTGGATGATGGTAAACGTGTATACAAATCTGTGTGATTCAATTTGAAGCTTAGAAGAATGGGAAACTGGTCCTACAAAATAAATGGACAAAAAACGAAAAAGAAAAACCTGATCTTGTTCTCAATGGCTCTTAAATGCATATAAAACACTCGATTTTATCGTTTTAACTTGGTGAAACTACCTTCGCCATACGTGAGGAGAATAATCAAAAGAGTATAGGGAATCGTGATGTGAAGGTTTTACAGAGATGTTTCATTACTTTCTTAGAAGAAAAATTTTAAATAAGCAGGTGGCTGAAGAGTGAAATTTCAGTGATAAAATTACTCAAAGCAAAACATCGTGGCCTGAAGTGTTTTTTGTGTGTGAAGTCATTTATTTTATACTCAACGTTACAAATTTTTAGTTAAGGTTTCGTCCTGTTACATAATTATAACTCTAAAAAGTTTAGGACTGAGTAATAGATTCGTTTTTACCGTTCTACAAAGTTTTGTTTTATCCCTCACTGTATCTCCCTTAAGCATCGTCCGAAATAAGGTTTGGGATGTTTCTTTAAAAATAATCAAACAATTTACTGAAGAAATAACCTTTTAGACCCTTACACTTTCAATCATGTTATTTCAAACATCTTTGATAACCACTGTCAGAATTTTCCAAAAGTTCCAGCATTTTTGACTGGCACATAATTAGTTATTACCAAATGAAATTTTCGAGAAAAAATTCCATTTGCAATTTCGATTACTCTTTTTTGACAGTTCCAAAGCGTCTACATTATTTTATTTTCTCCCTTTCCTATCAGGAATTCATTTCAAAAACTTCTCGGAGAAGTAGTGAGAGATCACATACCATCGCTCACTCAAATAGAATTTTTAACAGCAACTTCAACGAACAGCGGGAGCCTGACTTTTAGAGTCAAGAATATTCGATGTCCTTGGTGATGACATAATTAAGTAACCCTATTTTCTTTTGCTTTCACTTAAATTCCAATCACACACGACAGTGATTCATGTATTCCATGCTAATATATTACGCTTCCTGCATTTAGATGACTAAAATTTATATTCTGGAGAAATCAGTTTTCCAAACAGGAATCTTTCAATAGGGATTCCAGCATTCTAAAGAGAGAGAGGGATTCTTTAAAAGCGTACTAAATCATTCTTATACTTTAGTTTTGTATTTATTGTATAAATTTTGTAAAGCTGAATAATAAACTAGGTAAAAAATGTAATCCATGCATTCATGAATAATTGCTAATATTCTCAAGGAGAGGAGGTTAATAGAATTTTAAAATAGTTTAAAATTACATTTAACTGCGAAAAAGTTTAAAATGGCTCACCCTAGGAAAGCAAGTTTTAAATAATATAAAACGCTTAGTTTTTAAAATGACTGTACGATTTATATTTCTTAATCTAAAATGTATAATAAGTATATCAGATAAATTTTGAAATATTGGTAGCCAAAAATATAATATTGCCTCTCTGGAGGAAGAACATCGTAACTGCATATGGGGTATATTGTACTATGTCGTAGACTATCCAGGGAGGTTTGTGGCAAAACTTCTAGAAGATCGTTCATTGTCTCCGGGGTAATTTAAATATTTACGAGCTTCGACTCTTTCTATTTGGAATGAAATCGAGTTGGAATGATTTCGAGTGAAAATTCCCCCAAATGCAGTTACGTAGTTCTTCCTCCAGAGAGGCGATATCAAGAACATCTCTTGACATTTAATGTTAGTTTGGACTTAGTCCGGTGTAATCTGAGCAGTTTATACATGGGATAAATGTTAAACGTTAACATACGTTACATACGATAAACCATAAACCTTAATACTTGATGCATGTCGGTAAATTTCTACTGAGTGAAAAAATGTTTCTCTTCTCAAACAATGAGGAAGTTGCATGATTTTTTTTAATTTTTTTAATCGATTCTTCATGCAAAAATAAGCAACTACCCGAAATTTGAGGCCGATCGAGAAATTTTTTATAGCAAAAAAATTAACAAAAATCCCCTTTTTCAAGGCGTGCGAAAGCGCTAAGAGTTTGGGATGCGACGTCATCGTACGGTGACCATTGTTGGAAAGCAGCGGAGTTGATGGTATGATTGTTGACGTCATTGTTCGGTGTTTTCACAAAAACTTTTTAAGTTACGTGTTTTTTTCTCGACTTTTAAATTAAAATATTTAATTATTTGTACATTTTTTTTTGAAAAATTGACTAGATATTTCCTTTTACCATACAAAAAACCATTCGGAACACTTGAATGTTTTTGAAAATCTGACACATGCAACTTCCTAATTTAATCCCTACTAAACTCCCAGCATGATGACTTCCTAACGACTCCTTCATCATGGACACATCCATACCCCGTCATGAAATATCCTCCATTTATACATTCATTCATGATATCATCTTCAAAAAAAAAGCCGCGACACCTGATACAGCACCGAGAAATGCCCCAACAAAAGCATCATCCACCCTTCATAACGATGACAAATGCGGCCGAAAGGATTCCCCTCCCGGGGCGGCATGCTGCTAAACACAAGCCCGAGCGGAAGAAAAATTAGAGCTTAACTCCTTTCAAAACTGGAAACAAGGCCATCCGTCAAATGGCGTGAAGAGGGGGGACGTACATTCTCCCTGCGTGACGTCACCTGATTGATATAGATCCAGATACAGGCCTTAATTGGAGGAGAGCATCTTTTGGGACTTAAAGAGTCTGCATACACTGGAGCGATTATTGTCGCAAAAGAAATAAACATCCTGATAAAGCGAAGAGGAGAAAGAATGGGACTCGAGAGAAGATGCACTAAGAGTCTGTTCATTTGGAATATGCCGGTGAGACGTAATGTAATAGAACCAGTAACTATTGTAATTCTCATCGAAGCATTTTTCTGGTGAAATTACTAGGCAGCCTAAACTGAAGTGGGAAAAATATTGTAAAATAATCGGTCACACTGAGAGAAGAGCATTATTAAGCGTTACCGGTACTTTTTCAACGGCCTATTCTAAATGAACAGACTATTAGACTACTCCTTATTAGGGTTCTAAATATTTCTGAAGGAATCGATTACGGAGTCGAATCAGACTCGAATACCTTGGAATCGATACAAAGGAATCGAACCCTTGAAGGAATCGATACCAACAAGAATCGAATCTAAGGAATCGTACTTAATTTTCTAATTAATGCTGATAATTATTAAAAATTTTGTTCACTAATTAATTAGTATTTTGCAGCAGGAATAGAATCTTAGGAATCTTACTTAATTTTCTAATTAATACAGATAATTAACAATATTGCTCACTAATTAATTAGAATTTTGATAACTTATTACTATTTTGCTGACTATTAATTAAATTAGTAATAATTCCTAATGATCTTTGATTTGTGATTGAAATTAATTCTGCGTTTTCGATACTGGCGATAAGGAATCAATTCCAGGTCAAAATCGAACCTCAGGAATTGAATCCGAAAATCGAACCTCAGGAATCGATTCCGGAATCGAACCTTTTCACTTCCAACCGCATCTCCCATCAAGTCCCCTTCTTTCTCCCTACCGCTAGATAAAGGATCTTAAATGTTTCTGCGACACCTGTCGCTCCTGTGTTGGCAGACCCTTATCCAGCACACAAAAGATGACGTTGATAGCAGTAGTACGCTAGGACGCCATTCATGGTTTGGCCACTTCAAAAGCAGTTATCTTGTAGTGTGGCTTTTAGAGAGAGATGCTAGTTTTTTTTATCGTGCGATTCGATAATGCTTTCTTTCAAAGACCGAGGCTATATCTGGAGACGTTGGGTTTGGTTTGGGATTTTTTATCGAGTAAAAAGGTCTTGTGGAGTGATAAATGCGGAATTTACGTGTGAAGTACTCTTAAAGGGCGTTTTAATAGTATTTTTAGTGTTTGATGTATAAATGCGACCTTTGAATGGGGTAAAAGTTTTAAACTAAGTACCGTCTGAGTCTGAGCTCGTTACAAAAAGAATGGAAATGTTTAAAAATTTCATTCGAATCAGGCCAGGGAGGCGAACAACTTTTGAAGGATTCAAGAACCTATAATTCTTAATTTTAAAAATTTCCCGATTTTTTTTCCTGGAGAATTTAAGAAAACCCTGAAACATAATATCATGAATAAATCGAGGGTAGTTGAAAGTATTTATAAAAAACATAGTCATGCGGCGTTCATGAAGATGAAGTTTTGATTATAGTTTTTAGGCTAAGCACGCACTAGATACTTCTGTCGCGTTGACTATATAAACACTAGGTCACTGGAGAGCAATGCATTTCTATGGTAGATTTTTGGCAACCGGCCAAGAGTCTCGTCGCATCATAATACGTGCGCTCTAGCTTCTTGCAATAGCCAGGGTGATAATTTTGTCTCTGTCGCCGTGACAAAAGTCTTTAGTGCGCGCTTAGCCTTAATATCCTGATTTAGTTGCACCAGAAAGTTAAAAAGAAACTTCAAATGAAATTAACAATAAAATTTTGATTTGATTTGGGTTCAATGGCACAAAACCCCTAACAATAAAAAAGTATTTTCCTTTTCTACAAATTTTACTTCTTTAAGACTTTGAATTCTTTTAGTTGCTTCTTTCTTAATGATGTATGGTCCTTAATCACTTTTTCAATTAAAGGTTTTATTAATTTCCAATATTACCTTCATTAAGAGAAAGCTTTGAACCCGTAAAATGAACAATTTTTTATAGGAAATTTAGATTACAAAATTATCTCACTTCGTATTTAAAAGATTCAAGTTTTTTAAAATTCCATTTGGATAACTTTATCTCAACCAAAATTACTAAAAACTAACAAGTACTGCACAAAACTTTAAGACGATTATAGCTAGTACTAAGACATACTCGACACTCTTTTTTTATCTTTCGAAAAAATAGACATTTAATGACAACAAATATTTTCTGAAATAACTTTGTGTGTGTGTTACCACTTTAAAACATTCTCCAACTCCGCATTCCTGTGGTTTTAGCTCCCGACACAACAAGTTGGCTAAACATCCACTTTCTTGATGTACGTGACAACCCCCAAAATAAAAAAATAATGATTGACATTACTAGATGGGCGGACCTAATTGCACGGTGGAAGTTCATTAGTGGCGTTTTTCATACCTTTTTTACACTACCCACGGTCGGATTGGGATATAATTAGTAATTAAGACGGTTATTAGTGATTTAAATTTCACCACGAAACACGAATCGTGTAATTATATGGAATTATGAAGCTTGTAATTAAAAAAATTATCTGATCACTGTCACAGTTTTGCCTTCTTATGCATGTAGAGCAGATTAAAGTCTAGAAAATTATTAGTTATGATTTAAAAGGGGTGAAAATGATAAATTATGACAAATGTTTACTAGAGAACATTTTGGACTACTTTTAAAAATGAATAATAAATTACCCGGTAGAACCATACTAATTAGTTTGAAAACCATAATAATTATTCTAACTGACGAAACTGTTATACTTCATAATTGTTTTTTTCCATAAACTGGTTTAAAATTTATTATGTTTATGCTGAATCATGATTACCAAGAGAGGAATGCATAATTGAATCTTGCATCGTATACTCCCCTTAGTACTTGGCGGATACGTATTCAAGTTTTACCTTAAAATACAGCATTTTTATTTATGAATTTAAATTTAATATTATCAAGCCTATTTTAGTATCCATACATATTTGAAAATTATTATTCCCCTAGATTTCTAGTTTCAAATGCCTAATCACTGCTTAAATTTAAAACTATATTTATAGTTTTCCAAACATTTATGAAACTCTAAAGCTCGAAAAAAAATCAATTTAAATCATCATAAAACTTCTAAGTTCTCTTTATCATATAGTTCTAAGTTTAATTTTGCCAAGGTGCAAAATACACGTAATAAACGGAATATAAAACAACGTAACAAACCAAATAAACGTAACTCCAGTTGAATAAAATAAAATTTAGACCCTTAGTAACATTTATTACTTTAAAAAGAGGGTTTATTTTCTCTTAAAATCTAGAAATGAGCATAAAAATAAACTATTCTGAGGTGTACCCAACCCATACATCTCTTTTCATCTAAGTTCACTAAAAGGTTTCTCCAAAACATCCTACTCAAAACTCCAAATAATTTGTCTTCCAAAAAGGGGGTGTAAGCGACTCTGAAATTCCTGGAATCGCACGAACAGAAGACATAACGTCTGAGCAAACTAACTTATATTTATCCCAAAAAATGCTTTAGAACAAAACTAGCTCTTGAAGGGAGGACAGTTCCGAAAATGTGATGAATGCTCACCCACAACTTCTGTCACAACCGAAAACGAAAAAAAAATAGAGCTTAAAACTGCTGGGTTAAAGCGTGACAGGTTATGTTTGAGAAGCATGAAGAGTTAAAGACAGAGAGAATGCTTCTACAAGTATTATCAGGATATGATAATACTTGTGATAAAAATCCTCCGTTTCAGACTTGGCCTTTAGAGTTAATTATTTTACAGAATGTGAGAGAGTGCCAACAAAATCACACTGTTACACATTATCTAGGCATTAGTTATTTACTTTGAAAGAAACTGAGTTGAAAAAGTTGCAAATTTCGAAAATAAAAACGCAAATACTTCTATACAAATTTTAACAGAAAAGTAATTGAGAACATAAAAAGCCATAATAGTTACTGTAAACTATCATGAATAGATAAGTAGTAGTTTGCAATTTAAATTCAAAAATCTTCAGACCTGGCACTAGGAGCAAAATAATACACGCATACATTATTGCTGCACTAGAGAATGGAAAATATAAAATAATCAATACATTACTTTCGTACTATATTTCTATGGGCGCTTTCATCATTGTTAAAAATAATACCTATGTTTGAACTTTTCAATGAGAAAAAAAGTATAATTGGTTTTTGTCTCAGTAGAAAATTTTGAACAAAAACTACATTATCAACAGTTAGAAAGAATAGCATTTTGATCAAAACGTAAAAAAGAAAATTACTTTTAACCGCATTGTAAATATGAAAAACTGTTGTTTGATTGTTTGTTTTAAAAGAGTTTATCGAAAAAGTCTGGATTATTAATATTTGTTTTCAAATCTACATAGAGTAATTTGCTCAAAACCCTCAAGAGGAATAACATCATCTTCTATTGAAAACATTGGAGTTGACAGTTGTTTACAATGGAATGGCACCAGAGACAGGATGCAAATAGAATTCATCCCCATAGGGAATACGACACTCTTCTTAATACATGGCACAAGCGTTGAGTGAAGAGGCAAGAATATTAATCGAAGTAAGTGTTTCGAAGCTAAGGTTTTTCAAAAGTAGGTATTGTCAAATGAGGATGATGATGTGGAGATGAAATGAGGAGAGATAAGATAGCAAAATGTAGAAAAATCGTTTTTAGCCCTAAAGAATGCATGAGCTAAGCAATACTCCTTTTAGATCCCCTAATTAGTCTTGGATGGTGAATAGATGAATATGAGCATGATCCCTTGGTTTCATATTTTTGTCTTAACTCCCGTAAATAACTTTAAAAAACGTACAAATGTTAATAGGCTGTATGCTTTTTTAGAGTTTATTTAAGGTGTATCTGTCTCACAATCCCGGGGGCTGTAAAAATCTAATTGTTTTCTTTATACGGGTATTTAGATTATTTTTAAACAAAATGATATTCTTGTTTAAAAAGCAAGGTATTAATATAAACTTGGTGTACTGTACATAGGGGGTGGTTCATAGAATTTTATAAATGCCATGCACTAAATATTCAAATGATGGGATGGCATAGTACATGAGAATTTTTACAATTATAAAAATGAATGTCAATGAAAAACATCCTTAAAACCCATTAAAATATCAAACTGTGTAATCAAATAAAAAAATTGAATTGACATTTTGGTACCAACCGCAATTTAAATGGTCTCTTAATCGATTTACTTAGGTTGACGCAAGGCTCATTTTTGACCTACTTATTATTTTATTCGCCCTCTGAGTAAATAAGACTCTTGCAGCTAAATAAATCATTTCTAGATACCTTTCAAAGAATTTCCGAACATGTCTCTACTCTATAGAGTAGAATGTTTAAAAAATGGTCCTTATTAAAATTTTCAGGAAGTGGATATTTTTACAAGAAATTTAAATATCAAACCCTATAATTAATGTCTACCAAAAACGCATTTCTCTAATTACTTATATAAATATGATACATGGCATTTGTTGTTTTTAGATCACTCAATCGAACAGCAACGTTAAGATGTCTAGTCCACTAAATGATTACTTTTGGGAACCGTTAATTATTCATCGCACCAGCATCCTCAAAAATAATTCATCCCAAAAAAACTTGTTACGCTGCTTTTTTTTTAAAAGTGACAGCTTATCTTGATTTTGAACTGCAATTCAAAAGGATCCCTTCTCTTCTTCTGAGTCTCCCTCCCAGAAAGGGAAACAAAAAAATTTACTTCCTTGAAAAGCACCTGTCTCTCTTTTTTTATATTTCCAAGAGCATTCCTCCCTTTAGATTGATTGTTGAGAGGTAGTTCTACTGCCTTGAAGGTGTGGGGGATAAATAATAGACCTTTTGACAATATGTTGACATGGGATAGCAATTAATAAAAGCCCTCATCTTTGTGAATGATGAAAGTTTTAAGGGGAGATCGATTGAGACTGACAGTCAAATTGTGTGATGAGAATATTTTCTGTGAGTAACTTTTTAAGACAATAAATGTAATCCTTTCCTTTTTAAGACCAAGAACTAGGTTTTAATCTTGCAAAAAAATCACAAACAATACCCTTCATTTATCACCTAAACTAACCGTAAATATTTTAATATAATTTGGTAAAGCATTTTAGTATTTTTGTAATTATAAAGCTAAAACGGTGCTTAAATACAGTCAGATTTTATAGTTTAAAACATAAAAAAAACAAAAAAAACGTAATAAATAGTATTAATAGGCAAAACGAAACATATCAAAAATTTTGTTATAATCTTATTTTAAAGAGATAATTTACGAAAACTTAAGCAAAAAAAAGTTATTTCCAACATCTTTTAAACATCACTAAACCTTTTCTATACCAACAAAAACAAAAGATATGATTATTTTTCCTTCATCCCTTTGAATTTTATTACAATTTTAATTATGAAAACTTTTCCATTAATTCTGTCATGACCAAAATCTTACTACGATTAAGACTCAAAATATTCAAAAAATCTTACCTTTGAATGCCACTGAAAAATGCTGATCGTTAAACAGCGCTATATTATTCAACACTTCTCCTTGCAGAGTCTCCAGCTCGTTTTGAGTCAAATACAGAGATCTCAGTTGAACCAGAGGCTTAAACACTCTATCGGGAAGCATCTTGATCTTGTTGTTATTCAGCCACAGCCTCTGCAGCTTTTCCAAGCCCTCGAAAGCATAAGGGGATATATGAGTGATAAGGTTATCCCTAAGATAAATCTCAATAAGTCTCGGCATGTGGTGAAACACCTTATCATTCAAAATCCTGATCTTGTTCTTGTACATATCCAAACGCACGAGGTATCGCAGCCCACGGAACATGTAATCCGTCAGATCCGTTATCTGGTTGCCGGACAGAGACAGTTCTTTCAAATTGTGGAGCTCTCCGAAAGCGTAAGGTTCCACCCTGGTGATGTTGTTCCGTTCCAGATACAACCACTCCAGCTCTGGAAGATGAGTGAGGGAGTTGGCAAGAACCTCCTGCAGCAAGTTCTCGTTCAGGAACAGCTTCTTCAGCAATGGCAAGTCCGATATGGCGTGGGGTTCCAGACTAGTGATATCGCAGCCGTTCAGTTCCAACTCCTGCAGGCTTTTCAGACCATGGACGGACTTTGTCTGCAGGAGACCCAAATTCGCCTCCTCCAGGGTGAAGGTTCGCAAGGTTGTCAGAGCTTCCAAGCTCGTTTTGGGAATGTACCTTAGTCTGTTGGGAAGGACCGAGATAAGCTTCATAGTGACGGCGTTCTCGATAAGGCCCAGGGATCTCCAGACCTCGTCGTCCATCGTGATGTTTTCGTTGGTTAGGAAGCAAGCTACCGTGTTCTCTCTGGATCTCTTGTTGCAGGAACAGAAGATGAAAGAGCTGTGAGACTCGCAAATTGTGGAGTGTGATGGTGAGACTAGGTGAAGGAGGACGAAGATGCTGATGAGGAGAGGTGCGGTTTTTCTTTTTGAATTCATCTTGTTCATTTTGATCTGGAATGAAAGAAAATTATTGTACTTCAATTCACACATGAATCACACGAGAGTGTAAAAAAAAGCACAAAAATCTTTTAGAAACACATTTTTTGTCCTTTTATCTATTTTTGTTTCTTTTTCTATCAGCATCATCAGAAGGGTGGCCAAAAAAAATTTTTTAGATAGTTTTCTAGGCACGTTTTACTTTTTATGAATAGTTTGTTAATAAAAACTCACAGCCAAAATTTTAGCTCTGTATTCGTATTAGAAGTCGATGACCAAAGAAAGTGAAGAAGTTCAAGTTCAATGTAATGATAAAAGGTAAAAGTAATGTTTTTAATTATAGAGAAAATAGAAAATAGTATGTCCTATTAATATACGGAAAATATAACTTTTGGACTCAATTTAAGAATAATTTGTATGTAACCCTTTTTCCTTAGTATAGCATGTTTTTTAGAACTCTCATGTTTGTAGATGAATAGTATGTGTTATTATAATTTAATGATAACTAACTGTGTGATTTCTAATAAAAGAATGATTGATTTTTAATAAAATTGTGGTTAAGTTCTCACATTCCAAATAACTTTTAGTATCTTATAATTTAATTTATTTCACTTACAAAAAATTTCCATTTCTTTTTTTGTTTTTATCATGTTCAATTGTGTGATGCTCTTATATTTTTATTTTGCATTTTTGTTATGATTTTCTTTTTTTAATAAACTAGGGAGCTACCGCCCCCTGCTCGCTATCGCTCGCCAACCCCCGTTAACTGCTGACGTAGGGCCTTTCGGATCGCTTCGCAATCCCCACAAAACCCTGCTCACTAAAATTATTTATTTATAAAACATTCGTTATAACAATTAGTAGAAAAAACTTCAACCAACTTTCTTGAAGCACACTCTCTTAAAAGTTAGAATATTTATTGGTTAAATTATCAATAATTTAATCAACACGTTTTCCTTGAAAATATCCATCAAGTCTGCTCGTGCTATTTTTATTCAATATTTACAAAAACGTTCAGCAATGAATCTGTTAAATTTAATATAGTACCTAGTAACTCGTCAAAATATCTAGTGTTTTATCATTCAAGTTTTAGTTTTAAAACAGACTTTTTAAACAATACTATTTAAGCTATTAAAAATGATAAGAGACAAAATCTACATTGCACTCAATGTTTACAAACAATTAATTTTGGTGTGTGAAATTCTATACTTGAATAGTAGATCTGTGAGTTTCTGGAAAACTCTTATCAGTCTTTTAAAAATATTTTATTTAGAAGGTACATATTTTGAAGCGCATTTTCAAAGCGTGAAAGGAATTATTTTCATCGTTAATGAGTAGCGTCGGTTGGTCATTGTGATTGGAGGTATAATAAATTGTACGACAGTTTCTTGCTGTTAACTGCAACCTTATCCGTAATCCAGAAAAATGGAAATATCTTAGAATTGAGAATTTTTTTAGAAATTCTAAAGGCACTTTGCACATCCTCAAAAGAATCCGAACAGTTTGATACCAAAAACATGTTATACGGATCAGTAATTAAAAAGCCTTTCTCTGGAAACCATTTACAAAAACTTTTTTTTAGAATAGAGAGATTTAAATTTGAATTTTTTACAAAACATTAGGTTCTTTGGTCATCTCTTTCTAATTAAGGTACAGAGCTCAAACTTTGCAAGAAAAGTTTTCTTAGCAAAACTAAAAAATTGGGGGGTACTGGTACTCACTCTGATGAGATTTCATGACAACTAATCTATTAAAAGAATTAGTTATTAATGATTCAAAAACCCTAATCATCAGGCAATATTATTTTCTTTTTATCATGTTCCGGATTAAGGCAGGATTATTATTAATAGATGCATACACTTAGATTGTTTGATTATAATTTCTCTCGCGCTTCCAATTTTTAATGGTTACATTTTCTCAACTTGTATTATTTATATTGTGTTACAATTATTTTATTTCAACCCAAAATAATTCCAATAAGTAGTTAAAATTTTAGCTACATAGGTTATTGATCTAATTTCCCACGAAATGTTCAATCTTTATTACAAATCTCCTTTCTGGTCACAACTTTAATAAGGAAAAATTATATCCATCAAAATATTTTGTTTAGTTTATTAAATGCAACACTTCAAAGAAATAATTATTTTTCATTTGAAAAAATAATAAATTAACTGAATATAATAAAATAACTGAAAATAATTAATTTAACTGAAGACTTCTTCACATTACTTATCCAAAAAAGGAAATCAAAAACAAAATTATCTTTATTTTATAGTTAAGATAACCGCACGCAAGAAAGTATCACCTGATAACCTTTCAAACATTCCCAATGATTGAAGGACGTTATTAAACGCAATGAAAGGTCACGCAATTCAAACATTTTTCCGTGCCAAACCAAAATCCCGTATTTTCAGTAGACAGACAAGCCAGCGTCTTGGGGACACCCTTTACTCATTTTTCCAACTAGGTCTGAATTAAGGGTCTGAAAATAACCGAGAATAGCTTAATGGTAACGAAAAAGCATAAAATGTCAGTGGCTGCCATCCAAGAGGGTAAGAAATGAGTATGAAGAGGGCGAAGGAATTCGGATGTTTTATAACCCGTGAAATAAATGTGTCACCATTGACGAAGCCTTTCCAAATCGTCTCTCGCCACTGTCGTAAAGTCTATAGTGGAAGAGAGATGATTTTTAAATAAACTAAGAACCCTTTCACCAATCATATACTACACATCTTACGACCCTGTGAAAATATTGTGATAGAAGTTATAAAGCACCGAAGGTGAAGTCAAGAACTTCATATTTATCTGTTGGGAGAATAATTAAAAATGTATTTTGGGTGGTTTAAAGGGTTTTTATTTGTATAGCATGCTGTTATTGAAAATTTCAGTTGCTATCAGCCGTAACATCTGATTGGCGGGAAACTAGTTATCTTTCTTTAATTACGAACCGAAAGTTTTACTGCTAGTAAACCCTTTATGCCCCAAATTATTTTCCTCATCCTCATCGAAAAAATGTCAAGTTAACGTAACTGCAACTATAAGTAAACTAAGTTTGACCTTACAAAATTGGACGAATTTGGAACATTGGGAAGTGGGACTTACAAGTCCCGTCGAGACATGAAGGGTTAACCGCCTGTCAGGTTAGCTGGGAATACGGCCAGAAGTGCTTTAAATTCGTTCTTCAGTCTTGGTACCAAATTTTTAATAACTTGTACTTTACAGTCACGAGATATTTTACATAGAAGACGTTTAGAAGATATTTTACATTTTTAAATAAGACGTAATAATTTTAAATTAAGTAGGTATATTAATTTGGGAATTACAAAGGGTCGCCTTTTCATGGTTCTTTGTATGTATAATTATATTAATGACAATTAATATTGATTAACAACATAGTTATCCCTTTAATTTTAATAGGGTCTTAATTGCATGAAAAAGCTACCAGCCTAAAACCAGTTTTACATAATTCAATAGGAGATTTACTACGCCCATAGCAGACAACGTAGTACAAATGCGATAAATTTCACGTTTTATCGCATTCGTTCCTCCTTTTCAACAGCTTTCAGCAGAGGAGATGAAACCAAAATATCTCACCTGTCTCACCTTGAGACCGTGTTAACCACTAGAGCCTACTCGACACAAATATAATAGCCTAGTCATTTTCAGACCATTGCTGAGAGCGTTGTTTTTAATTCCGACCTACAGCGATTTTTTTAATCGCCCATTCATAATAATCTCACTTTATCCCACAGATATCCAAGAAAGAAACACAGGCCCATCCCCGTCCGAGGGCGGAACAAAATAAATGATTCCAGCGAAAGAAAATTAAAAAAACGTCCAGAGTATCATAAAAGAAAAGCCATCCGATTTTTTTTATACCCCAGCATATAAACTGCATCCCACAATCACCCGATTTAATTTACAACCCCAAGCAAGCAGGGCTTAACGCCGCGATAAATTTATCGTTTTTCGGCGCTTTTGAAAGTGGAAACAACAGAACTCGGGACATTCAGAAAGCCCCTGGCCCACACGGAGTAAAAAAGAACGTGTTAAAACATGACTCAAGTCCATCAGGTGTCACGGAGTTTATATTTGGCCACGACTGGAAGTTCGGGATTAAACTTGACACATGGCCTCATCTTTTTCATTGGAGTATACTCCTTCTGGACCCGGTCCAAGAATTGAGGAAGGTGGTGATGTTTTTTGGGGGGTATGAATGATTCTCTCTCTTTTTCGTTCTTTTTTTCTCGATACGCCTCGGTAGTTGAATCGTCGATGCTCTGGATAGATTGTCCCCAGGTGATGTATAAGCGTTCGGACAGTTATGATTTCGGATTACTTTGTTTGAACACTGGGATTGAGGGAGATGATGATAATTTATGGATGGATTTTGAAAAAGACTTGGAAAGAGATTTTTTGAAGAGAGTATCGGGTGTTTTCGTCATGAGAGATCGTCTTTTACAGTTATTATTTTAAATTTTAAGAACTCAAAAGTCTAAATCAAAATTTCTCTAGTGTTTCTTTTACGCCAAATAAAATAGTATTCTAATGATTGAATAAATACTTTGTTACAAAATGTTTATATCGTTTAATATTTTTGTAAACATTAAACACCCGAAATGGGGTAAAATTTGTAATGTAGAGAAATATGAATCAAATCCACGTATCCTAGTTCAATAGAAAGAAACCATCCAATTATTATTTACATCGAAAAACCTCTCTCTGGCCCCAACTTCTATTTCCGAATGACTTCTTCGTCATCTGTCAAGGATTAGACATGGAACCGTTTCTAAGAATAGGGGAATCTCGAGTTCTACTCCTCACAGTAGAGAGATGGTACCCAGGAAATTTGATTACAGTCATAGAAAGGGAAAGGGGGGAAAATGAAGCAAAAAAATACCTAATCTATGAAGCATGATCCAATATTTCTTAGATACACTGTAAAAAAACTGTAGAAAAACAGAAAGTTTCAATATAAATGACTTTTTGTTTACAGGGATATTCTGTCATGTAACATTCCCACCGCACTTCTATTTATTTTATGTAAAAAACAGCTTCTTTCTAGTTTTTTAGCTTATCTGTACTTAAACAGAAAGTTTCAGTTCGTGGAGAAAGAAAGAACATCTTCGGATAATTTCTACTTTTACTGAATCCTCGTTGGTAGGGTGCGTGCTTAGAATGCGGTAGGTCGTGGGTTCTATCCCCGTTAATTGATTTATTAAAATTTCAAAAAAAAAACAGCTAAAATAATAAGTCGACACGCATGCGCACAAGCAGAAAATTACTGTGAGGCAACAGAAAAAATATGTAGCTCACTTGACAGAAAGTTTCTTTTTACAGCATTTACCTGTAGGTTACAGCTTTTTTCTGTTCACAGGATTTTTCTGCTCACAGAACTTTTCTGGCAACTTTTGCTGCCAGAAATTTTCTGTTTAACTTAATCCATAGTAAATCTCTCCCTTTTAGGGTCCGGTGGGTTAAAATGGTTATAGCGGGGTAAAATGAATAAAGGGATTTTAACAGTTTAGATAAAATTTAATGTTTTTGGGCATGCTGATTTGTTTATTTTTGAACAAATTTAATCACTTAAGACATAGTAGAAAGGGGTAGTAAAATTTTCAAAACATTAGAAATGATATATCTATGCATAACTGCATTATTGTGTCGCTCAGGAGCAGTGTGTTTAATTCTGCGAAATTGCTTGTAAACTCAGTTATAATTAAAATATAAAACGATGAGTTAATATCGTAAATATATATAAAAGTTTTTTATCAGTGACGAAGATTAACTATTAGTATGATTCGTTGTAAGGACGTAACGACTGATATTTACATAAAATAGTTTCAGAAAATGTACGAATTTTAAGTTAAAATTCAACAATGTGGCGTTACGAGTTATGCAATTTCGGACACATTTTAAAATGTTTTTGTTCATGTTCCTCAGCCTAATGTCTTGAGTATACTTATATGGCTGACGACATTGTAACACTTTCAAATATTGTAAAGTGAAATAGCAACTAAACTAATCATCATATCTTTTGAGATAGTTATTTTTCGTGAAGCCTCTCATGACTAAGAAACCCACGAGCCTCTCTCTCTTACAAATGCATACCACATTTTTTTTAAACAAAACATTTCTCATTACTGAGTTGTCAATCACTCAAATCACTCCCATCCTAAAATGCCAACAACATTTGACAAGTTCAATGACCACCCCGCACATCAAGTGTTGTACTTGTCACATCAAAATACACACGCATTTGCATGTTTACTCTCACAACTCCCTCATTATTATCATCTCGATAGTAAAACACAGAAGAGGGGTTCAAGTGATCGCGCCAGACCCATAACGGGAACTTTCAAGTGGCATTTCCAAGAAGAAGTGTAGCAAGTCCACCGTGAAATAGACCTCACCGGGAGCACTTAGAAGATTATTCTTTTTTTTTTCGGAAGCGGGCAATTAGGAATCGCGCCGATTTTCGAACCGCGGTGTTCAGAGGTCGACGAGTCATTAACAGGCGTTTTGCTCAAATGCGGTAGTCTGATGGCTTTCTGATGAAACATAAGGAGATGGTGGTTTTGTCTAAAAAAAAAAATACACGTCGGTATCTTTGGAGTTGCCGAGATGGTGTTATTGATACTCATTACCGAGGTTTCGACCTATAAAGACGGGAAATGTGTGTTTGTTTATGCTCTAAATGTGGTACCGAAATAATTAAATTAATCACTTAAATTGGTTCTCGTGAACTGCGATATATTTACAATGTTAATATTTCATGAGGATGTCAAGTACGTATCCCGAACAGGCATCATTACAAATTAACACTGAAAAGGGTCATTAATTGCGACTCCTATTAAATTACTCATCCTCGTAGTTTTGCTTAACCGAAGGGACAGTTATTAGAAAAAGTAATCCTAATCTTATAAGTAGAGCTAGGATTTATATGTAATTACATATTTGTTCAGCAATCTGATATTAAAGTGTGCTCTTGAATTCTATACGTTTTAATAGATTTTGAATCGATTAAGACCATGTTTATTTTACATATTTTCACATATTTAGGTTTATTTACATATTTTTACATATTCAACCTATAACTACATATTTTTATCACATATTTATCCATTTCTAAGTTTTTCAAAAATAATCACACGTTTGACCAATTTTCAAATTAAAGTAACCCGTAAAATGAAATACGCATTCAAATTGTAGTTAAATTTAGTGCACCCAATGCTGAATTTAACTTTTAAAAGGTTGTGAAGTCGGGATAGTCAGATGAAACGTGTCAGGCTCTCCAAGAAGGGAAGTAGACACATGGTTTTCGTTTTTTTCTCGCGACAAGACAGCAAAAAAAACATGAGCCGCCGGCAAATAGCGAAAACCATCCTTCCCTATTATGTGCTTGCGTTATGTTTGAAGAGCCCCTTTAAAAAAATTACTTAACATTTTCTTTCTATTATTACATATTTGGCATTTTTTATTACATATTTTGCTAAAATAAACAAATATTATGTGTACATATTTTGGATTTTTAATTACATATAAATCACAGCCCTACTTATAAGTGAAGCATTTTTATAGTAGCAATATGAAGCATTTTTTGTGAAAAATTTTTTAGTGAAGCATTTTTATAGTAGCATTTTTATAGTAGCTAAAGAGATCATATAACCCCTGTCATATCTCTGTTATCGTTCAAAATAAAAAATTTTGGTTGTCACAGAAAAAATAAAAATTAATGATTATTAGGTTTTTTAATCTTGTCTCTCCTTAAACCGATTCAACCGAACAAATTTTGAATCACTTTCTACCAACTTCCAAAATTTGCTTTAATTTATTTAAGCGAAACATTATAAGTGCAAAAATAAATTTAACTTTTTCTTCAAAATAGTACGGTGTTCTTAAACTACTTTATTAAAAAGCATTATACGAATAAGAGAGTAAAAAACAGCGCCCTAAAAACATGTCCTGCTCGTCATACCCACAATTAAGGACATTCTTAATGATATGCTTGAAACCCAATCAGCACGATTTTTTTCATCTCAGAAGCACTCGCAACATCTAATACTGGTATGAAACCAAGGTCTATGTATGAAACCGTACTCCTAATGATAAACTCAATGTTACATTCTCATAAATATTGAACCATATGAAAATTACAAACATAAAACCTTCCAAAGCTTAATCTCAAGGTTAGTGTTATTTCCAACGAAACCTATCTTCCAAATTTCATCAAAGCTTTGACTTCAGAGAAAATAAAGAATTTTCTATTCATACAAATGGGGCATTGACAAGCAAGTTAAATCTTTGAAATAAAACAAAAAAAACATTTTTCAGTATAATTTCAATATCGATACACTAGAACAGTGGTTCCCAACTTTTTGTGGCCCATCGCCCCCTTTTCCTTCTCATTGTATATCTGATTTTAATTCAAAGCGAATTTTTGTGCGAGCGAATCCCAGGATTTGATTTTTTAAGGGGGCTAAGAATTTTCAAAATTAAGTTTAATTACATCAACGATTGTATTAAGAGTTCAGAATAACCGTTATCTAACAAAAGGGGGGTCTGGGGGTCCACCCCCAGAGATTTTAATGAAATTTATGTCTAAAAAGCAGGTTTTCAACTCGTTTTGGTACACCCAATTCGAATTTCGGACATATAGGGTGGGTTGGGGTAAAGTGGGTCTTGGGGAAAAATGGGTTAGTTTTAATTATGTCGATATAAATCAAATTTAAATTGAATAATTTTCGCTCATTTTTTTGTATTATAATCTTTTACCTGTTGGCAACATTTCTCGACTGTCAAAAATTAATATTTATGATTTTGAGGACTGAAAAAATATTTAATTTGAACCGTAAATGATGTCATCGAAAAAACAGGGTTTACTAACTTCCAAATATCTATATATTGTAATAAATTACAGCAGACTTTTGTAATATTTTTCCATAAAAGAAAGTCCGAGAGACATTTCAAGCCAATCAGTTTAGAAAAATATAAAATATTTTATATTTTATAACGATATTTTGGGCTTGGGGTAAAATGGGTCATAGTAAAGAGGCCTTTTGTATTAAGTAAAAACAATGTTTTTAACTTATTTCCTTCAAATATACATTGAACTGTCATACAAGTTTATTTTTTTACCCAAACGAAGTATTTTAAATGCTAAATTTGAACAATGTTCATTAACTCCGGACTTTTAAAATTTCATTAAAGTGCAACTTAAAACAAATTTTTTCAGATGAAAACGGCTTAGCCGATTGCCTTTTTTCTTATTTTCATGTATATTTAGTAATAAATATATTTTTGACATCTTTTTGCAATGAGACCTATTTTACCCCACATTGGGGAAAAATAGGTCATTACTTTTGATGCCAAGTTTAACCAACTTATAACTAAAAAATATTTGATAAAATTAGATGAAAATGTTCTCAAGGATTGTAATGTCAAGATCCAATTGAAAGAAATCATTAAAAAGTAATAGTTTTGATGAAATAAAACTTAGAATGTGAAGGTACCTTGAAATTGACCCATATTACCCCAACCCACCCTACTATTTTCAAGAATTTAATATGCTTTTGGCAAGTTTTTTGCAATTTGACTAACTTTAAAAAATAGATGTAAATATAATCGAGTTCCAAATATTGAAGGGGGTCTGGGAGTCCTCCCCTAGACAATTTCTGGAAATTTGACCCTAAAAATAGGGTTTAAGTTCGTTTTGGTACACTTAATTTTCAATTATTAATTTCAATAATTTTTATGTATGATCTACAATAATTTTTTAATTCTCCCCTTTGAATACTCATCGCCCCCTATCGCCCCTCACTTATTTATCGCCCCCTTGATATCCTAAATCGCCCACTTGGGGGCGATCGCCCCCAGGTTGGGAACCACTGCACTAGAAAATACTCCTATATATCATCATATTACATTCATAGAATTTTAAGATCCTAATGAAATAGGTATATTCTCATAAACGTCAATCTTTACTCGAAATTATATGCAATAATCTGAAAACGTGCTAGCTATTTCTAGTCATTCTGCAATCAACGTGTTAACAAGTTTATGAGCAAATTGCACAATTTCCGAGTCCCCGCAATTGGAGCCATTCTGGTGATTCATTTCCGCAATTTCCTTCTGTCTCTGCTAGTTTAACTTGTAGTTAATGTGCTGAAGTAGAGTAAGATCAAAAATATCAGCTCTTCCTAAACAGTTGGTTTATCCAATGGGTTGTCAATGAAATTGAGTAACTAACTTCTTCCTGGTCGTGAAGGTACTAAAATGTACTCATGGTCTTTACGCAGACTTCAGCATTATTTATACAGAACGGAGTCAAATATTTATAAATGGTGTATGGTGTGTTATAAAGGGCGTATGGTGTGTTTTTACGGTGTCGCCTTTTTAATTATGCTTTAAAAATAACCTTAAATAATACCTTAACGAAAAATCTATGCGAGAGTTCTTTTAGGAAGTATTACTTTTGACAAGGTAGAGTACTTTTGAAGGAAGAGTATTTTTGACAGAATTTTCATGCTGTTTATGTGTAGAAAAAATATATATTTAGGCTGTTATGCCCTTAGAAGTTACAAAAAAAAATTTTTTTAATTAGTCTTTCTAAAAAATAAATTATTATTTTTCTTACTAAAACTCTAGTTTAAATAAAATTATGCCATATTTTATAGGATCCATTCCAAAATCAACTTTCTTACTTTACAACTTTTCAATACGATCACCATTAAAAAATTTAACCAACTTTAATTGGAGAGTAAAGAGAGTAATTTAACTTAATTTCGATAGTTTTACTATGCATAGTATACTTTATGCTTGCTATAGAATTTCGAGTACATTGTCCTTTAATAATTCCATAAATTTGATATTAAAAAGAATCAATCAGTAAATTTACTTTAAACAAAATAAAAATTCTAACTTAAGTATCCCCAGTCATTGCCGAAAATTACCTAAACCACCTCGTTACTTAAAATTAAATTCCTTCACAAAAAAAACTCAAAGTTTGGATAAAAAATTTCCTGATACGTAAAATTGTCACCCATTTCATAAAAAAATAAAAAGGTTAAATTCAATTATTTTTCACATCAGATAATTTTCGGAAAGATTCAAATTTTGGAGACTTGAAATTTGGGGGGAAAACATTCATCCATTTTAAATATACGTACGCGGTTTTTTTTTATTTCATAAAAGAAATTCACTCATCCTTTGTTGCTCCCACTTTCTGCTTTGAATTTCATAAACCAAGTTAACCAATAACGTTTAATATCTTTTACGGTATTCAACTACATGGTAGAAAAAATAGCTCCATTAATCCAAGGATATTCCTAAATCGAGAGAGTAAGAGTCAGAAGCTCATCAACACTCTCTCTCTCAAAGCATCTTAATTGATTACCCTCAAAATAAAAGTCACCGCGTCAGATCCAGCAAGACATCTGGTGGCGGTACCTCCATTCACAGCCAGAGATTGAGCGTGCAAATGAATTAACAAAACCAATCTTCTTCCTCCCCGTGCGGGCTAAGTGACACGAATAAATATACACACAACTGTTCTCCCTCTAGGCCAAATGTGACTCGTACCCTCCAAAATAAACATTCGAATTTGAATCCCAAGGGATCAGTTGTTCCGGGGGAACCACGGATTTAGGGAGGTGTTCCAACAAATAGTCACAATCAAGAGATGAGAGGCTTGTGCCAAAAGTGTTCGGTGGACTGAATAGGAAGACGGGCTTTCCGCTGTTTTCATGTGATATGTGATGATTGAATGGAAGGGACGGTATGATGAAAGGAGTTCATTTATATTTGAGGTAGCAATATTTCTTGGATAGATAGAAGGATAAGTTCTCATAGAATAATAAATAGATGCTTAACAAGTGGTTACCCGGTAGGTTGGTATTTTTAACATGCATTCATCTTGATCTCAAGTCAAAGCATTCAGATATATTCCTCCTCATATTTAGTTTATATTTTAATGATAATATTTTGTTTGTCCATGTTTGATAAGCTGAATTTAACTTTTTGAGAATCTATAATAACTCGAATTTGATTCCTTACACTATGTCGCTTGACATTGTAGGATCACACACAGAATCCTATCTTTCTCTTAAAAAGACTTAAAGAAAGTTTTTCGGGCAAAAAAGTTTAGGATGAGCGATGGACTCGAACATTTATACCCGCAACTGAAATGCGGAATGAATGCAACTGAACCTTTGTGAAGGAACTTTGTACCTCTGTAAGAGTGTGTAACTGTTAGTTTCACTGTGCTGATTGAGTATAAATAGAGTGTCTGATTTTGTATTCAAAAAGCCTATCCTATCTCTGCTGTAAACTGCCAGTAAACGTAATTATTAAAGTTCTTTATAATTGTATTGGTCTGTCATAATTTCCACAAGAAAAAGAGACGTCAGGATGAATCCAGAGGGGGGCGCAACGTCTTAGGAATTTCATACATTTCAATGCCAAAAATGCCAATCAAAATTTTAATGTCAACCAAACAAAAATATAATTTTTTACAACTTGACTCTCCTTTCTGTGTCCCCGTATACCGTATATTTCTTAAAATTAAATGAATTAATAAAACCCATAATAACTTCTGAATCTGCTATTGAATGAGTAATTAGCAATTAACTTTTAGTTTCTCTGTTATAAATAAAGAGTACTGAACAGAATGAGATGGGCCGGCCACCTCATGAGAATGGAAAGTTATAGGGCTGCTTGGAAAGTTTTTAACGCAGTTCCTTTTGGACAACGACCAAGGGGTAAACCGAAAAAGATATGGGTAGACTGTTTGGACGCCGATTTTGGTGCTATTAAGGTCAAAAAAATGGTGGTCCACGGCCGAGAGAAGAACAGCCTGGTTGAGTCTTTTAAAGAAGGCCAAGGCCCACAAAGGGCTGTCGAGCCAGTTATGATGATGATAAATAAAGAGTTATAATTAAAAGTTAAGAATAAATATATCATAAAATTTTTTTGATATTTTCTAAACTTCCCTGCTAACTATCAATAAAAATATAAACCACGACATATTTTTAAATAAAATTCTTAGCCTTACACAATGCCAAAGAGACAAACAGCACACAAACTTCACATTCTCATCTAAAACATGACCAACTGTCATCACTCACTGCCCAGTGAAAACTATCTCTATAGTTAGAGGTCACGAAACCAAAAAACAAACGATAAAACGAAGACAAATAAAGCGAGCCATATTGTCTGGCTTCCAGGTAACGGACTTGGAGACCCTTGATAAAGTCAGAGATAACAGCAGTCATGACAACGAACTCGAAAGAAGTTAGTTCACTTCTAGAAATGCGTTTAGAACTACACAAAACAACGGTAAAACAGCTAACTGCCAACCGTGGAATGCACAGGAATGCGCAGGATCCTTGACAGAAGAAGGGATTAGTCGAGATTCACAGACCTTGATTTGCATTCTTACACCTCTCATTAAAATTCTTTAATGGTTTTTTTCTACTTAAACGTTTGCTATTTTCAACGCGAGGCAATGTTGGTGGTATTTCTGGATCGGAGAACGATATTTCTCAAGTCTTAATTGGCTGTTGTTGAACACGAGTCTCATGAAACCAAGAATGTGAAACGAGTAATTGAAGTTAGTGGGAAAGTGCCAGTTCTAAACCCAAGAAAGACACAAAACATGGCTTCTTACAAATACTCGTTCCTGTCCAGAAGATTTATCTTCTAGTAATCATCTACTTTCAACGTGAAGGATACTTTGATTTATTATTTATCTTCTGCGACGGAGAATTTTGTTTCTGTCAATGAAGATCCTATATTTCTTTAGATTCAAAATTGTGTATCCCTGAAAGAGGTTAAGTTATTTTATTAAGTCTCTTTCACACAAATTTCCTTTTGATAAATATTTAATGCAGGAAGGTCAGTTTGTGGTGAATATCTCATGATGCATGGCACAATAAAAAACTACTATTCAAACTCAAAAATTATATTCTGAAAATAAAAATTATTATTTCAAAGATAAATAGAGAAAGTACAGTCGGAGTCAAAAAAATCGTTCCAAAAGTTAAGCAACGGGATTGCAGGATTTGAAATTTCAACGAATCGCTGAATATAGGAAAAGATTGGCGAGAAAAATTTTCTAATATCTAATTTAAGGAAACATATTTGGCTGGTTATCCATGATTTGGCGCAGTTTTTTTTTTCGAATAAAAATGCTTTAAAATAGTAGTATGGTGGTTAGAGTAACGTCTTAGTAATCGGAAGTTCGCGGGTTCGATCCTCAATGCGGATCATTCTCAAAGTCATTACGATTGATGTTGAAATTTATTTACGGATGATCCAATCTCTGTGGAGGAGTATTCTTACCTGATTTTTTATTCAAAGCACTCAATCGTATTTCTCAGCAGCCGTTAAAGTTTCTTCCTAAATCTTAAAATAATTATTTATGAAATTTACTTGGAACTCTGGATCTTCCACTATGATCATTAAAAAATCCAACTCCGATAAGTAAGTAATTTTTTAAAGGTATTTTTAACTTCACACTGGAAAAAATATTTTATTTAAAGAAATTTTTTAATCAGAGAAATTTCTTAAGAATTTTTTTACCAAGCTTATTCAGGCGAATACAAGTTTAAACATAATTCTTTGTACTATTTCAGAAAATAATTCTATTTTAACTATTTTTAAAGTTATTTTAAATAAATAATAATTATAAATTCTTTTAAATCGTGGGGTAACGCGTTGCCTGAAACAATTGTAAATTCAAGAGGGGTAAACGAGTTCAAGAGGAAAATTGACAGATACTGGGATTCCGGTAGTTTGAGTTAAAAAGACTGGACCAACCTTGCTGGGCTTAAACCTGTAGTTGGTCGACTTAATTTGTATTTGTATTTGTAACGGAATTTTAATTATATGACTTAATAATGGGAACTCTACGGATTTAGTAAAAGTTAGTAGTAGTAGTTTTGTTAAGAAATTAAAAAATAATTTGCTTTGGAGACTATTGAAATTGTACTAAGCAGTCTCGGGGGTGGGGAACAAGCTATATTTCTAATATACAGATATTTGGTTGAGTTGCATAAGCGTACCCAGGATTCTGCTCAGGGCGAAGCAAGCATAGTCGATCTTTCTCGTGCTTGTGGAGAACCATTTTAAAACCCGGGATGATGGGCCAGAGTTTTGCTTCGAGATGGGATTTGGACCTTTTGTGAAAATAATGCGAAAGTTTTTAAGATAATATACTTAGCCCCAAACAAAGGGGGTCTGGGGTCCATCTCCGAAATGTTTTGTAATTTGACCCTAAAGAGTAGCTTTGTGAATTGTTCTGGGACATTGGGGAATATTTAGGTAACACCCCGGATCGATCACTCGTATAATCTCTAGAATTTTCAAGGGAAAATGCCTATAAATAGACATAAGAACTCTATAGAGGGTTCAACTCCCTAACCGCCTCCTAGATACTGCCCGGGGAGATCTCTTATTTTTGATTTTTAATCCTCTTTGACATAGGTGAACCCAAGTGATCCCTGTTTTCATAATTTAAATTTTTGAAAATTAATTACTTAAGACTAAAGTTTAAGTAATTTACTCTCATGATTTAGAGGGTAGCTACCCCTCCCTGTATCCCCTGGAGTTGAGGGACAGTTCCATAGACTTATGAGAACTAGAAAGGAGGACACAATTTCCCCCCTCTATAATGTCTCTCAATTCATTCTCTCTTACCTCCCCTCTTCCCGAATTCCAGTTAAAATGTTCGGCTTCTAAAATTTCTAAAAAGCATTACACAAACACATGCGAGTTCAATCCAATGTAGCCATCCCTCATTCGTGATACATGATCATGAATGAACAGCTACAGATTGATCCAGCCAATGAAAGGGTAGGTTTATTGCTTTACCTATTCAAGAAAGTTTTGTTTAAAGATTGGTGAGAGATTTAATAAAGAGAGAAAGATTTAATAATATTTTTAGTTACTAGGTCACCACTAAATTATTAAAAATTATTTTAATGATTCCAGTCTATATCTCACGACAGACATCCTCGTCCTGGGCTCAAGCTGCATCCAGATGCGGTAACCATTTATACTCGGGGTGAAAAAGGCATTCGGACACTTCCATGCTGCTTCCCTAACTCTTCCATGTTGTATAGATGGTAGGAGCAGGCGCGGATCCAGCACGGCTCCAAGGGGGGCATTTTTCTATATAAGATCCCCTTGTGTTACCATTAGAGTGTTGCAACTCGACGGTCAACTAGTGAACTGTAAACATTTAAGGAATAACTTTTGGCAACTGTGTTTAAATTGATGTGAAATTGTGAAATGATTATTATTGTCTTGAATTTGAGTAGGCTAGGTTAGTTTTAAATTTGATTATTGTTTTGAATTTTAGGAAATTAGTTTAGTTTGAAAATTATGGTTTTGAATTTTGGTAGGTGAAGTTAGTTTTGAAATTTATGGAATTTATTTGTTTTGGCTTAGCTTAGTTTGAAATTATTTGTCTTTCTGAATTTTTTGGCAAGTTAACTCTAAATTAATAAAGATTGAATATGAAGTTTACATCTCTG
Source organism: Tetragnatha versicolor (assembly GCA_024610705.1). Lineage (NCBI taxonomy): Eukaryota > Metazoa > Arthropoda > Arachnida > Araneae > Tetragnathidae > Tetragnatha > Tetragnatha versicolor. The sequence goes on along the minus strand of JANDEH010000002.1, from coordinate 27,556,494 downwards.
TTTGGCCTATCATCTTTCCACTCCGGGTGAGAAGTAGAGTCAGGGAAAAAGACCTTACTCTACTGCTCTTCGACTAGCGCTATTTGGAACAAGAGGTATAGGGGCACTTTTCAACGCTATTACCTTTACTTTTTTTCCCAAATGTCAAAATATTGGGGATTTCCTAAAAATAATCACTGAAGATCCCCTTGTGGTACTAAAAGGGGGTATCGGGGTCCTCCCCCAGAACACTATTTTGAAATTAGACCTGTTAAAAGTAGGGTTTTTACTCATTTTAAAACTTTTTGGGTTCCCAAGGGGGGTCATATTCCAGAGTGCCATCCCCCTGAATCCGCACGGGGTGGAGTCACTGGAGGGAAATAAGCTCCCCCCAGAAAATTCCCGATCCCGAAGGTTTACAGTGTGCCCCCAGATTTCACTCTCTGTACTTTGTATCCCTCCATGGTTGTATACCAAAACTAGATTTAAGTATAACTGTCCTTCACGACAAATTGTTTTTTGATAGAAGGAAATAAGGAAAGTTATGATATTCTACTTGAAAATAAATCTATTTCGAAGTTAAATTAAAATATCTTTGCTTCATTTTATTTTTCTTTATTATAAGGCGTTCATCAGAATCGTTTACTCCGCAATTGTATATGTATAATTTTCTGGGGGAATTTTTTAAAATTTATTTTAACAAAGAATTGAGAAAAATTGGGATCGAATTGGATGAAAAATAAAGAGTATTTCTAAAAACTTCTACTAAATGAATCCAAACATCAAACATTAAAAAACAACAAAGCTAAAATAAGAATAGCTTTTGAAAATACATTTTTATTAAGTTTAAAAAAATACAAAAATAAAAGATCCCCTAATGTCAAAAATAAAAAATATTTGTTGGACGATTGTAAAAAAGGTTACCCCAATAGAAAATAAGATTAAAAAAAGCTTTTAAATATCCAATAAAAACTAAATATAATTTATAATCACTTATTAATAACTTCTAACTCTTAAAAATTATAAAATCAGCACAAGAAGTTGCAGAAAACGTTCAAATTCGACTTAACTCATACAACACCAGCGCTCTAACCGTTACGCTACCGGGATCTACATTGAGAGACGCAAATATTACAAATAACTAAAGGATTGGCTTAGTTTTGTGGGTTATTGTAATTTTAACAAGTGGCAAACCTTTGGCGATCGGGACTGGCGAAATATTTCAAACCTATTTTCCTATACCATGCGTACGGGGTTAAGGTCTAGATTCCTCTTAACAGTCCTTGGAACGTTTTTTTTGACTCCGACTGTACCTTTAAAATACCTTTTATGCATAGTTAGTTCAGTAAAAAATCAAAAGATAAATGTAAAATTATGGGAAAATTTTTCCAGGTCATATATATGCAGGGTTGGGAAAAACCCGGGTTTTTTTTAAAACCCAAGTGAGTTGGGTTTTGTCGGGTTTTTTCAATAAAACCCTGAAAAAAACATATAAAACTGGGGTTTTTTTAAAGTGTGTTTTTTTTTTCAAAATTAAATGGTTTTCTCCTATATAGTTAGTGGGTTTTTTTTAAATTTTATTGAATTCTTTCTATGTAATGCGTTCTGTCAAAATAATGTCAGTTTTTCCATAGTTAAGTGGGTTTTTTCAAAGTTGAAACTTTTTATACTTTGAAAAAACTCACTGAAATTTAAAAAAATATCCTAAACTTTGAAAAAACCAATTCAATATTGAAAGAAATCTATTTAACTTTGAAAAAACCCACTGAAATTTAAAAAAGCCTCCCTAATTTTTTATCGTTTGAACTTTAAATGTCCTAAATTAAAAAAAAGCATTCAATAATGAAAAAACCCACTGAATAATGAAATAACCTATTTAACTTTTAAAAAACTCAATGAAATTGTAAAAACACCAATTGATTTTTGGAACCTAGTTTAAATTTTGAAAAAACCCATTAAAATTTAGAAGAAATCTATTTAACTTTGAAAAAAACACTGAAATTTTAAAAAAATCCTCCTTAATTTTTATAAAGTTTAAACTTTGAACTTTAAACGTCCTAAATTTTGAAAAAAAATCCCATTCAATAATGAAAAAAACCTTAATTATTGAAACCTGGTTAAAATTTTGAAAAAAAAACCCACTCAACACTGCAGTTCTTGGAATGTTATTTCGTTAAATGTTTTTCTTCAATATTAAAACTTCCAAAATCTTCATTTTTCTTGAAAAAAAACATAAAAATGGGTCCAAAATGCGGGTTTTTTCAAATGGGTTTTTTTGAAAAACTTATTGGGTCCAATCCAGCCAACCCTGTATATGTCCCCTCGTCTTTTTCCTTTATTATATGTCATTAAATTTTCGTAGTACCTAAATCTGACTAAAACTGATCAAACAAAAATTTATTCATTAAGAGAGATAGTTTAAGTCCAAACAAAAACTATGTAGATGTGTAGGATCTTGCCTCACCGCTTCTCCACGATGGATAGATTAAAGTAAAGACCCTCAACAACAAAACTACAACTCAATAATTCTTTCCGAAACCCAAAAGAGTAAGAAAACCCCCAGAAAAAAGTGCAACCCTCCCTTTCATCCCTCAGCTCGTTTGCATGAACGAACCCCATCCAGCAACTTTTTTCCTCTGGCAAATGTTTCGTTCCGATCTCGGAACACGTACGCGCAATGCACCACGGATTTCCAACTCATTTGAGAGGGCACTGAAGGGATTTCTTCCAATTGTGCCTTACGTCCATTTTTCTTCCGCCTCTGTTCCTCAGAGATCTAGAGACAAGGTGTCAAAAGAAAGCGACCTGCAGCGATTTATCATGCTAGTAATTCGCCAACAAATACGGGCGCTGCCTTCTGCTTGAACGGATCTGCATCGTTTGTTTTCTTCCCATGGGGGGGGGCTTTTTTTACTGGGGCTTTTTTAGAGAAGAAATCACGGGGGATTATTCTGGATTTTTTGTTGTTGTTGAAAACGATAAGGTATTGTTTTTTGCGCCGTCCTCTGGGTGAGGTCGCTGACATTATCAGGGACAATGACGGAGATGACAATCGATGAAACCGTTTGTCAGACGATTTGAGAAAACCTTTTGGTATATTTTTTCAACAAACTATGATAAGTAAATAAAATTGTTGTTATTATTATCATCATTATTATTATTACTACTACTATATTATTATTAGACCATGTAGAGAAGACTTAAAATTTGAAATTGAAATTAATTGAATAGTTTCCTGATTAGAAGAGGATTATTAGTTAATACCTGACTAACACATTTTGTGGTATCGGTGTTTATTTGTTAAGTACGCATAGCAATTTACTTTTTTTTCTTTTGAAGTTAATTATTCATGATTTGCTATGAAATATCATATCTTGTAGATGTGGGGGAACTCTAAATATTAATTTCAATTAAAAAATTTGTAAATCCATTTTGAAAACGTTAGATGCTACTTCTGAATTAAAAGAAACGTCTCATACAGAAAAATATTATTAAAAGTACATTACTTTCCCCTAAGTCTCCAATTCACTACATGGATGATGGAAAGTAAATAGGGATGTATTCTAAAATTTGATTTATAACTAACTTTTTCAATCAATTTTTAAACAAAATGATAAAAAAGTACACCATATTACTTCTCTATCTAAACTTTAAACTTTCTCTGAAACAAATTCCTCACTTCGAATATAAAAGTTTAAATTTTAAAAACTAATCTAAGATGTAAAAACTTGACATTTAAGGAAGAATACAGAAATGTATTTGTACACTTTAAATTATTTATAACCCCCAGAAATATGGATAGTCAACTCTTTTAAACAAGCCTTGGATTTTGAGAGCCTTGGAAAACCTAATGAAGTAGAATGTATAAAAGTATGGAAGTTTTAAAATGGATCTGATTTTCTGAAAGATGATAAATCTGAAATACTGAATAAATCTTTTTCCCGTGTTTTAGAAATAAAAAAAATTACGTGTCTGAGTTTGAGACGAAATAAAGAACTTTAAGGAGCCATGTATGAAAATCCCTGAATTTCTTGGGAAAAAATTATAAAATTAATTATTAAAATTGGGTGTCAAAGTACTCGTAAAATAAGTAAATAAGTAAACGTGAAAATTTTGTCTTCTTCTTTCTTTCTGCAAAGCGATTCTTCAAAAGAAAGTATCACATCCTCGCAACCTCTCTCAAAAGTGTTAATTGTGCTAATCGAATACCTTGTGAATACCAATTGAAAATAGTAAAAATGATAGACTCGACTGCTATGTCACTGTAAAACTAAATAAATTTCTCACAACGAGGTTTTTGAATACAACGAAACACAACAAATGACTAGACACATTCCAAATGGAAAAGAAGAACATTGCAGCAAAGCAAGCACTCTCGTCGAACCATCCGCCCAATATAATTTGAGCGCTCCAGTGAATAATTCACAGTGAATAACTGCCCAAAAACAAAGATCCAAACTGCACTAAAATGGCTAACTTCGGGACTCGAGAGGCGCAACCTAACGAAGGCTGTAATTCATCAACCATCTAAAAACTACTCCCCTGGGCTCAATGAAATAATTCGCCCGTGGCCAATCAGCCGATTCGGCGGCCCATTCATCTCTGGATAAGAGCCGAGCGTTGACCACCTGGCCTTTGAGTAGTTGTTTTAGAGAGGAACCACTAGATCGCGCAGGCAATGAATCTAATGAATCCTCCCTTTAAACGAATTATTTAACGTTTGGTGGGGATAGAAGATGAGCAGATACGAGATGGGAGTAGTTTGAATTATGACTTGGAATGCGGTAGTCGATTGGAGAGGTTAATTTGTATTAATTTTAGTGCCTTGCTGATTGTTTTGTTTGAAGTTATGGGGCATGAAATGTTTGTGTGGGTTTTATCAATGTTGTTTAATGGTATCGTAGTTGACTCGAGTACATAAAGATTCTCTTCCACTAGAAATCACAAAATGGTACAGCAAAACAAAAATAAAAAGACATTTGTGCAACTTATGAACAATTTCTATTCCTAACGTTTGGATAAAAGTTTTTCCGTTTTTAGACTTGAAATAAATAGTTTATAAATTTTATTACCCTGAATTCTCAAAAAGTATAGTAACACATGAATAAATTTTGACAACGTTAAAGGAGGATTTATCCCATGCTTCTAGTCGTTTACTTATTATCAAATGTGTCAATTCCTTTCATTGGTATATATTTCAAACTTTTCTGGATTGAGAAAAAAGTACTCAGTACTTTTATGCACTGAAGTTCACTTTCAGTACAAATTTTATAAAAAGGACGTAAAAAGTTAAAAACTTTGAAGAACAGTTACCATATGCTGTAAAGAAGTGGATTAAATGATATCCTCCTTTTTTTTAAATACGGTTCTTCAGAATGCAGTTGTTTTTTTTATGTTAACAGCAGCCTTTAAGGAGGGTTTATATGCATCCGGCAAGTGCGGCAAAATCGCATGCGAATGCGAATTTCTTTCCTATTTTTCACACCATTGGAAAGGACCAATAGGAAGCCTCGAATCTTTCCCGCGCAGCCAAAGGGAGATCTGCCGGAATAAACGCACTATCGCAAAAAGCAATAGCGGCAGGGTGACGTGATCAAGATTGCCCCAATCGAAATACAATAATTTGTTTGAAATACACTTATTTAACCGTAGGTCTCTGAAAATTTCAAATATTATTTTTAATATAATTAATAAATAATAAATTTCAGTATTTTAACCAAAGATTAGCGGATAATTTTAGTTGTGCTGCCATCTGTAATCGTACCAGTGAAGTACAACTGGATTCTTTTGTATATATACCTTAATTCGAATTCTTGTTTTTCTACTGCGTGAAACTTCTATTAGACTCTTTAAAAAATAAATTTTAACAATTGGAGACAGAATATGCATCACGATTAACATCATTACTACATAATGACAATAGGAAGCCTCGAATCTTTCCCGCGCAGGAAAAGGGAGATCTGCGCGAATAGACGCACTATCGCAAAAAGCAAATTGCGGTAGGGTCACGCGATCAAGATTGCTCCGATGGAAATACAATAATTTGTTTGAAATACAATAATCAAGTATGCGAGTATCAAAAGCGGAATGTAAAAATAAACGCGTCGTCGCCGAAACCAAAACAAACGAGATGCGGCAGACAATCGCACTCGCCGCAATTTCGCAAACGCAGCGCCATTTGTAGACGCGGCATAAACGTTCACAAACGGCAGGAAAAAATCTTCGTCGCATTCGCACTCGCCGCACTTGCCGGATGCATATAAACCCTCCTTTATTACAGAACAAGCTTTTCAATGTTCGTACAAATGATGAACGTACAATTGCAAACTCAATTAAATTGCGGGTGGGCACAGGTAGTTTCAGCTAAACTCGCCCTGACCTCGTTTGTTTCGTAAAAATGAACCTGAGCTCCGTTTATTGAATGAAAGAACGATAAGACGAGACGAAACAGTGTACAATGTAACACCTGTGTCTGATAACAGAATGTCTCGTTCAAAACAGTTATCACACCTTGAGAAAGAGAAGACGTTTTGTTTGAAGTGAGGTTAGATTTTTTATGTAAGACATTACGATGGCGAGTAAAAAAATTGAAAGATGTTAAATGACAAAAAATCAAAGCTAGAAACCCACGTAGTTCTAAAAATATTCCAAGTTCTGTAATGTTGATTGATATCAATTCTTCGAAAATAGATATATCTTGCTTGTATAATGTATAATGATCCAACAGAGGACGAATGGTTGTGTCGAAATCAATGCTTTAAGGGTTTTTAAACTTAAAAACATGCTTAAATTCAGAAAATCATCCAAAATAGTTAAAATTTAAATGCTTAGCCAATAAAAAAATTTTTTTTGAATGTTTTCAGCCTAAATTTGGCTTTTAATCTTTTTTAATAATGGTGTATAAGTTCATACTTCTGAATACTCGTAGGTAGAGTCTTGGTTTGACTGCATTCTAAACATGAGATTAAACAATTGAATTTTACATGAATCCGAAATTTAATTTGTATGTGATTCGTTTAAACGATAAGCAAATCAACAGTTGCAAAACAAATGAAAATTTACAACCTAATTTTTTTAACAAATCAAACAACAATGCAGCAACCAGACTTTGCCAATGGGAACAAAATTATTAATTTCAATACATTCTCTTTTATTTATTTATTTTTTTAAATTGAATCACAACGTAATCTTGATGTTTTTATTTCATTTGTTCTATAATTATTTTTTGTGTGTGTTTCTATAGTGTTTTTCTTCTCTTTATGGTATTTTCCATTGTATTTTCAATGTACTCATACCTATTACGCCAGAATGGGATCGTTTCCCCTAGGTGTATTACATGTTTTTATCTGTATTTATTTTATGCATTTCTTCCCATTTGTTAATAAAGATTATTCAGATATAACCAATGTCTAAGATCTCTCGAAATCTTGCTCCTATATCAATACCCGCCTACTTATATCCAACTCCACTCCACAAATCTAATAGAAAATCAAATAAAAAACGGTTCCCTAATAAAAACTCCCCTAAACCGCTCACCAAATGGAACCGAATATGGAGAATCCATTACCAACAGAGCAAATGCATATTTATCGCCCTATCTTATTACCCAATAATCCCCTGCCGCGCGCAGGTACAGAGCAGAGATAATACCTCCCGCATCTGTTGTAGTGGGTGACAAACGAAACCACTAAATTCTATACCACCCCATCGTATTCTATTCCACCCACAGACAGGAGGGCGCTCTACCCGTATGAGAGGAATGTTTTCAAAGGGGGAGGAAGAATAAAAAGCTGTTATTGAACCCCCGCTGTCCCCTTGAAGCACCTGGGATCCGAGAGAGACGTCTGTGGGGCCCCTAACTTATGGGTTATGTTCGGATATTGGGTTGCAGAAAGCGAATTATTTGAAATTCTAGAGACATCAAGTGATTTTTTTTTATTAATTTGTGTTTCTTTTTTCTCTTATTTGCTCTTTTAGTTTTGTGTCAGAGTTTAACAAACAGTTCTTAGTAAAAATAAAAAATATGAAGATTGTGGGAAAAGAGTTAATTTAATGGCAATTCAATTACATAATACTTGTGATAAGAGTATGTTATGTAGAAGATAAAATGTAAGACAAATAAAATTTATAAAAAAAATTTATAGTTTAATTACTTTTAATACAGTTTCAAAAAGTACTTTTAAAATATTTAAATCTTATACATCCTCATTTGGTTGAGTATAGAAAATTATATAGTTCAAGTAGTACAGAAGATGCATTTGAGTGAATATACATGGAAAACAATTGAAAAATTATTGGTTAAATAGCTTATCTTCATAAAAAGATCCTTTCCAACACTTATTAGCTCAACTACCAGTTACGTTCCCAATTACAGATCGTTTTCGTTGATTTCTGTTAAACTTTCAATTCATACAACTCTATATATTCCATTACATTTTTTTTCATTTATTATCATTTTTGAACAATCACATTGAAAATAGTATTATTTGTGGTTTTAAAAAATTACATTTTGGGGTTTCATAGTAGTATATAAGAAGACAACTTGCTTATAAAAAAATTCCGTATCTCTCTATTCTAAAAAAAAAGTTTTTGGTGAACGGTTTCCAGAGAAAGGCTTTTTAATTACTGAACCGAATGACACGTATAAGGTATCAAAATGTCCGGATTTCCGAGTAGGCCCTTCGATTTTTCAAAAAAATTCTCAATTTAAAATATTTCCATTTTTTGAGATTTCGGATAAGGTCGCAGTTACAAAGCCAGAAACTATGAATTTTAAAACAATTGAAACATATTTCACTGGTTTTTTATTATTCAAATAGATTAAATAATCATCTTTTTATTTATAACACGAATTTAAAAAATATATATTGGGTTATTTTTAACAATATTTATATTTTTGTTGCTGTTCAAACAGTTTTAATTATATTTAAAAATAATGTATAATTAATTTATATCTTATTTTTAAATAATAAATTGATATTTTTATATTTATATTTGTCGTAGTGGCAACGTGACAACCTAATCATTACTATATTTACAATAAAATATAAACTCGCTTTCGGAAATTTTGAACTTTTGCATTTATTTTTTACAATAAATATTATTTTTTATATCTTTTTGCAGGTGTGTTTTTAAGGTAGTAAAATGTAACTTTTTATTTCATAATGCCAAAACGCAAAAAAAAAACTAGATAACACGGGTGAATATTTTAGAAATAAAGATAAAAATCAAAAATGTTAAAAGTCTAGACATTCGTGTCATTGCTATGAAACTGATACAACTTCGACGTTTGTTTGTTCTAATGAAGATAAAATTCTAAATTTTCGCGATGTTTACGATAATTACTACATTTTTTACAGCCAATCGATAAAAATCATTACAAATTTTAAAAAAGTTAAATTTATTCCTGAGATGTCTCAGTGCTTCTTAATGAATCTGTGAAAAAACCTTACCTTGGGGAAATAGTAAAAGAATTTTTACATTGCTCTGCTGTTAATTTTATTGGAATTATAGGGCGATCCGCCAATTCATGTTACCATAGAGGAACTGTTAAAATTCCGCCACTGAATAAATATCCGTCATTTTTGAAAGAATGCCCCGGAGAAGTACTACCCCTGCTTTGAATCTCTCTATTCTAAAAAAAAGTTTTTGGTGAACGGTTTCCAGAGAAAGGCTTGTTAATTACTGAGCCGAATGATACATATATGGTATCAAAATGTCCGGATTCTTTCCGGATTTACGAGTAGGCCCTTCGATTTTTCAAAAAAATTCTCAATTTTAAAATATTTCCATTTTTTTAGATAACGGATAAGGTCGCAGTTAAAAAGCAAGTACTGTCAATCAAATTATTATGCATCCAATCACAACGACCGATTGACGCTATATTTTAAGATGAAACATGTTTTTTCACCTTTTAAAAGAGTACTTTCTTGACTCAAAGACTGATAAAAACATATTCTAAAAACTTACATGTACGCCATCATGTACATGAACACCAACAAAATGAAATTCTATCTGTAGGATTACACTCTTGAGGTATTTTCACTCAATCCCTTTCTACAGATAAGCACAAAAAAAATAGTAGCAACTTAAAATTCCTTTTATTAAAGACAGTTAAATACAAGAACTTTTTTTTTCTCGTGAATATACACCTGCTCCAAATGCGCCAAGAGAATTCTCCCTCCCCAAAACGCAATGTAACGGGATTCCAATTGGCAATGGACAGACACTAAGTGTATTTTATTGACTAGACATTGGTAATTACTCATTTTTGGAGAACTCACAGGGGGGACTGACTGGGAGGTTATTACAAGTAAAAAAAACCTGCTTGGCTTCGGGCAGACTGGGATTAATGAATAGTTGAGGTAATTTTCACTCGAATGGGAACTTTTGTCTTGTATGGAAATGAACTTACGACAAGAGCACCTGCTCAAGATGAGGAATAAGGGTATGGAATTCTGTAAGAGCACCCCAAAATCACATGGAAAGGCTGATCATTAGTTCTTCAAGTCCGGTTATCTGGAGTGTGTTTAGAATGCTAACGGATATTACAAACATGTTTATTTTATTGTATACTTAATCTTAAAACTCTTTATTCTAAATCTTAAAACTATTTTAAAAACTATAAAGAGCTAAAAAAGTCACCATGAGTAATTCCCATACCATCGGTGGATATTCAGCAATGACATTTAGTTTTAACTATGCAGCAAATCAGTATAAAACGAACTGTTATATTGAACTGTTATCAGTATATTAGTTCAAAATCTTATGAACAATAAAATGTAAGTTATGATGTAATACCAAGGATGGGGTGTAGAAAACGTTTCAGGGCCCAAAATTTCCCCAAAACCCAATTTGTTTTCTCCAAAATTTCCCCAAAATGAGATTTTATTTTAAAAAATAGTTTTTCAATTATTAAACTTCTCTAAGATTCAATAATTTTCACTTATCCATAAATTTTAATTTTATTGATCTTATACTCATATCTTTTTTTTAGTCTTTCTTACATATTTATAATTTAATCTTAGCTCAAAAGTGCATTTTTTCTTTAAGTATGAAAAATTTAGAATTTAGCTACTTGTAAATTTCTCCTAAATTAACTTAACTTTTTAGTTTAGAACATTGGTGTGATTAAAAGAGAACGCAATTATATATAATTGAAAGCTACCCATCCTTTTACTGATTCGTTGTTTTTCTTGCATACCAGTCAAAAGGCAAGGAAAAGGCAACTTTCAAGTATTCACCTAAAAAAACAAGCTTTTTAGCGCAGATCCGTAGTTTTCCCACTCTACATCCGTAACTCATCAGTTTTCACTTGATTTCGGTTGAAATTGCACTCTTGCACTCACTGCCCAAAATATTTGTTCGTCAGCTATTAATGATTATATTTTTTTTTAGTTTTTAATTCTATCTTGGGTAAAAAGTTCCCCACAGCTACTTGAATTTCCCCCGAACCTCGTTCGGACATGTTCTGCACCCCTGTAATACTTCTTTGATAGTTCTTGGAGCGTTTACAAAAGTTATTCAAAATGTACGTCACATTAAAAATTCAATTATATTTTAATATAAAAAGCTACTTTTTTGAAGACATGAAAAAAGTAAAACCCTTTAAATGTACTTTTAAATTAACTCTTTAATACGTGATTCTACTGGAAAAGCCAATTACTCATTAATTCTACTCATAAGAAATAGGACAACCATTAGTTAAAGAGTTTCATCATGAACGGCATGCACAATGTGCTGCATCGTGACTATTTTATCCTTAGTTTCCTCCACCAAAACAGTTTTGTTAACACGCCGCATTAGACGCCCCAGAACTGTCATTCAACCTAACTCTTACAAAAATAATCCGAGTTGTGAGGCCAAACAAACTATTTAGTTTAATAATAAACAAAAACAATCTATCAAGCTGTCAAAACTGTTCTGATGATGTATCAAACTCGCATATTTTCATTTCCAAAAGATTAATATTTTTTATACCTTTTATTATGCGTTTACTTGCATAAATAATGTATTAAAATATTACATGAATACTTATAAAGTTCAGTTTAAAAATTTAAGGGGACAACTAAATTTCAACTTTCTACATTATATGAAGTGACGAAAGAAAAAAACATTAGATTTGTGTAGTTAATTCAATTAAACATTGGAATCAATTAATTAATTTTAGTTAAAACCCTTTAGTGTATTTTTCTTAAATTGAATCGTGGGTAAGAACAAAAAGTTAAATATTTTTTATTTTTAAGTTGCATCCGGAATTAAACTTGTTTTTAATATTGACATGATTTTTTTTTCTTTTTTGAAATTTCAGAACTTTGCAACAAAATCAATGTTTATTCACATGAAACCTTCCAGAATCTCACTGTTCAAAATTTAGATATTTTACATATATTCATTTTTATAAAAAAGCTTTGCACCTTCAACTACGCACTTTCCATCAAAAAAAATTAACTGTTTAAGTTCATATTTAAAAATCTGAGTCGAAAATTAGATGATGTTTTTAAATCCTTCTATGTCCCTTGAAAGCTTTAGGTTACTTTTTACAAAAAAAATCCATTTAGTTGTAGACACACCTTACTGACTGTATCAAAACAGATAAGAAAGGCAAATATGGATCTCATTTGATAAAGCTATTGACACATCTGTTGCAGTTTACAACCTTAAAAGCCACCTACTTTATCCCCTAAAGAACAATACTGAAAGAAAAAGTTCATTTTCCCATCTTTAACCTACTTTCATTCACCACTACCAAGACGTTGAATTACTTTTTTTTCTCCGCTCCAAGCCTCAAACCTATTCCTTTTTTTAATCTGTCAAAAAAAGTATAGTTTTTTTGACGTTTATTTGAAGGAATAAGGTATTCGATCCATTATGAAAGGTTTTATAATAGATCCTATAACAATTGGTATATTTAAACAATATTAACACTACGTGTAAATCAATTAATTTTTATTTAATCTTTTAAATTTAAAGAGTTAACAGCTGAGAAAAATATGCGGGATCTCTAAAATAAGTATAAATACATTTAATTACTGTTTTAATATAAAGTTTTCTTGCAAAATGTTTAATTTTATAGTAGTGATAAACCCCACCCTTCTTACACTTTATCCGACTTGAAATCTTCAATGATATAAAGTAAAAGGCTTAAAAATTAATTTGGATGGAATCCAACAATACGGGTAATGTACATTACCCGTACTTTGCTGTTAATAAATAATACAATTCTTAAAAAGAGAATAAATTATTTTTCAAGAAAATAAATGTGTCTTCATTAGTAAAATACGCTGCAATGCATCTATTATATGGTAAAATGATTGTATTATTCGTAGCCAATGTAAGGAAATGATAACGAACTATTAAAATATGTATTATATAAATTTGCATTAAATGCAGTGCAAGAAATGTAGAGGAATGTGTTCCTACACAACATATAAGCTTTCACAGACTATATCCCTGTTTCCTCACCGGCTCTCCTTTCCAATTGTTCTCTTTTTTACAACAAATCGTATGACCTAAACCATATTCCTTCATACTGTGAATAAACAAAATGAACTTCCAAAAACCATAAAAAAAGGATTTACATATTTACAATTCGGCTTCAAAAAACCAATTCAGGATTAAAAAAAAGCACTCATAATACAATAATAACTCAAAAGAACAATATAGGAATCCACGACTAATAGCTCTCCTGAACCCCACCTGCTTTCAAAGAGTACATACAAAACCGTGCGTGACAACAGGATTGCCGACACAAGAAATGAGCCTTTTAAAATGCCACCAAAAAGACTATTCCTTTCTTCCAATAATACCCATGAAGACAAATTTTCCTGCACAGAAAGGAAGACCCTTTCACACAAAAAAAGGAATTGCTCATTCCATTCATTTATCAGGTGCGGGGAGGTACCAAGAAGAGGACTTTATTAACGACTCTTATAGGAATGATAAAGTATTCTTTTCGCATGCTCTGGGGGAAGATGGAAAGGACGGTAACGCTTGTCGTGCACTTGTCATGTTGTGTTTATTGTTCTGAAGGTTTTCGTTGTTAAGATCTCCCACGCGGCAATTTTTGTAACTTCGACCGCTAGATAGAGGAAGACGATTTCAATGTGTTTGTATTTTGTTTGTTTGTTTGCTTTGTTGTTAAAATATTACAGATAGATAGTATTTTGTTTTTTTATGAAATGGAACTGGCACTTACCTTTACAAATAATTAATTTGGGAAAGTTTTAAAAAGAGTTATCACATATTTTTTAAAAAGAGTAGTCTTAATCAGAGGTGGATCTAAGTTTGCTGGAGGGCACCACAAGATTTTTTATACGTATTCCGCAATAAAACCTGCGATATTTTAAAAGAACATTGAATGGTAATATATATTTTTGGCCATAAAGCTACACATTTACTAAAGCTTAAAAATTGCGTTTATTTAGAAGGTATCTTTAGATGTCATTTTTTCCAATGATTTTTTTATTCTTAGGAGCACGCGTGCCCCTTTTGCCACCCCCTGGATCCCCTACTGGTCTTAATCATTTTGCAACATCACTGAAAAAGGGTTTTGGTACATTGGCCTCCACTAGAGTTTAGTTAGGGAAGGTCTGATCTTATTATAATAAAAAAATGTAAGAAAATTAATTTGAATTTTTATTCATTTCTAAAAGTTCTGAAATTCTGCACTTTTATTGAAAAATGCTTCCTATCAACAATCAGTAAATATGTTTAACCACACCTACAACAAGGTTAACTACCTTAACAAGTATTAAATTTGATTCGGTTTTGTAAATTTTAAAGACATTTAAATTATTCTTAATAATAATTATTTTTCAAAAGACAGTTTTAAAACTATTTGTTTAAAATGTGTAATCATGTTCGTGTTATAAAAATTAACTCCCTAATTAGTTTATTTTTAATAAAATTAACTTTATATTTATAATAAAATGAAAGTTTTAAAAAAAATCATATTTAAAATAAAAATATTTGCAAAAATACCTTTTCAAATTTGAAAAATAATTAAAAATCGTTTTTCAGATCTAGGGGTATTTCTCTTTACCTTCCGAAAAAGAGTAAGATGTGCAAAAATCAGATTTTACTGGAAAAGTACATAAGATTAATTTCTTTTGAATTGATATTATTACAAATTTTAAAACTAAACTAGTTTATGGCAAGTAAAAAAAGTAGGATTAACTCTTTAGAAAGTGTAACAAAAACTTAACATGTTTAAATACTTAATGGTTTTCTTACAGGTCAATGAAATATACTATTAAGCCAACTATGATTTAGATATTTTTAGTTTTTAAAGTTTAGGATGTTAATAAATGTTCATAATAGTTTATAAGAGATATATAATTTTAGTCACAAAACCAAAATTTGTTGCAACAACCTTTATTTTAAACTTATCGATTGATTTTCAAACGCATTAATTTTCAAGTTACTGTTTTTGAGATTCAGTCAAGCAATAATATAAATTATTTAATGAATGAAAATTCTAGTTTCCTAAAACAATTCAGACTGTAGTGTTTCAAGAACATTTTTACTAATATTTTTGTTAATAATTTTCTTTAGAACTTCGATCCACTTAAGCATATCAAGATCTTATACAACTTACAAAATGAGAAATTACAGTATAGTGTACACAGAGAAAATAAATCTTGTCATTTACCTTTTCAACAGAAGAAAATATCCCCACAGCTAAAAAGCATCATCGTCCATTCCAAAATATACAAATTAAGCAGCAAAAAATATCCTCCAGCCTATCCACAATTTAAGGGTTGAACAGCATTAATATAGAAACACTTGGGTGTCTTCACTGCCTCTCTCTTGAAACCAAGAGTGGACCGGCTTCGATACTAAACTAAAACTGTCACTCTTCTTTCGCGCCTCGAAAAACTTTATTGGCGAGCAATTTGGCGCGCTTGTTAGGTGATGCGAAAGTTGGGAGAACTGCTCTTTGCTGTCATTACCTTACTACTATAAGGTTGGCGCGGATTTGCTGAGATTGCGAGATTTCGGCTATTGTTTCACGTGCGCGCGGAGGGAAAGAAGAGAGAATCGGCTTTTAATTCGGATTCTGTTTTTAGAAAGCGATTACTTTTCGGTTTTCGCTCTTGATCCTGAAACTGCATGAAGATCGGTTGAAAGTTATTCCGGTGCAGTTGAAGCGATCTGCTCTCACATTTATTTCTTTGGTAGTTTTGATCATTATTTCGGTGAAAATTTAACAAAGCAGAATCATCGATTTTCAAACCTTAAGAACTTAATTATAGATATAATTATTGACACCCCTTAACTTTCCACTTCCCAATCCCATGGTAGCAAATATGCTTCAAAAAGTTCAGCTTCAATTTTCATCATAAACCGGCTTTTTCGGCAAGTTTTTAAGTTATTGCAGTAATAGTTGCTGTTAATTCAGGTGTTATAATTTATAAATTTAGGTTCAGCCCCCATTTTCAAAATTTTTTAAATAAAAAAAATTATGATGTTTTTTTTATTATTTCTATTTTATATTTCTTTTATGTTCATCCATTCCAGGGTTTCCCAAAGGGGTCGATGAAGATTTAAAGGGAGTCCATTGGGGATCGACGAAGGTCGGTAAGGGTCGATCAAAGTTAAACAGTCATAAAAAAGAAAAGTGCAGAAAAATTCTAGTTCGACATCAAACTCTTCAAATGAACTTGAGCCGGAAGCAGCTAGAAATCAAAAAAAAATTTTTGAGAAAATCAAGAAACATTTTGAATGCTTTAGAAAGATATTATTTACGTATAATATTAAGTAATTTTAAACCAAATATAAACATACCCTCTTTAGCAGCCCAGCATCAGTCTCACCCTTCTCATTGAATATTTTCCGTAATTACCCTTAATTGTATTGTAATAATAATAATAACTTAGTTTCTGAACTACACTCCATTCATCAAACACGGCCATCCATCCCGGAAAATTAAATAAATTACTCTTCAGGTCGTGGAAGTTTTCATCAATTTATAGTTTCTGAACTGTTTACTTTTATTGTATTTTAGTTTATTTTGAGTGCTTCGAAATTTCTTTGTTTAGAGTTTTCTTATTTTGATAAAAGCTTGCTATCTTATTGTACAATGCAATGCTGGAGATGATTCAAAAGATTTTTTTGGTCCCTTGAACTTTTTTTACATACTACTAATTTTTAATTTCAAAGCTTTGAAAGATTAATGTTTCTTTGGTTGTCTATTAGGGTGTCCCTTAAAATCGAAGGTCGGGGAAACTTTTGCTCCACCCCCCAATTTTTTTCCTTTTGGTACCCTAAGACTGTGTGCAAAATCTTAAATCGATCAGATAGTATTAACACGTGCCCCAAACGGCCTAAAGATAGAAAAATTTGACTTTTTTCTAATTTTTTTAAAAATATATTTAAACAATCCGTTTCCGAATAAGAGGGCTCTAACACATTAAAACAATCATATTTAACCTTTTTTCATTACTAGTTAGGCCAAAATGCCCAGTTAGTAACCTAGTCATCAATCAGAAAATCATCAAATTTGTCCATTTTATACTGAGAATAGAATAATCAAAAGACTGTGGTAAACGACTCAAAACCGCAAAATTCCATGGCTAAACACCATTTCTAGACCATATTGATTTGGAGATAAATTTTCTGGAGCTCAAATTAATTATTGGTTGCTTAATTACAGACGCCATATTGGATTGCATTAAAACTTAAAAAAATTCTGGAAAAAAGGTATGGGCATGTTTGATATCGGGTAATGGGTGTTTGAGGTTTCTATACTCAATTAAGACTAATAAAATTATCTTAGACAACTTTTTAAAGCTCTTTACGCAATTATAAGGCGCAGCAGATCTCCTAATACAAGTGGGAACAATGGTTTCAGAACTATAGATGTGGACATAAAACTGTCAGGAGAAATTCTGGAGAAACAAGTTATAAATCAGACTCCAATGTGTCCACAAGTATTTTATTCCGTAAGTAAGCTGAAAAGCTGAAATTAATACAAGATTAACCCGCTCTTCATAATAATTGAGTTATACTATCAGAAGGTAAGCAATTAACCATGTTTATAGAGACTGTTCTTCTATTTATCATAATTTTATTTAACATTAAAAAATTCCTGCAATTCAACAAATTAGAGTCATTAAAATCTAAGACACTTATATTGGCTATTTAAATATCATAAATATTATCAACAGTTTCTTAAAATCATTCCTTCTTTAAAGTCTTTTTGTAAGTCAGCTATTCTTCGCTCTGTAAGTTTCCTACCTCTACATTCTCAAAGAAGGCTCTGACACTTTAAAATAATTTAATTCCATAAACAATTTTCAAGAAAAAATTTACTCGAAACCTAAGTACTTCTTCAAAGACGTTTACTGATGAAAGTTGACAGTGCGAAGAAAAACTAAGGGTAAAGTAGAAGAGTTATAAAAACTGTAGTTAATATTTAACATATTACAGCCACGGAAAAAATAACAGTGTTAAATTGTTTTAATGACACGAATATGTTGAACTGCTGGTATTTTTTATGTTAATGTATAAAATTATAAAAAAATAGAAGAACAGTTTCCATAAACATGGTTAATTGCTTACCTTCTGATAGTATAACTCAATTATTATGAAGAGCGGGTTAATCTTGTATTAACTTCAGCTTTTCAGCTTACTTACGGAATAAAATACCTGTGGACACATTGGAGTCTGATTTATAACTTGTTTCCAGAATTTCTCCTGACAGTTTTATGTCCATATCTATAGTTCTGAAACCATTGTTTCCACTTGTATTAGGAGATCTGCTGCGCCTTATAATTGCGTAAAGAGCTTTAAAAAGTTGTCTAAGATAATTTTATTAGTCTTAATTGAGTATATAAACCTCAAACACCCATTACCCGATATCAAACATGCCCATACCTTTTTTCCAGAATTTTTTTTAGTTTTAATACAATCCAATATGGCGTCTGTAATTAAGCAACCAATAATTAATTTGAGCTCCAGAAAATTTATCTCCAAATCAATATGGTCTAGAAATGGTGTTTAGCCATGGAATTTTGCGGTTTTGAGTCGTTTACCACAGTCTTTTGATTATTCTATTCTCAGTATAAAATGGACAAATTTGATGATTTTCTGATTGATGACTAGGTTACTAACTGGGCATTTTGGCCTAACTAGTAATGAAAAAAGGTCAAATATGATTGTTTTAATGTGTTAGAGCCCTCTTATTCGGAAACGGATTGTTTAAACATATTTTTAAAAATTTTCAGAAAAATTAGAAAAAAGTCAAATTTTTCTATCTTTAGGCCGTTTGGGGCACGTGTTAATATTATCTGATCGATTTAAGATTTTGCACACAGTCTTAGGGTACCAAATGGAAAAAAATTGGGGGGTGGAGCAAAAGTTTCCCCGACTTTTTGAAAAAACGCCCAAATAAGGGACACCCTATTGTCTATTGCTTATTTGGTTCACCTATGAATGTGGAAGTTACATGATTTTTTTAATTTTTTAATCGATTCTATAATAATAATCGATTATATTACTAATCGAGTAATTCGATACTATGAATTATCCAGATTGAATTGCACATTACTAGTTAATGAAACCGGCTGTAAAATTGTCCTTCATAGATAATTTTTTTAAAGAATTTAGTGGGATTTTTGAAAGGAGGTCGATGACCTGGGTAAAATATTACCAAGGGGTCGATGCATGAAAAAGTTTGGGAAACCCCCTGATCTATTCTAAGAACTAATATTAATATACGTATTTCACAAGTAGAAACCTTTCCGAAACCGAGAGAAAAACCTTATACTTCCATGTAGAGAAGGAGATATGAGCTTTCCTGCCACAAGTAAACCCTTGCAATGAAACAACTTGTACAGACATCAGAAATGGCCCAGTGATAAAAACAAGTGGCCAGTAATATAGATTTTTTTTAAAGTAGTGTCAATTGAACAAGATAGTTAAGGTCCTCCATGCTGATAATTATCAACTGTTTAGTTTGTTGTGATCAGTCACCCTAAAATTCTTTGCAATACTTTCGCTTATGTTTGTGCTCCAAGTACAATCTTTGGCTAAAATAAACTCCAAAATGTAATTAGGTTACCAATACATGCATTTAGGAAAAGTTATTGTTATTTCAGTGTGATAAATCCAGGTGAAAAAACTGCTTTAATAACGTTAATAAAAAAGTTTATATAAACGTCACCATTTCTCTCTCTCTCTTTGCACTAAATTCTAGTACTATTCCTCACAATTTAGTGGATATTGGAAAAGAAATGTTTAGTTTCAATACCAAGGCAGAGTAGTTTTGCTTCCAAACCCCCCTTATGTACTTGGGAACTTAATTTTTCAAAACTTTTTTTTAATTAGTTCATCAAAATCAAAATCCTACCTAAAAATATATGTCCGAAATTCGGAAGAGGTGTACCATAACTAGTTAAAAACATGTTTTTTGGAGTCTTATTTCCAAAAATTTTCTGGGGGAGGACCCCCGGACATAAAATTGCCTAATTGATTACACTTTACTTCAAATTAAAATTAGACATACAATGAGAATGAAAAGGGGGCGATAGGTTTTAGTCAACCTCTAGACAGGGGGCGATGGGCCACAAAAGGTTGGGAACCACTGTACTAGGGGGTCTAGTGAAACAACTGTCTTTGCCGACTACATGGTAACTGAAAAAAAAACTCTACGGTAAGTTTAGATACGGTTTCTCAATTCAGCTATCCTGAGGGATTTTCGCTATGGTCCTACGTGAGACTTTTTATGCGATCCCTATCGCCGCACAAAAACAGGTTTGACTGTAGTTTTAAACTTCGTTTCATGGAAGATATTCGGCGTAATATGATTAATCCTCTCCTAATAAAATAAATTTACTCCCCTTATATTTATCTCTATTTCCTTTTGATGTCCATCTTTTGAATTTCCCATTGGGCAATTCCTCGGTTAACTAACTGACATTTTTTAAGAAAAACACTTAGTATTTTGTAATTTTCTTCCCAAAAATAAATTATAAAAAACGTCTTCTACCTAGTTTATTGCTTTCTTGTTAGCTAAATCTAATCGCACAATTAAATTTTCAAAATATATTTTTATTTATTTTTGAAAAATTTTAAACATGGTAAACTGACTGATATGAATGATTCATAAATGTCAGTCAGTAACCATGTTATTAAGTGCAAACTCCAACTCTCAAGCGTCACCTCCAGCCATGGACCGGTTTCGTCCTTGTTAGGACTCATCATCACGGCATAGGAAGGTAACGCAAGAGAGTGGAGGGCAAGAACTAGTCTAGCCGACTATAACGGAAAAGGTGGTGACAATTGATTAGTCCTCCACTCATCTGCTGAAAGGACTTGGCGTTCCTAGAACAGTTTTAATTTCCGAAAGGCAAGAATGAAGGGAGTATTCACCATTATCGCTGGTTAGCGGAACAATAAGTGTAAACTCATGAGTCCTCTAACAAGGACGAAATCGGTCAATGGCTGGAGGTGACGCTTGAGGGTTAGAGTTTACACTTATTGTTCAGCTAAACAGCGATAACAGTGAAATAGTCCCTTCAGTTACCATGCTTAAAATTTTTCAAAAGTAAATAAAAACATATTTTGAAAATTTGATTGTTCCATTAGATTTAGTTAACAAGAAAGCAATAAACTGGATGGAAAATATTTTTTTATAATTTATTTTTGGGAAGAAAATTACAAAATACCAGGCGTTTTTCTTAAAAAAATGTCAGTCAGTTACCCGTGGAATTGCCCCATTATCACTCATCTCATCCTTTTACTCTTCAGTTTATTTTCCAATTCATTTTGGTCATCTTCATCCATCTCCTCTTTTTCATCTCTCACTTTCTTCGCCCTCTATTCCTCTTCACACACTCTCTTATACTATTTATCTTTCTAATCCTCTTCATTCCTATACTCATCTTCATCTTTCTCAATCTCTTCATCCTTTTCAACTGATATTTGTTTTATAGAAATATATAGATTTATTCACAAAAAATAGTTTTACTTTTCAAAAGGATGCTCAAAAGGAAGTTCAATTTTATTATAAAGTTGTAAAATTTTCTGAGAATAGATTTTACTTAAATTAACATTAATCTATTTTTATAAGGGCAGGTGGTCCGAAAATAATTCAATTGAAGGCTAAGTGATCTGTAGACTTCTTCGAGTTGGAAACCACTGCTAAAGCGTGTAAATCAGCGGTTCCCAAAGTGGTCCATATGGACCCCCAGTGGTCCACAGCGACTTCCAGGGGGTCCACGGGCAAGAAAATGAAAATTGGGGGTCCACAGCAACTTCTAGGGGGTCCACCGCAACTTTCAGAGGTTCACGGGAAAATTTCATTAAAATGGAAAACTTTGATAAGTTTCAAAAATTTTGTCTTTTTTATAATCAAATTTTAGTAATATGAAAAGTTGGTTATCACCGAATCCTCGCAATGCGAGCAGGGGCGATGGAATCATTTCTCTTATCGCGGTGGAGATCCCCCGACCGCCTAGCACAATTCAATTTCATAAATTAAAACTAAATTTCAGTAATGTATAATTTTACTTCTTTTCATAGTTGAACTTAATTAAATATTGTTTGTTAACATGCCATATATTAACTGTAATTATTTCTGAAATTTTTTATGATTTGGTGAATGAATTACTCACTTATAAGCCATTAACTTTGACAAGTTTGCAACCAAAATTTTTATTGTCAAAACTAAAATTTTTTTAGCCTTGAAATGTAATGATATTAAAAGTTTAGATTTGTTTTAGTTTCACTTTTTAAATGTTTGATTTTTATAATTTCATTAAAAATGTTGTGCCACAATATTGATGGCAATTTGATTTCTTTTCACAGTTGAACTCAATTAAATATTGTTTTTTAAAATGCCATGTACTATAAATTGTAGTTATTTCTGAACTTTTATGATTTAGTGAATGAATAACTCACTCATAAGCCACTAACTTTGACAAGCTTGCGACCAAAACTTATTAAAATTAAAAGTTTTTGTGTCTTGAAATATAGAGATATTAAAAGTTTAGATTTGTTTTTATTTCAAACTTTTTGAATGTTTAATTGTTATGATTTCCTTAAAAATATCGTGTTAACATATGAAGGAAAAATTTGAAAAAATGGTTTTTAAAAAATATGTTAAAGTGTGAAATCAAATGCTTATCGATGCAAGAAAAAACACTCGAAAAAAATTACAAAATTTATGCGTGGTTTAAAGGTTTATATCAAAACAAGATTTTTAGCTACTTTTTGAAAGGTCCCTAAGACGGACAGGGGTCCACGGGGTACGAAAAATGTCGTCAGGGGGTCCACGGGCCAAAAAAGTTTGGAAACCCTTGGTGTAAATGGTTTAAAATCCCGAAAATTAGTCAGGTTGTTTTCCCTGCACGGCAATCAGAGTGCAAGGAGAAGCCCTTTTACGGACAAGGCATCACCATAAGAAATTACTGAAAGAAGCTGATAAATTCGTGAATAATCATAACATATCGACAAAATACCAGAAAGAGTAACGGTTTTCGTAGATTAGAGGAGAAAGCATTAGATAATGAGGAAGTTGCATATTTTTTAAATTTTCGGTTTGGGGGTTTATTAGTACAAGTTGTGAAAAACTGAAATCTGCAATCTAAATGTACCCATAAAATTTATTTACTTAGATATTAAAGAAATAAAAGTTGAAAACAGTCGTCAACAAATTATGCAATCGATATGATTGTTGGTTGCTGATGTTTATTCTTACGGGGGGGTTTTATCAGCGCTCTTGTTCTTTTCGAATTTTATATTCCGATAATTCCGACACAATGTCCGAATCAATATTTCATTTTTATAATTAATATTTCATTAATTAATATTTGAAAAAAACGTTAGTACATTTGAACAACAACACGAAGAAAACGAACAGGAAGAAATTCAGTTGTAGTCAGGTGAGTGAACATATCGCGTGACGTCACATATCTGAAATCGCTGTTTTTCCGGCGCGTTTCAGAACGCACATTTGTGAGTCGCTATAAAAAGTAGTGATCAAAATAAAATATCTCGGTTTTAGAGGTTTCTCGAAAGGTTGAATAGATTAAAATAATATAAATAAATTGTGGAACTAGCTCATTGTTGAAACTTTCAAGAAAAATCAGACTATTGGACCTTTTCCATCCATAATAGAATTTTTCCTTAGAAATTTAGCGTTATAGCTTATTTTTGACCAATGTTTTAATGGAATCTGAAAAGAAATAAAAAAGGGAAAATTCTCTTCAAAAAGCTAGTTTTATCAATGTTTCTTAGGTGAGAAAATTTTTTTTAAGGAAACGAAAAACAACGTTTTCGGAAAATAAAAAAAACGAAAATTTTCCAAAAAATCAAAGTTTGTTTTATCTTATTCCTTCCTGTGCGCATAAAAATTGAGAGGATCAGGATATTTTAAAATGTAGGATTGCAAAATTAAAGTAACTCTGGGAGCACTTAATTGCATAAGGCAGTCTTGTTAAATAACTACAGGGTGTTTCATAAGACTGTTTCACGGTTTTTTGGAACCAACCTCTATTGAGATGACTTACAGTGCCCCGAGCGACAAATTAAAAAAACTAAAGGATAGAGCAAAATCCTCAATGAAAGTATTGTTGTCAATTTATGAAAAAATTTCATGAAAATATCTTGAATATTTGCAGAGATATATCTCTGCAATATATGCTAATATATTAACATGTAAATATAGCACTTCTTCAGGCCTCGAAAAAGTTTGCAAATTTGTAAGTTTTTTAGTGTTATCATGTAGTTTTGTTTTTTTAGTTAAATAAAGACTAAATTTAATAAGAAAAAATTTTCAAATTTGGGACCTTTTGCATTTTAACTAAACTACAGCTGACCAATTATTCTTTTAAAGTTGTGAATTAGGGATGTGGGTTGGAAAATTTTCCAAAACGGAAAATTTTCCACTATGTTTTTCCGGAAAATTTTCCACTATTTTTTTTCATTGTTATTTTTTTCCATTGTTCCATTTTGTTTCCAATTTGCTTCTCTTTCAAAGAAGTAAAATTAACTTGATATAAATTTAATGTTATTGTTATTTTTTTGCATTGGGATTATTGTCTGTATTGACTTTCTTTGTGTATATTGGACCTCGGAAACAGTAATAATCAATTTCATTTTTTGTGAGAAATATTGCCCCTGACAGTAATTTTAGAATACTATTTTGTTTTTATTTCAATTAGGTATTCATAGGTCAATTTAGTAAATGAATAATGAAATAATTTCTCTTTATGTGGCATCTTTTAATTGAATATCGAGACCTTTTATGTACATTATATACAGGGTGTTTCAAAAGTCCGTTTCGCGGCATTTATTTGAAGCCAATGTGTCCTAGGGTCACGGAAGTAAGGTCTGGCCCTAAGTAAGTGACCCTGGAGAATCCATTTAAATGACAGCGCCCCTAGCGGTGAATTAAAAAAGTTTAAAAAATAATTTTAAAACTACAGGAGATAGAGCAAAAACCTCAGTAAGGGTATTGTTGTCAACGTTATGAGGAACTCACTGAAAAAAATTTCATGAACATATAAATATTCGCAGGAGATAATAGCATGTGTGAAATAAAATCCGCGAAACGGACTTTTAAAACACCCTGTATAGTTATTTAAATATGTATTACATTATAACATTAAGTATGGTTTAAAAATTTAAATCATGATTTCAATACTTTATTAATTAGTTTTTTGATAGTGTCTTATTTTTGAATGAATCTCAAAGGAACAACATCCAGAATCGATGGAAATACTCCAGTTTTGTTAATTTTTTGCCTCTAGTGATCAGAAATATTTAACAAAGCTTTATTATAATTTGGTGGCTTGGAAAATTTTCCGGAAAATTTACCGGAAAATTTTCCGTTTCAAAATTTTCCGGAAAACCCACATCTCTATTGTGAATCACAATGCACAAACTACACCGGACTTTGGAAACTTTTTAAATAATAAACAAATATTATTTTGTGTGTGAAGATGTTTCAGTGGAATTTTTATTTCTTTAAGGTCCTTTCTATTTCTTGACTTAAATACATTTTTAATTAAAGTCAAAATAAGTTGAAAATCTGTACTGTAAAAAACATATCACTAAAGTACTTATAAATATTTTGATACTCTTATATATTAAAACTTAGAGGGTTCAGTAAAACTAATGCTTCATAAATAACTTAAGCCAAAACCAACACAATTTTCATATTTGATGTTTTATTATAAACTAATATATTGCTATTTTATTTTACAATTTACATTAAAAATTGGAATAGGTCCTTTTAAAGGGGTGGAAAAATTGTTCATTATCATACCATACCTCACACTAGCAAACCACAAATGAATTAAAACAGGGTTAAACAAAATGGATGTTTAATTTCAACACTTCAAAAAAGTATTAAGTACAAATGTATCAGTGTATGAAATTAATTATTTGAAGGTTTATTAACTGCACTGGAATGTTTGATTGTTTTTTTCTTCAATAAGCTGTATTAAAAATTAATGACTATTTTTTTAAAAGATGAGACACAAAGGCATCAAAAAAAGTTAAAACACAACCATATTATATGATGAAAGTTAGGAGAACTGTATTACACAGAACATGCTACTAAATAAACTGAATATAGTACTTCTAGAATATTAAAAATGTAAAGCAATTACTTTGCATAGCAACTGAACTATTTGCCACTAATATTTAATCTCATGTTCAGAGCAATCACCTTACCAAAATTTAAATTGATCCTCAAAACAATAAGTTTTGAGAAAATCAAATCTTTTCACCTCATCAACAGGCAAAACAAATTTCTAGCTCATCCAAAATAGAGGTGAGAGCAATTTTGCAATGCATTATTACTCAAGATAAATTTTAAAGTATATACATATTTCACAACTATAAGGCACAGTGACATTATACCAGGAATAATCAAGGGGGAAAGCTTGAAATTTACTCAATAGAAAGGAACTATGTCATTCAGGTTCAGGATAAAATATGCTTGGCACATAATAAATAAGACAAAGTACAAAGCTGAGAGCAAAAATTCTTCAATGCTTAGCACAATAATTATAAGCAAGTTTTTGAGGGAGGAAAATGAAAATGGTTTTAAAGGTTTCCCATTTTATTAAAACCTTAGAAGATCCTATATCTTGAGACTAAATCAGGCATCTCAGTGTGGGTTGCTAAAATTTCTTTTAGTTTAAAGCTTTCCTAAAATTCCTTATTAGCGTCAATATAAGTGTTCAGCAGCTAGTTAACCAAACTAGTTGGTAGTTAACTATTTTGGCCACTAGTTGCCGATCACTAATAATTTTAGAAAAGCTTAAACTAAAAGGAAATTTAGGTACTCTGGGAGGCCTGCTTTTTATGCAATAACTTGTATGAATTTTCAATTAAATTAGTATTTAACTTGAGCAGTAATAATTTTTTAATACAGGAGTAATGAATATTTACGACAAGGTGGAAATTTTTGGCTAGCCAACTACTCGCTATTCGCGAGCAGATATTTAAGGCTAGCAACTAATTTTGTCTTTTAAATTGCTATGTTTCAAACCAATGCCCTAATGTGTCTAGTAATTTTTAGTTGGTCTAGTAATTTTAAAATTAAAACTTCACCCTTGTTCAGGAGCTTTATTTGCAACACATTAAAAATGAAACCTAGACTGAATAAATCAGATACTGTCAAATAATTTAAGCTCCAGCAAAAAAAATTACAAGCCTCAAATCTCTTGGAATGAACTTTATCTTTAACAACCAAAAAAAATTCATTCCATAAATAAAATCCAATCCTTAATAATAAAAAAATAATTGAATTAAAAAGTTCAAAACACTATGTTGTTAAAATGATATGGTAACAAGATCCCAAGTATGAAGAGGGGTTTTACAAATCTTGTTTAAATGTCATCAATAATCTCCAAACATTTTTTTAAGTAAGCCAAGTATTTCTTAGTAAAAACCATCCATATTATTTTTAAAATCTCTTCAATTTTATTACTTACCTAGATCAATCTCAAAAAGTGTTCAGGCTATTGCCCAGTTTTTTTAAAACAAGAGCAGGATTACAAACAGTTTTAAAAGATAAACTTTCTTGTATAGCAACGTAATAGAAAGCAGTTAGCAAAGCAGTTAGAAAAGTAAGCACGAACTATCAGAGATTGACTAGAGCTAGACATACTGTCGCATCTAGCTTTTCGGCATCTGCAAAGAATGCCAAAAGGCTGCTGCCCTCTCTAAATAGGGTCGTATGCATAGTAAAGGATAGGCATGTGTCATACCTTAACTACATGAACAGAATAGAAAACAATACTTGAAAAAATGTCAGTAATTTTTTACTATAGAGGCAATGTGGCACAAGATGCACTACAGTGCAGAAAAAAAAATAAACATTGAATCCAAAAATAATCATATTTTCTGTACAATTAAATTTATTATGTTCCCTACATAAGTAATCCACCATCCATTCCAAACCTCTCAGCAGCTTTGGCCTGGGCTTTAGCAGCAAGTAACAGAGAATATAGATGAGCCAGTTCTGTTTCTGAGTGGGCAGCATCTACTGCTTTTTGGAACAGTTCTAATCCCCGACGGAGGTTTCCTCTAAGGAAAAAATGCATATAAATATATTAAAAATGAAATCATCAGAAATAGTACTTTGTTTTTCTAAAAATTCTGGATAAAGATTTTTTGTAAGTACATTTTGTAAAATGCCTTACACACACAGGGATGAGATTGACAAAAAAGAAAAAGTTTGAAAACCTGCGTGAACGACAATTTCAATATTGTTTTCCGATGTATTTTTAGGTAGAATTTTCATGTTAATGAACTTAATATAAAAAAGATTTGAAAAATAGAGTTCCAAGTGCTAAAAGGGGAGCTTGGGGTCCTCTCCCATAGAATTTTCAAATTTGATCCTAAAATTCAAGTTTTTAGCTTATTTTTAACACCTTGTCCAAATTTTTTGCAGTGGGAGGTTTGAGGAAAAATCTGAAAATTTTCAGAAAAATCGGAAAAAGTTGGAAAATCAGACAAAAATCAGAAGAACTTCATGTCTGCACACAGTAATGATGCAATTTGATTGTTTGGAATATAAATTTTTTTCTCAAAATTTTTTTCTCAAAAAAAATTGAAACAGAAATAATATACAAACCGTTGAAGTAATTAAATTTGAAAATATTTGATTTACTCAACAAAATTTTTAGATGGAATGTTACAATATTACCTTTGAATTTCTATAGAACCCAAGGTTTCTAAGCCAAACTGACACTTTTCATCCATTGCAATAGCTTTGTTCAAAAACTCTAGAGCAGTTTCAAAGTCTTCTTTCCATTGAAGAGCAAGAATTCTGTAATAAATATATAAATATTTTAAAATGAAGGATAAGAAAATTTGCCTTAACATGAAAGCAGAGTAAATCACATGTGAACATGGTTTGTTTAATGAACTACAGATGACTAGATTACAAAAGACCACTTAAGTCAGACTTGATATATCAATGCAACAATGATAAAACATTTAATAAATTAAAATGAACATAATTTAAACATGAGGGTAAATTTTAATTAGAAAAAGGGGAACATAGTCTGAACTTACCCTCTGTGAACATAAACATTTGGATCATTAGGATCTAACTCCCCAGCTTTGCTGAAATACTTTTCTGATTTTGCAAATTCGCCACACTCAGATAAGACCTGGAAAATTACGTTTGTAAGTTTTAAAACTGCAGTCTAAACAAAGAAATAATATATTTTGTATATGTATTTTGAAATTCACAATACCTGAGCATACAGAAAGAAACACTCTGAACAATAAGGAAATTTTTGTTCCAGCTCTTCAAACCCTTTCAATGCTGCAACTTTCTGTTGTTCGTCATTGAACTGAATTCCACACCGATATTGAATGTAACACTTTTGAGCACGGGCACATGGGAAATCCGGATTGAGGCTACAACTTTTCTCCATATCCCTCACACAATCATCAAAGCGGTCCATGAGGAGATAAAGCTGTAACAAAAATAGAACCAGGCACTTATTTATCTC
This sequence comes from Tetragnatha versicolor, assembly GCA_024610705.1. NCBI lineage: Eukaryota > Metazoa > Arthropoda > Arachnida > Araneae > Tetragnathidae > Tetragnatha > Tetragnatha versicolor. Next base: position 27,526,528 of record JANDEH010000002.1, on the reverse strand, counting down.
ATTAAGCAACAATAATATTACTTGACATGAGTTGAATTGGGTCTCGAGAGATCAATCATGAAAGATATGAAAATACTGAATTTTTCAAGCCCATAATATGTATTGGATTGTACTGTATTTAACTATATTAGAAATCTATATATATAATTATCTTACGTAACGCCCAGATTTCATTGTATTTCTTTTACTCGGTTGGCAACAATAAATTTGTTTACAAAATGAGTGCATTGTTCTGGATTTGATTTTTTTCCGATTTCAGTCTCTAATGATATTATTAGCTGTTCAAATATGTTAAGAAGGATTAAATGTTACCATTTTATTAATTTACTGTTCAATTATTATTTTTATATGCATGTTAATAGTACTTATCTGATAAACATTTACTGCTTATGGTGGTTTTTCTTGGCTAATGCAACAGTAACCATAAATTTTATAAACACTGTATACATATTTTTCATACACTGTATTTAATGTTTCCCAGCTGCATATTACTATTTATAAAACTACATTTTCACCAATAAATTTAGTTGGGGTTCAATTCCGTTAGATTTCCCGCAAATATCACCAATCTCTTTTGAAAGCTTAATATTCAAATATAAAATTTTTTTTAATGATAAACTGAACAGTTATAGATCTAATTAAACATTTTAAGGTTCAATTCTGTGAGAGTTCCCGCTAAATATCGCCTACCTCTTTTGGACACCAAAAATTATACATATTGCTAAATAATTTTAAATTTATGGATTAATATGTTTAATTAGATGTTTACCTAGCTGTTCAGTTTATCATTAAAAATTTTAAAAAAATTGTTTATATTTGAAAATTAAGCTTTCAAAAGAGATAGGTGATATTTAGCGGGGACTCAAACAAAATTGAACCCATTTTAATATATGAATTTGAAATTATTTAGTGATATTTATACTTTTTGGTGCTCAAAAGAGATTGGCGATATTACGCGGGAACTCTAACGGAATTGAACCTTCAGTTGGTAATGAACCTCAGCTAGGCTGTACCAGCGTATGGCGAGCAAGCGTAGCGAGCACAGGATTGCAAAGCAATCCTAGGGGAACTGCGTCAGCAGTTCCCGGGGGTTGGCGAGCGATAGCGAGCAGGGGGCAATAGCCCCCTAGTTTAACAAAAAATACTTTGTAGTATGACTTGGCATCTTTCAATAAATAGATAAGGCTTAAGATAATAATAAGAGAATAATAATAATAGTCCACTGAAAATAGAGATGAACCTCAAACAAATTGCAATAGAAGGTTTCTCAACGGTTTTCACTTAGAAATGACCTCAATAATAACATACTAAAAATCGGCCAAAATCGGCCGGGGGGAAGTTTAATTTTTTTCAAATTTTTAAAAAATAGCTGAAAAAAATTTAAAAAAAACCAAAACAATAATATAGACATGTGATACATGTTTATAGGTTATTTTTGAGTGCTGAAACCAAATATTGCATTTAGTTTGGAAAAAAATTGAAATTTCAATTTTTAAAATTAATTGGAATAATTAGCTATATGAAAAAATTAAAAACCCCCTAAAAACCTAACAAAAACATCCAAAGAGATAAATCCAACGGTTTTCATTTAGAAATGACCTAAATATTAACATACTAAAATTTAAAATTTTTACGAGTTAAAGAAGCTAATTTTTTTTTCAAATTTCCATTTTTTTTTGCGAAAAATGCATTTTTTTTTTCAAATTTGTGCAAAAAACTTTAGAGGCTTTTGAAAAGGTCATTTTTCGGTGGATATTGTCCACAGATAGTTATATAATGGAAAACCGGTGGAATTGACCCTCAATGAATTAGTTAATTATTTTATTTAAAATTTTGAAATTGGTAAAATGTAGTAAAAAGTGAAAAAAAGGTAATACTTTGGCATATTTACATCAGAATTTAAAATAATTAACTAATTCATTGAGGGTCAATTCCACCGGTTTTCCATTATATAACTATCTGTGGACAATATCCACCGAAAAATGACCTTTTCAAAAGCCTCTAAAGTTTTTTGCACAAATTTGAAAAAAAAATGCATTTTTTGCAAAAAAAAATGGAAATTTGAAAAAAAAATTAACTTCTTTAACTCGTAAGAATTTTAAATTTTAGTATGTTAATATTTAGGTCATTTCTAAATGAAAACCGTTGGATTTATCTCTTTGGATGTTTTTGTTAGGTTTTTAGGGGTTTTTTAATTTTTTCATGTAGCTAATTATTCAAATTAATTTTAAAAATTGAAATTTGAATTCTTTTTCCAAACTAAATGCAATATTCGGTTTCAGCACTCAAAAATAACCTATAAACATGTATCACATGTCTATATTATTGTTTTGGGTTTTTTTTAAATTTTTTTTCGGCCATTTTTTAAAAATTTGAAAAAAATTAAACTTTCCCCCTGGCCGATTTTGGCCGATTTTTAGTATGTTATTATTGAGGTCATTTCTAAGTGAAAACCGTTGAGAAACCTTCTATTGCAATTTGTTTGAGGTTCGGCCCTATTTTTCGCTATTTTTAGTGGACTATAATAGAATAGAGATAAGAGTAATTTTAGCTGCTAAAAAATTCCAAATCCTATTCAATGTTAAGACTTTAATTGATTTTCAATAATCAAATAAAAAATGGGCTTCTAAGGAATTTCCAAACTTAGGGAACCATGTATAATATATTATCAGCCTATTAGTTCATTAATAATGGTAGATATTTCATGATCAGTAAAATATACATTTCAAAAATAAATTAACAACATTCTGATGTCTGAAACGGGAAACAAGATATATAAAATTCACAGCTGGGTTCTACCTGTCCACGATGAAGATAAATATCGGCGTTGTTAGGATCCAGATCAATTGCTTTTTGAAATTCATCTAAGGCATCATTCATTTTTTCCAGTTGCACTTTCAGTGTACCAACTTTAATTAAACAATTGACTTTAACCTGCAAAGAAAATCTGTTTATTGCAAAGTTTGTTCCAATTAATCAATAAAAATTTTAATAACATAAGATAAAAAACACCATTATGGTTGATTTAATTAAAATTTATAGAAGATACCATTTTCCCTCTCAATTAAGTCAAAATATGCAATTATTTTATACAGGGGAACCTGTTGAACCTCGGACTTATTTTTACTTTTGACCCCATAATTTCTTATTTATTGAAAATAAAGTGATGAAACTACTTTCCCTCGATACTTTATCCTTTCATCGAAACATATATTTTATTCGGAATTTTAATTGAAGTATTTCAGTACGTAATTAATGAAAGAAAAGGACCTGAGAGGAGGTACAATACTTTCCCCTACAATTTTTTTTAAATTATGTGCATTCCAAATTTGAATGATATTGATGGGTCCTTGACATGAACATCTGGAACAACTAAACAGCAACTTTATTGGCTACTAAATTTTAATGTTTTTTTAAACACAATAAAAACTAACCTTAACATCAACACTTTCTATAGATATTATTTTGTTTAAATCTTCTAAGGAAGCTTCTATTTGCCCTTGAAACAGTTTGAAAGTAGCCCGAACAAGAAGTGCTTCCGCCACATCTGGTCCAGAGCGTTCAATTTCCGCCGTACAACATGGAATTATTTCTTCAAATTTTTCTTCAGCAAGGTTATGGATGACTAGTCTGAAACCACTGTAAATTTAAAAGAATTAACTTTCAACTATAAGTAGTTATCAATTCCTTTAAAAAATAATTAACTCAAATACTTTCAGGGGTTCATCCAGGTTTTTTGCCCAGGGTCCTGTTTTGGGAATTATGGGAAAAATCATGAGGAATTTTGTGAAAAATAAAATTGATTTTTTTAATATAATTTCCATCATAAAATAGGGTCCTATTTTTTTAACCTTCCAGTAGGCATGCTTTTTGCAGAGAAAGAAAAGGAAGCTTTTACTTCCTATATTCACAGTCAGAAATGTATATTTTCAACCATAACAAGTTTTGAAACAGCTGTGATCTGTTTATGGTTAAAATGAGTAAGTTTCATTTAAATATATTTGAAATATTAGATGATGAAATCCAACCTAAGTATCTCTCACATACGTGTGCCCGCTGGAAGGTTAAATATGGTACTGGGATAATAATACAATTTTTTTAACTGTTATAAAATATGATTATTTTTTAATTTCCTACAGTTAATAAAAAGGTGTTTTTTTAAGTATTGCATAAAAAACAGGAAACGAAAACTTATTAAATGGCTTAATCCTGACATGCAATTTATTGATGTGTTTCAGAGTAAAAAAAGTTACAAAGGACACAGACTTCATACACTTTTCCCTGTTTTATCAAAACTTGACCTTGAACTATAAGTTCTAAGAGCTAAAAAGAATATCTGCACTTGATATACACTACTGTTCATAAATTAAGGACGGAACTGTTTTTTCAACATAACACCTAGTGAAATTATTTTTCATCAATGAAAATTATACCAAGAGATGTTCAATGGGTGGGAATACAGGGCCCGAAAGCAAATTTTCTCTACCAATATTTTAAGGGGGTAAATGGACCCTCCATTGATAATGGAGTCCCATTACAATTTGGAGCTGTGGCAGAAACGTCTGTGTAAGAGGTATTTTACCGAAAACTTTATGGTTATTGTAATGAATATGATTACTCCTGAACTCAGTACATATTTTTAAAAGCCTGTGTTACCTTTAAATGGTATTTTTTATGTTTTATTGATAGAAATTGGTCTAATCATCATTTTTGGCAAGTTTTAGCTTCTGGGTCATTTTTGGTAATTGGTATCTTACCGTCAACCATGTTTTTAGTAGTTCTTACATGTGCTAGATTATGTTTAGGTCTGGAGACCCTGAAAGTAAATTATTTCTTTCAATATCGTGACTTTCAAGAAACTTTGAGATAGCCAAATTGTGATTTTGTGCAACTTTTTCTCTCATAAAGAGAAATTCCTGACCTGAAATTTCTTCTAAGAGAATCAAATGGGACAGGAGAACACAGGTACCCAATAGCAAACATCAGTGAAAATATCTGCGGTGTATACGAGGTGCTCAAACGGCACAACATAATTGTATAGTTTCACAGAAAGGACATCTGTTATTAATGTTTGAAAAAAAAGTATTTTTTAGTGTTTATGGACGTAGACATACCTAAAAAGAAACATATAGTTGTAAAAATATCTCCATTACCTTTGAAATGAGTTTTTAAGACATATAATTTCTCCATTGATACTCTATTACTGTTATAGACATTTCAACACTCCCTATACACGAAAAAAATTTTCCCTGATGTCTGCGATCACGTGCCTGGGTTCTCATGTCCCATTCGCTTCTTTTAGAAGAAATTTCAGATCAAGAATTTCTCTTTATGAGAGAAAAAGTTGCACAAAATCACAATTTGGCTATCTCAAAGTTTCTTGAAAGTCACGATATTGAAAGAAATAATTTACTTTCAGGGTCTCCAGACCTAAACATAATCTAGCACATGTAAGAACTACTAAAAACATGGTTGACGGTAAGATACCAATTACCAAAAATGACCCAGAAGCTAAAACTTGCCAAAAATGATGATTAGACCAATTTCTATCAATAAAACATAAAAAATACCATTTAAAGGTAACACAGGCTTTTAAAAATATGTACTGAGTTCAGGAGTAATCATATTCATTACAATAACCATAAAGTTTTCGGTAAAATACCTCTTACACAGACGTTTCTGCCACAGCTCCAAATTGTAATGGGACTCCATTATCAATGGAGGGTCCATTTACCCCCTTAAAATATTGGTAGAGAAAATTTGCTTTCGGGCCCTGTATTCCCACCCATTGAACATCTCTTGGTATAATTTTCATTGATGAAAAATAATTTCACTAGGTGTTATGTTGAAAAAACAGTTCCGTCCTTAATTTATGAACAGTAGTGTATAATTTTCTGTAATTATACAACCCTTTATTCCGAAACCCAAAATCCTGAATGATAAAAATACTTCGTTTTTGGAAATTTCTAATACATGGTAATAAATTTTCATTGTTCTGGAAATAATTCCGGAGCAAAAAACCTAGAGTGTCGCACCCGATGAGACCGAGCACAGCGATCGGGAATGTTTTTTCAATTATATTCCATTTTCAAGAAAGGGAGATGATGGAAGAAGGAAAAGCACATATTTTTGTTTAGCTGAACAGACGCATCATTAAGGGGGTTCCACAATTAGTAATTGCAGTGCGCTTGTTTATTTTGCAGGTCTGTTACGTCCAGCCGCCACGCTCGCACCGTGCAGGTTATGGGCTAAAAAAAGCCGTCAAATTCGGGAAATAGAGCTATAGGAAATTGGCCGGACGTTTTTTCAAGCGTCTTTCAATCTGCACTTTTGTGAAGGGTCCGTAAATGAACCTAATTTCTTCCTAGATGAATCACTGAATTTAAAAAGAAGGCATAAAAATGTCCAGTAGGTACTAAAACTTAAAAGCCAATGTTAAAACTTCAACTTTAAAAAATGTCATAAAAAGTACAAGGCAAACAGTTTATAGCTTAGTTAAAATATTTATGTTTTAAGATCATAATATAAGCTCAAGTTTCCTTCTGAATAACAAATATAAAACATGTAAACTCAATATTAGTTTAACTCTTCAGTAAAGATGAAAAAACTCAGATTTCAAAGAGATAGTTATGATATTATTTGTCTGCGCTCGCTTGGCGGAGGGAAGCGGGGAAATCCAAGTTCGAGTAGGGGTGCAGGAAATAAGGGTTGCTGACTTGGCTACTTTTGCACCCCATTGGCAAAGGAGAGGGTAGAGAGGTGGAGTAGTTCTTGGCGAGAAGTAACCAGTTTGGCGCGCTCTCTCCCTACCTATCCAACCCCAGGGAGAGAATGGCCTTCCCCGTTTGGGTTTACCATTCGTGCCAAGCGAGCACAGACAAATAATACTAATGATCATTAATTCTTATAAAATAACTTTACCTCAGTTCTGATAAGTTGCTCTTAACTTTTTTATATTCTTCCACAGATTTTATAATTGGATCTTCACTAAAGGACATAAAATAATTTCGGATGAAATGCTTGGAAGGAAGTCGAGGTTCCCTTTTCTGAAACAAAGATATTATGCAATTATAATTAAGTCAATATAAGAACACCTTAAAGAAATGAACTGAAATTCAAAACACAACCAAAGAACTGCATTAAAGCAATTCACTTACAATATTTTGTAAGTTAATCTATCTATAATTGAAAAAAGTGGTGTGAATTTGTATCCCAGGTTCCCAATTTGGCAAGGTGCGTACAAGTAACCACCAGAGATATACTGAACTGAAATCCTTACAATTCAAAGACATCATTTCAGTCAGTATTTATGCCCTCAGTAGCTTATTTAAAACTTTTCAAATTATGTGTGCACTCACTACAGAAAAAAAACATTGAAGTTTATGTGAATTATATAAAAAAAACAACCCCTGAGTTCTTACTTAAGGTAGGAGTCACAAATTTTAACTTTCAATATGTTGGGGGGCTTTGCAGTTTTGAAAAATTGAAGATTAAATGTTTTTTTATTTCATTCCACAAAGAGTTAGAAAAGTTTTTCAGATTAGTTTTATCTTAGAGAACTTACAGACCCTGATGAGTTAGCTATCATCCTCATAATTGTCACGGAAGTTTATGTAATTTTCTATTGAAAGCATGTGTTTAAATTGCATATGTAAAGAAATAGACTGTTGGTTCGGTCTTTTGAATTATGCTGTACAGTGTACATTATTCATAAAGGTATGTATCAAGCCGTCTATAAAGAATAAAAACAAAATAACTTGATCATTTTTCATATAACTGCTTTTTCCTCTTTTCATTACATCATTCAGCTTTTTTTATTTTAATTTAGAATAGCAAATGAACAAAACAGAAAATTGTATAATAATAACTGCACATAAATTATAAACTACCCTAAAGCTAGCTGCCCATTAGCAAACAGTCAGTTACTCTTTATCTAATTTATAAATTTGACGACACACTTAAACTCTACTAAAACTTACACTAAATGTTTCTTTGGCCTGGATCTTGCTGTGCTGCTTCAGAATTCTATCGGTCATTTTCAAATACTGATCCGTAGAAAAGGAATCTAACATACATACAGCAGTAATATCTGTAAAAATGACAGTTCATAAATTATAAATACAGCATTACAATTCTTTTTCCGCAATCAAATCTATCTTGGTTTGAAAGTATAATATACTGTCTAAAACATAAACTATATTCAAAATTTTTCGAACCTTCTAAACATTTTTCAAAGTCTCCTGTTTCTTCATAAGCTCTTGCTCTTCTATATAAAGCTTTTAGATATGACTTATTGTGCTGTAGAGCTGCTGTAGTATCACTAATAACTGCATCAAAATTTTTCTGCAAAAATATTTTTAATTGAAAGATCATAACCTTAAAATAAACTTTTTAATCGGGATTGTAGGAAGTATTATTTTTTAACAGGGTAGTGGACAGATGGAATGGGTTACCTGAAATGATTATCAACTCAAGTGGGATAAACGAATTCAAGAATAAAATTGACAGATACTGGGAATTGGGTGGTTTGAGTGAAATGGACCAGACCAACCTTGTTGGCCGCTTGCCTGTAGTTGGTCGACTTAATTTGTATTAGTATTTGTATCCAGTATAACACAAACTTCAAATTTGGGGGGTATGTATAGTGCAGTTTTTAAACAGTATGCTACACTTTAAAATGGATTACTTGTCGAAGTACCCAGTAAAATTAACTAGTAAATATCTCATCAAATACAGTAAAGCACCGTTTATACGTCTTTCAAGGGACCGACATAAAACGGCGTATAAATGAAAAGACGTATAATTGAAAACAATTTTGATTATTTGAATTAATTGGGACTTGGCGAAAACGACGTATAAATGTAAAAGACGTATAAATGAGAGACGTATAAACGGTGCTTTACTGTATATATATTTAAACATAAAAAGTGTAGGGGATTTTTAGTGAGCAATTATAATAAGTAAAAAAGGACACTGAAAATCTTTTAAATTCTTATAAACAGTTAAGGAAACTAAATAAGTAATAGTTATACATTCAGGGGCGTAACTAAGCCCTCGGGGGCCCCGGTGCAGGTCGTTGGAAGGGGCCCCCTATATATATGGGTCATTCCATGTGAGATCAACACAACACTCAACCTGACCCTCTCAGATTTTAATGAAACTTTTAGGAATTGTTCTCTTCTATAATATACATGAGAAAATGTTTTTATTATTCAACTTTATCAATAATTTTTTTATTAAAATTTTTGAAAAAAGGGGAGAAAATGCAATTTTTCGCACTTTAATGTATTATAACTCCAGTTATATTTGTTTGAGAAAAATCTATTACCCCTCGTTTTAAAGATAATTTTGCAAGCTTTAACTTGATATAAAGTTTGACTATGTCCATGGAAAAAATATACTTTCATGATTTTTTAAATAAAAAGCTTTTAAAAAAGAACATTTTTTGAGAATAAATTCTTTAACATTCTTAAATAAACATTTATTGAGAATAAATTCTGATTGCACATATCTATCAATATTGCACCTTTATTTACAAATACTTTTCAATGGCTTACTCAAAACTGAATGAAAATATACATACGTTGTACAGCCAGGGAGAGCTAATTTATATCGCTTTGAAAAACTTAAATATGGAAAATAATTTATTATTGCACTAAACATCAATACAGCAAACGTCTAGGCATCTAATCTTTGGATGGCTTACTCAAAATAAACTTATTAAATTCAGCCAGAAATCTAATTTCTGTTGATGAGAAATTATTTCGTAAAAAGAAAACTATTATGGCAGTATATAAAGAAAAATTCAAAAGATCTATTAATTTAATTTCATTAAAACAATCTTTGAAACACTATTTTTTCTAGGAAATTAGAGATTAGCATCAAGCAATATTTAGTTAAAATGTTTAATTATATCTCTCTTACTAAGAAAAACTTCAATTACTAGAATGTAGAATGTTGGGTTAGATACTTATAATGGAAACAATGAGGTTGAATGAATTGAAATAATAAACCTTAGCGTGGTCCTTATTTGTATGGTATAATTGTTTTGGGGTTATTCCGTTGGTGACGCCCCCTAGTTTTGTGTCATTATAGAAAATAATAATGTATGCAAAATTTAAGATCTTTCGAATATTAATAACATGTGCCGTAAAAGCCTTGAAGTTTCAAGAAATACTGATTTTTTTTACAAAACATCAAAAAAAAACAAAGAATAAACCTTCCAATCTTCTTCTTGATTTTTTTTACAAAATATCAAAAAAAAAAACAAAGAATAAACCTTCCAATCTTCATATATGTGATTACTATGACAATAAATTGGCTGAAAATATTTTTAAAAAATTTCAATGGCACCTAGATTTTCCTTCATTTTAAATAGATGGGGTCCATTGGCTTCTACTTCCCGAGATCTACGATTCGAAATGCTAGCGTCATATTTTTTAGCTTAAATAATAACTGCTTTTCATATAATTTCGATAATTTTTTCGATTTTATTTTAAATTTATTACTAGGCAACCTTCGCGGCCAGAGTTTTCAGTAAAAAAAGAATTGGAAAATCAGAAAGTGGAATTTGAGTTTTGCAAATCGAATTGCATGACTTTTAATTTTGCAAGCAAATTGGCGGATTTCCGCCAATTGGCGGAAGAATCACATGTATGAATCTTCTTCTTGATTTTTTTTACAAAACATAAAAAAAAAACAAAGAATAAACCTTCCAATCTTCTTCTTGATTTTTTATGAGAATCTAATATAGTTATAGTTTTAATGTTCCAGATTACATTCTTCTATCACCCCTCTTTCGGTAGTAAAAATTTTTTAAAGTAAAAATAATACTTGTAAAGTTGTTTTTCCTGTATTATAAAACAGCTAATAACTCTAGAACCATACAACTTAAAAACCTGAAATTAGTGCCATTTTGTTTGTAATTTTATTATCTTTTATTTGATGTGCAATATAACTGCTTTTCTTAATTTTTTTCGAAATAGAAAAATGGGAAGAATTAAATATAAAAAATTCTGAAAAATATTTTATTAAGTAAATTTAAAGTTTTTCAACTCCAAAAATTAAAATTTCTACCAAATTTCAAGTTGAAAATAAAATTTTATCATGTAGAAAAAGATAAAAATTTACGAAATTTTGGCAAGTCCCTGAACATTCAAAAACTCCCTTGAGGATATTCATACGATTTGTATCATGCAAAAAAATTCACTTAAATTTCAGAAAATACAACAAGTCGATTCGGTACAAAATCTTACAGAGCCCTGTCGGGAACCAAATGGTAGGCTGCATTGTGCGTTGTCATCGGGGAGGAAGAACGAAAGAAAAATTTTCATCTACTCCTATTCTTTTATCTTCAAATCTTTTAATTTCCTTTGATTTGACATGTTGAAAATGAAAAAATTATGAAGAAAATTAATTCTAAGGAAAATTCAGGTGAAATATAGGTACATTGAATTAAGTTGGAAACTAGCTCTGTAAGATTTTGTACCGAATCGGCTAATATTTGTATTTTCTGAAATTTAAGTGAATTTTTTTGCATGATACAAATTGTATGAACACCCTCAAGGGAGTTTTTAAATTCCCCATGAGTGAATCGCTTTTTTTTGTTAAATTACATGGAATGTTCAGGGACTTGCCAACATTTCGTAAATTTTTATTTTTTTCTACATGATAAAATTTTTTTTCAACTTAAAATTTGGCAGAAATGTTTATTTTTGGAGTTGAAAAACTCAAAACTTACTTAATAAAATATTTTTTCAGAATTTTTTTATTTAATTTTTTCCCAATTTTCTTATTTTGAAAAAAAAATTAAGAAAAGCAGTTATGGTGCACATCAAATCAAAGATAATAAAATTACAAACAAAATAACACTAATTTCTGGAACAATATAACTACAACTATATTAGATTCTCATAAAAAATCAAGAAGATAGGAGGGTTTAATCTTTGTTTTTTTTATGTTTTGTAAAAAAATCAGTCTTTTTTTGAAACTTTAAGGCTTTTGCGGCACGGGTTAAAATTTTTTGATTGAGCTAAAATTTTGCAAAATCATTTATTTGTATGATGGAACAATTTTGGGGGGGGCGTCGCATAAAGATTTCCAAACTTTAAAAATAAGGACCATCCTAATAAACCTGTATGGTGAAGAATGTGGTAAATAAGGGGGAAAAGTATACACAAATAAATTCCCTTAAAACATACACAAATTCCCCAGGATTTCCCTCTTATTCCCCTTTTATTTGATATAATATGTACAACATAATTACTGCTTTTTATGAATAATTAATACGCTAGCTAAGTAAAGGGGAAAAAAGAGTTCAAGATCTTAACTCAGGCTATTTTTTCTAGTAACCCCGGTTCATATTAAGTCTCATTTGGGAATGAAAATCTATTTTAAATGATTATATTGCTAATATAACTATAAAATTTTTCACAGATATTTTAATTTAAAATTTTCCGAGATGAGCTTGGGTGATAATTTGGAAAAAAGTAACAAACCGAAAATTACGCAAGTCTTTTTTTTAATAATGCAGTCGTCGACTCCGCTTAATGTGATCACTTTTGTCCAAGAGTAGAATGATAAGCGATTGGATAGATTCAAGAAAATTTCAAACAACAGCGTAACTCGAGTGTTAGCTTCAAAATCACAACTGTGGAGTTCTAAATGAAGTACTTAAAACGATTACCTGGTATGTATATTTTACAATTTTTACATTCTTAAAGAAAATATGAGAGGGGGAAAAATATAACATTAATAAACAAATAACTCATTTTGTATGTCTATGTATTAAAAATTGGCCTTCAAACGGGAAATAAAGAGGGTTCTTAGGAAGGACATTTTGCGAGAGCGGCCAATTTTGATAAAATTATCTGATCATCGATCGCATTTAAAACTTTAAAAATTGTAAAACTTAAATTGACATAATTGAAGAGACATTTTTTTAGGTTGGTAAATAAGTTGATGTTATCAACTTAAAATATAAACTCGTTTAAAATAGTTATTCTAAAATATTTAAAAAAATTAAATTTTTATGCGATAGAAAAAAAATGCATTTAAATATTGACCTGGGTGATTTCTTTCCTTTTTTTTTATTCTACCAAAAATGAAGATGAAACAATTTATTTTTCAACATTCTCCTTAAAACAAGTGCTTACCTGTATTCTCCTCGGCATTTTGTATTTCTTGTTCTTGTTGTGGACATCGCACGCGTTTCGCTTATTTTAAACTGCTATTTTGCAACAAAACAAACTCATATATACTTATTTCTCAACAGGGCCACTAGAGTAGAGGGATCGCATACCAAGGTTTTTTCCCCGAAAATGTATCAATAGAATGAGACCTCCCATGCTCTTTATGGCCCGTCCGTTTTCACGCGTGTCGGTGTTGTCCAGACTAAGTCCGGCGACATTACTTATCAGTTAATGGGCATGGGGCATCTCGAGAGAGGGAGGCCTCTTGGGAAAACTGAAGCCCTCTCCCACGAAGCTGTTTTTTGAGGGTCTAATCAGGGGACCGTCTCCAAAAGAAATGGTTGATTGAAAAGAGGTTTCCGGTCAAATTTGAGGCTTAGGACAATCGGATACTGGGGGCCCCGGGGCCTGGCACCGTTTGCCCACCCCTAGTTACACCCCTGTATACATTATCACAAAACTTAAAATTATGTTTATTCAAATGTAAATTTAATTTTGCAATTGAATTGACAGTTTTGCATTTGATTGAATTTGATAGTGTTTATTATATTTCTTTCACTTTGATAACACACACTTTTTTTGAAATACTTAAATTTTAAAATAAAAAATTAAGGCTAGAACAAAAGAAAACAAAAACTAAAATTAACTTTAAATTTTGAAAAGAAGCAAATAAAATGTTTCCCTACATAAATTTAGTCTGAGCCTGTTTAAAATGATTAAATTTATATCTAAAAAAAATTTATTTTTTTCTAATTGTAAAACTTAAAGTCATGTAACTAGCATCCAAAGATCTAAAAATATAAAAACATCAAAAAGGAGAAAAGGTTTTGGCTAACTCACTAAATTTTCATATGCAGCTGCTCTGTTTTGGTAAAATGTAGCCAATTCTTCTGAACGGTCCAACGGGCAAATTTCAATCGCATCTGTGTAACATTTAATAGCTTTATCAAAACTTCCCAGCCTGAAGAGTTTGTTGCCTTCATCTTTAAAAGCCTTAGCTTTGTCATAGGGGGTCTGTAAAAAATAAAATGAACACGTCTTACAAAAGATGTCACAAGCTCACAAGTTTAAGCAGACAAAGCAATCACATTAAGACTGGGTTTTGAAAAAAATATGAAGACATTTTTAGGTACAGAACAACACAAATTTCATCTATCATCTTCAGGGATCAATCCAGGTTCAAATTTTTAGGGCTCATTTTGGTGAAAAAGAAATTTTTTTGTGAAAATTGAAGCAGTGGTGCCAAATTGGTGTGAAAGTAGTAAAATTCGCCTCACAACCCAAGAAAATCAAGATAACTAAAATATTTTGTGAATGTGTTTCTTGCAAATAATCATTAAAGCTAATTTGAATTTTATGAAAGAACTGTTAATATTATTTTAAATTATGAGAAAGGACAGTAAAAGGGCCCCAATTTTTGCCTGGATTGACCCCTGAGCTTACTTATAAACATCCTCAAAATTTGTAAAACATACCACACAATCTGTTATTCACAAGCTAATTAGTGCACTCTGCAATGTAAGTAGGGGAGACCGGGGAGGGATGGGACATTTTTTACATTTTTTTTTAATTCCATTTTCCTTGTATTAATTTTAAACTTTCAAAATAACATCTTGAAACATTTTAACATGTTTAAAAAATATAATCAATGTGATAGCAATTAAAATTTAAGATTTTTAAAGGAATTAAAGTAAGTCTAAAAAAACTGTCCCATCCCACCACGGTGCCAGGGTGGGAAGGGACAGTTTTTTTAAAATTTAAATTTATGATTACTTTTTAAATGATTAAAGACCACAAAAATGGAATTATTTTACACATTTTAAAGATTTATTACAAAAACATCAGTTATTTTATCCTATATTTACTTCGAAAAATCTAACTTTAGTGAAAAATACAAAATAGTTAAAATTCTTCTTAAAACTAAAATAATATGTTTTCAACTGCAATATTAAACAGTTCCAAAACAAAGGTAGTATCTAACGAATTGTATGCAATAGCTTGTATTTAGGTATTGAGAGGAATTGGACATGTCCAATCCCACCCTGGTAGCAACAGTTTTAAAAAATAGGTTCTTACAAAATAACTGTGGCTTTTAGGCTTAACTCAACTTTTTATTTATAAAAATACATTATTCTATTTAGAAAATAATATAAACCCTTAAGAAAGCAACCAAGAAACAAAATTCACTTTGAAAAGTGTAATACTTAGTTACTTTTGCTATAGTGAAACCATCTTTTTCATTTAGAAACTTGTAGGAGGTTCCAACTAAAATAGTAAACAGCAACTAGTATGAAGCCATGGTGGCTTTACCTAGTGGAACACTCAAACTAATTTTATTTTTAATTATAAGATTTATTGAAGGTGTCCCATTCCACCATGTGCCCCATCCCTGCCCAGTCTCCCCTAAGTATATACCATCCTAAGTTTTCATGATAAATCTCTATTCATGATATTTTAATCAAATTACATTCTTTATCAAGACATCAATACTTAATGTCTTGAGCTACACTCAAAGGAAGTGACTTATTAACAAAATATACAAGCTACCGAGCATACTTGTATAATATACACGAACGTACGAACGGCGTTCGCAGAAAATTTTGCCCTCTGCAGAAAAACTACAAAAAAAATTTTTTTTCATAAATTTTTCTGCAGAATTTATTTTTGATCGATAAATTTTTCTTATGTGTTTCACCAAATGCTTCCATCTGCTGAATCGCGATTTTAGGAAGAATCGGAATCGCGGAAGTCGGGAAATCGCAACTTCTCCCGTTAGTTCCGTTTTTGCTCGCGGAGTTTACCGTTTCATCCGCGATGCTTTCTTGGACGGCCGCGGACGTTAAGGTGAAGTCGGCTTCATATCGCGTTGTTATTGCGATGTAGAAAAAACAACTTTACCGTAGTTAGAAGCTAACAAGTCCGGAAGTAAAAAAATAGCGATTTTTCGCGAAAGTTCCGTTTTTCTGCCTTATGAGGTTTTTGTAAGTTGCAAAATTTTTGAAAGGCTACTTTGAGAAGCAACTTAAGAAAATAATTCAGTTTTTTTTAATCGAGTTCGATTATAACCTGTATTACATATCTGATATGATTTGAGATTCTAATAATACTTTTAAAAATTCATTTGACTTTTTCTTCACTTAGCAAAAATTTTATTGGTAAAAAAATTCAGTAATTTAATTATATTTAAAGTAATCAATAAATTATTCTAGTATTTAATTGATTTCCTAAATTTTCATCTGATTTTAGTTGCATTTTGGTTATTTTCATGCAAATGAAGATAACGTGAAATATGTATCTTTCTTTGTTTAAAGATATTTTTATCTAGACTATCAATATTAATGACTAGTTTAATGCCAGTTTAAAGTTCTTAAAATCCTCCCGAGTATAACCCAGTTAAATTAAAATTTTTCTTGTTAAAATTATTTGTTTCACACATTAAAAAAATTATAGCTCACGCGCTTTTTCCTCTTTTTTCATCTTTAGATAAACTCATCCCTGCAATTTGGGTATTTCAGTAATAATGTTTTCTTTTTAGAGGGAGTGATATTTAAAAATGTGTAAATTCTTGCAGAAAATTTTTTGGAAAAAATTTAAGTTCGCAGAAAGGTTTTTATTTTATACAAGTATGCTACCGAGAATTGTTTACTATCAAGAGTAAATGATGCAACACGAATACTTATTATTAGAAAACCCTGGTGCGGTCCTGGAAAAAGTTGTAACCTTCCCCCGAACCTAATGAAACTTCCCCAAACCTTATGTATTGCTCCTATGGAGCTGGCAGGGACTTCCCCCGAACCAGGTTCGTAGGTTCAGGCACTTTTTCCAGGTCCGCCCTGGTGGCCGATCGATTATGATTGATAAAGCAAGCAATCCAACAGTCCAATTTTGACGAACCCATTTCTTGCCATGGGTAAAACTTCTTAAATATAACTGATAAATAACAAACCTCTGGAGCTTTAGGAGAATTTTCCTTTGGGTTAGAGGGGGTTTGGTTATTAAGTCCTTGAATGTTCTTGGGTTCTGTATTTTCAAAAACATCATCACAGAGTTCATCGGACTTTTTAGAGTTTCGTTTTTTATAGTACCAGTAAGCTGCTCCACATGCAACAGGCGTTCCAATGCCTATAATTAATGCTAATTGCCATTTGGAAAGCTGGGGCGCATTACTTTTACTGGCGGCTGCCATGTTTGTTGTTGTAAGTTACCGACAATGCCAGATACAAAAACCAAATAGAGGACATGCAAGACTGAAAAAAAACTTCCTTGCATGGGAATATGGCAACACAAAAAAGTCACAGATTCTTACTATTCTATACAAGGTTTATAGAGAGAGAAGGTTGGCTCATTCGCTTTAACCACGTGATCTATGACGTAGGAA
Organism: Tetragnatha versicolor; assembly: GCA_024610705.1. Classification (NCBI taxonomy): domain Eukaryota; kingdom Metazoa; phylum Arthropoda; class Arachnida; order Araneae; family Tetragnathidae; genus Tetragnatha; species Tetragnatha versicolor. The sequence goes on along the minus strand of JANDEH010000002.1, from coordinate 27,508,960 downwards.
AGTGGCGCGGCCAGGCGCGGCTCGCTTTTCTACTGCTCAATACCCATGACTTTCAATGGGCAAATCCGATCGATTTAGTTTCTTTTTTTTGCTTATTTTTCCGGTTATATTGCTTCTGCTACCTGAGTCAAAATACCCTGTTATAATATACCACACATTTTTCTTCCGTTATAACTGTTTTTTGGCAATTTAAACGTTTTTGGATATTATTAATCTCGCTTTGTTTATGCATTAGTTCTCATACTTATCATCACTCCTCTTGAAATTGTACAGCTTCTAAGTATACAATATAGTGACTTATTCTAGTCACTATACTTCTAAGTACAAAAATGTTGTATAATTATTATTTAATTTTATAATATATTGAAGAAATACTAAGAAAAATATTAAAGTAAAATTAAATCAGTTTATTAAAAAAATGAGGCAAAAAACACAAATCTTTTTGCACTTTTTTCCCCATGAATTAAACTTTTCAGACAAATTTGGATTAAACCTTTTTATTTACATTTTTTAATTATCCCTAATTACCAGTACAACTTTTCTGTCCTGCTGACTTAAATAAATTTGATATAATAGTTTTTATCAAGATGTGAAAATACCCTACACATTATCCACATGCCATCCCAATCAATAAAAAAATTAATAGAACTGAGGAATGTTACATATTCCAATAATCATTCTTAAAAGTTTTAAATAATGTTATGCAACAAATCACTATAGTATTTTTTAATTCCTTTATGCATAATAATTAGTAACCCTTTGGTTGGGTGTTATAATAAAGCATTAAAACTTTTGTTTTTATTACTTGGACATGTGTAAGATTTTTCTGGGTCCCTCTAACTTCCAATGCAATCCATATTACATTTTAGAATTGAAGTTCATATTATTTTGCTTTTTTTGGTTTTCCACTCACTGTTTAATTATTAAAACTGGATATACAACTGTTATTTATACTGAACAAAAAAAGAACCTGGTGTAAAAAGTGGAAAAATTTACTTTGAGAAATAATGAAAGAAGCATTTAGTGAATATATTTTTTATTAAAAATTAAAACATCAACAATATTCCTTAATAAAATTTGAAAACTTAACAAAAAAATCTAATATTCAAGAAACAGATTAAGACAGAATTCACTAATAGACATGAAATTATATTGCACTATACAGATTATTGATCAATTTACCTTGGAAGAGGCATCAGTACACTGGCATGTACATTTTTCTGAAAATCCTTAACGATTAAAATCTACAGTTCAGCAAAACTATGAAGTTAACCGATTCAAGAAGGCAATATCTTTTAGAACATTAGAATTTAGTTGACGTGAAAATATTACACTTCCCTGACTAGTGATAAATTTACTTACCCAATTGATTGGTTGGTTAATTGACTTTTTATGGCACATGGCCCACTCTAGGGCATTTTGCACCAAACTTAGGGAACGTACCCATACAACGTGACCCATTTTTTACCATTTTAACCCCCTCCCCCCTTGGTGACCATCGGTAGTATATGCCAAGACCCCCCCTCCCCTTCTAGTTTTCACGTAGTAATTCATAAATACGGTTTGCCATCATTTTTTGCAAACAGAAAGTTTAAAAAAATTTATTTTGCTTAATTTGTCTAATTTTTAATAAATTTGGCTTAATTAGTCTCAATTTGGCAAATATCAATAATTAATTTGGCTTAATTTTGTCTTATTGACTAGAAGAAAGTGACTACGTGACGAAAACCTAAGCCCCCCCTCCCCCCTGTGACCGAGCGTGGTATTTTGAAGACCCCCCTCCCTCCCCTGAATGGGTCACGTAGTATGGGTACGTTCCCTTACCTGATTGAAGGTAATTTTCAGCTAGTAAAACAAACATAAGTACACAAAAAACATTTATTAGTTCTTATAAAATGCATTTTCTTAGTTTATTTTGTTTGGCTATAAGGGAATATTTTCTTTTTAAATTAAGTGTCTGGTTTGATTACAAAATTTAAGTCTTAGGAATCTTTTTTAATAAAATAATTCTAATAATTCAAGGTGCATCAAATCTAGCTTTCCTCATACTATCACAATCATAACATTTAATAAATAATTTTTAAAATAAAATTCATTTGTAAATTTAAATGAATGGTCAATTGTCATATCTTTCAAACAACACAAATAAATTTATTGAGAGTTACTCCATAGTAAGAATTAATAACAAATGAATATTTAAATAATATAAAAGAAATAATTAAAATTAGCTCTACATACAGCTCAATGGCAATGCTATTTTGTTCAAGTGATTTAGCAACATTCAGCAAGTTTTTTGAAAACAAAAGTAAAAGTTTAAAAAAAAATACATAGCTAAGTATTTCAGTTTAAACCAATGATCAAAATTAATAGGGGAATAGATATATTAAAGTTGACCAAGTTAATGTTCATTCAATAAGCAGAATTTATAAATGTTTGACTTCAGGAGTAAACACACTCACACACAATATCACAACAAATCATTGATCAACATTGAATCCAAAAGTTAACAAAATATTCAGAATTGAATTATGTTCAGTTAAAGAACATTTGAAGAAACTTAATCGATATGCTTAAATCAAGCAAAATACAAAAATGTATAATGATAACAACGGATTATGAGAGAAATAACCAGATAAACAACAATCTTACAAAACCTGCACAATGTCGCTATGGAAATGATTTCGCGCGCCTTTCACTGCCACCTATCGACGTCACGGGCATTCTTTGTTTACATCGGATGAGCCAACCTTCTCTCTCTACTAACCTTGTATTCTATACTAATTACTGAATCAAGAATCTTGGCAAAAGAGACTTAAAGAAAATTGGAATTTTTACTGATCGAAGTGTATATTTGGACGGCCAAAGCGGCCAGTGGCGCATGCGCTGTAGGTCTCGTGATTACGTAGCAGTCTCGGCGCTTAGTGATTGAACCAATGAAACGCCGAGCTGTAGCCTAGCCGTGGAAATTAGAGTAGAGTTTAGTTGAAAAAAGCCGTCCAAATATACAGTGCCTTTACTGATTAGTTCATCAGTGAGACAGTGACAATACAAATTTCCCTCATAGAAAATGTTTTCAAAACTGTAAGGGGAAGGAACTGCATTCCCACTCATAAGTTATATTCCCCTCTGAGTGGCAGTGGCGGATCCAGCCTGGACCCAAGGGGGGGCAACCCAAGACCCTCTATATACATGGCCACCCAACTCCGGACGATGACGTCAAACGTGAGTGAAAATTGCCATGTTAAGTCTATGGAGTGACGTCAAAGATGAGTGAAAGTTATGACGTTGCACGGCCGAGTTGGGAGGCCTTTATATAGAGGGTCTTGGGCAACCCCATTTTCAGAAGGTTGGAGGTTCTTCCCCAGAAATTTTTTGAAAATTTTAGTTTATTATTGAATACACTTGGATGACGTTCCAGGGAAAAAGGGGGTCTGGGGGGTCCTCCCCCAGAAATTTTTTTGAAATTTTACCTTAAAAATTAGTCTTTTGACTCACTTTTAAACATTTAAGACGGGATCGGGGGGATTGTATTTTGACATCCCATCCTTCCAGAGAGACCCTTAAGATGAGCGGTCATCACGGCTCTAGATAGCAGTGGCGTAAATATAAATTTATTTCTAAAGGAACCAAAATATCCTCCAGAAAATAAGTCATTATCAGGCGAAAAGCTAGATTTGCAACAGGGGAGAGGACTTAAATTATTCCTAAACTTCCTCATAGTTTTCCGTACTTTTTTAATGCAATTATAGGAAAGATTCGCATTTTGATGTATAATTATAGTATAAAAATTTAAAACAAAATAAATAAAAGTATATTTTGAATATCAAACAGCGATCTGGGGGTCTTCCCCGAGAAATTTTTTTGAAATTTGACACGAAAAATTAGGATTTTAACTCGTTTTACCACCCAAAGGCCAAAGCCCGATTTTCAGGCTGGGCCCAGACCTTAGGGAGCGTACCCATACAACGTGACCCATTTTTTACCAGTTTTGACCCCCCTCCCACCTCTTGGTGACCATCCGTAGTATATGCCAAGACCCCCCCCCTCCCCCTCTAGTTTTCACGTAGTAATTCATAAATACATTTTGCCATCATTTTTTGCAAACAGAAACTTTTAAAAAATTAAATTTTGCTTAAATTTGTCTAATTTTAATAATTAATTTGGCTTATTAGTCTTAATTTGGCAAATTTCAATAATTAATTTGGTTTAATTTTGTCGCATTGACTATAGAAGAAATTGACTACGTGACAAAACCCTAAGCCCCCCTCCCCCCTGTGACCGAGCGTGGTATTTTGAAGACCCCCCTCCCTCCCCTGAATGGGTCACGTAGTATGGGTACGTTCCCTTATGTGGCTGATTGCTCCAGCTCTCAGACTCTAAAAACAGGTTTTTAACTAGTTTTGTTATCTAAAGCCCGAATTTCAGGTATTAATTTTCGTGTAGGATTTTCATTTTGATGTGCAAAGCATAAAGAAGTTGTGAAAATTGAGTTCCAAATATAAAAAGGGGGTCTGATTTTCGGAAATTGGATCCAATTAAACAGGGTTTAAACTTGTTTTTGTACACCTTGTCCTAATTTCGGATGTCCGATTTGCGTTTTTTTTCCCTTTTCTTACCGTAATTTTTAAAAAGTGTACCTGAGCCCAAGGGGGGGCAAAAGGCCTGTTGCCCCCCCCTGGATCCGCCACTGCTGAGTGGTTTAAACCCTGTTTTTTTGGAAAAATTGGGAGGGATTAGTAGCTTAGGGATTATTTTAGATCCTCTTCCCAAGTGCAAAAATCTAGCTTTAGCTGGATTTTTGCCAGCCCTTGGGGAATTTGAACCCCAGCTTTAGCAATGTATTGAACTACTTAACTAATTTAATTATCTTATTTTTTGATAGAAAGAAAAATCAAATGGTTTTATATTTTATATATTGTTTCAAAAGTACAAATTTTCAAGAGGTTTGGAAGGACCAATGTCCTCAACAATTCAGATTTTAATTTTTATAATGGTAAAGAATAAATTCTGTGCAATAGGGCCTTCTCCAAAATACATTCACTTGAACTCTTCATTTTTGCTTCATAGTCAGAGGGGTCTGTAAAAGAGTTTTTACAAACTACCTATTTTGTGCATTATTTTAAAACATCAAATATTAACTTAACCTGTCTTTAGAATGACTTATTAATCTTAAATATAAGATAAGGTTTATGAGAGGAATTTTTTAAATGTATTTTAAGTAGGTACCTATTGAGAAGGTACCTTTGAAATTAGAAAATACACTCATGTAATGGCTAATTTAATTATCTATTTTTTAATAGAATAAAAACCCAAATGATTTTATAATATTTAAGTTTATGGTACAGTTTCAAAGGTAAATAATTCAACTTTTTATAAACCTTAAAATGAAAATCACGTTGAAAAAGTTTTTAATACAGTTTATATGGTTTTTTATAAGCAAAATATTTTTTGGTTGAAAATATAGCCATAATTAGCAGCAAAAATTATTAATGTGCTAAAAAAGTTTAGGAACAGAATATTTGGAAAGATTTAAAGAAAAGAATATGGACAGGACACGATTAAACTATTTTCATGGGTCCCATTCTTCAAAATTACAAGACTGAACTTAGAATTATCTTTTTTAATCAGCTTCTTTCAATCAAGCTTCCCCCAGCCGAGTAGTTTTTTTTTTAAATTGTAGAAAAACCTATAAAATATCATCCATACAATTAAATAGGTCCTTCAAATTTATAACTTAAAACTGTATCCTTGTAAAACAGGATTATTTCTAGGCAAAATGTGCAATGAAAGTACAAAATTTAGTACAAATTGCTGCCAATCAGTTGGCCGATTTAAGTTTCAAATTAAACCTGGGAAACCTGTCCCCAAGACCGAAGAGTTGCACCCGTGTTATTAACTAATAATGTTTTTTTTCACTAAACTACCAGTTAATAAACTTCCCTCTAGAAAATTGCCAGAATTCCTACATCTAGAAAAAAAATAATTTCACTTTTAACCTCTTTCTAATATTTTTTTAAGTTAAAGTAACTTAAGGTTTTTGATACAAAATAAGCTGGAGTTCAGCTTTCTTTCCCTGATAGATAACTACCAGTACAATTGAGTTTTGTATTGTCTTTTAAATTTTTTCAGGATTTTCTTAGTGTAAATATACACTACAAAAGAAAAAACCTTAAAAATTAAATTTCATTAAAAAATGAAAAGATAATTTTAAAAATAAATATCAAATTTTATTTGCCTGGTATTAAAAATACAAACATTCACATTTTATATAAAAACATCACAGCACATAGATTCAACCGTTAATTTCATCATTTTGGTCCAGAAATTAACAGCAAAACTAGTAGCATGCATATACATAATTACACAGTAAATATACAAATGTCTTGAAAATTACTGATAAAAACTTTATCCCTAATCGATGCCTTTCAAACAACCGACAACATCTTCAATATCGTCCATTTCTTCAAATTCATCTTCCAAGCTAGTACTAGATTGCTTGGGCATCTCAACACTTTTTCTACTTGGTTGTGTTGAAGAAGAGACAGGTTTTGAAACTGTAACAAGAAACAGGCATGAAATGAAAATCTGACAGAATGCAGAGTCTAAAAAAATCTTAAATAGTCATGAAGAAACTATTATTTTCACAATAAGCAGAAAAATAGGTGTAAAACATATTCAAGATTACATAAAATTATACATCTTCTCTGGGCATTACAAAAAATAAAAACATATCTATGAAAAAGTAAAAATAGTTTTGTGGTCATAATATTTTAATCAAATAATATAATAAATAACAAACCTTTTTCTCCCTTAACTCCACTTAGGATTTTCCTACTTTCTTCAAAGTATTGATTAGGATGACTAATGCCTTGATCAACAGTAGCATCTTGATGACTCAATTCGAAGAAACGAGTGCAAGCTATCTGGTAGTGTCCACGGGAAGATAAATCCAGAATCTATAGTAACCAACAAAAAGTATTGAATAAAGTTTATTGTTAAAAAACATTTTAAATGAAATGCTGAGAAAGTTTCTAGTAAAAAATTCCAGTGCAATGAAATTATTAGGGAACAAGCTTTTTTACCTGGATTTAAGTTTATAACTGCATATTTATGAATTAGAGAACAAATATTCAGAAAAATCAAACACATAAAAGGCAGAAATTCAGACATCATAATCAATGTATTTTTTCATTGTAATATTAACAAAAAATGCAAACCGAAAATAAAGATTTGTATAAGAGTGAAGATTAATATTCAATGTGAAATTTTCCATTTAAGAAACTAAGAACTTAACTAGATTAAATTAAATTTAAGGTTGCACAGAATCACTTGAAATCACACAGAAACTGCTTACTTACATTTTCAATTCCAGAACTGTTAATGCGGAGGTTTTGGAGACGTTGTTTTAAGTTACTTTGATCCGAGTGTTTAAATGGACAACCTAAAAACAGGATGAGCATTAAAATCTAGTTTTGATACTTTATTATTTAATATAAAAGAAAATATGATATCAACTTACCATGGTGTTCCCCGGGCCCAGGAGCATTAGATGTAATGATTTTTATACAACTGTATGGAGAGAAATTAGCTCTTTTGCCTTCTTTTCCATAGTTGTAACGAATATTGTATGAATATTGCTTATCAAACTGAAATAAATAAAGATAAGGCATAGTGTATTAAATCTAATAACTAATAACGAAAATACAACCAACAATATTTAATATGCATATTTTTTACAACTTAATAGACACAAAAATTCACTTGTATGATATAAAATGAAGTGTCTGAACTGGAAATGTTAAGATTGAGAAATAAATCAATTCATTGAATCTGATTTCTTTTGCTTAGTTGGATAATTATGGTACCATGAGCAAATTAAAAATGGCATTAATATCTATACATATAGTTTTTGAAGTCCAGTCAGTCCTCAAATATTATTTTTTATGCACAAAACTTTTTTGTGTCTTAATGAATGTAATTTAAGCATGTTTCAAAAAAATATTACAACATTTTATAAAATTTCTATGCTTGGCCTAAAATGGGTTAAACATATCCATTTTCTTTTTAAATCAATCCCTGCTATAAAACATGAGTTTTCTGATGAGAAAAGGTTTAAGTTAAATTATAGTTTTATGGAGCAAGAATCAAATATGATCATATTGCGCCAAGGTAGATATTAAGAAAACATGAAATAAAAACAGGCTTAAGAGCCTTAATCGGACGTACTCTATACGCCATTGATAAAAGTTACATTAAAGCATTGTACATCTGATGAGAAAACAGTAAAGTATACAAGTTAGATGTATTAGTATGAAGGTAGTATCAACTTCAGTGTTTATATGAGAAATAAAGCAACATTTCTAGCAGTAATCCTTAATTTCAGTAACTTTATAAAACTTACTTTATCACCATCCATAACTTTGGAAAATTCTTCCCTCCAAAACCGCATAGCATCTTCTAAAGAGAGGCCAATTCCTTTTAAGAATAAACCATACTGTAATCTTCCATTATACTTCAAATGATGGGTTTTCCTTAAGGTTTCATGCAAGTTCCTCATACACAATGGGAATGAAGTTTGAGACAACTAAAATAAATAAAATTTTATTTTTATTCAAGTCAGATTAATAACAAACGGAAAAATATTACAGTTTTAAAAAATATAAACTTTTTTACAATTACTTAAAACAAAGAATGCCGAAAAATACTCATTATATCTCACTTAAATAGATAGATAGTTTTGAAAAGTATAAAAAAATTTAAAATGAAATAATCGTATTTTAAAGTGGCCAACAGACTACAACTAATTATTAACTATAACTATTAATAAGAACATTCTGGAATTTTAGATAGGACATTAAAACGAGAGTTAAATTTCAGCTAAAAGATGGAAATTTCAATGCTATGTTTTTTGCATAAATTATGCAGTTTATAAGCATTTCATACATTATAATAAGCATCACTCATTTATATTGAGGTGTAGGCATAGAGTTAGTACAAATATAGAGACAGCTTACTCTTCTGGGTAAAGCAACCCTGCATGTCGAAAAGAGTCAGACCTGTGTGAGTGGCGGAAGTAAATTTTTAACATGGGAGCTCCAGTAGGCAGGTGGAATTTGAGGTATAAAAACTGCTCTTCTTCCCAGAAAAATGATGAAAAAAAGAAACCGACAATTTGAAACTCGAGAAAAAGCAATGACGAATTGTTCAGTGAAGAAAAAATTTCTCTATCTCAATTAGTTTTTTACCTGTAATTTTTTTAAATTCCGCAGATTTAGAAAAAACAATTTTAAACTGTATTTTTATAATGTTGTGGGGGGAATTTCTTTAAAAAAAGCTTCACACTATATAATATGACCCTTCTGATTTGATACGAGTCATTTCCGATTCGTTTAAACAAGTATTTAAGGGAGAAAATTGCTGTTTTAGTGGTCGAGGTAGGAACTGGAAGTTGGCAAAGCTTGGCGGGCGTTTTTGACGTATTTTCTTTACGAGTGAAGCCACGCGAAAAACCGAAAACGCCAAAAGAGGGATTTAGTGGCCAAGTTGGTTCAAAAAGTCAAGTGTGAGTGGCAGAGCGAAACCGGGAGACCGGTCACGCTTAGAACAGCGGAGCAGATGTTTAAGCTGTCTCTATATTAGTACTAACTCTATGGGTGTAGGTGATACCTACTATTCATACACCTTTTCATTCTAAAACTTTGAACTATTTCCTGTTTAAACAAATTTCCCTTTTTTCATTGAGTACTCCACAAAATTTCAGAACAATAATTTGACCAGTAAACCACTTTAAATTAGATCAATTATGAACATCTTGTAAAGTAAATGTTTACATAAAGAGAGGTAATATAAATAGCATACATCATTTATTTGTTCAGGGGATATCTCTCCAGAAAAGTTGGGTTTCTTGGTGCCATAATCATTTCCTATATATCGTTGGTGAATAGTACTCAACATGCTAATTAAGCGTGTATCTTCATTCAGTTGAGGAAGTGCTCTCGCAGTAATCTGATAAAAATAAGAATATTAGTGAAATATTTGTGTTTAAATAACTGACAACTATAAAACAAGCTAAATAAGAAAAAGGTAGAAAAAAATTATACACTGAAATATACTCAACAACCAAAATGTTTAAAAGTTGAATAAAAACCATACTGAAAAACCTGAAAAAACCTAGGGAAAAATACTTACAGCTAAAGCATGAGACAGATGAGCTCTATAGGCTGATAAGACAGTAATGACTAAATCTTCTTCTGGTATATAAGCAAAACCCTTTTCCAGATACACTTTTCTAGACTTTACGAGATCTAAAACTTCTACAAATGGAACCTAGAACCATATTTCAATTCCAATTAAAAGTTCAGTACAATGACCAATTTCATTCCAAGTATAATATGAAGAGAAATATCTCCCTACCTTGTAGAAACTAGTTACTCCAACCTTTACAGTAGAATGATTGTACCCCAAATACAAATTGTCAAATACTCGATTTTTTTCTTCTTGCTCTATCTAAAAAAATTCAAAGAGGAAAGTTAGATTACTTTTTCCAAGAAAAGATATTCTTATAATGATAGGGGAGCATATTTGCACAAAAAGTACATTTTTGACTATTTATCCATATATTCATAAGATATTGAAACAAAAACTGATTTATTCAGTTTACAGCATTCCTGAAATTTTGGTACTCTTTTCAAATGCATTTATTGAAAATTTCCCCCTTAAATCAGCATTCTGGCCCACATTCGCACACTGCATAAATACTACAGAATCAATTTTTAGATGCAACCAAATTCCTTGTACATTAAAGTTTACATTTACAGCAGGGGTGGCCAACCTTTTTTGGAAGAGTGCCACTATTTGAGGGGGAAAGTTTAGGCGTGCCACTCACTATTTTTCTACCACACCAAAAAATATAAAAATTTGAAAACAAAAATTCATAGGCTGATTATAGGATTTTTTTATTAGCTTTCACCATAGTTTCCTTTTCATCACTTTTATCTTCTGGAATAAGGATTGTTGCCCGGCTAAAAATTTCTTTTTTATGGATGAATTCGGTTCGCAAATGGGATCCGACAGGATATTTTCTATTAAAATCACCATGAAGTTTTCGGCACTGCTACACACATTCCACAGATGAATTATGATTTGTAAACAAAAACTGTTCTTCCCAGGCAGTTTTAAAATCACGAATTGCGATATCCTTTTCATATTTTCTCTTCGATGTCGAAGATTTACTCAAGGACATATTTAAATTTTTAAAACACTGGAGAATAAAACTTTAAAAGCTGAACATTTACTTGGAAGATAAAAGTTAACTGAGCAAGACAGGAAGCACAGAGAACAAGAAAAAAAATATTTTTTATCCATAACTAAAATGTCTTTTTTTCTGCTGGACGCTTTTTCTCGAAAGAGTAAAACCAAAGCCAAGACATGATGGCAAACTGCCCTCAATCCATCTGTTATTGATGACGCCTGAAAACATTTTTTCCCAAATTTTTTCCAATACCTGCGCGTGCCACTGGTGCGGCTCTGCCGTACCACCTTGTGGCACGCGTGCCGCGGGTTGGCCATCCCTGATTTACAGCAACCAATTAAGCTGGATATTTGGTTTTTATACGTTCCCCCCCATAAATTTTAGAGTTTTTTACACTTAGAAAATTTCAATGAAATTTCAGTGTAGATTAGGTTTTTGATAAGGAAAAGACTACTTGGTGAGAATATTCTTAACAGATATATTGCACATTAATAAAATAAATTAGAAAAAAATTGAAAAAAACCCCTTAGTTTTCAGTTTTAAAGGAAAGTGAGATAGCTAGCAACTCAACACCCATCTCCAGAAATTGATGGTTAGAATATTTTTAGTACACTATCATGGTAAATAGATTAGGATCTTTTCTAAGGATTTTCCTTCCAGTCTTTTGTTTTGTTCTTGCTATTCTTTTCAAAGCATAGCCTTATGAAGTTATTCCTTCATTAGATAGTCATTTATAACTTTACTGAAAGCTTTAAATTCAAGCTTCTAAGTGGGTATGTGTGAAAATTTATAGGTAAAGAATAATTAAGATATTTCCTAAACCAAATAAAAACTTAGTGTAAGTTTTTTAATAATAAAAAACCAAATATTTTTCATCTGGTTTCAAAAGGGCTTACAAAACTAAATGCATAAAAACTTGACTAATATAAAAGAATATCAAATAAAAAAAGTTTTTAGACAGAAAACAATCCTTTTTAAAACTTATTCAACTTCTATCATATAAGTTAAAACTGGAAAAATAAAGGCTTTGAAATTTAAGTTTCATACTAAAAATATTTGAAATAATTAAATTTAAAGTATCTTAAAATACTATATTTAAAGTCTAAAAATGAGTTCGATATCAAGAAAAGGAATTAGAATAGAATTTCGAACTGTTCGAATGTGCCCCATCTACCATATCCAGTTTTAAGAGTAAAAAATAGTTATTTGTAACTGAAATCGGGAAAAAAATTTTTTATTCATTTTTATTGATTCCACAATAGAATTAAAGGCAAAATTTCTACTTTAAAAACTTTCTTGATTGAATTTTCACACGAATAAAAAGAGGATAAAATTTGCTTTGCATTTTCGAAAGCAGGCAATTTTCAAACACTAAGGATTCCAAAGAATTCAGGGAAAGGGTGTTACTAATACAGCTACCTATTGGTAAATTTTTTTTCAGATTTTTAAATTGAATTTAACACAGAGATAAGTGGTTTGTCCAAATATGCACTCCCTTCTCCTACTTAACAATGCAATGTATATTTTAATAGTTTTACTTGTTTATCTTTAGGTTGGTTATATAGTCCACAAAACATAAAAAAATTATTTCTTACCTTGTTATAATTCAAATTATTGTACAACATAAAAGCATTCTTCGCAACTGAAGTTTCAGACATGAAGCGGAATCTAAACAAATCAACTTCTTGCGTAATAAACCATCTACGCAAATCGTCTCTAAATAAAGATAATATAATTAGTTAGTTTTAGTTGGTTATAGTTAACAATTAAAATTAAGAAAAATTCAGGTGCTTGGAATAAAAAAAAAGTGCAACAAAAACAAACAAGTTAATCGATCTAGTCATATGGTGTACTAAATCAAATCGGATCAATCATAAAAAAGCTTGGAATTCTACCTTTTTCATTTTGCTCATTTCCATTTGCTGTTATCAATTCCTACAGCCATGGATGTGGATGGATACCACAAGAATCTCAAGGGAATGGATGGGTACAATGAATCATCATTAAACCTCTTTTTTACAGAAAAATTATATTTTCCAAAGTTTTGTAAAGGAAAATGATCTCTTCAGAGCATAAAGAAACAGGCTACTACCTCACAGCAAAAATGAGGAAACTCCAGCAGCTTTACATTGAAATAAGCTCATTGTTACAGCAAACACCTCTATTGTACTTTGCATCTATGATTCTTTATCAGAAAAATTATAGCAGCAATTCAAAGTTATAAAGTGATTAAATTTACAACATTTTAGGTATAATTGAAGATATTGCTATCAATTAGAAGTACTGATTTTTTTCATGACTGTACAAATAATAACCAAGTTTAATTTTTGAAAGGTTAAAAGATTAACACATCAAACATTCAATGAAACATTAATACAGTAAAATCCCGTTATTACGAACTTCATGGGACCGTAAAACTTCTTCGTTGTAATGGAAATTTTGTTGTAACCGTACTATCGCTAATTCCAATAAAAACGGTTGGGGACTTTCTGGACTTTCGTATTAACAGGATTTTTCGTTGTATCGGTATTTGTTGTAATGGGATTTCACTGTATAACAAATATAAACAGTGGTTTTAAAAGAGGATTTAATATTTAATTTTAACTTACCTTCGGCAGTATGCTAGACGCAGTATAAAATGGGAAACGTGGTCCCGCCTTCTTTCATCATAAATAGCATCATTTATAACTTCATTTTTTACAGTCTAAAAGGAAAAATAACAATCAGGTTAACTAAAAATTCAGTTTAATTCAGTTATAGGCAGAAATGAGATTGAGGGCATACGATATTTGATATTTTTTTAAGTTTCTTGGTTTGTTTTACCTAAATTGAAATAAACTTCTTAACAATTAACATACTTTTAAAGTCTAGTAATACCCAAATCTTTTACGATAGGTGAGATAAAGCAACAACAGCTGCTAAACCTGCAGTCTGACTAAAGAAAACGGATAATCCAGAAGAAAAACATGATAAAAAAGCTTAGTTAGTTAATTTTGTATTAGATTTTTTCACTTCTATCTATGATAAACATATGCAACATCATTTGATGGTTGCTTTTTGAGTTTGAGTTACTTTAAAGTACTAAATCAAAATGCATTTAACTTTATTAACTAAGAGAAGAAAACAAAACATTTAAATACTAATAATGGATCCTTTAGAGGAAACAATAAGTAAAACTGTTAAAATTCTTTTGCATTTTGCTTCAAGGATGAAAATCAGTAAACCATTTTAATAATTACACTTTGAAATAAGTACACTTTAAGAAAGACATATTTTATTACAAGGTGGACTGGCTTGACATAAAATAAAACAGTGTAAGTATTGAGATCTTTAAGTGAAAAGCCCTGGCAGAAGTAACTTTAAAAGTAAGGAGTACCTACTAAATGGATACTTACTATTTTGCAGTAAGCCTTTAGTTTTTGTTTCTTTAGTTCATTTAATATCATTTCTTTATACTCTTGGGAGTTTTTATTAAACTTAGCCCCAGCTCTTTCAAAAAGTCTTAAAACTGAAAAAGATTAATGCTTTTTTAGTTGCATAAAAATATCAGATTTTATCTGATGTAAATAATACAGGGTGTCCATAAAATAACTTGCCCGATTCAAGGGCCTCTAGCAACCAAACCGTTCATAGGAATTGAATGAAATTTTTCTGGAAGATGTTTGAGGGATGCGGACGAGAATGGTATGGGGTGGAGCAGTTATGACTAGTGAACCGGGAAAATAGGCAATTAAATTAAACCAATGAAATCAAAGATTTTAGTACGTTCACCAATTTTCATTGCTATTTCATGATTCACTAGTCACATTTTCTTAACCATTTACTAGTCCAGCCCCTACAAATTGAACGATTCCATAGCATTTTTCATTGGTCTTTCTAAGGGTGGGTATGCAACTTAGAGGTACCGGTTCAACGCCATCTGAGATTACTTTGCAAGAATAAAAATGGGGGCTAGATTGGGAATTTTCAAAAAAAAAGAACTTTGAACGTAACAGATAAAGTTTAACTGCTCCACCCCCAAACAATTCTTGTCTGCAACCCTCAAAACGTCTTCCAGCAAAATTTCATTCAATTTCGATGAACGGTTAGAGACCCTTGAATCGGGTAAGTTATTTTATGGACACCCTGTATTTGTCTGATAATATAACTATTTGTAAAATTACTCAATATTAAAAATATATAGTTTAACACAACCTGTAGAATTTCCCCTAATAACTGCAGTTAAGTGTAATTAAATCACATATAATTTTAAGTATTAGTTTTAACTGGCAATTTAAGAACATTGACATTACTTTAAATTAGGGGTGCCCAACCTTTATTGGAGGAGGGCCACTCAGGGTATTTGATGAGGTGTGGAGGGCCAGAAAGTAAATTACAGTTGAAAAGCAAAAGCGCTAACTGATGCTTAATAACAACAATACATTTTATAACTTTTCATTTACAGTATTTTTGCAACTTGGCATTTTTAACAAATTTTTTTCAGCAAAAAACCCCCGGAAAACAAAGTAATCACTAGCGGATCCAGGGGGAGGCTAAGGGGCTGAAGCCCCCCAAATGAAAAGTTTTACTCTATATTAATATGATATTTTATGCACCAAAATGAGTTAAAACCCTGTTATTTTAAGTTCAAATTTTAAAAAAAAATTATGGGGGAGGACCTCCAGACCCCCTTGGCACTTGTAACTCTGTTATTTCAACTATTTTTTACTAAGTTTGTCAAAACGCAAAAAATCTATACACAAAATTCGGATGAAGCGTAACAAAACAAGTTGAAAAAGTGGGGTTTTTGACTTAAATTTCCAAAAATTTTATGGAGATCCCCCTGACCCCCCTTTTGGTAGTTGGAGCAGGATAATTCACTATCTTTTTCGTAATAACATTAACAAGATTCAATTGGGTTATGAAAATTCTTAGCCCCCCAAAACCAAATCCTGGATCCGCCACTGAAAGTAATAAAAGGTGTTGCTCTAATTTCGTTCGCGGGCCGGATTCAGAGGGCTCGGGGGCCGGATCTGGCCCGCGGGCCGGAGGTTGGGCAGCCCTACTTTAAATCATAAAAAAAATTTCAACAGAAGAAAAAAATGTGCTTGTAGAAAATTATAACAGAGGTCGATCTATATTTTATTTACAGGGGACCATTTAAAAAAACAAATTGTTTTAATGAAAAATTAAAGTGGTGATAGCTAGCATATCAGATAAAGCAACAGTAAAACTTGACTAAGAAAATTGGAAACATTCAAATATTTTGTGAATGTTTTCTATCAAATAATCATTAAAGCTAATTTGAATTTTGTGAAAGAGCGGTTTTAATGAATTTGAATTTAGTGACGGGGCAGATTTTACAAGGGCAAATTTGTGAAAGGGTAGCCAAATGGGCCCTGACTTTTGACTGGATTAACCCCAGCAATGGGGACCAGTGCCCCCATTGCAATTCATGCAGTTCTTGATGATATTGTAAAAAGAATTTTAAATATAAGCAATACAAATACTGCAGTATAACTAAATGAAAACTACCATATAATTAATGAACATATTTAAATCTTTCTATTACCTTTCAACCTCTCTAAGGCCAAATCTTCAAACTCTTCTAATGTAATTGTATCATTTGGAGGTAACTTGTAAAATTGCAAAGCATGGGGATATAAAGTAACATCTCTTTTTCCAGTAAGAAGAGGTAACTGCCTTCGAGTTCTTTGCTGAAACTGCATTTTAAAAGCAGCTAAACCTAAAAAATGTTTGGAGGCTTGTTAATAAATTCCAATACATACCATAACATAATTTATTTAATATACAGTCTTTATCTTTTCTAAAATTCTTTCAGAAACCCACATGGTAAACAAAACCTTATGTAAGAAAATTTAGTCGATATACCAATTACCTAAATAACAATGACAATAAATAATGAACTACTTAGTATACACAAAATATTACATTTATAAACAGAAGAGTAGAATACTACTTATTGGAACTGAGTTTTTCTGTATCTATACTTTTTATAAATACAAATACTATAAAACCTCAATTATCTGACCATACTACTTACATCTAGGGTTCAGTGTCGAAATTATTTCATCTTGTCGCAAGTGTAATTGAAGCAGGTTTTACTACAAAACTTTTAAGAGCTATACACTGTTTCAAATATGAGAGATATACATAAAAAATAATTTACCTCATAACTACCGTTCTACGATCTATATTGCATTGTAGTAAAAGGTCAGACCGGCGATACTCCATCTCAACTAATTAAAACTACAGTATAAAATAATTTAAAAAGACGGCCATTCTAAATATAAATAAAACAGTTCCCATACATGATAGAACAGTGGTTCCCAACTCAAATATGTCTGTGGACCACTTCACTTAAATTTGAACCTCTGCGGACCATCTCTATCCCTAACTGTAACGTCAAAATTGTAACTTTTTTTCAGTACATTCATTCCTCATAGAAGGTCTAAAATTTTGCCTTTTTTCTGAAGTAAGGGAAACCAAGTCTTACAATGTTTCTAAATGGAACTTGAAAAATCAAATAATCTATTAAAAAGAAAAATTAACATTACATTAATTTTATATCTAATTATATTTAAAAATATACCTTTTATAAAAGAAAAGACATTTAACCATTTTTATCAAGCTCTCGCGAAATTCAACAAATAAAATAGAGTCCATTATTAATTACGATACGATTGTTTATTTAATTCCGTAAAATTAAATTAGGAAATTTACAGGGGCGTCATTTCAGTTTTTCGATTTTTTTAAGTATAGGTCTGGATCACGCCGTAACTGCTTTTTTTGGGAGGGGGAGGGAGGGTGCCTCAACTTCCTTTTCCTTCTTTCCAAGGAAAAGCTTCTTGTAAGAGGCAGAATTTTCAAGTGAAAAACACTATTGAACAGAGGTCAAAATTTTAGAGGGGGCTGGGGGTCCTCCCCCAGAAAAGGTTTTAAAATTTAACCCTCAAAAGTAATGTTTTAACTCCTTTTGAGACTTTTTGGGTTGCACAAATCTCCTTGAGGAAGTTACAGAATTTTCAAGGGACATGCAGCTATTTTTCACATAACAGTGGAAACCTTGAGAGGGGCGGTTCCTCCCCCAGCCCCATCAAAATGACGCCCATGGAAATTTAATAACAAAAATATTTTTCAGCAATATACCTTACAAATGAAAACTTCAATTGAATCGCTTATTTCAGAAACATGTTAAACCTCATAGGATTAATATTGCGTTTAGCATGTTTCTAAATAAGCGATTTAATTTATCTCATAGGAGAGGCTTAACCATGTAACTTTCTTTATCTGAATAAATGATTCATATGAGAGAAAGAGAACTTAGAATTTTTTACTAATGAGACGTAAGATTTTTTTTACTTATGTTTTTGCATCTATGGTGTTTTTACTATTTCCTGGAATGTGAGATAGGAAAACTATTTTTTTTAATTTCCACACATTTTTGGATAAGTTTAAAAATCTTCTCACGGACCACCTCTGAAGCCCTCACGGACCCTCAGTAATCCGCGGACCACCTGTTGGGAACCACTGTGATAGAAATACAGAAATGGCATTATCAGTATTTTTCAGCTCCTAGCTCAACTAATTAAATAAATTTTTAAAAACTCTTTAACCTTGTGATGCTTATAAACATAAAAATTACCAGATACATTAATTTGAAAAAGTGAATCCCTGTAAAATGCTTACATAAAATTAAAAAGTCACCTTTTCAGCCAAACTTTTAGCTCCAGTTTTCGCGCTTAGGCTTAAACCGAAAAAAAAGTAAATAAAGCAAAACTTGTTTTCTTCAGTTTTCTTCCCAAGAGTTTCGCTTTACCCACACTTGCTCTACATCTTCCCTCTTTATAAATCGAAATTAGCCACAAAAATACCTTACAAAACTGAAAGTATAGAAATTAATTTTTTAATAAAATTTGAAAATATTTTCAATGCAGATTTAAGTTTTTTTCAAGAAAGAAAAAAAATATCACATGACTTTGAGTGTGTTGAAGATTTTTTGCTAACTGGCATCAAAACAAGTATTCCTTCTACGCAAGTCCTTTGTTGACATTTGTGAAATTTAGATGACAGCTTTTTACTGATCAATAAACTTTGAATATTTCGATCGGCTCTTCAAAGAGTGGAATCATGAATATGATTGATTTGTCCGAAGAAATTGTTAATTTACCTTCCTATGTAACAGTGTATGGATGGGTACCATTTGTTGTTGCGATATCAGTAAGGACTAGCTTTGTTTCTAAAAATTCTATCTCTTCAGTTAATTCGTATGTAGATGTATTTAATAGACACATCATTATTGAGTTTATCTTTTAGGCTTTTGATTCTTTGCGTATTTATAAAATTGCATCCTAGTTATTTCATGCATTCAGCTTTCTTAGATTAATATACCATCATCAATGTTTTCAGATAAGTGTGATTTTCTCCACTTTGTATGTGAGAAGCTTTTGGAGCCGTAATGAAAGGGACAAGTGTTCTTCTATTATATCAATATTGGGTATCACCATAGCTTTGTTGTCGGCTATTTTGATTCCTGTGGATGTTTTTCTTGTTTCGTACATGAAAACCTCTCAAGGCACTTTCAAAGTAAGTTAGATGGTGATTTATCCGTTATGGTACTTAAGAATTAGCCAGGCCTAAGTGTCAAGTGTTTTTATAAGTTGCAAAAAAAATCAAGTACTAGGTATAACATTTTAAAAATAAAATTATATATGTTAGACTCAACGACTAAATCACTTAACTGTGCAAAAAAATAGACCACAACGGGTTGTGGCATTTGCAAAACAGCCAATAGTACTTAAAATTTGAGTTGTGGTGGCGGATCAATCCTAGTTGGAAAGCCCAGTTGGCTACAGATGACGTAGTCAGAGATAGATTGCCAAGTCTGGCGATCGCGAGTGGAATGACGAACACGATGTGCGATTCATCTTAAATGACGTAAAAATGCGCTCTTGTATTCTGCGATGTATTGTAACCTTCTGAAATGGCAAATTGCATAGTGATGACTCGCAAAAGCATTGGGCTGTCATATTGTGCGTATACGTAGGGATCTAAAAAATAGTTCCAATTGATTCTTGAGGCTCAATTCAGTTTGACTTTAATATAATTGCTTTTTCTTTATGCCATGATAAAATAGAAGCATACAATGTCTAATTATATAAATGATTTTCTATGATTAATTTTCTAATTGTTCTTAGGATTGGGCTACTAATTCTTCACGCCAGGCTCTAGAAGATTCTGTAACATACACCTATTATAGTAAGTTTTTATTTTCTATCTGTAATCCGTTATTTACCTTCACTTTTCTAAGGTTGGTGGTTAATTTGTAAATCTGATGTGCCTATTGTTTTTTTATTTAATATGTAGTATTTTAATCATTTGTCTCATGTGAAAAAATTTATAGCTCATGTTCTAAAATATACTTTTACTTTTCTTTAGAGATCCTCAAATTGTAAAATGTTGTAAAAATAATTTCATTTTCATTCCTAATGCATTTCATTGGTTTAAAATTAAAATGACTTTATGCAGCTTTATTATTAGCTATTTTTATGTATTGTTTGATCTTGTCGATTCAGTATCTTTTTATACAGTTATTGTGCACTTTTATCTGCTTTTTGAGGCTATCTTTTTTGGCTGCTTTTAATTTATGTTATTTTTTTTTCAGGCCTTTATGGAATATCCTTGTTCTTCACCTTTCTTATTTTACCTTTGGTGTATTTTTCATATGAAGAAAAGGATGAAGACCGCCCTAATAGGGTATGATTGTAAAAAAATTAAAATAAGGCCTTTATATCACTTAATGTAATCATCTTTAGCATAGAGGGGACTGATATAATAATAAGATAGAAGTATTTAAAACAGTTTTATACAATTAATGTACTACTATGCAACTTAAGTTTTTGGTGAAATATATAAGAATTAGTAGTATATATGATACTAATAAACATTTGATTGAATTTTGGCAACGCTAAACTATGTTTTGATCCCGTAAAACAATACATTTTGCTTTAGGTTTAATAAGAGTAACCAGGATCTGTCAAAATTGGTAAAATTAACTGTGGTCACATTAAGAAAGTTTACTTAATAAAATTAAATATTATAATTTACTTATTTAAAGATATTTTGATAAATTTCATATTAAAAAACCTACATTTTGTTGGGGAAGAAGTGATACCTTGTATCCCACAACCTTAGCGAGATTTACTTTACTAGAAGCTTTTCCGCCAAGGCGATTATTCGCAATTTGATGCTGAAGTAGTTGATCCTTAAAAGTTTCTTGAGCTTTCTTAGTTTTAATCAAAAATTTATTTCAAAATTCAAACAGATTGCTATCTGCCACAAGAAATTTTACTTTTAAACTCTAAAGTGTGTTTCTCTTTCATTCACTCAAAATGTTTTCTCTATATTATGTGTAAAAACCAGATAATCAAAGATTTGTAATATTAAGGAATACTAGTCTGTTTGATTTTTTTAAAATGGACAGAAAGTGTGTTTTAGATCAAGAGATCTGGACGTTTGAAACTTCTGGGAAGCTCCGATCAAAGATCTGATCAGATCAAAATCTTGATCAAATCTCTATTAAATCAGAAGCTTACTCATTATAGATTAGCATTTCATTAATTATTCATCCCGAGAATCAAAAATTTTCATTTTAAACTCGAGGATTGTGACAAATTTTCTTCATGTCGTACCGGGTGTACGTAGTTTCATTAGTATTCCTTTTAAATCGAAAAAAGAAACAGATTGGCCAATCTGAATCCCTAAACTTCATAAGGCAGTTAAAACAATCTGTAGATGGCATTACGATCTACACAGTTAAAATTATAAGTTTTCAAAACTGATGCTGCCCCAGCATTCCCAAATCTTTCTAAAACTAAATATTTTACTGATTGTGTTATAATAAAGTTACAGTTTCCAATTTTAAAAATGAGACATCAAAACTTTTAAAAAATCGGATGTCTCGTTCATTACTTTTTTTTCTCAAATTCCGAGTTTGTAGATAACTTTAAAGAACTTTGGATTTGAGGCAACTTCATTCAGCGCTAAAAGTTGCGGTGGAGAAAATCATCTGCTAAAATAAAGCTCATTCAAGTTGTGGTATACGAGGTATCACTTCTTCACTAACGTTTTTATTTTACAAATGCATAACTGTGCTTTTCTAATACTAGGTTTTGCCAACTGCTGTCATGTACACAGGCGTGTTTCTTCTAGTGATAGCTGGACTTTTGATAGCTGGGTATTTTTTTAAACAATTTTCCTTTTAATTGTTAAGCTTAATTTTTTCCAATTACCAAGAAATAATTTTTTTTCAGAGCATTTATTCCATTTAAAGGAGCCCCTCCCAAAAATGCTACTGATTGGGAAAAAATTAACTTTGTCATTAAGGAGTTATACGATAGCAGTAAGTTAAATTGTTATTATCCTAGCATGTTTAAGTTTCTGTGTTTTAAAATATCATATTTTAAAACGTAACAATTTTTTTTACTTTCCTTATAATTTTTTTTAGCTTTCTTAGGTTTAATTTTCTTTATATTTATTAAAATAGCTTGAAATTGTAAACTGGTGATAAATACCCTTTAATTTAACCTCTTTTATTCATTTTTATTATTGCAATTTCAAATTATTTTTAACAAGATCTTTTAAATTCTTTTAAAAAATATTTTTTTAATTATTTTTCAGGAGGAAAAGATGCTATTACATTTGTTATCAATGTTCTCACTGTATATGGTATGATGAATCTCATTTTGTACACAGTAAGTTAACTGTGAATTAATCATTCTGAAGATTATTTTATTAAAATTGAATTAGTTAAATTTTGGAAATATATGTAAAGTATTTCAACTACAATATTTTCTGTAGAGTGTTGGAATGGCTTCTTTTCCTATTGGATTGATAAAAGGATATCGCCCTCTAGCTGAAGAAGAATCAGTTTTGTTTGGAAATAAAACAGTTGTCCAATCTAAAATCAGTGCTCTGCGTAGTAAGGTAAAGTTGTTCTAAATTCCATAGCAAAGAAAAACTATTTTACATTTAGTCGTTAATTTACTTAATGTTTTCAAGCATCTAGTTAATATCTTGGTAACTTGATATCCCGAAAAAAGCAATTCTAAAATCTATATTAAAATTTCAGTTAACTTAACTTTCAACCAAAACTGATGGATATTAGGTTCCTTTAATTATTTCATTTTTGTCAGCTTACTAAATGAATTCCTCTTCTAGCAAAAGATACTAAGCAGTGGCTATAATTTTAGTCACTAAGTTAAAAAATCCTGATTTCATTCATCTGATGGTGTTAAATAAAAGTTATGCTTATTTTTTAAAATTCTTGTCTATGTATTTTTTTCTGTAGCAAGCCAGAACATCTCTTTCATCTAGAGAAGCCTCACAACTTGCTGACTTAGAAGAGGAAGAAAGCCTAATTTCCAAGCGCTCTTCCCTTTTAGAAAAGGAAAAGAGTAGCTTCTTCCATAAATGTGAAGGATTTTCGAGAATCTTCAATGGTATCATTGGCTGCATTTCCCTTGTGTTCTCCCTCCTCTTGATTATATCTCTGCTATTGGTTAAGTAAGTTTTATTCCTGAGTTATTTTAATGTGTTTAAGAATTCTCTAATATAGTGAATAGAAATGTTTTTTTAAATAGGTAACTTTAATTTGAATTTCAATTCAAAATGTGATTTACTGCAATAGTGTTTTTTTAATTTATGTTTCTTATAATTTTTGTACCTCCTTTTTCGTCTGTAATTTGAAAAGATGTATGTTCACATGATGTATTCTTAAGAAGTGACACCATCAAATATTTAACTTTATTGTTTTATCATTCATGTAGAAACTGTTTAAACGGTCTGAACATGAGGTTTTTCTTGCAGTTCAGATAAGATCATGAATTCTCTTGGCATGCACATGGGCTATATTTTAACTAAGAACATGCTGCCAAATCCATTAGATTACATTATGGTAAAGGTTCAAGAGGTATAGCACTTTTACTTCATTTCATACAAAAATTACAATTATTTGTACATTGATGAGGGATTCCAAGTTACAAATACTTAATTCAGCTCTAATGTCATTATATATTGTATAGATAACTAATAACAACATCTGAACAGCTTTTCTTTTCCAAACTCACTTTGCAATGTTGCTTGTACAAGAAAACTAATGCAATTGCTGCACATTCTTTTATTGAAAACATACCAAGAATAAAAGCTTTATCAATCCTTCTACCCCTTTGTGTACTAAGTTTGGATGGTTTATATCCTTCCTAATTTCATATTAATTTAAATTGAGAAAATTTAGTCCTAAAGAATTTTTTAGAAATATGTGGCTTTTTCTAGTGGTGCATAAAAGTTGATACTGATAGCTTCAAACTAATCTTTCACATAATTTATTGGAATATATAGAAAAGAAGGAATATATAGTTAAGAAAAATAGGGTTCATATTAGAACTCTTTATAATATTGAAATCTATTTTATGTATGCATTGACTTTGTCATTTATTTTATTTATATGGCTCTAATTTTTCCAGATATTTCCTATGGATTATATATTTTTCTTTTGCATCATTATTTTTCTTGTTGTGTGCACAATATCAGGAATGAGGTACCTGGGTATTTGTTGCCTTTGTGTTCCCGTAAGTGTAACCTTTTACAGCAATATTTTGCACTAATAAATATACAACTTTGATACCTTATACTTTTTTTAGTTAAAATGTTTGTCTTAAAATAGTACTAAAAACTATTTGTTTATAACTATAATTAAAGTTAAGAGAAATATTGATATGTATATTTTTCAGGCACAATTTACCCTAAATGTATTTTATTATTTTATAGATGTATAAAATTAGACCAGGACGAACACCTCCACAAGGATTGATAATGTTGTCCTTTATTTTGATGTTTGCCGTGCTTGGAATTCATGTTCTGATGTATGCTGTCATTCCTGGTTATACTACCTACGGCAGCCAGTATTATTGTGATGTAAGTTTTTGTTATTATGTCTTTTGTATGTACAGTAACAGACCCTTTATCCGGGAACCCGAAATCCGGAAGGACCCGAAATCCGGCTAGCGTTTAAAATTTGTTTTTTTTTTATATTTTGAAGAATTTTTAGTGAGTAAATGCTGTTACGACGTGCAATGGTTGCGCTGCGCCTTTTGTGACATCGTCTCGTTGCGGAATGGGATGATTCGACGCGGCCAAATCGTATCATCCCCGCGCTTAAACGGCCGTTCCAAAATCGGCTGCTGCCTCGCTATCGGTTCTTACCACGGCGATCCACGTGCTTTGCCGGAAGTTTTTTTTGCTGGATCCGTTACGATTGGAACGGACTATGTCGTTTCAGCAGGTATTTTGGTTTTACTAAAGCAGCTGCGTCTTTAATGGCGTTTTTTCGGGAACGGACCCAAAATCTGGAAAATTCCGAAGTCCGGGATGATGTCGGCCCCGAGCTTGCCGGATAAAGGATCCGTTACTGTATTTATTTTGTCTTAGATTTAAAATACGTAGCTTTTATATCATAAATGGTAATTTATCAAATTAAAACACTAATATATTTTCCACATTTATGGAAGTAACACTGTTTTATAAGTTCTGAAATTAAAGTGGAAAAGATAATCTTGAAATCAAATCAATAAAAACATGTTTGTTTGTAATTAACATATGGAACCAGTTGCTAAAAAATAAAAACCAGCTAAAATTGGGACAGTCAGTGGGAATTGGTGAATTCATAAACAAAGGACCAGCCTTGTTGGCCTTTGAGCCTGTAGCTGGTCGACAATATTTGTATTTGTAATATTAATGTCCTAGAAAATTATTTTTATGTTTATAGTTACTTTTGATTTGATGATATCT
Source organism: Tetragnatha versicolor (assembly GCA_024610705.1). Classification (NCBI taxonomy): domain Eukaryota; kingdom Metazoa; phylum Arthropoda; class Arachnida; order Araneae; family Tetragnathidae; genus Tetragnatha; species Tetragnatha versicolor. The sequence goes on along the minus strand of JANDEH010000002.1, from coordinate 27,482,862 downwards.
ATCTATCTATTCTCTAGAATAACTCCACTCAAACCACCAACACAACATGCAACCTTCAGCCGTGTTCTCTTTCTGCCCCACAAGGTACAAATTCTTAGCATGTTTTCAAAAAAATATATATATATTATTAAGAAATTTCTTAATTTAAAACTTGTTATGTTTCAGATGAGTGTGTTATGACGAGAGGTGCTGCTTTTGTCTTGGGATTTGCTTACAAGGCTTGGATATTTAGTGCTGTGTACTACTGGATGACTTGGGTGTTTATAATTGTAAGGGATACACCTTTTTTTTTAATTTGAAGAGGATTTCTTTCCTTCCATTTTGTAGTGTTAGGTTGATTTTTTTTGGGGAGGGGAGATGATTTTCAATATCTAAGGAGCCAAGCTTTAAATAATTGTATCCATGGAAATTTTGGATATGACCCATCTATGATGTTTTTCAACTGATCAACAATAATATTGTGTTTACCACAGAGAATTCACTTCTGTAAATAAAATATTCTTCTCATAGTGTTTTAATTTAAGACAGTGGGTGGATAATCTTATTTGAATAAAAATAAAAAATGGTTCATTGGCATGCAAACTGTGGTATGATATCGTTACCACCACACCGAAAACGCGAATCTGCATTCATAATTAGGTAAAATCCTAGGAGTTGGTTTGGGTTGGTACCTCTTGGCGAGTTTTTTGTCACCAACTTAACTTTGATACTTAGGCACACATTGGCCATACTACTTCGCTTGGCGACTGAACCCACTTCTAGACTTGAGCCTGTAATTAATAGAATATTCATGTTTTTGGCGTGGTGGTAACGATATTAAACTGTAGTTAATTTATATGTATTTTTAAAAACAGTTTACCTTTTTTGTTCTTCCCTTGCCACCAGTAACTTTAAAAACTTTTGCAGAATAATGATTAATGCTGACCTTATTTACAATTTTTAAGGTGTCATGAAGGAGTAGTACTAAATCTAAAATAAACAAATATATTTTTTTCTCTGGCCTACTTCTTCATTAAATTTAAAAACATTTATTATGTTGTATTGAGGTCTGAATTACTTTACTTTGTATGAATCCCATCTAATGACTCATTACCTGTGACCCATGGCTAAAGTTATCCTTTTTTTCTTCTTTAATATTAGCCTTGAAAAGTATAAAAGCTACTTCGTTAGAAATTTATTTTTTCTTAAATATTATTTGATGTTTTTATAGGCATTCATCTTCAGTTTCTTCTTCATCTGTATTCGCTCCAGAACATCTTCCTTAGAGGAAGCCATTGACAAAGATGATTTTGATGATGACGAACCAATGATCAGAATCTAGACTGTATATATCTAATTAAGTCTCATGTACAGAGTCTAAAAATTGTATTTATGTAGTATTTTTTCTTGTGTTATAGTGAACATAGTTCTGGTACTTTTGGATTAGCCAGGGGCAAATCTCTCCAATCGGACTTAATTGGTTGTGTTTTACAAATAACATGTAAAAATGTTTTTAAGAAATAAAATACAACACTGATTATTTTATTTTTATATATTTTATTTTTATTTTGGGATTCAATTATTTTTGGTAATGCATCAGAAAACGTGGAGCTTGGGCCTGGTTAATCCTAAGGTACCGTGTTTCCTTTTAGTGATGATTCATCGTAACTGCTTAGCACTCACTGTTAAAAATATTTACTTTTGTGTTCATAGTACTTGTCTATTAGATTGTGAGATTTATCTGTGATAATAATAGCCATTGATTTTTAGATTGCACTTAATTAATAGTAATAATAGTTGCATTATAGAAAAATCTATTTATGCTCAGCAGTCTTATTAAATCTAAGCATGCCTGCACGATGTATAAGGTTCGTCAGATATTTTCTCTCTCACTTTAACTTCATTAAAGTTAAATTACCTGTTACCTCTAGAAACTAAGATCTCTAACATAAAAAGTGTTTTTATTTTATGATAGATGCCATGAATGTTATAAAACTAATGATCTGCTGCATTGATTATTTGTAAGATTTTTGTGTGACGCTAGCATTTGCATTTCATATCTATGCTTCAAATTTTACTTAAAATAAGATCAAAGGCTTTTATGACTTGGAAACATCTAAGAATGTATCTGTTTCTGTATAGCCATGGCAAATATGACCAAGTTTATTTAATGCTGCCGTTTTGTGACTCCTGCTAAAAGATGACACAACCTGTCAAGGCTAAGAAGTGATGTATCGAAATTTGTAGTAACATCTTCCGTTAATTTTTCCAATTAAATATATTTATGTACCATAAACTGTCACTTTATTTTTCAAGTGCTACTCATCCAAATATTTGAAATCTTCAGCCCCCATGTTTGATCCAAGAAAATTAAATATCAAATTATTCAGTGTATTTTTTTAACTATTCTACTACGAGTATGTGTAATTGAATTAGTATAATTTAAGAATAAAAGAAACCCTATAATTATTTCATATTATATGATACAATTAACCAAACCCATATGATTGAAAACACTATGCCTTTTTTCAGAACTAGAAATATAAAGAGCTGTTATGTAAGCAATAAGGAATAGTTCATTCTTAATTATGAATATTTTAGAAATGCATTGTGTGCTCCTTTAACTTATATAAAAAATTCTTGTGAATAATTTACAAGTTGAAAGCGCTAGTAAATGGGTGAGTATTTGTTGTCTGTTTTTAAATAAATAAGTAACAAAACTTGGCAATTTTTAAAAAAGAAAACTTCACAGTTCAGAAAAAAATTCGATGAACCACCAATTTAATACTTTTTAGCTGTTCTATCTTATGCACTTTGTATATGTTTTTTTCCACTCAAAGGGGTTAAACTCAACAGTTCTGTAACTGAAAATCAAGGAGTTTTATCCTAAGTGGATAAGAGATATTTTCCAATAATAGGAATGTTTTTCTTTTTCCATTCTTGATAACTGGAACCCATAGTTTTTAAGCTTTAATTCTATCATTTGAAGTAATTTAATTTTTCATTTATCTTTTTCAAGCTGGCTTAAAAACTAAGCTTTTATTAACTTTAGACAGGAGCCATTAATTGGGATTTACTTTAAATTTTTAGTGAAGTGTTGTGTTAAAGGTGTTTATCTATTTTAACTTTTTTACTCAATGAATTTTTTTGCTAGCTGAGCTCCTGGATATAATACAAAACAGGGCAATTGAGTAAAACTCGAAATATGCAATCCAATTTCGGGGTCATAGTCCCCTTTTTCATCCACTCAACAGAATACAAGATTAAAACCTAAATGGAGAGAGGATGTGAGAAACCCCTGTGACTTAGAAGTCTCAAAAGCAGTCTTCATCCCATTCAAGAGATTCATAATTCATGAATTTGCTTTCAGTTTCAACTAACTCTTTGGTACTTATCTAAACAAAATTCCTTTTCTCATATGGATGTCTTAATCGAAAATAATGGTTTAATGGTGCTGTTGGGTAAAATACAAAATAATGCCAGGTAGTAGAAAAAATGCTCTAACAGCTATCCAAAATCAGTAGTTACTTTTTTAGTCCTGAGGGAGAGCCTGTTGATCTGCCTTAAAGACCTTTTTAATTTGTTATTCTAAACTTTAACGAATTTTTACTTAAAGTAATATAGTGTAAAAAAGTTATTAAAATTTTTCCTTTGTATTACTATTTTTTTAAGTTTTTTGTTATTACCCACCATGGATTTCAATCCTAACTTGGGAAAATGAGCAAAAATACCAAGCAATTTTTTCACTGTAAATTTTCCCAATGGGACTGCAAGATTGTAAATCTGTATCCGATTTCATATAAACTTTCCCGATTCCTGATGTCCTTTAAATCATCCCCTCTTTAATGTTTTGAGACAAAGAAGGAACCATACTCCATAGTGTCTCAGTGACAAAGGGGGTTCATAAATACATTTTGAAATAACCTTTTTTTAGACCCTCGAAATAGAAGTCCGGTATTACGTTGCGTGTTAGCAGTTAGTTTTGAGGTAAGTGATAAAAGATTAGCTCTGGCCACAAAAAGTTGATCGAGAACTCAAACTGAAACAAGTTCGTGGGTCATGCTGAGTGTCCAGGATGTCACAAAGTGGTACTTTGCGTGAGAACCGTCTATTTCGTATTATATTTACTTAGATGAATGGGGCAATTCTATGGATGCAGAAAAAGAAGTGTAACTTCCATAAAAGAAGATGGTTTTAGATTCCCCCCCTTTTATTAGTATTTAGTTTTCTGTTACTTGATGTTTAGTTAAATTTGATTAATTTCGATAAATTTTGGTTTTTACATACACGGTAAGCTTGTTCAACTTAAACTGCGATGGGATCCAGATATTTAATGTATTCAATGTAGCTTTTTGTTACATTTTTAAGGTATGAAGTGCGTTCTGCTGAACATAATACATTAACTGAGTTATAACATAAAAGGGGGAGTCTAGGGATTCTCCCCCAGAGACGTTTTGGAAATCTGACGCTAAAACAACTGGGTTTTAACTCGTTTTAGCTTACTTTGTCAGAATTTCTGAAGGGAAGCGGTCCCCCTCAACTTCCCTTATATTCACCCTCTGCAAGAATGCACATGTTAGAGATCTCTCAGTCAACTTCAACAGCAGTATAGATTAATATTAAAGGAAATAGTGACAAATATAGTTCCAAGCACAAAATGGGTGTTCGGGTTCCCCCCGAAAAGGTTTTGCAAATTTGACCCCCAAAAGAACATTTTTTTGAACATTTGGTACTAATTTCGGGGCCTCACACCCTTTTTATACGCCCCTGTTAATAATGTCTGTTCTCTAACAATTCATAGATATAATACTAGTAAGACCTTTAAAGATGGATATAATGTTACAAAATTAACACAAGACCGAAATAACTTCCCAAATGGGCCTGTCTCAAAACTGCTCTTATTTTTCTTGAAGAAATGAATTCTTGATGTGTTATCAGATAAATTTATTAGTAGTGACATAAAATTTTTGGATGATTAGTTCTTGTTTACTCCCACGAGTATTGAGAAACTCAGGGGAAATGGGCTCTTTATACCACAACCCTTTTTCAAACATACGTGCATTAGTCTTTTCCATAGAAAAAAGTATACTTCCATTAACCTTCTGTTGATCAAAACGTCCACGAATTGAAGCACGGTGACGCAAAAGATGCCCTGTTGCCATGGATACCTGATCGCGTGTGTTAACAATGTCTAATAGGATGAATGGACTGTCCGAATGACTTCCTATCACACCACAAGACATTAGTGGTCGAAAACCACGTGTAGATTCCGATTTGAGGGCCTGTTATGAAGATTTGAAGAACAGGTGTACCGGAAGTCTGGTAAGAAAGGCATCAATTTTTAAATAGTATATATTTTCTCTCGTTCTAAATGTCTTCCATTTGAAAATACTTACTGATGGATGGATTTACCATGTGTTGCGGTTAAAACCAGTGGTATGTCACAGTTCATAATTTATTCACACTTCAAAATTCGATGTTTTCATCATGTCCTTTTAACATCATAAAAATTTATATAATAAATGATTTAGTATTGAAAATATTTTCTGAGATGGACCTTTTCAGAGGTTACCACAAAAATTCGAAATATAGTAGATACTAGATACGTAGTAGACATAATATGATTTATTTTAAATGATCATTTCTTAATTCAATCCTTCTTTCGTTAACCTATTTACCCTTAGCATTTGGATAAGAGAACTAAAGAGATATAGCAATAGAAGAATGGAAGAGACAATGTAATAATATAGTTGATATTTACTCAATTTTAAAATTTAAATTCTACTTTTTCACTTACAATGTACAAACACTGTGCTTAAGTTCCGATTGAGTTCCATTCGTTATCACCCATCCAAACACCAGAACTTCTTTTTATAAAGTAATGGTGTACTTAAAATAGCCTTTTACCGATAAGTCTATTTAAAATTTTTGTAGATAAGACATTGCATTAAGGCGTTGTCTTTTGATTAAGGTGATTTTCTTTTAAGAAGGCCCATACAATTTTGGGAAATATAAACTTTTTTATAATTCGTGCCTAAATATATCAGTGTGCCATGGAGTTTTACAAATCCTAATTGTGTACGTATTTATTTTGGAAGATAAGTAAATCCAAATTTTCTGCATCGTTAATCTTAAATAATCTTTTCTTAACATAATTACAATTTAAGTATTTCGGATTTAATGGTTTTAAATTATCAATAAAAAGTCAAACTATTACTGAACTAGTTAGTCAATAAATATCCTTATATCACATACTGTTAGTTCTTTTATTTAAATTAAAAATTTTAAATTCATAGTTGAATAAAAATTAAAATGAGTTAAATAAGATATTAAAATTTTAATTTCCCATAATAATTCAGGTCACTTTAAAACTCATCGGAATATTAATGTCGATAACATTTTTCAATTTGAATTTTTAAAAAGTAGAAAAGAATTAAAACTTCAAACCTTGTATGACTCAATACAGAACTTCCACATTAAGGTGTATTGTATTGTCATCCGAGTTCAACATTGAACAGACCCAATTCCGAGTGTCTTTCAAGTACTCCAAAGATATCTTCCATCCCAAATCGCATTAAATTTTTGGGATACTTCTCATTCAGAGAAGTTTTCATTTGCCCATTCACCAGTATTTCATCCACCTATTCAAGTTGAACAGAAAACATCCATTTAAAAAAACATTACCCTTCTTTTCAGGATCGTAGATTCCCTCCTGCCAAGTTCGTCAAAACCAAAGCGGGGTACTTCATGTCCAAGTCCAGGAACTCACAACGTCGACTCCCCCCTCTGATCTCAGTGAGTCCGACCCAATTGAGCCATGGATCTAGCACTCGCAACCCTTCTCCTTGCCCCAGTGTCAGTAAGTACCATTCCAACTGCTACCTTCCCAGGTCATCCTCACCCGGACCGGGAGCCTATCTGGAAGTGATTTCACAGAAGATGTCGAGGAACACCAGGAGTTCCAAGACCTCCAAGAGAAATGGTAAGTATTAAACAAACTTTAAATGTCTTTGAATGTCTCTTCTGATCATGCAAGGCTGGGATATCCAAGGTTTTTAGTTCTTAGGGATTTACTACTCCACCAAGTTCCGCCAGCCATACTGGACTATCATCTAACATAACCAAAAGGCCAAGAATTGGCTCTAATAAGTTCACTATACGAACATTTTAATGAATTTGGAGTCAAGTATTAGGGCCTGCGCCCACAGAGGAGACTCAAGTCATCTTTAAGACTCATCTTTAGTTACAGAAAGATTTGTTCAGTAATTTGAAGTGTATGGTTAGATTTAAAAAGCTGTTTGTATATAGTTAAGCTCATCTGCTAATCATAAAGAGAAGGGACGCGTAAAGGCCTGCCCATCACACTGGGGGGACTCCAGTCGCTGAAGACATTAAGATCATTATCACACGGAGGGGAGAAAGAAGAGAACTTGGGCGGAGATGTAATAATTTAACCTCAAAGAGATAAGTTTTAGTATGAAGTACTTTCATAGTTTTTGAAGTAATTCATAAATGAGGTAATTCACTATGTAAATCCTAAAAACTACAAACTAAAACTACAAAGATCCTTCCCTCTCCTTATGGCAAGGATCTTAATGTCTTCAGGGACTGGGGTCACCCCAGTGTGGACAGGCCCTTACGAGTCCCTTTTCCTTTATAATGAGCAGATGAGCTTAACTATGAACAGCTGTTTAAATCTAACTGTACACTTCAAATTACTATAAAAATCGTTCTGTAACTAAAGATGAGTCTTTCGGGTTGTTTGGCCGTGGTCCAAGTGAGGATATTCACCTGGTAAATCAGGTGAATATTTATCCTCACCTGGACCATGGCCAATTAGCCCGGAAGACTTATCTTTTAGTTACAGACTCCGGCATAGTGTTAGCCTTCATCGTTTTATTAAATCTTTCTGTTTGACATTGGCCTTTAACATGTATGATTGTGAATTTCCTTATGGGGAATTTTCTACATAGCACCCATTTTTTTATAGATACTAATTCAGTAAAAATCGAATTAATGTTTTCAGCGAGACCCCAATCTCAGGAATTTTCTCAAAAAGTTACTGATTACTTGAAGAAACACGAAGATTTCTTGGAGCAATACGTCCTCGATAATGTCAGTCTAGATCTCCTTGAAAGATGGATCATTCGAAAAACTCAGCGTCAAAGAAAAAATGCCATAGAAGTGAGTGGTGAGTATCTATTTAAATGTAATTAAAATAAGAATGTTATTAAAAAAACATTGAGAAGAATTAAGTCCCAAAAATCGATTGCCCTTTAAACTTTCACTTTCATTATACGTCCAAACAATTAATTATTAATCATAAACAATTGATTGAACGTGGCTAATCATTGCAAACTGATCACTTTTAGTTCATATTTTTATGTTTCAAAAATCTTTAGTATAAATAATTTTTTAGCAGACTTTTCGATACTATATGATTTCTTCATTTAATTATTTTGTGTTTTCCTTAGAAACAGAATTAAATGAAAAGGTACCAAATCTCTCAAGGTGGAAAGTGAGTGTTGAAACGCTGAATATTTTTTCTCATAACATTTATTTACGATCATATGTTTCAATGTCAATAAAAAAATTGCTCGAGCTTCAAATTCATAGATGTTCATAAATATGTGTATTTAAATGCTACATTACACGTACACATAGTACGAAATTAAAATTCATTAAATATATATGAAACTTAAATTATTATATAAACTTTGAGATGATTCCATAATAATAGCATTTAAAATATTTGTTTTAATTTATTTGGGTTTTATTTGCTTCAGTTTTGTGTCCATGCGGACAAGAGGGAAATGCTTCAAGAGCTGACATCGTCGTTGTTCTCATACCCAAACAAAATTCACGTGCTCTCTGAGTTAGCAAATACAGTGGCTGCTACTGTTAATGCAACAGGATGGAGGCTTTATATCTTTGACATAGATACACAGGTGTGAATACAAAGGTTTCTTATCTTTGACCACTTTTTATTGTTCTAATCATTCACTAAAAATCTTATACAAACTATCAGAAAATAACAACGAAAAGAAATTATTTAGTTTTCTTATATGAAATCGTTATTAAAAATATAATGAAGATCACACTAATTTTAAAAAAAAGTATCACCCTAAATTAGCTTAGATTATATACTTCTGAAGGTAACGATGATCAGCATCAAAAATTCTTTAGTATGTAAATCAGACAGTATATCAGAAAAGTATCAGACAGTAACAAAAAACCCATTCACGTTTAGTGAACATGCAGTTCAGTATGTAAAATGTAACTTTCTTTATAAAATAGTAGATTTCTTTATTTGATTGATTAATTTATTAATCCTATTTCCATAAAATATGCGTAACTGACCTTTATCGGAAGATAGTATGAGTGTTGAAATAATGAAATCCAATTGTAAAGTTTTTTTTACCACGACAAGGGTAATATCGCAGTAGAAGAACATCTACAGAACAAGTAGTACAGGAAGAAAAACAACTTTCCAATGCGGGATTCTTTCAATTTTGTGTGTCGTATTCAATTCATACACTTCTAATAAATTTTAAAATTGGGTCTATTCTTTTTTAAAATTTGGGTTTTAAACCTAATTCTTTTATTTTACTTTTGCCATACTACATAAGTTTATGTCTTTCAGGAACTTTCAACGTTTGGTAGTAACGAACACAATGTGGAGTAAGGATGTATCTATGTTAGCTTCAAATTTAGTTCTATAAAGGTTAATAGTATCTTAAAATTATAATCCTCTTTTTTAATTAGCATATGCTTTGAAGGCTCAATAGCCGAGTACGTGCTGAAGACAAAGAAAAGCGTACGTTGTAAATCTACTGAAAAGGCAAGTATGCATCTCCTATTGTTCTTGAGATCCTTATTTACAGGGGCGTCATTTGGGGGGCCGGGGGGGGAACCGCCCCCTCCCTAGGTTTCCACTGTTATGTGAAAAATAGCTGCAAGTCCTTGAAAATTCTGCAACTTCCACAAGGAGCTTTCGGTGCAACTCAAAAAGTCTCAAAAGGAGTTAAAACACTACTTTTGAAGGTTAAATTTCAAAAAATTTTCTGGGGGAGGATCCCCAGCCCCCTCTAAAATTTTTACGTCGGTGGTTATACAGATTTTTCCTCCTTAGAATTCTGCCATTTACAAGAAGATTTTCCCTTTACGAGCTCCCCAAAGAGTTTGAAAGAGATAAAGCAGTAGTTTAAAAGGGAAGTTTAAAAAAATTTTCTAGGGCATACCCCCCAGCCCCCCTCTATAATTTTGAGCTCTGTTAAACAGTGTTTTCCCCCTTGAAAATTCTGCCGCTTACAATAAGCTTTTCCTTTTTAGTGCTCCCAGAAGAGTTTGAAAAAGAGATAAAAAGCAAGTTTAAAGTGGTAATTTCAAAAAATTTTTGGTGGAGGACCCCCAGCCTCCTCTAAAATTTTACACTCGCAAGAAGGTTTTCCCTTTAGAATTCCCCAAAGAGTTTGAAAAAGATATAAAACACTAGTTTAAAGGGGATTTTTTTTTAAATTCTGAGGGGGCCTTGAAATTTTGACGTTTATTTACAGCTCTTTTCCCTCTGTGGTTTACAAGAAACTGTTCTCTTTGGATACAGCCCAAGGGTCTCAAAATGAGCTACAACACTACTTTAAAAGGCAAATTTTCAAAATTTTCCTGGGAGTAAACCCCCCATTTTTCCTAGGAGTTCACGTTGTCAAATTTTGACATTATATTATATGTAATATCATTCAAATACTACTTTTCAGTGTTCTAACACCTAACCTATAAATGTGCTCTTTAGGGGATACCTTAACCCTACAATGCATGATTTTTTAGATTCACTTGAAAATCATTTATTTGACTTATATTATGGTGTAAATTAGTAAAAAAATACTAAAAATAATTAATTTAATTTTTTCTACAGTTAATTGACGAAAAAATTTTCCCTTGTGAAATTATTAATAAGTGAAATAAAACCAAATGCTCTAAAAATATAAAAAAACAACTTATCTTTTCAAAACAATTTTTTTTCAAGCTGAAATTTTTTTTTATTTTAATTTATATGGTCCTTTTATTTTGGCATTTTCTGTGTCTTGACTTTCTTCTCACTAGCTACTAACAAATGTCTCAAAATAGTACCCCTGCTGCGATCTATACTGGCAGTCTAAAGTGCTAAAACAATGAAATGTTATATTTATTGTACTTTCCAAACGGAAGTTCGAGTAGGAAATGGGGGAAAATGTCGTGTTGCCAAATGGCAACAGTATGCACTGTAGGGTTAAAAATGAAGTTGAGGCACCCCCCCCAAAAAAAGTCTATGACAGCGTGATTAGACCTTTTTAAAAAAATCCTTGCCCCCCAACCAAAAACTGAAATGACGCCCCTGCTTATTTAGCATATATGCTTCCATTTCTTCCACAGAATAGTTTATCATGAGAGTTAGATTAGAATATTAGATAGAGGACAGTGCAATTATATAACGATTTAGACTCTGTACTTTATGTGCTCATTCCATTCCATAGAAACAAGTTTCACTACAAAAACCCATAAAAAAATTAACACTTTTGAACTTGTATGTTACTTACTTTGACATTTATTATACCCTACTCATATTAGAAATTTAACAAAAATTATTTTTCAAGTCAAAGTAAAATAACTTTCAAACAAAATTAAATTATCTGAAAGCTAGCTATTTTAGTTTAAAAACCTAAAAAAATGTCCTTTGTAGGCTAGGAAGTCAATCAAAATGCATGTATCACTGAAATGATTGTATTTGCTTATTTATAGGAAGTTGCATTGACTGATCTTGGTAGCTGTCCTATTCTTTTATCAAATCCAGTTAATATTTTGTGTCATCCAGTTTATCAGCCAGATGGAGAACTTTCAGGTAAAACTATAATAGCGTAGTAGTATGATCTCAATACGAAATTAAATTATTTAATGTTATTTATTTTGTTCTTCAGGAGTTTTAGAGTTGTATAAAAGTATCTCTGATGCGGAATTCCACGAGGAAGATGAGGAGGTAATTGATCTTTGAACTTCAAATACGAGGATTTTTTTATATTAGTTTATCTTCTTAGAAAATGTTATGTGAAGTTATACGTTTCATGGATCTATCCTTGTTTTCCCTATCTTAACCTTATTATAAGTAGTTCCTTTTCCAAATGAAGCAAAAATTAAAGAAACTTAGCAGTAAAATTTCTATTGCAAAGTATTTTCAAAAAGGTAAAAAGTCATTATTATTGTATGCTTTCTCACTTATTAATGCTTCATAGCTAAGTTTTTATACTACTTAATTTATTGCAAATTTCACTCATCTGATTTAAACTTCTAATGCAAGATTTTTATTTTAGATTGTTAACAGCTATTTGGTTTGGGGTGGTATTGCACTGCACTATGCCGAAGTAAGTTTTTAAAAAACACACACAATGCATAAAACAATTCCTACTTTTTTCAATTAAATTTTATAAGAACCTGTGTATTTTTAGCTTTACGTGGCTATGAGGAAACAACGAGAATTAAACCTTTTTCTGTTAACTGTTGTGAAGTAAGCATTCAATACTAAACCTTTACTGGCAATTATTTTTACTATATAATTACTTATATTACATTTTTTCACCGATTTTTTTTATTACAGATCTATATTTCAAGATATGATAAGTATGGATACGGTGATATTAAAAATCATGGTGAGACATCATGGAATGCATCCTTTACTTCTCATGATATCATTCTCTGAAATTTCGACCGGTTTTCCAATTTCTTTCTTCCAGATGTTCGCCCGAAAACTCGTGAGTGCCGACCGTGCCTCACTTTTCTTGGTGGATGGTCGATCTAGTGAGCTCTACGCCAGGTTGTTTGACGTCAGTAGCTCCGACCTTGATGATCCAGAGGATGATAAACTGAGGAAAGAATGCGACATGAGACCTCAGGAAATAAGGTACTGGAAATAATAAGCGAAAATAATAAAAAAACGGGCATGGATTTAATTAGTATTTCCTTGCTCCTGAAGAAACCGTAATAAGTCTTAATCGCACCTTTACATCATAAATTCCGTGAAACATGGATGAGGGTCATGCTCTAGTAACTAGACCTTCATTTCGGAGAGGTTCAACATCTAAATCCCTGGCCGTCTATTTATTATAAATTAAATGTAGCTTATTATAAGTTGTGCTAAAGGTTTTTTTCGCGCGTTATAATTTTAAAGGATACAAACAATTAAAAAATAGGTATAAAAATTTTTGGGAAACGGGATTTAACTCCCTAAACCCCCTTGGATCCCTAAGCAGGATTCTTCGATAAGTAAAGAAATATAGGTCTTGCCCTACGCTTCTCAAAATCCTATTTAAATGGAACTTCGGGACCTGTTTAAGTACATTGTTAAAAAACAGTTCATCCTTTCACCAGTTTTGTGGTGAAAGGTTGGGCTGTTCATCAACAGATGTGGTTCAAATTATCTGAAATGATAGCGAAAATTTGAACCATATTTTCGGTGCTTTCATGCACAGAAAACTCGATAAAAATATGGTTTTAATTTTCGCTACATTTCGGTTGCTGCTTTTGTTGAACCGCTTTTAGGTGAAAGGTTGAAAAAAATTTTACCATTGTGAAGTTAAAAACTTCTTCCCAAAGCTCAGGTACCTATAACTTATTACTCTACACCTGGAGCTGTCATATTCCACTGGACTGATCCAGAATCAGCTGTAGTTTTTCCACTTAGCTAGATAGTTGAATTTAAAAAACATTATCCAGGAGCTTTGTAATACAAGAGCAATAAAAAGAGAACCACTTTGTTGGGCAATACTCCTCAAAAGTTCCGACGCAGTTAATGTCTTTTTTATAGAAAATAAATGTAATACACTCTAATTTCAAAAAACTTAATGTATCTGAATTTAAATCAGTTTTGAGAAAAAAAAAGTAACATTGTTTAAGGGACACGTGTTCTTGAAGAAAGCCAAGATCCTCGAAATAGGAATTATCGACCTGTTTGTTTTGACGTTCATTGATCGATGATCATCCATTAAAAAGAATGGACAGAAATTGTCGTTAATTTTCAATAGCGTCTTAAGTACCTTCACTAAACTATTGATAGGGTTGCTTCTGAGGGGAAATGATATAACGAACTTTGTTTGACCACTAAAAGGCCGATAACAAGATCATTACACCTACGCTAAAAGTTTTCTGATATTTTGGAAGTTCATGCATTATCAACAGATAATACGTTGAAGGAGGGAAATAACCTTTTTATCAGCCTTTTAAGGCCAATTTTTATTTTTAATGTTATCTACGATATATTTATTTGATAAGAAAAGATAACCTGGGAGCCTGGGAGTTATAAAAAAAAGACATTTCTATGATGAAGTTACGATTTTACAAACTAAGAACTTTAAAATTGCGTACTTACCTGTTGAAACACGCAATAAAAATTCAAAACTATAATAGTTACACTTCAAAAAATAAAGTGTCTTTATGCAATCGAAGTCATTTTTTAGTAATATTTGCCTCATTTGAAAAGACAATGAATTTTCAATTTTTCTTAGTAATTTTTAATTTTTATTATCGGTCTTTCTTTACAAACCGGAAGTATACATATTTATACTAGTGTTGAAGTTTAATGTTGTTGCTTTATGAAAAGTATTTATCTTTAATAATGGTAGAATTAGTAGACATTTAAATAGATACATTTAATAAATACAATAGTAAAGTGCGTACCTACATAGTTTTGACTGTGTATCGCAAATTCTAATATTTTGCAAAGCAAAGAGTGAGATAATCCCCCAGAATTGAAAATGTTCTGGAGACTAGATGATGTAAAGGGAGCACCATGCCGAAAGAATTGTGCAACAGTTAGCAATATCATTGTGCAGTACTACTATTATAAAACCTTTTAGGTTTTAGCAGGGCTCGATTTCTAAAAGAAGAGGTACCGGAACGGTAAAATTATTGATATCAAAACTGAAAAAGCGAATACTTTTTAATACCAAAACTTAAGCATTTATTTTCAAATTTAAATTTATAAAATAAAATAAATTCAAATGTGTTGTACTAGATTAGGAAGAGTGTTCTAACTTAATTATTAATTGTATAAGGGGCCGTTCAAATATTACGTAAGCACTTTTTTTGTCATTTTTAACCCCCCCTCCTTCCTTGTCAGCAAAGATAAGCAAACTTAAAACCCCCCCACCATGATTACGTAAGAAACTGCCGGACCCCCCCCAAAAGTTTGACATCCCTATATTAGTAAGTGCTGTTTTTTTCCTTGAAAATTAGGTGACTCGTACAAGGAGCTGTCCTTTTTGGGTGTAACCCTAAGGGTTCAAAAATGAGTCGAAACACTACTTTTCGGGGTTACAATTTCAAAATGTTAGGGTGGTCCATCTCCAGAAAAAAGTGCTTACGTCAGATTTCCTAATTCTATTTTTTTGTTACATTTATTTTTGGTTGAATTATGAAATTATTTATGCAAGAAATAAGATATTTTCGAAAATGCACCATCTTCCGTAAGCATCACTCATTTCCCCCCTCCCCCCCTTGTCAGAAAAATAAGCAAATAGCAAATCCCCCTCCCCCCTTGGGTGCTTACGTAATATTTGAACTGCCCCTAAGACGATGAACTCTTTATACGTCTTTTTTTACAGTGGGTTATACTTTTTTCCAACAGGGTGCCTCTTGTAGGAGGTGAGATGGCTTATCATCAATGAACCATTAGTGTTGTATATTTTGCAAATTTAAAGAATATGCGTAGTTAAAGTCCTTAAATGGTAGAACTTAAGATGTCGCAAATTTTCTTTGCAAATTTGCCAAGCGATCTGGCAAATCTGGTTCAAATAAAAAAGAATCAACACCAGGAGCGGATTGTGGGTAGTTCAAATGGGGGTTCACAATCAAGTTTCAAAAGATTAATTAAATAAACCTTCTTACAATTAAACCCAATAAAATCACAAATATTGTTATTTGCAAAAAAAGATAAAAATCTCTCTATTCTAAAAAAAAGTTTTTAGTGAACGGTTTCCAGAGAAAGGCTTTTTAATTACTGAACCGAATGACACATATATGATATCAAAATGTCCGGATTCCTTCCGGATTTCCGAGTAAGCCCTTCGATTTTTCAAAAAAATTCTCAATTTTAAAATATTTCCATTTTTTTAGATAACGGATAAGGTCGCAGTTACAAAGCAAGTACTGTCATTCAAATTATTATGCATCCAATCACAACGACCGATTGACGCTATATTTTAAGATGAAACATGTTTTTTCACCTTTTAAAAAAGTACTTTCTTGATGAAATATCACTCAAAGACTGATAAATACATATTCTAAAAACTTACATGAACGCCATTTCATACTAAAATTTCACAGTTTTTGTCCAATATTTATAATTTTTAGTCTGATTTTATCGAAATTAATTGTAAACATAGAGTGATGTTTTGTCTCTTATTATTTTCAATTGCTTAAACGGTATTGTCTGGGTTAACAAGTCTGGGTTTAAAAAAAATATGAATGATAAACACTAGGCATATTATACTAACGAGTTATTTTAAAATAACGGGTTTTTGTTTGGTTCGAATATTGAGAAACAATTAGAAATAGTTATTTTTATATAATCATAGATTAAAAAAATAATTAAGATGAATATTTTTAAAAACATTTCGTTTAAATTTTTGATAAGTTCGAGTTAATATATATTTAAACTTTTAAGTGAGCTTTATTCATGGAGGGGATTTTGTGAAGTATATTCGGAAAGTTAGTTGACGTTTTTTTGTAAATTGTTTAATTGTTTTGTAAAGTGTATTAAGTTCGGCGAGTTGGAATTTGTGGGAATTGCGACGCAATTCCAAAAGGTCCTGCGTCAGCAGTTTACGGGGGTTGGCGAGCGATAGCGAGCAGGGGGCGGTAGCTCCCTAGTGCATTAAAAATATTTTTTTAAATGTGAAATATGCTTTTATTTTTTGGGTCGGATTCTTACTGTTATGAACGTAATCTGAAACCAAATATGATAAGTTGAGTTCTAAGTTCAAAAAGGGGTTCTGGGGGCTCTCCCCCCGAAAATTTTTGGAAATTTGACAATAAAACCAGGGTTTTAATTCATTTTAGGACTTTTTTTTTCGTACATAGAAATATATCCGCTGGCCTGATGAATGGGTCTCGCGGGCCGTAAGGAGACCCCTGAAATAGAATATAATTTTTTTCCGAAAAAGAGGTTCCGGAACGGCGTTCCGGACCGTTCCGGCTGAAATCGAGCCCTGGGTTTTAGTATTATGTATTATTATATTATATTTTATAGTATTATTTAGTATTAGTATATTTTATGTTTTATAAGTATTACGTACTTGTTTTTTAAAGTAGTTTTTGAAACTTGTATTTTCTTCCTAGGTTTCCAATTGGCAAAGGTATAGCGGGCTATGTAGCAATGACAGGAGAGTCTCTTAACATACCTGACGCATACAATGATTCCAGGTTCAACAGGTAAAAAGCATCGCTTTAAAAACTCTTAGAAATTTTTTGATTTTAATATATTTAATACATCTGGAATTTCTTCATAGATCAGTGGACCAGAGAACAGGATATAATACCAAAAACCTCTTGTGCATGCCAATTTTCATCCGGGGAAAGTAAATAAAATTTAATACTCTTTGACAATGCTTGAATATTGGACTTTATGTTGGGGAATTGGGGAATAAATATTTTATTTTTCAGTGTAATAGGAGTCGTACAGATGGTGAATAAGACCAGTGGAGCTTTCACTAAGAACGATGAAGAGTCTTTCGCTGTGTTTGCGATATACTGCGGTTTGGCTCTTCATCATGCTAAAGTGGGTACCCATCTGTAAATTTCAGTACAATTCTATATTTTGATATTATGTTACTTAGGGCCGTATTCACCAGTAACTTGACCGACGGTTAACCGGGAGTCAAACCTCTGATTGGTGAAAAACTAGTTTTCCTTCTTCAACGGCCAATCAGAAGCTTGACTGTCGTTTAACCCCGGTCAAGTTACCAGTGAATACGGCCGTTAATCTTTAATAGCTTCTTTGAAATTGTGCGTTTTAAATCTTCAAAAATAAGCTTCATGTACCGATAAAGATAATGTTGAATATCAAAATCAGTATATATAAGGCACACAAAGAAATCATCGTTATTTTTGTATTAAAAGGTTCCCGTAAAAATACATAATAAATACGAATATCAAGAAAAAAAATTCTAGTAAATTCATATTAGTTGAAAACTTTTTCTGTGGATCAAATTTAACTTAGTTGCCATCTTTAATTAGTACCAATACCAATGATACATCAGTACTAAAAAAATGTTAGAAGTAAGCATGAAGAATGGGGTTATTTTCATAGTAAAATATCAAGGAAGGATTTTGAAAAAAATAACTCAGTGACAAATTGTGGTAAATATTCTTTAAGGAATGCCTCTTAAAAGATATATTTCTTCTTTTAGTTATACGACAAAATTAGAAGATCGGAGCAAAAGCATAAGCTGGCATTAGAAATTCTCTCCTATCACAACACATGTTCAGATGAAGAAGTTCGAACAATACAAGGCATCCATTTGAATTTAAGTTCGGAAGATTTGATGGAGTAAGTGTAATTCCTATTTGAAAAGGTTTTTATTTGCTTCATTTGCATTATTCAATTTATATTTGAAATAACTTTCATTATCTTTAAAACAAGAGAAATATACGCCTTTTACAATTTAAAAAAGCATAACACATTAAATTTATAATAACTATCTTGGGCTTGTTCTGTTTTAAAACATTTTTTTTGCGAACTTCAGCTTTAATTTAACTTAAAAACACTATGCACTAATGTTTAAAAAACTCTATTAATTCTTTACTTCTTTCTTAGCTTTAACTTTTCACCAGATAAACTGAACTCCAATGAAAAGGTATTTGCTTCTATGTTTATGCTTAAAGACCTCCCTAAACTTGCTAGGTAAGCTTAAATTTTCGATTTGCTTTTAAAGTAAAAGTATGCAGATAATTTTCTCCCTAATTTTAGGACACATTGGGCAAATTTAAAAATTTTTTAATGATTAAAAAGAATAATTATTATTTTTAAAATTATTTCCATATAGTGGCTAGTGCATGACTACAATCACCCGCCCTTTACAGAATAAATACAATAAGGAAGTTGCATGTGTCAGATTTTCAAAAACAAACAAGTGTTCCGTATGGTTTTTTGTATGGTTAAATGAAATATCTAGTCAGTTTTTCAAAAAAATGTACAGATAATTAAATATTTTAATTTAAAAGTCGAGAAAAAAAACACGTGACTGAAAACGTTTATTGTTTAAACTATAAGATGACGTCAACAATGATACCATCAACTCCATTGCTTTAGAACAATGTTTAGTATAAGATGACGTCACATCCAAACTCTTGGCTTTTTCGCGCGCTTTTAAAAAGGGGATTTTCGTTAATTTTTTTGAAAATCAAAAAATTTCTCGATCGGCCTCAAATTTTGGGTAGTTGCTTATTTTTTCAAGAGGAATGGATTAAAAAAATTAAAAAAAAAGCATGCAACTTCCTCATTAAGACCACTAATGTTGATGAAGTATAAGCAGATTCTAAAAATTTTCATGTTGTAGACTCAAAAAGTTAAACAAAGGTTAAGGATTGTTTTATATTTTAAGTATACGTAGTTTCATTTAACACACTGGTTATGATGCTACAAATAATATTTTGCATATAATATTATTTAAACTATTCTACAACATGATAATCTCGTGTTTCTTTAGCTTTGTGAACATCGCATCGGACTCTTTGGCCCGTTTTACTCTCACTGTTCGCAAGAACTACCGCCGGGTCCCCTATCACAACTGGACGCATGGCTTCAGCGTAGCCAACTCTGCCTTCGCTGTACTGAGAAACAGTGGAGCATTCGAGCCTCTTGAAGTAAGAAAAAAATACGTGCAGGGTTCCCACGGTCCTTGAAAGTCCTTGAATTTTTTAAGGCTAAATTTTGGTACTTGAAAGTCCTTGAAAAACGTTCTAGGTCCTGGAAAAATGACTTAGGTCCTTGAATTTTCACTCAGCCTCTAATCGAACTTAATTTTTTCTGATCTTTCTTTGTTTTTTTCTTGAAATTTTCTTTAAATCTACTCTAATGAACATAACTTGCGGCCCTTGTGGAACTTGTTTTACAAACTGACAGTGAAGAGTGACTTCTCCTCTTGTTCCGATTGTATGCAGAAAAAATAACTTGTCTTGAAATACGACTAATTTTTAATTGTCTGCGAAAAAGGTCCTTGAAAAATTTGTCAAGGTCCTTGAAAAGTTCTTGAAAGTCCTTGATTTTCAATGTTTTCAAAGAGAATGTATGTTTTCAAAGAACCATGTACGTGGAATTGGATATTTAGAGCGGGAAATCTAGACTGAAATTGAAAGGTGTGTCAAACGCATTTCGACAAGGAGCCGATAAAAGCTGCGTTACTATTGCGAATTTTCTATGAAAAAAAACTTATCTTCAAGTTGGAAAAAAGCAGGAACGCTGTTATGATTATGAAGTATGCAATATTTAATAATTTCAGTTATTTTGAAATCAATTTAGTCTTGGTTAAGAATTATAAAATATTTTTTCAATTTATTCAGTTGAGGCTTTTTTTAATTATTTTAAGATTCTAGTAAGGTATTCTTCTTGCAAAAAAATATAGAGGATGAGATCTCCAAAAATTTTTATGAGAAGAGTCACAAATATGTGCCTTGCCTCTCAATATCTATAGAATTAAACTCAAGGTGTTTTCAATTAACAGAAATGTAATTTTCACATACTATACAAGCCTTCAAAATTGAAAGTGGCTTATAAAATTATATTGGTATAAGTCTTGTACCAATGAATATTTCCAAACATTTGCTTTAAACATTTAAGGCTCTCGCGCTATACGTCGCCTGTCTATGCCATGATCTGGACCACAGAGGTAAAACGAATCAATTTCTAGTAAACTCTGCGTCTCCTTTGGCGGCAATCTACACTACGTCTGTGCTGGAACACCATCACTTCAACATGACAGTTTCCATTTTACAGGTATTGCACTGTCCGATTGGACATAACATATTTCCATAGCTTTTAATTAATATAATGCTAACTTTTTGGTTTGACTGATGATTTCATCTCTATCTCCCTTTTATCTTGAAATACGTATGTTAATTTTGTAAGAACACAAACCTTTCTATATAAAGCCTTCAAACCTTTCTCTCTAAACGCTGATGTTGCCTTAGGTATAATAAAGTTTAGTCTTTCCATTCTTTCCTATTTAAAGAAAAGTAAATACCCCATAATTTGGAAACTGCTTTTTACACGCCCTGAGAGGCGTACATAAATGATTAATTTTGAAGAAGAGCAGAGTTCTCCCTCCTAATCCTAAGAATCTGATCTGCCCCTGAGAGCAGTTTTATCCTTTAAATCCTTCCATTTAGGAAAAAAAACATTCCAATTAGAAAATATGCTGTAAACAACAACTTTTGTACATTTTAACTATAGGTATCCATAACTAATTTTATCATTTTCTTCTTAGCAAGATGGGCATAACATATTTAGCAATCTTTCATCAGTAGACTATAAAAAGGTAAATATATTTATCATCTTTTTTCTATTAATTAATTTTTTAGTCCGAATCTCCGAATATAAGGTTTTGGTGTTTTGAATTAAGACCTCTCTATTTTAAAGGTGCTCAACAACATAAAACACTGTATTTTAGCTACAGACCTCGCTTTGTATTTTCCAAACAAAGCTAAACTTGCTGAAATAGTCAAGAACGATATATTTGATTGGAACCTTGCAGAACACAGGTAATAATACAATTACAGAATAAACGTGATGAGTTAAGAGTGTAAAATCATCTAAGTAGGCTCAATAAAGAAAGTTGAAGAGGAATTTCATAATCTGTTTTTGTTTCTTCTTCCTTTTTCTGTTTAAAGGCTTTTACTACAAGCAATTACAATGACAGCTTGCGATTTGTGTGGAAGTACAAAAAGCTGGGAACTGCAGACAGATATTGTAAAAGTGATTTTTGAAGAGTTTTACGATCAAGTAAGATGATTAAAGCTCTCAATATTTTGAAAATGAATTTTGTTTATTCTTTTTATGAGAACTAAAACTTAAAAAAAATTAAATTTTCATCACTAACATAGAGCTGATTTAATTTTTTTTTAAAAGAATGAATTATTTTATTAATGAGTTTTTAGAGAACTGTTTTCAAAGATATGCATTTAACTTTTGTGCCTTTATTTATTTGCAATTTCTACTAGTGAGCATATTATAATGTAAAAATACGCATTTAGTATATTTTTAACAAAACGTAAAAAAGTCTTAAAAAAATTTTTTAAACAGGGTGATGTAGAGAAATCTCAAGGAAAAGAACCAATAGCTATTATGGACCGATCCAAAATTCATGAACAGCCAGATTCCCAGGTAAAGTCACTTTTACCTGATACATAGTTCCCACTCTTTTGTGGGGCAAAAATAAACTTTTCCAGGCTCATTTTAAGTTTTTCAAGAACTACCAAAGACAGAAAAGCCGTTTATAAGCAAAGAATGGCTCCCTTTGGGATCCCTACTCTATATAGCAACTTCTCTCACAAACCTTTCTAATAGTAAAGACTACATTATTCCCATTCACATACTTGCCAACTTTTGAAAACTTACAACCGTAATTGCGAACGAAACACGAGAAGAAGCAAACTTCACGGGTGAGAGTGCCAAGACTCGCCGGCGGATCGAAAAAAAACGCAAAAAAGCCAAATTTCACACAATAAAAGGGCCAAAAATATTACAGATTGAGAAAATCGTAAGGACAGAGATTACTAGTTTTCAAGTTAAAAGATTCAATTAGAGAACGTCGTTTACGTCGCGAGTTTTGCGTTTTCACGGATAGTTGAGTGGACAAAAACCCAAAATCTAATATAATAAAATTGAATATATATATATAAACTTTTGCGTCACCCCCCAATTTTTTTCCTTTTGGTACCCTAAGACTATGTGCAAAATCTTAAACCAATCAGATAATATTAACACGTGCCCCAAACGGCCTAAAGTTGGAAAATTTGACTTTTTTCACATTTTTTCGAAAATTTTTAAAAATTTGTTTAAAAAATCTTCTGCCAAATAATAGGGCTCTAACACATTTAAACAATCTTATTTGACCGTTTTTCATTACTACCTAGGCAAAAATGCCCAGTTTGTAACCTAGTCATCAATTAGAAAATCATCAAATTTGTCCATTTTCTACTGAGCATAGAAGAATCAAAAGGCAGTGGTAAAATGACTTAAAACCTCAAAATTCCATGGCTTAACACCATTTGTAGGTAATATTGATGTGGAGATAAATTATCTAGAGCTCAAATTAATTATGGGTTGCTTAATTACAGACTCCATAATATAATATACTGGATTACATTAAAACTAAAAAAATTCTAGAAAAACGGTATGGGCATGTTTGATATCAGGTAATGGGTGTATGAGGTTTCTAAACTTAATTAAGACTAATAAAATCCTCTTACACAATTTTTAAAGCTCTTTTTGCAATTGTAAGGGCCATCAGATCTCCTAATACAAGTGCTAACCATGATTTCAGAACTACAGATGGTAATAAATTCTATACACATAAAACCGGTAAGACAAATTCTGGAAATAAGTTAATAATAAGTCTCCACAGTGTGTCCACGAGTATTTTATTCCGTAAGTTAATTGAAATTCTGAAGAAGATACAAAATTAACCCGCTCTTCATAATGATTGAGTTATACTCCGTGAAGATAAGCAACTAACCAACCACCTATGCACGGGTACAATTAAAAAAATTTTTTAAAAATAAAAAAAAATTTAATTTTTAAAATCGTGAAATATTTTTACGGTAATCGATTCAGGTAGTAATTTTATGAAGAAAGCCTACATTTCAATCGATTTCACCGAATAGTTTTTGATAAAAACGAACGAGAAAGAACATTCGCGGTATGCATTCGGCAACGGTATACCGCCCCTTAAGATTAAAGTTCGTTTTTATCAAAAACTATTCGGTGAAATCGATTGAAATTTTGGCTTTCTTCATAAAATTACTACTTGAATCGATTACCGTAAAAATATTTCACGATTTTAAAAATTAATTTTTTTTTATTTTTAAAAAAAATTTTTTAATTGTGAAACAATCTGGATGAAACTGGGTATTTAAGGGTTTTGAGGGATGGCCTTTCAGAAAATCTCATAATAATTGGGGGTCCCCATTGAAAAAAAAAGTTAGTGTTTCGTTTAATATGAAGACGACCCCCTAAGGACTCGAAAATTTGTTTGGTTAAAGAATACTTTAAACAATGAAAAATGACACCTCATTTGTCTTCCTAACCCAAGTGGTTCGCCAGAAATCGCAACTGAGTCGTTTTTTATTTCCCCAACTGTACCTAGTGTTTCTATTAAAAACTTGTTTAGCATTAAATTTTCTTTGTAACAATGGAGTAAGCAGATCTCTTCTTGAGGAGAAATAAAGCTATTTCAGCAAAATGACAATAAGGCTGAGCGCGCACTGGATACTTTTGTCTCGGAGACTTAAAACACTAGTCACTCGAGAGCAATGCATTTCTATGAGGAAATTCTTGGCCTAGTGATCTAGCGACGAGACCAAGATCACTAGACCAAGAATTTCTTCATAGAAATGCATTGCTCTCGAGTGACTAGTGTTTTAAGTCTCCGAGACAAAAGTTTCCAGTGCGCGCTCAGCCTAAAAAGGGTCAAGGGGTCAATTAAAGTTTTCGAAACATAGCCTATGTTTTTCTGGAGTTTTTTTTACGTATGTATACCAAGTTTGGTGCAGATCGAAAGAAAACTGTGGATTTGTATAAAAGACAAACACACACACACATTGAATTTTATTATATTAGATACTAGCTGATATGCCCGGCCTTGCACGGGTGAAGAGTATAAATTTAATATTTGAGGAGTTTGCTATCAATACCAGCTCATTCCATATTTTTCTGAAATCCACTTTTTTGCATATTTTGAAAGTTTAGAGGGTCCTTCATAACCTGGCGAAGGGATATAGCTCAAACCCAGCTCATTCCAACCCAATAAACTGGAAAAAACTACTTCACAACTTAATTGAACAAAAAAACTGAAAAAAGTATGAAAAATCGTGTTTTTGCATCAAAGTCAGCTCATTCTAGCGCAGTGGTTCCCAACTCAAATGTGTCTGCGGACCACTTCACTGAAATTTGAACCTCTGCGGACCCTCGCTATCCCTAACTGTAACTTCAGAATTTTAACTTTTTTCAGTGCATTCATTCCTCATAGATGGTCTAAAATTTTGACTTTTTTCTGAAGCAAAGAAACCAGGTCTTACACTGTTTCTAAGTGGAACTTAGAAAATCAAATAATCTATTAAACTTAAAAGAAAAATTACCCTTACATTAATTTTATATCTAATTATTTAAAAATATACCCTTTTATAAAATGCATTTAACCATTTTTATCAAGCTTTCACGAAATTCAACAAATAAAATAGAATCCATTATAAATTACGATTGTTTATTAAATTCCGTAAAACTAAATAAGAAAATTTAATAAGAAATTTTTTTTCAGCAATATACCTTACAAATAAAAACTTCAATTTATCTCATAGGAGAGGCTTAACCATGTAACTTTCTTCATCTTTTATGTATGCTTAGAAAAGAATAATACTTTACAAATAACAATAATTGTTCTGATGAGTGGAAATTGTGTATGTTATAATCAATCCCAGTGTCTTCTCATGGATCTATTAACCCTGGAAGGGTTTCCACCTATACACAAGTTACAGGTTTAAAAACAACAATGTAAAATATAGTTATTTTTTTTTCTTTTTCATTACCAACAAAAAAGGTAATATTATATTATTAGTAGATTTAAATTTGAAAGAAAGTACTTAGCTTGAAATTAAACTGCAGGACAAATGAGTTCCCCGAAAGAAACCGCGTCGAAAGTCAATAATTATTTCAAAGGAGCGATTAAAATAGAATATAATTTATGTGTTCAAAACTTTTCGAATTTTCGGCTAAAATTTTTCTCATATCTACAAACAAACCTATTTCACTTGTATCTCATAAATTTCCTCTTTTCATACTACGATTTCTTGAAGACCCTCTGTCTGACCATAAAATCCCAGTCGGAAGTATCCTTCAACACTCCCACGCTTCACTTCCTATCAAACCAAGTCCGATCATTCGATTCTTTATTTGCCCCATCCCGACACCTCTCAGTTTTAATTAATCTGATGACTTTTCCCACATCATCACATTTCGTTTCTCTCTCTGTAATAAACTACTGTTGTGTAAAACTGTGGAAAATAAGAGAAATGAACAAATGATTCATAGGAGAGAAAGAAAACTTAAAATTTTTTATTAATGAGACGTATGATTTGTTTACTTATGTTTTTACATCTATGGTGTTTTTACTATTTCCTGGAATGTGTGACAGGAAAACTATTATTTTTAAAATTTCCACAATTTTTTTAAATAAGTTTAAAAATCTTCTCACGGACCACCTCTGAAGGCCTCACGGACCACCAGTGGTCCGCGGACCACCTGTTGGGAACCACTGTTCTAGCGTAATTACGCCCAAGGTAATGCAACTGAAAGGAAAATGAAAAACTATAATCGAATTCTACCTACAGTTAAAAATTTTAAAAACATATTTAGCTTTAGAACTGTGGACGTGAGAAGTTTTTTGTCTCTCCTGTAAAATTTCCAAAAATGGAATAAGCTGGTTTTGATAGCAAACGCCTCATTTTTAAGCTTTCCCAAATACATTACTAATTTTAGATAATCAGCATTTACCAATCATCCCGGTATCCTAGGCGTCTTTTTCATACTCCAGTCTTCCCGGTGTTCGTAGTAATTTTTCTTATCCCAGTGTTCCCAGATGGATTAAAATTCCTTCAGTTCTCAAGCAATATAATTTTTGAATGATTTCCACATTTACATGGGAAAAATTAATCTAAAAAGTATTTAAAATTGCTTAGATCCCTTGATTAATCATATCTTCAGGAATTAACGTTTTCGGTAAAATTATTCAATAACTAAAGCTTATTCCATTTTGCAAATTAAGAAAAAAATCAATCTTTTCTAGTTGAAAGGGAGTTTTAATAGTTTTTTATTTGTTAACCAACTTTCTTAAAAGCTAAAATATTATCACCTTTTAATTTTACATCCTCGTTT
Organism: Tetragnatha versicolor; assembly: GCA_024610705.1. Taxonomy (NCBI): domain Eukaryota; kingdom Metazoa; phylum Arthropoda; class Arachnida; order Araneae; family Tetragnathidae; genus Tetragnatha; species Tetragnatha versicolor. The sequence continues at coordinate 27,455,714 of JANDEH010000002.1, read as the reverse complement.
CCATGGAGACTATTTTAACAACAATGGTATTCCATAAAGCTTTTAAAATATAAAAATTAGATAAAATCTCAAATAAAAATATGGTTAACTATATTTAACTTTTAAATTTCGTGGAAATAGATTTTTAAATTAGTAAATATAATTTTTAAATAGACGTGTACCTAGTGTTTCTATTAAAAACTTGTTGTTTAGCATTAAGTTTTCTTTGTTACAATGGAGTAAACAGATCTCTTCTTGAGGAGAAATAAAGCTATTTCAGCAAAATGACCATAAAAAGGGTCAAAAGAGGGTCAAGGGGCCATTTAAAGTTTTCGAAACATAGCCTATGTTTTTTCTGGAGTTTTTTTACGTATGTATACCAAGTTTGGTGCAGATCAAAAGAAAACTGTGGATTTGTATAAAAGACAAACAAACAAACATACATATATACCCACACTTGATTTTATTATATTAGCAGGGATGTTGCACCACATTGAGCATTTTGTAGCAGCTAAATTTAAAATTTTTAGCAGTTTGTAGCAGCTAAATTCAAAATTTGTAGCAGTTTGTAGCAGCTAAATTCAAAATTTGTAGCAGTTTGTAGCGGCTAAATTTAAAATTTGTAGCAGAATAGACCATTTTTGTAGCAACCAACTTAATTACAAGTTTTAATTACAAAGCTCTGACCAAAGTTAAGTTGTTTTTTCTGCACCACCATTGAAGCTAACTTTAACAGACGTTCGTAAGAAAAGCAGTAGCGGAAAAAACGGAACTGTCGCGAAAAATCACTATTTTCCCGATTTTCGGAACACCAGATGACACAAAAAGAAGCCAACTTGAATCGGCAACCGCGGCCGTCCACGCAAGTCGCGGGAAAAACGGAACACTCCGCCAAAAATAACCCCGAAACTTCCGGGAAAAATTGTAATTTTTCCGACTTCCGAAACACCGGACTTGTGGGTTTCGTCAAGTTTTTTTCTACATGGCCATAACGACGCAAGAAGAAGTCGACTTGAATCAGCACCCGCGGCCGTCCACGCAAGTCGCGGGAAAAACGGAACACTCCGCAAAAAAAACCCCGACACTTCCGGGAAAAATTGTAATTTTTCCGACTTCCGAAACACCGGACTTGTAGGTTTCGTTAAGTTTTTTCTACATGGCCATAACGACGCAAGAAGAAGTCAACTTGAATCAGCACCGGCGGCCGTCCACGCAAGTCGCGGGAAAAACGGAACACTGCAAAAAAAACCACAAATTTTCGCAAAAAATCACGATCATTTTCGCCTTTTAACGGACTTCACGCAGCGAATTGAAACCTATTTTATAGGGGATATAAATTTATAAAAGAAATGTTATATATTTGGTTTCGATGGCTGACGTCATCGGTTTTGGTTTTGAATTCAAGTGGTAGAAATGTGGAAAAGATTCCATAGTAGACGATTTCAGTTTTTTTTCCCTAAGGACGAAGGTATTTTTCGCGTGAGGAGAATTTGATAATTCGATTTCAGGAAAATCGTTAATTGGCGCAGTTTTGGCGCAATTTTACTCAAAATAAGATTTTTGTAGCAGTTTAGCACATGAATTAGGACTTGGCGCAGTTTGGCGCAATTGGCGCAGCCGCAACATCCCTGATATTAGATGTATGGTTGTCTTTTATACAAATCCACAGTTATCTTCCGATCTGCACCAAACTTGGTATACATACGTAAAAAAACTCAGGAAAAACATAGGCTATGTTTCGAAAACTTTTAATGACCCCTTGACCCTCTTTCGACCCTTTTTATGGTCATTTTGCTGAAGTAGCTTTATTTCTCCTCCAGAAGAGATCTGCTTACCCCATTGTTACAAAAAACATAATGCAAAATAACAAGCTTTTAAAAGAAAAACTAGATATAAGTCTAATTAAAAATTATAACTATAATTTAAAAATATATTTAAACAAAATTTGAAATTTTATAACTGGTAGTGGTAAGTATAGTATAACTTTTTTGATAGTTCAATTTTGAAATAAAAAGTTTCATGGAATAGCATTGTTGTTAAAATAATATCCATGGAAACGAGGATGCAAAATAAAATGATGATCATATTGTAGCTTTTAATAAAGTTGGTTAACAAACCAAAAACTAGAGTTAATATTCAAAACCCTTTTCTGTGGAAAAATTGGATTTTTCTTAAATTGCAGGAATATTTTTCATTTAAATTTTTTTAGCAAAGATATAATAAAATCTTGAAAATATGATTAATTAAGGTCTCTAATTGAGCATTTTAAGTGATTTTGGGGAGAATATTTGTCTATTTTGTTGTTTTTATGGGGATTATGCGGTTAAATGTAGAAATCATTCAAAAATTATAACGCTTGACAAGTGGATGGATTTTAATAGCTTTAACCCGGTAAAATAAGGTGTAATAAAATGTATTGAAACATTTTTAACGAAAGCTATAACTCCACCCGTGCAAGGCCGGGCATATCAGCTAGTCCGTAATATTTTTCAATCATTTCGTAAAACAGTAAAGCTAAAGAAAATCCGTAAAAGTTGGCAAGTATGCATTCTGTATTTTACAATTTCAAACACACGATTCACTTGTTTTAGGGGGAGACACATAAAAATTATAGCAGCCAAGTTATACTTCTGTTCTACAATTTTAAAAATCCCAATTGCAGAAACAAGAAACAAATTATCTGAAATTTTTTAGATGCGTCTAGATAAGTTACAGAGGTATAGAAATTTATTTCGGGAGGGGCCCTAATTCAAATCCCTATCGCCTATCCCATGCAATAGGTTCAATTTAGCTTTTTAATACTTTTTAGATAGGATTCTTATCTTATTACTAAACTCAATCTCAGAATTTTTTTGAAATTTGACACTAAAAAACAGGATTTTAAATCGTATTGGTAGACTTTATGTCCACTCAGGAAACAAAATATTCCGATTTTTTCCCCGTTTTGAAATATTAATTTCGCACACAATTGAGCGGAATTCCGACTCTCAACACCTCTAAAATTAGCGGATTTCCGCTAATTAGCGGAAAAATCACATGCCTGTATTTGTGTTTATAAGAAGCTAACAGGAATTGAACTAAATTTGAAATGGACTTTTTCGTATTTAAAGTGGAAAGATTAAAAAATTTCAAATAAAAATCAAGGACTTAGTACACAATTAAAGAATTTTCCAGGGCCCTTGATAACAAAAATGAAATTCTAATACTTTTCAAAGCCCGTGGGAACCCTGTGATATAATCAAATAAACAATAATGCAGTTTCAAACTATCTCAAATTAAAAATTCCGAATATTTCTTGAAAATTCTTTGTTTTAAAAATTGTATTAATGATTTGACCTCAACACTAGGATATTCATGGAATCGTTTCTTCTAGGTTGGTTTCCTAAAAGGAATTTGCATTCCTTGCTACGAATTATTATATGCATTGATTCCCGAGACAAAACCAATGTTAGATGGCTGTAGGTAGGTGAAGGTGTTTTTGCTTGCACATAATTCTCCTTGTAAAGATATGGCTTGATTTCCTTTCCCAAAAGCCTCTAATGGCTTAAGTAAAAAAATATATTACTTTCACAGGGCAAATTTGGAGAAGTGGGAATCATTAGTGCAAAAGTGTGAGAAAGAACCATCAGAAACAGAGCAGCAAGATATTGTGGACAATTCTGATTAAAATTGTGTATAAACTATCAATAAATGTATATATTATTTTCCATTTCAAGCAACCAAATTAAATATTCTACATTTGTAAAGTATGATTTTTATTTATATAGAGAGGGGGATAGAAACTTATGTGGGAGTATATTTTGTGTTTAACTTTGGTGTTAAAATATACCAAATGATTTTATTTTATTATATAATTTATTTGGACTAACTGTCCAAATCAATGAGGTAAAATGTTAACATTTAAAAAGATCACTTTAATCTTTTTGGGGGCTTTCCCTAACAAAATCAGTAGTGCCAACTTAGACAAAATGCCATAGCATGTCCATTGTCCCATCAATAAGGAATTCTTTTTATTGCTCACCCTACAGTATATTTCTAACTCTGATAGTAATTATGTTTAACCTTTTCAGTTCTAACCAACCCTAATTTTTGCTTAAGATTTAATTCAAATATTTGGGTCTAGATTTGAAAGGGTTCAAGTCCTTGATAAAATATATAATGCAGGCCTTCCAGTGTTCCAAAAATTCCTTTCAATTTAAAGCTTTTCTAAAATCATTATTAGTGTCTGACAACTAGTTTTCAGACTAGTTAGGGGACAACCATAAATTACGTGAGGTCAAAAGGGGGGGGGAGGGGTTTGGAAAAATCTCACCAAGGGGGGAGGGGGGTCGATTAAAATCTCACGTCAACTTTTTAAGTTAGAAATTAAACGATTTTTACTTAAGTATGAGAAAGGAACAATACCCACAGTAAAGATTCCGTGGTGTTTTTTAGGCGGAATAATGTCCTTTCCCCCACATCATTTATAATGGAAAAGTTTCAGGTGCTGTGAAGCCCAAAATGCAAACGAATAGGATAGAAAATTATTTTTAAAGGTTGTAGGTAAATTTCAAGTGGGAGAGGGGGGGGTCCAGATTTTAGAAAAACACCTCACGTAATTTATGGATGTCCCCTTAGTAGTTTACTATTTTTTACCACTAGTTGCAAACACTAATTTTAGGATGCAATTTATAATACAGGCCTCCCAGTGTGTTCCAAAAATTCCTTTTAATTTAAAGCTTTCCTAAAATCATTAGTGTCTGGCAACTAGCTCCCAGACTAGTTAGTAATTAACCATTTTTACCACTAGTCGCAAACACTAATTTTAGGAATGCATTAAAGTAATTTTTGAAACTTTGGGAGGCCTGAAGGATTTTAACATCCCAAAATTGTTGAATTATAAAATTAAAAGCAATGAAACCACTTTCAATAAATTGAAATTGTTCGAGCAGGGTAACTTAGATTCCAAACAACTATATATGCAGAGGGACTTTTTATTGATGTTCATAAAAATGAATACATAGCTGTACGCTGTAGACAAAATGCATACATAATAATTTTTAGTATGATTTTTCTTAATACTACAATTAAAGAGTTCATATATGGTACTGCAATTAGATAGAACAAAATTATCTATTTTTATTTATATTATAGGGTGAAAAGTTCTTTTGGGACAAATTTTGGTTTTTGAAGTTAGCATTGTTTGAGTGTATAATTGCATGGCAAATATTTTTAGTCTATGAATTCAAAATTGTTGAAGGATTTGAAGTCAGTTCATAAGAAAAATGAAAAGCAAAATTCAACTTGCAGAACAGCAAATCAATATTCTGCTAGCTTTTTTGTAAGCTTTTAAGACAGGATTGCAAGCACTTGATAATGCAGGTTACTACAAAACATCAATAGGCAACAGATACAAAACATTATGCTACAGCTTTCTATATAAAAAGTGCATGCTACAAATAATTTGCCCTCAAGGTTAATTTTCCATTGCACAGAACAATGTTTAACAGCAAAATTTTAAATCACACACTGGACACTTATTTTTATAGAAAGAGCACAAAATTGTACTTTGAATTAGTGAAAAGCACATCATAATCAAATAAAGAGTATGAATATCAATTAACTGTTATGCTATCATAAAGTTAATGAAATGAGAATCTATTCCACACCCTTATTCTGAGATATAACTTGATATTTAACTTTAATTAGCTTATAAATTAATTCAGCCCCTTTTATCATTTTTCATACTAAATATATTAATTTTCATGCCCAGTGTGCCCCTCACACAAAATACTATTAAAACTAGCCATGATAAATACCTAAAAATCCAGGGACAATTTTAAAGCATTAATATGTGCTGGAACACATAAATACAAAGGGAATTCAGCAAAATATGACCTTTGGGTAAAGCAAACTAGCAACTAGGTACACCAAGAAAATATTCACAAAACATTTAATTTTGAGATCACATTGAAACAAAGTCATACACAGATCAGTATTATAAGCAGTACCATGATCAAAATTATTGTTACTTTCTTTCTAATGGGAATAAAAATGAATCACAAGGTTCAGTTTACCACTAAAGAAACACATCTTATTATAAGACAAAATGAAACTTGTGGGCAATTTGAATTCATTGCATAGTTTCTTTTGTACTTAAAACAACAAAACTGTAAGAAAAGTGGGCAACTATAGTTTTTCATAATATTATTACACGTAAAAACATTAAATTCCACAAAGAATAAAAACACTTCCAAAAGCAAAAGGTAAGCATCTCCCAACACAATATTAGAAAAAGAACTAAAGCTTATTTAAAAGTACTACCAATGAATGATAAAAACTTCCAATTTAGGATTAGAAATGCACATAATTAAATACCAAAACAAGGAAACAAAAACATTTCTTCATGAATGGGAGTGCATCTCTACACACATGCACGAATGAACACTGTCGGTACACATCATTTATTCCAACTTCAGAAGCTCTACATCAAAAGTTAATGTGGCATCTGGAGGAATAGTGAACAGCTGTTAAGGAAAACTTCATGAAAATTAACTAAAAAGGCATTGGTACAAATGAAGTTTAAGATACTAATATTTACATAGTTCACATAGATTTTCTTAAAATAAAATCAAAAAGTATTTAACAAGTGTTTAAAATCTTCCCAAATAGTTTGAAATTTACCACATAAAAACCCCTTTAAATCTAGCTGGAACTTGAATCTAGAACAGTGGTTCCCAAAATGGACGGTATTCACAGAGTTTGCCAGAATCATAAGCTTCTGATTATGAAATTGTTTTCTATGCATTGAAAACAGTAATATGAAAAGAAGCTAACTTTCCAACTGTGGGCATAGCAGAACAATGGGAATGGAAGACTTAGCAAAAAAATCATAGCACTAGAAATAAATTAAAATTTTGTGGGAAGATTCACATCCCTATTCAACTGCATTCCCTGCAGAGACTTTCTATTACTAACTCATTTAATTTTTAGGTAAGCTTAATAAATGAAATTTAATTTATATCCTTAATAGTGTAAGATCAAATTCACCATAAATTTAAAAAAAAGGATATACTCCTGGATGTCCAAGGGCACCATAAGCATAGTCTGGAGAGCAAATTAGCTTTGCTCGTTGTCCTACACTCATCTGAAATGGAAAATGCATCATTTAAACATTGCAGAAATTAAATAAAAAAGAGACAAATTGAAAGACTAGTTAACTAATTCCAGGACCAATAAGTCATACATAAAAATTATTTTACTACAAACTGAAGGACACTAACATAAAAATGGTTTTAAGATATGCCATCAGTGACAAAATCGGTTTTCAGTGAAAAATTATCCAAGTGTTATAAGCTATTTTTTAGAAACAGTGATTTTGTTGCTATCAGCATTCATCCATATCAGTAAGTTTATTGGCCGAACAGGTCAAATAAACTTAACTGACGTAACAAACTCATGAAATTGAGAAAATAATTTTACTACCGTGTGAATATCTATTGGGTCTGAACAAGATATTTCTAGAATTTTAATCAATTTGCAATGAGTAGAACTTGATGTGTGATGCTTTTTTATTACCATTTACAGAAACAAACAAAAAACCCACCCAACGTAATTCAGAATAACTTAGAGTGTCTTATGAAAGATTTTATAAAGAATTGAACTGACTTGAGCAACACCACTATCCCAGCCTTTGATTACTTCTCCTTTTCCTATTCTGAACTTGAAAGGCTTTCCTCGGTCCCGAGAAGAGTCAAACTTTGAACCATCTGCTAAAGTACCTAAAAAGACATCATTTAGGAATCAATGTAACATTAAATTTATCAGAACTAAATTGTAGATAATTTTTCATAATACAACAAAATAACCCTTTCACTATAAACAGAAAACTTAAATAGGTAAAACTATTTTTTCATCTTGCATGCCGTATACATTTACATGTACATTTTTTTCTCTAATTATTTAGTAGTCTTGTATATTTAAAAACTTTTTAGACTCATTTCATTATCTGGCTCATTAAATACTGCCAAGCCGTTTTTGTTGACAAATAAAAAGAAATAATACCACAAAAAATGACAAACCAACCAAATAAAAGTTATATCAAAGACAACCATAAAAATTTGGCAATATTTGAATATTTGTCAATGAAAACATCAATATTTTGCTTAAATACAAGATTTAAAATGCTCACCAAAAGCAAAAATGGCAAAAGATGAAAACAGATTTTTTAAAACTAAAATCCTGACAACTGTTCTATGCTTCTATAGCATTTCAAAATAAATATAATTTGAATCATATTTGTTGTTCTTAGCACAAGAATAGAAATTGACTCAAAACTTTTGTTCGAGTTAATTTCAAATGAATATATTCTATTTGCTTGTTAATCTGACTGATGAAACACTAATCAATCAATATGCCAAGCATGCACCATTTTTAACCACCCTTATTAAATATGGTTTTTCAGAAACTCGATAGTTCTGTCCATGGCAAATTAACTTACTTAACAGCTGTACCTTCACAAATTAATCATTTAATAAAAAGGTAGGTATATTTACTAATTTTTTAAAATTCAATTTTAGGGGGGAAGGTAACCTACACAAAGTACTACATTTTCTTAAAAATACTTCTGTATTCAATTAGCTATTTTACCCTAACTGTGAAATCGCTAGTCATTCCAAACTAAATTTTTGTAGTAAAATTTTTGTTGTAAAAAAATATTTTCAACCAGTTTATATCTTGATTTATTAGTTTAATTTTTACAAATTTAAAACATTTCCAAAATAGCTAATAAACCTCTTAAAAACTAGACAGATCTCGGCTACTAAATTTCTGCAGATAACCCTTTATTTGGAGTTAAATATTAGCACTTAAAAAAGGAAAAATAATTGCAAGAACAAAATGAAATATTTTATTGATTTAAGAAACAAAAATACACATATCACCATTAATGTTATAGTCAGAAGAAAATTTGAGAGTATTGAAAAACTGAGAAAATTTAATCCGTTTTTAATGAGGAATAAGACAATTTTCCACAGCTCCGATTGCAACAACCAACTACAAAGAAAAGCTAGTTCACAGACGATCAAGTGTTCCAGCCATGGAGGAGCTTTACCAAAACTTGGCTGAAAACTTCATTAGGGGGTATTATCTACAAATCCTTTTCTTTGGCTATACCCTTAATCATAATCAGAAATACCCAAGAAGTGGAATTTTTACCTGTGTAATGGACGACAACTGTTTGGCCAGTTTTAGGGAATGTTTGACCTAAAAAAAATTAAAAATGGCAGTTTAAATCAACCATCACATATCTACATAATTTATGCTTCAATCCTTTTCAGCTTTCAAATCAGGATATTTTTAATATGAAATTTCTCATATATATGACAAAAAAATTAAAGGGGTTTGAAAACTTTCGAGGAAATACAATAAAGTATAAAATGTTAAAAGCCCTTAAATAGTTCCTTGAATTTTAAGCTAAGCTGTATCTGAGTAAAACTGACATATTTGAGGACCTGGAAAAAGTTGAATCCTTCCCCTGAACCTAATAAAATTTCCCCAAACCTTATGATTGCTTCTATGGAGCTGGCAGGGGCTTCCCCCCGAACCAGGTTTGTAGGTTCAGGCACTTTTTCCAGGTCCGCATATTTGTGAGCAAAATGAGCTATATAAGAACTGAGGTTCTTCCATATTATACCGTCGACCGTACCGCTTACTCAAAAACGTTATCAAATCCCATTGACTTTTCTATTGATGTGCCGCTGAATTAGACGGCCACTGAACAGTCGACGGAATAATACGTGTAAGTACCAGAACTGAAATTTAGTACAAATAGCTGCCAATTGATCGGCTTACTTTTGGTTTCAATTAACCCGGGACGGAATTCTATTTACAGAACTTTAAAAAAAACGGAATTCCGTACCCAGAACGGAAGAGTGGCACCCATGACATATTAGTCATATTCTTGGCCTAAATATTGTGTAATGATTCTTGAAAAACAACAGTAGAAAGAAATCAATTTATTATTCAAAAGTATAAATTATTTCAAAATATTTCTTTTCAAGTTCTAAAGTTTTCCCATGGCTTGCGCAGGTGTGCCTGAGACTTTAAGCAATTAAGTATTAAAGCAGGAAATTGTTGAATGAAAATGTCATTAAAAACAGAAAATGGTTAAGTTGACAAAACTAGTTTTGGGAATATGAACTATGATTAGCAAGACAAGGCCAGGAACCACCATTCATTTTAAAGGGTAGAAACAATTATCAAAATTGATTCGAGGTCTGTAAGACGCATGGCTGTAGTAAAGAGTTAAAAATTATGAACTTGAACTAATACAAAACACAACTGGATGATACTAATATACATATTTTTAGTTAAGAGCTCTTAGGTTATCAGTTGAAATAAGAAAATACCCAGCACTTTAACTTAAAAAACCTATTTTGTACAAATGTTTCATTGGAATAAAGGTAAATTTTAAGAATCCAGGCCACTTCTCTATTAAGATTTAGAATATCATAATAGAATTTAGGGTTACTGTACTAAGCATTATACAAGAATCATTTATCGCCAAACTTTTGACAACCCTTGGCCCGGATTGTTTCAATTAACCGGAATAAAAAGTTCAAGAATGAAAATCTTTAAATTAAGTCCTTTAAGGATGAAAAATCTATTAATGTTTAAATTGTAATGTGTTTACAACCCAACCATTTTTAGTGCATCTTTAAATTTAAACTATTAGATCTTTAAGCTACATAATGTTGAAAAACTTTAAAAAATAGAAAGCGATGATTTAAATATGAAAACAATCAAAGTATGGCACAGCTACAGCTGGGATATGAGTCTATAACTTGGCGACCGCTTCACGCGGTCGCTAACTAGTTGGCGCTTATCGCGGCCGATCGCCCGTTCCGGCTAGAACGGGCGATCGGCCGCTTGGGCCAGAACGGGCATGGCGGCCGGCCGCCATGTTTTACAACGACTTAAACGATAACACTTCAATGCATTACGATGGCTCCGATTTAAAGAAGAAATACACTAAGCTTGTAAATAAGACTCGCAAATTGTATAAAGCATGGTACTAAAAAAATAAACGTGCAACTTAACATTGTATCATGCATTGTCATATATCGTTATTAAAATGACTCTTAAGTAAAATATCATGTGATAACAAAGGCACAATATGCATGCAATAACAAAAGTACATTAAATGTTATTCTTAATCAAATTATGGCTAGATATAAGTAGTTATTAATAAAATTCAGAGAAATAACGTTTCGCTTACCGATTTCTACGCTGCATACTTATTCATACTAGCATTACCACAATAAACAAGATCTATTAACGAGACTGCAGGACTGCGCAGAACGTCGTCACTATTCCGGGATGATTAAAATAAAAAGACAAAACCTGGATTGATTAATTATTTTTTTAATTATTAAATCAATTAAATTATGTGATTAATAATTATATTTATGATATTGATCTTCCTTTACTTCGATCGAATATCAGATCTAGAAAACCCTCGGGCTCGGAATGCGCATGCGTTATATCTTCATATCCAAAATATAATTATGTTATTATTTTATTATCTTAATAATCATAACAAGAAATAAGAAGCGATTATAAAAATTTTGAGAATTCAAAGAAATAACGTTACTCTCACCTATTTCTACGCTGCTTACTTCATACCGCATTATCACAACAAACAAGATCTTTTAACAACGTGACTGCTCAGAACGTTGTCACCGTCACTATTCCCAGATGATTAAATTAAAATAAATAAAAACTGGTTTGATTTATTTTATTTAATTATTAAATCAACTAAATTTTATGATTTTTATGATATTATTTATAATCTTTCTCTTCCTTTATTTCGGATCCTGAAAACCTTCGGAAATACGCATGCGTCAAATCTTCACGTCCAAAATATAATTTTGTTCTTATTTTTAAATTACATAATTACCGGGGATCGAAATTATGTATCTCCCAGATACAGAGCGTGCATCAAAATACTGAAATCGTAATAACTTGTTATAACATCCTTTTTCTTGGGTTGATCTTCATTTGAGTGAGTCGTGGTGAAACATGGTGGCCGGAACGGGCGATCGGCATCTCGGCCGTGATACAACGCCAACTAGTCTTCCATTTGGCGACCTCAGCTCCCATTTGGCATATAGACCTATATCCCAGCTGTGCCCAAAGTATAACTTGCAGTAAATTTTAAGAATCTGGGCCATGGTGACTTCTTGGGGAAATGCTTTACCGCCAATGCTCGCCAAGCACGTCACCGTACTAACATCATAATAGAATTTTAGGTTGCTGTACTAAGCATTGTGAACTAGAAAGAGCCATTTCGTCTTTCTTTCCCAACCCATGGCGATTAGCCCGGATTGTTAAAATTAACCTATCTTGCATTTGTGAAAGGTTGCTTAAAAATAATGATCCATTTTTAAACAAATAAATTTACAAGATATCACCTAGGAGGTTCAGTAAATGAACACGTACAACTGCTGGGTGTGGATAATATAAGTTGGAAGAGATCAAAGTCATTAATAGTTCGGAAATGAGGCGAATCCGGCCTGTAGCTGAATTTGGCATTATTTTTTGCTGCCAAGTGGAAAACTGGTGGGGTGCGAGCATTGAACCGTAATCGCCTAATTTGGCTATGAAAACTGCAGGCCGAATACGCATCATAATTCTTAAAAACAAGAATAAGAAATAAATGATTAGGATTCTGAAACCAGAACTGATACTTTTTGCTGGAACAGCGTTGGTACAATAATACATTGGGTGTAGGCATGCAGAGATCGACTTGGACCAGAATGAATATTTAAGGCCCTTCATAAGTTGGTAACAAATGGGAAACCTGGGAAGTAATTTAAAAGCTCTATTTTCATTCAACAGAATATTTTACCCATATTTGTTTACCATAACATAGTTCTAACATTTCTGACCCTTATTCTTAACCCCCATTTAAGTATATTCAGCTTACCATCACCAGGCTTGATCGTTTCGATTTCAACTCCCATGCCTAAACGGGCTATAAATTTAACTAAATTTTAAAAAACTACGACGAAAAAATACCAAATTTTATAAATATACGGGATGAAACAAAAAAAGGCGACTGCTTTTCGATATCCCGGAAAATGAACCTGCAATTTGAAACGTTTAGTTGTTTTAGTTCTGATTTCAACGTCTGTGATATTATATTTTCGATTTCGAGTTTTTGTAAAAATAATGTTAAATCTTTCCCTCAATATTCTGAAATTTCTAGTTTCATTCTAATGAATTAATTTTTATGCTTAAGGTTTAAGACTATGTGGCGACCTCGCCATCGTGTTCGATTCCCGGCTTTCGTAGGCTCTTAAGCCTTTCGCAAAGAACTGGTGATGTTTCTAGCTAGCTACTCCAACTTTGACTGTGATCGGCGCTTCAAGAGGTATAAAAAGCCTGACGGTTCGAAGCTCAGCCCTTCCTTCCCTTCTTTTCTGACTTTTCCTGCCTTCACGGGGCGTGTGCCGGCCACTGTCCAGCCACCATTATGTTCAAGCAGCCAGGCTTATGTAATCTTTAATATTTACTTGTTAATCTTAATTTATTTGTTGTTCTAATTGTTAGTTGTTATTAAAGTTAAGTTATTTCTAAAGATGCTTCTTTCTTGGATTTTGGAGTCATACCTTCTTTAAAGGTGTTCTAAATTAAGGTAACAGGCCGCCTTAAGTGGTGACCCTGGCTGGTCGAACAACGCGCGCTAGGAAAATTTTAAATTTTTTCAAAAAATTTTCACTTTTACCAACTTTAATGTTTTCATAATTTTGGAATTGTTGAATTTTGATGGTGATCGTGCATCGATTCGTATTTTGGATTACCACTGAAAAGGATTGGAGCAAAAGGTAAGCTGCTTTCGACAATCCTCACTCTGCATTTCTCTCAGATTCTTCAAAATTTTGGGTTATAGGTTTGCCCCGGGTTTTGTAAGATGAGTGAAACGGATAATACAGAACAAGACCCTATTACTAATCCTGGGAGTTCTACATTTCAGGTTGCACGCGTAGCAATTAAGGTACCCCCTTTCTGGAAAAATAACCCACGTCTGTGGTTTGCACAAATCGAGGCCCAATTCAGTATATCGAGAATTGAACAAGATGTTACAAAATTCAATAATGTAATATCCGCAATGGAATCGGGGATATTGGAATCTGTGCAGGATTTAGTAATTGACCCACCCGCAGTTGATAAGTATGAAACTTTAAAAAAGCGCTTGATCAAAGTTTTTTTCTGAGAGTGAAGAATCTAAATTGCGGACACTTTTAAAAGGTGTTGAGTTAGGCGATCAACGCCCATCAGCGTTACTTTCACATATGCGCGAACTTGCTGGAAATAACGTGAAAGACACCGCATTAAAAACGTTGTGGATCTCGCGTCTACCTAACAGCGTTAAAGTGGTTTTGGCCGCTTCAAATGAAAATCTAGACATCTTGGCTGGAATTGCCGATCGGGTGACTGAAGTTGTATCCCCTAGTCCTTTAAATGCATTTGGTGTTCAGTCAGTGACGGAAACTGGTTCAAGCAACCATAGTACCCTAGAAACAAAAATTTCAGAGTTAACTGAGCGCGTAAATCAGTTATCTGAGGATTTCGGACGATCTTTTGGCCGACGAAGGCAATCGTATAGCAGAAGTAGGTCCCGTAGCAAAAGTAGGCACGGATATTCGAAGTACAAAGAACCTTCGAACGGTTTGTGCTTTTATCACATAAATTTTGGCACAAAGGCAAAAAAATGCGTTCAGCCATGTTCATTCTCAGTTAATGTAAACAAACAGTCGGAAAACTGAACGGGCGATTGGAAGACGGTCAAACCGATCGCCACATCAGCAGAATTATGTTGGCCGACAAAGTAACAAGTTTGGTTTTCTTAGTAGACACTGGAGCGGACGTTAGTGTTATTCCTAAACATGAATGTTTGGATAACATTCGTCCAAACGAATTAAAATTATTTGCTGCTAACGGTAGTGAAATCAAAACTTACGGCACAAAATTGGTTAGTTTGGATTTAAACTTGCGTCGTACTTTCCAGTGGCCATTTATTATAGCTGAAGTTGTAAACCCAATCATTGGCCTTGATTTTCTAAAGCATTTCAAATTGCTTGTTGATGCTAACAATAATTGCTTAATTGATTCCGTGACAAAATTAAATTCTGCTGGTTTACCAGTACCTAGTCCAAATTCACCCTGTAAAATTAGCACGATCCATAATTTTACCCAATTTCATGAAATTTTGTCAGAATTTCCCAGTATAACAAATCCATCTTTGATTTCTAAACATGGCAAAAATCCTATTGTATTTCATCATATAGAAACGACAGGACCCCCAGTTTTTTCAAAACCTCGGAGACTAAATCCGGAATTGTTAAAAGCTGCTAAAACGGAATTTCAGTTTATGGTTGATCAGGGTATAATCCGACCATCAAAGAGCCCATGGGCATCACCACTACATATGGTTAAAAAATCCAATGGTGATTGGAGGCCATGTGGCGACTATCGTAGACTGAATACTGTTACAGTTCCAGATAGGTACCCTGTTCCCCATATACACGATTGTACCCAAATGTTAGAAGGTAAAAAAATATTCTCAACACTAGATCTCGCGAGGGCATACCACCAAATCCCAGTTTTTCCTTCGGACATTCCAAAAACTGCTATAGTAACGCCTTTTGGATTGTTTGAGTACGTGTCCATGCCTTTTGGGCTCAGGAACGCTGGTCAAACATTCCAGAGGTTCATTCATCAAGTGTTACATGGATTAGACTTTTGTATTCCCTATTTTGACGACTTACTTGTCGCATCCTCAAATGTTGAAGAACATAAAAAACATCTACGTCTCATTTTTGGTAGATTACAAGAGTTCGGCTTAATATTGAATCCGTCAAAATGTGTTCTTGGCCAAAATTCTGTTTCGTTTTTGGGATGTCTGATAACACCCGAAGGTGTGAAACCTCTCCCTTCTAAAGTAAAATGCATAGCTGAAATGCCAAAACCTAAAACAATATCCGAACTTCGAAGATTTTTGGCGATGTTAAATTTTTACAGGAGATTCATACCTAACGCAGCAGAAACACAAGCCCCTCTTCACAACTTTTTAAAAAATTCTAAGAAAAAAGACACCCGCCCTGTCCCTTGGGATGACATTTCTAGTAAATCATTTGAGAAATGCAGATTGGATTTGTCGAGCGCCGCTGCCTTGTGTTATTTTCCTCAAAATAATAAAATTTTTTTAATGGTAGATGCATCGGATGTGGCTATAGGTGCAAGTCTCCAGGCGCAAACTGAAAAAGGTTTAAAACCTCTTGAGTTTTTCTCCAGAAAGCTAACGTCTGGCGAGGCACGTTATAGCACTTATGACCGCGAGCTGTTGGCCATATACTGCGCTGTAAAGCACTTCAGGTATTCGGTTGAAGGCCGTGAGCTAATCATATACACGGACCATAAGCCTCTTGTGTATGCCTTCCGGAAGAAAAACGACACCTACTCACAGAGACAGTTGAGACATCTAGACTTTATTGCTCAGTATAGTTCTGACATCCGTCACATATCTGGAGATAAAAACGTAGTTGCCGACGCCTTGTCGAGAATGTGCACCGTTGAGCTGACTGCGATCAACTACGATGAGATGTCCCGTGCTCAAAAAGAGGACACTGAGCTTAAAAGGATCCTTGAAGACACCCAGACGTCTTGGAGCCTTAAGCTGTTCCAGCTCACCCCAACAGCACAACTGTACTGTGATGTGTCGAATGGAAAAATCCGACCATTCGTTCCCGCAACTTTCCGCAGGCAGATCTTCGACTCGCTCCATAGACTTTCGCATCCCGGTATACGAGCTTCTAAAAAGCTGGTACTGGAGCGATACGTCTGGCCTTCTGCAAACAAGGATGTCACGTCGTGGGTACGATCCTGTATAAGCTGCCAACGTGTCAAGGTCCACAAGCATACCAAAAGCCCGATCCAGCAATTCGGATTGCCAGGTAGAAGATTTGGACATGTCCATCTTGACCTCGTCGGACCGCTAGCTCCCTCTGAAGGATACAGGTACCTTCTGACCTGCTTGGACAGATATTCCCGATGGCCGGAAGCCATACCCATTTCGGACATATCTGCCGAGACTGTCGCATCCGCTTTCTTCAGTAACTGGATTGCCCGGTTCGGAGTACCTGATGTCATAACCAGTGACCAAGGTACGCAGTTCATGTCGAAGCTTTTCTCTGTGATGTCTTCCACGTTTGGATGTCGACAGACCCGCACAACTCCATATCACCCGTGTGCTAATGGGATAGTGGAGCGTCTCCACCGCACTTTGAAGCAAGGTTTGATGAGCCATAATCACCTTCGTTGGACCGAGACCTTACCTGTCGTACTGCTAGGCATCAGATCTGCCTTCAAGGAAGACTTGAGTTCCACCTGTGCAGAGATGGTCTACGGGTCTCCGCTGAGGTTGCCCGGACAATTCTTCACGTCAGAGTTACCTGCAACTGAGCCTTCAGCATTCCTCCGTACACTGAGAGAGACCATGAGGCGACTGTCGCCGGTTCAGACCTCATCTCACAGTAAGAGAACCTGTTTCGTTCATCCAGCACTGGACAGCTGCAGCCACGTGTTTGTGCGACATGATGGTGTGAAGCCACCACTCGTTGCACCCTACGACGGCCCGTATCCTGTGCTTTCCAGGCAAGAGAAGCATTTTACAGTGCATCTTCCCACTCGTAAGGTCGTAATCAGCATCGATCGTCTCAAGCCCGCCTTTCTCGAAGCAGAGGATCAGGAAGGAGAAAGTAGCACAGCAGTGTCACCCACTGATACTGCGTCGACGGACTTGCCTCCTGTGACTACTCGTTCTGGAAGAAGAGTGAAGTTCACTTCACGGTATCAAGCGTCATGATGTCGTACAGCGTGACCTCTGTACTGGAAGGGGGATAGTGTGGCGACCTCGCCATCGTGTTCGATTCCCGGCTTTCGTAGGCTCTTTAGCCTTTCGCAAAGAACTGGTGATGTTTCTAGCTAGCTACTCCAACTTTGACTGTGATCGGCGCTTCAAGAGGTATAAAAAGCCTGACGGTTCGAAGCTCAGCCCTTCCTTCCCTTCTTTTCTGACTTTTCCTGCCTTCACGGGGCGTGTGCCGGCCACTGTCCAGCCACCATTATGTTCAAGCAGCCAGGCTTATGTAATCTTTAATATTTACTTGTTAATCTTAATTTATTTGTTGTTCTAATTGTTAGTTGTTATTAAAGTTAAGTTATTTCTAAAGATGCTTCTTTCTTGGATTTTGGAGTCATACCTTCTTTAAAGGTGTTCTAAATTAAGGTAACAGGCCGCCTTAACTAAAAGAAAACTTTTAAAACCGATACAACGCTCAGCACAACTAAAAACAAGGTTTAAATTTTTTTTAAATTCTCTACTATGAGCCGCCATCTATGTATCTATGATCAAACTATTTCTACTACAAAATTCATCTACCAGGTTGATTCGTGGGGGGGATTAGGGGAGCGGTCTTATGACAGTTTTTTGATTTCTCTGGTCAGTTAAGGCCTTTAAGGCTTAATTAAGGCAGCCTTGATCAAGGATTAGCATGTAACGAATGTTGGATGCCCCCCTCAATATTCATAAATATCTTTTTCTGACTTTCTGATATTAGAAATGGACAAATGTATCCCAACAAAATTTCAATATCCTCTCCGAAATTTTTTTCTGGACACTAATTTTTTTAGATTATCTGTCACGCAAAATATTTATCAAATTTTAACATGGAACCCTATTTATTCTGCTTAAAATGATGTTTGAATCACGTTTCTATCCACTAGCGGATCCAGGGGGGGCTAGGGGGCTCAAGCCCCCCCCAAAATGAAAAGTTTTACTCTTTTTAATATGACATTTTATGAACCAAAATGAGTTAAAACCCTGTTATTTTAAGGTCAAATTTTAAAAAAATTTCTGGGGGAAGCCCCCAGACCCGGCACTAGTAACTTTGTTATTACAACTACATTTTACTAATAGTCCACTGAAAATAGCGAAAAAAAGGGCCGAACCTCGGACAAATTGCAATAAAAGGTTTCTCAACGGTTTTCACTTAGGAATGACCTCAATAATAACATACTAAAAATCGGCCAAAATCGGCCGGGGGGAAGTTTAATTTTTTTAAATTTTTAAAAAATGGCCGAAAAAATATTTCAAAAAATCAAATTATAAAAATAGAGACTTATGATACATGCTTATAGGCTATTTTTCAGTGCTGAATGCGAATATACCATTTAAATTTTAAAAAATTTAAAATTTCAATTTTTAAAAATTAATTCAAAATTTGGAAAGCCGAAAAAATTAAAACATCGCTCAAAACCACAAAATAATTGCAAAAGAAATAATTTAAACGGTTTTCAATTAGAAATAACTTAAATAATAACATACTGAAAATGGAAGAAAATCGGACAATAAAAAGTTTAATTTTTTTCAAATTTTCAATTTTTTTGGCCTCAAAAATCGACCTTTTTAAAAACTCTTGTTAAAAACGTTTGAGGCATTTACCAAGGTCATTTTTCCATGGATGTTGTAGGTCAGCGGTTCCCAAAGTGGTCCATATGGACCCCCAGGGGTCCACAGCAACTTCCAGGGGGTCCACAGACAAGCAAATGAAAATTGGGGGTCCACAGCGACTTCTAGGGGGTCCACGGGGAAAAATTCCTTTAAATGAAAATTTTTAATAAGTTTAAAAATTTGATCTTTTTTATAATCAAATTTTAGAAATACGAAAAGTTGGTTGTTACCAAGTCCTCGCAACGCGAGCAGGGGCAATGGAATATTTTCTCTCTTATCGCGGTGGAGAGCCCCCGAACAGGGTGATTTGAGGTTAAACCTCAGTCGTTGAAACCTAATGTTAAAACCTAATATCAAAGCACCAGGTTCATCTCATCCATTAAAAGTATGTTGCAATACTGCAGTTTTCCCTCTCTATACATTTTATAGTATCTTCTCTCACTAACTCCTATTCCCTACTTATATTTTTAGAAATAATTATTCAATGAGTTAAAATTGAAAGCTGGATTTTATTACTTTTTTTCTAGCAATAACATTTTATAAGGAGGGTTTTCATGAACAAAGGGTGCTTAGGCAATACGTTTTTACATTTTAAAATCCTTTGAAATAATTTTTTATATTTTATGATTAACCGGTTGCTAGTGGAAGGTTCTTTGATAAATTCTCAAAAATTAAATGTTATATTCAAAAAAACTAAAACATTCAGACTAACACTATCATTTGACTTCTGTTACATTTAGCCTCAGCCATTGGTGGTCATTTTCTCATGTGTAACTTGTTTCTGCTAGGAAAACTCATGAAATCGTTTTCAAAATTTATAAATGCTGTCCAATCATATGTAAATGATTTAATTTTTAATGTAAGCATAAAAAGCAACACATTTCTTTATTGAAAAAACATTTTTTTCAATTTAATAAATTAAAACTCACTATCCATAATGTATAATTTGATTTTTTTTCATAGTTGAACTTAATTAAATACTGTTTGTTAACATGCCATATATTAAAATTTTAATTATTTATGAAATTTTATGATTTGGTGAATGAATAATTCCTTCATAAGCCAATAACTTTGACAAGTTTGCGACCAAAACTTTTATTTAAGCTAAAAGTTTTTGTGCCTTAAAATGTAATGATATTAAAAATTCCATTAAAAATGTGGTGTAATCATATCAATGGCACTTGAAAAACTTGAAACAACTTTTTATCAGCACTTGAAAAAAATTACAATATTTATGTGTGATTTAGAAATATATATAATAAACATAAGGTTTTTTTAGCTACTTTTTGAACGGTCCCTATAACAGGGGGTCCATGGGGTGCGAAAAATGTCGTCAGGGGGTCCACGGGCCAAAAAAGTTTGGGAACCCCTGTTGTAGGTGTATATCTCTTTAACATAAAAAAACCACAATTGGTGATTATATCATTAGTTAATTAATTAATTTATAAAAATTAACGTTGAAAATACAGGTAAAATCTTTCAATCAAGTAATAAGGAAAATATTTAGACAATATTTGGTAATAAATCATTTTAAAAATAATTAAATTGAAAAAGGACAAAATATCTTTCAAAAAATTAAAATTTTAAATTAATTTAAAAAATTTAAATTTTTTAAAATTTTTAAATTTTGTAGTATATGCATGTGATACATGTCTCTAGGCTATATTTTAGTGCTGTTTACGAATATCACGCCAACTTTTCAATAAAATTTAAATTAACTGTGGAAAAATTGAAGCCTTTTTCTCAATAATTTTGTTTTTTATGCTTCAATTTTTCCACAGTTAATTTAAATTTTATTGAAAAGTTGGCGTGATATTCGTAAACAGCACTAAAATATAGACTAGAGACATGTATCACATGCATATACTACAAAATTTAAAAATTTTAAAAAATTTAAATTTTTTAAATTAATTTAAAATTTTAATTTTTTGAAAGATATTTTGTCCTTTTTCAATTTAATTATTTTTAAAATGATTTATTACCAAATATTGTCTAAATATTTTCCTTATTACTTGATTGAAAGATTTTACCAGTATTTTCAACGTTAATTTTTATAAATTAATTAATTAACTAATGATATAATCACCAATTGTGGTTTTTTATGTTAAAGAGATATATACCTACAACATCCATGGAAAAATGACCTTGGTAAATGCCTCAAACGTTTTTAACAAGAGTTTTTAAAAAGGTCGATTTTTGAGGCCAAAAAAATTGAAAATTTGAAAAAAATTAAACTTTTTATTGTCCGATTTTCTTCCATTTTCAGTATGTTATTATTTAAGTTATTTTTAATTGAAAACCGTTTAAATTATTTCTTTTGCAATTATTTTGTGGTTTTGAGCGATGTTTTAATTTTTTCGGCTTTCCAAATTTTGAATTAATTTTTAAAAATTGAAATTTTAAATTTTTTAAAATTTAAATGGTATATTCGCATTCAGCACTGAAAAATAGCCTATAAACATGTATCATAAGTCTCTATTTTTATAATTTGATTTTTTGAAATATTTTTTCGGCCATTTTTTAAAAATTTAAAAAAAATTAAACTTCCCCCCGGCCGATTTTGGCCGATTTTTAGTATGTTATTATTGAGGTCATTCCTAAGTGAAAACCGTTGAGAAACCTTTTATTGCAATTTGTCCGAGGTTCAACTCTATTTTCAGTGGACAATAAGTTTGTGTTAGAGCGCAAAATATCTATATCCGAAATTCAGGTGAAGCGCACCAAAAGGAGTTGAAAAATTGGGGGTTTTGACTTAAATTTCCAAAAATTTTCTGGGGGAGGACCCACAGACCCCCCTTTTGGAAGTTGGAGCAGGATATTTCACTCCTTTCCCGTATTAACATTAACAAGAAGATTCAATTGGATTACGAAAATTCTTAGCCCCCCCCAAAACCAAATCCTGGATCCGCCACTGTTTCTATCATAAATACAGGGTGTATCTGAAATGGTGCAACAAACTTTCAGGGATGATAGTACTCATCAAGACGAACAAGAATCGATAGAAAGGGGAGTCCCAGACCAAATTAATCCCAGGGAGTTAAAAAATGGAGTGACACCCCAAAAAAATCATTGAAAAATTAAATTTGTAGAAGAACTACTATTAGTAAAAACTTAATTATGGTCTCAAAAATTGTGGTTTAATATGATCTTTAAAATTACCTCAAAAGTCTTCACTTTAAAATTTGTTTTATTATGAAAAAAGTTAAAAAACACAAAAATGTGAAAACTCTGCCAAAACCTTATTTTGTATTTCGAAATCCTTTCTTTTGATTTGATAATCTAGATCTAGATCATAGTTGAAAACCCTTAAGTCCAAAGTTTCAACGTAAATACAATCAATATTAAACGCTTGAGATTCTGTTAAATTTGGTTTTTTGCTTGCGCTAACAGCTGTTTTGGAAACAGCTCTAGAAAACAGCTTGCGCACCCAAAAAACAAACTTTAACAGAATCTCAAGCGTTTAATATTGATTGTATTTACGTGTAACTTTGGAAGTAAGGGTTTTCAACTATGATCTTTCAGATTATCAAATCAAAAGAAAGGATTTCGAAATACAAAATAAGGTTTTGGCAGAGTTTTCATATTTTTTTGTGTTTTTTAACTTTTTTCATAATAAAACAAATTTTAAAGTGAATACTTTTGAGATAATTTTAAAGATCATATTAAACCACAATTTTTGAGACCATAATTAAATTTTTACTTATCGTTGTTCTTCTACAAATTGAATTTTTCAATAATTTTTTTGGGGTGTCACTCCATTTTTAACTCCCTTAAAAATAGAAAGGGGGGGTTTGGGTATAGAAAGGGGGGGTTTGGTCTGGGACCCCCCTTTCTATACCGATTCTTGTTCGTCTTGATGAGTACTATCATCCCTGAAAGTTTGTTGCACCATTTCAGATACACCCTGTAGAACCGGAGACATAATCATTTGTTGCCGGTTGCTTTGGTAATCAGCATGATATTTTCAACATTCAAATCCGGTTTTCTCTATGATGTGTTTTTTCACTGTTTATCATCTTTAAATTGATATAAGTCAAGAACCGTTCAAGGTAAAGAGTTGAAATTTGAAATACATACTTTTTAAAATTTTACTTTAATTTAGTCAGAGGAAATTTAATTTATTTTAATTTTTAAAATATGAATTTTAGAAAAAAAGTTGCAAAAAAATTTAAAGAATTTTTTTACTTAATTGTTCATATTTTTTCAAAAAATTTATATTTCTTAAAATGCCTTGACCAAAATAAAGATAATATGTTTGTTTGATTTAGTAAAAATTTTTTGAAAATTTATGTATAATATTTTGAGTTATATCAATTTTAAATGACGCCATTTTTTAGTGAAATTTCAATTTTTATTTTTTTAAAACTTTTTGAATACTTTTCTGATTTGAATTGCAAAGTGCTTAGTTGTTAGATGGTTGATAAGTATAAAACATTTCAAAATTCGAAGTTAATTAGTAAATTTTTTACAAAATTTTGTCCCAGACCCCCTTAAATTGAATATTTGTAGATCTTAAAAATAGCTTATAGTAGCTTAATAACTATTTTAGGTTTTTTTGGTCATTTAAATTTGTTTTAAAAAAATGTCTCGAGTTCTGATAGTTTTTCAGATTTTATAGCAAAAAACGTTGAAAGGCTTTCAGTTGCAATTTATTTCAGGTTTGACCTTTGTTCTTGTTTGTGCTAGAGATGGTTATATTTACTGGAATAATAATAAAAAAAGCTTATGATTCCTTTTTTGAAATTGGAAGTTTTTAGATTTTTAAGTGCACTGGGTAGAGTCGAAAAACCGCTCTAGAAATCCGCTTACGGCATAACAACGCGGAATTTTGACCAAATGACTTAAACAAACGTGTAAAAAATTTCAGCTTGATATATAAGTTAAATCGGCTTCTGCATTGTGCCTACAGTTTTAAAAAAACATTATTTTTTAATTTAATTTCTTTTGAAAAGTTAATTTTTTAAATAAACGTGAAAAAAAATCAGCCTGATACAGCTCTTTCTGTAGAGACTAGCACCCTAAAATTGGGAAATAAAAGAAAAAAATATTGGTTTTGAAAAAACATTCTGTTTAATCAGTTTTTCAAAAATCCATGTATTGGTCCAATGGTGGATTTTGGTCTTGGTCCAATTAGCTTCAATAAAGTGTATAAAAGATTTTTCAGCTCGATATACAACAATATTTTTTCGGCTTTTGAAATTCGCCTTAAAATAATAATTGAATCGTCAGTTTGAAGAAGAAAATAAGTCCAAAAAATTACAAATTGACTTTTTGTGCTCAAAACAATCTCCAAGCTTTGCTCTACACATGGGTGAAAAGAGGGGGAAAATAACTAACCCCTAAAGGGAGATATTGCCCCTTTTGAAGTTTTGAAATCGATGTCCATTGTCCATTCATTGTATTTTTTAAGTTAATTTGGAATTAAAGTTAATTTGTCTTTCTTTTCATATTATTTGTGCTGTAAACTAAGTTAAAATAAAATTTTTTCTTAATTTCAATTTTTTTCAAACTTTTTTTATGCAGGGAAGGTTTGACTCCATTCATATTCACTTACTCCATTCATACTGCTATAATGACTTAGTTTCACTATAATTTTGAATTTTATTTGTCTTATTCTTTTTATTTCACCTCTTTATGGTGTAAAAGGAGAAATATAATTTAAATGTGAATTTAGGGGTTTTAAAGATTTTTTTCATCAGAAAATTTTCATAAGGTGGAAGAAGGGAATAAGTTCATCAACTTATTTTGGGTGTAAAATATTTTTGAATACAATTAAATTGGTTTTGATGATTACTCTGTTTTCTAAATAGGGTTCTGAACTTCCAATAAAAATTTGGTGGTTATATACAATGAAAATTCCATTACTTATACAGTTTTTTCCGATTTTCTCAAAACTTGGTTTTTGGACTTATTCCCTTCTTCCAACTGACGATTCAATTTTCGTTGAGTTTCTATTTTAGGGCGCAGTTCATAAAGTCAACACCTGAAAAATTGTTGTATCAATCTGAAATTTTTTTACAGGGTGTTTCAAAATTGCGTTGCACGGCTTTTATTTGGAACCTACGCCTCCTAGGGTCACAGAAGTAAGGTCTACCCCTTGAATGCACTGAAATGACTTACAGCGCCTCTAGCGGCGAAATTAAAAAGTTAAAAAAATTAATTTAAACACTAAAAAAGATAGAGCAAAAACCCCAGCGAGAGTATTGTTGCCAACGTCATGAAGAACTCACTGAAAAAATTATGAAAATATCTTGAATATTCGCCGAGATATTAGCATGTGAAAATAGCACTTTTTCAGGGGTCGAAAAAGAAAAAGTTCCCATATTTGCAAATTTTTCAGTGTTATTTTGTAGTTTTGTATATTTTTTAGTTGAAAGAACACAAAATTTAATCAAAAAATCAAAAACATTTTTTTCCTTTTGTGTGGTTAGCTGAGGTCAATTAGCGGACAAAAGATGCTCCCCTCTCATAAATCTTTCACTCTTGACAATCAACGGGGAAAGTTATTATTCAGATAATTGGTTTATTTTACGAAAAACCAATCCTGTGTATTCGGGGGGGTGTTCACCCCCTATCACTTGACCGATGACCAGTAAATCTCCATAAGCTTTGTTGTGTTTATAATTTTATTTGGCTGTATAGATGAGGATGACATAGCTCCAGTTTTCAGGAGCGCGTTTCTGTTAAGAAAAATTTACAAATTTCCCCGTTAAAAGGGATTAGTATCCGAAATTCGAGCTAGAGGTACCAAAACTATAGTTAGAAACCTGGTTTTAGAGTCAATATTTCTAAAATCTTCTGGGGGAGGCAATTTGAAAATCGGGCTTGGACTTAGGGTACCAAAACAAGTTAAAACCCTGTTTTTTAAGGTCAAATTTCCAAAAATTTTCTGGGGGAGGACCCCCAGACCCCCCTTTTTGTACTTATAATAATAGATTATTTTCCATTATTGATTCAAAATTCTTCTTAATTCTCAAATTTCGTCTGGAGAAGAATCCCCAACCTTCATAAAATGTAAGTTGCTCCGCCACTGGCCCTACCCCCTCCTAGAAGTTCTAAAACAATCTGAAACACTCTGTACTTACGATTCTAAGATGATGGTGATGAAGGTTGAAGGATATAGATATGTGGGCTTATGGGTACAGGGAGTGGAGCGCGTCTCAGTCTGCCGTATTTGAGCAATGAGAGTTATGTATAATCTCTCTATTCTAAAAAAAAGTTTTTGGTGAACGGTTTCCAGGGTAAGGCTTTTTAATTACTTATCCGTATAACACATATTTGGTATCAAACTGTCCGGATTCTTTTGAGGATGTGCAAAGTGCCTTTAGAATTTCTAAAAAAAATCTCAATTTTAAAATATTCCCATTTTTTTAGATTACGGATAAGGTTGCAGTTATAAAGCAAGAAACTATGAATCTCTCTATTCTAAAAAAAGTTTTTGGTGAACGGTTTCCAGGGAAAGGCTTTTTAATTACTGATCCGTATAACACATATTTGGTATCAAACTGTCCGGATTCTTTTGAGGATGTGCAAAGTGCCTTTAGAATCTCTCTATTCTAAAAAAAAGTTTTTGGTGAACCAGTGGCGAATCCAGGATTTTTGTCTGGGGGGGGCTGAGTTTCACAAATAACTTAATTGCTATATTATGGGCTGTTCAAATATTAATGTAAGCACTTGAAAAGGGGAGGGGAGGTTGCCAGTGCCGTAGCCAAATTTTTGTTTAGGGGGGTTACTCAATATCTTTTCTGAGGTCTAATCTTAGGAATACTAAGTTTTAGATAAGATGACTTCGTAAGGTTTTAATTTTGGTGCACTAAATTTAAAAATTTTGTAAAAATGTCATCTCCAAGTAAAAGGGGGGTCTGGGGGTCCTCCCCCAGAAAAAATTTGAAAATTTACCCCTCAAAATATAGTGTTTTAGCTCATTTTGAAGCCTTTTAGATTCCACCCTAAGAGCACTACTCATTGTAAGCGTCAGAATTTTCAAGGAATAAAGTTTATAGTATTGTGAATTGGAAAATTTCTTGGGGGTTCCTATTCTAGAAATTTTTTTGAATATTGCCCCTAAAAGTGGCATTTTAACTCATGTTGAGACACTTTAGGTTACATCAAAGATGATCACTCCTTGTAAATCCCTAAAGTTTCAAGGAAAAACTGTGCTTATTAGATTCCAAAATTTCGAGGGGGTTTGGGAGTCTTCCCCCAGAAAAATTTTGAAATTTTCACCCTTAAAAGTAGGGTTCCGACTCATTTTGAGACCCTTTGGGTAATACCATCGAATGTCCACAACGTGTTGAAATTTCTTTTTTGGCTTTATTGCTATTACCAAAACTTGAAGGTCTTATTCCTGGGGGGGGCTGCAGCCCCACAGCCCCCCCTACTGGATTCGCCACTGTGGTGAACGGTTTCCAGGGAAAGGCTTTTTAATTACTGATCCGTATAACACATATTTGGTATCAAACTGTCCGGATTCTTTTGAGGATGTGCAAAGTGCCTTTAGAATTTCTAAAAAAAATCTCAATTTTAAAATATTTCCATTTTTTTAGATTACTGATAAGGTTGCAGTTATAAAGCAAGAAACTATGAATTTCAAAAAAAATTGAAAACATATTTCACTGGTTTTTAATATTCAAATAAATTAAACGAAGTGTATATTTGGACGGCCAAAACGACCAGTGGCGCATGCGCTGTAGGTCTCGTGATGACGTAGCAGTCTCGGCGCTTAGTGATGGAACCAATGGCACGCCTAGCCGTGGAAGTTAGAGTAGAGTTTAGTTGAAAAATGGCCGTGCAAATATACAGTGCCTAAATTAAATAATCATCTTTCTATTTATAACACGAATTTAAAAAATATATTTTGGGTTATTTTTAACAATATTTATATTTCTGTTGTTTAAACGGTTTTAATTATATTTAAAACTTATGTATAAATAATTTATCTTTTATTTTTTAAATAACAAATTAATATTTTTACATTTATCTTTGTCGTTGTGGCAACCTAATCATTACCATAATTACAACAAAATATAAACTCGCTTTCGGAAATTTTGAACTTTTGCATTTATTTTTTACAATTATTATTATTTTTATATTCTTTTGCAAGTATGTTTTTTAAGGTAGTAGGAACTACTTTGATATACACCCCCAAATCGGAAATTTGGCGACTTTTTTTCTCGCCAAGCAAAATACCTGTTTTAAACGCCTTTTTTCTCGCAAAGATGGATTCTCGGAAAATGTGACACCTTATTTCATAATGCCAAAACGCAAACAACTAGATAACACGGGGGACTGTTTTAGAAATTAAGATAAAAATCGAAAATGTTTGAACTCTAAACATTCGTGTCATTGCTATGAAACTGACACAACTTCGACGTTTGTTTGTTCTCATGAAGATCAAATTCTAAATCTTCGTGATGTTTACGGTAATTACTACATTTTTCACAGCCAATCGATGAAAATAGTTACAAATTTTAAGAACGTTAAATTTATTCCTGAGATGTTTCAGTGCTTCTTAATGGATCTGTGAAAAAAACATTACCTTGGGGAAATGGTAAAGGAATGTTACATTGCTCTGTTGCTAATTTTCTTGGAATTATAAGGCGACCCACCAATTAATATTACCATAAAGGAACTGCTAAATTTCCTTTACTGAATGTATATCCACCATTTTCGAAAGAATACCCCGGAGAAGTACTAACCCTGTTTTAAGAATGTTTTATAAAGTGAGTAAGTGCAGTGAGCAGGGTTTTGTGAGGAATTGCGAAGCGGTTCAAACATGTCTGCGTCAGCAGTTAACGGGGGTTGGCGAGCGATAGCGAGCAGGGGGCGGTAGCTCCCTATTAATAATTAAAAAATTTTAGACAATTACAATGGTTTACAAATGTAATTATCAATTTAGAGGGGACTGCTAATGTGCAAAAAGATAAATTTTTAGTAGTTGGTTAATGAATTCATAGAAATTTATAGAATGAAATCATTTATTCCATGGCTTCCCTTTTTTATTTAAGTTTAAAAAAACCGCTCCTATTTCTAAATTTTTTGTTTTTATTTTCAAATTTATTTTATTCGAAAGTTTTTTTAATGTGTTGAAAGACGAATTTAATAGGGTGTGACAGTCAGGTGTGGATCCAAGAGGGGAACTCTGATTATGGACAGTGCTCCCCCTTGGACCAGGGTTGGCTGGATTAGACCCAATTGGGTTGGACCCAATGGGTTTTTTCAATAAAACCATGTGGAAAAAACCCACATTTTGGACCCATTTTTGGGTTTTTTCAAGAAAAATCAAGATTTTGGCAGTTCCTTCAAAATTTAATGTGTTTTTTTTCAAAATTTAGGATATTTTTAAAATTTTAATGGGTTTTTCAAATTTTTAACTAGGTTTTAAAAATTAAATGGTGTTTTTTCAATTTCAAGGAGTTTTTGTAAAGTTAAATAGGTTCCTTCATTATTCAGTGCAGTGGGTTTTTTCATTATTGAAGGGTTTTTTCAAAACTTAGGACGTTTAAAGTTCAAACTAGATATAAAAAATAAAGATGATTTTTTTAAATTTCATGGGTTTTTTCAAAGTTGAATAGATTTCTTTCAATATTGAATGGGTTTTTTCAAAGTTTAGGATATTTTTTAAATTTTAGTGGGTTTTTTCAAAGCTTAAACCAGATTTCAGAAAATAAGGGGTGATTTTACAATTTCAGCGGGTTTTTTCAAAGTATAAAAACTATGAAAAAACCCACTTATCTGTGGAAAAACTGACATTATTTTGACAAAACACATTTAGCATAGAAAGAACTCACTAAAATTTGAAAAAACCCACTTACTTTCTAGGAGAAAACCACTTAATTTTGAAAAAACCCACTTACTTTCTAGGAGAAAACCACTTAATTTTGAAAAAACCCACACTTTTTCTGAAAAAACTCAGTTTTACATGGGTTTTTTCAAGGTTTTATTGAAAAAACCCCAACCCATTTGGGTTTTTTCAAAAAAACCCGGGTTTTTGCCAACCCTGCCTTGGACCCAAACAGGCTTTCAAACAAAATGAGTTAACTTAACACCCTACTTTTATGAGTCGAATTTAAAAAATTTTTCTGGGGGAAGACCCCCATACCCCCAGCGGTACCTCAAGGGGATCTTGGTGATACCTTTTAAGAAATCCCTAACATTTTGATATTTTGTGTCAAAAGGTAAAGGTAATGTTCTGGAAAAGTGCCCCCTCCCTTTGGAGCCGTGCTGGATCCGTGCCTTAGCAATACCGCTGAAAAATTAATGTAGTTTTGTTTATTTTCATATTTGTGGGTTTTAATGCAGGGGAGCTTTCAGCCCATATCCTGCAGCACACCTCACACCCATAAAACACCACTCGCCAAAAATTTCTGAAATGAGCTAATCCAAAAAAAGAAGCTCCTGACCACCCTTAGTGGGCCGACTGCGGGGGTGTTGGGATGCTCGAGCAACCCCCAGAATTTGGGCTGCTCCCGATAAGCTAGATGTTCTTTCGATCATGAGCTTATCTTAAAATTTTTCTTGGGGAGATCCCTAAGTCCTCTTTTGATATTTTTAGGTCTGGGTCATTCCTCAATGTTTTTTATGTGATATTAATGTCTAAAAATATTTTTGGGTAACCCTTCCAAAAGAGGTTAAGGGTATAGTCATTCAAATTTACTTTGGTAGGTACTAGTATATGGAACAATATATCCTAACAATATTATCTGGATTCATACAAAAAACCCTCCGCCCTGATAGAAAAGAAAAAAAACCTCATCCATCAAATTGAAATATAAACCTTAATCGCTTTTATAAAAACAAATTAAGCTAAACAATTCTATATATGAAGATAGTTTATGAAATTTCACATCTCTCTCTCTATGACTCTCGAAAAAAAATTAATTCTATTGCTAACTATATAATCATCTCAAAATAAAGTTCCATAAAACACAAATACCATTTCAAGGCTATCCAGTTTGAATATTTCGGTCAAAAGAACAACAACCCTCTATCACTCAGGCTGTCGACAATGCCGTCCAGAAAAGTACTTTCCCAACAAGATCCGGAATAAAAAAAACAATTAAAGTTGAACCCCGCTGGGATGGAAGCCAACTCCCGTTCACCACCCCCCAGACAATCAATCCGTCCCCCCACAACAGTGGGCAACTCCACGCCCCCCTAATTCCATCTTCCACCAGGCGGTGCCTCTCAGATCGTCTGAGAGACGGTTTGCGAGAAGAAGCGACGGATTTACATGTCTGTTGAAAGGTCCCGCGAACAGAGGGCTTGTTGTTGTTGAAAGTTGGTTATTGGGGAGAGAGAGTGGAGTTGAGTTGGTTTTTTTGTGTGTATTGACCCTTTCGCGCTGCGGCGGGTGAGAGGGCGGCTGGAGAAGTTTTCGCGCTCTTTTCACCTTCCGGCGCAGGATGGAACCCGGATTTCGAAGTTTTGGGATTGTTTTGATGGGAGTTCTGTGGATATCGTCTGTGACTGCGAAAGGTGAGTTGAGAACTTTTTGATTGTGATTTTAATGGCGTGTTTGCTGATTTTAACAAATAGAGCGAGGGAAAGTATTTGAACTTGTTTGAGTTCGGTGTGGTTCTTTTCGTACTGGGAGGAAATTCTAAAACAATTTTTATCAAAGATTATCCTAATCGTCTCCTAATAGTTTTAAAGAGTTGTGTGTTAATTTTTTGAATGTGTTCACTATCATTACAATTTATCAGTTTTCCTAACAATGAAAAAGTCATGAAAAAATTCCAAGAAACTTTAAAATGTGAATTAAGAATTCATATTTTCTCTAACTGCATCTAAGGCTAAGCGTGCACTAGAGACTTTTGTCACGGTGACAGAGACAAAATTATCCCCCTGGCTATTGCAAGAAGCTAGAGAGCGTGTATTAGGCGACGAGAATCTACCATAGAAATGCATTGCTCTCGAGTGACCTAGTGTTTATAGTCGTCCCTAGTAGCACAGCTCATACCAAATATGAAAAGTTCACTTATAACAACAACTATAGAAATTAACGGAATTTGGAATGACAAAAATTTGACGAATATCAATGGAGTACTGCAGCAAATCTTAAAATTTAAAATATTCAATTTTAATTTATTAAAAATTATCTCCCGATTCCAAAAATACGCTTGTCTTTCCCCACAAACTTTTTTATAGGTAATTATGACATATTTTATTACAGAAAGCTCCTAACAATGTGACGTCACATGTGCCAGTGGAAATGTGGGAAACACCGTTTTCTTTTTTTTAACAACAAACAAACAAACAAATTTATTGAACTACAAATATTGAAATGCAAATAAAAGAAAAAGAAAATTTACAAGTTAACATAGTCACCTGGGATCTCATGGTCCATGTAAGTGACCGTAATTATGTGTAACAAAAATTTTAAGTAAAAACTAGGAGAAGAGAAAAAAACACAGGAAATACATACATGAGGTGGATATAAGTGGCAAACAGGGCGCGAATAAATTATATTTTTGCCATAATGATGAGTGTAAGTGCTTAAAATTATTTTAAATCATACATTAAACAGAACAAAAGAAATCATCAATATCCTCAATAGTAAACAGATATTCCTTTAATTGTTTTTTGAATAAATGTTTTGAAGGGCTATTTTGAATATGTATAGGTAACTTATTAAAACACTTAGTGGCTATGTAAAAAAAATTTTTACAGAATATGGACTTATTAGGTTTAGGAACAAAGTATAATATGTTAGGTTTTCGTAGGTTTACGACATTGCGTTTTTGACAAATGTTGGGGTTTAGATAGAGACGGAGGCAAATTTTAAAATAAAAAAGATGGCGAATTGGAAGTATATTTTAGGAATTGAAGTAGTTAATATTATTTGTGTGTAAGTGCGCTTCATTATTAAAAACCTCAGGAATCTTTTTTCATCGATACACTAGTCTGTAAAAAAAACTAGTGCTCATTGTTTCAATGCGGGATTATAGCAACAAGCGGGAACAAAGCACAACTCACGTCACAAGCTGTTTCAGCTCAGACACAAAAGAGACTGTTTTTAATTGAAAATAACTTAAAATTTAGGGCTTTGAAAAGCAAATGAAAACATTTTTTGGAGGTTTTAGGCCATTCTGAACACATTAAGATTAAAAAAAATTTGACTGCAGTTATCCATTTTAAACATTTGTACTGCTACTGCTTGAATTTTCCTGAAACATATGACACAAGATGCATCGCATTCTGCAAAGTTAATTTTATTTGTCTTTAAGTTTGAAGTTTATCCAGGGTTTGAAATAATATTAAAAGGAAGTTTTTCGGGCTGTTGTGCCGTGGTCTAGCTGTGGCTGTTGTGCCGTGGTTTTAATATTATGGCCGGCCGTGAAAGCCTTCATTATTTTATTTGAAATAATAGTTGTACAAGTTCATGCGTGAAGTTATACTGTAACAAATTAAAGATATCAAAGTTTTTCCGGCTGTAGATCTCGGTGCATTTACATTCCAAGAGAACTGCCGTATATTACTAAATAAATATATAATTATTAAACGAACTTAACGATATTCTGTACACTTCACATACGTCCCACGCACCGCAATAAATGCATATTAAGAAGAGCGTACCGTAGTTATATTTTTCTGTTTAATGGTTTGTGCATAGCATTTATTCCTTTCAAGCAAAACGCCGATCTATAATTTTAAGGAAAGCTTAATTAATGACTACTTAGAATTCCACATTGAAACGTACGATTAGCTAGAGATGGTTTCAGTTTTATGGTGATGATGATAGGATGCAGAGAGATAGTACGGATAGATAATTTCGTATCAATCAACAGCAGGAATGTATGGTTTTTATTAGTTTTTGAGCGCGGTCTTCTAGTAACATTCCTGTAATGCCATTAAGGAATTCCATGCCTCATTTGTAACCTATACTTGTAGAGTTGAAATAATAATTTTCTTTTATAATTGAATCATCAGTTTGAAAAAGTAATAAGTCCAAAAACCAAGCGTTGAGAAAATCGAAAAAACTATAAATAAGTAAAGGAATTTTCGCTATATAACCACAAAATTTTTACTGGAAATTCGGGATCATCAAAAAAAATACTACTATAAGTACATTCAAACATATTTAACACTTGGAAAAAGTTGATGGACTTATTCCCTTTTTCAACCTTATGAAATTTCAACTCATGAAAAAACATAATAACTACTTATATTTCTGTTTTGTTGACAGCACAAAAGTGAGAAATAAAAAGACTAAGACAAATAAAATACAAAATAATTACGAAATTGAGTCATTGACAGCACAAAGAATAAGAAAAGAAAGACAAATTAACTTCAATTCCAAATTAAATTAAAAAATACAATGAACGGACATCGATTTCGCAAATTCAAAGGCTATACATTAGGGTGGGCCGAAAAAACTCATTTTTTTATTTTGAAGTTGTAATAGCGCGGAAAAGTTGGGAATTATATAGTATAGACAAAGAAAAAGAAAAAAAAATTTCAAAATTGGTTAATATCTTCCGATCGCGCATAGGCCCCAAAGTTTGACAAAATATGAAAAAACTTCATTTTTGCGATTACTTTTTTAACCAAATCAAAGATTAAACTAAAAAAATTGTTCATGATTTTTTTATTATTCAGTGTTTTCCCACTTGAAAATTCTGCTACTTGCAAGAAGCTTTTCCTTTTTAGAGCTCCCCAGAGAGTTTGAAAATGAGATAAAACACTAGTTTAGAGGGGTAATTTCAAAACATTTTACGGGGTGATCCCCAGCTCCCTCCAAAAAACATTTTAACGTCGATTATACAGTGTTTCCCCCTTTAGAATTACGCTACTTACAAGAAGTTTTTCCCTATAGGAGCTCCCAAAAAGTTTGAAAAAAGAGATAAAACACTAGTTTAAAGGTGAAATTTCAAAAAAATTTCCAGGGGAGGCCCCGAGGCCCCCTCTAAAATTTTTACATCGGTTATATACAGTATTTTTGCCTTGAAAATTCTGCCACTTACAAGAAGCTTTTTCCTTTAGGAGCTCCCCAAAAAGTTTGAGAAAGAGATAAAACTAGTCTTAAAGGCAAATTTTCAAAAAAAAATTTCTCCTAGCCCCCGGACCTGGAAAAGTTGTAACCTTACCCCGAACTTAATACAATTTCCCCAAACCTTATGTATTGCTCGAGCTGGCAGGGGCTTCCCCCGAACCAGGTTCGTATGTTCGGGCACTTTTTCCAGGTCCATTAGCCCCCCTTGATACTTTGACGTCTTATAACAACTTTTTTCCTAAGAAAAATATGTGGTTTACAAGAAACTGTTCTCTTTGAATGATAGCTCAAAGGGTCTCAAAAAAATGAATTAAAACACTACTTTAAGAGGCACATTTTCAAAATTTTCCTGGGGGTAAACCCCAGAAAAACTTTTTTCCTTTATTTTTCACGTTGTCAAATTTTGACATAATTAATATCATTCAAATACTACTTTTCAGTGCTCGTATATAAATTTGCTCGTTAGGGGATACCTCAAGAATGAAGTTGCGGCAACCCCCCCCAAAAAAGTATAATTACGGCGTGGGGCCCAGGCCCACTTAAAAAAATCCTTGCCCCCCCAACCGAAAACTGAGTGATAGCCCCTGTATATCACTCTTGTTTCGTTAGATATAATTTTTTAATGTTCATACAAATTAGTTGTAAAGTTGTTTTTCCTGCATTTTTAACAGCTAATAACTCTAGAACAGTGGTTCCCCACCTTTTGTGGCCCATCGCCCCCTTTCTAGGAGTTGACTAACACCTATCGCCCCCTTTTCATTCTCATTGTATGTCTAATTTTAATTTGAAGTAAAGTGTAAATAACAGACCTGCCAACTCTCCGGCTTTTGGCCGGAGTTTCTGGATTTTATTTTGACTCGCAAGTATCTATTTTGATTGGGAGTTTCATAAGGATATTTTTCGGAGTATTATCAGGCACCCGATCAAAAAAATGAAGCCGGAGATTTGAATTATAGGCAGAAAACTCAGTTCAAAAGCAGGGGATTTGGCAGGTCTGAAATAATAAAGCAATTTTACGTCCGGGGGTCCTCCCCCAGAAAATTTTTGGAAATAAGACTGGAAAAAACAGGTTTTGAACCAGTTATGGTACACCTCTTCCGAATACATATATTTTAGGTTAGGATTTTGATTTTGATGAACTAGTATTTATAAAACGTTTTGAAAAATTAAGTTCCAAGTACAAAAGGGGGGTTTGGGGGTTCTCCCCTAGAAAATTTTTGGAAATTTGACCCTAAGAAACAAGGTTTTAACTTGTTTTGGTACATTAAGTCTGAATAGTCTGTCAATAAAGTACTATTTTATTTTTCCCCTTTGAATACTCATCGCCCCCCAATCGCCCCCCATTTATTTATCGCCCCCTTGATAACCCAAATCGCCCACTTGGGGGCGATCGCCCCCAGGTTGGGAACCACTGCTCTAGAACTATACAACTTAAAAACCTGAAATCAGTCCCATTTTGTTCGTACATTTTTTGTCGTTGATTTGGTGTGCATCATGATCATCATTTTCAAAAAGTTTTTTGAAAATTTTCTTTTGAAAAAATATTCACAGCCTTTTAACTCTTAAAATGAACATTACTACCAAATTTCAAGCTGAAAATAAAATTTAATCATGTACAAAAAAATTAAAATAATCGAAATTTAGGCAAGTCCCTAAACTGTCCCTAAAATTATACAGCAAGAGCGATTCACTCATGGAAAATTCATAAACTCGCTTGAGGGTGTTCATATGACTAAACATGTAAAAAATGTCACATTAATTTCAGAAATTACGAAAATTAGATTCGGTACAAAATCTTACAGTGCTAGTTAAGTTAATTCAATTTGCATGCATTTCTCCTGAAAATGTCTAAGAATTTTGTTTATATCTAATTGTTTTTACTTTAAACAAGTCAAATCAAAGTAAATTAAAAGTTTTAGAACATAAAAAATTGGATATAAACACATTTCTAAGGAATATTCAGGTAAAATTCATGCAAATTGAATCAACTTAGAGTTGGGAACTAGCACTGTAAGATTTTGAACCGAATCTGTTAATTGTCTTATTTTCTGAAATTTATGGGATTTTTTTACATGTTTTAAGTCATCATATGAACTGAACACCCTCAAGTGATTTGTTAAATTTTCCATGAGTGAATCGCTCTTGGTGTATAATTTTAGGGAATGTTTAGGGATTGGACTAAATTACGGTTATTTTTATTTTTTATACATGATTAAATTTTATTTTCAACTTGAAATTGGGTAGTTATGTTCATTTTAAAAGTCAAAAGGCTATGAATATTTTTTCAATAAGAAAATTAAAAAAAAAATTTTTTTTTAACTTTTTTCAAATTTTTAAGAAAATTATAATCATGATGCACACCAAATCAACGACAAAAAATTTACCAACAAAATGGGAATGATTTCATGTTTTTAAGTTGTATAGCATACTGCCGTCCTAAGCGAAAGTGTATACAAACGCTATTTCTCACATAGATTTACATTGAGAAAAATCTCGCCAAAAGAGTATTTGGCGGATTTTTAATTCTATGCGGTAAACCCTCCTTTTAAGATCAAATATTAGCTAAGCCCAAAAAAACCTCTGTTATCAGTTGCAGCGTTGGGTGTTGGGTTGCGTTAGGGTCCGGAATGCGTATATATACTTCCAAAAGTTAAGCACGGAGCTGTTTTTGAACCTAACTCCAAGTAGAATTATTTTTCATACATGAAAATCATACCACAAGTTGTTCTACTAGTGGAAATACAGGGCCCGCGAACAAATTTTCCAAACCAATAATTTAAGGGGGTTAATGGGCAGGGGCGTCATTTCAGTTTTTCGTTGGGGGGGCAAGGAATTTTTTTTAAATGGGTCTGGACCTTACTGTAACAAGGTTTTTTTTGGCGGGGGGGGTGCCTCAACTTCATTTTTTAGGTAATATGTCAAAATTTGACAACGTGAACTCCAAGGGAAAATGGGGGGTCTGGGGGTTCACCCCGAAGAAAATTTTGAAAATTTGGCTCTTAAAGTAGTGTTTTAGCTCGTTTTGAGACCCTTTGGGCTGCATCCAAAGAGAACAGTTTCTTGTAAACCACATAATTTTTTAGGGAAAAGAGTTGTAAATGAACGTCAAAGTTTTAAGGGGGGCTAGGGGTCCTCCCCCAGGAATTTTAATTCCCCTTTAAACTAGTAATTTATCTCTTTTTCAAACTCTTTGGGGAGCTTCTAAAGAGAAAAGCTTCTTGTAAGAAGAATAGTATTCAAGGGGGAAAACACTAAATAAGAGACGTAGAAATTTTAGAGGGGGGCTGGGGGTCCTCCCCCAGAAATTTTTTGAAATTGAACCCTCAAAAGTAATGTTTTAACTCCTTTTGAGATATTTTGAGTTGCACCCAAAGCTCCTTGTGGAAGTTACAGAATTTTCAAGGGACTTGCAGCTATTTTTATATTACAGTGGAAACCTTGGGGGGGGGCGGTTGCCCCCCCCTGCCCCCCCTAAATGACGCCCCTGTTAATGGGCCCTCCATTGATAATGGAGTTCCATTACAGGACAGAAACGTGACAGTGACAGAAACGTCTATGTGAGAGGTATTTAACAGAAAATTTTATGTTTTTTCTTAAGAATATTGTTATTCCTAAACTCAACGCATGTTTTCAAACGTGTGTGCTAACTTTAAATGGATTTTTTAAGGTTTCATTGGGAGATATTGGTCTAACCAATTGGTCTAATCTTTTTGGCACGTTTTAGCCTCTGGGTCATTTTTGGCAAGTGGTATCAGACCGTCAACTATGTTATTTAGTAGCTCTTACATGTGCTTGAAGGTGTTTAGGTCTGGGGACCCAGAAAGTACCCTTATTCTTTTAATATCGTTACTTATAAAAAAACTAGCCAACTAGATAGCCAAATTGTGATTTTTTGCAGCTTTTTCACTCTTTAAGATAAATCCTTGATCCAAAATATCTTCAAAAAGGAGTAAATGGGACATGAGAACACATGTATACAATTGAAGACATTAGTGGAAAGCTCTGTAGCATATAGGGGGCGTTGAAACGGCACAAAAAAATTTTATAGTTTTACAGGGATGGTATCTGTTATTAACGTTCAAAAAAGGAACATTTTTTAGTGTTTATGGACGTATACATGTCTGAAAAGAAAGAAATACCTAAAAATATCTCGATTCTTTTTTTTTAAATGAGTTTTTAAGAGATCGAATTTCTTCTCTGAAACTATTGCCGTTTCAACACCCCCTATATGCCGCAGAGCTTTTCAATAATGTCTGAAATCGTTCACATTTGTTCTTATGTCCCATTTGCTCTTTTTAGAACACATATCGGGTCGAGGATTTATCTTTAAGAGTGAAAAAGTTGCAAAAAATCACAATTTGGCCACCTTAAAGATTTTTATAAGTAACGATATTGAAAGAATAAGGGTACTTTCTGGGTCCCCAGACCTAAACACCTTCAAGCACATGTAAGAGCTACTAAATAACATAGTTGACGGTCTGATACCACTTGCCAAAAATGACCCAGAGGCTAAAACGTGCCAAAAATGATGATTAGACCAATATCTCCCAATGAAACCTTAAAAAAGCCATTTAAAGTTAGCAAACACGTTTGAAAACATGCGTTGAGTTAAGGAATAACAATATTCTTTAGAAAAAACATAAAATTATCCGTTAAATACCTCTCACATAGAAGTTTCTGTCACTGCTCCAAATGTGTAATGACATCCATTATCAATGGGGGGCCCATTAACCCCCTTAAATTATTGGTAGGGAAAATTTGTTCGTGGGCCCTGTATTCCCACTAGTAGAACAACGTGTGGTATGATTTTCATGTATGAAAAATAAATCTACTTGGAGTTAGGTTAAAAAAACAGCTCCGTGCTTAACTTTTGGAAGTGAGTGTATTTATGGCAAGCAGGGTTCAATTACACAGTTACAAATTATTAGCATTTCAGCTGCAAACTCGAGCGAGTCACATATTCCAGTTGTAATAATAACATTGATGTGTTTTATATGTTCTTAAACAATAAAACAATATGTTTAAAAATTTTCCGTTTTAGTTTAAATATTATTTTCAATTTAACTTGATGTTAATTTCAATCTTACAAAAATATTAGTTTGCTTTCAATTCTGATATTTAAGGAGTTTTTTCATGATCTTGCCAACCCTTCTAGTGGCTTGGAAGTAGCGAGATACTTTCTCGCCTATTTAAAAACGCGCCAAGGGAGAAAGAAAGTGAAGTTTTAAGAAAACGCGTTTACGTACATTTCGCTTAGGACGGCAGTATAGTTCTTGAGTTATTAGCTATTTAAAAATGCAGGAAAAACAAGTTTACAAAATTTGCATGAACATTAAAAAATTATATCTAACGAAACAAGAGTGATAGAAGAATGGAACTTGAAACATTATGTCTATAACTATATTAGTTCCACATAAAAAAAATCATGAACAGTATTTTATAGTTTAATCTTTGATTTGGTTAAAAAAGTAATCGCAAATGAAGATTTTTCATATTTTGTCAAACTTTGGGGCCTATGCGTGATCGGAAGATATTAACCGATTTTGAAAAAAAAATTTTCTTTTTCTTTGTCTATAGATAATTCTTAACTCTTCCGCGCTATTACAACTTCGAAATAAAAAATGAGTTTTTTCGGCCCACCCTACTATATAGTTATAAACTGAACTTTTATTCAATCAAGCTTCATAATATTTTCCATTTACTTCTTTGGTCCACATATAGCTTAAAAAGTTTCAGAACCACTGTTTTTTTATGAAATAAAATTGTATCTGTGAAACCAAAACAAAAAATCATAATTCCAGGCTTGATCAGAAGAAAAATCATCTCTGATAATATTAATTTTTGGAAATTCTTCAGAATATTGGATATAAATCACGATAAAAAAAGCTTCTGACGGGATACTTGATTGCATCGT
Source organism: Tetragnatha versicolor (assembly GCA_024610705.1). Lineage (NCBI taxonomy): Eukaryota > Metazoa > Arthropoda > Arachnida > Araneae > Tetragnathidae > Tetragnatha > Tetragnatha versicolor. Next base: position 27,414,272 of record JANDEH010000002.1, on the reverse strand, counting down.
TTGTGTACGGTTTATAAATTACTACGCAGACCGCCGGCAGGTCATACGCTGACGGGTTTGGAAGTTATTAGCGGAAACTTCAATAACGCGGGTGCAGTTTCCCCACTTTTTCAGTAAAAAAACCTGAACGTGAATTGTAGATAATGCGGATAAAATCCATTTTTCGGAATCCCTCCTTGATGTAACTGGATAGCACTGACCCCATCCGCCAACTAATGGATTTTAACTTTTCAGCTACAGGGTTACCACCTTGCCACTCATAGAGAATATTCACTTTATCGCCAATCGGGAAATAATGTTGAAATCAGATGCCAAGTATTGCTCTTGGGGTTCCCATTTTTCTACCTTTGAAGAGATCCTTAGGAGGAGTGTAATTGTCTTACCTGTTCTCCTGTTCATTCCAATTGTTTGACCTGAACACTTTTCAATATACTAAAAGATAAAGGTGTTAAAAAATTGGCGCAAGTTCAGAGGTGCGGATGCGCCAAGTTTTTAGCGGTAAAGATGACTAATATGGTAACCCTAACTAATGTTAAGTGAATGATTTGGCTTCTAAATGTGCCGCTAAACAGCCAAAATTCGCCAAGCATCCGCACTTCTGAACTTGCGCCAAAAAATTAGTTGCCAGTTTTTATAGCGATTGGAGGAATTTATAAATAAGCGTTTGTGTCTTTAAAATATTTATGCCCTGGATTTCTCCAACACTTATCCTTTGAATTTAGATTCAGAGGAAAATAAATAATTATCAAGCTATTATATTTTTTTACTTTAAAGAATACCCTACCTAATAATCCCCCTATATACAAAAACCTATATCCACCATTCCTTTAAAAATTCTCTTTTTAGGGCAAAAACCATAGACCTTGGGCGAAAACTCTCACTAGCCTTGACTTGATTGCAATCCCCGCCCTAGAAATCTAGAGTGCATCTTTCAACTGACAGATAAAAAAACCTGAGATATTTTCCAACTTCTTATCTTTCCTCCATTTCCTGTCCATCTGTTCCCCAATAAACGCTCTTCTCTTCCTTTATTTCTTTTATAAAATACGGTTCGAACCTTATCTATTTATTAATTGATGTCAAAGCAACAGGGTGGATGACAACTCCCAGCTCTCCTTGCTCCAGTCGCACCTACCCAAGTTATCAAATCTGGAGCAATAAACGTCACTTGTAAATTTAATGACGACACGTGTTTCTGCTTATCTCGGAGAGTTGTTTCTAATCTTGGGCATCTCGAAGGGAGATATTGTACACCTTTTGGCTTCATGTCTTGAATATTTAAGCGCTGCTTTTTCTTCAACAATGGGAAAGAAGCTTTTGCAAATGAAATGTTTCGCAAGATAATGGTGCTGTGTGGTGAATAAATATAGCATAAATATAGACTCTAAATAATGTCGGTAGAAGGGAGGGGCTACTGATGCTGTGGGACTGTGGATGGGATCCTTAAGTTAGAAAGATAATCTAGTTTTTTATTTCACTGCTGTTTTTTATACAACGATTGTATTTCTTGAGACAGTAATGGGAAAATATTATTTCTGTAGAAAAAAAAACAAGTTGTAACGTTTAACCGTTTAAAAAGTTTGTTGAAACAATTTACACCCCGCAAATGTATGCATCAGTTTTCTAATAAATCTATCCGTTTGATTGTTTTTCGCTATCATATTTAGAGTTTCGATAATGTGGGGTAACAATTCTACTCTGTTTATTTACCTATGGTCACAGGATGTGAAAGTATATATGCAACTAATTGGGGAACATCAAACAAGATATGTATCAGTTTAGTATAATATTTTTAAAAGTGTGAATGATTAGTAAAAATCTCCATTCTAGAGAAAAAGATGACCCCTTCATGTTCTTTTATCAATTGTATTTGGTAGAAAAAATAATTTAATCCTATTCTCTTTACAATTTCAACATGAATCGTATTCTTTACGTGTTTGTTGAAAACAAACTAGAGAGGGTTTATATAAGTAACACACCCTGGGGGCACATCAGAGGCATGGAAGGGGACAAGCTGTCGTTGATGACTCATAACTTATCAATAAAAAATTGAAATTTCCATAAAAGTTAGAGAGCAATACCCCCATGGACCCTCATAAATCTGCCCATGCCTAGCACTTATAAAATGCTAAGATTTTATTTATATTTTGACAGTTATTTTGCAGTTCATGAATCATAATAAATTGAGTAAAACTAACTCACAGTCCATAGAAGATATACATCAAAATGACCTATTATTAGAATAATGAAATCTTTTAAGCCAATGCAAGAGCTGAACAGCCAAATACGGAACCCTCGAGAGACGGTCTTTTCGCAATAGTTGTTGCTCTTTGTTCCAAGCGAACTTACCTGCTTGGTATGTGGTTCAAGGTCTGGGGGCGTTCGTCCCCTTCCTCAGCCCCTCTTCCCCGGGGGCAGTGGCAGTCGGATGCCGCAGCTAATGAAAGGACAATGGATGACCAATGATGTTGAGTGGAACATACAGTTTTACAACTCGCTGCCCACTTATTTTACCGACCTCTCATGAAAAGGTGGTTTCCGCTGGTCTGCCTTGTTTTTTGTTCGTGGTTCGTTCTGGTGGGTTTTTTATGTGCACTGAACGGTGCATGTAAGAGTAGCAGCAGTGGTTAATTAAGGAAAGTGGTTATACTCCTGCTTCATTTTTTGGGGCTCACATCAATGAGTACACATATTTGATTTACTTCAGAGAAATCGCGTAGAGAGAAAAAACGTGGAAAGCGACTACCTTAGGGATGTAAAGCTGGTATATTTGAGAATCGCTCTTGGTATTTTTTACTGTGGTAAAATGAGTTAATTTTCTTTTCTGAGACGTTTTTCTGGGGGGGGATTTACATTGTTTAAATTGTACACTTTTTTTAAACAAGTGTAGTTAGGAAAATTCCTAGTAAATTGATAGAAAATTCCTTGAAGCACACTCAAATTTTATGTTATTTTATTATCAAATTTTATGTTATGTCCGAAATCTTAGATAGAAAATAAATTGCAATTAAGTTCATTACAATGGTATTTGTAATTCATAATGATTTTTAGAGTTGAAGCATATAAAACACAGATGCACCCCGGCCCACGGGTCAGGGGTTGATCCAGGGGGGGGGGCACGGGGGCACGTGCCCCCCCCAGAGGACTAAAAAATACACTGCATAAAAGGCATGTTTGGAGGCAATTGGCACTTTTTTCGTGCTTAAAATCAAAAATTTTCTGGGGGTGACCCCCAGCCCCTTTCTAGAGTGTCCTCAACCCTTAGAGCTCCGAAAGTGGGCTGCATAAGTCTATTGAAAAGAAGTTGAAGGACATGGTCACCAACACATTTTTATCACTAACTTAAGCTGCTTTTAAGCAGCTCATTATCAGTTTTAATCGTATGGTCGTATGGAATGAGAACAAAAAAAAAGAAGAAACATGTTCTATAGGCATATTAATGTGTGGGAATAAATATTTTTATTTGGAAGGATATTAGGGGGCCGCTAAGTTCAGAGTTTAACAAATTTGTTGCCTAAGTTTACTAATATTGGATTTACTATACTTAAAATTACTTTTAATATTAACTAATCACCCTATACCCTATACCCTAAATTCTATATTTTTTCACTAGGGGGCATCCAATTTAAACTTTTCAGGTTTATTTCATCAAAATACTGTGTTTTTAAATGTTTTTTTACCTTATTTTAAATCATTCAAAATCCTACAAAATGTCCTGTGGGAAAATATTTTCTTGTTTCTACCAGGGTCTTTTAAAAACTCCCTTTTCAAAGTAAAATTTAAAACAACAGTTTTTGAGGGTATCATAGCTTTCTAGGTCGGGGCCGTATCCGAAGGTTTTTACGAGTTCAATTCCAAGTCCGTAATTTTGACATCAGTATTTATATATTGTTTTATCTCTTAAGAATTCTACAACTAACAAAGAGAAGTCCTTTTCGGGTGCCACCCAAAGAGTCTCAAAATGGGTTAAGACAGCACTTTTTAGAGTCAAATTTCAAAAAATTTCTCGGGATTTCTCTTTTTCCTCCAAACCCCCCCTCCAAAACCTTGACGTCTGTTAACATTGTTTTCCTTTGAAAATTCTGTCGCTTTCTAGAAGCTGTCCCTTTCGGGTGTTTTCCAAAAAAATTCAAATTATTACAAAAAAATTTCCGGGGGAAGACTCCCAACCCTCCTAGCAATTTAGACGTCCATTTATAATTTAGTTCCATCAAAATTTTGTGGATTAAATGGAGCTGTTCTCTTTTGATGTAAACCCAAAGGTTCTCAAAATATTGAGCTGAAACACTACCTTTAGAGACAAATTTTCAAAATTTTTCTGGGGTGATCCCCAGAACCACGGTGTTACTTTTAAGTGACTAAAAAAATTTAACGCACAAAAATACTCGTTTGGGGTACCTTAGAATTAACGTTGAGTCACCCCCCCTGAAGCGCAAGTTTTGTTACTGCTGTTTCCCAGGTAGGACTAAAATTTCAGTGGTGCCCCCCCCCAAAAGAAAATCCTGGATCCGCCCCTGCCACGGGCTGTAAAGCTGATTCGTGTGGCCTGTTTATATGTTTTTTCCCTTCTTTTGAAGCTACTTAAGGAGTAGAAAAATGTTAAATAGCAATTAATTTTTAAATTTGGTATGTGTTCTGGTCCGTGAGCTTTACCCTAACCCCTTAACAGTGACATTTATTTCAGAAAAATTGACCAAAAATGGAAATTTTTTTGACTGTTTAATTTTGTTCTTTATATTAATATAAGTGTTAGAAAAAGTTTTTTATAAAAAAATCAAAATTAAAAGTATTACAATTGTACTAGTAATTATATTAACATACACATAAAAAAGTATTGGATTACGCACACATCTTATTAAATTAGGAACAAGATTATTCAAACATGATGTCTCACAATCTCTAAACGACGAAAAATCACTATCATCATCATCGAAACGAACTCAGTTTGGGCTTCACAAAGGGAAACGTCAATTTTTCTCCTGCCCGAGCTCAGCTCGGGCATCACAAATTCTGCACGTAGTGGTTGCCTGAGCTCAGCTCGAGCGACACTGTTAAGGGGTTAATATGAAGTGCGAATCGCGAGGCAGAAAAGGTTTGCCCCCTCTGATACAACATATTCCTAAAATGAACAACTTTTGTTCCCTCTTTAGAGAATTTCTATAAGGGAATTAAAAATGGAAATTGATACTCATGGATTCCTGTAAAAACTGTTTGTGTGGTAATCTGCAAGACTATCCCCAGAAACAAACACAATAAGCTCTCCTTTCCCATCTTTCTCTGCGTGTGTGTGTTTTCCTTTTACCCAGTGTTATTCCTAGGATTTTTTGGAGGAGTAAAAATACTCCTTGTCTTTTTTAGGAGGAGTGAATTACGGAAATAGCATAAACTACAAATACAAATTTTCTATAAAAATACTTACTTTTTTAATGGACAAGAATGAAATAGAAAAAAAATGAGTATACTATTTAGCTAATAGGTTAAGTATTTGTAGAAAATGTTAAACAAATTAGAAAAAAAAATTAAAACAAATAAAAAACAAAACAATCCAAACAAACAATTAGTAGAAAATATAAAAGTTGGTGTTTTGAGTATACAAAAAAAATATTAGTTGTTTTCGGTAGGGCTCCATTAGGGGCCATTCATTAATTACGTAAGGATGATTTTGGCAATTTTTGACCCCCCCTCTCCCATGTAAGGGTAGGTAAGATTTTTCAAACCCCTCCCCCCCCTATTCTTACGTAAGATTCCGTTATGTTTTTCAAAACAATAAAATGTTAGAAAACTCTCCGTTTGACGTAAATCAAAGATTTTTATTTTTCAACAGATAAGTAATACTCTTGCTGTCAACTATACATATTACTATTATATTATTATCTCTTGATTAGAATAATTGGAATTTGTTTATATTAACTAGGAAAATCTTACGTAAGAATTGGTTTGACCCCCCCCACCCCCCAAGTAAGGGTATGTAGAGATTTTTCCAACCCCCCCTCCCCCTCGGGACCCTTACGTAATTAATGAATGGCCCCTTAGGGTGTCCCTTAAAAATCGAAAGTCGGGGAAACTTTTGAGACACCCCCTAATTTTTTTCCTTTAGGTATCCTAAGAAAGTGTGCAAAATCTTAAATCGATCAGAAAATATTAACACGTGCCTCAAACGGCCTAAAGTTGGAAAATTTTGACATTTTTCTCATTTTTTCGAAAATTTTTAAAATTTCCTTAAAATATTATTTTGTCGAATAATAAGGCTTTAACACATCTAAATATTCATATTTGACCGTTTTTCATTCCTAGCTAGGCGAAATTACCCAGTTTTTAGCCTGGTCATCAATCGGAAAATCATCAAATTTGCCCATTTTATACTGAGAATAGAGGATACAAAAGTCAGTGGGGAATGACTTATAACCACGTAATTCCATAACTAGGTACCATTTGTAGATGATATTGATTTGTGGATAAATTATCTGGAGCATTAATTAATTTCTAACATTTTAATTACAGGCGCCATATTGGATTGCATTACCCCTAAAAAAATTCTGCGATAACGGTATGGGTATGTTTGGTATTGGGCAATGCGTATTTGAGGTTACTAATCTCAATTAATACTAATAAAATCCTTATATCACATTTTAAAACTCTTTACTCAATTCGAATGACCAGTATATCTCTTATTCTTATTACCATAACTATAGATGATAAAATTCTAAATGCATAATAGGGAAAAGAGAAATTCTAGAAAAATATTGAAACACTAGACGTTCGTTAGTACATACAAAAGTATTGTATTCTGTAACTTAGTTGAAAAATTGAAGTTGATACAAAATAAACCCGCTCTTCAAGATGAGTGAGCCTACTGCACTCAGAATATAAGTCTTGAACAATGTTTAAAGACTGTTCTAGTATTTTATCATAATTTGAATGCATAAAGAACATAAAATATTCTTGCAGCATGAAAAACCTATTAGATACTGATATTGTGTTTGAGAATATGTTAAATATTAACAATGGTTGCTGAAACCAGTCCTTATTCAAAAACTGAATCCTCATTCATAATACACTAAGGGTTTAAAATCATTTAATTTTATAAAGAAACTTCTCAAAAAATCAATTCGAAACCTAATTTCTCTTCAAGAACGATCAGTGATAAAAATCGTACAGTGCGAAAAAATGTAAAGACTAGTTGAAGAGTTACAGAAACTGTATAGTTAGTATCTCTCATATAAAAGCCCACGTCACTCACTGACTCACTGATTCTGGAACGCTCGCACACTATGATGCGATCTCGCATCTCGCAATAATCAGAAAAATAAATAAATAAAAGTAATTAAAATTAAAATAATATAATAGCTTTTAAATATCTTTCAAGAAAGTTGGTTTACTTAATAAAGGTTAAAAAGTTACTTTTAGGGAAGTTGGTTTCTAATTCAACAATAATAAATCTAATAAATAATCGTATAAAAAGCGCTTTTTGATTTTTTTTTTGGCAATAATCTTTATTTACTTTCGGAAACGAAAAATTAATTATTTCTTAAGTAAGTAAATAATTGAATTTTATTTATTTTTCAACTGATTTATATAACTTATTCACTTTTAGAATCAGCTTTCAATAGTAATCATCTCAATTTTTACTATTCATTTTTTTCTTTCTCATAGTCATTGTCATGGGTGATGATGAAGATCCTATTTAATGTATAATTAATAGGAACTTGAAGTAGTAACGAGGGAAGCTCGCATAAAAGGCTAGCCTAGCTGTAAGACCCGGCTTTGCCGGGTCGTAACAGCTAGTTAGAAATATTATGACAGAAACTGTAATTAATATAGCTAAGAATCAAATATCAATGTTTAATATGATTTCATGTTACTAATTTTCTGAATTTCCGGTAGTTTTATGTATCCAATAATAGTATCTATAAACATATTTAATGACATGATTAAAAACATGGATAATCTAGGTGTAGTAGGCTCAATCATTATGAAGAGCGGATAATTTTCTAACAACCTCAATTTTTTAACAATACAATACAATACTTCTGAATACGCTGCAGTCTAGTTGTTCAATATTTTTCTAGAATTTCGATTGACCCTTTTATGCGTTAAGAATAATTATACCCTATAGTTATGAAATCATGGTTTACGATTGTAATACGAGATATACTGGTCATTTGAATTAAGTAAAGAGTTTTAAAATGTGATATAAGGATTTTATTAGTATAAATTGAGATTAGTAACCTCAAATACGCATTCCCCAATACCAAACAAACCCATGCCGTTTATCGCAGATTTTTTTTAGGGGTAATGCAATCCAATATGGCGCCTGTAATTAAAATGTTAGAAATTAATTAATGCTCCAGATAATTTATCTACACATCAATATCGTCTACAAATGGTACCTAGTTATGGAATTACGTGGTTATAAGTCATTCCCCACTGACTTTTGTATCCTCTATTCTCTGTATAAAATGGGCAAATTTGAGGATTTTCCGATTGATGACCAGGCTAAAAACTGGGTAATTTCGCCTAACTAGGAATGAAAAACGGTCGAATATGAATTTTTAGATGTGTTAAAGCCCTATTATTCGACAAAATAATATTTTAAGAAATTTTTAAAAATTCTCGAAAAAATGAGAAAAATGTCAAAATTTCCCATAACTTTAGGCCGTTTGAGGCACGTGTTAATATTTTCTGATCGATTTAAGATTTTGCACACTTTCTTAGGATACCAAAAGGAAAAAAATTAGGGGGTGTCTCAAAAGTTTCCCCGACTTTCGATTTTTAAGGGACACCCTAGGCTCCATGCATTTTTGAGCTAAACCTTTGTTGAAAATTCAAAGCGTGAAAATACTCCTGGCATACTACTCACTGATATGACTGTTGTATATTTTCTCTATTACAACTCATTCAACACTTCTTCATAAAAAAAATAAGTAACCCCACGATTTTGGAAAGTAAAATGGACGTGTTATAAAAACTACCTTTTTGGGGTAGATTCGGAAAATTAAAAGGTGCATGCATAAGGTTATTCTTGTTCTCCCCAAAATAGTTGCACTCTTACCAAAAAGGTTGGTCACCCCTAGTATAAATTCATATAATCACATCACCAAGAGTAAACATCTCAATCCAACTCCTCATAAAACTGCCCGGCTTGAAAAGACGCCCTGATAAAAGATTTCCACGACCATTAAAAGTGGGAAAGCAGGATTTGGAGCATAGAAAAAAAATCCACACACCTCCAAAGCAAACTCTTCTTTTTTTCCTTCACAGCACGCCCCTCCCCAGGCAGACGTAAACAATTTCAAGGTTCGTGAGCATGTTCTTCTCCCCGTGAATGGGCGTTCTTTACTCAGGGCGACTTAATCCAAACCAATATCTCACGATTACACTGGATTATCACAAAGGGAGAGAGAGAGGCTACAAAGGGAAAAGACCCCGACCGCTTCAGCCTCTCTTGTGGGATTACAATGACCTTTTCGTGTGAGGCAAACATCTCTACTACTGGGTGTTTGTCAGGGAAGGGTGATGTAAGGTTTATTCATACATTTCGTGGGGTAAGTTATGTAGTTGAACGATGTAACGGAAAATATTTAGAATTCCCACTTCTACTATCCTCCCCTCTCTCTTACTCCATTATCTTTCATCTTTTTTCCTTCATTCAATCTTAAACTCTTTTCCATTCTTTCTTCTCATCCCTCTTTTAATTTTTCTTATGTACTCTCATTGATCTTTCTTAGGGGTCATCCATAAATTACGTGAGGTCAAAAAGGGGGAGAAGGGTTTGGAAAAATCTCACCAAGGGGGGAGGGGGGGGTCGATTAAAATCTCATGTCAACTTTTTAAGTTAGAAATTTTACGATTTTCTGCAAAAAATGCAACGAATAGGATAGAAAATTATTTTTAAAGATTGTAGGTAAATCTCACGTTGGGGGGAGGGGGGGTCCAGCAAAATCTCACTAAATCTCACCAAGAGGGGAGAGGGGTCCAGATTTTGGAAAAAACACCTCACGTAATTTATGGATGTCCCCTTATACTCTATTTTCACTTCTCCCCTTCTTTCAACATTCATTGCTTCGTTTCCATCCCTCATCTTCTTTAAATTCATCCTTTCTTATAACATATTTCTCTCTCCTATTCATCTTTACAGGATATGATGAAATACGACTATCTTTCTCTTTGATTTTTCTCAAATTATCTCTTTAAATATAATAATTCAATTTTCTTATTAATTACATCTATTCAATCTCATCTATAAGTGTGAGAATAAGAGGTTAAAGAAAGGGAACGGGAAAGTTAGCATTAATTAGAACTAGAAATCACAATGACAGAAAAACCAAATGACAAAGCCTTTGAACCGCATATCTGATTTTTTTTTCTATGAATCCTTTTCAAGTACGTAAAAATCCTTTGAAATACTGACATAGTACGTATAAAAAATTAACAAGACAGTAACGCAGCGTAAGGATTCCAAACTCACATTAGACCTATTTCATTTTATCTCTCTACTGAATTACAGTGGAAAACAGCTAATATAACTAAGTCCGAAGCAGTTATTAACTTTCAATTTACTAACAAAAGACCCAATGCTTCTTTTAGTTGTTTTATATCGGTCTTTCATTTGAAATGACAAATGAAATAACGCCCCAAGCCATCAACTACTATTTCTAAAGAAGAAAAACCAATCCGGTTTGTAACGATATTTCACTTCAATTTAATAATACTTTATCAAGGATCAAAGTTCTCAAGAAAATCTACCTAAGAAGAAAACAATTCAACTTCCCAATTAAGATTTCTTCTATTAAACCAATGAAAAACCACCGCGTCTTCCCCACCTTCTCAAGACATACAGATGATGGATGTAAGCTTCGAATCAGAGATCTATTGTCCTCCTTACCACACCGATGTCCTCTAAAATTTACGACTTCCACTTCTCTCCCCACAAGCTCAAAAGGACAACTGTCCTCTTCCGACCTACCGGCTTTACCCAGAGACCACATAAATTTTAGAAACAGCTCCCAATCGTCAACGGCCATACCTCAACACAGCAAGGTATATCAGGTGCGATTGTTCTACAAGCTTAGCGGGTATAGGCAGGGTTTGAATGAATAGAAAAAAAAGAACCATAGGTTGTTTTTATCGTCCCATTCTGAGATTTCAACTGATATAGTGTAGGATACTTTCGAATTGGGTGCCCTAGTGATGTATGCCTTGATGTTAAGTTTGACAGCTTATTGGGTGGCCGGTCAAACGTTGTGTGAACTGTGATATGTGAACTGTGTGTATTGCGTTATAACTTGGTGGTTTGCTTTGTCGATTTATTTGGAAGTATTCTTTGACACGATAGTTCAGCTTACCTCTTATTGAAATTATTAATTTTGTATATTAATTATAATATTTTGTATTTGTTATTAATTTGTATATTTTTTTTTCAAATTCAAATTGCTTTTTAAGGGGGAGTTTCTCATAAATCATCAGCATCAAACGTTTTTGTCAGAACAGACATTAATTAGTTAAATTTAGCTGAAGATAATTATATTAATATTTATTATGTAAACTATATTTACTAATTATTTTCTTCCGTATAGTACAAATTCGTACTACTAAAAATTGGTTGGTAGAAAAAGAGAAAGAGTAGAATAAAAGTAAAAAAAGTTAGAGACTCAGAAAACTTGATATGATGCATTGATACTTATTAATCGCTCTCTATCATACAGAAAAAAATTCCATTTGTACGACAAGAACGTCATAAAATTAAAACACACAGACCTGCGCAATTTAATGAATAAAATGTAACAATATTTTCAAAACAAATTTTATAAAATCAATCATTTTTTTTTTCAATTAGAAAAATGTACAGACTTAAATTAATTGTATCTTACAGACAACGAAGAAGAAAATAGTTTGTAACTCGTAGGTAAAAAATCCCGTTTCTCTTTTAAATCACTTATATTGCTTCCCTCAGTAGTAAAACCTCAGTAGTCAAAAAACCTGCTTGGTATTCCAAAGTCTAATAATAATTTTGAGCACGTATGAATCTAAAATTTAGGGGTTAGAACTATTTTGATGGAATTTATACCCGTGATAAAAATTCTAGACATCTCATAGACCTTTCATTAGGCCTTTCGTTCAAGAGTGTTGACATCTTCCATAAATAAAATAATCGTCATAATAAAACATGTGAAACCGAATTATCGACCCCGATCACAAACAGTTTATTAGAAAATCCTGTTGACTCTCTAAAGATCGTAAAACAAGTCTAACTTCAGAGGCAGATCCACAAAAAAATAGTTTTATTGATGTGGAACTGATTTCCAATGAAGTTAGAATTGTTTGTTAAAACTGGTTTTCTCAATGATTCGTATTGAATCTCTCTATTCTAAAAAAAAGTTTTTGGTGAACGGTTTCCAGAGAAAGGCTTTTTAATTACTGATCCGTATAACACATATTTGGTATCAAACTGTCCGGATTCTTTTGAGGATGTGCAAAGTGCCTTTAGAATTTCTAAAAAAAATCTCAATTTTAAAATATTTCCATTTTTTTAGATTTCGGATAAGGTCGCAGTTACAAAGCAAGAAACTATGAATTTTAAAACAATTGAAAACATATTTCACTGGTTTTTTAATATTCAAATAGATTAAATAATCATCTTTCTATTTATAACACGAATTTAAAAAATATATTTTGTGTTATTTTTAACAATATTTATATTTTTGTTGTTCAAAGGGTTTAATTGTTGTTCAAACGGTTTTCATTATATTTTAAACTTATATATAATTAATTTATTTTTTATTTATTAAATAACAAATTAATATTTTTATATTCATCTTTGTAGTTGTGGCAACCTAACCATTACTATATTTACAATAAAATATACACTCGCTTTCGGAAATTTTGAATTTTGCATTTATTTTTTATATCCTTTTGCAAGTATGTTTTTTAAGGTAGTAAAATGTAACTCTTTATTTCATAATGACAAAACGCAAACAACTAAATAACACGGGTGAATGTTTTAGATATAAGGATGAAAATGTTGGAAGTCTTGACATTCGGTGTCGTTGCTATGAAAATGACACAACTTCAAAGTTTGTTTCTCATGAAGATAAAATTCTAAATTTTCGCGATGTTTAAGATAATTACTACATTTTTAACAGTCAATCATTACAAATTTTAAGAAAGTTAAATTTATTCCTGAGATATTTCAATGCTTCCCTTAATGTATCTGTGAAAAAACATTACCTTAGGGAAATGGGTAAAAGAATGTTTACATTGCTTTGTTGTTAATTTTCATGGGGTTCAATTCCGTTATAGTTCCCGCTAAATATCGCCAATCTCTTTCAAACGCTCAATATTCAAATGTAAACCAATTTTTCTAATTTTTAATGATAAACTGAATAGTTATAGATCTAATTAAACACTTTAATCTATGAATTTGAAACAATTTAGCAATATTTATACTTTATAGTGTCCAAAAGAGATTACTGATATTTAGCCGGAACTATAACGGAATTCAACCCCAAGAAAATTAACAACAGAGCAATGTAAACATTTTTTACCCATTTCCCTAAGGTAATGTGTTTTTCACAGATACATTAAGGTAAGCACTGAAACATTAAGGGAAGGTTCATATTTAGCAGGAACTATACAGGGTGATTCAGAAATAATCATCAATAATTGGAGGCGAGGTGAAGCCCTAGACAAGCTTATTTCGAATAGGGATGGTGGGGCGCAGCCTTACCGTTAAAGAGCTAGGACCTAATGTAGTGCGACCGCGTTTCAAAAGGCCGTTTTTAGAAGGCCTGTGTGACGAAACAAAACATAATAAAATGAAAAACATTATTGCATGAGGTACAGGATTATCCGTGCTACTTAAATCCTCAATGTGATAGAAATTGAACCACTTGCTAAGCCGTGGGGTGAGTTTTAAAACGTGAAATATTAATCTCTTAGTCAAACAATGGAGTTCCCTTAATGGTGTTTAGAAAAATGATGATCGGGGAAGGAATTTTCAATGATCAAACAATTTTAATGATCAACGTTACGATCATTGAAAATTCCTTCCCCGATCATCATTTTTCTAAATACCATTAAGGGAACTCCATTCTTTGACTAAAAGATTAATATTGCACTTTTGAAACTTACTCCACGGTTTAGAAAGTGGTTCAAATTCTATCGAATTCATGGTGTAAGTAGTAGGGATACTCCCTTACCTCATGCAATAGATTTTTCATTTTATTATGTTTTGTTTCGTCACACGGGTCTTCTAAAAACGGCCTTTTGAAACTCACTCGCACTACATTAGGTCGTAGCTCTTTAACGGTAAGGCTGCGCCCCACCATTCCTATTCGAAATATGCTTGACTAGAGCCCCTCTACCTCCCCCCAAAATATTGATAATTATTTCTGAATCACCCTGTATATGAACCTTTCTTGGAATTATAAAGCGATCCGCCAATTCATGTTACCATAAAGGAAATGATAAAATTCTACCACTGAATAAATATTAGCCATTTTTGAAAGAATACCACGGAGAGGTACTACCCCTGTGTTAAGAATGTTTTATAAAGTGAGTAAGTGCAGTGAGCTGGGTTTTGTGGGGAATTGTGAAGCGGTCCAAAAGCCACTGCGTCAGCAGTTAACGGGGGTTGGCGAGCGATAGCGAGCAGGGGGCGGTTGCCCCCTAGTAGTATGAAAAGGATATTTTTAATTCTCAGGTATTATAATTTTAGTAGAAGGTTTATGTCATTAAAAGCTCATTTAAAAATCATCTGGAGAAATTTCTTGATATTTCATCCTTTTCTTTCCATTCTTTTAAAAGTATGTATCTTGAAGATACTTTTATTTAGACTAGAAAAAGATTTTTGAAAACTGTATTCTTGAATGTGTATAATTTAAAGGCATTTTTGAGTTTTCAGAAACTATTTTATATTGAAATTAAGGCTAAAAATGCCTCCCTAAATATTAAGGTCCATTTAAAATTTCTGTCACTTAGTTTTTTGAGGTTTATTTTATAATCCACACTTCATGTTGCAATTTATTTTATTTACATGAGGCTCTCCCATCTTCCAATCTTACATTGTGATATTATTTTAAAGTTAAAAATTATCATAACCAGTTACATAACTTTCGAAATTTAACTAAACTAATTTTGTAAATAGGGAATTAGCAAAACTTTTATAAATATTAAATCAACCTGCCGTGTAAATCGACTGCCTTTAGCAACAACAGTGAAAAATCAGTTTTTATAAAGAGCTATTTCTAAAAGATGTATGACTTCTGCCTCACTTCAAGACTCATTTCCCCCTTTAAACTCTTTTATGAATGGATCCACAACTTCATAAAATGTGAATAGTAATTTAAAATAATTTTAAGTGATTTTCTGCTAACGGACAAGTCATTCTATATCAGAGGTTCCCAAACTTTTTTGACCCGTGGACCCCCTGACGACATTTTTCGTACCCCGTGTCTAAGGGACCGTTCAAAAAGTATCTAAATATCTTAGGTTTTTGATATAAATTTCTAAACCACGCATTAATTTTCTAATTTTTTTCAAGTGTTTCTTCGTGCATTGATAAGCATTTAATTTCACACTTTTATATTCTTAAAAAACCTTTTTTTTTATTTTTGCCTTCACAAGATATTTTTAAGGAAATTATAACAATCAAACATTTAAAACGTTTGAAATAACAACAAATATAAACTTTTAATATCCCTACATTTCAAGACACAAAAGCTTTAACAATAAGTTTTGGTCGCAAGCTTGTCAAAGTTAATGGCTTATGAGTGAGTTACTCATTTGCCAAATCATAAAAGTTCAGAAATAACTACAATTTATATATGGCATGTTAACAAACAATATTTAATTGAGTTTAACTCAAATCAAATTGCCATTGATATGGTTACACAACATTTTTAATGAAATTATAAAATCAAACATTTAATAAGTTTGAAACTAAAAACAAATCTAAACTTTTAATACTATTACATTTCAAGGCACTAAAACTTTTAGCTTTAACAATTAACTGTTATGACTGTCACTGTTAAGGATATAGGAGTAAGTTATTCATTCTCCCAATCATAAAATTTCAGAAATAATCACAATCTATATATTGTCAAATTATGTATTATGGAAATTGAGTTTTAATTTATGAAATTGAATTATGCGTGTCTGGTCGGGGGCTCTTCACTGCGATAAGAGAGAAATGATTCCATCGCCCCCTGCTAGCGTTGCGAGGACTCGGTGATAACCAACTTTTCATATTATACTAAAATTTGATTATAGAAAAGACAACATTTTTTAAACTTATCAAAGTTTCCCATTTTATTGAAATTTTTCCCGTGAAACTCTGAAAGTCGCTGTGGACCCCCAAGAAGATTCTGTGGACCCCCAATTTTCATTTTCATGCCCGTGGACCCCCTGGAAGTCGCTGTGGACCACTGGGGGTCCATATGGACCACCTTGGGAACCGCTGTTCTATATCAATAGCATCCGATTTTTCTTCACTGGAAAATACCCGAAAACATACATTTAAAACTTTTGCCGGAAGACCCAGAGATATCTAAATTAAAATTGTAATTAGATTATCAGTTGCAAGTAAAACTAATGGATTATATAAAAATTTTAAGTTAATACAATTATGGTGTACTTTTCTTATGTTACTGAATCTTTGGAGAACTCCGTTCCTATCTCTAAGCCGCTGAGATAAAAACGGCCAGTTCTCAGAATATTTTTGTCGGTAAGATAATTTCTAGGCCATATATTGCACTTTTATCAAAATTCAAATTAGAGGAAAGAAAACTTTCACATTTCTTTCAAAGTATAATCAGAGTTGACCCGTTTAACCACTTTTTTATCAAATAACTTAGTATGTTTTTCCCAATCTGATCATCTCCTGATACTTTAGTTTATTTTATAGTGATTTGTGGTAATGCTTTTATAAAGTTAAATTTAAGTTTTCGAAAACCTTCTTTCCTTTATTTTCTCTCTCTCACGGATCTTTTAATGTACTGTTAAATTAAACTACCTAGTCTAAAAAATTCTAAGGGTTCTTTCTCAAAATATAGTGAGATTAAAAGGAGGCTTAAATGATGTACCTGTTGATTATACCATTATACCCTCTTTTTACGCATTTCGATTTACTTCTTTATATTTTCAAGTGGATGATTTACATTAATATCATCGGTGAGAAAAACCAACCCTTCAAGTTATAAATACATTTAAATAGCAAATAACTGTAGACAAAAGTATTGTTAGATTTAACAGCTTAAAAAAATACGGAAGTACAAGGAATAGTTCCTCTATGAATAGTTCCAAGTACCCAGCATTTTGTAATTTACGTGTTATCCAAAGTCATTGATTTTTTCCATCACTACTAATGATTTATAGGTTACCCCATAAAGGAATAAAAACTGAAAATTGTTCCATCCTGAATCTACATCTGCAGAGATGAGATCTGCTAGAGCAAAGATCTTCTCATTTCCACGATTATTTTTCGCCACACACCGTCCAATGCTCCCCGCATTCAACACCGAGTTTAAAAAATGATTTACGAAACAATTCCATAATTCCGCCTTTTAGGTTTTTGCCTTCCCCTCAGCACGTATCGAAAGCCCTACCATTAGGGACTGTGGTGGAGGAATGCTAGGATCTTCTATAATGTAACCTCCGAGGCGTCGGATTCGATTAATATCGGACCGTTCTGACACATTCAATTCAACTTTTGAAAACTTGTTACAAGCGCGTTGAAACGCCTTCAACGCGTCAAGAAACGGGAAAAAAATTGATTTCTTCAAGTGGAAAATGTGCGTAATTACAGTGATGGTCAGAACCTAATAACAGCGCTTGGCAATCTTCTTTAACT
The DNA here is from genome assembly GCA_024610705.1 of Tetragnatha versicolor. NCBI lineage: Eukaryota > Metazoa > Arthropoda > Arachnida > Araneae > Tetragnathidae > Tetragnatha > Tetragnatha versicolor. Next base: position 27,396,424 of record JANDEH010000002.1, on the reverse strand, counting down.
TATGGTATTTTTCACACACTTACATGCACGCATTTATCAAAGAGTGAGACTGGCTATTATGGGATTCCATTGTTGTTTGGGATTCTCTGTTCTCTCCTTGAGGAGCCGAAATAATTCTCCAATTCCACACAGAACCCGTTTGTTTAGAAGATTTCGAGTTAAGTTTTTTTTTGGTTTCAAAATGGAAGGAATATCCAGCTTTTGTAGTGTTCACAAATGCTGATGCATGCTACATTTCATTGAACTTGTTTGTATCTAGTTTCTTCCTTGGGTTGTTGACCTAACGGATTGAAAATGAAGGGAATTAATTTTATTTCTTTGTAACCGGAGTTCGTTTTTTCGTTATGGAATACGTTGTTAAAATGATTACACTTTTCAACCCTTATATTGTGTTTTCTTTAGTTAATTAAACAACACCTTTGAAAGTGATTCTGAAAAGCATGACATTTGGAATGTGTAAAAATTATGGTGTTGGTTAGAAAATTCATGCTTTGCTGTTACATAATTTTTGAATGTAGAAGAAATTTGTTTAAATGATTTCACAAAAGTTACCCTAAATACTAAAAACAACAACAAGCTGCTAAAAATAACTTCACTTATTTTGACAAAATAATTCCTAAGAATTCCCAAAAAGATTTAGTTTAGTGGGTACATTTGAGAAGATTTTCAACGTTTCCTGTTGTGAAATCTAGACATTTTTTCAAAATTCAAGGTTTATCCTTCTGATAACCAACCATCCACTGCCCACTTCGAGTCTATATTTGGTATGAAAACTCGTGAAAAATAGTCACAAGATGTTCAGTTGGAAAAGCAAAGTTAATTCAATAACTCAGTGGATTAAAAACAAAATATCGTTGAATAATAAATGAGATTGAAGATCACTGAGCATTAATGCTATTAGCATCATATCTTATCAGGCATCTTTCAACCTACGATGAAATCAGGATTTAATGTGCAACAATCTTACAGAAAGTAAGGAGATGAACCAAAAACGGTGTCGTGATAAATTAGACATTGCCCAAAACCCAACTCCCACTTTACCATAAAACACCCTTCCAACCCGCGAGATTTATACCCGAATTATTCAGTAATATTGCATAATTACAGTTGTTGGCCATCTTGATGAATGGCGGACTGGCTCAGGGCGAAACTTACATGCTGGCAAATCATCTATTTCCTTGTCAGTTTTGAGGGCTATTAGGTGAACCAACTCAAAGAGGTGATCCAATCCATAAGAAATGAATAGTTCGCTTTCTGTGCTTCAATTAAGGGAGCTATAGCGAGGGTCATTATTATTTGGTAGCCTGCGTGCTAAAAAGACTCTACCAGGAAGGATGGTGATCTTGTTGAATACCCTCGGACCTCAGATGCGTAGTCATTATCTTGTAAAATACTAGTGATTAAGCGTTCGGAATTGCTAGTTTGATTTATAATTCGGACGAAACGTAAAACACAGGCCTTGTCATTCATTAATATTTAATGCGAAAGAGTTTTCAATCGTCCTGTTCTCCGTTTATTGGCTTGAAGAATGCTGATGTCATGATGTCATATTTCTTAAAGTTTTTAGGCCAGTACGTCTGATGAGATTGGCTATAAAATGGAATTTTTTCAAGCAACATAATTGACCTAACTAAAATTAAGACTGTAGAAGGGTGTCTGTTGGATTTCTTTGAAATATAGAATAATCTTTGTAAATAAAATTGGCGGCTCGCCACCATGGCGACTTTTAAGTGCAATAGCTATACTAATAACTCCCAAAACCAGAATACGTTTTTCAAACAAAGTTGGTATTGGAGGGGGGATTTGGTTTCTCTCTATATTAAAAAAAAGTTACTGTCACCGCCGCTGCCGCCGCTGCCGCCGCCGCCGCCGCTGTTTCAGAAAATTTTATTTTTCAACTCTTTGAACTCTTATATCGCAAAAACTACTTGATAGAAATTTATGAAACTTGAAACGTCTGTAGAGGAATATTTGGGGCACATTCTCGAACAAAAAGCTAAGTGATGTGATAATTAGTACTGGGGTATTTTTAAGGTCAAAGTTGAAGTTTTTCTTTTTTCGCCGCGTAATCCAGTTCAGCAAAATCTATTCGCAGCAGAACTATGATTTTTTGCAGCCTAATACTCTGAAGTATGAAGATGTGCACTACGTCGCCCTTTTTTCGAATTTCGAATTTGGTTTAGAGTAATTAATTTTTTAATTTTCGAAATTTTTGACACTTTTTCGTATTTTTCTATCTAAAATGAAAACTAATCACGGTATTAATATGATTTTTTAAACACTTATATTCTTATTTTTTAGAAAGAGATTGGCGTTTAGTTCTTTCAAAAATTCTAATTAGTTTTATAGTAATTAAGCATCAAAGTTTCATTTTTTTTATAGTTTTAGTAGGTCTTTATCAGACGTGTTTAATGTTTTTAAATTTTATATTTGCCTGTTCACTAGATTGTCGCGAGCACGGATATTTAAATTTAAAGTTTTGAGGTGCACATTTTTGCTCTAAGTTTGCTAGCGATATAGTATAGACTTGTTTAATAATCTTTTAAAGATACTTCGATATTTTTTGAAATACTAGAGAAATAAATAATTTAGCTTTTTTGAGTGTTACTTGTGCCGATGATAGGAAGAGGATTTTCGACAAGTTTGTTTTTCTCTGCTAAAGATCGATTGCAGATATTACTTGCAGATACATTGCTTTGCAGATCGCTTCGCGATCTGTAAAGAGCTGCATAGCAGTTACGGGGTTGGTGAGCGTAAGCGAGCAGGGGGGTAGCCCCCTATCCATTAAATTATTGATAATTTAAAAAGGAATATTTCAGTAATAGTTTTATTTGATATTTTCGTGGTAATGATCTGAATTAAGTTATAGAAAAGTTTGAGAGATAAGAAATTTCGATATTAAATGATCATCAACTACACTCTGTTCATTTAGAATTAGCGCCTGAGACGTAATGTATTAGGAAGCATTTATAATTCTAATTATCGTCGAAAAAATTTTCTTCTGCAATGACAAGTCAGCCTAAGCAGAAGTAGTTAAAATACTGTAGAAACAATCGGTCACTGAAGTTGTCTGATGAGCGTTATTAAGCATTGTTGAGCGTTTTTGATTCTGTTTCAGGCGCCTATTCTAAATAAACAGACTATAAGCAGACAAGTTCCAGGTTGTACTGGATAGTTGAGATGACACAAGCGAGCTCTGCTCGCTAAGATCGCGAAGCGATCTTCAAAGAACTGCGAAGCAGTTCCGGGGGTTGGTGAGCGATAGCGAGCAGGGGGCAGAGCCCCCTAGTAGTTTAAAAAAATGGTCTTAAAAGGGGTCAGTAAGGTCTTAAATCATAGAACTGGTACATGTATGCTCAAATGATCCCTACATTTTCTAAATTGAAGTATTAACACAATTTTTTGTGAGTGTGAAGTAAAATACATGTACTTTTGGAATAATTCAGCAAGTAGTAAAAAAGTTTTTTAAATTTTTATTTATAAATTAAATAAGAACTAAGAATTTTTCATTTTTGTGTGCAGGATTAAGAGCTAAATAACAAAGAAATTTTTAAACAATTAGTGTTAAATTAAACTTTAGAGTTGCCTTCATAAGTTATACATCATTTTTTGTAAATTTATTGGAGTAAAAAAAATTTACAAACATTCAAAAGGAAATTTTTTCAGTAAAAAAATTTAAGTTTTCTTTTTTATGCCAAAATTTTTTATTTTCTTGCTATAATTTATAAAAAATGATGTATAACTTATAAAGGCAGCTCTAAAGATTAATTTAATACTAATTGTTTAAAAATTTCTTTATTATTTAGCTCTTAATCCTGCACACAAAATGGTATTTAATGAAAAATTCTAAGTTTTTATAGAATTTATAAATAAAAATTTTAAAAACTTTTTTACTACATGATGATATATTCCAAAAGTACAAGTATTTTACTTCGCACTCACAAAAAACTGTGTTAATACCTAAACTAGGAAGATGTAGGGATCATTTGAGCATACATGTACTAGTTCTATGATTTAAGACTTAACTGACCCCTTAACTAATTTCTCTTTTGAACTATACTTATATTGTGTGATATCAATACATCTTTTATCTTTATCATACCTCTTTTTTAATGGTTGTGTAAAAACTTTTCGCGTATAAATGATAAGGTTTGACGAAATTCCTTGAAATTCAATAAATTGAATTCAATTCTGGGAAGCTAAAACGAAACAATGTTTAATGAGAATAAACAATATTAATTAAAAGAAAACTATCTAAATAAAAGGTGCATCAATATACGTACTTTGGAAAAATTACACTTTTCTTAGAATGATTTTAAAATACACTACAAAATTACAAAAATTAATTTCCATCCAACATAAATTGAAAAAAAAAGATAATCCAAAAGGGTTTCTCAAAAATCCCGGTCAATGCAAAAACCGGTCAGCAAAATCCGGTAAAAAAATTATAGCTTTACCAACGTGATAAATTAGTTTTTGTATTGACCGGAATTTTCGTACATCCTTAAAAAAGGTATTATGGTATACTTATAATTATAAGTATACCATATAAAACTTAGCGAGAAAAAAAATTCATTACTGAATAGTTTGTTAGGGGGGGATTGATGAAAAACTTTCTCTCACGGAAGACGAAAATATGATTCTAGGTGAAATGGAATAAGACAATCAGAAATTCACACACTAAATTGAGATATTCTGTAATGGATGTCTTAACTGAAACAGATGTTACAAAAAGCCCCCCCTTCTTTTTTATAAAAAAAACGCTGTTCCTCACGACTGACGTGGTAAACAAAGCACATCTCTAATCTCTCCCCATCTTTAAATTAATTACCCCAATTCGGTTTCGTTTGTGAGGCCACGGATTATCGTCCATCATCATAACGTCAGAAGGAATATCCCGACCCCAGTATCACTATACAACTGCTAACGCCCGAGCACTTAGGGGTCTGCAACAATTACACACGACTTAATGAAGTCATATGGACTCTATTAATCATCTATGTCACGCTAAAACCGGAATGACCTATAATTTGAGAGTTGGAAATAGTCATGGGCATATTTCCTATATTGAAAGAGAAGCTTCGTTCCCATTTGTCATTCTTTTCCACCATTTGTGAGTGCGTATTTGTGTGGATGTGCGGTTTGTGTGGAACCATCTGTGTGGGCTTCCAGTAATGAAATGAACCTGTTAAGGGGATTTTTCCATTAATCTTCGCTCCCTGCCCTGCGGAAGGTGGAGTTGAGTTGTAGGGAAGGAGATGACAACGAAAAATTAGTCTTCATTGTTCGCGGGCGAATAGATTGAGTTTTAATTCAGAAGCTTCGGACTGGGCGGGGAGAGGGACCCCGATTTGGGAAAGGAAAGTGTCTTAATAATTTTTTTTGGCTGGAGGGAAAGATGCAGGATGTTTTTGGGCAGAAATTCTCATTATTATTAAAGTTTGGTGGAAAAATGAGGGTTTTGACCTTTTGAAGTTCGTGTGCTGCACTTATTTATTTATTTATTTATTTCCACCATACAGACTGAGTCCATTTACATCAGCGGTTCCCAAAGTGGTCCATATGGACCCCCAGGGGTCCACAGCGACTTCCAGGGGGTCCACAGGCATGAAAATGAAAATTGGGGGTCCACAGAGACTTCTAGGGGGTCCACAGCGACTTTTATAGATCCATGGGAAAAATTTAATTAAAATGAAAAAAATTTGATGCGTTTCAAAAATTTTGTCTTTTTTACCATCAAATTTTTTTAATATGAAAAGTTGGATATCATAGAGTCCTCGCAACGCGATCAGGGGCGATGGAATCTTTCTCTCTTATCGCAGTGGAGAGAACCTTTTTTTTCAATTCCACAGAACATTTCCATTCAGATCCACATTTTTTTTCAATTTCATAAATTAAAACTCAATTTCTGTAATGTATAATTTTATTTCTTTTCATAGTTGAACTTAATTAAATATTGTTTGTTAACATGCCATATATTTTACAATTATTTCTGGAATTTTATGATTTGGTGAATGAATAACTCACTCATAATCCATTAACTTTGACAAGTTTTCAATCAAAACTTAAAAAAAGTTTTTGTGCCTTGAAATGTAATGGTATTAAAAGTTAAGATTTGTTTTTAGTTTCAAAATGTTGTGTAACCATTTTAATGGCAATTGATTTCTTTTCATAGTAGAACTTAATTAATATTGTTTGTTAACATGCCATATATTAATTGTAACTATTTCTGAAATTTTATAGTTTGGTGAATGAATAACTCACTCATAAGCCATTAACTTTGACAAGCTTGCGACCAAAACTTATTGTTAAAATTAAAAGTTTTAAGTCTTGAAATGTAGTGATATTAAAAGTTTAGGTTTATTTTTATTTTAAACTTTTTAAATGTTTGATTGTTATAATTTCCTAAAAAAATATCGTATAACCATCATATGAATAGCAAAAATAAAAAAGATAAAAAAACATGAAAATGAGTGAAATTAAATGCTTATCAATGCACGAAAAAACACTTGAAAAAAATTACAGAATTTATGCGTGGTTTCAAAATATCAAAAACATAAGATTTTTTAGCTACTTTTTGAACGGTCCCTAAGACAGGGGGTCCACGGGGTACAAAAATTATCGTCAGGGGGTCCACGGGCCAAAAAAGTTTGGGAACCCCTGATTTACATGGAAGGAAAGGAAACACACAGAGATACAAAACACAAACACCAAATCTATAAAAAACAATAAAAAAAACAATACAAACACAGACACTGAAAATTTATAGATTACTCATAAAATCACACTTTAACTTTCTAAAATTGTCAAAGAAGATGTCACTGTGATCCGGTAGACTATTTACGATTTTTATAAATTGAATAATAGTTTGCCTTTTTAGATATTCTTTTGAATAAAAAGGTTCAATTAAGGTTGTTTTATTTCTAGTTTTATAAATAGGAACATGTAATTTAAATAGATTTAGTATAGTAGGACAATCAACATTATTGTGGAGAACATTATAAAAAAATTAATAAGGGATGTGTTTGTAGGGTTCCAGACCACAGCGCCATACTCCAAGACTGGACGAACCAACAGATTAAAAAGATTTAAAACAACAGATTCATTGCAAAAATTGCTGGTTGTTCTCTTTAAAATTCCTAAGCATTTATTTGCCTTCAGTGAGGTTGCTTGAATGTGTAACTTAAAATTGAAACTAGATTCATAAATAATACCAAGATCCTTAATATTAGACTTTCTAGAAAGGGGAACATTGTTTATTGTATAACTATGTAAGTAAGGATTTAATTTCCGAGAAAAAGTAACAACAAAACATTTGTCAATATTAAGTGTAAGCTTGTTTTCCTGACACCAAGTACTTAAGTTATTAAGTTCAGATTGTAAATTGTTCAGGTCATATGATGAAGATATTTGTTTAAAGATTTTTAAATCATCAGCAAAAAGTAAAGATGACTGAAAATTTGAAGTTACATCATTAACAAACAAATTAAAAAGTAGTGGACCAAGAATAGACCCTTGTGGGACACCTGAGGTACTATAATAAGCGTCAGAAAAGGATGAGTTAAATTTCACATAAAGAGGCCTGTTTATGAGATATGAACGTAACCAATAAAGCAAATTTTGATTAAAACCAATATTAAACAATTTTAAAAGCAAGACCTCATAATCAACAGTATCAAAAGCTTTCATAAAGTCAGTATAAATAACATCAAGTTGTTCGTTAGCATTTAGGGCATTTGATATATTAGTATTAAGACATAAAAGATTTGTTGCAGTTGAACGATTTTTACGGCCATATTCACCGGTAACCTGACCGGCGGTCAGGTCAGGAAACCATGGTTACAGCCTCTGATTGGTGGAATTCAAATAAGAAATCCAAATTCCACCAATCAGAGGCTGTAACCATGGTTTCCTGACCTGACCGCCGGTCAGGTTACCGGTGAATATGGCCGTTAGTAAAACCATGCTGATTTGGTGAAATTACATTATAAGTTTGGAGAGATAATTTGTTGTGAATAACACTTTCAAATACTTTGGCGAAGCTGGAGATGATGGAGATAGGTCTATAGTTCCTGATGTCAGATTTATTACCTTTCTTAAAGATTGGTACAATTTTTGACATTTTCCAAGTATCTGGAAAAACACACGTACGCACAGAGAGGTTAAACAATATCAATAAAGGATAAATAAAACTATCAATATTTGCTTTTACAAGAAAAGGAGGAATTAAGTCGAGACCTGGTGAGCCAGATCCTTTCAGTTTATTTACACAAAATATTATGTCATTGTAAGAAACATAACCAACTTTTATCAGATCAGTAGAATTTGCAGAAACAGTAGAATTGACAGTATGAGCAAACTCGTTAACATTATTTGTGTAAACACTTGAAAAGTAATTTTTAAAAGCTTCAGCTATTTCATCATCACTATTGAGTTCCGTATCATTAGAAAACATTTGGACATGATCTTTTGACTGTTTAGTTCTATGATAAAAAGACCAAAAAGATTTAGGATTCATTCTTAAGGATTTTTCAATAAAATCAATATAGTTTCTTCGGGCATTACGGATGTCTTCTTTAATACTTTTTCTTATAGATTTAAAACATTCTAGATCAGGGGTTCCCAAACTTTTTTGGCCCGTGGACCCCCTGACGACATTTTTCGCACCCCGTGGACCCCCTGTCTCAGGGACCGTTCAAAAAGTAGCTAAAATCTTATGTTTATGATATTTATATTTCTCTAAACCACGCATAAATTTTGTAATAATAATCATTTGTTTTCACTTTTACATATTTAAAAAAATTTTGCCATTCATATGGTTACTTGATATTTTTAAGGAAATTATAATAATCAAACATTTAAAAAGTTTGAAATAAGAACAAATTTAAAATTATAGTAATATCACTATCATTTCACGACACAAAAAATTTTAGTACAGTGGCGAATCCAGGATTTTTGTCTGGGGGGGCTGAGTTTCACAAATAACTTAATTGCTATTAGGGGCTGTTCAGGATTATTATTATTATAAGTAACTGAAAGGGGGAGGGGCGGAGGGGGGTTGCCAGTGCCTTAGCCAGATTTTTGTTTAGGAGGGTTACTCGACATCTTTTCGAGGTCTCATCATAGTTTTCTAAGTTTTAGGTGAGATGACATCGTAAGGTTTTAATTTTGGTGCACTAAATTTCAAAATTGTGAAAAATGTCAACTCCAAGGAAAAGGGAGGTCTGGGGGTCCTCCCCCAGAAAATTTTGAAAATTTTCCCCTCAAAATAGTGTTTTAGCTCATTTTGAAGCCTTATTCCACCAAAAGAGCACCACTCATTGTAAGCGGCAGAATTTTCAAGGAGAAAAGTTTATGGTATTATGAATTGGAAAATTTCTAGGTGGTTTAGGGATTCCTATTCCAGAAAAAAATTTAATTTTGCCCTTAACCCTTCACTGCACGATTTTTTTGTTTCTTTTGAAAAAAATAATTTAATATCTTCTAGCAGCCACGAATACAGGAAAAATATTTAAAAAATTCCAGGCTTAATTTTTCATTAAGATATAGGGGTTTTTTATGGTATGGCACAAACCTAAAAACATGATTTACAGCTGGTGTAATAATTACTTTTACGAAAAATCAATTGAAATAAGAAGTATATGTTGTGTATATAATTGTCACTTAATTTACCAAGCGATATTTTCAAGATTTACTCGTAAAAAAAGATCAATGAAAATCTTTGATTGCATGCAAAATGGATGCAACTGTTTTGGAGACATAAAAACCTAATAATCAGTGAGAAGCTGCCATCCAGATCAACACTAATTAGTTAATATTATATATATGTATGTTCTAGATGTGGCACAAAACTTAGATAACTTACATTTAACACATGTGGGAAAATTGAGGAGTTTTATTGGTATGTGCCGAATTCGGCACACCGTGCAGTGAAGGGTTAAAAGTGGCATTTTAACTCATGTTGAGACACTTTAGGTTTACATCCAAGAGGATCCCTCTTAGTAAATCCCTAAAGTTTCAAGGAAAAACTGTACTTATTATATTCCAAAATTTTGAGGGGGATTGGGGGTCTTCCCCCAGAAATTGTTTGTAATTTTTACCCTTAAAAGTAGGGTTCCGACTCAATTTGAGACCCTTTGGGTAACACCACCGAATGTCCGCAAAGTGTTGAAATTTCTTTTTTGGCTTTATTGCTATTACCAAAACTTGAATGTCTTATTCCTGGGGGGGCTGCAGGCTTTAGCCCCACACCCCCCTTCTGGATTCGCCACTTTTTAGCTATAAGGACTCCGTGATAACCAACTTTTCATATTACTAAAATTTGATTATAACAAAGACAAAAGTTTTGAAACTGGTCAAAATTTTTCATTTTGATGAAATTTTTCCAGTGGACCTTTGAAAGTCACTGTGGACCCCCTAGAAGTCTCTGTGGACCCCTAATTTTCATTTTCATGCCCGTGGACCCCCTGGAAGTCGCTGTGGACCCCTGGGGGTCCATATGGACCACTTTGGGAACCGCTGTTCTAGATGGTTATTGTTTTTATATTTTTTAAACTTCTTCAGATAAGAGTTTTTTAACTTAATATTGTCAATAATAGTTTTGGTAAACCAAATTGGATATTTAGCTTTACAAGTGACAGTTTTTGGAACAGTGATATCTAGAATATCGTATAAAACAGAATAAAATTGATCTAGAGCTTTGTTAACACAGGAATATTGGTTTAAGAAATTCCAATTGACAAAAGACAAAAGCGTATACAGCAAATTAAGGTTAGCTCTTTTAAAATTAAAGGATTTAAATTTAGGATTAGTTGTTTTAGTTTTACAGCTCAAAACATTATGTGTTTTATCTAGTGTGATCAAAAGTGCAGGATGGTAACTGTCTTCAGGAGATATGGGGAAAACAGGTTGTAATACAGTCACTGAATAATTAACAAGTTTAGCCAAAACCAAATCCAAAATTCTATCCATGTGATTTTTAATTAAGTTGTACTGTTTTAATCCATGTAAGTATAGAAAAGATAAAAACTCATGATTTGGCAAGGTGTCAACAGAATCATTTTCGATTTGCCAGTTTATGAAAGGTAGATTGAAATCACCGACAATAATAATAATACCGATAATATTTGGTACATTAGAAAAATACTCATCAAATACATCATAAAATTCCTGAAAGACAAGGGCACCAGTTGATGGAGGAAAATATGTACAGCAAATAAAAACACGGAATATTATACTCAGTTTTTTTTTGCTATATTAATGACATCCTGTTTTTAAGTCTGCAAAAGGATATAATCAAGATATTGGTGAAAAAGCTTAATGAGACTTATGAATGAAACTGATATTTCCTTTATTAAGAAATACTTTAGAAATGAGAACAGTTCATTAAACCTTTTGGATGTAATTTTTTCACCTTTTGTTTGAGAACATATCTCTTTCTCTATCCATGAAAAATTTAATAGCAGGTTTTAATTAATTTCGGATTTGCGTTCATTTCAATTTTGGCCTCAGTCAAATCATTTAAGATCTTAAAAAAAAATTCAAAAATGAAGCTTTTGCTCTTCTTCTAGGATAATTTTGAAAGCTTTATAATGTTTTGAAAAAAAATAGTCTGGTCGATACTTCATAAGTAAAAAATATAACAATATCTGGACATTCTCTATACTTCCTTAAAAATACTGTTTACGAAAATCAGGTTCAGTTCAGTTCAGTTCAATATAATATTTATTTCACTTTGGAACTTGAAACGTAGCCTCTTGATTATATCATTCAATTTATTATTATCCATAAATTATTAGAATCTATTATTGCTTTTATTAAAACTTAATTTTTTCACCATTAAGAATTAAACACAATTTTAGTAAAAAAATACCAGATATATAGTTTACTTATATGTGACTTTCGAAATCACAAAAAATCATTAATTCGTATTCTATTTTATTTATTTTTTGAAATTATTAAGATATTATGGCTATTAGTGTAGCTGGTATAATTTGCTGAAACTCTGTTGCCACAATATGAATGACAATCTGCAGCAAATTGAATATTTCCTCCAACCGTAAAATTGCACTTCTGAATGTGTTTCGTAACAATTTCGCGATTTTGACTAGGGAAGACTGGGGCCAAACGTATCACGGGTCAATTGTAACACTTTGGATGAGCAAGGCTGGTAAACAAATAAGTCCCAAGAGCGTCAAGACTGGCAGTACAGTGTACTTGAAAAAAGAGCGATTTCAGTGTCGTGTAAAAAATTTCTACTTTTGGTTGAAATTTTGTTTCCTGCTCTGTGGTATGAAGCATAAAATAACTCATTTTACATAACGAATCTACAATTTTCATAGTTTTATTCCGTTTACTTTTAAGAAAATATTGCTGTTAGTTTCTTTGAAAACGAGGGTTGAACTAATAATGAAGACGTGGGGTCAAATGTAACACGCCAGCCGGAGACGATTGTAGCAATTGAAATTTGACTCTAATGCATAAAATAACAAGTTTTAAAATTTTTTTTTCGAAAATTGATTAATAATTTATATTTTCCAACAATATCGGCGTATAATTATCAATTTTTTCGCGGTTTTTGGATACCTAGATCCGTATAGGGGCAACTGAAAGGGACCAGATGAGTCAACGATTTTGTATTTACAATATTATAATGCATTTCCACGAGACAGGTTTCAAAACAAAATTGTAATTATATTAACCTATTTTCACATTTCTATAAGCATTATTTCTAATATAAAAAATTGCTTAGTTTGAGATCAAATTGTAAATTTTGTTACAATCGACCCCATCAGTCTCCTCTATCCTTCACTGCTTTATTTTTCTTTATACTGCTGTATACGATTTAAATTTCAACACTTTATATCCAGAATATGCAGATTTGAAGACACACACTGAAAACCATTTCCATGAAGATCCATTCCACGTTTTCAAACCACATCGTATAATTTTTCTTCATAAACTTTACCTTCCTACCAAAGTAATTGCAAGGCATTGTAATTTTGTAACACCATTTACTTACGATAAGAAACCGTATAACGAGTTCGCAGTCATGCTCTGTAAGCATGCGCATCTTGCTCTCTCTCTCTTATTATTCTCTTCTAGCCAAACTTGATGTTTCACATAGATTTGACGTGGATTGATGAGCATGAAAAAGATTATTAAAGAGATACCGATAGTAAATAAAACCTTTCTTTTTTATTTGTTGGAACTCATTTTTATACGTCATTAATGTTTTGGAAGGAGATGATGCTAACAACTTGCTGTTTCATTAAGCGGATTGCTTACTGCATGCATAGTATTCGATGACCTTCCTTTAAGTTTGATGCGCTCGTTTAGAGATGGTTTCGATGCAGTTTAATCAAGATTAAATGACATTTTTAAGGGGAAAGAATTATTAATCAAATTAGCTTGATTAGATTGATAATTAAGATATGAGTTACTCCCGATGACTATGATGATAATATCGACGACCAGAGGGCTAAATTTTTCTTACCCCTTCCCCGCGACCTTCAGAACATCGTTAATAATGTTCTCAGGTAATTGTGGAAATAACTTTCTTTTGATAAGGTTGTTCAATTACATAACAAGACAGTTTAAAAGTGTGTTGCAACTGTGAGAGGTTGATGGAACAGTTTATTAATATGTGCCAAGGAGAATAATAACGTATCATGGATAAAAGCTAGCGATGTTTCTAAGGGCTAAGAGGTTATGTGTTAATTTTAATAACACAGTATAAATGAAATTAGGAAATCAAAAATAATAAAATCATTTCATACGTATAATTTGATATAGGATGCCTTTCTTTTAAAAATAAAATCGTAAATTTGTGAAGTTTGAATTTGTTTCCAAAAAACATTTTGCGTTTTTTCTTTAAGATAACTTTTTCTAACTTCCCGTAATTCTAATAAAAAGTAATACAACATCATCCGAAAGAAAGTCAATAGCTTTTCAGTCTTCGTAATTCCTTTTGAAAAAAAAATGTACAGAAATATATCATTTTCATATTTTCTCATGCTTTAGAATTCCCAACCTTCCCTCAACTTGTGATATAAAGTTAGCTTGTATTTCACTCCTATAGTGAATTTGCATATTACCTTTATGGATTGACTTCATACAAGTTTTTCCATTTCCTCACCTCTCATATTTCCAAAGATTTCAAGCCGGAGTGGTCAGAAAAATATTTCAATGTTGGATGCTGAGGATAGGATATTAAAGATTTCTATTGTGGAGAAATAGAAAATTTCGGATTTTTGTATAGGAAGTGTCCCCACATCCACCCATTCCACTATAACTCCCCATTTCGGTGCCATTTTCCCATCTTGATCCACATTCCCCTTCATAAACCATTTCACACGTCAAGAATTTCTGAGATGAATGAAGTGATCCAGCGGCCTCGCCTGTCACACATGAAATACTGACCAACTGTATTCGTTCATTTTCCCTTCCACTTCCATTCATTCACCAAGTCCGTTAAAGCGACCTTCTCGGAAGGTACATACATCTTGAGAGAGATATGTGGCCATGCGTGTGTCTCCACAAACCTCGTCAAAGTGATGAGTTCATCTGGAGTGTTTAACTGATCTTAAGTGCTCTTCTTTTGGCAAGCGGTATTAAATAAATCCAATTCCCAAGACGTCTCCGCTTCTCGGAACTGACTTCTTTTCTGTGACAGTTAAGTGTCGTGTATGGGAAATTCTCGTTTAAGCGTACATATATGTAAGGATTCCGTGTATTCGGTTTTTTTCCAGTCCTCTCTGTAAGCAAGTCATGTTCTGCAAAGATTGATGGCATGAGCTTTCCGTTGGATATACGGATGCAGAATTAAGACTGGGATAATGTCCATGGTATCCGAAGTTAAAGTTCATTTCTCTGACAAAGGAAGATGAGTTATTCTTGTTTTTTTGGTGTGTATATTGTGGGATGAAAAGATAAGAGGTTTAATTATGTTTTTCTTTCGAATTTAAGTTCAACGTGATGGTTCTCAAATATCATAGTGTTAATCATCTTTCTATTAAAAAATTCTAGCAAGCTCTTTCCATTAGTAAAGACAATCTTCTCTCGAAAAATTATATTTTTTCTATTAAAACACTATTTTTTATTGATTGACCTACAACTATTTTTAATAAATAAATTTTTAATATATTGTAATGCCTTGTCTCTGTTCTAAGTTTACGGCCTTACTTACATTCATCTCTCGTTTTTGATACATTTTATGGATTTAACACGATGACTGCCATGTAAGTTGCATTTAATTCACTCCTTTTGTGTCCAAGAGGCTTCGGGAGTTAAACATAACTCACACTCACGCTTATAGCCTTTCACACTGCATTTTTACATTTGGAGTCTCACGGATAAAATTTGTTTTTATTGTGGCAGTCAACGCAGTTAAATATAAAAGGTAGTTAAATATAAAATAATTTAAAAGTTTTAAATGTATCCACTACAAGCATTCAATATTTTACTTATTACACATATACTTATATGTAAGGTGATCTAATAATTTTTTCATCAGTAAGAATTCTTTTTACTCTACTCTAAATTAATTCACTTATTTATAGCATATAAAGCCTATGATCTTTTATTTCAATAAAAATCTCCACAAAAAAGTTTTGAATAATTATTAACTAGTTTCCTTGCATGTTTCAAAGAATAAAACGACCTACAGGGCGGTGTCTTGATTGGATGCTTGTTACCTCGGTATCAAAACGCCCTCGTAATCCACATCCAATATAATTACAAGCCATTCATCCAGACAAATTTCGAGGCTAGATTCTTTTGCTTACTTTTACCATCATAGACAGCATTTCTCAGACGAAGCTGTAGTTCACACTTGAAGTTTGCTGTTAGGACATTTTCGGAAGTTTCCTAATGGCTTTCAATAATAAACCGTGTTCAGCTTATTATCTGCAAAAAAGGAATGTGATGTTGACCACGAAGGAAAACAGGTTAAAAAGCAACTCTCAAAAGCAAAGAAAAAAAGAAGTCTCCATTCTATGTAAAACGTGATATACGGCTTAATCCATAACCGACGCTTTGGACGGGGCTGGGAACATATCAGAAAAACCATTAGCATTTGAAAGTAGTTTCTTACAAGCACGCCTGCTAAGGAAAACAGCATGCAAGGGCGAATTGCGTGCATGGTGAAGGCGTCAGGGATTACACTAAAACAGTAAAAAAAGAACCAAAACAGTGCTAGGAAAGAAGCATTATGAGGTATTTGTAAAGCGACCATCTTTTCCAAAGAAGCAAGATATTCCAGAAAGGCTCGCAGCAGATAAAAGGCATCAAAAGGCAGCAGCATCTGTAACCTCTCCGAACTGGAAAAGCAGCTCTAAATTAGCCGAGGTTAAACTTCTAAATCTTGCTAATCTCGGTATGTGGTCCTAGTTGGCATAATCTTGCTGGCCGAATCTCTTTTTAAGGTTTTTGCCGTAACACTTCGCACGTGACTGGAGGGCAAAGCGTGATCTCGAGATCTTGACGCTCTGTGATCGGCCGTTCGGTAATGAATTGCTTTGTCTGGTCTGAAGTTGGGGAGGACAGCCTGGTGCTCCCTGATAAACTAGCGGTTCGACATGAACACCATTGGGATGATAATAATCACCACGTATAACAATTTTTATCTGTTTTTAGAGCGCCTTGTTTGAAGTGTACTTAGGGATGTAAGTAACCGCCAATGGATCGTAAAATAGACGGACCTCAAGGGATATAACTTTCAGCACACAGCTTCATTGGCAGTTCTGCTGATAAACGTACCAAACACATGTTCTTGGGGAACGGTGCCATTCTTTCTTAAATGCCTCGTTAGTCATCAGGAATGTAGGTTTTAGGTCTTTTAATGGGAATTATTTTATCTTGGAGGCAGGTGAATGCATAGGAATTAATTTTGGAGGATTCCGAAAACTTTACAGATACTGTCTTGAAGCCATTGACGGATGATTTAGGTGGTTGACCCGGGGCAAGCTGTCGCTGATCATGGCTTTTGAAACAATGATTGACCCTTATAAAAATGGAATTTTCCCAAAAAGTTAAGGGATCATTTCCTCCCAATGATCCCCCTTAAAAACGAAAATGCTTGAAGATGAGAAAATCTGTTCTAGAAAATGCCTTTTATTCAGATAGATAAGTTACATATTAGCAGTCTCAAAATCTATATGATGGGTTCATTATGCTTTTTTTCTAATCGCAAACAGATTTTTATGGGTTAGTTTTTCTACAACGTATTTGTCTTTAGTATACACAAATCAAGGGAGAAGTTTTGCAGAGCAAAACCTTTCTGCATCGATTTGAGTAACGAATTTCAGCAAGCTCTATTGACAGAGCGGATGATTCAAATTTTTACATGCTAAACTCGTTAATATTTATTCATCTTCTGCTGTAATTTCAAATACATTCATTTATGGTTTTTAATCCCAAGTCATTGAAACCCTGCCAAAAAAATCATCTACGCTCCTCTCATGGAAGAATTCCCACCGGTTATTCCTCAGAGCAGGGTGGCCGGATCAGTTTTCAGGTGGTCCTCCCTAGTTTGGAATAAATTTTCTTAATGGTGTATATAATTGGTGTTTACCTTCCCAATCTTCCAAAATTACTCCAAAAAGCTGGAGGTGATGAACTACCGTTATTAAACCATCTCGTGGTACCCCCTCTTGCCATACCCAACACCGAAGGGGCGGTACCGAGTTCGAGCCCATATTCTATTAGGGCCTCCAAGGAGGCTGAATGTGATGCTTTGACACCTGCACTGTTGGGTCGCGAGAGATGGGACGAGAGGTTAAGTCGACCCTTCGGCTCTTTGAGGCTCGTTTTATAGAACGTTCATGAAAGAATTAAAATGGCGTAAGGGAGACTAAGGGAATTTATGAGTCTTTCGTTGGATGTTGCCCGTAATAAAATCTTTTAATTTATTGATGAACTTGAAAACTACTTTGTGTGGGAAAGAAATACAATCGTGTCTAAAAATTAAGGATAGTTAGTAATTTTAAGAATAAAAACACAAATATCAGTACCATATCAATGACATTCATGTCATAGAATCTTCTGAAGTATTCCCCGGGATAAACAATAATTTAATTGGGGTACAGTGACCCTCCATTAGAAATGGAGTTCCAGACACGTTTTGAACACTAACAGAAATGTTCATGTCAAAAGCATTAAAGCAAAATTTATTTCCTCAATTATTTGTGAATATGATAGGGGAGAGTCGGATAAAACAGGGTAGGGGGACAAAACAGAGATTTGGGCTATATTCTTTGATTTGGAGTGATGTCCAGGTAGGAACCCTGACAACTTCCAGTAAATAGAAGTTAAAGAAACCAATCCATTTTGTAGAGTGAATCATTTTTAAGTTTCATGAATAAAGCTTACATTTTTAATTTATATTTTATTTTATTAAATTTATTTTTTTATATTTTATTTTATAATTATATTTATAATTATAATAAGTTGAGAATTTATTATTCCTTGAAATTTAGCCGAAACCGGTTTTTAGCGGCCATCCAATTATATTAAATGTCTGAAATAAAACTAGAAAGCCTTCCTTACGCTGAAATACCTTTTAAATATAGTTCAAGATCAATAAAAACATTCATGGTGTTCATTTAAACGTCAAACGTAATAATCTTTGACATTTTCTACAATTTAATGAATTGATATTCACACGCTTCATTGAATTTTGATACCTTGAAGTAACAACCGAGGTAAAGACGATTAAAAACAGATAAAACAACTTTGTAATCTCCAAAGCCACTAGATAACGTAATTGACCACCTTCCCACACTTAATTCCACCCTTTCAAGATCGTCTGACGAGTAAAAGAAAACGTATTTTGAAGTATACCTCATTTGGAATTCCAAGCAAATCCTGATCCATCAAATCCGATAAAAGAGTGTTACAAACTAAATAAACAAGTGGTAATAGGTGGAATCGATATTTCTAGGCCGATACTTACAATATCAAGTACATTTAAGTATCGAATATAAGAACATTTTTAAAGTGAGGGTTCCAATATCGTGCTCTTGAATATTCCTACCTAAAAAATTTAGATTCGTAAAAGCACCTGAAAATTAATAGATCAGATAAATCCAGGGAGATTGGCTATGAGTGTCAACACCTGCAACCTTAATAAAAATTAAACAATTTTTCCAGTTTTAGTAAAATTTCCCAGGGGTGCAGAATATGTCCGAATGCCCGAACGAGGTTCGGGGGAAATTCAAGCAGCTCTGGGGAAATTTTTGCCCAAGATAGAAAGAAAAACTAAAAAATTCAATCACCATTAGCTGACAAACAAATATTTTGGGTAGTGACTGCATTTTCACCTCAAAGTTCAACGGAAATCAGGTGAAAACTGCGGAGTTACGGATCTTGAGCGGGAAAACTACGGATCTGCGCTAAAAATCCTAGTTTTCTAGGTGAATACCTGAAAGTTGGCTTTTCCTTGCTTTCCGATTGGTATGCAGAAAAAACAACGTATTCGTGGTGGGATGGGTAATTTTCACGATAATTACGTTCTTGTGAAATCACACTGATGTTCTTTTCTAAAAAATTGAGTTAATTAAGGAGAAGTTTACCTTTAGCTTAAATTTAAGAAAAATAGTTTTTCATATTTTAAGAAAAGGGGCATTCTGAAAGGATTATGTGAAAATTTTTGAACCTGAAACAAGTTTACTAATTAAAAAAACTACTTTTTAAGAAAATAAAATCTCGTTTTGGGGGAAATTTTGGAGAAAAAAATGTGTTCTGGGGAAATTTTGGATCATGAAACATTTTCTGCACCCCTGAAATTTCCTCTTTACCAATTTAATTTTTAAATACACTTTCCTGATAAAGGGTAATAAATATAAAATTTGTGATGTTACTAAAAGAGAAAACTTTGTTAACCCATTAAAAATAAGGTGACCAATTTTTTCTGAATAAAAAGGTGGACGAAATAATTTAAGAGAAAATTACATTGTTAATAAGTGAACAATTTTATTAATTAAAAAAAAACTACACTAATTATGCTTACATATATTTTAATTAAACGAGTGTTTTCCATTGAATAAATATTTTTTTGTCAGTGTATCATTTTCTAACAGCATCAAAAATAAGAGGAATCCTTCTTATTGAATTTTACGTTAAGTGCTGCAGCTAGAGTATCAACATTCAATCTTGATTTCTCACTTGTCCAAAAATCATTACCCATCGAAAACACTCTTTTAACTGCTGCATTAGTTCCAGGGCAGCACAAAGTAAATTCAACAATGATAACTAAATTTTCTTGTGGAATGTGTTCAATTTCGAAATGGTTAAAATTTTCCAACCATCTTTTATCAATTTCAACCTACTGATTTTCCCATTGTTTTAATTCATCAGAGTATAATTGTAGACCCTCACAGCCCCCCCAGATCAAAATTTGCACGGATTAAAACACATTAGTATACAAGTTACAAGTTATAATGAGACTTGCGCTGACTGATCTTTAGTATACGAATTTGATATGTTAAAGTATTCGATGCACAAACATCGATATCGACTCTGCCCATCACCACCCATCACATAGTTTCAAGATCTAAATTATCCGACTTTGACAAGGACCAAGAATGTGTGTTTTGGGATCCATACAAGGTTCTCCGGAGGTTGGCTCCCACCTGGTTTAAAATGGAGCGCATGCCTACATGATGATAATAATAATATTCAAATGCGTTCCGCGTAATTTTCGTTATTTTCCCCTCTCGCTCGCTTAATTAAAAAGTAAAGAGTGGGCGGACGGGCTGCCTTGGGTGCCGATTCGCTTCGCCTCTAATTGAAAGCTGCGGAATCATGACCTGGAAATTATAATAAATCTTTGCCACGTTTGAAAAATGCGATGCCCGTTGGGTTGCGATCCATCAAGATAGTGCAAGATAGGAGGGGAAGGTTTGGTTGGAACTGTCCATCTTTTATAGCTACTGATGCGACCTGGGAATTTTAAGGAAACCAATCATACAGCTTTAAAGTTTTCAATTCTAACTATTTTTATGCTTTCTAACAATCTAAGCCTTTTTCAAAACTGAAAAACACCTTGGTCAAGGAGGACTCGAAATAAAGGGAGGACTTTGGTCTACTGGCTTCAAAGGATTTGATAGTTGGGCTTTGAGCTTGAAATCTCTCTTTTCAATGCTGTCTCTTTTTAGTTTTTTATTACAATCAAACTATTTTAAGTCTTCTTTTTCTTCTTAAAGGCGATTTTTAATTTTAAAGAGCTTTTAGACTGTATATTTATTTTGTTTCCATTTGCCCCTATAGCTAATATTGCATCATCAAAATTTTTATCATAAAAATATACCGATATGAAGAAGGATATTCTAACTCTTTACTGAATTTGTTGTGTTTGTAAGAAAAGGACAGGGAGGCTGAAGATAGATGCAGATGGTGAAATATATTTAGAAAATACGAAGATGAGGAGAGATAATGGATGGTAGGAACTAAGTTGAGGGTGGGATAAAGAGGATCAAACAAATGTGAAGAAAGGGTTGAAGAGGCTGGATAATATGAGATTAATGACAGGTATAAAGAAGAAAGAGTGGAAGAGACTGACAAGGGATGGAGATGATGAGATAAAGAAGAGTCTGAGATAATAAAGAGCGTGATAAGAAAGAATGAGAAGAGTATGAAGATTATTATCCACCCTATAATGTATAGGTATATGCTCTGTCATTAATGAGAGAAAACTATTTTGATTCATAACTTTTGCTTTTAATTTTTTTTATTCAAACGTTATTTTGAATAAATGCATCTTTTAACCCTTTTAAAGATCACATTCCATTGTCTTACCTAAAATACTTTAAAATATTGTAAAAAATCAAGATATAGTCTTCCTTCCTTGAGGCTATTATATCGAGCAAAATGGTGGAAATGACCTAAAGCTAGTTGGTTGCTTGGAATGAACGAGAAGTCCGTATCGCATTCTGTCAAAAGCTTTAAACTGTTCTAAGAACTGACTTTTAAAAATAAACCATGGCCATCTACATCGTTTTGAGACCATTAAAAGGCATTTAGATCTTGAGCAGAGCATCTGAAATATGTCATTCAAACATTACTTTAAACAGAGCAACGCCAGTGTGGTGCAATTTAACTTAAACATCAACCCATGACTTGCGGAGCTGATGAGTTAAACCTAACAATCGTACGACATAAATCTCACGTTCAAATTTAGTCACTAGTTTAGCACGTGATATTTTAACACAGTGGTTCCAGACGAAGTCATAAAAGCCAAAACGGCTTAACTCCAACGCCTCCACAAACAAACGTGTAAAAATACTCGGGCAATTCGAGCCTGCTTATTCTCACTTGTCTTCAAGCTTTCGCAGCATTTCTCTTCCAACTTCATTTAGCACCATTTTTTTTCATCATCATCATCTCGAAAAAATCCATTATGCCTTCTTTCACCGTCTCCACGTCGTTATACAGCCCGATAAGACCACAATGCTCTGTAATAGGTTATATGAACGAGATTTCTCGACGCCTAATAAGTTGGAGCTTCTCCAAGGGTAATTGCCAAGCATGGTAATTGAAAGGCTTAAATCTGTCACCGCCATGTTTCATTTGGGGTCCGATTCTCTCCTCTGTGTTTTGCCGACTGGCAAAGACGGGAATTGAAAAAAAAGTTCTTCATGCATTTTCCTGGGTCAGCCGAAACGAATGCTAGGTCGCGGTCTTCGAACTGTGATTCAGGGGCAATTAACTGGAGAGAGAGCTGAAGGACCTTCTTTGTGTGATTTTTGAGTGGAAAAGCTTCAATGAAAAAGCTTACCGTTGTGGTGCCTCAAGTGTAAGTTGAGCAAGAATCGTAACAGGTTCCGAAGTAGCAAAGTCCTTTTTTTAGGAACATTGTGGGAGTTAGTGGACGAATTTCTGTAAAATTAATGACCGCGATTTATTTTTTGTAATACTATTTGTCGAAGTATTCTATAAATCAAACAATGAGTAAAAGCTATTTCTGGGATATTGTGTAAAATTGTTTTTAAGGGGGTCTAAAACACAAGCTTTAAAAAATAGGCATTTAAAAAGTATACAGGGTGATTCAGAAATAATCATCAATAATTGGGGAAGAGGTAAAGGGGCCCTAGACAAGCATATTTCGAATAGCGATGGTGGGGCGCAGCCTTACCGTTAAAGAGCTAGGGCCTAATGTAGTGAAAGCGCGTTTCAAAAGGCCGTTTTCAGAAGGCCCGTGTGACGAAACAAAACATAATAAAATGAAAAAAATCTATTGCATGAGGTAAGGAAGTATCCCTACTACTCACACCATGAGTTCGATAGAATTTGAACCACTTTCTAAACCGTGGAGTGACTTTCAAAAGTGCAATATTAATATTTTAGTCAAAGAATGGAGTTCCCTTAATGGTATTTAGAAAAATGTTGATCGGGGAAGAAATTTTCAATGATCATAACATTGATCATTGAAACTGTTTGATCATTGAAAATTCCTTCCCGATGATCATTTTTCTAAATATACCATTAAGGGAACTCCATTCTTTGACTAAGAGATTAATATTTCACGTTTTAAAAATCACCCCACGGTTTAGCAAGTGGTCCAATTTCTATCACATTGAGGATTTAAGTAGTACGGATACTCCTGTACCTCATGCAGTAATGTTTTTCATTTTATTATGTTTTGTGTCGTCACACGGGCCTTCTAAAAACGGCCTTTTAAACGCGCTCGCACTACATTAGGTCCTAGCTCTTTAACGGTAAGGCTGTGCCCCACCATCCCTATTCGAAATATGCTTGTCTAGGTCCCCTCTACCTCCCCCCAAATTATTGATGATTATTTCTGAATCACCCTGTATAACCCAGTTTCTTCTTCAAATGATGTTTGGATTATGTTTCTATCATAAATAGAACCAGAGATAAAATATTTATTGCCGGCTCCTTATGGTAATCTAGCAATCTGTGTTCTACATTCAAATATGTTTTCCTTTAACGTGTTTTTTTTCACTGTTTCTCATCTTTTGGGGCAATACCAGCATTTTTCAAAAACAAATAATATGCATTTTTCCTGAAAAAAAAAGATCTAAATTCAAAAATCGACATAAAAAGTGAAAAAAAAATTAGTTTATTCAATATTTTAAAATAAAAATTGACAATCCCTTTGCATTTGTTTAGAATTGAATGACGTCAGATCTGTTTTGGCCTTACTATAATGTGAAATCCAACAATCGCTTTGAATTTTTTAAAGTTTAAACAATTAAACCATTGTTTAAAATCAATGTTTTGGACTAAATGACGTCACACTATGACATTTGACGTTTCTGCGTCCCTTTTCAAAGTCAAACTTTGAAATTAAATTAAAAAATAAATAAGCACCGTTATTAAAAACAATTTTGCACGTACGTATATTCTATTGAATAAAAAAGTATAAAAAATTACCGGGCTTGTCTATTCTTAAAGAGAAAGTCTGAAAATAATTTCAAAAAATTTTAACTCAGTTATAGTCTAAGAGACTTCTTATTTTTTTGAAAATTTTGATATTTCTTTAAATACTGAATAAAAATGTAAGATAATATTTTTTTTCGTTTTCTGTTCGATTTCGTAATATCACATTTCCTCATGTAAATCTAAAAACAACTGCCAATGTCATATTCTTGAATGTGTTCAAAGCTACAAATATCTTGGACTTAACGTAGACTCTAACTTGAAATGGAAAACTCATATATCTGAATTGGGGAAAAAATTACGCTTTATTTTATTTAACTTTTACCACCTAAAAAATAAATTGATTTGTCGTTTCTAAAAACTTTATATTTTTCTTGGTTCTATTCTTTAATAAATTATGGTGTTACTGTTTGGGGTGAAGAATATAAATCCAATCTCCAACCTTTAATTTCTATTCAAAATAAAATATTCAAAATTTTAAATCAGCAGTCATATCCTGATAATTTTAGATTACTCAAATTATTGCCTCTTCGTCACAACGCTTTTTTCCGTATTATACTTTACTTTATCGTAATAAATCTCTATTTAACACCATAGCAAGACCATATAATACTAGAGCTGTAGCAACATATCAAATTCCCAAATTTTCTAAATCAATTTTTTGTAAGCATTTCTTTTACCTCGCACCAAAATTATACAATAGTTTACCTTTAAATCTAACCTCCATTAATAAATATTCAGAGTTCAAAAGAAATTTATTTGAGTTAATAATTAATATCGACGACCTGGATTTATATTTTTCACTTCAATGAAGCATATTTTTGTTAATGGTTTACCAGCTTGCTGCCATCTTTATTTAGCTAATTTTTTCTTACAGTTTTATGTTTGTGTTGTAATTTGTAATAAGTCATTTGTCCATATAATTTCTTTTTCGCCTGTACGGGAAGTTTCTTCCCCTTGGCGAATCACATTGTCTTACTTTTCTGTGTTTGTATAATGAATGTCTAATAAAGTTATTATTATTATTATTATTTGGTGAAAAGACTTTGAAAAATAATGAATGATATTTTAATTTGTATATATTTAAAACTATCCCGCTTTTTTCGACAAAAGTTGAATAAAAAATGTAAAAAATATTTTTGAGTAGTTTTTAGTAGTAATTTTTACATTGAATTTGATTATCAATTTTTACAAAAAATATTAAAATTTTAAACTTAAATGAAAAATTTTCTGACGCGTAACGGACCCCTTTAATTTAATGTTAGATGAACGTTATCGCTTTTAGTCAATGATCTATCCAAATTAACAGTGTTCCATAATAATATCGTAGCTAATTTTTATAATTTTAAAACAAAAAGCTTTGTAAAATACAAATTCAAGGATGAGACTACAAAGTTTCAAAAAATATAACAGAACCTTCTGGAACCCTCTCTGAGAGAAAAAAAAGATATTTGAGATGATGAATCCTTAGAAAAATAAAGAAAGTAAGACCTCAAAAGAAATTAAATATCTCTTCACACCAAGGACTACCGAAAATAGAGTGATTTCAATTGGAAAAGTTCGTAACGTATTTCAGTCAATTTTTTCGGTCCAGTAAGTGCAGTTTCTTCTTCCTGATTTTCTACAATTTCTTCCAAAAGAAAAAAAAATCAAAGCTAATTTCTATTGTGACCAGGAGGTTTGAGCAGTCAAAGTAATTTTTATTGACAGATACTTTCGCTAGATTTTATTTCGTATTACATCCTGAGCTTTTTTCGCTTATTTTTGAACAGAAGAGAAATTTTTGAAGAAAAGCTGTGTGTGCTTCTAACAGGGCATGTAAGATTTCTTCATGTATTTCAAATCTAAAACTTCCACAATATTTTAGAAATGTTATTTTTAAATTTTCGTTTTTTTTCACTTACATAGCATTCAATCAATTAATTAATCAATTTTTTATTATTATATACAGTTTCTACAAACAAAGAATGAACAAAGCAAATTTATGATTCGCCTGGGAAAAAAACCTGTATTGGCGAAAGAAAAATTACAACTATTCATACAAAAATATCTGTATTATACAGAAAATAATTACAATTAAATAGGAAAAAAACAGTAAGAAGTAAATAAATAGAATTAGAATAATAACAATTTATACACTTTAATTGAATTAGGAATTAGGGTAAAGTAAATAATGGTACAGCAAGGCTTTAAATTTTATGCTTCAGGATTTAAACGAAAAAAAAATCTTACATGCCCAAACTCCAAATTTTCTATGTTATTAATAAATTTAATTAAAGATCGTTTAAAATTTTAATAGTTGGGAAAACTCTGTAATGCAATCGGCAAATAATTATATAATTTAGGAGAAAGGAAAAAATTTTTTCTAAAGATTTCTTTGTGATATCGAGGAATATCGTAACTTGAAAATTTTTCAATTTTTGTAGAAAACTTTACAACATCGCTATTAGAAAATTCTTCTGTTCTTTACCGGAAAAATCAAATTATTTCCCAATATCAAATTTCTTGTCCCAGCTAAGTAACAACTCTTTATTTGGTACAAAATATTTAGGATGTAATTTATCTGCCCTGTCGAACATTTTTCTTGGAACTCATTCCCCTGGGAGTCCAATTCCCCTGGGAGTCAATTACCTGGGAGTCCAGTCTAACAATTTTAAGGACCCCTGCTATAATTTAATTTTATCTTTGATAGTGGCTTTTTTTAAATTCAAATCGCCTCTAGTTAATTATAATTTCTAACATCTGTTTACACCAGGGGTTCCCAAACTTTTTTGGCCCGTGGACCCCCTGACGACATTTTTCGTACCCCGTGGACCCCTTGTCAGGGACCGTTCAAAAAGTAGCTAAAATCTTATATTTATGATATTTCGAAACCACGCATAAATTTTGTAATTTTTTTCAAATGTTTTTTCGTCCGTTGAGAAGCATTTGATTTCACACTTTTTCATGTTTTTAAAAAATCTTATTTTATTTTTGTCATTCATATGGTTACACAATATTTTAAGAAAATTATAACAATCAAACATTTAAAAAGTTTGAAATAAAAACAAATGTAAACTTTTAATATCACTACATTTCAAGACTTAAAACTTTTTAATTTTAACAATAAGTTTTGGTCGCAAGCTTGTCAAAGTTATTATGGCTTATGAGTGAGTTATTCATTCACCAAATCATAAAATTTCAGAAATAATTAAAATTAATATATGGCATGTTAAAAAACAATATTAATTAAGTTCAACTATGAAAAGAAATCAAATTGCCATTGAAATGGTTACACAACATTTTTAATGAAATTATAAAAATCAAACATTTTAAAAAGTTTCAAACTAAAAACAAATCTAAACTTTTAATATCATTGCATTTCAAGGCACTAAAACTTTCAGCTTTAACAAATAAAAGTTTTGGTCGCAAACTTATCCAAGTTAATGGCTCATGGGCTCAATAATTACTCATTCACCAAATCATCAAATTTCAGAAATAATTACAATTAATATAATTATGGCATGTTAACAAATAATATTTTATGAAGTTCAACTATGGAAGGAAATAAAATTATTCATTACGGAAATTGAGTTTTAATTTATGAAATTGAAAAAAATGTTGATCTCTGAATGGAAATGTTCCATGGAATTATGTGGAATTGAAAAAAAGGGTTCTCTCCACCATAAGAGAGAAAGATACCATTGCCCCTGCTCGCGTTGCGAGGACTCGATGATAACAAACGTTTCATATTACTAAAATTTGATTAAGAAAATTTTTGAAGCGCATCAAATTTTTCATTTTAGTGAAATTTTTCTCATGAACCTCTATTAGTCGCTGTGGCCCCCCTAGAAGTCTTTGTGGACCCCCAATTTTCATTTTCATGTCCGTGGTCCCCCCGGAAATCTCTGTGGACCCCTGGGGGTCCATATGGACCACTTTGGGAACCGCTGGTTTACACAAAAATATAATAATTATAATAATAACTTTATTGATATGACACAAATAGTTATACAAAAATCTTCGAAAAAGAGTATATTTATCAAAGATCATATCATATCTTCTTGAAATTCACACAGCACAGTATTATTTTCTTGTAATGAAATAATTTCAGTGGGTTATTTGAGTAGCTAGTTGTAACGAAAAGTTCCAGTTTTATTTTAAGTAAAAATGTTGAACTTTTAGGTTCCCCAATTAATTCAACTCAATTAATATTTTTAAAAAATGTTTTTGAATCATTTACATCAGTTTTCATATATCAATGATAACTATTTTTAACGTGTTTAAAACAAAACTGTTTTTTTTAACTTTTATTTTTAAACCTGATGTTTATATTTATATCTCTTAAAATTAATTTTGATAATACCTATAATAGCAACAAAATAACGTTACATTACGTATTCATCCGGCATGAACTTCCAAGTAAAACTAACAAACTTATTAAAATGTTGTTTAACTATCATTGACTCTTAAGTGATGCAAGTGTTTTACCAACATGATGCTAAAAACCCATAGAGTAAAAACCTCCTCTAAAAATGAAACCTTACACCCCGACACTTCTATCTCTTAACGGTATTCGACACATCCTGCTGTGAAGTAACACTTTCACCCTAAACGCATTCCAAAGAAACATTCTTTCAGGAAAGGACACTTCTTCCTGAAGGAACCCTCTTGTTCCCGCCATGGCATAAAGGTCTGTTCGTTGGCGGGCCAATTCAGAAGGAAATTATGCAAAAGCTGAATGAAGTATCCTTCACTGTGATAAGAGCTCACTTAATGCTCCTCTTTTTCTTACTTCGCTTCCAAAAGTGATTCGAGTGGCAAGTTGACCTTTCCAGATTGGCAATGTCCAAACATGGTATTCGGAGCAGGTTTTGTTAAAGAGTTATGACCTCTACTTGGCAACGGGCTTGCTTGGAACAAACGTTGATTTACATTTCTGACATCATCAAGTGACTCACATCATATTTGCTTATCCCGTTTGGATGCTAAGCTTCTTTAATGTGGAGATCACCTCCGGGTTCTTGTTGAGGGTCACACTAATTTCTTTAGCCATGGTATGTTGGGAAAGACACTGTTGTGAATCGCTTGGAAAACAGTTGAACGTTTATTAATTTGGTGGTTGAAAATAAAACTTCAATCAGAAATTTGTGTGAACATAATTGATTGATTTTGGAAAAATATATTTAGTTTGTACTGTCATAAAATTAAAATTTTCTAGGAGTTATCAATTGGTTTTGTATTTTGACTTTCGGTTTTGCAATGTTTTTAATGACTTGTAAGAAAACGGACGAATTTTGATACTAGAATAATTTGTATCATTATTTTCTCCCACTCGTTAATCATCTCTTTTTTAACACTTTTCTTCGACATGCACATCTCGTACTTGACAACCATTCACTCATGTGTTGTTTAACAAAATATCAAATATCCAAATTTCATTTCCTATCGCAATCATTTTTGTACAGGACATACATACCTATATTTGGAACAACTAGTGCATAATTTCATATTTTTATAGAATTTTATTTAATGCCTAGAAAAAAACTTCGGTGTTAGAGAACAATTAAATGATTGATGAAAAAATTTTATATACAATACTATAGAAAACTTATTGTGCAAATTTTTCTTAATTAAATAAGATAGATTGTTGGTACTATAATATAAATATCGAGTGGTCCAAATAATATCGTACGACCAATTGTGTGAACAATTCCACTAAACTATTATTGAAATACTACTAAAGACTTTTTGACCAGCTTAAGATTTAGTTTCCAAAAATCTCTTAGCCTGACAAAGCGGACAATGAACTAATATTGAAACTTT
The DNA here is from genome assembly GCA_024610705.1 of Tetragnatha versicolor. Classification (NCBI taxonomy): domain Eukaryota; kingdom Metazoa; phylum Arthropoda; class Arachnida; order Araneae; family Tetragnathidae; genus Tetragnatha; species Tetragnatha versicolor. The sequence goes on along the minus strand of JANDEH010000002.1, from coordinate 27,366,220 downwards.
CACCCAGACCTTCTCTTTCCGGTAAGTGACTGCTCGTCTCGAAAAAGAAAAAAATACATCCGAGGAAGCATTTCAAGGATGTTGTGTGGCCTACATGCGATTAAATGTTGTCTTCACTCTCAGTTCTTCAGTAGAACGTTATCCAATCAATACTCTCGACTCCAGGACGTCGCGACGAATCGTCTGACGCAGCGGCCACCATCCTCCTTCCTCATCCCTTTTAGCGTAACATTGCATGTGTATTCGAATCTGGCAACATCACAAGAAATAAACGTTTTATCTAGGTATCCATCCTTTCTTATGGGCATTTTTAAAGCATTTGTTTTACCATGATTTGTCCCCAAGGATAATAGGACATAAGGGTCATTGGTACTTTTATGTAAATAAAAAAATACATCAATATAGTAGCATAATTATCATCCTTTTCCCTTGAAAAATAAAATTGTGTTAATTATTTAAATAAAAATACAAATGAAATGAAAATGGTATAACAGTCGAGTCCGCTTAATGTGATCGCAATTGTCCGAGACTAAACTGATAACATTATCCGATCGATAACAATAAGCGATCTCACATAAAAAACAGCAAACAGTGTAACTTGATTGTTTGCTTTAAAATCAAAATCATGTAATCGTAATAAATGTACTCAAAACACTATTTTTAAACTAGGTAAAATTTTAAGGGGGAAATATAAGAGTAGTTCAATTATTAAAAGTAAAAGAATCGTTTACCTTGTATTTTTATTCGTATAGAAAGGTCTCTCTTTTTTCCACTCCATTATAATCCTTCCACTCCAATAAACCATTTATTCATTAAACACAAGGTAAAATTCAAATCTCTTATCAGACATCTGCAAGGCTTCGATCTTGGTGGTTTCAGTAACCAATCACAAGGATGGATTCGGACCCCCCCCATAACCGTTTTTTTTCTTCAAAATATGCCGAATATTTTCTTTATCGTACTCACTCACACTGAGTTTCAGAAAAAAGAAGCACCAGATGCTCTCATGGGGCAGATGTTTACTTGTAAAAATTGACCTTCAAAATGAAACTCGAACTCAAAAGCGGTCGTTTTAAAGGGAATATGGAAAAATTTTGATAATACTAAGCGGAGTGATGATCCATAGTTGATCACATTAAACGATGTATTTTACATTGAATTAAATAGGAATGATCGGGACCTGTTGATTTCGATAACATTATCCGATTGATAACATTAACCGTGATCACATTAAGCGGATTCGACTGTAGTTTTAGGATGTTAATTGCAAAAGCTATTGGAATTTGAGAAATAATGAGTCTAAAAATGAAATTGTATTTTAATAATCAATATTTAAAGAAATAACAATTGGAATTTTTCTTATTGGATATATTCTTAATAGTGAAAGCGTTTTCATTCATATTTATCCAGAAAAATAATTACCTTCACAGTAGTTCATAATTCATAAAACCCTTGACTAACCTATGACCAGGGTGCGCACAGTCCTTAAAAGCTCCTTAGATTGCCCTAGTCCTTACAAAAGGGCCCTTAAAGTCCTTAATTTCCACATTGGAGTGAGTCCTTAATTTTCATAAGAACGCAGTTTTTTTCTCTCTTGATGTCAAATTTTTAAAGGTATTTTATCAAAAATATAAACGTACTTTTCTAAAAGTTTTGTCTTTCTATTTTTGCCGATGCATGTTACGAATTTTCAGGAAGAAATCCTATTACAGTCTGGAATTTCAAGGACAGATCGCGAATTTTCATTTACGCTTCCGGACTTATGCTTGTAAAGTAGGCTTTGTGCATTTCTTCGGCCCGCAGAAAAAACAACTTAACAGTCAAGATCGCGTTTTTCTTTTCATTTTTGATGTCGTTGGCTTTATAACCTTGTTTTTGGAGAAAGTGTTTTTTGCTAGTCATCAAATTTTGATTATAGCTGGCAAATTAAAAAAGTAAAAGACGAAAAAGCAAATATGTTATTTCTATCTATGAAAGGGAAATATAATAAAGTATTCTTGAAAAGTCGCACAAAATGCATTTTTTCAAAATTTAAATGGGATCTGTTTAAAAAATAGAATTATTTAGTTGAATTTATGAATATACTCCTTGACACAAAGTTTTAGTTTTAATGTTACATTTTTAACATCATTTTTGTTAGATGCAGAGCTATGGCCATTTCACATAGTTTATAAAAGTAAAATTATAAAGGAAAGGAAATTTTAAATCAATGGTTCAGTTAAATTAAAACATAGCCAAATATTACTATCTCTAACGATAAGTCTGGATATCCTAACCCTTATTAGGCATTTAGAGGAGTAAAAGAGTCTTTATGAACCCTAGACGTGTAAACAAATTGCTCAGAATACAAAAATTTTTTCTACTTTGGAAGCCTTTGAAAAAAATCAGGAAATCCGATCAGGAAACTCAATACACCTCTTATTGCTAAAATATTATGCAACAACTTTATCATTTTCGTCTACAAGAGGCATCCCTGTTTCAGCAATCGGTTTGATCTGACCAGGCATCCGATTTCCTATGAAAAATCCGCCTCAAATAAAACAAGAAGTTCGCCGCTTTTGAATAGAATTCCGAAACAAATTCCTGTCATCCAAAAGCATTTATACCAGCTTTATTTAATTGTTGTTATTTAATTTTTTAATTGTCCCGTTTTTTCATAAGTTTTTATCATAATATTTTCAAAGAAATTTTATGGAAATTATCATCATTAATTGTAATAAATGCAGTTGTATATTTTAAACAGCTTGAAGTAAATGTTTGCCTTGTAAGTGCAATGTGAGAGCCAGCGGAAAAAATCGGGTGAGGAAGGGAATATATGAGATTCAATAAGAGTTATTAGGTTATTTTAATTATTTTCTGTGGACAAGAAAGGAAAATTTTTGAAGTTCAAGGCAATCCCGAAATCCCCGCCTATGCAACACAATAAAAAATTCAATAAAATTTATAGGAAAGAAAACCGTCAGCCAGGACTCAAATGTATGACCGATTATTTCACTGAAATTCGTACAGAATACATACTTACCATTTTCTTATTTTGAAAATTTATACAGAATATCTGTGGAATAAATGGCATTAAACTAGCTTTTTCTGTAAATCAAACTTTATTTGAGAATAGACCGTGTGAAATCATCTTTAAAACAAGGGGTGATGGTAATTAATTTCATGTGAAGTTTGAGTAGTTTTAAGAATAAAATTTATTTTCGGTATTTCTTCATAAAAACATGAAAATAATAAAATTTAACTCTAAACTGTTTGTGTCACCTCTTATTTTAAAGGGAATTATTTGTACAATTTTCAATTTTTCATGTGAAGTTTGAATAGTTTTAAGAAAAAAAAATTTTTTTCAGTATTTTTTTTGATAAAAATATGAAAACAATAGAATTTAACTCTAAAATGTTTGTCATATGAAGGGCTTGGCAGATGAAGGGGCTATGTTACAAGGCCTGTCCCGAAAGTAACCAGACTGAATTCCCTAATTCTGACTGGAATTCAGTCTCGTTACTTTCGGGACAGGCCTTGTAACATAGCCCCTTCATCCACCAAGTCCTTCATATCTCATTTTAAAACGGTATTTCTTCATAAAAACATGAAAATAATAAAATTTAACTCTAAACTGTTTGTGTCACCTCTTATTTTAAAGGGAATTATTTGTACAATTTTCAATTTTTCATGTGAAGTTTGAATAGTTTTAAGAAAAAAAAATTTTTTTCAGTATTTTTTTTGATAAAAATATGAAAACAATAGAATTTAACTCTAAAATGTTTGTCATATGAAGGGCTTGGCAGATGAAGGGGCTATGTTACAAGGCCTGTCCCGAAAGTAACCAGACTGAATTCCCTAATTCTGACTGGAATTCAGTCTCGTTACTTTCGGGACAGGCCTTGTAACATAGCCCCTTCATCCACCAAGTCCTTCATATCTCATTTTAAAACGAGGGTTGACCACTGGCATTCAATTCATAGAATTCAATTTAATAAAATTATTATAAAAAATACAAAATTAATTTTCTCTCGCAAACTTACTCAAACATTTTTTTAATAATAAACCTCGTCCAAAGCGGTATAGAGTTGACCTTAAAAACGGTGATTGAGTAGCGGGTAGTGTTGACAGCTTTAAAAGTATTTTTAAAGCAAATTCATAAAATTCCATAAATGAAAATTATTATTTAAAACTATCGAAAATGAATATTTTTCTCGAAAACTTAGTCAATCTTTATTGTGAGAATGAACCTCGGAAAATACGCTTTTAAGAGAATTTTATGAGGTTCAATCTCATATGTAATTTGTCTGAGAAAAATTAGTTTTTAATTTTTATAACAATTTTAAGAAATGTTATTTTATGAAAAAATTACCAGTGTTACCCCTCGTTTTAAAGATAATTTCACAGGGTTCATTTTTCAGCATTCATCTGGCTCACTGAATACTTCTCATGCATTGAGCAGTTTACGGACCCCTGTTTTAAAATCCTCTCGAAGGCATACTTCCCGACGTAGCTATAAAAAAAGAGAAAAAGGAGTGAAACACGCACGTTTTGCTTACTCTGGCGTGGAACACGTGTCAGGCACTCGAATAAACACGGAAAACGTTAAAAGACCCTAAAGAAAAACGCCTCAGAAAGGGGAAGCCCGCGGTGTATATATTCTGGGTGGGATCCTTCCCCGGAACATCTCTCTCTTTGTAAACTCCTCTCTTCGCTTTTTTGCATGAATGAAAATATTTTTTCGTTCCATCCGGTTGGGCGGAGGTCTTTGGTTGGAAAGGCACAGAGCGGGCACACACAATGATGCTGTTTGCTTCGGAGGTGAAGTTTGTGGACTCTGTGTGGGTCCTTTCCATGTTTATTATTGTCTCCGTCGTGAATAGGATGTTTGTGATGGAAATAGCAGGCTTGACCTGAAATGTTTGATGATTTTGGAAGTAGAAAACTTAATAAAGGAGACGTGTGGGGTTATGCTGCTCAGAGGTGGAGCTAAGGGGTGAATGTAGGGGGTTATCCCTTCAAAACTTACTCCTTATAACGGTATTTCAGATTACGTTTGTCAACTATCTTAATTTTATTGTACAGTTACGAAAACAATAGATGTAAGACGTGTTTAAAATATTGAATACTATTTCTTATTAGATCATATTAATTAAATTTTAATATTAGTTTTCTTATTAGATAAAATTACTAGATATTTTTTTAATCAAATTTCAAATATTTAAAACTATGATATTTTAGATATGTAAACGCTTTTGTAAAGTTTAATCATTGAAATAAAAATATATTTTAAACTCATATTTTAAATAGATATAAAGTATTAAATCTCTAATAAATAGGCTCTGTACTTTTATTTTTTTCGACTATTGCAGATTGTACTTGGGTTGATAAGCAGGTTGATCGACTTATGAAAAATAGTTTATACTAGAAATAAAAGCTGGGTGACTAGCTCTTTAGAAGATTAAATCCGTAATATCAATATGTTTAAAATAAAAAATAAAATCAGTTAGATTAGAAATTTATACTATCCTGTGTTCTTAGAATTTAAATTCCATACGAGCCTTTTTTTGTTCATATACTCGTATCTCATCGTTATTTAAATTTTTTGTGATGAAAGTAGACTTAAAAGTGTTTGAGAAGAATATTAATGATATTCATCTCAACGACTGCTTATGATTTTTAATGATTACATTTCAGACATGCCTGAAATATCAATTTATTTCTTGTTTGAAAAACGATGAAGCTACTTGATAAGAGATTGTTAATAAGTTTACATAATTTTAATTGGTTTTTAACTATTCAATAACTTGTCTAATTTAAATAACACGATTTAAAATAGAGATTAAAGAATAATGAGTATTTTATAGAGTAAATGTCTAGTAAGTTATTTTTTAAATGTTAGTTGTTAGTGGTTTTTTTTGCTTCTATTTATTTTCATAGAAAACTATTCATATAAATAAAAAATTTGGGGAAATATTAGTTGTTTAATGGAAAAAATAATTTTAGATACAGTAAAACTTGCATCAAATTTTGTATTTTATAGGAGATAAATTGTCACCATCAATGATTGTGAATCTTTTTAGTTTTTTAAAACACATCTAATCTAACGTTAAAAACATTTTACATCCTAAGAGGATATAGTGACTACATTTTTACACAAGTTCATAGATATTTCCTAAAATAATTATGTTTTACTTTGACGGTAAAAAGTTCTCCCTCTATACTTTTTTACAGAGAGTAATTTCTACGTTTCCTTTCTCACACAACCACACTATCTGTTCCTCGTAAATAGACGTCTCCCAATTTTAACATCTCACTCTACCACACAAGCACTCGTTCCCGTTGACACCATGAATAACGGCTACATTCACCATAACAATCTATCACACGAAATAAGTCATTCCTTGAAAAGCCATTTCCCCACCCTTCCACCGAGTAACACATTCACAGCGAAAAACGTTAATTAAATCCTTCAGAGCCACCATGTTTTTTGCGACCAAATAATAACTAGCAAGACGAATCCATCACATCAATGATAAAAATATACATTCCCATTTCAAAAACTTCCCTTTTTTTAACAAGGCAACACTGACACACACTATTTAGCATTCTTCCACGACGACGGCATATTTTGTAGTATGAAATGGGAATCTGATATTTTTTTCGCTCTCGTAATATACCCAAGAACATATTCTCCCCACGTCCACAATTAATCAATGTCAAGGCGTTGAAATGCGATATCCAATCTCAGCATTTTGCTCTGGCTTTAAAGATTCGGGGAAGATAAGCTAGTTAAAGAAGAGACGGAATACCCGTTTTTGTGTTTTCCGCCGCAGAAACTAATGTCTCTTGACGGTGAATTTAGTACCTGAATTTGTAGTTAACTCCGAAAATAGTTTTTCAAGGTAGAGTGGAAACATCGCTTATTAGTTTTCGAGGTAGTACTTGGGATTTTACGTTCATATCTTTTCTTAAAACGAAGGATATTGTAAATTTAAGTGGGTACAAGTTGTTACATTTTAAGAGAGCATTTATAGAGGTTAATACTCTGTTCTTGGAAACTTGTTCCCAGTGTAGCTTTAAAACTTTTATTAAAGTACAATGAAGTGAAGCTTATCATGGAATTATACATTTATCTTTAATGGATTCTATTCTGAATGCATGACTGCGTCTCAAGGGGACATATCTTAAATGATTGTAAATTAGAATAAAATTTTCAAAAATAAATAAATATAAGTTATTTACAGAATTTTATTAAACTGAATTTGTATTTAATTTAATTTTTGAATGAAATATCCAAAAATTTGAGTTTGCTCACAACTTGGTCACAGAATGAGATAAGTCCCAATGCTTTTATAATGCTTTTTACGTTACGGGGAAATTTTATTAATGAGGAAAAGGGATTTTTAAAATATGAACACTTGGAACGAGTCATTTAGGTAAGGAATATTCAAAATGATGTTTAATAAATCTTTGATTGAAATTTAAAAATATCTTATCACTTAATTGATACTGAAACACAATATCTTCCTATCATGTTGCTTTCATAATCATTTTCCTCTCAATGTCTCTGAAAACCTCTCAGGAGAGGCATCTCTTTGCAAATTTCTTTTCTTCCAGGTGGCCGTGCCTATCAGAATTGCTTAGTGTATGTAAATCTAGTGGATCCTCAGGCAAGGACAGTATTTTCTGCATTACTTATAATAATTTCATGTGTTGAACACAAGTTGAGTCAAGCTATAACTCAATAGATTGCATTTGGGATTTATAACTATATTGATATGAAGTAATTTTCGCTGGGAGTTCCTTCAAACGATTAATCTTGCTTGGAAATGGAATAAAACTAATATTTACCATGTGCTGCATTCTTTGCTTTCTGTTTAATATTTTCATAAATTTTTACTTTTACTGAATTATTATACTATCTATTAATGGTAGCATACTACCTACTATTAAGGTAGTAAGCATATTAGACAATATTGTTTGTTTAAGATAAGACGAGTGATGATAGTATTAGTTTGAGTTTAGTTAAATCTTTAGTTACTTTAATTTGAGTAGTTAAGAGTCTTTAATATCATTTTCCTTTCCCTTTCTGGATTCTACCATCCCGTTGATCAGATATTATTTACTCCCAACAACTTATTCCAACTTTAAATCCATTGACAACAGAATTAGCTGAATACTCTTCTTAACTTTTGATAAATTGATTATCAGAATTTCTGTATCAAACAAAAACGAGTTACGTTTAGTCTGTTTTACAACGTTAGCCTTACTAAAAATTTTCTTACTGCATTATTTAACAAAACCTTGAATGTCCCTCAGAGATGGTAGATGATACCCTCAAAACTTTTATGACTTTCTAAATATTTGTGGGAAGACACACACACTCACGAGAATTTATACCCTTGTTCTTAAAAAAGAAAATCAACAAGGGCTCCACCATATTTCACTCCAGATAAGATTCCTCGCCGCCAGATCAAATCACATCTTAGACATCTTCCAGAGGGTATACCGGCAAAGGCAGGGACAAGTCGACAGCGAAATACCCCCTCAATGCTTTTGACTCGAACCGACGACCATGTTTCTCTCTTCTAAGAGAAATTAATCGACGCTACCGTGGAACAAGATGGATAGGGTGCTCGGCCCACTTCGGAACATCTAAGCTGGAAGGGGGGCAATAGGATCCACCCATGCGTCCACCAGTTGGCCAATTTCTTGGATTACCGTGTGCACTCAAAGCGGGTGAAAGGTGGAGATTTATTGGAACCACTAGTGCTTGTGGGAGGGCTTAGGTAGAGTCATAGTAGAGAGCGTTATCAGGGCTCTCCACTCCTGATGGTTCTTGACGTTCCTGAAGACATTGTTGTCTTGTGGGAGGGACGGATATTGAGGATCAGCAGATGTCTTCTCAAACCTGGTGAAGCCGAGGTTATGTGAGCTTCTTCAATTTGGAGATAGTGGGATGGAGAGATTGTTGGAACACCTGCTTCGTTTTGAGATGGATCCCACGTATGTCTGAAACGGGTATGAATGAATCCAGAGTTACTTATATCGGTGGGAGGGATTTTTTTCAAATACTTTGCAGGTCTTTTAGCTCTTTTCTTTTTCTCAATCGTGTATTCGAGACCTTAATTGCCTAAATACACGAATATGACATGTTAAATTTGAAACTGTCATTTATAAAATATGGAATAAATTTCCCTGTTTGAATATTGATAAAATGTCAACCCCTAAAATCATTTTCTTATCCATCTTACTAAATTTCAAAGAGCTAGTTTAAGATATGCTTCTGTTAAATATACATTAGATGAATCACCTAAATTTGCAATCAACTGATAAAAGTAGAAAGTTTACTGATGGCAGCAATAAAAAATTTAACAGAATTGTAATTTGTAATTCAATAACACACATTACACTTGTCAATTTTATATAAGTAGAGTAAAACTTGTTTTATTTCTATCACCAAATAGAAAAGCTCATTATTATACAAACTGGTTGAAGGCGTGCATCGGAATAACCTTCTTCCCTTTGCGCTTTCTTCTTTATGAATACACTTCTAAGAAACCTTTTCAGTAGCTGACCTTTAAAGAGTAGCCTTTACTTTTTCAGAAGGTTAAGTGACATTTCTTGTAGAATTTTCTGGTATTACTGAATTGAAACTAAAATATGACAATTTAACTGCGGCATTAATATCTCATTTCGCTTAACTCATTAATAATATTTTTTCCAATACTCTCAGTTCAAAAAAACTGTGAGGGAAAATTTAACGGTGAAAGAAAGAAGGAGAGAGAGAAAGAAAGAAAGAAAGAGAGAGAAAGAGAGAGAGAGATTGTTATGGAATTGAGTCACAATAAAACAGTTTTAAATATCGTAAAGGCTAACGGTTTCGGTACTTTAGGATTGACGGAATGCGAATATCTCCATATTCAGACTGTATTGTAAACGTTTTACAAATTACACATAAAAATTAATTGAAAATGGAAAATGAATACTTCTATTTGAGATATTTCCATCCATTATAAAAATGATTAATTTTCATTATTAAAAAACTGATTGTTTTTGGTGATATATCCTAAAACTTAGCACTTGCGTCTAGTTAATCCTGAAGAACAAAACTTTCTTTATGTATGCAGAAAAATATTTTCTATTTTCATAAATTCTTTAAAATCTGTGTTAAGAATTTTTTTAAATTTCATGCTGTCCGCATCATAAACTTTTTTTGTTATTTAAATAATATTTTCTTTAAAATTATAAGTTGAGCTCGGTCTATGTGATAATAATAAAGAAATAAGGTGTCCTTCTAATTTTCATTTAAAAAAGGCAGATTAGATCATCATAAGAAACATATGGAAAGTTAACTGTTTTCACTGAAGGTTAATGTCTGTAATGAAGAAAAAGACCTTGAAATTAGGGTGTAGACTAAATAATTTGAGTATTTTTTTACTTACGTCTAGTCCTTATTTCATGTTTTGTTATTGACTATTACAATATCGTGTGAAATAAATTAGATTACCGCCAGACCTTTTATAGTTTTATCAATCTTTAATCGTCGAAATTAAGTACTCCTTTAGTACTAATGTATAATAAATTTTGTGGATCAAAAATTAACTTAATAATTTGGAAAATAATTAAACATTTTATGTAATGGTATTTTTTGAGTTCACTGTTTTACCATGAGAAAATTCTATTCCTAAGTTTTTTTAAGCATGGAATTAAAATTATGCAGGAAGCGTGTTGTCTCTTATACAAAGTTCATTAAACTTCTCCAATCTCTAGTTTTACCATGTGTCTTAGTTTAGTTTCAAATTTTCTCTTCTGTATGTCGCAAACCCACTCTGACAAGCGTAAAATTTTCGAATCTGTGATGTTTAGAAACATTTATTCGCCTTTCAAATACTAGTTGGCCTGATTTATGAGTTAGGTTATCGTCGACGGTTGAGAGACAGTATCATGACAACTCATACCTTCATTAAATACTGAATTATTAATGAAGCAATTAGAAAATTTTGCTGAAAAGAATCTCCTCTTATATGAAAAGACGACTCTTAAAACACCTTGATTAGAAAGAAATTAAATTATTCAAAATCAAGGTGTTTTCTGTATCCACACGTCAATTTTTGAACATGACATTGGAAATCCAATTCCACTAGTCAGACAGATAAAAAGAATCGCTCTAAACAAGTGTCATATACCAAACCCAATTAAAAAATCATTCATCCTTTGAACTTGTCAATCCCTACAGAAACAGTACGGAAATCCCCGCTCATCAGGTAACGCAGCGCGTTCTCAAAGTAAAAAAAGCACCAGGGATATTTTTACCATCATTTTCTTCCTCTGCCTGATAGATATTCTATCAAAAGCATCAAGCACCATTCATTCTTCGCGAAAGTTGACGTCCTCTTTGCGGATCCTCTGTCGTTTTCGGTGACAGAACTGATGAGACGTGACTTAGATGCGGAATACCCCATCCCCAACGTTCCAGGAGTTGCGATATGACCCGTAATTAAGTAAATTGAAGGTTTTCGCGAAATAGCCAGTTCATGAATGATGTATGCATTAAGCGGAGGCATTATATGTTACACCTTGAAGGCTCTGTGACTGACGGATGTAGTTAATGCTCACTATGGAAAGGATTAATAGAGAAAATACATTGGTGTCTCAATTATGCTTTGGGTTATTCTCCGAAGACTATATTTACTTCTTTGTGTTTGTGTATGCCCTCATCAATCAAAGCTCATTCAGACTTATCACTTTTGATATTCATATGGGGTCATTCATAAATTACGTGAGGCATTTTTTCCAAAATCTGGACCCCCCCTCCCCCCTTGGTGAGATTTAGTGAGATTTTTCTGGACCCCCCCTCCCCCCCAAGTGAGATTTACCTACAACTTTTTAAAAATAATTTGCAGTATCTTCTCTGTTTTTCATACGTAAAAAAAAGAAAATCGTATAATTTCTAACTTAAAAAGTTGACGTGAGATTTTAATCAACCCCCCTTCCCCCCTTGGTGAGATTTGGTGAGATTTTTCCAAACCCCTCCCCCCCTTTTTGACCTCACGTAATTTATGGATGTCCCCTATTGGAGGAATAATCCAAAGTGAAAAGTGTAACTTGGTGTTTAACTCTTACTCCTTCCTTTTTATGTGCAAGCAGTAAAAATCTCCCAGGATGATAGATATATTTTCATCCAATCATCATCAGAATCCAATGATTACTGTGACTTAAAGCATAATTTTTGAGAGTTATGTCAAAGTAAAGTCACGCATTTTAAAATATGTTGAAATTATTCTTAATATTTCTCCTCTTGATCCCAAAAACTTTTTAAGGATTAATAATCTATAATTTGGCGGCGATTTTAGCGTTTCTGAAATTTAGATAATGCTTCACCTCTAAAACTTCTTTATCGCAATTACTATCATTTGTTTCTGATGTTTGACGTTTTGAAAACAGTTAACTATTTTAAAAAATTACGTTTCAAATTTATAAAATCGTAAACAAAATAATTATTCCTATACAATATGGTGGTCTAAAGGCAAAATATATATTTAGTTTTTCTTACTTTAATTTTCTATTTGCGAAATTTAGATTAATATCTTATAAAGTTAATTTAAAATATTACGTACCAGAAAAAAAAGTCAAAATTTAAATAATCTTTGTGCCTTCTTACCGTCTTACGGAAGCTTATACTAGCTAACCAACTAAATTAATTTAAATATAATGATGGACCAAAATGTGAAAGGTATGCAATTTATTTATTATAAAACAAATAATTAAAGACTAGGTACCAGCTGGTTTTTTTTATCTTCTCGCTTGTCAATCTTAATGTGAAACCCTTGTCTATACTGAACCAATGAACGCCATGAAAAGAAACAAGTAGGAGTGAACCCTTCAATCATGTTTTCTTATTATTCTAGAAATAGTACTTGGCTGGACAAATCAGATTGACACTATTGATTAGAAGTTCAATGTAAATTAGTTTAACTTTCACCTGTGGAATTATTTTTGTAGGATTGAAATAGTTTTGATTCAGGAGTGAAGCTCAAAAAAGTAAATGATTTAACTTAGGATTTACAAGCATTTTGAGAGACACTTTGTATTTAAGTTTTTAAATTTCATTTAACTCGGGAATTAGATTCGGGATAAGCCTTCTTTGGAAATATAGCGAAGGAAAATTTTCGATTTCTTTATTTATTTATAGAGAGGATTTATAACCTGGGATCTTTCTATCCATATAGGTCGACAATAATTGGTGTACAATAGTTTTACAAATGCAAGATAGTACAAGAAGTACAAGAAAGGGTGAAAGTGATATAATTATATATGAGCAAATACATGGAAATAAAATAAGATCAATAATAAATAAAGAAAGTAACAGTGGCAAAAAAGGTATATAAGGTAAGTATATAAAAGGTGTATTTGAAATATTTTCTTAACTTGTAACCTTAAGCATTTTCAAAACAATTTTCTTCTAACTTTAATTAAAATTTTCTCAAACCACCTAATTTAACATTCAGTAATTCTGTCAATTATCAAACTATCCATATTAATACCATGCTTCTTTTAAGAAACGCAAAAATTAAGTTTTATTTCAATGTGAAATGATTCTACCTAAGCAATTTTTTTTTAAAATTCTACTTCATTGAGACTCGGTATTCTTCAGTTTCAGAAACACCAACGGAAGTACCTAACTTATATAAAGTTGACTAGTTATATAGATGATTTTTCGTCTTATCTGATACGATACCTCCAAAAATTACTGCTCAAAATTCTAGAGCTTCATTTCACACTTCATGCCTTTTTTGACAGAATTAAGCAACAAAGTGGTGTAACTTTCAGCAAAGTCTATAATTAAGTAATTTTCTCCTTCGACACTACCTTCTCACGGAAAAGAATTTTGAGTGCTTATAAGCCAAGGCGATTAGAAAAATCGTTTAGATCTTATCATGAGATCAGTTTTTGGAATTGAATCCAATAAATCAAACACGTCTGAGTATCATTTTACACCTTTTTTTTCACACCCTTGAACCATTTATCTCTATGATCCCAGATTTTCCGGAAGTAGTATTTTCCATTTATTTACATCATCATAAGAATTCAAAAACATAGGTATTTCAAGTACAATATTTTAATGTTTTTATGTAGTCTGGGTCCCACAAGCAACATACATATTGCTTTGAAGAAATTTTTAGCTCCGATGTATGGTTGGAAAGCTAATAAAACCAATAATAGCAATTTTAATTATTTTTGAATCTAATCACTTTAAATTTTAGAAAAGAGTTTTTTGTTTGTTTAAAGTTCAAAGATTAATGCTATTTATAGAAAATTGTATTTTTCAACATAAGAGATAATAAATTGTATTTCATGCTACTTTGCATAGGTAATTTTTGGAACAAATCTGACTTAGGGGTTTCATCACAAAACCTTTATCTTTCATTATTTGGTACAACTTTATTGTGCGCATAATAAAGGGGTTAATATGGAGTACCAAAAATTAAACAACTTTTGTGTGTGTGTAAGTTTCTTGCTTTATACGTTTCTATATCTCTATTTCTTTTCTATACGTTTATATTCTATTTTCCGAACGAAGTAGTATATTCCATTTATTTACTTCATCATAAGAATTCAAAAACATAGGTATTTCAAGTACATGTTTTAATATTTTTATATAGTCTGGGTTACAAAAGCAACAGACATATTGCTTTGAAGAAATTTTTAGCTGCGATGTATAGTTGGAAAGCTAATAAAACCAATAATAGCCATTTTAACTGTTTTGGAATCTAATTAATTTAAATTTTAGAAAAGAGTTTTCTGTTTATTTTAAGTTTAATGTTATTTATAGAAAATTGTATTTTTCAACGTAAGAGATAATAAATTGTATTTGATGCTACTTTGCATTGGTAGTATTTGGAATAAATCTGACTTTGGGGTTTCATCAAAACCTTCATCTTTCATTATTTGGTACAACTTTATTGTGTGCATAATAAAGGAGTTAATATGGAGTACCAAAAATTAAACAACTTTTGTTTCGTGCTTTATACGTTTCTATTTCTAACATCATTTGAAAGTTCTTAAGTGTAGTTCTTAAAATTCTGAGAAAATTCGAGTTAAAAAACAGGACTCTTTTACAAAAATTTAACGTAAATGTAAAGACAAGAAATATGGTTATTGAAATATTTAATGAGCAAATAAGTGATCTCTATACGCTCTATACTTCATTTCCATGATTCATGAAACGAAGATTCTATTAAAAACACTTTATGGTGAAATCATAGAGATAAATTTAAGCGCTTCCTGCCCACCTGCAGAGTTTCAACTTACAACCTCAGAACTCTCTCTTTAACTGACAATTCCCAGAACAGCTAAATGTTACCCTACTCTCCACTAAACCCATAAACCCGGACTTCATTTCAACATTATAACAACTCTCAAATTCCACTACTGTCTCACTCACGAATCTCCAAAACACACGAAAAAAAATCAGTGCATTTAGTCTAAGTCCACTTAAAACCTCAAAAATCCAATCCCAGATTATTAAACCTCTTGACCTAAGGCTAAGTTCCATCTAACGGAAAAGCCTTGTGTGCCAAGTCCTTGAATGGCAGATAATAATGGGTCCTTCTTCCAAGCTCAAGCCTAGCCACTTGAGGGGAGGAATGTCAACTCTCCTTGCCACGCGCCAAAGGACAAGGGTTGGATCATGGTCATCAAGGGATTCATTTGGATCTTGAAGAAGAAATACGATTCATCTTCATGCATCAACGGAGTATGTTTTTCGTGGATTCGCATCGCTGTTTGGGTGGGAATTTATTTATTTAATGCAAAGGGAGACGGCGGCCAGCCTGTCTGTGGGATTTGTATGCGATCGATCAAGTTTGGATGATGTGGGGACGTCCCTGCTATGACGGGATTGATGACTGGTGTTTGATAATGGGATCGTTCAAGTTGTTTTGATCTGTTTATTTTTTTCGAAATTGGAAATAATATTATTTTATTTTTTGTTGTTGACCGACATTTCAAGAAATTGGGATTGATTTTAGAGAAGTGAAGAAATTGAAGTTTGTTGAAAGTTAATTTGAAATCAGAATAAAAGTTCTTTTTAATTTATAAAACTTATTTTGTTTACAGTTTTCTTTAAATTGCTTATACATAAACTTAAGAATTTCACTTATCAAAATGTATGGATCTTAACCCTGTACTAATGTAATTTTGTTGATTTCTTGGATTTTTGTAAGGAAAAAATGTATGCAGTTCGCTGTATGAATCTCTGTATTCATGAGAATTTTTAAGATAACAGAAGATGCGTCATTGCTGTGAAAGGTATTTAACACAAATCGCACATGAATAATTTTTCCTATAAAATAAAATATTGTATATCTTTGTAAACTTTTAACAAATTTTATGTCACGAAAACATTTTAAAACGTTTTACAATTTAATCATAAATTATTAACATTAAAAGATAAACCTGATAAAATTATGGTTGTATTATAGCGGTTACACAAGACGTTGAAATACTTTTTTCCCATATTTGTAATTTACTTTTTCAGAGTTGAATCTATAGAGGGCTATTCCATATGAACAGGGACATGATCAAGAAAAATGAAAAAATAAAATAATAAAATTTTCTAATTATTTTAGGGAATAATTATGCAGTATTGATAATTATGCAGTATTGATCTAATTGTGTTTTGCATTGCTTAAATTTTGTGTAAAATTATTTTTATCGGAATGTCAGCATCTAAAGCCAAGATTTAGAACTGCTTGTTTTAAAGGTTAATTTGTAAATGAAAAATATATGTTTTATTTGGAAAATTAAAAATAAATTAATTAGTTTTTACAACTTTTTTGTTAAATACTAGGGGGCTCTGCCCCCTGCTCGCTATCTCTCACCAACCCCCGGAACTGCTTCGCAGTTCTTTGAAGATCGCTTCGCGATCTTAGCGAGCAGAGCTCGCTTGTTTCATCTCAACTATCCAGTAAAACCTGAAACTTGTCTGCTTAGCTAATCATCATTTAAAATATAAACCTTTTATCTCTCTAACTTATCAATAACTTAATGCGGACCATTACTACAAAAATATCAAAATAAAACTGTTACTAAAATATTCCTTTTTAGTTTACCAATAATTTAACCGAAATGTATTCAAAAATATCCAGCAAGTCTACTTAATATCATCAACCATCTTAGAGAAAAAACACATGCCATTAAAAAAACTTTTAAATTTATAAAATGCACAAGTGTATCTAGTGAATCATTGAGAATAAGAAATCAGACTCTTAAAAATAATCGCCTGTTTCTCTAATAAACGACCAGAAAGAGAAGAAAAAATTTAAACTTGGTATCTTAATAATTCTAAAACTAATTCGAATTTTTTAAAAAACGAAACGCCAATCTTTCTATAAAAAATAATTGTATGCGTGTTTAAAATATCATATTTCTTCTGTGATTAGTTTTTCTATTATAACGAAAAAACCGAAAAAGAGTAAAAAATTTCGAAACTTTAGAATTTAATTACTCCAAAAATAATTCGAAATTTGAAAAAAGGGCGACGAGGTGCAAAACTTCATACCTAAGAGTATGTGTCTGCAAAAAATCATGTTTCTGCTGTAAATAGATTTTTCTGGGGGCGAACTCGCAGCCGAAAAAAATAATTTTCGACTTTGACATTAAATAACTCCAGAACTAATTATCTAATTAATTAGGTCTGGCAACTGAAATGACCCTCATACATTTCTCTACCAATGGTCAAATTTTCATAATATTCCTTCAAATAGTTTTTGCGTAGTGATAGTTCAAAGTATTCAGAAATAAAATTTTCAAAATCAGCGGCGGTGACGGCGGTGACGGTGACGGCGGTCACTGTTACTTTTTTTAATATAGAGAGACTAGCTGATATGCCCGGCCCTGCACGGGTGGAGAGTATAAATTTATTATTTTTAAGTTTTCCCAATTACATTTCTAATTTTGTATAATCAGCATTTATCAATTATTCCGGTATCCCAGGGATCTTTTTCATATTCCGTTGTTCCCGGTAGCTTTTCCTATCCCGGTGTTCCTAGTAATTTTTCTTATCCCGGTGTCCCCGGGTGGATTAAAATTACTTTAGTTCTCAAGCAATATAATTTTTGAATGATTTCCACATTTACAACATGGAAAAATATTTAAAAAATTATTTAAAATTGCTTAGATCCCTTGATTAATCATATCTTCAGGAATTAACGTCTTCGGTGAAATTATTCAATAATTATAAAGCTTATTCCATTTTGCAATTTAAGAAAAAAAATCAATATTTTCTAGTTGAAAGGGAGTTTTAATAGTTTTTTGTTTGTTAACCAACTTTCTTAAAAGCTAAAATATTATCACCTTTTGATTTTACATCCTCGTTTCCGTGGAGACTATTTTAACAACATGATAATCCATAAATCTTTTTAAAATATAAAAATTAGATTAACTCTCAAATAAAAATATGTTTAACTATACTTAAAACTTTTAAATTTAATTGAAATAGATTTTTAAATTATTAATAAAATTTTTAAATAGACTTGTACCTAGTGTTTCAAATAAAAACTTGTTGTTTAGCATTAAATTTTCTTTGTAACAATGGAGTAAGCAGATCTCTTTTTG
The DNA here is from genome assembly GCA_024610705.1 of Tetragnatha versicolor. Classification (NCBI taxonomy): domain Eukaryota; kingdom Metazoa; phylum Arthropoda; class Arachnida; order Araneae; family Tetragnathidae; genus Tetragnatha; species Tetragnatha versicolor. The sequence goes on along the minus strand of JANDEH010000002.1, from coordinate 27,347,617 downwards.
AATAGAAATAAAGCTGTTTCAGCAAAATGACCATAAAAAGGGTCAAAAGAGGGTCAAGGGGTCATTAAAAGTTTTCGAAACATAGCCTATGTTTTTTCTGGAGTTTTTTTACGTATGTATACCAAGTTTGGTGCAGATCGGAAGAAAACTGTGGATTTGTATAAAAGACAAACATACATACCCATATACCCACACTTGATTTTATTATATTAGACTAGCTGATATGCCCGGCCTTGCACGGGTGAAGAGTATAAATTTATTATTTGAGGAGTTTGCTATCAAAACCAGCTCATTCCATATTTTTCTGAAATCCACTTTTTTGCATATTTTGAAAGTTTAGAGGGTCCTTCATAACCTGGCGAAGGGATATAGCTCAAACCCAGCTCATTCCAACCCAATAAACTGGAAAAAACTACTTCACAACTTAATTGAACAAAAAAAACTGAAAAAAGTATGAAAAATCGTGTTTTTGCATCAAAGTCAGCTCATTCTAGCGTAATTACGCCCAAGGTAATGCAACTGAAAGGAAAATGAAAAACTATAATCGAATTCTACCTACAGTTAAAAATTTTAAAAACATATTTAGCTTTAGAACTGTGGACGTGAGAAGTTTTTTGTCTCTCCTGTAAAATTTCCAAAAATGGAATAAGCTGGTTTTGATAGCAAACGCCTCATTTTTAAGTTTTCCCAAATACATTACTAATTTTAGATAATCAGCATTTACCAATCATCCCGGTATCCTAGGCGTCTTTTTCATACTCCAGTCTTCCCGGTAACTTTTCCTATCCCGGTGTTCGTAGTAATTTTTCTTATCCCAGTGTTCCCAGATGGATTAAAATTCCTTCAGTTCTCAAGCAATATAATTTTTGAATGATTTCCACATTTACATGGGAAAAATTAATCTAAAAAGTATTTAAAATTGCTTAGATCCCTTGATTAATCATATCTTCAGGAATTAACGTTTTCGGTAAAATTATTCAATAACTAAAGCTTATTCCATTTTGCAAATTAAGAAAAAAATCAATCTTTTCTAGTTGAAAGGGAGTTTTAATAGTTTTTTATTTGTTAACCAACTTTCTTAAAAGCTAAAATATTATCACCTTTTAATTTTACATCCTCGTTTCCATGGAGACTATTTTAACAACAATGGTATTCCATAAAGCTTTTAAAATATAAAAATTAGATAAAATCTCAAATAAAAATATGGTTAACTATATTTAACTTTTAAATTTCGTGGAAATAGATTTTTAAATTAGTAAATATAATTTTTAAATAGACTTGTACCTAGTGTTTCTATTAAAAACTTGTTGTTTAGCATTCAGTTTTCTTTGTTACAATGGAGTAAACAGATCTCTTCTTGAGGAGAAATAAAGCTATTTCAGTAAAATGACCATAAAAAGGGTCAAAAGAGGGTCAAGGGGCCATTTAAATTATTCGAAACATAGCCTATGTTTTTTCTGGAGTTTTTTTACGTATGTATACCAAGTTTGGTGCAGATCAAAAGAAAACTGTGGATTTGTATAAAAGACAAACAAACAAACATACATATATACCCACACTTGATTTTATTATATTAGATACTCATAAACATTATAGTAAAAATGAAATAAAGTGTTTAAATCAATTTAATTATATTTATATTCATGAATAACTGAACACTTATACACTCACACATGTAGCGTGAGTTACGAAGTACTGTAGCGTGAGTTACGAACAGCTTTCTATATTTTATTTTATTTCTGATTTTCTTAAGTATTCCCAGTAAAACTGTTTGCTATTTTAGAATAAGGGAAGTATATTCAAACACCTGACAAGCATATGGAATTATTGAAACACTATTTAAGCAGAAAAAGAAATTTGAATTTTATACTCATAAATCCATGTCTTTTTTCTTGTAGCGTGAGTTACGACTCTAATCTAATCTCTCTATATTAAAAAAAAGTAACAGTCGCCGCCGCCGCCGCCGCTGCCGCCGCTGTTTCAGAAAATGTTATTTTTGAACACTTTGAACTATCACTACGCAGAAACTATTTGAAGGAATATTATGAAATTTTGACCATTGGTAGACAAATGTATGAGGGTCATTTTGGTTCCAAAACCTAATTAATATGATAATTAGTTCTGGAGTTATTTATTGTCAAAGTCGAAAATTATTTTTTTCTGCTGCGAGTTCGCCCCCAGCCAAATCTATTTACAGCAGAAGCATGATTTTTTGCAGACACATACTCTTAGGTATGAAGTTGTGCACCTCGTCGCCTTTTTTTCGAATTTCGAATTATTTTTGGAGTAATTAAATTCTAAAGTTTCGAAATTTTTCACCCCTTTTCAGTTTTTTCGTTATAAAAGAAAAACTAATCACAGTAGAACTATGATATTTTAAACACGCATGCAATTAATTTTTATTGAAAGATTGGCGTTTCGCTTTTTTAAAAATTCGAATTAGTTTTAGAATTATTAAGATTCAAAGTTTCAATTTTTTCTTCTCTTTCCGGTCTTTCACTAGGGAAACAGCTTATTTTTATGAGTTTTATTTCTTTAATTTACGACGATTCACTAGATGTTTACGTGCATATTAAAAATTTAAAGTTTCTTAAAGGCTTGTTTTTACTCTAAGTTGGTTGATGATAATTGGTAGACTTGCTTGATATTTTTTTAAAAACATTTCTATTCAATAATTGAAGAAAGAAGAATTGAAGTTAAGAGATGAATATTTTAGAAACAGTTTTATTTTGATATCTTTGAGGGAATGAATGATTCAAATTAAATCATTGATAAACTAGAGAGATGAGTAGCTTCGGTATCAAAGGAGCATTAACTAAGCCGACGAGCCTGGACTGTTGAGATGAAACAAGCGAGCTCTGCTCGCTAAGATCGCGAAGCGATCTTCATAGAACTGCGAAGCAGTTCCGGGGGTTGGTGAGCGATAGCGAGCAGGGGGCAGAGCCCCCTAGTTAATATTTAAAAAACTAAAATTCTTAAAAGATTCGCAATACTTATTTTAAATTATTAGCATAAATTTCAATATGCATGATTTTTTTAGAAAGAAAATAATATAGTTATTTCTATATTTAAAAATTATTTGAAATTGCAATTTTGAAAAAAATGTAGCGTGAGCTACGGTGGAATTGCCCTAGAGCGTTTTGTGAATGATATTCATATAACCGAAAGAAGAAGTTGAAAGAATTCCTTTAACAGTTTAAGCAGTCCGATAAACAAATTGCTCTTAAAAGTAGTTACACGGCCTCTTTATACTAACAAAAAACAATGCCTTCTTTTTAATATCCCAGGGAAAACTTTAGGTCAGTGATAGCTATTGATGAAGGAAATCAGTCAGTGAGGCTTCGATCTCATACGATTCAAAGAATTATAAATGAGATCATTTAAGATAACGTTAAGACAAAGAGGTTTGTGATTTTTGTTATTAGCGGAACTGTACCCAATAAAAAATACGCTAGAAATAAAGTAAATTCAACTTCAGACAGATAAAAAAAATGCTCTATTAACTTAATTTAGGATTTAGGAAATGGGGTAAGACACAAAAGCTCCGACATTTTATGCAAAGTTAAAAGAAATGCTCAAATAGGTTTACTTATTTCGCTTAAATCGGATAATTAGAAAGACAAAGGACCCGACTCATTTTAAAATATTAGAAGAAATGTGCACTCAAATTAAGATGACTCAGAAAACCCTAAATTAATCTGCTTTACAATTACAGCTGTTGTCGCGAACAATTTGACTACATTAACCTTAAAAAACACCTTCAGTTGTTTTACTTATGTAAAATCCAGAACCTAAAGGCAATAAATCTAACTTAGAATGTCTCGCAAATAAGGTTATATTTTTTAAGCTTTATTTATTTAATGGTATAATTTCTTTCATTTATTTTCTTGTTAATAAATGTGTATGTTAAATACCATCTTTATATATTTTTAACGTTCTCTCTCTCTTCGAATAGCGAGTCTAAGCACTTGGATGGCATTTCTAATTATTGTAAATTATTTAATTACTAGAAAATAATAAATAAGAAGAAAAATAACTTTTAGTACAAAAAAAACGTGAACTTACATTTACGATGGTGCTCAAATGATGTATTGTATACATATGCGTTCTTTCTTTATTGCTTAAAATTTAAAGGGTGTTACTTTTAATTTTTGAGGTTATAAAAATTTCAAAAAATGTATTATGCATTACGTCATTTCATATTCAGAGTCTTAACTTTTAAAATGATTATTATTCTTCTACTTATGTGTTAAAGTAATTTTATAATGTTTATTGTAAAATAGAGTTGTGTATATAATTTAATCCAGATGTGTTTGCATGTTGTATGGCTCATGTCATGGTGCATGCTGTAAATAATTTTCAAATAATAAAAAAAAATTACGTCATTTCTTATATTTTATTGAAGTGTATTTCAAATTTAATGCAAAAATCTGAACGGAAATATTAAGAAATCTTTGAACCTCTTTTTGTCCAAGTGTCTTATCCAAGTGAATCTTTTGTCCAAGTGGATATCTTACTTTTCTGTTTCCGTTTACAGTTTAATCATTCCATCATAAATTAAAAGGTCTTTCACCACTAACGAATTAAAGTTAAATGTAACTTCTTACGCTCCCTCATTTTTCATTCAATCCAATATGATGGTTTCAGTCTTGACTGAGAGTTTCAATTAAAGATTTCTAATTGAACACATCCTTTTTTCACATCTCAAGTACTGATAACTACTACTAAGTGAAACTCTTCAAAACGAAAAGATGGCAAAAAGGACCTCCCAGCCATCTGTCAAATCAAAGTGTACCATCCATCCCACAGCATGCTTCGACGAACATTTTCGATTCTTCTCTAAAAACGTTTTGGTATTAAAAAAAAAGCTCGAGCTCAAGGAATTCATCAGTTAAAAAATTCCTGCCGGAGAGAGCAGAAGTGGCCACTTGAGCGAAAGTAAAACTAGTTTCCCGCCAAGACAAGACTGTCCTTTCTCCACCGGCACCTTTTCCACTTGTTGCTTCTCTCTCTCCGCGGCTACACACACGATACACAACAGAGGAGAGCGAGTCCGGTGCTCTCTTCCTAACGGTTCATTCATGTCTTCCTCGGCCGGAGGTGCCTGCTGAGACCTCTGGGACCATTTCCGCATTCGCTCTTGTGCGGACTTTCCCATCGGAAATCCACAGGTCAAGATTAGGAGCTTTTGATTTTACCGTTTGGAAATTATCCGTGATTGAAAAGGGCGCTGGACACCCCTTTCATCCATTGGATCATAGCGGCTATCCAACCCTCTCGAAATAATTTATCGAAATTCACTCACTCAATCACCAAAAGAACATGGGAATATCCAATTTTCATGATGGGTTACGAATAACCCATTGACCAACTCATAATAGAAACTCTTCTATAATATAAGGTGGTTGTAATGTGCTGATCCCAGTATGTGTGCTTTCAACAGAAAATTTAAAATGAGAAGAGAGGTCGATTTGGAAAGGTCTTAGATGCTGAATCCTGCTGTGGATTTTCTTTGTGTGATAAGGGCCGGGAGATGTCCAAGGATATGCAATGGATTATTGTGTCTGTGACTTTGATTGTGTCTGCGTACGGGCGTGTGTCGAAATCGTATGGACGTAGTTACAATAGGACACATTATGGAAACCAATACTATTGGTCTTTGGATTACGATTTTGAAATAGGTAAGTCATTTCATTATTCTTGGTAGATGATATTTGGTAGATTCGTAATAGGAACGCAAATTAAAGTATTAGAATAAAAGTACATTTTAACTCTTTTTAATTCTGGAGTAAAGTATAATTATATTTTCTTTATGGAATTAAAGAAATATTTTTTAAAAATATAGATGATGATCAAAATAACTCTCGTCTATGAAGTGACGGGGTATTATCTCACAAAAATGCATTACATTCAGAGAGATGAACTTTGGTATTTTTTTGTATTAATTATAATTATGTTAAATTCATGTTGGAAATTTAAGCTTGTCCTTAAATTTATAAAAAAATGACAATACACCATAGCATTTTTATACGCCCATTTAAATGTTTTAATATAGTGATAAAAAACGTTTCTAAAACCAAGAACCATTTCCAAAAGATGTTCTAATGTTCAATGTGGTTAGATTATTTTTCAATATAATTTATATGATCTTCTAGTAAACTTTTAAGGAGCTCGTTAAGATAGTTATCTTCAAATTATTCAAATTTCCGAAAACTTGTTAACAAAAAAAATTAAAAGTATGTGGTTTTACAAGTATATAGAATTAAAAAAACTCCGATTCCACTGATGATCACAGCCGAAATTAACTTCACGAGAGTCAGTGATAAAATGATAAGGAGAAAAATAAAACATTACTTTTAGATGGGGAAAAAGATTACAATATTCTGTTTTGACTACCGCTTTTCATCCTTGGTCGTATTTATAGTACCTTCTATATTTTCGGTACTTTTGAGTCAGGGAGAAGTGTGATATCCACTCTATCAAAACGGAAACCAATCATAAAAATAGATTGGAGAATATTTAATAGATAATAGATTGGAAATCGGAATTGGATTGGAGAATAGAAGCGAGAATTCCTTAGTTATTTTTATAAATAATCAATTTCACTTCCTTACACCTAAGTTATCAAAGTGATCTTTTTAGATACTAAAAGACCTTCAAATGAAACTAGCATCAAAGTGTTTTATGAAATATGATTAATTTAAATTGTAATATTTAATGAATTTCCATTTGAACTGTTTGAGAATACGAATCGATGGTACTGCAAAAAGCTACCTTGAAATTAAATTAAACGTCCCGAATTTCACTCAATTTTAAAACATGCCATTTTTAACGTTTGTATTATCTACCGGATTTTTATAATAGCTATTAAAACTTTGTTTTATAAATAGCGTTTTAACATTTAAAAACATAAATAATGCAGTTCTAAGAAAATTTTGGTAAGATTGGTAAAATTAAAAATATTTATAGTATTTAATCAAGTTTCGCCGTTTTGACTCTAATTGAAATAATTAATACAAACTTTTCAAAACAATAGACGCATAATAAGAAAGTTTTTTAATGTCTCACTTTTATAGTGAGATATGTTTAAATTTCAACTTCTTATTCTAAAGTATAATAAAATAAACGTAATAAAAATATTCAATTTCGTAAAAAAACACACAGCAAAACAGTGCAGCATTCAAAGTTTAGGGGAGAGTGGGGTAATGAGAATAATATGGGGTGATAAGAAACACATGCAAATTCCACAGTAATGAATTATGTATCTGTTACCTCAAGTCAAGTGACTGTATCTTGTTACGAGGGGTAATTTGAAACAAGCCAGTTCTTTTACTAGTACTAGTTAAAACAATTAAAAATCAAATGATAGTATTTATATAACTTCTTAAGTGTATTTTATTACTCCAGTAATTTTCAGAAACTTTTTTATTGAAATTATTTCAAGATATGCTCAGTTAAAAATTAAGCTAAAAAGTTACTAGCTGAAAGTTTTACACAACTCTATATTTTCAAACATAACACTTGTAAATTATGAAAAAATAAATAAATTGATGTTTCCCTTATTTCATTTTATGAGACTTTTAAGTCCCCTCCCCAAATTTTTTTTCTCTGCATACTTAGCTTTTTTAAGGTAGGTTAACTATTCTATATCCATAACTATCTTCCCCTCACTGTGTTTGAATATTTACAGTTTGAACAAAATCGTATATGAATAGTAAAGCATTATTTCTCTCGAGTCAAACCATCATCATTTCACAAGCAAGTTAGTAAGCTAATAGCATTGAGTTCCAGTATTCAATATTAAGTTAGTTTCATACTCTTCTCTTCACAACTTAATTCATTGTTTTTTACTAAATTTCTCGGAAACGTGAACATAAAATCTGAACTTAAAGTCTACTTTAGTCACCATAACTTAAATTAAAACGCAAAATCAATACAAATGCTCAATAAACATTTTAAAAATGAACTCTTACTACCCCACAGTTTTCATGAAAATGAAGTATTAAGAAACTTAATTCAATTTACTATTTTAACTTAGAAAATTAAGTAAAAACAATAAAATATTTAAATAATGAAGAGAAAATTAGGATAAATAAATTTTTCGGTATAAAATGTGCTAGTTTCTTACTACCCCTTTGTTTTGTTCAAATGGGGTTATAAGAAATTTTAATTAGGCATTTTAAGAATGATCCACAACCCTAATCTATAGAAAAGTGAATTAATTATATGAACCTTTTAACCTCTAAAAAAACACTAAAAATTCTAAGATAATTTAATTACAAAAACAAGATAACTTGAAATAGTTGAATAATTTAGGTAGATGATTTTACCGGCGGCATCAATTTCAAACGGTAATTTTTTACTAAAGTAATTATTATAAAACATTAAAATTTTTATGATATATAAAGTATATCCTCAATATATTCTATGATTTTTTTTCTGATTTTTAGGTCTACCCACAAGGCCGAAATAAAAAAATGTTTTTCTATTACCCCATTCTCGCTTATATCGTTTCTCCGAACTCTTACTTCATTTATAAGATATTCTGACAGTTACCATAAAGATCAATTTCAATCTCCCTTTGAATGCCCACTTAAAACAATACAAAAAAAACATTTAATATAACTTCTAAAAACATAAGCAGAATTATAAACCTTTCAATTGTAAAACAAATTGCTTAGGGCAATCTCTCTCCTGTTCTCTTTGTACTTAAAATTAATGATATTCCGTGTCCCAGGAATGATGAATTGTTTCAAGACATTAAATAGACAACACCGCAAAGTCATTAACCTTGAGGGGTCTCAGAAATTTTTTTTCCGGGGGGTAGTAAGTGTATCATTCGAACACCTGCATCTGAAAGGCTTGCCCAATAAAAAAGGGTAGAAAGAAACAAAACGTGTTTGATAGGGAAAGAAGTTGAAGTCCAGTTTTTCATTTGCTCTTAACACACCTTTAGAATGCAGATGATAATCAAGCCCGGCCCGAGAGGTTTTTATGACTCATCCTGTGTTTGACGGTGAACGAAAAAAGTTAACTGTGCTGTGAGCTTATTTACAACTTTTCATTCCTTTATTTCGTGTGTCTAGCGGCTGTTCTGTTCTTGTTTTTATCACCAATTTTACCTCAAGATGATGCGCTGGGAAAATCAGACTGCATGGTATTATTGTTTTCATCTCGTGCATCTCTTTTGAAGTAGTTGGTTTAATTTTAGTGCCCCAAATTGAAGTTTTTTTAATCTAACTAGGGGGCTCTCTCCCCTGCTTGCTATCGCTCACCAACCTTCATAAAACTCGTCTGTTTCCCTAGTGAACGACCAGAAAGAGAAGAAAAATTGAAACTTTGAAGCTTAATTCTAAAACTAATTCGAATTAAAAAAAACGAAACTCTAATTTATAATTATAATTGTATGTGTGTTTAAAAGATCATAGTTCTGCTGTCATTAGATTTCCTTTTATTACTAAAAAACTGAAAAAGTGTGGAAAATTTCAAAAGTTTAAAATTTAATTACTCCATAAATAATTCGAAAATCGAAAAAAGGGCGACGAGGTGCAAAACTTCATGCATAAATGTGTCTGCGAAAAAAACATATTTCTGCTGTGAATAGATTTTGCTGGGGGCGAACTCGCAGCAGAAAAAAAATTTTTCGACTTTGACATTAAATTACTCCAGAACTAATTATCTGAATTATTAGCTTTTGGAACAAAAATAATTTTCATACATTTATCTACAAATTGTCAAAATTTCATAATATTCCATCGAACAGTTCTTGCGTAGTAAGAGTTCCCCCTAAGTGCTCAAAAATAAAATTTTCAATATCAGCGGGGGCGGCGATGACAGCGGTCACTGTTACTTTTTTTTAGTATAGAGAGATTTTTTACTGTAAAGTGTGAGGAAGAAGTAAACAATATAAGCAACGTTTTCCAATTCAATTCTTCGAAACTTCTATTTTTCAAATATTATAAATTTCTCAGGTTAATCTCAATACCATTTTAAATTTGCGAAGCACTCTTTAAAAATTATTTAAAGTTAAAATATTCATTATTTCAAACAATGAAACAAGAATATATTCTTTGAAAAGAAAAACAATCGAAAAGATGCAAGTTCAAAGACTTTAAAACTGGTAGGTTTTTTAAAGTTGTTAAAGGGATTGAATATTTTTATCAATTCATGAACTGTATAAATTCCAATATATTAATATTGATTTTTACCATTTAATCCGTTTGATTAAGATTACATTTAAGTTTTTTTTAAATTTATTATTGCATTGGAAGATGATGAAAGACGATTATGGTGGGTTGGGGTAAAATGGGTCAAATTTGGGTACTTTCACATTCTAAGTTTTAGTTCATCAAAACTATTACTTTTTAATGATTTCTTTCAACTGGATCTTGACATTACAATCCTTCAGAACATTTTCATCTAATTTTATCAAATATTTTTTAGTTATAAGTTGGTTAAACTTAGCATCAAAAGCAATGACCTATTTTACCCCAACATGGGGTAAAATGGGTCTCATTGTAAAAAGATGTCAAAAATATATTTATTACTAAATATACATGAAAATAAGAAAAAAAGGCAATCGGCTAAGCCGTTTTTATATGAAGAAATTTGTTTTAAGTGTTACTTTAATGAAATTGTAAACGTCCAAAGATAATGAACATTGTTCAAATGTAGCAAAAAATATAAACTTGTTTGACAGTTTAATGTATATTTGAAGGAAATAAGTTAAAAACATTGTTTTTACTTAATACAGAAGGCCTCCTACCTATGACCCATTTTACCCCAAGTACAAAATATTGTTATAAATGATAAAATATTTTGTATTTTTCTTAGCTGATAAGCTTGAAATGTCTCTCAGACTTTCTTTTATGGAAAAATATTACAAAAGTCTACTGTAATTTATTACAATATATAGATATTTGACAGTTGGTAAACCTTGTTTTTTCGACAACACCATTTACCGTTCAAATTAAATATTTTTTCAGTTCTCAAATTCATATATATTTAAATTTTTGACAGTCGGAAAATGTTGCCAACACACAGATAAAAGATTATAATACAAAAAAATGGGTGAAAATAATTCAATTTAAATTTGATTTATATCGAGTTAATTAAAACTGACCCATTTTACCCCATGACCCACTTTACCCCAACCCACCCTAGTTATTTTTAGATTTTCATTCTCTGTAACATATAGTTTTCAGTTTTCCAAGAAATTAACATTTAAATAGTAGAAATATTTGATGAGTTTCTCTAAAAAGGGCGGATGAAAATGTGTGTCTAAAGAACATTAAATAAAATACATAGAGGGTAAAACAAGGCTGTTTTTAATACACGTAAATTCAAACTCATTTATGAGTCGGAAAATATAGTACATCATTGAATCAAAGTACTTGACATTTGACCATTTGAGCTTATCAAAGTTACCCTATAGTGGTAACTTGTAGGAACTTAAAGCAACTTAAAGTAACATGTTTTTGCTATATTAAAGGTGTATCAATGTGCCTCGTATATCGAAACGATATTAACATAAAATAAAGAAAAGCACTTATTGAATAAAATATTTTCTAGATTGTTTGTTTATTTAGTTTAATTGTTTTATTTAATTGCTGGTATTCACTAATAATGCAAAAGTTACTTTATAAGAATTGAAATATGAAATATGTCGTTTTGGCGGACCAGTCATTTTAGTTGAGGACCAGTAGGTTTTTCCCGATTTCCAAAGCTGTTTAAAAGTAATTTAACAAGTTTGAGGACGCAAATTAAAATTTTAGTTTTCATAACAATTTATGGATACATTTCAATTAATTATGAACGATACCCATTTTTAAAACCTTTTTTGAGCCTGGATCAACGTTTTTATTTGGGTTTTTCGATTTTACGGATGTTCTTAACCCGGGAGCAGTCGCACCTATAGAACGAACGCGGGTAGTCGCGGGTGGGTATGTTATACCCAGGAATGGATTCTCGCATTTCAACACTTAACCTGCTTGGTTTTACTAATAATATTACTCAAAATAATACATAAAACAATAAATAAGCATAAATGTACTTAAAATGAAAATAATTTTTTCTCATTTATTGTGCAATCCTTACAAATTGGAGTTATATGTGTTCCATACAAATACATTATGGCACAGTTCGAAACCGTGTTGTATTTTCAGGTCCTTTTTTGATACCGCAAACCTCATATATTTTCTAATGTGTTTATTATTTTTGACTATGTTTTCTTCTTATGGGGTAGTTTTTGATGATGTATCAAAGACATTTTTGAATGAATATTTGTAGGTGCTCGAGAAACATTTAGAGATGTAGTCATAATATTTTTCACCACCACTCTGGCATAGGTTCTAAACTTTTCTTCCATTCATTTTATTTCACTTTTACCTAGGTAATATTCTCCAATTTCCGCAGAATTGATGCTTTCTGAATTTTCCTCATCAATTTTATCTTATTCTTCACCCACTTTCATTGTTTCCTCATCATATTGACCATCATAAACTCCAATATCTTCTTAATATTCACTATAATTTTAATCAACATCCTTAGAAACTGTCTCAATCAAAGAACAAAGCCGTTTCATTTCATCCTCCTAACTCAGGTACCGCTCCATACCGGCCGAATTAACGGAATCCACAGCCAAAACTGACACGTCTACGGGCACGCGCGCGGGTATATCATACCCAAAAGCCTCGATTCCCGGAAACCGCGCATTCCTAAATTTTTATCTAACCTTGCAACTTGAAGAATGTGACCTTGAACTCAGCTACACGAGGGCACACACATTTCGGAAAAAAGGGGGGAGCGCTATGCAACTTGGAATGCGCGTCTGGGTATGACATACCCAGTGCGACTGCTCCCGGGTTAACTTAGTTTAAATTTTTCTATTTAGCTGTCGGGATGTCAAACTTTTGTCTCACTGGAAGCATAATGGTTTACACTTATATTCCGCAAAGAAATATGATTTTAACTACAAAAACTGATTTTTACAGAACGAATTTATGATATTTAAACCACAGAGGCGAAATTCGAAAGGAATTCCTGATTGGATATGGAACTTCTATCAAGCGGCATTTTAATTTCATCGGTGCTGCTCTTTTCCCTCCACTTCCGATTTGGATTTGAGTGACAGCTTCAGTAGGCGAATGACAGAGAGCAGGAGTGACGTGGAACTAAAGGAGGCGCACAGTGGTCCCAAATCCCAAAAAGCTGGCCAAAAGTCGAAAATGATAATTTTTCGATGAAAATTCATATATAGGGGTTTTTGAGGTCGCTTATTACGATTCTGAAGTCTAATTTATGAAAAACAAAATGGCGGAACCAAAATGGCCAAAAACTGTTTTGACGAGAAAAGTAATTGCTTCTTATTTTTTAAAAAATCTCTTGAACATACAATTTCTGGATAACTGATTACAAATCAGAAAAATATTTTTTACAGTGAACAAAATGACGAATTCAACATGGACGTCTATTTGGTGAAAAGTTTTTAGATTTGCATGCGATTTAGTACCTATGACTTTTTAAGGTAGGAGATATGAATATAAAATTAAATTTGAATAAAAAAGCGTTTAAAATTGTGAATGTATTACTTTTAAAAACTTAAATATTTTAACAAAGGTAAATAATGTCAAAATTAATTAATTAATCTTTATTACAATGGCTATAAATATATTTATTTTCATATATATATCTTAAATTATATTATTTTTACTGGGATAAAAAAGCTAAAATATTAATTAAATATAATACTTGTGTTTTGTGTATACTTGTGTTTTTGAAAGTTTTTTCGTACCAAAATGCCAAAGTACTTTAGTCAGTTAAGTATAAAAAATATTTGCAATGTTTTCTATATGATTATGACATTCAAAAAGTAATTAATGTCATCAATATTAAAATATATATTAGGTGTAATATTCATACATACTTTTTTAAAGACTAGTAGTAATAGTAATAGTAATAGTAGTAGTAGTAATAGTAGACTAGTAATCTAGTAGTAGTTTACTTTAATTGAAATAATTTCGAATAAATTGAAACATATCATTATTTTCACGTTTTGACCTAATTATAAATACATTTTTTTATAAATATTGAGAAATAAAATCAAAAGTTTATTAAGCTCGCGTTGAACCGCGCCCATACATTGCAACATATAAATCGCTCCAGAAGCCAAAATGGCACCTAAAGGCAGCCAGTTTTTTGCAGGCTTTTGAAAAAATATGTAATTAAAAACTTCCACTTGGTTTCAGAGTGGGATCTGGTGGGAGTTTTTTCGTTTTTCTCTTTTTATCCCGATTTCTTAGAACGCTATCTTGAGAAATATGACTATCTTCATTGTTGATTAACTCTTCAATATATTGCTTGTATAAATTTCACAAAAAAGTTATATTTTATGCGTACTTTTTAGATGTGAATCCAATTTACAGAATCAAAATCGGTCAATATTTCATAATTTTATACGGGCTTAAAGTTAATGAACTTTTTGTTGTACTTCGAGATGTCTAAAACAACTCGCTCAACGCTCACAAACGAAATAATTTTCTGAGCCACAGAGACTTCCCAGCCATTTACCAATGGTGAAAATAGGTGCTAGATATATCCCTAAAACTATCCCAAGTGTCAAAAGTTCCGAAATAAAAACTTTTTTTTTCGACTTTCGGCCAGCTTTTTGGGTTTTGGAACCACTGTGAGGCGGTCCGAAGTACCAAAGGTTGTCTATAGGAAAACCCATGTTAAAAAGTTGCCATTAGCGTCTGTGAAGATGAATCCTCTGTTAAACTCTGTGATTTAAACTGAATGAGTTTGACACAGTTGTTTTTAAATTTTTAATAAGAAAGAAAAATGCTTTGTGATTAATTAAGTTAAAATTTCAGAAACTCCACAAATTTATAAAAACAGGAGACCAGTTAATAGTCGTAATAAGGGGTGGTAAACCTTTTAAACGTTAAAATGAAAAAAAAAAAGACATGCATCTTTAAAGTATAAAGGTTTTTTAGTTATTGCTTATTTTAAAAGGATTTTTTGTGATAAAAATTAGTGACATTCTTTTAATGAAGAATTGGTCCACAATGAAATATTAATTATTTTTCAAAGAAATGGGTTATGCTACTTAATAAATTTTAAGGATTTTACTGTGCACATCTTTAAAAAAATAATATAAGACTTATGTAAAATTATTTTCTGAACAAATATTATAGTTCGTACTTAACTTAATTAATAACGAAAAACCCGTGTTACATTTTGAGCCTGAAATAAAATTTTAAAATTGAAATTTTCTAAACAAAAAATTACTTTTTTGTTTAATCTCTCTATATTAAAAAAAAGTTACTGTCACCGCTGCCGCCGCTGCCGCTGTTTCAGAAAATTTTATTTTTCAACTCTTTGAACCCTCATAATGCAAAAACTACTTGATAGATATTTATGAAATTTGAAAAGTTTGTAGAGGAATATTTGGGGCACACTCTCGAACAAAAAGCTAACTGATGTGATAATTAGTTCTGGGGTATTTTTAAGGTCAAAGTTGAAGTTTTTCTTTTTTCGCCGCGTAATCCAGTTCAGCCAAATCTATTAGTAGCAGAACTATGTTTTTTTGCAGCCTAATTCTCTGAAGTATGAAGATGTGCACTACGTCGCCCTTTTTTCGAATTTCGAATTTGGTTTAGAGTAATTAATTTTTTAATATTCGAAATTTTTGACACTTTTTCGGTTTTTTCTATCTAAAATGAAAACTAATAACGGTATCAATATGATTTTTTAAACACTTATATTCTTATTTTTTAGAAAGGGATTGGCGTTTGATTCTTTAAAAAATTCTAATTAGTTTTGGAATTATTAAGCATCAAAGTTTCATTTTTTTCATAGTTTTAGTAGGTCTTTATCAGACGTGTTAATGTTTTTAAATTTTATATTTGCCTGTTCACTAGATTGTCGCGAGCACGGATATTTAAATTTAAAAGTTTTGAGGTGCACATTTTTGCTCTAAGTTTGCTAGCGATATATATAGTATATAGTATAGTATAGATATAAAAGCCCACGTCACTCACTGACTCACTGATTCTGGAACGCTCGCTGCGCACTAATAATGCGCGCGATAATGTGGCATTATCGCGATCAAGAAAGGCGCCGTAGGCGCCCCATAACAGACTAGTAGTATAGACTTGGTTAATAATCTTTTAAAGATACTTCGATATTTTTTGAACTACTAGAGAAATAAATAATTTAGCTCTTTTTAGTGTTATTTGTGCCGATGAAAGGAAGAGGATTTTCGGGAAGTTTGTTTTACTCTGCTAAAGATCGATTGCAGATATTGCAGTTCGCGAAGCTATCTGTAAAGAGCTGCATAGCAGTTACGGGAGTTGGTGAGCGTAAGCGAGCAGGGGGCGGTAGCCCCCTATCCATTAAATTATTGATAATTTAAATAAGAATACTTCAGTAAGAGTTTTAATTTTGATAGTTTCGTGGTAATGATACGAATTAAATTATTGAAAAGTTTGAGAGATAAAAAGTTTCGATATAAAATGATCATTATCTATACTCTGTTCATTTAGAATTAGCGCCTGAGACGTAATGTATTAGAAGAAGTTATTATTCTAATTATCATCAAAAAAAATTTCTTCTGCAATGACAAGGCAGCCTAAGCAGAAGTAGTCAAAATACTGTAAAACAATCGGTCACTGAAGTTGTCTGATGAGCGTTATTAAGCATTATTGAGCGTTTTTGATCCTGTGTCAGGCGCCTATTCTAAATGAACAGGCTATAAGCAGACAAGTTCCAGGGTGTACTTGATAGTTGAGATGAAACAAGCGAGCTCTGCTCGCTAAGATCGCGAAGCGATCTTCAAAGAACTGCGAAGCAGTTCCGGGGGTTGGTGAGCGATAGCGAGCAGGGGGCAGAGCCCCCTAGTAAAATAAAAAAAATCATTCTTATTAAACAAAGACACACAAATTATCTTTAAAGGTAGTAAACTTTTCAATTTGTAAGGATTTAATTATACAGGGTGTTTCAGATAAGTGTTTCATAACTTCTAGGAGGGGTAGGGCCCACCTAGACGTCTTCAGAATCACCTGGGAATGAGAGATCAGAAATGCACCTAGAGGTTTTTATAAGCCGGCATGGGAGGTTGTATAATTCAGAGTGGAAATTGGCATGCAACTTTTTATGACTGGATTAAAACCAGAAAATCGTTCGATTCCAGTAATTGTTACATAAAAACCAATATAGGAGATGAAATTTCAGCTCTTTAATTGGTTTTACCGAATAACTACCTGAATCGATGGTTTAAATTCGATCTTAGGGGGCATTTCCGACCCCTCATTCCTAGGTGATTCTGAGTCGTCGAGCCGAGGTGTGCCCTACCCAGTGTTATTCTTAGGACTTTTTTGGAGGAGTAAAAAAACTCCTTGACTTTTTTAGGAGGCGTGAAATTCATTTATGAGGAGTGAAATACGAAAATGCTTTCAATTTTTTAATGGAAAAATGAAATAGAAAAAAAAATGAGGATGCTATTTTGGTTTTTAAAATAGAGCATCTGTTAAAAATTAGCAGAAAATATTAAACATTATAAATAAATGAAATATTTATTTAATATACAAATTTAAGTTGAAAAATTATTATTCGATTTCAGTAGGGCGTCATGCATTTCTTTAAGGAAATCCTTTGTTAAAAATTCAAAGCGTGAAAATATGCCTGGCTTGTTTTTGAAAACGTATTTTTGATTTTCAATGCGTAAAATACCAAGACCCTCTATATGACCTTCTGTATATATAGGGTCTGTGAAATACGCTCTCAGAGGCGTTAAAAATATCTCTGGCCCTACCCCTTCTAGAAGAAACACCCTGTAGGAAGTCAAACATTATTTATTTTTAAATAGGTACACATAAAAACTTTACAATTTTGGAAGATTTAATTTTTTAGACTATCATTTTTTTACATTAGCTTTAAAAGAAAATGACTATGTTTTACGTTTTACTCAGAACATATTTTTTAAGTAAGTAGGTATGAGTTAAATTTTTTTGTTTGAATATTAACATACATAATAGAACATACACTTAGAACGTGCATGGAGCATTTTTTAATAAAAAATTACATTGCTATTATTCATTTCCAACTTTTATTTCAATTATTTAATTTAATTTGATATTTTATAAGTATTTCTAAATTAAAATATTAAATCACTTTTATAAAATGAATAATAGATTTTATTGTTTCAAAAGTAAACTTAATTATCCACATTATCTTGAATCTTTATTCGGAGATGTACTGAAGAAAGTAATATTCATTTTGTCTTCTGTTATTTATGATTTATGAACAAAGAAAAATGTTATAACATTTAAAAAAAAATAACAATACGAAATTGACTTGAAGTGAAACATTTTTTATTTTATTAGAAAAAGGGTAAAAATTCAGAGATACCACGCATCTTTAGATTGCGAGATGTGTGAAAGAGGGCAGCAGCAGTCACAATGCTACACTAGGAATTTTCCGATAAACGGGGAAAAAGGAAAAAGTTTCCTCTTCCGTAGTTTCAGTCCTACTCAACTCCACTCTGCACTCAGTTTCAATATAAACAAATCAGACGATTTTCAGGGATTTTCTGTGCTCATTGGGACTTTTAACTTTACTTTTTATTAGTAAGAATGGACGACTTTCCGGATTGCGAGGAAGATAATATCGAGAGCGTTTTCAACCGAGCTGCGGATTTCGTCGCTAAGAATGCGTCCGTCATGCAACAAGACGATATTCTCTACCTGTACGGCCGCTACAAGATAGCCAACTGCGGGCCTTGCAACGAACCTATGCCGGGGATTCTGAAATTTCGAAGCCGGACCAAATGGACGTCTTGGCACGACCTCGGAGACATGAGCAAAGACGATGCGATGAAGCAGTATGTCGAAAAAGTGTCTCAAATTACTCCGGACTGGGACTCGTCGGAACCGAAACATAACAAGTCCAAATCCCATTTTGGACCTGTCACTAGCTCATGCCTAAAGACAGATCCCGAACTGAAGCATGAATCGAAAACTGTTTTCGATTTCGTCAAAGAGTGCAACTTGGAGCAGATAAAGCTGATGGTAGCTTCGAATCCTGCTTACAAAGATAGTGTGGATGAGACAGGCCTGTCCCTTCTGCACTGGGCCTGTGACAGAGGACATTTGGACATTGCAGGATTCTTGATTTCGTCTGGAGCTGATGTGAACTGTCAAGACAAAGACGGGCAAACTCCTTTACACTACGCTTCTTCTTGTGGACATGAGGAAGTGATTAATTTGCTCCTTAAAAAAGGAGCTTCTGTTGATGTGTATGATGCTGATGGGCTATCACCATCTGATGTAGCTTTCAGCACATCAGTAAAAGAGCTTCTTAGTTCTAATCCAGTATAATTAAATTTTAAGCAGCACACTCTTAGACTTGTAATTAGGCTACCCACTTGTGTATGATATAAAAGTAAAGAAAAAATCAATGAATTTCCCTCATGTGTTAATGTTACCCCAGCTCATCAGTTCTTAATCTTTTTCATGACTACCCCAAATGGTGATATATGTTCTTAAAATATAGACATATATCAAAGAAACATAGACCCTATGTTTCTCATTCTTAAATTCATACCTAAAAGTTAAAGTACTTATTTTGGCCTGTGGCTGTGATTACCTTTTCTAATCTACATACTTTGAACTTGTTTTTGTGCCATAACAATGATATGATTGGCACAGCTTCGATAAAAGTCTACTTTACTTACTACTACCAACCACCATGTTTACCCACAACTCGATGACACACAAAACCGTATAGATCTAACTATTACTATCATTATCATTAGATCCTAAGATAATAATATATAGTAAATTATTGTTTTAGGATCTAATTATGTTGATATAAATATTTAAATCTCTATGGTTGTCAGTCATCAATTGAGCTGTGGGTGGACCTGGAATAAGTTGTGACCTTTCCCTGAACCTAACCGAAATTTACCCAAACCTTATGTACCTATAGCACCTTTGGAAGCTGGCAGTGGCTTCCCCCAAACCAGGTTCGGTTACTTTTTCCAGGTCCGGCTGTGGGTAAACATTGCGGCTGGTAGACTTTTATCGAAGCTGTGCTACATGATTATACTGCTCAGTTTTGTTTTAAGATCTCAAAATTTTTTTCATGTTTTCACAAATTATTACTAGGGGAGAGGAGGGAGGAATGGGACAATTTTCACTAAATATTTTTTTATTCATTATCCCCTGCTTATTCATAGATGCAAATGGTTGGATAATAAACTTACATGTTTTAACTTAATTTTTTAAAAATATACAGTTCTTAAATGTTGTTTAATTTTATCACTTTTGATCATTCAAATTACAAGAATTTTGTCCCATTCCTCCCTCATGGGTGGGAGGAGTGGGACATGAGTATGGGAGGAGTGGGACACTTTTGAAAAGTAAAGAAAATTAGTAAAATGTCATAATGAGAAAGGGCCTAGTATTTTACCTACTATTATTTTAACCTTTGTCCACATTGTTAAACAGCTTTCAATCTTATATCTATTATAGAATAATTTAAAAAAAAATATTTAGTACACTTGAACTCTGTCCCATGGTGTTAAGAATCAATAATTGAATTAGAATGTAGTACTTCAAGAAAAGAAAAGCATTTCAATTGAAGCGATAAAGATAGCTATCAGAAATTAATATTTTAAAATTTTGTTTACATTTTTGCAGATTTAAACAGACAAATTAAGTTTAAGCTGATTTTTGCAGATGATTTGCATGTCCCATTCCTCCCTCTTCAGAGTGTCCCATTCCTCCCTCCACACATTGTTTTTAAAATATAACTTGTCACATAAACTATGCTGGTGTTAGGCTTTATGAAATTGCAGATTAGCATACATTATATCTTTTAGATTACAATGGCATTATATAATGTTTGTTCTACAAATTACATGAGAAATGAAATAAAACTAAAGATTGACTGGAAATTTACTTAGGAGGTGGGAAAATCAAATTTTTATAACTATAAACAGAAACTTGCTGTTGGATAAACTAAATGATGGAAATAACAAGAAGCTATAAGAAGGCCATCTAATGACTAAACTGGAAATAAAATAAACTAATTTATTTTGCCATAATTTCAGCTGTCCCACTCCTCCCACTGTCCCATTCCTCCCTCCTCTCCCCTAAATATATGCAGACCCCTGTCTTTAGTCATGTCTGCTCTCAACATAATTGTAACAAAATGAATCAAAATATCTTATCACCATCAGTTTAAATTTCAGGAATAAGTTATGAATTATATTGTGTAAGTGATGTAGTTAAATAAATGATAACTAATTCTTTGATAGTATTAAAGTTGAGTTTATACTGAATAGTTTGAGTTGCTCTTGCTGTAACCTGTAACCCCGGTTGAAAACTGTAGCTGACTAACAACTGAACTGTGTTTTATGAAATCAATTAAAATCCACTGTCCTATTCTTGTTATCAATCTAGCATTTTTAAAAAGTTTTCTGATTTGCTCAATTTAGGTTGTTAACTGTGCTATTGAAAAGGAAAATGCATAGCCATAGCTAACTTAATCCCTAAATTTTACTTAATATGTCCAGCTCTAATACCTACTTGTTTTGACTTTATTTGTTTAGGATTTTAGCTAATTTTATAATAGTGCTGTTAGATGATGTTTTAACTATTAAAAAGTAAAACCACATAATAGCATCAGGATAAAACATTTCATCCAAGCTATAGGGCCTTGGTCGAGTGTTAAAAGGTTTGATTGTCAATGTTTCTTTCACTTCTTTGGTGAACATCTTCAGAACTAACTGCAGGAAGATGTTCACCGAAGCAGTGAACGAAAGTTGACCATCAAACCTTTTAACTTTTAGCACTCGACCACATCCCTAAAGCCCGAAAGAAATGTTTTATCCTGATGATTCCGGCCGTGAAAGTATTTGCTCTTACACAATAGCATGATAAAAATTAAAAGTTTTATGCACTCCAATTTAAAAATATTTCCAATTGAGTTTTTTATAACTGAAAAATTTGGGAAAATATACTTTTTAATCAAGGTTTTCCAAATCTTGTGACCTTACAATGGTGTAAAGTGTTGTTAATTTGATTTTAATTACTACATACTGAGAATTTCTGATCTTTTTTGCTTGCTGTGCATTATAGATTTATAATGATTGTTCTATGAATTAAAGTGAAGTTTAATTTATTTGTATTTAATAGATTATTATATTAATGTTTGATGTTTAATTATAATGTGAATTTTTCAATTTGGTTACCTAGTTTTTTTTGTATTTCTTTGAATGATTATTTTTGAAATAAATGTTTTCAAATAATTGATGTTATTATTTCCTTTTTAGGGTGGTGTATCATTTATTATGAATACAAGCAGAATATACTAATTAAAATTTAGTGTTTTGTATGGAAGAATATGCAAGGGAATTCAATTTTAAACTAGTTTTTAAACATTTACTATGAATTAAATGAAAATTACTGAAGATACTGGTCTTGTTTAAAAGTGTCAACTAAAGTGTGAAGCAGTCTGCAACTAAAATTTACTAAATTATAATATAAAACACATCATAGGAATGTATCAAAGTCAATAGGAAAAAAGTTAGCTAACTTCATACTCTATACAAACCTAATTATCCTGTAGAAAAATGAAATTTTTTAATATTTGGTCTTCTCATTTAATATGAAATAATTAGTTTTTAAACTTAATGTCTTTTTTTTCAGATCGTGGATTGTTTCCATCTGTAAATAACTTAGCTGCTAACGCAATAATCAGTACAAATGCTACTTGTGGAGAAACGGGTCCAGAAATATATTGTAAACTTGTCGAACATGTATTTATGCGGTGAGTAAATGTATTCATTGAAAAGGAAATTTTAATGCACTTTTAATATCTAAACTAAACTGAAATCAAATTTAAAATAAAAGTTGTAAATGAAGTCAATCACTTTCAATGAAGTTGTAAACCAAGTTTATAAAGTATTTTTAAATTGATAGATAGCAATGTTGGCTTAGAATATTTCTTTTGTTTCTTCTTAGTGAACCACAATGTGGTCTGTGTGATGCTCGGAGTGACAACCCTGAGCACAGGCATCCTATTATGAATGCAATTGATGGTACAAATAAGTGGTGGCAAAGTCCCACTCTACAAAATGGAAAGCATTTTGAGTGGGTTACAGTAACTTTGGATTTGAAGCAGGTATTTATATATTTTTTGTTTGGTTTAATATCTCTAAACCTAAATTTGAGATTAACTGGACATCCGTAGGCAAGGAAAGGAAAATCAAGGATTAAATTAAACTAAGATAGTTCAGTTGATCTCTACATGGGCTCTTTCTTACTTACTCTATTAAAACTTAACCTGCTTAAGGGCTACTCCATAGTCAAACTGGATCTGGACTGAACTTGAAAAACTATCAATCACTGAACCCAACACCTGCCTGCAGGACACACTTTCCCCCACCAGGCTTCACAATAGAAGAGAGGGGACTGAAAGGGGGATTGTTTACTCGACTGTCAAACAGGATACTTAAGTATCTCAGCCCCCTCTCTTGCATTGAAAAGGCTGGGAGGGGAAAGCATGCCGGGGTCCCGTGATTGATAGTTTCAGAGTTTTCCAGTTTTACTATAAAAGAGCCCTTACTGCAGTTACTAATAATTCTGTTTGATTAAGTTAGCTTTTAACACAGGGTATGGAAATAATCTAACAAAATAATTATTTATTTCCACATAAAATTAATAAACCTTTTTAAAAAACAAATTAGCAGTTAATTAAAGTTGTCAGTAACTAAGTTTTAAAACCTTCCCAAAGCATTTTTGTTGTTTTTAACTCTTTTTAGAAATTCTACAAAAAAAAACCCCTCCTTTTTTAGAGATTGTAAGTTTTAGAAATGAAATTTTTCAAAGCACACTTCATAGGCATTTTTTGTGCAGGTTTTCCTCTTTGATACCTGTATTATTTAGTAGAGAATACACATACTTGATGCTAGTAAAATTTTTATCATCTAGTGGGTTTGAGAACTTGTAGACTCTTCATTTATATCATTTACAAAAAACTATTTCTTCTAGGTCTTCCAAATAGCTTATGTTATTGTAAAAGCTGGGGTTTCACCACGCCCTGGAAATTGGATTCTTGAAAGATCAAAGGATGGCTTGTTATACAAAACATGGCAGTATTATGCAATCAGTGATGCAGAATGCTGGGAAGCTTTTAAAGTTCCTCCTACAATGGGAAAGCCTCGTTATCGAAGTGATGATGAAGTTATTTGCACTTCTTTCTATTCAAAACTAAATCCTTTAGATGGAGGTGAAGTAAGAAAATTCAAATGATTAACCAACAATTTTTTTACATGAATTTGTTATTGAGAAGCTTTTGATCAATTTCTTTAAATTCATTATTTCTGCATATGCATTATTTTGGTCCGAAATTGGCTTTTTTAAGTTGCTTCATTGTGCCTGTTACTATTGATTCATTCTATTTAAATACTAATAACAATAACATGTGTTCCAAATTTTTCGAACTATACTAAAAACTATCACTCTTTAACTTTAACCAAGTTTTTAGTCTCAATCAACTTAGAGAGGATCTTATACAGTAATTTAGCTTTTTTAATTCAAAATAAAGTTAATTAAATCTTAGCTTAGTTAAAGCTTTTTAATTTCCAAAATTTTTTTTTTTAAAGATTATTCAAATTTAAAATCGTTATTGAAGTTAAGTTTTTTTTCCAGATTCATACTAGTCTAGTCAATGGAAGGCCAGGAGCTGAAGGTCCTAGTGATCGATTAAGAGTAAATATAATTTTGCAAATGTATTGAAAATAATTTTAGCTAAAAGTTTTGATTTTCTTGAAAGACATTTTTTTTCATTTAAATTTTGTGCATTAATACTATAGCAATGGAATTTACATATATTTAGAGATAATAGTTACTAAAACTCCTTAAAAAACAAATTATGAATTCAACAATCTTGAAAATTTTTAATAAAGGAAACAGGAGTTTTCTTATAATTTGTTTCATTAATCTTTTAACTGTATTTTCATTTGGATGTATTCAAATTTTATTTAATTTTCTAGGACTTTACAACTGCTCGCTATGTGAGACTACGTTTACAAAAAATTAGAACCCTCAATGCTGATCTCATGACAATGCAGACAAGTGATCCTTCAAAGATCGATAAATCTACCACAAGAAGAGTAAATTTTGCTTTTATAATTTATGAAAATTGCATTAACAGTTTAAATTATATTAACAAGCTATTTACTCTTTCAGTATTTTTATTCCATTAAAGATATATCGATTGGGGGACAGTGTGTTTGCTATGGACATGCTAAACATTGCCCTTTGAGTCCAGAAACAAATGTAAGCATTCAAGTTGTTTTTTCTATGATGATCTTGTTGTTAAAGAAAATATTGCTATGGGAATACATTTTGTATTTTACAGCTTCTTCAATGTAAATGTGAGCATAACACCTGTGGAGAAAATTGTGAGCAATGCTGTCCTTTATATCAGCAAAAACCTTGGAGACCTGGAAGTAATAGTGATGCTGCTGCTTGTGAAAGTAAGTATCTTTACATTTTAGGTTATTTTAAGAACTAGTAATATTTTGCATAATGTTCAGAAGTCCATTAGTATTTCTAATGAAATTTTTATTTGTTATTTTAAGAATGTCAATGTTATGGGCACACAGACATCTGTTTTTATGATCAAACAATAGCTGATAAAAGAGCAAGTTTGAATATAAATGAAGAGTATGAAGGAGGAGGTGTTTGCATCAAGTGTAAGGTAAAATGCAAAATTTTCCTATTTATTTCCCATTTGTTCTAATAAAAGTTGAGCTTAAAATGTTGAACATATTTGTACATTACTAATAATTAAATGTGAGCATACTCAATGTGTTTCTGGTGAATGAATTTTATGTTTAGTGACATTTTCATATCAAGGAATTTGTTTTCAATTTTTAGATATGAAAGTAGTAATGGTTGACTTAAATGAGTAAAAAGGTGAAGACTTTTAAACCTCAAATGTTCATTTCTATGATCTGTAACAAATTTTTAGAAAACGTATGGGCACCATTCAACTACCAACTGTAAGATGTGTGTTTCTTTTTAGCATCATACGACTGGTATAAATTGCGAACAATGTGAAGATGGATACTACAGGCCTTTGGGTGTTGAACGAAGTGATCCTGAGCCTTGCCGAAGATGTAGATGTGCTGGCCCTGGTGTAACTGGGTTCTGCATAAAGGACGACTCTTTTGTACTGGAAGGAATAGTATGTACACTTTTTTGAAATTTATTTTAGCATTCGTGTCTGTATTCATGCGTTTGCAATTTCTACTATTTATTACCACTGTTGACTTTCTAGATATAGTGTCTGTTAATTGCATTATCAGGGGTCGATCCTGCACAAAATTCAACTTTGCCGAAACGGCGGTTTCACAAAATTCAAATTAGCTTTAATGATTATTTGCAAGAAAACATTCACAATATGTTTTAATTTTCCATGAATTTCTTGGTTTGTGAGTCGATTTTTACTGCTTATTAAGCACTGGTCTCCTTGCCATCAACACTTCAGTTTTTCATAAAACGTTTGCGTATCATTTTTCACAAAAATGGGCCCCAAAACATAAAACCTGGATTGACCCCTGATTATATGTTGAATTAGTTGTGCTTTCTTCATGTGACTTTCAACGGTAATGAAGTATCATGAATTTTACAGTAGATGAAACCAACTGGACATTCAACTTCCGATTGATTTAAAATTTATTTTCTCAAAACTCAAATGAATAAGTTTATATGGTATAACTCTACCCTGTTTGATTCAATCTACATTCATTTTTTTCAATGAAATCATTAGAAATAATTGCTTTTAGTAGTTATTACGGGATGTTGAATGCTTTTTGTAATGTTCTACTGGTATCATGATTTTTTTATTTAAATATTAAACTGTATCAATTAAGATAATTTTTTTAAAAGTTCATTTGATAGTTAAAACAATTTTTAGCCTTTTACACAATATTTTTGATGACTTTTGAAAACAAAGCTTTAATTCAGTATTTTTTCTTAATCCATCATCCTATTATAGTATCCTGGTGACTGCATATGTAAAGAAGGTTTTGCTGGTAGCAAGTGTGATCATTGTGGTCTTGGATTCAAACAGTATCCTGTGTGTGAGCCCTGCCCTTGCAGTCCTGCTGGAACTGAAGGAGAAAGTACTTGTGAAGGACAGTGTGTGTGTAAAGTAAGGTCTATCATGTTTTTATAACATGATTTTTCCTTGAGCCTCTAAAAGCGTACAAGTTAAAATACAGGATGTTTCAGATAAATGTTTCATAACTTCTTGGAGGGGTAGGACACACCTAGAATCACCTAGAAATGGGGGGCGGAAATGCACCCCTAACGAGCTAGGGGTTTTTATAAACCGGGATGGGAGGTTTGATAATCCACAGTGGAAATAGACATGTAACCTTTTATGCTTGGATTAAAACCAGCAAAATCGTTCATTTCTGTCATTTGTTGCATAAAACTGATTTAGAAGCTTAAATTTCAGCTCTTTAATTGGTTTTATGGAATAAATACCTGAATTGATGGTTTTAATTCAATCTTAAAAAGGTTATGTGTCAATTTCCACAGGGCATTTTACAACTTCCCATGTCTGCTTATAAAAACCCCTAGCTCATTAGGGTTGCATTTCCGACCCCCATTCATAGGTGATTCTGAGTTGTCTAGGTGTGTCCTTCTCCTTTTCGAAGTTATGAAACACCCTGTATAAATACCTATATAAATACTTTTCTTAACCAAAATAATTGGTTAAACTGGCATGTCTTACAGGCAACAAATATCCATTACTCTTTTTTGGTTAATGTATTTAAGAAATCTGAAATATTCTTTTAAAGTGTAATTTGGTTCTAGATGGGTTTAGAATATTTACATTTGTTTAGAACCTAATATTCCCCATTTTTTACTCAAAAATACTATTTATTATTGAAATTGTAGTCACTTAAATATGAAAGTGGTTTGCATGTTTTTATTTAGCTGTCATTAATATTTTTTAAAAAGTCTACATTAAATATTAAAGTTAAACTGCTAATCTCTAAACTTAATATGCTGGAAATTTAAATAAAAATAAATAAATAAATACATCATTGTGTGGAATATACTTGAAATGCAGTTAATTATATTTGTATGCACAATAATAATTTTTAATGGTTTCTATTGTAAATCATAGACTTCAACATTTGTTTTTCAGAAAAACGTGGAAGGTGTCCGTTGTGAGTATTGTAAGCATGGGCATTACAATTTGGATGCTGAAAATTCAGATGGGTGTACCCCTTGTTACTGCTCAGGTATTACTAACAGATGTCAAGAAAGTGACTGGGGTGTTAAAATGGTATGACATACTTTTAGAATATATTTTGTCTTTCTAATAACATATATTTTTCTAACTTGGTTCTCTTATCTTTGGTTTAAGATTCATACTTTGAAAATTAATTCCTTCAAGCTTCAAAATCTTACACAATATTGAAATGTAAAAGAAATTTGGATTTATTTACTATCTTTCAAATATAAAAGTGTAATTCATGATGCTTAATTTAGTTTTCTTAGTGATAATCCTATACAACATGCATTAATCCTAACTACTTCTGTAAACCTATATTAATATAAGTTTATTTAGTTTAATGTTACTCACTATTTAAGGAAATCATTGTGGAAAGCTATGCAACATATGACTGTTATTCTTTTTAGATACAAACACTTGATGGCTGGCTCGTGAGTGACATTTATGGAATTCATGTTGTAGCTCCTGAGAATGGAGGTGATCATTTAAAAATAACCAATGAAGCTATGATGGGTTTTGATAACTACTACTGGATGGCACCACCTGAATACATTGGAAAAAAGGTGGGTTATGGTAGGTGGTTCCCAAGCTCATTATTCTGTATGGTATTAAATATACTTTCAACCTATCTTTGAGCCTCTTTATAAGTTCATTAGGGCAAGTGTTGTTTAATGTTAAATTTTTATCAAATGTAGACTTATGTTTAGTGACACCAGAGTATTCCAAGATTTTTTTATGTGTTAATTTTAAATAAATTTATCCAAAGTTATTTGTGTTCAAAATTAAAAAATAAGTTAAAAAAGTATTATAGTTTTTGTGATAGAAAAGTGTGAAAATAAATTATATAGTTCCCCTAATTTAAACACTATATATGCTAGGATAGAAGTTGTATTTAGAAAAACTAATTCTTTTACATGGGCTAATAATGATTTGAAACTATAGCTCTATTCCTATGGTGGGGAGCTACGATACGTCATTTCTTATTCTGTTGTCGAAGATGATGGTGTTCAAAGTGATGCCCCTGGAATTATTTTAGAGGTACATGTATTTACTGAATATGTATTTATTGAATATTTTCTTACAATTATTCTTAATGTAATTAATTGTAAGTTTTATTTCTTTACAAAAAGTGCCCAAAAAGATTTTTTAAAAAGTAGACTTGGAAAAAGTTATAGAGATCAGCGAGGTGAATTTAAAATGAATACTTATCATTACAGAGCGATTTTGTTCGCATCGGCTATTATTTTGGTTCCCGCAAAGTTCAAGGTAACATCACTGTTACTTTGCCTCTACAAGAACGTGCGTGGTCTCATTTGACTGCTGCTGGAAAAAGAAGTAGAGCAGTGACTAAAGAAACTTTTGCTGCTGTTATGAATAACATTTCTCGACTGTTGATCCGTGCAAAATATCACTCGGATCAAGTAGTTGGCATGTGAGTTGAAGTTTCAGTTGAAAACTAATGATGTGTTTTTATCATTATTGGTTTCAAAAAATATATTAATTGTATCTTCAAGTAAATGTTTGTAAAACTTAAAAATTAAAATTAGTATCAGATAACCTTTTAAAATTCAACTATATTCATTGTTAAAACTTTCAGTCGCCTCATATGATCAAATGGATGTACGATAAAACTGTTCAATGCAAAAATCGGTCAGCGAAAACCGTTCAATAAAAAACTAATTTAAATATGTGCATTTCCATTCTCTTACAAAATAAAATCTACAATCCATATAAATTAATATAATTGCAAATGTTCAAAAAAGGCTTCCTAAGGTTCCTTGTGAAAAAGTCTTAAAATAATCTTATTTTATATTCTTATCTAAATCTTGTTTATATTATTTCTCCTGCTTTCTGCGATTTTTACAGTCATTCTCCAGTTTTCTAGATGAAAAATGTACTATATTTATAAAATATCAGGAAACTCATACCAGATTATCAGGGAAAACCTGGAATTATCAGGGAATTTTGAAATGAGTTTTCTGTGTCCACCCTGGTAAAGCTATGTGTTTTTTTTGTTTTTTGAACGGTTTTTGTCTGACCGGTTTTTGCCTTGAACGGTTTTTTCGCGACACCAATCAAATTAGTCTGGAAAATATTTATATACTAAAAAATAAATATTTTATAATGTTACCCCAAAATGGTGTGTAATGCTTTACTGTTGTTTAGCTGTCTGTAACAATTGCTCCTATATTGTAAATTTATATACATGACTGGCTGAATACCATGAATTGAATACCATTCAATTCATTACAGCCTCTACAATGTTGAAATGGAAATAGCAGATAGATGGTCAAGCAGTTTAAAGAAAATGGTTACTGTGGAAATGTGTGAATGTCCTTTAGGATACTCTGGATTATCTTGTGAGGTAAAGATTTATGTTAGAATTTCAAAAATAACATTCATATAAAAGATGAATTAATATGCCAGTTTTTCAAACATTAAAAAAATCGTAGTTGTGAAGAATATTAACAAAAAAAAGAATGTAAACTGCTGCTTTACAAAATTGAAGATAATAAATTTGTGGAAGAAATCAGTGTTAAGTTGGTTTCTGTACTTATCTTTGTATCTATACTTGTTTTCAAAATGTCAAACTAATCTCTTAAATTTTTTTTGCAGATTTGTGAACCTGGATACAGACGTGTAAATGACACATTGCACAAAGGCATGTGTGAAATCTGCGAATGTAATGGTCATTCCACTACATGTGACCCTTATACAGGATATTGTTTAGTGAGCATCTTTATTTAGATCCAATAAATCTTAAAACTAACTTGTTACAAACTGTCTGATGAAAAGTTACATTTACAGGTTGAATACCATTGGGTATCCTATGTACTCTTTATGTCTATTATACTTATTTTTTTCAGAACTGCAATCACAATACAACTGGACATCATTGTGAAATGTGTATTGAAGGCTTCCATGGTAATCCTTACAGAGGAACTCCTGAAGATTGCCAGCCATGTGCCTGTCCTTTGTTAAATCCTGAAAACAATTTTTCTCCTGTCTGTCAGGATATTGTGACCACAGATGGTGTAACAGATTATGTCTGTACAGCATGTGCAGTTGGTTATGCAGGCTCCAAATGTGAAAGGTTAATATTCATTAAATGAATTATTATTAACATCATTGAGTTACATATTATGTTATTTTTATAATGATATAGAATTTTCTTCCTTTTCTTAGATGCACCTCTGGTTATTTTGGAACCCCTGGTACACCAGGTGGTACTTGTCAACGATGTGACTGTACTGGGAATGCTGATACTTTTGATCCAAATTATTGTGACCATATAACTGGCCAGTGTTTAAAGTGCATCGGTAATACTGGAGGATGGTATTGTAATGAGTGCTTGGAAGGCCATTATGGAAATGCATACCATCATATTTGCAAACGTAAGTATCTTTGCATATATACTATCTTAAATCAGGAGTTCTTTTCTTTGAAAATCTTTGATGGTTTTAAAGTTTATCCATCAAAATCAATAAATTTCATAACTTCTGGTTTTTTATGCTTTACATTTTCACATATCCTCATCTGTTTATTGAAATTAGGAATTTTTACACACCTGATATTAAAACAATGGACATGGATGTAACTTCACTTCTAATTTAGGCAGCCACATTCATTATATTCCCTATACAGTGGCATAGCCATAAAAATCAGGTTTTATTGGAATTAGGGGAGAGGATATGGGTTACATTTAGTCGTTTTCAATTATCGTAAAAAGGAAATTTCTACTTTTTTTTAGGGGGGGAAATTTCACAGAATCCCTCCCCTGTGCCCATAAGTAATCATAATATCTAAATTGAATGAAGTTTGCAAAATTTTACCATAGTCATTATTTTTGAAAGTTTTGACTTGGATGTTATGTGGTTGTTTTTTACACTGCATATTTTTATTTTACTTTGCTGCTTTGCCATTTATAAGGTAAATATTCAAATTTTATAATATATACATTGAAAAAAATCTTTAAGATATTCTGTGAACATAGAAGAAAATTCCCATTAGAGTTACATAATTTTTTTAATACATCATATTAACGTTGACTGTCGATAGTGAAAAATATTTTTTTCTAAAAAGCAAGCACTACTGGCTTTATGAGCTAGGAGACTTGTATACCTGGGAGGATTGAATAAAGCTTTAAACATTATTTTTGAAAAAAATTAATTGTAGATTTTTCTTACATGCCCACAAAAATGATCCAAATAACCAAGTGAAAATATTAAATTGTTAATGTTAATGATAATTTTCTATTAAAGTATTAATTTTCGATGCTTGTTTAACTTTTTTGTTATTTAAAAATGAATATAAGTAATGTTATTTGTTCATTTAAATTTTTTCTAAAGGTTTTTTAACTCTTTTGTTATACAGAGTTATTGAATATCGTTATACAGAGTTATTGAATAGAGTTAACCTTTATTGTTTTTGTTCAGTGAACCACTTTTTCTATTTTTTGATTGATGAAATTGTTAGTTTACTACTAAAGAAAACAATTTAGTACAACGTGTATCAGTTTTTTTTAAATTTCACTAGAAAACATAGTGTTATTGTTAGCATTTAAATGAATTAACTACAAAATTAGTAGTTAGTAATTTTAGATTATGACAGTTTGCAGATGAGCACATCTCTGGTTCCTTTCAGCCTGCGGATGTAGTCCACTTGGATCAGAAAACTCCATTTGTGATAGAGCAACGGGGGTGTGTGAATGCAAACTCAACTTTGTAGGAAGGGAATGCGACAGATGTGATGTAAGTTTTTTTTATGACTGTGTGACACCTCATAAGGCTATTACTTATCATTCTTTTTTTATAAGAGTATTTCAAAAATAGGTTTGACGAGAGTGTTAAAATAATGTAAAGGGTTTTTAGTGGTTTAATGTTTTGAAGGCTTTAAGAAGAATTTATTAATTAACTATTCTATCTTTAGAGTGTCCAGGCTAAAAATACTCTAAAGTTAACTTTTAAACTTTCATAAGTTGTTAAATTTTTAAAACCATTTGAAGGTTTTGCCTTAATTTGAAAAGGATAACTTCTCCCTTGATTAATTGTTAAAGTCTGTAGTTGAATTCTCTGCATCAAAATGATAATATTATGCTATTAAAATATTTTTTTGATTATAAGTTTTTTTATATAAAGTGAATGGATAACAACTGGATTGTTTCTTTTAATTACTAGATGTACCTTAAAAAGATTTTAAGTTGATAAGACTGATTGATACTGATTAATGTTGCTATTGACTCATGGAATTTTTTTCAGTACTCATTTGGAAATGTGGAGCTTGGTTGTGTGCCTTGTCGATGCAATGCAACTGGTTCTAAGAGAGAAAATGTCGATGTTTGTGATCCGGTATCAGGAAAATGTGACTGTAAACCAGGAGTGTTTGGTTTAAAATGCGACACCTGCCTTGAAGGGTATTACAGTTTTTCAGAAATCGGCTGTAAATGTATGTTTACCTCCTTGATTCTGAAAAAAAAGTTTTTATGGTGTTTAACTTAATTTTATGATTTTTTTATTTGAAATATGTTTATTTAAGAACTAGAATATATGACTTATCATAAAATGAAAAATTTAAGCTTAAACAATCAAATTATTTGATAGGTTCTGAACTTTATGATTCGAAAGTGATACATTTGTGAGTTCTTGATAAACCCCAATTTTCTCCATTCATAGTTTAGAGATTTTGTTTCTTCTAGGGTGTGGTTGTGATGTAAATGGAGCAGCGAGTATTCAATGCCTGGAGCCTGATGGGCAGTGTGTTTGCAAGCCAAATGTAGTTGGGAAAAATTGCAGTGTTTGTGAGGTAAGTTATTATTGTGAAGTAAGTTTAATTTAATATTTCATTTTAAACCTTTCTCACCCAGGATGTAATGCAGTACAAAGTTTGCCCATTTAGAGTTGGGTTGAGAGAGTCAGATTACAGACTAAGGAATAAACGTTTCAATAAGATAGATACTTAAAATGAAGACATTCAATTTTGTTTAATTTTAAGAACTATCATAGTTTTTCACTATATACTACAACTATTGTTCTAGACTGGTACCTGGAATCTTCTGTCTGGTAAGGGCTGTGAAGACTGCAAGTGTAGCTCCATGGGTTCTGTGAGCCTCGTTTGTGATGAACTGTATGGTGTTTGTCAATGTAAACCTGGAGTTACTGGAGATAAGTGCGAAAAGTGCAAACATGGATATTTTGGGTTTTCTCCAACTGGATGCAGAAGTAAGAACTTTGTAGGTTTATTATAGTGGAGTGTTTTTCAGCATGTGTGTGTGTCGTCAGTGTTATTCTTAGGATTTTTTCGGAGGAGTAAAAACACTCCTTGACTTTTTTAGGAGGCGTGAAATTCATTTATGAGGAGTGAAGTACCGGAAATTGCATAAACTATATACATAAAGAGAAATCTTTTATAAAAACGCTTTTTTAATGGACAAACTGAAATAGAAAAAATGAGGATGCTATTTTGGTTTTTAACAATTATAGCATCTGTTAATAAAAGTAGAAAGTATTTACATTATAAATAAAATAATTTATTACATTAAACATTATAAATGAAATATTTATTTATTACAAATTTGAGAAGAAAAATTTTTTGATTTCAGTGGGGTGCAATGCATTTTTTAAGCAAAACGTTTATTAAAAATTCAAAGCGTGAAAATACGCCTGACTAGTTTTTAAAAGCGTATTTCCTATTTTCAAAGCTGAAATACGCTCTCAGAGGTGTTAAAATTATCACTGTGTGTCGTGATTTTTTACTTATTAATAGCGATACTCTTAACGTATAACTTTTAAATAGTCCACTGAAAATAGCGAAAAAAAGGGCCGAACCTCGGACAAATTGCAATAAAAGGTTTCTCAACGGTTTTCACTTAGGAATGACCTCAATAATAACATACTAAAAATCGGCCAAAATCGGCCGGGGGGAAGTTTAATTTTTTTTAAATTTTTAAAAAATGGCCGAAATTTATTTTTAAAAAAACCCAAAACAATAATATAGACATGTGATACATGTTTATAGGTTATTTTTGAGTTTTAAAACCGAATGTTGCCTTTAGTTTTGAAAAAAAATTGAAATTTCAATTTTTAAAATTAATTTGAAAAATGAACTATATGAAAAAATTAAAACCCCCCTAAAAACCTAACCAAATCATCAAAAGAAATAAATCAAACGGTTTTCATTTAGAAATGACCTAAATATTAACATACTAAAAGTAAAAAATTTTACGAGTTAAAGAAGTTCAATTTTTTTTTAAATTTCAACTTTTTTTTGCGAAAAATGCATTTTTTTTTCAAATTCGTGCCCCAAACTTTTGAGGCTTTTGAAAAGGTCATTTTTCGGTGGATATTGTCCACAGATAGTTATATAATGGAAAACCGGTGGAATTGACCCTCAATGAATTAGTTAATTATTTTATTTAAAATTTTGAAATTGGTAAAATGTAGTAAAAAGTGAAAAAAGGTAATACTTTGGCATATTTACATCAGAATTTAAAATAATTAACTAATTCATTGAGGGTCAATTCCACCGGTTTTCCATTATATAACTATCTGTGGACAATATCCACCGAAAAATGACCTTTTCAAAAGCCTCAAAAGTTTGGGGCACGAATTTGAAAAAAAAATGCATTTTTCGCAAAAAAAAGTTGAAATTTTAAAAAAAATTGAACTTCTTTAACTCGTAAAATTTTTTACTTTTAGTATGTTAATATTTAGGTCATTTCTAAATGAAAACAGTTTGATTTATCTCTTTTGATGATTTGGTTAGGTTTTTAGGGGGGTTTTAATTTTCTCATATAGTTCATTTTTCAAATTAATTTTAAAAATTGAAATTTCAATTTTTTTTCAAAACTAAAGGCAATATTCGGTTTTAAAACTCAAAAATAACCTATAAACATGTATCACATGTCTATATTATTGTTTTGGTTTTTTTTAAATTTTTTTTCGGCCATTTTTTAAAAATTAAAAAAAAATTTAACTTCCCCCCGGCCGATTTTGGCCGATTTTTAGTATGTTATTATTGAGGTCATTCCTAATTGAAAACCGTTGAGAAACCTTTTATTGCAATTTGTCCGAGGTTCAACTCTATTTTCAGTGGACTACTTTTTTGTGGATTAATTTTTATGCAAAATTTTGTACGACTTCTGTCAATGTACTGACCTAGTGGTATACATCTGGGTTCAAATCCCCATTTGATGTTAGTTTCTATCCTCGAGTGTGGAATGAATGAATGTGACCTCCCTATAAAAATGGGTTGTGCAAGCGAATGTGTGTGTGGCATAGGTAGAATTACTGCGAATCAGTGACTCAGTTACACTGGTATCCACTGGGTAAAGCGGAGCACATGAGGGCATTTTTATGGGACTAGGATGATAAATCCAAGTTCCCCCCCATTGGTTAAAATAAAAGCTTCCGTTGAATGATAGAATCACAACATTTTTTTGTAAAATATAAAATTAGAACTTACATTATTTATCTTTTAATGTGTACAATATTCTTATTAACTTTTGTGTAATACATTTCAGTTTATTATAAAAGTTTCTAATACTAATTTCAACTTTTAGAGTGTGAGCCATGCAAAAATTCTGGACATATTTGTGATCCTGATACTGGATTCTGTGTCTGTCCTCCGAACACTGAAGGAGAGTATTGTCAAAGATGTACTCCCTCGTCTTGGGGTTATGATCCTGTTTCTGGATGCAAAGTAATTTGAAACTTTGTTGTATCTTATATTTGTGATAAAAGTCCTTTGATTAAGTTGTATTGTATTTTTGGTTAAGTTGCGCACAGTTCCTGTAATTTTATCATACTGATGTGATTTTCAAAAGCATTGTTTTCCTTTGTAGCCTTGCAATTGCAATTTTAAAGGTTCTCCCAGTGACAGTGTATGTGATGTAGACAACGGAAATTGCATTTGTTTGGAAGGATACGAAGGGAGAAAATGCGATCAGTGTCGTTTTGCTCACTACCAGTTCCCAATATGCAGGAAATGTGAATGCAAGTACGATGGAACTGATTCCTCTCACTGTACAATGGAAGGACTGTGCCAATGTGATGAAAATGGTCAATGCCCTTGCAAAGTATGTATTATCAGAATTTGTATTGATTAACATTTACTTCTAAGAAGCTGCAGACCAGGATGTTTTAATCTGTGTTTGAAATAATTTCTTAGTCCCACCAACTTTAAAATAACAGAATAACCATCCTTACGAATATACTGACGATACTTTGCAGGAACACTCTTTCAGTTTTCCTCTTCCAGGATACAAAGCAGAAAAGGTTCTATGATGAGTATTTTAGCGGAAAATGCGAATAAATTTAACTGAAGTTGTGATTTCATGTTCTCATGATTGTAATTTTTCCCCGCAAAAAGAAGTTACAAAAGTAAAGTGCTTTATTTTTTAAGATTTAAAATTGCGGTATAGAAGCAATGTTTTTTGTAATGGGAGAATATTTTAGCACTTTGTGTACTGACAGTGCTCAAAAGTATCAATTTAATTAGTTGGATCTAGCAGATTGAATTTTCTAAAAATGATTATTTTATTTATGTATCCCTTAATTTTCAATTCAGTGACTTAAAAATTATTTGCATGAAAAAAATTGAAGTGAATCATAATGCCACATAGATAAAAGGTTAATACAAAATAAAATATACATATATTTTAATTTAGGAATCATTGATGCTAATTATGGTTCATTAAACTGCATATCCATCACACTAACTAGTACTTTGTATGTGTTAGTCTAATTGTGTTAGACCTAAAATACAGTTACTTTCTGCAGTGGCGTAGCCAGAAAAAAATTTCGGAGGGGGATGTTGATATTTCGGGAGGGGATATGGGGTATTTTTAGTGGTTTTCTATGGTCAAAAAGGAAATTTCCCGAGTTTCGGGGGATATATCCCCTAATCCCCCCTCTGGCTATGCCCCTGACTTTCTGTACTTATCTTATATGTTAACTTTTGTCTAATTGAGGAAGTAATTTTCTCATTGTAAAATTTACATGAATATTTTTTTAGGAAAATGTTGAGGGAGTCAAATGTGACACTTGTAAACCAGGAACATTTGGATTAGCTGTAGATAATTTAAAAGGCTGCTATGAGTGTTTTTGTTTTAATCGATCAAGTTCTTGCAAACAAGCTGAAATGGTTTGGTCCCAGGTAAATGAACACTCTATTTCTTTTAAACATAGTCAGCATATTATTTAGCTCATTTCTCTCTTGTTAAAATACATTGGTTTATAAACTTAAAATGTGTTTTAGATTACTACTCCATCCCGAGAAGTCCAGTTTGAATTGGGAAATACTCCCCTTGGTTTGTCTTCTCATAAATTTCTTCTTATACCTGGTCAGACTGGTAATGTTAAATTGGGAATACCATATGTGATAAAACAACCTGTATATTGGATGCTTCCTAGGGAATATTTAGGTGAAAAGGTCAGTATGACATTTCTTAATATTTGTATATTACAGTATAATTCTTTAATTGTAAAAAAGTGTTTAAATTTTAAAAATTTGGTGTGATGAAATAATTATATTTCTTTTCTTTTATTGATTTTTAGCTTCTATATGGATTACTTAAGACATTGATAAAAAAGCTTTTTACTTGAACTAATACTTGTATAAAAAATTAAAGCATTTATAGGGTATGATTCTGATAATGTTTTATGCAAATTTATTTTAATATGTGTGAAATTTTCAGACTAGATCATACAATGCTGTTTTAAAATTTCATATTGAGAGTCGAAGCTCACGACGATACCCTGACCCAATGTTATTCAAGTATCCATTGATTATATTAGAAGGCAATGCTCATACTTTAGTTCATTCACCATTCCTCCCCATTTCTGGCGGAAAATACAGTGTTAGAATGCATGAGGTATGAAATGCTTATTTTTACTTGGGTCTAATTTTTAAGTCTCCTTTGGAAGAAGACAAATATATTCTAACTTAATTTAGTTTGGTTGGTAATTAGTTGTTTAAAGTAGTGATATAAATATTTATGGTATTTATCAGCCATGATTTGCAAAATATTTGTTATTCTAAAGCAATTAGATTTAAAAAAAATTTTAAGTATTTGTAACATTTTTGACACTTTTACAGGATGAATGGGCTCACTATGAAAATCCTGAAGTCCATGTAACCAGAGCTTTGATGATGCTTGTCTTGCAGAATGTTCATCGTATTATGATAAGAGCTACAGAAGGTGCAGATGTAAATATAGCCAGGTAGTTATATTTATATAATTTTGTTTTAATTTGTGTAACACTTTTTGGTATTTGGAAATTTACCTATCCTTAGGAATTTCTAAGATATTTAAATTTTCCTCGTGGGTGTAACAATATTGAACTTTCTAATCTTTTTCTTTGAAATTTCA
Organism: Tetragnatha versicolor; assembly: GCA_024610705.1. NCBI lineage: Eukaryota > Metazoa > Arthropoda > Arachnida > Araneae > Tetragnathidae > Tetragnatha > Tetragnatha versicolor. Next base: position 27,307,923 of record JANDEH010000002.1, on the reverse strand, counting down.
GTGGGAACCTTTTAAGGTAAGAACTATTTTTCTTGAATTTGAAACCCCTTATTAATATTTATTGTTAAATATATCCATATAAAGATAGCACACATTATCTGCCGAAAAAATTAACTACCTCTAAAATAAACATTTTCCTTAAAGTATCCGCCTACCCCTAAAAAGACGAGTTTCAACTTTTTCGTCGAAAATTTGGTTCTTACATTTTCAAGTAGTTTAGACTTTTATCTTTCCAAAACTGTTTTCATTTTACTTGTAGGTGAATAAGAAAAGAAATTACAGCATTATTAAAACAGATAGTCGTGTGTGATCGTATACAAATATAAACTTTAAAGCTGATTTTCTCTGAATTAAGTTTTGCATAAAAACCCTCCACTATTTACATGATTACTCAAAAACTATCCAAGATATTCACTCCAAATTTTAACAGTATATTAATCATACTGTTATTAACCAGATGGACCACAGATTTTTATGTAAGTTTATTATTTTTGTTTTTATTGATGTTTTTTTGTTAAGGTGCCTGCCTACCTATAGAGGCTTTTTTTATAATAATTAAATTTTGACCTAATTTGTGGTTGATACAATTAAATGCATCTAAAAACTATGAATAACATTAAAAAAATTAAAATATTGATTAAAATTTTCATATTATTGAAGAATTTATGCATGAAAATCACAAAAAAACGTCTTTCCGCAAATCAACATAACTCAAATTCATATGAAGATATTTTTGTTTTGTAAACTTTGTTATCCTCGTGAACTTATGTTTTAGGAGGCCTACTACTTTTATGTCTAAATTTATTTAGTATCAAAAGTTACAGAACCAAACGTGAAAAATGAAAAAAAAACCCACCAAAATTCAGTAAAGTTTTAAGTTATACTATTCATAAAATAAAAAATATTACACCCACAACCAAAAAAATAGTAGGGCTCTTAAATCATATTATGTCAAGTGTTTTCCCCAATTTTTATAGAAATCCATTCATAATATTTTGAGTTATGCAGTTTTGCTGAGAAGGGAAATAGCAAAAATGTGATTCTGAGAAAAACGCGAATTTCTTTACTTTTTCCTTAATAAAATGCCTATTTAGCTGTAAGTAAAATTTCTGTAACTTTGGTTCTAGGAAAGATAAAGACAAAATTCAAACTGATTTGGAAAGCTAAAGATGTGCTTTTTGAAATAAGATAATAAATTTTTTTTGAATTTTGGGTCCAAAACGGCGTTTTTTAGGTAGGCAGGCACATTAAAGGGTTGTAGAAATTTTGAAAATTTTCACTTACCTTTACATTTTATGATGTAAACAATTACTTTTCAAAATATGTCTTAGAAAATGGTCCAATCTGAAGATAAGTGTTATACGATACTTGTGTCCAAAGGAAATTTATATAGGGGTAATAGTTTTTGGACAAGAGTGAGAGGGGTTTTATAAAAATTCACTTAAATTTTACACTAATTACCCCCTATTTTAGAAAATAATATAATTAATTTTGTTTTTTTAGCATTGATCAATGTTTTGATGTACACTTAAACTAAAAATTAAAAAATAATTTTTGTAAATCAAGTATTTCAAAAAAATGGTCTCAAAGGTAAGCGGATACCTTAACTTAGTTGAATAAAAAAATATTATCAATATTTTATATAACAAATATCAGCAATCTTTAATAGTGTTTGTTTGAATGGTTTTTAGGTTGTTATTTAAAATATTTTCTAGGTTAAAAGATGTCAGTATGGAAATAGCTGTATCGCTGTCTCCAAATCCTGCATCTCCCTATGTCGCGGTTGGAATTGAGATTTGTAACTGTTCTAAAGAATATGGAGGGTTATCTTGCCAAGTATGTTACATTTCAATCAAGAAAACATCCCCCCTACTTTCTCTAATTATTTGAGTTAGTTTTCCCCCTTTAAATCTTATTGAGCATATATTTAAATTAAATTACAAATATTTTTTAAAATTATTTTTTGAAATCTCTTCCTAAGGACCCTGGGAAAGGCTACTACAGGAAACGTAAGATTAACCCTGAAAATAACACTGACATTACTGATTACATTGGTGTGTCAGTGCCATGCCCCTGTAACAACAGAAGTGAAACTTGTGACCCAGAAACCGGCCATTGTCAAGTAAATTAAATTTTTACTTTATGTGTTCAATTTTCACAATTTTTTTTCATTTAACTGACTTGCTGACTTTTATATCAGAATTGTAGAGAAAATACTGCTGGAGCTTTTTGCGAACTTTGTGCCAAAAGTTTCTTTGGAGATCCTAATATGGCCCCTTGTAGGCCCTGTGAATGTCCACTGGTAAACAATAGGTAAATTTTATACTTAAAATATAAAAACAATTTAGTTTTAAGTAAAGCTTTTTTTAAATTAAAATTTTGGATGTCTCTTTAGTTTTAGTGACACATGTGAGGGTGACATCAATGATCATGCTTGCACCAATTGCCTAGAAGGATATGAAGGAAAACACTGTGAAAGGTAAGGAATAATTTATTGAAGGGTGATTCTTCTCTAACAAAATTTTCTTTACATGTATATTTATCTAAACTGTCTTTCACTATTTTAATAATGCATTAGCACTACTTAGCTTCTGTTACTGAAATTTCTTATGATATTTCTGTTTTAGGTGTTCTCGAGGATATTATGGAACTCCTGCAATGCCTGGGGGTCAATGTTTGCCATGTAACTGCAATCCATATGGATCGCTGGACCGTATATGTGATAGAATGACTGGCCAATGCTTTTGTCGTAGAGGAATCTCTGGAAGAGATTGCACCATGTGTAGTGCTCGGCATATTCTAACTGATGTTGGATGTAAATGTAAGAAAACCTTTTCTGCTAATACTTCACTTGGATTATTTCCATTAAAACATCAAATATGTTAGAAATATGTGTAAAAGAGCTTTAATAGAACCTGATTGTTTAAAAATCCTAGCCTTTTATCTTGTGGTAAACATTTGTAAAGTATTAATGTTGGTCAAATACCAATTCAGGCTAAGGGAATTATACGTAAAATTAATTTACTACATTTTTGTTTTTAAATAATTAGTTTTAAATTTTGTAAATTTTTTAACTTAATTTAATTGCAGCTTGTGATGATGAATGCATCGGACCACTCTTAAATGATGTAGACTTTCTTGTGGAATCTGTTGCAAAATTTAACCTCTCAAAATTTACACCACCGCCCTGGATACCTTTACTTTCTCTGGATAATCAGACCATATCATTACAAGTAGGTTTTATTACCTGTTGAAAACATCTTGACGTGTTGAAAGTACTTGTAATTAAATTTATTTTTGCCATAAAGTAGGTTAAAATTACAACTCTTAAGCTTTTGTCTTTAACTTACATTTGAAACTTATACATTTTAAATTATTGTTCTGTTTTAAATTATTGTAATAATTAAGATAATTTATGTATTTTTTACCTTGTGACTATGATAAAAGATATGCTTGTTTTCTTGCGCTAATAATTGAGTTGTATGTTTGGCTGATTGACTCCTTTTGTTTAGAAATCAATTGCTACATATTTTCAAGTTATGGATACTGGAAGAAACATTTCAGAAGAATTTTTTACTGATTTTCATTTCGAAACACTGGCTGATTTAATGTACTTAAGAGTAAGTACTTTTTAAAATACAGTGATTTGTTTGTAAAAAAACATGAAAAAAGTAAGATTTTTAACTTTTTTTGAAATTTCAAGGGACGAGATATAAATATAAAGGGTCCCCATCTTGCATTTAATGCTTTAGAAGTCAAAGAGGATGCTGACATACTAATTAAAGTATTAGACAAAATTTGGAAAGACATATCTTGTAAGTAACAATTTTTATATACCATTGGAGATTATTTGATGGTATTAGTACACCATAATGGAAATTTTATAAAACAGGGGGAATATATATAAGGGGAATTTTCTCAAAAACACGTTTAAAATATATTCCTAGAATGCTCTCTTAAAATAAATTTGTTAGGTTTTAAAAACCTGTTTTTTCTCAAGGCTTTGCACAACCACCAGAAAAATGCATATTCCCCTTATTTACTATCATTCTTTCATTCTAGCAAATCTTTCTGATGAGTTGCATCTAAAACTTTGAAAAACCTTGTTTTCGTAATGTAGTGCAATCAGATTAATGATGGTTTGATTATATGTTCTAAAATGGACTTGCCAGTTTATGATAAAATTTTGTATTTGACTTGGGCAAAAATATTTGTTATGGGCAGGTTTGTGCATACAACCTAAATCTGATGTATTTTCTATTCTTTAAAACCTGAACTTCAATTTATTATTTGTGATGGTTAAAGAACTCCACTTTTTTTAACAGCGTCTGTGATGCACCTTCAAGAACAGGGCAGCAATTTAAACTTTTCCAATGAAGCTCTCGCTGAAAAAATAGTGTTTGGTGTATCTATTTTAGAGCACTTGAAAAATAAAGATATTGATGAAATAAGGCAAGAAGCTGAGAGAGAAATGAGGTACTGTTCTAAACCTACCTGAATCTCACTTCTTAATAAGTAAATTAGTGCTGTTTCTTTCAATTGTTGTGCTATAAATATCCTTTCAGGAAGGCTGCTCAAACTTTTGAAGCTGTGAATAATGCTATCATCAACTTCACCTCATTTGCTTTAGAAGAGAAGTCCTTAAATAACCTTACCAATACTTTTGGTGAATTCATTCATTTGATTGAAAGAAAAGTTCGCTTACCATCTGTACAGTCATCTGCAATTATATGCGACAGTCAAAAAGTGGAAGACCAAATAGATGTGAGTTTTAAAAAAACTGGAAATTATATAGAGCAATTTTTTGAAATAAAATTATATATAAATTAAATCCTTAAGAAGGCCTTTTTAGAATGAGAAAACTGAATGCTTAGATAATCACATTATTGAAAATTGTGACTTAATAATCAAAATAAAATCCTGAATATGTGATTTAAAGAAATACTTATTTTCAAAGTATCATGTTATTGCTTTAATGAAGCAAAAAACTTAGCTTAAAATGTTAACGAAAATAAGGTTACAAATAGAAGGTGTACTGTTAAGTTTTTATTAAATAAAGTAACCAGAAGCATAAAATATAAAGATTAAAGTAGTCAAAGGAGGTTTATAAGGGGGAAAAAAGTCAAAACATAGTATGGTTATATTTTTGAAATTTAAATAACTTTTTTAATGGATCTCTTAAAATTTAATAACCTAAGAAATTTAAAAACTGCTAATTTTGTCTTGTTTGAGAAACTTTCAAATGGAGTAACTTTGGCCCAAATGAAGTGTTTTTTTCAAACTTTATATTATATATAAAATATATTCTATATTTTTATTTAAATGCACCACATAAAGTATCTTTCTAATGGTTGGGACAAAGTTACTCCATTTGACAGTAATAATGCAAAATGAAATATGTGTCAATTCTTTTCTATTTTTAGAAAAATGTTCTTGAAGCAGCAGCAAATAGAAATGAAACCCAGCAAAATTTAGAAGTATCCCTTTCTTTACTAGCTGATGCCATGGATTTTATAAAAAATAATTCAGTCATATTAGAGGTGATTGTTTTTTTTCTTAAACACATCATAACTCATTTGAAATGCTAAATTAATATCTTGTTATTTTTCTTTGACTTTAAACTATATTTTTGAAATTAAGTTTTTAGCATGGTATTTTGTTTTGAGAAGATTTTAACTCATTTGTAAACTTAACTCTTACGTATCAAAAAAGCTTGCTTGCAGTTTTTTTGTTGTTGCAAACCAAGTTGAATGAATAAGCTCATTTCATTTTTAACAGCTATTTAGTTTTTACTGAAAAAACATTTCCACTTACTCTATTTAAAAAATTGTGTTTTAATTTTCCAGAAAATTTCTCCATTGCAAACATTGTTAGAAAACGCTACTGAACAATTGGAATATCACAGAGGGATACTAGCGAGGCTAAATCCTAGATACATTCAAAAATTTGTAATACCTGCTGCAGAACATGCAGAGCATATATCTAAACAAGCTCTTTATTTATCAAGGTAAATACTTTATTAAAAAGTAGGATTTTGTTATTCATGACACATCTATTTCTATTTTTTATCTCAGTCTGTTTTAGTTCATTTCATGACAATTCAGATTTAATGGTTCTGTTTTACAAAACTTCGAAATATTGCTCACAAATGCAATAGTTTATAAATATTTTGGTATTTGAAGACCCAATTTATAATTTTAGTAACTGTTATTTGATAAATTGCCTTGAATTGTCTTGTTAGGTCAACATTATTTATCAAATAAATCTGTACCAATGTTTCCTTTCCTATTCAACTTTAAAAAATTTACCCTAAATAGATCTTTTCTGAGATAAACCCTGCATTTGAAGTGATTTTAGTAAGCACTGTTGAAAAAGTTACTGTTTGCCCAACGATAGTAAAAGGGTCACGTGATTTTTACAGACTTTGCATGGCTGATAGTTGTGTAACCGGTGTTGGTTGGTGTCGTGAAGAAAGGGGGAGAAAAGAAAGGTTTAAAGGCCAAAAAAAAAGGGGGGATTGGATATTAAAAAACTAGGGGTATATCAAACACAGTTGGCCAAATTAAGTACAATGCAAGTGATAACAACACCAGGTTCGTTCACCTTCAGAGGGGATGTGACATGATACCAAAAAGTTAAAAGAAAATATCTTAATTGTTAATATCTTGAGACACGCAATATTTCAAGAAGAAGGAAATACTTATAAATAGGCTGCAGTTTACCTTGTATTGGCTGGTTCTGACGCTTGGACTGCTGGAGCGACTTAAGCCTGCTTAGGCCTAATGTGGGCACATGGGAGTCTACCGACCGCTTCTTTGCGACTTAACGAGTCCATAAAAGTTTATATTCTCGGAAATATCATACGCACCTTGAGGGTAATTCACCTACAGTTTGTTGAATGCTAGTTCAGCTGGTGTTGGCCCCTCACCGGGGCGGATGGGAACGGATAATGTCCCACTGCAATCTCCCTCTCGTGCGGCCAGGGGGACCGCGCAATCCGGCAGGTCCGAGAGCGGGTTCGCTCCATCATCAGGGTCCACGGCATCAGTCCTCCGGGACATCACCCAGCAGATTTCCAGTGGCTCAGAAAAAGGTCCAAATAGTAGAGCATACGATGATTCTATTCGATGCTGATCCAAATTGCAAGTCCGAGAGAGCTGCCGTCAATAAGTAAAAATGAAGGGGCCCAGACAAAATCGAATTTAGATGAATTATGATTTATTCCACTTGAACGGTTTCTCGGCGAATTACAGCACAATCACACTAGTCAGGGGCCTTTTTAGAAATTCCAGAATTAGTTCACAAACGGGGACAGGATCGGACGGACTCCGCACGGAGACACGTCCGACCTGGGATTTCTTAAGCAGCAGCCAAAAATGAAAAGAACGAAGTGCGAAGTGAAATCTGAAGCGAGCGCCAAAGTTTAAATCAGCAAACGCGAGTGGGAGCAAATGGCGCAGTATCGCCCAAACGCGCGCGAAATGAAGAACATCAAAAACAGGTTTAGCATGGAGCATATACCGAGCGCGAGAAAGACAAGCGCCAAGGCTGAAGCCAACGCTTGGCGAGAAAAGAGAACGCGCTTAAAGCAACCCCAAACAGTACCGAACGAGAGAGAATGACACATAGGTTTTGTGCAAACACGTTTAGAAGTGAGGCGGGAAAGTTAACATTAAGGAAAAGATGATGAAATCTAGGGAGCAGTTGTGAGAGATATGCAGTGAAGCCAAAGCTTCACTACATATTCTCCCGAAAAACAGGGTTTTTGAAAAAAAAACTATTGCCAAAATTAGAAAGAAGAAGAAAAAAAATTCGGAGTTCACTTCGCTTAACACAGAAAAAAAACATACAATTACCAAAAACTATGTCTAAATTACATAATATCAAGCAATCTATTAAGTTACAATTAGAGTAAGGCCCAGTGACTAGTGTAAAATACAATTCATATCAATACATACAAAAAAACATCCTTCAAAAGTTGTAAGGTTCACTGTGACACTCAGCATTATACCTATAGTTAATTATTACATAGACGGTATCAAAAATTCATTGCTAGAATGTTCCTTCAACATAACCACTCTAAGGTGAATTAGAAATTAAGATCAAAGTTAAATCCAGTTTTTGAGGTAAGCAAGTAACCATAGAATGAAATTCTCAAATAAAGTTAACATTAATATTTATGCTCTGACAAACTAACACTATCCAGTACTCAAGCTAACAATAATGATCAGACACAAGGGAGTCGACACTAAGACCAGCTTTAAAAATGTCAAGACTCAAATTCCACTAGTAAGAATCCAAGTATCTAGATCACATTATCAACCATATGAATATCTCAGAATAAGTATCAGGAGTCAAATTCAAAACAAAAAGTTTTGCAATAGGAATTCAAAAGTAAAAATTGTTTGTATACTAACTCAAAGCTGATGTATGTGCACAGTAAAATCAAAAGTATTGACAGAATGTGAAAAATTATTTGAGTGCAATCTTAAAATTATAGCCCATTCAAGATACAAAAATACAATGTTCCAACAAAAAAACACCAATATAGGAAAAATTCAAATTTTGACCAGTTAAGGACATTAGACAAGCAAAAGGGAGTGTTCCAAGAATTCTACTAATTTACTCAACAGACCTTTTTCTTTAAAGTGAGTGACATAAACAAACATCAGTGATTGACCAAAAAGTTAAGAGTTTCAGTGAGCAAAGATAAATTCAATTTATACTAACACTGTGGGAAATCTCCTTCCACTTTGAATTATTGCGGGCAAAATCCTTCCGCCAAATAAAAATGAGTGCACTCTCAAACAAAAACAGTGGGTAATCTCCATCCACATAAAACTTAGTTTTGCCAACTGATTGCAGTATATATTTTTTTTGGGTCTCCCTGGGGGAACAGTCATTCGTGACTAGGAATTTAACCTAGACCTCCCAGAAATATGGGCGTGTTTTCAAACTCATTGCACCATCGCGAATATATGAAAGTCCTAACCAAAGAGGTTTTTTTTTTTTATTTTTAGTGCGCACAGCCAAAACTAGAAAATCATTCCATCAATCTAACTCACTATCCATTCTCAAAAAAATCAATCACTCACAAAAATCACCGATAAAAATAAAGTTTGGTCAAAAAAACTTCAAGTCACTCAAACGTGGACAAATTTATGAATTAAATTTTCTAATATAAAATCATCATTATGAAAGTTAAATGTTTGGGATTGGGAACACTCAATAGAAAATATAAGTTGGAACAAAAAAGTTATGAAAACCATGATAATAAGGGTTGTAGGGCATGAACAGCAAATCAAATTGGTAACCTTTGGAAGGTTTAGATTAAAATTATCAACCCATTAAGTAATCCAAAAATAATACATCACACTCAAAAATACAAATAAATTGCATGAGAAAACATTAAAAGCCAAAATATCCATTGATATCTACGTTAAGTGTAGTGTATCAAAGAAACAAAAAAATCACTCATTTTGTTGCAAAAAAACACAAAATTAACCACGAAAAAATTTATGATAAATCAGATGCCACAAATTTAACTTTCACTCCCAGTGTGTAAATTTAAGCCCAAAAATTTTGACAAGATACTCTACTTGGAGAGTTTACCTATACCAAGGTATCAAGTCGATCAAACTTCGACAAAATCAACCAAACAACTTAAAAGAATACTTTGTACCTAACTCAAGGTTTTATCTTTGTTTGTTTGTTGACAACACCCATACTGATGATTACAGTGTTATTACAGTGCCCAATAGGAATGTGATTACAACATTCTTGTATAGAAATGAAAACCCACAAAAAAATTGCTTTCAACATTTTAGTTGAAGAATTTACACGCCATTTTAGAATTTATTCGAGAAATAATTAAATGGGCCTTGCCAGTATACCCAAATAATAGTAAAAAAGTCAAAATCGAGAAGTCATAAGCCCTAGTTTAGATCAAGTTGTCCCTCTCAACTCATCTTAACTATGAATTTGAACTTAACATACATTAGATAAAGTTGTCCCTCTCAAATTATCTTAACGATGTATTTGAAACTAACATTAGATAAAGTTGTCCCTCTCAACATATCTTAGTTACTTAGTTCAAAAGGCAAAAATTAGCGGGCAAAAAATCCTTTTTTTTTTGGAAGGTGTAACCAAATCTAATGGCAAGTGGGGAATTTGGGGCATAAAAGGTTTTTGTGCCAGGTAGGCATAACCTATGTATAATCAATCAGTCATTAAAATTAATGGGATTCTACATCCTTCTTTTGTAGGAAGGGTAAGCTTTTACTTAGACCCATTAACAACCAGATCAACCACTTGATTCAAATTTTGGGAAAACAAAATTTTGGCATTAACACACACAGAAAGAAAAAAACACTCAATGTACTTAGTTTCAGGGGGAAAAAAATTTTAGGTTTTCCTCAACAACCAAAACAAAAATTATATCATATATAAAAATTAAGCAGTGTGGCAAAACACTAAACCGTGGTTCAAAAATTTAAAAAAATGAGTGGAAACACACATATACACAGTAAAAAATCCTTCAAAATTTTAAAAAAATTGTACGTGTCTATAGGACAAAAAATCCACGAATATGTCTGTGCATCCTGATAATGAGACATGACTTATGGACTTCGCAGGAAAATTAAGGTGTTACAAAAGACATATCCCACAAACAAAAATTCACAGACACATCGTTTACAAAGCAGCAGCGTAGAGCAAATTTATATCATGTTATGCATAAAAATGTATCATGTCTATCCCACTAAGAAGAAGGTCAAAGGCACCATAATTGTCGTGAAGAAAGGGGGAGAAAAGAAAGGTTTAAAGGCCAAAAAAAAAGGGGGGATTGGATATTAAAAAACTAGGGGTATATCAAACACAGTTGGCCAAATTAAGTACAATGCAAGTGATAACAACACCAGGTTCGTTCACCTTCAGAGGGGATGTGACATGATACCAAAAAGTTAAAAGAAAATATCTTAATTGTTAATATCTTGAGACACGCAATATTTCAAGAAGAAGGAAATACTTATAAATAGGCTGCAGTTTACCTTGTATTGGCTGGTTCTGACGCTTGGACTGCTGGAGCGACTTAAGCCTGCTTAGGCCTAATGTGGGCACATGGGAGTCTACCGACCGCTTCTTTGCGACTTAACGAGTCCATAAAAGTTTATATTCTCGGAAATATCATACGCACCTTGAGGGTAATTCACCTACAGTTTGTTGAATGCTAGTTCAGCTGGTGTTGGCCCCTCACCGGGGCGGATGGGAACGGATAATGTCCCACTGCAATCTCCCTCTCGTGCGGCCAGGGGGACCGCGCAATCCGGCAGGTCCGAGAGCGGGTTCGCTCCATCATCAGGGTCCACGGCATCAGTCCTCCGGGACATCACCCAGCAGATTTCCAGTGGCTCAGAAAAAGGTCCAAATAGTAGAGCATACGATGATTCTATTCGATGCTGATCCAAATTGCAAGTCCGAGAGAGCTGCCGTCAATAAGTAAAAATGAAGGGGCCCAGACAAAATCGAATTTAGATGAATTATGATTTATTCCACTTGAACGGTTTCTCGGCGAATTACAGCACAATCACACTAGTCAGGGGCCTTTTTAGAAATTCCAGAATTAGTTCACAAACGGGGACAGGATCGGACGGACTCCGCACGGAGACACGTCCGACCTGGGATTTCTTAAGCAGCAGCCAAAAATGAAAAGAACGAAGTGCGAAGTGAAATCTGAAGCGAGCGCCAAAGTTTAAATCAGCAAACGCGAGTGGGAGCAAATGGCGCAGTATCGCCCAAACGCGCGCGAAATGAAGAACATCAAAAACAGGTTTAGCATGGAGCATATACCGAGCGCGAGAAAGACAAGCGCCAAGGCTGAAGCCAACGCTTGGCGAGAAAAGAGAACGCGCTTAAAGCAACCCCAAACAGTACCGAACGAGAGAGAATGACACATAGGTTTTGTGCAAACACGTTTAGAAGTGAGGCGGGAAAGTTAACATTAAGGAAAAGATGATGAAATCTAGGGAGCAGTTGTGAGAGATATGCAGTGAAGCCAAAGCTTCACTACAGTTGGGTCAGTGGCGGATCCAGGTTTTGGGGGGGGCTAAAAATTTTCCTTATCCAATTGAATCTTCTTGTTAATGTTAATACCGAAAAGGTAGTGAAATACCCTGCTCCAACTTCCAAAAGAGGGGTCTGGGGGTCCTCCCCCAGAAAATTTTTGGAAATTTAAGGCAAAAACCCCACTTTTTCAACTCCTTTTGGTACGCTTCATCCGAATTTCGGATATAGATTTTTTGCGTTTTGACACAAACTTAGTAAAATGTAGTTGTAATAACAGAGTTACAAGTGCAAAGGGGGTCTGGGGGTCTGCCCCCAGAGAATTTTTTAAAATTTGACCTTAAAATAATAGGGTTTTAACTCATTTTGGTGCATAAAATGTCACATTATATAGAGTAAAACTTTTCATTTTGGGGGGGGCTTGAGCCCCCTAGCCCCCCTGGATCCGCTAGTGGGTTGGGTTTCGCTTCTATATACAAGCAAATTTCTCTTCCTCTTTCGATCAACTGCCCCTCAATTTTCCCCTGTCTCCCCTCCGAAATACTAGTTCCAGCGTTGTCAAAATCACGTGACCCTTTTACTATCGTTGGTTTATCAGTATTATTGTTATGATTTATTGACAAATATGTGTTCTATCTATTTTAAATGATGAGAAAATATATACCTCTTTAATTTGTCCTCATTTCCCTCTATTTATTTGTTAACCTATTTGTGTTAATAACTTTTAAAATGTTTTCACTTGTTTTTAATATTCAAAAATTTTACTTTGCAGCTTGTTTAGTGCTACTCAAGTAGCGTCTCAATTCCCTTTGATGGCTGCCAAAGTGTATGAAGAAATTATTGACAACATAGAAGGGGCTGAACAACTAGCCTTGGAAACATACAGTGCTGCAGACAGGACTTATTATGAAGTAAAACAACTGATAACTAGAAACTTTTAAAACATTCTAATCAGTTCAATTTATTTTACGCTTTTTTTACATTTAAATATTTTAAGTATTTAATACTAAATACTTGCCTATCATGGGTAGATGGATCCAAACAGAGCTGATTCTATATCTAAACAAGCAGTGGTTCTGCGGAAAAAAAGCCAGGCACTTAAAGATGAAGCTGATGAACTGAAACTTGATGTGCTAGGTAATATTTTGTTACATTGTATTGTATCTTACATTTTTATCCTGTTTTAGTTTACTTTCCCTCAACTTTGTTACTTCATTTTCAATACAGAAGAATCAATATTTTTCAGGTGCCAAAGCATCTCTTGACCAAAAGACAAGGGATATTGAGAAGATTCGAGAAAATGTTGAATTAGTAATATCCTCTCTTCAAGACTTTAAAGGAAATATAGATGCTTTACCCAGAGGTATGTGTTTATAAAGATAGTTAATAGATAGTTAGAGATTAAAGCATTGTTCTATTTTTGATATTTAAACATTTTTTAGATATTGGAGACAAACTTCATGATACAGAAGATGCCCACAAAAGTATAAAAAATAAAATGTTAGGTTTGCATGAAAAAATAGACATGCTTGAAGATTTCATCCACAGTGAACTTTATCCCAAATTAGATGGTCTCCGAATTGGATCATCAGCTGGTTTATTTAATGTTACTAAAACCAGTAAGCACATTTTAAAACTTCATAATAAATTAATTGAAATAATTTTAAAAGTAAACATTATTACATTGATTTATGCATCAACTTAAAAAATGATAAGGATTTTAATTTAAAAATGTATTTTATAACCAGATTAAAAATTAGTTAATTTAATAGTATTGGGTATATTGTTTTCAAATATAAAGTAAAATAAATCAAATGTTTGAGTCACTGGTGCACAAAATTAATATTCTTATCACACATTTCTGTTTGTAACTTAATTGTCATTAATGAGACCTAATTTGTAATATGAATTCAAAAGATAGTTTAGTGTATCTTTATTTTTAGTTTAAAAAAAGATGATCTCAGTTTTCTTATGAGATTCTTTAAAATATTTTATTTTCATAGTTGATTTGGCTAAAACAACTACAAAAAATGCTATTAAGAAAGCAAACAGTGTTGAGAAAAGAGTTGAAAGAGTGAAGATTCTGAACAACCAAATGCAGCTGAGTGTCAGAGATTTGAAGAATAAAATTCTTTTGGCTCGACAGAAGGCATCCAATGTAAGTTTTTTTAGTGCTGACATGGCAGTGGTTTTATGGGGGATAATCAACAATTGAGTAAAACACACGATATAACATTTAGTGAATCTAGCTATGTGTTTGTATTTTGTGTGTATATTATAATCTTATTTATTACCACAACTAATGCCTTTTATTAAATAAACTTATCACTATGGCAAATTAATGAAATAAAAGGGAGAATACAATAGTTTTACATTTCTTGGATAAATTCATTCCCCATTCAAGTACTGGGTTTGAAAACATTGATTTTAATGATTACAAGTTGAGTTTTTACATGGTTGATGATTAAAAACAACATAGTCATTCATGTTATTTTTTAAGGGTTGCTGGTTTTGTACTTGTCTAAGTAGTTAAATTTTTATGGTTGAAAGGGTAAATTTTGAGGTCATCCTAGGAGTTAGTTTACTTAGTAGCATTTTGAATGAATAAAATACTACTGTGAACCATTAAGCTTTGATTTTATTTGTTTTTGTTAGATACGAGTGTCTTTGAGTGCAGACTCGGCTGGGATTTGTGTGAGATCATTCCGTCCTGAAATTGAACCAACTTCTACTTCTAGTATAGTTCTTCATTATTCAGTAAAATCAGATGCCAGGGACAGTCTGTTGTTATTTTTAGCTAGCTCTGTTAGTGTGAGTATCTTAACTCAATCTTTAAAGTAATTTAGATGTACTAAAAATGAAATTTTTTTATTCCTGTTTCTTTTGTAAATGTTGCTTTTTTAATCCATGCTATGCAGATGAGTAGGGACAAAGAACCGGTAAGGGAATTTTCGTTTGTTCCCTTTTGTGATATATCTTCTATAACTACAAAAAATGTTTGTACAAATTTGTTGTCCAGTGAAAATTATGAATTCAACATGTGTAGTTCAGTACCAAAAAGTTTTATGGCAAAGGGTAGATATTATTTATTTGAAAGAAGCTTTCAAATTTGTGTTTATCTAACATTTTCCATAAGTATTTTTAAATACTTAAATCATTTGCTTTATATAAACTGAAGTGTTAGATTACAGCTAATTCTTTGGCATTGCTTTATATTGCTAGACGTTATTGAGCTACTTTTTATGCTTGAACCTGCAATATATTTTGATTGATGTCTTGTGAATTTCAGAGTGATTTCATGATTGTGGAAATGGTCGATAGAAAAATACGCTTTTTATGGAATGTTGGTGGAGGCAGCCAAATAATACAGCATAACTTGACCATTGAAACAAATGATGAGCAACTATTGAAAGATGACCGCTGGTACAAAATTGAAATAAATAGGTAAATTGAAATATTCTATTATAAATTTGAAACAAAATTGTTGCACTCAGTTTGTTAGTGCTACATAATTAAAAAAACAAAGTTGAAAGTGGATTTTTTAGGTTATTTAATTTATTTGTTTTATGGAAATTGTCATTTTGTAGTTGTATGCTTAAAAAATATGGTAAACTAAAGTGACAAATTGACTGCTCAAAGTTATTAGAATAGAAAAGCAATGTTGTTGTAAACAATTTTCCATGTTATCAATACATTTTAAAAATATCCATTTATATAAATTTGTGTCTGAAATTTATCTTAATATGAGGTGCAGCCTTTGAGGGAAAAAAGGTGTTGGGTACCACTGAATTAAAGAAATTTCATAAACCTAAGGAACCCACACACTGAAGCATACTTTTCTTTATTTCACTTTCAAAATTATTCATGTTCTGTTTCTGAAGTAAACACATTTAATTACCAAATTTAAAGTTTATTTTCTAATCATTGCTTTGGCAATCCCTAAATCGGGTTTACGTTATGCACAAGTGTTGTGTAGTTAGATGTGTTATGGATATTTTTTCTTAGGTTTGGTAATGTTGCAACTTTAAGCGTCAAACCAACTTCATCTAGTCAGAAAAGAGATCCTTTTCAAGTCACCGATTCATCACATTCAGGATATTTAAAGATGGATTTGGATTCTGATTCTTATTTTTATATTGGTGGGACTCCTAAAGGATATCGAGTAAGTCTTCATAAATTTATTGAGGTATTAGTTTAAATTTATCTTGTGCTCACAAATATATAAACTTTTATCAGGTTCCCCGAGAATTAAAAGCCAGAAATTTTGCCGGTTGTCTTTCTGAAGTGATTTTAGATGGTAAAAAAGTTGGTCTTTGGAATTTCATTACTAATCAAGGATGTGATGGCTGCAAAGAAGGGTTTGTAATCTCAAAATTTTTAAGGAATTTATTACTAAAGTGTAATTCTTTTTATGACTCAATTTGTTTTGTCACTATATGTTCATAACTAAGCTTTTGTTTTTCAGGGCTGCTGAGCAAGTTGATTTTGCAGTTTTTAGTTTTAGAGGAGATGGGTATGCTATTCTACCTCAAATAAAGCGCTACAAACCTCATTCTTATGTAGTAACACTGCGATTCAAGACATTTGATGAAGATGCTTTGCTGTTCATTGCTCCAAATAATGAAAATGCAAGTAGATTTTTTTCAAATTATCTGCTTAAACATTTTGTTTGAAATCTTGCTAAATTTAATGAATTTTCAGGGCGATTTTGTATCCTTGGAGTTACGAGATGGGTATGTTGTATATCAGTTCAACTTAGGAAGCCAATCTAGATCTGTATTGAAAACAACAAAAAAATATAATACAGGAGAATGGATTCGTTTAGCTGCTGAAAGAGAGCTTTTGCAAGGTATTTAAAACTGACATGCTTAAAAAAGTGTTTATTTTTCCATATCTTTATTATGTGTTATAAAAGGTAACACTATTTCAAGCCTTCTGTTGCTCTGATTTTATTAACTAGTATTGTACACAAAAGCAAGCCTTAGTCAACTATTCAGAAATAAATCTACAGATAATTTGAAAGAATCAATACAGATTTTTAATCTGTATTTCTTATTTAGGCAGATTAGCTGTTGAAGAAGAATATCTTGATGGACAGTTACCAGCAAATAGTCCATCTACCATGGACTTAAAGAAAAGTTATCTGTATTACGGAGGAGTTCCACCTAATTTCACTACAAATTTGTAAGCTACAAGTTTAATTTTTGTGTCTAATACTGTGAGAGTAATTGATGAAAGACTTGGTAATTTCCTGTTTTTCACTTAAATTTCATTTATAATCATTCTTAAAAGTTAATATTATTGTTGAAAACAATAATCAGGAATCAACTTGATAATTTTATATGATCTGCATTTATAACTTTAACTGCAACTTCCTGATGGCTTTATAAAGCTTTTTATATTTAGATGGAGTGGCATTACATTTCAAAAGTTTTTTGGATGCATGAAAGATCTTCAGATTGATTCAACACCACTCGATCTGTTGCGGAATAGTTCATTTGGTGTTGAAGCAAGTTGCAAAGATGTTGTGAGTATAACTTAACTAACTTTGAAACTTGACTTATTCTTAAAAGACCAACAACTGCATAAAATGACTGGATGGATTATGGATTACCATGGATTATGTTTATTATGATTATGGATACTTCCTTAAAAATATACCCAGCAGCTGCCATTTAAATTAAATTACTTTTTCTTAAATTGTATTTGTAGGTAACTGTTATGTTTTGCAATATTTCCTTTATTTTTTTAGTCTTTAAAATCTGTTGGTTTCCGAGGAAATGGTTTCATTGAAATGAAAGGAGTGCCTCTAAATCAAGAGTCTAGCTTCAGCTTCTCTTTCTTAACCAATCAAGATTCAGCTGTTTTGTTGCTGTGCACTTTTGATTCAGGAAAGAATTTTGAAAGCAAAAAAGAGGTTAGTAAATTAGTAATAATGTTTTAGCAAATGAAACTATTATGAATATCATTATTTTTTAAATTTTTTTAATGGAATAGCATTTCATGTACATGAAGTTTACAATTTAATTTTAAAAGCAGATGAGGTGAGATAAGTACAATGTGTTTTGTTACAACCAGGGGCGTCATTTAGGGGCTCAGGGGGGGGGGCAACCGCCCCCCCCCCCCAAGGTTTCAACTGTTATGTGAAAAATAGCTGCAAGTCACTTGAAAATTCTGTAACTTCCACAAAAAGCTTTGGGTGCAACTCAAAAGGAGTTTAAAACATCACTTTTGAGGGTTAAATTTCAAAAAATTTCTGGGGGAGGACCCCCAGCCCCCTTTAAAATTTTCACGTCTGTTATTCAGTGCTTTCACCTTGAAAATTCTGCCTCTTACAAGAAGCTTTTCCTGTTTAGTGCTCCTCAAAGAGTTTGAAAAAGAGATAAAAACACTGGTTTAAAGTGGTAATTTCAAAAAAATTTCTGGAGAAGGACCCCCAGCCCCCTCTAAAATTTTGACGTCGGTTATGCAGTTTTTCCCTCTAGAATTCTGCCACTTACAAGAAACTTTTCCCTTTAGAAGCTCCCCAAAGAGTTTGAAAAAGAGATAAAACACAAGTTTAAAGTTGAATTTTTAAATAAAAAAAATTCTGGGGGAGGACCCCTACCCCCCTTGAAACTTTGACGTTTATTTACAACTCTTTTCCCTAGAAAATTCTGTGGTTTGCAAGAAAATGTTCTCTTTGGATGCAGCCTAAAGGGTCTCAAAATGAGCTAAAACACTACTACTTTAAGAGGCAAATTTTCAAAATTTTCCTGGTGGTGAACCCCAGACCTCCCTTTTTTCTTGAAGTTCACGTTGTCAATTTTGACATTGTATAATATCATTCAAATACTACTTTTCAGTGTTATAACACTTAACTATAAATTTGCTTGTTAGGGGATGCCTTAAAAATGAAGTTGAGGCAACCCTCCCAAAAAAAGTCCAGTTATAATGTGGTCCAGACCCACTTAAAAAATCCTTGCCCCCCAACCAAAATCTGAAATGACGCCCCTGGTTACAACACAAATTTGTAATCAATGATGCAGCTCTGCTATGTGTTTTTTATGGGTTGATTTGTATTTAATAGAATAACACTAGCAATAGTATAGTATAGCAATTAAAAAGATACAGGTATAAATAACATTTGTTGGTGTTATAGTTAATTTCTTTTTTTCCTTCTTAAATAGCTATATTTATTTTAATTTAATGTAATTAAATTCGATCTAGGCTGATTCAAACATGAGACTGATCATAGGCCATTAATCTTAGTTGTATAAAAAATAATAAAAACTAAAATAAAAAAATTACTGCATTAAAAATTATGTTTTGGTAACTGTTATTCAGATTTTTGTTTACAATATCCTGCCTGTTAAATGAACATATTAACATTGTTGTTTAAAATTCTATGCTTATTATTAAATTTTCATTATTGTGCTT
Source organism: Tetragnatha versicolor (assembly GCA_024610705.1). NCBI lineage: Eukaryota > Metazoa > Arthropoda > Arachnida > Araneae > Tetragnathidae > Tetragnatha > Tetragnatha versicolor. The sequence goes on along the minus strand of JANDEH010000002.1, from coordinate 27,288,444 downwards.
TCACTTTCCTATTGGAAGAAAAGCAAAGGTAGAAAGAAAAAGGTAATGGTGTGTTTTAAGTATCCAATTTACTTTTTTCCCAAGTTCATTTTTTAGAAAGGCCATAATTTAACTCATTACTATGTTTCATCTCTTTTTTTATTTATTTTTAAGGAATTGAAAGTTACTGTAATTAGACTGTAAGCACACACATATTTTTTTGTTTTAATTAGTTTTACACGGAATTAGGGGAAAAACAAACATCTGATCATAAGGATATAGACCTTCAATCTCTTTGAGTTTGTTTTTATAAACATCTCATTCTGACTTATGTTATTAAATACTAAAAAAATATTTTGATTCTTTGATGCCTAATGCATCTTTTAAATTTCTCTTCATCTAGAAATGCAAGTTATTTATATAGAGCTTATAATTTCAGTTACATTTTTAGTTGAAATAATCTTTTTATGCAATATTATCCTAAGAGCATATCTAAGTAACATATTTCTATAACTTTGGTTAGTTCAATAAAATAATTCTTACATTACCTTTTTATTATTTCAGGACTATTATTCTGTGTCTATTGTAAATGGTTTACTCGAAGCAAGGTTCAATGGAGGAGGTGGTGAAACAAAAATAGCATCAGATGAATTTTACAATGATGGAAAATATCACTCGGTGTCAGTCGTCAAAACGCATCGAAAGTACGTATTGCTTAAAATAGTTTCAAGTTATTTTTTAAGTATAACATAAGATATTAATATTATAATTAATTTTATTTAGTGTTTAATGCTGGTCTTTTTATGTTACATTGTTTAAAAGCAGTGTTTACTTTGCAGAATTCAGATTAAGGTGGATGATATTGAGATTGGATCTGGTAGATTGCCCAAAGGTTCAAAAGATATTGATGCTCCACCTCAAAGAGGTTTATATTTTGGAGGCTTTCGGGATGGAATCGACTACAACGAAATGATTTCTACTAAAATCCCTTTATTTGGTGTCATCAAAGATGCAATTTTTAACAATAGGTAGTGTGTAAGAAATATAATAACTGTTATTTCATACGAGTATATTTGATGTTGATTTTTTTAGACATTTGCAGACTATATGTGTATATTTACTTCTTTTTATGGTTACCTCAATTTTGTTAACAATATTGTCCTTTAAAAAATTATATACCTACCTAAAATATGATTGTACTTTAGGATTAGCAGGGCACACTAGCCAAAATTTTATGCTATACTGCCTAAAATAATCAAAATAAAACACCATTAAAATATCCCAATAAGCAGTGTTTCTTTCATTTTTTAAATATTTTTATGTGTTAATAAAATGTGTTCCAATATAGTCAGATTAAAGAGATTTTGCACCCTGTTAATCCTAAAGTACCAATATGATTTGTTACCAATGAAACTCAAGATAATGTAACTTTTATTTATTATCAATTAAATGAATTTTATGGGTTTTTAAAAAGAACGTTGTATTCTGTTCCCTAAAAAACAGCATTGATATGAAAATGTCTTTCGGAAATTGAATGGAATTTTGTTGTGATTGAAAGTTTTGTAAAAGTGTGCTTTATAACTGAATTTCTTAACCTAATTTCATAAATTTTTCCAGGCTAGTATACTTCAATGAATTGGTCGATTTCCAGGGTGTAGGTATTGGAAGAACTCAAAAGGACTGGTTTGGAGCTGAAGCTCCGTATGCTGGGGTTGTGCAACCACTAGAGCGATGTGCAGAAATGGCTTCTTATATATTGGAGAAAAGAGCTGTAAAATTCGGTGATGAAGTTTTCAGCCATGCTAAAGTGGAAGTTGGTCGCAAAGATTTTGCTCATGAGTAAGTAACTGGTATCTTTTATTATTGGTTTCTCTGGCAACCATTCCTTATTTAAAAGAACATTTTAATTAAGTTTGTATCCAGCCTCCTTTTAAGTGATTATTTACAATAGCGAGAAAGCAATACTTTGTTATAGTCTGGTGGCATTTTCAAATCATGCATTGTTTTAGTTTTTAGTTTGAAAATATATTTTAGGATAGGAGTTGAAAATTTTGTTTTTAATAAAAGTTGTTTTTTTACTGGCAGGGATTGTTATAGAAAAACAACCCCAGAACCCCGAGGTCTCGTTATGAATTTTTTTTTGTTATGATTATATGGTACTTTCGTATTAGCCCGTCCATCGTTTTCGCCAACTTCGCCAAATTTCGCCAAAACGCGCCAAAATACGGGATTTCATCAGAATCGCCGAAAAACACATTTTTAACATCAGAAACATCTTTATAACATCAGAAAATAAAAAATAAAAGTTTCTTGTGGTTGGGGGGGGCTGCCGCCCCCCCCAAACCCCCCCTGCCCTAACTATAACCAAACTCGTTGTGGGGGTATCAGAAACAGTAAGGATTCAGATAAAAGGGAATCGGTATTCTTGGATGTACCAAAACTACGATTACACTCGGTAAGACACTAACTTACTTGCAAAATGGTCGATCCTACCACCGGTGATTCAAAACCGGCGATCCTTCCACCGGCGTTCATACGCAAAACATTGAAAGACTCTGGGGTACGGCAAAATGGCGCAACAAAGTTCACCGTGGAACGACACGAAAGCATTTAGACTCCTACCTTTCAAATGCAGTCTTCGTTCTTACCTTGTAAACACTGTTGAATTTACGTTCAAAACAACCTGCGCGGTGCGCACACATTATTTCACCCATGGGCGTACCGATCCAAATTGCGCCCACTTGCGCAGCGATCGGAACTAGCTAAATTTCGCTACGTTTTTCAGGGTTACCAGAATCAACGGTAGTGTTGCGGGGTTTACCAGACTTGGCGACTTATCGCCCCTGTTGGCGAATGGACGAGCTAATACGAATGTACCGATTATATTTTGTAAACAAAAATATTTGTGTAACACTCAAGTATCATAAGAATAAATATTTTAGAATATTGCTGGCATTATCTGATGATCTGGGTGTGGGGGCTGTGGGGAGCCTAGTGGTTAAGGCATCAGCCTTGAGATCGGAGGGTCCTGGGTTCAATTCCCGACACCGCTGAAGACCCATCGAGTATATGCGGAGTACGTTCTCGTTAAATCTGTGGGTCCGAAAGTCCTGAGGTCGGTCATGGCGCAGTTTGCCTTGGGTCCAGGTGTCTGGAGACTATTTCCCTCTCCTTCAGATGCATGCCAAAATTGTGGAGGTGGCGATAGATAGTGGCAGCATCTATCATCTCATGAGGCAGAAGTCGGACTCACTTTCTCAGGAGCCGCACCCCCTTTGCCTTGAATCCTTGTGGAGCTTGGGTATTCCAAGTGGCACACGACAACAACAACATCTGATGATCCTGCAAAATCTAGAATATGCTATTTTGCTCAGGTGTTTGTGCCAATAACAGAGAAGTATGCCAAAGAAAGGAATATTATTCAAATCCAAGCCATTGATGGGAAGAAGTGAAAAAAGGATTAGTGTGGTTTCTTCAGGTGTAACAGTAACTCTGGGATCATCTAGTGTTTTTTCAGAGTTTATGATTTACATCCATGATAAAAAATTGAATATAATTTCATTGCTCAAGTGAAAACAAACCTTTTGGCTTCATTGACTTCTTTCCATTTGAAAGAAACTGCTGAGTTGATTACTTGTGGTGCACTTCTTTATGAAAATGTGAGAGGTTAACTAGAGAGAGATAAGCCTAGGCTTATTAAAATTCTATCTAATTGATGTTCATGAAAATAGTCTTTAGTTTAGTGAGGAAATTGATCTCATCCTCATATACTGTACTGTATTCCCCAAATCCGAAATACAAGGTTATCAGGTGATGCCAGCAATATATTTTTTTTCAAAAAAGTTATAAAATTATGTAATAAAAAATTTTTAATGAAAAAATAAGAAAGTGCTAATATGGGATTTCTTTTTATAGCTTTAATGTGACTTTTGATCTAAGAACTTATTATGCAAATGGACTGATAGCATTGGTTAAAAATGGCCGCAGTGTATCCCATTTTGCTATCATGCTTCTTGGTGGCCGGGCAGTCATTAACATTTATGACCGAAAGGCTCGCCTGGTAACAAATCCTGGATACTTGAATGACGGCAACTGGCATCATGTAAGTCTGTCCACATCAGTGTATTTTTTAGTGTTTGACTATTTTTTATCACCTTTATTTTATTTGACAGAATATAATTTGAAAATGCTTTATTTTAAACAGTGTCGCTTTTATTTGAAACATATATTTGTCTCTTATTTATATTCTCTGAATTTAGCCTTGTGCTATTTTTTTATGTGCGTAAATACATCCACCATGTGTTTGGCTTATGTATTGAAAATGCAAATATATTTCTCAACAGGTTTCAGTTTCTAAAGTTGGTCGGCATATGGCTTTTAGAGTTGATTCGAGAAAGAAACCTTTAACTCTGAAAGTCAGGCGGCGACTTTCTTTGAGGTCTCCATTGTATGTTGGAGGAGTACCTGAAAGTATGGAAGCTATTAATAAAGTGGTAAGTGTATTAATATTTTAAAAAGTGAAATATTAGTTGAACTCCAAGCATTGATTTTGATTTTCAAACAACTTTTTTCATTTATATACAATAAAATAGGGATGTTACATATTAGTTAAAGTGTGGAACCGGTTCCACAGTTCCAGTTCCAAGGTGGGATTAGGTTCCCTTAACAGTTCCAGTTCCAAACGGTTCCAACTTTAAAACCGTTCATATAAAAAACGCAAGGGTCCCAAAGACAAAAAGAAGCAATAAAGTCAAAAAATTCAAAAATTGACCAGTGGTCAAATGGGGTTGACGAAAGGTCAGGGACTTTTAAAACAACCATGAGACAAAAAGAAAAGGTCAGAAACGTTACATATAGCGAGAAAAAATGGATTGACCACTGGTCAAGAGATCTTGACCAGTGGTCAACACCAATATGTTACCCGTCTCAAGGCGTTTGGTTTGATACCCCACATGACCTACTTAAGTGCCAAAGCAAAGAAGTTACAAAAAGTTGACCGGACTGACCAATGGTCAACCATAACCAAAGACACATGTTATAACATTAGGGATTACAAAATATCAATTAGCAACTCCTAAATTTATTTTATAATGAATTTCAGTCATCTTGGACAGTGGTCAAATGAGGTTGACCAAAGGCCAGGACCCCCAAAACAATCAAGAGACAAAAGGAGAAAGTCAGAAAAGTTGCATATCATGAGAAAAAGTGGAATGACCACTGGTCAAGAGATATTGACCAGTGGTCAACACCAAAATGTTACACGCCTTAAGGCGTTTGGTTTGAGCCCCCACATGACCTACTTCAGTGCCAAAGCACAGAAGTTGCAAAATGAGGATCGGACTGACCAATGGTCAGTCGGAACCAAAGATACACGTTATATCAATAGGGATTACAAAAGATAAATTGGCAACTCCAACATTTAGTTTATAGTGAATTTTAGTCATCTTGACCAGTGGTCAAGCTACAGGAAACTTAAAATGAATTTCCAGATTTAATTCTCATTCTCACAGACAGACAGTTATACCCTTCCCAACGAAGCCCAAACAGAAACAAACGCTTATACGTTCCAGTTCCAGGTTTATTAGTATTATTATCTTACCAGTTCCAAAGAGTTCCCAAGTTCTAAACCTAGTTATAAGTTCCAAAATAGCTCCAAAGTTCTTACCAGTTATAAGTTCCAAAAGAAGTTCTAATCAAGTTCCGGTTCCATTCCAGTTACGCGAATTCCTCCCAGCATAACTAATCCACTCGAAACAAGTTCCACGAGAACGTATTAGTTTCCGTAAAGAGTTCTGTCACTGGAACTTATTTCTCTCAGAACCGTTAGCGATCGCTAACAGTTCCAGGCCGACCCGGCCCATTCCGACAGCAAATCCATAGGAATTTCGGGCGGCAGTAATGAAAGCTCATAATCCGTGGAACTCAGGGTGTTAACGAAGCCGGCCCATTCCAACGGAAAATCCATAAGAATTTCGGGCGGAAGGGATAAAAGCTATCGACTGCTTTGGAGCGTTCTAATTGGCGCAGGCGGCTGTCAGTCATTCTTTTTTTCTTCTGCTGCTTCTTCGTCGAATCGGCAGATGTCTTTCTTTTTTATTTACTTTCTCTCGTTGCTGTTTTTCAGTGAGATAAGAGCATATATGTTTTGAAAAGGGATTGATTAATTACAGATTCAGTTTTTTGGCCGATGTGCTCTATGGTGCGAATCGATTGTTGCGTTTTTGCCTCGCTGGGTTTTTTTTGCTATAGAATATATCTCTGCGGTAGCGGTTTACGGGCATTGCTTATCTTTTAGTTTGGAAATCGCCTCTTTATTTGAGGCGTTCTCGTTCAATGTTGGATAGGATTGCAGAGAAATTTGGATTTGTTATTGATCTTTATCGGTTCCAGGGTGGAACCGTTAAGCGGTTCTTCGTGGAACCGGTTCTGACGGTTCCATGCTGGGATTAGGTTCCATGGAACTGTTCCAGTGGAACCGTAACATCCCTACAATAAAATCCCATTGAATCAAACTTAACGGGACTGTAAAATTTCTTCGTTGTAACGGTATTTCGATAGTTCAAATAAAACAGGTTGCAGACTTTCATAGTAATGGGATATTTCATTGTATCAGTATTCGTTGTAACAGGATTTCACCGTATATACTTGGCTTTCGGCTTTTTCTCCGACTGCCAGAGTGCAAGGACAAAACACCCCAGTAATTTTAATTTCATTTTGAATTTCATATTTACTCTCAGGTCATGGAAAGTTTTAAAGGATGCATTAGAAATTTCAATTTGAATGGACAATATTTGGATATTGCAAGTGGTGAACTACAGAATGTTGGTCAATGCTTTTCTACTATTGAACCTGGAGCATACTTTTCTGGGGATGCTTATGCTATTTATGGTAAGTCTTAATTTACGGGTGGCAATTTTTTTAAGCTTAAAATTTTCTCTCACATATTTGATTGATTACATTTAATATTATACTTAAGTTTTTATCTGCTGAATTTGTTTTGAAATATTTCAAAGTTTTGTATATTTCATTACTTAAATTAGTCTAAGAACTTCCTGTCGAATGCAACTATATTTTCTTAAAAGCATTAGTGTATACTAAATTTTCTTAAAAATGCCATTGACATTTCCTTTCTGAGCATGAACTTGAATTTAAATCATGGGAGTAATTTTAAAAATAAATATTTATATAGCTACTGATTTTGACTTGGGACTGAAGTTGGACATTCAAATGGAGTTTAAAACAACTAGACAAAATGGAATTCTTCTAGCACTCTCCGAGGAATTTGGCGTTCCTTCAATTTCACTTGAGATTTCAAATGGAAGTGTGAGTATTAGATAAAATAGATAAATTGCACTCACAAAAATTCCCTATCTTTCAGAAAAGTCAGTATTTTTAATCATGCTCAACTTTCAGTATCTCAGTCAAGGACAAATTTTATAACATGGATGCAAAACCGTTTTACTGCCAAATAAATTTCAGTTACAGGATCTAAATTTTGTTTTCTGGAGAACCTTCACTATAAAATGAAATATGCGTCCTGCTAAGTATATTTAAGGGTTTTCCCTTTGAATTAATATGAAAAAAATTTCTGCTCTCAGAATAAAGATTTTTTATTGTTTTCTATTTTAATTACTTATTAATAAGAGTAAATTAGAGTTGGTCCATGAACCCTTTAATTCCAACACAATTACCAGAAGTTTTTTTCTGTCTGATTTGATTTTGATGTGGATCCAATATGACTTAAACTAAATTTTTAACAGGTTTTGATAGCAGTTTTACTTGGAAATGAAGAAAAACCATTCAAAGCTGTTAGATCTTTTGAATCTAATCACTACGTCTGTGATGGCCAATGGCACATGGTGACAGCTCAGTATGCCCATAAATCTGTTACATTAAAAGTAGACTTATTTGACGTGTCCATTGGAATGAGTCAGACTCTACCTCTTGAACCTAGTACATCATCCCCTTTGTTCATTGGTGGAATCCCTGGTAAGTATGGCATATTTTAGTAGAATACTCTTGTTTTCTTGTAAAAATAAAATGGCAACTTGATATGTGAAGGGATGAGTGGAAAAAGGAAGATATGCAGCAAAGCAAAATGCTTGTTTTGATATATTTGGACTTTGGTGTCATAGCTCTTATGGTCACATATACAGTATACTCTCAATATGAGAAGTCAAAGGGACACGTAAAATTGTTTTTGGATTAAGAGTTTTCAGCATAACAAAGTTACCATATCGAGAGTATACTGTACCTCCATCACACAAGGCACTGATACTCTATTGTTAATAATGGTAGTAATGAGATGGTCTGAGGTAATACTGAATTCAACTCACAAAATTCCAGAAAATGATTACAGTAACAAAGTTTTTTGACAGATACCGAATTCCAAAATGCTCCCAAGTCCAAAATGTGGGTCCGTTTAAGCATTTTTTTGGTAATTTTTGACATCCCCTTTTCAGAAAACCGTGAACCCCCCTAATTTTACGTAAGAAAACTGCCCAACCCCCTCCCCCTCAAAATGCTTGAAAAAATTTTTCTAGTTAGATTTTTTTTGTAAAATTTATTTTCAGTTGAAATTATACAAGAAACAAGAGATTTTTGCAAAATGCAGGGTTTATATAACATCTTACGTAAGCATTATTCATAGCCCCTCCCCTCTTTGTCAGGAAAAATAAGCAAAGAGCAAGACCAAACAAAAAAAAGTTGGTTATAATAGTTAAATTATAATACAATTTAAATGATTACATGATGTATTTAAAAACACCTTTGTGGCAGAAAGGTGCACACATCTTCTTGGGCTAAATGGTCCACAGACTTCTACAAGTTGGAAACCACTACTTTGCAGGGGTGCTGAAAATGTTCAAGGGTCCAGTATTTCCCCAGAACACAATCAATTTCGTCCGAAATATCCCTAAAAAATTTCCATATTTTCATCAAAATTTCTCCATATTTTCATTTTTTATGGTACTACTGAGTACAAATAGTTTTTATTATGTTTTCATAATCACTGAACTTCTAAAACGTTCAATAATTACCAAATAGTCTATAAGTTTTAATTTTTATGGACTAAATTCCTTCTATTATTATTTCTTGCAAACCTGTCACATTAGATCAAAAATGTCTAGTGTTAGTCTTAAAATATGAATTATAAACTGTTTTTCTAGAATTGGAGCTAAACCTTTCTTCTTTTTAGCTTAACTTTATATTATAAGTCAAAAAATACCCCTCCATCATAGATATTGGCTTGTCCCATAAGTTCTGTTACTTTTTACAAAGTTTTGTCTGAAAATTTTTTATGAAAAACTGGTAATAGGTGGAGATTTCAAACAAAGGGGATTTTGATATATGTATATTTATAAACATAATGTGTGATTTTGGTAGTTCTCGTGATATTATTTCTTTTCAAAATGGCGATTTGAAAAAAAGACCAAAAACGATGATTTTCGCGTAATTTTTTTCTTTCGTATAAAAAACTAAGAGTCATATTTTTTTAGCCATTATTCATGGCTAAAAAAAGTTTTACTGTATAGTTGAAATGTTAAGATTAAGATGTCATAGTTTCGATAAGTTTATATGAGTTTATAATATAAGTTTAATATGATTCGATAAGTTTAAGGTAGGAAATTTTGACTTTAAAACTTCATATATTGGTAATTTCACGTTTTTTAAAGCACACCTATTGTTTTTCTAAGCAGCTGGTATGAAGCAAATTAAAGCCAGATGTTTTTTGAACCATAATACTTGTTTCAACGGTTTAAACATTGAAAGCCTCTTTTCATGATATCGTTTAATTGATTTATTTCTGAATTCCAAAGAGTTGTTTTTATTGTAGTGTTTTCGTATGAAGCTAATAATTGCTTTGTGTTCGCTTAGCATAAGTGCAGCGAGTGTAATTCTGATAAGCTAAAACGCTGCGAGCTTGAATTGTGCGCGCTACTTTCTGAACTTAAGTTCAGATATAATTTAATATACTGCATATTTTGAATACTTGGGAATCTTTTTATTGATTTTGATGCTTTTTTTCGTGAAAATTTGAAATGACTCACATTACTGAGGTAAGTTTTTTGCAATAGATGTTATGTTTGAGACCAAAATTTCCTAAGTTAAACTTTTGAATTATCTTGAAACTATGACATCTTAAACTAAACATTTCAAACATACAGTAAAACTTTTTTTAGCCATGAATTATGCGTTCTTCCTAGTTTTTTTAACAAAAGAAAAAAATCACGCGAAAATCTTCGTTTCCGGTCTTTTTTTCAAACCGCCCTTTTGAAAAGAAATAATATCACAAGAACTACCAAAATCACACATTATGTTCATAAATATACATATATCGAAATCCTTCTTTATCTCCACCTAGTGCCAGTGTTTCATAAAAATTTTTAGACACGAAACTTTGTAAAAAGTAACAGAACTTATGGGACAACCCAATACATTGTTTTTCCTGCAAATCAATAGAATGCAAGGCAAAGCCAAATTTTATGTATTCACCAAATAAAATCGTTTTTTTTTCTCAGCATAGATCGGTAGTTTTCCGCTATACATCAGCAATTTCGTAGTTTTCAAATCATTTCTGTAGAATGTGGAGGATATGATTTTGCCGACAGCTAATAACAACTTGGATATGTAGTGTTTTTTTTATAATCTTGGGCAAAAATTTCCCTACAACTGCCTGCATTTCCCCCCAAACATTGTTCACACATATCCTGCAGTTTTAATCTATAAAAATATTACTTGTGACCTATTTATTCTTCAAACCTATAAATGATCCTAGGTATGAAATATGAGATTGGAAATGTTTTTAAAAAATTTTTTTTCTTTCAGATGAATTACCAATTGGTGCTACTAGTGGTAGAAATAATTTTGTTGGTTGTTTGAGAAATATTGCTATCAACGACAGAAGAGTTGAATGGATTGACATGGCTTCAAGGCATAATGTTCTTCCCAATGCCTGTCCAACATTTTAACAAAGTGAATACATTTAAGTTGAGAATTAGCTTTTCAAATGCATAATTTTGTCCAGCTAGTATTTTAATTCTCAAGGAATAGAGCTTATTCATTACATAATAGGTAATTTTAAGAATTATTATCAAGAAGCTGAGGCAATATTAGATTATCATTGTAATTGAATTTTCAATCATTTGAGATTAGTCCTTGTAAGGGCTTAGCCTAAAATCTCAAATTAAAAAAGGAATTTTTTATGCTACTTTTAGTGTTTTACATTATTATTGAAAGTGATAAAATTTTAATTTGGCACATTGAAAAAGCTTGATTTTTAAAATATTCCAAAAGAGTAGAACTGTTTTGTTGAGTTATTTTTATTAGGAAAAAACTATAAAAGGTATTGAAATTTGAAAATATACCTGAACTCATGAAGAAATCCTTTTAAATTTATATATTTTACCAAAATTTGTCCTTAATTTTCCATTTATTATAGTTTGAATTTTACTTCATTTTTTATTTGTAAAGTAATTTATTTTGCTGTAAAAACTGCTTTATGCTAAATCACATTCCAAGTGATTTTTCTCATTGTTCGAGTTTTTTGAACCAGTCATGAAACTATTTGTTTTGTTGTGTGTAATTATATTTTTTTGTTGAATATATATATATATTTTTATGCAACTCGGTCACTGCCACTTTTTTATTTAACAGTTGTCACCAAAGTTGATATTTTGTATGAGTCTGCATTTTAGTTGCATGAATTCAAGTTGTTATATATAACAATTGGGTGTTTGCAAGAAAGTTCTATGTACACATGTTTAAACCAAAGATCTGATTTTTAACTGTAAGCTATGTGTAATGTGTGTAAAAATAACCTCTTTTGTAAGCAGCTAAAGCATGCTATATTGTATTTTTTAGAAATTGGTTTTACATATTATAGTTATTTAATTAAATTAAATGTCACTTCTGATAAACAAGTTTTCACTTGTTAATTGTGTACTTAATATTGTTTATTCTTCTGGAAGTAACAAAATAATGATTTAGGGTTTGAAAATTCAGCTCTCATCAGTGTGTAGATAAAAACTGTTGCCTTTATAGTTGGTGCAAAGTTAGAGGATTCATTTCTTGTAAAATATACTATAATAAATTTGTTCTGGAGCCATTTTAATATTCCTTTACATTTGTAAAAAATGATTACATACTTGCCAACTTTAGAAAACTTACATTCATAAAATTTTTTGCCTAACATTACAAAACCACAAGTTGAAGCTTTCACAAGCCTGGAAAACATCAACACGAATACCTATCTCGGTAAAGTTGTTTTTTCTTCATTGCAAACGGAAATATGGGTGAGCACGCATCAAACTTGCCCGCACGGCGAATCCGAAAAAAAAATTCCTAAAAAGCCAAATTTCACTCAGTAAAGGGGTCAAAATTGAGAAAACCGTAAGGACAGGGGTAAGTAGAGGAATCGGGTTTTTTGAAGTAAAAAGATACAATTAGAGAAAATTACGTTTCCACAGATAGTTGAGTGGAGAAAAACACAAAATCCGTAAAAGTTGGCAAGTATGCTTAGATTAGATCAGTGTTTCCCAACGTGGGGCACCAACGCCCACCAGGCAAACCACACAACCAACCAACGCCCCACCGGCGGGCTATATGATTTTCTAGGGGGGCCATTCGAAAATTTTCAAATAAATTTCACCCACAGGTGGGACATGGACAACCAGGTTTTATTTAATTTCCAATAAGGATTTTTGAAAAAAAAAGATAAGGGGGGCATGGAAATTTCAGAAAGGCTTTGGTGGGGCATGAACCAAAAAAGGTTGGGAAACACTGGATTAGATCGTGTGTGCGGATTTGCATTTCGCTGTGAAAAGTGGGACGTTTGCATTTCCCCATCCTTTTAATTAGCCTGAACTATTATTCCAAGGAAGAAAACAACTTGGACAGATTTTCTTTCCTAGCCTATACATTCTTAATACACATATACCTAAGGAAAAAATATCGCCATAGAACCATGTCTGAAAGAATCTTCCAATTTTGTTTGATAAAATTTTGTTTTATTATGTAATACAGAAGACCATTTTTGCAACTTGTAATAAAAGTACCAATTGTTTAATCATAGGAATAGTTTTATGCTATAATGGCCATGTATTGTTGGCTCCAAAAGAGGGCATGATGTAATCAGAAAAAAATTTGTGAAGGGGGATTTGGCCAAAACCGGAAAATTTCCGACTTATACACTGGCTAAAGTAATTTGAATAAAAAAGGGTTACCTAAAGAAAGTAAGTAAATTAATATGCTCCCTTTTTATTACACTTAAAAAGTAAAAGAGGATTGCGTACGTAATGTATCCAATACAATTTAGATATTCCTTTCTCATAAGGAGAACCATATTAATGAGTATATTTTTTTACACTAAAGCAGGGGTGTCGTCTTCAAAATTTACAAGACTGAACTTTTTTGTTAAAAAATTACACGGTTTAGCGTTATTTCAAAAAAATCTCAAGAATTATACATATATATATACACTCTACCAAATTATTATCTCTTTTAATGTTTAATATTATTTGTTTAATAATATTAAATAATAAAAAATACTTTTGGATACTTAAAAATTTTCTCTTTTTCAATTAAAAATCTGGAGTACTTGTACTTTCTCTCTCTCATTCTGAATAGTAATACTAAGATCTTCCTGATTATACATACTTGGCGAGTAACCACACTTGATTAACTAAACACCATTGATAATTATGGCGCTGAGATTCACGGAACTCTTCTGTGAAGGAAGAGGGTAGGAGATAGAGGCTCGGGGAGATGCAAGTATAAGTAGAGGACATAGACGTTCGGGATGTAATTAGCCTATTTCAGTCACAACACACCAAAAAATATTCTTCTAGAAAAATCAAGAAATAATTATTTTTCCGAAATTCTGTCCTCTGTATTGAAGAGTGGCACCCCTGCACTAAAGGAATAGCACTTGCACATTACACAGGTCTGCAAAAAAACCTTTTTTCGAGCTGTTTTGGTTATTTCACCTGACTTTATGATTTTTGGTGCACTGAATCCAAAAATGACCTCCATTTTATCCTTTTGAAAAATTGACACTTTTTTAGTAATTTTTTTGTTCAAAATTTTCCATTATTTCTTTTTGTGTTTTTTGATGTGCTGAATCTAAAATTAACCTCCGTTTTATCATAGGACTTCACAACTTAAGTAAAAATGCCAATTTTTTAAGAAAATAAAAGTACATTATTTAAAAAAATTATTTTTTAAGCTCAAACTTTATCTGAAAATCATTTTTTATGTTTTTTGGTGTGCTGAATCCAAAAATGACCTCTATTGATTTTCAAGACATAGAGTTTTGTAAAAAATTTAGCAAATATAGCAACATTTCACAAAAAATGTAAGTACACTTAAGAAGTAGATTTTTTAATCCAAATTTATTATTAATATTTTTTTGGTGCCCTGAGTTCAAAAATGATCTTTGTTTTGGCCTAGAATATCATGTTTCTTGACAATTTAGGTAAAATTGTAAAATAAGTCATCATTTCAATTTAATGAAAATAGATTCATGTAAAATAAATTTTTTATTAAATATTCTTCATGAAAAGCGGACAGCGAAAAGGGACCTCTTGTCGGCGTCCGTCGAAATGGAATTATTATTTTTTTCTCAATCTGTAGAAGATTTTAAGACCATCATCATCCTTGTAGCTCAAAGAATGACGAATCGCCAGTGATTAAAAGTTTTAATAGAATAAGTGGATTTCGCGAAAAACGACCTTAAACTTTCAAAATGCTACCATCTCGTTATTTTTCACAGTTAAAGAATGATTCCAACAGCTAAAATTCGGTTCTAAAGGGTCCAAGGATCGATAAAATCGAAAGAAAAAAAATTCGATAGTTTTGACCTTCTTCCGGTTTTTTGGCTTTTTCTCGAAATCAACTTTGCCGACAAGAGGTCCCTTTTCGCCTCACATATAACAAAAATAAACTAATTTCACACTCTAAAGCCAATATTGGCTTTAGAGTGTGAAATTACTAACGTTTCTTAACGTTAACGAAACGAAAAAGCACCCAAAATTCTCACGTATTTTCTCGTTTGATAAAAGTTTTTCTTGCAAAAATGGTATTTTTGTATGGTTTTTACTATTGAACTCTCTTCAACCTTCTTTCGTTTCTTTGCATTTTCTGAGAACATTTACCATAGTGATGCATATATTTTTTACACCATCAGAAAGTAGAGATTTCAACGAACAAAAAGCCCACCGACTTTTTTAAAAAAGCAGATATTTTGACGTGAGAATTTTCGATTGAAAATTAGGGTGCTTTTTCGATATCAAGTCAAAATAAGGAGAATATATAAATATTTTAAATAAAAAAAATTAAAGTGTGTTTGGGACATCAAAAGGTAAGTTTTCACCGAATTTCGTGAAAATTTTTTTTGTAAGAGATAAAAATAAAAAACAAAAAACTTGATTATTTGAATTTTTCACATAAATTTTTAGGTTATGTGAAAAAAGTGTGAATACAAAAGTTGTAGATCTTTTTATTACCTACAACTTTGCTATTCAAATTTTTTCTATAGGACTTGTAGTTTTGCCGGAAATCGAGATAAACCGTTTTTTATTCTAAAAAAACCCCTTTTTACCCCCCCTTCCTTTTCCCGACCTCATATCGGCCGTAATTTATTTTTCCTTTCTTTTTTGTTGTATTCTCTTCCTTTTCCAATGTGTTTCATCCTACTATAATTTTTTTTCGTTTCAAAAATTATCGACCCTGGACTAATGATGTAATACATCATTTTAAAGCTTAAGAGTTAAATTTTTCTAAAACATCCTTTAATTATCAAAAACTAAGTTATAAATAAGAGTTTTAGGCCAAAATAGTGGAACATTACAAAATTGAAAATACTCCACATACAGTTAGTTAAAAATAACATATAGAAATTTAATTGGGGCTAGTTTTTATCTCTGACAATTCTACTTATAGGCAAGATAATAAAATTTTAAGATATATTAATATAATAATTAAAAATTTTAAATTCATTATGTTATGTCCCTATGTTACGTCCGTAACATGAAAACAGATAATAGTAGTTTCTACAAACTCACTGGTAATCTCAATCAAATTTTAACCATATTTTCTCTTTATAAATCATATAAACATGCTTTTAACAATATTACATGAATTTTTGATACATATTAAAAAATTTTATGACTGTTACAGACGTAACATCCAATTTTTAATTTTCCTAGTCACTACCAAAAATCCCCTATATTCCATATTTTTTTAGCCAACATGTATTTTTTCATATTTTAAGGGTAAGGAATGTGATTTTGGACTTTTTTGTTCCAATATGGGTATTTTCAATTTTTATCCTGCTCTTTTCCCCCCAATTAAGCCAAAAATGAGCAATAAAAAGAAAAGATCATTTAAAAAAAGATAACATTTAATAAAAGGCATAAGATTTTTAATGTCAAAGAAATAAAAAAGAAAAGCCTTATTGCTATTTTTCAATTATGTGAAAAAAAATGTTGTCTGTCAGCAGTTGATTAGTAAAACGTTTGAAGAAATTTCATTATAAACCAGTTTAGGCCGTGGAAAAAGCTATTTCACTAAAAAAATTATAAATACATTGAAATTGTGTTTATACATGCGACTAGAAACAAAATAATCATTTTAGTTTTAAAAAATGTAAAAATAAGTAAAATAATGCAAATTACGCTACTTAATCTAATGGTCTAAGAGCTGGATGCAAATTTTGGGAATGATAAGGTGCACGAGATATTTCACCTGGAACAGATTCGATTGATGATGGGAAAACTTATGTCACCAACGCCAGAAGGCGGAGTGGAAGCTTTC
Organism: Tetragnatha versicolor; assembly: GCA_024610705.1. Lineage (NCBI taxonomy): Eukaryota > Metazoa > Arthropoda > Arachnida > Araneae > Tetragnathidae > Tetragnatha > Tetragnatha versicolor. Next base: position 27,271,653 of record JANDEH010000002.1, on the reverse strand, counting down.
AGTGTGAAAGGGGGGGTCGAACATGCAAACAGCTCGCGGTCCCTAGCGACAGATATTTTGAGAAAATCGGTTGAAAATTTGCACAGTTTAAGGAGAGTGTGAATAAAAGATAATGTAGCATTCTCAAAAGTATAAGTTGTGTTTTAAGGGTCGTAGAGAACTAAACGAATTTTCGAATGTTTATATGAATGATCTGTACGGCCGACGAGGTGCAAGGCTGGACATAGGCTTAATGTATTGAAGAATGTTAGTAAAAGTTAGGGTAACACTCCCAGAAGACTGAGTGGAAGACAAAGGGTGACCAGAAGTCACCAAAGGTGCAGAAAAATCTTAAAACCCGAATCATTCGGAAACTTCTGGCTGTTTGCATATGTATAGCTGACATATAGAACAAACGGCGCAAGTTCAGAGTTGCACCTGCTTGGCGATTTTTGGCTATTTAACGGCACATTTAGAAGCCAAATGACTCTTTTAACATGAGTTAGGGTTACCATATTAGTCATCTTTAACGCTAAAAACTTGGCGCAGGTGCAACTCTGAACTTGCGCCGAACAAACTATATGCAAACAGCCAGAAGTCTAAGTGGAAGCGTTCTGGACATATTCAGGCGCGAAGTACAAAACCGAATAAAAGCGCGCGGTCCCTTGCGACAGAAATTTGGCAGAAATTGGTTGAAAATTTGCACAGTTTTAGGAGAGTGTGAATAAAAGATAATGTAGCATTCTCAATAGTATAAGTTGTGTTTTAAGGGTTGTAGGAAACTAACGAATTTTCCAATGTTTATATATAACAAATGACTTATAACATATAACTTTTCTCTTGCAACAATGACTAATAATACGCTAAAAATCACGCTAACAATGACTTTATATTTATTAGCGTATTATTAGTCATTGTTGCAAGAGAATTGCTTTTATTCAGTTTTTTACTTCGCGCCTGAATATCTCCCGAACGCTTCCACTTAGACTTCTGGCTGTTTGCATATAGTTTGTTCTATATGTCAGCTATACATATGCAAACAGCCAGAAGTTTCCGAATGATTCGGGTTTTAAGATTTTTCTGCACCTTTGGTGACTTCTGGCCACCCTTTGTCTTCCACTTAGTCTTCTGGGAGTGTTACCCTAACTTTTACTAACATTCTTCAATACATTAAGCTTATGTCCAGCCTTGCACCTCGTCGGCCGTACAGATCATTCATATAAACATTCGAAAATTCGTTTAGTTCTCTACGACCCTTAAAACACAACTTATACTTTTGAGAATGCTACATTATCTTTTATTCACACTCTCCTTAAACTGTGCAAATTTTCAACCGATTTCCTCAAAATCTCTGTCGCAAGGGACCGCGCGCTGTGTGCATGTTCGACCCCCCCTTTCACACTGAAAGCTTCCACTCCGCCTTCTGGCGTTGGTGACATAAGTTTTCCCATCATCAATCGAATCTGTTCGGTGAAATATCTCGTGCACCTTATCATTCCCAAAATTTGCATCCAGCTCTCAGGCTATAAGGTTATTTTAACGTTTTCTCAAAATTTTATTATGTAGTCTATAAAAACAATTCTTACCAAAATTTTTTCCCAATGCCTTGATAATAGTATTTTGTTTGATAAATAATTTTATATTGAACAATTAAATGATTTTATTTCATTAATAATGAGTTATTATTCAGACATGTTACGTCCATAACAAGCAAAGTGTTACGTCCATAACAAATTAATTAGGTCATAGATTAATAATTAATTAAACTCACTTTTTTAAATTTTATAAACCTTCATAATGAATTACTGAGAATAAATTTTTAAATTTTACATTGAAATTCACAGGTATTTGTCAATAACTTTGAGTAGGTGAAATATAGACAGTTCTGTGAGTTACGTCCGTAACACTTAGTTTTAAATTTTTAAAAAAATTTTAGAACCATTGTTCAGTGGTCATAATTTAATATTTTATTAATCTACCTCTGATATCTATAGAACAAAAATACCATAGTTAACAATTCATTTTTTCATTATTTACAAAGCCTCAAAAGTTTCTATTTGTTACGTCCGTAACCATGGAATGGCCCTTTCATGTTTATTGAGTGTAGAGATGGGAATGGCCGGAAAAAAACCGGAAACTTTGGGAAAAAAACCGGTTTTTTTCCGAAGGGTTTATTTCTTTCCGGAAAAATTGAAAATGTTAATTTAAAATACTTTATTTAGAATTTATGTATTAACCGATATCAATTAAAATATTATTTAGATGATATTCTTATACAATAAAGTACTTAAAAATGAAGTTTTAACCATATAATAAGCATTTTTTTCCCAAAAAAGTTGGATTCCACTCGGGAAAAGTTAAAAATTTTTAAGTTTGTATGCATTTAAAAATTTTCTACTTCACATTCTAATGTTTTCTCATTTGATATTTTTTATACTCAATATTTCACATGAAAACAAAAATTTGGAAAAAGTAAGCTGCAAGATAAATTATTTTAACATCCAAGTGTTATTTATTTTACTCTCTAAAAACAAAAATAATTATGCAATGCAAATTAATATCAATAATACCAATTAGGATTAGAAGAATATTATATATATAAATTTGGTATTCTTATATATTAATTATATAATGCAGCACTTTAAAAATATTTTAACCATTAAATCAGATTGTCTATCAATCATAAGCATATGAAATGACTTACTACTTCTTCAAATTTCTCTGCTTTATCTGAATTTTGAAAAAAATTTAGATCAGATTTCAAAGTTTGGGATTATTGGAGGCTTTTTACGGGGTTGCTTAAAAAAATATTTATGGTGTATGAGTATTTATTGAACAATGAACACATTAATGTCATGAAAATTAAATAATAAAAAAATAAGTTCCAAAAATATTTAAACAAAACAATGAACGATTTTTTAATTTTTTTATATAATGACTTCAACATTTTTTTAAATTGGCAGAATGTAAATATAACTTCTCAACCTTTCTAAGAAAACATGATTGCAATGATTATGTGAAAAAGGTTAGGATCAATTATGTATATTGATGTTAAATATTATAGCAAACATCTGTTATTGGATCATGTTGTTTACAAAATTAATTCATCAAAAGTACTTTATGTTTAATAAATAAATATTAAATTAATGTTATTTATTACAATCACATGCTTTATATTTATATTGCATATATTATTTTATAGTTATAAAAACTGCAGTTTTTTGTTTCAAAATTACTCGTAAAACGCTGCATATTTTTATTTTGGAATAATTATTTTTAATGATTTAATTACTTATAATATATAATGACTAATGATTTTTATACAACGAATGATTATTTAGCTTCTAAAAAAATATGTATTCAAAAACCACTCTTTTCTATGCAAAAAAGGTCAATTTTTCCGACTTTTCCGGAAAAAAACCGGGTTTTTTCCTGTTTTTTTCCGCCTACCCAAAATTTCCGGAAATTTTCCATCTCTAATTGAGTGGGTTCCCGCTTTGAATGAAATTTTTAGGGTGCAAATGAGATGCTGTCAGATAAATCTTCTCTTAAGTCAGATTCTGGCTCCTAGAGGGTGTGTGTGTGTGTGGAATAATAATCATATTTTTAGATCTCGTGATCTTGATTGAATGTAGGTCTTTGGATCCTTAAGTTCATTCATTCGATATCTTGACTATCAAGATAGCCACAGTAGTATGATTGGTGCAGCAATCATCTTTAGATGCAAAACACACTAGAGGGAAATAGACGCCAGTCCCATTAATAAAGATAGGGGGAAAAAGCATAGTTGAGCCTAATACTCCCCTATCTTGACAAGATAGGGGACTAGGCTTTCTCCATGCTCTTTTAATGGTGATTGATCACGACTGTTTTCTGGCGTAGTGTGTTCCGAGCCTTCGAGAGTAAAATCGGAACGAAATTACCTTCTAAAAGCAGGTAAAAATTAACAAATAGGGTTTCGTACAGTAGATACTAGTACACTAATAAACATCTGTAATCCTCAAATAAATAACTTAAAAGTTTATTTTGCAATTATTATAATCTATTCGAACTGGCGCCTGAAGAATAGTGCTTTCCCCCTCGCTAGAAGAGTAACCGTGGCCGCGCAAGTAAGCCTTCGCCGCTGTGAAGTTGATAGTTGCCATGGTTACCGATTCGGTGGTGGGGAAGGAAATATTTTCAGGCGCCAGTTCAAAATGAACATAGTTATCCTTGAGAACAGCTATTAAGCACTACGAAGCAATTTATGAAAATTTGAACTGTGCAAAATCAGAGGGTCATGGAAAATTCTGATTGCAGATTTGAAATCAGCATAAAAATTACCCTAAAACAGTTAAAGTATCTTATGCCAAACTTGTTTACCAGTGTAATTTTACTTAAAGTGGATCTTTTTACTTTGAGCTTCCATTAAATGTTCTCGAATAAATTGGGAAATTCAACAGCTTTGATAGAAGAGTATAAAAAGACTACAAAAAAGTCCAAGCTATGAGTTTAATATAAATCACACAATTATACATAAAAATATCTTAGTGAAAAAATACGTTCAAAATTCCAGATTGCAAAAAAAGCCAGTTATTTATGATTTTAAGTAAAATATATTCCTTAGCATGAAAAAGTAACTCTACATAGTGCATTAAATGAGTCCAAATTTTCTCACTTTTAATAAATTTGTGAGAACTTAACACATAAGCTGTTTTATACTATCGAAATTATTTATAATTTCAAAAATTTTTAGTCCTAAATATTTTTAAGCACTAAAATTTATGTATCAAATACTTGTTAATATAAAGTACACTAGCAAATAATAAAAAAAGTATGAAAATCATTTTCAAGTGTTTGTTTAATATTACAAAACAGTTATGTGTAGGTCAATACTTAAAATCTTTGATATTTTGTTGTAATTTTGACATAATTCGGTTACAGTGAGATTCAATATTAGGCTCTTGATAACAAGTGGGAATATTTAATAATTCATCAAATAAAGGAGTCCATATCGTTTGATCCCAACGTCTCTGTAGCTTTTTCTCAATAAACCACCTACCATTAGCTTGTAATCTAACTTTTATATAATCTGCAAATAATAGTACATGCACACAATTGAGAAGGCCAAACCAGTCAATTTGAAAAACCCACGGTTTCTTTTCAATCATTTCAACACATTTATCTTTCTTAAAGGTAGAACTAAAACAAACACCTTTTTCAAAAAATGTGAGATCTATTGCTCGGCCAAAGTCTATGAGTTTAACCAAAGCAGTATTGAGTGACAAAGAATCAACTATATCTCTTATTGAAACATCGTCTCTTATTAAAACATTATCAGGCTTAATATCAGCATGAATTATCTGGCATTTATGCATTTTCGACACAATTTGTAACAGTTCCCATGTAATATACATGGCAAGTAATTCTGGCACATGGGACTTATTAATTTTGTAGCTATTTACCATGTCTAACAGAGTACCTTTAAGGCTCAACTCATTTGTAAATATAATTGCATTAGTATATTTGTGAGCAGAATTCACTTTCATGACTGACAACTGAACATTGGGAGGATCCTTCAATTTTCCTAGCCTGGAATGTAATGTTACACACATGTAAATTTCCCAATTGGTCACATGTTTGCTGACTTTTATGGCAACTTTAGATTTTGAAGCACTTGAATTAGGGGGCTGTTCTACTGCAACAAACACTTTTCCATAAGACCCTTCAGAAATCATATCTTCGATGAGGTAACTGATGTCTCCCACTCTTATCAAATCTTTTCTCTTAAGGTCAAGGCTAATTCGTTCTTTTGATGCAAAGAAGCTTCCGTAATAGTCAAGAGGCAGATTGAGAGATTGAAGAAATTTTGAATTAACTTGACTATCAAACGGATCTACACAAGTGAAATTGCCAGTCTCTGCTATAGGTTTGGGTATGGATGTAGGGGACACAGATTTTCCATCAAGATTGTTTTGCATAAGAGTATCTTGACAGTTGCTTCGAGTTTCAGTCACTGCATTTTTATGATCTTTACTAGAATCATAAGAAGCACCAGATGGACAAGGTTGACTATTTGTATCAGAAGCTGTAGAAGGAGTATTTACTAAAAGAGGTTCAGGAACTTGTGATTTATTGAATGTAGGATATTCAGCACTCGATTGTTGTGAATTAAATTGTATTTTTAAACACATTTGCAAATTCTCAATTTTTTCCTCCAATAGCTTAATCTTTTGTGCTTGTTCGGCAATTATTGATTCCTGATCAGATACTCTTAGCTCTAGATTAATGGTTTTTTCTCGTCTAAACCAATCAGCAGCTCGTATTTCTTCAAAAGAAACTTCGCCTGACCAAGCATAAATTTTATTTTTATCATACATGGGTATTTTTGTGGGATCAGGCGGTTCAAATAAGGCTACTGGAGGATCATTTGGTTCCTGCTCTCCATCCGGTATTTTAGATTCTGTAGGCAAGACGGACATTCGTGGATTCATGTACACGCTTTGCCTGTAGTATCGAAAATGCTCATTTGGTAAGCAAGAGTTTTGGTTTCTTGAAGCTGGGTTTGCATTCATATCATCTACACAGGGGAGTTTCCGAAGTATATCTTTGGCCATTGGTTGCTCTTCTTGTACTTTAGGCTTCTTTGGTTCTGTCACTAATTGAATATTTTTAGGCTGAGGTTTTTTTGGCTCTTGAGAATCTGACACAACACAGGTTCGAGCTTTCAATTTAGACCAATAAGATTTTAGCTCAACCATAGGCTCAGCTTGACAATCAATTCCTTTTTTCAAGATTTCATTTGCCTGGATAAGATTTCCTTCTAATTCCAATTGTGAAGACCAGTCAATAAAAAGCTTTGCAAACTCACATCCTATCTTATGATTAAACATATGGTTGTATACCTTAACTGGATCTTTCGCCTCAGTTGCAAACTTTAACCAAATTTCAATTAATCGCTTGTCATTACAATATTGTTTTTGACTACCTAATGTTCGAAGACACCTTTGCATTAACGGCACAATCTGACCATCTTTTCCCCCTCTTAAGAAATTCTGTTCTACCCACTTAAAGTATTTGTACCACACAGATAAAGGATCCTCCCCAGAATATGATTTTATATCTTCTTCAAATTTATTTCTTTCATCTTGAAGAGGATAAACTGATGGTACACCTTTGAACGCGACTGATTTTCTTTTATGAGGTGGATTTTTCTCTTCGTGTTGCATTAAAGGTTTAGAAACATTTGATGCAGTTTTGGGAGCAACAGATTTTCGTTTTCTTGAAGTTGGATCGCTGGCTTTATTGTCCAAGTCTTTATCTGAACTTGTAATATTGTTTCCCTCAGAGTTGGATTTAATAGTATCCAACATAACTTTTTGAGAAGGGTCATTTTCTTTGAGTTCATCTGTACATTTATTTGAAAAAGGTTTAGGAATTACAGACTTTCTTCTGTTTGATGGTTTAGGGTTGACTTCATTTTCAGTATTTGGCATGGGTCCAGGAGCCACAGACTTTCTTTTTTGCAGAAGTTTGAGACTCTTTTCAACAGAAACAGATTCGATATCGGATGCGGAATTGGACACAACCTTAGGAGCAATCGACTTTCTCCTATTGAGAGAGTTGGCTGTAGAAAGCAGATGATCAGGAACATTGTAGTCTGAGCTTGAATCTGATTTTAAAGCAGAAGATTTTTTAGGGAGAATGGACAACCTTTTAGATGATTTAGGATCTTCTTTAGTTTGCTTCTCTGAATTACCATCAGAGTAAAGAGATATTACAATTTTAGGAGCTGCAGATACCCTTCTGGCATTAGGAGCAATGGACTTTCTCTTCACTTGTGTTTTTTTAGGCACCCATTCTTCATCTGAATCACTCATGATGGTTATCTGAAAGATAAAACACCTTTAATAGTAAAGCAGGGCTCACACTCACTTTAAAATATTTGTATCAATTTTTGTATCAGGTAAAACCAAGTTTTGTATCACAAAAAATGTATTTTGTATCAGGTAAAACCAAGTTTTGTATCACAAAAAATGCCTTTTGTAGCATGTAAAACCAAGTTTTGTCTCTCTATATTAAAAAAAAGTAACAGTGACCGCCGCCGCCGCTGATTTTGAAAATTTTATTTTTGAACACTTTGAACTATCACTACGCAAAAACTATGTGAAGGAATATTATGAAATTTTGACCATTGGTATACAAATGCATGATGGTTATTTCAGTTCCCAAACCTAATTAATTAGATAATTAGTTCTGGAGTTATTTAATGTCAAAGTCGAAAATTATTTTTTTCTGCTGCGGGTTCGCCTCCAGCAAAATCTATTTTTAGCAGAAACATGATTTTTTGCAGACACATACTCTTAGATATGAAGTTTTGCACCTCGTCGCCCTTTTTTCGAATTTCGAATTATTTTTGGAGTAATTAAATTCTAAAGTTTCGAAATTTTTTACCCTTTTTCGGTTTTTTCGTTATAACAGAAAAACTAATCACAGTAAAACTATGATATTTTAAACACACATACAATTATTTTTTATAAAAAGATTGGAATTTCGTTTATTAAAAAATTCGAATTATTTTTAGAATTATTAAGATTCAAAGTTTCAATTTTTTCATCTCTTTCTGGTCGTTCACTAGAGAAACAGCCGATTTTTATGTGAGTCTGATTTCTTTTATTTCCAACGATTCAATAGATACACGTGCATTTTATAAATTTAAAAGATATTAATGGCATGCTTTTTCTCTATGATAGTTGATGATAATTAGTAGACTTGCTGGATATTTTAAAAAACATTTCGATTAAATTATTGACAAGTTAAAACAAGGATATTTCAGTTGCAGTTTTATTTTGATATTTTTGTAGTTATGGTCCGAATTAAGTTATTGATAAGTTCGAGAGATAAAAGTTTCGATTTTAAATGATCATAAACTAAGCCGACAAGTTCCAGGTTTTACTGGATAGTTGAGATGAAACAAGCGAGCTCTGCTCGCTAAGATCGCGAAGCGATCTTCAACGAACTGCGAAGCAGTTCCGGGGGTTGGTGAGCGATAGCGAGCAGGGGGCAGAGCCCCCTAGTATCATAAAAAAATGTCTTTTGTAGCAATTTGATTGCAGGGAAGCTTTTGTAATTTAAAATTACAAAAGCTTCCCCTTCATTACATTTTAAACTTGCATCAGTAAAAATTTTCGTACGACAGGAAAACCATGATTTTGATTAAGACAAATAATGTGCGTATAGATTAATTTATAAATACTTTGTTAAACCTCTATTTATTTATCAGCTCTTATCCAATTTTTACACCTTATCAATTTTTATTTACTTGAGGTTATTAGGTCTAGTGATAATTCACCTCCTAAGTAATTAGTTCTGACCATAGTAAAGTTGTTTTTTCTACAATAAAATACAATAGTGAAAGGAAGCCAACTTCAATTAGGCGCCGGTAGGAAGCAATCGCGGATAAAACGGAACTTTCACGAAAAATCGCTATTTTTCGGCTTTTCAAGATCGTGATTATAACCATCGGACATGTCGGCTTTGACCGCGTTAAAGTAGTTTTTCCTGCATTCTAATACTGACACGAGATAAAGCCGACTTCAACTTGGCGTCCGCGGCCGTCGAAAATAGTCGCGGAAGGAACGGAACACGCGGCGCACAAAACGAAACTTTCGCGAAAAATCGCGGCTTTTTCCGCGATTTACCCGTTTCCAAACGCCTAGAAAAGGCAGACAAGACTTTAATTTGGCGCAACAAGATTTGTTTACGTTTCCCCGGAGGAAAAATGCAAAAAAACGTAAATTCCGTAAAATTTCGGGTCGATCCGTAAAACCGTAAGTTTTGGTGCAAATCTGTAAATTTTATGGACAATCCGTAAAACTTGGCAGCTATGTGTGAAAAGAAGCCATCTTCAACTACGTGCTGGAAAAACGGTACTTGCGCGAAAAATCGCTATTTTTCGAATTTTCCGCAGAATGCGATCCAAAACACCGAACGACGGCTTCTAACCACTTTAAAGTTGTTTTTTCCACATCGCGCTAACAACGCAAGAAGCGAACTTCAACTTGGCGCCCGCCGGCCGTCTAACAAAAAATATCTTAAAAATAGAGCTTTAGATAGTAGCTTTTCGATGTTATCTGTAGTCCGTAGTTTCACGACGGCATCCGTAGAAACTACGGAGAATTCATAGTAGTAGTTTCTTAAAATGGCGCAGTTTTGGCGCAGGAGCTGGTAAAATAGGCAATTTGTATCAGTATGTATCAAAATTTGGTTTTGGCGCAGTTTGGCGCAAATGGCGCAGGCGTGTGAGCCCTGAGTAAAGCTTTAGATACATTTAAATTTAAAAGAGTTTTCCTTGAAAAATTATGAAGTACCTTATGAACTGATGAGACAGAAAGGTTGGGGAATTGTTTTAACTATACAGTAAGGTGTCCCTTATTTTGATGTTTTTTTTTTCAAAAAGTAAGGGAAACTTTTGCTTCACCTCTCATTTTTTTCTTTTGGTACCCTAAGAATGTGTGCAAAATCTTAAATCGATCAGATAATTAACACGTGCCCCAAACGGCCTAAAATTAGAAAAATTTGACTTTTCTAATTTTTTTGAAATTTTTAAAAAATGTATTGTCAAATAATAGGGATCTAAACACATTTAAACAATCTCATTTGACCGTTTTTCCTTACTAGTTAGGCCAAAATGCCCATACCTAGCCATCAATCAGAAAATCGTCAAATTTGTCTATTTTATACTGAGAATAGAAGAACCAAAAGGAAGTGGTAAATTGCTTAATTACAGACACCATATTGGATTGCATTAAAACTTAAAAAAAATTATGGAGAAACGGTATGGGCATGTTTGATATCGAATAATGGGTGTTTGAGGTTTCTTAACTTGTCTAAGACTAATAAAATCCTCTTGCCCATACAGTTAATCCATAATTTTTTTCAAGTTTAATTTAATCCAATAAGACATCTGTAATTAAGCAACCCATCATTAATTTGAGCTCAAATTTATCTCCACTTCAATATGGTCTACAAAGGGTGTTTAGTCATGTTTTGCTGTTTTAAGTAATTTATCACTGCCCTTTGGTTCTTCTATTCTCAGTATAAAATGGACAAATTTGATGATTTTCTGATTGATGGCTAGGTTATGGGCATTTTGGCCTAACTAGTAAGGAAAAACGGTCAAATAAAATTGCTTAACCACTTGCCTGATATGCCCGAGCACCGCTCGTCCGCTTGGGCGAGGTACTTCCCTGATTATCCAGAGCGGCGTTCATCCCCTGGTTCGCTTTGTATGCTAAGTTTTTTTCCTCATTTTTCATGGTTTTAATTTCTCTTTTTTACATAGAGGTCACTACTTGTCCATAGGAGACCTCTTTCCTCTTGTCAGGGGAATGGGCATGACAAATTTTGTTTATTCAACCGTGAAATACTTCAATTGGACATGCACATTCTTTTATGCTTTTGTCACCGATTTCTCCCCTTTCTTTTCTAAGAAAAAATGTTTGGGGGACACAAGTTTTTTTCTATCATGAGGTGCAATTTCCGCTGCAGCTGTGTTATTGCTAGAAAACCAGCTAGACATACGGTCGGACCTGTAAAAAGTTGTAACCTACCCCCGAACCTAATAAAATTTACCCAAACCTTATGTATTGTTCCTATGGAGGTGGCAGGGTGCTTCCCCCGAACCAGGTTCGGTCACTTTTTCCAGGTCCGCATACGGTATTTTATTTTCAATGCCCACACACCAAAAAGCGCGCTATTACGGTCTCGATTGCAACATAGCATTATTTTTGACACCGTTTTTTTCTAAATTTATCACACAAAAATAGATTTTTAAAGAAAACTGTAAGTAATTCACTTTATAAAATGTTTTCCTTGCCATCCTTATCTGTGAAATCGGCTTTCTGGCTGAATCCGATATTCAGAAAAAGCCAACTTTAAGTAAAATTGCCGCATTTTTGTTAAGATTAAAAACGGCCATACATTGTTAAAATCATAATTTAAAAGTGTTTCGATTATGTTTTTGGTTTGACTTAATTAATCTAAGCTCGAATATTGCTTTGAAAAATATGCTTTGGACCTATTATTCCAAAAAAGGAAACTGTTAAGTGCTTAAATGTGTTGGATCCCTATTGTTCGGCAACGGATTTTTAAAACACATTTTAAAAAAATTTCGAAAAAATGAGAAAACAGTCACATTTTTCTAACTTAAGGTCATTTGGGACATGAGTTAATATTATCTGATCATTTAAGATTTTGCACAAGTTCTTAGGCTAGTACCAAAAGGAAAAATTTGGGGGGTTGGAGCAAAAGTTTCCCTGACTTTCGATTTTAAGGGACACCATACTATACAGCCGTAGGCAAACCATGTGATCATATCTATGACAGTAAAAATTTTGTCTCGTCTCTACAAGTGGGTTCAATTGCCAAGCGATGTAGTGGCACCAAAGTGTGCCTGTATCAAAGTGAAATTGGCTACAAAAAATTCGCCAAGAGGCGTCAACCCGAACCCACTTCTAGAGCTTTACTGAAAATTCTCTCAGAATGACGGACTGCTATTTATATTTCGTATAAAACAAGTGGGACCAGAATTCTTCAGGAAAAATGTTGCTGCAGCCCTGCACTTATTTTTTAATCTGGACCTACTTTGCGATTTCTTGTTGCACTCGAGGTTTCAGAAAATTTCAATAAAACCTAGAATTAAAAATGTTAAAAAAGCCAGATTTCCGGTACTAACCAGGAAAAGTAGCACCCTTGATATTAATAAATATATTTTATTATACTACCAGAGAAATATGAAGAGATCAGGAACAGAATAATTGTGGAGATTACCTAATAAGCTTATAAATGATACGTGCTTGACAAAATCTTGTTTTGGGTTAATGAAGCGAATCCAGTCAGTAGATTTTCAGCGCCAAATTTGGCGATAACAATTAAATGCTTGGATGCCATCGGTTTTCCACTTAGCGACAAAAAAATCGCCAAATTCAGCTTGCAGGCTGGATTCGCCTCATTTACCGGGTTTTGTTCATTTTTTAACTCTTTGAGGTTTTTAAAGAAATTTTGCTATTAGTGTGATTTAATCTGTGAACCTCTGCTTATTAGGGATCTCCCATAATTGTTAAGCTTTGAACTGAAACAGATTGATAAATTTTAGTTTTTAGCAGTGGCGGCTCGAAGGTAAAATTACAAGAGGTGCTGCTCCGGTGGTACCAAGTTGGCAACGTATTTTAAGCGATATAATGCCAAATTATATTTCTATTAAACAAAAACGTGTAAAAAATCAAATAGAAAAGATGGGAACAACATACAATTTCGATTTTACACTAATAAGCATTCAAAAACTGTCGCTTACCCATATTTAGCTGATTATTACGAATATGAAGAATCTAAGATGAAGGCTATTTCATTTAGTAGCAAATGAAACTAAAATCAACATTTTGAATTCAATTTTTTCATTATAAAAAGAAATAAAAACTTGGCTACAAAAAAGTAAACATAAATCTTTATTAACTTGCCGATAAACATCAGAAAATATTTTGTTCTCTCTGTTGAAAAGAAAAAAAGAAGCTATAAATAAAAAATTAAAACAGTGTTGGAGTGATAAAAGCTAAAAAGCCAATGTGATTTATAAGTAGTAGAAATCGTTAATTTTTCTTCTTCCTCACAGCTCTCTTAAGAGAAAAGGTATTATTTGTCTGCGCTCGCTTGGCGGAGGGAAGAGGGGCAATCCAAGTTCGAGTAGGGGTGCAGGAAATCAAGGTTGCTGACTTGGCTACTTTTGTACCCCTATTGGCAAAGGAGAGGGAAGGGAGGTGGAGTACTTCTTGGCGAGAAGTAACCAGTTTGGCGCGCTCTCTCCCTACCTATCCAACCCCAGGGAGAGAATGGCCTTCCCCGTTTGGGTTTACCATTCGTGCCAAGCGAGCACAGACAAATAATATCATTCTTTTGGTTGGGGCTGCTGAAAAGCAGCCCCTTTTCTCCTAACAGATTCGCATGCTAAATTCGATATTGATTTGATATGATAGAGCTAGGGTTTTATACCACGATTGGTACATCAGCGGGGGCTGATCGACCCGGAAAGAAATCTGTTGGCTAGACGGCATAGCAGAGAATTATTAATTGAAAAAGAATTATAAAGGACAAAGATTAAAGGGGGAAATAGATAATTTTTTAAATATTGTAAAGCAAATAGAAATTGGAATTTCGGGAAATTTTGGTTGGGGGTGCTGCAGCCCCTATGGACGCGCCGCCACTGGATTTTAGTAGTATAGGTAAGTACAATAACACATTAAAGTACTTACATTAATTTTTGAAATAATCAGTTTTTTTTATAATTCATCGCACTACATTAAGGAATTCAAATTTACGAATCTGTTAACTTACTTCTTTCTCTCTGTAGAAAAATCTCTAAGAAAATCAATGAGTCTGTAGTTATTTTAACATCCGTACAGATTAAGCAACTTGTCTTTAATTTTACAACAAGAAATGAGCGTGTTTTTAAATTTTAAACATACACTAATAACGCAACGGAGATTTCAAAATCTCACTTTTAAAATTTCTGCCCAAACAAAAACACTCTGCCGATTACAGTTAACGATGAGAGTTTGAAATCGGGGAAGCACATAAATGACAAATACACAGACAATAGAGACAGACTGGTCAATAGGCGGGGCTTATCCAGAGAGCTCAAGGAGCGTCTTCGACGAGCCCAAGCGGTCCCAAATTAATCGATTATTTAATATTTTTGTTATTATAAATTATGTTTGTCAGACCAAGGGATTGTATAACTAATATTTGCTTTTATTGATTTAAGCTTGTATTTTTACAATCGAGTTTTTCATCATATGCGATCATGAAATTTTCTAGAGCTGTTTCCAGAACAGCTGTTTGCGCACGCAAAAAACAAACTTTAACAGGATCTCAAGCGTTTAATCGTCGTGGAAGATGCAATAAGGCACATCTAACATTTGAAGCACCTTTAGTATTCCAATCCTCTTTCTCGCCAAGCAGTTTTCGTGACTTCGTTGGCGGTTTTAATATGGCTGTGCTTTTTTTGTAAACCAAAATTTTTTCAGAAATTGATGCTTACATATTTGATTACTTGATCAGGCTTCGCACCTAAAAGTATTAAAAGAATTTTTAAAACATCTTTATAGCTCTAGTAAGCCGTGATTTGACACATTTTCACATTGGTCAGAACAGTGGCGTAGCCAGGATTTTCCTATGGGGGGGGTCCAGTGCGAAAAATTTACCATTGAATATCAAAAGTTTTTACAATTAGTGAAATAAAGTTATAATTTTCACATTACTTTTAATTTCTTCTCTGTGTTAATTTATTTAATAATTAATTATTAATAATTAATAATAATTTATTAATAATTACGATTAAGTATTACTTCGATTGAAAGTTCTGATTTCTGATCCACATAAC
Organism: Tetragnatha versicolor; assembly: GCA_024610705.1. Taxonomy (NCBI): domain Eukaryota; kingdom Metazoa; phylum Arthropoda; class Arachnida; order Araneae; family Tetragnathidae; genus Tetragnatha; species Tetragnatha versicolor. The sequence continues at coordinate 27,256,259 of JANDEH010000002.1, read as the reverse complement.
TTTTAATTAAGTATAGAGACCGTCAAGAAACAGATTAAGAGTTTTCAGTAGCTCCATTTTAAAGAGGGGGGTTTGGGGGTCCACCCCCAGAAAATTTTTGGAAATTTGATTTTTAAAAGGAGTTTTTTACTTCATTTATGAGGTAATAACCGAGGAGCACCGCTTCTTGTAAGCCAGATAATTTTTAAGAAAAAAATAGGGGGGGGGGCTAAAAATTTTTAAAATCAAATTGAATCTTCTCAACGAATATAAAGGTTGAAAATAATCATGTTCGAAATACCTTAAGGGGGGTTTGGGGGCCCTTCCCCAGAAAATTTTTGGAAATTCAAGTCTAAAAAGCAGGTTTTCAACTCAATTTGGTACACCTAATCCGAATTTCGAACATTATATTTTCAGGAATTAATTATTTGCTAGGAGTTTTGTATTTTGACGAACTCTTCATAAAAAAAGTTGTTTTTAATAAAGTTCCAAGTCCCAAAGTACTCCCCCAAAATTTGTTTGGAAATTTGACCCTAAAAACAGGGTTTGGTTTACTCGTTTAGTACCCTTTATCGCCCCCTCCCCTTATATCGTCCCTCAATTAATACGTTTGTTATAGGGAAACCGGGGGTTCCCCGGAAAATTTAAGATTTTAACATGCAAAAAAGGTGGTTTTTAGACACTTTTAAGGGACATAGACGCCCTCTTTTGAGTAGGTACAGAAATATTTAACAGCTAAAAAAGGGTTAAAAAATTTTGGGTCGGGCCCATGGGGGGGGTCCGGACCCGGGGACCCCCCCCCCTTCGCTACGCCCCTGGGTCAGAAAAAAGTTGCCGATCTTTCATGATCTGTCATAGATCCAAAGATCATGATCTGATATTTAGAGAATCAATCTCGATGAAACCGTTAGAGAGCGTGAAAGATATTGGTTTATTTTGAATGCGATTCTGTTTTGACAATTCCTCCGAATATTATTAAACTAATTTAAAAAAGACATTACTGGCTCTTCGATTATGTGTTACTTTTTTATTACATGTACCTATTTTTCCTTTAATTAGCTTTGTAAAGTTCCCGAATAATGCAAATAAAGCATGCTTTATTTTATGTCGTGGTACCTTACCTGCTACAATTTTATTGTGATTAAAATGTAAGTAAAATGTATACAGTTTTGTAATTTTTTATGTTCCTATGATTTTTTTGCTTTATACAACGATAAGAGGCAAAAAAAATTTTCCCATAAGAATTGTATTGAAAATAAAGTTATCAAACAATTAATTCTGATAATAACAGAAAAAGTGCTTGTTTACAAAAAAAAATATAAATGTTTATTTTATCTATCTATGATTGACAAAATTAATAGAAATGATCGATATTCTTTTCTGAAAAGCAGAAAAATGCTCGATGTGGGCAAGAGAACGAGAATTTCTATTAGAAAGCGATGTTCCGAAGTAGTCACCCTCCCAAGTATTGCCCGTACCTGGAAGTGCTTAACTTCGGTGATGAATAAATGTGCTGGTGTTGTTGACTCGATCTAAGCAGCAACCATACGAAACCATATTTGGCTATTTATTTCACTGCCAATTGAAACGATCGACAACTTCATCAAACTGTGTCTTTTTCCGATGTTAGATGTGCTGTATTGCATCTTCCACGACGTAATATTGATTGTATTTAAGTGAAACTTTGGAATTATGGGTTTTCAACTATGATCTTTCAGATTATCAAATCAAAAGAAAGGATTTCGAAATAAAAATAAGGTTTTGGTAGAGTTTTCACATTTTTTTGTGATTTTTTAACTTGTTTCATAACAAAACAAATTTTAAAGTAAAGACTTTTGAGATAATTTCAAACACAGACAATAAGAGACAGACCGGTCAATAGGCGGGGCTTATCCAGAGAGCTCAAGTGGCGCCCCTGACAAGCGGTACCGGCATTAATCGATTTATTTAATATTTTTTAATCGAAATCTTTATAAATTTTTTTTGTTGACGAAACGTGCAATATTCGATTTCGAAAGTAAACATGAAGTTTGTGTAAATCGTTTAATCGTACTCTTTTGAATTGTTTTCAAGATTTATAAATCATTTTAACAGTGTCTTATTGCATTTAGGCACATTTTTATCTCGTTTCTTCGCTGTTTTGCAATGAAATTGGAAAATCTGTGTTACAATTGTGAACTTGATTTCTAAGCCTGATAGAATTCGATATAATTGGCGTTAATTATAGGCGTATATATTTAATTCAGATAAAAATGAATACTAGTATTATATATTTTTACTGTCAAGAATTCGTTTCGAATGTGCCTGGGATTCGTATTTGCAAAAGATGTGTTCGTTTAGATTCACGAGGATTACAACTTCATTTACACATCATGTTTGTCTTAAAAGGCCAAGGGATTATAACAAATATTTACAGTTATTGAAATATGAGATTTAATAAAATCATTTAGATTCATTATTAACTTGTGTGATTCTTGATTACTTTATATTTAAGCTTATACTTTTACAATCAAGTTTTTCATCATATGCGATCACGAAATTTTGTTGATGAACATACCTTAATGATTTAATTTAAATTTTCTATTATAATAGCAAATTTAAAAAATTTGTTGAAAGAAAAGAATTTTTTTAATTTTAAAAAGCATTTAATGGGCTTATGTGATCGCCAAGGATCGCGATCCTGGTGATCACATGGTCGATGGCTTACGTCTTCGCAATACGTCTCCATGGTTGCCAGACCTAAAAGCTTAACTGTAACCACAGTTTTAGTGCAGGTACCGCGGGTTGAGGGCGTTCGTGTCGTGGGCCGCCCATTGACCGGTCTGTCTCTTATTGTCTGTGATTTCAAAGATCATATTAAACCACAATTTTTGAGACCATAACTAAATTTTTACCAATAGTAGTTCTTCTATCAAATTGAATTTTTCAGTGATTTATTTAGGGTGTCGCTCCATTTTTAACTCTCTGGGATTTGGTCTGGGACCCCCAAATCCTATGTGATTCTAACTCGTCTAGGTGTCTACTATCATCCCTGAAAGTTGGTTGCACCATTTCAGATACACCCTGTATTTTATAACGTTTTTATTAGGTCGCTTTCAATCTTGTCTGTCCGTCTGTCTGTCTGTCTGTCTGTTCGGGTTCGGTAGGAATTTAGTAATCAATTTTAAGCATACTTCCCCATGAGCTAGAGCCTTGAAATTTTGAACATAGTTCAGATCTGGATGACAATACGATATTATCTCGTTAGTTCGGTTCAATTTGCTGTTCCTGAACCCCCAGGAGGACTTAAAGTTTAGAAGTTCAACTACAGGACCTTATTGTTAAAAAATCATTGTTGTGCAGTTTTCCTCCTCTCGTTATCAAGATGGCTTTAGAAGTGTTGTATAAAATATTAGTAAAATGAAAATCTGTAAAAATAAAAGTAATACACAGTACATGCAGTACTTCATGCAAGTTTTGTATTTGTAATACATCTAAGGGACTGATTATTAATTAGTTACTTAAAAGTTTGTCACCAATATATTTTTTAAAACACTTTTTTATATTACTAGTGTTTCAAAAATTTCCAACGTCATCTGAATAATAGCTAGAGGCAAAAACTGTGCAATGATTTTAACAAAACAGAGTAAAGCCATGTGTTATAGTTAAAGTTCAGAAAAAACATTTCAGTTTTATTAAAAAGAGAAAGGAATAAAATTCTTGGAAGGGGTTCAGGCGGTTCAGGTCGCGAATTCTAAACTTTACACAACAAAACTAAAAACCAGAAAATAATTAATGAAAAAAAATCTTTTTAAAGAACAGCGTTTTTAAAATGCACTAAAAAGTATAAAATAATTTTTTGCAAATCTCCTTATAAAACGAAAAACGTGGGGATCATGCAATCATGCATTAGGTAATAAATCCAACTTAATTTCATCATTCATTTAAATAATTTTTAACTGTGGATATAATGGTAAATAGAGTGACAAGAGTAGTGGCTGTAAATATTATTGCATGATCCCCACGTTTTTCGTTTTACAAGGAGTTGCAAAAAATTATTTTATACTTTTTAGTGCATTTTAAAAACGTTGTTCTTTAAAAAGGTTTTTTTCATTAATTATTTGTTTGAATTTTTCATAGCTAATATGTAATTTCAATTAAATAACGTAAATTTCGGGAGAATATACTTTAAAAATTTCGGATATTTGCAACGGTAACAAAGTATTTTCAGCATGGCTGTAACGCAACTAGATTAGAAAAAATGAAATTAAAGAGTATGAATATGCCTTCAGCATCGTATTTATCATCTCAAATCCCGAGATAATCTTCGTCCATTAAGGACCTAAATATTATTAAACTCTTCTGAACTTAAAATTTCTGTAAGTAGTGGGGTTTTAAAACAAATTTAAAAAATTATCTAACTCTTTCCCTGTTAGCTAGGGGGCTTTGCAATTTTTTTTAATTTCCCAAGTTCCTCTTCTGATGTTGTTACAAATGCTGAAACATTATTACCTAAAAATTTTTAGGGCTCTAAGACAATTTTTGACCTCCGTGCCCCTTAAAAGTAGTTTTCTCATGTTTATGTTTAGGGAAATTATCGAAAATATCTATATTTTTGTTGTTTTTAATTTTATAAGCCTGAACTCTTTCAATATTGAGTTAAAAGCCTATAAATCACCTTTGGGATATCATTGTCTTATGGTGAAACATTCAATGGCACCTAGCTGGGGGGAAGTTCCCCTAGGGTTAAAAGCGCATTCTGACCAAGAAAAGAAGAGGCTCGCGGGCACTTGCGGGTGAGTGGTGGATCAATATACGAGGGTGGTCCGTAAAGTAAGTTTCCCTATGAGCTGCAGACGTTAGGAACGCTGTTACGCGGAAGATGACCATACTGGGCGTGTACCTTGGCTCTTTTTCTACAAATACCCGCCCCCGGCCGGCTGTCTGTGATAATTATTATAGGTTTGGTAGCTGTTTGTGTGCGAAAAACATTGCGGCTGTGGACATTCATTCCCACAAATGTGTGTAGTCTACGGAGAAAAGTGTATATGAGCGCACAAAATGTGGGCAAATGCTACAGAGAATTCCGAAACGGATGTACAGACTCCCATGAAGACCAATTGGTAGAACGTCACCCGCCAAGTCTATAATAATCATAGCAGGCAGCTGGTCATTGCTGGGATTTGTAGAAAAGAAGGCAAGGTACAAGCCAGTATGGTCAAATCCTACGGGCAACAGCGTTCCTAGCGTCTGCAGCTGATAGGGAAACTTACTTTACTGACAACCCATGTACAAGGTTATCAAATGATGCCAGCTATAATAAAACAGGAAAAAGTTTCAATAAACTCCCAGCGGGCATTTATCCACCTTCTTCCCGCAAGTCTCCGGTTTTTTCGGTCAAAGTGCGCTTTGAGCCCTGTAGGGAAACTTCCCGTCATTGAAAGTCATTCCGTCATTTTTCCAATAGGATCTTGGGACAATGATATCCTACAGGTGATATATTGGTTTTTAACTATGTTGATAGCGTCCAGGCTTTTAAAATTAAAAATGGCAAAAATTGAGATATTTTCGATATTTTTTCTATACATTAACATGTGAAAACTACTTTTGAGGGGCACGGGGGTAAAAAATTGTCCTAGAAACCTTAAAATGTGCAGGTAATAATGTTTTAGTATTTGTAACTATAACATTGGAGAGGGACGTGTGGGAAATTAAAAAAATTTTTTTTCATAGACTTTTGCAAAAGTGTTTGCAGAAAAAGAATTTTTTTCTTCGAAAATTTGCCACCTGCGAAAATTTTTCAACGTTGGATTTAGCCTAGCTAGATTATTTAAAAATACGCCATTGATAGCCTCCCAAATTATTTCCTCCATTTATAAATATATCCTTTTTAAACTTTCTTTTAAACTTTCTTTTCAACATTTTTTCTACAATTGTCATCCTCTATCTGGGATTAAATAATCTTTTTATTATAATAACTAAGTGCAAGTATGATATGTGATAATAAGTGTAAGTATTGTTCCGTCAAAACTAACATTAAGGTCTTTTCAACAAAGTTTTAAATCTTAGTTTGGTAGTTGTTTTTTTGCCTATTTGACACTGCAAAAGTAGTAAACCAAAGCACCGTATTCAAAATTATGTTTTTCATTGTAATGAAAACGGGAATTCAAAGCTTTTATAAGTTTTTAAAACATGTTCAGCTTCTGAATCTGAAAAAAAACACCTTTGGTCAAGAACTCCATTAAGATTCGAAAAAGCAATTAAAAATCTCATTATCATAAGGTGTAGACTCTTTGTTTAGCATTTTACTCAGCTTGTTCGGTTTTTTTCCGAGACCATTTTCAGACAAAGAGGATTCATTTGCAACTCAGCCACAGGTAATGGAAATACGCAATAAATTAATACGCATTTCAAGTTTTTGTAAAAGGAAGAGGGATCGCCTTTCAGAAAAAAACATCTATAAAAATTCTATGCAGGAGAAAAATAAGTTGTTTTCTTTTTGCTTATGATGCATCTCAAAACGAAACAATTCGGCTGTTGTTAATTCAAGGGAAGTGAAGTAATTTCATTTAACTCTAATGCTAAACAATAAAAACCTTCTATCCTGTTCAGTAAGCAACCTCCCGCAAAGAAAAATGTTTTAATTTCCTAAGCACTACCACAGCGCTCAAGAAAAAATGATTTCCTGCTTGGATTCATTTAACTAAATGCAAATGCGAATGAAAGAAAACACTTTTCTACAATTCAATTACAGCAAAGTGTTAAAATAGATGATGAAATTTTCTTTTTATAAAAAACGAACTTCAATTAAGCGAATAAAAGCTGAATTTTTTTTGTCATCCTCCCAAATTCTTTTATTTGTTAGCAGGTACTCTAGGGTAGTTTTTGCTCGATTTTTAATTTGACGAAACTTTTTAATTGATACCAATTTTTAAATGGCCCTAAGAAAGGTAAACAGTTAAATATTGTTTTCAAAATCGCTTTTAAATCAGCATCTTTGAAGTATGGGGAATAAATTATAACTTTTTTTTAGTTTGAGGATGGAATTTAATGCTTTTGCTGTTAGTAATTTTTCCGTGTTTACAATAATTAGAACCCTCAAGACTTTGAAATGTTTTTTTTTCAGGAAATCATATCATGCGTAAAAATTTAATTTACCTGTAGTACAATGATTATTTTTTAAGGTAACCAAAATCTTAAAAATAACAGTGTTAAAAGTAACAGTTAAATGTCCTGTGGATTTAAATTCATTATTAATGGACATACATTTAATACAATCAATTTCGCATTACTTGTTGATGACTGAGAAAAAAAATAAATATAGCTAAAGCGGAATACAAAGTGCGCTTATAAACATGGCATAATTTATATTATGGATAACATTATTAATTACATACAATAGTTATTTTGTCAGTATGTTAAATTATTTCTCAGCAAATATCCCTTAGCTTTGAGAAAGTTTGATGAGGAGTTTCGGTCTAAAAAATAATTGTGGCAGATTTTGTTTGAGGTGTTAATAAATTATTTACATTTTAAAACCAAGTTAATTTCTTTAAAAATCTTAAACAGTTTCTTAAATATGCTTACAAATCCATGCTGTTTTCTCTTATTTTTGAAAAAAAAACCCACAATTTCAATTTGCTTAACTATGAGTTTTCATATGGACATGGATGGGACAAAATTAAGAGTAAAAAAATCCCAGAAGACAGTTAAGCTGTATGAATGAATTTTAACTCAAAATGTAGATAATTTACTTTTAAAAATTATTATTTAATTAAAATTAAATTATAACCTAGCATTACCTTAGTTTATTTACTAACAAGTAAGTTTTTTAAATGTAAGTTTGATAGAAAAAAATTGTAGGAAATTAAAATAAAATATATTGATTAACAGTTTTTGTTATAATTGAATTGCGCATTTTTAGAACTATCACTAAATTCATCAAGCTTCTTTATTTTCATTTATGCTTATTGGATTGGCGCCAAAGAAGGAAGAAGTGTTTTTTTTTCTGCACAAAGCTTCCTATAAAGGAAAACCCTGTTTTACAGGTGTGATAGGTTACTGTGCAGAACAAATGGAGTTTTTGTTTTTTCCTCACAGTGATTCCAAAAAAAGAAAAACTGCGTATACAGATATAGATACCAACATAACTACCTATTGCATATTATGCAGAACTCAAAGTTAATTAACAATAAATGTTATCGGTTCAATTATTATGCTCGTTCTTGGTATTCGTATATGGTAGGAGTCAAACTGAGTGTGAAATTTCCGTGGACTTTATAAAAAGTTATTTTAAAGTAAAGCAGGGAGCAAGTTTCAACGTTGTTTATTACACAATGAAACCTTAAAGGCCATACATTCACAGGCCTATGTGAGCAAACAAGAATTAAAGAAGTCATCAATTGCTAAACATGTATAGGGGAATCATAGCTTTTAATTTTCCTCGACCATTTCAAAAATTGTAACCTGCCTGGTGAGTGATCTAGATTTTTATAAGTCTTATGATATCAATAAATTTCTGAATTTCTTGTAAATTATTTAGGTAGCGTTCCTTATTTTTCACCTGTCTGGATGCCGATTTATTCTTCTGAGGGGTAATTTACTCTTTACCTTATTAGTATTTCCTTTTCACTTCAACTGTAACTTTTTTCTTGTTTTGCCTACATAATGAGGAAGTTGCATGATTTTTTTATATTTTTTAATCGATTCTTCTTGCAAAAATAAGCAACTACCCAAAATTTGAGGCCGATCGAGAAATTTTTTGATTGCCAAAAAAATTAACAAAAATCCCCTTTTTAAAAGCTCGCGAAAACGCCAAGAGTTTGGATGTGACGTCATCTTACAATAGGCATTGTTGAAAAGCAATGGAGTTGATGGTATTATTGTTGACGTCATCCTACAGTTTAAACAATAAACGTTTTCAGTCACGTGTTTTTTTCTCGACTTTTAAATTAAAATATTTAATTACCTGTACATTTTTTTGAAAAACTGACTAGATATTTCATTTTACCATACAAAAAACCATACGGAACACTTGTTTGTTTTTGAAAATCTGACACATGCAACTTCCTTATTGCCTATCTGATGTCCATTGTACTCTTTTAGGCATTAACGAAAGGGACCCAAAGAACCCCGAAACAGTGGGAAATTCCAATATTTTTTCGATAGATGTATCTAAGAGGGTAATATACGCGCATTTTATTTTTCTTATTTTTAATTTAATTTCAAAGTTTGACTTTAAAAAAGGGCGTGAAAAGAGCATTGTGGCGTCATTTAATCTGAAACAATGGTTTAGGATTCAAAGCGATTATTGAATTTCACTTTAAAGTAGGCCGAAACCAATATGATGTCATTCAATCCTAAAACGGGTTCTAAGTTGTTTGTGTACTTTTGAAGACTGGACTTCAAAAAGAAGCTAAATGCCAGAAGTAAAAAATATGAGTTAAACCCGAAAAACCAATATAAGTACCATTGCCAACAACCTATAAAGTCGGCTTATCGCCAAACAATTATTAGTTTTTTAAAATTCACCCGAAAGATGACTTTTTATGCATATTCCTATGGAGAATCAAATTTAAAATGATCAATTACAGAAAATTTACTTTTTGGCACTTAGATTGTTTTTGAAGTCCAGTCCTCAGTTGTAGCTGTGAGATTTTTTTTGTTAATTAATACTTTGCTCTGTTTTCTAAATAGGGACCTGGATTTTCAGTAAATATTTGGTGGTTATACAACGAAAATTCCATTACCTGTAAAGTTTTTTTCCCCGATTTTCTCAAAACTTGGTTTTTGGACTTATTCCCTTTTTAAAACTGATGATTCAATTATTTACACACAAAAAGTTATCCCTTAAATGAAATTAAACTGCCCTTTTCAATTTTTGTATATGATGGATTGAAATAACACGAATAAGTTCTTTCCAAAAAATATCACAAAATTTATTAATTTTTACTACAAAATTTAACCAAAATCCATATTTTCTTGAGTCATTTCCTAAAGGCGAGACGTACCTTTTCATCTTATTTCAAGGGCATCTTTTGAGAAAGCCTTTCTGATATCTGGGAAGATTTCTACCTGAAGTTATCAACATAATATACATAATTACATATAATGAATTGAAATAAGGTTAAGATATTCATTAAAATACCTCCATATGAAGCTCTTGTTTTTAATAGAACCATTAAAGGGTGTCTCATTCATTATCCAAATAGATTTCCTTTATCAAATCTTGTACTGCGTCTTAATAACACCACCTTTATGATGAATAATTGGCCACATATCCAAACACCAGGGTTTGTGTGAAAGGGGCCGAAAGAATATAATCAATAAACACTCTTCCAGATTAATACGTGTACCCAAAGTCTTGCCAGGTACAGCGAGTGTTATTAATAAAGCCCCTTCTTGCACAGAGCTTCTGAAAACTCATTATCCGCCGCATTAATCATAAGGCTTTACATTCTTTAAGATGGCTTACTCTCCCGATGCTTTAATTTTACGCATTGCATTCATCCCCTTTCGGATGGCAGTTATAATAAAACGGATTTTGATTACGGCCCACCGCAAAGTAGGACTTGCGGCTGGAGAGTCGAGATATTATACCGCGGGTTGATTTTCATTGGCGGGAGTTTGTTGAAATCGTCTAGTTCTTTTTGACTTTGTTTAGTTTGTAGTTTGTGTGTAAGTGCAGGGGTATTTGTGGACCTACAAACTCAGGCAAGTTATAATGTGTGTGATTATAATTCTCCACATTGATCTGGCAACAGTTCCATTCAATTTCGCAAATGTTAACAACAATGGAAATGGTTGGGGATATTTTCTCGGAATTCTTTCATTATGCAATAAAAGTAGAAATAAATGGGCAAGGGATATTAAAACTCCATCTTAAAAAATATTCTCATACTCCACATGATATAACATGAAACTTACAGATGTAAGTGGCTAAGCAATCTTATACTCTTTTTTGTGTATTTTTCTTTTTTCAATTTTGATCTGTTGTGTTAACTGTAATTTTGTGCTAATAGCATTATAAACTTGTTTGTTTTGCTACCATATTCAATTCTGGGTGTTGGGGCTTGATGTCGTTACCATTTTAATGGTCGGCATTCAGAAGCACCCCTCTGTCCGTGTCCGGGCCCCATGGATGGAGTTCCTGGTTCGTGGTTTTTATCTAATATTGATAGATTCTAGCTGACTTGCTGCATTTGCGCAGTTTGCAGAAATCTATTCTGTTTTAAAATTTAAATTTAAATTTCGATTTGAATACTTGATGATACTACAATTTGGTGATAAGCTGCATGTGCGCGATTCCACTTGTGTATTTTTCTTTTTTCAATTTTGATCTGCTGTGTGTTATAGGAAAGGTCGCGGTCTTATACGTGACGCGAATTGTCTCGAAAAAATTGCTCCAATAAGTGTTTACAATGCATGAAATTTAAGTCGATCCGCATAGTAGGAAAACCGAGAATTTAAGAGAGAGATATAAATAAGAAATACAACCCTAAGTATCATTAGTCATTCTGCCGTAAAAATCTCCATTTTGTAATATTCCAAGGTTTAAAAATCAAGAATTTTGAATTAACCCAAAGTGTAACGAAAAGAGCATATGAAATCTGAAAGAAACACAGGATGACTCTTCTCACTCTCGACATTTTAAAACATCTGGGCACAGCATGAAACAATTTTTCAAGTAATTGGATTTGTGATTCCTGAGGCTTGCAGGATGCTTCTCAAGAAACAAAACAACCAAATAATTCGTCATTGACACTTTTTTCCGCCTCCTCTTCTGGTTAGCAATCCGACCGCAATGGCTGCGGGACAGCTTCAATCTTCATTAAAAGTTCCTCTATTTTAAATTATTTTCGCCCTTCATCCCCGCAGGACACCAGATTGTAAATGAATTCCAGCCTCTTTTTCCCCCGAAAGATTTTCCCTGGGAAAACTAATTTCGATTAAGTGGAGCGTACTTCACTTATTAAACTCTAAACTTCACCGGAGGAGCCGAACGGTGATAAAGTAATAATGGTAAACAATCATAACAACAAAAACGCCGATACTTTCGTTCTCTGAGAGAGAAAAAAACCGAGGATCAACCAAGTAACCAATGCGGAATTATGTATCTAATGAAGTCTCTTGCTCGCGTATGCAATTCAAATTCCACTTCATTATGATGTGAATTTTCGGTTTCTCTTTCATTCAGGCATGAAGGGTAGTTTAGGATATATCTCCGGGTGAAATGTTTTTACCTTTGTGGCTTCACCGGCTTTGTTTACAAATGATTTGCTTTTTTTTTCTTTCGACATATTAAGCGAGGCTGGGTTATTACGGTTCGCAAGCAGCAATATTCGTTCAAATTGGGTACCGTTGGTAATGGAAGGCCTGTTCCTCTCTCTTTTAAAGTCAGTTGAGATAATAAGCAATCAATGTGCATGTCAGGTGATTTGTGTTTTGGAAATTGGGATCCCGCCTATTACAGCGGCTGCATCATTTGTGGAAATCTCTAACAACAGTTGTCAGTTTTAATGATCTCGTTGGGAGGAATTTATCCTTATGAAATATGTAAGGATAATGTTTAAATAAGCGGTTGTGTAGTTTTTTTCAAATAGCTGTCGTTTGTTTCCTCATTTGAGTATTATTTTCCTGTATCTTTAAATTCCCCATGGTGTTTACTTTAAGCCATATAATTACCACAGTGTTTAATGTAAAATGTGTCTAAATAACATAAGAAATTTTAAAACATAGTTAACTTAAAATTAAGATGGAAAATACGATATTACCACTTAAACTGCCTCACCCATATTGAAGCAATTCATTACTTTCTCCACAGACGTTTGAATACAATCTATGATTTGAGTTATTAAATCAGACTAATACAAAAAGGAATTTTACAAAGACAAGTAAATGAGGTAAAGGATTATATCTGGATTAAAATAAAAAAAGTTAGTTACACCTAAAGGCTGGAATAGTAATTATATTTTTTTAATATATCCTTGATTAATACTAATTGCAAGATAAGATATAAATTTGAAGAAAACAATATAATGATAATATCTCTTAATTATCGCCTGAGGAAATTTTATTCATAGCCTATATAAATCCTCCACAGTGTTTATTACAAAGCATTTTAAGACAGAAAATGACATAAGTAAAGTATATTTCACTTTCATTGCTAATCCTAAGTGTATACTCTATTCATTTAGAATTGGGGCTTGAGAAATAGTGCTTTCCCCCACGCTAGAAGCGTAACCATAGTTACGCTCTTCGAGCAGCCAATAGTAAGCCTTCTTCGTCACTTTGACGAGGATAGTTGTTATGGTTACCGATCGGTGGTGGGGGAAGGAAATATTTTCAAGCGCCAGTTCGAAATAAACAGAGTATAATTCACTCCTGTGAATCGCTAGTTTTCATAGAAAAGTGAAGTAGTAAGGAGTGAAACGCTAATTCGCACTTTACACTTTGAGTAATTCCTTCAAAATGAACACCAAATGGCAAAAGTCTGAATGAGCCTTAAGCTTACCTTCCTTTACTATCTGCCAATTGTAACAAAAACCTTAAAAAAGCACAATTAAAGTTTTGTCATTTTGGTTTGCAACCAAAGAACTTATTTGATTATTCATTTAAATAAAAAGCCATCTCACAGAGTAACCCACTCTTTTCGAATCAAAACCTTCCTCGAAAAGAATGCACCAAGTTAAACAAATTAGACTAGGAATAGAACTTTCTTCTAGCACTATGACGGACTGACCATTTGCATTTAAATTTTCCAGGGAAAAGGACTGGAAAGGAAAAAATATCCCTCCGTTAACACAGAAGATACTCCGCACAAGATTTTCTTCGGATGATTGTAGCTTTCCATAGAATGCCTCTCTATTGAAGAAAATAAAAAGCTTTGTCGTGTTTACGGGTGAAGAGATTTCGATTGACTGTCGGAAGTGCATCCATTCCGGGTCTGAAGAAAAGACTGCTCTCTAGGCTTATATTCTGAGTCGGAAGTAGAAGAAGCTTGACTGCTCTGATGAGTCGTGGCCTGTGGTCGTTTTTATGCGTATGCTTGAATTATTCATTTTGAAGGTTTATCTCGCTGAAATTTCACTTTATATAGTCTGGATTTGATTTTTTAGTCATGCATTCAAAACATACGGCCCGTTGACCATTTATAATGGCCTAATGAATCTTGAATGAGTATAGAAATTTAATATTTGAGAAACCCAACTATAATTAAAAATTTTTTTTTTGAATGGGAATCTTCAAGATTTGCAGAAGCATTCATCCGCCATTGAAAAAAGTACCCTGGTTTACAAATCTAAGAAATTTAAAAAGCAGCTTATAAAAGTTTTATAAGAACCTGTGTTGAAGTCAAAAGTATAGAAATTTTAATGCCCATACTTGCTATGTATTTTTTAATAATTTTTAATTTTAATTGACATATCAAAGAAATGATGAACTTCGACTGATCTTTAGTTCATTGGATCGGTCCCGATAAATTTCTTGGTCCATTGCAAGGTAAGATGGCATTATTTGTATAATTTACCATCACATAAAGCTGTGCGGGCTTGTTCTAAATGTTTGGGATTGAAGACTAAGTGATATCCTGAAGGAATATTTTTATTGAGGAATAGTCACACTTGTGTGTGTGTGTGTTAACAACGATATATGCTTTAAATAAAATGCCCCCTAAAATGCTTAATAGTTTTTCACCTTTTGTAATGATCAGCTACACTGTAAAAAAATCTTTCTTCAATAAACGTAAATTTCCCGGCAGCACAGCTGCCGGATTATTTTCATCATTTGAGAAGGTATCCGTATTTTCTTTTTCCGTCATTTGAGGGAATGTCCGTTTTGTATTTTTCTGTGAAAGGAGGGAAACCTTCCGTTATTTTAGAGAACGTTCGTTTAATATCTTTTCGTCATTGTAATGGAACTTTCCGTTATTTTAGGGATTGTTCGTATTATTACTAATATTATTGTGAATCAGTATATTCCTGATTATAATTTAGAAAAAAAAATGACAAACAATCCGTAAAATCCAAATAGACGATTCTTTTAAATAATTTACACTACCGATCACAGTAATACACGTCTAATCAAAAGTTACAAGTTATCACAACTATTTAGATCACATTTTTGCGATCTAATAAGACTAGTTAGGTATGCAATATTTTAAGACTTCAGCTACGTGGTGAAGAAAGCGATCGTACGATGTTTAAATATCTGTTTAAAAATAGTATATCAGAGTATTTCTATTTTAAAGCATGGTAACGTTTACTACGGCCGTTGCTAGGCTGCCGACGCACTGTTTTGTACTGTATTTCACAATCCCTGCAAGATTTTTATACTTTATTAGCAATGCGCATCCTTGTGGACTTGATTCTTGATGTTTCTATAAAATATTTTAGCGAAATAATTTTATTTTCAATTAATTAATAATTAAAAATTTTTAAAAATTAGATAAAGTAAAACATTAAAAAAAACACAATGAATTTAATTAAATAAGGAATGACTGTTAAACAAGTGAAATTAATTCTTGCAATTTTTAATGGAATAATAAAAATTTAAAATTAAATTTACTGTAAAATAATTACTGGGATTCGAACCTACGACCATGTGCACTCTAGACTGACCCGTTTCCACAACCCCATTCAAGCTCCGCTAGGTTCCATCCTAAATACTTTAAAGCCACGCCTTTAACCCGATCATGCGCACAACGGTTACCCGTCGGCAGCCTAGCCATTCCCGATTACGGCCAATAATACAAAAAATAAAAACAATATATTTAACTTAGTTACCCATAATAAATTTGCTGAAGGTTCGTTTCGCCTGAAGACGCTTGCACAAACTTCCATTACTTATTTACAACTATATTTGAGTCTCACCAGAACTAGTGGAGAAATCGTACAATACGCATGCGTGAGGAGAGGAAAATTAAAAAACGGAAACTTCACGATGAAAATTCCGTTTTGTAGTTTACGGAATTAATCAATGAAAAATTCACGGAAAATAATACGTCAAAAGACGTTCTTTTTTTACAGTGTACTGTTTTAAGGTTTTCCCTGAGGACCTGTCATGAAAACCTAAGAGTTAAAGGAAATAGACCTTTGAATAATGATAATCTTAAAATTTGGAAGAAGGGAATAAGTCCAAAAAAATAACAAATTGACTTTTTGTGCTCAAAACAATCTCCAAGCTTTGCTCTACACATGGGTGAAAAGAGAAGGGAAATAAAGTTGAAGTTGTGAAATCGATGTCCATTCATTGTATTTTTTAAGTGAATTTGGAATTTAAGTTAATTTAGCTTTCTTTTCCTATTCTTTGGGCTGTAAACTAAGTTAAAATAAAATTTTCTCAAAATTAAATTTTTTTAAAAAAAATTTTTATGCAGGGGGAATATTTGACTCCATTCATATTCACTCACTCCATTGATACTGCTCTGATGACTCAGATTCACTATAATTTTGAATTTATTTGTCTTATTCTTTTTATTTCACCCTTTTGTTGTGTAAACTAAGGATAAATATAATTTAAATGTGAATTTAAGGGTTTTTTAAAGCTTTTTTCATCAGAAAAATTTCATCAGGTGGAAGAAGGGAATAAGTCCATCAACTTATTTTGACTGTAAAATGTTTTTGAATATACTTATATTTGTTTTGGTGATTGCTGTGTTTTTTACATAGGGTTCTGAATTTCCAGTGAAAATTTGGTGGTTATAAAATGAAAATTCCATTACTTATACAGTTTTTTCGATTTTCTCAAAACTTGGTTTTTGGACTTACTCCCTTCTTCCAACTGACGATTCAATTGAAATTTGGTGCTAGATTGAAACCAATTACCTCTTTAAAAGTAGAGTGTTTCTTTTTGTTAGGTTGAGTAAAATATTGAACTACATATTTCATACAATGATAGTAATAATTATCTTATAAAGAAAATGGGAAAACATAGCCCGTGTGTTCATTTTTAAAATACACCAAAATTAATCGGTCTCTAAAAATGATTTTATTTTCGGTTTTAAGTTCCGATTAGAGGAAAATTAAAATCAGGTAAAACTAAGATTCACAAGATAAAAGATAAAAATGGAGCATTTCAATAAATTTTATCTCATTAAGTCAAACTACCTTCTTAAAATTTTACGTTCTGTAAGTTTTCTCCAAAATTTTCTCTGCATTGATTTTATAACCTAACTCATCCTATTTTCTGAAGCATTTATTTGATTCCGGGAAAGGGATATTATTCTCCTCTTCTAAAAACGTCTACACAATCGCGTTTATTCTCTATCACCCAAGTCTAAACATTCCTTTTGTTTGAACATTCGCTGGGATAGTTTTGATTACAATCTTCTCTCATCACCTTTGAACTACAAGTTTCCTTTCTACTTTCCTCCAGTAGAAAGATTCTTGTTTATTTCTTGTGGCATGTGCCCGGAGGATAATGGTGACAGAAAATGATTGCCATAGTTCCGCCCAATTGGGGGACTGTAACCGAAACAATTCTGGCTAACTGTAGATCGAGACACAAGGGGATTTCTTTAAAACATATAGTTTAATATTGCAAGCTTTTCTCTTTAAAAAAACAGCTCCTAAATATTTAATATTCAAGAAGGGATGATTAAAATGGAAAGCATGCCATTTGCCATATGGTAAAAGTTTGCTTATAATGTTGTAAGAGACGTTGATCAATGTTACATATCTGTTAAAAAATTTCCATTCAAAGAAACGTTTAGCTACAAAAGGACCATAAAATCAGCTATAAAATAAAAGCAGCGATAATGACTGTTTTACATTGTTTTAGCAATTAATCTCCGATCAGAAAAAAATAAAACTGTAAAAGAATTAAATAGAAAATAGATTTAGTTATACTTAATTATGTAAGTAACCCTATTTTCATGTTAGTTCTCATTTCTGTAAGCCTCGTGTAATGGAACTCACGGAACTCGCCATGGAACTCAAGGAATCATAGTACGTTATTCAACTGAAAAAATATCATGCCGTTGTTTTACGTTTACATTAAAGGGAAAACCATTATCTTATTATCTAAAAAGCTAAACTCTTTAATGTTCTTTTAACCTTAAAAATTATTTACATATCATGTGTATAGAACATATATGCTTAGTTACATTATTATATTACATTATTGGTGGCGATAGTCGATAGATAGTGGCAGCATCTACCATGAGGCAGAAGTCGGACTCCTGCCATTTATGGGCCTCACTTTCTCAGGAGCCGCACCCCCTTTGCCTTGAATCCTTATGGAGCTTGGGATATCCAAGTGGCACACGACAACAACAACAACATTAGAGAGATAATGCTACTTACTAAAAGTAAAAATTTTTAAAGGCATTATCTTTTCATTAATTAAATGAAAATGAAAGAGCTGAAAATTTAAGTATCATAACTATAGCTGAATTTCTTTTATCCCCTTAATTTCTCTCCTTAATAATTTTTTACATAATATGATATAACATAGGAAAGTGTACAAAATCTGAAAAATGTCACAGGTTTTTAACTTTTCGGAACAACATCGGAATAATTTAAATACATCTTCTTTCGTAAAAAATGCATTTGCTTTAGTCCTTTAGACCTCTAGAGTGATTTATTTCCATAAATCAAAGTTGAGCTTAAAGTAAAAAAATACCTTCTTGATGCAAACACTTTGTATAAATGTATTCACTACAAATGAAAAATTAATTCAAAGCAAAAGAAAACCCTTAATTTATCCATTCATAAATCACTTTTTACTAAGGAAAAAAGACGTGATCGTAATAAATGAGTAGGAATCGAGGAGTATAAAGTGAGCAACGGTTAAGAGAACTTTATAGCCATAAAAAAGGAAAAGTGGAAATGGAGTTATTTCAGCTTGACTGTAAATCTTCAAAGATCTCAGCAGTGTTTGTTGCTTAGCAAATGATTGCCTCCAAAAACACTGGTTAGTAAAAAAATATATGAGGCCTTTACGTTTTTTAACCCTAAAGTACTTTATTCGCTTCTTAATATGGTTGAAAACCTGCGACTCTAAAGAATAATTCTACTTTTTGAAGCCTACACTTTAACTTCGTTTCGTGTTTTTGCGGCTAAATGAGAAGTAGCTCTTTTGGAAAAAGTAATCTCGTATTCTCTTTGTGTGTAACCGCTTTAAGTCAGTATATTTAAAGAGAAAAAAATAATTAAGTGCTTTTCTTAGGTTCTGTGTCGCATGTTCTCTTAATATTAACTATTTTCTCTTTTTTTTGTTGTTTTTTGAAGTTTCATATTAAATACTTTTTTTAGCAAAGAAAGATTAAAAAAAGAAGGATATTTTAAGAAAATAGATAGATCTAAATAGCAAGAATTTTCAAAGGAATTATTATGTATAGGAAAAAATTCTTGCAGAGAAAAAATATTTTTAAATAAAATAAAATCAAAGTTTAAATATTTTACTGATCTATATCCAAAGCTGAGGTCACATAAACAAATAGGGAAAAATGAAAAAATATATACATATTAGACACCAAGAATTCAGATTGACTCCTTCAGATGGCCGGATATTATAGATGAATGGGTTTTCAAGAAAAAAAAATATAGAAAGAAAGAAAATATTTTTGATAATTAAATTAATAAAATACGGATAATCCCAAAATATAAATTTAGTGATGTTTATAAATGTTGGTGATATATTTGTTGTTTTGTTACATTTTCTTTGAATCCTTCAGTTACTTATTAATTATTATCTCTAACAGCGACGAAGAATAGCCAAATTTGATTCGACTGATGCAAGACTATTTTTTTGCAGATTTATTCCGAATTTCGTAATTGAGTGTGTTATTAGGCTTGTCGGTATGATTATCTTCCTCATATTTTCCAATTCACGTTCCACCACTGCTAGTTATTTTTTGGCTGATTATTTTTGGATTAGACTTTACACTCAAGCTTTTGAAATAAAGTGGAAGTAAATATTTTTGGTTCTCACGGTTCATTGATATCATCAGTATTTAATGTCCAAGAACCACCACTACTTTGTTGTTTAGGATTCCTTAATAACGTTAGTTTTATAAAAAAATGCAGTAAAATAACACATTTTAGAAAATTGGAACATTAGAAAATTGGTGATAGAAATATTGCCGAAAATTTCAAACTAATCTCTCTATTCTAAAAAAAAGTTTTTGGTGAACGGTTTCCAGAGAAAGGCTTTTTAATTACTGAACTGAATGACACGTATAAGGTATATTTTTATATTTATATTTGCCGTAGTGGCAACGTGACAACCTAATCATTACTATATTTACAATAAAATATAAACTCGCTTTCGGATGTTTTGAACTTTTGCATTTACTTTTTACAACTAGGGAGCTACCGCCCCCTGCTCGCTATCGCTCGCCAACCCCCGTTAACTGCTGACGCAGACACGTTTGAACCGCTTCGCAATTCCTCACAAAACCCTGCTCACTGCACTTACTCACTTTATAAAACATTCTTAAAACAGGGTTAGTACTTCTCCGGGGTATTCTTTCGAAAATGGTGGATATACATTGAGTAGCGGAAATTTAACAGTTCCTTTATGGTAACATTAATTGGCGGGTCGCCTTATAATTCCAAGAAAATTAACAACAGAGCAATGTAACATTCCTTTACCATTTCCCCAAGGTAATGTTTTTTTCACAGATCCATTAAGAAGCACTAAAACATCTCAGGAATAAATTTAACGTTCTTAAAATTTGTAACTATTTTCATCGATTGGCTGTGAAAAATGTAGTAATTAACATCATCATAACATCACGAAAATTTAGAATTTTATCTTCATGAGAACAAACAAACGTCGAAGTTGTGTCAGTTTCATAGCAATGACACGAATGTTTAGACTTCAAACATTTTCGATTTTTATCTTAATTTCTAAAACAGTCCCCCGTGTTATCTAGTTGTTTGCGTTTTGGCATTATGAAATAAGGTGTCACATTTTACTACCTTAAAAAACATACTTGCAAAAGAATATAAAAATAATAATAATTGTAAAAAATAAATGCAAAAGTTCAAAATTTCCGAAAGCGAGTTTATATTTTGTTGTAAATATGGTAATGATTAGGTTGCCACAACGACAAAGATAAATGTAAAAATATTAATTTGTTATTTAAAAAATAAAAGATAAATTATTTATACGTACATAAGTTTTAAATATAATTAAAACCGTTTAAACAACAGAAATATAAATATTGTTAAAAATACCCCAAAATATATTTTTTAAATTCGTGTTATAAATAGAAAGATGATTATTTAATTTATTTGAATATTAAAAACCAGTGAAATATGTTTTCAATTTTTTTTGAAATTCATAGTTTCTTGCTTTATAACTGCAACCTTATCTGTAATCTAAAAAAATGGAAATATTTTAAAATTGAGATTTTTTTAAGAAATTCTAAAGGCACTTTGCACATCCTCAAAAGAATCCGGACAGTTTGATACCAAATATGTGTTATACGGATCAGTAATTAAAAAGCCTTTCCCTGGAAACCGTACACCAAAAACTTTTTTTTAGAATAGAGAGATAATAATTATTTTTTATATCTTTTTGCAGGTATGTTTTTAGGGTAGTAAAATGTAACTTTTTATTTCATAATGCCAAAACGCAAAAAAACTACATAAAACGGGTGAATATTTTAGAAATAAAGATAAAAATCGAAAATGTTAAAAGTCTAGACATTCGTGTCATTGCTATGAAACTGATACAACTTCAACGTTTGTTGGTTCTAATGAAGATAAAATTCTAAATTTTCCCGATGTTTACGATAATTACTACATTTTTCACAGCCAATCGATAAAAATCATTACAAATTTTAAGAAAGTTAAATTTATTCCTGAGATGTCTCAGTGCTTCTTAATGAATCTGTGAAAAAACATTACCTTGATGGGGAAATGGTAAAAGAATGTTTACATTGCTCTGCTGTTAATTTTATTGGAATTATAGGGCGATCCTCCAATTCATGTTACTATAGAGGAACTGTTAAAATTCCGCCACTGAATAAATATCCGTCAATTTTGAAAGAATACCCCGGAGAAGTACTACCCCTGCTTTAAGAATGTTTTATAAAGTGAGTAAGTGCAGTGAGCTGGGTTTTGTGAGGATTGCGAAAATTTCTGCGCAAGCAGTTAACGGGGGTTGGCGAGCGATAGCGAGCAGGGGGCGGTAGCCCCCTAGTGTATTAAATTAAAAGGTTATATAAATGCCACCATAAAGATTTGTAGTCCAGTAACTTGGTGTCAAAAATAGGGTGTTTCAGGAAAAAAATACAGAAGTTTTTTTCTCGACGGTTTTATATGTTTTCGAGGGTGCTGAGTCCGAATCTGAACTTTGCATACAAAATTTCGAATGGCATTTTGGGGAAAATTCGAAAAAACCCTGAAATTTCACCTCATTTTTTGGTTTTTTGTTTGTAGAACGGAAAGTCTGGGTTTCTCATGAAAATGTTAAGTAAAAAAAATAAAGATGATAAAACAAGCTACAAAATTGTCAGTTGCAACATTTTTCTCAGACTAATAGTTAGGCCGCTAGAGCGCGTTGAAAATAGGGCCAAATTTGCGCCTGCGGGTAAAAATCCAGAAAATCGAACTTTCATCTAAAAAATAAAGTATTTTTTTAAATAAGGTACTTTAAAAACTAGTTTTATAATGTTTCACATGAAATAAAACATCTATTTATTCTATTAATTAGTATTTAAATGCATTTTCCTCATCAATTTTCCTTAAGAACGCAGTTTCAATAGAATACAATAGTGTAATGATAAGTAAGTCGCTTGTTGAAGAAAACGAACAGAAGTTTTTTCTCAACGGTTTTATATGTTTTCGAGGGTGCTGAATCCAAATCTGAACTTTGCATACAAAATTTTGAATGGCATTTTGGTGAAAATTCGAAAAAACGCTAAAATTTCATCGGTTTCTCGTGAAAATGTTAAAAGTAAAAAATAAAGATGATAAAACAAGCTATAAAATTGTCTTTTACAATTATTTTGTCCGACTAATAGTTTGGCCACTAGAGCGCGTTGAAAAAAGGGCAAAATTCGCCCTGGCAGTGGAAAAATCCAGAAAATGACCCTTATATTCCTAAAAAAGTCATATTTCGATTTAGATAACTAAGAAAAACTACATTTATAATTTCTTTCATGATATAATCCTACTATTTATCTCAAATATTATTTATTCAATGAATGTTCTTTAGGAATTCCCTCCCAAAACGCAGGTTTTTTATGCAAAGAAAAATCCAGTTGTTATTTTCTTTTTTGTCCTAGGCACCGATTCCCAATGAAAACTTTTGTTAAGCATTAAAAGTTAATTTTTTATCTACTAGGGAGCTACCGCCCCCTGCTCGCTATCGCTCACCAACCCCCGTAAACTGCTGACGCAGGACCTTTTGGAATTGCTTCGCAATTCCTACAAATTCCAACTCGCTGAACTTGATACACTTTATAAAACTTTTAAACAATCTACAGAAAAAACGTCAACCAACTTTCCAAAAATACTTCACCAAATCCCCTCCATGAATAAATTTCCCTTAAAAGTTTGAATATATATTAACTCGAACTTTAATAAAAAATTAACGATCAAAAATTTAAATGAAATGTTTTTAAAAATATTCATTTTAATTATTTTTAATCTATGATCATAAGAATAACTAATTGTAATTGTAATTCGGATAAAACAAAAACCATTATTTTAAAGTAACTCGTTAGTATAATATGCCTAGTGTTTATCATTCATATTTTTTTAAACCGAGACTTGTTAAACAATACCGTTTTCAGCAATTGAAAATAATAAGAGACAAAACATCACTCTATATTTACAATTAATTTCAATAAAATCAGACTAAAAATTATAAATATTGGACAAAAAGTGTGAAATTTTAGTATAAAATGGCGTTCATGTAAGTTTTTAGAATATGTTTTTATCAGTCTTTGAGTGATATTTCACCAAGAAAGTACTTTTTTTAAAAGGTGAAAAAACCTGTTTCATCTTAAAATATAGCGTCAATCGGTCGTTTTGATTGGATGCATAATAATTTGATTGACAGTACTTGCTTTGTAACTGCGACCTTATCCGTTATCTAAAAAAATGGAAATATTTTAAAGTTGAGAATTTTTTTGAAAAATCGAAGGGCTTACTCGGAAATCCGGAAAGAATCCGGACATTTTGATACCATGTATGTGTCATTCGGTTCAGTAATTAAAAAGCCTTTCTCTGGAAACCGTTCACTAAAAACTTTTTTTTAGAATAGAGAGACTACACTCATTGCTTTCTATATTATCCTCTCCTGCTCACAAACTTATAACATCTATGAATAATTTTTCTTCCTGGAAAACTATAATTTTCTGTTGTAGATATTAAAAACTCCTGGCATGATTATTAGTAATGATACCAAAATTCACAATAACTTCTTGACACGTGCAATTATAATATTTATTTATCAGTTTCTACACCCAGGAACGTGAATCCAATTGATTTGTTAGGGATGAAATTAAGCATAACTTGGTTACATTATAAAATTACATGGTCACAGAAAATTATCCTAGTATATTCTTTAAAGTGATGAACATAATGGTTTGCTCCATTCGGGAATGGAGTTATATCATGTAAGAAATTATAAATGTAGTTTTTCTTAGTTATCTAAATCGAAATATGACTTTTTTAGGAATATAAGGGTCATTTTCTGGATTTTTCCACCACCAGGGTGAATTTTGCCCTTTTTTCAACGCGCTCTAGTGGCCAAACTATTAGTCGGACAAAATAATTGTAAAAGACAATTTTATAGCTTGTTTTATCATCTTTATTTTTTACTTTTAACATTTTCACGAGAAACCGATACTTTCTGTTCTACAAGCAAAAAAACAAAAAATGGGGAGAAATTTTAGCGTTTTTTCGAATTTTCACCAAAATGCCATTCGAAATTTTGTATGCAAAGTTCAGATTTGGATTCAGCACCCTCGAAAACATATAAAACCGTTGGGAAAAAACTTCTGTTCGTTTTCTTCAACAAGCGACTTACTTATCATTACACTATTGTATTCTATTGAAACTGCGTTCTTAATTAAATTTGCTGAGGAAAATGCATTTAAATACTAATTAATAAAATAAATAGATGTTTTATTTCATGTGAAACATTATAAAACTAGTTTTTAAAGTACCTTATTTAAAAAATACTTGATTTTTTAGATGAAAGTTCGATTTTCTGGATTTTTACCCGCAGGCGCAAATTTGGCCCTATTTTCAACGCGCTCTAACGGCCTAACTATTAGTCTGAGAAAAATGTTGCAATTGACAATTTTGTAGCTTGTTTTATCATCTTTATTTTTCGTACTTAACATTTTCATGAGAAACCCAGACTTTCCGTTCTACAAACAAAAAACCAAAAAATGAGGTGAAATTTCAGGGTTTTTTCGAATTTTCACCAAAATGCCATTCGAAATTTTGTATGCAAAGTTCAGATTCGGATTCAGCACCCTCGAAAACATATAAAACCGTCGAGAAAAAAACTTCTGTATTTTTTTCCTGAAAAAACTACCAAGTTACTGGACTACACTGTTCTACACTGAAAAAATTTCCTTGATGAAAATAGTCATTTCTTATAGATTTTGGGTCGCTGAATACGAAAATCACCATTAAAATTCTCAATTGACTCAGGATTTTCGGGGAACAGCCCCTCCCCCTTTTCACGTTTTTTAACGACTTTATAACTTTGAACTCGATTTTCAGGGTCAAAAAGCATTGCTTTAATCTTCAAATTGCCCCCAGGGGACAAGAAATGTTCAAATTAATAAAATATGATAAATTTATAACAAATGGATAGGTTTAAGGGGTAGTTAACCCCCTAAGAATGCAAAAAATTAGCTAAAAATTATAGAGGTTTTTATACGCTATTTTTTCCTCCTATTTTTTACGCAATTCCCGTTTGAAGGGTCCTAACCCTTCCCCAAGGACCCAAATTTGATGGCAATATGCAGCAATGATTTTTGCTAAAAGCGGTTGAGGTGAGAGCGCCCCCAGAGCACCCACGGAAGGGTTCAATGCCGCACTTAGAGTTTAACTGTGCTGTACAAAAAAAATTTGAAGCCACTTACTGAATTTCAGCTGATTCTTGTGTAAAATGATCTGCTGAATTCAAATATGACACCCATTTTCCTCCATCACCCTCAGTTTTTAAGGGGATGCCCCCTAATTGTTATCCACAGCCGTGCATCTGTTAACATCTTGAAACATGGAATCCTCACTCCCGAAAACCGGTCAGTTTTTAAAGAACTGAAGAGTTTCTACTTAGGATACACCCAAAATATAAGAAAAACATCATTTGTAATCTTTTCAAATCATCGATATTAATTCCTGAACTCGCGAGCGCCTTCGGGATTCTGGAAATCTTCCGAACTCTTCCGCGGGGACTTCTGGGAGGCTAACACCTCAACCGATTTTAGTAAAAATTATTGCTGCATATTGTCATCAAATTTGGGTCTTTGGGGAAGGGTTAGGACCCTTCAAACGGGATTTGCGTAAAAAATAAGAGGAAAAAATAGCGTATAGAAACCTCTATAATTTTTAGCTATTTTTTTTGTATTTTTAGGGGGGTAATTACCCCTTAACCCTATCCATTTGTTATAAATTTATCATATTTTATAAATTTGAACATTTCTTGTTAACTGGGGAGCAATTTGAAGACTAAAATAATGCTTTTTGACCCTGAAAATCGAGTTTAAAGTTATAAGGTCGTCGAAAAACGTAAAAGGGGGAGGGGCTGTTCCCCGAAAATCCTGAGTCAATTGAGAATTTTAATGGTGATTTTCGTATTCAGCGACCCAAAATCTATAAGAATTGACTATTTTCATCAAGGAAAAAATTTTGAAGGTCAAATTTGTAGAACAGTGCTATTGGTGATATTTGAATAACTAGCGTTTAAATGAACTTTTCGATATTTATAGGGACTTTTAACGGAGTTGAATCGAAACTGCAATTGATTAAACATTTTTCTTGTACTGTTTGTTTTCACTTTATTAGAAATGTTTTTCAGAGCTAGACAAAGATATAACCACGAATCTATTTCCTTTCCAGCCCCATCTCCCCTAGCAAACAATTAAATTGAATCCACGATCAGATGGAAAAAGATACGTCGACCACTCAAATTTCTTCTTTCCTAAGAGAAGCAAATAACCGGCTGTAAAAGTTTTCGAAAACTCGTGTACACCTCGAAAAGCCATTAGTAAACCATCTGCTCCTCGAATTAGATTCAGAACATGACAGATAAAAGCTCCAAATTCGAGCTATCGGGAGCCGTTAACTAAAGAATGGCGTCTTGGACCAATTACCCGCAGCGAACCTGCGCAGAAAAGTCGAAATTAGATTTCCAGCTTCCTTCAGATCACTTACGCTGATTAACAGTCTCCATTAGAGCTTGTAAATGAGCACTCAGGTGACACAGTCTGTTCCAACGTCTGCTGGAATGGAATCTTGAGTTGGCTCTAAAGTATTTTCTTTTCTGCTCGCGTGTCGTTCTTGAGAAAGGGACTCAATATGACACTCGCCCTTTCGAAAATTGAAATCTTGGGTATGTAGAATAGAAGGATATAGGAGACTAGCTTAGAGTGTTTTCGCTAAGAATGATAGACATGAAAAACGCTATTAAAAGCGTTTAGGACCATCTGAGGCTTTTTATCTGTGCTGCAATCCGTTAAAACAAAAGATGGCGATATCAATGAAAGATTCTCTATTAAAAGAGTAAAGTTGTTTCTTTATTCACTCAGGTGACACAGTTTGTTCCAACGCAACGTCTGGAATGGAGGGATAATCTACCGTTGACTCTTAAGTCTTTTTTTCAGCTCGCCTGTCGTTCTTGAGAAATGAGTGTTACTACTCTGTATGACACTCCCCCTTTAGTGAAGGCTTGGGTATGAAGGATATTTTAGACCATCTTAGAGTATTTTGGCTGAGAATAAAAGAAACAACTGTTACTTCTTATTAATAGAGAAGCTTTCATTGGTATCGCCATCTTTTGTCTTTATGGATTGAAGTGTTCCAAGTATCTGCCGCAATAAAAAATATTTTGTCTTTAATTTTTAAAGCATCTCGTCAATGCTTACAACACGTATCAGTAAGTGCATAAAAAATAACTTAGAAATAAACAGGATGAGACCTATAGTTTATTGGTCACACTTTTAAAAAATGACAGTAACGTTCCGCATTAATTCCAGAAACGTTCCTACTATTTATGAGTTTTTACAGCAATTAAACCTTCCTGGAAAATTCGACTACTTCTAAAACTCGGGAGTATACTTAGTAAACTCAGATAAGGAGACAGTAATTTTCCTGCTGCGGAATGGTTCAGTATTTTACAGTAACTTTCCTAGTATTTTCCAGGAACATTACTTAAAATAACTGGGCAACTCAACTGCCTACTTTTTTTAAGTAACGTTCAAGAATTTTTTACAGTGCATGTTACGACGTGGTTATGAGTGGTAAAGATCATAAAGTCTTTATTATAGTTTTAAAGATTAGTTTATATTTTTTCTTATATAACTCTAACATATTTTATCATTTTTATATTTAATTGCCAAAAAGTAAATTTAATGCTTTTCCTTGATACTTTTATACACAGTTTGCGAGTAGAAAATAATAATACAGAGTGAGTAAAAGTTGAATTTTGGCTTGCTGACACAAAGAATGTACATAACCATACTCCTAATATAGACTGTTAACTTTGACTTACACGATTCTTGTTAACTTTGACTTACACGATTCTTCGAAAGCGGTAAAAAATTACTGCATAAAGCATAAGCACTGCATTTGCATAAAGCATATGATCTCAAATAAGTTCAGTTTTTATATATGAAATTCAAATCTTTAAAAACATTTTCCAAAAGAATTGTCGAGAATAACACAAACTTGAAACATTTTAAGATTACTAAAAGTATTTTTAACTACTCAATATTCTCGCTAAATCATGCTAAACACAAAATATTTCATAATATTGCATAGTCATTCCAACAATTTCCAAAGTAAAATTTTTTCCATAAGAAAGTCATTTCTCTTTCAAATATTCCAATATACCACTTCTAATAACCCATCCTTACACTCAAACCTACCCTCTCTATAGGCATATAAAAACCCACAACATTAGAACATTTACTCAGTTCCCTCCAAACAACAATACACCACTCATAACTCCCACAAACGGATCTCTTATTGCCCCTGAAGCTCTTCAACAACGCATTCCACGATATCTCTCCCCCAAACCCCTTCATCTTTAAAAACGCACTCCCTCCCTCTGCATGAACCATTATCCGAATTTTTATGAATACGATTACCGGAATACTTCCAAACTCTTACGGCAGAGAGAGTAAAAATGCGAATTTAATCTCAATAAAGAGTTAAAAATTTTCTTACTGCACAATTTAAGGGAACGCATTTGTAGACAGGCTATTTGGCATCAATACGCCGTGCACGCATGCGCGTGATGGTAATACTTTGTGAGGGATTCGCCTTTTTTGGAGCTGTATTAAGACGAAGTGTTTCGTATAACAATGAGAGCCTTCCTCTGATGTTTGGCTTACCATTAATGTTGCTTGCCGACGAGTCACGAACTCAAATTACATTATGGTGGTGGAGACTATTCCTCTCTATCTACATCGCAAATAGTTATGGAGGGAATATTTCCATGTATATATGGAGAAAAGGGTGTTGAATTGTAATAGAGGGGCTTTTTTGGAATTTAAATATTGAGTTTATTAGCCTATAAATGGAGTAAGGACTTATTTTTATATGAGGGTGGAGTCTTAAAATAAAATAATCAAATGTATGGTAATGTCTAATGAAATCATTTTTCTCGGTAGGGTTTTTAGGGGGTGAAATTTTTACATTTATATTGCTTTGAAATATGTAACGAGTTTTTATATTATTGAATGGGTTTTATGCAGGAATGTCACGCGTGTGTTAAATTAAAATAGCTGAATGAGATTTAGGGAACTGCGTGGGAGGAGAAATATTTTTTTAATACGGAAATATCGTTCTTTCATGAAGGGATTAAAAAATATTTTTTGTTGTGCCTGAATCACTTTATGTTGATTCAGGTTAAGCTCAAGCCGAACGGAAGAAAATTCTGGAAGTTAAGCATAAATTGTAGCACTCAGCATATTGTCTATTAAAATGATTGGGACTCAAACTCATTTCACGGAAAATTCGGAGAAAGAACTTGTTGTATTTAGAATAAATTGAATCAATTTATCTTGAGAAAAGAGTCATCTAAATAAAAAAAGTCAATTGTTTAATTCAATATTTATGGATAAAAACACATATAAGGGATGAACAAAATAATCAAGTTATGTTTCACAATGATTATAAAAAGTTGTTTATCCTTCTATGTTACTCGATATATTTTTCCTAAAGAGAATAAGTTAAGACATTTTTAATAGTATATTGCGAGTCACAAAAATTCATTAAAAGTTTCAGTAAAAGATAAAGAAAATGTAAAATTTTCTTACAAATATTTTTATTTTTTAAAATAGGAAAAAAACCCACCTGAAACCTGAGACCTTTGGCCTTAAACCTTCGCCTCAATGCTATTTCAGTTACTAGCTATTTATATAAACTTTAGTTATTCATTTTTAAAACTTACTACTCAAAGCATTTTTGTAGGAAAGAAATAAAACACGCTTAAAATACACCTCATTACTTTTAAAATAGTATCAGTTTTCATGTTGCTAAAATTTCGTGTTGCTACTCATTTACACATTTCTTTAAAGAATGAATAGCTGTTTTTATTAGGAACTATTTAGTCTACACACCAGAACTTACGTAAGTGTAATCTGTTTAATTTCTTTTTCAAAAATAGTGTTATTATTCATCAATGCAAATTAGTAGTTAATCCCATGTTTAAGTTAAAAATATTTTGGTCATGGGAATAAAAATTCTTCTAACTAAATTTTTTTATCAAGCTAAGAATTTTAATAAACTACTATTTAAAGCTTGTGGCAAGGGGGGTCAAGATTTGTTTTACAAAGATGCATAATAAACATTATGAACAACTTAATGTACTTAAAAGAAGTAAGAAGAAGGTCTTTTAATAACACCTTTTCTTAAGTACTGAAATGATTCACTACGCATATCTTCTCTTAGGTATGCTCATCTATACCACAAGTAGTTTTGCATGGAGAAAAAAAAACTAGCTTCAATGAAAGATTTCAGCTACAAATAACACTTTTGATTAATTTGTGTAGTTAGATAAAATGCTATTATTATTGAGTCTACAATAAGATAAGTTTCAAGTGCAAGACGCTAGATTGCAACTAGAGATGTAAAGGTGGGAAAAAACCGGGTTTATTCCCGGGATTAAACCCGGGTTTTTCTCGCCTTTACATTTACATCTCTAATTGCAACTCCAACGCTAGATGGACGGTTAAAAAACTCAAGCCTTTATTTTTTAGGGGAAAATAATGAATGGAAAATAAAATTTAACACATTAAAGAAACACATTTAAAGAAAATACCTTAATGTTGTAATTGAATATAGGATACGCATTGTAAAATAACCAGTTTGAGAAGATCCGTGATTTTGTGATTGAGAGATAACTTTTAGCTTCTTTTAAGATAACATTTAGCTTCTTTTCAAAGATAGTACTGAAAACAATCGGGTTGAGTGAGCTAAATACAAGCACATCCCAGCAAACAATATGCACATTTCCTCTTGAAGGTTTCCCTCTAGCCCCTTGGTGCTTACACGCGAGGCAACAATTTTCAGTCGGGAAAAGAGTGGTCTTTAGTGACGGGCTTCACTGATAATTTGGCGCATCTCTTCCCAAGAGAATTACGGTTTTTCTTCTCCCCTCTTTCGAATTTTCAAGCATTGGAGAAAATACCTCAGAACAAAGAGGAGCTTCTTTGTTCTGCTTTTTCCATGTTAGAATGTGATGAGTAGTAATTGAAGTTTTCGGATAAACGGGAACGCCACGAATTTTCCGGTGTAAACAGAAAATATAAATGGGTAGATTCGGTGCCTAAATCTTTCCGACGGTCAAGTATTGGAAAATTTACAAGGCTTACTAGTTTGGTTTTTATTGGTAAGTAGTTAAAAAAAGAATTAAAACTGAAGATTTTTCAGAGGTTGTACTTGTAAAGTTAGGCAATGAAAACAAATTTGTCCAGTGACATTTTAAAGTTTGAAATAAAAAAATAATCAATTTATTATTATTTATTATCTTAAAAAATATGTAAAGATAAAATTATCAAAAATCCTAACCTATATAAAAAATCAAAATTTTTATATAATTATATATTTTTATAATTTAAAAAATTTTTTATACCCCTGAGACTATATTTACTATATTTTTTCAACCCAAAGTAACATTATTTATAAAATGATAGCAAGTTTTTTCCAAATTTAAAAAAATCTTTGACACAAACATACGTAAAACAATCTATCAAAAAAACAAAGAAAAAACCCAATACAAAATTATTGCTCCCCTAGGGGCTCCAGCCCTTCCCCACGAAATAACTACAGTATTAGTCTAAAATAAAAATAGTTCCACCATATTAATATAAAAAAGGTTCCACCATAACAAATTCCCAGTGTTTTACTGTACCTACCCTAGTAGAACAGCTCATACCGAATTTGTCAAGTTTACGTAACTGCAACTAGAAGTAAACGAAGTTTGGCCATACATGACAAAAATTAAACGCACCTTGAACGTTTGTGCTGCTTGGGTAATAACAAAAAACCCCAATTAAGTACCATCAAGCCATCGAGAAATCTAATAAAAACACAAAAGAGCGGCATGTTTTTATGATATCCATACCATTCCGAGAACACCATAAGGAATGGACCCTTCATAATAATAAGCGCACAGAAATGGGTCATCGGCTCCAATAGGGGCCGAAATAAAAGAAGAGCCTCCCTTATCGGAGAGCCTCCCCCACTCCCCAATTACCATACAAGCCTCCCTTCCATTCAAGTCCAACTTAATTTTATCCTCAATTGGGCCTCGGAAATGTCCCGCGAAATCGGGGCCATAAACAAACGATGTTCTGCTTCATTAAACCCGAACGAGGGTGCACCAATTAAAATTCGAGAGTCTGTTTATCAGTTGGAACATTAAATCCGGTGGAAGTGCGGCAATTAAATCATTGAGTCCTCCTGGCAATCGAATGGAGTCGTAGTATAATTCAGGGTGGGGGCCGTTGCCATCTGGTGGAATGTAATTAAGGTGGTGGATGACTCCGGGAGCAGGTATAATGTGTCCCGAAGTGCCCGGGCAAGGGAAAGAAAAGTAATGGGGCTGTCGTTGTACAGGTGGTCAGGGGGTTCGGCTTGGTGTTGTTGGTTGAACTGGGTTTTGTGAATTCTCTGCGAACCTTTTCTGGGTTCAATTCCGTTAACGTTCCCGTTAAATATCGCCCAAGATTTTTTGAGCGCCATATTATATTCAAATATCGACAAATTTTTATGATTTTTATTGATAAACTAAACAGTTATTGATCTAACTAAACATTTTTATCCATATGTTTGAAATTATTTAGCGATATTTCTACTTTTTGGTGTTTAAAAAAACATGGCGATATATTTAGCGGGCACGTTAACGGAATTGAACCCTTTTCTGATTGCTGTTCATGAAACGGTAGAGAGTTATTTTTTACATACGTAGTAAGGGTAAAAAAGTTTCCAAAATTGGATTTACAAATTACTAAAAAGTAGAGCAATAAGTTTTCTTTTGTGGCCTTTTTTCTTTTCCTTCTGCATCCACACACTTCTTCCAGCGTTCGTATGACTGTTTAAAATACTCATAGGATCAATTTTTTTGAGAGGTCCTTCAGTTGCTTTGTCACATTTTTGATCACCCTGGGAGTCTAATGGCGCCAAGTCCGAGGATTTTGTGCGGTTTTCACGAAAACGTTTATAATCGGAAATCGGGGAAAAATTCAAATAAAAACAATGCACTCATTTTGTAGCAATGCAATGAGGAAAATTGACAGATACTGGGATTCCGGTAGTTTGGGTCAAAAAGACTGGACCAACCTTGCTGGGCTTACGCCTGTAGTTGGTCGACTTAATTTGTATTTGTATTTGTTGTTGTTGTTTCTTATGCCACTTGGAATATCCAAGCTCCATCCGCAGAGATTTGTATTTGTAAAATGTAGCAACTCTGTGTTGTCTCTTTTGTAGCAACAATGCACTCATTTTGTATAACTCAGCTGATTGTTGCCGATCGAGGTAAAGAAATACAACGAAATTTTGGCGACACGTAAAGAATTGTATTTATTAGATACTATTTTTCAATGGTCTTAATGGTGACTGCGAAATTGGGAAATTTAGTTTTTTAACTTTTACAAGCTTGTCTCTCTTTTTGAACACAATATTGGATGAATACATACGTTTTTTTATATTGATTTAGAAACGAAGGTTTCATTAATTTTTAACAAAAAAATACTACATACACATGATGAAAGTCTTTTTTTTTTCAGTTTTTAATACGTATTTTTGAGTATGAATTTGAATTTAATTTTTGGTTGGGTGACCTTTGATGTTCGGTGTAAACCTAGTACTTTTTATAAAGTTAAGTAATAACTAATCAGATAGTTTTAATTCATTCTCATCGAATTAATTCATTGATAAGGATTGAAAAGTTATTAAAACAAAATAAAAATTTTCTTGGAGCACAACTGAATAATGATTATAATCATTTTTTTTGTTGAAAGGAAACATCAAGAATCCATCTTAAGAAAAAAAATAGAATATGCATGTTTGGTACTGAACAAAAAAATAAAGTTATTCATCAACGTTTTTGTTGTAAGTAAAAGCATTATGTTCAAAATGAATAAGCCCAAAGGAAAAATAAAGTATTAATTTAGCTCTAAGAGAAGTTTTTACTTTCCCTCCTCAAAGCTAATGAAATCTTTTTAATCAATAGACAAACTTTTTCACCGCTATATAATGCCCCAAACAACTACCGATAGTTTTTCATAGAAACTCCACTCCAGCCTAAACAAAAACCAAGAGAAGCTTTAAAAACCTCTCTACTGGATAGTTTTTTTCATTATCCGCACACTTGAAGACCGAAAAGAACTTTCACTTAACCACCGAAAATAACATCCTTTTTCCTCGACAACACTGGAACTTCCCAAATTTCGGATGAAAAGCAATGCACGAAAAAGAGGGAGGCGTGTAAGCTGTTATCTGAAAAGTGAGGGGCTTAAAATAAAGTACGATACATACAAAAAGTTTTTCCTTATCAATTCGACCACCAGGGGGCGATTACATTCCTCTGGCCGTGTCTGAAAAACTTCTTTATCCGCCTTATCTAGCATCCATTTCATCCGGGGATTATGTTACTTTTATTGACGGGGGAGTTGGTGGGAAAAAGGAACGAATTTCGCAGCTATCTCTGGTGAAGTCTACCGATAAAAAAATGGCTGCGGAAGGCCATTGTGTTGGAGGTCCATTGTATATCGGCCGGACAATGGTATGGCCTGAGGCCTAATAGAAAGCGTGTGACCGCACGGGGAGAAAAAACCTCCAGAGCAGACACTTCTAACTGTGCTCATACATCATGGAAAGTTGGAAAGAAACCTCGGTCTTGATTGTTGGACGGTTTGTTTTTGTGCTGTTTCTTTTTCTTCTCGTGGGGGTCTGTCGCCGTTGGGGTGCTCGGTTGGTCTAAAACAGTTTCTTGAAAAATAGTTTGTGAGGAAAATTTCCGAAATGCATCCTCGTTTTTTTGTGAAGAATTGTGTTGAGATCTTACTTGACGTCGACAGGGTGCTTAGAGGTCGTTGCTGAAAAGATTAGTGTTGGTTGGGAGTAGAGATAAGAATTCATGTGGGAGTGCGTGTAGTCCTTGTTGTGTGTACTTTTTATACCCTAACTTGAGCTAATGTGGATATCACGGCTGATATACCAACGGTTGAACTATGAAAAGGGATTTGACGAAAAAACATTGAAAGAAGATGTTTATAAGCACTTCATTGAGTATAAGATCTTAACAGAATACAAAAACTGGCCTTTAAAAACTTTTTTTTTGTAAAATTTCATTTGTTAAACTTAAAGTGAAAGAGGGTTTAAGTTATATTTCGTTTACTTGAAGTTGATTAAGAGGGAAATAAGGGTTTACATTTTTTAATAAAACTGATTTTGTTTGAAAAGGATTAAAGATTAAAATACTATGTTTCAACTATTGAATTAATATAGATATATTTTAAACCCACAAGTAATTAAATTTATTTTTATTAGTCTGTGTCAAAATTTTTTAAATATTTCCCCAGTTTAATTCCATCAGTTTCGTGTGTCTTTTGAGCATACATTGGGGAAGAGGAAATATATCTAACTTCGTCACCTGAATAATTTTTTAAACACTACAAGTCTCGATCTCGAAAATCAAGCTCTCCAGGGACTCACCCAATATTCTACCCAGCACAGATCTCTCGCCAGCTTTTATACTTGATCTGCCCGTGACGTCACTATCTCGCCTCTTACTTAAAGTGACGATGGATCGTGAGCTCCTCTGGAATTAAACTCATAACTCCAAATTTAATACAATTTCAACAAACAACTTCACATTTAATAATAGTTTCTGCGACCGCAATCACTGACGAGATATTAAACGACATGACGAACGACATCAATGTTTATAATAGGGAAATTTTCGCTACTAACAAGGAAAGTTTGCAACCCTAAGGGAAAAGTTTCCTTGATCTGGGGAAAAATAGCAGTGATTGAGAAATTAGAATACAGCCTCCATACAAAGTTCTGAGTCCAATGAGAATCACTCGTTTTCCTTTAATCAGTGTTGATTGACAGCTGGGAACACCTGCGCCTTTATGTGATAACGGTGGAACTATTTTCTCCGAAAAAGTAAACGAAGTGTCTATACCCACGAAAGTTGACCCATGCTAAAGTATTAGCGAAATTCGTTAGAGTTGAGTTGTTACTTTCATGAAGTTAGAGTTAGACAGTGCCAAGAGTAAAATCGCGTTTTGGACTCTGAATAATCTATACTCAGTGATTTCAACTATTGGGTTTATTTCTTAACCGCAATTTAGGAAAAATGAACAATAAATAACTCTTTTACAATAGTAAAGTTATAATAAAATTATCCCGTTACTTATTTTCAAC
Organism: Tetragnatha versicolor; assembly: GCA_024610705.1. Classification (NCBI taxonomy): domain Eukaryota; kingdom Metazoa; phylum Arthropoda; class Arachnida; order Araneae; family Tetragnathidae; genus Tetragnatha; species Tetragnatha versicolor. Next base: position 27,219,219 of record JANDEH010000002.1, on the reverse strand, counting down.
TTTCACTAAAATTTTTCACTTACATTAAGACTTGAGACTTAGATCGGATATTAATACCTAGATTTACAACATCTAATTCCTTCATAAGACTTCCAAACAAAAAACAAATACATATTCATGATTAATACACAACTTAAAATGTATCAAACTTGATTTATTTTCGACAAATCTCTAAATCTTACCTGTTTCATTTATAGGGAATGTAATTACTTCGCGTTTGCAATACTAAATCCCAAATAAAGAACGGCATTCTTTCCCCAAGCAGTTCAAGTATAAAAAGGCTGATTAGTTTTGACATGGATTACATTTTTTAAACAAAGGTCCCTTTGCTAGGGAGATGTTTCCTTGGTTTTTAAATCGTGTAACAAAATAAATATATTCCTATCTTTAGTAACATGCCAGAAATATTTCATTGTAAAGCAGTGATTCACCAGCCCGAGGTTATAAATGTTTATTAATTATGCAGCTAAAGGAAAAGATGGAAAATTTCAATTTATAATGATCACCGGATATCATAAAAAAACCCCGTCTCCTCAAGGGCTATTTAAAATAAAATAAATCGGTTTTCTCTTCGAGTAAAAGATTGCGAAAAGCACAACTGGGTGCTTTATTTTTTATAGCGGTAACTCAGACGTATGACATAAGTAGTTACTTTTTTACTCATTTAAGTTTTTCTTCGTCATAAATTTTTTTCAGCTACAACTTAAACAAAATAAATCTTGATTATTTGAGAGTGCTAGATTCTAGTTTCATTAGTCGACGAGGATGTCACTGTAGTTTTTTAAAAGACAGATCTTTAATTTGGATTCATAAAACAATATGCAGTAGTACAACGGAAAGAATCAATACCACGTATTAATGTTAAGTGTAATCACGTTAAATTTATTAAAGGCATTAAATGAGATAATATTAAAAAGCCATAAAATTTAATGAATGAAATAAAAGACTATCAGTTTGTGTAATTTTTTTTATTTTAAAACATTAATCGTCCACAAACTGAGTGGAATTTTCATGTATATTTTAAAATCCGATTAAATAAAATTTAATGGAACAGAGAAAACAAAAAATATTAACTACAGTTTCTTTTGTCATTGTCATTTGAAAGATTAAGATATTGTCTATTTGTATTTTTTTTCGTTTTCAAGCATTTTTAAAAATTTTATATTTACAATCATTGATGAAGAACCAAGACCTATAACATCCCTAAAACTTCCATAAAAAGAACTTTTTCCACTTTCCTTACTTTTATTTGCTGCTTAATAATACGAAAAATTCATATTTATAACCGATAATCTGTCATCAAGTCAAACTATTTCATAGTATGTAGATAGATTTTTTGCTGTATATAAAAATATGTAAGTGAATTTTCCCAAGTACCTCAACGAAAATATAAGTTTTTGATGAATTTCACCTTCAGTTTTCTTTTGGTCACTCCATCTAACTGTGGGTTCGGAGTAAATGGCACTCCAGTGAAAATAGAAAGTTTATGTCTCGAATCACGTCCCAAATACGCTCCAAATAAGTGCGGATTACGTCCTGCAAATTTCGCGTACGTGTTTTCGAAAGGTAAATGAAGCGGCGAAGGGAAAAATTGTCCAAATGTGCCATGGTGGGAGGTTAAACTCAGTTTGAGAAATGCGCTACCATCCAGAACCGACAGAGCTTGACTTCAAAAAAGGAGAGTAATCTTCTGAAAGTTTTCAGAGTTCTGATTTCTCAACAGAAAATAATTTACTAGTTTACTAGTAGCTTTGTTTTCTGTGATTTACAAACTGTTTTGTATTGTGAGGAATAAAATGATAGTTCCACACTAGTTTAGGAATTATTCAAATAGTAAAATCAAATAAAACGTATGCTACCATGGGGCCGTTCAAATATTAGGTAAGCACCTAAGGGGGGAGGGGGGGTTTGCTCTTTGCTTATTTTTGCTGACAAGGGGGGAGGGGGGATATGAGTGATGCTTACGTAAGATGGTGCATTTTTGAAAATATCTTGTTTCTTGCATAAATAATTTCAAAATTCAACCAAAAATAAATGTAACAAAAAATTGAATTAGGAAAACTGACGTATTTGGAGATGGACCACCCTACCATTTTGAAATTGTAACCCCGAAAAGTAGTGTTTCGACTCATTTTTGAACCCTTAGGGTTACACACAAAAAGGACAGCTCCTTGTACGAGTCACCTAATTTTCAAGGAAAAAAACAGTACTTACTAATAGGGATGTCAAAATTTCGGGGGGGGGTCTGGCAGTTTCTTACGTAATTATGGCGGGGGGGGGTTTGAGGTTTGCTTTGCTTATCTTTGCTGACAAGGCGGGAGATTGAGATAAAAATGACCAAAAAAGTGCTTACGTAATATTTGAACGGCCCCTATGGTAAAATTTTCTGTATTTTATCAGAATATTTTTTTGTAATATTGGGGGGGGGGCTAGGTTTTGTAACTAGGTTTTTTTGGTGGGGGTTGCCTCAACTTCATTTTTAAGGTAATATCATGTCAAAATTTGACAACGTGAACACCAAGGAAAAATGGGGGGTCTGGGGGTTCACCTCCAGGAAAATTTTGAAAATTTGGATCTTAAAGTAGTGTTTTAGCTCGTTTTGAGACCCTATGGGCTGAATCCAAAGATAAAAGTTTCTTGTGAACCACATAATTTTCCAGGAAAAAGAGTTGTAAATAGACGTCAAAGTTTTAAGGAGTCAAAGCTTCTTGTAAGAGAAATAGTTTTCAAGGGGGAAACACTAATTAAGAGACGTGAAAATTTTAGAGGGGGGCTGGGGGTCCTCCCCCAGAAAAATTTTGAAATTGAACCCTCAAAAGTAGTGTTTTAACTCCTTTTGAGACATTTTGAGTTGCACCCAAAGCTCCTTGGGGAAGTTACAGAATTTTCAAGGGACTTGCAGCTATTTTCACATTACAGTGGAAACCTTGGGGGGGGCGGTTACCCCCCCCCTGCCCCCCTAAATGAAGCCCATGCAAAGAATAGAAAAGAAAGACAAATTAACTTAAATTTCGAGTTTAACCAAAATATATTAAGAATGAATGTTGATTTCGCCAAATTGAAGGGAACTTTATCGGTCTACAGGGGATAGTTATTTTTACCCCTCTTTTCACTCATGTGTAGAGTAGAGCGAAGCTTGGAGATTTTTCCAGCAAAAAACTCAATTTGTCATTTTTTACTTATTCCCATTTTCAAACGGACAATTCAATCATCCAACAGAATAGGAATAGTATAACATTAGCTATATCTTAATATTATTTTTATTGAGTTTGTAGCTTTCTAATTACACTAGTCGACAAAATTAAACTTTTTTTCCCTAACAAAAATGAGATTAGGTATTTCCGACTAATTTCAGGGTGTAGAATTCATAAATAGTCGTGAAAAAGCTGCAGCACGTACAGTTATTTTGTTACAAATATGGCACCAGTACTGTAAGAAACGGACAAAAGCGTTAAAAACAGTCATTTTTAACAGTCAATCTCATTATTTTAGCATAAAATACTATCATAATTAAGATTATATACATGTTTCAGACAAAATAAAACTAAAAATCAATAAATATTCATTAAATATGATGTGATTTTATCCCTTTTTGTCTCTTTAAGTGCGTTAAATCTCCTCTTTCAATGAACCAAGAGCTGTAGTCCAAAATTGATATTTCTCAGTGTCCTTTGTATCGAGTTAAGGTCCTAAGGGAATCTTTACCCTTGTTTATGATTGAATACAGTGAGATTTTACGGAAATAAGTTCAAATGTGGATGTAAAATAAGAATTTTGAGTGATGCTCAACATTCTATGGCTTGGTAAGACTAAAGAGAACCTTATATTGGGCATAAAACATTTTTATCGGTCCTATTTTCTAAAAATCATCATACCACTCTCCTAAAAACCATTTCCTAGATGATAAAAAGCGTTTTTATTAAAATTTCCTTGTCGTGAATTCTTTTTTAATCACAGGTTCATACTGACTTCGCGTTTGCGTTCATCACTAAGGGCGAAAAAAGTCCTTTTAAATACTTTTTGAAATGTTTTTTTCTGAATTTGTCATTGATATTAAACAACCAAGATAATTTGAATGGCTTCCCCATATTATAGGCATGGTAATTTGCATTTAACTACTGTTGACTCTTACGTACTTAAAAAGAGCCACATTCGAACTTCTGCAACACACATAAGGAGCCCATGTTTCATTTTAGTCACCTATTTGGACCCAAATCAGTGGGGAAAAACGTTTTCCCACCTATTCTGTTAAATATTACCGTTGAATTGTAATTTAAACCGTACCCAAATTTTGAAAAACGTATTGTGCATAAATGTGCAAAATCTACACTGAAAACTCGTCCATTTTCAAAATGAAATGCAGTACAAAAACATAGAAACACTTTTAAAAGAATGTCTACATACTGGGATACTATAAATAAATTAATTGAATGGGATTGAAGGGTTGCTATTGGACACAAATGACGCTAAAAACGCAAAAATTAAGAAAATAAGCAGAAAATCGAAAATTTTTGGTTAATCAAAAATGGGAGGTGATGGCACTTTTTTAGTTGCAGATATTTGAATAACAATATGAATTAGTAACAAAAATAGTAATTTGGTTGTTGTTAGGAAACCACTGTCGACTAGTGTTATTTTACACAAATGTTTGTTTAGAAAGGAAAACAAAAATTAATTCTTCGTTGTTTCAATGGATAATTGCAGTCAAATTTTTTTTAATCTTAATGTGTTCAGAATGGCTTAAAACCTTCAGAAAGCATTTTAATTTACCTTTCAAAGCTCTAAATTTTAAGTTATTTTCAATTAAAAATAGCTTCTTTTCTGTCTGAGCTGAAACAGCTTGTGATAAAAACAGCTTAAATGTGCCTTGCTCCCGCTTCTTGTTATCCGATTTTGAAAGACTGTAAAGACTGAGCTCTACTTCTTTTACAGCCTAGTGTTTCGATGAAAATGGTGTTTTTCCCACATTTCCAAGAGAAGCATGTGACGTCCCATTGTTAGGAGCTTTCTGTATTAAAATATGTCATAACTACCTTAAAAAAAGTTTGTGGGAAAAGACAAGCGTATTTTTGGAATCAGGAGATTATTTTTAATAAATTAAAATTGAATATTTAGACTTTAAGAGATGCTGAAATTCTCCATTCCACGTAAAATTTTAAAAGCAGGAAATTTTTCCAGTTTCAACTAGTGCCAGTTAAGATCTATAAAGTTTGATTCCAATTCGTTAACTCGCAACGCCCTCTCTGTGGCATATTATTCAATAACTCTTCCAGTTTAGCACCTGATTCGTCACTGTCAACCGATTCAACAAATTTCTAAGAGTCACCCACGATGGCCAATAAATCATACCAACGAACCAAACGGCCTGGTATTAAATTGATTCGATATTCATTCCTGGATATATCGTTCAAAGTCCTAAACTTAGGATGTCCACTCGGTGAAAGAAAAAAAATGCCAAATTAATAACCGACTTTTCGGATAGCGTATTATTAATACCCCTTCAACCTAAGTCCAACTCATTATGAAATATTTATCATCATTAATCAGCAGTTAAGTTTGCGTCATATGGCACAGTCTCAGCCTTGCGAAGAATCTTTAATTAGTTGGGCAGGAACTGGTAGAAGTAAGGCTAATTTAGGACAAAGGTCACTTAACAATTCGGATCTTCCCGAGTATGGCGAAGACACTTTTCTTTTGAGTGTTCCGACATGGTCATTAAAAGATCATCAGTCCAATAAGTATGACCCATAGAAAGGAAGGTCTTCTAGTCATTGAATGGACGAGAAAGAAAAGTAAAAGCTAAGATTAGTCTGGGCTTAACTGAGGCAATACGAAAAGTTTGTTAAAAGGGACTTGTAGAGGTTTTTACCATGGTAATGTACCATGAAACCTTGGCAATTACTCAGAGAAATTCAAAAGCAGAAAAGTTTCTGTATTAGCTTACAAAATACCACTTTCGAGGAAAACTCTGACTATAATGGAGGGATTAAATGGATTATTCAATGCGTCGTATTATCGAGTCATACATGTAAAAACTAGACCTTTTGAAAGAAATTATTGTCGTGGATTAAACTTTGATGGCATTTAATGAAAATGATCTCCATAATTTAGTTTCGTTTTTTTTTGTTGAAATATTAAAGGTAGAAATGCTTTTTTTCCTCATCAAATTATCTGGATTTCAGGGAACCGATAATTTATTCTTTCAGAACGAGTTTTTTAATACTAAACAGTTTCAAATAAAAATATCAGATTGAGCAAAGATGAGAGAGAAGTTATGGTTTTTATGTCTTAATTTCATTACTTTCGTGTGAAATATTTCTTTTCAATACTATTCTAAATAAAAAAGTAAAACAATAGGTACCCAATAGTATTCATAAATTAAAATGATTTAAAAGTGAAAGTAAAGGGAGAATGAAATAAACAAGTTTTGATTAAAAATCGTAAATCATTAATTCAATTAAGTAATAGGAGTAGAGGTATATATAATTACAAAATCTAATACTATTCCATAAGAGTAAATAATTGATCAGTTAAAATTTTAGTGAAATTATGAAATAACATTAAAATTATGTATATCTCATAACTGAATTTTCTCCTGCCTAGTTTCCTTGGTTACGATGAAATATATAATGCAGAAAAAAATCTACAAAAATATAAAACTAAAAGTCCTGCTTATATGGTAAGGGACGATAGCTTATTTTATTCCCATACATAGCAAAAAATAAAAAAATTAACTATATATTTATCCACGAAAATAGTATTAGGTTAAAAAGTTTTACTTTAATGAAAATAACTTGTTTACAAGATTCTTTCTTTTAAATGGTATTAAATATCAATTAAGAACGATGTTTAATAATATTTCATGTTTTAATTCATTAATTAGTTATTTCATTTTTCTTAGTCCCAAGTATAACTACATAATTTCTTTTCACTTGAAAAGCACATAAAAGCTTCTCTCGTTACTTATTTTTCACTAACTATCAGACTAACAGCAGAAACACCATCCTTTCTAAAACTACCCCAGTAAGCCTTGATACAAGCAATCTAGGTAATGAGAATACACAGCTCACTATTAAATACACAACAACAGAAGACAGTTCTATACAAATGGGGAGGATGCCTTCCAAGTTGGTTCTGGTTACCTTTCAAATCGAAGCAGTTGTACTTCAAAGGCCAACTGCTCGATCCTGTTAGTCTGTTTATCATAGGCAATGTAACCTCTTTAGTTCCTTAAAAGTGAGAGAACTTTGAAGTGTGAAGGGATGTATCAAATTGCAAGCGAGGTCTAAGTAGAATGGTACAGCTGTAAAAGGATTTCTACTTGGAGCAATCGTAATAACATCGGATGGAGAGCTTGATCTTTCTGAATTGGAATTGAGATTAGTCTTTCTTGATTTGGAGGGGATATATTCGTTTCCTCTTACACGTTTTGAAAAATCTATAGGAATTTAAGGATGATTATTTCGGGGGTGTAAGGAGAAGTTCAAACTGTTATAATTATTATAAACTTTTGAAAAGGAACTTAATAGGGATAAAAACACGAATTTCAGAGGCATTTTAAAACAATTTCTGAATAACTATTTGTATTGATGGATTTTTATTAATAAGATTACATTAAAATGTACAAAATAAAGAGAACAATTAATTAAATTAGTTTTCATTGAGTATAAATTATTATATTCCTGTATAAAATAGGAATATTTATAATAGGAAAATATATAAAAGAAATTAATCTGTATAAATTAGTCCTGAGATATGTTTTAAATAATACATGTGTTTGATAAAAATATATGTCTGAGAATATGTAGATAGTTAATGATTAAGGGAATTGCACTATCCCTCAAAATCAGTGTAATCTGTATGTTGACTCCTAAACTCATGGATTTAAAAGTGACATTGATAACAATAATTACAGATGCTATTTTTGATGATTATAACGTATTTTAATTATGTGGTTGTTAGCGGGTCAATGGTTTTGAAGTCGTGTACAGAAGTAAAACTGGTATTTTTATAGTTTATTAAAAACCAATATAGGCATATTTTTTACATATAAAATATAAACTGATAAATTCAATAAAACGTTTGTTTAAACTTGATGTTTTTTATGTCCTTTAAAGATAAAAGTTCCATTTCTTGAAAACAATAAAAAAGATATTTGTTTGAGTATAAATATTTTATTCGTCAATATATCAACATTTTTACAAGTAAATGCATGGGATTTTGGAGAGTTACGTAAACGGTAGATACCAATAAAAATTTAAAAGAAGGATCGATTTTACACAAAAAGTATACTTTTTTTTAAATAATATTAAATGACTCTAAAATGGAAAAAGCTTTAAAAATGAGTTGACTTTGGGTTTAACTAATAGTTTTTGTTAAAGCCTGTCATTGCTCCCAAAGAAAATATTTTAACTATATATGCATAATGTTATATCCTTTATAGTTATACTATTATAGAATCCCTCAAAGAGAAAGATTGATTGATTAACGAACTATAAATATTCCCACAGTCTATTAAAAGAAAAACAGCATTTTATCCCCACATTGTGCATTAAAATATTTTTCTCAAAAAAAATTATTAATCACTTCCTGTGGAAATAATTATAAGCAGCTTCCTGAGCTCTTCGATAAGACTAACAGCCCAGGAAAGGTGCCATGATTTATAGCAAGCCGATTCATAAGCTAATAACCACGCGGAAAAAATGAATCACTGTCACCTTTAATATACATATATGCAGTCCATTATTTAACCTTGTCTATGCCATTTGCATGGCCACCGATCCATCAGAACTGTCGCTGGGACACGATACGAACAAGAGGGCCATTACGGGACCGACATCTGTTCTCGGCTATTCGTCAGTTCGCTTCGGTTCCACTGGCAAAACATGTTGCCATCTCGGCGCAATAAATTACTTTATTAATTATTCAGGGCTCGCCTTGAGTGAAAATGGAAAGGAGGTGGTGCGAGTCCGCCGTGCTTGTAGTAAGCTGCGGAATTAAAATGGAATATTCGATTACGGTGGTTGATTGGGCGGGTTCCATTATTTAACTATTCCCTCCCCCTTTTTGTTGTAGGATTTGTCGACTGTTTTGTTGGACGTTAAAGACTTGTGACTGATTTGTATGAGATGGCTTGGTTGTGTTACGCAATGAAATGTTACTTAGTATTATTTCGTCCAGTAAAATGTTTCTCGTTAACGGCCGTACATATCTACCGTTGTCTGCCCACACTGGGGCGTCTCGAGTCACGCAAATCGTTACAATTATTATCAAAGGATGTGAAGAAAGAAGGGGTGTTGAGGGGCGATGCACTAGACTACTCTTGTAGCGGAGGAAAACGGGTGTCATCCTTTCCACATCCAACCGCATCTAGTGCATCTCCCCTCAAGTCTCCTTCTTTCTCCCTTCCGTTTGATAAAGATCTAACGATTTGCGCGACTCGAGTCGCCCCAGTGTGGGTAGAACTTGACCCGTCTGGAAGTTAACCGGGTGTCAACCTCCTGATTGGTGGGAAACTATTTTTCCTTCTTTGCCAATCAGAAGCTTGACTGCCGATTTACCGTCACGGTAGTAAGGTAAGTGGTGAAACGGCCATACACTGTTTTAAAAAAACAGTTCAACCTTCCACCACAAACTTTCAATCTTTCACCACAAACTGATTCAAAATTAGCTGTAACCTAGGTTCGGTAACAGGTTTCACCAAGTTTTCGGTGCTTTCACTGGTTGAAATACCGAAAACTTGGTGAAACCTTTTACCAAACCTAAGTTTCAGCTAAATTGGAACCAGTTTGTGGTGAAAGGATGAACTGTTTTTTTAACAGTGTAAAAGGATCATTCCAACTGTTTCCTTTTCACTGCTGATCCTAAGAGTGATTTACTCCTGTGAATCGCTAGTTTGCATAGAAAAGTGAAGGAGTTCAGAGTGAAACACCCATTTTCACTTTTCACTTCATGGATGATTCCTCCAAAATGAATATTAAAAGGTCTGAATGAGCAACGGTAGTATATAACGGGAGATATATCCAGGTCAAGTTAAGTTGTGGTTCTTTCATAGATTTTATAGACATATTTATCAAGGCAAACACTAAAATTCCATTTTTATAAGTGAATGTTTTATATAGTATGTAAATTGTATAGCTTAGTTAAAACGAAGCCCTTAAATCCATAGAACGATAATAAAAATGAAAACGCAAAAAAGATAAATACAGCTCTTAGATAACAGATTCATAGCTAAAGAATTGTACTTTTCGTTTGTTACATATTTAAAATAAAAAAATATTATCTTAACTCGAATATAAAATAATAATAATTACACTAACGGTTGTATTCACCACTAAATTAACCTAGGTTAACCTGGAATCAAGCTTCTTCGACAAACCTGATTGGCTTAAAAAGTATTTGCCTTTTTCAACTACCAATCAGAGTTGTCGAAGAAACTTGATCCCATTTTAACCTTAGGTTAAGTTAGTGGTGAATACAGCCGTAAGAGATTAGTAAAACCACTGGGGAGAGTAAAGGAAATTCAAAGCATAGAGTTTCAATTGGAATCTTTCATCTCTTCTAAAGTGTCTACAACTGCTTGGAATCAATCTAACAGATGCGAGTGAAATAATCTCTAAACTATTCTGTTCTCGAATGCATAGATGGAAAATATAAAATAAAGAGGGGAGAAAATTTTAAAAAATCAATTCAACGAAGAACATATTGCAAATGTAGGCGTAAGCATGAAACATGTTTTCCTTGTTCTATTTTTTATGCTTTTGTCTTTAGTCTACAGCGCGCAGTTTTCTTCCAGAAAAATCCCCTGGGAATATGTGAAGAAAGATGCAGTACTAGTGTTCGACTGAAAATCAATGATAGAACTATGATGTGAAAAAAAGCACTAGAAACAATCAAATATTTTTCTTCTATGCAACGAAAAATCCATTTTGCATTGAAACTACACGTCCTTTTGGATTTATAAGGCTTAAGAAGAAATTGTTCTTTTGGGATAAGTTAAAGATTTCTAAAAGTCAAACTTGATCAAGAATGAAGTTATAAGATGGAATCTTGAATAAATTTCAAGTTAACGAAAAGTTCAGGTGGAAATTCGATAGTTCTAATGAGTCTCGTCTGGCAGCTAGTCTTGAAAGAATAGTTTGGTTGTGTGTTTAGTAAATTTATTACTTTATAAGAATGATTTATTTTATTTGCGGAATCATTAGCGTTACCGCCAAATCAATATGCAGCATATTAAACCTTAACTAAAAAATACAAGTAAAATAATAATGTTATTTTTCTTGTTCATATTATAATTAATTATAATTAATATAATATGAACATATATATTCATATAATAATTAATTATATATATATATATATATATATATATATATATATATATATATATATATATATATATATATATATATATATATATATATATATATATATATATATATATATATATATATATATATATATATATATATATATATATATATATATATATATATATATATATATATATATATATATATATATATATATATATATATATATATATATATATATATATATATATATATATATACAGGGTGTTTCAAAATTGCGTTGCACGGCTTTTATTCGAAACCAGCGCCTCCTAGGGTCATGGAAGTAAGGTCTACCCCTAGGTAAGTGACCCTGGAGAATCCATTGAGATGACTTACAGCCCCCCTAGCGGCGAAATAAAAAAGTTAAAAAAATTAATTTAAAAACTAAAGGAGATAGAGCAAAAACCTCAGTGAGAGTATTGTTGCCAACGTCAAGAAGAACTCATTGAAAAAAATTTGATCAAAATATCTTGAATATTCGCGGAGATATTAGCATGTGAAAATAGCACTTTTTCGAGGGTCAAAAAGTAAAAAGTTCGCATATTTGCAAATTTTTCAGTGTTATTGTGTAGTTTTGTGTTTTTTTAGTTGAAAGAACACAAAATTTGATCAAAAAATTTAAAAAATTTGCAAATATGCGAACTTTTTACTTTTTGACCCTCGAAAAAGTGCTATTTTCACATGCTAATATCTCCCCGAATATTCAAGATATTTTGATCAAATTTTTTTCAATGAGTTCTTCTTGACGTTGGCAACAATACTCTCACTGAGGTTTTTGCTCTATCTCCTTTAGTTATTAAATTAATTTTTTTTACTTTTTTATTTCGCCGCTAGGGGCGCTGTAAGTCGTCTCAATGGATTCTCCAGGGTCACTTACCTAGGGGTAGACCTTACTTCCATGACCTTAGGAGGCGCTGGTTTCGAATAAAAGCCGTGCAACGCAATTTTGAAACACCCTGTATATATATATATATATATATTTATTACGACATCATCACTATCGACCTCAAAGAAATTAATCATGGCTTTTGAAACTAAAGTTTGATGAAGTACTAGAGAATTTTGTGTTTTACAAAAATTGTATTGGAGACATTAAAAAAATAGTTATGAGATGAAATAAATCGCATGCAAGATCTCTATTTTTAATTAACGTTGTTTTTTCATTTTCATGATAAAGAAAATTTTTTTATATATTAGTTGATTACCAATAGCCCATCATTAAGAATTTAGAGAATTAAATGAAATTGTAAGAAAATTTCCTTGCTGCCCTATTCCTAGTTGTTTGTTTTCAAGAACAGCACGTTAATGGGTATCTCAGTCATAAAGGTTTAATTCAATATTACCAATAGTTTTGCATTAGTGTTCAATTGTTGTTAATTCAAGCATCTCAATTGCAAATGAAATAAAGACAACAAGAATAATTTTACGAATTTGAGACACTTTAACACTTTGTATTTGTCTATCTTATCCCCGCTTCAAAGACCTCCAAGAATGATTCTTGGACTGAAATTGGTGACTCGGTAGTAATAACAATTGAGTTCAGTTCCCTTCTGTAAAATGTTCAAGTAATACCGCCAAATTTTTATTGTTGGCATCGGTATAATTATATATTTTAATCTGTTGATTTGTTATTTTTGGCGATATCAATAATATTTGTCGTTTAAAACACCTTGGCGATATTTAATGGGATAGATAACGGAATTGAACTAACAATTGAATCACCCAATAACCATAAGAAAATACGAATATTATAGCAATTCCTACCCCTAGTCATCAAACAAAGTAAATTCTCAGCTAGAACTGCTACAAGAGCGTACCGATTCCACATGTTTATTGGCCTTTTTGCCCCACCCTCGCTGCTACAAACGGCTGCTAAATTCATCAAGAAGGGCAGAGTCAAAACCCGAAGTGCCCGCATTCCGTCACCCGAATGGGTCCGGGCAAGAGATAAGGGCAGCTTTTCCATAACTGCGCACTTTGTCGATAACTAATGCGCCATCCACTTGCCTTTAATTGCCACCGGGGCTTACCGTTGCCGGAATTTAGTGAGGGCGGACCGTGTAGTTGGTGGACGGGCTATAAACCCCCTCGCTTCCGATCTAGGGGTGGGGCCCGCAGAAAGGGACCATGAGGGGTCTGTCTCGAAACTATGAAGGTTTCGTGTGCTTCGTCTTCTTTGGTGAAAAACAAAAACCCTGAGAATAATTGAGTTAAGTCAAATCATCTACGGTCCTATCCGTTATCTGTCCCGTTAAATATCACCAAGCTGTTTTGGTCAACGAAATTCAGAAATAACGCCAAAAATTGTCCACTAATGGAATATAATATGAAGTTTTAACAATTGTACAAACTTGGAAATATTTTAATATTTGATCACAAAAAAGTTCGGGCGATATTTAACGGGACAAATAACGGAATTGAACTAAATATACTAGGAAACCTGTTTCGAAGTTCAGTGTTTCATTGAAAATAGCCCGTATCATACATTTTAAATATTATAGTTAAAATACGTTATAATTATGAAACGGGCTATGCATTTACCTATTTCAACAAATAAACGTATTTATAACAAGGTAAGTAACAAGTTTTAAGTAGAACTATAAACAGGTTCAAAGGTAACATGTAAAACAAAGTACATTATTTAACTCTAACAAATTCCATATAAAGGTAATTTAAAACTTAACTTCTATATATTTTAATTTTTCAAGTAGCAATTTCCATTCATCCAAACATTTTCTGTATTAATAGTTTTATTTAATTTATCGTAATCTATTAGTTAAATAAATACATAAGATTTTAATGCATTACGATATTAAAACTTATAACTGTGAAAACGAAGTTTAACTATTTGATACCTTTGAATTGAATTTTTGATACCTTTCAATTGAATTTGATTTAATTGAAAGGGTTCAGCATAGGGCTACTAAAAGGGTCAAGGGTATATCCAGTTTAAGTTATGAGGGAAGATTAAAGAAGCTAAATATGTTCACTCTAGAGAAAAGAAGAATTAGAGGGGATTTGATTCAACTTTTTAAAATGGTAAAGCAAGGGGACACAGAGGGACTAGATTTCAATACGGGTAATAGAACTAGGGGTCACAATTTCAAATTGAATGAAGTCAAATTTAAGACGGATTGTAGAAAGCATTATTTTTTAATAGGGTAGTGGATAGAAAGAATGCGTTGCCTGAAACAATTGTAAGTTCAAGTGGGGTAAACGAGTTCAAGAGGAAAATTGACAGTAACTGGGATCCCGGTAGTATGGGTTAAAAAGACTGGACCAACCTTGCTGGGCTTACGCCTGTAGTTGGCCGACTTAATTTGTATTTGTATATTTGTATTTGTATTTATTTTATTAGTTCTCTTGAAAATATGATACGTATTCTTCAACTCCTCTTTAATCTTTTTTAAAAATATTGATTCAAAAGACAAATACCATTTCAGCAAGGTGATACAGAAGACTTTTGTTTAGTTCAAATGCTGTATTACTTGGGTATTCAGTTAGATTGGAGTTGTTTCATCAATTGAAAAAAAGAACGAGTTCTCATCTAGGCAAGTGATTGTACTGAATAATCTAAACTTCATGGGGAAATTCCGTTGAACTTTTCGTTTACCCATTGTACGAGCTTTATTTCTTTTCTGAGCTTCGTTTTTGATCCTGAAGTATAATAGAATTAAATGCTCTCTTTGGCATTGTAATTTCGGCATATACAGGTTCATGTCCAAATGGGTTTTTTAAAATGAATATTTAGGTATAATGAAATAAGGTTTCAAATATTTCAAAACCTTTTGTGAACTTAGACAATAATGATCAGTTACAAGTAAACCTTGCCTTTTTTTATCAGAAACTTAATTTTTCTCTTTTGGGAAAAGGTCAAAATTAGGACGGGGAAATGCAAATAGGAAATGCAAAATAGGGAATTTATCCTAATTCATAAAAAACAATGATAGTTAGTAACATTTTAACAATAATGAGACAGTGTAACTTCGACAGAACATCAGAAGTGAGAATTGTTGCATTCTATTATTTGAACAAACTACCTATTTTTAATGGCTAAATAAACATGACTGAAAGGAGAGGTCTGAAGTCATACATGAATGTCTCAGAATAGAACATTTACCTCGAAGAATGGGAAAATACAAGCTGTACTGGACAAAAGATAAAATACAATCGGTCAGAAAAATCATTGCTCGATTTCTTAACGGCAAGAAAGCAGATACATGTAGAATTTTAATTTAAATTTTTTAAAAATTTTTATTGAAATTCTGAAAAAAGTCTAAGCTGACAATGTAAACTCTATAAGGTAAATTATTTATGTTTTCTGTAGACTAAAATTTATGAAAAAAACCATTTAGCAATTACATAACAAGTTTAGTTTAAATGCCAATGTTTCCTAAAAAGGAAACAAGAAATTCTATAAAATGAATTAACATAGAATGCATATAATTAAAAGAGTGCAATGTTGAAAAACTTCAACAAACAAAAGAGAACTAAAGTCATCAAAAAGAATATCATAGGGGATATTGAAAATTACCATGAAGTATTGAATTACATTATTCCAAAGTAAATATTGACAAGAAAAAAACACGTTGAATACATACCTTGGAGTTTTCTCTCTTCTTTTCAAGTCAAGTAGAGTCTACATAAATTACCTTCTCGAGGAAAGCAGATTAACAAGAGGTTTTACGAGATTTATTATTGAAGGTAATTGAAAACACAAACATAAAAAACGTTTAATGGCTGTATAACTCTTCAACCCTTTAAAGTACTTTGGTGTCTATAAAACTGTCTTCATGGTTAAACGAAGTATTTCAGAACTAGCTGGAATCGAATCGAAAGATTTATGGCCTTATCAGCGATGGAAGGATATTGTTGAAGTTTCTATTAAAATATTTGAAGAGGGGACATTGAATTAAGTTAGCCCTGGTGATAAGAGGTTTTGCATTAAGCTTTCCTAAAATGATTAAAAAATTTTAAGAACGTAAAATCTTACGGAATCGTCTAAAACGTTTATGACTGGACGTAAAAATTTAAGTGTTTCTTATTTTGCTAAGTTTGTATGTACTTTATATTTTTTTAAATTAGCTTGATATTACCTTTTTTCTGATTCAAACAAGATTATAGTACTTAAGTTGAGCTATACTGCCATGGTCTTGGCACTCAGGCTTAGATTGCCTTATAGAATATAAAAAAGACTTATCAGTTGGTTTTATGAGGAAAAATTAAAAAATAATCACTTTTTAGTAGGAACTATAAGAAAACTGTTTATTGGGTGTAAAGTTTACCATGGTCTGACTTTTTTGAGCTTCAAAAATTTAAAAAGCTATAATTAATGGAATTATTACTGATTGATAACTAGAAGGTCCCTTCAGGTTCAATGCCATGAAATGAATACATTTTTTAAAAAAATGAACAAAACTCTAACCATAACCTAACCTTAACACTATAGTACCACTCCGAAAAACTTGTGTGAGAAACTAGCACGATATAAAGAGAAATAACTTGGGAGAAAAGCAAGACCTTTAACGGAATTGAACCGAAACTAGTAAGATAAAGACAGAAATAACTTTTCCAGCAAAACTGTCTCTAAATTTATAATTGTAGTTTTTATCTGATATACAGTATTAGCTATGCCCTTGACTTCATCTTACTTTATTAAAAGAAAAAAGATAATTTGAAGTGTATAAGTGAATGGCACATGGGCCATTCCACCGTTACGTGTGTGACATTTTCACGCTGTTTTTAGTAAAAATCACTGAAATTTTATATGAAATTATAAAAATAATAAACTCGCGTTACGTGTGTGATTCGGAAAAGTCACGCACGTAACGCAACTTCAAAAAGTTATTTAAAATTATTGAATTGTCAGATCATAAAACTTTTATAAATAAAATTTGCCTGCATGTTCTCCACTATCATAGTAAAAACACTAACAGTTATTTTTAAAATTTCATATAAATTTTTAGTGATATTTACTAAAACACAGCGTGATAAAGTCACACATGTAAAGGTGAAATGGCCCACATAACGATTTCTAGTATTCCATTACTTCCTAATACACACGTTAATGCATGTGAGTGCATGATAGGGCAAAAATCACAGAGAAAATGATTCTTAGAGTTACCAACCATAATAAAACTTCACTGATCCTAATCATTGTCATTCCAGATAAAAACAGCAACCGGAACAATTTCAGACAATACCGAAGACCTCATCAACAAGGAATCTCCTCCTCTCCCTCCTCTTTCTCATACTACTCGTATAAAACGCGTACAGATAAATCAGAATAAAAATGGGTTCAAAGATAAAGTATCAATGATACTCTCTACTGCATGTGTCCAAGAGGGGTTCTTAACCCTCTTGTCCTCTCCGGTGAGTTGGTTCTTTTTTCTGGATCCCTCCGAATCGGTCACTAATGGCAGGGTCAGATAAGCTTTCTGGATTGCTGCTTTCGTTATCTAGACGGCTATTCCAAATTGATGTTCTTCCCCTCTTGATCAATAGGGCTGCTCAGAAACTTGCAGCAAATTTAGAAAGACCCTCCTGCAGATTTTTCCTGCTGCTTCTGGGATATCTAGAGGTGAAAGTTTTTTTTGAATATTTCATGGTTACCTCCCTTGTTATAAAAATACTAGATGTGATAACTTGGTTTGATAAGAAAGACGCTTTTAGACAGTATGGTTATGTAAGATTTTGTGAAAGAGTGTTAAGTAACGTATTTTATCATCTGTTTTTGTGATTAGTTTTATAATATGGGCCAGTCCTTCCTTACTCTTAAATTTATTAGCTTTGAAAAACATGTATTTATTTTTTGCTATTACTCCATCATAACAACTAAACCATCTCCATTTAATACAGAACAACGCTCTATGTTACAATGTTTCACTTTACTAACACTCATTGGGATTCATGTTGAAAAAAAATTGGTCATATTTTGTAATTATAGATTAAAGAAAGTTTTAAACATCTTATCTATTTATCATATTCATTATATGAATATTCATTTTATGAATATTCAACAATAGAGAGAAAGAAAAAAAACTTATTTTTCAATATGATAGTTTGAATACAGAAGATTTTCAAGGTATATAAAAAAATCTAAAAAGCATGTTATTATCGAATAATTATGCCAATGCGTTTTTCTGTAGGAAATAATAAAAAACATGTAAAAATTTACAATATGATGATAGAGAGGTACATAACAGAGTCAGTACAGGTAACATGCAATTTTAATAAAAAGTAAAGTAAAATATATTTTTTTTACTATACAATAATTATATTATTATTTGTAAAATTCATGCTTTCGGGCTTGTAGGCCGTGTTCTAGAGATAAAAACCAAACGTTTCGTCGGAAACTGTGCCCGACATCATCAGTGGAATTAACTGATGATGTCGGGCACAGTTTCCGACGAAACGTTTGGTTTTTATCTCTAGAACACGGCCTACAAGCCCGAAAGCATGAATTTTAATAATAGAACCGGCTGTGAAAGTCTACATGTTTAAATTATATTATTCATCAACTAATTAGATCATATCTATATATATATGTTACCGCTAAAGTTGATAATTAGTTAATCTGAAGAATACCTAGGTAAACTTAAGATTAACTGATTTCTGTCGTTAATGTGCGGATTTTTGAGTTTTTCGCATTTTACCTAGGGAATCTACACTATAACGGCCTCTTGATCGTTAAAGTTCAAAATAGTTTGTTTCGTTCAATACTTTCTGTTAAAATGTTGAGGTGTTTACTGCGCCATGCGCTTACCCCTGCGCAGTTGGGTTTCAATACGTAGTTTGTTGTCATATTTGGCGTTTTGATTTCAAATTTAGAGCGTAGCACTGGTAGTTGTCATGTTGAATGTTAAAACAAAATAATACAAGCAAGTAAGTACTGTAAATTTACATGATTAAGTACAGTATATTACTACTAAAACGGGTATTTTGAAACAATTGTGTTGAAGCTCCGACTTCAGAGTGACAGAGATTTCTTTTAACGAAAGCAAATGTCCCAGCTGTTGAAATATCTTTTCAACAAACGTTAATTCAACAATCGCTGGAACCTGGGCAAGCATATATAATAACATATGTAATCGATCGCGAATCCTATCAATAGTTCAGTGCAGGCTGCCAGCCGATTACACCGCGCTTTCATTAAGATTTGCTAGTTTAAGTGCTCATTGAAATACGCTGTCAAATCGAGATCGAAAACCACAATTGATACAAATCTCAGTTGGTACTTTAATATTCTATTATTATTGTTTTTATATTCTAGTTTTAAAATTGCTATTTCATTACTATTTTTATGGGATTTGCGTGTTTTGTGTAATATGAAAAAAGTACCGATCCCCCTTTTTTGATTCGTCATTGTTACTGTTTACCCCCAAAACGATTTTGGTTATAGTTAGGGCAGGGGGGTTTGGGGGGGCGGCAGCCCCCCCCAACCTCCTTAAACTTTTTATAAAATAAAATAAAATTTTGTACTTTAACGGATCACCCTCGTTAATATGTAAAATAACTGATTACAGGTAGTATGCAGATTAACGAGTGTCTAGTCGGTAGGGTGCAGAATACCTAGGTAATTTCAAGATTACCTAGGTAATCTTAGAAATTGAAAAAAAATTCGCTCTTTAACGGATCACCCTCGTTAATCTGCAAATTACCTAGGTTATCTGTAAATTAACTGATTTCCGGACTTTAACTGTAACATATATACTAATTAGATAATAGATATACAGGGTGTTTCACAAAGAGCCCCCGATTTTAAAAATTAATAACAAAAAAGCGAAAAGAGATAAAAATACGCCGTCTGCGGCATCCTACTTAAAAGATCAAAGAATTTTCGTACACAAATTTTTGAAAATTCCTAGTTCTCACGTCAATTTATAGATGGAAGCACTGCTTCATTTGATGTTTAGGGAAAGCTATCCTCAAATTCCTTATTTTCGTTTGTCATAGGGAAATCAAATTTTTCGAAAGAATCGATTCCAAATTATTCAAAATTATTTTATTCTAATTCGATTCATGAATCGATTCTTTCCCAAAACTCGATTTCCCTATGACAAACGAAAATACGGACTTTGAGGAAAACTTTCCCTAAATATCAAATGAAGCAGTGCTTCCATCTATAAATTGACGTGAGAACTACGAATTTTCAAAAATTTGTGTACGAAAATTCTTTGATCTTTTAAGTAGGATGCCGCAGACGGCGTATTTTTATCTCTTTTCGCTTTTTTGTAATTAATTTTTAAAATCGGGGGCTCTTTGTGAAACACCCTGTATTAGATCATATATTATTTAGGGGAGACCGGGCAGGGATGAGAAATTTTTTACAAGAATATTTAACTTCATGGAAAACAAATAATAAAAAATCATTTTAAAAATGAACTAATAAATTATACCCGTTCAAGACCGGGTTTGTCAACTGTAATTATGTAACATTTTAAGTACTGTTACTGAATTGTCACTTTTCCTTTCTGTAATTTTTTGAGTTTCAGACGTTATAAAGAAACTTACATCATAAAGTTAAAAAAAAGACAAAATCGAGAAATTCAATAAAAATTTGACAAATTATTCAAGAATGATTTTTGAAGTCAATAATGATAATATTTGCAATTTAAGATATACATAATTACCCTTAATGGAGTAAAGACCAGTTTTACGCGTGGGGTCTAGATAGACCCCACGAGGGGGAATATGTGACTATTTTTTCAAGAGGGTAGGATTGTTAAATATATTATTTACCTTTGTTTCCATTGTTGGAATTACGGTGAGTATTATATATTAATTATAATGGTGCTTCAAGAAGGCAGTCTTATGTAACTCAGTAGTAGCCCATTTTATAAGTATACTCGTGCATTTTTTACTTATTGTTCTTACAAGAATAAGGAAGTTGCATGTGTCAGATTTTCAAAAACAAACAAGTGTTCCGTATGGTTTTTTGTATGGTAAAATGAAATATCTAGTCAGTTTTTCAAAAAAATGCACTGGTAATTAAATATTTTAATTTAAAAGTCGAGAAAAAAAACACGTGACTGAAAACGTTTATTGTTTAAACTATAAGATGACGTCAACAATAATACCATCAACTCCATTGCTTTACAACAATGTTTATTATAAGATGACGACACATCCAAACTCTTGGCGTTTACGCGCGCTTTTAAAAAGGGGATTTTTGTTAATTTTTTTGGCAATCAAAAAATTTCTCGACCGGCCTCAAATTTTTGGTAGTTGCTTATTTTTGCAAGAGGAATCGATTAAAAAATAAAAAAATCGTGCAACTTCCTCATTGAAAGGAGAATTTCACCATTTATTGCTGGTTAAGCGGACAATAGGTGTAAACTCTCAACTCTCAAGCGTCACCTCCAACCGTGGACCGGTTTCGTCCTTGTTAGGACTCATCAGCACGGTATAGGATGGTAACGTAAGAGAGAGGAGGGCAAGTACTAGTCCAGCCGACTATAACTGAAAAAGTGGTGACCATTGATTAGTCCTCCACTCATCTGCTGGAATGACAATGGCATTCCTAGGACAGATTTAATACCAGAAAGGCAAGGTAAATGACTCCTCTCTCTTGCGTTACCATCCTATACCGTGCTGATGAGTCCTAACAAGGACGAAACCGGTCCACGGTTGGAGGTGACGCTTGAGAGTTGAGAGTTTACACCTAACTTCCTCATTGTTTGAAATATCACTAGTTCCACCTCTGAAGTTTTAGAAACCTTCTCCATTTTGTCTACAAATAGTTTTGATATAATTGCTATAATCTACTACTCTCGTTTTCAGTCAGCAAATGTCTCATTTTCATATTCAATATCAACTACTTTCGTTATCTTACTCATCAGAGAATATTTAACTCTAATGAGCTTTTAAGTGTTTCACTAGCATTACCAAGTCGTGAATTCCAACCTCTAGTCGGGTAATAACATTCCCTCAAGTGAAGTAATGTGTACGTTGCAAGCAATTTCAAACAACTGTTGAAAATCAGGAGAAAAGAATACAAGTAACAATCATTAGTTTAACCTAAGTTCCAGGAATACTTCACAATCTTCCGGAATCGCACACTCATGAATTCGATTCAACAACAAACAATCCGACCCTTCAGGAAATCCTACCCTCCCATTCTAAGGGCGTCAAAATATTTACAAAACAATAATTCTCCACTTATCCTCCCACCTTCATCCGCATTGGAACCACGTTCCAGGGCAAATTACCCCTCTTAGCATCATCCTATCAGCATCATCACCGATAATGACGAAGGGGATCATTCCTCTTGCCCCCCTTTGAATGTCTCGGAAGACGCAGAATCTTAATACCCAGACCGAAAGGGGTCCGGCAGATTACTGTATAATTCAGAGCCGGACCGAGACCGCACCGCTACATAATGCAGGGGCGGCAATAGTCCGGGGCTTATCATTCCGGGTTAGATTCTGCCCCCCCCTACATAATGCATAGGGCGCCTTGCCCGGTTATTCCCCCGGCGATACCGGGCGTTTACCTGAACGTGCCCGGGAAGTAATGGTGATTGAAGAAGTGGGCAGGTTTTGTGTTGCTGAGAGGGTAGGGAAATAATCAGCCATTGGAAATCGATGTGGTTCGGCTATCCGAGGGTTTAGGGAGTTTTTTTTTATTTTATTGGGGTTTAGGGGTGGGGATTTTGGGGAGCTGTGGGACGGACTAGAAGCGAGAAAAGATTGACTTGTTGGCTATTTGGGGGTTTTCTCGTATGGAGGAAGAAATTGATTGTTATATAAGATTTCCTTATTTTGTTTGATGTATCTTAATGTTAAATGTTAATATGCAATTGTAACTATAGGTAGTCATTGTAGGGAATATATCTACTTAGGAATACCTTTCTCCTCATCTGGCAAATTTAACTGTGCAAAAAATCATTTTACCTCCAAAGCAAAAGCGGCGATCTGTGCATCTTGGCCTATTTTTACGGGACCGCGTTTCAACTCAATCAAATCTTGGTTTAAGTTATTTGAGTCTCTTATTCAGTCTGTTTTTACATATGGTTCTGTAATATGGTCCGCGAGCAATGTTTATGAGTTAGAAGAGTGTTTTTGCTTTTTTGTTAAAAAGCTGTTCACGCTTTCCAGAAACACCCCGGGTTACATTTTAAGACTAGAACTGGGTCGCCCTCCGATTTCAGTAACTTTGGTTAAATTAATTTTAAAATATTGGATAAAAATACTCAGGTTACCAGACTGTAGATATACAAAAATTTGCTATAATAAGTTGTTTTCGAACTCCAAATTCTCTACCAACCCAGTATATAACTGGACTTTATGCATAAAAAATATTCTTGATAATCTTGGGTTTAGTTTTGTTTGGAATGCACAGGACCCGGTACAAGCCTCAATCTACCTTCCTTCCATACTGAGGACTGTCTGGGATCAATCTGCTCAAAATGATATTTCTAGGACTGAAAGAAGCACTCACTTCCCTCAATACAAATTTTTAAAAAACTCCTCCTTTTTTGAAGATTATGTTGACTCAGAGTATGATATTGCTATAAAGAGAATTATTTTCCAGATGCGATTAAATCAATCCCGGATATATTATAAAGGCGAAATCTTCGAAATTTTTAATACTAACCTTTGCTCTTTTTGCAACTTGGAAGAGAATGAGACTTGGCAACACATATTTAACTCTTGTCCTCTGTATAACCACCATAGGCTAACTCATTTACAAAATTTAAAACCTTTTCCTCAGATTCTAAAGCAGAAAAACATAAACTATAATTTAATTTTCCTTTTTACTATATCTGTTTTAAAACTTCGCCGCAATATATTACTTGAATCGACATAGTCATACTTTAAACAGTTTGTTAATAAAAAAAAATTGCAATGAAATTTGTGTGTGTGCTAAAAAAAAATATGTTTATCTGCTGTTAAAATACTAATGTTAATTTATCTGTGTTAAATTTGTTATTTGTAGTCTCCTACAGCTACTTTTTATTTGTCATTTTGTAAACGGGCAGTGCCCATTACAATAAAGTTTCTTGTCTTGTCTAGTCATTGTAGGGTAATATACTCTGTTCACTTTGAACTGACGCTTGAAAAATAGTGCTTTCCCCCCCCGGTAGAAGCGTAACCATAATTACGCTCTTCGCGCAGGCTCAGTGACCGGTGCGTTAATAGTATTTTTCCTACTGCAGTTGAGGCTGGCTTGAATAGAGCTGGCTTCACAGCATAGCGTTTTTTGATTGCTTGTTTTAAAGTGGAAATAATGCTTGAGGTCTGTGTGGCGCCTCGTTGGGAGCTGTAATGTTTGATTGGTTGGCACACATCATAAACCAATCAGAACTCAGAGGGGTAAATTGGGCAAATGATGCGATGACAGTGCAATAGTTGCAGAGTTCTGATTGTTTTACAGAAGAGTCAACCAATGATGAATAAAATTAAAAATTCTCCAAATTGTTGCCTTGACCGTGATCGATCTCGTTGAAGGAGTCAATCTTGTAGTTGTCAATATTGTTGAATTAGTATTTGTTGAAAGGTCTTTCTGGGTGTATTATAAAGTCATGAACCATTTAAGACCTCCTTTAAGGAAACAATCTAAAAAGATTGTATTCTGTGTTTTTAATTATTTAAAGAATATTTAAACATTGAAACCAGAAGCCACCATTAAAGAGGTTTTTACCGCAACTCAAAACGTAACAGCAGAAGCTTGTGGAATTTCTAGAAGGAGTGTTCAACGAGTGATAAAAGAAAGAAAAATATCAGGAGTACTTGGATCACCTAAAAAACCACCTAGATTTAAAAAAGTGACGGGACTGGATGATTTTAACAAGGATGTTGTGCGGCGTACAATACATGAATTTTATGACAAAGGTGAATATCCAACGATAAAAAAATGAGAGAAACATCACCATCCCTATTGCCGAATAAAAAAATTTTTAGTACTACCCAATACTTAAAGCACTTTTTTAGCCTACAGCTACGGCAAAACCTCAGTAATCAAGGTTCTACTGCACTGAAATGCGTTCTCAATTATTTCAGTAAAAAAAATTCGGTCCTTTCCGTAAAGGCCAAGGCATAGTTGCTTTATAGTACTTTTACGGAAGCAGGGTGGGAAAAAAATAGTATGCCTTCTTCGTAGCTCTGACGTTGAAAGTTGCCATGGTTACTGATTCGGTGGTGGGGGAAGGAAATATTTGCAAGCGTCAGTTGAAAGTGAATAGACTATAGTAGTATTGTAGGGAATAGGCGGCACAAGGTCATGTCTTTTACCCTCTTCTTCTTTGAAACGGTGTGCAAAAGGGAAAATTGGGTGACCTTGAGGCGCTTATATTCTATTCACACTGACTATAGGTACTAAGATGACGATCGAAAGTCTACTAAGTTGAACTCAGTTCAAATGCTGAGAGATGTTAACAGTTTAAAAAAATTTAGTGATAAGTAAATAATTTGTGAGGGATAAGTGAAAATAGTTTAAAAAGGTGTTGATTATTCTGCCGAATACCTAATTTTGTATTACTTGAATAGTTCAATGTTCAATGATTGAAGCGACACTACAGGGTTGCAAACATCCAAATATTTAATAAAAATATCCTTATTTTGTAGTGAAATAAGAGCAGGATGAATGCAATGCATGTTATTTAGCCAAATGAATAATCTTATTTTCCAGTTAATACGAAAGTCTTTAACAAGTTCAAATTTGAAGACGAGTGTGTCTATTGAAATTTTAAGTATGTTTATTTTGAATTTGACGTTTAAGTGCACGTTTAATTTTCACATAAAATTAATAAATTTTAAAAGTGGGCATTTTGTTCTTTTAAAATATTTGTGAATCGTGTGTCTTTATGAATACTGCATTCGATATCAAGTATAAACATATTGGTAAGTGAGATGAGTTTCTATAGTTTCCTTAATAACTTACAAAGTATAGAGATTGGTGAAACACTTTAAAACTTAATACATCATCCTACTACTATTATAATTGTGAATGTTTGTCCGGATGTTTGTTACTCTTTCACGCAAAAACTACTGAATGGATTTTAATGAAATTTTACCATAATGTAGCTTATACATCAGAATAACACATAGGCTATAATTTATAAAGAGAAAATCAGTCCTTCATTCTTTTTTTCCCGTTTTTCCTGCTTTTTTTCACTTATTTTTCCGTGTTTGAAACCTGTTTTACCAGTCATACAACGAGTTAAAAATAAAACATTGTTTCAAATGAGACACAGATCACTAGACTTTTTCATTTACTAGATCTTTTATTTTAGTTTTAAACACTGGTTTTAAATTTCTTAATTTGTTCACTAGACTTTTTACTACGGTTTCAAATTTGTTATTTTATAAAGGCACCAAGATATTATTAAACATTATCAGAAACATCGGAATTGTAAAAAGTGACAAGAACACCGGGATTGGAAAATTAGCGAGAACATCGGGAAGGAAAAATTACCGAGAACACTGGGATAGGAAATTTACCATAAAGACACCCAGAATACCGGAATATAAAAATTACCGTAAACACTGAGATAGGAAAATTACCGGGAACGCAGCCGGGATTAGAAAAATTACCATGATCACCGGGCAACGGGATAAGATTACCGGGAACACTGGGATAGGAAAGAGGCGCCTGGGATACCGGGATGATTTGTAATATTGCTAATTTACAAAATTATAAATGTATTTTAAGAAATATTTTAAAAAATAAATTTATACACCCCACCCGTGCAAGGCCGGGTATAACAGCTAGTACAAACATAGATTTTGATAATAAGAAATATATCTTACGATGTGACAGCATAATAGCTAGTGGCTAGACAGAGTTTGAGGAAAAACTCCCATTTCGTTTATAGTTTATACCATTTTATGATGTGTTATAAAAATATCAAAGAATGACATTGAAAAAAATCGTCTGCATTTCGAATTCCAAATGAGATTGAAGTCTCACACAAGAGAAAATAAATCTAGTTGTTTCTTCTGATTGAACTTACTATACCTTTGAAATACGTTTTTATAAAACTTCAAAACATGCAGTTGAAGGAAATGGAACTAGCGAATGAAAATTCTGATTTTCTCTCTTGCTTTTATTTCATCAATGGCTTCAAAAGAAACACTACTTAAGAAAAGGTGTTCTTTATATTTGCTACAAAATTTCACGAAACAAAATTTGAATAAAACATTTGGTTGTGATCGATGAAAGAACGTTTGGTAAATTTTACCAACTTAACTAGATTTAAGGATATTATGATAAGAAAAAAATAAATAAAATACCATTTGAATATTCATTCCTGTTTTCTCAAAAAAAATTCTATGTCATTATGATAAAGAATAATATATTTAGGACTGCATTCATTTCTAATAATAGTTATGCACGTTTTTCACAAATACCTTTTTACGTCCCTTCTGATGATAAATAATACTGCTAAAAAGTAATTTACACCGCTTCAGTATTTCTTCTAATAAAAAGTGGCAATGTCGAGGTTTATGGAGCGAAAAGAAAGGGCAATTATGCTAAACAGCTTTTGAAAGAATGACGAGGAAAATATTTAACAAAAACTTCAAAATAAAGAGACGAAAAGAACCACTTTTAAACCCTGTATTTCTTTATTTTTTATCTCAGTGTGAAGAATTCCTGTCTTTTAATAAGCATATCCAATGCATTGAATAACTTCAAACGAACGAAAAAAAATTTATATCGGAACATACAATTAAGAATGATTCACAGTTTCTAATATGTGAGATTTTTCTCTTTTATATTAATACTTCTCGAAATGAATCAGAATTCTTTGATCACCATCTCACATTAATCTTCATCAGACCATCGGAAATCGATGCATTATTTTTTTTCTGCTCAAGAAGTTCATGATAGTCAAGCGAATGGAATGCAGGGATTTCTTTCCGCGTTTCGAGTCCCTCGTCGGTAAATAACGTATATCGGTGCTGTGCGTAGTAAAATAAAAGGGAATCCGGGGTCCTAATTGTCTTTTGATTTTGAAGTGGGAATTAATTTTCCGCCTTGGATTTTGATGGTGAGTTTATGTCGGCTGTCATTATTCAAGCAATGGAAATTTTTATCCATGGTTAAATACAGATAGTGATTTGAAATGTGTAAGATTTAAAAAAATAACGAGGGAAGTGTGTAAAGATATTAAAAAAAATTCTATGCTAAGAATGTGCTTAACTTTTTAACACTTGTATATTTTAATTATCTAAAACATTCTTTTTTTTATCTAAATACTGAATTGAAGTAACATATCTTACAGAAGATTAAACGCTTTTTAGAGTTAAAAAAATTATTGGATGTTATATGATCTATCGTTATTAAAACACGTGAAATGTAAGTTTGTATTTATCATAAATGGTGTTTTTTTTATTACAATTCATTACACGAACTTTTTGAAATTTTTTCAGAAAGATACTTTGAAACTTGAGTAAGTTTTTTAATTATACCTAAAACGTTTTATACGATTCCCAAAGCTTCGATGCACCAGAAGTTTTTTTCCCCACCATCTACTTTTTTCACTGTAAAACCACTTTTCCAACTCATACATACTTAATGCAAAAGAACCAACTTTACAAAATTGGATTTATAACCCTCCGTCGGTCGCAATATTAAACTGACGTGTTCGGTCGCAATGTGTCAAAACGCACAATCGAAAGAATCGCAATTTTCTACCTTTTAATTTCAATGATAGAGTCTTAAAAACGATAAAATATATTCATAGTATTATTCATACATAACAAAAATTTATATTTGTTTTAAATAATTAAGAACAAAAATTAAAAATAGCATAAAATTAAACTTGAATCACAGTTATAAATACTTCAATATTTTAGTCAAAAAATATACTTAATGATGTGAAACCTGAGGGATAATTAATACTAAATTATTGTTTTTGAACTCATGTCCAGATAACAACCATTCACAAACAAAAACTTTACAGGTAATACTTGCAGGTCCTAGACTGGGCATATTGACCGCTGACAATCCCTGTAGCTATTGTAAAATAACTCCAAAATACATTATTTTAGCTATAAACTGTGAATTTACAGGTAGTAAACGTAGATTTGCATATTGCGCAACATTGTTTTTGGTGAGGTAAGTGTATAAGGTACGATTTTATAGGTGTATCTACAACCGCAATAAATCAAAAATAATTAGAAAAATTACATACATACTTAGGAAAATTTAATAATATTGACGTGTAAACACTCATAAAAGAAATAAATAAGCATCAGGGATTCAAAAAATTAATATTACGTACCCTAAGGGCCTAAGGAACTGAAACACGATTGGTCGCAATGTGTCAAATAGTGAAATTATGGTGAAAACCAAAGTAAACAAAGCGTGCGAATTTAATGAGTTGGTTGGCGCCATACATCCGGTAAAGATAGGAGACTAGCAGGAATTTCATATTTCTAACCCCCAAAATAACGAAAAGGCGAACGAAAATGTATGAGGTGTGCGAAAAAGTTCAGTTGCGACCGACGGAGGGATAATTAACTTACGAGTTTTCTTCGAATTCTTAATACTCAAATCCATTATAAATGCTTTCATCTGATTTGAAATTATTTATAAATTAATATTATCATTTTAAATTGATCATAAGTTTGTCCGTCAAAAAAGGTTTTATGTTTATAAATTTTAATCCCTAATTAAATTATAAAAATTAGTGACTAGTTAATTTGTTAGTGCAAAGTTAATTTGTTAAATGTTTTTCAAAATAGAAATTTGTTCGAGTCATAAATATCCTTATATAATTAAGTTCTTTTAAACTATCATGATTGAGTTTTTTTAAAATTCTATTTTTTATATATCCCTTCTCAAAAATACTATTTCAACAGTTAGAAATGCTGAAAGCATCTAATGATACAATTATGAAATTAATTACAAAAAAGTAACTCAAGCACTTAAGTAAAATAGGTAAAAACATATTTCTAGGAAAGTTGAACGGTTTTTATATGTACAATTTGGAGAACTTTATTAATTTAGCCAATATAAATAGTATATGTATAGCGAAATTCTTAGCCGAAATAGCTCAGTTGGGAGAGCGTTAGACTGAAGATCTAAAGGTCCCTGGTTCGATCCCGGGTTTCGGCAAGTTGAAGTTATTTTAGTTTTTAAGGTATATCAATTGTTTTGGTCTATGTACTTCTTTTTAGCAAAATATTAGGATAATTTTAAGGTGAAAATTCCAGTAAAAAATATTTTTAAATCACTAAAAACATTTGTAAAATATTTAATGAAGATATTATAGTATTTTTTCTCTCACGAAGTGAATTTATGCAGCTTTTCTTAATTACATTGGTTTTAAAATTGTTTCGACTCATTTATTTATTAAAATGACTTCCTATAAATAAAAGTACTGGTAACATTTTAAATAAAATAAAAAAAACTATTATGTTATTACATTTTTTCCAGAAAAATACTTGATTAATGAGAAAACATAGGAACCGATTTAATTTTTCTAGTAAAGGTATGCTATATTGCACACTTACAATGACTAAAACTTAACTTCTTAAACGAGAATCTAAAACATGTATGTTTTTAAAATAAGAATAAATTCTTATACTTAAAAGGGTATACGTATTTCCCCTCTTATTTTAAATTAAGACTCATGAATAATTCATGATAATTAATCACATTATTCTTTAAAAATATCTTTCTATCAAAGCACGTTTTGTTAGCGAAAAGGGACATGAAAGTACAAAAAGAAGCTTTGTATCAAATACACACACAAAATCCCATCACAAAATTTGTTTACATGGGGGTATGATTATTTCTACTGAAGTTCTTATGTTTATGAAGGTCTTCAAACAAACAAATTTAATTTTTCTAGAAAAAAGGTATGGTATATTGTACACTTACAAACAGTTATATTCATGAATGACTGAAACTTAACTTTTTAAACAAAAATGTATAACATGTTTTTTAGTTTTAAAATAAGAATAAACTCTTTTACTTAAATGGATATAAGTATTTTCCCTTTTAAATTATCAAAACACTTTTTAATTGCAAAAAAGGGACAAAAAAGTATAAAAAACAAACCCCATTTGTACCAAATACATCATCCCATCACACAATATGTTTACATGGGGGTAGGACGATTTCTACGGAAGTTCTTCTGTCAGCAAAACGAGACCTTCCGTGCGACTCTTTCCATATGCTCGTCGTGTTGACATTCTCTACTTCCCGACTTCATATATGCATCACAACATCCGCTCCCGTTCCCATAGACTGTGGCAGAAATAAACCTACTCGCAGTAGACATAGTGATGGGATGTAAGCTGTGAGAAGAAACGCAATATAGTATGTTGTACCATGGAGCCTTGATGGAAAAAAATGAATGAAAATAAAGTATGAAGGATGTGTAGGTGGAGATATGAAAGAATGTTAGCCGATATTGCGAAATTCTGGTGATACTTTAGGGTATAAAGTAGGATATGGCGGCCCACAGTTGGCGGCCAGATGTTTTTATACAGGGTGATTCAGAAATAATCATCAATAATTGAGGGGGAGGTAGAGGGTCCCTAGACAAGCATATTTCGAATACGAATTGTTGGGAGCAGCCTTATTGTTAAAGAGATTGGTCCTAATGTAGCGTCAGCGCGTTTCAAAAGGCCGCTTTTAGAAGGCCCGTGTGACGAAACAAAACATAATAAAATGAAAAAATCTATTGCATGAGGTAAGGAAGTATCCCTACTACTTACACCATGAATTCGATGGAATTTGAACCACTTTCTAAACCATGGAGTGAGTTTCAAAAATGCAATATTAATCTTTTAATCAAAGAATGGAGTTCCCTTAATGGTATTTAGAAAAATGATGATCGGGGAAGGAATTTTCAATGATCGTAACATTGATCATTGAAACTGTTTGATCATTGAAAATTCCTTCCCCGATCATCATTTTTCTAAATACAATTAATTACTCCATTGTTTTACTAAGAGATTAATATTGCACGTTTTAAAACTCACCCCACGATTTAGCAAGTGGTCCAATTTCTTTCACATTAATGATTTAAGTAGTACGAATACTCCTGTACCTCAAGCGATAATGTTTTTCATTTTATTATCTTTTGTTTCGTAACACGGGCCTTCTGAAAACGGCCTTTTGAAACGCGCTCGCACTACATTAGGTCCTAGCTCTTTAACAGTAAGGCTGCGCCCAACAATCCCTAATTGAAATATGCTTGTCTATGGCCCCTCTACCTCCCCCTCAATTATTGATGATTATTTCTGAATCACCCTGTAGTTTTTGTGGGGTAACGTCCATTGGGTGAATACCTGAAAAAACTAGAAAAAAAAGAGTTTTCTATGTTATTCAAAGAAAAAATTATATTAAACTATAAAAAATCCGTAAATACTTAATTTAAAATCAAAAGTGTTTTATGTTTTGGACGATGAACTAGATTTTCTATATTTGTACCAGACACAGTTTCAAAGCAGTTAAAATTTAGGACATACGTATTTTGTGTTATTCTAAACATTTTTGGAACTATGGAGTAGAAACACGTCATTATTATTTGAAACTTCTAAGTTTTCATAGAATGCGTTGTATTTTATTAGAACTCCCTAATTCAGGACAAAATTTTTCCGTTTTTGATTTTTAAGTAATTTTCCGAGATTAACAAAAAAATGTAGCTTTAAATTTCTATGCTTTTGTATTATATTTTGTTTTAAAAAAAAATCGGAACAATTACTCAAATATATTAATTGTTTAAGAAAAATAACATCTAAGGTTATTTAAAAAGCACAAAAATTACTAGGAAAAAACATAAATTGTAGTTTTTGTGTTCTTTGAAAAATATTTATTTTTTTAACTTTTAGATTAGTCTATGTCTTTAAAGGAACAGACGCATTAAAACATACATAAGTTATTAATCACCAGATATTTCATAGTTAAACATTCAAGAAAGTATTCTAAAACATTTCAAATCATAAGCACCAAATCTTTTAAGTTACAGAATAGAATAGAATAGATGGTGGATAGAGGTATTTGCTTACTCTCTGCGAGCCGCTTAACCTTCATATTGTCTCAAAACTTTTAAATTACAATTCTTCGATCATTAAACATCCGAAACAAACCTAAACAGAAAAATTAAGCTACTTCCCAGCCCTAAAAAAACACCTGCAACCCACAAAATAAAAGCGACCCTAAGTGATTCCAATACAATTTATCCACCCTTTAAAAGGAACCAGAAACTTGGCAACGGCGCTCAATTAATAGCTTAATCTCCTCTTAATGCTCTCTGATTTACTCAATTTGTTACCACATAACTCAATTCAGGACAAGCAAGGGACTTTATAGCGCCCAAAGTATGTGGCGACTGCTAACAGAACCATCGGAAATCCGCTCCTCAAACGATGTGAAATTAGAGTTGGGTATTCAAGAAACCTTAATGGTTTCTTGGACCAACAACAGCAAAAAAAAGGAGGAAAGAGCCTCGAGGGGCTTAGGTAATGGTTAAATCAATGATTCGCAATAGACCGCCTTGATTCAGAGATTGCGCCGCGGGCGAAAAGAATCACCTGAATTTTTTAAGGTTTAGTAATGACCGAATGGCTATTTTGGTGCTAAGGGAGAGCATAGTTTTCTCTTGAAAGTTGTGTGATACTTTCCAACTTCCCCCCCTTCGTGTTAGACGGGTGTTTTTGTGAGGGTATGGGGAGGCTTTATTAAAACTGAAGAGGGCTTTTGCTTTTTTGATTGTGTCTGTAGATGTTTTCCTTATTCGGCAAACGCTTAATTGATCTGGTGGGAGGACTGTTTAAATTCAAAGTTCTTGTATTTTTTAGTATATGTGGTCATTTACATCAAACATGATTGAACTCAAGAAGAAATAATCTTCTTTCTTAATTAATATTATGGAATGGATTTATATCTAATCTTCAAAAACAATAAACAGAGTTATATGTCAAGAAGCTTTCCGTGTGTCCTTATCAAATTCAAATGAAT
The DNA here is from genome assembly GCA_024610705.1 of Tetragnatha versicolor. Taxonomy (NCBI): domain Eukaryota; kingdom Metazoa; phylum Arthropoda; class Arachnida; order Araneae; family Tetragnathidae; genus Tetragnatha; species Tetragnatha versicolor. The sequence goes on along the minus strand of JANDEH010000002.1, from coordinate 27,184,942 downwards.
TAATATTCTGTTTACTGTAGTCTTAAGGTGAATCCCTTCACTAAGTATTAAAAAAATGTTTGATATTTTTATTACCGTAGAAAGATTTATAACGATGAAACAACTGAAGATAATGTGCAACTGAAGAAGCGTGGTGAAAATATAAAGAAATATAATTTAGTTTGGTCTGCTACTATTTATTATTTAAGTACATCTGAATTAGATACATCTTTGACTTTACCAATTTTTCAAAACAATAATTTACTATTAAAACAGAAATGGTTTATAGGCAGGCAAAATTCGAACTAAGATTTTCCGTGCGTAATACTACCTCCAAAAATATAATTCTAAGAATTGCAAATGCTTTTATAGACTTTAAATATAAAAAAGTTATACTTTTTGGGATGTCCAAAAAGTTTGTTTTATGTACTTTTCTTAGTATCAGTTTTTTAAAGATAAATCAAAGATTGACTATATGAAGCCCCTTTTTTAATAAAACATAGTTTGGTATTACTACTCTTCGTCAATACAGAACAAAAGCCAATATCTCTGTTCACAAAAGGAAAAGCCTCTTGGTCTGGTAGAAACAAAGGGATTTTGTAATCATGGCAATTATTGCATAGAATGAGAACTCCGGTTTGTGGAGAGTTTAAAGATTTTCCCCTCGTTATTAGAAAGAACTAAGTGAACAGTCTTCTCATGATGAACAAGATGATTTATCGGAAGCAACAAAGAAAATGAGAAGTGTATGTTTGTTCTAATAAGCATTGTTTGTATTAAAGAGTTGTTCGGTTTGTTCAGTTGGAAATTAAAACTAGCTACATACTATAAAGTTTGTTCTCGGTTGAACTAGAAGAAGGTAAGGGTAAATGTCAGTTGATCAAAGTTTTTTTATCAGCATCGTTTTACTATCACGTCCTGTAAAAGTTCTATATTTATAAGTTTTATCAGTATCATTTGATCTGTTACATTAAAATAAAATGTTAAAACTTTTTTTTATTTCCATAAATATTGATATCTAGAATTTTTTAGATGATATAACTAAAAATACTTTGTGAAAATGCCATCTCAACTAATGCTGTTTTCTCTTTTTTAGAATGTAGAGAGAATTCCTTTCAAAAATATTCAACACAAAAGGAGTATCTTATTATTTTTGGTACATTTCTATATATTCATATTTGCAATTCAAAGTTTGTATAAGTAAAGTTGCATACGTGACAGTTAACGTCTTATAGTATGCACTTGAGAAAGCACCCTTCGAGTGGTCTGAGACATCGTCAGGTATAGTTTTCGACAGTAGTCTACGAATCCAATCCAAACCAAGTCAAGTTTAGGTTCACAGTAAATCGAGCCACACTTAACCAGTTAAACGAGTTTAGGTTTTTCATCTCCAACAAAAAAAACGATACTCTCACCCAAACTTTCTAAAGCCACACATTTTAAAGCCTAAGCTCATAAAATGGATTCCCGTCCCTTGTAGAATAAGCTCTGGTAAAAAAATTCTCTTCAACCCCCAAAGCACCAGGGCCTTTGAAAAAAGCTCAAAAGCATTAGCGAAACTGTAAAAATATCATCTATAATAAGATCTCTTCTTCACCAAAGGAGAGGGAGAGAGAGAGAGCAAAATATCACCCGGTTCAACGAAAAAGAAAGCTACGTAAATAAATATCCAAAAAATATATACTTTGACGCACGCTGAATATTTATTGCTTTTCCCAGTATGATCTTTTGCAGTCTCGACAGAGCAGGGGGGAGGAGAAATGCATAAACATTATAGAAGACCTTTTTTGACAACCTTATCCATTGCCGGGGGTCTCTCAGTAAATATCGATCGCTTAGTAAATAATATCGCACTCTTTTTCTACGCGTCTTGATCCTGAGTATTCATCCGCCTCCCATATTTTTTTTCGTGCGTTCGCAGTCATTGTTCATATTGATGGATGGTGGACTTCGTGCATGTGGTAGATTCGGCCTCCAGAAGCTTCTTTATTGTCTTCCTTCATCGCGCTTGGGGAAGATGGCCGCCGTTTAGGGACCAATTTGTTAGAAGGGGGAATAATTTTGTTTCCGTGCTTCTTTGTGGCTGCGATACGTGGATGGGGAAGTCTACGTCATGCTGCGTTCGAATAGTTATCAATACCAAAAATTATCTCCTTTTCGCAATTAAGGTCGCAGATAGCATGTAACCTTACGGAAAACCTTGTCTCCGTTGACGTTCGGTTTCCTAAACAAGGTTTACCGAAAAACCTTTCACAATACAATATTAGGGTTTGAATGACAAAGTTGAAGAAAAACATGACCGGAAAACCTTCTCAAAGCCCTCACCTCACACTGTAAAAAATAATCCTGCAAAAAAACAGAAAATTTCTGGCAGCAAAAGTTGCGAGAAAAAATTTGTAAGTCGAAAAATCCTGTAAACAGAAAAAAGCTGTAACCTACAGGTAAATGCTGTAAAAAGGAACTTTCTGTCAAGTGAGCTACAGTTTTTTCTGTTGCCTCTCAGTAATTTTCTGCTTGTGCGCATGCGTGTGGACTTATTTTAGTAGAGTTATTTTTAAATTTTAATCAATTAATACCCGGGGATAGAACCCAGGACCTACCGCATGCTAAGCGCGCACGCTACCACTGCTCCAAAGAAGATTCAGTATAATGTTGCCAATAGCTGTATTGGTTTTCGATGCAGTAAGTTTCTGTTTAAGTATAGAAAAGCTAAAAAACTAAAAAAGAGCTGTTTTTTTACATAAAATAAATAGAAGTGCGGTGGGAATGTTACATGACAGAATATCTCTGTAAACATAAAGTCATTGTTATTGAAAATTTCTGTTTTTCTACAGTTTTTTTACAGTGCAGTTTATAACCATTCTTTAAGGTTTATCCCTAAGGTTACAGCTAATCTTATCGCATTCAAAAATGTTTCGGCAACAGTACTCTACTACACGTGTACAAAGGAAGGGAGGTAAGCGAAATAGAGTGTTTTGGTTGCAAAACGTTAAATTATCTCCCTCTCCCTTCTCAGAAAAAAAAATAATGTATAGGTACGGTTTTTGTAGCAAATTTAATTATCTTTCACTTGGTATAAATTTTTGGTGGATAACAATGAATATTATTCGTTTTCCAGCGGGTGGAAGTGCATGTTTGTCTCTTTTTTCAAGAGATCCAAAAATTCATGTTTTTCAGTGCGTTGTAACAGCAAAACTATTCCCCGGAAAATAAAACTTGAATAGTGCATTTTGTAGGAAATAAATTTTGTGTACTTTAACTTTGTAGTTCAAGTAGTTTTCGGGAAACTGATATTTTTTGAAATATAAGCAAAACTCCGGGGATAGAGTATAAATTTTGTGTGATTTTTTGGGGATTTTTTACATGACATGATATTTTATAGAACTTCCACGTGGAAGGGAACTAGATATTCGTAATCAGCACCCCCAAAAAACATACAAAAACCGTCGAAAAAAAATTCGTCAGCTCAATTTTTTTGGAGCAAATAACAATTGACAGACACTATTGCTAATTTTTGAACTTTTTTGAATTTTCGGTACTTAAAAAGTTTTTCATTTTGTCATTCGAATCATGTTTGTTGACCCCTGAAATATAATATTTGACACCAAAATTGTCTTTCGGTATTAAAAGAACCGAAAATAGGCCCTCGAGTGGCCATTTGTTTTTGACCGGAAGTCCCGAACGGGACTTCCACCAGAGTGGTTCTGGTCAATTTTGGATTCAGCATGTTTAAAACTATAAATCCACTAATTTTGGCGCCTCTTTCACAATTTGAACAATTATTCCCTATAATGGCCCTACTAATAATATTGCAGCACGTAGAAAGCCTTTAAAATTAAATTATGTATTTTTTCAGTTGAAGCATCACACCTTGGTGTCCGTAATAATTTTCACAGAAAGATTCTAGTTACGGTAATTTGAATTTGTACACACATGATAAGTATAAAATATTTCTCACGAACCGAAGTGCTTATTATCTAAGAAGTGCAAGATTTTAGGAACAATTGTATTCGTACAATTAACATTAGCAGCATTTAAGAACTAAGAAAGTGAACAATTATTAAGAGGATAGCAATTAAAAACGGCATATGGTGTGAGAAAGTAGAGAATTAGATTAATATCTAGAGATATTTATTTCTCAATTTTGGTTAATGGGGCTCTTACAGCTTATCTGAATTTCACTCGTAAAAGTATGTTAAGTAATTAAGAATTACAAGTACACAATTAGGAATAGTTTTATTTGCATTCGTATCTTTAAGAAGGTTCACTGGAATGCCTTAAATTTCACAATTCTAGGTTTAGTGTGTTTTATAAACATCATGTAAGTGTACATAGTGTTTATCATATAACCATTTCAAAAGGTAGTCTAGATGATGTTGCACATTGTCACTTGTGGTACTTTTCCCGTTATCTTTTCCGTTGAAAACCCAAAAGATGTTTTGAGCGACAAAATTAAGAATTTTGCTTAAAATAATCATATTGAGAATTTAGAATATAATTTCTATTGATGACAAATATAAACGTTTGGCTATATTTTGATATTTAGCGTCCAAAATAATTTGGCGATTGAAAGCGGTAAAGCTGATATAATTTTACCAAACTTTTCTAAAAAATGTCCGTTTAAAATAAACTCAAAAATTCATCGCTAGGGAATTTATAATTTAAAAAAATATCCGCAGTCAGGATGGTTGATTTTTACCTTTTCCAGAGATTTATGAGATGCTTTAAATCACCCAAGCAAATTAACGAGCTATAAGAATATTCTATTTCTCTCCATGAATTACTAATACCTATGTAACACTTACAGTTTTTGATACATTTAAGTGGGATTGGATATTACAAGTAAACAAAGTGGATTACTGACCAGTCAACCATCACGTATAGAGTGTTTTCAGGTGACGTCACGATCATTTTTTTCTTCCTTGTATTTCCTTCCTGGTCAAAAAGTCTGTTGCCAAAGCCGTTGCTAGGTGCGGCGGTATCTATTGCTGTCATGGGATTGCAAATGCTCCAATAGAAGCATTCCATGACCAGTTATTTTCTTTTCACTTTTAACTGCTGTAGGTAAAACAGGTAAAGCAATCTGTTGCTGAGGCCGTTGCTAGATCCGAGTCATGTGATTGAAAAGGACATGAGATGACGAGAATAAAGATAGGAAGTGCACACAAAAATATATGTTTACTAGCTGATTTGCCCGGCCTTGCACGGGTGGAGTGTATTAATTCCTTTTTTAAAGTTCTCCCAAGTTATATGTCCGATTTTTCGAATCACCAATAACCCCGGTGTCCCCGGTACTTTTTCATATTCCCGATAGTTTCATTTCCGATTTTCATGTTCCCGATAGTTTTTAATAACCCGGTTTTCCCGGAAACTTTTTATATCCCGGTGTTCCCGGTACCTTTTCATATCTCGGTGTTCCCGGTACCTTTTCATATCCGGATGTTCCCACTACCTTTTCATATCCCGGTTTTCCCGGTACCTTTTCGTATCCCGGTGTTCCCGGTACCTTTTCATGTCCCAGGTTTCCCGGTACCTTTACATACCCCCAGGTTCCCGATAATTTTCATATCCAGGTGTTTCCAATAATTTTCATCCCGATATTCCCGGTTCCTTTTCCCCATTCCAGTTCCAGCTGTGACATCTCATTCCATCAAATATTTATCCTTTCCATGTGATAAAAACAATCACATTGCAATCATCTCTTTTTTAAATCTAGTGTTTACTTTTAAAGTGTACCTTTTCATATCCGGATGTTCCCGCTACCTTTTCATATCCCGGTTTTCCCGGTACCTTTCCATAACCCGGTGTTCCCGATAATTTTAATGTCCCGGTTTTCCCGATAATTTTCATAACCCGGTGTTCCCGATAATTTTCATAACCCGGTGTTCCCGATAATTTTCGTCCCAGTATTCCCGGTGCCTTTTTCTCATCCCAGTTCCAACTGTGATATCTCATTCCATCCCGATTTTTTGTCTATTAAACATTTATCCTTCCTATGTGATGAAAACAATCTACTTGAAATCATCTCTGTCAATTGAAATCCAGTGTTTAAAATCTTAAACATAATTTTCTTAAAGTATTCCCGCTATCCTTTTAAAATTCCTCAAAAAATAAATTTTAAAAATCCCTCGATAAAAAGTTTTCAAGTAAGCTTGTCTTCTTTTAATAAAACCAACTTCTTTAAAAGCTTCTCTGAAAGAGTAAAAACAGATTGCTAGTTATAATAAGAATCTAGTGATTATAGTCTAGTAAACCAATTCCGCTATGAAGCAATGAAATTTTAGCTCTGTTTCCTTGGAAACTTTTAAATTCTTGCTATTTAAATATATTTTTTGAGAAATTAAAATATTAAAGAGAGAAAGTAAATTAATTATTTTAATTTACTTCGGTTTTCTGATAACTTTTATAATATTTAAATACAGATATTCACACTGTTTTTCTTCATAAATTTTGTTGTAAATAATAAAAATATGTATAAATTTTAATCAGGTTATATTCATTCAAGTGAGGCAAGACGTCGCCTTAAGATAGAGAAGTAAACACTGCATTTTATGCATTTCAACAATGTGTAATGTTATTTCAATGGGTAAAACGGAGTCGAAAAAGCGCCGAAAAGCAGGGAAGGAGTCGTTCGATTTTAAAATCGTTTCTTAGTGCGCGTCTAATGGCTGAGAGAAAGGTCTCTGTCAAATTTCAAGCCAATCGGTCCGGCAGTTTTGGAGATTTCGTGATGAGTGTTATGAATGAATGAATGAATGAATGAACGACCCGTATTTGGATTTTATATATATAGATGACAGAGACGTCAGTTACTGATCCCATAATTTTTATTTTCTCTAAAAAGTATTTATGAAACAAATATTTACTAAACATTAAACTTTTTTAACTTTCAACACTTCTAATTTCATCTTTCTTTATACGACATTTAGTGGAATTAATATTGGTATCATACACAGGTTGTGAGGCGCACAGTCAGTGTGTGCATAGCGAGTTGACAGAATAACGCACAAGACGCACTTTATGTGAGTGAGAAGACCAATTATTATAGGGAGTCCCGAGTGTTATATGGGCATCTAAATACGGCCACTCGATAACTCCTCAATAACTCGGTTGGCGGAGTATGGTGGATTGCCATTCCCACTCCAGAGACCTCGCGAACGTCATCCACAACACAAATTGTTGGATTGTGGGGTTAGCTCCATAATATTAACGTGATATTACAGGGATAAAGCTTTTAAGTTATTTAAAAACGTAAAAATATTTGGTATTTTGACCTCCAGAAGGAATGATAATTTTCAAAGTAACCTCACTTTGTATCTCTTATATACTATATAGTAGAAGCTCTTATAAAAACCATCTGTCTTACATTTTGAAATAGTGGTGAAAGTGATTATCGGTCGCTAAGTTGACTTTATTTTAGACTCTATCTGTTGCTTAAATAAAACTGGTCTCAAATATTCCGTTGGTGACCACAACGGACTATTTCTAAAGATAACTCTTTCAAAAGGAGACAGCTGGTTTTATAAGAGTTTCTGCTGTATATACCTAACTCATAAAAATCTTACTGGTTAAATAGTAAAAAGTCCACCCTCGAAAATTTTATGCGAATAAGACTAACAGTCACATGACACTTCATAAAACTTCTGCAGGGTTTTCTTCCATACAGATAAAATCGTACTATTTTGAAAAAAAATTTAAATGTAGACATTTTAGAGCATGGGAAATTTTGTCACTTTAATGTCACTAATGTTAATGATTTTAAAAGAAAAAGGTTACTGTGTATTTTAATTTCCCAATCCAATACTTCTTAATAAGGTTCAAGTATAAAACTTAATTTATTTTGATAAAAATAAACTAAGCCACACGCGACGGAGAAATGCAACAAACCAAAAAAATAATCTATATACACCCCAGTCTCGCTTATCAATAAAAATACCGTAACCACTCAAAATAAATATTTCATTCATAATTCAAATAAATGGGGCGCCTCTACACCTTTTACGGAGAAATCGGAGCAAAAAAAGTATCTAAATACTATTCTGTCACAACTCACTAGCATTTGTTACGATGATATACGAAAACGTCCATACAAGGAGAAAAAATATCCCCTGGCTATCAGAACACGTCCCACGTTGATGGGAGTATTAGAATATATTAGAGACGTTTTTTTGTGAGAAGGCATGCTCTTGCTGCCCCGCATGGTTCATTTAATTCTTAATGTATACCTTCAAATGCATCTTAAATCAAAATGGTCCTTCTCTCTAGGTGTATTTTTTTGCGCTGTTATTCAGCCACTGCCATTTAAATATCAAATGAAAGCGTGGAAGGGAGGGGAGAGGAATATGACTTTATTGGTAGTCGAGGCGTTTTATGGGCAATAAATACAAATGGATTTGATTTATGTAAAGTGCTTCTAAAGGCTGAACATGCCTTCAATCGTAAACAACGTTGGAAGGGGGTCTTGGCTGTTATTTATGAAGGCGCAGTGGGGATGAAAGGTTCCATATTAAGTATCAGATCATGATCCCTCCTAGTTAGGATCATGGTAGCTTTCAGTGAGATTCTCGGTGTGTAAAAGTAGGTGGTGTTCAGGTGGATCAGACACATTTCTGATGAGAGTGGAGGGGATTTAGAAGGTTTTAAACGGAGTGTAAATATACTTTTATCTTAAATATTCAAAATGCGTGGTATTGAGTTTCAGATGTGGCATTTAATATATTTATTTTTGAGCTTTATTGATGAATATGTCTAAGGAAAACTTTCAATAATGTTTTTCATTTTATATTATATAATAATTCATCAATATAATTAAATTCACAAAGATTTAATTCATTAATTTAAACATTCCTTACTTTTTTTGGAGAATTTTGGAAAATGAAGTTATATACATGATAATTGAAACATTTAAAATATAATTGGAATTTATTAATATGCAAAACTATTTCTGTCCAATTGAAATACCTTTTTTGTAAAGAATTAAGGAATTATTTATCATTCTAGTTGTATAATCTCTTCCCCCTTTTTATACACCATTTTATGTTAAAAGAATATAGTTTTTCTACCATACCTCCATATCCTAATACATTTTACTTTAAATTTGTTGATTATAACTGAATATCTTTCATACTTTTAAACTCTTCTACTATCCATATTCAATACAATTATGCTACGGCAAATACAAGTGAATGAGAGAAAACTCTACAACTCTGTATGTACTTAAATGTTTTTCTAAAACAAACTATCACTAACCTTTTAAAAGTCGATTTCTAATGTTTTGAGTTTGGATTACATACCTTTGATTGGCATGTTACAGTAATAGGTTAAAAATTTTAAAATTTACTACGACGAACTAACTTTTAAGGATCTGAAGAAAAACTTTAATACATATTCAGTACTTATAACCATAAATTACGATCACTAGAAATTAAATATGTCTCTTATGCTAGGATATTCCTTTAAAATTTATCTTCATACTAGATGAATTATTATAACTTCAAAAAAGTTTCCCTAAAAGTATCGGATTTATAATGACCTAGTCAGTAGTTATTTAAGTTGTTTTAAAGGAGTATATTAAATATTTTAAAATCTTCTTTGAATCTTTCAGAGAAAGAGCTTAAAATATATGGTAATTTATGTAGGTTTAACACATAATTTTTAATGCCTTAAAATATTTTGGCTGAATTTTAGGTATGAGTTTTCAATTGCCCTTTAATAAGCATAATGATATTATGTAAGATAACATTAATGGTAATAATTTAGTGTTTAACTTTAATTAAATACATAATATTTATGTAATTTAGATGTAAATGGTATTTAAAATGGTTTGAGCCTATTTATGACATCAAATTATTAATAGATCGTATTTTCTCACAAAAAATAAAACGCAATATTTTAAGATAATTATAAGGAGTAATAAACAAAAATAAAAAAATGCTTCCTAAGCTGAAAAAAATTATAATTAATGAAATCCGATTGAAATTTGATTTAAAATAAGTTAAAAATTTCGTTGTTTTCTTTCCAGTTTCATTACCCATGATTGAATTAATTTTTAAAACTATTATGGAACACTCTATGGATGAACTCTTTTCGACTGTGGAGGATGAAACACTATGAGGGAGTACTACGGGAAATATTCCTGCATCCTCTTTGAAGTTGTTATCAAACTAACAGGTCTAGAATATAAAAGGGAGACAAAGTTTGTTACTTTCAACAACATTGTTACATAATGTCTTTTACTTTAATTGTTTGCAATGCATTAACTTAATTTTGTTCGAAACTCAACGTAATAGTTTATTATTTACAAAAAAAATAGAAATTGAAGAATGTAGGTGTTTTATCATTCAATACCCTTACGAAGAAAAAAACCTTAGTCTTCCTCAACTCAATTACTACAGGATGATGCCATGTTTATTTATTTGTATGCACCTTATGCATGTAGTTAAAAATATGTTTCTTAAAAGGGTGGGAAAATATATTATTAAATTCCATTTTAAACAAAAAAGTTTCATAAGTTATCATTCTTATAGAGAAATTTCATAACTTTTAAAATAATTATTTTCAGAACTATTTTGTGTTAGAACATAGCTTGTTGCTGTTGTCGTGTCCTCGGACATAAAAATTTAGATGAGGACATAGAAATTATAAGAACATAGCTTACATTTATATGTAAACATGTATTTTGAGAAAATGTATGGTTCAGAGGAGACAGTAAAAACAAGTAAATAAAAGTTCAAGAAGACAATTTATTTTTCTGTAAATAATCACTGCATTAATCTATATCTAACATGTTACTCTTTCAAGTTTTAATGTGTGATTTAATTTTCTCACACACTTTTTTAGTGCAAAGTTTTACATATCAATCAATACATAAAAACTATTTGCTGTAAATAGGTAACTCCCTGGTTTTGTGTTTATATAATATGTTGTACTGTTTTAAAAAATTTAAATATTTTTAAAATATTTTTTCAACAATAAATCAAGAACGTATACACTAATTGGTAAGGACAGCTATAATTCATCTTCAAGTCGAGTGATTTGAAGCATTAACTTACTCCAAAGAGCTGCTTCCTATTCTTCTCAGTTTTTCAAATTATATTTATGTTTAATCGCAGGTAATACCCTATATGCCATTTTATGATAATACTAAGGGCCATATTCAGATCTTCGCCGACGGCGAAAAAGTTGAGCTAAATAGTTGAAACGGTATTTAGATTGACTTTTTCTCGACTCACTTTTTCGAAATCGCTGACGGCAAAATTTCCGACTTTCTCTTCTCTCATTGGCTGAAACTGCGCTGAAACCTTGGAAACAGTTTGTTTACATTCTTCATTTGGTTGTACTTCGTAACAAAAATCGGGCGTCCATCTTTAGGGAAATTTGCATGCTTTGATTAGTAAGATGTAGAGTCATTAATGTCTGGATTGATATATTAAAATATTTGATAAATTTAACAAGAATGAGAGAGCACAGAAGAAAAATGGCACAGCTGAGATAAGAGTCGACCATGCCAAACCAACACTCCTTGCCCTGCTTCAGATTACTCCCGATAGCAAAGAAAAATTTGAGGTATGTAAATCGTTTTTTATTTAATTTTCTTATTATGGAATCTTTCAGAATTGGTAAATGTTTGTGTATTCAATATTTCGGATCAATTAGGTTATGTTCCGTTAAATATCGCCAAGTTTGTTTTGGTATCAAATATTAGAAACATAGCTTCAACTATTACTAATCTTAATAGGATAAAAATGTTCAGTTAGTATAAAATGGAATAATTTATAATGTTTTTAATGTTACACAAATCGACGTGGCAAATTTCTTTTTGAATTGTTATATTTTAAGATTAAGAATTCTGAATAGACTCGGAAGTCCAATTCAAGATTTGAATTAAGAAGGTGGATGTGTTCAGTACTTTTTTTTATTTAGAGAAAGTTATAAATGGAAAGCTTTAAAATAGATATATTTAAATGTTTATTTCAGTTGTAATAATATAAGAAATAGTTTGTGTTTTAAATTCATGAAAGATATCATTTTTTCACAGAATACATTAGTTATTACTTGTAATTCTTGATTTTTTTATGTACAGCTTATAGCATTTTTTTTGCATTGGAATATCACATATTTAAAGAATTCTTATTCTATCGCTTTCCATTAAACTAGCTTCCTTCAGCAAAAAAGTGTTTTTTAATTTTAGGATAGTATTAATTAAATTAAGAAGATTACACCAAGATAAAAATCATTGAATGCGAATATAAACATTTCAAAATAGTACTATATAATTAAATAACAATCAATTATGCTGTTAAATAATTTTTTCTTGTAAGTAATTAATATTTTCATTTTATGTTTACATGCAAATTTAATTTTTTTCCAGTTCAACTAAAATGCTGTTTTCTGTGAATCCAGAAAGAAGTATTGAAAAGGGAAAATTGTAAAAGTTTAAAAGGATGAAACTTCTATATAAACTGAAAGTTATCTTTTAAAAAATATTTGATAAATAGTAATGGAAATTAATCAATTATTCATTTAAATTGTTTTGAGGTATAGTTATTGTATTTGATAATTTATGAAAAAAAATTTCCTCCTGTGAACAGTGACAATCCATACTCAATTAACCAAACAGAATCATTATTGAGAAAAGAGTTGTATAAATGTTGGAACAAATTGGTGTAGTGCTTACTTTTTTTGTTCATAATAAATAATATTTTTTGTGATTAGAGGAGTTTTTATATTTTTAAGATTTAGTTCATATAATATACTTTGAAATTATCACAAGTTACACTTTAGTCTAACTGGAGTAATAAAAATTTGTTTGTAAAATCTGCCTCATTCTTTCTTGCATGTTGTACTAATAAATTTCAATTTAATATAGAGAACAAATTAAGTATGCAGTTTAAAATATAATAAGTTGAAGAATATTTAATACACAATTCCTAAACTTTTATTGAATCTATCGTAAAAATAAAAAAGGGAACTTTAAAATATTGTGCAGAAATGAAAATAGTATAAGTACTTATTTATTTTGTTTTATAAGCTTGCAAAGTTTCAGTTTATATATTTAAAAAGTGCAGCTAAAATTGGGAAATGATAATTAAGGATTAGTTTACTGTACCAATAAGGTGAGTATTATACTAAACTCTTATCAACCAGAATTATGAATTATAGTTCCTACTTCCTAACATCTTGTATTATATTGAATTTAATGAGTAATTAATTCCTTTGGTGAAAAGATATTTGCATGTAATCATACTTTATGAAATAACTTTTTCTATTGAATTTTATCTATTATCACTCTTTTTCATAATCATTCTTTCAAAATCATACAAGAATGAATTTCCAAAACATACTTGGAATTAAATTTAGGAAATGAAGCATTACTGTTATGAGTTACAAAAATTACTTGGTTATGCTCCTTTAAAAGGTGCAAAGCTTGTAGAAATAAGAAAAGATGAAATATTTTCTTTTTCTTTTATTGTTTTTATCAACTCTTTAATATGTGCGCTCAGCTAAAAGCTTCAGCTTGGTTTCTAGTTCACTCAAACAACACAAACAAGCGACTTGCAGTGCAGATTGAGTTTGTTTACACTTTTGGAAACATGTGAATGCATCAGTGATGTTTTCCCGCCTTTTTAGAGAGGGATTTTATTGGTCGCTAGCGTTTCACGTCAACAACACAACTAACCAATGAGCTGAATCTCCGAGATTTCCGCGTCCTTTCGGAAAGAAGATCTGAATACGGTGAAAAAGTTCAAGGCGAAATAGATATTTCGAAATCGCTTCAACTATTTAGCTGAACTTTTTCGCCGTCGGCGAAGATCTGAATATGGCCCTTAAACACTTGGTAATGATTATTTATAAAATAAAATATTTAACTATCACGAAAAGAAACTTAAGTGTTTAGTTATAAGTACTATTTTTTAATATTTTATAATTTGTTCGAATTTTACTTTTAAAATACCTTACGTTATTAAACTAAGTGTATGTTAAAAGTCATCCAAATAATATGGTACATTATTTTTAACCCCCCACCATTAGTTTATAACTCTACATTTAATAGCAATAAATTTTTCTTTTTTTAAAATTAAATATAGTTTAATTAAACATAGTTAATTTAAACATAGTTTGTTTATTCTCGTGTTAAACACAATTTGTTCAACTGACATGCTATAATAAATATTTAACAGCAAAAATAATTCTCGTTAGGTTATTTAAGCTTTCGAAATAGACAAATAGTAGGACTTTTTAATTCTTTTGAGTTAAGAAAACACTACTATGATATAATTTATTTTTACATGAAATAAATAAAATTTAATAATAATATTAAATTTAGTAACTAAAATATAAGTTACTTTACAACATCTACACATAATATTTGCTTTCTCACAGAAATTTTATCCGTCGGACGAAATTCTTATGTTGAGCAGTACAGTGACACAAATACATAGTTACGGATGGACTAGAAAACTGTTTAATATTTGCAACATTTTTATGTCACGAGTACATAGCTTTAAAACATCTACATTAATCAAAGCATATAACGATTTGCGACACAACAAAATCAGTATGGCACAGAAATACATAGGTATTTGGTTCTTTTCCATTTATGGTATTCCACTCAAAATATCATCAACAAGGCAATCAACAAAACTGTTTTTACTACGCTTAGCCTATACTTCACAGCCACGTTTCCTGAACACAGTACGTCACTACGCGGAAGGAGAAAGTGAGTAAACACAAAGCCTGTTGGATTGATAGGAGGAATTTCGATACGCGAATTGTGATAAAAAGACACTATTTATACATGGGTTTAACGAAATAATCTTTTAAAATTGACGTTCTTTGTTTCACTCGAAATTCAGACACCGTGATGGGAACTACTTTGTTTGTTTGTGACGTAGTAGGTTCAACTTAAGTTGCTGTCTAGTATAGTTACGTAATGTAAACACGTTACGTATGCATTTTCATTTATTTTTATCCAGTAGGTTTTTATTTCAAATACTTGCTGATTTTTTAAAATTTATATTAAATCAGGTTTTGTGACTAGATTTATATAGGTTCCACTCTTACTCCAGGCGGTGATACCCAATTGGAAAAGAACATACATAGAAGTTTTAAGAAAGGACTCTCTAAAATTTAAGCAGTGTTGAAAGAGAACACTTTTTCCCTTTTAGGTCAGTTGGGATTAACAGTGTTTTATAGTTAATTAAACTTGTTACATTAAGGGAAACCCCAATTTTACAAGAAAATTAAGAGCCCCAAGAAGGTAGAGTTCATAAATACAGAAATACTCAAACTTGTTTCTATTTTTGTCTGTTAAAAAGTGACAACTAGGCCAAACAAATTCAATACACTACCTATACCCTCGATAACCCTGAACACTATTATCTTGAAAACCTTTAAATCTCAAAAAATAGTATCTCTTGCCACAATCCCCTTGGAATTAAAGTATTAATTAATTTTATATTTGGAGTAACCTTGTTATTTAGAAAATTACGATAGCTTGAATTTATTTTCAGGTGTCTTCGATTTTGAGATATCCAGATTTTATTCTTTGTTTCTTTCAAATTAAAAGAAACAAGGGGTTTTCATTAAAAAACACATTTTAAATCATATTAAAGGTAGCAAGAAGTATAAACAAAGGAAAACCTAATAAAAAAGGTGCTAATCAGTTAACACTTTTGTACTATTTATGCAAACTATACTCTATTCATTTTGAATAGGCGGCTGAAAATATTTCCTTCCCCCACCACCGAATTAGCAACCATGGCAACTATCAACTTCACAGCGGCGAAGAAGGCTGCACGAAAAGCTTAACTATGGTTACGCTTCTAGCGAGGAGGAAAGCACTATTTTTTAGCCGCCTATTCTAAATGAACAGAGTATAGTTAGAATAGTTCGAATTTCATTTCTATCTCTTGAACTTACTACGTGTTTTGTCCTCTTGAAGATTAACAGCCTAATTCACAGCCAACAGCGTTGGTGTTAAATCCTTTGTCAAAGAAGGATTACACCAGCAATCAGTCAGCAAAAGCTAAATATTCTTTCTTGACGCTGGTTAACACCGACGCCGATGAATGTGAATATATTCATATTTTCGTCAATTCAAACTTAGGGAGCCCTTTCTTAGTATTACAAATCTTAACTACAGCTATATCTGCTCAAAATGGAGATACCTTATTCCCGCAGTTAGTTTTATTTTCCTCATTACAAAAACAGGAACGAGTCTCTTTATGATACAAATTTCCAGCACAAACACCGATAAATCTATCACGGATTAGGCACGTCAACGACTTGCGAAAACATCGAGTTATCACAGACTGGATGAAAAAAATGCATTTGCGGATCTTTCAGTTGTAGAGTCTCACTTGTCGTCATCCATGAGGATCTTCGTATCTGAGGTAATGCAAGGACTGCAGAACAGCGGCGCAGAGAAGGAGACCCACGATCCACTGGACGGCTCGGTTGTGCGAAGAGCAGTTTTGAACTGGGAATGAAAACGAAGGTTGAAGTGAAGGTTCATTGAAGTCGTTAATAGTAAAGTCGTCACTTTAGTCAATACTAGTAGATTGCAACATTACTTTAAAATGACGAAGCGTCGATGAAAAACTGAGTTAACGGATCGTCTGTTGAATCGCTTGTGAGTTCTTCTTGGATGGCGCGTTCGATTCTAAATGAATGTACTACCTCACGCTACGCTGCGAAATTAATTTTACATTTTACAAAAATTATTACCAATAAACGGTATATATATATATGCGTTGGTTTAATAAACTCATACTTCTGAAGTAAAGAACCGAATTTCGTTCGAAATTCGAACATCACGCTGGGAACTGCTTCCTTCATTTGCTTTTAGATAACTTCTTTCATTATCAAGAAATGTTGCAGTCTAGTAAGTTATCAATTACTTTAAGGGTATTGTATACAAAACGTTTTAGGGCAATTCCACAGTAACTCACGCTACATTTTTTTCAAAATTGCAATTTCAAATAATTTTTTAAATAGAAATAACTTATTTTCTTTCTAAAAAAATCATGCATATTGAAATTTATGCTATTAATTTAAAATAAGTATTGCGAATCTTTTAAGAATTTTAGTTTTTCAAATATTAATTAAAGTAGAGTCGTAACTCACGCTACAAGAAAAAAGACACGGATTTATGAGTAAATAATTCAAATTTGTTTATCTGCTTAAATAGTGTTTCAATAATTATCTATGCTTGTCAGGTGTCTGAATATACTTCCCTTATTCTAAAATAGCAAACAGTTTTACTGGGAATACTTAAGAAAATCAGAAATTAAATAAAATATAGAAAGCTGTTCGTAACTCACGCTACATGTGTATGAGCGTTCAGTTATTCATGAATATAAATATAATTAAATTAATTTAAACATTTTATTTCATTTTTACTATAAAGTTTATGAGTTTATTTAACAAAAAAGTTGTAAAAACTAATTAATTTATTTTTAATTTTCAAAATAAAACATATGTTTTTCATTAACAAATTAACCTTTAAAACAAGCAGTTCTAAATATTGATTTTTAGATGCTAAAATTCCGATAAAAATAATTTTACACAAAATTTAAGCAATGCAAAACACAAGATCAATACTGCATACTTATTCCCTAAAGTAATTAGAAAATTTAATTTTTTTATTTTTCATGATCATGTCCCTGTTCATATGGAATAGCCCTTTAACAGTACACATAAGTACTCTTTCTATAGCTTACTAAATTTGCGTGATAATGAAAATACTTAAAAAGAAAGTATTGATTTGCAAAGTATTGATACTGCTCTGCTGCGAAACTAACTGTGAAGTACATTCTCTATTCATTAAAAAATATCCATTTTACCTAAAACAAGTCCATAGATACTTTTGAAAAATATAGAAGCTAAAATTTAATTCCTATATGTTTTTCTGATACTCTTTTGCATTTATTTTCTACGGAAATTATTACTTTTTTGGTTTAATTAATTTAATAACTAAAATGGGGAAAAGGTATTATTTCCGAAGTCATTTATAAATTTGGATTACCAAAACTAAGAAAGAAATGAAAAATGTGCTAGCATTTTCAGATTTATATGAATGTGATCATGAAACCAATATGTGTTAAAATAAATATCAATTCATTTTTGATATTAACTAAAAGAACTGACTGCTTTAATTAACAGTTAGGATTATACATAATTTATGCTAAAAAGTAGTATTTAATCCTTTCAGTGTTAGAAAACTCGAAATTACTCAAAAAACGAAAATTTGGGGCATGAAATGAAAGAATGAAAGGGTTAAGAAAATATATGTTTAGTGTCTCGCTCATGAACCATGACACTTTGGTACGATAATATCTACTCTGTTTGGTACAAATTTGAGTTAAAAACTGATTTGTTTACTATGTTTACAAAACTCAAGAAATGAATGAATTATATTCTTTTTGTTGAAAATATAATTTATGCTTCTAAAATGAATGTTCATTAAAATGGAGCAAAACACATTTTTAACGCAAAAAACAATGTAAATAACTAAGAAAGTAATTTTCTAGTTTTGGTATTTTAATTTATATAATCATTCTAACCACTTTTAAAAAATACCATTAAGTTTCACTCTTTTAAGTTTTAATTCATTTTGCTTCCATCATATTTTAGGCTGTATAAAAAAGCTTAAGTGGATATTCATTATCAAAGCCCTATTTCTTATTCAAAATAGTAATGTTTCAGAAATTACTTTTTACTCCTTTAGTTTTTCTAAACTAGAATTTTCTAAACTTTTCTAAAAATTTTTTTTCTTCATAGGGATGTTTTTCCTTTTGTCATTAATAATGTTTTCCCCACATAAGTTATACCCTATGAAAAGTAGTGTATTATGTTTTATAAAAGACATATTTAATGGAAGAATAAACTGGATATTTTTATACCATTATCTCTTAAGAATGACAAAATGAAAAATGATCTTTAAGCGCTCTAACTACGTTCTTTAAAAAATAACAACTTCAAGTAACACAATGAAACGTACAAGGATTTAAATGCAAATCGTCTAAAAACCAAAGAATCATTATATAAATAGTTTTAAATACACAAAAGTGTTTTTTTTCATATTCATGCGATTTAAATACTTTAAATTATATTTCATAAACAAATTTGTTCGAGGGTACAATACGAACAGTGATATTTTCACATAGCATATTCAATAATAGTATTTTATCCCAAGCAGTTCAAACGTCAAGATACGTCTAATTTATGTCATGTTTGGAAAAACTTGATATATTTGGTGCTGTGCTACTGGATATCAGGTTTGTTACATTGTTTTTACCAAACATTCTAGCAGCCTTAAATGTGTAAGACTCCAAGTTGGGGTCTCTCCCTTACTAACTAAGTGCTTAAACTAACCCCATTGTTTAACTCTCCATAAACCACACAAATTAACACCCCCCACAAAAAACCGTCGCGTCGTTAACATAAGCTCTTAAATTCAGCATCACCTTCCTCATAACCACACGGGGTGCATTTAGGTTAAAGTAGGATGCAAGCAGGAATTTGGTTCTTGTGTACTCGGTATTCCTAAATGATTACCCTCGGCCACTAAATGCCAGTTTTATTAGCACCCAACTGTGCCTTGGCAATGAAGAATGAGTGAAGGGCATTCTGCAAAGGAGACATTCGTCTGCCCTTTAATGTAACTACAGGGCCCTTTAACGTTAAGATGCGTTACGCTCGGTGGGCGTAGAAGAAAAAGGAGATGGCTTTCTTCATGGCTTTTGTTGTGTTCTGATGGGGGGTATTTAAACGGAGTGTGGGTGGGGGGGAATGGGAGACCACATTAAGAAGTCGGTTCTGCGGATTCTTCTTGTATTGAAATGGTATTCTGTGGAGTACATGGATCTTTTGTGTTTGTTGGGGGTGTTTTTGGGTCCGATGAAAAAGTAATGCTAATGATTCAAATTCAAAATTAATTAGATATATGTTTTTTTAATGTTCATCGAGAAGTAAACTAAAGAACTTATTTTTTTTAACTTTTAGCGTAGCGTTTTTCAAGTAGACACATTATATTAATTTTGTTCATTCTATATTATACAAATTTTTTTTCAAATAAGTGCAGTTCCAAAAAATACCCTGGGGGAAACGAAGTCCGCACTCCTCTTACTGACTAGGGACCTACTTTACTATATTTATAAAAGATGGAGTTATTTCTTCAAACTGATTAAAACAAATCAAACTGATTTTTGCTTTGTTTTGAAAATTTGGTTCAGTTTCGTTATCTGTCGTAACATATTGACAAGTTATTTTAGACACCAAAATGTTATGAATATTGCCAAAAATAGCAAACCAACCGATTAAAATATATAATCATGCCAATGCCTACAAAAAATTTTTTTTGGCCATCTTTGAACATTTTTGTCGTGTAAAATATTCTGTCGATATTTAACGGGACAGATTGAACCGAAAACTTAAAAGCTTTTAATGAGGTATTTGCATCAGTGAGAGATTTGCTTGATTTGATACTTTTTTGATACATTATGGTTTAAAACTCCCAAATTTCCGATTTTTAAGTTTAAAAATGTGTTTTAAATAATTTAAAATTCAATTTTATTTTTGCAAAAACGCCAGAAAAGTCACGTTATCAGAAAACGGGCTTCTATTGGATGTGACCTCACAGCGCCTGATTTGTGATTCGAAAGTGTTTTCATGCCCAAACAAAAAACGAAATTTTAAAAATTTATATCTCAGAAACTAGGCTTCGAAAATACTTGATGTAAACGTCATTCTTCATGGTTTTTTATCTACTATTTTAATAAAATTTAATCTCAAAACGTGAGAATACCTCATTCTTATTGTACCTACTTAACAAGTTTTACATAAGAAGTAGATTTTATTACTAAACACATAAAATGCGATACCTTTTAAAGAGCATGGAATAGTTTTCATGCCCTTTACTTCACAATAGTTCAATTTGAAAAATCGAAAAATCAATCTATATTTATTGCCTCTAATTTTCTTGATAGTCCCCTCTTGGTATAAAGCCTATTAATTTCATTATTTTTAAACCAGATCACATAACTGATGAACAAGAACAAGTTCCTCTCACCGTGGCTCATGTTTTCAGTTATATGCAGTCCCGACGTCTGTTGCCTGAGACCCGATCCGAAAACCAGTTCCTCGTTGCTCATGGTGTAGACTCTGGAAATGGTGGCCGTGCATTTCAACTTCATGTTGCCTCCGCGGAAGTGGTGGTCGCTCACTATGAATTTAAGGTTCAAGCTGGATGTCTCGAGGCCGTCTGCATGGAGTGTGGTGGAGTGCTCGAAATCGTTGTCTGGAGTGGCCTTGAGACATGAAAAGCGGTATCTTTGTTATTAACTTTACTCGAATGCAACTTAAATTGAGCCTGACGTCATGGCCAAGCGGAAGAAAATCTGAGTAAACAGAAAGCCTGCTGGGTGGCTAGAAGCTCTTATTGGCTGGCGAGTTTAAGAGCGAGTTGTACTACTACGCGTTACTACACTATAAAAATAATAATACTGAAAATTTTATGCATATCGGGATGAAAAGATGCTCAATATACGTGGATTTAAAAAACTAATCATTATTCAAAATTGAAGTTCTAAATTTCACTCAAAATTAAGACACATCGCGAGGAACTACTTTCTTTGGTTGCTCTCAGCATATTTCTACAGGCTCAAGTTAAGTTGCTACTGAGTATAGTAGTAGTTTAATGGTAATATTTCCTCAGTAAATATTGACATGGTTCACCCACAGAGTATAGAGCTTAACAGAGGATTCATCTCCATAGAGACGTTATTGGCAACTTTTTAACATGGGATTTCCCATAGAAAACTTCAAGTACAGTACTGGAAAAAATAAACGACTCAGACCCTATATCTCCGGAACGGCTTGTGATTATAAAGACAAATAAGGTATCATTTTTCATGATTTGAAGTATTCAATATACAGAAACATTTTCAAGTTCTTAGAGGGTCGTCTTCATATTAAACGAAACACCAACTTTCGTTTTTCCTATGAGCGACATCAAAGATTATTCCCGATTCTGAAAGAGCACCCCTTTAAACCCTCAAAACCAATTTTCATGTCATTTGGTCCCCAAAAAAAGCAGCCAGGAGTGGGGGTTGAAGTTCGTCGAATTTACGATGAAATCTCGTTCTTTACGTTGAATTCTCGATTTTGATCTTAACAACCATCAACCCCGCAGGATCAAAATCGAGAATTCAACGTAAAAAACGAGATTTCAACGTAAATTCGACGAACTTCAACCCCCACTCCTGGCTTTATTTGGGGACCAAATGACATGAAAATTGGTTTTGGGGGGTTTTAGGGGGTGCTCTTTTAGAATCGGGAATAATATTTGATGTCGCACATAGGAAAAACGAAAGTTGGTGCTTCGTTTAATATGAAAAAGACCCCCTAAAAACTTGAAAATGTTTCTGTATATAGAATACTTCAAATCCATGAGAAATGATACCTTATTTGTCTTTATATCACAAGCCGTTCCGGAGATATAGGGTCTGAGTCGTTTATTTTTTCCAGTATTGTACAATACTGGCAAAAAAAATCGACTCAGACCCTATATCTCCGGAACGGCTTGTCATATAAAGACAAATAAGGTATCATTTTTCATGATTTGAACTATTTTATTTACAGATAATTTTTCAAGTTCTTAGGGGGTCGTCTTCATATTAAACGAAGCAAAAACTTTCGTTTTTCCTATGGAAACCATCAAAGATTATTCCAGATTCTGAAAGAGCACCCTCTAAAACCCCCCAATACCAGTTTTCATGCCATTTGGTCCCCAAATGAAGCCAGGAGTGGGGGTTGAAGTTCGTCGAATTTACGTTAAAATCTCGTTTTTTACGTTGAATTCTCGATTTTGATCCTTTCAACCATCAACCCCGCAGGATCAAAATCGAGAATTCAAAAGAAAAAACGAGATTTCAACGTAAATTCGACGAACTTCAACCCCCACTCCTGGCTTCATTTGGGGACCAAATGGCATGAAAACTGGTATTGGGGGGTTTTAGAGGGTGCTCTTTCAGAATCTGGAATAATCTTTGATGGTTTCCATAGGAAAAACGAAAGTTGGTGCTTCGTTTAATATGAAGACGACCCCCTAAGAACTTGAAAAATTTTCTGTATATAGAATACTTCAAATCATGAAAAATGATACCTTATTTGTCTTTATATCACAAGCCGTTCCGGAGATATAGGGTCTGAGTCGATTTTTTTGCCAGTATTGTACATCGGACCGCCTCCTATAGTTTCACGTCACTCCTGCTACGTCTCTGTCATTCGCCCACTGAAGCTGTCACTTAAATCCAAATCGGAAGTGGAGGGAAAATAGTAGCACTGATGAAATTAAAATGTAGCTTGATAGAAGTTGTGACGTCACAACTCGTTTTCGCACCATTCAAAAAGACGATTTTTAATCCACTTTTTCTAATTGAAAAAATTGTCAAATCAAGCTGGAATATGGCACATAGGCCTATTTTTGCATGGAAGTATACATTAAAAGAATAAAAAAAATCGGGCAAATTCCTCATTTTCTGGTCTTTCTGTTAAAAAACACTTTCCAGTTTATTAATTTTGGTTGTGAAAAATTGATAGATCAGTTTCATAGTATTTCCATCTTAGAAAAAAACTTAACAAACAGCCATAAAAGGTTTTATAATATTTTTTAGTTCATTTCTTCTTTCGGTTCATAATTGTATTAACAATTAAAATGTAATTAAACTACTTATCTCCTTTCTGGAAAATCCTCCCGACGAATTTAATTAATAATTAGGACGACCATTAATGTCATTAAAAAGGAATACATTTTGTATCGTCCATTTATAAAATAAATTTAAGTCTTAAAAGGATAAACTAATATATAATCTCTTTATAATTTGTTTAAGCTACCTAAAAACCTTTCTTATGCTGTTTCAAATAAAATGCAAAAAAATTCCATTTGACAAAACGAAATGTGCAAAAAATCCAATTTAAGTTTTAAGAATATTTAAAAAATAATCATAAAGTTTCCTTACCAATTCATCATTTATGTACCAACGAAGTGTAGCCGCTGGTTTTGATTTAGATGATGTACAGTTAACTGACACAGTATCACCTATTCTGTATTTTGATCTGCCACCCGTTATAGAAGGGCCTTCTGTTGGAAGAACTGTGAAGGAAGAATAAAAATATGAAAAAGACAATCAGCTTAGTAAACTGCTTAATTTTCATGTATTTATCACCGATTTACCATATAACTGTTATAATTTTTGAAGTTGAGATATTTTCTGGTTGTACAAATTAATTTATTTGAAATAATAAACTATTTTTTAATTGTTCTTTCCCTTTTTTATTCCCTTAAAAGTAATCAGATTTCATTAGTTTATAATCTTTAATGATTCAATTTGATTTCTTTAAATTTTAAGAAAAACATGCCCTGTGATTTTTCGGAATTAACAAGTTAAAGTTATATTAATCATTATTAAATCGCAAATATTAATCACAATATTCTTCCATGGGGTTAATTGTTTTATGGCTAACACAAAGCACGAATATTTTCAAATTCCCGTACCCGTTGAAGCCCTACGTTTTTCTTGGGTTCCTACATTATTTAGGTTAATGTTGTTTTTTTGGCTATAAGCCTGTTATGCAGGAAAATATCGCTCTACAGGTGTTCATGTGTATTGCTAAAAAGCTAAGATAGCAACACAAACGCAAGCTACTTAACAGGGATACTACTTACGCTTAAGTACAGATTTAAAGAAAGGATAACAAAAAGTAATACCTTTATTTGCTTTATTTAAAAAAAAATATTATTGTACCTCATTTTTTAAATCTTGAATTTTATAGAAAAATTCCAGAACAGGACTTTAATTTGCTGTAATAAAATCGTATAAGAAGCAAACATAACTTATATTTATAGCAGTGCGGTTAAAGGGCATAACTGTTCAGATCTTGAACGAAGCACCAAAATTGGTGATAATATAGTTTAAAGCATGCTGAATTCAACATCGACCAGAAGAACTCTGGCGGAAATGCCATTCAGGACTTCCGGTCGAAACAAAGTGGCCACCCGTGGGTCTATTTCACTTTTTTGAATGATAGAAAGACATTTTTAGGGTCAAATATTATGTTTTAAGGGTCGATTTGTTTTAAAAAATAACTGAAATTCAACAAAACTTTCGAATAGTAGGGTACAGTCAATCGCCAATGAGGAAGTTGCATAATTTTAAAAAAAATTTTAATCAATTCTTCTTGCAGGAATAAGCAACTACCCACAATTTGAGGCCGATCGAGAAATTTTTTGATTGCCAAAAAAATTTAAAAAAATCCACTTTTTAAAAGCGCGCAAAAACGCCAAGAGCTTGGGATCATCGTATGTTGACGTCATCATACTATAAACATTGTTGGAAAGCAATGGAGTTGATGGTATGATTGTTGACATCTTTAAACAATAAGCGTTTTCAGTCCCGTGTTTTTTTCTCGACTTTTATAAATTAAAATATTAAATTACCTGTACATTTTTTAAAAACATTGACATGATATTTCATTTACCATACAAAAAACCATACGGAACACTTGTTTGTTTTTGAAAATCTGACATATGCAACTTCCTTATTGCCTTAAAAAATTGTAGAAATATTTTCGACGGTTTTACATGTTTTTTGGGGTGTAGATTCTGAATATCTAGTTCACTTCTTTGTGGGTCAGCTTCATAAAAAAATCTCAACACTTTTACTTTATCTTCGGATTTTCGCTTTCATTTAAAAAATATAAGTTTCTCGAAAATTACTTGAATTACAAAGTTGAAGTAAACAAAATTTCCTACAAAATGCACTACTCAATTTTTCCCTCCAAAGAATAGTTTTTCCATTATAACACACTGAAAAACAGAAAATTTTAACACAGGATAATTTAATCAAACTATCCTCCGTTTAAATTATCCTTTGTTGAAATCTTGTGGATTCATCATGCTTTAAACTATATTTCCACCAATTTTGGTGCCTCTTTCATAATCTGAACAATTTGGATGTTTTTTCCTTCAACGGTCCGGCCCTATTATAAAGCATTTTCTGCTTAGAACCATCTTAAAATAAAAAGTATATGCGTTAGATATATATTTTAATAGGATTTCCTTTAAATTTACAGATCGTTTCGTTGATGTTATTTTATAAATAAATTATTAATTTTAAAAAATACCTACTGCTGAACCAACGATAGTAAAAGGGTCACTTGATTTTGACAACGCTGGAACTAGAATTTCGGAGGGGAAACAGGTGGAAGTTGAGGGGCAGTTGATCGAAAGAGGAAGAGAAATTTGCTTGTAGAAGCAAGACCCCAACTATCACCGGTTACCAAACTATGGGCCGTGCAAAGTCTGTAAAAATCACGTGACTCTTTTACTATCGCTGGCTGATCAATATCAGTATAATCCCAATGACAGTTTTACTTAACCTTCCTACCCTCTTGAAAAAATAGTCACATATTCCCCCCTCGTGGGGTCTAATAGTACCCCAGGAGTAAAACGAGCCTATGGATCTAATAAAGGGTTAAAATACCTTAAATGGAAAAGAATTTTCATTTTTTACTTCTTAAAGAATGCTTCAGAATAATTTTTCTAATTTTTTTGGTATTTTTCTCATTTTTTTGTCCTATTACGGAGTTTTTTGGTTTCTTTTGATACTCGTTTTTTTATAACTCCTGAACCTTCAAACAAAAAATAAATTACTGAAATGATCCATAATGAAGTTGTTTTACTTAAAATGTTTATAATCACAGTGCTTAAAGTATACTAGTTGATATACCCGGCCTTGCACGGGTAGAATTTATTAGTTTATTTTAAACTATTTATGACGTTCCATATCTTTTCTTCTCTGTATTATCAGCTACCTGTCACCCCCGATTAATTTATTTAGTATTATGAAACATGTGAAATGTGGACTCTCCTTTTTTAAATTGAAATAATATAAAAATTATCTGTTCAGATATGTTAGTGAAATCACAGTATCTCGCTTGTTTTATGTAAGTTTTCAACGCGAAATTGATTCTTTTTCGTAATAATTCTTCGAAATCACATTCTGGAATTGAGTAAATTCTCATAAATATCTGAAGGCATTCTTATTTTTCCAAGAAAACTGAATATAAAACCTATTTACAGGCCATGAATTTATATTGTTTTTGTAAGGAATTTGTTAAACAGGAAGTCATGACGACAGTTTTCTGAGGTTTTTTTTGCTGAAACTGTTAGATACTCAAAAGATTTCTATAAATAGCATATTTTCTTAGAATATGAAAGAAAAATTTAAGAAATAGCTAGTTATTCAATGTACTTAGATGCAATCTTCTTTTTGTAAAAAAAAATGACAATTTCTACGAAAATGTCCTTCTAATAAATCTCTAAGCTTCTTAAACACACATAAAAACTATGTTTTATCAATAATATATCAAAAATAAAGTAGTAAGCTTTATTTGATATTTTTTTACCGCCATTCATACCTGGGGTCTCAGAAGACCCCAGAGGGGGAATATGTGACTATTTCTCCCACGACACGTAAAAATTGAGTAAAAACTCCAAAATTTTAACCCATTGTAAAACTTTGCCTAATTAAGGAATACTAGCATTGGAAATGGTCAAAACAAAAATACATGGGAGATATCAAGAGTCAAAGTGCGCTTGGGGTCGAAATAAACCCCATGCGGGGTAGGAAGGTTAAAAACCCGTACTCTTTTACTCTTTGCTTCCGAATCAAATAAGTTCACTTTAAAATAATACTTCATATATATTTTTTCTTCAAACTTTTACTAACTACTATAAAAAATTTGATTAACACTACAGTTATTTAACCAAGAACTTTTAAACCAAGTATATGGAATGTGCGATTATCTTAGTTACATTTTTAATGAAAAAAAAATGCTCATTTGCGTTAAGTGCCCACATTTCATAATCCACGTGTCTTTCAGTCGTTTATTCCCTCTAAAAGCCATACCATGAATCAATTACCTTAAAACAGAACGGAAGTTGAAACTATCCCAAACAGAAGATGGTTCATTCTCTCAAAACTAATGACAACGTTATCACGCAAGATTCCAAAGCCCCCCTCATCCGATCCCAGCGCACTGTGTGGTAATCATAGGGAAAACGGGGACGAATTCTGTAGAATAATTGATGATTAGTCCTTTTCTATAACTCGAACCATCAGCCCTTCGAGCTCATTTAATGTGGTGATTCGTAATCACAGGGCTTATAAACGAGCAATGAATTGGCTAGAAGGGAGATTCCGTAATCTTCGTATTACCGGCATAATACCCGTTCGGGGGCCTATTATTCTCCAAGCTCCGTGGAAGATGTCCTGAGTCCAATTGCGTCGCAATAATTCCAAGGACAACTATAGGGGATGGACGCAGGGTATAAGAATTATGCGGTGGGATGAATCTATTTGTGAAGATGTGGGGTTGTATAAGCTGCTGAATGTTGTGTTTATTGAGCGCTGATGTTAGAATAAGGACCTTTTTCTTTCTTTGTGGACGTGTTTATAATCAAAACAATGGGGTCAATTCATCGCCAGGGGGCGTTAGTATTGATTATCACGTGATAGCTACAAAACAAAGTGAACTGATACTATTGTGGTGACCATTGATTAGTCCTCCACTCATAGGAGGAGTAATCAATGGTCACCACTTTTTCAGTTATAGTCGGCTAGACTAGTACTTGCCCTCCGCTCTCTTGCGTTACCTTCCAATACCGTGCTGATGAGTCCTAACAAGGACGAAACCGGTCCACGGTTGGAAGTGACGCTTGAGAGTTGTGAGTTTACACTTATTGTCCGCTTAACCAGCAATAATTGGTGAAATTCTCCTTTCATTTATATATGTATTAATTTGTGAACTTAAGAAAGAGAAATTTTATTTTTTAAATAAGAAGTAAAAGTGAAATGTGTAAACAACTAATGTTAATTGAAATTGGATAATTGATAGAGATAATTAATTTGATTACTTATTAAATGGTAAAATAATCAAATTAATTATCTTAATTATATATGGATTAATTTATGAACTTAAGAAATTTCTTTAGAGTACTTTTGTGTACGTAGTAACTCTTTGAAATAATGTTTCATTTTAAAGGAAATTAATAAACAAACTGTCTCTTGCAACAGATAATAAGTTTAACTTAAGCATTTAAGCTTGAGTTTAGTAAGAATTCAATAATTTAAACCCTTAATTTAAAAGATTTCCGATTTTTAATCACCTTAAAATGTCAATTTTTTGATAAATCTGACCATTTTATTTTGTGAAAAAGATTATACTTAATAATATTTTCTTTAAAAAAAATCTTGAAAATATTTTATAATTTCTAAAAAAAAAAACAAAAAAACATTTGGTTTAAACTGTGGTTTAAACCAATCAGTTTAAACCGTGACAACCCTGCTTGAAGGTTATCGAAAATATTTCATTTCACATAAATACAATTTCTTGACTCACCAAAAACTTTCATTGGTTTTTCCGCTTCAACTGTTTGAAACTCCGGAGCCTCAGCTGACACTTCGCATCTGTAAGTCCCAGCACTATTGAGATCCACGTGTCTCAGGTACACGGATTGGCTTCCAGATTTCGACAGCTAAGAAAGGGAATAAAATAAATTTATAATTTCTTACTCTAAATATAAATATTTCCTCAAAATTGTACATAAGTTTACTAAATTGCAAAGGAATCATAAAGGAAAGTCTTAGCTTAAACAAAAATATTTTAAAAATAACAAAAATAATATATTGCGTTACCCGACATGGCCGGTCAAGACAGGAGTTCGAATTGCGGAGAGTAGGGGAGGGTGGGGACGATTGTAACAAAATTTTTTATTTGATCTCAAACTAAGCCATTTTTTATGAAAATTGGTATGAAAATTGGTATGAAAATAGGTTGATATATCCAAATTACGATTTTGTTATGAAAACTGTCCGGTGGCCATCCATTGCAATTTAGTAAATGAAACATCGAAAATCGAAAAACGTTACAATCGTCCCCACTTGAAGAGTCAGTTGTAACACATATAAGGGTCAATTGTAACACAACACAAATTCATAAAAATAGATAGAAAATCATTCACATGTATTAAAAATTTATATTTTCTTGTTAAATAATAATTAAATACATAGAATAGAATGTGAATAATGAACTTTTCACTCAAATAATGAGTTTTAAATAATAATGAATGTTGATGAGTAAATAAAAGTAAATAATTATTCACAAGGGTAATTAGGGTATTCATAACTTAATTCCCCTGTAGTACAACGAACGTGGGACCATTTTTTGCACGAAAAATGGTTCCTCTTACTGCCCTTGATCGAAAATTTTATTGTGTTGATTATATAACCACTTTAACTACCCACTTTAGGATTTTCATTTTTTATTTTCTTCGGACAGAATCTGTATAATGTTACATAAAAAATATACTGCATTCTAGGGCGTATGGCAGCAAGCAATGAGAGTTGAAAAAAATGTTTGTGCGCATGCGCTAAGTAGCAAATTTCCAGCAAATATTTGGCGAAGGAATCGCTACTTGGCGAAGCTCTTATCCCAGTTTCAAATTGCCGTATATTTTTGGTTTGGGTCAGTTTTCAAAGTCCAAGAGTATATTTCTAGATAATTCGTGTTTTACATAGGATTTAAAAGAAAAATCACAGGAGCTTATACTAAAACGATCCCTAATATTAAAATATTTAAAATTACGAACATCAGGTCATCAAAATTTATTTTCTAACATCATGACTACACAAAACTCTCAAAATTTTTAAATACAATAAAAAAAATTCTTAACAAATTAACATTAAATTGAGTAATAACTAAATTCTTTAATTAAATTAAATAATGTTATCAAATTTAATAATTAAAAATATTCACAACTACAAAACCTTTATCAAAATCTTTTTTTTCTAATGAAAATAAATATATTTAATTTTTATTAATTAAATAAAAACTAAATTCTTTAAATTAAGTATAAATTTGGTAAAACAAAATTAGCAGCTATTAAGATTCGAACCCACGACCATTCGTTCAGCTAGCGTTCATCCTACCTAAAGCCCTGGATCCTCTACCTTAAGTAGCGACATCACGCTCAATCGGCCGCCATTGTGGGGAGAACTCACTACTAGTCTGGATAGTCTTGCTTATCGTCACTAGTAGTGAGTTCTCCCTACAATGGCGGCCGATTGAGCGTGATGTCGCTACTTAAGGTAGAGGATCTAGGGCTTTAATCCTACCCACTCAGCCATCGTTGCACACCAGTTTGGTAGAAATTACATTATTTAAACTCAATACCTCCAAAGAAGCCAAAATCTCGCCAAACATCTGTCGCCAACTCGAGCATGCGCACAAACCAATTTTTCGGCTCTCATAGGATGCGCCCATACGATTCAGAGGCTATAAAAAATATCGTGCTCATGAGCAACACTTTTAATAGACTTTTTAGACACAGAAACCTCAACAGCCTCTTCCTCCATTTTTTCTAGACTAATCAGCCCCCTTTCAGTTTTCCTTTTACGTGATCTCGGCATCCTAAAACCGTAAAAATTCATAATTATATGCCAATATTAAGGGTAAGTATGAATTGTAAATCAATACATGGAAAATACTTTTGAAACATGTTATTTTCTACATTGGGGTCAGTGTTAACATGTTACAATCGTCCCCGGCTGAAGTGTTACAATCGACCCCACGTTGCCATTTTTAGTTCAACCCTCGTTTTCCGCTAAACTAACAACAGTATCATCTTGAAACTAAGCAGAATAAAACTAAGATACATGTACATACAATACATAAAATCAGTGTTGTGCTTCATACCTGCAGTGCAGGAGAAGGAAAGTTACACAAAAGTAGAAATTTACTTCGATGCTCGAAAAACACTCTTTTCTCAATTACACAGCCACATCTCAAATGTCAGCCTTGGAAATCTCTGATATTCTTTCATTCACCTGCCTTTTACGTACTATCATCTCCTTTTCACCCAGGCATCCTCTCATTTTGAGGAAATTAAAGTGTTACAATTGCCCCGTGTTACAATCGTCCCCACTCTCCCCTATTGCAATTTCTGTAAGAGTAATTGCAATAATCTCTCTATATATTTCTCTTACGTGACGCTTAATTTTGGCGGTATTTGTTTTCTCCCGTTGGCAACGGTTGAATTGTTTTGTTTAAGTTTCGTAAATTTAAAAGCAATCTAAAATGGATTTAAGTAGAGCTAGAAATTATTTTTCCAATCTGTGACGGTTGTAGCTCCAAGCAAGAGTATTTACAATTGTGTTTACAAAGAAGTTTTAGAGGAGTGATTAAATAATGGGGTAAGTAAAAGCACCTATATCAACTTCTAAGTATAACATATACATGTTAATAGTACTCATTATACTCACATCATGAGTATCATGATCAGATAGTACTCATCTGATGTATTTGTTGGCTGATATATGGTGGCTTTTCTTGACTAATGCAACAGTACCCATTAATTTGATAAACATTGTATACATATTTTTCATACACATATTTAATGTTTCCCTGCTGCATATTACTATATATAAAACTCTATTTACAAATAAATTTAGTTGGTAATGAAACACAGCTAGGCTGTGCCAGCGTATGGCAAGCGAGCGTAGCGAGCACAGGATTGGAAAGCAATCCTAGGGGAACTGTGTCAGCAGTTCCTGGAGGTTGGCGAGCGATAGCTAGCAGGGGGCGATAGCCCCCTAGTTGCAAATAATTTCTCCACTGCCTTCGAATTTTAAGATTTCTTCCTCCCGTCTCTCACCCATACATTTATCTTACACGCTAGATTCAAACTTCTTGAAAATTCAAGAAAATGATAACTTTTTTGGATTTTACATGAAGCAGTTTTATATTTCAGATGACTATTAAGCTTTGGGAAAACAAGCGTTTATTCAACAGCTTTAGACCATAATTTGTATGATTCTCTCTATAAAGCTATCAAAAACTTCTCTAAACCATATTTTACTTGACGGACAAAATACAGAAAAGAGGAAAATAATAACGACAATGATAGTCTTTTAAAAAATCTCAGATACACGGCTTCATATAACCACACTCATCTGCCTCCTATACTGTTGCCTACAAGAGAGAAACCATTGCATACAACCTGACTGCGCACTCATTCTATATCCTTCGTATTTCTCCTGCCTTTTTTTGAGTAAAAAATTAGAAAATAAATTTAATTCTTAAAAGATTGTGAATAAAAAAATATGTGTTTGAAATTCTGAAATAACATAATGATAGAAGAACAAACCATCGATTTTCAAATCTCTAACATAAGTATTGAAACAAGGCACATTTATATTGAACCTAAACTTTATCTTTGGTAAAAATTTGCAGGGTAATTTTTTGTTCGACTGTGCGTATTGCGAATTATATGTGTTGGCTCTTAGCTCAAAAGTAAAAACTTAAAGTTTCATATTTATTTTTTTAAATAAAATAATTCCAAGTTTTAAAAAACATTGTATCCTTACTTTATTTACATATAAATAAGATATTAATGCTGTGTAAGATTATAAGTGTAGCAGGAGAAATAAAAAAGGTTTAAATGCATTGAATAACAATAAGATCTGCTTAATATGGAGATGACGTTAAAAACTTGGTTTTCAGGATGTTTAATTTTATGTTCGAAGATAATATTATGTTACACCACGCAGCTTTATGTTTTTATTGTTAGAGGAATTCTAAAAAGGGATTATTTAAATTGCAATAATATATAATATTTGCTAATGCGTATACATTTAAAAGAAGATCCTAATGCAGTCTTTCGTATTTAGAGTAGTTCAAATAATGATTATATTTGAATGTAACATTTTAGCTTTCACAGAATATATTGAACTTCTAACCTACGTGATTTCACTCTAGGTTGCACAAGCAGAGTTAAAAGTAAACTTTTATTTTTATACAGTGAAGAGTATATTTCCTTCAGTAAATTAGGTTTTTTCCTGTTCTACGAAATTTTCCAGGCTCACAAATTTTAGTCATCAAATTACTTTCCTAAACCATTCTGAAATCTGAAATAAATAAAACCTTAAGAGTTCTTAAAAGTATTGATATTTAATATTTTAAAATAAAAGAAATATATTTTTTCAAATTTAAATCTACAAGGCTTTTAAAATCTGAAAAATCTTACGAAACAAGAGAAACTATGTTTGAAGAGCTATAAATTTTCAAAAAAGATGGTTTCTAGACACGGACGTTTGAAATTTTGAAAACTGGGGATAACAAGTTCTCATTATAAAATATTTTTAACATTTTTCCGGTTAAATAAGTTTGTAAGTTTTTCAAAACAGCTTAGCTAATGGGGTTCAACGGATACATGAGAGTAGTGGTTAAATTTCTTGTGAAGACGTCCTTATTTAGAAACATCTGAACATGAACCAAATTTTGCATCATTCCATTAATAAATTTTGACACATACATATTATGTATTCTTGTTACTTTATTTACATTGAAGGAATAGGAAAGATATTGCTTGTTAGTAAGAGTGCAGAAAAGAAATTAAAATAAAACAATGGTCCATCATACTGTTATGTTGTCAAGTTGTCATGTTTCGTGGAGTAAAATGTCGAAACACTATTTAAATTTTTGTCAGGTATATTTTCAATCTGTATATTTCTAATCTTTATCTTAATACACAAAATTGATCAGCTAAGCCATTTTTCTTTTCTTTTCTTTTTTTATTTCTACGTGATTTTATGTATTATTCATCCACTGTTTTCGATCAGACATTTATTTTTGAAATTCTAGTAACCCATGAATGAGCAAGTTGCTCCTTTGGGATAAAAAATTTATGGATCAATGCATCCCCCCTTTTTTTCTTTTTTGTTAATTTTTTGTCATAGTGTTTTGTATTTTGTTTATTGTAATAAATTTGATTTGATTTGAAAATGCTTGCAGTGAAACCCCATTCATATATATGAATATTCAGTATAATATTTAAGTCACTAAGCTGGATTAAAGAAAACATTATTTGTTTAGCAGCGTTGGTTATTAGTATCTACGAACATATAGAAATCTTTATCGTTTAGTTACGTTAGAAATGGAACTCTTAAACGAAAAAGTAGTAACTAGATACAATCAAAAACTGGCCTTATAAAGAGAGGTCTAAGTAAACTGGGAATATAGCTACGATAGCAATTTCAGAAAGATCTCGTTTTTTTACTAGTTTTCAGAACCTATACAAACATAAGCGTTCCTTAAACCTTGACTCTATCAAATGTTCCCAGGAATCTTACATCCCGTTCAAAACATTCTTAATTTCAAGAAGGGGAAAGGGACTCATAAATTGGACTTGTAGCGAATGTTTGTTCTATCTTGTTTACCACACTTTATTTTTAATACTTTTTCTCCCTGAGGCATTTGCTTTCTGGATTTCCCAAAGGCAAGAAAGGATGGAAGGAACACAATAAAATTATTTTAGATCCGAGCAGAAATCAAGACGGAACCAGGGAAGCAGCAAGGAAAGAAAATTTTAGCGAAGGGAACGAACTGAGAATCATCAGAGGATAGGCATCTTTTTCTTCTTTTTTAGCAAAAGCAAAACACGCAAGTAACTTCATTCACTTTAGGCTTCGTCTCGCAGGGGAGACAGAGTTAGTTTTTAGACAGTTTACCTAGGGCATGTGTGTAGGTAAGGGAATTGAAATACACTGCTAGAGTGATTGCTTATGAAGAAATAGCTAAAGTGGTATTTTGTTTTAAAAGCCTGACACATGGGTATGGTGTTTTATGTAATAAATAAGAAGATAAAGAACTAGTGAACCATGACTAGTGAACTGTTTATTTATTATTGTTATACCCACTGAGCTATAAAACAGTTTGTTTTATAGCTCAGTGGTTATACCACAGAACTAGTGAACTGAGTGACTAGTGAATGAATTTATTGTTAGTATAGTTAGTCACCTTACCTACCTTAGTCACCTTACCTAAGATTATTCTAGTCACCTAGTCCTTATATTCTTATCTTATCGTTCTTTGCTGTAAACGCTGCAATATTGTTACTGTTTTTAAAAAATTTTAATGTTTCCACTGATGATATCCTCCACAAAGAACGAAACGTATGATGTTAATAAAACAGAAAACAGCTTTATATCCCGGATAACTTTAATTTTATGAATTCTATTGAATATTTAATTTATAAACGAAATATATATGAAACGAGTAATTAAAATAAGAACAGATGTTTAATTGATTCATAACAACTTAAAGTTAACCAATAAACTAAATTTTATTGCTATTATTGAAATAAAATCAGTCTTGGTAACTGCATTTGTCGTAGAATGAAGAAAAATTTAAATCTTCTCTTACAAGCACATCGCTAGCACTAACTTTCCCTGGATTACCAGAAATTGCATCCACAAACTGCTTACAAAGAAGTGTAGCTTTCCTCTTCTTCACAGCGTAATCCTTTTTACGATCGCACCTGACATTATCGTAATTTATTAAGCAATTAAAGATTCTGTGTTAATGTTATTCTCAGGGAACTTTAAAATGGTGAATGAGTTTATAGAATATAAATGAGACATCCCAGGGAAGGGAAAACTTTAAAAGATATATTCGGGATCCAGCAGTAAATTCCATTTTCTCGCGCCAGCCGTGGCTTCAATATTAAAGCTTAATTTTGGGATGAGGTTATAATGGATGAAAGAAGTGCTTCTTGGATGGAATTACCTTTGCTTGATTAGAGAATGGGATATAAATTCCGTAACGAATTTATCCCAGCACTTTGTTTGCATAAGGTATTAGCATTTTCAAGATTAGGTTAAATTTAGTGTTGGTTAGTCTGAGTGGGATTCAAGTCTCGTTCCTTTTCTTTGGTGTTCTTAAGATCTGCAGAATTATGACTTTTTTGGTAATGAGTTTAGTGCAGTGGTTGAAAATAATGGGTAATTAAATAAGGGGTTGCAAATTGTTTTACGAGACATGATGTGTTTTTTTATTTGATAATAATTTCAAATTTCAAAACACTAGTCTT
Organism: Tetragnatha versicolor; assembly: GCA_024610705.1. Taxonomy (NCBI): domain Eukaryota; kingdom Metazoa; phylum Arthropoda; class Arachnida; order Araneae; family Tetragnathidae; genus Tetragnatha; species Tetragnatha versicolor. The sequence continues at coordinate 27,147,969 of JANDEH010000002.1, read as the reverse complement.
AATGGTGTCTGGTTAGGAACTTCTCAATTATTCACGAATATTAACAAATGAGTTTAATATCTTTTGTAGTATTTTAAAGTTTGGCAACACGATACCATGCTTTTGAAATATGTGTTATTAATTTGATTAAATTATAATAAAAAAGTACGAGTTAATTAATTTTAAGTAATGTAATATTTACATTCAACTTAAAATTACAAAATACTTTAATTATTTTACATTTATCTTCAATCAATATGAGGTACACTTTTCAAAGAGCTTTATTTTGAGTTATTTTTAAATGTGAATTGGGAAGTAAACCAAGGAAAATGAAATTTTCTTGCTTATGCTTGAATTCTTTTTTTACATTATGATTAAAAACTTCTGCAGAAGCTTTCTAATACACTTTATCACATTATTTAAACAGAACATTGCCCATATTGTACCTACATATCTTAGTATTCTAAAAGCCATTTTTAATTTTTTTTTTATTTTCAACTACTAGTATTGAAATTTTTTTAAAAAGCCCCCTAGTTGATCAAATAAAAATTAGGTAAAAGTTTTGTCAACAATGATTCCAATACTCATGCATTGAAAAGGATTATCTTCCAATTAATATTCATAAGGTAACCACTTGGAAAATGAGAAGTTAAACATAGTCATGTAACACCAAATTAATCATTTATTACGAATACAGTAGGATCTGATAACATTAAGAACCATTCAATCGGAAATTCTTAAGAAAATGAAATTTTTGTTGAAAAAAGAATAGAGAAGCGACATCTAGTTTCCATTAAACCGAACAAATCCAAATCAAACATCTCAGAAATCTTCCTCTTCAGCAGCCTCATCGAAAAATTCAACCCAACCATTCCTTGAACATTCTTCAGCAAAACAAACATTTCCCCATACCGTGAATTATGGCAAGGAAGGTAAACGGTGAAAAATTGTTAATAGAGCACCGCCTTTGCCAGACTTGCCCTATCACTTTCATTAGAGCCGAGGTTTGTGAATTTAAGACCTCTTATAGCTTCAAACGATATATCTTGCTTGTTGTCAAAGAGGAGTCTTGGAGAAAAATTACTGCCGGCGCCCTTGCCCGGGCCACGCTTTACACGGTTGTGTTAGGTGAGAGTTTCCTTTGGCGAATTAATTAGATGTTTCAGAGGCAAAATATTCCGGGGGATTCTATGGAGGTTTTCTTGAAAGTTCTGAAGGGAGGGAGGAGGTTATTTGGGTAAGTTATCTGGAGAAATTCCTCGTTTTTTTTTAAGGGAGGGAGGTTTTTGTTCGGAAATAGTTTAGTAAGAAGTACTATTAATGAGGCAATATGTTGGTAGAAATGAGATAAAGGAAGATGTATGTTAACTGAGAGATCAGGAGTTTTGTATGGTAAAATGATGCGCTGGTTAGCATGCTTAGTAATTAAAAGTTAGTTTCAATAATTGTTTGTGAAACTACACACTTAAAACGACAGTCTAAAAATGAGTAAAAATTACTCAAATCTGAGTATGTCATGCACTCAAACAGGCTACTATCCAAATTTACTCAAATTTGAATACATGCATGTACTCATTTCTGAAAATGAGCAGATACTCAAAAATAACACATCCTGTACTCATTTTTTAATTCGTCCATGACATTTTTATAAAGAGGGTGCAATGTGTTACAGTTATGTTGTCCATATATAGCCACGGTACTATGACGTGGGAAGTAAACCAGTAAGTTGAGCGTGATGTCATAACATTGTGATAAAACTTTACCACACCAACTTATTGTTACTTACGATGTGTTCCAAATATATTTAATTTTTTAATTATAAACTAAAAATACTACGTATAATTTGAGTAGTGACTATTAAATTGTTTGAAACTGAGTATGTCTGGTGTTTCAAAATTAAAAACATTGGGTAATGATATTTGAGACCAAAAGTTTCATAACAAAATGAGAACATCAATTTACTCAAATTTAAAACTGTCCTTTCTCTCAGTGTATAAGGTCTTAGCAACTTTGGGGTTTATTTAGCGTTACTTAAGAGAAAATTTCAGTATTTCACCAGGTAAAAAAAGAAATCCTTTCTAAAAGATCTAGATTCATCAAAAATAAAATAGTTACTGTTAGACAAACTAAAATAAGCATTCTTCACATCGTATCACCCTTAGAACATAAAATAGAAAAGAGCTTATCGATGATAGAAAAGTGTCTATTTCTAAAATAAAAGAAAAAATTTTAGGCAATGACGTATTCTCAAAAACGTGAGACTTGAATACCAGAAAACTCGAAGATTAAACTTTCACCATATTAAACACTAGGGTTATGATTCTGAGACTTTTTTAAAAATATTAAAAAGCCTGATGTTGCATTCGATGAACTTTTGCCCATATGTTAATTTTATAGTATTATTTTCTTTATATTGAGAAAAAACCTTGCGCGCCTAACCTCATTTCACTTTCTAATATAGCAATCACTAGTGTGTCTCGGGAAAAAAAACTTTTTTACAATAAACCTCGCTACCCAGGGCTTTTCCCATTCCTTTTGGTCCCAAAAGATAGTGTGTGAAGTTTCAGCCCTATAAGTGAACTCTAGGGTGTGCCTATAGAGCCCCAAATTTGAAAAAAAAAGCGAAAAAAACTACCAATTTTCAGAATTTAAAAAATATTTTGATATTTATATAAAACTGGTTTAAATGTGTTCTTTAGAACATATTTAAATGAATTATATGTATATTTATGTGAATTAACTAAATTGTGCCCTATAGCCCCTATAATTTAAGATTAATAAGTTCTAGGGATGTTGCACTCCCCAAAGCTTATAATGCACTACCGGTAGACGAAATGAATTAAATCCGAATTTCTTCGAAGGAACTCCTTCAAATGATGCCCTTTGTTGTTAAATTGATGTTTAAATTAAAAAGACCAGTGAAATAACAGTAATTAGGCCTTCCACTGAACTTTTAATGCAAAAAGTGCTTTTCTGCAAAAATGCTTGTTTCTAGCTGATCAAATCCTAAATTTTCTCAAAAAGAGGGTTATAATACTTTTTAAGATCCAAAACCTTGAAATGCCTTTTTAAACCCTTATAGATTTAATTTTTATAAGTAGATTTTAACTTTAAACCATACCATACAGATTGGAAACGACATGAACTTCTCCTATACCAGGAATAAAAATAAATTTTATCGTATGAAATTATGAAAATTACCTCTTTTTAACGTATTAGGGGGAAAGTTTAATTGAAATCTTTCATCAAAATATGAACAAAAATTTACAAATATTAAACAAGTTTCTTTACTTTAATAAAGAGATCCCATTTCTCTTCTGATACAGAAATAACCCAAGTCAATTCCGTTCTGTTTGATTTAAAATTAAGTTCTAAGAAGTAAAATTGAAGCTTATAATGGTATTTGAAAGTTTTTGAACTAAAAAAATACAATAACCATCTTTTTTAGAATAAATTTTGTATTTGATCAGCTAGAAACAAGCATTTTCGAAGAAAAGCATTTTTTACATTAAAACTTCAGTAGAAGGCCTAATTACTGTTATTACTTAACTGGCCTTTATATTTAAAACATCAATGTAACACCAAATGGCATCATTTGAGGGAGTTCTTTTGAAGAAAATTGGAATTTAACTACTTTCGACCACTGTAGTGTATTATAAGCTTTGATGAGCGCAACGTCCCTTAGTAGTACCTTTTACTCTTAAATTATAGACACTATAGGTACAGTTAATAACCTTAAATAAATATAAACCATCTTAAATGTCCTAAATAACACATTTGAACCAGTTTTATATCAATTTAAATATCAAAATATACTTTTTTAAAAATTCCGAAAATTGCTAATTTTTCCAATTTTTTCTTAATTTGGGGCTCTATAGGCAACCCCTAGAGTCAACTTAGGGGGCTGAAACTTCACACACTATCTTTTGGGTCCAAAAGGAATAGGAAAAGCTATTTTACAAATCTATGATTTATGTAACAATCAGTTTCAAAAAAGATATTATTAACTGCCTTTTAGTGCTTCAGCCATATAAAAATCTTATTAGGCGCGCAAGCTTTTTTCACAGTTTTCAAAAATAAAAGTTATTTTCAAGAGTTATGGACCAATACTCATCATTTGCCACCTCAGGCTTTTAAATCTGAAAAAAATCATAACCCTATTAAACACGGTATTCAACAACTTTAAGTCCTAAAGTGAGGGTTAAATCCAGCAATTCGGTTACCACTGCCCGAAAATATAGTATTAAGACAAATTTACAGATGGCTAATTCCCTATATTCACAATACTAGTTAACAACTTGTTAATACAATATTTTATAGGTTTTCATATCAAAGTTATTTCAATCATTTTCAATTGTTATATTTTTTCTATCTACAGTCAACTCCGCCTAATGTGAACATGGTTATCAATTGGATAATGTTATCAAACAGGCCTGTTACGATTTATTATATTTAATTTAACACAAAAATATCGTTTTATATGATCAATGCGTTTAATGTTTTCAAAATCTGGAGAAATCTTAAAACCTCCTTTTTTCCCCGTTCAATGCTAAATTTAGTATTACATTACCATACAAAAGGGGGTCATTAATAACTGAATCGTCAGTTTGAAGAAGGGAATAAGTCCAAAAACCAAGTTTTGAGAAAATCGAAAAAAACTGTATAAATAATGGAATTTTCATTGTATAACCACCAAATTTTTACTGAAAGTTCAGAACCCTATTTAAAAAACAGAGCAATCATCAAAACAAATATAAGTAAATTCAATAATAATATACAGTCAAAATAAGTTGATGGACTTATTCCCTTCTTCCACCTTATGAAATTTTTCTGATGAAAAAATCTTTAAAAACCCCTAAATTCACATTTAAATTATATTTCTCTTTATTTTACACCACAAAAGGGTGAAATAAAAAGAATAAGACAAATAAAATTCAAAATTATAGTGAAACTGAGTTATTAAAGCAGTATCAATGGAGTGAGTGAATATTAATGGAGTAAAACATTCCCTGCATACGAAAGTTTGAAAAAAAATTGAAATTAAAAGAAAATTTTATTTTGACTTAGTTTACAGCATAAAGAATATGAAAAGAAAGACAAATTAACTTTAATTCCATATTAACTTAAAAAATACAATGAATGGACATCGATTTCTCAACTTCAAGGGGCGATATCTCCCTATAGCGGTTAGTTATTTTCCCCTCTTTTCACCCATGTGTAGAGCAAAGCTTGAAGATTGTTTTGAGCACAAAAAGTCAATTTGTCATTTTTTGGACTTATTCCCTTCTTCAAACTGACGATTCAATTTGTTAGTGTTATATATCCACTCTCATATTTTTCTTCAAAAATGTAAAACTTGCAAAAGACACCAATAGTACACCAATAAGAGGTTTGACTCCCTTTTGAACGGATGTCAAGTCAACGTTACAGGTGATCACACTGTTAAAAAAAAGTTCAACCTTTCACCATAAACTGGGTTAAATTTAGTTGCAACCTATAGTTCGGTAACAGGTTTCACCAAGTTTTCGGTGCTTTCACTAGCTAAAGCATCGGATTTCACTTGTGAAAGCACCGAAAACTTGGTGAAACCTGTTACTGAACTATAGGTTGCAACTAAATTTAACCCAGTTTGTGGTGAAACAGCCCAACCTTTCACCAAAAACAAAAGATGAACAAACCCCAAGGACAAAGGATGAACTGTTTTTTTAACAGTGTACGGCCGTTAACCTTTCTAATATTAAATCGCTTATTATTATTATTATTATTATTATTATTATTATTATTATTATTATTATTATTATTATTATTATTATTATTCCTAGGGAGCTACCGCCCCCTGCTCGCTATCGCTCGCCAACCCCCGTAAACTGCTGACGCAGGACCTTTTGGAATTGCTTCGCAATTCCCACAAATTCCAACTCGCCGAACTTAATACACTTTACAAAACAATTAAACAATTTACAAAAAAAACGTCAACCAACTTTCCGAATATACTTCACCAAATCCCCTCCATGAATAAAGCTCCCTTAAAAGTTTAAATATAGTATATTAACTCGAACTTATCAAAAATTTAAACGAAATGTTTTTAAAAATATTCATCTTAATTATTTTTAATCTATGATTATATAAAAATAACTATTTCTAATTGTTTATCAATATTCGAACCAAACAAAAACCCGTTATTTTAAAATAACTCGTTAGTATAATATGCCTAGTGTGTTAATCATTCATATTTTTTTTAAACCCAGACTTGTTAACCCAGACAATACCGTTTAATCAATCGAAAATAATAAGAGACAAAACATCACTCTATGTTTACAATTAATTTCGATAAAATCAGACTAAAAATTATAAATATTGGACAAAAACTGTGAAATTTTAGTATGAAATGGCGTTCATGTAAGTTTTTAGAATATGTTTTTATCAGTCTTTGAGTGATATTTCATCAAGAAAGTACTTTTTTTTAAAAGGTGAAAAACATGTTTCATCTTAAAATATAGCGTCAATCGGTCGTTGTGATTGGATGCATAATAATTTGAATGACAGTACTTGCTTTGTAACTGCGACCTTATCCGTTATCTTAAAAAATGGAAATATTTTAAAATTGAGAATTTTTTTGAAAAATCGAAGGGCTTACTCGGAAATCCGGAAGGAATCCGGACATTTTGATACCATATATGTGTCATTCGGTTCAGTAATTAAAAAGCCTTTCTCTGGAAACCGTTCACTAAAAACTTTTTTTAGAATAGAGATTATTATTATTATTATTATTATTTTTATCATCATCATCATCATCATCATCATCATCATCATCATCATCATCATCATCATCATCATCATCATCATCATCATCATCATCATTATTATTATCATCATCAATTCAATTTTGTTTTATCTTTTTACTCTTAGACAATTGTGATCACATTAAGCGGAGTAGACTGTATTATAATCATATTTTATTGAGCATCCTTACAATAAAACTACTATCACTGTAAAAAATACTGTACTTAACACAAAAAAGTGGTGGTGAGAAGTTGCCTCAATACCATTGAGAGATGCAACTCCGTGATTAGAAGAGACCTCCCATCTAGACTCGATGGGTTGGTTGGTTGATTAACTTTTTATGGCACATGGCCCACATAAGGGCATTTTGCGCCAAACACAAGATATAAAATCATTTTAAGTCAGCAAAAGCCCTTGTCTGATGTACTCTATACATCAATAAGTAAAATTTAAAATATCATTGTTTAAAATTTAATCATGTATGTTGAATAAAAGATGATGAAACTTTACTGGTTAAAACTCACACATGATGAATAAAACCGATACAATGAATGAATTTAAAAACAAGTCTCAAATTAGATGAAAAAGATAAAATATCTGACAAGTTCAAATTTAAGCGTTTAAAAACTTTGTTTCTATGAGTATTAAAAACAGGACATTCACACAAGATATGAAAGACAGAAAACTGGACGTTACACTGATTGCATGTGGGAGCCTGCTCTCCAAAAAGCAAATGACGATGTGTGAATCTGGTATGGCCAATTCGAAGTCTGCTGATTAACACTTCCTCCCGACGGTTCAAAGTAGAATCGCGGCGAGGAGCAATCAATGGCATGACCGAATGAAGCTTGTTCCCCAGCTGGGTGTCCCAACTGGACTGCCACTCGGAACGAAGCTTCCACCGGAAAAACGCTTTATGGTCAGTGAAGGGGACTGGAAACCTATCTGGATTTCCGTCAGCTGAACTCGCTAGATAATCAGCCTCTTCATTGCCAGCGATCCCGGCGTGGCCAGGGACCCAACAAAATCGTATATCAAAACCTCGTTTATTGAGACGATGCAATTCCAGCCTGATGTCAATGAGTATGGGATGAGTAGATATTTGATGAGAAACAAAAGATTTTAATGACGAGAGTGAATCAGTGTATATGATGAATTTTTTATGAGATGAACCCTTCAGTTTTTCTAGAGCCAGTCTTATTGCGTGTAGTTCTGCTGTGAAAATAGAAGTAAAAATAGGCAATGAATCGCAAACAGATATTTCATTGCATGCAGCAGCTGCCCCAACGTGTGTCTCAGACTTCGAGCCGTCCGTAAAAATTGGGACGAAGTCTGGAAATGACTCTTGATGTGCCTTAAATAATGCGATGTAGACATTATTGGGTGTGGACGATTTCGGATATGTAGATATTGTGACGTCCACTTCAGGAATAAATTCCTCCCATGGTGGGTATGGCGCCACTGTAGATTGGGCAACCAAACCAAGGGTCACATTCATCTCCCTCAAAATTTCTCGCATCCTAAAATGGAATGGAGGTGTATATGTTCGTGATGAACGATGTATTATGAGTCTGTGTAAACTAAAATCGAATAAAAACCTGAAGGATGGGTTATGTCTGAGTGATCTAATTTTGATGTAATATGACAGTGAAAGAAACGTACGACGCTGATCTAATGATGGTTCATATGCCTCGACATATAAAGATGGTATTGGTGAGGTGCGGAAAGCACCAAGACATATGCGAAGCGCCTGATTATGTATGGAGTTTAATGACCGCAGTAATGAAGGGCAGGCAGAGCCATACACAGTAGAGCCGTAGTCTAGCTTAGATCGAATGAGGGCTCTATAAAGGCGAAGAAGTGATGTTGTATCTGCGCCCCAACAAGTTGTGCTCAAAACCTTTAAGATGTTAAGGGATTTTGAGCACTTGTTTTTTAAATCTTTGATATGGCTGTGGAACCTTAGTTTTTTATCAAAGATCACTCCGAGAAACCGTGTCTGCTCGACCACTTGGATGGGAGTGGTGCCCAAATGTAGCTCAGGATCGGGGAAAAGTCCCCTCATACGGCTAAATGGCACAACAACGGTTTTCTCGGCGGAAAAAGCGAAGCCATTCTGTTCGGCCCATCGGTCAAGCTTGTTAATGGTGTTTTGTAATTGGCGTTCAGCAGTGTTCAAAGATTGAGATGAGAACGATATTTGAAGATCGTCTACATATAATGAATGTTGAATTCCCTGTTTAAAATTACACGTAATGCTATTTAGTTTGATAATAAATAAGAGAGGACTCAATACCGATCCTTGCGGTACTCCTTCCTCTTGAATAAAAGTTGATGAAAATGAAGAATGGATTTTGACTTGAAAGGTGCGGGTTTTTAAAAACTTTTGAATAAAAATAGGCAAGTTCCCTCTTAAGCGGATACGATATAGGTCCTGAAGAATACCAAATCTCCAGGTCATATCGTAAGCCTTCTTGATGTCGAAGAAGACAGCGACAAGATGTTGTTTGCGCAAGAAGGCCTCGCGTATAGCGGTTTCCAGCCTTAAGAGGTTGTCAGTAGTACAGTGGAACTTCCTGAATCCACTTTGATATGGGGAGAGGATGTTATTCTTTTCAAGGTAATAAAGCAGTCGGGCATTAACCAATCGCTCGAGTAATTTGCAAAGGCAACTGGTCAAGGCTATTGGGCGGTAATTACTTGGTGAGGTAGGATCCTTTCCCGGTTTGGGGAAGGGGAGAACAAAGGCATGGCACCATTTTGTAGGGAAGCAATGGGATGTCCAGATCCGGTTAAAAAATAAAAGGATGGATAGTAGTGATTCATGAGAAAGATGGCGAAACATAATGTAGTGTAATCCATCAGGACCTGCAGCCGAATCTCTAGATTTATGCAGAGCGGTTTCAAGTTCGAACAAAGTGAACGGAGAATTATAGTCCTCTTCGTTTGAAGAGGCAAAACTAAGTCTCAAACGTTCAGCTGTACTTTTCACCGTCTGAAATGCTGGAGAGTAGTTTTCACTGCTCGAAGTCTTTGAGAAAGACTCGGCGAGTGTGTCGGCTATTGCATCAATATCTGTGATGTTTGTGCCATTGTGTATTAATTTTGATATAGGCTGAGATTCATACTTGCCTGTTATTTTTCGGATCTTGTTCCACACTTGTTTGGCAGGAGTGGATGATGTAATTCCACTCACATAATTCTGCCATGATTCTCTCTTACTTTGCCTTCTCACTCTTCTAGCCTCTGACCTTGCCTTTTTAAATAAGAGCATATTTTCTTGAGTTGGGTAACGCCGAAATATTCCCCATGCTTTATTCTGGGCCTTTCGAGCCTCAGCACAGGCGTGGTTCCACCAAGGTTTTGGGAACCTTGGAAATCTTGAGGACGTTTGTGGGATTGAAAGATGGGATGCTTTTAAAATGCATGAAGTGATATATGAGACAGCGCTATCGATTGTGCCGGATGAGACCATTCTTTCATCAATATCTGCATGGGTCCGGAATAACTCCCAGTCAGCTTGGCCAAACTTCCACCGCGGCTGACGAGACGTCGGGCATGCGGTCGGGGCAGTGAAGGAGACTACCACAGGAAAGTGGTCGCTGCCCATGGGGTCCCCTAGGACTTTCCATGTCAGATCTAAGAGCAAAGATGGAGAGCAGATGGAAAGATCGATGGCTGTGTATGATTGAGTGGGAGAATGCAGGTATGTGTGCGAGCCGTCGTTCAGAAGGGCAAGATCGAGCTCGGAAAACATCCGTTCAACGATCCTCCCTCTCGAATTGACGTCTCGGCATCCCCATGAGATGTGATGAGCATTAAAATCCCCTAAAATAATGAAAGGTGGGGGCAACTGATTAACAAGTTTTTCTAAAAGATGAAAATGGATGGACGTTCTTGGTGGTAAATAGAGACTACAGATGGTGATGGGAGAAACAATGCTCTGACGCACTGCTACGGCCTGAAGCGGGGTGTCAAGCTGGACGGGAGAACAGGGTGTTGTGTGGGCCACAAGAAGCGCCACACCTCCACTTACTCGACCGCCATCAGAAACATCCTGCCGAAAGACAGAAAAACCTCGCAGACGGACCGTGTCATGAGGTTTCAGATATGTTTCTTGTAGAGCAACGCACACTGGTGAGTTAATTTCAATGAGCTGTTTAATGTCCTCAAGATTTGGTCGGATACCACGACAGTTCCACTGTATGATGTTATGTATTTTTTACTCTTGGTGATCTTGATCTACCTCTAGGTAGATCAGTGGAGAAAACTATTGACTTGTGTTTTTGTTTATGCGGAGCATCTCTTTTTGAGTCCTTTTTGCTTTGTTCAAATATTGCTTTTTCTATTATGTTCATCTGGTTTTGGTGTGTGGGTTCTGCTGATATGGTAGATTTAATAATTTTGGCCGGTTCTTCATCTGTGTCTGAGGCATAGCGTTTACTTGAATTGGATTCGGCTTCCATCGATACTACAGAATCAAGCGACACTGCAGAACTCGATGGTAGGTTTTCAGAGTTTGGGGTTTCCTGGGGTATTTTAGAATTATCTGGTATTGGAGTTTCTTGGGTTGTTTTAGAAGTTTCAACCATTGGAGGTATCTGGGAGTGAGAATTGCTAACCGTTTGATTTTTAGGTTTTAAAGGTTTTTTGGGTAGGTTATCGAGTTGAGTAGATATTGTGTTATTGGCATTTACAGGGGTAGCGGCCATTGCGTATGAAGTAGAAGGACGAGGTGGCAAGATGTTGTGCACTCGTCTCCTAGCTTCTGCATATGATAGTTTCTCAAGGACTTTGATGCGTTGAATCTCTTTTTCCTGTAGCCATTTTAAGCATTTTTTTGAGTAAGACTCGTGTTTCCCTTCGCAGTTCACGCATTTCTTTTGCTCAGCAGTACATGCTTCGCTGGCATGATCAACACTACTGCATTTATTGCAGGTAGGAGTGCCGCGACATAAAGTGGTGGCATGCCCGAAGCGCTGACAGCGGAAACATCTGAGGGGGTTGGGGATATATGGTCTGGTTTTAACAACCAGGTAGCCAACCATTATTTCTTCTGGCAGAGAAGTCTTGCTAAATGTTAAGATAAATAAGGGTGTAGATTTAATTTGATCGTCAACTTTGGTAGTTATTCTGCGTACTTCTGTAATTCCTTGAGGTGCTAGTTCTGCTTTTATTTCTTCATCTTTAATTGGTATTATGTCTGGACAATATATTACTCCTTTGGTTGAGTTTAAACTTGTGTGAGGTGTCACTGTTATGGGTACATGAGCAAGCATTTTAGTTTTTGATAGATTTCGTGATTGAGCTGATGTGGAAGTTTCGACAAGTAAGTCTCCTGATGGTAATTTATTAGTACGTTTTACATTTCCGGCTATGCCATGGATTGCTTTTGCTACAAGAAAAGGTGAAAGTGTGGTGAGCTTGGATTCATCTTCAGCGTGTAATACAAGAAATTTTGGTTGATCGTATGCACAAGTGATTTGTTTGGTGGACTTACCACCATGATTCAAAATAAAAGACTCCATGAGGAAAAAGGGGCGCCTAGGTTCTTATTTTAAGATTAAGGTGGGCAGAGGGAGGGATCAAGAACCCACCAAACAACAACCTCCCACTCCCACTACTGGTCCCACAGCTTCCACAGTACGTACCCAGCAGTCTGCCTGCTAAGCGGGGCTGTACTGCTGCTGCAGGCGCTACGGCATGGTGTCCGCCAAAGGGAAAAACGATAGAACCGACTGAGCAGTTCCCACAAACTGCCCAGCAAGCAAGGAGACATATGGGCCGCCACATTGCTAAAGAGCAAGAGGTGACACTTCAGAACGTCGGTATGTTGACTAACCAGGACGGGACGACAAAAACAGGACAGCACAAACAGTTCCTGGCCTCCTCCGTTTTCCCATATGCCGCCAATCCAGAGCTCGTTAAACACTCCAGGTTAGAAGTGAATCAAAACAAAGTGGGTTTATTATGCTTGGGTGTTCAGTAGAAATCAAAACCAGAGTATAATTTAACTATTTTAAAAGAAGAAAGATGTGATGTAAAGCCACTATCAAAATGGAGGGAGAGTGAAGGCAAATCAAAATTTAATGATAAACATATAAATACAACAAGACCCAACTAGTGGTATTGTGTCTAAAAATAAGGCTCCTTTGTAACATAGATGATAACAAAAAACCAATTTTCTTTACTATGACGGAAAGGAAGGGAGGAAGTAATGAAGAAAGAAAAGGAAGAGAGATCGCTCTAAGGACCCCGGGAGCGCGACTGCCCAGGGCAAAGATCACTGGGTTCCCTTGGGGTCGTGGGGCCCAATCACCGAAAGAGGTGCCCTGAGGGCCTAGACTCGATGGGAGGTCCCATTCTGGTGGAAGGTCCCTCCGTATCGTGGTGTAAATATCCCTCGATGATATTGAGGCAACTTCTTTACACCACCTTTTTGTGTAAAGGGCCGTATTTTTTACAGTGTCGGTGTAATTACACACCGACTGATACATATGGTAACATTAACGAATCAGTACTCACGTCCACCCTAACACCCTGCAGGGGTAGGAACTGTCCGGGTGGCCAGTCGTTGGGCACGTAGCGGTAGAACTCGACGTCGTCCTTGTACCACTTGACCGAGTAGAGCTTGTCCTCGTCCAGCAGCTCGTAGCTGCAGATCAGTTCCACCGACTCGCCTTGCGTCGTCGGGCTCGGGACGTCCATCATCAGCAGTCGGATGGCGCCGAGGATCAGATGAGCTGGGGAAAAAAAGATGACGTATATTTATCAACGACGTTTGAAATGGGGGGTTAATATTTCTGAAAGAATCGATTCCGGAATCGAATTGTAATCGAATGCCTTGAAATCGATACCAAGGAATCGAACCTTTGAAGGAATTGATTCCAGCAGGAATCGAATCATAGAAATCGTACTTAATTTTCCAATTAATATAGATCCTAACAAACAATTTTGTTCACTAATTAGTAATTAGTACTTAGATAATTTAGTAGTATTATACATCAGGAATCGAATCTTGAGAATCGTACTTTGTTTTCTGATTAATACTGATAATTATTAACAATTTTGTTCACTAATTAATAAGTATTTTGATTATTAATTAATATTTTGCTGGTTATTAACTAAATTAATAATAATTGCTAATTATCTTTGATTTGGGATTGAAAAAGATAAGTTCGATTCTACTTTTTCGATACTGGCCCTAAGGAATCGATTCCAGGTTGGAATCGAGCCTCAGGAATCGAATCCAAGAATCGAACCTCAGGAATCGATACTGGAATCGAATCGAACGATTTTTTAGATCCCTAGTTGCTAATGGGAAACGTAGGTTGACTAGTGAAGTTAATGAGTGGCTGACAGCTTTTGTGATGACCACACTCAACAGTAAAGTAGCTCGATAGTTTAACTAAAAGTGTCAAAGTGCAATAATACCAAATTAAAGAAAAACATGGATTTGGTTTACTTTTAAGATTATTTACCATCGTCCACATCAGAACCATAATAAGTCTCTCGTAAAAGAGCTGCCTAAAAATACCTTCTCCAAAGGAACGACATAAGCGCGATCAGAGAAAACCTTCAATTACTCGAAAATACGTTCGGTGTACTTACACCCCTTTTATGATCATATAATACCGACTGAAAAGATTTTTATTCCGAAGTATATTTGAATTGAAATAATTTCGGTTCCCGTTATATATCTGTAGTTTATTGGCTTGCATCTGGCATAGAAGTCCTAAAATTGTCTTACTCTGGGTACATAGGACATAAAAACTGAGTAAATTTAATAATATTTACGTAGTATGTTGGGATAGTTCTTCAGTAAACACTCGAAAGTCAAATCAAGCTTACTCTAGGGGAGAACCAAATTTCCCCGTTAATGATTTCTCAATGCATAGGTATCGTAAAATATACTACAGATGACGATCCAATCCCTATTTTGGTGGGAAATGAATGAACATAAACCATTATTTTCCCTAAATTTTCCAGTATATTTAACTTATTTCTTAACAAAAATGCAGTGCTGAACTAAGTTATCCCAAAACATTAAAACAAAATAAAAAATTTCATTTATGCATAACATGATCAACACGAACATGTTATCAAAACAAAAGCACTGGGATTAGGACACGCATCTTTACTTTTGGCTCTTTTCTGTATAACTGAAATTTCAATCCTATTCTAATTGTATAATTGTATCTTAAAGCATACAAATGATTTTTCAGTGAGGAAACTTATGAGGACTTGAAGTAAAAAAAATTTTAAAAAATGTGTTTAGAAATGAATAGAAAAATAAATTCTGTAGGGTGGGTTGGGGTAAAGTGGGTCTTGGGGTAAAATGGGTCAGTTTTAATTAACTCGATATAAATCAAATTTAAATTGAATAATTTTCGCTCATTTTTTTGTATTATAATCTTTTATCTGTTGGCAATATTTTTCGACTGTCAAAAATGAATATTTATGATTTTGAGGACTGAAAAAATATTTAATTTGAACCATAAATGATGTCATCGAAAAAACAGGGTTTACTAACTTCCAAAATATCTATATATTGTAATAAATTACAGCAGACTTTTGTAATATTTTTCCATAAAAGAAAGTCCGAGAGACATTTCAAGACAATCAGCTTAGAAAAATATAAAATATTTTATCTTTTATAACACTATTTTGTACTTGGGGTAAAATGGGTCATAGTTCGGAGGCCTTCCCCAGATAGCACAGTACGTAGCGAATACGTCCAGATTACGTAATCGCTACATCACGAATACCTCAACTTTTGGTACAGTTTTTGTAGCGATGTCACCACCTTTTACATCGCCAGGCCGTAAATGGTACGAAATCAGCTCCAATTTCAGCGTTAAAAGTTGCCCTAATTGGGACGTATTCGCTACATGTTGCGAATACGGACCAAATACGGACGATTTAGGTAGACTTTACAGCCGAATTAGAGCCATCCGATGTCAACTGCGCGAATTCGCTACATAAAGTTGATGTACGGTTTTGGTATCGAATACGAACGATTTAGGTACTCTTTACAGCCGAATTAGAGCCATCCAATGTCAATTGCTCCAATTCGCTACATAAAGTTGATATACGGTTTTGGTTGTAAATAAGGACGATTTAGGTACACTTTACAGCCGAATTAGATCCATCCGATGTCAATGGCGCGAATTCGCTACATAAAGTTGATGTACGGTTTTGGTTGTAAATACGGACGATTTAGGTACACTTTACAGCCGAATTAGAGCTATCCGATGTCAATGGTGCCTATTCGCTACATAAATCTTACGTAGCGATTAGGGGCCGTTCTACAGCCACTTTTATTTAAAATATATTTTTTATATATTTATTATTATTATTTAATATTTTATTATCATTATTTACTATTATTTCATATTTTTTTATTTAGTCAACTTTTGTAGATCCATCTATCAGCTTAATTAAGATTTTATATTGGTGCTAATTAAAAGAAATCATGGGATTGAACCTATTTAGTTTCTAGTTAAACACCATAAAATCAGTAACACACATTATCATTTGTAAAACTCAATTATTGTGGATTTAATACTATACAACTACTGTGGATACAAATAAGAAACAAATTAAAGAGAAACATTTTATTTCGACAGTTTATAATTTAATTTCTTCTTAACTCTGCGCATGCCGCAGCCAATCGCTCATCATTTTCTCAATTTCTGATTCCGGGGTGTTACTTCACAACGCATGAGTTCGCACAGAACCTAGAGAGGAAAAGAATTTAAGTCACACATTGACAGGTTTTTGACATGCGACGGTTTTAACCGGTTTTATACATGGTTATAACCGACTTGTCAAAAACCTAATTTGTAAAAAATGATCAAAGAAATGATTTAGTATAATTGGATAACTTTAATCAACAAATTTTAAATAAAACAGACTAAATGCATTAAAAATGTTGAGTATAAACTACAAAAACATATTCTTGCTGTGGCGCAGCCAGTCTATGCCTAAGAGGAATTCTATTCATAAGAATTGTTATTAGAAATCAATTAATTGTGTTTTAAGTGAAAAAACACGGGTTTCTGTTTTCTGATGCTGTAGGAGGGGTTTTATCTAGTCCTTAAAAACAAAAAAATTCACAGCCAAAAACTTTTAGAAACTTCCACCATCAGTAAAATTTTTCGTGACATGATAATAATGATGACTTTGATTAGGACAGAAAATGCATAGTCAATACACAAAACAAAACTATGTATCAATATAACACAGTTACTTGTGAAGTAATTTAGATTATTAAATTAAGGAAATTAATATCCCTTTAAAATGAAAACTTTTTTCAAGAAATTTACATCACCATTAAAATAGTAACCAAAATGTATATAAAAACAAAAATTCCAAAATAAGTTATTTAAAACAATCCTTGAGTTAAAATTCAGAATTCTAAAAAACCTCTTAGTTTTATTTTAATTCTCAAATACAGAAATGGCGACTTACCAAAAAGGCGTGTAGCAGACACAATTTTGTGATGGGTTGGCCAGCTCTCATCAGATGATATTCCTTTGCAGATCTTCGGCATAATTTTTTGCCTCAACGTTCCGGGGGGCCAATAATATTTATGTCCACTGACAATCCATGAAGAAGGACCACAGCAGTCTCTCTTTTTCAAAATGAATAAGAGCAAACTTCATTTTTTCATTTATTTTTTAATATAATCTAAGAATAAAATGTAGATGCATAGTTTTACTTGGTCTTTATCAGACGTGTTCAATAATTATTAATTGTTTTTAAATTTTATATTTGCATGTTCACTAGATTGTCACGAGCACATATATAATGTGTTTCTGAAACACTAGAGAAATAAATATTTTTGCTGTTTGAGTGCTATTTGTGCCGATGAAAGGCAGAGGATTTCAGGGAAGTTGGTTTGATTCTGCTAAAGATTAACTGCTTGGATCATTATTTTTAGAGTTTTCTAAATTTCTAAAATAAATTAGGGATAAAAATGATAAGGTTTTAGGAAAGCGTTTTTTATGCGGATGAGGGTTGTCATCATAGCTGGTAAAATGTAACAACCGAGCTTTTCTCGCTCAGCTTGTGAAGCGATCTGTAAAGAGCTGCCTATCAGTTACGGGGGTTGGGGAGTGATAGCAAGCAAGGGGTGGTAGCCCCCTATCTATTAAATTATTGATAAGCTAAAAAGGAATATTTCAGTAACAGTTTTACTTTGATATTTTCGTGGTAATGATCCGAATTAACTTATTGCTAAGTTAGAGAGATAAAAAGTTTTAATATTAAATGATCATTAACTAAGCAGACAAGTTCCAGGTTGTGCTGGATAGTTGAGATGAAACAAACGAGCTCTGCTCGCTAAGATCGCGAAGCGATCTACAAAGAGCTGCGCACAAGTTCCGACGGTTGGAGAGCGATAGCGAGCAGGGGGCAGCCCCCTATAGGGGCATATTTTGAATGACTATATGGTCATTCAAAATATGCAAGTCCAGTTTATATACTATTTACGACAACATTCGCCCTCTTTGTACGATTTTGGAAATTTTTCGCCCCAACTGGGATGAGCCCAAATACGTTCTCTTTAGCACAACATTTGACGTCCCGTTTTTGAAAATTCTCGCCGTAAGTTGGATCAGCCCGAATACGTCCAATCTAGGGCAACAATTGACATTTAGGCGAAAAGCAATTTTTGTCGTAAAACCCAGATAACACATATGTACCATTTACGTCCCATCTTCAGCGACTATGTCGCGGATTCGTAGCGATTACGTCTATGTGGAGAAATTTCAAAAACGGGATGTAAATTGTTGCCCAAAACTGGACGTATTTGGGCTCATCCGATTTATGACGAGAAATTTCAAAAACGGGATGTAAATTGTTGCCCAAAACTGAACGTATTTGGGCTCATCCGATTTATGACGAGAAATTTCAAAAACGGAATGTCAAATGTTGTCCAAAACTGGCCGTATTTGGGCTCATCCGATTTATGACGAGAAATTTCAAAAACGTGATGTCAAATGTTGCTCTAAAGGAAATGAAATCGCGATATCGCTTTTACGACGAAAATTGCTTTTCGACCCAATGTCAACTGTTGCCCAAAACTGTACGTATTTGGGCTGATCCCACTTACGGCGAGAAATTTCAAAAACGGGATGTCAAATGTTGCCCAAAACTGGACGTATTTGGGCTCATCTGACTTATGACGGGAAATTCCAAAAATGGGATGTCAACTATTGCTCTAAAGGAAATGTAATCGGGATATCGCTTTTACAACGAAAAATTGCTTTTCGCCAAAATGTCAATTGTTGCCCTAGATTGGACGTATTCGGGCTGATCCAACTTACGGCGAGAATTTTCAAAAACGGGAAGTCAAATGGTGTGCTAAAGATAACGTATTTGGGCTCATCCCAGTTGGGGCGAAAAATTTCCAAAATCGTACAAAGAGGGCGAATGTTGTCCTAAATAGTAGGACTTGCATATTTTGAATGACCATATAGTCATTCAAAATATGCCCTATAAGCCCCTATAGGGGGCTGCCCCCTGCTCGCTATCGCTCACCAACCATCGGAACTTGTGCGCAGCTCTTTGTAGATCGCTTCGCGATCTTAGCTAGCAGAGCTCGTTTGTTTCATCTCAACTATCCAGCACAACCTGGAACTTGTCTGCTTAGTTAATGATCATTTAATATTGAAACTTTTTATCTCTCTAACTTAGCAATAATTTAATTCGGATCATTACCACGAAAATATCAAAGTAAAACTGTTACTGAAATATTCCTTTTTAGCTTATCAATAATTTAATAGATAGGGGGCTACCACCCCTTGCTTGCTATCCCTCCCCAACCCCCGTAACTGATAGGCAGCTCTTTACAGATCGCTTCACAAGCTGAGCGAGAAAAGCTCGGTTGTTACATTTTACCAGCTATGATGACAACCCTCATCCGCATAAAAAACGCTTTCTTAAAACCTTATCCCTAATTTATTTTAGAAATTTAAAAAAACTCTAAAAATGATGATCCAAGCAGTTAATCTTTAGCAGAATCAAACCAACTTCCTGGAAATTCTCTACCTCTCATCGGCACAAATAGCACTCAAAAAGCAAAAACATTTATTTCTCTAGTGTTTCAGAAACACATTATATATGTGCTCGTGACAATCTAGTGAACATGCAAATATAAAATTTAAAAACAATTAATAATTATTGAACACGTCTGATAAAGACCAAGTAAAACTATGCATCTACATTTTATTCTTAGATTATATTAAAAAATAAATGGAAAAATGAAGTTTGCTCCGTTTGCTCTTATTCATTTTGAATAAGAGAGGCTGCTGTGGTCCTTCTTCATGGATTGTCAGTGGACATAAATGTTATTGGCCCCCCAGAACGTTGAGGCAAAAAATTATGCCGAAGATCTGCAAAGGAATATCCCCTGATGAGAGCTGGCCAACCCACAAAATTGTGTCTGCTACACGCCTTTTTGGTAAGTCGCCATTTCTGTATTTGAGAATTAAAATAAAACTAAGAGGTTTTTTAGAATTCTGAATTTTAACTCAAGGATTGTTTTAAATAACTTATTTTGGAGTTTTTGTTTTTATATACATTTTGGTTACTATTTTCATGGTGATGTAAATTTCTTGAAAAAAAGTTTTCATTTTAAAAGGATATTAATTTCCTTAATTTAATAATCTAAATTACTTCACAAGTAACTGTTATATTGATACATAGTTTTGTTTTGTGTATTGACTATGCATTTTCTGTCCTAATCAAAGTCATCATTATTATCATGTCACGAAAAATTTTACTGATGGTGGAAGTTTCTAAAAGTTGTTGGCTGTGAATTTTTTTGTTTTTAAGGACTAGATAAAACCCCTCCTACAGCATCAGAAAACAGAAACCAGTGTTTGTTCACTTAAAACACAATTAATTGATTTCTAATAACAATTCTTATGAATAGAATTCCTCTTAGGCATAGACTGGCTGCGCCACAGCAAGAATATGTTTTTGTAGTTTATACTCAACATTTTTAATGCATTTAGTCTGTTTTATTTAAAATTTGTTGATTAAAGTTATCCAATTATACTAAATCATTTCTTTGATCATTTTTTACAAATTAGGTTTTTGACAAGTCGGTTATAACCATGTATAAAACCGGTTAAAACCGTCGCATGTCAAAAACCTGTCAATGTGTGACTTAAATTCTTTTCCTCTCTAGGTTCTGTGCGAACTCATGCGTTGTGAAGTAACACCCCGGAATCAGAAATTGAGAAAATGATGAGCGATTGGCTGCGGCATGCGCAGAGTTAAGAAGAAATTAAATTATAAACTGTCGAAATAAAATGTTTCTCTTTAATTTGTTTCTTATTTGTATCCAGTAGTAGTATAGTATTAAATCCACAATAATTGAGTTTTACAAATGATAATGTGTGTTACTGATTTTATGGTGTTTAACTAGAAACTATAAATAGGTTCAATCCCATGATTTCTTTTAATTAGCACCAATATAGAATCTTAATTAAGCTGATAGATAGATCTACAAAAGTTGACTAAATAAAAAAATATGAAATAATAATAAATAATAAAATATTAAATAATAATAATAAAAATATAAAAAATATATTTTAAATAAAAGTGGCTGTAGAACGGCCGTAATGTAGCGAATAGGCAACATTGACATCGGATAGCTCTAATTCGGCTGTAAAGTGTACCTAAATCGTCCGTATTTACAACCAAAACCGTACATCAACTTTATGTAGCGAATTCGCGCCATTGACATCGGATGGATCTAATTCGGCTGTAAAGTGTACCTAAATCGTCCTTATTTACAACCAAAACCGTATATCAACTTTATGTAGCGAATTGGGGCAATTGACATTGGATGGCTCTAATTCGGCTGTAAAGAGTACCTAAATCGTTCGTATTCGATACCAAAACCGTACATCAACTTTATGTAGCGAATTCGCGCAGTTGACATCGGATGGCTCTAATTCGGCTGTAAAGTCTACCTAAATCGTCCGTATTTGGTCCGTATTCGCAACATGTAGCGAATACGTCCCAATGGATAACTGCAGCATCTCTTAAATTTTCTTTATTTAGTTCGTTCTTAGTTAAATTTAGTCTTCTGAATCCGAATATCAAATTATTAAATCTCAAAAATAATTAGTTCTTTTATTATTAACAATTAAAAATGAGCGAAAAGTGATGCAATCAGAAACGCACCATGATTGGTTGTTGCCATCGTGACGTGCCGTGTGCCGACTCGCTCAGACACATGGCTTTGTTTATATAGTAAGTGTGAGACTTTCTGCTTTGCTTTTTATTTTTATTTAAAAGGAATTCTTAATTCTAACAAGAGGTTGAAGATTTATTTCAAAAAATTAAAACGGATCATTTGCCACAAATTTCCGAAATTATGTCCGCAGTTCTTCACTGCTAATCCAGACTATTTTCTGGGGAAATCAAAGGTAAAATATTTTTATCCCAAAATAAAGTATTCTTAATATTTGTTTTAGAATTTTCTAAACTTCTTGCAAATGAATTCTAGATGAAGGAACAAAGATAGTTCCAGAAAATGTTATTTATATCTAATAGCATTTAGCAAGAAATGTGGATAAACATACTATAGTGGCATATTTCATATATTTTTAAACAACTTTATAGAACTTGTGTGTTTTAAGTCGTATTTAACAAAACTTAAATTATTATACTGCTTAATATTGTTGAGCTTAAAAAGTCATGCATTGATTCCTTATTCTACTTAAATATAAAAAGAGGTGTTATCCTTGAAAAATTCCCTTATAAGCAAATTATATAAGTATACTCATAAATTTTTTTAAATGTAATGTACAGTATATGGTGTTTAGTGTTTTAACCTTTTTTGGGGCTAAGAATGTTTGTTCTAGCTATAAGTATTTTCTAATTTTATCCAGATTCTTGAGGATGATATAAAATTTTTAGTTCAAATGTAATTTTGACTGTGTTATTAATTAAAATATTACATGAAACTTGCATTCGTCCAGATCGCCATATTAATCCACAGCTCTCATGCCTTACAACCATCTAATGATATTAATACGAGGGTAGATAAAAAGGTTTTCGGACTGACCATGAAAATGATAACTTATGGTTTAAAAAACTGTTTATTTTTCAACACTGCTTCCTTTTAGAAAAATTGTTATTTTGTGGGAGAGATAGAAGATTGAAGATTCCAAATCTGGGTGACAGGATGGTTGTTTTTAAAATTTTTAATCCCAATCCCAAAATTGCTAAATAGGTATTTTTTCTCGGAAAATCTTAGCAACCGTTTAGTTAAGTATTCTCCAATTATATTCATAGCCTTCCCCCTATAATTCATTGACAGAATTTTCCTGAAATCATAGAGTTATTACGCCATGACTTTGCCAGCCGATAGGACTTTTTTTGTGCTGAAAAACTGACTATTATCCATTGAATTGATTATTGTTTTTCTTAAAAGTTCAAAGTTATGTCCATGTTTGCCTGTAGACGCATAAAATAGCTTTTATTTTATGAAAATCGCGTTAAAAATCGCATTTAAGTCGTCATGTCAATGCGTTTTTGTGCCGCAGTTAGGATTGGCGGCACCCATCTTGAGCAGTGTTTTCAAGTGCAATTCCTCATGCAAAAAATAATTTGCGTGTTCCTTTGATACCCCTAGATTAGACAATTAGAAATGTTCCCCACCTTCCTTCATCAATCTTCTAAAATCATAGGGGGGACTTTTCGATGATTTCCGGCATGTGTGTGTGTGTGTGTGGTCGCTCTTTTTAAACTTTTTCCTCATGGTTCTTAATGAACGCTCTCACACCCAAGTTAAATCTTCGACGCAAATTTTTGCACCGGCAAAACAAAGTTTAAGAGTCCCTTTACACATTTATGAACTTAGAATTACTTTAATTTGGTGACATCGCTTCTTTTTAAAAGAATTTTATCACAGCTTTATACTTGCTTTTTCTCATTGTTTAGAATAGGCTCACCTAATTCTTAAAATAAATTGCCGACAGCAGTATTCCGATCAGAACAACACAAAAAAATTAATTAGGCTTCTTTGAAGAGTTTTTGAGAAAAAATTCGCGCCAATTCTGGGTGAGAAAAAAAGGAAGAAATCGTTCTAAATAATAAAACACACTACACGCTATGGATATCTAAATAAAACAAACGAGTAATCAGCACGTGTTACGTCACAGGCATTCAAATCACATGACTGCCTTTTCAAAGTGATTCCGAAACTAGGTGATTTTTAATTGCAAGTAATTAATTATTGGGCGCGTAAATCTAAGAAATAAAATGTTTTCTAGAAGTTTTAAGACATTCGGAACACATTAAAAGCAAAATTGAAAATTGTTGCAGTTATCCATTAGGGCAACTTTTAACGCTGAAATTGGAGCTGATTTCGTACCATTTACGGCCTGGCGATGTAAAAGGTGGTGACATCGCTACAAAAACTGTACCAAAAGTTGAGGTATTCGTGATGTAGCGATTACGTAATCTGGACGTATTCGCTACGTACTGTGCTATCTGGGAAGCGATATCCCGATTTCATTTCCTTTAGAGCAACATTTGACATCCCATTTTTGGAATTTCCCGTCATAAGTCAGATGAGCCCAAATACGTCCAGTTTTGGGCAACATTTGACATCCCGTTTTTGAAATTTCTCGCCGTAAGTGGGATCAGCCCAAATACGTACAGTTTTGGGCAACAATTGACATTGGGTCGAAAAGCAATTTTCGTCGTAAAAGCGATATCGCGATTTCATTTCCTTTAGAGCAACATTTGACATCCCGTTTTTGAAATTTCTCGTCATAAATCGGATGAGCCCAAATACGGCCAGTTTTGGACAACATTTGACATCCCGTTTTTGAAATTTCTCGCCGTAAGTGGGATCAGCTCAAATACGTCCAGTTTTGGGCAACAATTTACATCCCGTTTTTGAAGTTTCTCCACATAAGTCGGATGAGCCCAAATACGTCCGAATTTGGACAACAATTTACATCCCGTTTTTGAAATTTCTCCACATAGACGTAATCGCTACGAATCCGCGACATAGTCGCTGAAGATGGGACGTAAATGGTACATATGTGTTATCTGGGTCTGTATTAATTCAAACAATGTTTTTAACTTATTTCCTTCAAATATACATTGAACTGTCATACAAGTTTATTTTTTTATCCAAACGAAGTATTTTAATTGCTAAATTTGAACAATGTTCATTAACTTCGAACTTTTACAATTTCATTAAAGTGCAACTTAAAACAAATTTTTTCAGATAAAAACGGCTTAGCCGATTGCCTTTTTTCTTACTTTCATGTATATTTAGTAATAAATATATTTTTGACATCTTTTTGCAATGAGACCCATTTTACCCCACATTGGGGTAAAATAGGTCATTACTTTTGATGCTAAGTTTAAGCAACTTATAACTAAAAAATATTTGATAAAATTAGATGAAAATGTTCTCAAGGATTGTAGTGTCAAGATCCAATTGAAAGAAATCATTAAAAAGTAATAGTTTTGATGAAATAAAACTTTGAATGTGAAGGTACCTTAAAATTGACCCATTTTACCCCAACGTACCCTACTGAACAATCAGGTTTTCTTAAAAAGGGAGATAGAAAGAATTCGAAATAATGTATCAAACAAGAAGTTTGAATTTCTATTCTGTAATCTAATCATACAAAAGAAAATATTCAACATATTGTAAGAAATATTTTGGGAATTCATTCTGTAGAGCCTTATCGAGTTTCCAGTGACAGAATCTTAATACTCTAATAGCTAGACAAAAATTGAACTGATGTGAAAAAAAATCTCTCTCAAGCAGGAATTAAAAACTGTTTTGAAAGAAGCTTACATGACGCTCAAATTGGAATCCATTACCTTTTCTGATTACAAATCTGTGATCCAAAGAGAGAAGAAGGTTTTACAATCAACTTTTGTTTGATTTCAGTTTAGAGACGTAGAAACTCAAAACAGGCATTAGGAATAAACTAAAAATGTAGATTTATTGATTTTTTTTGCATCGATAAAAATACAATCAGGGAGACAAAACTCAGTTTTCTTCCAATACTCCTTTGAGTGAAAATAAGAAACATTTTCAGATCTTTTAAAAACCTTTTCAAACATATCTGGAGAGATTAAAATGATGCTATTTATAAAACAGATTGTGTGAACACAGTACAAAACTTTTTCTGCGTGGTAACTCCAATAAATAATTTAGTTTTTAGCGTATGAATAAAATAAGAATCCCCCTCAGTTATTTTTACATAAAGTCTTAGTTATTGTTACGCATTTATTAATATACATGTTTGGACAACCTAATCATAGTTATTTAAATAGGATCTGTGGATCAACGGTGTAAAATATTTAAGTTTCTTTTCATATGCGAAGAATCTGCGTCATATAAAAAAGAATTAATTCGCAAATTTCAGCAGATTTTTCTGCTAAAAATTTACTTCACATACATCCAGACTTTACACCGTTGGTCTTGTAAATGATTCAGAAATTTTATGCTTTAAATATAGGCTGTAGTTATATATTATTCAATGAGTGTGGTTATTCATATAAATAAATTTTTTTTTCTAAATTGTTTAAATTTTTTATTGTCAAGAAAGATGTAATCGAGATTTGAGTAAATTTATTACTTCTAATATTAATAAGAATGCTTATACTATTTAAAGTTTCTGATATTTCAACTAAAAACCCACACATCTAATATAATAAAATTGAATGTGTGTATATATATGTGTGTGTGGGTGTGTTTGTCTTTTATACAAATCCACAGTTTTCTTCCGATCTGCACCAAACTTGGTATACCTACGTAAAAAAACTCCAGAAAAAACATAGGC
This sequence comes from Tetragnatha versicolor, assembly GCA_024610705.1. Classification (NCBI taxonomy): domain Eukaryota; kingdom Metazoa; phylum Arthropoda; class Arachnida; order Araneae; family Tetragnathidae; genus Tetragnatha; species Tetragnatha versicolor. Next base: position 27,121,363 of record JANDEH010000002.1, on the reverse strand, counting down.
TATGTTTCGAAAACTTTTAATGACCCCTTCACCCTCTTTTGACCCTTTTTATGGTCATTTTGCTGAAATAGCTTTATTTCTCCTCAAGAAGAGATCTGTTTACTCCATTGTTACAAAGAAAACTTAATGCTAAACAACAAGTTTTTAATAGAAACACTAGGTACAAGTCTATTTAAAAATTATATTACTAATTTAAAAATATATTTCCACGAAATTTAAAAGTTAAATATAGTTAACCATATTTTTATTTGAGATTTTATGTAATTTTTATATTTTATTTAAAAGCTTTATGGAATACCATTGTTGTTAAAATAGTCTCCATGGAAACGAGGATGTAAAATTAAAAGGTGATAATATTTTAGCTTTTAAGAAAGTTGGTTAACAAATAAAAAACTATTAAAACTCCCTTTCAACTAGAAAAGATTGATTTTTTTCTTAATTTGCAAAATGGAATAAGCTTTAGTTTTTGAATTATTTTACCGAAAACGTTAATTCTTGCAGATATGATTAATCAAGGGATCTAAGCAATTTTAAATACTTTTTAGATTAATTTTTCCCATGTAAATGTGTAAATCTTTCAAAAATTATACTGCTTGAGAACTGAAGGAATTATAATCCATCTGGGAACACTGGGATAAGAAAAATTACTAAAAACACCGGGATAGGAAAAGTTACCGGGAACACTGGAGTATGAAAAAGACGCCTAGGATACCGGGATGATTGGTAAATGCTGATTATCTAAAATTAGTAATGTATTTGGGAAAACTTAAAAATGAGGCGTTTGCTATCAAAACCAGCTTATTCCATTTTTGGAAATTTTACAGGAGAGACAAAAAACTTCTCACGTCCACAGTTCTAAAGCTAAATATGTTTTTAAAATTTTTAACTGTAGATAGAATTCGATTAGTTTTTCATTTTCCTTTCAGTTGCATTACCTTGGGCGTAATTACGCTAATTAGGTTAGAATAAGCTGACTTTGATGCAAAAACACGATTTTTCATACTTTTTTCAGTTTTTTTTTGTTCAATTAAGTTGTGAAGTGGTTTTTTCCAGTTTATTTGGTTGGAATGAGCTGGGTTTGAGCTATATCCCTTCGCCAGGTTATGAAGGACCCTCTAAACTTTCAAAATATGCAAAAAAAAGTGGATTTCAGAAAAATATGGAATGAGCTGGTTTTGATAGCAAAGGCCTCAAATAATAAAATTATGCTCTTCACCCGTGCAGGGCCGGGCATATCAGCTAGTATTTTATAAAAGCTTACTCAATAACTAAACACCCCCACAATTTATACTTGCGTAAGTTATTTTGTTAAATATTTACTAACTGACAAATGGGTTCTTTTATTAAAATAAACGATGACTCTCTTTGTGTCGTTATGCTGCAATATTTATCCAAATCTGTGTTCACACCAATGTTCGAATTCAAACATTGAATAGACTTTCTAAACTAAAAAGGTTTGTACACACTGAATTCCTTAACCTCAAAGGGCAATACATAGAAATAATTAAATAAACTTTTCAAATTAAGCATACCATTCTTGCCTTACGAAAGATTTTCTAATTCCAAAGTGGCTTATTTCACGGATCAGAAATCAGGAATTGAAATTACCAAATACTAAACAGATATAGTAACCACTTAACACTACACAAAGACTTCAAACATAACCTTTCAAAACCAATAAAACAGACATAACTCTTCACATAACAGATTGAAACACACTGAAAACTTATTTCCACACTAAATTCCCTTTAGAACCTTTTCACTTTGACTCGAGTTTCTGCTTTTTACAACGCGATTCCTAACCAACTCAATGAGAAGGAAAATCCGAGAGAACATTTCAACCCAAAAGGACAGAAAAAACAATCCCTAATGAGAAAGGAGCATATAAATTTAAAATACAACGATTTTTATTTGCAACTTAAAACATTTAAAATATACAATTGTTTCGAGGATGCTTGAGATCCCCTTCGTCAGTATAAGTTCCAACAGTCTGACGGAGAATATAAATAGAAAAAATATATATTACAAAAAAATATATATTACAGTTACAGTGAGCACACAAGAGACAACAAATCATCAAGTTACATGTTCGGGTACAGAGTCAAAAAAATATATGCGAGGACATATCTCCCCGACAAAAGAAAAAAAAATGAAAGTGCGTATCTTGTCACCACTAAGTGCTGATGTTGACGGAAAAGTTCCCTTTGAGTCCTGTATTGCTAATATTTTAGAAGTTAGGGATTAGGGGTAATGTGTGTGTAAGGTTTACAGTGGTAGTGGTAGTAAATTTAATTTTAAATTGAATTGTGTTCTGAGAGAAATTAACCCATATAAGATTCAGCATTGCGTTGTTTTTATAAAGATATACCCAAAGGTTCAGATCAACCTCAACTGACTATTAATGGACATACGGAATATTGCTAACATACCGGAACTGTAGGTAGTTTCATTAGATGGTTAATTTATAAAAATGATGAAGAGCACTGATGGTCAAATGAGAAGAACCAATAGTTCACATAATTGGGATCGCCAAGTTGATCCTTCGAATATGATGAATAGCTAAGATAAAAAAACACTTAGAAAACACACTTGGTCGTACGTATTCAGCAGTGTCTTTTTGGCCGCCCGGTTGACCAAAGAAAGGGAGCTATATGGGGAAGCTGGAAAAGGTAAGGGATGACGCAGCAATGAAGAAACTCAAGTTCACGAACTAATCACTTTTATTTTGATCAAGTCATATGGTAGGCAGAATCAGTAAAACCACGTTAATCACTTTTTCGCACTTTTGACACGTCTTCCCATTTCTACATCAGCTCGCGAATCACAAGAAAAGGAATTCCTAGTTGAATATTTCAAGAGAAGGCTAGGGCCGCTGTCTTACCGCACAGGCACAGAAGGCATTTAGGAATCACAGCACAGAAGGCATTCAGGTCAATCTGTAAAGAAGGAGCGGGGCTGCGGACTACACTGCACAGGCACCCCGCAAGAACATCATAGGGAATCACTGGAACACAGAGAGAAACAAGAGTTTGCGGCGAAGGATGAAGGAGTTTTACGGATGGCCCAAAAAATCCGGGACGTTTGTTGAAAAATCAAGGCAGGGAGTGACGCAGTTTAGTTCAGTAAATCTATAGTGCTCTGCGAGTCCGAAAAACGCTGTGTCGAAGGTTAAATACCTCAAGATTAACCCTTATGGCAATCGCCATAAAAAATGCCAAGTAGCCAATGGCTAATACATGGAGTGTTAAGATAGGTTCCTAAGAAGATGCTATTATTACTTCCAAAATGTTAGAATTTGGCGATATGACGAAAACAGGCAAAGCATTGCATCAGATTAATTAAAACAGAAAGGCGCCTGGGTAGGGCAAATAAAGAATAGAGTGATTGAACTTTCACGTGGTTCGATACGAAGCGAACCGTGGGAGTGTTGAAAGATACTACAAGGCTGCATATTAATTGCTAGTCAAAGAGACTCGAAGAAGAACTCGTGATGCGAAAAGAGGAAATTTCCAATACAAGTGAAATAGGTTTGTTCGCATAGCAACAGAGAAAGGGTTTATGATTTGAATATCTCTTATCGAAATTTAGAAATACGAATAAAGAACATGAAACTATGTGGTGTTGTGAAACTTCACCACATACTCTCCCCGAAGACACGGCAAAAAACAAAATTCAGCGAGAATTTGACAAACTATCTAAGACTTTGAGTAAGAGAGAGATTTGGAGATTTCTCCTAAGAGATTTGGTGTAGGCAGGGGAAGACGTGTTTACATAAGTTCTCTTAAGTATACCTTATTCACAACTATCACATTCAGTCATATAGATACTTGATACTCAACAGTTATTACATAAGATCGATTACATTGGAGGAATTTGATTCATATTGAGATTCCATCATAAATTATTAGGTATTTATCAGATATTCAACAGAAAAAAGTAACTGTATTCCATATATTCATGATTTTAGATGATATAATGAATGATTAAAAGGAATTTTGATATTTACAAGTTAAGATTTTATGCTTCTATGATCATAACATAAAGTTTTATAATTGTTCATTGTATTCACTGATGGCACTGAGTTTACTGTTTCACTGTACTGCAGAATTATATAAAACTTTAGCACATAAACATGATCATTGTATTAAAATAATTATTTAGACTCAAATGATAATGAGAAATTTTCATTCATATACATAAGTAATTGATAAAATAATGTGTACCGTACCAGCCGAAAAATATAAGAATGCAAGATTCTTGAAGTGAATCTAAAGATTGATGAAAAGCAGCAATCTTGCTAAGGATTCATTTACTGGAATAAATACAGAATTAATTTGAGAAGAAACGCAAAGACTATGAGTAAACCAAAATTATCAATTCGGAAACGCATCATTAGAAATTAGGAAATAAATCTGATGTATTATCAATGCGATAAGAAAAATTAAGAAAAAATACAGTATGAAACATTTAATGTTGTAACCAGGAAGTATCTAAATCCATATCAAGACATGAACTAAATTAAATGGTAATAATGATGAAATACGAGTATGAATTACTCATTTCTAAAACGGAATGGAAGTAATTATCATTCATGAATAGACCTGACAATTGATGTTATCATTTGGTTTGTATAACATTTTCAACTTAAGAATATCATACTAATATCCAAATAGGATAAAAATCCTCATGTCACTTCACTTTACTGTCAAAAATCTACCCAAACTTCTCCAAATATTAACAATACTGAAACTGATTACTGAACTAAACTGCGTCACTCCCTGCCTTGATTTTTCAACAAACGTCCCGGATTTTTTGGGCCATCCGTAAAACTCCTTCATCCTTCGCCGCAAACTCTTGTTTCTCTCTGTGTTCCAGTGATTCCCTATGATGTTCTTGCGGGGTGCCTGTGCAGTGTAGTCCGCAGCCCCGCTCCTTCTTTACAGATTGACCTGAATGCCTTCTGTGCTGTGATTCCTAAATGCCTTCTGTGCCTGTGCGGTAAGACAGCGGCCCTAGCCTTCTCTTGAAATATTCAACTAGGAATTCCTTTTCTTGTGATTCGCGAGCTGATGTAGAAATGGGAAGACGTGTCAAAAGTGCGAAAAAGTGATTAACGTGGTTTTACTGATTCTGCCTACCATATGACTTGATCAAAATAAAAGTGATTAGTTCGTGAACTTGAGTTTCTTCATTGCTGCGTCATCCCTTACCTTTTCCAGCTTCCCCATATAGCTCCCTTTCTTTGGTCAACCGGGCGGCCAAAAAGACACTGCTGAATACGTACGACCAAGTGTGTTTTCTAAGTGTTTTTTTATCTTAGCTATTCATCATATTCGAAGGATCAACTTGGCGATCCCAATTATGTGAACTATTGGTTCTTCTCATTTGACCATCAGTGCTCTTCATCATTTTTATAAATTAACCATCTAATGAAACTACCTACAGTTCCGGTATGTTAGCAATATTCCGTATGTCCATTAATAGTCAGTTGAGGTTGATCTGAACCTTTGGGTATATCTTTATAAAAACAACGCAATGCTGAATCTTATATGGGTTAATTTCTCTCAGAACACAATTCAATTTAAAATTAAATTTACTACCACTACCACTGTAAACCTTACACACACATTACCCCTAATCCCTAACTTCTAAAATATTAGCAATACATTTGGTGCCGTGACCAGGATGTATTGCTAATATTTTAGAAGTTAGGGATTAGGGGTAATGTGTGTGTAAGGTTTACAGTGGTAGTGGTAGTAAATTTAATTTTAAATTGAATTGTGTTCTGAGAGAAATTAACCCATATAAGATTCAGCATTGCGTTGTTTTTATAAAGATATACCCAAAGGTTCAGATCAACCTCAACTGACTATTAATGGACATACGGAATATTGCTAACATACCGGAACTGTAGGTAGTTTCATTAGATGGTTAATTTATAAAAATGATGAAGAGCACTGATGGTCAAATGAGAAGAACCAATAGTTCACATAATTGGGATCGCCAAGTTGATCCTTCGAATATGATGAATAGCTAAGATAAAAAAACACTTAGAAAACACACTTGGTCGTACGTATTCAGCAGTGTCTTTTTGGCCGCCCGGTTGACCAAAGAAAGGGAGCTATATGGGGAAGCTGGAAAAGGTAAGGGATGACGCAGCAATGAAGAAACTCAAGTTCACGAACTAATCACTTTTATTTTGATCAAGTCATATGGTAGGCAGAATCAGTAAAACCACGTTAATCACTTTTTCGCACTTTTGACACGTCTTCCCATTTCTACATCAGCTCGCGAATCACAAGAAAAGGAATTCCTAGTTGAATATTTCAAGAGAAGGCTAGGGCCGCTGTCTTACCGCACAGGCACAGAAGGCATTTAGGAATCACAGCACAGAAGGCATTCAGGTCAATCTGTAAAGAAGGAGCGGGGCTGCGGACTACACTGCACAGGCACCCCGCAAGAACATCATAGGGAATCACTGGAACACAGAGAGAAACAAGAGTTTGCGGCGAAGGATGAAGGAGTTTTACGGATGGCCCAAAAAATCCGGGACGTTTGTTGAAAAATCAAGGCAGGGAGTGACGCAGTTTAGTTCAGTAAATCTATAGTGCTCTGCGAGTCCGAAAAACGCTGTGTCGAAGGTTAAATACCTCAAGATTAACCCTTATGGCAATCGCCATAAAAAATGCCAAGTAGCCAATGGCTAATACATGGAGTGTTAAGATAGGTTCCTAAGAAGATGCTATTATTACTTCCAAAATGTTAGAATTTGGCGATATGACGAAAACAGGCAAAGCATTGCATCAGATTAATTAAAACAGAAAGGCGCCTGGGTAGGGCAAATAAAGAATAGAGTGATTGAACTTTCACGTGGTTCGATACGAAGCGAACCGTGGGAGTGTTGAAAGATACTACAAGGCTGCATATTAATTGCTAGTCAAAGAGACTCGAAGAAGAACTCGTGATGCGAAAAGAGGAAATTTCCAATACAAGTGAAATAGGTTTGTTCGCATAGCAACAGAGAAAGGGTTTATGATTTGAATATCTCTTATCGAAATTTAGAAATACGAATAAAGAACATGAAACTATGTGGTGTTGTGAAACTTCACCACAAGTCCGTCGTATTTCTCCCTCTCTCTCTCTGATATGATCATAGTAGGAGAGTGAGGTAATGACTATCGTGGGGATCGATTGTGATGCGTTATGAGGATATCTTTGTTCCTGGTGTTCTAGGACGGACACCTTCACGTTTCTATCAGGGAGGGAGAAGAAGGGTTAAGTGGGTTGCGGGGTGATTTTATGGCTGATTGTAGTGGGGGTACCAAGACAGCAAAGGGGCATCTATCAGTGTAGGAATAATATTTGGCCAAAATCGTAAATGCTCGTTAGTGTCCGAAATTTTGAAGGATTTCTAATTTTTAGAAGCAAGATTAAAAAAGATTAATGAAATAAACCTATAGCATTAAATTTTGGGATCTCATTTTTGATGTCAGAGAAAGGATTTTGGGCAAGAAAAAACTGTTATAGAGAATGCTGTGTCATCGATATTGGCTGATATTTCAGAGGGGGTCGTTTTAACGTAGGCCAATATTGGTAGATTTGGGGGGGTGGAACACAAGTGTCATTGGGTCAGTGTTGGATCATTACTGGCCTATATCAGGAATACCGCAAAATGTTTGAAATTTTGTTGGATTTTTAAGTTTTAAAAAGAAGTTTAAAAAATATTAATAAAATAAAGCTATTAAAGTTAAGTTTTCACTCATTAAACGGTGTTTCACTTTTGAATGTTAATGTAGGAAAAATCGTTTTGCCCAGAAAAATAATTTTATAAAATATTGTCGATATTGGCAAATATTTAAAGTGAATCATTGAGACAAAGGCCTATACCAGGGGGCCCCATCAGACTATCAGAAGGCTTCCATCCAAGATGAAGTACTTGGACGGTAGGCGTTGACGCTTTGACGTGTTAACTAAGCAGATTGACTAATCAGGATTACTTCATCGCGGAGCTTCTTCTTAAGTAGAAAGGGAGTAAAATAAAAAGCGGGTAAAATATAGACCTGTAGACCAGCCACTTAGGGCAACAAATCATAAATTTAAAGCCACGCTTGTGATCTCTATAAGATCATTTATTAAGGTTGACCTAATGATTTAAAAAGATGGAGTTTTTTATTTTACTTTTTTAGTTGATAAGAGTTGGAATAAGAACTAACACAATTAAAAAAAGTTTCTCTTCTCTTTTTAAAACAGATTGGCTATGTATTTGTTTTACTTTTTTAAGTTTTACCGCAATAAGAAATATGATAAAAGTTGATTATGAACAATTTCTATGGATGGGTACTCCTTTTGATTAGTCGCTATTATTAATGATAATCACTAATCATTTATTGATTTAGATTCAAACATAGGCTTATAATTAATAGTTTTTCATTTACACCTATTTTCTTAAACACCGAAGTATTTCTTGAGTAATGTTGGTTGTTGTTTTTATATTGTTTAACTAGGAAACCTAAGTTTAAAAATTATATTCATTGTATGAAAAAGAAAAATGTTCCAATTTAAAAAAAACTATAATTTTTCTGTTTTTAAAGAGATAATCTAAAAATTAGTTTTATCTTCACAAGTAACTCACTATTTATAACCTAATAAGGTATATATACTGGAAAATAAAATGATTTTAATCTGGAAAACAATAGGGTTTATCTCCTCATTATGATATAATCCTTAGAAATATGTTTAAAAATGTTACGCTTTATAATAACCCAAGTCAATTTACGTTATAAAAGGGCATCAAAATTGATCCGTCGAGAGTTTTAAGTGTTAATATTATCCGCAAGTATTCTTAAAAAAGACAGCCTTCGTAGGGTATGGTATAAATAGATATTGCATGATCAATTTGGGAAGTTTATTCTAATGTAAGAGCGTTTTTTTCTGAGGATATATATAAAAATAAATAAAAAACACCTACAAGGTTTTGAAAAGCTCCGAGAAAAACGTAAATAATTAAATATAAAGAAGGTATAGAAGTAGACATATTTAAGTGGTCTAATGTACACGTCAAAGTGGGTAAACAAAACATCAAGGGGTTTTGGAAGATGATTTTGATGATGAAGATTTTGGATGATGATGAAGCTATTCTGTCAAGCCAAATGGGAAGATGTGTACTTAAGCTACCTAAACTCAGCAAAATTATTTAAAACTAAATTTATTTAAAATTTTCACAAGTTGAAACCTGTACAACTTTTGGAATAACTTTTGCATGCAAAATAACTTCATATCTTTGAGTTGCTTTCTACCAAGTATCAAATTCCTGCATGAAAAATTAAGTGGTGAAAAAATTCCGTAAAATGATGTTCCCATTTGGGAACATCGGCAGGTAAAAGGATGCTGTGAAAGAACACACCAAAATCCCTAGAATTGAGTTTTCCTTTTATAGGGTCAATGTATAAAAAGTTGTAAGCCCTTAAGTCCATCAATTTACCATAATAAGTGAAAAAGGTAATGATTTCTAAATTCAATTTCACCAAGCTAAACAAGTTATTCACGGTATGCAGAATTAAACAAAACAAACTATTTGTACTAAAATATATCTTCCAAATTATCATAGTTTCTATTTTTCGTGCTTATATATTACTGGCTGTATTTCATACATTAATGTTATATTATTTGAATAACTTCAATATAACCTTAAGTGCTTCAAAAAAGTAATAAAAAATTATATTATTTATAGATTTAAATTCAGTATAATTATACCCCGAAATAGATATATTCAAACCGGAAATAACTGGATATTAAAAAGTATTACAACAAACGATTTCTAAAGAATTAAATAGTTGACTTCATTCATTTTTCTGAATAATAGGGAAATATACGAAAGGGTTTAACAAAGTTCATGTAATCCAGTACATTCATCGCACTAAAACTCCAATCCCACTATTAGTTAATTGCCTTCAACACTCATTCATACTTTCCACAGCTCAGTATGAGTTAGGGCCCAGCCTAAAAATAAAACACTACGTGACGTGAATCTTTCAGAACACCTAATCCCATCACCCTCAGCCGAAAGCTAAATCAATTAGCCAGAGAAATAACAGCAGGAGACAGAAGACATTACTCCTCACAACAAGTGATAGAAATCCCCCACCAAATCATCTCACCAAATGACAAAACCTAAATAGAATTTTCATAAAGAACTCAATATCAAGCATAAAACATCCTACTCGAGGTGGGATCAGTCCTTTTTTAATACCTTCCTGTCATAAAAGGGTACTTTTTTCGGCGTCACGCTTAGCTGGGGGATCTGGAATAGTATCAAAGGACTGTTTCGTAGGCTCATTAGCTAAGGGTGTGACTGGAACATTAAGGAGTTTTCATCGGGTCAGACTCCTGTTCCAGAATTGATTTTCGGCCGCTGACTGTGAACTGGTTTGCATTTTTTATGGGATCTGGTCAATTTTTTATCGAAAAAAGGGAACATCCTTGGCGGACATACTCTTGGCGCTAATTGCGTGATTGTGATTTTTACGCGGTGAATTATACATGTGTGGAGGGTGTTCGCGATGGGTTTTCAAAAAGTGTAAAACGTGTTGGAATTTTGAAAGTTTTACGCACTTAGTTCCACCATAGACGATCGTAATGTTTCCGCGTAATAGTCTGAGTTCATATAATGGTTCAGAAATTGGTTTTGCAGTTGGGTATTTTTAAGTGTGTGTAGTGAAAATTTCGGTGAGAAAGTATGTTATTAGTGTTTTATAAAGAGCAGGAAGAGTGATTGACGTGAAGCGTGATGTGTTTGTTTATTATTCTTAATGCTGCATCGACATTTGGAAGAGTTTGCGACAGTGAGGTAAAATGCAACAATATTGATGAAATAGTAATTCAATAACATGAAACGTTATCTCAGCACGCAGGAAAAATATCGTAAGGAAACGTGAGTACATGGTTATTTAGTAAAAGACAATATCATTCAGTTTAATCATTACTTAATTTTAAATCATTGATCTTGTAACAAATCGTTATAATCTTAAATAAAATCTGTAAATAAATATTAATTTAATTAAAACCTTTTCGATTAATTCGCCACGAGTTATCAAATAGAAATTATTAAACATATGGTATAATAGTTAAGGTTATAGCTCAAATTATTGTTAAATTTTTCCCTAACTATACACACTTTAATAAATTATGATTTATAATTTGATCGCAATCAAATTTTAAAGCTTGAAAATTCCAAGCACTTAAAAGTTTTTATTATTTTTACAATTGGTAAAGGGCAACTAAACTATATTTACTAAAGTTTAATTCCCGAACTAATAAAAATTTTGATTTATTTTATTATTAGTTTTTCCTAAGATCCTGTTACATTGTTTTCCCATGCCTGATGGCATCTAGATGAAAAGGGCAGTATGAAACAAATCAACATAAATTGTGGAGTATGCATGTTACACTAAAGCTCAATTCTCATGAGATGCGTTTTAAAAATAGAATACGAAAAACGTGAGGGAACTTTCCTACAAAGTGAGTTTATGTCGTCTACAACAGAACAGCTAACAATTATTAAGAGAGAAAAGTAAATAGTGGGGATTTCAGAATGTAATTATCTATTAGGGTATTTATTTAATGAAAAGAAAATACTAGTGCAGGCATCCTACTACTATTATAATTGTGAAAGTTTGTTTGTGTGCTTGTTACTCTTTCACGCTAAAACTACTGAATGGATTTTAATGAAATTTTACAATAATGTAATCAGTCCTTCGTTCTTTTTTTCCCATTTTCCAGCTTTTTTTCACTTATTTTTCCGTGTTTGAAACCTGTTTTACCAGTCATGCAAGCCAATAATAGGAAACTTTAGTACCAGTGTTGTAGTTACTAGGCAATTTTATTAATCTCTATATAAATAAAAAAGTTTGTGGCTGTGTGTGTATGTGTGTTCCGCATCTATTTTTAAACCACGCCGAAGGCGTGGATATTTCCTACATTTCAAGATTATTTTCCTTTGAAATAAATATATTTACTGAAAAATATAATTTTTATCCATGGAAAACGAGTTTAAAATAAAACATTGTTTCAAACACTGAGCTATAAAACAAACTGGAGTGACTAGTTAGCTGAGACAGATCACTAGACTTTTTCATTTACTAGATCTTTTATTTTAGTTTTAAATTTTTTAATTTGTTCACTAGATTTATTAATTTACTAGACTTTTTATTATTGTTTCAAATTTGTTATAAACATTATCAGGAAAATCGGGATTGTAAAAAGTGACAATAACACCGGGATTGAAAAATTAGCGGGAGCATCGGGATAGGAAAAATTACCGAGTTATAAAAATTACCGAGAACACCGGGATAGGAAATTTACCATAAAGACACCGGGAATACCGGAATATAAAAATTACCGGAAACACCGATATAAGAAAATTACCGGGGACGCCGGGATTAGAAAAATTACCGGGACCACCGGGATAGGAAAAATTACCGAGAACACCGGGATAGGAAAGAGGCGCCTGGGATACCGGGAGGATTTGTAATATTGCTAATTTACAAAATTATAAATGTATATTAAGAAAACTTAAAAAAAAATAAATTTATACACCCCACCCGTGCAAGGCCGGGTATAACAGCTAGTATGGAAATATAATTTTGTTAAATTGTAAAAATAAGCAATTAAGATATTAAGTATAATCTAATTGTAATTTTGTGTAATGTGTTTGTGTTTCTATTTATGTTCATAAAATATTCTTCAAAAACTATTTTACCTTTTTTAATTCAATTTTATTTTATTTCACGTAATCCTACTTGACATTTTGTCTGTCTATTAAATGGGTTACCACTCGACCCCAGTTGACAAATATATATTTTCCCCAAATTATGTAACATATTATTATTATTATTTGCTTTGGTAATTCTTTGACAAATTTTAAAAATTTCCGGTTCAATTCCGTTAAAGTTCCCGCTAAATACCGCAATTCTCTCTTGGACACCGATAAGTAGAAATATTGCTAATATATTTCAAACTCATAGTTTAAAATGTTTAATTAGATCATTAACTGTTCAATTTATCATTAAAAATCAGAAATATTTGTCGGTATTTGAATATATGGCATTCAAAAGATATTGTCAATATCTAACGTGAACGTTAACGGAATTGAACCAAATTTCCCAGTTATTCATAGGAGGAATTTTGTGCATTACTTAGTAGATCATAAATGAAATCAGTTCTCTTTACGATACAATTTACAACTAATTGATGCCTGAAAAACTAGTTTGGAAAAGTTTAAAGCTAATCAATGAATGGTTGAAGGTGACAGATATACTATAAAATTTTCTAAAGTAAAGTGTTTTTATTACCAGCAAATGTAAATATGTTATGGATCACATAAAATCCTTTTTAATACTTTGACAAACCCAATTTGTTAAATAAGTAGGTTTAAGGTACTATATTTACCACACAAAGTGCAGTTAGAACCACCAGATAGTATCGAAACTAAACACTTCCCTCTATTGGATATTCTCCTCGGAGAGAAATGACACGTGCACTTTATTGAGTCAAACACATGTGTACTCGATTCATTAGGACAGGCAGCAGTTTGACAACTTTGCGCCTCCGCGTATTGACCAAACTCTAGAGTCATCAGCTCGTCATCATCGGAAGCTGTTTGTCGGCACAGAATAAACTAATCCCAGCTCTCTCTTGCGTCCGGAATTCCAATTTGAGCGCTAAATGGTAGTGAGATTGTTTAATGGAATTCCGAATGAATACGAAAATGGGTGTTTATAAAAGAGTGATTAATAGGATTGCTCTCCGTGATGACAAACAAGGTGGGGTCTGTTGTTAATAATTGGGAAGTAAACTTGGTAAGATTTTATTAGAGTAATTTTTATTATACAAAAAAACTATTTTTTATACAAAACATACTACACAAAAATCGTTTTTTTACTTTTGAAAAATTACTTGCTGTTGATTGTAAACTTTAATGTTAGTGTGACTGAACTAGCCTATTTTAAAGCTTGTAAAATTCCCAATTCACTTAAAAGTGGAGATTTTAAATTTAAGTAAAACATTTTGAGTACTATGGTGCAAAAGAGCATGATTTAGTTCCATATTTTCTCTTAAAAATTAACGTGATACCTACAATTAAAAAAATGAAATCTGCCAAAATTAAAAGCTCCCCGAAACTTCTTCGAGCGTCGTAAACATTCCCGCATCCTCTAAAAAGGGCAATTGAATTGGTTTAAAAAGTATTAAAAATATAAACTATATTAACTTTAAAGCAAATACAAGTTTTTTTAATAAATATTCGCAATTAAGCCTGCTAAATTTTTATGATTCAAAGTAAATAATATAAAAAAATTGATCCTTTCAGCTTTCTTGATACATTTTTATACAAATACAAATACAAATATTGACGACCAACAACATGCGTGAAGCCCAACTGGGTTGGTCCATTCAACTCAAACTACCGGATACCCAGTATTTGCATTTAATATTGAATAAGCATTTATTTATAAGTATTTTATATTGAAATTGGAGAAGCAAAGGAAAAATGTTTTAAACATTCATTCCCAATGCTATAAGAAACGTTTTCGAGTTTTTAATAAATTGTTACTTATAAAGATGTTTGATTGAGTAAAAAACTAATACTAATCACACACATTCACCATAAGTAAAAGAGAAATAAAAATAAATTAAGTACGTATTTACAATAAATAGGTAAATCAAGCGTATTCAAATAGAAATTTCTACACATAAACGGGATGATATAATTTTTTCTATGAAATAATCACTTAAATTTATAGGAATTACTTAAACTTTTTTCGTAACATTAAAATATTAACATCACAGAAGAGTAGCGTGTTTAAGAGTAACTTCGTTTTAAAAAAATCGGTTACATTTTTCTATCGATTATAATTAAAACTCCCACCTATAAAATCTTACACACAAAATGGAGTATTTTTGTTGCTCCAATTAGCGAATACTACACATGTTTGAAGAAAGGGAAGCGTTCCTAACTACTTAAAACCGATATTTCTTAATTAAATTTTAAGCAAACATATTTCGAGTTAAGTGCGCTTGGTTTTTGAACTCGGAAAACTCTCTAGACATTATTCCGTTTTTATTTCACTAATGAACCCCTCTTTCGCTAATGCCCGGCATAGAATAATATTACTCGAGCAATAATATTCGAAGAGACGGTTGTAAAATTTTATGAGTTCTGGAATGGTCCTAATTGCTTTAATTTCCAGTCTCGGGGAGTTTGATCAGATCTCGGCCATGTTACGATTCTGACTACTTCGCTAGTTTCACATTCGTTTCTTGCGATAGTTATTCTGCAATTGAATTTTTCGGTCCCTTTGAAACCAATGTTCGTTTTTAAAGTTATTGTGATAATTTCTCCCTCGTTTGGAATAGCTAATTACGCAGTCGTTAGAGATCATGTTCTCGTAAATAAGTTATACGAACACATTGTTCTTCTTTTGAAATTTTCTAATATTCTTAGGTTTAAGAGAAATTCTTTAAGCATAACGTGTTAGACTTGCACTTGAGTAGCTATATGTAGTAGTGATACAGCTAATATTGATATGTGTTATGATTTCTCTTAACGAAAGTTTTGCATGTGTTTGTGTAGGGTGTTAGTGAACATTTCGGTTCGATTTTAAGTAACACTCTTTGAAAACTGTGTTGCAAAATGCTTATTTACTTATGCAAAATGCTTACAAAATGCTTGCAAAATGCTTACAAAATGTGTTGCAAAATGCTTATTATTATTATTTAATACTTATTTCTTGATACTTCTTTACTTTCAATTAAAAAATTTTTGCCGTACGTTTTATAGTCTCTAAACCGGTGCTCTACTCTTTTGCATTACATGTATGCATTACATTTTGTAATGGTTTTTATTTACAAATAAAATTTATGATGAAATGCTATGTTTGAAGAAGTAGGTTAAAGTTGTTTATTGTGCTATCAAAATTTTAAAAATAAAGTTAATTTTTATCTTTTTCTTACTTAAGTAGCAATAAATTTAATCGTGATACTCCCATATGTGTTTTCAAGCATATTAAACAATGAAGCTTTGTATAACCTCATGTGTTTTCAATATAATACAATAGCAAAACTTAGTTAGATTTCAATCTAAAATATACGCTTTTAAATACAGTGTCGTAAAATTCTAGTATTCATACTTTTATTTCTTTATTTTCGATTTTATTTACAAACAAATCAGAGTTGAAGAAACATATTTGATTTACACACTATTCTAGCATTTACTAATAAGTAAAGTAAAAACAAGTGGGTGTAATAAAACAAGTCATTGCGAAGCAACTTTATTTGTTTTAAAAGATAAAAATAAATTGAATGTTGCATATGTTTAAAGAACTAAATTAAAGGTTAAGTTCTTTTGTTAAAGATTTTTTCCTCAACTTTCTTAGTAAAAATATACATAATAAAATATGTCTAATTTGGCTACTTAAATGAACCACGAGAAAGAATAAATTCTACGAATACTTGTAATATAAATTATTCTAACCTAGAAGTTTTGAATATTTATGACAACATAAAACAATTAAAAGAAGATTTTAAAAAGGAAACTTTGAGTAAGAACTGTAATTAAAAGTTAATACTGCAACTCGTTTAATTATAAAATAGCTTTAACATTTAGTAAGAATCAGTTTTAATTTATTGCTAACACCCCGTACTAAGTTAATTATTTTTCTTTTATTACCTCAGTGTTGTTTCTTTTGCCACTTGGAATATCCAAGCTCCATCCGCAGAGCGTACAGAATTTAAGGCAAAGGGGGTGCGGGTCCTGAGAAAGTGAGGCCAATGAAAGGCAGGAGTCCGACTTAAGCCTCGGATGATAGATGCCGCCACCATCTATCGCCACCTCCACAATTTAGACATGCATCTGAAGGGGAGGGAAATAGTCTCCAGACACCTGGACCCACAAGGTAAACTGCGCCATTACCGACCTCAGGACTTTCGGACCCACAAATTTAACGAGCACGTACTCGATGGGTCTTCAGCGGTGTCGGGAATCGAACCCGGGACCCTCCAATCCCAAGGCCAATGCCTTAACCACTAGGCTTCCCACGGCATTACCTCTGTTAAAAACAATAAAGAAATGAGCAGTAGTTTTATGTAAGATCCTTTGTTTTTTGTAACATGTTTTTCATTACCAATCCTGATGGCTAAAATGTTACAATTTCTTAAATATTTAATTGAATAAAAACTTTTAATAATATCTTCGTACACTTTCCTTAAATCTTAAAGAGAACCTAACTAATTACTTGGGGTGTGTTAGAAACTTTTTGTTAGAGAATTTTTTACACATTAAGAGTAAATTTAAGGTATATTCTTTATTTATAATTTAATCAAAATCTTCTCAATGATGTCCACAAGTCTCATAAGGAGAAATTAGAAAAGAATTATTTAAAATGGGAAAACTGAAAAGTTTCAAACTACGTAAAGTAACTGCAATTATTTTTTCTGTCCCCTTGAACAAATATTAAAAAGTTTCTAAATTTTGGAACAAGTTCCTTCCCCAACAAAGGATTCTAATACTAGTTTATCCTGACCCCTTGATAAGAATAGTTTTTCAAAACTGAATTTGTATTTTTACATTTCCCTCTGGTTGATTTCTTTGATTTTCCGCTTTCCGCATGAAAAATAAAAATAGGTTTTCAACTTTTTTCGGTTTTTATCAAAACTAATTTTAGCAAATTTTGTTAAAACTCTTGAATTAAATAAGAAGTTAAAGGTATTATGTGCCAAGGAGAAGAATAATTAGAGCATTTAGCTTCAAGACTTCGATTTTTATTTTTTGATAATAAAAAAAAACCTCAAGAACGAATTAGAAAAAGAGATGTAAAAACCA
Organism: Tetragnatha versicolor; assembly: GCA_024610705.1. Classification (NCBI taxonomy): domain Eukaryota; kingdom Metazoa; phylum Arthropoda; class Arachnida; order Araneae; family Tetragnathidae; genus Tetragnatha; species Tetragnatha versicolor. The sequence continues at coordinate 27,103,488 of JANDEH010000002.1, read as the reverse complement.
ACTCATTGTAACTCGCTTTCTGCGGAAAGAAAACGAATTCAAAATACAAATAGATCTTTCTTTCGACTCGATCTTAAAAAACTTCGATTTTTCTTTGCAAGGAGAACCCTATTCGTTACCGTAAGAGTTATAACCGTCGAGTATTTCTTAAAACTGATAAGGAATCCAAAAAGTCCATGATTCTAAGATCAGAAGAGCGAAGAGTAAAACAGAAGTAAAAAAACCCTTAAAAAAGAGGGATGAAAAAAAAATCTTTTCATGATTTTAAATCGCCCTAAAAAAGAAAATAGAAAAATCCCGAAGTTGAAGAAGTGTGGAACTTTTTTTTCTATCGCCCGGGTGACATTTTTTTTCTTTTATCGTCTTGTGGTCGAGGGAGCATAAGACTAAAAGTTTTGTCATGATGAAAACTAAGTTGAAGACCTAATAAAAAGTAATGATCCGACTTATGTCCCTCTGCCGGAACTACTGATGCCGGATTTTTTTTGCTCGGTGTCTTTGGATTCTTGCTTTCTCAGCGCAGTGGTCGAGTGAGTAAGGTCGAAATATGAATTCGTTTGCTAAACGCTAATGTGTATCGAATTGGATGTCGTGGTTTATTAATTTGCAGTTTGAGAGGCGTATATTTTGACTTCATATTTATCTATTTCCTGTTGCCACAAAAGTGTAATATTTCTTAGAAAAATTATGAATTGAGCATTTTTTGTGCGTTTTAGCATTAAATAGTTATACTGTGCTATATAAATTTATTTTTTGTTTGAAGTAGTTATAAATTTTGATTAAAATTGTTCAAAGGAAACTATTGTATTTTTTTCAAATGAGTTAATGAAATTTTCAAATCTGCAAACAAACACAGAGTATAGAGCTTAACAGAGTGTTCATCTCCATAGACTCTAATGACAATTTTTTTAACAGGGCTTTTCCCATAGACAAACTTTAGGCCAAATGGACCAGCCTCCCTTAATACCACTTCATTCCTGCTAATTCTGTCATTCGCCCACTGAAGCTGTCACTTAAATCCAAATCGAAACTGAAGGGGAAAAACAACACCGATGAAATTAAAATGCCGCTTGATAGAAGTTCCATATCCAATTCCATCACTCCATATTCCATATCCATATTCAATCACTTTCGCATTTAGCTTTTTCTGATGGGCTGCTAGTGAACTGAATTATAATCTGCGAGCTGAATTAAATTAATTACCTAAGGAGGAAAACGGCCGTTTGGCATCTATGTCAAGCTCTATACTCTGTGGTATAGAGCTATCAGAGAGTCCAAGTGGCTGTTTTCCATCTTATTAATTTAATTCATGCTCACAGATTATAATTCAGTTCACAAGCTTCCAATCAGAAAAAGCTAAATGCGAAAGTTATTCATAGGCGCTGCTCTTTTTTCCCTAGGTGGTAGACTTTTTCCCTAAAGTAGTTATATTATCCCCGGCTGGAATAAAATTTCCCCTCTTTTTAAACTTCGATTGTTTTTTGTTTTGTTTAATGAAAGCTTTTCTCCTCCATTTCCGATTTGAGTGGCAGCTTCAGTGGAAGAGTGACAGAGACGTAGCAGGAGTGAGGTGGAGTCATAGGAGGCGGTTCGAAGTGTTCTAAGTGTCTATGGGAAAATCAATGCTTTAAAAGTTGCCATTAGCGTCTATAGAGGTTGACCCTCTGTTAGCTCTTTACTCTGTACAAAAAAAGAGCATATATCTCTTGAATTAAAGTGAAAACAGTTTGATATCTAGACTTTGCTCTTTTGTGTGTCCTTTGTTATAACTAAGATATTTCATAAACAGGTAAAAAAATTCTACTTCAAAGAAACCGCATAATCTAAGAATTAGCATAAATATTTTTACATTGTTCCAAAAATATTCATAAAACTAAAAGGAAAAATTACAAAACAGACATTACAAATTTCATTACAAAATATTGGATAAAGAGTAAGTAATAGTTAAACTGATTTAAATCATTCCTGGACCAGATAAATTGCGAAGTTCGTTTTAGGGACTCAACCTTCAAAAGTTACATTCTCCAGACAGGACTTCCCCAGGGAGTGGTCTCTAGTTACTCCCTATTCAATGTTTACATAAACGATCTTAACTTGGCTTTGAGGACAGTTGGAGTGGAGTGCCTTCTCTATGCAGATGACTTATTTATTTGGACCCAAGTGAATAAAACGAACGAAAAGTCTGAGATAAAGATGTTCTTAAACAGAGCACTTGAGGTTCTTTCCAAGTGGTGCGAGGAAAACAACATAACCGTGAATATTGAGAAATCTGCGGTGCAGACTTTTTCACTGATATATCAGAATATCCGGCCAAAGTTGGTTAACAGAAATGATGAACTGTCAAATACGGATAAATTTACTTACTTGGGAGTTACCTTTGACAATAAGTTAAGCTGGAAATTACAAATCTAAAGTATAGCTGAGAAGGTAGAATAGCGGTTAAATATTCTTAAACGTTTGGATGTCTGTCTATGGGGATGCGCACGAACAACCTTGGAAAATACATTTAAAGCATACATTTTCCCTGTTATTACTTATTGTTGTGAAGTTTTGGTAACTGCCCCGAAGAGCCTGATTGAGAGGCGGGAGTTACTTTAAAATTGATGCGGAATCCTTTAATTATTGGTGCGGTAAAGACCACCCCAATTGACTCTCTCTATGCTACTTTTCACACATAACAGACCCATTCAGAAGATTATTGAGGAGAGAGCTCTCGTGTTGTAAGAAAAGTCAATCAGAATTGAAGTGCCCTTTTAGGACCAGTATGAGAATGAGAATGGACATAGACAACTGAAGACACAACGTGGCTTTCTTCAGAAAGCTATCGATTTAAGAGAAGATCTGGAACTTGATGAGGGAATTGTTCAAGGGATTTTTAAATCCTCGTAATCCCTTGAATCGCGTTGAGACAATTATTAATATGAGTCTTGCCCAACCTACCCTTAAGAGACAGCTCCCCCCAGAAAGCTTAAAGATTTTGGCCCTTGAGACCATCCACACCATCTATCCAGAGCCTGAATGGTTACACGTCTAAACCGACGGCTCCTTTACTGAATGTTCACCAAATGTTGGAGCAGGAATATATTCCTCCATTTCCCTGCCGGGAAACAGAAAACCGGGAAAACAGAAAAACCGGGAAACAGAAAACCGGGAAAACAGAAAAACCGGGAAACAGAAAAACTTTGATGGAGAAGTTATGGTCATCTGTGTGGCCCTGCGGCAACTTGTCCCCAGTCTCTACAACAAGGTGGTCTTGTTGTTGGATTCCGAAGCTGCCATTCAGGCTAATGAGTCAATCGAGGTGCCTGCCTTAAATGATCAGCTGCTCCTTGAGGAGTTAAAAGCAGAAGGACGACACATCGTTATCCGGTGGATCCCTGGGCACTGTGACACTTTCGTTAACGAGCAGGCAGATATGTTGGCCAAGAAGGGCACACAGATAGTCGAACAGCCAACCACAAGCTACTCATTCCACTACACAAAACTCTACATCAAAAATCAAATCAGACTTAGATGGAGGTCGAGGCTCACTACTCGTATTTTCTCGAAGAACTGGGGAAATTAATTGGACCAAAAAATTTCGATTAAACCTCGTGATAGTGCGGTCACAGAATTTAGACTTGCAGTGGGGCCATGACTGCCTTGCAAACCACCTACACCGCACGTTTATGACAGTCCTAATTGCCCACTCTGCATAAAGGATGAAATTATGTACAGGTCCCATATCCAAGTATGTCCAGTGGGGTGTATCGAAAAGAACTTTTTTTATATTTTGATGATCCGATAGTGCGAAAACGTTGTCTAAGGTGGAAGTTGGTACCTGTGATTTTTTTCAGAATTTTCGGATAATATCTTGAAGCGCCGCCTCGCCCCTGAAGTTCCCCATGTTAATCATATGGGGCGCGCAAGCCAAAAAGGCCGAAAATTGGTTTTTCGCCCCTCATTCCTACCCTAATCACACGAAGAATGTCTTCCCTCGATTTATGGACACTATATGATATATGCTACCCGACAAAACTTGAATACTTGAAAACTTGCCTAAATCTCTTTTTTATGTTGATATTGGGCTCTAATTTGAACGAGGATAGACGCAATTTTCGACGAAATTTGAGCCCATAAAAAAACTTAATATACATATTTAGGCTATTAGTCAAGTTTTGTCTGGTAGAATACATCCTATAGAGTCCACAGCTCGAGGGAAGACATTCGTCGTGTGATAGGGTAAGAGTGAGGGGCGAAAAATCAGTTTTCGGCCTTTTGGCTTGCGTGCCCCATAGGATTAACATGGGGAACTTCAGGGGCAAGGCGGCGCTTCAAGATATTATCCGAAAATTCTGAAAAAAACACAGGTACCCTCTGCCATCTTAGACAACTTTTCCGCACTATCGGATCATCAAAATAATTTTTTTCGATACACCCTAAATTGTCCAGCTCTGTATGTGGGGACTCCAAGGTGAGACGCTACTATAGTGCTAGAGCCTTGCTGATGAGATATTGATTTTTCTAACTGCTTTGTATTCTTGTGATCGTTTTGTAAGATATTGTCTTTTTCTCTTGCCATTAGAAATATAAAAAGAACATTAATTTTTTTTGTGTCTTTAAGATAATTTTTTTAGATACCTTATAAATTTTCTTTAGTTAAGTATCTCTCTCGTTTCCAATGCTTTTCATATTCCCAAGATAAATTAAAAGAAAACCGCTCAGCGATAACTAATTGCACATTAGAACTTAACAAAAGTAATTATGTAGAAACTTTGTAAATTATTTATTTCATCAATAATAATGTGGCATATGTTATTTTAAAATATTTTTCACTTCAGATAAATGTTTCAAATAGAGAGTTCATTGTATTACTTAATTAAAATACATTTAAAAGATTCCACATCTATTTGTAGCGCTTATTTTCCTTAAATATTTATGAAACATTCATTCCTTTCATTATCTTATTAATGAATTTAGATTTATTATCAAATTTTAGTTTCCTAAATTGTAACATAAAGCTTTTTGAAAAATAATTATCATTATAAGTTTTAAGCAAGCTTTTATGTTATTTTTCATAAAGGTAAAAGGATTTATGTAATGAACCTACACAAAGTAGGGGAGGGTGGGGACGATTGTAATGCAGGGCAATTGTAACACTTTGATTTCCTCAAAATGAGAGGCTGCCTAGGTGAAAAGGAGAGGACATTACGTAAAAGGCAGGTGAATGAAAGAATATAAGAGATTGCCAAGGCTGACATTTGAGATGTGGCTGTGTAATTGAGAAAAGAGTGTTTTTCAAGCATCGAAGTAACTTTCTACTTTTGGGTAACTTTCCTTCTCCTGCACTGCAGGTATGAAGCACAACAACACTGATTTTATGTATAGTATGTACATGTATCCTAGTTTTATTCTGCTTAGTTTCAAGATGATAGTGTTGTTAGTTTCGTGGAAAACGAGGGTTGAACTAAAAATGGTGACGTGGGGTCGATTGTAACACTTCAGCCGGGGACGGTTGTAACATGTTACAACTGACCCCAATGTAGAAAATAACATGTTTCAAAAGTATTTTCGATGTATTGATTTATAATTCATACTTACCCTTAATATTGGCATATAATTATGAATTTTTACGGTTTTAGGATGCCGAGATCGCGTAAAAGGAAAACTGAAAGGGGGCTGATTAGTCTAGAAAAAATGGAGGGCTGTTGAGGTATCGGTGTCTAAAAAGTCTATTAGATGTGTTGCTCGAAATCACGATATTTTTCATGTAACATTATACAGATTCTGTCAGAAGAAAAGAAAAAATGAAAATCCTTAAGTGGGTTATAATCAACACAATAAAGTTTTCGATCAAGGGCATTAAGAGGAATCATTTTTTGTGCAAAAATGGTCCCACGTTCGTTGTACTACAGGGGAATTAAGTTATGAATTCCCTAATTGCCCTTGTGAATAATTATTTACTATTATTTACTCATCAACATTCATTATTATTTAAAACTCATTATTTGAGTGAAAAGTTCATTATTTCCATTCTAGTCTATGTATTTAATTATTAAACAAGAAAATTTAAATTGTTAATAAATTTGAATGATTTTCTATCTATTTTTATGAATTTGTGTTGTGTTACAATTGACCCTTATATATGTTACAATTGACCCTTCAAGTGGGGACGATTGTAACGTTTTTCGATTTTCGATGTTTTATTTACTAAATTGCAATACATGTCCACCGGACGGTTTTCATAACAAAATTGTAATTGGGATGTATCAACCTATTTTCATACCGATTTTCATAACTCTAACATAAAAAATGGCTTAGTTTGAGATCAAATAAACAATTTTGTTACAATCGTCCCCACCCTCCCCTATTTCCTTTTTATAAGAAAATGAACTTGAATAAAATTTCAAACTTTATTCAAAACTATTTTAGAACCACGAACAAAATATTACCCAGGTTAGTTTATACTGTTTACCTTGCCTTTTGTACCTTTAAAAATGCTTAATAACTGTTTTTGTATTTCCTGGAAGTTTGTGTTAACTAAGCTCTTATTAAAATAATTCCAGGAATTTCTCCTCCTTCATTCTTATTAATGGCGTGATTTTAATAACCGAAGACCAGTTAAACTGTATTGTAACAGGAAATGTGATATTAAACTTCATTACACACGAACTATTAAAAGCAAGTAAATATTTTCAATTGAATAGTGTCTTACATAAAAGGTCTTCCGAAAAACAGTATTTTCGACCTATGTATCACTATGGAAGCTATTATTTTACCTCAGCAATTAATTCCTCCACCGGAATTTCAATTTCCAACGCTTTCTGATGAGAATCGTTTTATATTTACAGCACGAGTCATGTCATAATACACCCCAACGCTCTTGCGTATAACGATCCATTAGAGTCGCGATTAATCGATGAAGAGGACAATGAAGCGGAAAAAATCATATTTGTCATTTTAAAACCTTTTTATTCCGCTAGTATAAACCCCAGGACTTTTTCTTCCTCTTCTTCTGCCTTCTCTTGTACGAAAAGAGAGATAATTTCGTCTCTTAGAGAAGAAGAAAAGAAGAAGAAAGACCGATCAGAAGTCATTTTCACGCAGTCCCATTGTGTTTAATAGGATGTTTCACAATAGGGTTTACTGTGGAGGAAAAAAATTATTTTAATTTAAATGTCTTAGAAGGGGAGGATTTACGTTTGATGAGTTTCGGAGTCCTTCTCCTCTTCTTCGGGTTGAGTGCATAAATTTCTTTCTTGAGAGACATAATTTGAAACCAAAGAGTTTTGCTTCTCCCGGAAAAGTCGAGGTTTGTAATGAAAAAATGAGGCGGCGCTTATGGGGAAGATCGTGTTGGATTAGGAGGTTATCTGGTGTAAAATGAAGTTGGATTGCTTTTGTCAGAGTAAACGGTGGGTAAAAGGTTATGTTGGGAGATAAAAAGGTCAGGAGTAATTTCTTCGTTGGTTTAGTTTTTGGTGAGTACGAGGTTAAGTAATTTTTGCTGTATTTACTCTTTTTATCTTTTTTCCTAACTCTGTGAAAAGTATTTAAATTTACTAAATATTCAAATATTGAAAGCAACTGTTAAGATATATCTTAGATCATTTTAAAAACTTAAATTTATGTTTTCAAATAACTATCTTAGGATACAGCAACACTTCACAAATTTTATAATTATTTCACCACAAATGTTCTTTATATTGAAAGCAAGCTATTTTTGATGAAACGAGCTTCTTCTAAGAACTAATAGAAAATATTGATCATAAAAACGTTTAGTAATAGAAATTGAAGGTAATATGAAATAAACAGTCAAACATTTTCAATCTCCTTACATTTTGGCTGCACTTTTTTATCATCATCTACATTATTATGTGTATATGTGTTACGGGCAAAGTGATAAACTTCATTAATAAATGCCATTGAATTTTTCACATAGCCTTCTCCAAGGTCACTTACCTAGAGGTAGACTTTACTTCCGTGACCTAGGACACGCGTTGGTTCCAAATAAAAGCCGTGAAACGGACTTTTGAAACACCCTGTATATACCATCAATAAAACTCAGAATAACAAATTCATAATTTCAAAAAAATGGCTGTAATAAAAGCTTTATAAACATAAAAACACTGTTCTAAAATATTTTGATACTATTATAAACATATTTTTTCCAATATTAATTTCGTATTTTTATTTCATAAACTTTTCTGTCACTCATTTTAATACATTTTTCATAACCATACGAAGAGACAAGCGCAGAAACATTGAACTAAAACATCACCCAACAAATAACCATACTTATGTAACAACGTCAGCATAAAATGCAGAACATAGCTCAAGATCCCAACAGTATCTTGTTTTTTTTATCGAAGAACACAGCAAAGAACTATCTCTCTCTACTCCTTCAAACACAAAGGAGGCCCTGATTGCGAAACCCACGACTTGCAATAAGTGGATTCAGGTAGCAATGATATTCTGGAACAAGGGAAATCAGAGAGAAGAACGAAATGGAGGGATTTCCACCCCTCGAAGGTCCCCAGGGTCATTGCGCAATCATACTGGATTATAATCGAAACTGGGTCAGCTAGTTTGGTGTGAAATCTCGTTTGCTACCCCCAAAACAAGTTAGTTTTTGTATGCATTCTGCTAAGGGATCTTGGGGGTGTTACAGTGTTCGTATTAGGAACATAATTATCTTTGGTTTTATGGATTTAAATTTAAGTATCTGGAGGGTGTTGGTTTAGGGTAATGTAGTAAGAAAGGAATTTCTTGCAGTGATTCAATTTGAATACAAGCGACTTTGGTTATTCTGTGGATGTAAATTGGTTTAGCAATAGTTTAAAGGAGAAAGATTGAGGTGTAAAGTAAGTTTTATGGTCAAAAGGGAGGGCAGACAGTAGACATTGTATATTATGTTACAGATAAATTGGAATGCTCACTAGTTCATTTTTTTCAAACTTGGGGCAAGATATATTTTGAAGGATCTCGAAAAAATATCTTTATTTTTAAAGTAATTAAAAAAAGGAATACATAAATAATAGGTATTTAAAATAAATTGCAAAAATATATTAATCCGTAAAACTCATTTACTTCATAAACTTTTTTATTTCGTATAAAACTAAGCCAAAAGTATCTCTCTATTCTAAAGAAAAGTTTTGGGTGAACGGTTTCCAGAGAAAGGCTTTTTAATTACTGAACCGAACGACATATATCTCTCTATTCTAAAAAAAGTTTTTGGTGAATGGTTTCCAGAGAAAGGCTTTTTAATAAGGAAGTTGCATGTGTCAGATTTTCAAAAACAAACAATTGTTCCGTATGGTTTTTTGTATGGTAAAATGAAATATCTAGTCAGATTTTCAAAAAAAATGTACAGGTAATTAAATATTTTAATTTAAAAGTCGAGAAAAAAACACGTGACTGAAAACGTTTATTGTTTAAACTATAAGAAGACGTCAACAATAATACCATCAACTCCATTGCTTTACAACAATGTTTAGTATAAGATGACGTCACATCTAAACTCTTGGCGTTTTCGCGCGCTTTTAAAAATGGGATTTTTGTTAATTTTTTTGACAATCAAAAAATTTCTCGATCGGCCTCAAATTTTGGGTAGTTGCTTATTTTTGCAAGAGGAATCGATTAAAAAAATAAAAAAAAATCATGCAACTTCCTCATTACTGAACCGAACGACATATATATGGTATCAAAATGTCCGGATTCTTTCCGGATTTCCGAATAGGCCCTTCGATTTTTCAAAAATTTCTCAATTTTAAAATATTTCCATTTTTTAGATAGCGGATAAGGTCGCAGTTACAAAGCAAGTACTGTCAATCAAATTATTACTCAACCAATCACAACGACCGATTGACGCTATATTTTAAGATGACACATGTTTTTTTACCTTTTAAAAAAGTACTTTCTTGATGAAATATCACTCAAAGACTGATATAAAAGCATATTCTAAAAACTTACATGTACGCCATTTTAAACTAAACTTTCACACTTTTTGTCCAATATTTATAATTTTTAGTCTGATTTTATCAAAATTAATTGTAAACATAGAGTGATGTTTTGTCTCTTATTATTTTCAATTGCTTAAACGGTATTGTTTAACAAGTCTGGGTTTAAAAAATATGATCGATAAACACTAGGCATATTATACTAACGAGTTACTTTAAAATAATGGTTTTTGTTTGGTACTAATATTGATAAACAATTAGAAATAGTTATTTTATAATTATAGATTAAAAATAATTAAGATGAATATTTTTAAAAACATTTTGTTTAAATTTTTGATAGGTTCGAGTTAATATATATTCAAACTGGGAGATTTATTCATGGAGGGGATTTGGTGACGTATTTTTGGAAAGTTGGTTGACGTTTTTCTGTAAATTGTTTAATTGTTTTATAAAGTGTTATTAAGTTCAGCGAGTTGGAATTTGTGGGAATAAGGAAGTTGCATGTGTCAGATTTTCAAAAACAAACAAGTGTTCCGTATGGTTTTTTGTATGGTAAAATGAAATATCTAGTCAGTTTTTCAAAAAAATGTACAGGTAATTAAATATTTTAATTTAAAAGTCGAGAAAAAAACACGTGACTGAAAACGTTTATTGTTTAAACTATAAGAAGACGTCAACAATAATACCATCAACTCCATTGCTTTACAACAATGTTTAGTATAAGATGACGTCACATCTAAACTCTTGGCGTTTTCGCGCGCTTTTAAAAATGGGATTTTTGTTAATTTTTTTGACAATCAAAAAATTTCTCGATCGGCCTCAAATTTTGGGTAGTTGCTTATTTTTGCAAGAGGAATCGATTAAAAAAATAAAAAAAATCATGCAACTTCCTCATTACTGAACCGAACGACATATATATGGTATCAAAATGTCCGGATTCTTTCCGGATTTCCGAATAGGCCCTTCGATTTTTCAAAAATTTCTCAATTTTAAAATATTTCCATTTTTTTAGATAGCGGATAAGGTCGCAGTTACAAAGCAAGTACTGTCAATCAAATTATTACTCAACCAATCACAACGACCGATTGACGCTATATTTTAAGATGACACATGTTTTTTTACCTTTTAAAAAAGTACTTTCTTGATGAAATATCACTCAAAGACTGATATAAAAGCATATTCTAAAAACTTACATGTACGCCATTTTAAACTAAACTTTCACACTTTTTGTCCAATATTTATAATTTTTAGTCTGATTTTATCAAAATTAATTGTAAACATAGAGTGATGTTTTGTCTCTTATTATTTTCAATTGCTTAAACGGTATTGTTTAACAAGTCTGGGTTTAAAAAATATGATCGATAAACACTAGGCATATTATACTAACGAGTTACTTTAAAATAATGGTTTTTGTTTGGTACTAATATTGATAAACAATTAGAAATAGTTATTTTATAATTATAGATTAAAAATAATTAAGATGAATATTTTTAAAAACATTTTGTTTAAATTTTTGATAGGTTCGAGTTAATATATATTCAAACTGGGAGATTTATTCATGGAGGGGATTTGGTGACGTATTTTTGGAAAGTTGGTTGACGTTTTTCTGTAAATTGTTTAATTGTTTTATAAAGTGTATTAAGTTCAGCGAGTTGGAATTTGTGGGAATAAGGAAGTTGCATGTGTCAGATTTTCAAAAACAAACAAGTGTTCCGTATGGTTTTTTGTATGGTAAAATGAAATATCTAGTCAGTTTTTCAAAAAAATGTACAGGTAATTAAATATTTTAATTTAAAAGTCGAGAAAAAAACACGTGACTGAAAACGTTTATTGTTTAAACTATAAGATGACGTCAACAATAATACCATCAACTCCATTGCTTTACAACAATGTTTAGTATAAGATGACGTCACATCCAAACTCTTGGCGTTTTCGCGCGCTTTTAAAAAGGGGATTTTTGTTAATTTTTTTGGCAATCAAAAAATTTCTCGATCGGCCTCAAATTTTGGGTAGTTGCTTATTTTTGCAAGAGGGATCGATTAAAAAAAATAAAAAAAAATCATGCAACTTCCTCATTGCGAAGCAATTCCGAAAGGTCCTGCTTCAGCAGTTTACAGGGGTTGGTGAGAGATAGCGAGCAGGGGGCTGTATCTCCCTAGTAACTAAAAAAATTAGAATTTAAAATATTTTAGTTTTTCTTAAAAACTCTGTACAAAATCAGTTTTTATCAATTTTCTTAATTACTTTACTTTTTGTCAATTAATTAGTAGAATTAGCAATAAATATAATATAAAAATTTAATTTATTCGTCAATAAATATAAAAAAAGTCTTGTACTTTACTAAACTGGAACTATATTATGTAAAACGAAAAAAAAATGTTACAAAATAGTTTGATTTATGCTTCACAAAGATTTAAGCCTTGTTATTATTTTACCGAAAACTGTGGATGAATTCAATAACTTCAACTATAACTACAGCTCTACTTTTAAGTGAAAATAATAATAAATTCAAATGAAAGCGGTCATTTTCATTTTACACACCCCTTTAAAATAACACCCTATTCAGTAAAACTGCAATAAAATTCAAACTTACTCTTTCAAGTACCCCCTCTACAAACAAAACGGCACACATTACATTACAAGAAAAATATCCAAACTTACCCGTATAATTTACAACCCAAATAGCTCATTTACCATCCTCTACAAAAGAATCGCATACAGCACAAATAGCCCTTCAAAAACAAACAAACGTACAGCAGACCATTCTACCTAAAGCACACAAGAGAAGTTATAATGTACCTTATGCAAATACAGAGCAGAAGGAAAAAAACAGAAGCCCCTGATACTGCTCCCAGAATAAACAAGGAAGAGATGAGGTGCACAAAAAACAACAGAAGCATTCTCTCGTGACGAAATAGAATTTGTTCGGGGAATATATGTTTTCGTGACGGCTCTCCTCCGTATTGTGAAAATACTTCCGTGACACGGCGTACTTAGTAATGGCCATAACTCATTGAGTGGTTGCTGAAAGGGGAGATGATATTCGCACTGGAGAATTCTCTTGTGCGACACTCGACGTGGGAGTGTTGTTTTGTGTGTAGCAATGTTCTTTTACTGTGTTGGGGATGAAGTGCAGTATTTTTATGGCTTTACGTTGTGGTGTGCATTGAATATTGGGGTAAACTTGTAAGGTTTTGTTTCGTATGGCACTGTCATGGGTACGGTTTGGAAACTTTGCAAGAATCAGGTAGTTTAATTAAAGGGTAAATGATCAAAGCAATGTTTATAAAATAAAGTTTTATATCTCCTTTTAATCAAAACGGTTGATTTGTTCTTGAAGTTAAACAGATAAATTAGGAAAAGTGCGATTAAAAACGAGTAAGCGAGTACTTTTAATTCAACATTTAATTATTTGATCCCAGATAGCATAAGTAACCTTACGGTTATTCTTCTTTTTTCTCTATGATTGGGTGTCCCAAAACAAGGTTTGCCGAGAAATCTTTCCGTAAAACTATATTTAAGTTTTCATAACAAGGTTGCAGAAAAAATTTCTGAAAAACTTTTAAGACCCGTCACTTCAACTTCTAACCTTGTTTTAAAGTTTTAACGTAATGCTACGGTTAAACTTATTGGCCTGATTGTTTTTACCTTATAACAGGATTAAAGGTTGTCAATAACAACCTTTCTTACTAAAAACACAAATGGGTTACTCCAGTAAGTTACATAAAGGTTTATGAAACTTTTCTTAGGATATCTCACTCATTTGAAAAAAAGATTGAGGACGTATACTACCTAGATTTTTATCTTTAAACAATTTAATTAGTTAAGCTGTAAAGATATTTTTAAAAAAGAAATTTCAAAATTAAAGAACCTTATGTATATATTACGGGCAAAGTGATTAATTGGGCATTATTAATAATACCCTGATTGGAAGCGGGAAAAGTGATTAATTTCATTAATAAATTTCGTTGAATTTATCACATTGCCCGGGCATTATTTAATAATGCCCAATTAATCACTTTGCCCGTAACATATACATAGGATATCAAAACTTGCATTTTAACAGAAATAGATCGTAAAAAAGAAAATTTACAATGCATCATAATATACTTAAGAAAAAAGTATCATTTTTTTCTACTATCATTACGATAAACCCAACTATGATGTGTTCAAGTGCGAAGCTGAGCTATTGGTTCCTAAAATTCTACCTATTGATTTAATTTCTTCACACTCTGAAAATTTCTAGTGGAATTTTCATTACTTTGAAAACTGCGCCTTTTTTACTTGGACACCAAATGTTTCTTCAAACGGCGCCAACAGAATTCTAGGCTTCATTAGTATGACTTCACGTGTAGTGATATGAATTTTTTAACCCAGTAATTTTTAAAACGTCTGTATAAAAAGTGTTTTGTTTGTTCTTAAATAATTTATTATTATTTTAAATGAGAGATTTGCACTCCTACAACTATACAGAAGTACTGATAGCAAAAATAGTTTTTCTAACATTCTTGTAAAGTTATTTTAATAATAGTAGTATTTTGAATTTAGTAAAAATCAAAATGTTAAAGTACGAAAAAATGTCCCTCTATATTGTGTATCATAGGAAAAGTAATCACCAACATCATAAAATAAGCTCAACTAATGTTACTCGAAACAAAAGGGTGTCGCTAAACAGAACCATCTGAGCTTTCAAGTGAATAAACAAACAACGAAAAAAATTGCAAAAATTTCTTCCAGAGTGAATCCATGCAGCCCACGTTTCGTGACTTTCAGGAACAACACAATGGCTTTCCGAATCCACTAATAAATATACAAACACCCTCTTCTTCCAAAGCAAAAAAACCGCCCTCATACTACGCAAATACACACGGGGTCCACAAAACTACGTACACGGGCAATTCCGTTCGGTCCACCGGCCCTTTCGAAAGGTTTACGATTATGAGGTGAAAGGGGCTAAAGTTTGGGACATTATTAAATATAAAGAACACGCGAGTAAGGACAGGAATAAGAATGAGAAGTCGCACAGTTTTTTTTTGTGGATGTGGGTTTGGTTTTTTCGTTCTCGTACGTCCTGCTAAATTGGACGGAAGGAATTTTCCGAGGTACGACAAAAAATTCCCGGGTCGGGAATTTAGGGGTACATTTAGCGTGACGTAAACGAGCTGCGAATTGATTGGCCAGCCAGATGTGACCATTTTCTCACTTTGGAGAGAGGGGAAATTTAGTCAATAACTTTTATGTTCCGTTATATGGGTAAATAATGGGACACTGAGACTATCGATTTTAAAATTTGCTAAAGTTTAGAATCGATAAAAGTGAGTATAGTTGAAGCTGTGGAAATTAGTTCAGGATGAAATCGGTGAAAATTATGTTCTCAAAAATCACTTCACAAATGTAAACTATATAAAGAAAGCAGGTAAGTCAATTTTTTTCAGAATCTCAATAAACGAAATAATTCGTCAAAATTTCAAAACAAACAGAGAAAGGGGAGTTAATTTTTTATGCTACAAGGGGGCTACCTCCCCCTGCTCGCTATCGCTCGCCAACCCCCGTTAACTGCTTACGCAGAAACTTTTGGACCGCTTCGCAATTCCTCACAAAACCCAGCTCACTGCACTTACTCACTTTATAAAACATTCTTATAACAACAGAGCAATGTAAACATTCTTTTACCCATTTCCCCAAGGTAATATTTTTTTTCACAGATCCGTCAAGAAGCACTGAAACATCTCTGGAATAAATTTAACTTTCTAAAAATTTGTAATGATCGGCTGTGAAAAATGTAGTAATTATCGTAAAAATCGCGAAAATTTAGAATTTTATCTTCATGAGAACCAACAAACGTTGAAGTTGTATCAGTTTCATAGCAATAGACTTCCAACATTTTCGATTTTTATCTTTATTTCTAAAACATTCACCCGTGTTATCTAGTTATTTGCGTTTTGGCATTATGAAATAAAGAGTTACATTTTACTACCCTAAAAAATACTTGCAAAAGGATATAAAAATAATACTTATTTTAAAAAATAAATGCAAAAGTTCAAAATTTCCGAAAGCGAGTTAATATTTTATTGTAAATATAGTAATGATTAGGTTGCCACAACGACAAAGATAAATTAAAAATTTAAATTTGTTATTTAAAAAATAAAAGATAAATTAATTATACATAAGTTTTAAATATATTTAAAACCGTTTGAACAACAAAAATATAAATATTGTTAAAAATAACACAAAATATATTTTTTAAATTCATGTTATAAATAGAAAGATGATTATTTAATATATTTGAATATTAAAACACCAGTGAAATATGTTTTCAATTGTTTTAAGATTCATAGTTTCTTGCTTTGTAACTGCGACCTTATCCGATATCTATAGAAATGGAAATATTCTAAAATTGAGAATTTTTTTAAAAAATCCAATAGCTTATACTCGGAAATCCGGTAAGAATACGAACATTTTGATACCAGATATGTGTCATTCGGTTCAGTAATTAAAAAGTTTTTCTCTGGAAACCGTTTCCAAAAACTTTTTTTTTAGAATAGAGAGATAATACAAAACAAAAACTTGTTTTCTTGTCAACGTATAAAGTAAAAAGGTAGAAGTTTAGGTTATTTTTCACTTCAATTACCTTAGTTTTTTATAACTGACCAGGATGTATCAAAAATGTTTTTTTTTCTTTAGAAGTTACATTTTAATCACTTAAGATGATTTTAGAACCACAATTAATTTTTTCAGCTGTTTAAAATCAAAAGCTTTTGCCAAATTGAAATTCAGAACTAGAATTAATAAAGTTAAAACTTATAAAATGAATAACCTAAACCATCTTCCAGTTATAAACTTAACACGTTTTCTGTCTCGTCTGTTTGAGACAAAAATCACTTCTTGCTTATAAAATCAAATGCATAGTATTAAATAATAATTTAAGGAAATTATTACATTTAAACCAAGGAAAGAATTTAACATAATTTTGATCTCTTAGTCTTAATTATGTAAAATATTTCTTAGCGTTTTTTTTTACAAATCTTCTTATATACTGAAGAACAAAGCTATAACTTTTTCTCTTCAGTTAGTTTTTTTAATCTAAAATACCATTAATTTTATAATAGGTACCGACAACGTAATTTAAAAAAAATCATACGGATAACTACAATAAAAACAACTAAAAATAAATTGTAACTTTTGCATAATTTAATAAAAAAGTAAAAGCAATCAGTATATAGTTATCCTTCCTGGGATATTTGGTAAGTAAAAATAATACTTGTTAAAATATTTGTTGTTGTTCTTTAGAATTTCCATTACCACTATTATATCTAGATAATATTACTTTCATCAAAATATATTTTCTTATCACACGAAACCACAGTATTCATGATAAACACCTTTTCTATCCAAACAGTTGTTTTTTAGTAGTTTTAATGAGAAAATAACAACGCATTATTAAAAATAACTGCTTATAGAAAGATATGATGGGTGAGAATATAAGGTATAGATATGAGTAAAGGTAATGGTAAGGTAAAGATATGGTAAGATGAGGTAAGGTAAAGATATGAGGGGTGTAATGTGACAGGCCTCCTCGTGGTGCACCCTGGTTAATGCTAAATCTGTCACAGTGCTGCCGTCTGCTGGCTCCAAGCTTTTTTGAATTTGAATTGGAATCTTGACTGTTATTATGGTTGAGGTCGTGCTCAAAGTACTGCAATGGAATGCAGGAGGACTTTCCCAGGCCAAAAGATCTCAAATTATGAATATTCTTCATTCCCATAATATTGACTTTTTTGCCATTCTAGAAGCAAATCTAAGTAAGGATCACCTGAACAGATATTCCTTTCCTGGTTATTACTTACATCTGTTACCAAAGTCCAGAAGAGTTGCTAGTGGCATCCTCATTGGAATTAGACAGAATTTATCCTCTTCTTTCTTCATCATTTCTGACCTTCAACATCCGTCTGGAGCTGAGTTGGTCAAAACTGTTATTTGGAAATCTAATACTCGTTCAACTATCTACACTTGCTATAGCCCCCCTGGCAACCGACATCTAAATTTCGATGGCATTTCTATTACTAGGAAATGTTTTCTGTTGGGTGATTTTAATGCCCATAGCCCAAAATGGAACTATAGTGACTGTAATACTGCTGGTGTTGTTCTTGAAGACCTTTTGAACACCCAAAAACTTGAACTAGTTTTTCATCCCACGGATATCCCGTCTTACCTGCACTACAACGGCTCGTCAACTAACCCTGATCTGGTCTTCGTTTCTGAAGATATTGCTGAAAGTACGACCAGAGATGTAATTTATGATCCTGGCTCAGGTCATCGCATGATCATTACCAGCACTAGATATAATTCGAAAATTGTACCAAGTAAAAAATCCTCAAAAATCCTGAACCTTAAATGGAATTTCAAAAAGGCAAATTGGTCCAAATATGAAAGTGATTTGGAAGAATTTTCCCGCCTGGATGATACTCCTCAGGAAGAGAGCATTGATGCCCTCTCAAAGAAATTCTGTTTGGCAATCATAAAGACTGCCAAAAAGTGGATTCCTAGGGGTAAAGTTAAGAATTTTAAGCCCTTCTGGACCCCAAAATTAGAATCCCTGAAACAAAGGTGTATTCAAGCTCGTCAGCTAGCGGAGAAAACGAAGACCGCAGCACATGTTCAAGAGTGGAGAAGACATGTTGCTATCCTTAAAAGAGAGATAATTTCCTCTAAACGAAACAATTTCGATAAGTTTATTGAAAACATTGACTTTAGAAAAGATGGAAAGAAAGTTTACAATTTCATAAATAGACTTAAAAACAACCAACCAAAACCTCCGAAAGACCCAATGTTAGTCTCAAACAGAACTATTGCCAATGATAAGGATATCGCGGGGGCCTTTGTAAAATACTACACCGGTTCCCAGCGATTAAGTCGTGAGAACAAAATGTCCCAGAGCAGACTCAAGAGAGATTTAAAACCCCTATTAAACAAGAAAAATCAGGGTAGCCCTCTGTTCAACTCCGACTTCGGAATATCAGAATTAAATGAAGCCATCAGATTATTAAAGAATGGAAAAAGCTCCGGCCCGGACAGGATTCACCCGGAGTTTCTAAAACACCTGGGCCCTAATTCTCGTAGATTCCTTCTCAAGATCTTTAATCGTAGTTGGAACGAGGGTGTTCCCTCTATATGGAAAAAGGCTATTGTGATACCATTGCTAAAGAAAAATAAACCAAACAATCGATTGGATAGCTACAGACCCATCTCCCTCACTAGTGTCATTGCCAAGACTATGGAGCGGATGGTTGCCGCCAGACTTGTTTGGCATTTGGAGACAAATAATCTTATTTCCCCTGTTCAGTCCGGCTTTAGGAAATACCATTCCACTGCTCAACAGGTTGCTTATTTTAGCCAAGCTGTGAAAGATAACTTTGATAATCGCAATTCAACCCTTGCTGTATTTGTTGATTTTAAGTCGGCCTATGACCGCGTTTGGCGATTTAAACTAATCCAAAAACTCCATCACTGTGGTATTGTTGGCAACATGCTTAGCTGGATTAGGAATTTCATAGCACAGAGATATGTTACAGTTCGTTATGGTGATTGCCTTTCATCATTCAAGCAAACCGAGACTGGTTTGCCCCAAGGGGCTGTAATTAGCCCTATTTTATTTAATTTGTACATAAACGATCTTCCAGATGCTCTATCTACTGACTGTCTGACTAAGTCTGTTCTTTTTGCGGATGATCTTGTGTTGTGGAGCAGCGCTCCAAAGACACAACAACAGTCATTAAACAGAAATCTTAATGATTCTCTGAAGAAACTGGACGATTGGTGCAAGAGCAACAATATGATTGTTAATACAGACAAGACTACTTGTCAATTTTTTACGTTAAATCGACAACCTTTCTTACCTCAACTTTTTTACGATGGTTTTAGTATACGTGTAAATGATCAAACTACTTCCTCGGATGTACCTTGGACAAACGCTTAAATTGGACTGAACATGTGACTCAAGTTAAGGAAAAAGTGGAGCGGAGACTTTCCCTACTAAAACGTTTGGCTGGCTGTAAGTGGGGTTGTGGTAGAGATACCCTGCTCACTACCTACAAAATGTATATCCAACCTGTGTTTTTCTATTGTAATGAGATACTTGTGACTGCTTCCGACTCCGTTATCAATAAACTCGAAGTAGTCCAAAATCAGGCAATGAGATTAATAACAGGGGCAGTTAAGTCCACCCCGGTTGCAGCCATGCGCCAACTAACTAAGCTTCACCCTATAAAGTCTGAAATTCAAAGAAGCTCGGGAATACTTCTACAAAAGCTCCGAAGACTTCCAGGTAACTCCTATTGGAGGAACTATGACTATAACAGACAAAGAAACCTTAAAACGCAACATGGCTTCAACCAAGCCAGCTATCAGATAGCAGTTAACCTCGACTTAAATCAAGAGGCTGAGCCACTCACTGGTCCCTTGTGTCCTCTAGACTATAATGATATTCTAGTATCTCTCGATTTAGACTTACAAATTGATAAACGCAACATGAATGAGTCCCAAATCCGTACAATCGCCCTCGCTACTATCGAAAATAGATATCCTGCATGTTCTTGGACCCATGTCTACACTGATGGATCTATGTTCCAGCGTGGTGATGGAGCTGGTGCGGGTGTTTTTTGCGAACATTTTGCTTTTTACAAAGCCGTTGGCAGAGATACTACAAGCTTCGATGGTGAACTAGAAGCAATTTTAATGGCCTTGCGACAAATTGAGATACTGAAGTATAAATTCAGTAATGTAGTTATCTTTTCTGATTCCATCTCTTCACTGCAGGCCATCACCAACAATAAGGTTTGCATTTCTAAACGTATATTGGAGTGTAGGTCTCTATTAAATTCACTTGCTGATTTGGTTGTTTTACAGTGGGTTCCCTCCCATTGTGGAGTGGAAGGCAATGAAAGAGCTGATTTTCTTGCAAAAAAAGGTACCACTGTCCTACAGAGGCCTAATTATCCCTTACCCTTTCATTCTGCTAAAATTTTAATCAATTTGGAGTTCAGGAAAAGATTTAGAGAGGAATTGTCTGCCCTAGCGAAGGGTAAGGCCTGGGAATGCCTTTCTGACCAAGGTCGAGCGATTCCGAACCTCCCTAGGAGTTCTGCTGTTGCCACCTTCCGTCTTCTTACTGGACACGATTGCCTCAATGCTCATCTTTTTAGACTACGACTTAAGGACTCTCCGACCTGCTGTCTTTGTGACTCTGGACGACCAATGGACAGTTGCCATATCGACACGTGCCTTGCACTTAAAGATTTTAATTGTATAGTTCAAAAATATTGGGAAGCCAGAAGGCAAATGACTTAATTGTCAAAGCCTGGCATTGAAATAAATAAATAGAAAGATATGAAGAAATGCAAATTATAGTCGATCCTTTAGTTTCATTAAAGAATAAGGAATCGAATTATATTTCTTTTAATGAAAAATACTCACAAATCAGGAACTTTGTAAAAAATCAGAGAAAACGCAAGTATTTTTAAGAAAGAGAAAACTATTCATACCACACAAGCTCATTTATATTGATTTTAAACCACTCAAACGAATTATATTCTTTACTACTGGATTCATTATTATTTTACAGATAATGTAGTAATTTAATTTTTTTCATATAACGTATGGCATTAATCATAGAGATGGGAAGAATGGTATTGATCTAGGATTATTCTTTGATTATCTTTTATTTCATGTATTAAGACTTCTTAGAAAGACTTTTCTATCAGAACTTTATAATTAAACTTTCCAGAAAATTGTGTACTTATTTTCTGTAGAAATATTTTGTAAATTCAATTAAAGAGAGTTTTTTTTAATGAAATTGGATGCGAGTATAATGACCACTTCCATATAAAATACTATTAAGCTTATTGAAATCCTTACAAATTTAGTAAAATTTTTTTATAAGTATTATAGGATTGCTTTAATAGATGGAAAATATTTATTACCGGATTGTTTTAATATTTTTGAAAAGTATTTTGGATTTCTTTAAGATTTTTAAAAGAATTAATGAGTAAAAACGGTACCACATACCAAAGGAGAAACTTTGAAATAAAACGAGTAGTATTTTATAATTTTAATAATTTTTTGCATTTAATCGTTCCATTTTTAACCGAGTGTATAAATGGTTTATGGGAAATGATAGAAGATAAAGTATAAATTGATAAATTTGTTCTATTATAAAATTTTAATGAATATTACAGTTCTTAGATAATTACTGTAATTTGAAACAGACAAAAAAATTCTTCTCAAAATTTATTTCCAAGAATTATTACAAATCTAAGCATTTTCTTTCATTGTCTTTTAATATTTCCATTAATTTTTCGATCATCAAACATTAATTGTATTTAGGAAACTGTAGTAAAAAATAATTTTTAAAAAAGAAAAGAAATAAGAGTATATAGCTTTATATCAACCCATAATGGGAAATTTTTTAAGATTACTGGAATGTAGGTATATTTTAATATTCATGCTTTCAGCTCTACCCTGTGTACTTTTTCAGTCAACCACCACTAAAGGGAATCTGAGATATCGTACTTTTTTCTAAAATATAAACCTAGGTAATCAACATTCAAAAAATCGCGTTTAGTGCATATCTAATAATTAGGAAAAAATGTATTGGGGCTACATGTTTACTATAACTTGGTTGGGCTGCAGAGAAAGAGTGTATATTAAACTAATTCTGTTAAACACTTAACCTACTGCATTATGATTTTCTGCAATTTTTTTCGTGCAAATAGTTTTTTATGAGTCACTAAATTGAAAATTAAGGGGTATACGTAAATAAAATTATCATATTTGGAAAATTCAATGCACTAGATCATAGGAATCAGATCAAAATGGCAGCTGAAAGCACAACTTCAATTCAATCTATTTGCCACCATTTCCCACTAAAATACTCTTCATAGAACCCGTGCCGTATTTTATCTTGGAAGAGTAAAACGGAAAGAGTGTTCCTGCAAAGAACTTGTAAGTACCGTCAGTAGATAAAGGGTTAAAATATACTACTCATAATACTGTAAATGATCTACAATTCAATTATATTACATTTTACTCTGTAGTTCTATTATCGCTTGGTGTTTGGGTCTTTAAGTAAATATTACCTATTTCAAAGCTAAACTTCAAACTATATACATAGGTGCTTCAAAGTAAATTTGAAAGGTATTTACTACGAAAAAGGTATTTACGTCACGAAAAGGTATTTACCACGTATCACCGAATTCCCAAAGACCGTCCCATATTCCCTATAAGTTATTAAGCCCCCAGCGTCCTTTATTAAAAGAAGCCCGGTCCTGCACATTTAATCCCTGACACCAGGGAGGACAAACCGGATACCATGGAATTCCGTTTCAGAGTCCGGCCCATTGTCCGGCTGGGGCCGCCCTTTCTTATCGGCGGCAAGGACGCACAATGGGGCCTGCGTCCAGATTCAATCAATTCGCATCACTTGCAGCGGGGACTCAATGAGCGGCACTTTTGAACAGGTCCTGGGAGTTAGTTGCCCGGATTTGTACCATTGTTGGGCGAGAACAATGCCCGGCTCCGATTGCTTTTCCGCGGCGGGAAATTGGAAGTCACCGCCGAACGATTGGAGTTTCCGCCTGGATTGGAATTTTTTTCCCTGGTGTGAATGGTTATGGTGGATGGGGATTGCTGTACTACTGCTGGGTTGGTGTGTATGACAGGTGAGACTGGGTGATGAGGGGTTTTACGGTGACTAGGGAGTTGCATAAGTCGATGGTATTTTTTCTTTTGAATTTACCTCCACCCATGCTATTACAAATACGGAATTATTATTACCTGCAAATTTTCAGGTCCCTAGGACAATTTTTGACTCCCGCGACCTTCAGAAGAAGTTTTCCCATGTTAATGTATAGGGAAAAATCGAAAATACCTCAATTTCCGTGGTTTTTATTTTTATAAGCATGGACGCTTTCACAATATTGAGTTAAAAAACTATATATCACAATATTGTGATATCATTTTATCAATATCATATTGGAAAAACTTTCAATTTCACCTACTGGGGGAAGTTCTCCTAGGGTTAGAAACGCACTCAGAACTAGAAAAGAGGAGGATCGAGAGCACTTGCGGGCAGGAGGTGAATAAATGCTACCAGGGAGTTTTATTGAATCTTTTTTCTATTTTATTATAGCTGGAGTCATCTGATAACTTTTAAATTGATCCACCTCCCACCCGCAAGCACCGGTGAGCCTCTTAATTAAATGCAGAAAATTGCTCTTAGCATTAATCTAATATTAGAATGCTATGTCTTCTTTTAGAAAGATTTTAATAATGGGAAATAAATATAAGAAGTTGAAATACTTAATTTCCACCTAGAAAAATCCTAGTTCTTATAACTAAAATCGATTTAATCTGTGTGGGTGTGTTTAATTTGATTTATTCTAAAAAATGTCAATGAACTTTCATACAATGAAATATATTTTTATGCTTTTATACACTTCAATTGAACACTGATCTCAAATAAATTTTCATATTGTAACTTAATTTAAAATGGAAATATGATAGACAAAAACTACATGATTATATCTTTCCTATTTGAGTTCATTGTCCTAAAATGATACGATAAATACATCTGCAAAAACCTATCGCTCCTTAACTATCATTCCTATTTACACACAAATACAATTTAACCTATCTTATTATATTTATGTAACGACTAAGCAAATATTAACTGCCTTTGTAATTGAATATAGTATCTGTAAAAACGCCCTTTATTTGTTCAGTCCCTACATATAGTTCTAAATGCACCGCTATGATTGCTTTCTAGAAGTAGATATGCATGTACTCAATCGGAGCACGGTTGTTTAATTTTGCTTTATTGCTTAGAATCGCTTACTGGTTGTGATGGAAACCATGAGGTACAGCACAAGCGTAGTACTCTAATGATAAGCTGTTTGTATCGCCGTTCTTATTTACTGAAAAATAAACAGCTTCTACTTAGTTTAATATTTTTGTATGTTTAACACCGTTTTGTTTAAAGTTGTTTTTAATATGATATATTGTGTGCGAAGTTTAAAATGAAAGTGTTAGTTTCATTATATTTATTTCATTAATTTATTTATTTAACCCATTAATGCCCAACTTTTTATTTTTCTTAAATATTCGGTAAAAACATAGTAAATAGACCAAAAACAACTGGAAAAATAGTGAAAAAAATTCCAGGTTAAAATTTTAATTTCTACACAAAAATTAAAAAACGTCCCTAAAAAGGGACGTCAGGCACGAATGCCCCCGTTGTTTTTCCCTATAGTAAACACATGGTAGAAAACTTTTTTAAAGCCTCAAAAACATCTTCTACCTTTTTAAGTGCAGCAAAAGTGATCGGAACCATACTGTAACATGAATATGAACAAAAAATATTAATTATTTATCCAATTAACCTTTTAAACGCCGCAATTCAAATTTCGAATTAATGGTTCTGATTTTTGGCTTAAATGGCTAGTTTCATCATTACTAAAACCATTCTGGTCATTTTTTGGCGGAAAAAATATCCTAAGTATGATTTTGAGGATGTTCCCATTTGGGAACATCGGCGTTTGGGATGAAGTTTTTAGGGGGATTTCCAAAAGGGACATATTTTACAATTATTTGAAATAAAATGATTGAAATAGGTTTCTACTCAATAATTATGAACATTTTTATGATTGTGGACGGTTTTTTCAATTTTATTATCCATACTTGAACGATTGAGTAACATTTTATAAATTTTCATAAGAAAAAATTGACATGTTTATTACGTACGCGAAGCTTTTCCGTAAATTTTTCTTGCACTATGGGTAATATTTTGGTGTAAAAAATACAAAAGAGTGTTCCCATGCTTGTCAAAGCTAAACAATTACGTTTCTGTGAGAAAAATAAGTTTTAATTACGGTCCTATACGGATATCTAGCATAAAATCCACTAATTGCATTAAATCTAATTAGCTTTCAAAATTAATAATTATAATTATCTCCATTGATTTATTAAAGCTGTGTTTCTCATGGATGATTCCGAAGTGAACCACATATATCTTACATCCAACTTACGTTAGAAGAGTGTTTTTAGATGTACGCACTTTTCCTTATTTTCAAAATTCTTCAATTTTATTTCTAAAATTTTTATTAAAAAAAGTATTTGAACAAAAATATATACGCAAATCCTCAGAAGCACTCCAAATATGCTCTTTGTATATAACCCCCATTGATAATTACTGAATATTAATCGATCGGGGAGTTAGAAAAATATACAAGTGTAAGAATTTGCTATAAAGCTTTAGAATTTATTTCTCCATAAATCAGGTGAAAAATTAAAAATTACATATTTTTGAATTTAAAACATAATTCTTAACCTGTTTAGATCCTTTGAGACAAGAAATGTTCAAAAAATTAAAGAAAATTGGAAATAACTTGAATTTTTGCATGGTATAAAAATCCCCCTCAAATACTATACCCCAAACGCCGATGTTCCCATTTGGGAACATATACGTTGTATTGGTAATTACTCTCCAAAATTAAAATATGAAGCTATTCTGTCAAGCCAAATGGGAAGATGTGTACTTAAGCTACCTAAACACAGCAAAATTATTTAAAACAAAATTTATTTAAATTTTTCACAGGTTGAAACTTGTGCAACTTTTGGAAGAGCCAAAAATCTCTAATTTTGATGTAAATTCTACAAAAAGGATTAAATTCCACGTGAAAAACTTTTGCATGTAAAATAATTTCATATCTTTGAGTTACTTTCTACCAAGTATCAAATTCCTGCATGAAAAATTAAGTGGTGTAAAAATTCCTTAAAATGATGTTCCCATTTGGGAACATCGGCAGGTAAAAGGTTAACTGTAAAATTAACCCTAATTAACGTAATTTGAGCATTTTTTATGCTCTAAAACACGTTTTTTCCTCCCAAATCTATGTTAATTAAAAATTAATTAAGGTTTTTAATTGAAAAAGGCATTCTTTGTTTATGTGTTACCTAATATTAAGTATTAGTTACTTTTAAACACCTCAAATCCATCAGAATATCTCAATTTGTGAAGTTTAAGTCTTTCAAATGCCCATACTTTTTTCATTTCATTTAATTTAATTGTGCGGAGCACGAATTTCTCCCCAAAAATCAAGCATTAGTGGGATGTGCATTAGCAAACCAGATGATATAGATTGATCTGCAGTATAGAACACAATGATTAGCGACATCTAATTAGAAAAAAGCCGAAAATTTATCACAAAAGCGACTTTTTTGGCAATTTTAATGACAAAAAGTCATTATAACTAATAATTATTAAACTTTTAATTAAAATATAACCGGAATATATTTGCATAAGTAATAAATATAGTAAAATAATTAATTTATTCCTTTTAATTAATATGAATTAATTAATTCTTACAATTTAAGACTTTTTATTCCATTATTTTGGCAGAAATAACAGTATTTTCCAAAAAAAATAAACAAAAATAATAAATTTATTAGCTAAAATTAAATTAATTTTATAAATATCAGTTATTTAATTCATTTCATAAGAATCAAAAAGCGTTTTTATGAAAAAATAAAGGAAACACTAGCATTTCACTATGGGGAAAACCACGGGGGCATTCGTGCCTGACGTCCTTTTTTAGGGACGCTTTTCGAGGGTCCAAAATAAGGTCAAGATAAAATATTTTGGAAAAATAAAAAAACACCCCAACTGATTTAATGTATAAACAGTAATATATATCGGCATTGAAATTTTTTAAAAATAACAACTAGGATTTTTAAGCTTTTTCTTTTAAAATTTTAAAAAAAGCACTTTTCTGAAAAATTCTATCTTCCAACTTTAAAAAAGTGAAAATTTTTTAAAATTCTGCTTTCTTCTTGTGTTCTTTATGTTCTATGAAGATCAGAGATACATCAGTGCAAATTTTGATTCAAAGGAACAATTTTTGTAGAAATAGGAGGATTTTAAAAAAACGTCCCTAAAAAGGGACGTCAGGCAGTAATGGGTTAATTATATTTTTTCATTGCTATATTTATTTCATTACATTTATTTAAGCTGAACAGGCACTTGTTTGAAACCTTTATTTGAAATTTGTGAAGTAGTACAATAAGTTAAGTAGTACATTTTTTATTACAGAACATGGGTTTTACTTCATTATATAATTATTTCCTTCTGCACAAAGTTTTGTTATTAGAACGTATGCTTCTTGCAACATGAACTAGGTCTCTCAGGTTCGGCTTCCAAATGTGAATCTTGTAAAGCAATTAGGTGTTTTTTTGGTTTTAAGAGAAAAAGTGGTATAAAAGCAATATCTTTAAAGTTCTTTAAAGATTGTTGCATTTCAAAGTAATTTTTTTTTCAGAACTACGTCTACCAGGTTAATTTTTCATGTAGTCAGGATCGTGGACTAACAAAAAGTCGTTAATCTCCTCTAATTTATAGTATAATCAATTGAAATTATCGGAGAAATAATAATTTAGTTCTTTCGTTAGTTTCAATACTTCCACAACTCCCGTAAAGGACAATGAAGTGTCCAAATACCACATGGTTTCTATTCATTCTATTGAATATCTACGATGACCGTAGAACTAGAGGAGTTTATTGCATAACAGAAAACCGGAAAGTTGAGATCCGGTAGATCCCATCTCGGTAACGACCGATCTGGTGCTTACACTCGTACGATCATTTGGGGGGGGATGTCCGAAAGTTGACAACATGGGATTTCCTGTTTTCTTGATATTGTCAATGAAATGGGGTTGAGGTAACAAAGAGCTAACTAGGGGACAATTTTTGTTTACCACTTACTTACTTCAAACCCTTTTTAAGAAGCCACTTACCACTAACACTTACACACTTTTTAAGAAACCACTTACTTACTTCAAACCCTTCTTTTTTTAATTAATTTTTAAGATTTTTTAAAAATTTATTTAAGATTACATCTTTTTTGACAGGTTAGTTAACTTAGCTTCACCTTTACATGCTGAGTATTGTATTAAATGTGGGAATGGGGGTACTGTATTCTCTTTGTAAAGCAAAGGTTAGAAAAATGGAGCGGCTAAGATCTAGTGTAGCTTTATTACATTTTTGCACTATTTTTTATTGTATTTTCTAGTAGTATGAAAAACAGAAGAGAAAATATTGAAAATAATAACTTGTAATAATTGGTGACTACATCAGTTGATGTAACCAATAGATGTTTTTGCATTACTTTTGCTTATTTTTCAAATCCAATTTTTTAATAAAACAAAAATTCAAATTGTACATAAAAAAGAAATAAAATGAATAGTTCTAGTATTTTTCATGGTAAAAAGGCAATGGGGGTATGTATGTTTTAGAACAAAAGAGCTGTTGCATTTTTTTCATTGCTTGAATTTCCATTCTTCAAAAGTAAAACTTGATTCCCATATTTTTAATTCTGAATTTAAATTAACCTAATAAAAGGAGAAATAAGAACTATTATAAAGAACGGTATACATTCTTAAATCTCGTTTTCCATACCAACAGTTAAAGAAATTGTTAACTATGTGTATAAAAGGAACAGCAAAGCCTTTGAGTAGTGCACTATAACGATTTTCCCCACATGAACCCACCAGAAAAGGGTCAAATTCAGAGAAGACAAACACACACAACTGTCTCATCCCCAGCATCATTTCTACCCTCCTCCTCAGATCCAAAAACATGGTCGAAACAAGAACACTCCACCAAAGGTCATTATCTCCCCCCAAATCGTCTGCGAGATAATATCTCCACCCTCTCTCCTCACACGGAATGGGCGTGGAATGCAAACATTCGAAATTACCTTTTAAAATCTCCTCCAGCCCCTTAAGGTCCTCTCGGTGACATATCCTGTACGCCCAGCGTTCGATAACTGGTTCTTCTAATTATCCGAGATCCCTCAAGATTAATGGTAATACCCATCTTAAAAAGAACGTTTAGAGGCAGGCTCTTCTGTGTACTCAGTTCCCCCGAAATCTTTATCACAACACGGATTCATTAATTTTGTTGTTTCCGTCTGGAGTCGTTGCCACTCAGCGAAAGTCATTGAAATCGTCTGAGGGTAAAAAAATAAAGGAACGGTATAATTCCGGGGAGTGCAATGAAGAGATTCATGCTTTGTTTTTTTATTGTTATTATTATAGCAACTCAACCCCTTTTGTGTTAAAAGGGAAGTAAAAAACGGAATTATTTATAGAAATGGTATTATCTCAATCATGTTTCGTAGTTTTTTTTCCAGGATGGAGGCAATTATGATAAAAGCTCTGGCAGTAATTTTGTTGGTGGAAGCAATCAGTATGAAATTTTAAAATGGCGTGGAACACAAAAATATATGGCTTTTATAATGTTAGATTGCTGTTTCTAGTTTGTTTTTGGGATAGAGATAAGAGGTAATTTGAATTTATTATTTAATCTATCGTAAAAAGGATCCCGTAGCATGTTTAATTTGTTAAGTGATAGCAGTGATTAAAAAGAGAAATGGCTAAAGAATTTTTGCTATAATCTTATGCTAGTTAAAAATAATATATGCATTATTTTATCTCCGTAGAAACTAATTAGGAGTGCGCATTCTAAAACTAGATTCCACTGAAATCATGATTAGTTTCTAGATGAATGTAATTTTTTTAATAGAAATGGAAAAATTTGTTTTCTTAGTTACTGTTTTTGAAATTTTGTATGAGGAAAACGTATGAATAAATTGTAAAATATTTTAAGGCCTGAAATACTTTTCTCATTCCTGTTATTAGCATTTTGATTTTAGAAATTCATTAACAGGAACTTGTCAAATTTATTTTTGGGAATTGAATGAAATTTAAAATATATTTATCAGCAATTGATAAATTCAAATAAATATCTTAACAAAAAATTGAACATAATTTAGTCTATACTCAAGAACCTACAAAAGTTAAGTAACTTAGAGCAATATATTCTCGTTATAATGCTTTTTAAAAATTAAACTATTAGAAAATGTGATTTATTAAATTAACGTCATTAAGTATGATCAGAAAACTGGTTTATTAATTAATAAATTTAAAATTAATAAACAAATAAATTATAGCTAAATGTATAAATTATAGTAAAAAGTAAAAGTTTTTTTCATGGTTTTATATGATAACTTTTGATTTTTATTTCATTAAAAAACACCCAAACTTAACAAACGTAATACGCAGGTTTAGATAACGTCAAAAATTGTCAACCTAAATGGGATCAAACAAATGCTGCCATGATCTTGTTGCCTAAACACATTTATATTTATCAAATATGACATTTACATTTTTATAACATCAGCTAATTTAATAACTGTGTTAGTGGATTTGGACAGCAACGTTTTAAATTATCATTGAATGCACAGCTGGTTTCAGTTGAATATTAAATTAGAAAAGGTATTAAGATATTACCAGGCTTAAAGTTGAATACGGATAAGGAGGCGTTAGTAATTTGTTTGCCACTGTAGTGTGTAATTTAATTTTACATAGGTTAAAAACAAAAATGAATAAAAACTTATCAACCAATTAACTTCATTAATGCATTAATTAAGCTGATACACATAAATGAATTCCACGAGTTTTAAAATTAATGGAGTCAACTTGATTTTAATTACGTTATTCCTAATCTATCAAATATGAATTCGCAAATGCGAAATTTGCATATTTAAATACTTCCATTGATTGAATTTATAATTGTTATTTTATAATCTCTGTTTGTTTATTCATCGGAAAGGAAAGATAGTTTTTAATTAAATTAATATTCACATATCCATGAGTTGCATAATAATGTTTAACTTATGCTTTTAAGAACTCTCATATTTATTTTAAAATGTCTTACAATTCATTTTGATTGAATTAAAAACATTCGCATCTCTTATGGTGTTTTTAAAAACAAGCTATTTTTTAATATTGCTGATTCAATTTTATGTTTAAGGATTGTAAAGAGTTAATAAATTTATTTGAGAATAGGTAGTAATCATAACATGAAATGAAAAATTTTTATCTCTATAGGGACTGATTCTGAAAGTAATACTTTCAGCTTTCAAATTTTTATGGGCTTAGATAGATATTATTTAGTTAGATAAGGATAAGGTTTTTTCAGAATCGAATTACATTTTTACCAGTTTTATAGAGTTCTTTTTAAAAAATTATAGTATAATTTAGAAATTACTTATTTATGATCAGATCTTTTACTGTGTGAATTTTATACCTTAGTTACAAAAAAAAAACATTTAATTTTCCTAATAGACTAGATTAGTTAAAAATTGATATGGAAAATTACTTATTTATGATCAGATTTTTTACTGTGTGAATTTTATACCTTAGTTACAAAAAAACATTTAATTTTCCTAATAGACTAGATTAGTTAAAAATTGATATGGAAAAACCCTTCAATAAAAGGATAGTGTGATAATTAAGCTTTTCGGAATAAAATTATTTTTATGCTAAAAAGTTATTATATACTACTTCTATTAATCTTTGTTATTCTAGAGTTCTTAATATCCATGTAATAAATTCGCATCTACCTAAACTACTTAATAATTAAAATTATACTTAAGGATCACTTCCCCAAATAAAACTTGATGGCAGATTAAAATTTTTTGAGAGTAGCTGAATAACAAATTTTATTTTTTTCACTAATCTAAAAACTCTTTAATGAAATAAAATTAAACCCCAAATAAAGTGCTTACACTGTTAGTCCGAGGTATTCAGATTTAAATCAAAATGATTCATTTTTGAATACATCATGTGAGCGAAATGGCTCCGAATCAAAACTACTTAGATTTGAAAATTCGATGTGCTCATATTTGAACTAGAGCATGTTTTTGTTTTCAAGACCCTTATGTGTTCAAAATCGATTATGCGCCTGCTCAAATTTAAGATCTTTATTTGTTTAAATTCAACACTCCAGGTACTCATTTTTAAAACCATCCTATATTTAGAAAGGACTCCTCACATGCTCATTTTTGAGACTTCAATCTTCTTAAAATCGACTAAAATGTGTGTTTATTTCTAAAACTCCCTATTGTTTAGAAAAGACTTTTCATTTTTTTATCATTCCTTTTTTAGACCTTTTTTACTCAATACAAAGCTTTTTGAAATATAAACATCTTTTTTGTTAATTAACTGCAAATATTAATGCTTTCTTTCTTAGAAGAATATTAAAAAAAAGACCTCTCATAAAAGTCAAGAGCATTTTTTTTAACAATCTAACAATATTGAGACCTGAGTTCTTATAATATTTGAGAAACTATAATTTGAAATAAATGTGAAATGAACAGTTTGATCAGTTATTCATAAAACAGATACTTATAAAATTTATTTAAAACACTAGGGGGCTCTGCCCCCTGCTCGCTATCGCTCAACAACCCCCGGAACTGCTTCGCAGTTCTTTAAAGATCGCTTCGCGATCTTAGCGAGCAGAGCTCGCTTGTTTCATCTCAATTATCCAGTACAACCTGTAACCTGTCTGCTTATAGTCTGTTTATTTAGAATAGGCGCCTGAAAAAAGATCAAAAACGCTCAACAATGCTTAATAACGCTCATCAGACAACTTCAGTGACCGATTGTTTCTATAGTATTTTAACTACTTCTGCTTAGGCTGACTTGTCATTGCAGAAGAAAATTTTTTCGACGATAATTAGAATAATAAATGCTTCTAATACATTACGTCTCAGGCGCTAATTCTAAATGAACAGTGTAGTTGATGATCATTTAATATCGAAACTTCTTATCTCTCAAACTTTTCTATAACTTAATTCGGATCATTACCACGAAAATATCAAAATAAAACTATTACTGAAATATTCCTTTTAAATTATCAATAATTTAATGTATAGGGGGCTACCGCCCCCTGCTCGCTTTCGCTCACCAACCCCCGTAACTGCTATGCAGCTCTTTACAGATCGCTCCGCGATCTGTAATATCTACAATCGATCTTTAGCAGAGTAAATCAAACTTCTCGAAAATCCTCTTCCTTTCATCGGCACAAATAACACTCAAAAAGCTAAATTATTTATTTCTCTAGTATTTCAAAAAATATCGAAGTATCTTTAAAAGATTAATAAAAAAGTCTATACTATATCGCTAGCAAACTTAGAGCAAAAATATGCACCTCAAAACTTTAAATTTAAATATCAGTGCTCGCTACAATCTAGTGAACAGGCAAATATAAAATTTAAAAACATTAAACACGTCTGATAAAGACCTACTAAAACTATGAAAAAAAATGAAACTTTGATACTTAATAATTCCAAAACTAATTAGAATTTTTAAAAGAATTAAACGCCAATCTCTTTCTAAAAAATAAGAATATAAGTGTTTAAAAAATCATATTGATACCGTGATTAGTTTTCATTTTAGATAGAAAAAAACGAAAAAGTGTCAAAAATTTCGAAAATTAAAAAATTAATTACTCTAAACCAAATTCGAAATTCAAAAAAAGGGCGACGTAGTGCACATCTTCATACTTCAGAGTATTAGGCTGCAAAAAATCATAGTTCTGCTGCTAATAGATTTCGCTAAACTGGATTACGCGGCGAAAAAAGAAAAACTTCAACTTTGACCTTAAAAATACCCCAGAATTAACTATCACATCTGTTAGCTTTTTGTTCGAGAATGTGCCCCAAATATTCTTCTGCAAACGTTTCAAATTTCATAAATTTCTATCAAGTAGTTTTTGCGTTATGAGAGTTCAAAGAGTTGAAAAATAAAATTTTCTGAAACAGCGGCGGCGGCGGCCGCGGCGACGGTAACTTTTTTTTAATATAGAGAGACAACTAGCTGTTTCAACCCGGCAAAGCCGGGTTTTACAGCTAGCCTTCTTTGGCGCTGATGCGAGATTCACTCGTTACTACCTGTTCGTATTTATTCATCCCCTATCATTAAATATGCAGTTTTAATTCATTATCTTCGAAAGGAGTTTTGTCTCCAATTTCACATGGCATTGTCACAAATTTATTACATTGAAATAATTGTCATTTTACTTTGACCGGTTGTCAGCCCAATCCACCGAACCGGATCCGTACAAACTTGTTCTTAACTGAAATCTTACAACCCCGATATAAACCCATTTTAAGTGGCATCCTCCCAAAACCTTCCACTTTAAATTATTATTTGATTTTTATTTGTCTCATTGTTTGAAGTTAAATATTTATCCCCTTCTGTGTAAAGGGAAAGAAGAAATGCTTCAATCAAACATGTACAGCTCCCGCAAAAAAAAACGTTACAGTTATTTTTTAGGCTTGGCGATTTATCGATGATTTGGCGCGTCTGGCGTTTTTGTATTTTAAACAATGTGTTTTCAACAATGTTTTTTTAAACAATGAGCCCATAAAAACGGTAGCTATTTCAAAAATTTCATATATATAGAAGTTTTTTTCCGGCGGTTTTATATGTTTTCGAGGGCGCTGATTACGAATATTAATTTTGCTCCCGTGTGGGGGGTCGGCTTCATATCGAAAATCGCAGAAAATCGATATTTTTTTGCTCTTTTTTCTATTCTCAGCTTATATTTAAAAACTATAAATTACTCAAAGATAATTTCAGTCACAAATTTGAAGATCCGGAAATTTCCTACAAAATGCACTGTTCAACTTTGGTTTTCCGAAGAGTGGTTTTGCCGCTAGAGCGTGCTCAAAAACATCAATTTTTTAGCATCTCCGCAAAAAAATGGAAACGCGTGCTTCTACCCTCTACAAATCGAAAACTATTAAAGTTATCAACAAAAATTTCATCCCATATTAAAGAACATTTAATTTTCTATCCATGACATGCTTTATATTATTATTTTTTTAGAAGGGGGAGGGGGAGCGAAGAAAAGATAGAAAATTGAACTGTCGCAGCTTGCAGACCAAATGGATTTTTGCGGTTGTTAATCTTAAATCTGCGCTATATTTCCGGTATATTACCAATAAAATAGGTTGTTTTGGATAAATTGATGATTTAGCATGCCTAAAAAATTAATTTTTAAATTTATATTTATTTTGGGTATTTTTATCAGATTTTCAACCAATTTTTTAAATTCATAAATTAAATTATGGGAGTGTTTTAATGAACGAATTAATATGTTTTTGGCATAGGTAAATCTGAATTTCAAGTTTATTTTAATTTTAAAAGTCTTCTTCACACCAAAAATCGCAAAAAATATCAACGTTTTGCTTTTTTTCCTCGTTTTTTTTATAGATTTTCTAAATAAATATTCAATTTTTGAAAAATATGCACTAAACCAAATTAAAGTATAAGCAAAATTTCCAAAAGATGCACTGGTTAATTTTTATTTTGCGATATATTCTGTATGTTTTATAGAGAGTATTTTGACATGAAGCAATTTTTTTTGTTTTTATACAAAAAAGTGATGAACGCTCGATTTCTCTCACTACAGCTCTTAAGATACTTAACTTACCGAAAATAGTTTATACCAAATGAAAGATCATTTCATTTCCAACGAAATGCACTATTTTACTTTAATTTTATAATAATAAGTATTGACGCTAGAGTGCACTGAATTACACGAAAACATGATTAAAACAAATTAAGTTAATAATTTACCAGGTTAAAATGTTGGAATGAATTCAAAATAACAAGCTGAAAATTGGTGTAGAAGTAAAAGATAATGTCCTGATCACTATTCCAAAATTACAAAAAAAAATCACACCAAGGGAAAATCCACCACTTTGAAAAAAACACCGGCATCTTTGACTCTCAATTTAAGCATATTGATAAAGGAGTTCCCTCTTTACGCAGCAAAGAAATTGCCCCAAAAAAGCATTATTGTAGCTGGAAAAAACTGGAATTTTAATGTCGAATATTTAAAAAAAACTATTTTCAATCGATTTAAGTAAATTAAGGCTTAAAATGTAATTTATTTATTCAACAAAAGCATATATATGTTACGGGCAAAGTGATTAATTGGGAATTATTAATAATGCCCAGAACGGAGGCGGGTAAAGTGATAAATTTCATTGATTAATGCCATTGAATTTATCATATTGCCCTCCTCTACCTCGGGCATAATGCCCGATTTATCACATTGCCCATAACATATATACGTGCACGGTCAAAACTAGCACCGTTTGGCTGCAACTGAATAAAAAATAATGGACAAAAGGGTCTAATTAAAGAAACATACTCTGCTCCAAACGATTTAACAATCAAACGCTCCAACTTTTGTTCATAATTTTCATTTAATAATTAAACAAATAAACTACATTTTAAGCAAAAATGTATTTAAATAGCTCGAACAGTTTTTGAAATATTTGACTTTAAAATTATAATTTATTCGAAAGCAATTGAATTTGAAAATATAATATTAATTAAATTTTATAATTTTTTAAACAGATTGAAAATAAGTTCAATGTAAACAAGGTTAAAAATCAATAGTTTCCATACTGTTTTGCGCGTTTTAGTCCTTTACCCCAAGATATGAAAACTATTTTTGTTATTAAAATTCATAATAAGAAAATCGTATTAAATGAAAACGAATCAAAGCAGTTTTAACCAATTAGTACTGTTACATTTTTGTTCTAAAGAAACCTATCTTTGGATGCCATGTCTAGCATCCTTAATATCATCATCGTTTACAATGTTTCCTATGAAATAAATACAATGAGAACATAACACTATTTTTTATCCACATAATTATAACTACTTTTATTTAAGTTTTTCTTTCTCCTGCTTCTGCTATTATTTAAAAATTATAAACATACTGTTGCAGAGTTTTAAACTCACAGTGAAAAAATAAATATCCGACAGCTTTGATAAAAACAAAGACAATTATTTCAAGAATAACGAAGAAAAGCTGAAGAAGCCAGCAGCTAGAAGCTCTCTGGTTACAATCATATATATATATACACCTTTTTAGACAATTTGCATATTTACAACTTCCATTTCCATAAAATTAACAATAAGTAGAAACTTAGCTACACGTTAAATAAAAAGGGTTAAAAGTTCGATTACGACCGAAGTACTAGAATCCCAACATATACATAACAATTTAATATTAACAGTGTTTGGAAAGAACAAATGGTCGATTAACACACTATTAGGTGTTACCAAATAAACCAATTTAAGATAGCTGTACAGAGTTTTGTTGATACACATACACAACATTATGTCTTTCAAGGGACCTACGTAAAGATACGTATAATTGAAAAATCTATTATTAGTAGGTTTCAAATACTCTTAATGCAGATAAATACAAAAGTTTTGATTTTTTTGGAAGAAAAATTACAACAGTTTTTAACCTTCCTACCCTCTTGAAAAAATAGTCACATATTCCCCTCGTGGGGTCTAACAGTACCCCATGCGTAAAATGTGCCTATGACTCAAATAAAAGGTAAAATGCCTTAAATCGAAAATAAATAACATTTTTTTACTTTTAAAAAGATGTTTCAGAATAATTTTTTAAAATTTTTTTGGTATTTTTCTCATTTTTTGGTCTTACTACGGAGTTATTTGGTTTCTTTCGATACACGTTTTTTTATAACACCTTCAAACAACAATTAAATCACAGAAATAAACTGTAACGAAGTTGTTTTACTTTAAATGTTTATAACAACACTGCTTAAAGTATACTAGCTGATACAACCGGCCTTGAACGGGTAGAATTTATCAGTTAATTTTAGTGATTTATCAGGCTGAAAATCTTTTTATTTCTGTATTATGAGCTACCTGTCATCCCAGAATAGTTTATTTAGTATTATGAAACATGTGAAATGTCGTTACTCCTTTTTAAAATTGAAATAATATTATAAAAAATTATCGGTTCAGATTTGGTGTAACAGGTCGCTTGTTTTATATAAGTTTTCAAAGCGAAATTGGTTATTTTTCTTACTAATTCTTCGAAATGACATTTTGAATTCCAGTAAATACTCATAAATCTTTGAAAGCATTCTTATTTTTCCAAGAAAACTGAAAATAAAAAACCTATTTACAAGCCATTAATTTATATTGTTTTAGTAAAGAATTTGTTCATTAGGAAGTGATGGCGACTGTTGTCTGAGTTTTTTTTTGTTGCAACTGTTAGACAATCAAAAGATTTCTATAAAAAGCATATTTTTCTTAGAATATGAATGAAAAATTTAAGAAATAGTGGGTGAGTAATTCAATGTACTTTGCCGACATCTACTTTTTATTAAAAAAATGACAATTTCTAAGAAAATGTCTTTCTAGTACATCTCTAAACGGCATAAACAAACAAAAAAACCATGTTTCATCAATAATATAACAAAAACTAAAATATTAAGCTTTATTTGATATTGTTTTACCGCCATTCATGCCTGGGGTCGCAGGAGACCCCAGAGGGGGAATATGTGACTTTACGTTATTAAGGAATACTAGCATTGGAAACTGTCAAAACAAAAATGCATGAGATATATCAAGCGTCAAAGTGCGTTTGGGGTCGAAATAGACCCCATGCGGGGTAGGAAGGTTAAATTTAAAACCATATTTATATTTTAAAATATTAAAACATATATACCATATACCTTTTAAACCATACATTTACAGTTCATTCTAAATATTTATAAATTTTACTTTTCATATCTTAAGAACTGTATTGCACATCTTAAACACCACATCCACCATATTAAATTTTTTTGGAA
This sequence comes from Tetragnatha versicolor, assembly GCA_024610705.1. Classification (NCBI taxonomy): domain Eukaryota; kingdom Metazoa; phylum Arthropoda; class Arachnida; order Araneae; family Tetragnathidae; genus Tetragnatha; species Tetragnatha versicolor. Next base: position 27,063,959 of record JANDEH010000002.1, on the reverse strand, counting down.
AACCTTTACATTAAGACTAAGGAAAGGTCGTATAACCGAAAAGCGTATGAACGGTGCTTTATCCTCCTCAGACCTGAGAGAAAAATATAACTTTGGTTAATGCCCAAAGTGTCTAAAATAGCTGTTTAGGTCCTTTTAAAGTAGAAAAGTGGAATAAAAGAAATTATATTTTATTAGTGGGGGCTGGAGGGTATGTATCACATGTGATACATCAGGACTCAACCACTCCAACCAAAATTTTTGAAGTAAAATTAAAATTGTTTTACTTAGCTTATTTGAGTTATTTAGGCAAAATATATGTAAAATATAATAGTATTGGTTAAAAATTAAGTTCTATTTTGTTTTTTTATACCAAAATTACACTTTTTTATCACTTTTTAGCATAATTTCTGACTATCATGGAATTCCTTGTAATAGTTTCTGGTTGATTTAAAGACCAAAATAACATTATAGTATTGTTAACTATCAAATCTTAAGGCCATGCATATTATTTGTTGTTATGGTTTGTGATTTATCAGCAAAAAAACTCCTCTTGAATATTTGAAAAATTACCTAAAAAATAGCAATTTAACACAAAAAACCTGAAAAAAGTAAAACAAACACCCCGAGGGAAGTTTTTATACTTAATAAATGACATTAACATTAAATACTATTCAAAACGCAAAACAACAATTGCTAAAAAATCCCATACCTACGTGGTTTGTATCGGTTGGGCCCTGATGTATCACTTATGATACAAACAAGTTTCAGAGGTCCTTACAACTTAATATTTTATTAAAAAGTTCTATTTTTAGTATTAATTGGTTGGTTGTTTCATTATTTTGCGTTTGGAACCCAAAAAGCCTTCTAAAAATCTTAATGTTGCAGAAGTATTAATTATTACAACCTAAAAATAAAATTATATGTTGTTTTTTACTTCATGTTACATGCGATACAAGCGGTTTCCAAAAATTTTTTTCCCATACAGCATTTTTAAAAAAGCTGAAACTTTTGTATTACATGTGATACAAGGGGACTGAAAAGGTTATACGATATTTTTTCATTCTAAATTTAATTTAATATGATGTGATCCCACCATTTTTGTCAATTACCTCCTGGAGTCTTAGAGGCATTGAATTCAACAGGTTATTGACAAACCTAGTGTTGTTTTTAACTTGTGCCCAAGCATTAAGACTTGCATTGTATAAATCATTGAAATTTCTTATGTTAACACTATTTATCTTTTTCTTCCAAACTCCCCAGACCTGTTCCATTGGGTTAAGATCTGGGGATCTGCTAGGCCAATCTAACGTAGTCACTCCGTATTCATGTAGCCATTCTTGGACGCATGAAGCTCGATGTATGGAGCTGTTATCCTAGATGAGAAAAACTTGGTTTTTAAAGGTTAAAATTTATTGAATTCGTTATAATTACTTCTTTCTCTTTAATTGTTTAAGTGTTTTTTAATTCTTAATTAATTTATAATCAAGCGAAAAATAAATATTTAAAGCAGAGATATATAATTTTAATAAGTAACTTACCTGTTGAAAGTGGAAACACCCGTCTTTGAAGTGGTTGTTAAGTACTTCGGGTATCATGTCATGTTCCAAGAGGTCTTTAAATTTTAAGGCTGTTAATCTGCCATTAATGAGGTGAAATTCCCCAATTCCTCTATTCGACATGCAGCTCCATACTGATAGAGACACTCGACCACTCTTGGTTGTCCCCTTTATATAATGTTCCTCGAATCGAGTTCCAGCCGGTCTGTACACAAAAGCTACATAATTGTTGTAGGACTGAACAGAGCTCTCGTCGCTGAAAAGTACGGAGTTCCATTCAGCCCTGGTCCAGTGAATGTGTGATTGGGCGAAAGCCAGCCTTTCTCTTTTATGATAATCTGTTAGTATAGGTTTTTGAGCAGCCCTCCTGCAGTACAATCCGGCTTCTCGTAGCAGGTTTCTAATAGTGCTTGATGAAACCTAAAAGGATAATTAAATTGGAATTCTGATAAAGTAATAAGCATTAATAATTAAAATACACTGTTCAAAACAACAAAAGGATATTGGTAGTATTTCAAATCAAATTAAATTTATTACAGGAAATATAAAAATAAATAACACAAAATACTGGGAAACAAGATTAAACACAAGAAAAAAATGTGAACCAGTGTGAATATTAGCCACCAATTCTAGGACATGTTTAAGAAATGAAATGCTGCCCTTCCAATACATCTCAAACAGTTCAATAGCTGGAAAATGTTCTAACCAAGGAGTTGGATGAAACGGTCCATAAGTAATCCCAAAAACCTAGTGGCGAACAGATCCACATCTTTGTTTTATGACAGAAGAAACCCTACCCTTGTAATGCGATTTAGTATCATGCAATTAAAATTTATATAACCTTATAAGTAATACTATACCTCTAAACTTAATTCTTCCTTAATTTCTTCTGACGAAAGGAAGGGATCCAATACAGCAAGGGCTATAATATCCATTTCTTCGTTTTCACTCAAAACACGGGGGCGGCCACTCCCCTCCTTTCTTAAGACATTTCCAGTCTGATTGAATCTAAAGTGTGAAACCATAGTGTGACTTTTAAGGCTCTGATTTTTTTAGGTAAAAAATGAATTGATGATTACAAAATGGAGGCATACCTGTTGATCCAACGAGCTGCTGTTGTATGACTTACGTCAAGCAGCTCAGCAATTTCACGGGTGCTCTTTCCTGACATATATAATCCGATAATTTGGCCTCTAATATTATGGTCATTCATTTTCAGTTTAGATAAACTCAGTGTAATTAGAATATGCGATTCGTCACCATGGCAACGTAAGAGAAATGCAATTTAAAATTACTAATAACCGTTTCTAATTACACCATAATATAGAAACGGTTCTATGATACTCCACGAGAAAGTCAATATGAGAACTGATTTAAAAATTTAAATTAAATAAAATTAATTAAAAAACACCTTTAAAAATTGACTCCTTTCCTTCTAAAAAAACATCAAATTCATTTGTAGAAACTTTTTTAAAATTGTTATGGAACATGGAATTATCAATCACATAACCTAAATGTGTTGTCAATATCTGCCACGAAAAACAATAACTTTTTTATTTTAAAATAAATCTGATTTTCCAAAAAAGTTGGTAATTTATTTTCTCTTTATTTGTATCATAAGAAGCAGTTCAGAATAATAATTTTAAATTTAATTATAAAATTTATTAAAATGGTAAGAATTTAAAGTTTGTCATGTATGTCACTAGGGCTTGACCGATGGCACTTTTTTGGCCGATGGCCGATGTTTTCAAATTTTAACATCGACCGCCGATGCCGTTGGCCGATGTTGCCAAATTTTAACATCGGCCACCGATGCCAATGCCGATGGCTAGTTTTCAAACAATCGGCGCCGATGCATCGGTCGAGCTCTAGTGCTCTAGCATTTATGTTTTTTTGGGTCGATGTTTTTAAATTTTAACATCGGCCGCCGATGCCGATGGCTATTTTTTCAAACATTCGGCTCTGATGCATCGGCCGAGCCCTATATGCACCTTTTGCATTTTTTAAATGTTTCAATATCCTGCATTTTATATTTTTCCCATTTAATATATTTTATCAGTCTTCTAAATTGAATAGCTTATTTCTGAAACATGTTTAGTATTTTTTTTCTTAAAGTAGACCTTAATTGAATATTTTTCACGCAAAAAGAATTTTTTTAATGCTTTTATTCTTGTCAGAAAAAGTTATTAAAAAATTTGCATTTGACAGATATCTGCAATAAACAAAGTATTCAAGGGTGTTTCCACAGTTTAACTTTACATAGTTAAAATTTAGTTTATGTACTGTCAAAAGTAGGAGTATTTGTTGAAAATAACATTTTCTTTTTAAATACTAACCCATTAAATTATTATAGAACTTTTTATATTTTTTTCTCTTTTGGTTAGTAGATGTATACATACTTTTTTTTATAAACGATTTCAACTCCAGTCACAAAAATAGTGGTCTTCCAATCCAGAATATTAGTATAGACACCTTCGAAGTCAATTACATAGGTTTTTTTAGATGGAACTTAGTGGACAGTGAATCGATTTTGCTTTAAAAGGTTATGACTATACAATCAGTTAATTCGTTCAATATTATGATCTGGGGTATAGTTGTCCCCTTTTCATAAAGGGATTCTTCGATCTAAAATCTCAATCACATGGATGTAATAAAGGGCCACAAGCATAAACATTTTAAATATATAGCTACCAAAACGTCCTTATTCTTGAGATTCGCACAAAAACTTTAAAAATATGGTTTTTACTATGGCTGGATCTAACGGATAATCTCTAAAGGATAAATTTTCCAATTGAATATAGTGTTTGTATTGAATAAAAAAAAGCAGTCCCAAACAAGCTACAGATGAGACGGCATGAACAAAATTCCCCGCAGTTTAAGTGCAGAAACCTGTCAAACGACGTCGTTTGACATGTTTCTACACTAAAGCTGAAATTTAAGATGGTGGAAAACTATTTTAAAATCACATAATTTTTTAAATTTTTTACTTCAAAAGGTGCGTTTACCCCTAAAGAATCCCATGATACCAATAACTCATTTTTGAAAAAAGTGGCGTTTGACATGTTTCAGAATTAAGCGATTCAATTTTGTCAGATTTATTTCATTTCCTAAATTAGTGAAATCAACAATAATCATTTGCTAATTAAAAAATTTATATTACTAATAAAATAAAATGGATAAACAAAATTAAAATAGTTTAACCATAAATATTAAATTTACAAGCTTATTAAAAGCTAAAATTTTAAAATATACTTCTCTCTGTTTCAACAATTAAAAATAAATATATTGAAAACCGATTTACTAGTTCTGTGGGTTACCAGACTTCAGTACTTGGCGATTGGCGACTAATTCAGATTTCCCATGTTATTTTTTCGAATTTTAACAGTCTGCCATTTCTTTTCTAGATGACCAAATTAAGTGAAACTTGGTTTTTAGAGGTTTTGTAGTATGCTCTTTCAAAAAATCGAATAAAAATTGGGGTGTTCTTTGAAAAAATTCGGACTTCTTATTCCTCTGCGCCAGAAGACGACCTCTGAGAGAAAAATAGTCAATTAGTGTTTTCAAGCTTATACTAAACCCTGAAAAATGACACCAAAAGCATCTTTCTAACCCCACCCGTTCGCACGCAAAGTCTACTGTAACGTTTTTTTTTGCGGGAGCTGTACCATAATTTTTTATAAATTCAATACGGCTCTAGTATCCCGTTGGGATAAATCTAGTGAACCGTCAAAACTTTGAAGATTAATTTCAAAGTATATTTACTTCACGCTCTTTAAAAGACGTTTTGCCTGTGTTGGTAAAAATATTAACTAAAAGCAATGGGGCGAATTGAAATAAATTTATAATTAAAAAATGGAATGCTTTGGAGAAACGCGACCTAAAATGGGCTCATCTAGGGGTGGAAAGCTTTCGATCAAGGCCAAGTTTGTCCAAATCGGTTCAGGGGTTCGGCCTGGCGGCCGGCCAAAAGGAACCTCTCCATAGAGTTAACATTACAGCAAAACGAAAAGAACGCCTAATTTTAAAATGGAAGGATTTAGAGGAACGTAACCTAAAACTGGCTCATCTAGAGGTGGAAAGCTTTCGATCAAGGCCGAGTTTGTCCATATCGGTTCAGGGGTTCGGGCTGGCGGCCGGCCGAAAGGAAGCTCCCCATTGACTTAACATTACAGCAAAACGAAAAGAGCGCATAATTTTAAAATGGAAGGTTTTCGAGGAATTACACCTAAATATGACTCATCTAGGGGTGGAAACCTTTCGTTTAAGACCGAGTTTGTCCAAATCGGTTTGGTGGTTCGGACTGGGGGCCGGCAAAAAACTCCCTCATAGAGTTTAACATTAGAGAAAAGTTAAAAGAGCGCATAATTTTAAAACGGAATGTTTTGGAGTAATACGACCTAAAACTGGCTCATCTAGGGGTGAAAAGCTTTCGATCAAGACCATGTTTGTCCAAATCGGTTCAGGGGTTCGGCCTGGCGGCCGGCGGAACGGAACCTCTCCATAGAGTTAACATTACGGAAAAGTGAAAAGAACGCACAATTTTAAAATGGAAGGTTTTGGAGGAATGCGACCTAAAATGGGCTCATCTAGGGGTGGAAAGCTTTCGATAGAGACCAAGTTTGTCCAAATCGGTTCGGGGGTTCGGCCTGGCGGCCGGCCGAAAGAAAAACCCAATTATTTTAATATATAAGATAAAATGACACTTCACTTGAAATTATTTTATTAATAAAATAAACAGAAAAATATGAATACATGATAATTATTCTGGAAATAAGTTTTTAACCACAGAGAACCAATACAAAGTTTATAAGGAATGTAGGACCAAAAATTTTGTAAATCAGCTGAAAATTCAGCTAATAGATAGGTTTAGGTAGAATGAGAGAATAGCTCCAAAAAAGTAAGTTGATATCAAGACATACACAGGTATAGAAACAATTTCAAAAATTTTTACTTGAAATGATTTATAAAACACACATTCATGGGCCATAGAATATAAAATCCTAATGTTAAATTATGCAAAAACTTTACTGATACATCAATCATGATTTTTCAAGGGGGTTAAGTCTCGGGAATTTTAATATTTAAAATAAACTTTTTTGCAAGATCAAAGGCACACAACCCTAAAATAAATCACATATATCAACAGTTAGTTGTCAGACAATAACCCCAAATTGTTCAAAGGGCATGAACTCGATGAAACTGACAAGGAGACGGCATGACCTCGGAAGCTGATACTGGGTCCAAACTTGGTAGGATACGACTCACTAGCCATAAACTCCAAAGAAAATGCCCCCTGAAATTTTATACAACTTGAAGTATTTATATTTTTTATATTTGTCAACAGAGTAGCACACTGTCATCTGAACGGGCCGCAAATTTATATTTTTAACTTCTACCGTAACAGCAACAAATATGGAGCTATGGTTGGTTTTTCCTGGTGGGACACTCAAAAACTCTAATTTTATTAAGATTTATTGAAGGTGTCCCATCCTACCCCAATCTCCCCTACCAAAAAAACAAATGCAACTAAAATGCAAGAAATATAACAAATAAAAGGGTACTTTTCTGTTAGCCAGGCACAAATGTGGCCAATCAGAATGTGGTGAAGTTAGCTTCACCCCATAGCTTTCTTCCTTTTCCCCGCTTTGTTAACTCAAAACACACTAATACTTGTTTTCCCCGCTGTGGTTATTCCAAATTCCTTAGCTACCTTTCACCCCTGTTTTCTCCGTTGGGTTCTTCCAACCCTCTTCTTTGACGCTTTTGTTACCTTATTTGGGCATAAAACTGGTTCGTCAAGCCCGGTTGAAGGGTTGCTTTCCCTTGTTGGCCTCTCTTTTGGCACGCGTCGGTTCTGTTTGGCCTTTTCCCCCCTTGTTGTCGTTCCTTCTACAGGAACCGGTTTGGGGCGGGTTTTCCCTAGCTTGCACTTGTCTCGCTCAACTTAAATTCACCCGTTTAGCGAGTTGTCGCCAATGCTGGCAACCTCCCTACTTTCTTTTTCTCCCTCCTGGCTGGCAAAGCGTCACTGCTCACTTCGACTCCTGAACTCCAACCGTGCACGTTTTTTTTTGCTTGAGCGTTCCCTTCGGGGGCGCTTGCCCTCGCCTTTAGGCCGTGTGGCCCCATGATGTTTCTAAATATCATTCTGCTTGATTTAAATCATGAACTTAAAATTCACCCGTGTAATTTTCGATGGAACATCAAATAAAAATCAAATAGTCAAATTCCCAACAATGGACTTGCGTCTCATTCCACCTGCAGTGATTTCTCTTGCTTCAACAGCTATTATGCATTTATTTCATCCGTTATAATCGGACACCCGGATGAGGGTAAGTCCTCACGAGTTTCCAGGACAATTGATGGATTGCGGTATATGCCTTGCCAACCGGCATTTCTTTGATGGAGCTCTCATCTAGTCCGGGAGGAGTACTTTAAGCACGTCGAGGTGACCCGTGCTGGAGCGGGGTGTTGGCCTTGAAAGCTAGGCCTTACTCCATGCGGCCGGTGGCCGCGCGGCGACTGGAATTGGAGACCGGATGGAGGACTCCTTGCTGTCTTCCCTCGCCTCGGAACCAGCACATTCCCTCCCAGAGTCGGTTGTGCAGTGATGGACTAATTCTTCTCCAGCTCCTTCCCGAACTTGGTGATATCTCATCGATGATGCAGCAAATTCCTGTGGGCAAGTTTTACTGAATCTTCTTAATACGATCGTCATTTTAAATTAACAATTCTTCTTTTCAATAGTGTATTTGTGTTGTGTTGTTTTTGGGTACGTGTATTTCATCTGAGGGTCTTCGCATTGAACCTTTTGGGTTATTGCACGGCTGAATATGTAGGGTGGTTAAAAACATCCTATTTGTTTACCAATAATCAATAATACCACATTTGGTGCTTGCGTCTCATTCCACCTGCAGTGATTTCTCTTGCTTCAACAGCTATTATGCATTTTTTTCATCCGTTATAATCGGACACCCGGATGAGGGTAAGTCCTCACGAGTTTCCAGGACAATTGATGGATTGCGGTATATGCCTTGCCAACCGGCATTTCTTTGATGGAGCTCTCATCTAGTCCGGGAGGAGTACTTTAAGCACGTCGAGGTGACCCGTGACGCTTTGCCAGCCAGGAGGGAGAAAAAGAAAGTAGGGAGGTTGCCAGCATTGGCGACAACTCGCTAAACGGGTGAATTTAAGTTGAGCGAGACAAGTGCAAGCTAGGGAAAACCCGCCCCAAACCGGTTCCTGTAGAAGGAACGACAACAAGGGGGAAAAAGGCCAAACAGAACCGACGCGTGCCAAAAGAGAGGCCAACAAGGGAAAGCAACCCTTCAACCGGGCTTGACGAACCAGTTTTATGCCCAAATAAGGTAACAAAAGCGTCAAAGAAGAGGGTTGGAAGAACCCAACGGAGAAAACAGGGGTGAAAGGTAGCTAAGGAATTTGGAATAACCACAGCGGGGAAAACAAGTATTAGTGTGTTTTGAGTTAACAAAGCGGGGAAAAGGAAGAAAGCTATGGGGTGAAGCTAACTTCACCACACAGAATAAAAGTCGAAAATGTTTAACTATAAATAAATATTAACTAATAATAATAATAATAATAATTTTATTGGACAAACAAAAGAACAGAACAGAAAAAATACAAACGCAGTTGATCGAATACATACATTTCCCAAAGGAGCTACCGCTCGTCCATGGGGTCATGGAATATCTTTGTTAAAGGTAAGATCAAAAATAAAAAATCGATTTGGTTTATGGTGGAAGTTGTTTTTTTAACACTAGACACTTAAAAATTAATTGTAAATACAAGAACAAAAAAATAAAAAAGGAAAACAAAAAGGCTTGGCTGGCAATAGTAAGCAAAACAAGTTCAACTATAAACAAATATTAACTAATAGTGAGCAAAACAAGTTCAACTATATATTAACTAATAGTAAGCAAAACAAGTTCAACTATAAACAAATATTAATGAATAATTTTGTGATTTTTAATGGCGATTTTTTGCTTGCACCCAGCTAACAGAAAAGAATCGCAATATAATTAAAGATAACAAATCTAAATCAATCAGGAACTTGTCTCATAACAGTACAAATTTTTGATATCTTTATACACAATCAATTATTATAAACTGTGCACATGTTCAATTGTTCATCAAATTCACTTGATTCAAACACGTTATTTATGTTGTATACATTTTCATCATGTATGCTATGAAGACGACATAGTTGGATTACTATGGATTCTTCAAACGCGAATTCAATTTATTCTAAGTCCCTAGAGACGTGTACAAGCAAGAAGAATTTAGAACTCCTCTCGCCAAGGTTGTTGAAGCACGGACAACGGAGATTAATACACTGGCTTTTGTGTAATCTTCAGTTTTTCAAAAATTAGGATCCCATCGAGAAGGAGGAGTTCCCGAAGCCTGCCCCTGTCCCTCAGCAAGTTCCTGTGGTCAACAGCGCAAGCGTCCCTGTGGTGCTCTTCCCCAGGAGAGCGAGAACTTGGGAGCGGAGTGCTGTGGGGGGCTCAGTAGAACTCCATCACCTGGTCATCGTGTCCCGACACCAAGAGGAAGGTGAGGAAGAAGCGATGCTGTTGGTTCTGAGGTTTCGGCTGAGGACCTGCCGCCTGACTGCCTGTATGGAGTACAAGCCGGTGAATCTGGTGAACCGGTACGACGCAATTCAGGCAGATTTGAAGAAACAATGGTTCCGGATTTCAAGCTGCATCTAAAATACAAATTTAGAATACTAAATACTCTAAGAATATTCTCATGATAAATTATTCTCTGTAAACAAAATTTTTAAAAATGCTTTTAAATATTTTCTCAACAGATAATTCTCAGGTTTTTAACATTAATAATACCTGACCAATTCATATTATCAAACATATTTACATTGATTTCCATTTATACGGCGAAAAATAGAATATTCCCAAAAATTCCTTCGAGAATTTTCTCGCTTTACAACTCTAAGAAGCATGTTCACAAACATATATTCATAGGACGTCAAAGTTATTTCTCAGGAGGGCACCATAAGGGTAGGGGTGTTAGAACATTTGTTCCCTTCAAAATTAATTTGCAAATTTTTGGACGAGTTATAAGACACTCAATATTTTAACACATTAGAGACAGTATTATTTTTCTCTTCAAAATTATAACTCCATTCTAAATTACATTCATAGATATTAAAAGAGGAGAAATAAACTGATTTTTAATAATTCAGATATATTTTTTAAAGAAATTTTTCATGTGACCATGAAATTAATTACTAGTTATTAATAACCATAATTACTAGTTATTAATAACCATACTAGTTATTAATATGAGTAAAATATGAAAAAATATTTTATTTGCCCAATTTTATTTTACTTATGGCTTACCAATTGATTTTAAACTTGTTGCATAACATTTAAAATACTAAATTCAACCTCCATGATTACCTCGGGAACCAGGGGTATCAAACCAGGGAACCTCGGGAACCAGGGTTGAAGCAGCCTGCCCCTTCCCCGAAATTTGAACTTAATGTACCAATCAAGTTAAAAACCTGTTAATAAGACCAAATTTCCAAATCTTTTCTGGGGAGGACCCAGGGGTGGTTCCAGACCAAATTTTCGGGGGGGGGGGCCATTTGGAAAAATACGATTTTTCTCTATAAAAACATTAATTTGTATGCAAAATGAATATTTTTAATTATATCATTAGAAGAATTATGTTTTTGAAGTGAAAAACAGTTAAAATATGAAATCCAATTTATCCCGTACAAGAAAAAACAATTTCAAAAATTTTTTGAAAGTTAATGGAGGAAGGAAATTTGTTATTCGAAAGCATAGACTTAAGATTTATTAATTTTAAAGTAATTTAGGACTCAATATTGCATACAATAGTTAATTTGTATAACTGTTAATTACAGGGCCGTAGCTAGACTTTTTTTTTCGGAGGGGGGGTTTGGCCAAAAATTTCTTGAACTGTAGTTCGATTTTGGTGTTGACCAAGGTAAGTGACAGCAGTGGATCCAGTATTTGTTTCTTTGGAGGGGGCAAAGACTTTTCAATATTAAAATCGCCTTCTATTATGCTAAAGAGGGGTTTGGGGGTTCTCCCCCAGAAATTTTTGGAAATTTAAGTCTAAAAAGCAGATTTTCAAATCGTTTTGGTACACCTAATCTGGATTTCGGACATACATTTTCAAGAATTTATTTTCAATTTGGTTGGATGTTTGCATTTCGACTAACTTTTTACAAAAACGTTGTAAATGATAGAGTTCCAAGTTCCAAAGGCGGGTCTGGGGGGTCCTCCCCCAGAAAATTTCTGGAAATTTGACCCTAAAAGCAGGATTTTAACTCGTTTTGGAGTCTCTCTTCCCTTTTTTTCCCTCCCCGAGTTCCCACTCCTTCTCTTGTAAGTCCCAAAATTTTCAAGGAACGACTGTAATCTGTAATAATAGTTGGGGGTTCTCCCCAAAAATTTTTTTGAATTTTGAGCCTTAAAAATAGGGGTTTTATGCATTTTAAGACTAATTTTTAAGTAAAAACAGTAAAAAATTGACATTGAAATTTCGGGGGGGGGCCTTTGATAACGCCCCGATTAATTACTAAATCAAATTACCATTACTGAAGCCTGGGACTGTAAAAATAGTTTTTTCTTCTAATCGCAGCACTGAGATACCAACTTCTCGAGAACAAAATTACAAATAATGAACTGATCCACCTTTCCAAGTAGAAAATGTCACCCCCAGGCCAAGTATTGTGACTTAGGTGGGAAGCGAAAACAAGAAAGGGGCAATACTATTTGAAACTCCACCTGAATGAAATTGGACACTCCATTTGCAGTTATCCACACCAAGCCCCAAGCATCTCCCCCGTCCGAAGATATGGTGACAAAACAGAACGGAGTTCTACCTGTTTTGGAATTTTTCTCGGGATGGAGCATGCCCCCCCTTGCGTTGTTTTTATTCTTGTCAGTCATCCCATGAATTACAATGAAATTGTTTTTGAATTTTAGCTCTGCAAAAGGGTTTTTTAACTATTTTTGAAATTTTCTCGGGGGGTCCATGGCCCCCTCCCTGAATCCACCACTGGGAGGACCCCTAGACCTGTTTTGAAATATCAAACAATCAACACAATATCAAATGCTTGATTGAAACGGGTATTGTTTTTGTGTCACCATTAAATTATTTCTTAAAAAGCAATAATTTTTTTCAAAATGAGACCCATTTCTGATTTTAAGAATAACTAACAAACTTTTAAGTTTGGGAACCTTTGGGTTAGTTAGATGATAAGTGGAAGAGCAGGGGCGTAGCCAGAGGGGGGATTTGGGGATATATGCTGTAGTATAAATAACAGTAGTTATTTACGATTATTCCATTATGCAAAATGGGCTTGATTGCATAACGAAATTAAATACATCTATATTTATAATGTACAAATGTTTAATGTTCTTAGATGCACGGATGCAGAATATGTCCGATCCGGTGATCTAGGATCGAGGGAAATTTTAGCCATGTGAGGAAATTTTGTGGGAAAAGAATAATATTTTTTTTGCATTCAACTTCAGTAGAGTAATCAAAATTTACGTGGCGATTTCCTACCTCATCACAGATCTAAGGTTCGCTTTCGTTTTGAGTTTCCAATCGTTACTTGTAAACATGAATAAGAATTTTTGTAGATCTTTATCACTTTTTAGAATTTTGGGGAAATTTTTGTATTGATAGGGGGAAATCTTCAAAGAAAAACATTTTCTGCATCCCTGCTTAGATGGGATATTGTAAGATATGAACGGGTTGGTTAAAGATGTTTTTAAGATAAAAAATATACAATACTTTCAAATAACACTATTCTTATACACAATTTGAATTGAAAATAAACGTTACTTACTTTCAAAATGCGACGTATATTGTTCCAGCGAAAGCGAAAAATTGTTCGTTTTAAAAAATGGCGACGCCGAGGAACGAGGAACCAAAACTTTGTGTTCATCCGCAGTAGAGCTTGCTTTGATTTCGCCGCGATAGTAAATAGTTCGTTCGTTTCGATGTAAATACAAATTCCTTTTCTTTTCTTATCGTAAAATAACTTATGTTTATTATGATAAAGAGGTTTTTTTACAAATGTTCAATTCATTGCACTCAAAATGATAAAATATTCGCCCTTTCTGTAATTGTGGGATCTTAAGCGTGTTAACGTACTCAAAACTGAGAACGCCGCTTACTCATTTTTAAGTCAAATATACTTGAAAAATCTAAGTACATAAAAGTACTCATTTTTAAGGACATGTATATTAACAGTGTAATTAAAACCCCTTTACCATTTAGTAAGTGTTCATCATAAGAACACGCCACGAAATTTTTCTGACAAAGAATACCATTCTTATTCACCCTAACGCATAAAAAAGCCCCTCTAAAGTACTGCTTTGACATATCTAGGCACTTACACGGCTAATAAATTATAGGCGGATACTTTGTATTCATAACGTTAAACTAGTTGCTTGCGTGCAGCTACACATTTAAAGCACACTTTGTTTAATCAGACAGTCGTTGACTGTGATACAGAATTAAACACTAGACTGGAAAGATATTACTGTAAGACATCTCTAATGTTCCCTCACGTCATTGTTGAATCTCATTTAAATAGGCACTGGCAATAAATTTCGACTCACGTTACCACTGCCTTTCTTTCCGTTCAACATGCACGAAAATAATTTGAACTGAAAGAGAGAAATTGAGGGAGGTATTCGGAGTTTGTACTAATGATGGTCATTATAACGTTGTAAATTGTAAGTAGTAAAATTTGAATGAGCGCATGACGTTTTTCTGGTGTCTAATTTTTTACTGTACTCTTTAAATAAGCTTTATGCATGTGAGTATCCCTATCATTCTTAGAACTTCAAATTTAGTTTGGAAAATAATACAGATGGATTAGACTATATTTTCCAATTTCCCTTCCAGTATTTTCAATAAAGGCTTTTGAACGATAAGTCGTATTAAAAGCATACAAGTAGAATGAATTTAAAGTCACGGAGTTCAGCTCAAGGTATGTTAATACATGTATATTGTATATAAATGCAGGCTGTTTCAGATAAGCGTTTTGCAACTTCAAGGAGAGGTAGGACACACCTTGGCGACCCACAATCATATAAGAAGAAGGGGGTCGGAAATACACCCCTAACAAGCTATGGTTTTTTATAAGCGGCATGGGAAGTTGTAAACCATCGATTCAGGTATCTATTAAAAAAACATTAAAGAGCTGATATTTCAGCTCGTAAATTGGTTTTTATGTAGAAAATGCCGAAATAGACGATTTTGCAGGTTTTAACCCAATTTTAAAAGGTTATGTGATATTATGTAACATTACGTGACATTAGGTAACATTATGTGATATTATGTGACATTATGTAAAAAGCCTTTCCTATATGATTCTGAGTCCTATAGGTGTGCCCTACCCCTCTTAAAAGTTATGAAACACTTTTCCATATGAACAGGGACATGATCATGAAAAATAAAAAAATAAAAAATAAAATTTTCTAATTATTTTAGGGAATAATTATGCAGTATTGATCTAATTGTGTTTTGCATTGCTTAAATTTTGTTTAAAATTATTTTTATCGGAATGTCAGCATCTAAAAATCAATATTTAGAACTGCTTGTTTTAAAGGTTAATTTGTTAATGAAAAATATGTTTTATTTTGAAAATTAAAAATAAATGAATTAGTTTTTACAACTTTTTTGTTAAATATACTCATAAGCTTTATAGTAAAAATGAAATAAAGTGTTTAAATCAATTTAATTATATTTATATTCATGAATAATTGAACGCTTATACACATGTAGCGAGAGTTACGAAGTACTGTAGCGTGAGTTACGAACAGCTTTCTATATTTTAGTTTATTTCTGATTTTCTTGAGTATTCTCCGCAAAACTGTTTGCTATTTTAGAATAAAGGAAGTGTATTCAAACTCCTGACAAGCATATAGAATTATTGAAACACTATTTAAGCAGAAAAACAAATTTAAATTTTATACTCATAAATCCATGTCTTTTTTCCTGTAGAGTGAGTTACGACTCTTATTTTAGTTAATTTTTAAAAAACTAAAATTCTTAAAAGATTCGCAATACTTATTTTAAATTAATAGCATGAATTTCAATATGCATGATTTTTTTAGAAAGAAAATAATAGTTATTTCTATATTTAAAAATTATTTGAAATTGCAATTTTGAAAAAAATTGAGCGTGAGTTACGGTGGAATTGCCCTTATCTGAAATAATCTGTATGTCTACTCGTAAATAAATATTGAACCAGGTTAAAAACCTAGTATTCTTAACACGCTTGGTTCGATTTAGAAAAATATCACCAATCACCCTATAAATTCCAAAATACAAACGTCAAATGGCTAGAAAGTATTACGAGAGAGATTAATATGTATAATTAATAAATAATTAAATAAATACAATAAGATCTCCCAAAAATCTCCAAATTCACCGTGTAACGTACTCTAGGATTAAGTATAAGTCTGTCTTAAGATTAGTCCTGTAAGAATGACGGTAATTAGTATGCGTGTTAAATCTCTTTAATAAATATGAAATTGTACATCTCTATCAAAGTATTCCATTAAGGTTTTATAAGTTTAATGTAATCTGAAATACATGAATACGATCTACTTCATCAATATTTCATATTTGAATAACATCATACATCCTCCTAGTTGAAACCCTACTAATCTCTATGGACCAAAGAACAATGCTTAAAGGGACCCAACTAGGAGCTGTGAACACTGTAGTTCAATAGATAAAGGCAGAACACGTTACATAATAATGGATATCCTACAATGGATTAGATGTATATTATTTCACCTGACAAGAAAGACTTAAATCTGCACATGAAATCTGAAAATTCGATAAGTCTTGAATTCAATGTAATGTGAAGATTAGTCTACTGAAGGAATTAGGGTAAGTTATATTTCTTTTATGTTTCATGATAGATATTTGAATGCATCTCCATTCAAAATTACTGGTACGTAGACTGCATATTTGCAACATGACTAGAATAAGTAGAGATTTATTGTTTTTTAACAAAAAATTATAAACTTAGAATTGTCAATCCTTATTTTGGATTCTAATCTATACAATCAACATACATTACACATGGAAAGATTGCTGAGTTTTCTATTGGTTAAAAAGGAAGTATAAGTTATAAAACAGCGCAATGACCAATGTAGAAATATAACATTATTAGTATAAATCTATATATCGGTTCCAAGAAATTCTAGAATTGAATCCTAAAGCTAATTGCATCATTAAGACATATTTTTTTAAGTTTCGAAGGATGTTGTTCCTCATTTCTTGAATGTAAAGAAATCTTCCTTCAATCTATTTTATATGCATTCCAAAGTAATGTTCAACTTAGCTTTTGAAATATGCTTTAGATTAGAGGGACTTGGACCCTATCGATCCGAAGCAAGAATTTGCAAAACAAGCATCTCATTGTAGTATAGAACATTAGTCTTTTCATTTCCGATTTTAAACTTTTTATACGCTAAATAAAGTCTTACGCTTCAAAGGGTACGAAAACCGGCATTTCATTAAAAGGCGAAAAAAAAACTTCCAACTTGAAAAAAAAATCACTCCTCTCCAGCCCTCTTTACTCCAAAAAGACAATTTTCGTGTTAGAACTGGGATAATTTACTCGGCTAGGTTCGGTTTTGCTCTTTTTTCTGCTTTATTAAAAACACTGCGAAACTCTTTAAAAAGGGACAAAAAGCAAGTGGAAGATGCACTCTCTGCTCCTTTGCCTTCAGCGTGCGTTAGGAGGTGTTTTTTTTCTCCCTCTCTTCTTAGTGCTTTGTTGCTCTTTTCGAACTGAAATGACCGTTTTGTTTTCCTTGTTTTTCTTTTAGCCGAATGTGTTTTTTTTCAGTTGAGAGTGAAATTTTATCGAACATCTTTTTAATTTAAATGCATTTTAAGGGTTTCTGTTTTTGTGCGCTAATGTAAACATGGTTCGCTTTCCAAGTTTCTTATTATGTACAATTTTTGCTCTAGTATCAGGATTCTCTAATTGTTTTTTGCAAGTTAATATCAGAAATGAATATAACATGCGCGTCCGCGGACATTCAATCAACTACTAAAATCGTTAAAAATGTAATTAATTCACTTTCACTACTGCTCTGGATATCTGGATAACAATAGTTTAAGTCGCATATTCCCTATACCTACCTGCAAGGTTTTTATACTTTTAGAACAATTCGCATGCGCGTGGACTTGATTTTTGCTGTTTTTTTAAATAAAATTGTTACTAGGGATAGAACCCACAAACTGCCGCGTGCTATGCTCCTACCACTGCTCCAGCGGGGATTCAGTAACATTAAAACTTGTTAGTATAAGATGTTATTTCTTTGTGACGCATGCTCATTATATCAAAGTATAAAAACCTTGCAGGTATTGTGAATATGGGATAATTTACTCGGTCTACCCCTACCCCAATTTTTAAGGTCTACCCTATGCCACTTGCATAGGGCTAGACCTTACTTCCGTGATCCTAGGACACGTGGGTTCCTAATAAAAGCCTCGAAACGGACTTTTGAAACACTCTGTTTATATGCTAAAGATTAAATAGTTTTGGCGTTACCACTAGTTATGAGTTAGGTTTTATTTCATAAAACCGGCGATATACATTCCATTTAATTTACATCCTAAAATCAAATAAAAACTTAACGTGAACTTTTGTATGATAATAGTATTCATTCAAATGATGTTATTATAACTATGTGTTTTATCGCCGGAAGATAAAGAACTACTATAGTTATTCTTATTGAATCCATAACTAAAAATTAATATATTTCTTAAGAATCAATCTCTAAATTTTTACTTACATTGCGCTTTGGGGCAGACTTTCTACTTAATAGACTGCTCTTAAACTTAAGATGAACTTGCAGATTTATTCAATCAAAAAAGTCAAAATTTAAAAGAAAGTTTGGTATTTTAATTTTTGAAATCCAATAACTTAGCATTCCATCAATATTAAAAGGACTTAGAATGCAAATTGAACCTCCAAATACACCTCTAAAGAAAGTGTGTTTTTAATTCACCCTTCATTAGGAAAATTTTCAATTAGTGCCTTTTTCGGATTCCCTCCAGGGCAATCCTTGATGGTTTCGAGTAGGAGTAGTGATATTCTAGAGTGAGATTTAATTTACTTTCAGGAATAAAGAGTGAAAACAACCTCAAATCATCGTATAAATCTTGTTCATTTGCAAAGTATATAATTAAGTGCACTTTAACTTATATTACGAATTGAAGAGTTTTATGAAGTTATTTTTTAAATTTTAATATCGTGAGGACATGCAAAAATATTCTTGTATCTTTAAAATTTACCTTAAGTTATGCTAAAAATTACATTTGAGTAGTAAATGGGAGAAATTACGTAGAATGAAATGCGTTCTGGTAAATATATAATTAATCAGTAAATGAAGCTAAATAAAAAATATTTGAAAAGAGAGAAATGAAATTTAGTACTTTTACTCTTCGCGAAAATTATTTGAGTGAAAGGGAGATTATTTTAATCTATTTAAATGCAACAGTAAATATTTCGAGGGTATGGAAAAGTATTAAAATATCATTAAATTACTTGTGTTTTGAAAAGAAAACGGCAGAGTAAATTAAAAAAACAGGTCAAAACTGTATTTTTAGTTTATCATGTAGTATTTAATTTTTATATATATGAAGAAGTAAGAAGAAAAGAAAATCATATAGTAAGAATAAAAATAACTTCTCATATTCTAAAACTGTATTTAAGACCTGATGGTCAAAGGCCATTATTTTGAAGACGTAATTAAAGTGAGTAAAATTTTTATGATCATAAAAATGAAAGAAATGAATTATCTTATTTTGTTTATATTAGCAAAAAAAGTTCTTTTTTCTCCCTTTTCTTCATTTAAATAAAGTAATATATATTAAGTTAAAAATGTTGGGATGGGGAGAGTATAAATCAAACTATAAAATGACGAAGAATACATCTTTCTTCTCCATCATATGAAAAAGAAACTGGATAATAAAAAATAACCCCCAATATAAAGTTCAGACACAACTTCAAAATAATGTTTATGCCGGGTAAAAATTTATTGAAGACTCCAACGATCTGCAAGTTTTATCTTGAACATAACCAGATGTGCTCGATAAGGATTTTTTGTATTCCTTTATATTTTACTGTTTCCTGAATGTTCCTTGTGTTTTTTTTCTCTTTCTGATTCCCCCACCTACAAGTCATGCAAAAAGAAAATGAAATTTTTCGATTAAATATAAAAGCCAAGATACCGTATTTGAACACTCAATTGAAAATTTCTGTAAACATTTAAGTTGATGAAATTCAATAATAATATTAAATGACAAGCAATATAGAGACAGAAGTAAATTATTTTTACTGAAAACTTTTCATGCTTCATTCCGTAAGTTTGTATTCATGAGTACAATATGTTGTGTTGATACAGTTTAGTGTAATATTCTTATTTTTTAATCAGCTTTTTAATAAAATAAGATAATTTATGTTATATGAAAGAGAATGAGAGGTAAATTAACAAAAATAAATTCTTGTCTCTTAAAAAGAAATTATTTTATACGTAGTAAAAGAGGGATTCTAATAGATCATTCAAACCTCACCCAGGCATCATAAGCTTTTTATAAGCGTTGCCATCTTTGAGTGCTTTATTTCGAACGAGCCAGGAATACTTTTTAACCTTTCAAAATAATTTTATCTGAATATGTTGCGCTTAGTTTCATGACATCGGTCATTTAATTTCTTAGTTTAAGTAAGTGTTAACTGCTGACGCAGAACCTTTCTTAACCTTAACTCACTTTATAAAACATTCGTAAAAACAATTTCCAGAAGAAACGCCAACCAACTTTCCGAAAATATGTCACAAGATCATCTCCATGAATAAATCTCCCTATAAAGTTTGAATATTTATTATCTTCCCTATTATCAATAATTTAATAAAAAATTTTTGACTAAAAATTATAAATTTCAGAGAAAATGTGTGTAATTTTAGTTTAAAATATCATAACTGTAAGTTTTTAGAATACTTTTATCGGTAATTTAATGCTATAATTTGGAAAGTACTCTTAACTATATTTTAAAAAAAGGGGGGAAATTGTTTCAGGTTTCATTATAAAATATGGCGTCCATTGGTCGTTGTGATTGGATGCATTAGTTGTTTGATAGTACTTCCTTTGTAACTGCGACCTTATCCGTAATCTAGAAAAATGGAAATATTTTAAAATTTAATTTTTTTTTAGAAATTCTAAGGGCTTGTACATTTCAAAAGAATTCAAACAGTTTAACATAAAAATCCTTTCTCTGGAAACAGTTCACCAAAAGCTTTTTTTTAGAATAGAGATACTAGAAAAAAGAAAATTACTTTTTAAAAATACCTTAAAAATAATACTTATAAATAATACTTCATAAAAAGAAAAAAATTACCATTTTGATTAACGTAAATAATATAATCAAAGATTAATCAGAAGGTTCAAACTTTCAAGTGTATAGTTCACGTCATTTTATTTAACTCTAAACTCTTGTTGAAGACTAAATCACAATACAATGATACTAATTTTTTCGTACTCTGTTCTAGTTTTCTCTTCATAAGACAAAGGGGCATCAGTATATTTTTGACTAGGAAAATGGTTGAAAGTAATTATTTAGAATAGCTTTGTTGAACTTTTTAAGTGTCATTAAATAAACCTCATTTTTTTTTCAGTTTCAAACCTCGTATAACACAAATTAAACGCCTTAAGTCACTCAACAGAAACACCCCCAATGATTCATAGCTTTTCTCTCCTTCAAAAAAAAGTAAATTCATTCAGTTTTTTTGAAATTGAAACCAAATTATTCAGTGACAATCATCGAACCTTCTTCCCCGTCTCCCGTGGAGTGTCACTCTCGAAAAACTACACAAACTCCCTACCTTTTCCTAGAACTATCCAGAGCCGGGTTACAGCGGACACTCCATACATAGCGGCGACTTGTGCCCCAGATCCATGTGCTCCTGAGCTCGTGGTGGCTTGAAGGGGGATTCGGCCCTTCGTTTTATCCGGATGCCAACAAGTCTCCCGCGAATGCCATCTGGTGAGCGGCCACGAAAACCCATCGATCTCGGCCACGACGTTCCTGGAAAACTTGGTGATCCGTCCGGATGGTTGGGTTGAAAAACTATGGGTGTAGGTAGAGGGTGGTCCGGAACGCATCGGAACTGTTTTGGAAAATTTTGGGTTTGTGGGTATTTACTTTCTTCTTTACTCTCATTTATCTTCCCTCTCGATCTATTTCCCTATCATTTCATCTTCGCTCTATCCCTTTCTTCTCATCTCCTTTTCAGTTTATTATTTTTCACTACGCATTTTCTATCAATTACTATGATTTTTTTTAACCTTTCACACTCCCTCCTTTATTTTTCTCTCGATATCAACATATTATATCTTATATTTTTCATTCCATCTTTTTCGTCCCCATAGAGTTCTAAACAGGGCAGGGGTTTCCTAAGCAATGTAACTTAATGTGTTTTCACAGTCCTGTCTTTCAGTTATTTTCATATTATGAAGCTTCAGTAATAGTTCAGCCAAAATACCAGTAATGATGAACCAGTAATGATCAACTTTGTTTTTAATTTACATGCTTTAAAATTTGCATTTTACAATTGTGTGTCTAGGAGATACACGCGCCCTTTCATGTTGGTATATAAGGAACGCCTGCTGGAAAGTTTGTGGGCGACGAGGTGCAAAACTATTGTAAATATAGTTGTATAAAACTATTTTGCTGGATTGCTTGAGGTGAAACGAGTGTACTCTGCTCGCTAGCGATCTGAAAAGAACTGCGAAGCAGTTTCGGGGTTTGGGGAGTGATAGCGAGCAGAGGACGAGCCAAAAGTTATTTATAAAAAATGATCAAAAGAGAAATATTAATAAAATACTTAATTATTAAACTTTCTATTTTTATACGTCAAAAATATAGAGATATTTTTTCGAAATATCTTCTTATCATGAAGATAATAAACAATTTTAAGAAAGCTTTGACCAATAAAATGTGAGTATTAAGACATAGTTCCATAGTAAGTCCTACTCTTAAAAATACCTTTTGATTTAACCAAGAAGTCTTGTCAGCTATACTGCTATATACCAGCTATACCAGGACACACAGAATTTTGTTCAAAGAGAACCTGCGACATTTATACTGAATCATTTGTAAGACTACAAAGATATAGTGGAATCACTTACATAAATATAGAGATAACTTGTATTCTTTGATTTTGAAGTCCAAATTCTGTATAAATATAGGTAATAGGATTTCCCTACACATTCTACAACGGTTTATGGTAGCCTGGCTGGTAATATTTCTTTACTAAATCAATTTTTTATATCAGGCTAAATGGCGGTCACTTACAATTATATAAATATTGTTGTACCCATATTAAATGAATACATTCTTAAGTTATCAAGCGTACATCTGTGGATAAAACTCATGGAGGTAAAATGGTGCAGTAGTGAATATATTTTACCCCAATGAACCATTAATAACACTGGGGAACAATTTTTAACATAATTTCTGTTGACTTGGATTTTTTGGCTGTTTTAGAGATCAATGGGCACTAGGGTGTCTCAAAAAAAACTTTTTTTCGAAAAACCTCGGTCCCCAGGGCTTTTCCCATTCCTTTTGGTCCCAAAAGATTGTGTGTGAAGTTTCAACCCCCTAAGTTAACTCTAGGGTTTGCCTGTATAGAGCCCCAAAGTTTGAAAAAAAGTGGAAAAAATTACCAATTTTCAGAATTAAAAAAAAATTTAAGATTGATACTGCGATAAAACATCAAATGTGTCATTTAGGACTTATTTTGGTGGAACATATTTATTTATGTGTATTAACTGTACCCTATAGCCCCTATAATTTAAGATTAAAACGTACTACTTAGGGACGTTGCACTCGCCAAAGCTTATAATGCACTACCGGTGGACGAAATGAATTAAATTCGAATTTCTTCGAAGGAACTCCCTCAAATGATGCCATTTGGAGCTAAAATGATATTATAAAGTATAAAAACCAGTGAAATAACAGTTTTTGGCCCTTTCACTGAGCTTTTAATGTAAAAAAGTGTTTTTCTTCAAAATTTCTCGTTTCCAGCTGATAAAACCCAAAATTTATACTAAAAAAGGGGGTTGTTGTACTTTTTAGATACCGAACTTTGAAATCTTTATAGGGGTTTCATTTTAAATAAGTAGAATTAAATTTTAAACAACACAGATAGGAAATGGCATGGATATTTCCTATACCAGACGTGAAAATCTATTTTCTTTTTTAAGTTTGGAAAATTACTTCCTTTTAACGTATTAGGGGAAAGTTTTAATTAAAAACTTCTTTCTTTAACATTTCAACCAAGATTCACAAGTATTAAGGTAACTGACTGGGTTGAAATCGTCATTTTCGCCAAAAATATCAAATTTCGTTTTATTGTTTCATTTTATAGCCTGTTTAATAAGCTTTTCAAAACTACCTTACTTTAAACTCTGAGTAATCTAGAACATAAGTTACAGCTGTTTTAGTACCGGGTAATACGAGGATTAACATGCAATTTTAAACTTTAAAGCCTTTTTCTGAAGAATGACATTTTTGTATACTTTGGATCACGGTAACAGTGATTACTCTTAAACTACTTAAAATATTCTGATGCTTTTTGTTTTATTTCACTCTTTATAATATAACGCATGTTATCTTCTACAATCTAAGAAAAATATTTGAATTAAAGTATTTTTTAAAGTGTGTAAACCTGGTTTAAACTGTTTTTTTCATGAATTTTTACTTTTTTCGATTTCAAGTTCCTGTATTTCTTTTCTATTTTAAAAATTTCAGATTTTTTGTAGATAGTGACACAGATTAGTGTCTTAGGCTCAAAATCCTGCAAAAATTTTATTTGTACCTATAATTGAACATTCTCAGGAGTTGTTGGCGCAAGTTGAAATTTTAGCCTTATTTTCATTGAAATTTCTCAATATTTTAAAAAATATTTTTTTAAATTCTTTTTTTGAATGATTTTCATTGTTTTAAAACATTAGCTCTCAGAAAATAGCAATTAAATAATTATTTAGTTAATATTTAAAAAAAAGGCCTCCCAACCCAGTCAGTTACCTTAAACTATTTTCCTAACTTTGAAAAAAGAAAATCGATTTTCACGTCAGGTATAGGAGATATTCTTGTCATTTCCGATCTGTGTTGTTTAAAATTTAATTCTACTTGAAAAAATGAAACCCCTATAAAGGTTCTAGTGTTTGGTATCTAAAAAAGTTCAGCAAACTTCTTTTTTAGTATACTAGGGGGCTCTGCCCCCTGCTCGCTATCGCTCACCAACCCCCGGAACTGCTTCGCAGTTCGTAAAGATCGCTTCGCGATCTCGCTTGTTTCATCTCAACTATCCAGTACAACCTGGAACTTGTCTGCTTATAGTCTGTTAATTTAGAATAGGCGCCTGAAACAGGATCAAAAACGCTCAATAAGGCTTAATAACGCTCATCAGACAACTTCAATGACCGATTGTTTTTACAGTATTTTAACAACTTCTGCTTAGGCTGCCTTGTCATTGCAGAAGAAATTTTTTCGACGATAATTAGAATAATAACTGCTTCTAATACAATACGTCTCAGGCGCTAATTCTAAATGAACAGAGTATAGTTAATGATCATTTAATATCGAAACTTTTTGTATCTCAAACTTTTCAATAATTTAATTCGGATCATTACCACGAAAATATCAAAATAAAAGTCTTACTAAAATATTCCTTTTAAAATTATCAATAATTTAATGGATAGGGGGCTACCGCCCCCTGCTCGCTTACGCTTACCAACCCCCATAACTGCTATGCAGCTCTTTAGAGATCACTTCGCGATCTGTAGTATCTGCAATAGATCTTTAGCAGAGTAAAACAAACTTCCCAAAAATCCTCTACCTTTCATCGGCACAAATAACACTAAAAAAAAGCTAAATTATTTATTTTATTATTATTAGTTCAAAAAATATCGAAGTATCTTTAAAAGATTTTTAACCAAGTCTATACTATATCGCTAGCAAATTTAGAGCAAAAATGTGCACCTCAAAACTTTTAAATTTAAATATCCGTGCTCGCGACAATCTAGTGAACAGGCAAATATAAAATTTAAAAACATTAAACACGTCTGATAAAGACCTACTAAAACTATGAAAAAAATGAAACTTTGATGCTTAATAATTCCAAAACTAATTAGAAATTTTTAAAGAATTAAACGCCAATCTCTTTCTAAAAAATAAGAATATAAGTGTTTTAAAAATCATATTGATACCGTGATTAGTTTTCATTTAAGATAGAAAAAAACGAAAAAGTGTCAAAAATTTCGAAAATTAAAAAATTAATTACTTTAAACCAAATTCGAAATTCGAAAAAAGGGCGACGTAGTGCACATCTTCATACTTCAGAGTATTAGGCTGCAAAAAATCATAGTTCTGCTGCTAATAGATTTCGCTGAACTGGATTACGCGGCGAAAAAAGAAAAACTTCAACTTTGACCTTAAAAATACCCCAGAACTAATTATCACAGAAGTTAGCTTTTTGTTCGAGAATGTGCCCCAAATATTCCTCTACAAACATTTCAAATTTCATAAATTTCTATCAAGTAGGTTTTGCGATATGAGAGTTCAAAGAGTTGAAAAATTAAATTTTCTGAAACAGCGGCGGCGGCCGTGACAGTAACTTTTTTTTAATATAGAGAGATAAGTTATGGGTTTCATCAGCTGGAAGCGAGAAATTTTGAAGAAAAGCACTTTTTACATTAAAAGCTCAGTGGAAGGGCTCAAAACTGTTATTTCACTGGTTTTTATAATTTATAATATCATTTTAGCCCCAAATGGCATCATTTGAGGGATTTCCTTGGAAGAAATTCGGATTTAATTCATTTCGTCCACCGGTAGTGCATTATAAGCTTTGGCGTGTGCAACGTCCCGAAGTAGTACGTTTTAATCTTAAATTATAGGGGCTATAGGGTACAGTTAATACACATAAATAAATATATTCCATCTAAATAAGTCCTATAGACGCATTTGAACCAGTTTTATTAGCATTATCAATCTTAAACATAATTTTTAAAAATTCCGAAAATTGGTCATTTTTTCCACTTTTTTCAAACTTTGGGGCTCTACAGGCAAACCCTAGAGTTGACTTAGGGGGCTAAAACTTCCCACACTATCTTTTGGGACCAAAAGGAATGGCAAAAACCCTGGGGAGCGTGGTTTTTCGAAAAAAGGCTTTTTTTGAGACACCCTAATGGGCACACTGATCAGAAAACTGTTGTCAGTTTTCTTCTATCACGTCAACTTTTTTTGGCAAACAGCCACGCCCCCTTTTTACTTTTTTCAATGACTGTTGCTCTTTCATCATTGACTCATTCGAAGTAAGAGTAAGAAAAGCTTAAAATAACCTCTATCCTTTATACCAGTGTTTCCCAACCTTTTTTCGTCCATGCCCCACCAAAGCCTTTCTAAATTTTCCATGCCCCCCCGGTCTCAGTGGCATATATATATATATATATATATATATATATTTTTTAAACACAAGTTTTTCCTTGTATATTTTGAGAATAATAACAATATATTTTGAGAGGGGGGCAAAATTATCTCTTAGCCCTCCCTCCTATGTTTATTTAATAAGTCTAATGAAGCTTTTCAGAACATTTTTAGGTGGAATTTGCATGCTAAAGAACTAAATCAAGTTATGAGTTATTAAGTTCCAAGTACCAAGGGGGGTCTGGGGGTCCTCCCCCAGCAAACTTTCGGAAATTTTACTCTAGGAAGCAGGTTTTTAACTAGTTTGGTACCCCTAGTTGGGAAATTTTGGATATAAATTGTTAGGTAAGATTTGCATTTTGATGAATCTAATGTAAAAAAGTTTCAAATATAAGCGTTCTAAAAACAAAGATATCTTGGGTCATTCCCCAGGAAAGGTTTGGAAATTAGACTCTAAAAACAGGGTTTCAAATTGGTTTTGAGTTTTGATACATACTGGTCCAGATTTCAGACATACATTCTCAGATAGGATAATAGGATCAGATTTTGATAAACTTCTTTTAAAAAAGTTTTTTTATTAATTTTCCTCTTGGATTGGCCCCACCTGGGGGGCAATTTGGTTGAAAATTTTCAAATTGCCCCCCAAGAAAATGATATTGCCCCCCGGTGGGGCGTGCGCCCCACGTTGGGAAACACTGCTTTATACGTATAACGTTTTTTTTGCATTTCAGGGTTTTTCTCTTTATTTTTTTACGCAATTCCTCTTTAGAAGGTCTTAACCCTTCCCCAAGGACCCAAATTTAATGAAAATAGGCAGCAATGATTTTTACTAAAAGCGGTTGAGGTGTTCGCGTCCTCTAAGCGAAAACAGTATTCCGAACCCTTCCGCGGGTGCTTCGGGGGCGCTAATACCTCAACCGCTTTTTGTAAAAATCATTGCGGCCAATTTTCATTAAATTTGGGTCCTTGGTGATGGGTTAAGACCTTTTGAAAAGGAATTGCGTAAAAAATAAGTGTAAAAAATAGCGTAAAATAATTTTTTAATAGCATTTTTAACGATTTTTTTTGCGTTTTTAGGGGGGTAATAACCCCTTAAACCTGTCCATTGGCCACAAATTTTCATATTTTAGAAACTTTAACCATTCTTGTCCTCTCGGGTGTAATTTAAAGACTAAAGTAATGATTTTTGACCCTGAAAATCGAATTCAAAGTCATTAAGTCATTGAAAAACGTAAAAAGGGGGTGGGGCTGTTTGCCAAAAAAGTGGACGTGACAGACAAAAACTACAGTTACTTTTGGATTCAGGGGCCAAAAGTGATTCAAAAACAAGTCACAGTTCTAAGACAACGAAATGGCTGTTCCCCAGTGTAATTACACCTTCAAAGTACTTATACTTCATTCAACACGAAACATTTCTTTCAATCCGTTTTTAACATTCGTGAATCATAGTAAAAAGACTTTGGAATATTTTAATTAAAATAAGGGAATTTAATTAAAACCAATATTAAAAATATTTAATAATTTTCATTTTTTTTCTGTACTAGAATGTTACTATTATGAATATTTTTAACTATCCTTCATAATATTTTTATAACGAATTAATTTCGAATATATAAAATAATATAGTGTTACGAGAGAGGACACTTAAGGAGGAGAACCCTACTTTGCATAATACCTCTTATTGATCAAGTTTAATACAATCAATTTTATAATTATATTCCTATTAACACCTACTGATAAATTTGCAGTAAAAGTAATAAGTCATGCAATTACAAACTGTATGAATTCATTAAAGGATTATATTCTCTGTTTTTAAGTAGTTTAAAAAAGAAATCCCTGCATTAACTCAACAAACATAAATAATAATGATGATGATTTCACAGAAAAAGTACTCTGTAGAAAAGCTTCCAATTCAATAACTCTGAAAGTTGATTCCCCTTCAACTCAACTTTTCTCAAAAGCAAAGTTAAATCAACTTAAAAACAGTAATGATACCCAGTCCTCTCACCCTAATATGTATTTGCTCATTGGTTGTTAGCCCCAGGTAGCAATGTCGACTAAATTGCTGTAAAAAGTGGAGACTTTTTTAAAGTAAGGGTTTTTTTCATTCCCATTTCCCAAAAACTTCCCCCAAATTAAAGCGCAAAGCAATGTTTATAAATGGAAAAGAGTAAAAACGTTTGAAAAGAATTTTTACCTTTTTTGTTGGGTCGGAAATATCGCTTCATCAGAAAAAATCTCAATAGCACACGCAATCAAAATCTATTTCGCTTTATATGAAAAGAAAGTCACAAAAACTTTCGATTGCGAATTCCCTGGAATTGCAGAAAACACCAGGGTACAAATTCCATCTTTTAGGTTTTTTTTCACATTTTAGCTCTCGTTTTAGAAAAAAAGTAAATGGTTGAGTAAATTTTTCCTTGATTGGTTGATACCCAGTCCGTATAAAAGTGTTACACTTAAGGTTAAAGTGTTTGGAAGATCCAATCATAAACATAAGTATAAAAAAATAATCTAACTTTGTTTACACCATAAGCTGTTTCGAATGTTTTTCCTAGTCATGTTTTCCCGTGGTATTAAATACTTCTCGAAGTTGGGAACTTTTTTTGTTAGAAACTAGAATATAAATTCGTCTGTTTAAAATAAACTCCAAATATGGAGTTATGAAACTGTTTCCATTTCTATTCATGAGTGATTTCTGCTCCAGTTATTCAGAATTTTATTCTTCTCGTCAAACTTTATCTTTTATGAGAATTTTCTATGGAGAGTATAAACCTCGAAGATGAAAATTTCTTTGATCTGTTTTCTGGAAATTATGTTTGGATCCTAGTTCTGTCTGTTTCGAATTGCAGGAATCAGAGAATTCATTTTTGTTTCAATATTTATTCGTGAAAATATAACATTCATTACAGTTTTCCATATTGCCTTGATAGAAAATTGAAATTGATTTTTACTTTCAAAGTAAGTTTTTAATGAAGTTTAAAAAAAGATAATTGAATCTCCATTCTTAACAGTAAAATATTATTTTTTACAAATTATCTTATATTATAATCTAAGAATCATTAGTTTTATACATGCACATGATATTAAAGATTCCTTAATATGTTTCATAATAATATTATGAAACACAATTAGGAATATATTACAGGTAAGATTTCAGTTTCAAAAAGTAAGGGATAATTATCTTTATCATAATACAATGACCTTATCCCATTAGATTTTTCATGAAAAGTATTATACGGAAGAAAATGGTATAGTCAACTAGCTGAAGTCCACTAAGACAATTCTTTGATGCCTCGTTGTTTTAACTGAAAAAAATTAAGGGGCGGGGGAATTTCTTGAAAGCTTTGCTTAACATCATTGAATAACCAATATGTAATAGGTAATTTAACAAATTGGTTAAATGAAAACATGTTGCTTCAATGAATAATTAAGTTTAATACCTCTGATTCATTTGTTATTGAAACCTTTGGATCAGATTATAAATGCTTCTTTGTTCTACATTTACATTGTTTAAAGTAGGAGCATGCATAGCTGTACCAATTCAAATTACGAATCTATCTATTGAATCTTCTATACTATACCTTTATTGT
This sequence comes from Tetragnatha versicolor, assembly GCA_024610705.1. NCBI lineage: Eukaryota > Metazoa > Arthropoda > Arachnida > Araneae > Tetragnathidae > Tetragnatha > Tetragnatha versicolor. Next base: position 27,033,276 of record JANDEH010000002.1, on the reverse strand, counting down.
TCATCTTTATCTGCTTTCAAACATATCGGTATTTTAAAGTAAGGATTCCTAAAAATTTTCTATTTTCCTTAACGTACATAAATAGTACAAAGAGTTTTTTATATTGATAGAATGTTCCCTGGCTGTTGAATATTTGATTGATTCTTCTGATTTCAAACTCTACTTGTTTTGTTTTTATAATCAAACCTGTTTTTGTGTGGTACTTTTTTGTTGGATTTTTTATTTGCGCGGTCTTTTTTTCTGCGATGTTTTGTTGTGGTACATAAAAATTCCAATAAAATTGGAACATAGAACAAAAATCTTGTATATCTGGCTACCGAGACATACAGGGTGTTTCAAAATTGCGTTGCACGGCTTTTATTCGGAATCAACGCATTCTAGGGTCATGGAAGTAAGGTATACCCCTAGGTAAGGAAGCCTGGAGAATCCATTGAGATGGCTTACAGCACCCCTAGCGGTGAAATCAAAAAGTTAAAAAAATAATTGAAAAACTAAAGGAGATAGAGCAAAAACCTCATTGAGAGTATTGTTGCCAACGTCAAGAAGAACTCACTGAAAAAAATTTGGTCAAAATATCTTGAATATTCTCCGAGATATTAGCATATGAAAAAAAAACACTTTTTCAGGGGTCAAAAAAGAAAAAGTTCGCATAGTTGCAAATTTGTCAGTGTTATTTTGTAGTTTTGTGCTTTTTCAGTTTAAAGAACACAAAATTTATTCAAAAAATCAAAAAAAAAATCTGCAAATATGCAAACTTTTTCTTTTTTGACCCCTGAAAATGTGCAATTTTCACATGCTAATATCTCGGCAAATATAATAATAATAATAATAATAATAATAATAATAATAATAATGATAATGATAATAATAATGATAATGATAATGATAATGATAATGATAATGATAATGATAATGATAATGATAATGATAATGATAATGATAATGATAATGATAATAATAATAATAATAATAATAATAATAATAATAATAATAATAATAATAATAATAATAATAATAATAATAATAATAATAATAATAATAATAATAATAATAATAATAATAATAATAATCTTTATTGACAAATAATAGGAAGAAACACATAAAATAAATACAAATAAAAAACATATGATACGCCCAGGGGAAACAAAAGATCCCATACGGGCGTAATAGAAATTAATACAGTAAAAATACAATGGAAAATAACAAAAAAAGAGAAGACAAAAAAGACAATACAAAAACACACACAAAAAAAAGAATTATAGAACAAATTGAAGTAAATACATTAAGAGTTAAATATCAATTAAAAATACATTGTGATTCAATAATAATAAAATAAAATAATTAAACAAAACAAAATACATTGAAATTAATTATTTTTTGTTTTCTATTGGCAAAGTCTGGCTGCTGCAAATATACTATCGCTTCATAATGATTTAAAAATAAAAGTCTATGTCGTTTAAATTAATAATAAGAAGTAAAAGTTCGCGCTTAAAAGTAGAACACTGTTCAATATTTTGGAGATCTCGGGGCAAATTATTATAAAATTTGGGTGCTAGGTAGAAAAAATGCTTTCGGAAAATTTCTTTAAAAAATCTAGGAATTTTGTACACTTCATTTGGCCTTCTTTGGGATACGTTTTCTTTTAAGTTACAAATCGATTTATTATGGTGCAAAAAAAGTGAAACACGGTATAAAAAATTATATCTTAAAGGTAATAATCTCAATGTTCTAAATTTTAAAGGGTTTGAGTACCTAGGTTCAAGAATTTTAAAACACTTATTTTGAATTGAAATTAAAGGTAATAAATTTGATTTGTGATCACCTCCCCATTATTATGATACCATAATTAATTAAAGAATAAAACCAAGAATAATACAGAATTTTTAAAAAATTGGTGTCTATTTTATTTTCTAAGTGGTGAAACCTAACCAAAACAAAACTTAATTTTTTACTAAGCTCACTAATGTGAGTCTTCCACTTTAAATTAGAATCAACATGCAAACCAAGATATTTAATTGTAGAAACAGAGTTTAGAGTAAAACAAGTGCAACTAGAATTTTTATTACAAATTTGTGTGTGAAATTTAATTTTAAGATCAAATTCTGACTGCCTTAGATTGAAATAGATATAGTATTTTGTCTTATTTAAATTTAAGCATAAGTCATTTGCAGCAAACCATTTTCCAACTTCATTCATCTGATTCAACTTGGAAAAGAAGTTCATTAATATTTACACATGAGTACAGTAAAACAGAGTCATCTGCATATGTAATCATTTTACATACTATGAAGAAGAATATTAAAGATATTTTAATTAATTTTTTTTCTGTGAGTTCTTCACGACGTTGGCAACAATACTCTCACTGAGGTTTTTGCTCTATCTCCTTTAGTTTTTAAATTAATTTTTTTAGCTTTTTAATTTCGCCACTGGGGCGCTGTAAATCATTTTAATGGACTCTCTAGGATCACTTACCTAGGGGTAGACCTCACTTCCGTGACCCTAGGAGGCGTTGGTTCCGAATAAAAGCCGTGCAACGCAATTTTGAAACACCCTGTATAAGCATCTAGTGAAACAACATAAGTCACCAACTACATGGTGATTGGTTTCCCAATTCAGCCATAGGGTGGGGATTGCAAAACACCCTATACGGTTAAGTGCGATAGATTTTAAAGGGTCTTTAGAGGCAGTAATTTCAAAAAGGTGATAAAAGGGTTTTTCAATTCAGCTATGCTGAGAAGGATTTTTGTTACGGCCCTACGCGAGACTTTTTTTACGAGGTCCCTCTTCACCGCATGGAAAAAAATATTTTTTTATTGTGTTGCGAAAACTACTTTTTATAGCTACTAGCGAAGTTTTGTGCAATTTTTTTGCGTCTCTTTTTATGCGGTCCCTGTCTTTCGCACAAAAACAGGTTTGACTGTATAGCATTTCTTTCGATAGATTTCATCTTCTTATATATTACATCCATATTATCGAAAGTGGTAAAAATGTTCCTCTGTTTGATGCGAATAGGCATTTTTTAAACTTCCATTCATCTACTTTGACACAAAAATAACATAAGTTTATAAAAAAACTGTACAAATAAAAAAAATACCAACTTCTCATCTACATTTTTTTTAAATTCCCTTCTCCATCCGCCTCAAAACCGACTACTTGTCATATACCACGACGCACACTTAGTTTTTACGACAATTCTCATTCAATAACAATATGAATGACAAACATCCCACCCGAGCGCCCATAAGGCAACAAACGCAACCACCTAACATTGCATAAAAAGAGCAAACAAAAACAGAAAAATAGACTTAAAAAGCGATCTCCGGGAAGCGGAAAAAAAGGACGGAGAAACAAATTCTCGAATAAAGCGTTAACGACTGCCATTCATTTGTAAGAAGGCGGCACTCAAAGTTTGCACATTATTTTGTGATTTTATGAGCCGAGAGAAACACTTAAAAAACGAGGTCGAGGAAAATTCGCTCTTAGAAGAGACTTCTGATGGTCTTTTCGTATTGGGAAGAGTTAGAGAGATTCGCGGGGACAGTGGGGGATCATCGGCAAATTGAAGGGGGAGTCCTTACATTGGATGGCTGCTGTCCGTACTGATAGCGCTGATCCTTGAAAAACGACCGAGGGTAGAATGGGCAAGAGGATTAATTTCTCTCTTTATTTTTATCTTTTGGTGAGTTGGGAGGATCTATTCTAACCTGGTTAAGGCTTCCTAAATTGCTACATATTGCTGTTGGATGTTTAAAATGGTAATTAATGTGTGGGTTAAGTTTAAAGGATTGTGTAGAGAGCTTCAGTTATACAAACTTCTTAATCATTGGTGTTTTTTTAAGGAGAGAGGGGATAGAGAGATAAGTAATTTTCAACCATTAAAAGGATTTTCAAGAGGTAAGGTTTAAGGGTTATGTTGCTTACTTTTAAACTGTTTTTCCTTGATTGCAACTCTTGCTTATTTTATTTGTTACAAGTATAAGAACATTCAAATTTCAACCATCAAAAACAACATTGTATAGAGTTTTTAAATCTCATAAGAGATGCAAGTTAAAAGAAGTTAGCAAGTTAAAGTTTAAATTATAATTTTGCAATGTTTTTAATGTTTGATGTAAAACAGATTATCAATACAGAATAGATTATTTGATCTAGACTATCTTTTTTTAGTGTTTTATATAAAGCTGTAAATCTGCACAGAACTCCACAAAAGAGTAAGGTAGAAATGCATCTATATCTCAAGGACACTGAGAAAAATTTCGAGTGTCAACCTTCATGAATTCATGATTCAAAGTATTCATGAAAATAAGATCAGAATGTTCACCTTCAGATTTAAAAAGTAAAAAAAAATATTTTCTCTCTTCTTGAATAGTTTTCATTTGTTGATTTAAAAAGTACAGATATCCCTTCCTTAAATTAATCAAATCAAAATTGAAGGTTAAATTGACAATAAATTACAAGTAATGGCGGGGTTTTAGTTAGTTTTAGAAACTGCCACGTTATATTTTGAATAAAAAGATGGCCCGTGAACGACAAATTCTCATTACAAATTTTTAAGAATCATGAAAACTGACACCTGTGATTTTTAATTCCTATTTCCAGTTGTTTATCCACAATATCATAAATTGGTCAGGTGTATTCCTATACTCAGTCACTTTCAGCTTTCTCTTGAGAGTGTACTTTCCATCAATACCAACGCGACAATAGAACTCAAGATCTAACTATCCCTATATCCATATCATCACCGAAATAATTCATTCCAAACAACGAAACGAATTCAAGAATAAAACAGCCATCCTTCCCACTCTCTCTCTCCCCCAATAAAATAGATTTTAATGATTCGACAGCTAATTGCACACCTTTCAGAGCTCGGGTCCCGATCACGCTCATTGAGAGAGCGGGGCGAGTAATTACTGAGTAGCTTCATCCAATTTGGGATTGTGGCCGGTTGCCTTAAGTAGGTAGCGAGTTTCGAGGGATCCCATTGAAATGTTCCCCCATCGAATTAAAATGGATTAGACCGCAATATTTGATTAATAATGGCGGAAGGGCTTGAAGACGCAGCAATCGGGATTGGTCCGTGGCTGTGGATCATTGGGGATGTTCTTGGATGGAGGGTTGGATTCGGATGTGTTATCTTCGGGTGTATAGAGAATGTGCTGGGAAAATAGAGGTTGTAGTATGGAGGTAATGTGGGAGAAAGATTAAAAATAATTGTCAAGTTAGCGAGGAAAGAATTTATTTTGCGAAGTTAATTTTGATGCATATTACAGGGTTCTTAAATGTGGGTTAGTAGGATTGGATGTTCGTGATTCAAATTGTATCGTGATCAGGCATTGAGGAAACTGTGGCAAGAAGTTATAGACCTTGGAATATTGATAGACGGAGCAAGCGGGCTAGGCCTGCGTTGAAACATGTTCCGCCGTTTTTCAATGTTTGTCTCAGGAGCGTAACGAGCCGTGCTTAATGCGCATGCGTTTGGACTTTATTTTTGATATTTTTGGAAAATACAATAAAATAATAACTGGGGATTGAACCCAGGAACTGCCACATGCTATGCAGGCACGCTACCACTGCTCCAGCGGGACTTCAGTAACTTTAAAACTTATTAAAATATCTTCTTTCTTTTTGACACATGCGCATTTAGCACGGCTCGTTACGCTCCTGAGACATATATGTTTTACGTTTTCCACTTGACCTTGTAGGTATAGAGATTGGAGCATTTCAATCACGTGACGCCGATCAAGCCAGCTGGCCAGAATCGAACCGACGAATCCCGTTCCCAGAGCTCCCATTACATGTGACTTTTGAGAGGGAGTTGTTTCAACACAAGCACCGGCTCACCGCTATGAGGATGCGCGCGCATGTTCCGTTTATCTGTGTTCTAAGGTCGAAGTTAGAAGTATGAAAGTGATGTTAAATCATTTTCTTGTAATTATGGTGTATTTTGAGTTGTAATGAAAGAGATCGATTCTGTTTTCTTAAGTTTTCTTTCATGTAATTATACATTAGTCAAATAAAAAAAAGATACCTCAATGATTTAATCAAATCAAAATAGAAAGTAATTTACTACAGATCAATGTTGTTCGCAAGTTTAAGTTATCTGTTTTAAAATAATTTATGAGTATTTGGAAACCTTCGACATTTGAAGGTTATTTATTTTACTTTTTACGCATTCTTTGCTAATACCCCTCTCTTAAGCAGATACAAGAGAAATCATCCTAATATGCTCAATATATCAAAATTTTCTGACACATTGTATTAAAAAACTTTGAAAATATTTGTGACTTCAAACTATATCTTAAATAAAATAGGATTCTTTTGAATATACTAAATAATCTTTAGAGTGATACTGTAAAGTTGAACAATATTTAATATGACTACAAAAATCGAACTTGAAAACTCAGACTTTAATCCAAACATTTAATTAGCAAGCAAACCCCTCACGAAATTCTCCAATCAAATCCTTTTCAATTACACAACTACCCACGGCCTAATGATTGAAATAAATACCAGCACTATAAATCTCTATCATTCCAATCCAATTCATCACCTTCACACGATTTAAAACCACATCCGAATGAAATTCCATCGCCGCCAATATAGGTGATTCCTCGATGGATCCCATATTAATAATAGTTAAACCCCAAACAGGGGAGTGATGAATTACTCTAGTCCCTAAACCAGGTCTGGTGAGCTCTAGGACTCGGTGTCCTAAGCCCCCAGAAAGCCCCTCTTCCGATTGGCTACCCCTCCCCCACTAGGGACTGGGGTACTATCAATAGGGTCTGCCTGGTTTTAATTAGTAGCTTTCATGACTCTTAATAGGGGCGAGTTTAATTTATTGAGTGTTTCCTTATGGAGATTTCAGCACGCAGAAAGGTGTCTGAGTGGGGAATATAGTTTGCTCGCAGTTGGAGAGATTTTGATTTACCCTTAAGGTAAAGGAGTGAATGGTGTGGGGGTTTGCGTTTGTTGAATGCAGAAGAATGGGTTGGGGTAAAATGGGTCTAGGGGTAAAATGGGTCAGTTTTCATTAACTCGATATAATCAAATTCAAATTGAATTATTTTCGCCCATTTTTTTGTATTATAATCTTTTATCTGTTGGCAACATTTTTCGACTGTCAAAAATTTAGATTCATGAATTTAAGAACTGAAAAAATATTTTATATGAACGGTAAATGGTGTTGTCGAAAAAACAGGGTTTACCAACTTCCAAATATCTATTTATTGTAATAAATTACAGCAGACTTTTGTAATATTTTTCCATAAAAGAAAGTCTGAGAGACATTTCAAGCCAATCAGCTTAGAAAAATATAAAATATTTTATCTTTTATAACAATATTTTGCACTTGGGGTAAAATGGGTCATAGTTAGGAGGCCTTCTGTATCTCTCTATTCTAAAAAAAAAGTTTTTGGTGAACGGTTTCCAGAGAAAGGCTTTTTAATTACTGATCCGTATAACACATATTTGGTATCAAACTGTCCGGATTCTTTTGAGGATGTGCAAAGTGCCTTTAGAATTTCTAAAAAAAATCTCAATTTTAAAATATTTCCATTTTTTTTAGATTTCGGATAAGGTCGCAGTTACAAAGCAAGAAACTATGAATTTTAAAACAATTGAAAACATATTTCACTGGTTTTTTAATAGGCACTGTATATTTGCACGGCTATTTTTCAACTAAACTCTACTATAACTTCCACGGCTAGGCGTACCATTGGTTCCATCACTAAGCGCCGAGACTGCTACGTCATCACGAGACCTACAGCGCATGCGCCACTGGCCGTTTTGGCCGTCCAAATATACACTTCGTTGTTTTAATATTCAAATAGATTAAATAATCATCTTTCTATTTATAACATGAATTTAAAAAATATATTTTGTGTTATTTTTAACAATATTTATATTTTTGTTGTTCAAACGGTTTTCATTATATTTTAAACTTATATATAATTAATTTAATTTCTATTTTTTAAATAACAAATTAATATTTTTATATTTATCTTTGTAGTTGTGGCAACCTAATCATTACTATATTTACAATAAAATATACACTCGCTTTCGGAAATTTTGAATTTTGCATTTATTTTTATATCCTTTTGCAAGTATGTTTTTTAAGGTAGTAAAATGTAACTCTTTATTTCATAATGACAAAACGCAAACAACTAAATAACACGGGTGAATGGCTTAATCCTAGTATCCGTAACCAATTGGATTTGGCGATGTTTGGCGACATTTGAGAGGGTGATAAGATTTAAATCTGATACCAAAATAAAATGTTTGAAAACATTGAGTACCCATGTAGGTTTTGTCTCTTATTTTTTTAAAAGCTTAAAAGGTATTGTTTAAAAAGGTATTTTTTAAAAATATGGATTTTATAAAGATTTTATTACGAAGTTAATCTAAAGGATTACGGAACTAATGCAATTCATAAATTTAAATTTAACAAATGCTTGTATAAAATAATTCAAATTTTTGAAGTTATATTGATAATATTTTTTTTTAAATTTGAATTTAATAAAATTTATCTGTTTTGTTTCAAAAAAGTTGTTATATATTGAGACACTGATTTAAAATGTTTAGGAGCAAGTACCTGATGTTTTTTTTAAAGATTTCATGTGATAATTTGTACTTAAACTTTCATTTCTTATTTTCTTTGTTATTTTTAAACTAGCTGGTATGCCCGGCCTTGCACGGGTGGAGTGTATAAGTTTATTTTTTTAAGTTTTCTTAAAATACATTTATAAATTTGTAAAGAAGCAATATATTACATATCAACCTGGTATGCCAGGCACCTCTTTCCTATCCCGGTGTTCCCAGTAGTTTTCAAATCCCGGTTTTCCCGGTAATTAATCCTATCCCGATGTTCCCGGTCATTTTTCCTATCCTGGGGTTCCCGGAAATCTTTTCTATCCCGGTGTTCCAGATATTTTTACCCTTTCCCGGTGTTCCCGGTAATTTTTCTCTATCCCGGTGTTTCCGGTAATTTTTCTCTATTCCGATGATCCCGATATTTTTCCACTTCCCCAGTGTTCCCGGTAATTTTCCTTTTTACCGGTTTTCCGGGTAATTTTCCTATCCCGATGTTCCCGAAAATTTTCCTATCCCGATGTTGGAGGTTATTTTTATGTCCCGGTAATACCGGTATTTTTTCTTATCCCGATGTTCCAGGTAATTTTTCTTTTCACGGTGTTCTCGGCAATGTTTCCTAGTAAATTAATGAGTCTAGTGAACTAAAATAACAAATTTGAAACAATAATAAAAGATCTAATTGAAAAGTCTAATGAACCGCTTCATTTGAAACAATGTTTTATTTTTAAGTCGTTTTCCATGAAAAAAAATTTGCACTTTTCCATAAATATTTAAATTTTAAAGGAAAATATCTTAAAATAGGGGAAACTAACGTTTCAAAATTAATTATTTGAATTTAATTTGGTGTTTTTACATCTGATATAGTTTTTAAATGGACAATTATCGAGTTTTTCCTGTTAAAATATTTAATTTTTGAAGGTTTTCATCTCCTTAACAATAGTGAGTCGAGCAGATCTGCTCTGGTAGAGAAATGGAGAAATAAGCGTTTTCGGCTATAAATTCGGTTAAAAGAGGGTCAAGGGGTCGTTCTAGAACTTTGAAACATAGCCTATGTTTTTTCTGGGTTTGTTTTACGTAGGTATACCAAGTTTGGTGCAGATCGGAAGAAAACTGTGGATTTGTATAAAAGACACACATACACACACACATACACACACTTAGTTTTATTATATTAGATTACTTTCGTTAAAGACTAATTTTTTGTATGTTGATATTTGAGTCAACAAAGTTACGTATACTAAATTTGTGAGGATCTCGCTTTTACTTGATTTTATAGCTCTAATATCGGTAAAATCCTAGTATACATAACCGGCTTGGCATTTTTTATGTCTATTAAAATTTACTAATGCTTGAATTTCAAGTTTACTTATTCGTGTAAGATTTATTTTATTTTTTCATTATATTTTTACATTTTCGACATGGTATTTTTCAATGTTTTTGCCCACGCCAATTAGCGGCCATTTTGATTGTGACGATTATGAAAAAGTCGCCAACTTTTAAAGAATTGGCGACTTTTTCAAAATCGCGCCAAGCCGGTTACGTATACTAGGATTTTACCCGGGTGAATGTTTTAGATATAAGGATGAAAATGTTGCTCTTGACATTCGGTGTCGTTGCTATGAAAATGACACAATTTCGAAGTTTGTTTCTCATGAAGATAAAATTCTAAATTTTCGCGATGTTTAAGATAATTACTACATTTTTAACAGTCAATCATTACAAATTTTAAGAAAGTTAAATTTATCCTTGAGATATTTCAATGCTTCCCTTAATGTATCTGTGAAAAAACATTACCTTAGGGAAATGGGTAAAAGAATGTTTACTTTGCTTTGTTGTTAATTTTCTTGGGGTTCAATTCCGTTAAAGTTCCCGCTAAATATCGCCAATCTCTTTCGAACGCTCAATATTCAAATGTAAACCAATTTTTCTAATTTTTAATGATAAACTGAATAGTTATAGATCTAATTAAACACTTTAATCTATGAATTTAAAACAATTTAGCAATATTTATACTTTATAGTGTCCAAAAGGGATTAGTGATATTTAGCGGGAACTATAACGGAATTCAACCCCAAGAAAATTAACAACAGAGCAATGTAAACATTTTTAACCCATTTCCCTAAGGTAATGTGTTTTTCACAGATACATTAAGGGAAGCACTGAAACATTAAGGGAAGGTTCATATTTAGCGGGAACTATATATGAACCTTTCTTGGAATTATAAAGCGATCCGCCAATTCATGTTACCATAAAGGAAATGATAAAATTCCACCACTGAATAAATATTCGCCATTTTTGAAAGAATACCACGGAGAAGTACTACCCCTGTGTTAAGAATGTTTTATAAAGTGAGTAAGTGCAGTGAGCTGGGTTTTGTGGGGAATTATGAAGCGGTCCAAAAGTTACTTCGTCAGCAATTAACGGGGGTTGGCGAGCGATAGCGAGCAGGGGGCGGTAGCCCCCTAGTTAAGTAAAAAAAGTTTTTTTAACTTATCTCCTTCAAATATACATTGAACTGTCAAATAAGTTTATTTTTTCTCCAAATGAAGTATTTTAATTGCTACATTTGAACAATGTTCATTAACTTCTGACTTTTACAATTTCATTAAAGTACAACTTAAAACCAATTTTTTCAGATAAAAACGGCTTAGCCGATTGCCTTTTTTCTTATTTTCATGTATATTTAGTAATAAATATATTTTTGACATCTTTTGCCATTATGAGACCCATTTTACCCCACGTTGGGGTAAAATAGGTCATTATTTTGATGCTTAGTTTAACCAACTTATAATTAAAAAATATTTGATAAAATTAGATGAAAATGTTCTGAAGGATTGTAATCAATATCCAATTGAAAGAAATCCTTAAAAAGTAATAGTTTTGATGAAATAAAACTTAGTATGTGAAAGTACCTTAAAAGTGACCCATTTTACCCCAACCCACCCTATTGATTACTTTTAGTTCATTTAGGAGCTTTATTCATGTGGGTCTCGTCTAAATGACGTCTGACGACCCCAGAATTTTTTCTGTAAAAATTTCACTGGAGTAATTCTTAGAAATTCTTAGGGCTCATTTCGTGTCCATTTTGGAAGAATCATCCAAAGTGGAGACTGTAAATTGACGTTTCACTCTTTACTCCTTCACTAGCTATTCACATGAGTAAATAACTGAATAAAGATTTATTCATAAATTACTTTTCGTGTTCATTTTAGAGGATTCATCTAGAGTGAAAAGTATGACTGGCCGTTTCATTCTTTACTCCTTCACTATTCACATGAGTGAATCTTTCAAGATGAACTGTGAAAATGAGACAGTGGGAATGAGCCTTTACAGTGAACTTAATTCGTTCGTTCCCTACAAAAGCAATATTCGAATGAAAAACTTGTTATAAAAATAACTCATTTAAAAAGTAAAACACTCGTTAAGGAAAGCTATCTTCCTTTGTGTACTTCCTTGCTAAGTTTAATGCTCTAATACTGAAAATGAAATACCTATGGAGACAATACAAAAATACGCAGAAACAATTATGTTTAAAAAAATATCTTTTATAGACTAGTGAGTTAGAATGCGACTAAAAGATATTCGTTTATTGGTTTCTTCATGCGAGGAGCTTTCGCGATCAAGATGATTGATTGCATTTTAATTTATGTGAGACTTAAATCTATGGCTAAAAATAAACCGATCAGTGAAAATTATTCGATGTTCTGATTTGATTCAAATATTTAAATTGGGATTGCAGCTTTTTTGCATTTGGTTTCCTTAGTAGAAAGAACAGGTCTTTGTATGAGGGGGTTCCCTTTGAAAGATTAGACAGTTATTTCTTTAGTTTATACATTATGAGGCAAAAACTCATTAGGAAATTATTTGCTTAAAACTATTCTTAGATGCCGAGTTACTTTTCACAAGAAAACTAAACATTGTGAAAGATAAGTTTAATTTAATTGAAAAGTGACACATATTTTTCAATGGTATGAGACATGTCTTAAAATAGAAAAACAATTGAATTAAAGGGAAATAATTAACATAAAAAATTAAATTTTCTCAAATAAGCTGCACCAACGTATACGTAAGTCGGGGCAAAAATTATGTGGAAAATAAACGTGAACGTGAGTAACATAATACTCACAGAGATGAGTAACAGAGCACGTGAATAACATGGGACAATAGAAAGAAAGGGACAGTTACAGCCATTAGCCATTAGATGAGCAAATCTTTTTCCTGACAAATAAAAATGCACAGGTTAATTTTTAACTTTTACCAGCCATGGGGAGCCTAGTGGTTAAGTCATCAGCATTGTGATCGGAGGGTCCCAGGTTCGATTCTCGATATCACCATAGACCTATAGACCCACCGAGTATATGCGGAGTACTTGTCCACGGGTCCAGGTCTTTGGAGACTCCCTCCCCTTCAGAGACATTGCACAATTGTGGAGGGGACTGTGTGATGAATAAATGTGACCCCCTGTAAAAAGGGTTTGTGTGAGCCAATGCGTTTGGCGTGGGCAACAATACTTCACCTCCGGGGTGTCAGTCCACAGGTGCCCGCTAGGTAACGTGAAGTAAGTACTGTTTTCGGCATGTTAGGAAAAAGACATCGGTCATTGTGTAGGGGAGAGTGTTGTACCTACGGACGGTTGTACCTTCAGCCACCTCATTTTAAAATTCGGGAAAAAATGTGAATTTGAATTTGTGGTCGATTTTGAATGTAAACAGATGCTATCTAGTTGCTAACGTTAAATCAGCTGTTTAAAATATTATTTAAATTTTCTATAGTAAAAATACTGTTTTTAGGTGCTCAAAGTTTTTTTTAGTGCATCACTACATTAATTATTTTCTTCCTCTATGATTATGATATGATAAAATGGGATATATGGGGGAATCCCCGAGATTTTGACTTTTTAGTTTTGATATTAGAAATAGTCAGATCTCAATTCTTTTATCTTTTATAGAACTTTGAATGCAAACACACCTGATGCTGTACCTTCGGACACCATAAGTGTTGTACCTACGGACACGTTCTTGTGGGTGTCTGTAGCTAATCGGCGTTTTAGAATCAGGTTTCATTTAACTGAATACATTTTAATAAATGTTAAATTAATTCTAAATGGTAATGTATTTGTCAGCGATTACTTTCAAGTGAATTTTAGATGAAAAATCAAATATTTTGTGATCTAAACTACTTTTTTAAATTTATGATTCTACTTGGAATTTAATTTAAAATATGGTGTAAAACCCTAAGCACCCTGTCGCATTTAAGTATGATGATTAAAAAAAACTTAAAATTTCCACTGAAGAAGATTTACCACCAAATTATTATTGTTATTACCACCAAATGCTTGCAAAACTAAGTGTCGATCGAATTGGGTTTTTTTGGATCAGTGCAGTTGTCAGATCAATCAGCATGATTGATGAAACTATTACCTTAAATTCTGATCTGAAAATACCATGTGATTTTTGTGTTTTTGGTAAAAAATCAAGACTTTTATCATTCAACTTCGTTTTAATGATCATTTACGATCTAAAACTACATTACTTTAAAAAATCTATTTTCAATTTTAAAAAGGCTTGAAATAGGTTATTAAAAGGTAATTCATCAATAAAAATGTTCATTCTTAGCTTTTTTCAAGTAAAATTTCCCTTTTTAAGGGTGTCCACAGGTACAACTGGGTCTGTCCATAGGTACAACAGGTTGTTGTACCTTTGGACACAAATTTTTCCAAGTTATTATAAATGATTAAAAATTCAATTTTCAAGATTTTGACTAATAAAAAATATATCTCTACACACAAAGGTTAGGACTATAGGTTGGGCACTTTAAATGGTCAAAATGTGATTTTACCTGTCTTAGAAAAATCCAAACGTGATTTTTGTCCATAGGTACAACACTCTCCCCTATTGTGCTCTGCCTTTAGAACAAAAATATAACTTCTAAACACGCCAAAAGCCACTTTTTATCTACCCGAAAATGCTCTCTTTTTTAAATCTTAACATAAGATACGATGGATTAAGCATGCATTTCAACTATATTTATGTTCATTATGAAAAATGAATGATTAATGTACTCTTTATTTGTTTAAATATATATGTTATCTATGTTTTTTTGCTTTGTACATTATGGAAAATAAATTATCATTATTATTAAATTATTATTATTATAAAATTCGAACCTGAGGAAAACATTGCAATACCAAATCCTAATTTAAAAGGAACTACACAACTATAGCAAAGCTGTTGCAACATCATTTTAAATACTTCTTCACTGAATATACCTTTTCAAACATTTTTATTTTGATCATTAAATCCATTCGTTCATCCTATAAAAATGCAGGTCTTTCATACCAATCACAGATCTCACAAAAGAATCAACAACTTTCCCACTCGCAATCCGAACACATCCATCAAGCAAATCAGCAACACTAACGACGACGAAGACTTCTTAAAAGACTCCCCCCCGACGTAGTACAACAACAAACAAGCTGCCGGGCTGGTGGTACCTTTCTCCCGATCCCCCTCCACTGGGGTATTAATGATTGCCAGCTCGTAATTATGACTGCAAAGGAATCAGGTTTGTTAATGTGGGTGTGTAAATTAAGCAAATCGGATTTTTGAAACAAGTTGCTTTTAGAGTTTCAATTACGGGAAAGCTTCTAATTTCGTTAAATTACACTCCCTTGGGTTTCTTTGCGATTCGGAACCGCTTTTGAAATCCGCGGAAATGAGAGAGATCGCGAGGAGATTCCTGTGCGTTTTCTTGGAAGCTGAGGGCAGTGGTCGGGCCTTTTCAACCTCTGCTTCATAATTAATTTCGAGAGAAAAAGAAGAGGCCTGTCGAGATTCCGTGTGTTCTGGGTGGCTGATTGAAGCAATGAAAAGATTCGGGGGTTTAATTAAAGTATTGATTTTTGGAAGGAGGAGAGTTTAGGGCGGTTTGTGGACTGCGTGGTGCGGTATGGAGAAATCTCAGCAGTATGAAAGTAGTTTCGGTGACTATCTGTTTTTAGTGTTTTAAGAAGCTTGAAAGAAATTTAGTTTTAAGATGCAGGAAATTTAGTTAAAACTAGGGGGCTCAGCGCCCTGCTCGCTATCGCTCACAAACCACCGGAACTGCTTCTCAGTTCTTTTCAGATCATTTCGCGATCTTAGTGAGCAGAGCTTGCTTGTTCCATCTCAACAATCCAGGCTCGTCGGCTTAGTTAGTGCTCCTTTGATACCGAAACTACTTATCTCTCTAGCTTATCAATAATTTAATTGTACGAAAAGAAGAGTTCTTCACCAGTAACCTCTGGTTAGATGAATGTGTGAGAAAACTCCAGCTCTCTCTAGCCGACTATAACGGAAAAAGTGGTAACCATTGACCAGTGGAGGACTAATCAATGGTCACCACTTTTTCCTTTATATATATATATTAGGGTGGGCCGAAAAAAACTTTTTATTTTATTTTGAAACGCTATACCGCGGAAAACTTGCCTCTGGGGCAGAGAAATAAAATGCAACAAAAATTTTTAAAATCGGTTAAAAATTGCAATAGCGCATTGCACCTAAAGTTTGAAAAAAATAGGCTATTTTCATTACTTTTCAAAAAAAAATCAAATTAAATCAAATAACGTTTATAAAAAGTATCTAAAGGAATATAATAGAATAAAAATGTGGAGAAAACATATTTAATTGAAAAAAGGTGGTATTTTACAATTAATTGGTAGTATAATAACATCTAAAAATACACGTTTTTACCAGAAATCCACATATTTCGTATGAAACAAAAAAAATTATGAAAAATAATTTTTCATTACTATACTACCTTTCTAGCTATCACTCAGTAACCCCCTTAACAGTTAAAAAATTTTTACAGTTCGCTTCGCGATCGGAGCTCGCTCGTTGCACAACAAATCACATCACTATCTCTCGCCGAAATAAAAACTTATTTTATATTTTGAAACGCTATACAACGGAAAACGTGCCTCTTGAGTAGAGAAGTAAAATGCAAAAAAAAATTTTTAAATCGGTTAAAAATTGCCTTAGTACATTGGTCCTAAAATTTGAAAAATTTGCTATTTTCATAACTCTTAAAAAATCGAATTAAATCAAATAACTTCTATAAAAAGTATCTAAAGGCATAAATTAAAAAAATGCTAAGAAAAAATATATTTAATGGAAAGAAAGATGGTATTCTACAATATAAGGTTACACTTGGAATTTAACTTTTTTTCTTCAAAAATCGCATTTTCCGATTGAATTAAAAATTTATTTTTCCTCATGGTGCATAGTTTGATTTGTAACAAAATTTAGTCCTTTACTAGTTATTAACTTCTTTTGGTAGTTTGAAAGAATCTTATGTTCCTCTGTTGGATTATTTTTCAGTACTATAACATAAACTGTATTTTAGTACTGATAATCCAACAGATGAACAGAAGATTTTAGTTTCTTTACATTTAAATCAAATTAGTTAGTCTGTATGATTCTTTATTTAGAAAAGTAATTGGTTCCAAATTTGACCTGGACACGTGTTTAAACATCTAGATTTTTGCCAGAAAAGTTATTAGAAATCATTGATCCAATGATTAAACAAAATATCTTTTTTGCTCACTCTGAAAACTTGCTTTTGGGCATGATCATAGATAAAAGGGATCATATATGAGGGAGTTTAGTTTAGAAGAACAATTAAGGCTAGAAACTCAGCTTTTAAAAGAAAGTCAGTTAGGAGTTTCCATCCCCCCAAACCTAATTTCCAAGCTACAAACCCTATTGACCAAATATAGAACATAAGTAGACTATATATAGATTAGCTGGAATACTGCTTCTCTTTCTCCCCACCTATACACCTATACTACGAACATTCACCGATCAAGAAATATAGTCTATGACAGGGGTCCCCAACCTTTTTGTACCTAAGAGCACATACCAGAATATCGGTCGAATGGGGGGCACCATTTATTTTTTCAAGATAAATTTATAGTTGGTAGACATAATTAATAATACACACTACATATAATGCACAAAAAATTTAATTTTAAAAATTAATTTAACATAATGAATATAATTAGTATTAATATTCTTTTGTAAAATAAATTACTACTAAATTGCTTGCAAAACATACGAAGCATAAAAATTATTTATAAAATATATAAAATACATTGCATTTCACTGGCCAGCGCTTCATAATTGGGAGATTATGATGAAATTCTTGCCTACAAGCTATCGTCAAGGTGTTCATCTGTACGTCGTGATCTATAGTTTTTGATTTTATTATATTCATTGTCGAGAAAATGATTCACATAAGTGTGTGGAACCAAAAAAAACACTTTATTTTATATGCTGCTCTTTTTAAGAATGGAAATTTATTTCTGTCAACTATATTCCAGAATTTCTCATATCATCTGATAATAGTTTTGAGGATAATGTCATTCTGAAGATTCAAAATTTCTATTCTCGCCTTACTTGAAGAAATTTTGAAATGTATGTTGCTATTTCATTTCTAGAATTTTATGGGATAGTGGAAAACTGAAATATTTTATCGTTGGGCTTGCAGCGGGCGCACCTAGACCGATCGACGGGCGCCATGGTGCCCGCGGGCATAGGGTTGGGGACCCCTGGTCTATGATAATGACTGGAACTTTGACAGATTCCCATGTCACACACAAACAGTCAAACGTTGTGTAATTAGTAACACCGAGGGCATCACGAAAAGTCATCGGTATGAATACCAGGAGATCGGTTTATAAGAACTATAAATCTTTCAAGATCTTCAATGCCAAATTTTTCAATCAAGTCTTTTTTCAAAATACCAAAAGAAGTTAAGAACCAGTAAAGGACTACATTTTATCACAAATCATACTATGCACCATCAGGAATAACTTTTTAATTCAATCGAAAAATGCGATTTATGAAGAAAAAAGGCGAAATGCCAAGTGTAACCTTGTAGTGCGTGCAACCTTATTTTGTAAAATAATATCTTTCTTTCCATTAAATATATTTTTTCTTAACATTTTTTTAATTTGTGCCTTTAGATACTTTTTATAGAAGTTATTTGATTTTTTAAGAGTTATGAAAATAGCATATTTTTTCAAATTTTAGGACCAATGTAAAAAGGCAATTTTTAACCGATTTTAAAAATTTTTGTTGCATTTTACTTCTCTATTCAAGAGACAAGTTTTCCGTGGTATAGCGTTTCAAAATATAAAATAAGTTTTTATTTCGGCGAGAGATAGTGATGCGGTTTGTTGTGCAACGAGCGAGCTCCAATCGTGAAGCGAACTGTAAAAATGTTTTAACTGTTAAGGGGGTTACTGAGTGATAGCTAGAAAGGTAGTATAGTAATGAAAAATTGTTTTTCATAAATTTTTTTGTTTCATACGAAATATGTGGATTTCTGATAAAAACGTGTATTTTTAGATGTTATTATACTACCAATTAATTGTAAAATACCACCTTTTTTCAGTTAAATATATTTTCTCTACATTTTTATTCTATTATATGCCTTTAGATACTTTTTATAAAAGTTATTTGATTTAATTTGATTTTTTTGAAAAGTAATGAAAATAGTCTATTTTTTTCAAACTTTAGGTGCAATGCGCTATTGCAATTTTTAACCGATTTTAAAAATGTTTGTTGCATTTTACTTCTCTACCCCAGAGGCAAGTTTTCGGCGGTATAGCGTTTCAAAATAAAATAAAAAGTTTTTTTCGGCCCACCCTAATATATATATATATATATATATATATATATATATATATATATATATATATATATATATATATATATATATATATATATATATATATATATATATATATATATATAGTCGGCTAGACTAAAAGCTCTCCCTCCGCTCTCTTGCGTTGCTTTCCTAATACCGTGCTGATGAGCCCTAACAAGGGCGAAACCGGTCCACGGTTGGATGTGACGCTTGAGAGCTGAAGTTTTCTCACAATTGAATTGTAATCATTCTCCCGAAGATATAAAAGTAAAACTGTTGTTGAAATATTTCTTTTTTTAACTTATCAAATATTTAATCGAAATGTTTTCAAAAAAATATCTAGCAAGTCCACTAATTATCATCAACCAACTTAGAGAAAACACAAGCCTTTAACAAAATTTTAAATTTATAATATGCACGTGATTAGTTTTTCTTTTATAACGAAAAAAAACTCAGACAAATTTTCCGACGTTTTCATTGGCTGCTTCGACACGACATTTGATTTTTAGGTATAGTTAGAAATGCATTTATCTGCATATTGGAAGGGGACAAGGTTTTAACGAATTTTATATAAATTTTGAAAGGTATATTTGTATGCAAACTATAAGTTGAGAAGAGCAATAAACTTGCATTAACTGAAATTAATATGAGAGAAAAACTAATGCTAATAAAGTAAAATATGTTTTCCATACCCTGTTTATTTTCAGTTTGTTGAATAACAAGAAAATATATTTAGTTTGAAGAATTGCGATATTATTCTCGATTAATTAAACAAATTTAGCAGAGATTTCCTTAAATTTTAAAAGGGAACCTCATCATTAAATATATCTTTTTGTGGATCACATTATTTCTAAAAAATTATTTTGCTTTAATGTTTTTTCAAACATTATATTCAATTTAAATATGAACAAAAACTCCCCCTCAACATTTTATAGCCTTAAAAAGAAAGACAACAAATGACAGTTGCCAACAAATGACAGTATAACCCCTCCCCAGTTACAATGAACCAACCAATACCTGATTTTCCATTTGATAATAATCTCCTAAAACGCACACTAAAAATGCAAATTCCAAACAAACCATATCTAAAACCGTATCATTCAGCTACATCTGTTCTTCAGTAAATGTTTAAAACACTCCAGAAAAAAACCCTCACGAACATCCTCATATGTTGCTTTATAGCACATTTGCATTCAGAAACACGCAAGAGACCAGGAAAAGAACCATGAAAATCAACACAGTTGTTCTGCTTAATCAGACCTACGGGACTATTACGCGCACCTCTGCCTCGGTATTTTTTACGCGTCGCAAGAAGAATTTATCCTAGGTTCTAATTGCTTTCATTTACCCCAACTGCGCTCCATAATTAGAACAAATGTTTTCTCACGTCCATTCAAAGCGTTTTCGTTGAATTTCATTACAGGCACAATCTCAATGGACGGAGGGGAGGTATTTTAATAGATTCTTTCACACACTTTCTTGGTAATGAACGTTAAGACTTGATTTGAATAATGCATTGAGCGACGTATTGTAAGAAACACTCATAAACGCACTCGTAGCAAACGATACGAACAACTGAATTTTGTTAGGGCTGAACTTTGATTAATGATAGAGAGCCGGAGTCGTGTGATAAAATCACAATTACCCTGCGTAGGAGTTTTCAAACACAAAAGGTCAGACTCATTTCCAGCATTTTACTGCATTAATTGGTGATCCATTAGAGCAATTTTAAGACTAATTACTGCATGAAAAGTACTTGGGCGCCTAATTCCATGTAGTTAAAACCTTACAACGGTGATGTAAAACATTTTGGGACCCTCAACTGAGGCAGTTTTGATAGCTGAATAGGCGTAATTATTTTGACCTGTATATTTTATTTACACTGACTTGAAGGATAAAGAGTAAAAAAGATGGTTTGATCCTTGCTTTTTGCTTAAATCACAGCTTCAGAAGTAGAAATTTATGCCCATGAAGATTTCACAAGTATTATTTAGTATTTTTACCTGCATTGATGCACAATAACTATTACAATAAAACACACCTTCTATCCAACCTCTATTAAATTTATGTGAGGTACACTACATTTAATATTTTATAAAAATTAATTACATTTTGTCGTTTTATTACAGTCTGTTCATTTAGAATATGAGGCTGTAATGTAATGTATTAGAAGTAGTTACTATTATAAACTCTCATCGAAAAAATTTTCTTGTGCAATTACTAGGCAGCCTAAATGTAGTTAAAATACTGTAAAATAATCGGTCATTGAGCTATCTGCTGAGGTTGCGTGATGAGTGTTATTAGGCGTTATTGAGCGTTTTGCTCCTGTTTCACCCTCCTATTCTAAATGATTATACTATAAAAAGCGTTGTTTTTTGAGTGAGTTGTAGTTTTTAAGAGAAATATTTTAAAATAATTCCCATTATAAACATCACGGTGTATATTTATAACATAACCACATAAACATGACTCTTCACAACTCTATTAATGAAAATAAGATGGTACATAGAAGGTGGCATTAAATAACAATTTAATTATCTTAAATTTTTAAAACTACTTTTTTAATAAATTCAAAATTTTAAAAATTATACAGATTTTCAAAAAGAATAGCAATTTAATTAATAAAACATTTGTGTTTTTGTTATTCACAAGATGCTTTAAAGGTGCAAAAAGCAGCTCAGCTGTTTTCTTTTATTTAGTGTACTAACGTTCAATATTAACTAACGCACTTAATGTAGGAAATCCTTTGCTATATACCTTCTTATACTAAATTACAACCTTTCCTGTCAGTAACGTCACCGATTGACGTAGGTTTACGCCACACTTTCTAGCTACCTAATTGGAGAGCCAGAGATGACTCTCACTCAATCTTTTTAGCCAATAAGATAGCTAGAAAGTGGTGCGTTATCAACCCGTGACGTCACTTACAGGAAAGATTGTAATTTAGTATAGGAATGTTGGGGATAAATAACCAAAGAAGATACCACTTAAAATAATTATATTTCTTTTTTGGTGAAGGGAATCAAAATTTATCTCTTATTTATTTTGAGGTTGCAAAGTATTATTTTTTGAGGTAGGTTGTGCTATCCTCCTTAACCAGCACAGCTCATACTAAATATTTCAAGCTTACGTAACTGCTACCAGAATTACCCAGACCCTCTAAATACAAGGCCTCCATGTTAGTCCTAAGGCTAAAAAACTGAATGAAAATACAAGAAATCTGTACAAAGGGACATAATTTTGATTTTAAACAAAATATTTTCGAGTTTTAAGAACATTGTTATCAGCCTTGAAGATATATATACATAACGGGAGAAATTAAGAAGGTAAGTTTTTATGCTCCATAGACTTAACATGGCAAATTAACCGATTTTCACTCACGTTTGACATCATCGTCCGGAGTTGGGTAGCCTAGAATTTAGAAGGGTCTTGGAATTACTCGTAAATGAAATTTGGTCATACATGACAAAATTTGGACAAATCTTGAACGCTTGGTCTGCTTAGGATATTGTTCAATATTTGTGATGCGAAAATGTGAAGTAGTTTGGGGAAAAACGATTTTCAAACTTTTACCCTTTCTTTCACCGAATCGCGTACCACGTTTTAATCCACCCATCCTTTAACGGTTTAGAGGCGGAGCGCCCACACCAAATACGTTGATCCAAGTTAACAACGGCACTCTAAAAACAACCAGATAAGTACCAGTACATAACAAGGTGGTTATCTTCCTCGCCTCCCTCCTTATAATCCCTGAGTCAGTCCTTTATCTCCGACTTCATCAGAAACAAAAGATCGATCAACCAATGAAGACGATCCATCAAAATCCACTCCCATTCTCATCACCGTCTGCGAGACCGTCGCTATTTTTAACTGCCCCGTCAGAGGACTTTTTCCCCGCTGCTTCTTTTCCAATCACGGGCCCTGGATAGTAGGATAGGCTCGCCGACGTTTCGAGGAGAGGGGGAAAACCCTATTTGCCGGTTGTGAAGGACGTGTTGGTAATGACGATTTGAAGTATAATTCGGTTCCGAATGGGTTTTTGAAGCGTATTTCGGAGCTGCGTTGTTGACGTGAAAATAAGTTTTTAAAGGGAATAGTTCTTTTGGTATTGAACTAAAAATACACAATGAGTAGGTGAGGTTTTTTTCTGGGATTAAATGAGTATAATATGCGTAAAATTGTTCCTGGAAACATCAAAAGGATTTATATAAGAGTTCAAAGAAATGTAAAAAGTGGAGGTTTAAAACTTCCTTCGGTTTGATGAAAGAAAGTAATTACAAACTGCGTTTTGGAGAGGAGTTTTACATGTAACAATAGGTGTTAAAAGTTATTTTTGAAAATAATAGAAAGTAATTAACTTTTCAATTTTGAATGTTGACTTTTTAAGTTATCCGACACTTCTGAATGTGCTCTTTAGAACACAATTGAGAAGCATTATGATATGTTTTTATCATTCTATTTTAGGAAATTTTTAGATAGGAGTAATCACTTTTCATATAAACACTTTAAAAAAGTACGAAAATATTAGAAAAATTGTAATCACTCGTTTTTTATCAATTTTTTTAAGAATTCTTGTGTAAGTAATGTAATATTACATTTATTAAAGTAAAGTAAATACAAAAGAAATTTAAATACTTTTAACTAAGAAACAAACTTGTATAAGAATTTAAAAAAAATAAATTTATATTTGGTACACGAATCGACTTAAAGTATTGTTTAAAGATCCCAAAATAAATCGTTCCTTATAAATAAGTACACTCTCTCTGCCAGCTGTACAAAAATTCCTAGTTTCAAAGTAGCTAATATAGTACACATAGTTTTAAAATTACTTACTCTGCTGTTCTGATCACGTTTACAATCGTATGTAGCGTTCGTGTCAATATGAGATCAGACAGAAAAAAACATTACTTCGAATAGTGAAATTTTATAAACAGTTTTACTGATATTTAAGTAAATATGAGAACAATTAAAGAAATATACTGAGCACAATAAAAATAATAAAACTAACTAAAAATATTATTTGAAATTGAATTAATTTTTTTACCGTTGCAACATTTCCATGAATACAAACGTTTTTTAAAATCAAGAATCACATGAAATTAGTTTCTTTCTAATTTATTAATACTAAAGCTATATTAATATTAATACTAATTATAAAGAGGGAGCAGATATACATAATGCGTTTCATTGCTACATATTCCCTTAAAAAATATTTAACCAAAGCAGTTAAAATAATTTTAATATTCACTTAATTACCTAATGTTGTTTGCATATAGTTTTGAGAAATTTACCTAATATTCCTTTTTAATCGAGTTTGTAAAACATCTAAATGTCGATTAAAGGATAAAATCGTCAACGACATTTTAGGAAACGCATTCCTCAATCATTCCAAATGATGAAAATCCAAGAATCGAAATCGCGTTCCACTTCGATCCTATGTTACGACTCATGATTACATTTCTCACTGGACATCGAGGACATTTCATATCTATTTCCTCATTAGGAATCGGTCAAAGTCAACCACATTTGCACAGTCTGAGGAATGAATATAGTTCCCAAAGGGACAAGAACAGATTCAAACGAGTTGATGAGGTTTGGGAAAAGTCTCGATTAAGATTTCGCCCTGCTTTTTAATAATGTCTATAAATCTGCCGGACATTCTGAGTAAAATGACCAGCTAGATCCATAACCTTTCTCTGTGGACAATGAGACAGTTGCGGTCTCTGTCAGTTGTGTTTCTTAGGGAAGCAGATTTTTTTATTATTAAGAATAAGAGGAGGAATAAATTTAGAAAATTTTGTATAGTAGGGGATATGTCTAATGAATGAATACAGAAAGAGCATCAGTTGAAGATTTTTACTGGGTACGTGCTTTGCAAATTCAAGGTATTTTGATTTTAAATAATAATCATCAAATTTTAATCTATTTACTTTTTCATGTGAAATGTTTAAATGACGAAAAATATTTATGAGTGAAACATAAAATATTTAGTTGTATAAATATAATGGCTAGAAATTATTACTCATGCATACTTTGTAATACTCATCAGGGATACTTCTAACAATAGATTCTCTGAACAGATTATCCTTATCTCTATCTCCCACTGCCTCTCACACCATCTCTCTTTTTCTGACTACATACTCTACTTATCTCCCTGTTCCTGACTATGCTTATGATATCTGGGGAGGCTGGAATCTCATATGGTTCACATCTAACGGCCGTATTCACCGCAAGCCTAACCTGAGGTTAAACTGAAATCAAAACTTCTACTTGGTTCTTGAAGAAGGAGAAAAAGCTTTATTCCGGGATAAGCTCAGGACAGGTTAGTTGTAAATACAGCCGTAAGATTTAATGCCCATGGATATTCTCTGGTCTATTAACTTACTCAACCATACTGGAACACAATAAATTTAGTAACGTATCGTGGCAACTCATACAGACTACACGTTCCTCTCACACTCCTGCACAAATGGTCGTGGCTAGTTGGCAGGGTTGGTCATAAGGTTTTAAATTTTTGTTTTTATTATCTAAGAACATTTTTAGTCATTTACCTAAGTAAGTCATAAAAATACAAATTTATGATTTTTTATTCGACACCATACTGCCGACCCTGTGAACTAGCCCCTGCTGCAAATGCCGGTGAACACTACTGCCAGGTATATTCGATCAGATAGCCAGTATCTCTCCCAATCAAAGTGCGATGCTAGAGTGTTAGCAGGCACGCACTCTTCTCAAACAGTGGGCGTCGCCCCAAGACGCCATCCGCCTTAATTTATACTCGCGTTACGCACTTTTTAGTACCCTCTAATTACGGACGACGAGGCGCGGAAAAACGATTACGATGAAGAGTGGCGAGAGTTCGATATTCCTTGCGTGTCGTGTCTTGCCATCAAGCAACAGATCGTTAAGCGTTGCGCGAAGGGGTTCACTTCGGATTTGGGGTTCACACGCGATCAGTGCACCTCTGCTGGGGTTGAGCATAAGAAGGGGAGGCATATATAGCTTTTAGTAGGGTCAGTAGTGTATGATGCTGCTTGATTTGATATCAGAACATTCAACTCTCCCTCAATGATCATAGTCACTCGTAAATCACCCAACTATGTATAACCATGCATAACCATGTATAACCATGCAACTATGTATAACCATGCATTCTAATTGAGTTCCTTGAAATCACCAAATCATCAGCTTAAATTCAATAAATTCAAATAATTAAAAATTGACCAACACCCATGGTTGACAAGAGGTTCAATATCCCTACTTGCACCTTCTTATTATTCATTTACCCATTCCATTACTTTATTACTGATTCGTATGTGTGTGGTTCAGTTTTAGGAATGTAATGCCAACTAAAAGAAAAATCCAGCTTTATTTTAGCCACTGAAAATAATACTTTGAAATATGAGCACAGCTCCAATAGTAAACAAAAGTGTGTTAACGAAAATAATAACAAAAAGCAGAATCATTCAGGATCAAAAATCATAAGTATCTACGAAATTAACGTCATTAATATTATGCGAAATCACTGCCCGCAGGTCTCTTCGCTTTTCCTCTGTCGTCTTCATCCATCGTGGTTTCTTCTTCCGTTGTGGTCGGAATCAAACAATTACATTTACCCGCTATTTGTATAGTATTATCATAGTCTGCTATGATGGGTTGGTTGAAATTTTTCTTGGAAAATGTAGGGAAGTTTTTTTAATAAATTAATAACCGGGGATACAGAACCCCAGAACTGCCGTATGCTAAGAAAGCGAGCATCCAACTAAGCGTTACATCCTCCAGTGAAAATTCAGTAACTCTAAAACTTATTATAACAGCTCCCTTATTGGTTTAACTTTTGACGCAGGCGCAGTGTTGTGGATTGCGAAGAGTTCCCCTTGGATCTAGCCTCTTGTCCATTGGTGGATTTATATAAACTACTAAATAAACTTTTACACAGCTTAAAAATCAAGGAATATAAAATATTGATAAGAATCAATTAGTTTTAATCATCTGCATAAAATTTAGATTATAGAATGTTAACATCTTCTTTTATAGCTTATTGTATATAGATCTTTATCAATTTTGACTCAAATTTTTGCTTAGTGGAGATCAATATTGTTTACTGCAAACATAATTATTTGATATAACAAGAATTTTTAAAGTTCATTCATTGAACTTATTAGTAAACACTTTTATAAACATGTTTCAATAGTCAAGTTTTCAGTATTCAATCTTCGATTAACTAAAAAAAGTTGACTTATATTTAAAACAGTTTTTAATTTCAATATGTGTTTTTAAACACTTTTTTAATCTCGCCATTTGAATGTTTCCATAAACGCTTTTTAATGATACATATATTTCTTCAAACATAATTCAAAAGACTTTAATCTATAAACGTGATCCTTCAACCTATTACTGCAAATATCATTTTAAAATATTTTTCATTACTCAGTTTTTCATTTTTTGACTGCTCTGAAAATCTTTTATTCACTCAAACTTTTTGAAACTTCTTTAAATTCCGCTTGAATAAAATAAATCACGTTTTGAAAACGATTGAAAAATAATTTGGTATGTTTTTGAAACAAATTTTCAGTTAAAAAAACTGGATATTATTTTTTAATAAAATTGAACGCTGGTGAACATTTGGTAAATAAGGATACATACATAAATATGTATGCATTTACATTATAAAGATAAATAGTACATTAATACGTATATAAAATATAATAATAAATGCAAATTAAAGATTTAAATTTATGAAGAAAACGGATAAAAATGTTGTATTAAAGAGGCTTTATCACAGATATTACAATAAATTGTGAAATTTATATTCTTTTTTTACTGATAATTCTCAAAGCAACCATTACATAAAATTTATAATTTATTAATTTTAGGCATTTTCATCCTCTTTGACAAATGTAAGTAAGGAATACCCTTTTTATTCTAGGTAATTAAGACAATAATAGCTGCAGATTCTAAAAATACTGGAAATGCTTCTAGCATAATCTTTTAATGCCATCAGCCAAAAGTATCTTAAACAAAAAGGGTCGCTTTCGCAGATATGTTCAGTTATTAAATTAACGGAATATTTAAAACATTTTGATAAGCAAGCTCGTTGTTGAGAATTTCCAAGTTCATATACATTTTCATCTCGTTTGCTTGGGGAAATTATGCTAATGTTTTACAGATTTTTAACGTTTTCTGTTTTCCTTTCCTGTGAGGTGGATAATTTTTAAAAAAATGATATTAACATTTTAAAAAATAGCATTTTAATGCATAAGTGTAGTAAAAATATTTAAGCATTCTATTTTTTTGCTAAATATTTGAATACACAACTCAGCTATGAAAGTTTTAGCGTATTATTTTAGTTTTAGAATATTATTTATAGGTATACAGTTATAAATAACTGTACCTATAAAATTATTAAGTTGTTAAATAGTTTGTTCTGTTTAATTATGTAGGGTTGAATTTAAAACAAAATTACAACTAAAATTGATTTTTAAAATGGATTTAAATAATAGATTAAATGATTTTAAATTAATTTGAATTATTAAAATCAATCAAATATACTGCCCGAAATTTTCCTGCATCACATTATTCGAAAGGAAAGTCATCTTATCCAACTCATGCTTTCGTAACACATGTCTAAACACAGCATCAGTTATGAAACTAGTTGTTTTCCTTTAATGGCCCAGAACATTTTCCAAAACCAATATCTACACTTTGTATCAACCCAAACTTTCAAAATCAAAGCAACTTCAACGCATTTACCAATAAACTATAGGTTCAGCGAAACTCAAAACCAATCCAACTAAAATCTGAATCAATACAGAATCGGCCTTTTCTTTTCATTACGCACTCTAACACCCTCGCTTTACATACAATCCTCGTGAACACAAACAATAACTCTCCTCTATAAAAAAGCTTCCCCTTAAAAACAGTCCCCTTCCAGTAACGACCCAAAGGAAGTCATCACGAGAAATACAGCGGAAAGAAATAACCTTCGACATACATATATGTTTTGTTGCTGTGGGGACTGATGACCGGGTGGTCACCCCTCATGCAAAATGAAGCGAGATTAAATAACAAGAAGGGCTTTACCTCCGCGAGTTTTCTCTGGTGGGTATTTTAAAGGAAACCGATCTCGAAGCCATTTGAGCGCGCGGAGTTTGCAGAGACCCGCGGGAACCTATATAAACCGTAGAGGAAGAAGCATTAGGGTGCGTTTTGGAGTTCCTTTCGATTTTGGAGAGATAGTGTCAGTATATACATGCCATCTTTATTGAATTATGCATTCCAGAACGGAGATAAATTCGTGTTTTTAGCTTGAATTGAATCGTCAGTTTGAAAAAGATAATAGGTCCAGAAAAAATCAAAAGAAACTATTTAAGTAATTGAATTTCCATTGTATAACTCCAAAACTTGCCTAGAAATACAAATATCAATCTAAAATATAGAAAAATCATCTGATATTATAAGTAGAATCAAAGATATTTTATAGTTGAAAAAAGTTGATGAACTAATTCCCTTTTTCAAACTAATAAAATTTCAACTGAAAAAATCATAAACACCTCTTTAATCGACAATTAAATTATAAGTCTGAATAGTTCAAAGCGCAAAATAGAAAGACTAAAATGAATAAAATTGAAAAGTTTTATGAAACTGAAACATTAAGGTAATTAAGTATCAATGGAGTAATTTGGAATGGAGTCAAACATTCACTGAAAAAGAAAGTAAGGTAAAAACAGTTTTAAATTAAAGCAAATTTTATTTTGCTTAAGTTTTCTGGTCCAAGAATAATAAAATAAAGACAATTAAATTAAATCTTAAATTAAATAAAAAATACAATAAATGGTCATCGATTTCACCAAATTCAAGTGACTATCTGACTAATAGGGGGTAGGTATTTTCCCCTCTTTTTACTCACGAGTAGAGCAAATCTTGGAGATTTTTAAAAACAAGAGTTAATTCGCCATTTTTTGGACTTATCCACTTTTTTAAACTGACGATTCAATTTGTCTCCAAGTTTATATTTTATCTTTAGAATGATTATTCGTTTTAAATAAATGCAATTTACTTCATTAAAGGGGGCCGTGCATAAATGATGTCACACTCTTCTACATATTTTGTCCCCCTCCCCACACATGTCGATAAGTATACTAACTAACCACTTCACTTTTGTACTAAAACTCATCTTTTTGCCACACACAATAAAGTCCACGCAAAGGTGCAGACTAAGCGCACTCTATTTTAGACTGTCTCTACGGTATAAACTCTGGTGGGGAGGAGGTATTTTAATGGTTTATTCGGAGAGGGGAGAAAAAATTGAAACGTTGGCGAGGAGGGTTTTTCAAGGGGTTCTGTATATAGATGGGTGTCGATTTCTTTATATTATTACCCTCGGTGGGGCAAAGTGTTTGCTTGGGGGTGGGGTACAGGGCTGAAATGCCGAATTGGAGTGACCGTCACGTAAATCGTTTTGGGAAGAGAAAACAATGAATTTTGGGATGGATTTTGGATTTTCTTTCCTTACCAGTACCAAAATCAATGAGATTTCTGAGAAACGAAGGTTACCTGATTGATTGCTCATAAAGATATCAAATGAAAGGAACAATTAAAAATTATGCAATGAATGTTAAAATTAATTTTGAGATTTTTTTACTAAACAGAATGTGTAATAAACAAGCAAGGAAATAGTTTATGATTATTACAGACTTTAAAATAGACTTTGCTGGATACTCAAAGATAAGAGTATTTATTTAAAACATTTCTAACACACAGTTTCTACTAAATCAAATTTTAAATAAAGATGTTATGATGGGATTTAGTTTTAAGGATTTAGGAAAACAAGTAATACGCAAGCAGTGATTTCGAACATTTCTATTAATAACTATCGTTTCAATGCAAGAAATTCAATAAATAATAACAATAGGACAGAACAATTGTTTTTAACTTACCTAAGTGAATGAAAGATTCAAAAGTGGGTGATATTCTATTTTGCAATATGTTTTTCGAATAATTTCCATTACCTTCGCCTACAACTTTGTGGATTATAAATATTCTGTTTGTACCCAAGTGTGGTTATTTAAATCTGTCTTCAATGAAAATTTTCCTCTATTATTATAAAGTTATATTTTAAGCTTTCGTACTTCTTAATGAACAGAAAACCGCTTGAAATTCATGAGCATAAATACCACAGTTCATGATTTAAAGTACTTATAGTTCATGAAAGTTTCAACACCGAAAAAGGAAGTAAAGGTTTTGTAAATTATATAATATACCAAAGTCTATACTGCTTTTTGATTTTAATTTCGTTAGGGGAGTAGAGGGAAATCAATATATAAGTAATAAAATTTTTAAAAATATGTTTGCGTGGGGAGGGGATAAATGAAGAAACTATCCGAAAAACTTTTTATAAACTGTCTAACTATATTAACCTTTTGATCAAAAGAAATAACCTTTATATCTTTTCTCTTTGAAGTTCTTTGTTCGTTGGCTACTTTCCAATCTTTTCTTTACAAAATAAGAAATTATAAAATCATGGTTTTTAGAGCATACAGTTTTTTAACAAACCAATATTTGGGTCATATATTTAATGCTGTTTTTCCTAAGTAGTAAAAAAATCAAATGCATAAAAATACAGCCAACTCTTGAATCATGTGTTAGAACGAAATTTTGAAGAGTTTGATAAAGACGCGGTATTTTACATAGTACTTTATGTTTTCAAGTGAAAATTGCAGTAAAATTATATATGCGTAGATTTTTAGTTTTTCTATCTTATGTGATGCTTTTGCTTAGAACATAATTAGTATAGATACAATCAAACACTGAGAGTACATAAATGTAATTTGCTATTTAGTTTTGAAATTGCTTCAACGAATTTTTAAAAGTAAGATTTAGGAAAAGAAAACAATCTTTTTAGGAGAGAATTCCTCCAGTTTATTTCCTTTCTTGATTGAAGGGGTGAAACACTTGGTACTTATAAAAAAACTCTAAAATAAATGAGTGGTAACAAATGATTTCGCTCATTACGGTTTAAGCCTTCATATAGTTCTTCTCTTACATTAGAACGAATTTCTCTTCACAAAATAGAGAAAATGATTTAAAAATACATTTCAGTTCCTTAAATTTAAATTTCTTTTCACAGAAAACTACTGGTTTCAGTTACCATAGACATACATTGAAACCTTTTGATAACACTCCCACTATGAATTAATAAACTACAAAATTTATAGTAAAATGATACATTTATTGTTTAAAATAGAAAAATTTTTTTTTTAGCACGTTGTGTTATTTTATTCGATTTTAACCCTTTCGGCACCAGAACATAAAAAAAATGAAAAAACTTTTTTTCTTCTTCTCAATACATCCAAAATGTCCCTATAATTTGTCAGGAAAAAAATTTTTTACTTGTGTGCACTCCTTCCCAGTTATTTTTATGAGCCTCATATGAGCCATATGAGGCCATATTTTTTTTTATTTTAACAGAAAATATTATTTTAACATTATTATTTTTAACAGAAAATTTATGGCATAATGATACATTTAATGTTAAAAACAAAAAACTTCTTTGATACCTTGTGTTATTTTATTGGAATAAACATTTATTATAGTTTAAAATAAACTAGGGAGCTACCGCCCCCTGCTCGCTATCACTCATCAACCCCCGTAAACTGCTGACGCAGGACCTTTTGGAATTGCTTCGCGATTCCCACAAATTTCAACTCGCTGAACTTAAAACACTTTATAAAACAATTAAAGAATTTACAGAAAAAACATCAACCATTTTTCCAAAAGTACGTCAACAAATCCCCTCCATGAATAAATCTCCATTAAAAGTTTGATTATATATTAACTCGAACTTATCGAAAATTTAAACGAAATGTTTTTAAAAATATCCATCTTAATTATTTTTAAATCTATGATTATAAAAATAACTAATTCTAATTGTTTATCAATATTCGGACAAAAAAAACATTATTTTAAAGTAACTCGTTAGTATAATATGCCTAATGTTTATCATTCATATTTTTTTAAACCCAGACTTGTTAAACAATACCGTTTAAGCAATTTAAAATAATAAGAGACAAAACATCACTCTATATGTTTACAATTAATTTCGATAAAATCAGACTAAAAATTATAAATATTGGACAAAAAGTGTGAAATTTTAGTATATAATGACGTACATGTAAGTTTTTTTAATATGTTTTTATCAGTCTTTAAGTGATATTTCATCAAGAAAGTACTTTTTTAAATGTGAAAAAACATGATTCATCTTAAAATATAGCGTCAATCGGTCGATGTGATTGGATGCATAATAATTTGATTGGCAATACTTGCTTTGTAACTGCGACCTTATCCGTTATCTAAAAAAATGGAAATATTTTAAAATTGGGAATTTTTTAGAAAAATCAAAGGGCCTACTCGGAAATCCGGAAAGAATCCGGACTTATTGATACCATATATGTGTCATTCGGTTCAGTAATTAAAAAGCCTTTCTCTGGAAACCGTTCACCAAAAACTTTTTTTTAGAATAGAGACATAAATAAAATTTAACTGGTACGAAATCGGACCCATAATGAAGCTAAATTTCGCACCGTGGTTTCTTTATTCGACTGCTCATTCTTCCTTAACCCTTTATGTCCCTACGGGACTTGTAAGTCCCACTTCCTAATGTTCCAAATTCGTTAAATTTTCGTCAAAGAAGGCAAAATTTAGTTTACTTATAGTTGCAGTTATGTAAACTTGACATATTTTGGATGAGGAGGAGAAACATAATTTGGGGCATAAAGGGTTAAGCATCAATCCAGTCTCAAAACTATCTCTTCAAAGCTTAAAGGGGCAAAATTAAGCAACTCACAGACCAATACGGAAAGTTATAAATCCATCGGAACTTCAACAATGCATCTTATCACCACCACATTCGAAAGCAGCACCGCCATCAATTATCGGAACCCATTCTCCCCAACCACCGACCCGGTCAAGAACCGAATAAATATTAATTTCAAAAGAGGAAAGTCGGAAGAAAGTCAGAGCAGAGAATCAACGATCCCCTCCCCATAAATATCATCAGAGAGGAACCCTAAAAGGAGGAAGCGGATCCCCATGCAAAAGAGATCCCAACTTTACCTCATTAACAGAGATCGGAGTTTTCCAATTAAAATCCGAAGTACTTTAGCTTCGGCCTCACAGAGTGAAGGACGAGGCCGAGGAATTGAGGAGACACAAGACATTAACAACGGAACACGGAAAGTGAATCAAAATGGAGAAGTTTCTTGTTCTCTCTCTCGGCGAGCAATTTCTCGGGTTCGAGAGCGCTCATTTCTCTGGGATCCTCGCTTAAGCAGTTTCCAATTTCCTGAGATTTTGGATGCCTTTTATTGCTGTTGCTGCTGCTGGATTGCGTTTATTAGTTTCGACGTTTGTCGCGCGTGTGGGGAGTTTTTTTTTTCAAAAAGTTTGTGAAGTGGTTGTCATTATTACCTCTTTTGGAGTTGTGGAGGGTATCAATATGTATTTTTGGTGTCTTCTTGGTTCACATATAGGTTTTACATAAGAGGGGGTGCAGGGAGAGCTTATAATGTCATGTTGGAAGAAATTATGTAAGTTAAAGAGAGCAAATTTATCAATTTAATAACAAAATTAAGAGACCTGCTGAGATATTTCAGCAAAGCAAAATTATTTCCAGTTTAGGAGTAAACTTTTCACATACAAAGTGTAAGAATTTAAAAATTAAAACTGTCAATTATATTTTTGGACTGAAATGCATAACTGAATACATATACATCAGTCAGATTCAGGCCTGTGTTTTACTAGTCTAGAATGCTTCCATATTCATAATCTCACTTT
The DNA here is from genome assembly GCA_024610705.1 of Tetragnatha versicolor. NCBI lineage: Eukaryota > Metazoa > Arthropoda > Arachnida > Araneae > Tetragnathidae > Tetragnatha > Tetragnatha versicolor. Next base: position 26,998,161 of record JANDEH010000002.1, on the reverse strand, counting down.
TTTATAATTATAAATCAGAGCAGTAAGTTTAAAAAGTGAACTTTTATGCGTTCATTTTGTTGCGCGCACATTCTAGCATAAAGACGATGAATTCCTATGAGATGGGAATCGGGATATTAAAACAGAATTAGGTACCTTTATTTAAAATGTTTATTATTACCCTATATATCCTGGTAATTAACTGTTTAAAATTTACATAGGTGTAGCAATTAGCAGATTACAGGGAATTTTTCTGCAGTGTGCTTAGAAGTTTAAATGGAAAAAGTCAAAAGTAGTTTTTAACTTTTAAAAATTTATAACTTATAAATGTAAACGATGGAAAAATATCTTCAAAGCTCGGACTTTGAATATTGTTATTGAAGAATGAAGAAAAGGTATTTTTAGAGACATTGTTTTTTAAAAATCCAAAAAAGGGAATTGTTACTTTTTGTTTATTCCCAAAAAATCCACCTTTAATATTCTATTAAGTGAAATTCATTTTAGTGTAAGTACTGAAAAACAAACATGGTGTTTGAATTATAAAGCTTCAGTTTCAAGAGAACTGTTTGGATAAGTATTTAATAAAATTGCTTTCTCAGATACATAAATTGATAGTTTTAAGGATAATTTATACAATTATTCTAATAAGAACATTTCATCTCCCCTTAAAAATAACTACCTACAACGTTGGCTATGGAAAAACTTTTTTATACGCTTCCCAGAACCATTAATGGTTTAACATGTCAATATTCTTTAGAATTTGTATCACTTATATTGATTTCATAAAATTTCATCGTATTGATTAAATATACATAGTATCTCTTCTCTCTGTTCTAAAAAAAGCTTATGGTGAACAGTTGCCAGAGAAAAACCTTTTAATTATTGAACCAAATGACACTTATCTGGTATCAAAATGTCCGGATTCTTTCCGGATTTTCGAGTAAGCCCTTCGATTTAAAAAAAATTCCGTATTTTAAAATATTGCCTTTTTTTAGGTAACGGATCATTTGACGCCATATTTTATGATGAAACAATTTATTTTTCACGTTTTGAAAAATTACTTTCTAAATAAGTATCATTTAAAGACTGATAATGTATTCTAAAAACTTACAGACATGCTATGTTATACTAAAATTTAACACATGTTGTCTGATATTTATTATTTTCAGTCTGAAAATCCAAATTAATTGTTAACAATGCCTTAATATACTTATTATTCAATGTCTATTATTATTATTAATTATTCAATGTTTTATGAATAGTGTCATGAAGATTTTGTCTTTTATTATCTTCTGTGGTTTAAAAGTACTGTCTGTCTAAAAACAAGTCTGGGTTGTTTAAGCAAAAATATGAATGATAAAACAGTAGATATTCTTACGAGTTACTAGGCACAATATTAAAATTAAATATTCATTGGTGTAAGGTTTTTGTACGGTAAGAATGTTTATTATCAATTACTAGGGAGCTACCGTCCCCTGCTCGCTATCCCTCGCCAACCCCCGTAAACTGCTTACGCAGGACCTTTTGGAATTGCTTCGCAATTCCCACAAATTCCAACTCGTTGAACTTAATACACTTTATAAACAATTTGCAGAAAAAACATCAACCAACTTTCCAAAAATACATCCCCGAATCCCCTCCATGAATAAATCTCCCTTAAAAGTTTAAATATACAATAACTCTAACTTTTAAAAAATTTAAACGAAATGTTTTTAAAAATATTCAGCTTAATTATTTTTAATCTATTATTATAAAAATAACTATTTCTAATTGTTAATCAATATTCTAACCAAACAAAAACCATTATTTTAAAGTAACTCGTTAGTATATGCCTAATGTTTATCATTCATATTTTTGTTTAAACCCGGACTTGTTAAACAATACCGTTTAAGCAATTGAAAATAATAAGAGACAAAACCTACACATCATTCAATGTTTACAGTTAATTTTGATTAAATCAGACTAAAAATTATAAATATTGGACAAAAAGTGTGAAATTTCAGTATAAAATGGCGTACATGTAAGTTTTTAGAATAGGGTTTTTATCAGTCTTTGAATAATATTTTATTTAGAAAGTACTTTTGAAAAGTTGAAAAACATGTTACATCTTAAATAAGGAAGTTGCATGTGTCAGATTTTCAAAAACAAACAAGTGTTCCGTATGGTTTTTTGTATGGTAAAATGAAATATCTAGTCAGTTTTTCAAAAAAATGTACAGGTAATTAAAAATATTTTAATTTAAAAGTCGAGAAAAAACACGTGACTGAAAACGTTTATTGTTTAAACTATAAGATGACGTCAACAATAATACCATCAACTCCATTGCTTTACAACAATGTTTAGTATAAGATGACGTCACATCCAAACTCTTGGCGTTTTCGCGCGCTTTTAAAGAGGGGATTTTTGTTAATTTTTTTGACAATCAAAAAATTTCTCGATCGGCCTCAAATTTTGGGTAGTTGCTTATTTTTGCAAGAGGAATCGATTAAAAAAATAAAAAAAAATCATGCAACTTCCTCATTATGGCGTCAATCGGTCATTGTGATTGGATTCATAATAATTTGATTGACAGTACTTGCTTTGTAACTGCTACCTTATCCATTATCTAAAAAAAAGAAATATTTTAAAATTGAGAGTTTTTTTGAAAAATCGAAGGGCCTATACTCTGAAATTCAGAAAGAATTCGGACATTTTGATACCTAATACGTGTCATTCGGTTCAGTAATTAAAAAGCCTTTCTCTGGAAACCGTTCACCAAAAACATTTTTTAGGATAGAGAGATTATTAGCAATGGCTAATTATATAATACTAGATTTAAATAAGCTGTGCTGGATATTTTTAAAGAAAACATTTCGATTAAATTATTAATTTATATCAATTATACATAGAGTTAATAAATATTCAAACTTTTAAGGGAGATTTAATCATGGCGATGATCTGGTGATGCAATTTTGGAACTTTGGCTGACGTTCCTTCTGCAAATTATTTTTACGAATGTTTTATAAAGTGAGTTAAGTTTAGTGAGTTGGGTTTTGTGGGAATTGCGAGGCAATCCAAACGGTCCTGCGTAAGCAGTTTACGGGGGTTGGTGAGCGATAGCGAGCAGGGGGTGATAGCTCCCTTCCCTAGTAATCCAAAACTTAAACCTTCTTAAACACCAATACCTCATTGACTCGGGACCATTAGATCAGGTTACTAAATATATTTCTCAAGATGCATCATTTAGTCAACTCTGCATTCGGTCCGAAAGCATAAACGCAATATATGTCTCTCAGAATACGTGACAAGAAAAGCAATCCACGTTTCTCCGAAAAACCTTTTTATATGCCCCTTTAGAGATAGTGGAAAACCTTCTCGTTTTCAACCTCCAGTATTGAAGAGGGTAACTTCGCACTGCGTATCTTCGTCGTTTTTCCGGAACCTTACCAAGAATTTAAAGGGCGTATCAGGGTAAGTACAGATTTCGCAAAGCGGGCGGGATATGTGGATCGGTCCGATATTGTTATTTACTCGCGCGCGTTGTAGGAATACCGGTGAAGCGAACCTTTATTGAAAGGGAGGGTTTTATTTGTATTTAAAGGAAGAGAGTGGGCTAAATGTTTTTCTGTTGCGATTCCTCTTGGGAATCGCCTTTGGAGGGTTTTTATGAACATCGTCGAGTAAATTGCTGCGTGAGGTAGAATGTTGAGTGGAAAAAACCGTAAAATGATCCTCGATTTTATTTCTTTTGAAATTTTTTTGATGCACCTGAATAGTTAGGGATATCTGCATCCTTTCACCGCATTAATACATATCTTTAAATGATTATCTAAAAACACCTCTTTAAAATTAGGTTCAATTCAGTTAACTTTCCACTTAAATATCGCCAAACTGGTTCGAGAACACCACAAGTATTCAAATATACCCAAATTTTTAGAGATGTCTTTAATGTAACTATGAATTTTCTTCTCTAAGTTTGCATTAATTAGTGATATTTCTAATATTTGGCGTTCAAAACAGCTTGGCTTAGCGAAAATTAAAAAAATTGCAATATTACTTTTAAATTAACTTGAAAAGTATATTATTTTTGTTTTATTTCCCTTAAAATCTGCTGGTAATTCAAAGCAAATAAGAAGCTTTTATTAATAAAACCCAAAATTAAATTCAATTTAAAAAACTATTTGGCAAATTGCTAATTAATAACCTATAAACTTTATAAAAACAACTTTAGTTTAACCTTCTGAATAATTAATTTCTCCACAGATATAAACCACATTCCGTATGGGGGTATACCCTTAAGGTACGTCGAACCGTAATAGTGCACAAATCGCACAAATCGTAATAGTGCGGAAAACTTGCCTACCTATAACAGTAACTCGTGTGTGAAATTTTAGCCCTATCAAATAATATCTTCTGTTCTGAACCTCGGCCTAAAGTTTTGAATTTTTACCAAAAATTTGCTATTTTGCAATATTTCTTATGGTTCTGCGGCCTTCTGATGCACAGATTTTTTTCAGGAGGTGTAGTAAAGGTCTAGGGGGATTATTCCGTGAACCTCATCCTCATTTCTAATTTTCCCCCTACGCGAGCGGGGGTTTTGTGGGCGAGCGCGCTGCTGGTAATGTTGACTTTCCCTCCAAACGCTAACGCTGCGCCTGCCTTCGTAGCCCGTTTTGTGGATCAGACCCTCACAGAAACCAATTATTTTCATGAAAGGGACCCAGAACCAACCATTGAGCGGCATCTTTCCATCAAGTTCCTTGTATTTATTATTATTTTTAATTTTTTAATTACTTAAATTCCTTTCTTACAAATAAGTTTTTTTTTACAATTTACTTTTAACAAACTGAAACTGCCAGCAGAATGTCGATGGGAATATATTGCGTCTAAATAGTGTAGATACAGTCATATTTTATCTGCGGAGAACCTCTCTATTTATGAGATGATCAGATAGATGGAGTCCTTCCGAGCAAAAGCACCACTCGGTGGTATAGCTAGAAGAAATTCCGGAGAGTAATATTTCTATTTTGGAGGAAATTTGAGTTGATTTCAGTGTTTATTTTTTAAGCAAGTATTTGCATCCCCATATACTCCTTGATTACGCCCATGACACCACACATCTTGCTGGAAGCTCTAGTAACTAACTGCAATACCTTTTATCTTCCCTGAAACGGTGACTTCGAGATTTTTTAATCCCCACTGTTCTGTCTTAGCCCCCATCTATCAGTTCTTAAGAACTGACGGAACCCAAATCTGAGCACTTTCCCAGGCTAATCATTTCAACATAGCGTTTAGCTTTGAAAGCCTAAAGCTGCGGAAGTCTGAACTTACACCCAGTAACATGATTTCTGAATTGAGATTTTTTGATTCTGATTGAAATATAATTCATTATGTTCTGTGTTTAGAGGTAGCATAGTTTCCCCCTTGCTTGCGTCGAAAAAAAGGGTATGCGGAGGCACTGAGTGATATCTCGATTACTAAATGTGGATTACCAGATTAGGTAAATCAACAAACTTATGTTCATCGATTACCGTATTCAGAAATTTCAACTTATTTCATCTACCTCCAAGGGGTACCTCAATAGCCGATGGGGGGGTCTGCGTTCTTCCCCGTATATGCCATGTATTTACTCCTTACTTTATATGTTACACTATGGTTCAATTTTATATACTTTAAAAGTCCATTCAAGACGGTACGTGGCATTTCTTTGATTCAGTATTGGGAAAAAAGCTAAAAAAATGCATTAAAATGTCTTTTTTTACAATAACTTCTTGCTGAACATGATGACTGATTACAAGATTATGTTAGAGAAAACACCCATAACTAGATTTTGTAAGCAAGAGGACAAGATATTGGTTGTAAACGTTCTCAGCTTAGGCATAACAATGTTAAAATGATAGCCTGGGAAAGTGCTCAGATTACGGTTCCACCAATTCTTAGGAACTGATAGATGGGCTAATATGGGACAGAGGGAATTGAGAAATCTCGAAGTCTTCGTTTCAGGGAAGATAAAAGGTATTGCAGTTAGTTACTAGAGCTTCCAGCAAGGTGTGTGGTGTCATGGGCGTAATCAAGGAGGATATTGGGATACATTTACATTTACTAAACTCATTGGCGCAACAGCCCTAGTGGGCCAAGGCCTACGATGCCCATCTTCGTTTTCGTGACCGTGGGGCCCTGGGGTGCAAGGTGTTAGGCATGTGTCCCAGTTAGGTGGTCATTACATTTACATTTACATGGGAATATATTAAGTAAAGAGGTTCCCTCAGATGAAATCTGACTGTATAACTGCACTATTTAGACGCCATTCCCATTGACATTCTGCTGGCAGTTTCAGTTTGATAAAAGTAAATTGTAAAAAAAACTTATTTGTAAGAAAGGAATTTAAGTAAATAAAAAATTAAAAATAATAATAAATACAAGGAACTTGATGGAAAGATGCCGCTCAATGGTTGGTTCTGGGTCCCTTTCATGAAAATAATTGGTTTCTGTGAGGGTCTGATCCACAAAACGGGCTACGAAGGCAGGCGCAGCGTTAGCGTTTGGAGGGAAAGTCAACATTACCAGCAGCGCGCTCGCCCACAAAACCCCCGCTCGCGTAGGGGGAAAATTAGAAATGAGGATGAGGTTCACGGAATAATCCCCCTAGACCTTTACTACACCTCCTGAAAAAAATCTGTGCATCAGAAGGCCGCAGAACCATAAGAAATATTGCAAAATAGCAAATTTTTGGTAAAAATTCAAAACTTTAGGCCGAGGTTCAGAACAGAAGATATTATTTGATAGGGCTAAAATTTCACACACGAGTTACTGTTATAGGTAGGCAAGTTTTCCGCACTATTACGATTTGTTCCTCTGAAATAAGTGCGGTTCGACGTACCTTAGTATACCCTACGACCTTTTAAATGTGGACAAATCACCTATATTTTTTTCCTCTCCGTATTCATTCGTTTTTATCAAACAAACATCGCCTTAAACATTTTACATCGAATTTCCCCACTTTCATTCAGTATATCTCTCCATGTTATACGGAAGAGAATGTCTCTCTACTTTTAACGAGATAAACTTAAGAACTAATCTCGTTTTACGTAGAAACTTTCCAGTATTTCTCTACTACACGATCACTACGAAAAGCACCAGCGCATAAACTTCACACATAAGATCGTATTAACCTTTCAATCCAACCATACTACCTAGCTACCCCGTCTCCGTTTTCCAATGTAATTACTGCGCTCCCCAAGGGCCGGCCTCTTTAATACGGCGGGATTGCAAGAAACAATTCAAATTACCCGGCGCAAGTAGTAATAAGTTATTCCCCGAATAGTTCACTGTTGGGTCCGAGCCGAAGAAATGATTCCTATTCATCATCTTAATGTGAAAGTCACAGGGAAGAAAATTGAAAATCTGGATTCCCATTACTTTGATACCGTGCTGGTTCTTGGAGATGATTAGATTACGAAAAAAAAGGATGATTCTCTGTCATTCTTTATGCATAATAAGCAGTCGCTTGTGTTCTCCCGTGGGAAAAATTCCAGAAGCATGATAATCGTGGGATGGAATCCGAATTATTATGCATTCATTTCTGGTGCATGTGTTTTGTGCCTTTGTTAAAATAAAAATTATCCTTAGAGGGGCTGACTACTACTGATATTCACGATTGCTGTCTGTTTGGTCATAATAGATTCCCAATTAATGATGAGAAGTTGGGATCTAGATGTGGGTTTTAAACCGATATGACTGTGAAAATTTATAAAGTATTTTTATGAATGAAACTAATCAGTACGTATAGTTGAATGCCATTTTTTATGAAAGAAGAAAACGATGGTGTAATACCTTCATTATTTTTAATGGCATTTTAGATTTGACTTTTTAATGAGGACAAGTAAAATCTTCAATATCCGAATGCATTTTTTATACCAGTGATAGACAGTAAAGTATTCATTTGGTACTTTCACCATTGGTGGAGTATTGAAGCAGTATTGGCTAAGTTTATTACTTCAAACTTAATTCAAACTTTATTTGTTGAATATTCACTTTATGTGTGATCAAAACAGTCAAAATTAGTGCTAAAACGATAAACTGGTTATTTATGAAGAAAAAAAATAACAATATAGGTCCCTGTTTTATCCGACCTAGTCTAACAAAACCGGAAACGAGGTAGAATAATCAAAATCAAATTATAACTTTGCAAAAACATTATTTATTAAAAGAAAACTTGCTGGGTAGTACATTCTAAACTTATAGAATTTAAATCTATATAAAATGTTCATCAAATAAATAATAATTTAAGTCATACTACCCTTAGTGACTTAGGTTTTAGCCTAAGGGACTTACACTTAAGGACCAAAATTAACAAATGAAAGTTTGGTCTTGTTCATGTAAATTGTTGCACGCTTCATGTGCCCACGCTTTGCAGTGTAGGTATTGTATCCAAATCTCCTTAGATTTCGATTGCCCATGTAATCCTTTGCAAAATATGCAAGCCTCGTCACTTTCCTCTTTTGATTTAAAGGGTTCTTTATTCTTTGGCTTCTTCTTTAACTCAGTTTTTATTTTTTTCATCTTGAGAAGCTTATTCTTCTTGGCTTCTTCTTTCTTACCTTGCCTTTTAAATCTTTTCTTCGTCTTGTTCAAGTTTTAACTTGTCTCTATGATACAGCGTAATTATAATAAAACTTTTAAATAATTTTTAAATATTTATAGATAGTTTAACAATAGCTAAACACGTGAATTTGATTTCAATCATCGAAATAAATGAGTTGTCTAAAGCGGGAACTTCCCGGTTGTATCCGACTACTCACATCCCGGTTTTGTCCGAACATCACGCTATTTTGAAGAATATTTACTGTAGCGTTCATCAAACAACTCCAACGATCCAACAAAAACTTTAAAATAACAAATAAATAATGAGGTATCTATACGATATACTTACCTAAACTAAATCCCAAGGTATTGGAGTCGGTGGAGTATTGTTGTAGACACTAAAATGATAAGATTCTCAGTTGAAATTTTAAAATGCTTCCCTGAGCGAGACGGGTTAGTAAATATACTTTCTTTTGACTTGACATTGTCAGGGTGCGTGCCTGGAAAGTAATTCTAGAAGTTTCAGCCAAATATCACCAGTAATTAAGGAATAATTAATTCCTTGTTTTGTCCACCTACCCGGTGTTGTCCACCTCTCCCCTACAATGCCTAGGCATTCTATAGAATACCGGCATTTCATAAATTGCCCTAGGCATGTATAATATCATGCGGCTATTAAGTACTTAGCAACGTTCCCCTTTAATTTAGGTAACTCAATTTTCTAGCAAATAAAATCTAATGAAACTTCTATCTTGGACAAACTCAAACCCATGTGCAGAAGTTTTAAAAAAAGGCCTAATGTTTATCCTTCATTTTCCATTAAAATCCGTACTGATGCATAAATTGATTACAAAGTAATTTAAAATTCCATAGCATTTGCATTACTGAAAGTATTATAGAATTAAAAGCATATTTCCAAAGTTTGGTGATGTACATTATTTTAACTACGGTTTTGACGATTAAAAGAAGAATGTAGTACACAAATAATTTAGAATTTTTCCGAATACATGCATCGTAATTTCTTTTTTCCTAGAAGATACCACTTTATGTAACTTTTCTTACTTTATCATAAAAACGTATATCTAAAAGATAATAAACCTGTGTTCTAAGTAGTTATTAATAATTTTTGCTCTCTTTTATTTCATAATCGAAAAATATACCACGTACTCATAATAATTAGTTTTTATTTAGTAAGAGAATCAAAGGAAAAAGTAGAAAACCCACGAAAAAAAAGTGAAAAAAATAAAACCAATTCTAAAATTTCTTCTATTCTCAAGGACATACTTGAGTGAAACTTATAATTAAATTCTCAAATTAGAGCATGAAACTGCTCCAGCCAGGAGCAACTTTTCTGAAAAATAAAACGATTTCATAAATATACTAGAATGTTTCTTTTCGAAGCTAATTGGTATTTGTTGCCACAGAGGGCAAGGGGGAAAGAAATTCTACCCCTTAACGTCCCAGGTGACACGGCAGGAAAGTAAAAAATGGCTGCCGCCGAGAAAAATCTACGAAGAATTTGCTTACTATCATTTTTCGTTATATGACACTTTATGAGACATTAGCCGCTTTTTCTGTGTGTCCATCATTAATCAAGGCTTAAAATATTCTAAAAACTCAAGAAATTCCATCGCGTCTCTTTTTATGGTGGGGAAAAAAAGAATCCTTCTCGGAAGTGACATTCTTCCTCGCAAAGCATGCAGAAGTATTGGATAAATGTAACTTTAAATGCTTCGCGCCATAATAACCAGGGGACCGTGAAAACTGCACTTGAATCGATGGAATATTTAGTGCTCCTTCGCAATTAAGCGGGGGACAATTAAATACTGTAGGAATTTACAAACGGGGATTGGCAACACTAGAAAAAACTTCCGTGAGTTATTAGTCAAGGAGCAGAAAGAAGGATTATGTTTTTTTCCCGCCGCGTTGCCAGCCAGGGAAGATTAATTGTGTGGGATGATAGATGAAATTGAATTCAACGGTGATGCTTATTGTTTAAACTAAGTACTTTGGGTCAAAACGAGGCTTAGGAATGCTAAAAAGTGAGGATGATGAAACCTGGAAAAACTCTCGCAATGTTGTATCCAGGAATGAAAATACTTCTCTGGTGTGTCATCACCTTGTTGTACTTAATCATCACGGAGGGGTGTTGCCGTGATGATGATTTATTTCTAGAAACGTTGCAAAATGTGGGAATTCGCAGGTCCCTTTTTCTGAGGATTCCGCTGAAGCAAGTGGTATTTGTAAAAGAAATTTTGAGCTAAGGAGAGATAGGGTGTTTAAAAAAAGGATGTTTTTTCTAATATAAACATGGAATTCAGCTGTATAAATAATTAAAAAGTTTTTATCCAGTTTGTCTAGAGGCGTTGATATTATCAGAAGCAGCTTAAAATTACTACCAGATATACAGGTGTTTCAAAATTGCGTTGCACGGCTTTTATTCGGAACCAACGCCTCCTAGGGTCACGGAAGTAAGGTCTACCCCTAGGTTCCTAGGTAAATGAGCCTGAAAAATCCATTGAGAGGACTCACAGCGCCCCTAGCGGTGAAATTAAAAAGTTAAGAAAATTAATTTAAAAACCAAAGGAGATAGAGCAAAAACCTCAATGAGAGTATTGTTTCCAACGTCATGAAGAACTTACTGGAAAAAATTTGATCAAAATATCTTGAATATTCGCGGAGATATTAGCATGTGAAAATAGCACTTTTTCAGGGGTCAAAAAAGAAAAAGTTATCATATTTGCAAATTTTTCAGTGTTATTTTGTAGTTCTGTGTTTTTTTAGTTTAAAGAACACAAAATTTAATAAAAAAATCAAAAAAATTTGCAAATATGTGAACTTTTTCTTTTTTGACCCCCTGAAAAAGTATTTTTTTCACATGCTAATATCTCGGCGAATATTTAAGACATTTTCATGAATTTTTTTTCAATGAGTTCTTCATGACGTTGAAAACAATACTATCATTGAGGTTTTTGCTCTATCTCTTTTAGTTTTTAAATTAATTTTTTTAACTTTTTAATTTCGCCGCTAGGGGCGCTGTTAGTCATTTCAGTGCATTCTCCAGGCTCACTTACCTAGGGGTAAACCTTACTTCCATGACCCTAGGAGGCGTTGGTTCCGAATAAAAGCCGTGCAACGCAATTTTGAAACACCCTGTATGTCTCATAACTGAATCGACCGCGCTAATGGCTGGCATGCTGCGCAATCCCAGTTATAATCCCCTATAGTTCACATTTGTTTTTCAGGATAACCTCACTACTAAAATTTTAAGAAAAAATGTAGTTACTCAAATAACTCTCTGATATCATGTTTGATACTGGTGTTAAATTTCTAGGGGTAATTTTCGAAGATTTTAATAAAAAATAAAATACAAAGTAATTACTTTTCCAAGCATCGATGTGATTCTATGGATCAGGGGATGCATATGTACATTGAAAGTTGTAGTCCTAGGTTCGATTCCAGAATTTTTCCTAATTACATTTTAGAAAACTACAAAACAGTGTTAATATTTGTGCAAGTAAACAGTGTGATTCAGAATTCATCATCAATATTTGGTGGGGAGGTAGAGGGGACCTAGACAAGTATATTTCGAATAGGAATGGGGGGGGCGCAGACACACCGTTAAAAAGCTAGGACCTAATGTAGTGCGAGAGCGTTACAAAATGACGTTTTGCCAAGGCCCGTGCAACTAAAAAAACATAATAGAATGAAAATATTTATTGCATAAGGTAAAGCAGTTTCCATACTACGTACACCATAAATTTTATAGAAATTGAACTCTTTGCTAAACCGTGGGGTGAGTTTTAAAACGGGCAATATTAATCTTTTAGCCAAAGAATGGAATTATTCCCTGAGTGTAATGGTATTTAGAAAAAATGATGAGCGGGGAAGGCATTTTCAATGATCAAACAGAGACCCTTATATTTTTAAAAACACAAGCCGTTTTTAAGTCCCTATTTTGATTTAACCTAATCCACACCACTTAACAGATTTATGATGTTCAAAATTAGTTTCTAAATCCGATGCCAGTAAGAGTCTAGCTAGGTTATAATCTATATTTTTACAACACAAGCGGTTGAATCTGCTGTGGTCTCGATTCCAGGCTGAAGCCAAGAATTTATTGACTATACCTATAAGACATATTAAATTAAAAGTGGTAGCTATATTTTTATAATTGTGTTAATCTCTTCTTTTATAGTCACCACTATTTTATTTTTTCCTTTGTTAATTATGTAAGTACTTTATTTTAGGGAATTTCTTAAATATAGTACTTCCTACCTATGCCCTGAAAACTGCTATATAGGGTAGGCGGTTGGTGCAACCCTTGGATAAGCCTGTAAGAAGATGGTGTTAGTCGAAGGGGGAGGCAATTTACGTGAAAGCTATGTGATACCGAATTCAGCAATATGTTAATGTTTGTGTTGTAAATTTTATTATTTGACTAAATTTACAACTTGATTAAATTTAATATCAAAGATAAATCAAAACGTGTAATTCCTTTTAATAAACATTGCATGTAAGATAAGACCGTTGACACGACTTTTCTTAAAATTAGATTTATATTTAAAACCTAATGAGGAAGTTGCATGATTTTTTATATTTTTTTAATCGATTCCTCTTGTAAAAATTAGCAACTACCCAAAATTTGAGGCCGATCGAGAAATTCTTTGATTGTCAAAAAAATTAACAAAAATCCCCTTTTTAAAAGCGCGCGAAAACGCCAATAGTTTGGATGTGACGTCATCTTATACTAAACATTGTTGTAAAGCAATGGAGTTGATGGTATGATTGTTGACGTCATCTTATAGTTTAAACAATAAACGTTTTCAGTCACGTGTTTTTTTCTCGACTTTTAAATTAAAATATTTAATTACCTGTAAATTTTTTTGAAAAACTGACTAGATATTTCATTTTACCATACAAAAAACCATACGGAACACTTGTTTGTTTTTGAAAATATGACACATGCAACTTCCTTATTCCTTTGTGAAATCTAGGTAATGAACGAATCTTGTTTATTTTAAAATTAATTATAAATCTTATTATTTCTTGTGTCTAATTTATATTTTTTGATCAAAAACACTTCAAATGGGGTTCAAGGGGTTTTTGTGGAAAGGGGGAATAACCTATTTTCCACCCATTTTTGAAATAAACCTCAACTGGATTACATTCCATGAATAAACATAAAATTTTTAGCTGAATGCCATGAAAACCTCATCGCGAGGCGCGGGTAGGAACACACGGGTTTAGATAATAAGAATTTTCTCTAAAGATCTCAAAAATATTCGAGAGCAAATACAAACTTTTCAATCAGTACCTATAAGCTATTATAGAAATAATAGAATATTTATCCATTATTTCAAAGCACGATTTTCCAAATTATGCTTCATTAGCTTTATTGTAACTATTTGCGAATTCAAAATGATGGCTCTCAAAATATTTCTCCATATTATTTTTTCCACAACGAACGATATTCAAACATTTAAAGTACGACAAGTGAAAAATTAAAGCAACAAACAACCGAATGTGGAAAATATTTTTAAAATTCTATGATTTATTAACATTCCTCCTCCTTCCTATAAATAACATATTTAACAGAGGGAGTAAAAGAATACATATTTCATGATTGTGCACTTCGTAATGTCAAGTGCGTGTTATCATCAGATGAAAAGCGAAGAAAAAAGAGTAAGTTATTCCTCTTCATCAATTTTTATTTACCGTAGAATCACTTTTAATTACCCAAATAGTTCATCTCGTTACAATTTAATGCGCGGCTTTTTTTCCCGCCCTCCTCGAAGAGTTCTTTTCGTGACACGGGAAAATGATTGCTTTCCCGCTAAGTTCGAAAAAAAAATAATAATTCAGCCGCATGGAAGCGATAAAGAATGGAGTCCTTTGTTATTTCATCGCTGTCACAGTCGCGGAGACATTTTTAAGCCCGGTGACATCCGCTGGCCAATCGAAACAAACAGAGAACAAACACAAGTCGGTTCTTGGAGGTGAATCGAATCGATTCGAATCGTTCTTTTTTTTCCTTTCAGAATCACTGTTCTTTTATTAGAAGAAGAAGAAGCAGAAAAAACTTAAAAGAGTTCTTCGAATAAAGATTTTCTAAGGTAGTAGAATAATTAGGGGGATCACTGTATGAGTGACGTATTAAATCCTTGACAGTTTACTGAAAAGAATTAAATATTTCGTGATCATATTTCCTGGAGTTTCTTCCACCAAATTTACACTCGAGTGCACATGCGAATTTTTAGTTTGTTTGATGGGATAATTTTTTTTGTTCGTGTGAAGTACATCCAAGCTTCTAGAGGGGGAAGCCTAAGAAGTTCTCCAAAGATAAATCACTTTGGATCAGGGCTTTATAAAATATTTAAATAGAAACCTAACAAGGTAGGTATTGATGGGGGCCGAAAAGATTTTTTGTTAACGGAATGGAATGACAGAAAAGAGAGAGAAAAGGTTTTAGGTTTAAATTTGACGTGCTAATGTCCAAATAACACCTTTAATTTTCTAAAAAGCTACATTTAACCTCTGCCAGGGGTCCGTCCACCCAGACTTTTTGTGATGGATCCAGTTTTTGTAAATAATGTGAAAATATGTTCATAATAAGGAAGTTGCATGATTTTATATATTTTTTAATTGATTCTTCTTGCAAAAATAAGCAACTACCAAAATTTGAGGCCGATCGAGAAATTTTTTGATTGTAAAAAAATTTAACAAAAATCCCCTTTTTTCCAAGCGCGCGAAAACGCTAACAGTTTGGGATGTGACGTCATCGTACGTTTTAAACAATAAACGTTTTCAGGGACGTGTTTTTTTCTCGACTTTTAAATTAAAATATTTAATTAACTGCACATTTTTTTGAAAAATTGACTAGATATTTCATTTTACCATACAAAAAACCATACGGAACACATGAATGTTTATGAAAATCTGACACATGCAACTTCCTTATTGTGAATTTGAAGTTGCGTTAAATTAGTTTATTTCAGCTAGGAGCCTGTTTTTATGAAAATAGGGTTCAATACTTGTAGTATTGTGAACATATTATAAGAAACCTGTTTTGTGGCAGCCCTGTAGGGAGTATGGGGAAATTAGATTAATTTAAATAGAGAGGTTGGTTGCGTTAGATTCTGTTTATAAAAATTCGCGTCGCTCAAAACGTTTGGGAACCCCTAGATTAAGAGATAACTTTAAACCTGAATCGAAGAAAGTAAAGGAACAGAAAATCCCTATTAGCTTTGAGGCGTTAGAAATTCAGAACACTTTGATCTGATCTAAGTTAAGTTCATTTCTCAGGAGAGTTTCTGTATGACTTAAATGATCCCTTTAATTTGGGTTTAATCGGTTCCATGGAGAATTCTGTTAAGGTCATGACATTATTGGAGGGGGGACTGAATGTATTTCTCTGGAATGGTAACCGAGTCGATAAAAGTGTAACAAACAGTGTACTTAAGGGAGACGATATTTCACGGTCGAATTAAAACTTGCTACTGGCTTTTCCAATAGATACTTAAACCAAAATTTAAGTACATCATACCCCGAATAGACAGATTCTATACATCATAAAGTAAAACACAAGTTGGACCATGTTTGAGAAAAATATGTTTTTATTTAAAAAAATAAAACACCCCCCGGGGTTTTTTCTCGGGGCAACACATTTTCCAAATATTTGGTTAAAAATAAAATACTAAGAATGAAAATGTTATGAGACAAAGAAATGAGGAAAATTAATTCATAATTAACTATAAATTCCTCAGATGTTTAATTATTATTGGATGCTTTAAAATATCTCGAATTGAGCTTGCTTAAAAAATAAAACTATCACCTCTAAACATTCAGTTTTGCACAGAGCCAAATAAGATATCATATTTTTAGGAAATCACATTATTTTGTAATATCCTACTTCAAGAACAGGGATTCGGATGGCAAAGAGGGATAAATAAATTTCGTCCTCAAGTAATACATTTTATCAAATGAATTATTAAAAGAAATATTAAATAAAGGAGTAGAAAAAGCGACATTTTTATGTATGAGTATTTCAAAATTAAATGTTTTCAATAATTACAGTAAAAAGAGAAAAAAAATCAAACTACTTTCAAACATTAGTTTAGAATGCTGAAAAAAAGTTGAAGGAAGAAATAAACGTCTGTTTTAAATGGAGTGTTTTAAACATGTGAAATACAGCAGTTATAAAGAGAAAACGTTTTAAGCATAGCAACCATTGTTTCATATTTTATGATAGAAAATTATATCTAGAACTAAAAAAACGGGAATCAAAATATCCTTAAAGTAAACTGCACGATTTTTAAACCTTCAAAAAATATTAAATTTATTTTCAGACATCCTTTATTTGATATTGTGTATCCCTCAAACTCGTATAAGAAGAGAAAAAACTAGTTATTATCTGTTCTACACAATGTATCCAGTGTGCATCTTTGAGAATATCCTCTTAGGTCCACCTTAAAGAACATCTTTAAAAACTGTTTTAAGATAGGCACAATACCGGCGCACCCTCTCCTCTACAGACGTTATATTGCATGTAAATTTGCACCATATTATTAATTCCGAAAATTCGACTTCTAAGCTAGTTTAAAAAAATAGAAAAATTTTTTTCGACAAGGTCGTTTATCTGATAAAAAGCTGAGAATGTTACTTAGACTAAAACTTTGCATAAGAAATGACCACGTGTACGACAGATAAGATTGTTTGAAAATATAGGTTCGCTTATCAGTCATACTCCATCAAGGAGGAAGAAGGGAGATAAGACCGAAGTCAGACCTAGCGACCATAAGACGCTACAGCTATCAATCAAAGAGGGAAAAAAGCATAGAGTTCAGCCTGAGACTCCCCCTATCTTGACAGGAATCATCATTCCTGTCCAGATAGGGGACTAGGCTTCCTCCATGCTTTTTTTATGGAGATTGATTGCAGTAGCGTCTATAAGACGCGTAGTGTGACGCGGCTCTAAGAGACAGGAAGTTTTGGAAAACGTGGCTAAAATTTATTATACGAAATGATTCGTAAACAATTTGATTTTATACTTGGATAAACAGGTGTTCTATTTCTTGGCGAGATAAAAATTAAGAAACTAGCTAAAACGCGATATTTTTTTTAATTTTAAATTATACGGTCGTATTTACTTTTCCAGTGTGTCATCGACCTAACTGAATATTTTCAAAACCAGAGGGCCAAGTCATGAATCGAATGAGAATGTTAGTCATCATAAAATACAAGGAAAATTTTGCTTGGAAATTAGTTTCTCCAAACTTTCTTGTTCTGTCTTAATTTTAAATATAACACTAAGTTGAGAAAATTTTTGGGGATTTACATTTTAAATTGTTTGTACATGTATTTAATACTATATTTATAAGTAGGAGGCTGAGACTAGGAATTCAGTAAAAGAAGGGAAATCTAATCAGCTACCGGGGCCATCATACTTCAGAGAATGGAGACCCCTGTACTAAACAGATAGATAACTTAATGAATGGTTATTTTCAACCACTTAGTTTACTTTTCTCGGTGCAAATTGTGTAAAATATTAAGGCACAAAAAATTAAAAGATACATTTATACGGGCAATTCTTTGGTATAACAGAATTACAAATCAGAGCAAATTCACAAGTTTTTACTTTAATTTGACTAAGTTATTATTATTTTTTTTCTATTCTGATTTTTTGTAGGCATAAACATAGTCATAGAAAACCAAAATATGTATTTGAAATAATTGAAAAACAATTAATAATACTTTTTAGAAATTTTTTAATGCTCGGTAACGGAATTACAGAAAAAAGACATGGTAAAAAGTGATGTTTAGTCAAGTTCAAATTCCTGTTAATCTATTTGAGTTTTTTTCTTTATTTTAAGTGACTTTATTTAACTAACTACATATCAATCTCTAAAAACACTTTTTACTGAATGTATACTTAATAATCAATATTTTTAATTGAATTTTATGTAGCGGTAACGGAATTACACTTTCTGAAAATCAAGCTTTCTTTAAACTTTAAACTAATACTTTTACTTCCAGTGTACAAATACAGCATTATATGAACATAAAACATTACTTGTCATGATATTTAATTATAAAGTGACTAGCGCTGACGCGCTAGACCCGGGCTTCACCCGGGTTTCAGTTTTTTTATAAATATCATCTGGTGCGTAACAGATGGGCTTCGCCAGTCCAAATGTGGAAATAGTTAAATAAAGGAGCCACTTTTATGTTTATGAATTTTAAACTGCAACAATCGAGAATATGCCTACAACAATTAATATTACATCTTCTCATGTTATATTTACAACAATGAAGTTTTGCCCTGAAGTTGGGCATGAAATATGGGTTTTTAAGCATAAAATTGACCAAAAAGATTGATGGAACGCTTCAATTTTAAATTATTTTTATTCAGAAACCTTCCCTGGAGGGAGTAGATCAACGTAGTATAGTTTAATAGTTAATGTAGGTTAGAAAAAGTTAAAACTATAAAGGACATACAGACATACATACAGACAAACATTGATTTTTATATACAGGGTGGTCCTTAATTCATGGTAAAAACTTCTAGGGGTGTTAGAGTACACCTAGACCAGTGGTGGCGAACCTATGGCACGCGTGCCACTGGGTGGCACGCAACCGGTATAACGTTGGCACGCGACATTCCTTAAAAATGACACAAAAGAAACCTTTAGTTCTAGACCAGAGATTTCCTACTACATAAAAACTAATCAAAATTAGCTTCAGAACACTTTTCAGCCTGCTGAAATTCAAAATTTTTTAGGGGGAGGAACCCCGAACCCCCCACTCACCTCTCAGGTGCCGTTGGGCCGTTCAAATATTATGTAAATCTATTTTATTGGTAATTTTGGACCCCCTTTTCACTTTTGTCAGCAAGGTAAGCAAATCACGACCACCTTAATAAAGGAAACTGGCATTTGGCAGTTAGAAAACAAAATTATGGGTGCAAAAGGAGCCTGATTACTTTACGCAAGGGTGGATATAAAAGGGGGGCAAAGGGGCTGGGCCCCCCCTCCGAAATTTAGACAAGGTATACTAAAACAAGTTAAAACCCAGTTTTTTGGGGTGAAATTTTCAAAAACTTCTGGGGAAGTGCCCCCAAACCCCCCTTTTCTACTTGAAACTTTATTATTCACAAACGTTTTCTAAATACTCATGAAAATCAAAATCCTACCAAAAAATGTATGTCCAAAATTCGGACTAGATGCAAAAAAAACTAGTTCAAACCATGCTATTTGGGACAAATTTCCAAGAAATTGTCTGGGGATGGACCCCAGACTTAAGTCGGAACTTCATTATTGACAACATAAATGAGAGGGACTGAAGAATAATTGTTGGCCCCTCCCGAAATAAATTTCTATATACACCCTGAATTTACGGCCCACCACTAGACTTGTGCCTTTGATTGGAGCCCTCGAGTACTTGTAAGTTGGAAACTTCTGTTCTGAACTATGTACCCTCAAAGGCACGGATTTCCTTTTCCAAGGGTTTAAAGATAATTTATTTAAAAAATAACAAGTGGCACCCTTGACACCTGAAAGTCATAAACCGTAATATAAATGGCACACTAATCGAAAAAGGTTCGCCATCCCTGACCTAGACGAACAAGAATTGGTATAGGAAGGGGGGTCGCAGTTACACCGTTAAAGAGCTAGGTCCTAATGTAGTGCGAGAGCGTTACAAAAGGATGTTTTGCCAAGGCCCGTTTAACGAAAAAAAAACATAATGAAATGAAAAAATTTATTGCATGAGGTACAGCAGTATCCGTATTACTTACATCATAAATTTGATAGAAATTGGACCACTTTCTAAACCGTGGGGTGAGTTTTAAAACGTGCTCTTAGTCAAACAATGGAGTTCCATTAATGGTATTTAGAAAAATGATGATCGGGGAAGGAATTTTCAATGATCAAACAGTTTCAATGATCCATGTTACGATCATTGAAAATTCCTTCCCCGATCATCATTTTTCTAAATACCATTAAGGAATGTGATTCTTTGACTAAAAGATTAATATTGCACTTTTGAAACTAACTCCGCGGTTTAGAAAGTGGTTCATTTTCTATCAAATTTATGATGTAAGTAGTACGGATACTGCTGTACCTCATGCAATAAATTTTTTCATTTCATTAGATTTTTTTTTCGTTAAACGGGCCTTGGCAAAACGTCCTTTTGTAACGCTCTCGCACTACATTAGGACCTAGCTCTTTAACGGTGTAACTGCGACCCCCCTTCCTATACCAATTCTTGTTCGTCTAGTCTAGGTGTACTCTAACACCCCTAGAAGTTTGTACCATGAATTAAGGACCACCCTGTATATACTAGCGCTGACGTGCTAGACACGGGCTTCGCCCGGGTTTCAGTTTTTTTATAAATATCATCTGGTGCGTTACAGATGGGCTTCGCCAGTCCCTTTTTAAAGAAGACTATTTTGGTATGTAACAGATGGACTTCTCCAGTACATTTAAAAAAATTCTTCTGGTGTGTTACAGACGGGCTTCGCCAGTCCAAATGTGGAAATAGTTATAGTACGGGAGCTGGCGTTAAATTTCAAGAATTCATCTGCTCGTACACGATTTTAATTTTACAGGATAGTGTTAGTGGTTCTGATCATGGAATCGAGCGTCAGCTGGTCAGGTAGCGGTGGATTGAGCTTGGAGAGGGGGTCAAAGGTACAAAAAAAGAAAAATAAATTAATCTGCTCGTGGATGAAACTTGATGGAGATGGTAGTTTAGACCTTCCTGATTACAAAAATGTCCGTCAGCTGGCTGGGTGGCGGTGGAATGACCGTCAGCTGGTCACGTGAACTTTCAAACAAAAAATTTATCTGACAAAGCAAGAAACTTGGTAGGAAATCAAGCTTTGTTACACAAATAATAACCAGTTACAAGTACAACAGATATTAATTCATGAGTTGCTTGTGTAAGTTGAAGACTAGTAACTCGTTATTACTTCATGTAATAGAGATTGACAACCTTACCAAGTTCCATGCATTGTCAGATAAATTTTTTGTTTGAAAGTTCACGTGAACAGCTGACGGTCATTCCACGGCCACCCAGCCAGCTGACGGTCATTTTTGTAATCAGGAAGGCCTAAACTACCATCTCCACCAAGTTTCATACACGAACGGATGAATTTATTTTTTACTTTTTTTGCAACTTTGACCCCCTCCCCACGCTCAACCCACCGCTACCTGACCAGCTGACGCTCAATTCCGTGATCAACACCACTAACACTATCCTGTCATATTAAAATCGTGTACGAGCAGATGAATTTTTCATTTTAACGCCAGCTCCCGTACTATTAAATAAAGGAGCCACTTTTATGTTTATGCTACAACAATGGATTTTAAACTACAACAATCGATTTCAATCTGCAACAATCGAGAATATGCCTACAACAATTAATATTACATCTTCTCTTGTTATATTTACAACAATGGACTTTTGCCCTGAAGTTAGGCATGAAATATGGGTTTTTAAGCAAAAATTGACCAAAAAAGTTGTCGGAACGCTTCGATTTCAAATTATTTTTATTCAGAAACCTTCCCTGGAGTGAGTAGATCAAAGTGGTATAGTTTAATAGTTAATGTAGGTTCGAAAAGTTTAAAACTATAAAGGACATACATACAGACATACATACAAACATTCATTTTTATATATATAGATAGATATAGATTGTTTTGAAAGGCTAATTGGTCCCTACAACCCATTTGTGGTTCAGGTATTTAAAAAAACATAACATAATCAAAGTCATCATTAGAGATCCAGGTAAAATTTTCCTCATTTCTTTTTAAAAAACTTAACGAATAACTGAGATATACTAAAAAATAATAGGTTCTTTTAACGAAAATAAATTTATTTAGATGAAGATAAAAATTTAGGTTAACAGAATAAATACATCGGGAGAGAGAGATACAGGCGACATCAAAACTACAGTATGCCAATCTGGCCTTCCAGTTCAAAACTCTCTCCAAAACTAAATTTAATTTTTAAAACTAAAGAAAAATAGAAATAATAATGCATGGAGATAACAATGCGTGCGAGCAACAGCTTGGCTTTTGCCCGTAGTGCCCGGTTTACAAGTCACGACTACTAGTAAAAAATACAAAATTCTTACAAGTCCCCCCAAAAGAAGCACAATCGTCACAGGAGTGACAGTGGGCTACAATAAAAATTTCCCAAGCATTAATCAGAGGTGACTTGCAACCCACAACAAACTATAAAACTTAAAATTATACATAAGGACAGATGCCTTGACCCACATACATAAATGGCGTTTGATATAAAAAAAAATTTAAATATAAACAAACGAAAAGATGCCTTTATATAATCCGGATAACTACATGCTATAATCACAAAAATCCCTACAGGCCTAAGAGCTGACCTAAATGCCCCAGTTCAGTTCCCAAAGTTCACTGTTCAGGGCACGGAAGGCGGGATAAGGCATCCGCGTTACCATGGGCAGCACCCTTCCGGTACACTATGGAAACGTTATAACGCTGTAAAGCGAGAGCCCACCGAGCTAGTTTGGCTCCTTGAGGCTGTGAATGGGTGAGGAAAGTCAACGGGTTATGGTCACAGACCACTTCAATTTCCGCCCCAAATATCCACGTGTCGAATTTCTTGAGGGCTTCAATTACACTAAAAGCCTCCCTTTCTATAGTTGACCACCTACGTTGAGTGTCCGTTAGCTTTTTGCTAAAGAAGGCAATGGGGTTTTCCTTAACTTTCTCATTTCTTTGCGAAAGACACGCCCCTATAGCCGTGGCTGATGCGTCAGTATAGAGTTGAAATGGTTTTCCAAAGTCGGGGGTGTAAAGGGATGGTATATCAACCGAACATCGTTTTATTTCCTGAAAAGATCGCTCCGCTTCTTCACTCCATTGAATTTTATTGGGAAGATGCTTCTTGGTCAGGTCTGTTAATGGCAATGTCAATTCGGCAAAGTTGGGAAAGTACTCCCGGTAGTAGCTGGTCAGCCCGAGAATACTGCGCACTTCTTTCTTGGTCGTTGGGCGACTCATATCTCTAATCACTTCTACTTTCTGTGGATCTGGCGAATGGCGACCGGACCCAATAATGTGACCAAGAAACCTCACCGATGACTTGGCAAAAGAACACTTGCCTAGGTTCACTGTAAATCCCATCTCTACCAGTGTCTCGAAAACTCGAGTGATGTGGATAAGATGATCTTCCCAAGTCTCCGAAAATACGGCGATATCATCTATGTACGCTCGACAAAACTTTTTGTGAGGGTCTAGAGCTGTATCGATAGCCCTCTGGAAAGTGCTTCCCGCGTTCTTGAGCCCAAATGGCATAACCCGCCATTGAAAGTGTCCACTGTGGGTAACAAAAGCTGTGTATGGCCTGGAGCTCTCCTCCATTGGAATCTGCCAGTACCCCTTGGTGAGGTCCAAAGTGGTTATGAAACTAGCTTTCCCAATTTCATATAAGAGGTCACGGGCTATTCTCATGGGGTACGCATCAGAAATGGTAAAGCTGTTCAGCAGACGAAAGTCCACACACAATCTTATCCCACCTCCAGCCTTAGCAACGCACACCACCGGATGGGCCCATTCGCTGTCACTGTGTTCTATCATGCGTAGTTTCAACAGTTCTTTTACCTGACGGTCGACTTCATCTTGTAGTGCTATGGGGATCCGGTAGGGCTTTAGCCTTCTGGGAGAATTACCTGCTTTTAATTTAATTCGATGACCCATTACTTTTGCTTGTCCTGGACGGCTACTAAAAACAACTTTGTGTTTATCTATGACTTTTCTGAGGTGGCTAAATTTATCCCCTAATTCCTCTTTCAGGTCCGATAGAGTAGTTACATCATAACTCAAGCCTTCGAGCTGGTCGACAGGCGCACAGTGTAGTTCCCCAAACTCCTGGTCGTCCTCAAAAATTAATCCTATATGCTGCACTCGAGCAATAAATGGTCTGATTTTATTAATGTGTAATTCTCGAACACTACCGTCTTCCAGCTCCACCTTGACGGAATTGCGTCGAGTTCGTTCGACCACGGTGGCTGGTCCCCTCCAAGAACTCTGTAACTTGTGTGAGGAAGAGGGAATCAAAATAAGCACTTTGTCTCCCACGTCGAAGGTTTTATTTTTCGACCTCAGGTTATAGTGCGAGGCGTATGCTTCCTGTGAGCGCCCTGCGTTCTCACTAGCAATTTCATGTGCTCTTTGCAGCTTGGCCAGTAGATCTTGAAGGTACGACTCAACTGAACGGGATGCGGCTACGGGTATCGTCCGCTCTCCTATCCAAAATTGCCTCAGAAGGGATAGAGGACCTGGGGGAATCCGGCCATACACTAACTGGAAAGGAGACATCCCGGTAGTACTATGGGGTACTTCGCGATACGCGAACAGTAGAAAGGGTAAGTGTAGGTCCCAATCGTAGCCATGATCCTGAATATTCTTACCTATCATGCTCTTTAGTGTCCTGTTCCAGCGTTCAACTGCCCTTTAACGAAAATAAATTTATTTAGATGAAGATAAAAATTTAGGTTAACAGAATAAATACATCGGGAGAGAGAGATACAGGCGACATCAAAACTACAGTATGCCAATCTGGCCTTCCAGTTCAAAACTCTCTCCAAAACTAAATTTAATTTTTAAAACTAAAGAAAAATAGAAATAATAATGCATGGAGATAACAATGCGTGCGAGCAACAGCTTGGCTTTTGCCCGTAGTGCCCGGTTTACAAGTCACGACTACTAGTAAAAAATACAAAATTCTTACAGATATCTTTAAAGTACTTTTCCTATGCAATAATGAATGACATTTACTTTCTTCCAGGAAGATCAGGCAGGTACTTAACTAATACGAATTCCCCACTACAAATTAATGCAGAAATTAATCTGCAGGTTCTCATAGATAAGTTCAGGGATAAAGTTGAGAAGGGCAGAATCACTTGAACCCTTGAAACTGACTGCTTCGTCAGAAAAAATAACATTTCATCTATGTGCTTATCTTTGGCTTCTAATTTCTGAATAATTAGTTTTAAAAATTAACTAATGCATATTTGTCCTGTGATATAATCAAATATGATTATGGAGTAGATATATGGTTTCTAAGCACATACAGTAAAGTATGTGATTTGATTATATGACTATTGACCAATAAGGTGGTTGAATTTCATTTTGATTCATCATAGTTCTTTGGGGGTCGTTCAAATATTACGTAAGCACTTTTTTGTTCATTTTTAACCCCCCTCCCCCCTTGTCAGCAAAGATAAGCAAACCTCAAACCCCCCCACCATAATTACGTAAGAAATTGCCGGACCCCCCCCCCCGAAATTTTGGCATCCCTATTAGTAAGTACTGTTATTTTTCCTTGAAAATTAGGTGACTCGTACAAGGAGCTGTTCTTTTTGGGTGTAACCCTAAAGGTTCAAAAATGAGTCGAAACATTTTCGGGGTTACAATTTCAAAATGTTAGGGTGGTCCATCTCCAGAAAAAAGTGCTTACGTCAGATTTCCTAATTCAATTTTTTGTTACATTTATTTTTGGTTGAATTTTGAAATGACTTATGCAAGAAACAAGAGATTTTCGAAAATGCACCATCTTACGTAAGTATCACTCATATCCCCCTCCCCCCTTGTCAGCAAAAATAAGCAAAGAGCAAATCCCCCCTCCCCCCTTAGGTGCTTACGTAATATTTGAACGGCCCCTTTATTCTAGTTTTTGATATAATTCTCCACAAAATCCCTAATTCTTGATTACCTTGCTTTTAAAGCCGAATAGATTCAGCTTGTTTCCTTTTCATGTATTCTGTAACATAAATTTTTTTAACCTGCTATTTGAATTCAGCATGAGGTATTTGCATGAGTGAGGGATTTGCTTGATTTTATACTTTTCGATACATTATGGTCTAAAACTCCCAAATTTCTGATTTTTAAGTTCAAAAATGTGTTTTAAATAATTTAAAATTCAATTTTATTTTTGCCAAAACGTCAGAAAAGTCACGTTATAAGAAAACGGGTTTCTATTGGATGTGACGTCACAGCGCATGAAAACCATTGTGTTTTCTGTTTTCACGTGATCAGAAAACGGGCTTCTATTGGATGTGACCTCACAGCGCATGATTTGTGATTCGAAAGTGTTTTCGCGCCCAACAAAAAACGAAATTTCAAAAATTTATAACTCAGAAACTAGGCTACGGAAATACTTGATGTAAACGTCATTCTTCATGGTTTTTTATCTACTATTTTAATAAAATTTAATCTCAAAACATGAGAATACCTCATTCCGTTACTCATTTTGTAATTCCGTGACCATTGATTACATACACAACTAATTAAAAACAGTCTGTTGTTTCTTAATAGGAATAGTTATTCCTCTGACCATTAAGAAAAAACAGATCAACTTCTTAAAAATAAACAAAACTTTATCATCTTTGTGGTAACGGAATTACGAACTGTATTATTTCTTTTAAATTGGTTTAGTTATATAATTAAAAGAAATGAATTTTTAATTAGTTATATTTCTACTAAGAATATTCATTAAGGTAAAACAACAAAAAGGTATAACTGGCAAAAATAGATACAGTATAGAACCCCGATTATCCGCGAGTGCCCCGAAACAAATTTTTAACGATGAGAGCACATTTTAGATGTAGAGCAAAGGTTTCTGCTGTACTGTACATATTTTAAAAGTTTTTCATATCATGTTTTTTGTACAATAGTTGCATAGTTTTTATGCTGAAATATTTTTTTCTTGTTTTCACCTCATTTTTAGTATTTTTTCGGGTTATCCGCGATTTTCGCTATCCGCGGTACCCTTGCCACCCAATAGACGAGATTAGCGTGACGTTTTTTGTTTTGTTTGGAAACGTAAATTCAGTCTGTGATTGGTTCCGTGAACTGTACGGACAGTACGGATCCGTATGTAACCAATCACGGATCGAATCAACGTTTCCAAACAAAACAAGAAACCGGAAGTGACGTTTTCACTAATCTCCTCTATTGCGCGGATAATCGGGGCTCTACTGTAGATACTCAAGTGTTTTTCAGGATCTTTAACTTTGAACAACATGGATTTATTTGAACAACACTATTTTCAATACCTGTTTTAACTCATCTTTCTAGATTTATTTAAAAATCCAAATGAAAAACTTTTCTAATAAATGATAATTTCATACATTTACCTACAAATCCCCAAAATTTGGTAAAATTCTGAGCAGTTTAAAATAATTTGTTTCTCATTTTCCGGAGTATATGCAGAAAACTAATTATCTCAAATCCTTGAACCTCTCTTAACCTTCCGAAAACCAGATTTGCAAGAATTGTTATTGACAATTAAATAGAATCTTTATCTGTCGAAATCTAATAAGTGGGGCGTTTGCTATCAAAACCAGCTCATTCCATATTTTTCTAAACCCACTTTTTTGCATATTTTGAAAGTTTAGAGGGTCCTTTTCATAACCTGACGAAGGGATATAGCTCAAATCCAGTTCATTCCAACCCAAAATTAGATGAAAAGGTGAACACTGATCTCAACTGTGAAATTTCAGATCATTTTAAAAAGTTATGTGTTAAGTTAAGTTCATTTATTTAAAACTCGTATACACAAATATTAACTGGTAAAATGGAAAAAAACAATTTAATCACACAACTTATTTGAACAAAAAAACTGAAAAAGCATGAAAAATAGTGTTTTTGCATCAAAATCAGCTCATTCCAACCTAATTAGTGCAATTACGTCCAATGTAATGCACCTGGAATGAAAATGAAAGACCAAATTCTAGGCAGTTAAACCTACAATTAAAAATTAAAATTTTAGCTTTAGAACTGTGGACGTGAGAAGTTTTTTGTCTCTCCTGTAAAATTTCCAAAAATGGAATGAGCTGGTTTTGAATTTGATAGCAAACACCTCAAGTCTAAAATTTGAAATTATTTCTTCCAAATTACAACTCAACGAATTCACTAAATGTTAAGTTAAAAATTCAAAAAGTTGAATTTTTGTTTAGTTATAACGTCTTCATTTCACTAAAAAAAACACAAAATTACATAATAACACTGAGAAAATTGCAAATTTAAAAACTTTTTCTTTTTGAGACCGGAAAAAGTGCAATTTTCACATGGTAAACCTCAAATATTAGAAGATATTTGCAGGAAATTATTTTAGTTTTTTATGATATTGCCAACAATTTCCTTATCGAAGTTTTTGATCTATTTTTTTAGTTTTTAATTGATTTTCTCGAATTTCAAAATTGCTCGACTAAGGGAAGTTATATCGATAGATTTTCCATGGTCACATATACCTAGGGGTACACCTTACTTCCAAGACCCTAAGAGACGTTGGTTTCAAATGAAAGCTGTGAAAAGAACTTTTTGAAACACTGAAACACCCTGTAAATAGTTTCCCTAAGCCTTACCTGACGGCCTGGTGGCGTCGTTCCCACCCCAAAGGTCCGGGGTTCAAACCCTGGCCTCCGGCCAAGGCAGACTCAGCCTTTCATACCTCCGGGGGCGATAAATGAGTACCAAGGTTACTTGGGGAAATCAAGATGGTGTTAGCATCAAGCTAGCGCGCTCAGCTGACCGTGGCATACATTCACACGTTCTGTAACAGCTCTGCAGATGGCCTCACCCAGTGAGGCTAGTTCTACTGGGGTTTAAAGGTCCACCAACCTAGGTACTCCCTCATCCCCCCCGATTTCTTAAGCCTTACCAAGAAAGATACTTATGTTTCCTTTTCCTTTATCACTTTTGGAAAGCAGCTTGGGGAAGAAAAAAACGTTCATACATAAAAAGCATGATGCATTTTTTGGAGGTGAAAAGTAATAGCTCTATGTAAGAGACATTAATATCTTACACTGTAAGAAAAAGAAATATTCATGTAACACAAATTTTATTTAACATTTTCAATACATCCAGTTCCATATTACCTAATTGAAAACATGACAAACCTTGTTAATATCTTTAAGAAGTTTACAAACTGAGTTTATACATGCTCTTTAGAAAAGTCTAATCAACAACAATGCATAACAGCTATGCACAGAAAAAAATTATGATAGAAATCAAATTGGTTTTTACTTCAAGAAACATTAAATAAAGATGCTTGCATGCATAACTTCACATTTTATATGCAAGTTTACACTATCATTTTTTAAAGGTATCACATATTAAACTTATAGAAGGGACTAGAATTTTAATATTCAATTTTTACAAGCACAGTTTATTAATGAAAAATTTTCTGTTTATATAAACATATATATAATAGAAAATTCGTTTTTATAACAAGTTAGTTGAAAATGTTAAGTAATTCTCCTCATACATTGTGCTGTCCCATTATGTTTAGCAAAAAAAAGAGGAAATTTAACATAAGTGCTAAAACATTTCTTGAACATTTAATGGGCCAAACAAAATCTAATATAAAGTATACATAAAAGTTATCTTTCTAGAAAGTCTGAAAATATAGTAGGATTAAGCTAGATACACAAATAACAAAGCATTTCACTTTAAAATATTTATTCAGTCAAAACAAGGTAACCTAGATACCCCCTCCAATGTTTTAACAATTCTAGAACTAAAGTTAAATTATGCATCGTGGAACTAAGAAAAAAAAACAGGTACGTAAGTAAAAAAACTTTAAAAAAACCTTTATGCCTCAAATTTAATCCCTCTTCAAAACTACCAGATGCTGCACAAATGAATACTATTACTTAAAAAGTAATCACATTTAACACAGTGAGAAACACTTGCGAAAATCAATACAAAACATTAGTTGGTGATAAAATGATGATGAAAATGCCTTTTTAACAATGTGAATGCAGCAGGGTGGATACTCAAGGCTATGTACAAGGGAGTCTCATGCCAGTGGATACAGCACGGTTTCATAATGCACATTCCCCAATTAGCAAAACTGAAAAGAAAAAAATTAAAGCTTACTGACTGGTACAATAGTTAGAATGTATCTTATATTATTTATTGTAAATTAAATTTTGTAAATAAATATATTTTTTTTCAACTGCACAAAAAAACTAATCAACACAATTCTATTCCTGAACAGCAGCTTTGAAAGATAGAACAGCATATATCAAGAGCAATTTAAGAAAAAATAAAAACATTACCAAACACCTGATTGCTTGCCCATTAAAGCTGTTGTTTGTGCATTGATTACTATTTACAAA
The DNA here is from genome assembly GCA_024610705.1 of Tetragnatha versicolor. Classification (NCBI taxonomy): domain Eukaryota; kingdom Metazoa; phylum Arthropoda; class Arachnida; order Araneae; family Tetragnathidae; genus Tetragnatha; species Tetragnatha versicolor. The sequence goes on along the minus strand of JANDEH010000002.1, from coordinate 26,967,452 downwards.
AGGAAACATTTCTTAATACATGGACAGATCCCAAGTTGCAGGTAAATTATTCCAGGATAATTATTTCCAAGTAGGTAAATATCAATTCAGGGGGAGCAGTGACATTTCAAAAACAAATATATAGGATTTTTAAAAATAAAATATAGGAGTGTCAAAAAATCTTGTTTGCAATCACTTTCCAGGGATGTGATTAACCAAAAAGCATAGAAGAGGAATTCAAAAATTATACACTTACTTTTTGGTATTTAATTTTTAGATTTAGCATAATATTAAAAAAGTGCTGCATCATAAAGTTCTAAATATAAAGGGGGGTCTGGGGGTCATCCCCATAAAAATGTGACCCTAAAAAACAGGCTTTTAACTTGTTTTGGACACCTAATCCGATTTTTTTGGGGGGTGGGTCCCCTGTTATCCCCCTTGACACGCATATCTGAAACAAATTATAATCTAACACGATTTTTAAAAACATTGCATTATTATCAAAGTTTACACCTTAGGAAATCCTCAAGAAAAAATTAGTTGAAAACAATCGATAAAAACGTTATCTGAGAGGTATCTTCTTATTAGACTCCTCTGACTACGCTTAATTTTTTTTCGGCATCGTTATTACAATGTGAAAAGAAGCCAGATTCAACTAGGTGTCGGAAAAACCGTACTTACGCGAAAAATCGTTATTTTTCGACTTTTCAGCAGAATGTGATCCTAAACAACATATTGATGGTTTCTACCAATATACAGTTGATTTTCCCACAACGCTAAAAGAAGCGGACTTCAACTTGGCACCCGCGGCCGTTAAAGAAAGTCTCAGGAAGAACAGAACACTCCGCAAGCAACACGAAAGTTGCGAAACCCCCCCCCATTTTTCCGCTTTAAATCATCATTTTTCTCGGAAATAATATGCAAAGTAAAAAAATCTAGGGGTTATGGGAGAAACTTCTCTGTTCTTTATGAAATGGAACGTTTTCAGCTCGAAATTTAATGTGCCTAGCAACAATATAGGAAATATAGGAGGCTTATCACAACATAGGAGAATATAGAAAGTTTTTTTACTAATTTTTCAAAATTATAGGATTTATAGGAGGTCTGCGACCCCTGTCAATGGTAAAATGGCAGATAAGCAGGTTTTAAATTTCAGGGTAGTCCCAGCTAGAGAAATTCTGTAATACTCAGTTCAAAGATAAAGAGGAGCAAGCTTCATATTTTTAATGTATCTTTCTTCTAAAATTAGGCTGAGGAAAGGTTTTAAAACAATATAATATAGTTAACACTCAAGAACCTAAAGAAAAAAGATCGAGTAGCTTACCTTCCATCTATGGCCACACTCATTACAGTACACAAAAGTTGTCATAGGTTCATCAGCACTTCTTGTCTGCACCTGTTAACACATTGAAAAAATTATGTACATCCATAATTTATTTCAAACACAGGCAAGAAAATATCAGCCAGGACTGAATGAATATGAAATATCAGCTGAATGGAAATATGACCAGGAAATATCAGCTGAATGAAACCTCATTAACACTAGAAGCTATGGCTAGTGCCTCATACCTAGGACCCTCAAAGACAGTCATTTTGACCGCTAGGCTTTTTTCATCGAAAATAACCTTTAAATCCAGATATTTGCATGTGATAGTTATAGACATCGTAAAGAACATAGATTACATGATATTTAAAAATATTTTTTGATTTTTAAATACCAATTTTGGGGGAAATCACGGAAAATCCACTATTTTACACCATTTTAACACACCTATAAAAGCCTTAGGCTTTTTTCATCGAAAATAACCTTTAAATCCAGATATTTGCATGTGATAGTTATAGACATCGTAAAGAACATAGATTACATGATATTTAAAAATATTTTTTGATTTTTAAATACCAATTTTGGGGGAAATCACGGAAAATCCACTATTTTACACCATTTTAACACACCTATAAAAGCCTTAGCAAGGTCAAAGAATGTTTACTTTTAATAATTCTTGCATGTATCAGAAGGTTGGTACTGTCCATACTTTGCATTTTGACCCTGTGGGGACGACTTTATGACGTCACTAACTCATGTTATATAAGAAAAAATAATAGACTTAATATCCCCTATTTCTTTCTCAATTCAAATGCAAATTGATGCTTACCATTTATTTTACTAATTCTAATTTCATGTCCAACCTAAATACGCAGTATAACTATGCTTAGGTACAAAAAATTCTCACCTGCATTGCCAGATCCGGCATTTGCTGTGTGTATCGTAATCGTTTTATTTTCGGCATAATCGCGTATAAAATACTCGTTTTGAGTCGAACCGTTTTCTGAGCACACTCATATGCTCTTCTAAAAAAATTTCTAACAACACTGTTTCAAGTTTCAAATGCGTTTCGATGAAAATCAACTGTCTGCTTATTATAAAATCAGCATGCTTATTATAAAATCATGTTGTATCATGAAAGTATTTGACATGTATCTTTATTTTCATTTATAAAAAGGTTTTGAAACATAATAAATCGATTAGGCCTTGAATATTTTCATCTTCAAATCAAGGAAATAATAAATCTTTCGTTCACAAAATGATAAAACAGGCGTGGGAATTATAAAAAGCTCTCCTAACGGATGTGCAACAAAATAAAGATGTATTTTATGATTTTCTGGAGTACTGGTTTCTCCAGAAAATCATAAAATACATCTTTATTTGTTTTCTGATTTTCTGGAGTATTTTATGATTTTCTGGAAAACAATACAAATTTTTTTAATTTTTCTCTTGGGTACCACGAAGATAACAAATTTAAGCAATAGAGTAGAAATAAGAACGTAAAATACTCAGTGGTCAAAATGACTGTTTTTGAGGGTTCTAGGTGGTTCTTTGATTATCTGCGGAACCTGTTTTGCAAACTAAACCAAATTTGGACAGCAATAATAGCAGCAAAAGTTAGGAAAAGTCACAAAAGCAGAAGTGAGTAACTCAAATATTTTAGAAGAGAACTCGTTTTAAAAATGCAAAACGGTCAAAATGACCCCCGCGGAGCTTCTAGTGTTAACAACACTGTTTTTATCACTCCCTGGGCAATGTGGACCAACTAAACACTTACTTGATTGTAAGTACAGTTACTCTTTTTGCATTTTCCACACTTCAATAAATCAGTTCTTGTTCCTCCAGTAACAGCCATCTGGTGATCATTAATAGCTTCTTTGGTAAATTTTTGTCTCAGGGTTTTCATTTCTTCACTAGCCATTTCCTAAACAAATATTAGAAGGATTATTAATATTAAAATTATCAGCATGTGGCACTAATGCTCCTTTTTAAAGTACAAATAAATCAAAAATACTTACATCAGCAGTCATCACTGCAATTTTTGAAGGGTCAATGATACCTTTTAAAACATTTGAACGGAGGCCAGGGTTTTTTGTATCCCTCAAATTTGCCACCCGGCTACGAACTCGATTCTTGTACTTCATATTGGTGTCACCAAACTCTTCAAATATACGTATTACTTGTTAAAGAAAACCAAAACATTGCAAAATCAAACATTTACATATAGCAATTAAGGTGCATGCAGCAATGAGCTAACTCAAATATTTTTACATTGGAGTTAGCTCATTGTTGCAATAAATGCTTTAAATATATATGCTTCACATCAATGAAAAACAATAAAAAAGGATATAATCTTCAATTTTGGCACCAAGTTCATCTGGATCTTGAAAATCATCTTCAACTTCTAAAAATTAAATAAAAAGAAGGTTACTAAGCAGGCACAGTGCATGCAATACTAATACAGTAGAACCTCAGCTTAACAATCTTTAATTAACAAACCTTTTTAATTAACAAATCTTTAATTAACAAGAGCGTGAAATAGTACTATGGCTGACAATACAAACAAACACTTTACTTTACAGTGGGCTAACATTTGTGGATCTACATACACAAACATCCATGCCTTAATTAGGTTCTAACCAGTGGCGGCTCGTCCATAGGGGCTGCGGGACTGCAGCACCCCCACCCAAAATTTCCGGAAATTCCAATTTTTATTTGCTTTACAATATTATCCATTTCCATATTTAATCTTTGTCCTTAATAATCCTTTTTCAATAAATAATTATTTTCTATGCCGTCTCGCCAACAGATTTCTTTCCGGGTCGATCAGCCCCCGCAGATATACCAATCGTGGTATAAAACCCTAGCTCTATCATATCAAATCAAAATATAGAGGAATTTAGCATGCAAATCTGTTAGGAGAAAAGGGGCTTCTTTTCTGAACAAAAGAATGATAGCTTTTTCTCTTGAGAGAGCTGTGAAAAAAAACTGTGGGAAGAAGAAAAATACGATTTCTACTACTAATAAATCATGGCTTTTTAGCTTTTCCCACTCCAACACTTTTTAAATTTTTTATTTATAGCTTCTTTTTTTCTTTTCAACAGAGTGAAAAAAATCTTTTCGGATGTTTCGGCAAGTTAAAGATTTATGTTTACTTTTTTGTAGGCAAGTTTTTATTTCTTTTTATAATGAACAAATTGAACTTGAAATGTAGATATTAGTTCATCTTCGTTTGAATCGAAATTTTATATTGTTCCCATATCTTCTATTTGATTTTTTCCACGTTTTTAATAGAAATACTATTTGTCATTATATCACTAAAATGTGTTGCCAACTTGGTACCGCCGGAACAGCACCCCTTATAATTTTACCTTCAAGCCGCCACTGGTTCTAACCCTGAATGCCCATCATCACAGTCAGATATACTCATACTCTTTCTTAATATCCAGATATTTTTTTTAACTTTTCTCCAAGTTAAACCCACTAACACTTTTAAATTTGCTTTTCCCAATTCTCACAGCTAATATAAACATCCACATAAAAAATTGTAAAAATTATAACAAAAGCCTTACCTTCCAAAGGAGTCTTTAAAGCTGAGGATAACATCTCACGGCATTTCAATCTTACTGAGTTGGAAGTATCAGCAGGGAACATAGTTTGCTTTGGCTGTTGTTGCTGCTGCTTGGATGAGCTTTGAGATTTTGATGCAGATTCTTTTGATGCCTCACTTTTAGATGATTGGTTAGAGGTAGAGCTCCCATTGGAATTCTCCCCTTTGGATTCTTTGCCATTCCCATTACCATCAGCTTTGGAATTGGGAGTCTCTAAAATTTATGACAAAAAATTAGGACTAGAGATGCTGGTTTAGTTTAGCAGGTATTAAAAATAGAAAAGGAGGGGATTACAGACTAACAAAGATGTCAAAAAGTGTAGTTTTTTGAGGAAAATTTAAAACTTAAAATTTATAACTTTAAAAGTATTTGAGGTAGGCTGCAGAAATTTGATATTTTTTCTATGATGTATTGCTGCATACCAAAAATCAAGAAAATCTGAGACAACAAGTGTGAATGAGTGTGTTGATTTGACATGGAATGACTATGTTTTTGAAGAGATTCTAAGAAGCATTAAGTGTTTGAAGAAGTAGTCTCTTGGAATTCTCTTTATATATGTGTGTGATCTGTAATATTTTTTTCTGAAATATTAGATGTCACTGATTTTAAGATTGAGGATTGACCTAAAAAACCTCTTTTGTTCTATTTTAATGAAAGAAATTGTACCCACCCTGAAATCCGCTGAGCTTCAGTATAATATGGGCAACAGGTAGCATTGTTTAGTGTGATATTCGTTAAAAAGACAGCAACCCCAAAGTAAAAAAAACTGGATACATGGAGGAGTCGCATCCTAGCTATAAATACTGAACATGGTTAATAATAAAAATGCTTTCAAATAATGCACTCCATTAAATACCTGGCAATAGTTTTTTCCATGATTTTATAAGAATCTTGCACATTCCAATTACATCATCATCAGTGGCTGATTTTCTAAATGAGTTGACTGTCATACCAATTCTTGTTTTCTAAACACAAATTTCTAATTTAAAAAATAATTTATTTAAAAAAGCTGACAAAAAGCTAAAAAGCAGAAAAATATTATAACTACCTGGAGGATATCCAATGTTATAGGAAGATCTTTCAGTGCTTTGAGTAAATCTAAAGCAAGATCCTAGAAAAAAAAAGCAAAAATAAATTTTATTCTGAATTATCAAAAAAAAATGAAGGAATGAATAATTATTTTATTCATGCCTAAAGTCTTGGATTTTTACTAAAACTGATCAAAATTAACTGATTCTTTGTTATTATCCCAAACTACCAGAGAAAATAATTCATTTTAATTAAAGATAAAGAAGTTTGTTAAAAGTTGCTTAAAACATCAATTAAACAAATAGAAGATCTTAAATATGTAGATATTAAACATTTACATTATAAAAATTTAGAAACACCTTAACTAAATGAACCAAAAAAATTTGCAACTCAATTTTAGAACAAAAACATTCTATTCTCTATAATAAATAATTTTCCCATGGTAGTTGCTTTTTTATTCACTCGCATGAATGTAATTGGATTTCTGCTGCAGCTCTAAAAGCATTTATAGATAGATTCTAAGGCCTGTCAAAGATTGAAAGCAGAGGCATAGCCAGAAATTATTTTTGGGGGGTGCATGATATCGTAATGAAAGAAAAAAATTAAGGTTTTGAATTACACTAATTTTTTTTCTCACTGAATGAATAACTTAATAATAAAATAAATTAATATATTTTAATCATGAAACAAAGAAATCCTTTGTTAACAGCAAACTAGAATGAAGTATTTCATCGACACTCATAAAAGAAATGTGTCAAATAGAACATTTTATTTACTTAAAGTCATAAATTTACAAGCTGGGGAAGACATAGGATTTGTTTTTTTTCTGGGGAGGGCTAAGAATTTACATAATCCAATTGAATCTTCTTGATGATCTTAATATGGAAAAGGTAGTGAATTTTCCTACTCCATCTATTATTAGGGGGGTCTGGGGTCCCCCAGAAAATATTATGAAATTTAATTCAAAATTCCCCATTTTTTCATCTCGTTTTGGTACACCTCATCTGAATTTCGGTTACAGGATTTATGGTAGAATCATAGTAGTTTTGTGGTATGGTAGTATACCAAGTTTGAGTGTAAATTATTGGGTTGTAGTGCACTATGAGTCCTGTTTATATCCAGGACTCATAACTAGAATCATAGAAGGTGAAGCAGAAGTAGCTGTTATGCAGAAGGCCATTTTAAATGGCAAAAAGCTGAAGACAAAATTTTCTATTCTTTTGAGAATATAGTAAAAAAAATTTCTGCCCCAATCCCTGTAGGAAACAGAGGGCAATATTCATTCTCAGATGATATTTAAAAAACTGTATTTGTATCCTTATTTTTAAGTTTTTAGTTCTCTAATTATATATTACTCAATATTTATGCATTCAAAACTTTATTAATCTATTCAAGGTTCATGTATTTATATTATTCAAGGATTAAAAAAGAGAAATTATTAGGTATTTGAATATTTTATTTACGTCTGACACCATTGAAAAAATTGCTATTTAGGTATCTTATTTTTGATTAATTTGATATAAAAGGGTATTTTATTCTTATTTCATCTTTGATCTTTAATATTTGAGTGTTTATAAAAATAAAAACATCCCATTGGGCTGAATTTAAGGTTTATGCAATACACGTGAAACTGCTTGTCCCCTTCAATTTACGTCCGACACCAAAAAGTTTTAATTTTTTTCATAATGTTTAAATTTTTTGAAGACCCTCAAAATGTGTTTTTTATTTGTCCATATGTTGGTAATTATTAAGTAAAAAAATTGGACCAGTTCAAATGTTTTAACTTTAAAAAATTCCAATTTTTGTTGGAAAATTTTGTACAAACTTTACGTCCGACACCGTGGAATTGCCCTGATAACTTTTGTGCATCTTTAGCTACTCTTTGAAATTATGTTTCATTTTTAAGGAAATTAATAAATAAACTATCTCTTGCAACATATTATAAGTTTAACTTAAGCATTTAAGGTTAAGTTTAGAGAGAATTCAATAATTAAAACCATTAAATTGAAAGATTTCTGATTTTTAATCACATTAAAATGTCAATTTTTTGATAAATCTGACCTTTTAATTTTGTGCAAAAGATTATACTTAATAACACTTCATTTAAGGTTTTTTTCTTCTTTTTTCTTTCTTTTTAGGGTATGTTCATTATGGTTTGCTTGTCAAATAATATCAAATTCAGAGCTACAGCGCATGCACGAGCTGAGCAGTGTCTCCTCAACCACTGATTTTGTCATATAGGGGAGACCGGGGTACAATGGACCACTTTTTTAAATTTTGACTCATTATGGGCAAACTACTTATTTTTTAAATTAGATAACATGCATGCATGTTAACCCTACAGTGCATACTGTTGCCATTTGGCCACAACATTTTTCCCCATTTTCTACTCAAACTTCCATTTCCAAATGACAACACCATTCAATAAGTACAATAAATATAACATTTCATTGTATTAGCACTTTAGATTGCCAGTAATTGGCAGCAGGGTACTATTTTGAGACATTTGTTAGTAGCTAGTGAGACGAAAGTCAAGACACAGAAAACGCCAAAATAAAAGAACCATATAAATTAAAATAAAAAAATTTTACAGCTTGAAAAGAAATTGTTTTGGAAAGATAAGTTGTTTTTTTATATTTTTAGAGCATTTGGTTTTATTTCACTTCACAATTAATTTCACAAGGGACACAAGTTAATTTCACAAGGACAAAGTCTTTTGTCAATTAAAAGTAGAAAAAAATTAAATTAATTTTTTTTAAGTATTTTTTTACTAATTTACACCATAATAGAAGACACATAAATGATTTTCAAGTGAATTTAAAAAATCATGCATGGGTTAACCATATATTCAGGTTTATAAAACATCCACTGAAAAGTAAATATAGGGCCATTCCATGAATAATGAAACCAAAGTACCAATTTTTTAAAGTTAATAAAACCTATGATGAAATGCATCATTTTAAAGCTTAAGAGTTGAATTTTTCTAAAATATCCTTTAAATATCAAAAAATAAGTTATAAATAAGAGTTTTAGGCCAAAATAGTGGAACATCACAAAATTGAAAATACTCCACATAAAGTTAGTTAAGTTTGACTAGGCTTGCTGATATTAAAAATAACCTGTAGAAATTTAATTGGGGCTAGTTTTTATCTCTGACAATTCTACTTATAGGTAAGATAATAAAATTTTAAGATATATTAATATAATAATTAAAAATTTTAAATTCATTATGTTATGTCCCTATGTTACGTCCGTAACGTGAAAACAGATAATAGTAATTTCTGCAAACTCACTGGTAATCTCAATCAAATTTTAACCATATTTTCTCTTTATAAATCATATAAACATGCTTTTAACACTATTACATGAATTTTTGATACATATTAAAAAATTTTATGACTGTTACAGACGTAACATCCAATTTTTAATTTTTCTATTAAGATACCAAAAATCCCCTATATTCCATATTTTTTTTAGCCAACATGTCTTTTTTCATATTATAAGGGTAAGGAATGTGATTTTGGACTTTTTTGTTCTAATATGGGTATTTTCAATTTTTATCTTGCTCTTTTTCCCCAAATTAAGCCTTAAATGAGCAATAAAAGGAAAAGAGTATTTAAAAAAGATAACATTTAATAAAAGGCATAAGATTTTTAATGTCAAAGCATTAGAAAAGAAAAGCCTTATTGCTATTTGTCAATTATGCGGACCTGGAAAAAGTTGTAACCTTCCCCCGAACCTAATAGAATTTCCCCAAACCTTATTTATTTATCATATGGAGCTGGCAGGGGCTTCCCCCGAACCAGGTTCGTAGGTTCGGGCACTTTTTCCACGTCCGCAATTATGTGAAAAAAAATGCTGTCAGTCAGCAGTTGATTAGTAAAACGTTTGAAGAAATTTCATTATAAATCAGTTTAGGCCATGGAAAAAGCTATTTCACTAAAAAAATTGATAAATATATTGAAATTGTGTTTAAACATGAGACTAGAAGCAAAAAATAATCATTTTAGTTTTAAAAAATGTAAAAATAAGTAAAATAATGCAAATTACGCTACGTAATCTAAGGTTATTTTAACGTTTTCTCAAAATCTTATTATGTAGTCTATAAAAACAATTCTTACCAAAAAATTTTTCCAATGCCTTGATAATAGTATTTTGTTTGATAAATAATTTTATATGTAACAATTAAATTATTTTATTTCATTAATAATGAGTTATAAATCAGACATGTTACGTCCGTAACAAGCGAGTGTTACGTCCGTAACAAATTATAATTAGGCCATAGATTAATAAATAATTAAATTTTTGCTTCTACACAATCACTTTTTTTAATTTTATTAACCTTCATAATGAATTACTGAGAAATTTTTTTAAAATTTTACCCTAAAATTCACAGGTATTTGTCAATAACTTTGAAAAGTGAAATATAGACAGTTCTGTGAGTTACGTCCGTAACACTTAGTTTTAAATTTTTTTAAAATTTTAGAACCATTGTTCAGTTGTCATAATTTAATATTTTATTAATCTACCTCTGATATGTTTAGAAAAAAAATACCATAGTTTACAATTAATTTTTTCATTATTTACAAAGCCTCAAAAGTTTCAATTTGTTACGTCCGTAACCATGGAATGGCCCTATAATGCTTTCTTTTTTTTATAAAAATGTTTAAATTGCAAGTGACAAAGTGGTCCATTGTACCCCGATACCGGGGTACAATCAGGGACTAATGCTGGCCAATCTAGGTACCGTTTGTCGGTACCTTCACAAAAAATATACTCGCAAAAACGATACCTTCACAAAAAATGTATTCGCAAAAATGGCCCTTTCACAAAAATTCTAAAATTATTTTTTAATGACAGACAAATTGTTTATGGTTTAATTAGTCTTTAAACTGCTATAAAACTGTAGCAACAAGTAATTTAATGCTGTTTTCATTAATTTTATAGTTCCCCTTCAGAAAACTTATAAAAAATGTCACAATAATGAAAAAGCTTTTTCAATTTTTCACAAAAATTAAAAGGATGAGTAAGTTTTTCACAAAAATGGGGGTTAAGTTTAAAATCCTGGATTAGTCCCTGACAATGGACCACAGCACGGGGCACAATGGACTGCTTTGATTGTTTTGAAATAAATGAGGTAAATACATTTTTTAATGATACAAAACATATAGTAAATGATAAATTGGTTTATTTTGGTTACATAATTTATACATATGATGCTAATTTTAACGAATATTAAATCCAGCAAATGAAAATCCTCATTGCTGAAATATATATGGAAAACAATTACACATCATATAGGTGTCAGAAAATTTTTATTAGTACTAATATTTTATATTCATAACATTTCTTTAGGTTTCATTGGTAACATTTCAAACAATAATTAATTAAAATTTCCCATTAGGTACTGATAAAATAAAGCTGTAATAAAAAGGTAACTACCAGTACCAAGGGGGGTCTGGGGGTCCTTTCCCATAAAAAATTTTGAAAATTTGAACCTAAAAAACTGGTTTTTAACTTAATTTGTGGTGTACCTAATTCAAATTTCGGGAATAGGGGAATAAAAGAAATACTGAAATATTTATTTTCACAAAGAAAGAGTTTGGGGCTTGGGGGGGTGCAAAAGACCCGTTGTACCCCCTCTGTCTACTCCACTGGCCAACGGCGATAATCCCTTGGATACGTGGTATCGATATATGGCCACTTAGCGTCTTCTAAAAGCGCCTAGTGGATTGAAAGTCGCCGTACCAGTAGACGAAAGCTGTTACAAATTAAAAAAATCGTTCATTGCTTTGTTTAAATATTTTTGGAACTTATTTAATTTTCATGATATTAATGTGTTCATTGTTCAATAAATACTAATACACCATAAATATTTTTTAAGCAACCCTGTAAAAAGCCTCCAATAATTCCAAACTTTGAAATCTGATCGAAATTTTTTTTTAAATTCAGACTAAGCAGAGAAACTTGAGAAGTTATTAGTAAGTCATTTCATATGCTTATGATTGTTAGACAATCTAATTTAATGGTTAAAATATTTTTAAAGTGCTGCATTTTATAATTAATATATAATACCAAATTTAAATTTCTTCTAATCCTAATTGGTATTAATTTGCATTGCATAATTATTTTTGTTTTTAGGGAGTAAAATAAATAACACTTGGAGGTTAAAATAATTTATCTTGCATTTATCTTAATTATTTATCTTGCTTACTTTTCCAAATTTGTGTTTTCATGTGAAATATTGAGTATAAAAAATATCAAATGAGAAAACATAAGAATGTGAATGTAGAAATTTTTTAAATGCATACAAACTTAAAAATTTTCAATTTTTCCCGAGTGGAATCCAACTATTTTGAGGAAAAAATGCTTATTATATGGTTAAAACTTAATTCGTAAGTACTTTATTGTATAAGATTGTCATCTTAATAATCTTTTAATTGATATTGGTTATAAAATATATAAAAATGGGTTAAAAAATATAATATAAATAAAGTATTTTTAAAAAAAGTTGACATTTTAAATTTTTCCGGAAAGAAATAAACCCTTCGGAAAAAAACTGGAAAAAACTCGGTTTTTTTCCGGCCATTCCCATCACTAAATATATCATCTAAATTTTAAAAAATTTAAAATTTCAATTTTTTAAAATTAATTAAAAATTTGGAATGATGAAAAATTTAAACATCGCTCAAAACAACAAAATAATTGAAAAGGAAGTAATTTAAACGGTTTTCAATTATAAATGAGTTAAAAAATAACATACTAAAAACAGAAGAAAATTGGTCAAAAAGGTTTAATTTTTTTCAAATTTTCAATTTTTTTGGCCTCAAAAATCAACCTTTTAAAAAATTCTTGTTAAAAACGTTTGGGGCATTTGCCAAGGTCATTTTTCCATGGATGTTGTATGTATGTACCTCTATAACCTAAAAATACCACAATTGGTGATTAAATCATTCATACATAAAAACTTAATGCTGAAAACACCCAGGTAAAATCTTTCAATCAAGTAATAAAGAAAATATTTTGAAAATATTCGGTAATAAATCATTTTAAAAATTATTAAATTGAAAAAAGAAAAAATATCTCCCAAAAAATTAATGCAGGGGTCTGTTTAGAAGAAATTTGGGTCCATTTTCGGACCCTTCATACAATGTTTCATTGTGAAAACGGACCCTTCACAACATATTTTACCTTATAAACAGACTCTTCACAAAGTATTTGGGGCTTTAAATGGTCACTATTTTCTCAATACTGCAAATTTGTGAGCTTATTTTCACAAAAACAGGCTACTGGCTAAAAAGAACTAATTTAGCACTAACTAAAATTCACAAAATTATGAGATTTTTCATAACTTTTAAAAAATTGTACCCTTCACAAAAAGTCTGGACAGACCCCTGGCATATGAAACATGTCTAAAGGCTATAATTTAGTGCTGTTTACGAATATCAAGCCAACTTTTCAATAAAATTTAGAATAAGTGTCAAAAAATTGAAGCATTATTCTCAATACTTTTGAATTTAAATTAAGCAGACAATAAGTGTAAACTCACAACTCTCAAGCATCACCTCCAACCGTGGACCGGTTGGAATTGAATATTGTGGGATCCTGAACACAGCCAGGGATCTGTCTAGGATTTTTTGCCAACTACCTATTTTGTGAAAATTTAAAAATAATTTGTGAAAATAAAATACGCATACTAAAATGAATTGAAAAATCTGTTTTTAAAAATCACTTTACTTATACATTTTAAGGGGAGTTAAAGTTTTTAAATACAGTAACGGACCCTTTATCCGGGAACCCAAAATCCGGAAGGACCCGAAATCCGGCTCGCGTTTAGAATTTGTTTTTTTATATTTAGAAGAATTTTTAGTGAGTAAATGCTGTAACGAAGCGCAATGGTTGCGCGCGCCTTTTGCGACATCGTCTCGGTGCGGAATGGGACGAATCGTATCGTCCGTTCCGTTAACGGCCGTTCCAAAATCGGCTGCTGCCTCGCAATCGGTTCTAGCCGCGACGACCCACGTGCTTTGCCGGTAGTTTTTATTTGCTGGATCCGTTACGATTGGAACGGACTATGTCGTTTCAGCGGGTATTTTGGTTTTACTAAAGCAGCTGCGTCTTTAATGGCGTTTTATCCGGAACGGACCCGAAATCTGGAAAATTCCGAAGTCCGGGATGATGTCGGCCCCGAGCTTGCCGGATAAAGGGTCCCTTACTGTATTAATATTATTAGTTTAGTAATAATTTGTGAAAATTCAGTTATAAATTGGGAAAATTTAGCAATAAATTGTGAAAATTAGAAATTTAAAAAATTTGTGAAGCTACCGTTTTAACGATCGGTGAATTTGTGAAGCTACCGTAAAACGGTAGTAAATTTGTCCCGGACATATCCCTGTCAGCCAACAGGAGGGATCCCACAATATTCAATTTGGGAATACGCGAATTTTGGCCATTACCACCCATTTCTACACCAGACTCCATCGAGAAGCAATAGAAATATTCAAATACCCCAACAATTTCAATAGAAAAGAGGAAATTCAATTCTTACCAAGAGCTTGGCAGAAATTTGGCCCTTCGAAAATTTCGCCGAAATCATGATTTTTGCCCAGAAGAAAATTAATTGGTCATTATAGTCTTTTTATTTCCACTTCTACTTTACTTTTATCTTTCTAGCAGCCCTCGTAAATCATGCTTTGCTGCGAACGCTGCATTATTGTTATTGTGTTTTTAAATATTTATAATGTTTTCACTGATGATGTCCTCCACAGTGAGGGAAGAAACGTATGATAATAATAAAAATAGAACACGGCCTTATATCCTGGATAAGTTGGATTTTATGAATTCCATATTATTATTGTAGTACATAACATTTTTAAACATTCCAGGTTCAGTTCTCACGCAAATTATCTCCAGCATTTTTGTTTTAACCCTTGAAGAACGCTTAAAGAAAGTCAAATTAAAATTACTACAGTCCTTAAACAATACATAGAATGTAAACAAAATTCTAGAAACGTTTACGGCGTTTCGGGAGTTGTATTTGAACACTTAGCTCCACTACTCAACAAAACCTCATTTATAAAAGGAAACTAGTAGAGTTATTTTGCAGATGCGTAACGATTCCTTTGCTGGGAAGGAGGCTAAAAATATTCGCATAACACAAAATGATAGTGTTGCTTACCTGACCGCCATTTGCAACCATCTTATCCAGCTTCTTAGCAATTACACACACTTCTTCCTCGCATCCCATTTTCGTCGCTAATTATTACAAACAACTTTTTAAGCAGAAAAACCAAAATTAATCACACAAATTATGAATGATCAGCAATATTGCGTTTTTTAAAAACGAAGAGAAAAAAGCCACACGCGGGGTAGAGAAACAAACAAACACAAACGATGTTTACTACGCAGAGCGCCCTCTTTTTAGAGTTTAGTTGTATTTCATCTACATACCCCACAATTTTTAGGTTATTGGAAAAATCTCTACACAAGAGGTTTCACTATAGAACCGGATTTTTTTGCTCCTAAAATATAAAACCTTCATAAATTTGTTTCTTGGATAACTTCGACTACTCCACAAATCTAAAAATGTCCGATCCTTTAAAAGTCAACATATTGAAACCTCGATGAATATCAGATCCCCCTAAAAAAAGTTACGAAGTGTATATTTGGACGGCCAAAACGGCCAGTGGCGCATGCGCTGTAGGTCTCGTGATGACGTAGCAGTCTCGGCGCTTAGTGATGGAACCAATGGTACGCCTAGCCGTGGAAGTTAGAGTAGAGTTTAGTTGAAAAATGGCCGTGCAAATATACAGTGCCTAAAAGTTATCTTATTAAAATCCGAGAATTAACAAACGTGGCTGTGTATGTATGTATGTATATGTCCATCTATCTCCTCCGAAACCACTGAACGCAGAAGGGCGCCAGAGGTACAGTTGAGGAAATAAAAAACGACTCAGTTGCGATTTCTGGCGAACCACTTGGGTTAGAAAGACAAATGAGGTGTCATTTTTCATTGTTTAAAGTATTCTTTAACCAAAAAAATTTTCGAGTCCTTAGGGGGTCGTCTTCATATTAAACGAAACACTAACTTTTTTTTTCAATGGGGACCCCCAATTATTATGAGATTTTCTGAAAGGCCATCCCTCAAAACCCTTAAATACCCAGTTTCATCCAGATTGATTCTAAATTAAAAATTTTTTTAAAAAATAAAAAAAAATTAAATTTTTAAAATCGTGAAATATTTTTACGGTAATCGATTCAGGTAGTGATTAAAAGAAGAAAGCCAACATTTCAATCGATTTCACCGAATAGTTTTTGATAAAAATGAACTTTAATCTTAAGGGGCGGTATACCGTTGCCGAATGCATACCGCGAATGTTCTTTCTCGTTGGTTACCCATTGAAATTAAAAGTTAAAGTGAAATTAAAGACCATTAAAAGTTTAAAGTTTAAAAATCCTGGTTTTGAATTTTGAAATTTAATCTTGTTTATATCTTTGTACTTTTCTCTCATGTTTGGAAGTTGCTGCTTTGCGCACATCCTGCTTGGGGATATTTATTTCATATTTCTTTCCATTTTCCTTTTTGAATTTTGGGTAATTTGTTTTAAATTAATGAAAATATAATGATTCATATCTTTGAGTTGCTTTCTACCAAGTATCAAATTCCAGCATGAAAAATTAAGTGGTGAAAAAATTCCTTAAAATGATGTTCCCATTTGGGAACATCGGCAGGTAAAAGGTTAAATATCGTAAAAACTGGGTAGGAAAATTTACGGGGAACACCGGAATATGAAAAGTGCGCCTTAGGAAATATATCGGAAACACCGAGATGAGTAAAATATCGTAAAAACTGGAATAGGAAAATTTTCGGGAACACCGGAATATGAAAAGTGAGCCTGGGATACCGGGATGTTAGTGGTAATTGCTGCTCTACAAAAGTAGAAATGTATTTTGAGAAAACTTTTTTAAAAAAATTATGAACTCCACCTGTTCAAGGCTCTGGAAAAGCAGGGACAAGTTTATACAGCTGATAAAATTGAATTAAAACTGAGTTATTATATATGTTGGAAAGATAAAATGTTATGTAAGAAAATTGTTGAATTTTTCTTTTTCATATCGCTTTATTTTCTCAAAATATAATATTAAAGCATACATCGTGAAACTTAGAATTAAGACTTTACTCGGCGCAACGCATCGGGTTGCGGCTTCAGCTAGTTTAATATTAAAAGGTGATGTAAAAAATTTTAAATCCGGGACCTTAAAAGTCGATAAACCGAAACGCATCAAAATTCGAATATCAGGATTTTGATATTCAATATAATCCTCCATTTTTCCCCATATATCACACCATAAATGTGGCCGCTGATGTGGGGATATAATATATTTATATTCAGTCCCCTTAAAAGTCACTTAATATTATACATGATGTAAAAAGTTTTAAAAGTCAACTTCATGAAACCTCAAGGTTCGAATATCAGAAAACTGATATTCCATATTACTCAATATGACTCCATATATCATACCCCAAGTAGACAGATGACGTGATTTATGACGTCATTTTTTGGTCATAAAATGCCTTAAAATTGACGTCATTTTTTGGTCATGAAATTGTCATTTTTAGTCGAAATGTCCATTTTGAAGACGTCATTTTCACGTCATAATGACGTCTTAATGACGTGAATTTGATGTCATATGTGACGCGAATTTTGATGTGATTTTGGTTTCAGTTTTTTAATAAATATCACCTTCAATCTACAACAATCGATAATATGCCTACAACAATTAAAGTCACATCTTCTCTTATTATATTTACAACAATGTGGGTTTCCTATAAAGATAGGCATGAAGTATCGGTTTTTAAGCATGAAATTGGCCAAAAAAGTTGTTAGGACGCTTCGATTTTAAATTATTTTTATTCGGAAACCTTCCCGGAGTGAGTAGAGCAACTTGGTATAGTTTAATAGTTAATGTAGGTTTGAAAAGTTTTAAATTATAAAGGACATACAGACAAACATTATGAGACTAGCGCTGACGCGCTAGACCCTTAAACGCTAAAAACGCGCTAAAACTCTTACATAAAAATACATAACTTTGAATGTATAAAAATTAGCTTTAAAACAATAATATAAAAATCATTAAAATTTTGACAGTGCTTTTTTTATTCCTATTCGATGTGGAGCTGAAGCGCTAAAGGCTGCAAAATTGCCCCGAATTAATGAGATCTTAATCTTGTCATCCCTACTGACGTGAAAACGACCAAATTTTTTACGTGTTAAATATCACGTCATTTTAGATGACGAAAAAATGACCAAATTTATGGCACCTTAAAAATCACGTCTTTTAGGGCCGTATTCTGGAATCTCGAATATTCGAACTCACCTCGAATGTTCGACCTCACCGTTCGAGTTAAAAATGCTATTCTGACTCCAAAAATCACACCGGTGAGATAGGAGGAGACCTCACTTATGTGAGGAGACTTCGCTTATTGGTTGATTGGCGCCAAAGTTCGTGGCCAATTAGGAGACGCGTGACAAGTTGGGAATGATTCCTCCACGTGTTTTTCAGCTGAAATATGGTATACATCTCGCGTCCAATAGTGCTAAAATGTCGTTTTGAGATTTGATATGTGTTGCAAAAAATAATAAATAAATTATAAATGTAAAAGAACGCATGTCTCTATCGTCAACAACTCAAATTTAAAAATTAAAAAATCTTGCTTTAAACGAGATTTTTGGACAGTGGTGGTGCCATCTCCCGCCGGCCTTACAAACAAACAACTGTGACAACGATATATCTATCCCATAGAACGTAATACGTAACTAGATTTTTTTAGTTTATTCTCAGTAAAGTTTACAATTTTAGCGTTAAGGCAAATAATATGTTCCACTCTGGGTAACTGTTAGGAACTTTTCCCTCATTTTTTGTTTGCGCAAATAGTTCCTCCCGTAAACTAAACCGTCGGCTCTGGCTCAGAATTGACGTCACGGAAGGCGCCTAGCCAATCAGAGACTCACTCGAATGAATTCTCTCGAACACTCACCAGCTCCTCGGCTGGTGAGGTTCGAGCGTTCGAGTTCGCCTTTCGGTGGGGAGAATTTGGCAGTCAGAATACGAAATTTCATCTCACCGTTCGAACTCACTAGGGAGTTTCCAAAACTCGAATGTCAGAATACGGCCCTAAATGTCATGGTTAAAGTGACGTCATTTTTTGTGATAAAAAAAGATGTCATTGTTGACGTGACTTTTTCCCAGTTGACGTCATAAGAAAAAATATGACCTGTTTTTGACGTCATAAATGACGTCAGTTGTCTACTTGGGACGATACTTTACCGCCGATGTGGGGTTGTCATATTTTTTTTAATTCCCCTAAAAGTTATTTAATATTAAAAGGTGATGTAAAAAATTTTTAAATCCGGGACCTTAAAAGTCGTAAAGCCAAACGCATCAAAATTCGAATATCAGGATTTTGATATTCAATATAATACTCCATATGACCCCATATATCACACCATATGTGGCCGCTGATGTGGGGATATAATAGATTTATATTCATTCCCCTTAAAAGTCACTTACTATTATACTGTTATGTAAAAAATTTCAATTCCGGGCCTTTTAAAGTTAACATATTGAAACCTCGATGTTCGAATATCAGAATACTGATATTCAATATTACTCAATATGACCCCATATATCACACGATACATTGCCGCCGAAGTGGGGTTGTAATAGATTTTTATTAATCCCCCTAAAAGTTATTTTATATTAAAAGGTAATGTAAAAAATTTTATATCCGGGACCTTAAATGTCGATA
This sequence comes from Tetragnatha versicolor, assembly GCA_024610705.1. Classification (NCBI taxonomy): domain Eukaryota; kingdom Metazoa; phylum Arthropoda; class Arachnida; order Araneae; family Tetragnathidae; genus Tetragnatha; species Tetragnatha versicolor. The sequence continues at coordinate 26,947,699 of JANDEH010000002.1, read as the reverse complement.
AAGCGAAACGCATCAAAATTCGAATATCAGGATTTTGATATTCAATATAATCCTCCATATGACCCCATATATCACATCATATGTGGCCGCTGATGTGGGGATATAATAGATTTATATTCAGTTCCCTTAAAAGTCACTTAATATTATACATGATCTAAAAAGTTTTAATTCCGGGCCTTTTAATGTCAACTTTATGAAACCTCTATGTTCGAATATCAGAAAACTAATATTCGATAGTACTGAATATGGCCCTATATATCACACGATACGTTGCCACCGATGTGGGGTTGTAATATAATTTTTATTTATCCCCCAAAAGTAATTTAATATTAAACGGTGATGTAAAAAATTTTTAATCCGGGACCTTAAATTTCGATAAAGCGAAACGCATTAAAATTCGAATATCAGGATTTCGATATTCAATGTAATCCTCCATATGACCCCACATATCACACCATATGTGGCCGCTGATGTGGGGATATGAGCAAGACCCTCTATATAAAGGCCTCCCAACTCGGCCGTGCAACGTCATAACTTTCACTCATCTTTGACGTCACTCCATAGACTTAACATGGCAATTTTCTCTCACGTTTGACGTCATCGTCTGGAGTTGGGTGGCCATGTATATAGAGGGTCTTGATATGAGACCCCTAGTTTCAAAACCGGACATTTGCATTTTGACACAGCTTTGATAAAAGAATCGACCATTTGATGACCGCGAATCGGTCACCAAATGGAAGACTAGTTGCCGCTATATCACGGCCGGTCTCCTTTCCGGCCACCATGTTTTACCACGACTCAAATAAAGATTAACCCAAGTAAAAGGATGTTATAACAAGTTTTTCGATTTCAGTATATCCCGCTGGATCTGCGGTATGGTGCACGCTCTGCATGCGGGAGATACATATTTCAATCCCCACTGTTTAATTTAAAAATAAGAACAAAATTATATTTCGTAACGCTATTAAATGTTATCATTTGAGTCTGTGTAAAACATGGCGGCCGGAACGGGCGACCAGCCGTGATATAGCATGATACCGTAATATTCCATTTGGCGACCGCGTCGACTCTTACCGAAGCTGTGTCAAAATGCAAATGTCCGGTTTTGAAACTAGGGGCCTCATATAAGAGATTTATTCAGTCATAGGGCAGTGGGTTCAGTATATAGGGCAGTGGGGAGCCTAGTGGTTAAGGCATCAGCTTCGGGATCGGATGGTCCCGGGTTCGATTCCCGACACCGCTCAAGACCCACCGAGTATATGCGGAGTACGTGCATGTTAAATATGTGGGTCTGAAAGTCCTCTGGTCCGTCATAGCACAGTTTACCAGGGGTCCAGGTGTCTGGAGACTATTTCCCTCCCCTTCAGATACACGGCAAAATTGGTGAGGTGGCGATAGATGTAGGCAGCATCTATCATCTCTAATGAAGCAGAAGTCGGACTAATGCCATTTATGGGCCTCACTTTCTCAGGAGCCGCACCCCCTTTGCCTTGAATCCATATGGAGCTTGGGTATTCCAAGTGGCACACGACAACAGCAACAACAACATATTCACTCCCCTTAAATCAAAGTCAAAGTCAAATCAAAGTCTGCCCGGGCCTAGTGGCCCATCAGGCGGTGCCCATCTCCGTTTTTTTTCTTTTTTTTTTTGTTTTCTGTAGCCTTGTTGGGCGTGGGGTGCTAATTACTAGCGTGTGTCCAGGCCGAGTGGCTAGCCCGACGCTGGACCCCCAGTTGATTCCCCAAGCAAGATTGGTCCTCATTTATCGACCCCGGAAGGATGAAGGGCTGAGTTGACCCATGACCAGCTACCCAAGCAGGAGCCGCGAGGCATCGAACCTGGGTCGGTAATGCTCGTAGCCAGACACGCTAACCACTGCACCACCGCGGCCACACTCCCCTTAAAAGTCACTTAATATTATACGGTGGTGTAAAAAATTTTTAATTCCGGGCCTTTTAAGTCAACATATTGAAACCTCGATGTTCGAATATCAGATTCAGAATACTGATATTCCATATTACTCAATATGACCCCATATATCACCCGATACGTTGCCGCCGATGTTTGGTTGTAATATATTTTTATTAAATATCATACGGTGATGTAAGAAATTTTGATTCCGGGCCCTTAAAAGTCGATAGATATTAGGGTGGGGCAAAAATATTGTTTTCACATTTTCCCAGGGGCACAGCAAGAAAGGGGTGCCAAATGGTCTCAAACTAACATGTGTAAAATATTATTCGATTATAATAACTCTTTTTGCCTCCGGATTGGCCTCAAAGTTTCGATTAATATAGAAATTTCATGTAAAAATGGGCGAATGAAAGTCAAGCTTTTACCCCGATTGCACAAATCCGTCATCAATATAAATGTGCACAATGGTATAAAAATCATCATTGAAGACTATAAAATATTTATAAATAAAATCAGAGTTGAAATATTTCAGTTGTAATACAACATATTTTGAAATATCTCAATGGTTAGAACTGGCAATCAAAAATTTCTTGCTGGAATCGTAAAAATGTGCGAAACCTTTATTGTGGGTTGAGTAGGATGGTAAAAACATTAAATTTTTTATAAAAATAGATATGTCAGAAATAGGGTACCTTTTTTGGGTTATAGGTTTTCAACCCCAAGGAAAACATTTGGATAATAGTTTAAAAGTTTGGGTTTTCCTTGAAATTTCATTGGAATATTAGGAAGAGTCCATCCCAAGTGTCCCCATATGATTCCCTAATGTCCAAAAATAAATTAAAACCACATTTTAAAAGTCAAATTTTGAAAACTTTTCTTAAAAAGAGCGATAGATCCTCGTTTTCAGCATAAAGCTCAGTATTATCCCCTAAGTTTTTAAATGAGCTACATTACTTTTCAAAACTTACTTGTAATTATCCTTAACAGCTAAATTTGCTATATTTCAACTTTTATGAACGCATAAGGGAATGTTAAGATTAAGAAGCTATTTTGAGTCAATCCTCAAAGAAGTATAATTTCATGGCCCTGGGTTTCAGTCTATTGCTATAGCAAAAAATTAGGTAAATCATGACTGAGCGAATCATAACTGATATTTCCTATGAACGAACTATGTATTCGACAATTGCTTCAACATGTTTTTGAGATCATATTTGGATCCCAAGACCAGCCAGTGAAATAACTGTCCGCTGAATTTCGAAAGCGCGGCATATTTATGAAAAACACAACTATTTTTATTTTAAAAAATTAAAAATACCATTTTATACTGACCAAACTTGAGGGAGAATGTATATAAACAACCAATATTTAAAATCTGTACCACTGACAATCCACTGTTTGTTGGCAAAAAAGAGATTCATATTCTACGGATCTTGTTAATATGATAGCATATTATATTGCCACTTTGGCAGTTATTTTTGTATTAATAATGCATGAAGGTGACTAATGTGATTAAAATTGTGAACTTTAAAAAGTTATCGACAAAAAAATTTTATTTATAAAATTTTTAAAAAATATGAAAAATTACATATTTTTGTTCTATTTGAGGCCAATCCGGAGGCAAAAAGAGTAATTATAATAGAATAATATTTTACACATGTTAGTTTGAGACCATTTGACACCCTTTTCTTGCTGTGCTCGATAGAATTTGTAAATTTTTTTTTGCCATTGGAAAATGACCCACCCTAATAGATATATCGAAACATTCGTGTTTTAAAATCGGAATTCCGATTTTCCTTATGACCCTTCATGTGGCACCATTTATCACACCATATGTGCCCACCGATGTTGAGATTTTAAATAATATGTTTATTTTGTCCCCTTAAAAGTAATTTAATATATCATACTTCAATGTAAATTTTTTTTTTATTCTGGGCCCTTAAAAGTAGATAGGTATGTGGAAGCATCGGTTTTCGAATATCAGAATTCCGATGTTCCATATATAACCCTCCATAAAACCCCATATATCGCACCATAATATGCCGCTGATGTTGGGATGTAATAGATTTTTATTCAATCTCCTTAAATCCTTAAAAGTTAAAAGTCACTTAAAAATATACGATGATGTATATTTGTTAGAGTTGAGCTGTTACTTTTGAGAAGCTAGGCAGTTCCATAGGTTTTAACCCTCAATCCCCATCATGGTAGCATATATGCTACCATAAGTTTAGCTTCAATTTTCAGCATGAAATTAATAAGTAATACTTATTTTTAAATTATTACAGCAATAATTGTACCTTTAGGTGCTTTAGTTTATGAAGTTTAAGTTCAGTCCTCCTTTCCAATTTTTTGTAAAAAATTTTGAAATACCACCTTTGACTAAAAATCGAAAATGGGTCCTACAAGGGTTAATTATATTTTTTTACAGATATGTTAATGAAATTAAGTTGAATTCTTTTGATATATTTTTAGAGGAAGAGTTGCTTCTATCATCTGTACAAAAAATTGCCATGTAAAAGTATTTTTTAATTGTGAAATAATTAAATTAAAATGATATAATCTACCATGGGCGTTGTGGTAGTAATCCATGCACGGGGTCTAGGTGGCGTAATTGGCAATCATAAAATATTTTCATAGAAAAAGAGTATTTCTTAGCGTCAGCTGTTTATTTAAGTTACTCTTTTATTTTAATTAGTCAAACTATAAAAAGTTTGATTAATTTAATAATTAAAAATTTTTAAAATTAAATAATTTATTAATTTATTAAAAACTTTTTAACTTATTTCTTTAGCTTTATAACTTAATTAAATTGGTATTAGGCAAGTCTTCAACTATATTTATTCTTTTGTTCATTTTTACAAATTTAATTAATTTTATTTTTTTTAATTTTTCATAAAATATCAAGAAAATTGTATGAAAAATTAAATGTAAAGCTATGATAAAATACTTAAATAACACTCCTATGAATAATTTATAAATAAAATATTTAATTATATTTAAAACATTTGTTTTACGACTTTGAAAGTTTTAACGCAACATTTTTTACCATAGGAATTTACTAAATAGGCTAATTTCAGGCTTAAAATTATTTTTAAAGGCATAAAAATATGTATAATATGTTCTAAATAAAACTATCAGTGTGCATTGCATTGCATTGTATTCAAAATCAATTAGTAAAAAATATATATTTTTGTTTTTTATTGTATAAAAATCTAACAAATACTGGTTGAAAAAAAGAAAAAGAAAAGAAAAAAAATTACTTAAAAGCTGTAAAAGAGGAATAATTTTTATTATAAATAAGTAAAGAAGGGTTTTAACTCTTTCCACCCAAAAATATAACTATTTTACAAGAATTAAAAAACTTTGGTACATACCGATCTCCTTCATTTTGTACCCTAATCTGCCCATGGTAGCAAATATGCTACCAACCAGAAATCCACAAAATTTTAACAAAATAAATTTTTTTTTGTCATTTTTATTTTATTTTTACCCAAACTACATGAATAAGGCAAAAAAATAATTTTTTACATAGCTTTTCACATCACTTGATTTGGCCCTAACTATAGCCCAAACAACAGGTTTACGCATGCTCAGTGCATGCACATGCTATTGTTTTGTCCTCCACGGTCTATAAAAAAACTGGTCGTGACGTCATCGCGAAAAGCTCTATAGCGAAATTCATTAGAGTTGAGTTGTTCCTTTCGTTGATTTAGACAATGCCTATTAAAATACTGAAAAGCAATAAATAGTGCGGATAAGCACCATGACGCCATTTAGATATTCATTTTGACATTTGATTAAATTAGGTCAGACAGTTTTAAATTAAATTCGAAACAAATTATCTTTGATATATTACCTCTAAAAAGTCTTTTTCATTTCCCCAAACCTTTCAACACCAATACCGGCCTTCTATAGAAATATTCCCAAACAATATAAAAAAATTGCACTCCACTTCTTATAGTATAAATGTGAACCCCACAGAAATAAAACACGAATGACCAATATTTGTTTCGATTCATACCGTGAAAAACCTGAACGCTTTTGGGAAGTTCCGCCAGTTCAGAGAACAAAGGGAAGCATTCCAAACATCAAGATTCGAAGTTTTGATCTGTGGTGTTCTATTTGGATGTGATGGTAGACCATCTGTGGTAATCCATATACAGATATGTAGGGAATGCGAAAGCAGAATTTTGTACGGATAAAAACCAGAAAAAGGGTGTTTAATGAGAAAATGCCTTTGAGGTATGATATCTCATAGTTCTATCGAGGCATCTTATTGCTTCACCATGCTAAAAATTGTTTCCAATATTTTTTTCTGCACCCAGGACACATCAAATATGGAAGAGTTATTACATATTTGAGGTGATTTTCAGGATCATTTCAGGATGTTAAAAATGTTTTTATCAATTATTTTTAGTTCAGAAGTCGTAACACTATTAAAATTATATGTACTGTTTCATTATTCTATTTAAGTTTACAGTTAAGCTAAAAAAAATCATCAGAGTGCAGAACGCATATTCACAATACCTGCAAGGTTTTTATTCCTTGATAACAATGCACATGCGTGCGGACTTAATTTTTGCAGTTTTTTCGGAAATTTTAATAAAATAATAACTGGGGAAAGGACCCACGAACTGCCGCATGCTACGCTGGCATCTTACCACTTATAAGTATAACAGTTACTTACATGAGTTACACGTCCTTTCTTTGTAACTCATGCGCATTATATTAAAGTATAAAAACCTTGCAGGTTTTGTGAATATAGTACCATAGAGAGTCCCATGACCATTTAATCTCTCCGTTCTAAAAAAAAGTTTTTGGTGAATGGTTTCCAGACAAAAGGATTTTTAATAACTGATCCGTGTAACATGTTTTTGGTACCAAACTACTGCTGAACCAACGATAGCAATAGGGTCACGTGATTTTGACAACGTTGGAACTAGTATTTCGTAGGGGAGACAGGTGGAAGTTGAGTGGCAGTTGATCGAAAGAGGAAGAGACATTTGCTTGTATATAGGAATAAAAAGTCTTAAATTATAAGAAATTATTTAATTTGTATTAATTAAAAGGAATAAATTAATTACTTTACTATATTTATTACTTATGCAAATATATTTTAATTAAAAGTTCAATAATTATTAGTTATAATGACTTTTTTCATTAAAATTGCCAAAAAAGTAGCTTTTGTGATACATTTTCGGTTTTATTTCTAATTAGATGTCGCTAATCATTGTGTTCTATACTGCAGATCAAACTATATCATCTGCCTTTCTAATGCACATCCCACTAATGCTTGATTTTTGGGGAGAAATTTGTGTTCCGCACAATAAAATTAAATAAAATGAAAAAAGTATGGGGATTTGAAAGACTTAAACTTCACAAATTGAGATATTCTGATGGATTTGAGGTGTGTAAAAGTAATTATTACTTAATATTAGGTAACATATAAACAAAGAATGCCTTTTGTCAATTAAAAATCTTAATTAATTTGCAATTAACATAGATTTGGGAGGAAAAAACATGTTTTAGAGCATAAAAAATGCTCAAATTACGTTAATTAAGGTAAACTTTACAGTTAATTGGATAAATAATTAATATTTTTTGTTCATATTCATGTTACAGTATGGTTTCGATCACTTTTGCTGCATTTAAAAAGGTAGAAGATGTTTTTGAGGCTTTAAAACAGTTCTCTACCATGTGTTTACTATAGGGAAAAAACACCGGGGCATTCGTGCCTGACGTCCCTTTTTAGGGACGTTTTTTAGTTTTGGTGTAGAAATTAAAATTTTAACCTGGAATTTTTTAAACTATTTTTCCAGTTGTTTTGGGGCTATTTACTATGTTTTTACCAAATATTTAAGAAAAATAAAAAGTTGGGCATTAATGGGTTAACACCTTTGCCATACCTATATCATCCTGAATAAATGTGTCCCCTCCTAATTTTAATGGCCCCAAGGTAGAGCTTAACTTATTTTTCTCCCCTGCATATGCATGAAATTATTTTGGGTTTTTAATGATATTCGTAGCCAGTTTTTCCTCTAAAGTCCTCTACTGCCTCCTATTGATAATTTTGAAGTCTTTCCTAGCCTTTAATTTAAATAAGCCCCCTATCACTGTCCTTCCCAGTACGTTTGTACAATTTACAGGTTTTTTTGTTTCAACTTCAATGCCTTTCTCGTTTCCCATGAAAGCCACATGGGTGTCAATTTACGCGCTACTCCTTTTTGCCTAAATGTAACATACTTTTCAATCACCTTATTTAAAACACCCTTAAATTCTTCACATTGTTGGCAGGATTGTACTTCTTTTAACCCCTTACTTAATGCCCCCCTTAATTCATCCCTTATAATTTGAAAATTAGCCCTCTTAAAGTTTGGAATATTCCTTGTATTACAAACTGCTGTATGCTGGAAATTTATTCTATACATAATATTTATCTTAATTATTAGTATATATTTAATATTTATACTAATTACCTAATATTTCTTGTCATGTCTGTCACGGCGTAATTTTCTCTCATAAACTAAAAGCGTTTTCCATCAGAATAATTATTTTTTGCCATTTAGGAACATTTCATGTATATTAGGGTGGGTCATTTTCTTATGTCGAAAAAAAAAATTTTGCAAATTCTATCGGGCACAGCAAGAAAAGGGTGCCAAATGGTCTCAAACTAATATGTGTAAAATATTATCAATATATATAAAAATCAATGTCTGTCTGTCTGTCTGTATGTATGTATGTATGTATGTCCTTTATAGTTTTAAACTTTTCGAACCTACATTAACTATTAAACTATACCACGTTGATCTACTCCCTCCAAGGAAGGTTTCTGAAGAATAATAATTTAAAATCGATGCATCCTAATAACTTTTTTGGACAATTTTATGCTCAAAAACCCATTTTTCATGCCTAACTTCAGGGCAAAACCACATTGTTGTAAAGAAGATGTAACTTTAATTGTTGCAGGCATATTCTCGAATTGTTGCATATGAAATCGATTGTTGAAGTTTAAAATCCATTGTTGTAACATAAACATTAAAATAGATCCTTTATTTAACTATTTCCCCATTTGGACTGGCGAAGCCCATCTGTAACACACCAGAATAGTTTTTTCAATGGACTGGCGAAGCCCCTCTGTAACACACCAGAATAATTTTCTTTAAAAATGGACTGGCGAAGCCCATCTGTAACACACCTGATGATATTTATTAAAAAACGGAAACCCGGGCGAAGCCCGGGTCTAGCGCGTCAGCGCTACTGCGCCCGGGCAAAGCCGGGTCTAGCGCTTTAGCGCTAGTTCCATTATAATAACTCTTTTTGCCTCCGGATTGGCCTCAAATAGAACAAAAATATGTAATTTTTCATATTTTTTAAAAACTAGGGAGCTACCGCCCCCTGCTCGCTATCGCTCGCCAACCCCCGTTAACTGCTGACGCTGATACTTAAGGATCTCTTTGCCATCCTCACAAAACACAGCTCACATCACTTACTCATTTTATAAAACATTCTTAAAACAGGGGAACTACTTCTCTGGGGTATTCTTTCAAAAAAGGGGAATATTCATTCAGCGGCGAAATTTTAACAGTTCCTTTATGGCAATATGAATTGGCTGATCGCCATTTAATTGCAAGAAAATTAGTAACAAAGCAGTGTAAACTTTCTTTTATCATTTCCCCAAGGTAATGTTTTTCTCACACAGATCCATTCAGAAGCACTGAAACATCTCCGGAATAAATTTTACTTTCTTAAAGTTTGTAATGATTTTCATTGATTATCTGTGAAAAATGTAGTAATTATCGTAAACATCACGAAAATTTAGAATTTTGCTTCATGAGAACAAATAAACATCGAAATTGTGTTAGTTTCATAGCAATGACACGAATGTTCTGACTTTCGATTTTTATCTTTATTTCTGAAACATTCCCCCGCCATATCTAGTTTTGCGTTTTGGCATTATAAAAAAAGTTACCTTTTACTACCTTAAATAATATAACTTGCAAAAGGATATAAAAATAATTATTATTGTAATAAATAAATGCAAAAGTTCAAAATTTCTGAAAGCGAGTTTATATTTTATTGTAAATATAGTAATGATTAGGTTGCCACAACGACAAAGATAAATATATAAATATGAATTAATTATTTAAAAATAAAAGATAAATTAATTATACATTAGTTTTAAATATAATTAAAATCGTTTATGAACAGCAAAAATATAAATATTGTTAAAAAGAATCCAATATATATTTTTCAAATTAGTGTGATAAATAGAAAGATGATTATTTAATGTATTTGAATGTTAAAAAACCAGTGAAATATATTTTCAATTGTTTTAAAATTCATAGTTTCTTGTTTTGTAACTGCGACCTTATCCGAAATCTAAAAGAATGGAAATATTTTAAAATTAAGAATTTTTTTGAAAAATCGAAGGGCTTACTCGGAAATCCGGAAAGAATTCGGACATTTTGATACCATATATGTGTCATTTGGTTCAGTAATTAAAAAGCCTTTCTCTGGAAACCGTTCACCAAAAACTTTTTTTTAGAATAGAGAGATTATAGAAATTAAATTTTTTTGTCGATAACTATTTAAAGCTCACAAATAAGGGTCTTTAAAAGCAATTTTAATCACATTAGTTACCTCTATGAATTATCAATACAAAAAAACTGCCAAAGTGGCAATGTAATATGCTATCATATTAACAATAGCCGTAGAATAGGAGGATCTTTTTTGCCAACAAACAGTGGATTGTCAGTGGTGCATATTTTAAATATTGGTAGTTCAGATACATTTTCCCTCAAGTTTGGTCAGTAAAAAATGGTATTTTTAATTTTTAAAGTAGAAATAGTTATATTTTTCATAAATATGCCGCGCTTCCAAAATTCAGCAGACTGTGATTTCATTGGCTGGTCTTGGGATCCAAAAATGATCGCAAAAATTTGTTGAAAGAATTTTCGAATGGATAGTTCGTTCATTAGGCAATATATCAGTTGTGATTCGCCTCAGTCATGATTTACCTATTTTTGCTATATAACAATAGACTGAAACCCAGGCCCATGAAATTTTACTTCTTTGGAGGGAGGATTGACTCAAAATAGCTCCTTAGAATTCCCTTATGCGTTCATAAAAGTTAAAATATAGCAAATTTAACTGTTTAAGATAATTAAGTTTTGAAAAGTAATGTAGCTTATTTAAAAGCTTAGGGGATAATACTGAGCTTTATGCTGAAAACGTGGATCTACCGCTCTTCTTAAGAAAATGTTTCAAAATTTTGACTCTTAAAATGTGGTTTTAATTAATTTTTGGACATTAGGGACTCATATGGGGACACTTGGGATGGACTATTCCTAATATGCCAATGAAATTTCAAGGAAACCCCCAACTTTTAAACTTTTATCCAAATGTTTTCCTGGGGTTGAAACCAATAACCCCAAAAAGGTACCCACCTACTGGCATATCCATTTTTATTAAAATTTAATGTTTTTAACATCTTACTTTACCGGCATTATAGTTTCGCTCATTTTTATGATTCCAGCAAGAAATTTTTTATTTGGCATGTCTATAACCATTGAGATATTTCAAAATATGTTGTATTACAACTCAAGTATTTCAACTCTGGTTTCATTTATAATTATTTTATAGTCTTCAATGATAATTTTTATACCATTGTGCACATTTACATTCATGACGGATTCGTGAAATCGAGGTAAAAGCTTGATTTTCGTTTGCCCATTTTTACATGAAATTACTATATTAATCGAAACTTTGAGGCCAATCCGGAGGCAAAAAGAGTTTTTATAATAGAATAATATTTTACACAAGTCAGTTTAAGACCATTTAGCACCCTTTTGTTGCTGTGCCCCTGGGAAAATGTGAAATTTTTTTTTTGACCCACCCTAATGTATATGCACCAGTACACCAAAGAAATTAAGATAAATTAATATTAAGTACTTATTTGAAGCCAAAATGTTGTCCGATGTCATGTCTGTCACAAAATGGAATTGACCATTTACAAGGTAAAAGGTTTTAAATTTATATTAATTTAATAGATGTTAATTTAACATTCATTTAACTGAAATTAAATACTAGAAATTTGTGTTTTGTGGCGAATGACTAGTTAGTCCAGTAACTTTGTCGTCTGAAAGCATGGGGTCGTATGCGTCAAATCCGGTAGTTCTGATTTTTTGCAGACTTGTTTATGATGTGGGCCTAATGAATAATCCAAGTTTTAGACCTCGAGCTTCTTATCAAGTTTAAAATATTGATCGAAATTCCGCCTAAAACGCCCAATATTTCATAAATAAATTTAAAAATTTATTTTTTAAGCATGCTTAGTCATCAATGAATCCAAAACAACCCATTTTATTGGTAATATACCGGAAATAAAGCGCAGATTGCAGATTAACAACCGCGTAAGTCCGTTTGGTCTGCGAGGTGCGATAGTTTTATTATCGATCTTTGCTTCCCTCCCTCCCCCTTCTAAAAAAATGACAATGTAAAGCACGTTATTTATAGAAAATTAAATGCTCTTTCACGTGGTATAAAATTTTTTTTGATAACATGAATAGTTTTCATTTTGTAGAGGGTAGAAGTGTGCGTTTTCCTTATTTTGCGGAAAGCCAAAAAAATCGATGTTTTTCAGCGCGCTCTAGCTTCAAAACCACTCTTCAGAAAATCAAAGTTGATTAGTGCATTTTGTAGGAAATTTTGTTTTCTTTAACTTTGTAATTTGAAAGTTTTTTCAAAAACTAGTTCTTTACGGTTATAATCGCCAAAATTTGAAAAAAAAAACTCGATTTTCCGTGGTTTTTTCGATTTTTGACAAAGTTGCGTTCGGCGCTCGAGGTCTAAAACTTGGATTATTCATTAGGCCCACATCATAAACAAGTCTGCAAAAAATCAGAACTACCGGATTTGACGCATACTGTGATGTATAAAGTTACTGGACTAAGTATACTGAGTTTGGTCTTGATCTGTGTGCAGTATTCATTCATACCAATATAGTCACATAGCTATAAAAGATATTAAAAGATTTAATGCTTCGGATTTTTTTAGCCTTGAGTGATAACCAAAAGGTCTGTAAAATAAATAATCATATGAAAATTTAAATTTTTAAATTCTGGCACATGTATAGTGGTGTCCTTTAAAAAAAACCACTCCAAATTGTAACCTAAAAACCCATCGAGATATTTTAAATAAATAATTAAAATAATTTTAAATTCTCATGTCCCCTGTCTTCCTAAGCCATTTAGAAAGGCAGGGAACTTGAAAACATGTCAAAGAACCGTTTATTTACTTATTTATTTGAATAAATAGAAAATGTCGATTTTGGGCTAAAAATATGATTTAGTTATGCAGATTTTGATGCTGTAAAATATATGTTATAAAGACTTTAAAGCATTTTTCACGTGTTTTTGTGTTATCCCGTTATTATGAGAATAAAATACTAAAATTTCAGCTCAATCCGACAATTAGGGACCTTACTACGGTAGTCTTTGAAATGAGTTGTGAAAAAACCCCATAGGGTGCCTAAAAAACCCACTTTTCCTTTTGTAATAAATGATAAAATAAATAAAAAAAATTATGCAAAATTTTTAATATTATTCATGATATACAACTAATTACTCAAATAGAATAGTTGTTTCAGTAATTCTCGATGTTTTTTTCAGTATTTTCGATAAAAATTCAATGATACCAAAAACACGCATTTTCCGTGAAAATATAGCATTTTACCGAGTTTTACTCGAAAATGGGTTTAGAGAGTTATTAGTTGGGGGTTTAAAATAGAATATCAGTTCCAATTACCGTTTTTTAAGCTTTTTTTATAAAAATTGTATTAATTATTTGTATTTAATAGGTCGTTTTCATCAAAATACAACAATAAAAACGCTATTGTCGTTATATTTTGAAGGCGAAATTCTTGAGTAGAAAAACTTTTCACAATTTTAATTTTAGAAATAATATGTAATGAATTTGGTTTTTATTATCTTAATTATTCTCTTTTCTATCAAAATAAACATTTCAATCATATTTTTTCTTAATTTTTTGAGTATTTTCAAGCGTGGGTTTTTATTAGGGTACATGTTTTTTTTTTTTAGAAAAATTGGTAACGGAGAGTTGGAATTAAAAATACTTAGCACTTAAATGTAGGGGAGGATGAGCCGTTATAACACCATTTTGTTCGATTTAATTATCATATTTTTTAAGCTTTTAATGAAGGAAAAGAGAAAAAGTGTTTTTTTTTAAAGGACACCACTATACAGGGTGTCCCACGAGAAGTGGCCCAACCCCTTTAACTTTTGAACCCCTACAGATATAGTCATGAAAGTGGGGTCTAGGTATAGTAAAGTGACCATGCTCTATCCGATGAGACAACTTTCAACGCCCTCTAGCGGAACCTTTAGGAGTTATAATTTTTATTTTAAAAACTATTTGAGGTATGTGAAAAAAGTCAATGACTAAGTTGTAGAGCAGCATCGATTAAATAGGAAAAGACACCTTAAACAGAAAAATACTATCTTGAATAAAACCCCTAAAACGCAATTAGTTTGAATTCACGTAATTTTTACGTCTTAAGATGCCCCTCACGAGGTGAAAATGAGAAATTTTTATTTTTATGATTTAAGTAAATGACTAAAAGCATTCTTAGTTCATTAAATTGAAAATTTCTTGTTTTCGCCTTGTGAGGAGCGTTTTAAGACGTAAAATCTACGTAAATTCAACCTATTTGAGCGTGCGTTTTAGGGATTTTATTCAAGATATTTTTCTGCTTAAAGTGTCTTTTCCTACTAAATCGATGATGCTCTACAACTTAGTCATTGACTTTTTTCACATACCTCACACAGTTTTCAAAATAAAAATTATAACTCCTAAAGTTTCCGCTAGAGGGCGTTGAAAGTTGTCTCATCGGATAGGGCATGGTCACTTTACTATACCTAGACCCCACTTTCATGACTATATCTGTAGGGGTTCAAAAGCTAAAGGGGTTGGGCCACTTCTCGTGGGACACCCTGTATATTATAAAATACACCTGCAAGGTTGATAAACCGACTTAAAATAGTCATCACGCATCACAAAATAGTAAAAATTATTCACTTCAACCCTTTTACAAAGTGCATAATTGAAAGAAATTGCTTATTGAATTAAAAATACCTACCTTTTTTGCAACATTATTTTCGACTCTTTGGGAGGGGGGTGGAGCTTTTTAAATTATACACACAGGAAAACGTATTGTTCAGTAAGTAAATATCAGGGGAAAATATGGAGACTTTTCTAGAGTATAAAAACGCAATTTTAAGCTCAAATGCATCGAGAAAGTCCATGTTATCAAGGGATTTGTGCTCCTTACTTCAAGGTACTCTACATAGAAATTCTGTTTGCCCATGAGAACTATTTGCTCTTGCTTCTGGAACACAAAAGGAGGAAACTAAATATTTGCAGGACGAGCCGGGCAATCGCTCGTGCCACAAAAGATACATTTCATCCCGCAAAACAATAAACTGACCGCGGCATTTCATCACGGCAAAAAACCGAACCCTTCTATGGAACACAAAGAAATCCAAACCCTGAGAGAACTATTCTCGCGTTGGAATCCCGCGGTCCAATCTCATCCCCTCCGAGAGTGAAAAATACCGGCAAGAATATGAAAGAAAGACACAAGACAAAGAGACGCCGAGACAAAAAGAATTTCTTTTGTGGAAACACACACGTGCGGGAGACAGCATTCTTTCTCTACGCTTTTCGCTTCCTAAGCCGCGAATGAGCAAGTAAAGAGAGAGAGAGAGAAAGGAAGAGACGGAAAAGGAGAGAGAAGAAATGATCGAATGTTTTCAGTTGTCTTCCCAGACCCCCGAAATACGAGGTGAGGTCACCACGGAACAAGATTGACTTAAGATCGATTGTGGTTTCGTGAGTAGTCGATAGGTGGCGCAAGTAGACAAAGTCTGATTGGTCGGCAAGAGTGTGACGCGCATGCGCCCGCATCGGTTTGTTTTCACGTTTTCTACGTCTCCGAAGTTAGCAGAGTTGTAATTCACATGGAGGCTCATCGCCCGTCCAATAGAAGTGGCGATTGGACGATATGCTTGGAATGCTCTGCGCCTTTTGCGTCTGGATAATCCTGGGAGAAGGTAGGGAATTTGTATGCAATTCTTCCCTACTGCAGAAGAATTTTCCCGCGAGTTTTGATAAAATGCATGAACCGAGATTTTGTTGACAGCAGTAATAAAGAAACAAATAAAGAAATAACAATCTGCATCGAAAAGAAGGTATAGAGTCAACACACTTGTTAAAGTTTAATTGTAACAAAAATACTACGAGGAATTAGTAGTCCTTAAATAGGTGGAAATATTTTAAGCTTTAAAAAAAATCAAAGCTTCTATTTTATAAAGGTAAAACATTTACCCCCAAGAAAACATTTAAACCCCATGAATTAAGATTAACTTATTTTTAAAATATCAGATTTTAAACAATTTTAAAAGATTAAAATAAAGAAGTTTAAGAAGTTTCTTACAATTTTTTACACGTTATAAATATGAAATAAGATTTTGGCAATGGTATTCCGTTTATCTCATAATTGGATTAATTTTTTAAACCTAAGAATAAATTTAAATGTTAAACTTTTCTAAATAAGGTCTTTTCAAAATAAAAATTCAGGGATATAAAGACACCTTTTAGCTAAAAATTACACTTTCTAAATCCCGTTACTTCAAATTAATGACCTGAAATTTTAATGATGAACTTTTGTATGAAAAAGAAAAGCAAGAAATTGCAGTAAAGCATAATTTTCTACGAATGGTTAGATATTTTTAAATTCAATAAAGGTAGTATCTATAGACTTTGGAACTTGAAACATTATAATGAGATTTAAAATTATTTATATCCATGTTTAAATAACTACTTAAAGGTACTTCGGAATAAAATTAGCCAATGCAGACAAAGTTAGCAGATTCAAATTTATATTAAAAGAGTTTTATACAACGTCATCTACAGTTAATTCCAGTTCCAGATAACCATATTAGATTTTTTAATAAAATATAATAAGCTAATCAAAAAAACATTTTATATGAAAGATTTTTTAACTCCAACTAAAGATTTTTTCAATATACCTAGGAAGCTTCAACACAAAAACTTATACTGATTCTATACGCTAATTTTATAAATTATTCTCAAATTACATTTATTTAAATAATTCTTTTTCTGTAATTGAGAAGCAATCAATGTACAGAAATGCATATAGATAGAAGGCAAATACGTAATAATATTAACTTTTTGAAAGCCACGTAATCCTATAATAATAATAATCTTTATTTGCCTCTTTAAGAAATGCATAGAACAAAAAAGAAAAAATTATATTCGTTCCCAAAGGGAAACTCAATCCCGTCCAGGTAACTGAAAACATTAAATACAGTGATTAGAATGTTGAAAATAAAAAATAAAAGTAGTATACATCAACTAGGGGGCTGACGCCCCCTGCTCGCTATCGCTCACAAACTCCCGGGAGCTGCTGACGCACTTCCTCTAGTATTGCATCGCAATCTTGCTCGCTAAGCGGTTACTAACTTCGTTAGTCTAGCAAGCAGATTGGGAGGGCTTAGTATTCACTTCTATTAATGACAAAGAAATTTACAAAAATTTGAATGGAGAATCACTAATGGAATCGTCATTTCTCCACATCACGACCCGTGTGATGCCTTACATATTTCGTTGGTATCACAGATTGCTATCATCGAGTTATTGTAGTGTAAGGCAAAAAAAAAATCTTTACTCTTTAGAGCAGCGGTTCTCAAACTGTGGTCCGCGGACCCCTGGGGGTCCGCGGCGCCTTCCTAGGGGGTCCGCGAGTTACCTTGAAGAATTCCTCAAGCTACTTTTAGAATTCCCCAAATAGTTTTAAAATTAGATGAAACACTAGTTTTAAGAGGTAAATTTCAAAAATTTTCTGGGGGAAAACCCCCAGCCCCCGCGACTTCAATGCATAATACTTACCTTGAAATTTCCTGACCCTCATCACCTAAAAGACTTGGAGTAATTCAGGGGAGTAATAAAGGTGTGTGAAGGGGCCCTGAAATTTTGATTTGGTGTATCAAAACAAGTTAAAACCCTGTTTTTGGGATCAAATCTTCGAAATGGGGGAGCACCCCTGAACCCCCTTTAGCAATTGGTAATTCATTATTTAAAATTTTTTTAAAAGTTCATCAAAATTGAAATCCTACCTAAGAATATATAGTCTGAAATTCGTAACTAAGAAATATAGTTAAAATCCTGTGTGTTTTTAGGGACAAATTTATCTAAAACTTCTCTGAGGATGACCCCCAGATACCTTTTCGTTCTTAAAACTCTATTATAAACTATTTTTAACATTAAGTTCATCAAAATGCATATATTACATAAAAATTTATATTCAAAAAATTTTAACTAGGGGTATTAAAACTAATTTAAAATATGTTTTTCTCGTTGAATTTCCAAAAATTTTCTGGGGGAGGGCCCCCCAGACCCCCCTTTGTGGGTAGAACTTAATTACTCATAACCTTTTCGTGTTAATTTCCCTAAGACGCAAATTCTACGTAAGCTACTTTGACCTATGAAATATGCAAGGGGGCGGAGGGATAATTTTGGTCCCTCCCTAAATAATATTTCTCTGGAGTGGAGTAATTGTAAAATTTATTATAATTTGTATACTATTTTTAATTAATCTTAAACACAGAACAAAAGTCTGGTTACAGCTTTTGGTGTTGGGGGTCCGCGATGCCTAGCTTCTAACATAAAGGGGTCCGTGACTATAGAAAGTTTGAGAACCGCTGCTTTAGAGTCATCATGAAACTTCAAACCTTGCTTAAGCTTTCCTGTTGATTTCGTCGATTTTATCGGCAAAATCAAAACAACAATATGCATAGTATTATCAAACTTTGCCAATTGCTTTTAAAAATTAAAGCTCCCTTTTCACACCTAAAAAAGTTCAATACTCTTTAATTGTACCACCAAAATACATTAAAATAGTAACATTTAATCCTTCTTAACACATTTGAACGGCAAATAGCATTAAAGATGGAAATCGGGAAAATTAAAATCAAAACAATGCCCTCATTTAAGTATTAGATAACTTTGAAGAGAAATGAGGACATATTTTTAAACAACATTTGGTTCTTCACATTATATTTAAATTTTTTGTTATTTTTAATAGGCTAAACTAGTAAAAATAAACTAGATTATAATTTAAATTGATAAACTACAAACAATATTTTAACGAACAAATAGGATTATACACTACTCTTCATAAATTAAGGACGGAACAGTTTTTTCAACATAACACCTAGTGAAATTATTTTTCATCAATGAAAATTATACCAAGAGATGTTCAATGGGTGGGAATACAGGGCCCGAAAGCAAATTTTCTCTACCAATATTTTAAGGGGGTAAATGGACCCTCCATTGATAATGGAGTCCCATTACAATTTGGAGCTGTGGCAGAAACGTCTGTGGAAGAGGTATTTTACCGAAAACTTTATGGTTATTGTAATGAATATGATTACTCCTAAACTCAGTGCATATTTTTAAAAGCCTGTGTTACCTTTAAATGGTATTTTTTATGTTTTATTGATAGAAATCGGTCTAATCATCATTTTTGGCAAGTTTTAGCTTCTGGGTCATTTTTGGTAATTGGTATCTTACCGTCAACCATGTTTTTAGTAGTTCTTACATGTGCTAGATTATGTTTAGGTCTGGAGACCCTGAAAGTAAATTATTTCTTTCAATATCGTGACTTTCAAGAAACTTTGAGACAGCCAAATTGTGATTTTGTGCAACTTTTTCTCTCATAAAGAGAAATTCTTGATCTGAAATTTCTTCTAAAAGAAGCGAATGGGACATGAGAACCCAGGCACGTGATCGCAGACATCAGGGAAAATTTTTTTCGTGTATAGGGAGTGTTGAAATGTCTATAACAGTAATAGAGTATCAATGGAGAAATTATATGTCTTAAAAACTCATTTCAAAGGTAATGGAGATATTTTTACAACTATATGTTTCTTTTTAGGTATGTCTACGTCCATAAACACTAAAAAATACTTTTTTTTCAAACATTAATAACAGATGTCCTTTCTGTGAAACTATACAATTATGTTGTGCCGTTTGAGCACCTCGTATACACCGCAGATATTTTCAATGATGTTTGCTATTGGGTACCTGTGTTCTCATGTCCCATTTGATTCTCTTAGAAGAAATTTCAGGTCAGGAATTTCTCTTTATGAGAGAAAAAGTTGCACAAAATCACAATATGGCTATCTCAAAGTTTCTTGAAAGTCACGATATTGAAAGAAATAATTTACTTTCAGGGTCTCCAGACCTAAACATAATCTAGCACATATAAGAACTACTAAAAACATGGTTGACGGTAAGATACCAATTACCAAAAATGACCCAGAAGCTAAAACTTGCCAAAAATGATGATTAGACCGATTTCTATCAATAAAACATAAAAAATACCATTTAAAGGTAACACAGGCTTTTAAAAATATGCACTGAGTTTAGGAGTAATCATATTCATTACAATAACCATAAAGTTTTCGGTAAAATACCTCTTACACAGACGTTTCTGCCACAGCTCCAAATTGTAATGGGACTCCATTATCAATGGAGGGTCCATTTACCCCCTTAAAATATTGGTAGAGAAAATTTGCTTTCGGGCCCTGTATTCCCACCCATTGAACATCTCTTGGTATAATTTTTATTGATGAAAAATAATTTCACTAGGTGTTATGTTGAAAATACAGTTCCGTCCTTAATTTAAGAACAGTAGTGTACCAGGATAGGAATAGGATATGCCCAGTACTTTCAATCAAGATTTTCTTCCGCAGTATGGTGGTGAAAATGCTTTAAAGTCACTGAAATTGATAGTTTTGAAGTTATTTTGATTTTAGCGAAAACACTGCGACACACCTTAGTGAATGAACAAATGTCTGAATTTCCAAAATTATACATAATTAAAAACCTTAACTATAATTGATAAATTGACCTTCCCGCAATTATTAGTCAGAAAAACATAATGAATGAAGTCAAATATTTATTTAATCTTTTTCGCTCATGTTCAACTGGGTTATCATTGATAAAAATTACATAATTATAAAAGGAAGAATCGTGAATAAACGATTGCCCCCCTATTTATAGGATCTTCCTGCTACTTATCAGTGAGAGTCTTCCAGAACAGTAAAATTCCTTGTTATTTCAGATTAAAAGGTCAAGTGTTCATTCACTGGGCAATTCACACTATTAATACTTTTTTAAAGTAACATTAATTTGAATGTTTAATGATGATATGAAATACTTGAAAAAAGAAGCCTTGACGTTATAGATATTTAAGTAGAGTTGTCTAGTTCATGAACTTTATTTAACTCTACTAAAATTATTCATGTAGCGATGTACATGGTGTTTAATTCAATTCTCGGTTTTGCCGTGGGTGTATTTTCTCTCGCTGTGTGCCAGTAAAAGTTCTGTTTGGGTATGTCTTACTTGACGAAGGTTTGTAAGAGATACTTATGATCAAGTACACAAGCTGGAGAATATGTGACGAATCCCAATCCAACTAATTCATATTTTCATATTATATGCCTTAACTTTCATTAAACATTTTACCAAGTATTATCTCTCAACATATTTAAAAAATAATAGAGAGCATATAACTAAAGTTTAACCAAATTAAACAATAAAAAGAACATTGATTTTACTGAAGTCTGCATCCTTTAGGATATAGTAATTTAATTATGTGATGAGGCTCACTATTTTAACACTCTACAATTTTAACCAAACCACAAGTTGTTATTTCGAATAAGATTTTTCAACACAATACTCATAAAAGGTTGTGTTAATCAATTTTTCCTCATAAAATCCTTATACTAATTATAAATACTACACTAATAACTATATCTGAAGTAAAATTCCTTTCTATAGTGGCCTCAAAACACAGATTTCTAATATTGATTCAGGGCAACAAATTGTAGTAATTGTCATTAAAAAGAAATCTGAATTTGATCCCCATTTTACATAAAACAAACGCATGATAAAATACAACCAGAATTCATCTTACGCCTGGAATTTATTTGTCTATCATTTAAGTTCCATTTCCTAATGTTGTTTGCGTGTTTGATGTTCACTAGATCCACAATAAAAGAGGGAGTATGAAATCTAATAATTTTGATGCCCATTTCTGGCATGTTTTCAAATGGAGGATTACGATAGAGTAGAATTTCTCTTTAGCGATTCCAATCTTTCTCCTTGTCTTTTTCGGGGCAGTTGGCACAAATCCAGTTGCTGAGATATCTCATATAGAAACTTTGGAAGCAATGCACGCCATGAAAATAAAAGAATACAGAGAGGGTTGTATAAATTTTTTAAGTCAAAATATATGCGAAAGCGATATGATATAAACTGAAGAATTGCGTATGAAATAGATCTGAAATATTGAAAGCAGAGTGTATGTTTAGGTACGCATGATTTATGAAAATATTAAGGAAGTAATAAAAAAGAATATAGTTAAGTTTTAAAAAATAAAGATATAAAGGGAAATATGCTTTTCAGAAGTTTTACATTTTAATATTTTCAAAGTCATTAACACAGTGTTTATTACAATATAAATATAACTAAAAAGTATTTTAGTAACTAATATAGTCTGTTCAATTAGAATAGGCGCTTGAGAAAGGATAAAAACGTTCAATATATCTCCTAATACTAACGCTCATCACACAACTTCAGTGACCGATTTTTTTACAGTATAACTAGTTATGTTTCGGCTGCCTTGTATTCGGCTGCACAAGAATTTTTTGATGATAATTACAATGGTAACTGTTTCTAATACATTACGTCTCAGGCGCCTATTTTAATGAACAGAGTATTCTACATTACATAATATCCAAGGCTATTTTAAAACTCATTAATATATTTATATTGTAGCATCCTAAGTAGTAAAAAATTAACTTATCACACACCATTTTCTGTACTATTTTAAATCCTAATTAGGTACGTTTCACAGTCATCAAACTTTTCCAAAAGCCAATAGGGTCTCTATGTGCTTTAATAATACCTAAAACAGGCTCGAGAGAAACTTTGTTTCATCATATAGAGGGTGTTTCAAAAGTCCGTTTCGCAGCTTTTATTTGAAACCAGCATGTCCTAGGCTCACGGAAGTAAGACATACCCCTAGGTAAGTCCTCCTGGAAAATACCTTGAGATGACTGAGATGACTTACACTTAAAGGAGTACACACTTTAAAACTTAAAGGAGATAGAGCAAACACCTCAATAAGGGTATTGTTGCCAACATTAAGGAGAACTCACTGAAAAAAATTTCTTGAAAATATCTTGAATATTCACGGAGATATTAGCATGTGAAAATAGCACTTTTTCAGGCCTCAAAAAAGAACAATCAGCAAATTTGCAAATTTTTTTTTTATTTTTTTATAAAAATTAAAAAAACTCAAAACTACACAATAATACTGAGAAATTGGCAAATTTGTAAACTTTTTTGCTTTTGAGGCCTGAAAAAGTGCTATTTTCACATGCCAATATCTCCGCGAATATTCACGATATTTTCATTAAATTTTTTTCAGGGAGTTTTTCATAACGTTGGCAACAGTACTCTCCTTGAGGTTTTTGCTCTATCTCTTTTAGTTCTTAAATATTTTTTTCCTCTTTTTATTTCACCGCTAGGGGTGCTGTAAATCATCTCATATTCTTCAGGGTCACTTACCTAAGGGTAGACCTTACTTCCGTGACCCTAGGACACGTTGCCTCCAAATAAAAGCCGCGAAACGGACTTTTGAAACACCCTGTATATACAGTAAGGTGGGTCATTTTCCTATGGCGAAAAAAATTTTACAAATTATATCGAGCACAGCAAGAAAAAGGTGCCAAATGGTCTTAAACTAACATGTGTGAAATATTATTCCATTATAATAACTCTTTTTGCCTCCGGATTGGCCTCAAATAAAACAAAAATATATAATTTTTCATACTTATTTAAAAATTTTATAAATTAATTTTTTTGTTGATAATTATTTAAAGCTCACAAATAAGGGTGTTTAAAAGCAATTTTAATCATATTGGTTAAAATTTATGCATTTTTAATACAAAAAAAACATTTTCCAAAGTGGCAATATAATGTATTACCATATTAACAAACAGGCGTAGAATAGGAGGATCTTTTTTGCCAACAAACAGTGGATTGTCAGTGGCATATTTTAAATATTGGGAGATCAGATACATTCTCCCTCAATTAAGGCTAGTTTAAAATGATATTTTTAAATTTTAAAATTAGAAATAGTTGTATTTTTCATAAATGTCGCGCTTTCAAAATTCAGCGGACAGTTCTTTTATTGGCTGGTCTTGGGGACCAAATGTGATCACATAAATATGTTGAAACAAATGTATAATGGATAGTTTGTTTATGGGCAATAGCAATATCATGATGAGATTCGCCTCAGTAAGGATTTACCTAATTATTTCTATAGCAGTAGACTAAAACCAAGGCCCATAAATATACTTCTTTAGAGGGAGGATTGACTCAAATTAGCTTCTTAGTATTAACTTATGCGTTCTTAAAAGTTTAAATATAGCAAATTTAACTGTCTAAAATAAATATAATTAATTTAAAAATTTTGAGGATAATACTGAGCTTTGAGCTGAAAACGCTGATCTACCGCTCTTCTTATAATAATATTTCAAAACTTGACTCTTAAAATATGTTTTTAATTTATTTTTTAACATAAAGGACTCCTATGGAGACACTTAGGATGCACTCTCCCTAATATGCCACTAAAATTTCAAAAACCTCAACCTTTAAATATTATCCAAATATCCTTCGGGGTTGAAATCTTATAACCCGCAAAAAGTACCCACCTTATGACAAATCCATTTTTATTAACTTTAAGGGGACCAGGACGTTCTAAGCCATGCAAAATATGCTAATTTTACAATATTTCGAGACCCAAATTATATAGTAAAAGTTATTCAAATACTATAAAAATTGGTTGTGTGTTAACTAACAGTACAGTCTTTTGTCATCCTAAAAAGACAAAAATTAATTATATATTATATAATTTTTTAAAATAGGAAGTCGAAAAAGAGTATATTATCCTACGAGTCTTCCGATGGATGGGGTTAGAAAGGTTAGCGTGTAGAAAATTCTATGTTGTTTTTTACCAAAACAAATAGTTTTCCATGTTGAGAAATGTATATTCAATTTAGTGAACTAATTTTTAAAACAATTTAATGATTATTTTTTAAATAAAAAAAATGTTGAACTTAAAATTTTAAAACGCAACAAAAAAAAGGAAAATTTTCTCATATTTTTGCTTAATTAAAAAATTATTACAACATAAACTGTATAATATGATATTCACTGAATGCACTTATATAAAACGAATAATTGTACCAAGTTTCATGTAATTTCATAGATTATAATTTTGTCCAGGCTAACCTGAAGTTAAAAAAAAACAGATTTTGAGAAAAATGCAAAAGAAATAAAAATGGAACATTAGTGGTGGTGATTGTTTACATCTTGTACCCCTATTTTCTGGGGGATGTCGGTCCTAAAAGTATATGTTTTATACATTTTTGGAATCGTCACGAAACCTACTAGTATTTTATCAAATAAAAATTAAAAAATCAAATTTTTGAAGGTTTTGGACATCCTGGTCCCCTTAATGTTTTTACCATCCTACTCAACCGGGAATAAAGGTTTCGCACATTTTTATAATTTCAGAAAGAAATCTTTGATTGCCAGTTCTAATCATTGAGATACTTCAAAATATGTTGAATTACAACTCAAGTATTTCAACTCTGGTTTCCTTTTTAATTATTTTATAGTCTTAAATGAGGATTTTTATACCTTTTTGCGCGTTTACATTCATGACAGATTCGTCCAATCGAGGTAAAAGCCCGATTTTCTTTGTCCATTTTTACATGAAATTACTATATTAATCGAAACTTTGACGTCAATCTGAAGGCAGAAAGAGTTACTGTAATGGAATAATATTTCACACATGTTAGTTTGAGACCATTTGGCACCTTTTTGTGGCTGTTCCTCTTGGAAAATGTAAACAAAATATTTTTGACCCACCCTAATACAGGGTGTCCCACGAAAGTGGTCCAACCCTTTTAACTTTTGAACCCCTTCATATATAGTCATGAAAGTGGGTTCTAGGTATAGTTAAGTGATCATGCCCTATCCGATGAGACAATTTTCAACGCCCTCTAGCGGAAACTTTAGGAGTTATAATTTCTATTTTCAAAACTATTTGAGGTATGTGAAAAAAACAATGACTATGTTGTAGAGCAGCATTGATTTAGTAGGAAAAGACACCTTAAGCAGAAAAATATTTTGAATAAAACCCAAAAATTCACGCTCGATTAGGTTGAATTTATGTAGATTTTACGTCTTAAAACGCTCATTACAAGACGAAAATGAGAAATTTTCATTTTTATGACTTATGTAAATGACTAAAAGTATTTTAAGTTCATTAAATTAAAAATGGTGAGGAGCATGGTGATAAATCTACTTAAATTCAACCTAATTGAGCGTGTGTTTTAGGGTTTTTTTCAGATATTTCAGATATTTATATACCAGCTTAAGGTGTCTTTTCCTACTAAATCAATGCTGCTCTACAACTTAGTCATTGATTTTTTTCACATACCTCAAATAGTTTTGAAAATAGAAATTATAACTCCTAAAGATTCCGCTAGAGGGGGTTGAAAATTGTCTCATCGAATAGGGCATGGTCACTTTACTATACCTAGACCCCACTTTCATGACTATATCTTTAGTGGTTCAAATGTTAAAGGGGTTGGACCACTTTTCGTGCGACACCCTGCATAGTTGTAGAGACTAAATAAAAAAAATCAAAAGAGCAGTTGTGAAGGCAGAAAAAAATCGACATGAGTATTGAAATTTTAGTGAAATGAGATAGAGCTGAAACAAATGGAAAGCAGTATTAAAAGGGGGGACACTTTATAAACTTTAATATTTTAGGAGATATATCTTAAAATACATTACATTTTCCAGCTAAGGTTCCCACAAAACGATGATTTAAAAATATATTTCGACAACAAAGAAAACAGTTAAAATTTCAATGTCTATAAGTAGTGATGGACAGATTTTTTTCTCTTAACTCTCAACTGAGTGAATTTATAGTTTACTGATTATTTAAAAGGGATCTTGTTTTCATAAAATTTTACTAAATACATAAAATATACTATGAACAGTAAGAACATTACGGTGGCCCTTATTGTTCATCTTACAAAAGGTTTACACCCCCTATATTGTTCCAATCAACAAGAATGGGAGTCTTACACATTACATATCTGTTGGCATCAGCAATAAAAAAGTGAACAAATCACATTATGTTCTAAATACAGCAATTAGAATCTTTCCAAAGTTGGTCCAAAGTTACCTTATGTTTTTTTTCTTTTCCTTTCCATCTTTTTTTTTGTTTTGTTCTTCCTTTAGTTATAGAACAAATGCATTAGGGTGGCCCACTTTTCTATGGGAAAAAATAAAGTGTTATGAAATTGCCACGGCACCCCCTCAATTTTTTAGACACAGAGAAAACTATTCAGGCAAAGTTAGGGCTCTGTACCTTAATTACAAAGCGATTACCAAGAGGAGTGAAAAAGTCCAAATTCTAAGATTTTTATATAAAACAACTAAAAAACCAAAGATCAAACCACCTCATTTTGTTCATGATTTTTATAAGAAACTACTAGCGTTATATGTTCCAAGTTTTGTTTTTTTATCACCTTTATTTTGGTTGTAGTCTAATGTCCAAAGAACTTTTGTAAAGTTGTTTTTCCTGCATTTTTAAACAGCTAATAAAATAACTCTATAACTATACAACTTAAAAACATAAAATTAGTCCCATTTTGTTTGTAAATTTTCTGTCTTTGATTTAATGTGCATCATGACCATCAATTTCAAAAAGTTTTTTCCAAAATTTAAAAAAGTGAAAAAAAATTTAATGAAAAATTGTTTTGAAAAAATATCAAAAGCCTAAACTCTTAAAAATGAACATAACTACCAAATTTCAAGTTGAAAATAAAATTTAATCATGTAAAAAAATAAGAATATTTGAAATTTAGGCAAGTCCCTAAATTATACAGCAAGAGCGATTCACTCATGGAAAATTCATAAACTCACTTGAGGGTGTCCATATGACTTAAAACATGCAAAAAATGTGAAAAAAAAATGTTAGTTGTTTTGTATAAAAATATTCTATTTTTCAGAAATTTTAGAAATGTTACTCCTCTTGGTTATCGACTTCTAATTCGAATACAAAGTTGAAATTTTGGCTGTGAACTTCTATTAGCTGTTCAAAAAAAGTAGAGGGTGCCCAATACTCTACCTGAAAAAAGTTTTTTGGGCCACCCTAATATGCATGTATATTAATGTTAACTTAATAATGTTAAACTTAAATAATGTTAACTTTTAAGACACACAGATTTTGTTCCGATTTGTAACACTAAGCTTAATTACTGCATAATGATTTTATATTCTTAAAATTAAGTTAAACATTTTGTAAAAAAAGATCATTCAAAGCAACAATAGTATTTTCATTAAAATATGATTTATTGGAATTTTAAAACTTTTAGATTAAAAAAGATAAAGAGCATTAAAAGAAACCAATATTCCTTTATTCATTATTAAAAAATCCTTTATTCATATTTTGAAAACAAATCGAACATTCCTAGTTTTTATACTTGACATAAAAGAGCTAATAATAACTTTAAAGTTATTTTACTGACCTCTGGGTTATCTTTTTTTGCCGCCAGAAACATTTAGTAATTATCTGACGGTCAAAATAAACATTACAAACTCCCCTTGAGATAAAATTAATTCTTTTCAAAACCACTGATCATTATTGTTCCTCTTGTGAAACACCATTCCTTTCCGAAAACTAATTTAAATTTTTTTTAAATTTTTTGTCAATACTTTTCGTTTTAGAAAATGCACCCCTCATGGGAAATTAGTTTGTGTTCTTATTAATATCAATCGATTTGCTTCTACCAACATTCCTATAGGATTTCTCCCCGGCCCTCACTCATTATTGGGCTAAAAATAATATTCAGTTTCAATTACTTCCAGTAATGATTAATTGCGAAAGAATTTGTCAGAGGAAAAACATCAAACATTGATTATTTTTGAACAAGCAGAGAGGTCTGAGACAATTCGATACATAAAAAAATGTTCCGTTGCGAAACATTTTTCCCTAAACAGTTCAGGTAATTAAAGTACGGAGTGGAATTTCAGTAAAGCCTCCTCCCACCAGCGATTTTACATAAACTTTTATTGGTAATTCTAGAATTCCTCATGTCTAGGCACAAAAGAAAACCTCATCTCGTTAGAAATGTTTTCCAGAGAGAAGTCCATTTTAAATAGTTTACGGGCAATTTTTCAAAAACTCCGTTCCAAGTGAGAGGAAAACAGCAGCAACAGTAACGCTAATAACAGGCACGCCAACAATAACAACAGAAAAAAAACTGTCCGATTTGCCTCCGCTGCTAACAATGTGAAGACCCTCATTTCGGTTTTTACGAACTTCCTTAGACGATGGAATATATCGACGCGTTTTCTTGCTTTTTATCTCACCCGAAATTTGTCACACGTCCCTTTTTGCTGCGCCATTTTTTGCTTCTTCGCTCTGGGCTTGAAGCAAGCGAAATAAAATAAAGAGAGAGCAAAAAAACAACAGCAACAAAAAAAACGTTGCGAACGCTACGGATGAGTACGCGCGTTAAGGCTCCGTGCTTCGTTTTACGCTCTGGATTCGAAGAAGGTGCTTTTAGTGCGATTTTAAGAGAGTTGAATTCGCGCTCTGGATGGAAATTGGTTTGGAATCTTCCGTAACGAGCCGGACTGTTATACGCTGCTTCGCTTTTAGAGGTTCGGAAGAACTGTTTAGCTTTGCTTTTTGAGCTTAGCGACGTGAGTTACAAGTTAAAAATGTTAGAAAATCCAGTTTAAATATTGAAATAAGGTTTTTTCGATATTGAAATAGCATGCTTAATCTGAGTAATTTCAAAAGGATGATTTGGTACTTCGATACTTATTTATTCAAATTATTTCATAATCATGTAAATTAAAAATAATTATTCATTCTCATTTCTTATTCATGTATAAGCTCTTAATTTATACGATGGTACATAAAATTCCACTTTTCCCCTGAATATGAAAAGTATTTTTCATTTTGCTTTTCATTCCATTTAATGATATTTACATAAAAAGCAACAATTTTTTACTACCACACATAGGTGTTGATAGAAAAAACACCTTGTCACCAAGCAGGTGTTATTTATTATGCTACAATTTAACACCAACGTGAATTCCAATAACTTTTATAAAACCACAACAAGCAGAATTATTAGGAATTGTATTAAAAACACTCCAGTTACTTAAAATAAGCATGTTGTGTTTCAATCCTCACAGAAACAAAACAACATATTTTATCTCGTCATTTTAAAAAGCAAAATTAAACTCTGTCTCATTGAAGTCGGACATGTAACAAAAGGGATTCAGAACAGCAGATATTTTCACGTTTACGCATATACTAAGACAACTTTTATAGTGTAAGTTTAGACTAAAATTATTGCTTTTTTAAATTTTAGAGCTACTTGTGGGTGAATTAGTGAATATGCTTCACAAACTACATACATACATTATTACCTATAAAAGAAATGCCATTTAAACATTTTGTGTTGTAATATTTAAGTAGGGGAAGGTCGGAAAAAATAGGGACCCAAACATTATTTCTTGACTTTATTTATTCACTTAATGTGTGATCAAAACAATCAAAAATTGTGCTGAACGATAAACTGGTTCCTTGTGAAGAAAAAGTAATAATAAGTTAATCATAAATAACACCAATAAGGTCATAAAAGCACATTTTAAAGATAAGTATAAAATCACGGTTTTATCCAAATCCCTTGTTTCGTCCACCTACCCGGTTTTGTCGGACTCTCCCCAACGTTACATAATTTTTCTACCTATTTTTTTGCTGCACTGTCTTCTTTACTCCAAGAAATACGCAAAATGGTTAACTCTTAGACTGTTCTGAAATACCACAAGTTCGTGGTTTCGGGCTCAGAAAAAAACTTCGAATGCTAAAACTCAAGATCTCTCTTGAGTATTTGAATGTAGTAGGTGATAGATTTATCTGGAACTTGTCTGCTTTAGCCCCTAGGATTGATGGATGGTTTGGAGTTATGAAAAAGGTTTCCGATTTTGTTCACCTTTGACGCAGATTAAAGGAATTCGTGGTTTATTTATAGCTGGGATAACTACATTTTCCTTGTAATTTAAGTTAAAATTTTCTTTTTTTTGTTTAAAAATTAATGATTTTAATATGCGTAGGGTGTTTATGATCATCCTGCTTAAATTCAATTTAACCATGTGTACGGATTCAATATAATTCTCGGCCTTAGATTTTCCTATATTTTGTCTTTGCTTTGCAATTTTAATCTTTTAGGAAAATTTCAAAAGTCAAATGTCTAATTTCAATGTCTTTTTCAATTTAAAACCTCAATTTCAGCATTGGTGAATTATGAGCAAAGAAATGGTTCCTTTTAGAACTATGATTATCTTTTGGGTGTTAATTTAAATTTTTGTATAGTAACAGGGTGATTTAAAACTCGTGGAGAAATAATAGAGGTGCAGACTATCCGAAGACAGTTCAGAATCAAACTTTTAAAGGGGCGTCCGAAAAGCCATCTATGAGCCGTAGAGGGTGAACAAAAGTTTCCAGATGCAATGAAAAATGGGTAACTGTGGACAAACTGTTAGAGATAGAAATAAAATTCCTATGACAAATTATCGTGATTAAAACCTTTAAATTGTTAATTTTTATCTCGTAACAATGATAACTTCCTCAGTGTCTTATTTTTGTTATTTATTGGTGGCAACTTTTTTATCAGCATTTCTGCGCCTCCGGATTGCTTCCTATACACTCCTTACCAAAGTGATTTTGAATTGACTTAGAGTTGCTTATATCGCTCTGAATCGCAAAGAACTTTGAATCACCCTGCATATCTAAATACGTGTAATTATCATTTATATTCATTAAAATTTAAAAATTTTTATCATGAATTACTTAATGCTGAGTCATTAAAAGGAATTTGCTTTCGGTATACAATTAAATAAAACTTGGCTTAAAAGCAAGATACTTACTATGTTGAGATAATAAGAAAAGATCCAGAAGAGAACAATGTTGAAATGAAATATTTAATATTTTCTATTTTCTTAGACCTGATAAAAAAATTAACTTCCCGACTTATTTGCAAATCAGTTTGTATCCGTCTGATTTTGTGATTCAGTTAGTGTGGATGAAAAAAATGCATAATTCTATTCGACAGGTTAGTGCAAAGTAAAGATACTGATATAAGTGATTAGTTAGCTTGAGTTAAGAGTCATTAAATGAATTTTTGTTAAATGAGGTTTGTTTTCTCATGTTTGCTCAATTGAAAAGCTTCACATTGTGCTAAATTCTGCCAAATTACTTAAGAAAGCTTGGCTAAACTTGTGTTATTAGGCAATTCTCAAACGAAATTTATCTTGCTACGTTTTATGATTTTCTTTGTATTTAATTTAAATAGAAAATGATCATGATTTGTTTTAGTTAAAGGAAACAATGCATTTTTGAAACATTTAATTTGAAACTTTCTTAAGCAGTTAGTTTATTTGCTTCTTTATATAAGGTACTAGCTGGTATGCCCGGCCTTGCACGGGTGGAGTGTATAAGTTTATTTTTTTAAGTTTTCTTAAAATACATTTATAAATTTGTAAAGAAGCAATATATTACATATCAACCTGGTATCCCAGGCACCTCTTTCCTATCCCGGTGTTCCCAGTAGTTTTCAAATCCCGGTTTTCCCGGTAATTAATCCTGTCCCGATGTTCCCGGTCATTTTTCCTATCCTGGGGTTCCCGGAAATCTTTTCTATCCCGGTGTTCCAGATATTTTTACCCTTTCCCGGTGTTCCCGGTAATTTTTCTCTATCCCGGTGTTTCCGGTAATTTTTCTCTATCCCGATGATCCCGATATCTTTCCACTTCCCCAGTGTTCCCGGTAATTTTCCTTTTTCCCGGTTTTCCGGGTAATTTTCCTATCCCGATGTTCCCGAAAATTTTCCTATCCCGATGTTGGAGGTTATTTTTATGTCCCGGTAATCCCGTTATTTTTTCCTATCCCGATGTTCCAGGTAATTTTTCTTTTCACGGTGTTCTCGGCAGTGTTTCCTAGTAAATTAATGAGTCTAGTGAACTAAAATAACAAATTTGAAACAATAATAAAAGATCTAGTAAATTGAAAAGTCTAGTGAACCGCTTCATTTGAAACAATTTTTTATTTTTAAGTCGTTTTCCATGAAAAAAAATTTACACTTTTCCATAAATATTTAAATTTTAAAGGAAAATATCTTAAAATAGGGGAAACTAACGTTTCAAAATTAATTATTTGAATTTAATTTGGTGTTTTTACATCTGATATAGTTTTTAAATGGACAATTATCGAGTTTTTCCTGTTAAAATATTCAATTTTTGAAGGTTTTCATCTCCTTAACAATAGTGAGTCGAGCTGATCTGCTCTGGTAGAGAAATGGAGAAATAAGCGTTTTCGGCTATAAATTCGGTTAAAAGAGGGTCAAGGGGTCGTTCTAGAACTTTGAAACATAGCCTATGTTTTTTCTGGGTTTGTTTTACGTAGGTATACCAAGTTTGGTGCAGATCGGAAGAAAACTGTGGATTTGTATAGAAGACACACACACACACACACATTCAATTTTATTATATTAGATAAGCAAAATGTTTTTCTCAAATATAAGGAAATGATTAAATTTTTTTAAATTTTAAACATTCTTATTTACTCCAATGGTAACATGTTATCCTTAATTTTCTTCACTAGGTACCTTCTAAATAAAACTTGATTGTTTACATTGAGATAAAATTGGAAATTGAGGACACAATGTGAATTAAATTTACAGTTTGATAAATTCATCTTTAAGTTTACAATTTGTCTCCAGTCAATCGGTTTACTTATAGAACTTGCCTATGCATTACATCATTTAAAATGAACTAGATATATTTTTATAAACAATTTTCTCATGATTATCTTCAAGAGCTCTTAAAACGCAATTAAAAATCCATTAAAGTTAGGTTTACATACTTACGCAGAGTAGTTTGGTTTTTCCAATACGCAATAACCTTGAAAAGGAGCCCAACTCTGGTATGGAGAACCATTTAAGTTGCAATAAACTTGAATGAACAACGCAGCAGTCAGTAGAGAGCTTTGATATAAATTAATGATAAACAATCTACATTTGTACCATGGATAAGAGGATGACATTTCTTAGAATATCTAACATTAGTTATAACTATGTATTGGATATATATTTGGAATATATTGCATTCTGTTTAACTCAGTCTCAGTACATTTATTAATGCTCTTTGAGATAATCAAGGAAAGTAAACTATTCACAAATAGTCACATTTGTTGCAACTCGACGGATCTAGTGAACTATTAACATTTAAGGAATAACTTTTGGCAACTGTGTTTAAATTGATGTGAAATTGTGAAATGTTTTTTTATTAGGAATTTTAATTTTGGTAGGTTAGTTTAGTTTTAAATTTGTTATTGTTTTGAATTTGGTGAAGTTAGTTTTGAAATTTATGGAATTTATTTGTTTTGGCTTAGCTTAGTTTGAAATTATTTGTCTTTCTGAATTTTTTGGCAAGTTAACTCTAAATTAATAAAGATTGAATAGGAAGTTTACCTCACTGTTTGGTCTATCATCTTTCTACTCCGGGTGAGAAGTAGAGTCAAGGAAAACAGACCTTACTCTACTGCTCTTTATTAGTTGCGCTATTCGCAAAATTGTGGCATCCCTGCCGGGATGTGTGAAGGATGACGTCGGAAGCCACTTTAAGAAAGCAGAGAGGTAGAGTTAGAAGTTTGATCCAGAGTCTAATAGAGTCATTAGAGTTAAAGTTAAAGGAACCTTTATTAGACCGGGATTCATTGAAGGAAAATTTAGAAGTTTTAGAAGTACAATCAAGATATTTAGAGCAGACGGAAAAAGATTTACTGCTGTTTTATACTGAGGACAATGTAGATAAAGAAATAGACGAAGCTGAAGAACTGAAGGAAAAAATTATAAGATGGAATTTTAGAGTAAAGAAGGCAATAAGAGTTCAAGATTCATCACGAAGATCGGAAAAGAAGCCGTCTGAATTACGGAATTTTGACATCTTAGGAATATCCAATGAAGATAAGAAGACTAAGAACAAGACAGAAGAATCAAGGTTTCGGACCAAGGAAGACGAGAACAAGAAAACATCGAAGGAGAGATTCCCCAAGAACCAGCCGGAAGAGCCGGATATCACCGTCTGTAGGGAAGAGTGGCAGAAAGTGGTCTCTGCCGAAACAAATGAGATTGCAGCAGTGATCGAGATGGAGACAGAGCCAAATGTTAATGAAAAGAAACCAGTGAACGCGATCTCTACTGAAACAATCGAGGGTGTTGAAGTGATTATGATGGAGCCAGATCCCTCTATTAGCATGATGAACGGCAGAAAACATGAAAAGGAGGAAATTGAAGAAACGGATTTTCCCAAAGCTGGACTCCAACGGAAAGATAGAAGAAGTAAAGAAAAAAGAAAAAGTAGAAACAGAAGTATCCTAACTAAACGAACTGTCGTGAGAGCAGCAAGTAAAGAGCCTAGACCTAGAGGATCAAGGACGGTCCCACATTCGATTGCTTTGCCAAAAGTTACAAAACAGAGTTTTAAAAAGAAAATAGTACCCAGATTCAGATCCCCTTCTAGCAGACCTCCTCGTCGAGTTGTTCTAGATTGAGCTCCATCGATGGGACCTCAATGGCGGGAGTGTGTTGCAACTCGACGGATCTAGTGAACTATTAACATTTAAGGAATAACTTTTGGCAACTGTGTTTAAATTGATGTGAAATTGTGAAATGTTTTTTTATTAGGAATTTTAATTTTGGTAGGTTAGTTTAGTTTTAAATTTGTTATT
This sequence comes from Tetragnatha versicolor, assembly GCA_024610705.1. NCBI lineage: Eukaryota > Metazoa > Arthropoda > Arachnida > Araneae > Tetragnathidae > Tetragnatha > Tetragnatha versicolor. The sequence goes on along the minus strand of JANDEH010000002.1, from coordinate 26,911,724 downwards.
GTTTTGAATTTGGTGAAGTTAGTTTTGAAATTTATGGAATTTATTTGTTTTGGCTTAGCTTAGTTTGAAATTATTTGTCTTTCTGAATTTTTTGGCAAGTTAACTCTAAATTAATAAAGATTGAATATGAAGTTTACCTCACTGTTTGGTCTATCATCTTTCCACTCCGGGTGAGAAGTAGAGTCAAGGAAAACAGACCTTACTCTACTGCTCTTTATTAGTTGCGCTATTCGCAAAATATTATTAAGCATATCAGGCTAAGTTTCTTCAAAATATTTAATTACTTTTGATGGTTCTTTTTTAATTAAAAGGAAAGAAAGTAGGCCTTTATTTTCATTTTTACATGTTTGAATGGATATTGTAAAGTGAAGTATAATTTTTGCAGCTGCTCTAAACCGGAATTTGTGAGATAATTTAAGGATAGACATTTTTAGACTACCTTTCACAAATACGAATGAAAAATAAGAACATGGCTTGTTAAAACTTTTAAAATACCATTTCACTCTATCATAGAAAAAATGTGTTTAAAATATAAGCTCAAAAGCTAAAATTTCTTAGCTCCGGAGTGGTAATTTATTTTCTATTGTTTAATATCAAAATATCATTACAATTTTTCCGTATCCAGAGTTTTTGAAGAAAAGGAGTTTAAAAAGGCGTATTACAAAAAATATTAATATTTAAGTATATGTACTATGCATAAATATTAAAAAATAGTATGATATTTACAAAAATAGAGTAAAATGTAAGTTGTGTGAAAAGGGGTATTTGTTAGAGGAAAAAAGGTTGCTTAAAAACTAATGGAGGGAAGCATGTAGTTACTTCTTTTCCATTTTACTCAATTTACTCAGCAACAAAAGAATAAATATGATATGTTGGGAATGAATTATATATCAAGATTTGCAGAAGTAAAGATTTAGGAGATCATATACTATTTTTTATGTAGTTTTACAGAAATATATGGGGGTGCTTGTAAGTAAAGAAAATAGTGTAAACTGAAAATGTGTAGGATAAACTGGAAATTTTATAAAGTAATGAAAAGTTGCTTTAGCCATCCGGATAAACCGATAAATAAATCTGGTTAAACCGGATAAAGCAATCACAAAAATATTGCAATAGTAACATATTTCATATTCATACCTTGTTTTCACTTGGATATTCACGCAGTAGTTGTCTGTTATTTATTTTTATTCACTTTGATTTTTAGTAGTTAATGATGTTTTTGCCACTGAGGATGTCCTCTGAAGAAGAAGGCGAAATGTTTGGAGAAAAATCCAATCAAAACGACCATCCATCCAGGAAAATGAATTAAATAGAAAATATTATGTTTGTTGCCTTTAGAACTTTTATGTCTTGGCAATAGAAAATGGCTGATAAAAATCAAACATATAAAATAACTAACCTATTTTTTAGTTTGTCCCTTATAATATTTTTTGTCGAACCTTGATCTCAATGTGAAGAAAAATAAACATGAAGCAGAAGAGAATAGAAGAAGAAAACAGTGTACTCCAAAAATATACCATCCAAAGTGACAGTACAGGAACTCTATTGAAAAAGCTATTACCGGAAGATATTTTAACCTGTCTTCTACTAAAACGTCTTCAACTGTCTATTATTCGCTTTATACAAGCGATAAACCGAAAGATATTTTAACTTCAGGCTTTGCAAAACCCGTGAAGAAGAGAGAAGAAAAAAACCGATCACAAACAGAAGAAATGGTCTTTCTCCTCCTTAAACAGAAAACTATCTCTGGTTAGATTTATGAATGTGAACACTTCTACTCAGAAAATAGAAGAAAAGATTGAGGAGGAAAACATCTCAATTTACAAACAGCTTCTTATCGAAGAAGAATTTGTAGCGTTGACGCTGACAGATCCAAATGAAAGTTTCTCCACCTCTAGAGAGGTATTTCTTACAGTGTCAATTGCTTTACTTTGAAGAAAGGAAGAGTTCCACCTTAGATGTGTTCGCGAATGTGATTTAAATCAAAATTCGACTCTCAATTCTCGACAAATAAGGTTTTACTTTAGATGCGATGTTTTCGTATACATTTTTTTAGCAACACTTTTGATCTCCCTCATGGAAAGTATGGGGAAATTTACTCTATTTGTGTACTGAAAGTATACTTTTTTGAAAAAAAAAGTGGGGATTCATTAGTTCACATATACAGAGGGAAGATTCACATAGTTTTATTCTATTTCTAAAGTAGTGCGCTACAGGTAAAGGAAGTAAAATTTTAAGTACTTGGGAGCTACCGCCCCCTGCTCGCTATCGCTCCACAATCCCAGTGAACTGCTCACGCAAGACCTTTCGGATTGCTTTGCAATCTCCACAAAACCCTGCTCACTAAATTTATCTATCTTATAAAACATGCGTGAATATAATTACTAGAAGAAACGTCAAACTACTTTCAAAAATAATAAAAGTCATCTTATTAAATAATAATCTCTTAAAACTTAAAAGTTAGGATATTTATTGTTCTGTAAGAATTCTTCAAATCATCCAGACCTAAGATGAAGACTTTTATTTACATAACGACGACGGACAATATTTACAATTAACACATACAGAGAAACTAAAGAACAAGCAGATAAACCTCGCGCGCCAACCGGCGCGGCGGCTAGGAAATCTCAACACAAATGAATATACATCATTTCAGTTCAATTGAAGAATCTACATCTACACGTACATTAAAACAGAGACACGCAGTGCCCTCAGGCGAGAGAGGAGAAAACTAATTTAAATAAAAATCTGTTACAGTTCTAACATATCAATAATTTAATCAACATGTTTTTCTTGAAAATAGCCATCAAGTCTGTTCCAAACTATTGTCCAACACTATTGTTATTATTTATTTTTTTAAAGTTCACCAATGAATCTGTTAAATTTGATATAGGACTTAGAAACTCGTTGAAACTTCTAGCGTTTTATAATTCATATTTTTCTTGAAACACGGAATTTTTAAGCAACTAGGGAGCTACCGCCCCCTGCTCGCTATCGCTCACCAACCCCCGTAAACTGCTGACGCAGGACCTTTTGGAACTGCTTCGCAATTCCCACAAATTCAAACTAGCTGAACTTAATACATTTTATAAAACATTTAAACAATTTACAGAAAAAACGTCAACCAACTTTCCAAAAATACGTTACCAAATCCCCTCCATGAATAAATCTCCCTTAAAAGTTTGAATATATGTATATTAACTCGAACTTATCAAAAATTAAACGAAATGTTTTTAAAAATATTCATCTGAATTATTTTTATCAATGATTATAAAAATAACTAATTCTAATTGTTTATCAATATTCGGTCATTTTACTCTATTCATTTAGAATTGGCGCTTGAGTAATAGTGCTTTCCCCACGCTAGAAGCGTAACCATAGTTACGATCTTCGAGCAGCCAATGGTAAGCCTTCTTCGTCACTTTGACATAGATAGTTGCTATGGTTACCGATCGGTGGTGGGGGAAGGAAATATTTTCAAGCGCCAGTTCAAAATGAACAGAGTATAGTATAATATGCCTAGTGTTTATCATTCATATTTTTTAAACCCAGACTTGTTAAACAATACCGTTTAAGCATTTGAAAATAATAAGAGACAAAACATCACTTTATGTTTACAATTAGGCTGAGCGCGCACTGGAGACTTTTGTCTCGGAGACTTAAAACACTAGTCACTCGAGAGCAATGCATTTCTATGAGGAAATTCTTGGCCTAGTGATCTAGCGACGAGACCAAGATCACTAGACCAAGAATTCCTTCATAGAAATGCATTGCTCTCGAGTGACTAGTGTTTTAAGTCTCCTAGACAAAAGTCTAGTGCGCGCTCAGCCTTAATTTCAATAAAATTGTCGTTTTCTGCAGCAAAAGACACAAGACTACCCAACTCAACTCAACAACTCAACTCAATAAAATCAGACTGAAAATTTTAAATATTGGACAAAAATTGTGAAATTTTAGTATAAAATGGCGTACATGTAAGTTTTTAGAATATGTTTTTATCAGTCTTTGAGTGATATTTCATCAAGAAAGTAATTTTTTAAAAAGTTGAAAAAACATGTTTCATCTAAAAACATAGCGTCAATCGGTCGTTGTGATTGGATGCATAATAATTTGATTGACAGTACTTGCTTTGTAACAGTGACCTTATCCGTTATCTAAAAAATGAAAATATTTTAAAATTAAGAATTTTTTTGAAAAATCGAAGGGCCTACTCGGAAATCCGGAAAGAATCTGGGCATTTTGACACCATATATGTGTCATTCAGTTCAGTAATTAAAAAGCCTTTCTCTGGAAACCGTTCACCAAAAACTTTTTTTAGAATAGAGAGATACCTTTAAAACTATTGAAAATTAAAAAAGATGAGATGAGATGAGAAGCAATTTTTTGGGACATTTGCTTGCTGATAAACAGCTGCTTCGTCCTCTTTTTTCTTATGTCATTTCAGATGGAGTTATAAATGGAATTTAATTAAATAATAAGATAGAAAACTGGCATTAAACTCAATTTTACAAACAACTGATTTTCGTGTATAAAATTCTATATTTAAATACTATAACTATAAGTTTCTTGAAAACTATTATCAGTCTTTTAAATATATTTTATTTGGAAAATATTTTATAGCTCATTGTTAAAAATGTAAAAGGAATTATTTTCATCCTAAAATATAGTGTTGATCGGTCATTGTGATTGGAGGGATAGTAAATTGTACGACAGTTTCATGCTGTTAACTGCAACCTTATCCGTAATCCATAAAATTGGAAATATTTTAGAATTGTGAATTATTTTAGAAATTCTAAGGGTTATTGCACATCCTCAAAAAAATCCGAACAGTTTGATACCAAAAGCTGTTTAATAAGTTCAACATAAGATCAAAAAGCTCTTCATTACAACACAGCACACAATATATACACAGTTAGTTTAATCACAGTTACAGTTATGCAGCATTGAAACAGTTACAGCCAATACAACATCTTCCCCTTTTAAAATCTTTATATACAAGTAAAACTCGAAATCTACAAATCCTTTCTTAAAATCCAGCCTGAAATCTTACAGGTGGCCTTGAACACCTACCAGATCTAGTGACATACATACCACCAGAATTCCCACCTTCTGGAGGATCAATATCACTCGTTACATACGCACCACCGGAATTCCCACCTTCTGGAGAATCAATATTACCCTGAACAGGCGACCCAACTTGTGGAGACAGTTCATAAGGATTCCTAAACTTCGGCCTATTTTTCGAAGATCTAAGGTGAACGCGGTTTCTCCTGTACACTCGTCCATTTTCACCCCTCACCAAATAAGACCTAGGAGTGTCAGCCCGCTCAACTACCTCTCCTGGTCTCCAACCCCTCCCATCTTCAATCAAAACACCCTGCCCCCTTTCCAATTGCTCCAAGGGCTTTGAGTTCCTATTGTAAAACCTCCTCATCTGCTCTTGTTTAAACTTAACCCGCGAGGACGCGCGCGGGGTCTGCGATACCCCAACGCTTAAATAAACCTTCATAAAAACTCTAATTTTTAATGAAAATATATGAAACTCCGTGTAGCTGCCTAAAAGGTTTCCACCTATCACCTCATGAAGTTTAAATAAAGTAGGTATGTTATTTTCCGAGTTAGGTTGTTGTTTTTAAGGAAAATGCTTCCAAAACTGTGAGGATTGGTGCGAGTTAAATAGCCAAAGAGGTTTCCAAAAGTAAGGAAGAGGTAACTATAATCCATAATTTTTCTTACAAAAAAAGAAATTAGAAAATAAAGGATTTTAGAAAATAAACATCGGTTCAGTTTAGCCAAAGAAATTCGTTAGCTCCGCTCACATTCCATTGCATTTCCTGTTTTCCTAGTCTTATATTATATCTTAATAAGAAGCAGTCAACTAATAATGCACATTAAACAATTAAATTATATATTTAAACTATCCGTGATAAAAATTTTGCATGCACTGAACGTTTAGAACGGAAAACGGTTTGTGGGGTCTGAGAGACCCCGCGCGCGTTCCCGTGTAACAGAAAGTACCGCGCGTCCTCCCGGGTTAATTCCCTGCTGAATATTCACCTCAATACTTGGATTCAACATATGTTTCCCAATGGGGATCCGAGTTCTCACCAGCCGGCTCATTAACATCTGGGAGGGGGAAGCATTTAATCCCTTAATGGGAGTATTTCTATACTCAAGTAAAGCCAAATGAACACTTTTAAATGAATCTACCAAACACTTTCTCAGAATATTTTTTGCAATTTTGACACCACTCTCTGCCTGGCCATTAGACCGGGGATACCTTGGGCTGCTAAAAACACACTCAAAATCCCATTCACTAGCAAACCTTTTAAACAGTTTGGAATTAAAAGGAACATTATCAGAAATCACCACTCTAGGTATTCCATGGGTACTGAAAATGATCTGAAGCCTATCCATTACCTCCAATATGTTTTTTGATTTAACTGGAACTATTTCCACCCATTTAGAAAAATAATCCATGAGCACTAAGTAATCCCTTTTTCCATATTCAAAAAGATCCACTCCAACTTTTTCAAAAGGCAAACCTGGGACATCGTGACTTATTAATGGCTCTTTTTGATATTTTGCCCTGTACCTTTCACATATTGAACATCTAGAAATAATACTCTCAATTTGATTATTCATATCAGGCCAATACAAAAGTTGCTTAGCACGAGACCTTGATTTTTCAACACCAAAATGTCCTTGATGAATGAAGTTTAACATTTCTTTACGCATTTCAATGGGAACTACAATTCTATCATTAAAAAACAGTATACCATCCTCACAAAATAAGTCACTTTGAACCGAATGAAAAATTTTTAACTGGCCCTGTAACTTGTATCTTTCTGGCCAACCAGACATGCAGAAATTCAATACTTTACTCAAAACCGGATCCCTACCAATTGCAGTACGGAACTCCTCCAATCTCTTAGAACTTACTTGTAGCCTCTTGGTTGACGAGACACAATGAACAATCTCGGACAAAAAGGAATCACTGTCAACAGCATCTTTATCAAAAGATCTCGAAAGCAGATCTGCAACATACATTAGTCTACCTTGAAGATATTGGACATTTAGTTCATATTTTAACAGTTTAACCTTCATCCTTTGCAACCGATTTGACATAACATTAACTACATTTTTAGACATAACTGACACCAACGGCTTATGATCAGTGTGAACCAAAACAGGTCTTCCATATATATAATTATGAAACTTTTTAGTTGCAAATATTATACTCAAAAATTCCTTCTCTATCTGAGCGTAGTTTTTCTCCGCATCAGACAGACCCCTAGACGCGAAAGCAACTGGCTGCCCCTCCTGGAGCAATACGCAACCCAAACCGTCTTTAGAGCTATCACACTGAAGCACAATTTCCCTAGTTGGATCAAACACTCTCAAAACTGGAAAATTAACCTTTTACAGGCCAATGTTCCCAATTGGGAACATCATGTTTGAAAAATCTTAAAAAATTAACTATTATCACTACACTGTTGAAAGATTTACCATGTAAAGTTGAAAGATGACTTGATTTTTTTAAATTCAAACTAAGTTGTTATCTTTATAGGAAAAAATTACAAAAAATCTTAAAATCGGCCATTTTTACGGTTTTTGATAGAGGCACACAAAAAAATTCATGAAAAATCTAAATATTATCGTAAGTTTCCAAAATTTGGTGAGGATATTGAAAAAGACTTACCTTAAATAGATATCCTCAGTATTAATAATAAACATTAAAAACACGCTTGTAGTAACATGCGAAACATGCATGTTCCCAATTGGGAACATTGGCCTGTCGCCGCTATGCAGAGGAATCCGAGTTTCTTGTACTGAGTTGTATCATTGAAACGATAGAACTGCTGTATTTCGGAAAGTTTATTTTCAGAAAAGAATAACAAGATTATATAATTATTAAAGGGGAATCCCCTTTAAAAGAGGAAGTAGCTGGTGTGAATGTTATTTTATTGAGTAATTGTTTTTTTTATTTGAATCTTAGCTTTGAGAAATGATGGATGGGAATAAACCACTTTTCAAAGTTCCCAGTGTACAAATCATTCTTGTACAAATAAAAAAAGTTAATAATAGATTTAGACATCTCCCAAGTTCAGTATTATTTATTATCCATAAGAAATAAATTTAGAAAATATTTATTCAGAAATGATTTCTATCTGGGAAATAAAAGTATAAAAGGTTTCAGATCTTATAAAGTAATGTGAGTGAAATTTTTATTTAAATACATAAATGCTACATTCAAAAATAAATTATTTTATCCATTACTCAAACTTTTAATCATTATTTTAGTACCAATTATTATAATCTTTTTTTAAATCCGATTCATAAATGCATGATATCTTCTTCATTTTTCATTATTTCATTAATGTTAATCATTCATAATTTAGTTATTTTTTGATATCCCTATTCTTCAGTTTAATTTTTCAGCCTAGGGTATAAAATTTAGAAGCATAATGATATAAAATTTGGGTATTTTTCTGATGTGTTAAGTGAAATTGTGATTAAATAATTTTAAAATTATGAAATTTATACAAAATTACTGCTTGATCCGAAACATAAATTACATTTAAGGTTAAATTTGTAAGTTATTCCATATAATTTGGGTTATAATTCGATAGCTTTATCACTATAGTCTATTCGCTCTTCCCCGGGAGAAGTATAGTCGGAAGTGGCCAATGTTCCCAATTGGGAACATCGTGAAAATCGCATGTAAAATTTTTTTATCACTTTCATATTAATAAAATCTCTTAATTGAAGCATTAGAAGGTAAATTATGCAAAAAAATTAATAAATATATACCTGGATCTGAATTCGGCCTGTAAAAGGTTAATTATCCTACTCTTTAATTCATTTAGAGATTTCTGATGTACAGGCAACCAATCAAATACCACATCAGATTTTAACAATTCTCTCATGGGGGCCGAAATGGTAGACATATTAGGCACAAACTTACGCAAATAATTTAACATTCCCAACAACCTTTGTAATTCTTTTTTATTATTAGGAGCCTCTAAAACCTCAATTGCTCTTACTTGTTCAGGATCAGTCCCAACTCCATCTTTACCAAAGACATGTCCTAAGTACTTTAGAAACTCTGTATTGCAATTTTTTAGCATTAAACTTAACAGATAACTGTCTTGCCCGTTCAATAACTTTTCCTATAATATTATCATGTTCACTTTCATCTTTAGCTGCAATTAACAAGTCATCAAAATAAATCATAACTCCATCTATATCCCCAAAATTCTGTTCATTGAACTTTTGAAATACCTCAGGGGCATTTTTAACTCCGAAGGGTAAGCGGTTGAACCTGTAACATCCAAAAGGTTTATTAAACTGACAAAGAGCACTGGACTTTTCATCTAATTCAATTTGATAAAACCCATCTTTAAGGTCAAGAACCGAATAAACAGATGTATTACACAATTTTGGCATTATCTCGTCTACAGTTGGGATCAAAACATACTCTCTTTTTATAACCTTGTTTAGATCTTGAGGATCTAAACACAATATCAGTGATCCATCCGGCTTTTCTAAAATTACAAGATTGCTGATCCACCCATCAGGATTGGGAACCTTAGAAATAATTTCCTGTTTCTCAAGAATATCCAATTTATCCGTTAAATTTGTTTTTAAAGATTCGGGTACCCTTCTAGGGGGTCTCGCTACAGGTGTTGCACCTTCTTCAATTTTAATAGTACACCTATGTTGAAATTTACCTACTCCCTCAAATACATCTTTACAATTGGAAATAAAAGCATCTTTATCACTTAAATCTAGAGCATCAACATTACATCTTTTAATCAACCCCCGCAAAAGTTTCAAAAGTTTCTAAATATTTTAATAAGAACAATTATCATACGTTTGTTTTTACATACACATTAAAACAAAAGATAATAATTTAAAAACCTTTTTTTGTTATATTATCATATTAAGATGACATGCTATACATACTCGAACAAAACATTTTTATTGATTAAAACACTCTTAAAGGTTATGTTTAATTTCATGTTCTTGAACTACATAAATAATGAATAATAGCCCCCCAGTGCTTAAGAAATAAATATTTAGTTACTACAAAATAATAAGCAATCGTTTTGAATAATAATGATTAGAGTGTGTATTTATTCTTAAATAATAAATATTTGAGAAATTATCCCTCTAATGTACTTAGTAATTCATTAGCATTGAACGCATGTTTTTATTTCGTAGTTTTTGGAAATCCCCATTAAAATTTTATAAAATATTACATCCAAAAACACCCTTGAAAGAGTGGAATTCTAAATGTTATAATCCTTAATGTATACATATTTATATATATATTATTTATTATTATGCATTTAAGTAAACTATTTAAGAATCTTGTTGATATTATATAACTTAACTACAATATCGGACACTTACGAGATTTAAGATATGTTTAATTTAGGTAAAAATTAACTGCTAAGTGTTTTCGAATAAATTTGGAAATAATCCCGAAAGCATATGCTCATAATATTAAAAATTTTATAACTTTCAAATAGTATACAGGGTGATTCTAAATTACGTGGACAAACTTCGCATGGGGGTAGAGGGGACCTAGACAAGCATATTTCGCATAGGAATGGGGGGGCGCATCCTTACCGTTTAAGAGCTAGGACCTAATGTAGTGCGAGCGCGTTTCAAGAGGCCGTTTTTAGGAGGCCCGTGTGACTAAACAAAACATAATAAAATGAAAAACCTTATTGCATAAGGTAAAGAAGTATTCCTACTACTTACACCATGAATTCGATACAATTTGAACCACTTTCTAAACCGTGGAGTGAGTTTCAAAAGTGCAATATTAATATTTTAGTCAAAGAATGGACATCACTTAATGGTATTTAGAAAAATGACGTTTGGGGAAGGAATTTTCAATGATCGTAACATTGATCATTGAAACTGTTTGATCATTGAAAATTCCTTCCCCGATCATCATTTTTCTAAATACCATTAAGGGAACTCCATTGTTTGACTGAGAGATTAATATTGCACGTTTTAATACTAACACCACGGTTTAGCAAGTGGTCCAATTTCTATCACATTGAGGATTTAAGTTGTAAGGATACTCCTGTACCTCATGCAATAATGTTTTTCATTTTATTATGTTTTTTTTCGTCACACGGGCCTTCTAAAAACGGCCTCTTGAAACGCGCTCGCACTACATTAGGTCCTAGCTCTTAAACGGTAAGGATGCGCCCCCCCATTCCTATGCGAAATATGCTTGTCTAGGTCCCCTCTACCCCCATGCGAAGTTTGTCCACGTAATTTAGAATCACCCTGTATAACTAGAAACTTATTTTTCATATCAGCATTTGTTCACTAGTTGTATTAGCATTAACAAATAAAGCATTTGTTCTCTTAAGATGATTGTTAAAGGGCCTTGAGGAAAAATATTGTTTAACGAGTTTAACTTTAATTTGAGTAAATGTTCTTAGGAAAATAACACGGATGGAAAGGTTACAATTAAGGGAACAACAATTTTTTAATTTTGCTATTTATAATCATAAAATTATAAATTTTAAGAGACATACATATTAGGGCTAGAATTTAATAAAATAAAATTGTTTACACTTCAAATAATATTTTTACTGAATGTTAATTTCTATCCTTTATGAAATAAAGATCTTCCAAAATAGAAATACGTACTTATTTGAGGCAGATAAAATTAATTCTAAACCCTGATTTACTTAATTTTTAGTCCATAAGAAAAGAAAAAACTTGACTGTTCTTGCATGTATAAACGTCAAATCTTACACTACACGAGCTAAAATATCTCTTATTTAAGAAATAAGGCATGCTAGATCCCAAAATTCTGCCTTAGCTTTCTTTACTCTACCCTTATCATTAAAACACTTCCCCAAAATGGCATTAAAAGTTACTAACACATAAAATAAAACAAAGTGAGTGATACTATAATCTTCCCAGTGCAAAATGCCCGTAACAGAATTTACTTATCGGACAGTTTTTCTTCACACGGATTTATATACTTTCCCATAAGCTCTGCAAGTCATGGAAAACGAAGCCTAGAGAATTAAAGCTTTTTAATGAGGTCGACGACGTAAAAAAATCCTAATGATATCATTCCCCCGAAAGAAAAAGGAAGAAAGTAATGGTGAGAAAAGAACCTTTCGAACAAAATGCAATTTATTTTAGCTGCATCAAGCTCGCAAGATTTTCCAGCCTAATATTCATTAACTGGTATTAATTGGTCGTGCTTTTTATATTGAAAAACAACAAAATGGCTATTAGCTTTCTTTTTCAAAGGTCTTTTGGCTAGGGAAAGGATCACTCGAGATGAACTTTCTTTTAAAAAATGCTTTCTTATTAAATTTGTAATTTTTCTGAGTTGTTTTGTGTGCTATTTATGTAATTACTGGGACTTGATTGGATCGAAGCAGATACAAAAAGTCGTTAGAATGTATTGATCGCAGCGAGCTTTTTTATATTCTTTGTAAGTAACTACTTAGTTTTTATGGAGTCTCATTTGCTGACCGATATTTAAAGAGATTAATAAAAGTGTGAAATGAGATAGTTATAGTGTAAGTTTAACTATGAAGTAATCTATATTTAGGTTTGCAATGATACTTTGTAATTCAATACTTATTTAGTTATGAATTAATGAATGCCGTCAGGTCTATAAAATTTAAATTCCTTAGCTGGAAAAAAAATCCGAGTAGAATTACAGTAGTTTTCTTCTAATTTAAAAAAAAATTAAATGGTGCTAAAAAATTAACCTTACATAAGGTAATCCTTAGTTTACTTGAATAAAAAGGAAGGAATATTTTTCTTCTGAACCAGTATAAACTCATACAGTTACACAGGATGTAATTAAAATAGAAAAATTCACGAAGAGAAATAATTTCAATACATAAAAACTTTCTGTAAATATTGTTGAGTTGCTACTATGGTCGCACCCTCACCATTTGTTAATTGCCTGTGCGAAGGACTCTTCTAACCAAATGTAAAAGGTAAAAGGTCAAGAGAGCCGAAATACGTCGGCATCCCTCGAGGTTATTTATTCCGCTCCTGCAAGCCCCGGGAAGTTTAGAGTTACAACAAATAAATTAAACAAAGTCCTTTGACTGGGTTGACAGTTAGAAGAATAGCTTGGAGTCGGGATTTATGGATAGGAGGACCCTAAGTGAAGGATCAAAGGGGAAAGGTAAAACCAATAGGGTGAGTTTTCAACTACGCATAAAATTATACTCTGACCATTGGTAAACTCTGATATCTCAAGGGGGGACAGAGGGATGGTCCCCGAAGCCCAATTATGCAGTTGATGGTATCTAGGTGGGCGTAGAAAATGCAGGGATTGGAGGTTGAAGGAGAATAGAGGAGAAGGTATAAATATGACTGCAGGAGTTTTTGGGACACAGAGACAGAGACAGAGACCGAGACAGATACACACGGGAGTTCACGGGTTCCGAGAGTGCAAGAAGAGTCCGAGATGATGGTCCTGGTAATTCCTAGCCAAAGATGATCCGTCTAGTTATATCAACGAACGGGGTAAGTGGTAGTCATTGGTCTAGCATCTTCTCTCTCTCTCTCAATTATTTGTGTATATGTTTTATCAAATTTTAAATGTATTACTCTAGAACCTTAATCAATAATAAAAATGTTAAGTTTCACCAAGTGTATTTTATGTCTCACAGGATCATTCTGCTCTCATGTCACTGGGTTAATTTTAGATAATTTACAACGCAATGTTAAGTTGGGATCCCTACTTATAGGAATTAATTAGATTTAACAGTAAGGGCCACCCAACAATATAAAAACAAGAAGTAGTAGAAAATTAAATGCCAATATATTTAAAAAATTATTCAGAGTAGAAGAATCAAACTACAGAGAAGAAGAAATTAAAATGATTTTTTACTTCTAATTCACTGACATGGGGGCAGTGGTTAAATAATCATCCAAAAACATGCTAAAATAATAAATGGGTGGACCGTAATCTAACTAACTTGAGTTTTTTTAAATTTCGATAGTTAAAAAAATGGAACCAAAACTGCTTTTAACAAGACTTAACTGCTTAAACAAGACTTAACTGCTTAAACAAGACTTGTCCAAGCATCGTTATTAATGATTTAAATATACCTCCAATTTCAAGTCTTGGAATTAAGCTTATGACTTGTTATGATAGGTATGCTCTTAAATAGAGTAATTACGTTTAAAACTACGCGATTTGAAAATTAAAACTGTGTATTGTACATTATTTTTGATGTCGAAGAAAATTAGAGATAGATCATCTGCATAAAAAAAAAGTTTATCTTTATTTGCGTTTTACTAATTCAAAGATTTCCGAAAGTAAATTTTACATTTCTTGAAAAAAGAAAGTTTCATGTTTTTAAAAAAGTCCGAGTAAAAATATACTCACTTCTCACAGAGAGAAGGAAATTGCATTTCTTGAAGACTTCGTAATTTTGACCAAGCAATTAGCATCCCGAGCCATTTTTAGTTTATGCAGTTTCACCGACGAAAACTCATTAGAAGAATATAAATCTAGAAAAGAGGAAGAAATGTAATGGCATGGCAAAATGAAGTTGCTTACTGAAAACCGCATTTTAATTTTGAATACTTTCGAAATTTTAATATACGACGTAAGGAACTTAAAACAGTACTTCTGACGTAAAAGTTTCTAGAAGATTTAGAAATCTCTGGCGTCAGATTTTAATATCTAAATTCTCTAAGAAGAGTCGAAATGGGGGAGAAGAAAAAACTATTACTATTTCTGTTCTCTTTGATCGTATAATTTCGTCTGGAATTAATGAATACGAAGTAGGGAATACTTTTCAACTGGTGATATCCATCCTCGTTTTTTTTTATTTTAAAAGGCACCGAGTTTTTCCATGAGTATATTATTCAATTTTAAATAGAATTTTAATTCGAAGTATATGTTTGGAAGATCCAAGTATGGATGAAGAAGCTTTCTCGTATAAGAACTAATATCACGTGAAGGTGTATTATTAACGAAATTTAAATCAAGCTACTAATTTTATGCGTTCTTCATTTAAAATTCTCGTTGCCATTAGGATGATTTTAATGGAAGTTGTTGAAATTAAAATATTTCGTATTACAAATTTTACAGTTTTATTCAGGTGTTTGTTTTACAGTTTTCCTGTTGCGTAGGATGGACGCTTAGAAGAGGAAAACTTTAGTTTAGTATAATCCTAGATTTCCCCTAATAGTAGTAGTTTGTTCATCCATCATATATTTTCAATTAAATTAAAAAGGGAATATTTAAAAAAGGGATTTCTAGTTTACAGTATGCAATTTCACTTAAGGGGACATGGTACCTTTTTTTGACAAAAATTCGAAATTTTTTTTTTCATTCAAACTAATCTATATGCATTTGTCTATCATCCTACAAAATTTAGAAACTTTTTATTGAAAATTATTGAAGTTATGGCTAATTTTATGTTTGATCGTATTCACTTCTCTATGGATATTGGAAACTTCAAGTCCGCTTTTCTCGGAACCACGTTTTCGTCGTTTAAAATGCTAAGGCTTTTTATCTATTGCGCCAAATATCTTGAAACTTTTTCTGGTTATTGTTGGTAACGGGTTTAACAAAAGGTGGTATGGGTTTTTGGATATTCATCGTAGATTTTTTTAAAAAAATTACTGAATTTTGATTTCCAGTATTTTTAGGGTTTTTTTAGTGATGAAAGAAAAACAATATTTTTATTTACTTAAAATAGTACAAACCCATAACTGATACAGTCGAATCCGCTTAATGTGATCACGGTTAATGTTATCAATCGGATAATCGAAATCGACATGTCCCGATCATTCCTATTTAATTTAATGTAAAATTCATCGTTTAATGTGATCAAATATGGATCAACACGCCACTTAATGTTATCAAAATTTGTCCATATTCCCTAAAAACTTCCACTTTGGAGTTTCCTTTTGAAGGTCAAATTTTTTAAAGTAAACATTTGCCCCACCCTAAGGCATCTGACGCTTCTTTTTTTCTGAAAATCAGACAGTTGCACTGTTATGTAAGAAAAAAATATTCGATGCTCCTCATATTGAAAGAAAATGAGTAAAGGGGGGGGGCGAATCCATTCTTATGGTTGGTAAAAGAAACCATCACCGCCTTGCAGATGTTTTTTGATAAGAGATGATATTTTGCTTTTCCCTTGTATGCAGGAATTCAGATTAATTTAAGGGATTTTTTAAATGTAAGGATGTAATAGAGTGCAAAAGGAGAAATTCTTCTACTTTATAATAGAAATACCAAGTAAGCAATTACTTTATTTTTATTAATTGTAGTGCTACTCTTATATTTTCCCTTCTATGTAAAGTGTAAGATAATTTCAAATCCATTAGTTACGATTACGTAACTTTGATTTTAAAGCGAATAATCTAGTTACACTGTTAATTGCTTTTTTATATGAAATCGCTTATTGTTATCAATCGGATAATGTTATCAGTTTAATCTTGAACAAATGCGATCACATTAAGCGGACTCGACTGTACTAGCTTTTATTGTACATAGATTGAGATAATTAAATACACAATTTCATGAGTGTAAGTCAATGGGCAATACCATAATTTTTTGAAAACAGAAAAAAATGCATTTTTCCAATAAAGGAAATAGATCTAAATCCAAAAATCCACATGAAAAGTTTCAAAAACATTTAGCTGATTAAATATTTAAAATTAAAATCGCCCAACCCTTTGTCTTTGTTTAGGGTAAAAGTACGTCACAACTGACTAATACAGACTTTAACGAGAAACCCAACAATGACTTTGATTTGTTTAAACAATTAAAGCATTTATTTGATTTTCCGGGATAGATGGCCGTGTTTGAATGGAATTTCCAAACGTTTCGCTCTCAGCTTCGGAGAGCATCCTCAGTGGCAAAAACATTTCCACGTTAGCATTCACGCTGTAATTGTTTGGTATTTGTTTTTATTTTCAATTTTTATCAGTTGATTTTTTGCCACTGAGGATGCTCTCCGAAGCTGAGAGCGAAACGTTTGGAAATTCCATTCAAACACGGCCATCTATCCCGGAAAATCAAATAAATGTATCTTCAGGTCGTGGAAGTTTTCATCAATTTAAATTAAAGCATTGTTTAAAATCAATGTATAGGGTAAAAGTACGTCACATTGGGAAATTGGACGATTTAACTCCCTTTTTTAAAGTCGAACTTTGAAATTACATAAAAAATAATCATCGTAATTAAAAAATTTTTGCGCGTATATTCCGCTCTAGGGTACCTCTATCGAATAAAAAATTTAAAATAAATAGTGGTATTTCCCATTATTGTAGGAGGAGTAGCATTTTAAAAACACCTCTTAAATTGTAAGTTTTTTAAAAAAAAACTCATAAATTTTCAATTTTTTAGTATTTTCAACTTGAAATGCATCTAATGAAAGGCAAATACATATATTACCAGCAAAAATTATCAAATAACAATGAATATAAAGATTTTAGCCAAAAAGGTACCATGTCCCCTTAAGTAAAATGTGTGATGATTATTGCAGAGGTGAATTATATGATCGTTATAAGAAGTTTTAGATTGTGTGTAGTAGTAGTTGTAGTATTCTAGAGATATTATACTCAATTTGTTCACATAGTTATAAAACATTAACACTTCAAAAATATACGAAATACCAGTTATATTTTAATAGAAAAACTTTCTTTCTATAATTAAGTACACCTTTTATGTTGTTGCCACTTAAGCACACTATTTTACATGTATTGCATATAATTTTTCTGTAATATGTAATTATTCCCTTACATATATTTAATCCTAAATATGTAATTAATGCATTTTCCTGTCTTTCTAATGTTAAGAATAATAATTTATGTCATTGCACTGATACTTAGTTTCGTATTTGTGTTCTTTTATAATGCCGGTATACAGTTAAGTAAGTGTATAAGATCGAGCAAAAAACTTCATTATGGATTTAAGTACAAAATAAAAAATGAAGGAGCATACCTAATTCTCTGATAATTAAATAAATTGAATTGTCCTAAATACCATAGCTGGTTATTGTAAAATGCTTTTCATGATAAAATAAGATCGGTTACATCACTTCTAGGTACGGATATTCAAGCGTAATTTCTGTTCCCCTTAACGTTAGAAAATATACCTACCTAATAACTATTATACTCTGTTGGTTTAGAATTGGCACCTGAGACGAAATGTATTAGAAGCAGTTACTAATGTAATTATCATCGAAATTTTTTCTTTTGTAATGACAAGGCAGCCGAAACAAAAGTAGTTAAAATACTGTAAAAAATCGGTCTCTGAAGTTGTGTGATAAGCTTTTTTAAGCATTATTGAGCGTTTTTGATCCTGTTTCAGGCGCCAATTCTAAATGAACAGACTATAATATAGCATCTTTCATTAGAAAGTAAATTAATCTTTCGGAGAAAAAACTACCGCTGATTTGTTGGAATTTACCTACTCCATGAGTAGAGACAATTCAGTAGGAAAAAACCCTAAAAAATTCGCAAATAACTTTTTTTTTATCTCATATGAAACCAGCCTTTATCTTGAGTATTAGAAAAAATTTAATTCTGAAAATCCCAGTGAAAAAATCATATTAACTGAATTGTATGGTAAAACATATTCTCTCTATCAATTATAAGAGAATATTCAACGGATATAAATTAAAAATCACGTGTAATTCAATATTGATTAATACCGGCCTGAATTAGAGGAAAAGTAAAATTACAAAAAAGGAAATTACAATCTTTCATAGGAAAAATTTTTTTTGTCCGTATCAGAGTTTTCTATGAAGTACTATACTAATTTTAGGGCGTTTCATACCAACGCCCTTCTACTTGGACATTTTAAATAGTGGTTTTGATAGAAACTTAGCAATATGATATACAATCACCTTAAATTATGAAATCAAAAGGGTGTACTGTTTTAAATTTAATTTGTTAGCCTTATAATATATCTTAGGGAATAGAAAAAAGGGAATATAAGTCAATTACTAACTCTAATAAATAATACCTTTCAAACTCAAAACTAGTTAGTCGTCCATTTCTAGTTAAAGTAATTAAAGTGAAGATTGGTTTTACTGTACTGAATGATAGGGTGGGGTAGTTCTAAGTTTACGTTTGTGTGGTACTGTTATTTAAAAATCTTTTAAACAAACAAAAAAGTATATATACAATTTAAAACGTATTTCAAAAAAAGAAATAATAAAAAATCTCTAACATGTCTTGGTGCTTTATTTTATAATTGTTTACGGGAATTATCATGTAACCTCCCTGATCTATATAAAACAGTTTTTCGCCGACGGTTTTTAGAGAAAAACTAATAAATAATTACTGATGCAAATAACACATTTTTGGTATCAAATGCGATTTTTTTTGAAGATTCAGAGTAGATTTTTAGAAATTGTAATAAAAATATCACTTTTAAAATATTTCTATTTAATTAGAATGCGGATAAGGTTGCAGTTACTTAGTAAGAAACTGAAACAACCTGCTATCTTTCAAAATAAAACGGAAAGTTGACATATTTTAAAATGAAACACATTCATTGCCTATTTTAAAAATGCAATATAAAAAATATTTTCTTTTCTTTCTATACACGATTTTCCTAATAGTCTAAGAGCCAGTAA
This sequence comes from Tetragnatha versicolor, assembly GCA_024610705.1. NCBI lineage: Eukaryota > Metazoa > Arthropoda > Arachnida > Araneae > Tetragnathidae > Tetragnatha > Tetragnatha versicolor. Next base: position 26,892,093 of record JANDEH010000002.1, on the reverse strand, counting down.
ACAGCTGACGACACATATTTTAGGAAAGCCTTAAATTTTCTCAGTGAGTCAGGTGTACCTACCGTACATGAGATGGGGGTTAGTTAAGCCCAGTCGCGGTAGGTTCAGCTTTGCGCAGGTGTGTCACGTGTGTTAATTTGGTGAACAAAAAAAGTATTTTAGGACGTCTGCCGTTTTGACATGTCAAAATATATTATTATATGTACTCAAAAACAATATGGCAGACGATTCCCATGGTTATTAGTTCCTCAAAAGTTCCTCAAAGTTTCTCAAAAGTCGAAATAGTGGTAAAACAGTCATCACATACGGCATTTAAAGCACCATTTACACTAGTGTTGGAAAGACTAGTGCAGTGGAGTTTGAAGAGAGACTTTCCTTGCACTAGTCTTTCCAACACTAGTGTAAATGGTGCTTTAAATGCCGTATGTGATGACTGTTTTACCACTATTTCGACTTTTGAGAAACTTTGAGGAACTTTTGAGGAACTAATAACCATGGGAATCGTCTGCCATATTGTTTTTGAGTACATATAATAATATATTTTGACATGTCAAAACGGCAGACGTCCTAAAATACTTTTTATTTTACCAAATTCACACGTGACACACCTGCGCAAAGCTGAACCTACCGCGACTGGGCTTAACTAACCCCCATCTCATGTACGGTAGGTACACCTGACTCACTGAAAAAATTTAAGGCTTTCCTAAAATATGTGTCGTCAGCTGTTTACTGGCTCTTAGACTATAAGTAAACAAACAAACCATTTCACCCGGTTTAACCAGCTTCCGGAATATCTGCTCTCCGATTACTAGTTGACACAGCTCATTTAAAATCTTAAATATAAGTAAATATTTCGAATTAGTAATTTGAATTTTCTGATAACTTTTATTAAATTTATAATGTTTTTTTGTCTCAAATTTTGTTGCAAATTTAAGATGTTTTGAAATAAAATTAATCAGTGAGGCAAGACGTCACCTTAAGATGGAGAAATGAATGGGAAAAGCAGACATTCCGGAGGTTGATTGGGCTTGTTTGTTTTGTTAGGAAAATCGTGAATAAAAATGATAAAATTGTTCTAAAAACTTAAAAGTATGTTATTTAATAAATTTTGTTTAAAAATTTTGTTGAAATAAAAATATGATGGATAAATCATGAGGCTTAGGCTGAGCGCGCACTAGAGACTTTTGTCTCGGAGACAAAGACAAAATTGCTTCCCTGGCTATTGCAAGAAGCTAGAGTGCGCGCACATGGCGACGAGACCAAGATCACTAGGCCAAGAATTTCCTCACAGAAATGCATTGCTCTCGAGTGACTAGTGTTTTAAGTCGCCGAGACAGAAGTCTCCAGTGCGCGCTTAGCCTTAAGTAATCATTAGTTACTATGTTAAGTTATTAAATTAAAATATTTATACCTGTATACACGTTTTTTTTTTCAAGATATTAGTTAAAATCAGTTATTAGTAAACTCACTGTGGATATTTTTTTAGGAAAACAATTAAGTTAAATTATTATTGATAAGTAAGAGTTAATAAATATTTAAGAGTGCATTATTCGTGTAGATAAACTGTGACATATTTTCAAAATTTTGTCTGGTGTTAACTCTACTGAAAAATAAGCGGTTTAGACTATAATATTAGCATGGCTTACTGCGATATGGTAATTGAAACACGTAGCGGCTGTACCAATCCTGCAAAAACCGCGTACAGAGAAAGTTTCTCATTCTCGCCACTACGAGCGCGCATTACCGACCGTCTCAATAGAAAAGACGCTTATTAACGATGTTTTTCCCGGTTTTTCCAACGTATAAGGATCGGGGGAAAGGAATTAGATATACGCAAAGCACTACACGGTGGATATACGTATATATATGCTAAATTGGTTCTTTATTTCCCTTACAATATACATCGACTGATTTACTTAATGTTAATACGTTTATGCTCCGAGACCACCGATATCTCCGAAATACGTCTGAATATCTTTTAAGTTTTTTCAAAGCACTTTAAAGTGAAAATCCATTTTAAAATTAGTTTGTTCATGGAAATTTTTAAGAAAGATTATGAAAATAATCGTTACATTAAAGCGAACGCTAATGTTTTTAATTCCCACTCTTTTTCCTATAACTAAAAAGGAAAATTCAAAGTTATATCAGTAGGAAATAGAAATACATGCAATGTTAACTTTCATAATTTCTTGGATTATAAAAACCAGCTCACTATTATGATTCAGAAATAGTGCTAATTCATCCATAATTCAGCCCACTTTTTTGCCATAAGTATTAAATTGCCTACAGCTTAATATTTTATGAAAATGAGTTATTAATGAACAACAGATTCAATTAATGAGGAAATGAACAACAAGATTCAACAGAAAATGAGAAACAATGTTTATTTTTCAAATTTCTATAAACATAAAAACCTTTTTCACTTGAATTCAGATTTGAGAATTTTGATTCAGATTAATCAATTTATCTATCAAGCCCATTTTTTAAATAATAAATTTCACAGTTTTATGTTTTTTAAAGTAAGATTACAACATTATAATCTTTATTAAGCAACATTAGACAAGTCAACAGGGAAATTAATAAGTAAAATTTTCAGTTTGACAACCTTTGATGCAATTAAATTGATTTAATAATGAATTTACTAAAAAGCAAAAATACCATTGAAAAAACATTAAAATTGATAGGTATTATTTCAACTGTTTGACAACCAAAACTATATATTTTGAAGTAATAAACAGGTTTCATCTCTGTATAAATAAAAGGCTAACGGGCGATGTATGTGTGTGGGTATGTCCGGGGTAATCTCTTGAAATAGGCCACGGACCGAAACCAAACTCGACGTATAGACGTATTCCGAGACGGGGAGTAACTTGGGATAGTTTTCAAAGCTTTAAAATCGAATAATTACGAGTAATTAGCGAATTTATAGCCGAAAACGCTTATTTCTCCATTTCTCTACTAGAGTAGATCTGCTCGACTCACTATTGTAAACGAGATGAAAACTTTAAAAAATAAATATATTTCAATACGAAAAACTCGATAATTGTCCATTTAAAAAGGATATCAGTTGTAAAAACACAAAAATTAAATCAAATAATTTATTTTCGAACGTTATTTTCCTTTATTTCAAGATGTTTTCCTTTAAAATTTAAATATTTATGGAAAAGTGTAAATTTTCTTCATGGAAAACGACTTAAAAATAAAACATTGTTTCAAATGAAGCGGTTCACTAGACTTTTCAATTAACTAGATCTTTTATTATTGTTTCAAATTTGTTATTTTTGTTCACTAGACTCATTAATTTACTAGGAAACATTGCCGAGAACACCGGGAAAAGGAAAATTACCGGGAACATCGGGATAGGAAAAAAAAGTACCGGGATTACCGGGACATAAAAATTACCTCGATCAGCGGGATAGGAAAATTATCGGGAACATCGGGATAAGAAAGTATCGGGAACATCGGGATAGGAAAAGTACCGGGAACATCGGGATAGGAAAAGTACCGGGAACATCGGGATAGGAAAATTACCGGGAACATCGGGATTGGAAAATTACCGGGAACACCGGGATAGGAAAAGATAGGAAAATTATCGGGAACATCGGGATAGGAAAAATTACCGGGAACACCCGGATATGAAAAATTACCGGGAACATCGGTATATGAAAAATTACCGGGACCACCGGGATATGAAGGGGCGCCTGGGATACCTGGAAGATTGGTAATTGCTAATTTACAAAATTATAAATGTATCTTGGGAAAATTTAATTTAAAAAAAATTATACACTCCACCCGTGCAAGGCCGGGCATATCCGCTAGTCTCTGTATAAATAAAAGGCTAACGGGCGATGTATGTGTGTGGGTATGTCCGGGGTAATCTCTTGAAATAGGCCACGGACCGAAACCAAACTCGACGTATAGACGTATTCCGAGTCGGGGAGTAACTTGGGATAGTTTTCAAAGCTTTAAAATCGAATAATTACGAGTAATTAGCGAATTTATAGCCGAAAACGCTTATTTCTCCATTTCTCTACTAGAGTAGATCTGCTCGACTTACTATTGTTAACTAGATGAAAACCTTCAAATGTCAAATATTTTAACAGGAAAAACTCGATAATTGTCCAATTAAAAACTATATCAGTTGTAAAAACACCAAAATAAATTCAAATAATTAATTTTGAAACGTTAGTTTCCCCTATTTTAAGATATTTTCCTTTAAAATTTAAATATTTATGGAATTTGTAAATTTTATTTTCATGGAAAACGACTTAAAAATAAAACATTGTTTTAAATGAAGCGGTTCACTAGACTTTTCAATTTACTAGATCTTTTATTATTGTTTCAAATTTGTTATTTGTGTTCACTAGACTCATTAATTTACTAGGAAACATTACCGAGAACACCGGGAAAAGGAAAATTACCGGGAACATCGGGATAGGAAAAAAAAAAGTACCGGGATTACCGGGACATAAAAATTACCTCGATCAGCGGGATAGGAAAATTATCGGGAACATCGGGATAGGAAAAGTACCGGGAACATCGGGATAGGAAAATTACCGGGAACATCGGGATAGGAAAATTACCGGGAACACCGGGATAGGAAAAAGACGTCTGGGATACCGGGATGATTGGTAATTGCTGATTTAAAAATTATAAATATATTTAAAAAAATTTAATTTAAAAAAATATATATACACTCCACCCGTGCAAGGCCGGGCATATCCGCTTGTCTCTGTATAAATAAAAGGCTAACGGGCGATGTATGTGTGTATGTGTGTGTGTGGGTATGTCCGGGGTAATCTCTTGAAATAGGCCACGGACCGAAACCAAACTCGACGTATATACGTATTCCGAGTCGGGGAGTAACTTGGGATAGTTTTCAAAGCTTTAAAATCGAATAATTACGAGTAATTAACGAATTTATAGCCCGAAACGCTTATTTCTCCATTTCTCTACTAGAGTAGACTGCTCGACTCACTATTGTTAACTAGATGAAAACCTCCAAAAATCAAATATTTTAACAGGAAAAACTCTATAATTGTCCATTTAAAAAGGATATAAGTTGTGAAAACGCTAAAATAAATTCAAATAATTAATTTTGAAACGTTAGTTTCCCCTATTTTAAGATGTTTTCCTTTAAAATTTAAATATTTATGGAATTTGTAAATTTTATTTTCATGGAAGAGGACTTAAAAATAAAACATTGTTTCAAATGAAGCGGTTCACTAGACTTTTAAATTTACTAGATCTTTTATTATTGTTTCAAATTTGTTATTTTTGTTCACTAGACTCATTAATTTACTAGGAAACATTACCGAGAACACCGGGAAAAGGAAAATTACCGGGAACATCGGGATAGGAAAAAAAAGCACCGGGATTACCGGGACATAAAAATTACCTCGATCAGCGGGATAGGAAAATTATCGGGAACATCGGGATAAGAAAAGTATCGGGAACATCGGGATATGAAAAATTACCGGGAACACCGGGAAATGAAAAATTACCGGGAACACCGGGATATGAAAGAGGCGCCTGGGATAGTGGGATGATTGGTAATTGCTGATTTAAAAAATTATAAATGTATGTTGAGAAAATTTAATTTAAAAAAAATTATACACTCCACCCGTGCAAGGCCGGAAATATCCGGGCAAGAAAAATTACCGAGAACATCGGGATAGGAAAAAAAAGCACCGGGATTACCGGGACATAAAAATTACCTTGATCAGCGGGATAGGAAAATTATCGAGAACATCGGGATAGGAAAAGTACCGGGAACATCGGGATAGGAAAAGTACCGGGAACATCGGGATAGGAAAAGTACCGGGAACATCGGGATAGGAAAAGTACCGGGAACATCGGGATAGGAAAAGTACCGGGAACATCGGGATAGGAAAAGTACCGGGAACATCGGGATAGGAAAAGTACCGGGAACATCGGGATAGGAAAAGTACCGGGAACATCGGGATAGGAAAAGTACCGGGAACATCGGGATAGGAAAATTACTGGGAACACGGATAGGAAAAACACGTCTGGGATACCGGGATGATTGGTAATTGCTGATTTAAAAATTCTAAATATATTTTTAAAAATTTAATTTAAAAAAATATATACACTCCACCCGTGCAAGGCCGGGCATATCCGCTAGTCTCTGTATAAATAAAAGGCTAACGGGCGATGTGTGTGGGTATGTGTGTGTGTGTGTGGGTATGTCCGGGGTAATCTCTTGAAATAGGCCACGGACCGAAACCAAACTCGACGTATAGACGTATTCCGAGTCGGGGAGTAACTTGGGATAGTTTTCAAAGCTTTGAAATCGAATAATTACGAGTAATTAACGAATTTATAGCCCGAAACGCTTATTTCTCCATTTCTCTACCAGAGTAGATCTGCTCGACTCACTATTGTTAACGAGATGAAAACCTTCAAAAATTAAATATTTTAACAGGAAAAACTCGATAATTGTCCATTTAAAAACTATATCAGTTGTAAAAACACCAAAATAAATTCAAATGATTAATTTTGAAACGTTAGTTTCCCCTATTTTAAGATTCTTTCCTTTAAAATTTAAATATTAATGGAAAAGTGTAAATTATTTTCATGGAAAGCGAGTTGAAAATAAAACATTGTTTCAAATGAGACGGTTCACTAGACTTATTAATTTACTAGACTTTTTATTATAGTTTCAAATTTGTTACTTTAAGATGAAAAAAGACACCGGGATAGGAAAAATTACCGAGAACACCGGGATAGGAAAAAGTTACCGGGAACACTGGGATAAGAAAAATTACCATTACTTTATTAAGATGAAAAAAGACACCGGGATAGGAAAAATTACCGAGAACACCGGGATAGGAAAAAATTACCGGGAACACTGGGTAAGAAAAATTACCGGGAATACCGGGAAATGAAAAATTATCGGGACCACCGGGATATGAAAGAGGCGCCTGGGATAGTGGGATGATTGGTAATTGCTGATTTAAAAAATTATAAATGTATGTTGAGAAAATTTAATTTAAAAAAAATTATACACTCCACCCGTGCAAGGCCGGGCATATCCGCCCGTTATTTTGAAACGTTATTTTCCTCTATTTTAAGATATTTTCTTTAAAAATAGAAATATTAATGAAAAATTTTAAATTATTTTTTCATGGAAAACGAGTTTAAAATAAAACATTGTTTCAAATGAAGCGGTTCACTAGACTTCAATTTACTAGATCGTTTATTATTGTTTCAAATTTGTTATTTTTGTTCACTAGACTCATTAATTTACTAGGAAACATTACCGAGAACACCGGGAAAAGGAAAATTACCGGGAGCATCGGGATAGGAAAAAAAAGTACCGGGATTACCGGGACATAAAAATTACCTCGATCAGCGGGATAAGAAAATTATCGGGAACATCGGGATAAGAAAAGTATCGGGAACATCGGGATAGGAAAAGTACCGGGAACATCGGGATAGGAAAATTACCGGGAACACCGGGATAGGAAAAAGACGTCTGGGATACCGGGATGATTGGTGATTGCTGATTTAAAAATTATAAATATAGTTTGAGAAAATTTAATTTAAAAAATAAATTATACACTCCACCCGTGCAAGGCCGGGCATATCCGCTAGTTGAAATATAAAAATGAATACACAAAAAGAAAAAATTTGGTAACAACAGCTTTTTAGCACAAATGTTTTTGCTTTCAGCCTACTTTATGAATTTTACGAATAGAAGGTTTGTTCTGAATTCTTTTACCGAGATAACTTTCACTGACTTTCTTGGCAAAATTTTTCAAAACTATAGGGATAAATGTTTTACAAATGAAATCTCTCAGCTGTAGATGAATTGTGGTCAGCGTTTGAACACATCATCAGTGTAAACAACACGGTAAACAAACGGTCGGTATTACGCCACCTAGCGGCCTACAGGTGAACTTTTTCTTGTACGCAAAATTCAATAGACTTGAAGGAAACTGGTACAGCCGCTACGTGTTTCAATTACCGTATCGCAGTAAGCCATGATATTAGTGTTTCTGCTTAATAAGGTATTCAAGTTCCTTTGATTTGTTACACTTTAAGGAAGTCAGTGAAATCAGATATTTATTAGTATTTTATGGACAGGTTTTTGTGAAAAGGTAATATTTAAATTTCAAAGTTTCACAAATTGTATTTAGGTTGTAAATATCTATTCAATGAGATAATCAAACCCATGTTCTAATAAATTCAATATTTTAAATTTTAAATATTTCGATAATTTTTCTACATTTATCCCATTATTGAATCACGAAGAGGATTCTTCTCTTGAGATCAATAAAACATGTTTTTTTTTCGAATAACGAATCCATTCAGATTTTATGGATACAAATTTCCCTACTTATTGTAACGTTTCTACACCGGTTCTTAACACTCCATTCGAATACCCTTCCCAGTACCATTAAATAACAGACCTAATTATCAAATACCAGGACCCTCCCAAAGCCCTAACGGGCACGGCTTCAACCATTCGAAATTTTATGGACTGCAAACTACGATGCATTGCTACAACACCCCTCCCATTGAAATAGTTAGGATGGGTCCCTGCCAACATTCTTAGCAGTCACAGACAGAGCAATGGGGCTTAACCCTCATTACACCCGACGAGCTCCGTGCTGCCAACGCATCTATAACTAATTATGTAATTGAAGCACAACCTTCGAGTGTGTTGTTGAAGCGGACCTTAACAGCCCTTGGGCACTTAGCATAATAGGCGGACAGCGCATTCCGGTGGTTCAAAAGGAAAGGGTCTCTTGGCCCTGGATGATCCAACTCGATTTGTCAACGGATCCGACGAATGTACTCGTGATCAATACTTGAAGAGAGGCCTTCTTGAATGCCTCTCAGAGAAGTCCACTCTGGAGGACGTTCGTTAGTATCGTCAGACTTCTCTAAGCATTCATTGGTACAGAGTGATTACGCAATGGGAAAGTGACTCGTGAGATACTGGGGATGAGAGTGTGTTTAATTCAAAGCGGGGAGCACGGAGCAGTTATTATCATAACGCTTTGGTCGAACGTCTTCGGAATGTTGTTAATGGGGGGATGGTGAGTTCTGTCGATGAGTTTGAACTTTCAATGAGGTATTGATAGTGTGTTGGTGATTCGTGATAAATTAATTCGATCTATTTGAGTCTAGGTTCTGTTGATGGAATGAAGACGTTAATGTCTTCGAAATGGTTAGGCTGGGAAGTAAAATGTTGTTAGGGACCATTCACACTGTTCCACTTTTGATCCTCATTTCCGAGGAATCATCCAAAGCGAAACGTGTGAATTGGCGTTTCACTTCATACTCCTTCACTTTTCTATGGAAACTAGTGATTCATAAAAGTGAATAACTCGGACTGAACAGTGAAAAGGAAGCAGTGTGAATGAGCCTTAAGCTTTGCTGTAAACAGAAAAAGGATATATTTTTTCCTTTCTTTCTGTTTCCCTTTTCTCGACTGACTATCAAAGGAAAATTATTTTTAAATAAAAATTAAAAGAATAAAAAAAAACCGGAAATTACTTTTTGTAAAGTTTTACAACTTTTAGATAATTCACTGAAGACCTTGCATGATCTTGAAAAAGTATGGGATAAACCGATCTTGAAAACTTTTAGCATATGCACCATGCTATAGACAGAGTTAAAAAGTACCTTACAAGTCACAAACAATTGGCATTTTTCTTTAAAAAAAATGCATGCGACTTTCCTAAAAAACACAACATTGCGTCAGTTAACACTGAAAAATTGAGGATTTATACTACATTTTTAGAATTGATTAACTACTTCGTTATCTCGAAAAGCCGTTCCGATTCCTTTTTTCAATTCTTATTAAACTTGAAATTCCATTCTAGTGAAACAAAAAATTGTTTTATATAGTATGGAATTTAGTTGTATTTTCTTGAGTAATCCAGTTGAAAACGTTTTTTTTCATATCTCTCCGTGCCAGCTAAGATTTTATCTGAACTCACAATGTTGAAAAATATAACATATGCATAATTCATTTAATATCTCTCTAGGGGTTGTCGATAGTTTGAATCTTCATTTTTTTATGGATTAAAACATCAAAAATACATCCTGCACTCTCGTGCATTCGTTATCAAGAAGGAAATTGTATTGAATTCTAAATGAAAATGAAAGCAATATCACTTCTCTCTCATCTGAGAAGAAACAAGACATGCAGATATAATGTATGATGTACTTCTACATATGGATCTCTATATTTCGATTGAAAAGCATGAAAGAAAATTCTTGCTCAAAATTGGCAAATGCCTCTAGAGGAATAAAGCACAACGATAGAATACAAAGTAGATCATAGCTCATGCATAGCAAAAAAGAAAATGAAAAAGTACACGTTTTATTAACTTTATTTATTTATCCGCTTTCTATAGTTTTTCATTTTAACTTTGACACTGATTAATTGCACAAAGAAGGTTGACTTTTGAGAATTTTATTCCCGAGTTGAGCTATTCTTTATTTTATTTATCGTCGTACAGATGTTTCAATTGTAGAATAAATATCAATAGAACTTGAGGGGAAGAAAAAGGCTAGCTTTTTATTTGTTCTTCCTTGTTTTTCGAGCGATTCAAGAAGAGTTCTTTTTGAGGACACTTCCTCAACTTCTGGCTAAATTGAAAGAAATAAACTTTTCAGTAGAAAATAAGTTATGGAAGACAGCAGGAAAAAATTAATCGATGAATTGAATTGATGTTTCTTAAAAAAAGTAGTTTTTTATTTGGCGTGACAATCAAAATAGAATTCATTTAATCTGTTATATTTTTTATTCGGTTTTCTTGAGTAATTGTTAATTAAATACTTAATTCAAAACCTTTTGGCGTTTTTATCGCAAATTACGTATTTTATTGTATTGCGAGTTGTTTGGTTGAATATGAGTGGGTGAAACCCGCGTGTTATATTTCAAATAAAAGTCTTGAAAACCCGGTTTTTATTTATCTCAAATTTCTGAATTTTTAGGAATGAACGAAAAGGATGAGCTTCACGTATTTTTGGAACTTTCATTTCTTTTTTTAGGCTAACGCAATAGAAATGCTGACGCATCAAGAAAATTATTATTGCTTCCAAAGCTAGATCAATATGTCTCGGTGGGTATGAACGGATGTTTCAAACAATTATGAAAATGTAATTAAAAGTTAGAGTAGTTTTATTGTACCTTCAGTAATTACGAACAACATGTAACTGATAGCTATTTATGATATTTTGTATTTTCTCTCTTCTGTATCTTTTATTTATTAACTTCTCATATCAAACAACATGCTATGACAAAGGAAAAACTAAAGTTCAGTAAAATTAACAAGCAACAAAGATTGCAGCAAATTAATTCTAAATTAAAATTAAATTCAAAAGAGCGAGTTAGAGATCAAAAGATCGATACTAACCTGGGTACCTGAAACACTCGTTTTTGTTTTGGAAAAGTATCCGATATCTGATAACAGCGAATGAGCCGAGGGCCTTATCTTAAATCTCTCTCAGTATATTACCTTCCGTTTCGAGATTAAACATCCGGATTTCAAGATAAGAGGAATTTCGCATTATGAGATTAAGGGAATTCATCGTTCCAGGAAAGAGTATTACGGTGTAAAGATTATGTGCGAAGTTCTGCGCCAGTTCATTTACGAAAAGAAAACAGCTGCGTCCGAAGGGTCGTTTTAAAGAGAAGTGGTACGAGGTAAAGTTTGGAAGGTGTTATCAAATTCTAGAAAATTTTGGGTGAATCCACGTATTGAATCAAAATTGAAAAAGTTTTCTCGGTAGAAATAAGAGAAATGTGGCCAGTTCAAATCTGATCAAAGTATTGCTTTTTTGAAAAGTTGAAAAGAATAAAAAAAGTGTTTTTACAGTGTTGTACAAAGGGATTTTTACAATAAAAAGTGTATACATATATATTTCGCTAAAAAAATCCAAATTAAAAATCATTATTACGAACAAGTTGTAAAATGTAGTCTTCATTAATAATTTATAATCTATTCCCAATAAAAGTTGGAGAAATGCTCTAGTTTGTTGTGAGATTGTCAAATTTAATTATCCGCAACAGAAACTAAGATAAAAATTTATACCTTTATTTCTGAAGTTCAAAACATTGATTTTCCGACTCCACTGTAGCCTCATAAAAATGCATCAGCTCCAAACTTAAGCGAAACCTCGCTATCCATCTCTATCAATTTCAACATTTCATAAAAGCCCTCCCCTCCTCTCGAGCGAGTACTTAAAAGCCCATTTATCTACACAGAATTCACCCTATAAGAGAATTCACCGATTGAGGCCCCTTCACTTAGCGGCCAAGACACAGCGGCGAAATGCCACAGGTCGGGGCGGTATTCATGACTCTCCAAGACACATCCACACACGTGGACCTTTTAAAGACATCCCCTAGGGAGGCCGATCGTATCCCCAGGAACGTCATAATTCACGTTATTAGCGATTTCTTCCCTGGCAACATTTTAGCGATATCTTTCGGACGAGTCGGGGTCTCGTGGGGCGTCCTCGGGGCAAAGGGATGGAAATGGGGCTGCTCTGAAATTTTGCCCTTTTGTATTTGGCCTGCATTATTCATCTTCGCTTCTCTTTGATCCTTCATTCTTAATGCAAGTCAAAACCTACAAAAGAGAGAAGGACTTTCTGCACACACGCAATTTGCCACTGACACAGTGATGATGGTGTTGTTTGTTTCCTGGAAGAAAGGGTGCCTTTGTTCCCGCCATTTATATTAGTTTCGGTGTCGTTTGAATAAAATTAGGAAGCAGGGTGACAACGGGGTGTGGGATAAATGGGGAAAAAGAAGACTCGGTTGTAAAAACCGAAGAACAATCTAACCGTGGAGTTTTATTGGAATCATCTTGTTGTGTAGTCGTTAATTTGATTTTGGCTCCGATTGTTTACAAGGTTTTAATCTTTTGTACCTTTTGTTTAGCGTCTAATTTGGATTATTCGCATGATTTGTGCTTCAAAACTAATATACGAGTTTATTAAAAAAAATTATATGAGATTTATTTAGTATATGGCTAAGCGCGCACTAGAGACTTCTGTCGCGGTGACTATTAACACTAGGTCACTCTAGAGAGCCTGTATGCGAAAGAGAGGCGACAACTCAGTATAGCGTGCGCAGATCGGTAAACAGGTTTTCTGTTTGCCACAGGTTTCCCTCAATAGGATTAGCGTGGGGCGGCAGGATACAGTTTGGACAGAATTGGATGCGCAGAGACGCTTTTAAGCGAGTTGTCGTCTCTCTCTCTCTCTCTCTCTCTCTCTCTCTCTCTCTCTCTCTCTCTCTCTCTCTCTCTCTCTCTCTCTCGTATATAGGCTCTCTAGGTCACTCGAGAGCAATGCATTTCTATGGAGAGATTCTTGGCAATCGGCCAAGAGTCTCGTCGCCTATGCGCGCGCTCTAGCTTCTTGTGCCAGGGAGATAATTTTGTCTCCGTCGCCGTGACATAAGTTTCTAGTGCACGCTTAGCCTAAGCGTTAGTTGAATGAAAATTCTATGAAATCGAAGGGGTTTTAGTTAAAGTATATTTTATTAGTCCTGTAATTTATCTTCGTTTCCTATTATAAATCTATTTAATTAGAAGTTTTGATCAAAATAATTAAATATTATCATACACTATAAGATACTAGCTGAAGCCGCAACCCGATGTGTTGCGCCGAGTAAAGATTTAATTATAGTTTTCACGATGTATACTTTAATATTATATTTTTAAAGAAAGAAAAGATATGAAAAAGAAAAATTCAATAATTTTCTTACATATTATTCTGTCTTTCCAACATAAACGATAACTCAGTTTTAACCCAATTTTATCTGTTTAGCCACTTGTCACACCTTTTCCACAGCCTTGAACGGGTGAAGTATATAAGTTTTTAAAAAGTTTTCTCAAAATACATTTCTACTTTTGTAGATCAGCAATTACCACTATGATCCCGGTATCCCAGGCGCACTTTTCATATTCCGGTGTTCCCAGTAAATTTTCATCTCTCGGTGTTTTCCCCAATCTAAATAAGCAATTAATTTGAAACCATAATGAAAGACATAGTAATAAGATATAGTAGAAAGATAAATTAGGGGGCTACCACCCCCTGCTCGCCATCGCTCACAAACCCCCGGGAACTGCTGACGCAGTTCCCCTAAGATTACTTCGCAATCTTGCTCGCTTCGCTCGCTATAGCTGATTGGAAGGGGCTATTCATCTCCATTAATGAAAATTACATACACGGGACTGGAGAAGCTCTAATTAAATCGTCTTTTCTCCCCATCAGGACCCATTTTGTGGTACCTTAAATATTTCGTTGGTGTCACAGATTGGTATCATCCACTTATTGTAGCATAAGACGAATACAAACATTTATATGATTTTTTTCCATTAAATTGTTATATCCCGATGTTACTGGTAATTTTTTTACTCCGGTATTTCCGGTAATTTTTCTGTCCCGGTGTTCCCAGTAATTTTCGAATCAAAGTGTTTTTGCTAATTTTCAAATCCCGGTGTTTCCGGTACTTTTTCCAATCCCGGTGTTCCTGATGATGTTTAATATCTTGGTGCCTTTATAAAGTACCAAATTATAAACTGTAATATAAAGTCTAGTAAATTAATGAGCCTAGTGAACAAAGTAAAAAAATTTAAAACTGTGATAAAATCTCTAGTAAACTGAAAAGTCTAGTGAATCGTCACATTTGAAACAATGTTTTATTTTTAAAACTCTCATTCCATGAAAAAAATGTATTTTTCCATAAATATTTTTATTTTAAAGGAATTATCTTAAAATATAGGTAAATAACGCTTGAAAATAATTTATTTGAATTTATTTTGTCGTTTTCATAGCTGGTGGAGTTTTTAAATGGACAATTATCAAGTTTTTCCTGTAAAAATATTTAATTTTGTGGGTTTCATCTCATTTACAATAGTGAGTCAAGCAGGTGTAACCTAGTGGAGAAATGGAGAAATAAGCGTAAAAGAGCAGAAAAACGCAAATAATTCGAAAAGTATTTCGAATTTCGGAACGAACATGGGCTACTCCTGGTCCCTGGGTCATTCTGCGTCTTTTGGTACCTCTGGCGCCCTTCTGCGTTCAGTGGTTTCGGAGGAGATAGATGGACATACACACACACACACATACACACATACGTTTGTTTACTCTCGGATTTTAATAGTGTAGATTATCGTTGAAATATATTATGGGATGCATCATAGAGCAAGAATCTATTTTACTGCTATTTAAGATGCCTCTTGTTTATTTGTAGCTTTATTTGTTTGTTTTAATTAAATGTATTTTTAAGCTTTAATAGAAAACTGAGTTTCTAAAGTTTAAGCAAGCAACAACATTTTTTTTATCAAAGATCGTATTTGTAAACTTTGATGAGAAAGTATCATACCTTCTATCTCTGTCACCCACAAAAAATTTATATTCATGTCTAAAGAATATTTTAATAACACAACAAATCTGTGAATATTTTGACATTTTGATTGTGTAGTAATTTTACTGGAATTTTAGAGTGGCTGGTCCAGTTAAATATGAAATACGGAAACAAAATACGAAAGAAATTAAAATCCTCAAATATATTTTAAGAATATTTTACTCACATAACTATTATTCCTAAAAAAATACCTTTTCTAATAACCATTGAAAAAACAATTAGACATCTATATTATATAGTTATAAAATTTTTTAAGGGTTTAAAATTGTTGTTTGGAATCAATACATCAATATTTTACAAATCACAATAAATTATTAATACATATTCGATGACTTAAGTTTCAAAATAGATAATCGTATCTCTCTCATAGGGATATTCACATAAATCCTTCTTAAGACAGTGTTTTATAGCAACTGCTGACTTAGCATAACATTATTAGGCCCAACTACCATCCCCTACTTAAACTCAGGATTAAACACATCCTCTTCGAAATTATCCCCAACGCACTACCCACAGTCCCAGAATTTAATCTGCGCCTCCTATCAGCCGATCCATCCTCGGGGCAACCCCCGATAAAACGCCCCCTAAGAAATCCACCCCTTCCCTCCCATTAACTAATTTCAGAACACACCATCCCCAACCAGTATCTAATCAAGCTTTGTCTCCCAGGCCCCGAACTAAAGCTGTTCATTTAATTGCATTAATATTTAAGCCGAAAATATGCAATAAATTTAATTAGAGCCGGCACAAAGCCGTGGTTCTCTCAATGGCCCGCCCGCTTGATTTAATTTTCGCCGCAGATAAGTGCAGAAAAAATGACCCAGGAAATTGCCCTCGGATTTATATGAACCGCAAGTGGGAGTTTCTATTTAGTTAATAACTGAGGAAGTGAATTCACCACCCCTTTCTATACCTTATTTTTTTTCAGTGGCTTCGCCTAGATTGGAGACAATAAAAAACCACAGGTGTACCACCCCCCTTCTCGATGGCATCCGGGCAGGAAAAAAAACATTAACGTTTATCTAAATAGTCGCAATTAATCCAGGAATTCTGAGCTTGATGTTAACTGCATATTAAGCTTTTTTTTTGCGCGTTGGTTTCTTTCGTAGGAAATGCGTATGTGTTTTGCTCTCTTTTGGTTGGTTGTTTTTCTTGCGGGATTCCTGTTTTTTCCCTCGTAAAGCCGAGTGCTTTGGCTGGGAAGATGGAGAATGATGAGGGGGATGTGTGATTAAATGCGAATAAATCCGAGATGATTAATACGTTGACTTTCGCTGCTAAGTGCATTTTTGGGCTCCCGAGTTTTAGAGCTTGTTTATGAGTGGTGGTTCATTTATTTCCTGCTATCGTAAATCAAAGGGACAGCTTGGTTACTTTTTTTGAGAGAAATTAAATATTTGTAATTTGTAGAATTTAATACTAGCTTAAGAGGGGATTTACTGCTTCTGCAAATTATTTTTAAGTTGAGTGTTACATTTAACTTCTAAGTGAGAGTGTTTATTACTTTGGGTACTTACTTGAATAAAGAGCTGGGAATTTTCCTTAAATTAATGATGTTTGGAAACCATCAATATGTTATTATTATATTATTAACTAACTAAATTATACTGTAATAGTCAACTGATATATTTTTTTTAATTTCTAGAGTAAAAAAGTATAAATAGTTTAGATAAGATAATGATCTCATTGAAATAATACACATAGCTGAGTCAACACAACTAGAATTTTGTAAATCGTATCTGTTACACACCCTTGTTGTTATTTATCATATTGTAACAGATAACTAGTCCAGCCCCAACGGGACTGGTGAAGCCTGGACTTTTAGAGATAGCAATTTATTGTTGTGCTTTGATTTTATAAAGGAAATTGAGAGAACAGAGGAGAGCTGGCCTGACAGTGAGGGAAGATTGTAAAGTGTTCAAGTTCTTATTGTAAATCATTTATTATATTATATTATTTTATTGTATATATTCTAAATTAAACCTAGTCACAGGAAATTATCCACGCGCTGTTTATTTAGTTAAAAATTGTAACAATTGGTGTCAGAAGTGGGATGTGATTAGGACTAAACGATCAAATGACTACGAGAAAAATGGAGGCTGAGTTGAGTAAAGTGTTGGAAGCTTTGGGTGAAAGATTGGAGAATTTTCAAAACAGCATAAAGCAAGAGCTACAGATTAGTCAAGACAGTATGAAGGAAAATTTAGAGGCCAGTCAGGTGGCTATTAAAAACGGCATGATGGACGGCCTATCCACAATTAGGACCGAAATTAAAGACACAATTGAAGATATCAAGATAGAGTTCAAGACTGATATAGCTCACATTGATCAGAAAGTTGAAGCAATAGAGAAGAAATATGAGGAACTAGAGAAGCTTTTGGGCCAAAGGAATGAAGACTTAGGAAGGAGGATGTTAGAGGTAGAACGTCATACAAAATTGTCAAGTTTCGTCGAATGTGTCTCTCCTATACCCATGGTCAAGCCGCCGACTTTTGACGGCCAAACAGCCTGGTCAGTCCACAGGACTCAATTCGAGATAATCGCGGACTCAAATGGCTGGAATGAAGAAGTAAGGGCAAGTCAATTGGCGGCGTCTCTGAGAGGAACAGCAGCAGAAGTTTTACAAACCTTACCAAGCGACAAGCGCCTGGACTATGAAGATATCGTCAACGCCTTGGAACTACGGTACGGGGAAGAGTATTTAAAAGAGTTCTTCCAGCTACAGATGACCAACAGAACACAAAAGTCTGGAGAATCTCTTCAAGTCCTGGCCTCTGAGATGGAGAAATTGGCACGGAAGGTCTATGCAAACTGGCCGCTCGACGTCAGAGACTGTATGGCGAGGAACGCTTTCGTCAACGCCATTTCAGATCCGGAGACGCAACATTCGACACGCATGGCGGATTGTAAGGATCTCAACGCTGCGGTGGCTCACGCTCTAAAGTTCGAAGCTTGTAGAAGAGCAACCACTGGGAGCCGGAGATCGGTGAGAGCCTGTACCACTAGCGAAGAGGACAGCGCAAGTAATGCAGCAGAGCTTAAGGAGATGATGCGCAAAATGATAAGTGAGACATTTGAAGAAGCGAGAAGAAATGATCTTTCCTTTCGTAGAAGAAACCTGGAATGCTGGAACTGTGGAGGAGTAGGTCATCTAAGCAATAGGTGTCCGAAGAAGCAAGATCGCCGACT
The DNA here is from genome assembly GCA_024610705.1 of Tetragnatha versicolor. NCBI lineage: Eukaryota > Metazoa > Arthropoda > Arachnida > Araneae > Tetragnathidae > Tetragnatha > Tetragnatha versicolor. Next base: position 26,873,477 of record JANDEH010000002.1, on the reverse strand, counting down.
CCAAGGCCAGGGAAACTAAAGCGAGACTGTCCTGCGGGGCAAGGGCAGTCTGCGACGTTTACAGGCCCTAAGAAAGTCTTTGAAATATCCTTTATCAATGGAAAAGACCTTGGACTCCACATAAGAGGATATGTAAATAATGTTCCCTGTACTATGATAGTTGACACTGGGGCGGATGTCACCCTTATAAATCTAAAATTAGCTGATAAGATAAGTAGGGGCCAACTCGACTATAAGACGCCCAACATCGCGTTGCGGACAGTTACCGGAGAAGAAGCGACCGTGAGAGGAAGAGCAACCGTCAACATCCGTATTGGTGAGTATTCGTTTCAACATTCCATCTACGTAGCAGACATACAAGAAGACTGTTTACTTGGACTTGATTTCCTTCAACCACAAGGGATTAAAATTGATTTAGAGAAGAACGTCCTTCTCTTGAGAAACGAGGAGTTTCCGCTCTTTGGCCAAATTCGTCCGGAGACGTTGGTCTGCAGACTTTTTGCCACAGAAGACATAAGCATACCTCCAAGAACCGAGGTGGTAACGGAGGGAGTTGGAGACCGTGGTACTGGCTATAGGTACGGGGTAACAGACTTTCCCTCATCCACGTCCTCTGAACAAGACCTCTTGGTGGCTGCAACGCTTATCGACCTGAAAAAGTCAAAAGTACCTGTTCGTCTATTAAACCTCAGCAATAAGGTAAAACTACTTCGAAGAGGAGCAGAAATCGCTTCCTGCTCTCCCGTGGTCAGCATCTCCCATTGCGAAAAGATGGAAAATGATCAAGACACTTTACCCGATTACTTGAAGACTATTGACGACCGCTTAGAGAATCTCACTAAAGACCAGACAAGAACCGTTCGAGCCTTGATTTTAGAAAACAAGAAATTATTCTCTAGCTCCTCAAGAGATGTAGGTAAAACAAAGGTGACCCAGCATCGAATCGACACTGGTGATCACCCGCCAGTTAAACAACATCCTCGAAGACTGCCATTCGCTAAAAGGGAGGAGGTCTCTAACTTGATCAAAGAAATGGAAGAAAATGGAGTGATTGAACCCTCCACCAGTCCCTGGGCGTCTCCAATCGTTCTCGTAAAGAAGAAAGACGGATCCACCAGATTCTGTGTAGACTACCGCCGTTTAAATGATGTGACCAAGAAAGATAGCTTCCCCCTCCCTAGGATTGACGATGCGCTGGATACTCTTGCAGGAAACCAATGGTTTTCCACCCTCGATTTAAAGAGTGGTTATTGGCAGGTGGAAGTGTCCCCAGAAGATAAGGAAAAGACAGCGTTCACAACTGGGCAAGGACTGTGGCAGTTTAAAGTGATGCCGTTTGGCTTATGTAATGCTCCTGCTACGTTTGAAAGACTTATGGAAACAGTACTGAGAGGCCTTACCTGTGAAGCATGTCTTGTATACCTGGACGACATCATCGTCATCGGAAAGACCTTTAAAGAGCATCTGGCAAACTTACGAAAAGTGTTTCGAAAGCTAGGGGAAGCAAATCTCAAATTAAATCCGGCGAAGTGCAACCTGTTTCGCAGAGAAGTCGCCTATCTCGGCCACCTCATCTCATCCGAAGGAGTCAGGACGGATCCGACCAAAGTTAGGGCTGTCGAGGACTGGAAAGAGCCAAAAGATGTTCATGAACTTCGCAGCTTTCTGGGGCTATGCTCCTACTATAGGAAGTTTGTGCAAGGATTCTCTTTGATAGCAAGACCCCTGCATCGGTTGACTGAAGCAAAAATTCCCTTCGTTTGGACCTCGGAATGCCAGGAAGCTTTCAAACACCTTAAGAAAGTCCTCACAACATCTCCTATTCTAGCTTATCCTCAGCCCAGTGAGAAATTTATCTTGGACACTGACGCTAGTAACGACGGAGTGGGTGCGGTTCTCTCCCAAGCCATCAATGGGAATGAAAGAGTTATCGCTTACTTTAGCAAAACTCTTGGGAAAGCCGAAAGGAATTACTGTGTGACCAGAAAAGAATTACTTGCTATCGTGAAAGCTGTTCAGCATTTCCACCACTTTCTCTACGGAAGGAAGTTTCTCCTGAGGACAGACCACGCTGCTCTTACCTGGTTGTTGAACTTCAAGAATCCGGAAGGACAGGTAGCCCGGTGGATACAACGGTTGCAAGAGTATGACTTTGAAGTCCAACACAGGAAAGGATCCGCCCATGGGAATGCCGATGCATTATCAAGACGTCCTTGTGCGAATTGCAATTACTGCGAGAAGGCGGAGGTGAAATTTGAACCTGAAAGTAAGCCACCCGAAACGAGAAAAAGAGAATTGAGAATCAGGCAATCCCAAGCTCAACCAGCGACTATGCCTGATCCATGGAGTCCTGCAGAGTTAGCTAAAGCTCAGAGAACCGACGCAGACATTAAGCCAATCCTGGAACTGAAAGAAAATTCGACTTCGAAACCTGAGTGGCAGGACATAGCCATGCAAAGTAAAACGACCAAACGATATTGGGCGTTATGGGACTCTTTACATCTACGCGACGGGGTGCTGTACCGTTTGTGGGAAACGGAGGATGGAAGAAATCACAGGTGGCAACTTTTACTTCCCAAAGTCAGAGTTTCATCAGTACTCCAAGAGATCCACAATAGTCCAACCGGAGGGCATTTTGGAGTGATGAAGACCCTTCACAAGGTGCGAGAGCGGTTTTACTGGGACCAAGTTCGAGGGGACGTAGAACGTTGGTGCAAGGAGTGTACAGCCTGCGCTGCTAGGAAAGGTCCGAAAACGAGAACTAGGGGTCGTCTCCAAAGGTATAATGTCGGTGCTCCCTTCGAACGGATCGCCCTGGACGTTTTAGGACCCTTGCCGAGAACAGATGCCGGAAACAAATATATTTTGGTTGTAATGGATTATTTTACGAAATGGCCGGAGGCGTATGCACTGCCTGACCAGGAAGCAGCAACTGTGGCAGAAGCCCTAACCAGAAATTGGATATGTCGGTTTGGGGTGCCACTTATAATCCATTCAGACCAAGGACCGAACTTCAATTCCGGCCTTTTTCAAGGGTTGTGCAAGACCCTTGGAATAAAAAAAACCAGGACTACTCCTCTGCATCCGCAGTCAGATGGAATGGTTGAAAGATTCAATCGAACTATCTTAAACCATCTATCCATCTTCGTTGCAAGAAACCAGCGAGACTGGGACGACCACCTTCCCCTATTCTTGCTCGCTTACCGAAGCGCCGTCCATGAGTCAACTAATTACACTCCGGCCACCTTACTTTTTGGAAGAGAGCTTCGGTTACCTTGCGACTTACTATTCGGACGACCAAGTGATACCCCTTCATCGCCTGATCAATACATCGATGCTCTACAGGCACGGTTGGAGAGAGTTCATCGGTTTGCCCGAGAAAGAATTAACTGGATGGCCGAGCGGATGAAATCACGATATGATGTTCGTTCTACATCCCATAGCTTTAAAGAAGACGATAGAGTTTGGTTGTATAACCCTACGAGAAAACGAGGATTATCACCGAAATTACAAAGTGTGTGGGACGGACCATACATCATTGTGAAAAAACTGAACGATGTCATATACCGGATCACGAAAAGGGGGACTACAAGGTATAAGGTAGTGCACATGGACCGGCTGGCCCCTTTCTTAGGAAATACCTAAAGAAGAAACTGCCGGGACGGCAGTTCCTAGGAAGGGGGCAGTGTAACAGATAACTAGTCCAGCCCCAACGGGACTGGTGAAGCCTGGACTTTTAGAGATAGCAATTTATTGTTGTGCTTTGATTTTATAAAGGAAATTGAGAGAACAGAGGAGAGCTGGCCTGACAGTGAGGGAAGATTGTAAAGTGTTCAAGTTCTTATTGTAAATCATTTATTATATTATATTATTTTATTGTATATATTCTAAATTAAACCTAGTCACAGGAAATTATCCACGCGCTGTTTATTTAGTTAAAAATTGTAACAATATTAATATGTTGTTATGTAAATGACTAAACTTTAAAAGGATTATCAATTCATAAATTAATTTACACATCTGGAGCATTAATTGATTACTAGAGCATTTCATTTCATTCAGATGTATGCTTATAGCTAATTTACCGTTATGAATGACTATTCACCTTCCAATCTCGAAATATTTTGAAGAACTAGTTTTTACTCTTCCAAGAGATAAAAGCTGATATTTCACCCGAATGTTAAAGAATTCATTGGAATAAACACTCATCGAATGTTCTTCTTGAGCAAGAAACGCATAAAAAATTAAAAGGGATAAAAAAGGCATCAGTTCGAGTTATAAAATTTTAGGGGAAAAGCAAACAAACTTTATGAGCACTTTATAGTCAACTTGTCTGTAGTGCTATTTCTTTACATCAACTGCATTTCACCAATTTAAGAATCTCAATGTTCTTTCACCTAAAGAACAGTTTTGTTTATTTTTGAGACTTAACACCTTTTTATACGCCAAACCATCAACTGAAATTTACTTCTCTTCAAATTAGAAAACACAGAGATCCTAGAATATAAGATTTAATCCTTTATAAATCCTCATTCAAGAGACTCTCTAATCTTGAATGAATCTAAATTATTCCATTGAACAACCCACATACAACACAACCCAAACACTTTTTTCCGCCATTTCAAGACAAAGACTCTCATAAAACACCATTTGCATGTTCATCACACTCTCAATCTCCCCTTAAATGAGACAGAAAAGAGATAATCCTCGCCCGAAGCCGCGGAAAAACTAACTAACATGATTACGATCATCAGGTGGCGAAACGTCCTCCCAAAACCTCATTACGTCTGGCCCGAAGGCGATTGACATCCCTTCATTAACACCTCAAAAGAGCCCTCTTCAATCTGAGGGAAGGATCTCACCCAAAGCGGTACATAAACCCACCTTTCAGGTTATGGTCCCACCCCCACTTCATTAAAAGTGAGATCTTCCCAAAAAAGCACTAATCCCTCCATCGAATAAAAAGGGGGGCGATAAAACCGAGGGATTTGATCCAACGGCGCGAGTTTTATGAAAGCCGTCGTAAAATAGGAAAGGGCCCCCGACACCAAAATGATTTTCTTTTGTGTGTCCAATGGTTTATGGACAGAGATAATGCCCGCTATTAGGAACCGAGGGTGTAAAAAACGCGAAAAGCATCTTTTGAGTTATGACCAGCTTTGATGGTTGGCGATGAAGTTGAGTTAATATTTGTTGTGCAGCTAGGGAGAGGTTTGCTCATTATGAGGGCATTTGTATCGCCCGGTCCCCCTGGAATGGGCGGAATGCTAGTGGGTTTATTTTCGGTCGTCCAATCCTATTGAGTTTGTTTTTGGCCGTGATGTCGTAATCGTTATCCTTGTTTTAGGTGGAACGGTCAGCGGGAATTGAAGGCGAGAATGGTCGGAAATTGTTTGGATGGGTTTTCGGGAGTGTCTATCGGGTGAGGAGAGAGAATATAGGCGGTTATGTTCCTTTTGTTGTTGATTGGGTTGCGATTTTTTTATGTGGTGTTTGTTAGGTTATGGTAATGGTAGAGAGGAATTAATAAAGCGTGTGAGGGCTTTATGGGGTTTTATTTATAAAGTTATGGTCCTAGTTAAAGATGCGTGTATTCGTATCGCATTATGCATCAATCATATCAATTTCATAAGCATACATAAAAATAAATCACTGTACTGAAATACTGTGTTTGCAGTGTTATTTTAAGAAGGTGTAAGAGAACAATAGAATTCCAGATCACTAAATATCCTTGGTTCTACTTAAGGCACCATTGTAAGCAGAAATGCTGGGTAAATTTGAATGAATTGTGTTTTATACTCCATTAAAAACTTAGATAGAAATATTATTGAATCGATTTCTCTCACTAATTAGTTCAATGGTTAGTTTTTCGAAAATAATTCAGTTAGTTTTATAGCGTTTGAACTGAAATACGTTAAAGTACCTATATGCATAGATTTTAGGACGTTCATGTTCAGTCAATACATTCAAATAGCCTGATTCTTTTTGAATCGAGTACTATCATAAATATTGAAAACGTTAGATATTTCTTATCTCCATAAGAATTTTTGAAAATATGCTAGGTTAAATTCTGAGTGAAAGTTTCGAAGATCCTTTTAGATATTTAGAGTAATATATCTGGGATTTAGAAAAGACACACACACATGGAGATTTTATATATTTCTTATATTTAACTCAAACTATTTCAGCTACACATACAAAGTCCTAACTTTAATTTTTTTAATAATGGAGAAACGTCAAAGAAAAATTTGTGTTAAAAATTGACTTTTCTATAAGGTTTCTGCTCGACAGCAAAAAGTAATTAAAGCATTATAAAAAATGACTCGTCAAGTTTTTTTTAACTCCCGCAAAATGATTTTTATTTTATTTTTTCTTTAGATTTTAAGGCTAGAAACACATTTTAATCTCATGTCAATGGTACTTCAAACGACTCAAAAAAGGAAAACTCAAAGCGAAGTTTCAAAAACATTCCGTAAAGTACTAAAACATTTTTGACGTAGACAAGCAATGATAATAGCTTTTGGAACAAGACAAAAGTTCATGATGTTTATTCTAAATTTTCCCAAATTCCACATTCTTATCTTTCATTTTTTAGTTGGGAAAAAAGAATATTTTAAAACGCTTGTTACGGTGACAGCCAAAACAATAGCCGCGAAACTAGAATGACACTTAATAAGTTATTTCCCTTCACCAAGAGAAACAAAAATTGGATTTCATCAAAACAAATGGCGCCTTTACTAAGTGAGCTTAACAAAACTTTTCCAAAAGCTTAGCAGAATAATAAATCTTCGCATCTTCAAGGAATTGTGAAAAACAGGGTGAATCCATCCCGAGTTGAATGACAACCGATCTATCCATTAATATTTAGATTTCCAATTCTAGCATAAGCGCCTTTTAATACTGACAGAATCACTTCTATTACTGGAACGGAGAGATGATTAATCGTCAGAGAACAGCTTCTCGTGGCTTGATCACGTCAAGGCGGTACAAAAGGGTACGGGGACAGTTAAAGGGCACTGACGATTATAAATTTTGCTTTGAAAAGAACACGCTGGCAGAAAACTACTTGGATATTCATAAGTTAAAATCTGCGGAACACGACACGTCACATTTTTAAACCCCGGGAAACGGAATGAAGTTTGGTTACAATGGAAAATGAACGTGATGGATGGATAGTGGGAACTAACTTGGAAGTGTCACAGAATTCTATTTGTTCGTCTTGGCCCGTGTCAATGCCAGTTTTAGTTAACGGTTATTTAGTTTTCTGTTTAGTTAGGAAGTTGTTAAGGAGTGGTTACATTCGAGTATATCGTGTATTTATTTTTCTCTGTGGAACTCCTTTTGTTGTGTTTTGCTCGGTTCAGTTTGTATGGGTTGGGTATAAGCGTTATTAAAATTTTGTTTAAATGAGCATTTGGAAGGATTGAATTTGCGAGAAAGAAACGTCGTTGTAATTTATGTAATAATACAAATGAAAGAAATTGTATATCTATTAGAGGAGATTAATTAGTCTTATATAAGTTTTATTTAAAGAACCGTGTATAAGAGGCTGATAAATTCTATAGTTTAATATTATTGTCAAGTGGGATAAAATGGTTATAGCAGGGTGAAATGGATAGAGGGATTTTAGCAGTTTTTTAAAATAAAATGCATAGTTTTTTTGGCATGCGGAATTTTTCTAGTCTCAAAACATTAACTTTTATATAAATGTATGGTCTATTAAAATCCCTATATCCATTTTACACCGGATAACCCTACCTAATATAAAACACATAAAAAAGCATTATAAAAAAGAAAGAAAAACACACAATTTAATAAAGTTTCTCCAATTTTGTAGATTTAATTTAGTTTATTACTATTATGGAAGTTAAATAAAACGAATAAAACTTGTTAAACTTACGGAAACTTAAGCCCTCAATTAAAATTTCAACAACTAATTTCCCACACTATTTTAAAAACTTAAAAAGGATTTCTATAATTTATTTGACAAATTTTCTCAATAGATAAAAAAATCATCCAGGAAATAAAATTACAATCATGACAAAATAAATTCTTAAAAGAGCTTTCAATTCATTTCAAAGATTGGAATGTTTTTACATATTGAAGGAAATATGTTTATGTATTTCTTTTTGATTAAATGTGGAAATGCATAACTTCATAGTCTGTCGTATCTCGAAAACTTTTCACTCTCTCTTTGAGTTTATAATAAAGTCCGTAACCAAGGAAACAACCTTCGAAATTTTCGATTTACCGTAATGAAAATTATTTCTTCCTTACTCAAGTATATTGGATCGTCTGCAAGTGAGTAAAATGAATTATCAGAGTAAAAAAAGACTTTCTCCCCCAAAACTCTTCCTTTAATACGATATCAAAACAACCAAAAAAAATACATCGCGCGCAATAAGCAAAAAAAATCTCTCCGATCTGTTTCTTTTTCAAAACTTTTTATTGTTTCATTTCATCTCGTGTTTCCTTTTTTTCCCCGGTGAAGAAAAAAAATCGAAACTTTTTAACACAGTAGTGAAATTTCGAAAGAGACAACGGCCACGTTTTTGACTACATCGATCGAAAACTCGATCCCGGACTCTCCGCGAAAAGTTTGATAAAATAAAAAAAAAGTGAACACTCGGTAGCAAATGGAAAATAGCGGGAAAGTTTAAAAAAAGAAATGCCCCAAAGAGAGAGAAAGACTTCGAAAAAAAATTCTCGAATCCATACTTATTCCAATATGCGAGAGAGATTGAGATCACGGTCAGCTGACGTAATGAATTACTGAAGTCCCACGAAGCAGGAAATATGTGTGGAGAATTCTTTTTCTCCGATTCCTTTTCTAGTAAATTCGGAAAGGAGAATGATGTTAGAGGGTTTCCTCTCTCTCTGTGATACCCTGGAATTGAATAAATAGAATTTACCTAATGCTGAAGGGTTTGAATCGATAGGCGTGTGCGCGATGATGAAGAGTTTCAATCGATGCAATCGATGTTTGGCCACGGATACGTGTTGCATATGCTGCGAGTGATATGCACCCCTCCCAGTTGCAAATCAGCCGCTGAGGCATTTAGGGGTAGCGAGGTGGGCTTGAGACATATTGGGAGAAGCGCCTGGTAGTGACTGATATATGTAGTAGTACACACCTGGAATACCGTTAGTTGGCGGTATACTCAAGGCAATAGAGATGGGGGTATATTTTCCATAGAGTTTCCCAAATAGCTTTGATTTTAAATCGAGCAATTAGATTCCGGCAACGGGGAACTGCCTCAAGTGACAAAACCATCTATCAAAGTTTTAGTTACCTATGCATCTTTTGTCATCTTCAAAACTCATTGCAAATCTTCCTAGTACTATTAACTTCACGCATGAGAAACTGACAGTGAGATAAAAAAACCAGGTTGGGAATTGATTTTTGGAAGGTAGTGCAGTTTATTAAAGTACAATTAATCATGAACTTTTAGTATAACATCGAAAATATACACTATTTTACAAGATGGATGTATTGTAAATTATAATTTCATCTTGTCTTTTGGTTAGTTTTTTTGTTGAAAAATGAAGTTTGTTCCAGGTACATTACATGCCGATATCAGCAAATTATTTTCGTTACCCAGCTGGCACTTGTGGGCAGAAACCATTAATACGAAGTTGTTACAATCAACATAGACCCTTTCTTACGAATCCCTTTTCCATTGGATTTAATGGGTAGCATTCATTCCTTTACAGTAACTAAAAGTTTTACAAGTTTTTAAAGTTACAGTAAAGCTTTTTAGTAACTAAAATACATTTCTGATCTACCTTCGATTTCCGAGTGAGGTACTCCAAGCACGGAAATAAGCTCAGGAAGGCTGCTAAATGTTCCCTGCTTAAGGTAAAGATAATCTGACACATCTAATAGTACGGGAGCTGGCGTTAAATTTCAAGAATTCATTTGCTCGTAGACGATTTTAATTTTACAAAATAGTGTTAGTGGTGCTGATCATGGAATCGAGCGTCAGCTGGTCAGAAAGCGGTGGGTTGAGCGTGGGGAAGGGGTCAAAGGTACAAAAAAAGAAAAATAAATTCATCTGCTCGTGTATGAAACTTGATGGAGATGGTAGTTTAGACCTTCCTGATTACAAAAATGACCGTCAGCTGGCTGGGTGGTGGTGGAATGACCGTCAGCTGGTCACGTGAACTTGCAAACAAAAAATGTATCTGACAAAGCAAGAAACTTGGTAGGAAATCAATCTCTGTTATAGAAATAATAACGAGTGACTAGTACAGCAGATATTAATTCATGAGTTGCTAGTGTAAGTTGAAGACTAGTAACTCGTTATTACTTCATGTAACAGAGATTGACAATCCTACCAAGTTCCATGCATTATCAGATAAATTTTTTGTTTGCAAGTTCACGTGACCAGCTGACGGTCATTCCACCGCCACCCAGCCAGCTGACGGTAATTTTTGTAATCAGGAAGGCCTAAACTACCATCTCCACCAAGTTTCATACACGAGTAGATGAATTTATTTTTCACTTTTTTTGCATATTTTACCCCCTCCCCACGCTCAACCCACTGCTACCTGACCAGCTGACGCTCGATTCCATGATCAGCACCACTAACACTATCCTGTCATATTAAAATCGTGTACGAGCAGATGAATTTTTCATTTTAACGCCAGCTCCCGTACTATAACGTATCCTATGGTCAGGGCGCCGCGTGGAGGAATTTCGTTTTAGCGTAAAATTACATTGTGCCTAAACAAGCTTCACGTCAACCACTCTGGACAGAACAGAAGTAAGAGGCCAGTTTACTACAAATGGGCTTTGAGACTTGGAGAGTTAGTTGTTTAAAAAGAACAGAAAATGGTCGAACAAAACCATTATGATTCGGATTGAAAATATTTAAGATATATGGAAATGATGGAAACGCATGAATTTACTTACAAAATAGAAAGAAGGAATTAAGCCTAATATTTCACTAGACAGATATAATTAATTCCCTTATTCTTTCAAAAATTATGGGTGTATACTACTTAGTTTTCTGGAAATTCCATACTTGTGTCAGTTTATAGTTAAATTTATAAGGAATGCAATTCTAAAAATACAAAACGTGAAGACCAAAAACAGGCCAGGAGCCCAACAAGAGTGGTGTATTTATCATAAATTCCCCGATTCCCTGTAAATGTCAATATTTTTCCTAAAATCCCTTTATTCTAGTAGAATATTATTTTTGCCAATGCATTCCATCTATCTACTACCCTATTAAAAATACTTTTTTTCTGCCGGCCCAGTTAAAATTATTGTTCCGTTGAAATATAGTAGCTTACTATGATGACTTTAAATAATATTCAGGTACTCAGGATGTACTCAGGTACATGATGCACTCAGGTAACAGTTTAAATGACACACATGTAAAATTATGATAAATATTTTTTAGTTGAAGTATTCAATACAATTCAAGTAATTTATGAATTCTGAAGATACTGTATTTCAGTTAAAATAAAGTATTATATGGGTAGAGGATTTTTATCATAAATAAAATCCTCTTGTATTGTTTTGTATGCATTTACAATGAAAAAAAATGAGATCAAATGATAATCAAAATTTTGAAATTTTTCTTGATTAAGAATTTTTTAACACAAAATAGTTCTATATGTAAAATAACCATTTAAAAATTATATGTGTGAAAGTTTAGGAACTAGCCGTTTATTAATAACTTAATGTAAACAGAAAATTAAAAAAATATGGTATACATTTTTATTAATAGTTTTATAAAACTTAAAAATTAATGTTGAATATCTAACTTCACATCTAATATTTAAAGTATGATATTTTTGTTAAAACCATTACAAGATACACTGTAAATCAAATCTCAATGCACTCAAAGTTTAAATTAAATTTTTTTACATGAAATTTGATAGTCTTATCTTAAGTACAAGAGACAAAATATACATTTTTCAAGTTAGCAGAATATTATTCCCGGTTAAGATTTAATTATAAACTGGAGTAACCAACCAATATAACATTTAGGAGTTGAAAGCATAAACCAAATTCAGAAAACGCAATAGCAGATAAATTTTGTTTCTCAAAACTTTTAACTTAGTAGGCTCTATGCTTAATCTTAATGAAACATTACCCAAACGTATCAAATCAAATACATAAAACTTAGTAATCTTTCTTAATATATGTATTCCTGCACATACTACATTTTCGACATCATGGGAGGTACCCAAGTGTATGCATAAACCATTTGGATGAACAGACATTATTAGGGAAGCATAAATATTCAGGATATAATGTATTGTCTAAGTGTACAAGCCGTCTGGACAGATTAGAACGTTTGCATTCTACAAGCTTGATTCGCAAATATTCCATTAGAAATTAGACGTAAAGTTCTAGGCATTATAGAATTTCGACTCACACACAGGGGGAATGAATTAATTTATAAGTCTAATAATACATCCTGTAGGTTAGAGTACACACACGTAATGTTATAGTTGAAGAAATCAATTTTGATTTGTAAACAGAAAATATAAATTTTTATTCTATAGCAGTGTTATTTTCTTTTATTAAAATTTTAGTTTCTCTAGAAAATATTAGAAACATTTCTCGACCAATAAAGTACTACCTATATTTAAATTATTACATAGTTTACCTTTTTATGATTCAGAAATAATCATCAATAATTTGAGGGGAGGTAGAGGGGCCCTAGACAAGCATATTTCGAATAGGGATGGTGGGGCGCAGTCTTACCGTTAAAGAGCTAGGGCCTAATGTAGTGAGAGCGCGTTTCAAAAGGGCGTTTTTAGAAAGCCCGTGTGACGAAACAAAACATAATAAAATAACAAGCATTATTGCATGAGGTACAGGAGTATCTGTACTACTTAAATCCTCAATGTGATAGAAATTGGACCACTTGCTAAACCGTGGGGTGAGTTTTAAAACATGCAATATTAATATCTTAAGTCAAACAATGGAGTTCCCTTAATGGTATTTAGAAAAATGATGATCGGGTAAGAAATTTTCAATGATCAAACAGTTTTAATGATCAATGTTACGATCATTGAAAATACCTTCCCCGATCATCATTTTTCTAAATACCATTAAGGGAATTCCATTCTTTGACTAAAATATTAATATTGCACTTTTGAAACCCACTCCACGGTTTATAAAGTGGTTCAAATTCTATCGAATTCATGGCGTAAGTAGTAGGGATACTTCCTTACCTTATGCAATGGATTTTTTCATTTTATTATGTTTTGTTTCGTCACACGGGCCTTCTAAAAACGGCCTTATGAAACGTGCTCGCACTACATTAGGTCCTAGCTCTTTAAGGGTAAGGCTGCGCACCACCATCCCTATTCGAAATATGCTTGTCTAGGGCCCCTCTACCTCCCCTCAAATTATTGATGATTATTTCTGAATCACCTTGTATATTATACACATTTTCGTTTAAATTATGTGATATAAACCTATCAAAAAATACCAGATACAAGGAACAAACTATATCCATTAAATGACTGAATTGCACAACTCGAATTAAGGTTGTATGAAACATCCTACAGTATTATGAATGCTGTGTATGATATAAAAATTAAAGAACATTTTCTTAAACGTGATGAAACTCTGAATTTTCAATGGAGAAACCTATATACATTTTACTAAACTATTTAAATTCTTCAGATGGAAAATTTACTACCTGCCTCATTATTATTAATAAACTTGGTCTGGTTACTATGGTTTCATGAGCTTTGCATTCATAACACAATTGTTAAATATATATTCCATACTGTTTAATTGTTCACATAGCTACTGCAGAATAAATGACTTTCTATCATTAAATATTTTTGAATTTAAGATTTTTCGTTGAATTTTGAAATGAAACTTGACATTCCTCAAAGTTTTTAGTACTGTTTACACATTGAAGTATTATTAAAACTACTATATTTTTCATAATTAAGTTACGGCATGTTAGCTGATAGAGTATATAGGTATTATTGGTTTTGTGTGTCTGAAAATAATTAGCTTTTAAAGAAGGTGTAAGAAAAACTTCAGAAATTTCATTAGCCAATAAAATTATCTAATGCTGTATTTGAAAAAAGTCGTGACAAACTTTCTTTCCTTTTACAGAGTTTGTTTCTTATACTAATAAACTAATATTAGCCAAGAATTAACTTATTTTCTAAGTTAATACGACGAGTACAGCACTTCGAGAACGCTTATTTCTAATGCAAGAGTTCTCATTTATTAATTACAAAGATTTTATACTTATATTATTAACATTCGAAAATAGCTTCGAAAAATTATTAAATTCGAAAAGCTTGTTACTGATTATTAAAGTATTATTTCATAAGTGTATTATTTAATTTTAGTTGCTTAACAAACTTGTCAATAAACAAGTAGAGAAACAATTTTTTAAATGGGGACAAAATAACCATTAATGGTTTAAATGGAGAGCTAAGCTGTTTTTTATAGATTTTAGGTGATTAATGCAGCACGGTAGTTGAATTGGAAAATTTCCATTTAATTGTTAAAAATATTTTAGTATTGCTTAAAAAATTTTTGGAATGGATTAATTTTTCTTAGGTAAAATAATAAATGCACATTGAAAAATGTCATAGAATTTATCACATTTCCTGCCTCACTTCGGTCATTATTAATAATGCCTGGTTCATCACTTTAATTATCTCGATTTTTAATAACAATAAACAAACTATATATATTCCCGAGCAACACTAACATCCAAGATTCATCCGATGGTTGTCAATTATGGACGCAAACTCTTCTAATTCTGGTCACAATTGCGTAAATATGATATGTTTTAGCTGAGCTGCGCAACTATACAAAATTACAACCTTTCCTCTCAGTGACGTCAGCGATAGACGTAGGATCACACCACACTTTCTAACTATCTAATTGGCGAGTTAGAGATGACTCTCGCTCGCTCAGTCTTTTGTTGGATAGCTAGAAAGTTGGACGTGATCTTACGTCAACCCGTGACGTCACTGACAGGAAAGGCTGTAGTTTAGTATAGGGTTGCTTAAGACATCGACCTTAGAACTCAGATAGACGGAGCATGTGCTTTTATCCCCATAGTGGTGAGCCGGTGCTTGGGATGATACATCTCCCGCTCAAAAGTCACGTGTAATGGGAGCTCTGGGGACGGGATGGCCTGGTGCGTTTACAGGCTGCCCACCACGATAGCAGCCAGTGCGCAGTACCCGCCGTCGGTTCGATTCCGGCCAGCTGGCTTGATCATGTGATAGGGCAGAGGACACTTGATTGAAAATGCTCCAATCTCAATACCTACAAAGTCACATGTGATGTGAAAAAACGGCCGAACATGTTTCAACGCAGACCAAGCCCGCTTGCTCCGTCTATCAGTATTCCAAGGTCTAAGACTAAAGAGCATTAAACACAGAATTGAACTAATAGACAGTTTTAAGTATACCGTAATTTAACAAAACTCATAACAACAACAAATTTTCCTGCAATGTCCCATTCTATGAGCACCCTTCCCCTCTTCATAACCCACGCATTACCAACCCGTATAAAATTCCTCACAAATTCAGCCTCAAATTAATCACCGCCTCCCATACATCACACACCTCAGATATCCCGCGATGATCCAGGCCTGCCAACAACTTCACAACCCGCTAACCCAACGTATCCCTAATAACCCACACCACGGGTCTCCATAACCAATTACATAAAACGCATTTAATATCACGTCTCAGCCCCTTCTATCAGCCCCTGTCCGGTAACGTTTCCATTTATGCTCAATCCGGCAGAGCGGAACGAGGCGCGTCCATGATGTGGTGCGTCTCTGAGACGGCTAAATCTGGCCGGTTATCTCGGCATTAAGGGAGCGTTTCTGTGGACGTGATTTGGACGAACCCGGGATGTTTATTTGGAGGGGGAGTGAGGAGGAAATGATCCGGTTAAGTGGTGAGGGGATTGGGATGCGTGTCTTGGGGGATCTTGGAGAGGGGATGAGTGATTGGGTGAGCGTGATTTTGCAGGGAGTTTTGCATGTTGGATTGGTTGTGGATCGGGATTTTTTTTATTGGTGGTAAGGATATTTGTGGAAAGCATTGGTGATGTAAAACATTCCCTTATAAATATAATATTTTTTGTGTGTAATGCATCTATGAGAATATCTTTTGCACACGCTTTGCTCTTTTTTATTTGTTTTACCGAGTTATATAGTTCCCATTTAGGAATAGCTTTTCTTTCAGTTTATCAACATTTCTAATTTGAATTCAAAATTTTCGTTCTTATTTTCAATCCCATGTTTTCTAAAATGAATTTAATTTTACATGCAGTATATATTTACGATGAAAGGAAATACCATCTTTTGATATTATCTTGATGATTTTTTCTTTTGATATTGATGATTCTTACCGGATAATGACTTTTCTGAAATACATCTTTCCCTCGAAAATTTATGATACATTATTTTCGAAAGAATTGTGTATAAAATAAGTAAACGAATAAAAAACAAATTTATAAAGTTGATTTTATAGAATACCAATTTTTCAATTACAATTTTAAAAATTACATTTAATGTCGATAAAGGGAAAAATCACCAGAATTGTTCATATTGTAAAAGAGGCGACAAAATTGGTGGAAATATAGTTTTAAACATGCTGAATAAAAAAATCGACCAGAACCACATGATTTTTTTATCTTCTGCAAAATGTGTGTCGGTGCTTTATAGAAGAAAAACTATTGCTTGGAAAATAAAACTTGAACGGTGCATTTTTTAGGAAATTTTATGTACTTTAACTTTGTAATTCAAGTAATTTTCGGGAAAATAATATTTTTTGAAATATAAGCAAAAATCCGAAGATAAAGTAAAAATTTTGCAATTTTTTTGCGATTTTTGATATGAATCCGACCTTCCACGTAGAAGTGAATAAGATATTAGTAATCAGCACCAAAAAAACTGAAAAAAAAGAGTCTGCACAAAGTATTTTTTAGAGCAAATGCCGACTGACAATATTGCTATTTTTGAGGTTTTTTGAATTTTTGTTACTTTTTTTAAAAAATTGCACATTTTATCATCAGAATAATGTTTGTTGACCCCTGAAACATAATATTTGACCCCCAAAATGCCTTTGTATCATTAAAATAACCAAAAATAGGCCCTCGGGCGGCCATTTTGTTTTTGACTGGAAGTCCCGAATGAGACTTCCGCCAGAGTGGTCGAGTTTGGATTCAGCATGTTTAAAACTATCTTTCCACTAATTTTGGTGCCTCTTTCGCAATGTGAACAATTATTCCCTTTAACGGCCCGTCCCTGTACTATATTGATATCCACCAAAAGTAAGAATTCGAGTTCAGAATTTACTAATAAAAAATTAGTTTTACCTCTAGGAAGCTATATTTAAGGGATGGGGATACCATATTTTATTTGGAAATCATATAAATATTTTTTATTTTTATTTTTCATCATTCTACTGTTTGATGAAAAATATTTTAATTTAATTTAACACATTTAGAGAAATTAACATATTTAGTTTAAGATATGTTTCCCACACAACAATTTTTGAAAACTAAAGATAGTATAAAAAATCAAATCATTTATTAATAAGTCTCCATTATTTTTATCAACGAAATTTGTAAGGATGAATTTAAGCCGGGATTTGTACAAACCCTCACACAATCCAACTTATCTATAGAACCCAGACACATACCCTTTCAAAGTTCTCCCCAAAATGAACCATCCATTTAAAAAGAGCGAACTAAAGCCCAAATCAGACTTCACTTTTATTAAAGATTCGAAATTCCCCATATAGCCACTCCAAATCCCAAAATGACGTTTAAAAGACACTTATGACATCCAGCATCAGAGAAATAACAAACTCCTTCCCAATGAAGGATGGGGGACTGTCTCTTTCCCCTCCTTTTCGAGAAGAGTGATATCCTAGGAGGAATAAATTTCTTCTACGTTAAAAAGATATTTACTTAGTACACACGAATCTCAGAAATTCATTGAGAGAAAAATGTGATAAATTCTTTCGGTCAGACAACCCGATGTTTGTCTCCAACTGATACAAAGGGCTCCGGTGCTTATTTGGTTTCAGTGAGACGTTTTTTCGCCACATGAATATTCAAAGTGAGTCAACATGCCTTCTCTAAAAGAAAGAAAACACGGTATAAAGACTTTCAATAAATGTGAAAGCGTTTTTTTAAAACTCCCTCTGAGAGGAGAAGGAATTTTTGAGGGTATGGTTGAACTCTGAATTATTTATACCGTCACAGAGAGTTTGAATTTTTGAAGAAGCATTTTGAGAATCTCTTCCAGGGAAATAAAATATTTTACCTCACCAGATCTGGGCAAGTGCACAAATCAATCACATGAGTAGGGAGACACTTTAAGAAATTCAATCTTGGGGTTACCCTTTGGAGATTTTTTTGTTTATTTTTTCTACTCGGGAGTATGTGTTTTGAAAACTGTCAAAGATCCAGAATGGTTTGGTTTTTCATCCATATTCTCTCAGACGGGGGTGTCTCTGTGTTGTTTTTCTTCTGACAAAATGTAATACACTTTTGAACTTCAGCCAATGGATCGATTCTGTTGTTTCGAAAAATTTACAATGCTTTTATGAAAGGTGGTATATGCTTCGGTTATAAAAGTGCTTTGCAAATTTTTCGAGGAAGGTCAAATTTAGAAAAACCTCTCCTTTATACAATATGCAAACATTCATCTTATAAGTTAAAATATAAATATTTATGTTAACTTATCGATACTAAAATTGAGAAGCTTCAAATTTTAAGCAGATAACTCCAAAATTTTAAGTTAAAGGACAAATTCTACACCTTAAAATGTCCTAAGGGCCTGACTGAAACTCAATTTCGAAATTGGAGAAGGATTTTGAAATATTATGAAAAAAATTCTGCTTGAAAATCTTGATGACCAATGACCTTTTTAAATAATTTAATAACTCTCTAAATTGAAAAATAAAATCAGATTTTACTTCAAATTTGTGTTTTGGGCATTGTGATATATCCGGTCATTAATAATGTCGTGGCAGTTCGGAGGGACCGAGAATTATTAATAATACCCGGTAATAACTTTGGCCATAACATACACTTTTTTTGCATAGGATTCATTGCATTATAAATTAGGGCTAGCTGATCATCCTTTAAAAAACTTCTTTGGATATTGGATAACAGTTCAATCAGATAGCCACCGTGGTCCAAATTTCAAAATGGAGAAAAGAAGGTCATATAAGCAATAATAATTATAAATGTAACAATATTATAGGAATGTGAAGATAGGACAAATGAAACTATTCATTTTCAGATTTTATATTAGGATATTAATTAAAGCAGTGTCAAAATTTATCTATGTTGTTGCAGATAAACATTCCAAACAACGAAATTCAATAACTCCATTCTCAAAACAACTAACTCCGGATCAGAAAGGACTAAAGCCCAGATTCGAACGTTCCATTTTTAAGCCTCGAATTGTTTCCTGTTGAGTAACATGTTCCTCTCTCTATTTCCAGCAGCATCGCATATATCTCATTAACTTAAAACACTCTTCGCAGCAGCAGCCGACAGCTTCCATGTTAAGTCTCACCGGGACAAAACAAAGCACTCGAGTAACGTACAACTGCGAGTTTCCGAGATAACTCACAGCGATTCATCTCGAAAAGATAGCGTTATCATTAGCACCTCCTTTTTCCTGCCTCTTCTTTGCTTGTCTTAATTCGCGCAAGGTGGCGCGCTGGTCATTATCGCACAGCCTCTCGCAAATATTTAATTACGTTCGAGATTATCGCTTTCGAATGAATCTAATTAAGTCACCGAAGCTTTTAATTCGCGGTTTACTTCCCCGCCGAGGGACAAATCCGGCAGAGGGCGCCAGGAGAAGTTAATCTCGGAGATGATATGTCAACATCGTAGAGTGTTTAACATTTCAATATGGTACAACATGTCTCCGCCTGCCCGATGTTGCCCGAACATGCCCGGTAATGAATGATTCAATAGGAGTGTTGAGCAGGAGGGGGAAAAAGCTTCGGCGTTTTCCCTTTGTTCGGACAGGAATCCGCTTGGATTGAAACGTGGTAATTAATGCAAAAGAGACGTGATTAGAATTTCAAACAACACTCTGGGACGAGACTATTTTTCTCTCTGGCTCGGGTATTTACGTCATCGGGGGTTGTGCTGAGTGCTGAAAACACTTGGGGTGGGGAGAGTAATGAAGTTTTGACGGGGAATATTATCTCAGGGAGTGAATTAGTGGCGTATTCATTGCGCTGGTGAGAAATTGGATTATTTTTCGTCGTTTGTTTGGAATGTGTTTTAATTGGAATGCAAGAAATGACTCTTAAGTGGGTTTGGAGAGGGGAAGCGAAAGGGGTGAAGAAAAATTCGTCTGTTTCCAAATTTACTACTTCCAATTTATTTTGTAAATTGCGCTCAAAGCATTGGAAAATAATGAGTAGATACACTGTTTCTTTGTTTGTTGACAGAGAAATTTTGTCGTTATTGATTCTGAGTAGTAAAGTAGGTATATTAAGCAGAATGATTTATCAAGTACTTTAAAAAGAATATTTCTAAAATTCTCATGTTATATCATGATCATCATTATTAAGCTTATTGTTAATCTTCAATCTTATACGTTTTTTTATTACTTAACCATTTTTTATGCGTATACGTAATTATAAGCTATAAAACAGTTCTAAGAAGATACTAAGAAAATAATTTCCCCTTGGCGTCAAATGTATTTTTTCTCTTGTGTTCTATAAATATTTTTTGTGTAATAAATAAACTTATTATACCTTAACAGTAAAAACCTAACATAAAAATATGTTCTTGAATTAACTGGTTGTTGTAAACACGATTCAAAGCCAAATTTTAATTAAAGCCTAATAGTTGAAATAAGAAATTTATAGTTCTTTAAATTGGCTTAAAATAAATTGAATGTACATAAAAATAATTGTGCAAGCATGAATTTCTTAAATATCTATTAATTACAACTATGAGTTGCCAAAAACCTAACGAACAAGTTAAGCACTAATAATTCCCTTACAAGGAGCATAAAAATCTTTTATATTTGTTCTATTCATTACAAACTCACCAGAAAACCATATCCTAGGTTATAATCCTGGCGATGGTCGATTATTACTAGTGGTATATATTTTTAAATTAATTACTAAAACTGTCAACAAGTATTAACTGATACAAAAATAAAACCTGTGTTATTTCCGTCATTTTATGAACATCTTTACAGAAAGAAAACATAAAAATCTTTTTTACGATAAACAAAAGTAATTGCATAAAACATTGATAGCATCCTCCATACCCTTCAAAAACTGCCCTTTAAATATCCTCTTCCAAAGAAACACTGTTGCACTCGAATTATTCGCGGCATCGAAAATTTTACAACCTTCCCCTTGCGGTTTGTGCATCCCCTGGAGTCCAATTATACCCCTCGTGATAGATAATACGGAGATAAAGTCCCATCTCTTAATACACGGCGAATAAATACACACAGCTCTTCCTTAAGTACGTCGTGTCAGAATCAATAAATCTCATTTCCAGCCCCGCATAAAACGGCCTGCGGGCCCAAAACAGAGGTGCCATGCAAATTATTGGAAATAAAAACTTTTTAGTGTGGGACATCAATTTTACATTTATGGTTTTAATTTTCGCTTGCGTTTACAATTCGGAGAGGACCTCGGATGTTTCATATCTGACTCTTCGGACGGCCTTCGAGGAGGGGGAATAAGTGTATGAAATAAAAGTTTGATTTACGCGAGGGTAAAATTTTAGGGCCTTCCTCGTAAAACGGTCTTGGGGAAGAAGGGGAAATGGTGTTTTCCACGAACTAAAAAGTTGGTGTTTTCACCATCCTTTCCGATCAATGAAACGTATCGGGGTGTATAAAATGGGGATGGGTGGCTTTTTTTCTTCCCCTACCGATCTTTCTCGTTTCGGGGCTCCGGCAATTTCGGTCTGGTTTTTGTGCGGGTTGTGGGATAATCTGGGGATTTCCATCTTGTTCCGCTGGGGAAAAACTCTGGAAAGGGGAAATGGAAGCTTGTTGAAATGCGTTAGCGCTTATAAAAACTGAAATTGGAGGCATATATTTTCTTTTCGGTGGAGGTTTTTTTTACATAAGTCTATCCTATCTTCTTGAAATATTTTTATGAGGAATATAATATACACAGTTTACGTATTTTTTTACTAATGATATCATCTTAGAATCTTACCAACACCTTTTCTATCCTAACTTTACATGATGATCTCTCGTTTGCCTTAAACTTACATTAATAACTAGGGAGACCGGGGAGGGATGGGACAATTTTTCCAAGACTATTTTTTAAATTTAGTTTTCATTGTACAAATTTGAAACTTTCAAACTAACATCTTGGAACATTTTAACATATTTAAAAAATATAACCAAAGTGATAGCAAACAAAACTTAGGATTTATGAACGAATTAAAGTAACCTCTAAAAGTGTCCCATCGCACCCCGGGACAGGGTGGGATGGGGCATATCTTTTTAAATTAAAATTTATGATTACTTTTTAAATATATGATTAAAAACCTCAAAGATGGAAATATTTTACACATTTTAAAGATTTATTACAAAAACAGTTATTTTATCCTATATTTACTTCGAAAAATCTAACTTTAGTGAAAAATACAAAATAGTTAAAATTCTTCTTAATCTAAAAAAATATGTTTACAACTGCAATACTAATCAGTTTTGAAATAATGGCATCTAAAGAATTGTATGCAATAGCTTGTATTTAGGTATTGATAAGAATTGGGCATGTCCCCTCCCACCCCAAGTCATGGTATCCCATCCCACACCGGTAGCACCAGTTTTATAAAATAGGCTCTTTCAAAAGAACTGTAGCTTTTAGGCTTAACTCAACTATATATTCATAATGAATACATTATTCTGTTTAGTAAACAATATAAACCATTAACCTGACCGGCGGTCAGGTCAGGAAACCGTGGTTACAGCCTCTGATTGGTGGAAAAATAATTCAATATTTTCCTTCCACCAATCAGAGGCTGTAACCATGGTTTCCTGACCTGACCGCCGGTCAGTTTACCGGTGAATACAGCCGTAAGAAAGCAACCAAGAATCAGATTTAAAATTCACTTTGAAAAGTGTAATACTTAGTTACTTTTGCTATAGTGAAACCATCTTTTTCATTCAGATACTTGTAGGAGCTTGCAACTAAAATAGTTGACAGCAACAAGTATGAAGCCATGGTGGCTTTACCTGGTGGAACAGTCAAAAACTAATTTTTTTACAATTTTAAGATTTATTGAAGGTGTCCCATCCTACCCAGTGTCCCATTCATCCCCGGTCTTCCCTATGATTTTTTGTTGTATTTTGTAAAAATATTTCAAAAAGGACTAAAAATTAGATGAATTCAGAAATTAAAATCAAAATACCCAGCCTAGGTTTATAATGTTTATTATGCTTATTTAAAAGAGATCGATACTTTCAAAGCTGGGAGAAGTCTTTATTATTTTTCTAGTAGAGAGGAAGTTTTTAACGTTCATCCCTGCACTGGTCTATGATGAAACTTACTTAAAATCGCCTTTCTATGAATTAGTATTTGGATTGAAACAACGATTAGTTTAAAGCAACCATTTGATACTTAGCTTAAACTTAAAAGGTCTTTAACAAATAACTGAAAAACTGGTGAAGAAAGGAGGCAATTGAAGATTAAATGAAAAATTCATTGCATTATACTAAAAGCGGTTTTAGAAGTAATTTAAAAACATCGAGTTCTTAATTTTTATTTTTTAAACCGTCACCTGATATATTTAAGTATAAAATGTTTTAAGTTTGAAAATTTTTTAAAATAAGAATTATTTTCAAAATAATCAAGTTCCTTTTATTGTAGAAAGGTAAAAACCACATTTTTCAAGAAATTAAAGATATTTTCTTTTAAGCTGAAGACGGGAGTTTCTATAAGAAAATAAAATATTTTTAACGTTAGAAAAACACATTATACTTTCGAAACAATTACCTCCAGAAAAGAAAACTAAGTTATAGTCTTCAGTTGTGATTAAAGGAATTATATTCTTTAAAAACGTGTTTAAAGAATAAAAAAAGTAAAAACTATAAATTTTCTATCATGAAGGAAGTAAAAACAAGTTTTTAACGGAACAGAACAACAACCTTAACTATTTTGTAGTTTATCAGAGAATTAAGATCCAATCATGCATATTTTCAGACTGCATTTTAAACGTAGTACTCTTTTTATGCATTTTAACAATAAAAGAAGCTACCAAAGATAAATTCTTTATATATTTTTGTTTGAATCAGCTGTTAATATTAACAACAGTACATAAGACTTCATAATGAATAAGATAAATATTACATTGATTTTCTTTTAATAATAAAGTATAGTAGATAGTTTACTTACAAGAAGATGGCAAGAATTTATTTTTTATATTCCTTGAATTGTCACATAATAAATTAAAATCTTTAAACTGTAAAATCTCAATTTGAACTTGTTAAGAAAAATAACAAAAAATAGTCGAGTTTATGAAAGTTTATAGAGTAAATATATACTTGCTATCTTCCTAATGTTTGAAAATCTCCATTAATCAGTAGACCAGCTTAAAAAGAACATGATACATCATTTATGGAAAATTCGAGTTGCAATAATATAATCCTATAACCCCCTAAAGCATTTTAGAAGAACCGGGAAGTATTTTCGTTACCCAATACCTTTTATTTATCGCCATTGCACCCAAAGATTAAAAGTATCCACATTTTCTTCTAAGCCCCAAATTCTCAACGCTGGCAAACCTCCAACGTATGGTCAGGCTGAAAATATGATATAAATCCAAGTGTTTCGTGTTCAGCCAAATTTATCGACTTACAGCTCGGGAAAAAATCGAGACAAACAGAAGAAAAACTGCGCTAAATACTCTTCTGTAAGTACTTGGAGATAACACATTATTTATTTCAGTGGAGTAAGGAACTCGGGTCAGGGCACAGTTTAATCAATAAGGCCGTGATCGTTTTGTCAATAACTTTTTCTAGCTACTATCTGTATTCCGCTTTCGGTGCTGGCATTAGTATTAAATTTGCTTTTAATTTATCAAATTGATATTGGCTACTTGAAACTGTAAAGATGTGTTTTGAATTTTGCATGAGACCAATAATTGAAATGGAGGATTAAATTCCACAAAGATGAAACAGTATTTGGAAGTAATCAATGTGTACATGAAGTTTTTACTTGCATTTATATCTTTTTACAGAACTTATGTTTTTAAAGAATGCATAAAATTAAACCTACATGAAATTAAATTAACATATGTTATATATAAATAGAATACAATCAAAGAAAGTTGGGGACATGTTTAAAAGTATCCGTTTTTATGTTAGCATCATTGATGTATCGTTACTTAAAACTATCTAAGAATAGGGCTATAACCACAGGGAAGATAATATTTAATTTTAGTGATACTTGACTGTATTAGCTTATAAGATTAGTCTTTTCACTACTTGGAATTAGGATATGTGTTAAGATAATTTTATACTTTAGACCCTTTTACCTGGCTCCTTAGCTAGCCTTTAAAGGATATTAAATTTTTTTGATTATTTTAAATCATAGAGGTTAGGTAAAACGTATAAGATAGTAAATATTAAATAAATTCAGATAAAAAATTAAAAAGAAAAATAACTTGTGGTTGAAGGTATAGTCCCCCCAAAAAAATCAGATATAGAGAACTAAGATTCAGAATTTTAAAATATTATATAAATTTATCTATTCAATTTTTCTTTAAAATTAATTACGAATTCTAGGAAAGAAATTATTTAAACCATGGCCAACTAGAGTCATAAGCCCTAAGAATATCGATATTGTGACGTCTTGCCGTAAATTTTGATTGCTCTTTTCCAACAGCTCAACTAAATTAAATTACTAAAATGCCTTTCGATAATAATTTTTTGAGGCGTTTCAAACAGTATAATTCAAAAATAGATCAATGATCTTTACGGTTAAATTATTCACTTATGATTCTTGTTGACCCTGCATTCCCATTCGTGATTGGCAAAATAGTTATTTTTTATTAACGTGAAAACGTGAAATATTGGCGATTATTTTCAAAAAACATTAAATAACGTCATTTTTAATAACGCTACTTTTAATGTAATATATTTAAAAGCACCAAACCATACAGCCTGGGACACCCCATCTTCATTGTCTTGACACTTGCCTACCAATTGTGGCTATTGAACAAGGCACTGAAGGCACCGCAGAAAAGATGACACAACTAGGGTGGGTTTACATCCATCTACTTGAAAGACGCAATTGAACACATCTTTCCTATACATAATAACGTTGCTCAACGCTGTAGCACTAAGAACGGATGGAAGAAACTTATTCAACATTTATGAAGAGGATTATAGAAAATGTTCTACCCTTTGCCCTTGACACGACGCGATGTCCCGCTCTCGTTGAATCAATCCGATTGTTAGCTATTTTCAAAACTTAGCAATCATTGTTCATGGTCAATGGCCTCGTTTGAAATTCCACTAAAACGAAGATGGTAGTGTTTATAACACTTGAAAGTTGAAACGTATCGGATTATTTAAAAAGCAATTGAAATAAAAGTTATTTTAGCTGTCTTATTAATGCATGGCTTCTCACGTCGATAAAAGTATCGATATTAAATTCTCGATTAGACTGATATCTACCATTTTTACTCTTTAATGATCTTTAAAAGGGTATATTTTGATTACGTAATTTCGCACGTATAGTCCGCAGGCAAGATTTTATATAAAAAAAATTTCAAAATTCGTCAGATAGTCCGCGGGCTTTACGTCTGAAATTACGTTATTTTATAATACGGCAATATTAATGTATTTTAGAAACAAAGAACTAAGTATAAAAAAAGTACTTGCTTACTAATATACCTTCAGAAATAAAACGCTAAATACAAAGAAAAAACAGTGCTTTCTAATTAATCATATTTCAATATTTCGATACATACGAATATTTCCTTGGAATCTCGCGCTTTTTTTATATTTCATCATCGGCAGTTCACGACAGCGTGTTTTTTAAATTTCAAATATTTTAACCGTGAAAAACCAGCGTATTATCCGCACTGGTGGATAGTCCGCAGCTTCAAAAAATCGCATTTTAAACACAGATAGTCCGTTTACTATACGCGTGAAATTACGGTAATTCTAGATGTAACTCAGCTGATAAAATAACGATATACATTATTTTTGGTAACGTTATTGCCATTATTTTCTGATAACGTTATTTCACCCTTCTCTATTTCTCACCCATCCTAGTCGCGTAAACCAAGTTAACTACTTTAAGTTGGCTTTGCTGTACCTAAACAACCCTAAAGGAAAAACAAGTTCTACAGGCACAATGCATTGCAAGGAAAACTTTATACAGGAGTTAACTACAAACTAAAAATCAAATTGATATGAATTTGAACTACACGTATGGTAACTACACATAAAAGATCACTCTCATTCATTCATAGGGGGCGAGTTGCATCCCTCCCACTTACGAGCGTATTTCCCTTTGTAGCAAAGCTGAGCCTGGCCGCCATCCGAATGCTAATGATGGATGTCCCCAGCCCCACAAATCAAGGCGAATCCGTTGAGCTCATTTGCAGCTACGAACTATTGGACGAGGACACCCTCTATTCAGTCAAATGGTACAAAGACGATGTGGAGTTCTATAGATACGTGCCCAATGACTGGCCTCCGGGACAGTTCCTACCTCTGGAAGGAGTCAGAGTGGACGTAAGTAGGATATTTTCCCCCTTATTATCAATTCTTATTCAATGCATAAAATATGTTTTTTTGCCAAAAATAAGTGAATTCAAAAATATGTTAACCGGACTTATCTTAGAGGTAATTATTTAGAACATGTATCAGAATGCTTTCAATTTCAAATATGGGTTGCATGAAAATGTAACTATGTTGATAAGAAAATTAATTATATGGGTTATAAATTATTACTCATTAGGATTCCTTCGATTATTTTCCCACATAGGTGGTAAAGTCTACCTCCTAAACATTTTATGCTTGAGGTTGAATCACGTTTGAAGTTTGTTTTTCTGCCTATTGAACCCAAGGAAGGAAAAACGAGTTTCACAGGTCACAAAAGATTTTTTTATTATTGTGGAGAAAGTAACTTTCTCAGTCAAATTTGTTGCTTTTACTTATTTTTCAGTATCATATTTTTATCCAAAAGTATTACTATCATCGAAAGAAGTAAAAAAATTTGATTGATTGAAAATTGATTTTAAAACAAAAAAACTCAATTATTTGATTTTTTATACGTTTTATAAGTCTAAGTCTTTCCTACACAACTTAAAACACTAAATATTTATTTTAAAGCGCCTGCTGTTCATGAAGCTTCTGTTTTAAAAGCAGAAAAGACATAACTGAATTACAACGGTTTATTACATTTATTGATAGTTCAACCTAAAGCCCTAGATGAAACTACGTTACTTAAGCTTTGCTATCCAGGGCTTTAGTTCAACCAACCCACTGTTGTTTAATATGGTTATTATCAGGTTTTTTAAATATACTATTAATATTGTAGTTAATTACTTGGTTCTAATTACTAATAATTTTCAGATTTTGAATTATCATCTCAATTGAACTGCTTATTAAATTAATTATCTGTAATATTTAATGTCTATGTTTACACTACAATTACAACAAGACTTTTTATCAGTTGTGTGATGCTGGATACCTAATCAACCCTAAAACTAACTTTAAAACTACAGTCATAACCTAAAATATGTATATCACGTAGTATTTTGTATTCCTAAGATGGAATGCCGTGACCCATTACTGTTAATTACTTCATGGATTATTCCCTGCGTTGAATCAATCAAGCTAGACACAGGTATTGATCAAGTCTAATAAACTGGCATATTGCATGAATTGATGTTCCGGGCTGGAGAGGACCTTGTCGAATCAGAGTAGGAATCCACGTTTGACCGAAGAAATTTATTTAGCCCAGTTTCGGCTTGATTGGATATGACCAATATCTACTAGATGAGGGATAATTATTGAGTGGTTGTTTAAGGAAATAGAATAGTTTAAAAGTTGTTATCGTTTTATGCGTTAGGAGAAAATATTTTAAAAAGTATATAAATTAGTACCTGCATTAAAATATAGAAAATTAATATGAGGTTTAAATTTAATACTGTAATTGTAGGGTGGGTCGAAAAAACACTTTTTCGAAATTCATTTCGGCCTAGGGGATATTTTTAAAAGATTGTCTTCAATCATACGTGAAAAAAATTTCAGATTGATACGACTATTCTTTCACTTGCCGCCGAGCCCCCAAATTCGAAAAGTTTAGAAAAAACCTGTCATATATTTAAAATTTTACAAAAAAAATTTCTCTGGAAATACTCAATTTGTTAGCATGGATTTGAAGCATAATTGAAAAAACATAGCGTATAAAAAATTTCAGATCGATGCTACCATTTCTTCAGTAGCCGGTTAGCCCCTCAAAAAATGAAAATTTGATATAAAAAACCCACTTTTAAAGTTAGCCGGCGAATGCTGATTTCAAGCAAAATGAAAGGAGTTCACCATGTAAATAATTTTAGCTAGATACAACTTCTTATGCTTATGAACAGCACCTAAAAATTGGTGAAGATATAAAAATAACTTCATGCTTTTATAAATCTTAGATGTATTAATTCTTAATATTCCTTTACGCCCTAAATAATCTCTTATTAACGCATTCTGTAGATCTTTGTTTATTTCCATGTACAAAAATGTTTTTGGAAATAATTCAGGACTCACCACGAAGAGGTGGCTGCAGATCGAGTCCTTCCCTCCCTCCCAATAATTAATTTACTTTGTTATCTTGTAAAAAGACTTAGTACTGAACTTTGGTACTAATTCCATTCTGGACCTAAGTGTGGTTAGGATAAATTTGTGACTTTCTTTAGGTCCTCACATAGCAGATGCAGCTTCACTCACTAGTTTCGGATCCAGTCGCATGCGTAAGAAAGCTAGGTAGTAAAATAATTCTAAAAGCTAGATATTCTTTACGAATCAAGAATATTCGAGAATTATGTGTTCCAGTGGAAGTTAACCCTTTTTTTACCGCATTATGATTCGCTGCAATTTTTTTAGTGCAAATACTTTTTTTGAGTCACTAAATTGAAAATTAAGGGATATACATAAATAAAATAATCATCTTTGGAAAATTGAATCCGCTAGAGCCAATTACTTAAATTGATACTTTTGGGTACTGTCAGTACACGGAGTGCTAAAATATTCTCACAATACAAGAAAAACATAGCTTTTTTTATCGCAGTAATAAGTCTTAAAAAATAATACACGTAACTTTTGACTTTAACTACTTTTTTGCGGGAAAAAAATGACAATCATGTGAATCCGATCGAAACGGCAGCTAAACTTACAAATTCAGTTAAATCTATTCGCATTTCCCGCTAAAATACTCATCATAGAACCTTCGCTGCTTTTTATTCTGGAAGAAGATAACTGAAAGAGTGTTCCTGCAAATTATCGTCAATATATTCGCAAGGATGTGGTTATTCTATGTAATTTTAAAGTTGGCGGTACTTGTAAGTACCGTCGGTAAATAAAGGGTTAAACTTGACTCTTAATCATGTGGGTAATATAGATTACGAAAACGGTCACATAACAGACACACCGGCGTCAACTCAAGCGTTGAAATATAACCAATGATAAAACATTACAAGTTTAACATGGCTTTTTATTTTTTTTTTCATCTTTCAAACATCCCAACTGGAAATCTAGTTGATAAATAAAAACAACAAATCTTTTAAAACATAGATGTTTTATTTCTTAGTGCCGTGTGTTATATTGAAGACTTTCAGCAATAATACTTGTTGAAAAGTTTTGGCAGACAGCAACAACTCCCTCAACACGAATAGAGGATGCGCGGGCACACTGTTGCTACCCCCAAAATAAATAAATATTTCCTGCCAATTCATTTTGCTTAGGATGCCGGAAAGCTATCTTGGCAAGCAAACGTGCAGTGCACAGGGGACGAATAAGGCAAAAGAAAGCCAAGAAAAAAACTGGAACCATCGCTGAAAAACCTCACAAGAACCATCCACGAGGCACTCAGTGATTTTTTCGGCAAAATCCCAAACGGTTTCGAATAGGTTGCGATTTTCAACCCGGGAAGTAAAATGTTACAGCGAAAAAAATCCAACGGAAAGTAACAAATCCTTTACAAACATGACGGCAGAGAATCACCCTAGTGCAATCCCCACAGAAACGCAACTGATTTCCCCGCTTCTCGAAGGTTCTTGGCGGGTTCTTTATTTTTTTCTGGTCTTTTGGGGATAAATTTCAAATGTTTCGATCGTGACACGTTTTTGGAAAGAAGGCCAGACGCCAAGCGTGCTCGCCAAGTCACGCGAACATGGAGTTAGTAGCTGTCGCTTTTTGCTGAAAAAAATGTAGGCGTTTGTTTTTCCGAGAATTGTTTCGGATTTCTGCTCGAATAGACAAAGACGTGCCGATTGGATGCGTAGTTTTGTTTGGACTGTTTGGATTCCGGGTTGATCTATAGCTTTAGGATTTTCGACTTAAACGTGATCCTTCAGAAGAAAGTGACTTTTGAAATAATAGTTGCTGGCTAAATTTTATGGATTTTTCCTCTTCCATTTTTTCTAATTTGATTTGTGACTTAGTTTATCACTCGAATAAAAATGTTCGTGTGAGCGAATATATATTAAGAAGGTAGCCTTTTATAATAAATTATATAAACGTCTCTGGCACCCTCTGGCTACACACTTAAAACGATTGTATCAAAACTGAGTAAAAAAGTACTCAAAAAGGCTCCGATCCAAAAATACTCAAATTTGAATACATGAATATACTCATTCTGAAAATGTGCATACTCAAAAATGAAACATTATGACCTCATTTTTGAGTTCAAGCTTAAGATGTTTCATTTTTGAGTATGCACATTTTCAGAAATGAGTATATTCATGTATTCAAATTTGAGTATTTTTGGATCGGGGCCTTTTTGAGTACTTTTTTACTCAATTTTGATACAATCGTTTTAAGAGTGTAACAACAAGTATAGATAGATATTAGGGTGTATCGGAAAAAAACTTTTTTTATTGTGATGATGCGATAGTGAGGAAAAGATGTGTAAGGTGGCAGAGAGTACCTGTGATTTTTTTATCAGAATTTTCAGATTGTATCTTGAAGTTCCGCATTGGTCCTGAAGGTTCCCCATGTTATCCTATGGAGCGCGCAAGCCAAAAAGGCCGAAAATTTGTTTTCGCCCCTCATTCCTACTCTACTCGAGTTATTGGTCCTATATTGTGTATGCTACCCACCAAAAACTTGAATAATGGCTTAAATATGTATGTTAATAAACCATACTTCAAAACTTTTATCAAAAACGTCAATTGGTGACTAACTTCATGGTTCATTTTCATTTTTTCATGGTTCATTTCGTTTTTTTTCAAATTTGGATGGCTCACCGGGCTAATTAACTTTTAGATTTATATTCAGTTATTTAGGATACACAAAAATCATACGTGATCCGGGTCTACAAAAATTTTTTCATTGCTGTGACTGCAATTTTTGGCCTTTTTTGAGGTTTTTGCATTTTACTCAAAACTGGAGGGTGACCGGGCCAAACGGACTTGAAATTCAGATTCAGAGGGTCGAAATACATGTCGGTAGGTAGGTCCGGTCCAAAGTACATTCCACTTCTTTTTTTTTTGTGTGCCGGTGTTATTTTTAATCTATGATTATAAAAATAACTAATTCTAATTGTTTATCAATATTAGGAACAAACAAAAACCATTATTTTAAAGTAACTCGTTCGTATAATATGCCTAGTCATTTCATGTACCTTGCCTTTCTGAAATTAAATCTGTCCTAGGAATGCCATTGTCATTCCAGCAGATGAGTGGAGGACTAATCAATGGTCACCACTTTTTCAGTTATAGTCGGCTAGACTAGTACTTGCCCTCCGCTCTCTTACGTTACCATCCTATACCGTGCTGATGAGTGCTAACAAGGACGAAACCGGTCCACGGTTGGTGGTGACGCTTGAGAGTTGTGAGGTTACACTTAATGCCTAGTGTTTATCATTCATATTTTTTAAAACCCAGACTTGTTAAACAATACCGTTTAAGCAATTGAAAATAATAAGAGACAAAACATCACTCTATGTTTACAATTAATTTTGATAAATCAGACTAAAAATTATAAATATTGGACAAAAAGTGTGAAATTTTAGTGTAATATGGCGTACATATAAGTTTTTAGAATATGTTTTCATCAGTCTTTGAGTGATATTTCATCAAGAAAGTACTTTTTTAAAAGGTGAAAAAACATGTTTCATCTTAAAATATAGCGTCAGTCGGTCGTTGTGATTGGATCCATAATAATTTCATTGACAGTACTTGCTTTGTAACTGCGACCTTATCCGTTATCTAAAAAAATGGAAATATTTTAAAATTAAGAATTTTTTTGAAAAATCGAAGGGCCTACTCGGAAATCCGGAAAGAATCCGGACATTTTGATGCCATATATGTGTCGTTCGGTTCAGTAATTAAAAAGCCTTTCTCTGGAAACCGTTCACCAAAAACTTTTTTTAGAATAGAGAGAAAAATTATAAATATTGGACAAAAAGTGTGAAATTTTAGTATAAAATGGCGTACATATAAGTTTTTAGAATATGTTTTCATCAGTCTTTGAGTGATATTTCATCAAGAAAGTACTTTTTTAAAAGGTGAAAAAACATGTTTCATCTTAAAATATAGCGTCAGTCGGTCGTTGTGATTGGATCCATAATAATTTCATTGACAGTACTTGCTTTGTAACTGCGACCTTGTCCGTTATCTAAAAAAATGGAAATATTTAAAAATTAAGATTTTTTTTGAAAAATCGAAGGGCCTACTCGGAAATCCGGAAAGAATCCGGACATTTTGATGCCATATATATGTGTCGTTCGGTTCAGTAATTAAAAAGCCTTTCTCTGGAAACCGTTCACCAAAACTTTTTTTTAGAATAGAGAGATACACTAATAGATATGCTACATTAACACATCGTGGAACATTGTTCCAGAACCTAAAATCCATTACTAGAAATAGAAAACCTTTATCAAATTACTTGAATGCAAAATAAGGAAGTCTGAAATGCAGCATCAACGTTAGATGTTTTTATTCAGATATAATATAAAAATAAAGTTCGTAAAAAATATATTTCAGTAGTATTTTATGAAATTTTTTGTTTAAAAACTTGAACTAACCGATAATAACAACAAATACCTAAATAAAAGTATATTTTGAGCTGAAACGGTCAGCAGTGGACTCACAATACATGTAATGCTATTCATATACATTACGGACAACATACAGGGTGGGCCAAAAGTCAGTACACTTTTGAAAATTCCATAAAAACCGGGCAAAAAATCGGAAAAATAAACGGTCTTCATTCTCAGCATCCTGAGGTCACGGGGTTTATTTAAGCCAATAAAAAATCCTAGTTCGAAAACATGCTAATAGATGTCCCCACTAGAAGCAATTTGGTAGTTAAGTGTTCGAATCCCTCCGGATTCAAACACTTAACTATTAGCAAGAAAGACATGATAGTCAAGTTAAGGTAGTAAAGTATAAAACTTTTGGGAAAATGTACAACCATGATCATGCGCATATAAGCGACATTAGTGGAAATAAGCAAATGGGAGGTTAATAAGAACAGGTATTCCTAATCCACAGTGAAATCATTGTTGTAAATCGTTAAAATTGGATTCCTAAAAGTTTTACTCTTCATTACATTAACTTGACCATCATGTCTTTATTGCTAGTAGTTAAATGTTCGAATCCGGAAGGTTCTAAATACAAAATAGCTTCTAGTGGTGACATCTATAAGCTTTTTTCAAACTAATTTTTTTATTTACTTAAAAAAAATCCCGTGACCTCAGGATGCTGAGAGTGAAGACCGTTTATTTTTCCGATTTTTTTTCCGGTTTTTATGGAATTTACAAAAGTGTACTGACTTTTGGCCCACCCTGTATGTTTGACCGTTTTTCATTATTATCTAGGCCAAAATAATTCCAATCTTTTGTCCTAGCCATCAATCAGAAAATCATCAAATTTGTCCATTTTGTACTGTGAATGAAGGAATCAAAAGGCAGTGGTAAATAACTTAGAACTTATAAGTAACAAATGCTCTACCATAGTTTCCCACCCCACAAAGACATGGCTATCAGAAACTAATCGCTTAGTAGCTTGCGCAATCTACTTGTAAATAGATCTTAGTATCCATTTGAAAAAATGCATTGAATCTAGTAAAGAAACTGTATTGGTGATAGAGAGTGTTGGAAACATTGTTCTTATTTTAATGTTTATTTTTGTCAAACTAAAAAGACATGTCCATTGAGAGAAAAGACCTTTAAATCTCATAAAATAATCATTAATCTCATAAAAAACATTTTAAAACATAGTACAAAAGTCATACAGTACAAAATAAAGTTTCGTAAAATTTGTTTTTTACCTAAACAGACGGAAAGTTTCCTTACCTCAGGGCACTGAAAGTCACTTCTCATCCCATGAAGCTAAATGCACGCTATTTTGACATCTCTGTCACATATCACTCTCAACGTAGGAATATTTGACTCACCCTCTTTTTTGTCCTATATTTTATATAAAATAATCGAGGTTTGAATGTATTGGGAAATCTAACCAACTTCAAAAACTTCAAATAAAATGAACACATACACAACGAAATAAATAATCTTAAAAATGCTTATATGAGTAGACCTAACAGATTTTAGAAAAAGAAATAATAACACTGGTTAATTACTTTAGAATTTTATTCAAAATTACTTCCATTCATTTTATTCTGTAAAAAATTAAAATACACACATTTTCTCTAACGATATATGAATTCAAATGCATTTAAATGCTGCAACAAGATTTTTACTAAATAATTAAAGAACAGTTTTGATTAAAATAAAATGCCCAACTTCAAAAAAACTGCACAGACAAAGTTCTATTACTTCTTAATGACGCACTTTTAATTAAATTAATAATTTTCATTAGTTACTTCTAGATTGAAAATTATTTTTAAGGTAAAGCAATTACGTATTAAATTGGCAACTTAATTAGTAAGTTTGATTGAATCTAAATAACATAAGGAAGTTAAGAAATCTGAAATTAAGATCATAAAAGATAAAAATAGATGAACTATATTAAGTAGTGATTTAAATTATTCTTTTTTTAATTATGAAAGTTTAAAATCTAATTTACTACTTAACAGACATAATTATATCGTCATTACAGCAATGGAAAACATATTTTTAAGATTAACTAATTGAGAATAATAAAAATCGCATAATTAACCTTTTGTTTGTTAGACAAATAGGGAGAATTATGGGTTTTTATAACAATTACTCAGTTATTTAGGAAAACTTTTAATTTGAGCACTAAGTGCTCAACACTGAAAAATGCCAGTTGAAGAGTGTCGTTAATATAAAATATTTTATGACTTTACGATAAAGAGGGGAATAAATAACGTATCTCAATGGCATATAAATTACACATCCCATAATAAAGAACAATCTTCTTTTTAAAAATAGTTGAAATTCCATAATTTTTCCGAAAAAATGAGATAAATTTATTCAAAGAAAACTTGATTACTTTTTTTAACAGTTAAGCGCGCGTGGGACGTTGTATTGTTTGTAATTAACTCAGCCTTTGTTAATACTCTCCAAAGTAAATACGTTATTAATCTTGAAAGTCGTGATTAAAGATATCCCACTTTCTGGCCAAGGTAAACCAATGCATCTTTGTCACTGAACATGTTTAATCTACTTAGTCTAACGCTTTTGTAAAAGGAGGTAACGTAATCTACACACACAGCCATGACAGCATAATTTAATACCAGAACCTTCTGGCAACAAACAAACCGTACATAAACTCTGTGTGCACAAAAGCCATTGTCCTGGGTTGAGATTTTTAAATCCTGATGGTTCAATCTATAGAGCCTGCCGCAATTACCAGAACGAAAGCTTTTCTTATTTAAGCACTTAAAAGTGGCAACGCTTAGCTAGATTGTTAAATATTTACCACCGGCGTGCTCCATTTAAATGGGGGGTGGTGCCTAGAGGCGGAGGGGGACGTAATTAATGACCAAACAAAATGAACCTTAGAACTATCAGGGCAAATTTGCTTAGGATCCGGATAAAGAACAAATTAATTGTTGTTTAAAAGATGGTTACGCCGGTTAAAAGAATTTACCCGCGTTCTAGGAGAAGCGGTGCTATTTTGGTTTTGAAGTAATTCGTTTATTGAGGAGGTTGGGTGTGCAAATTGATTAAGAGGTTAGGAGGATGCGATGTAGTTTCGTGGGCTCAATTTCACTTACTCGAATTTGGAAGGCCATTTTTTACGATCCTGTAAGGTTGAGAGGGAAGTTTGGTGGTTATTTTGGGACGCTTTATCTGCTAGGGAAGCAGTTATCTAGTGCTATGCGAATCTGTGGATGTGTTGGAAAATTTTGACTCTTCAGTTTTGAAAATGACATTTAAACGTGCTCCTTTGATTAAAATTACTAGCTATTGCAATTTAATCAAGGTGACTATCAAGAAAATTATATTTTATTGCTTTAAAGAATAACACTGGAGAACAATTTTTAACATAATTTCTGTTGAGTTCAATTTTTTCCTGTCTTAGAGTTCAATGGGCACACTGATTATAAAACTGTTGTTAGTTTTATTCTACCACGTCAACTTTTTAAGATACAGGGTACCCCCAAAATGTGCATGAAAAGCAAAATGAATGACTTTGAACTCAATTTTCAGGGTAAAAAAACATTACTTAAGTCTTTAAATTACACGCTAGAGGTCAAGAAAGGTTCAAATTTCTAAAATATGAAAATTTGTAACAAATTGATAGGTTTAAGGGGTAATTACCCCCCCCCCCCAAAATGCACAAAATACGTTAAAAAGGATGGGGTTTTTTAACAATATTTTGTTTCTTTTATTTTTTACGAAATTCCTATTTAAAAGGTCTTAACCCTTCCCCAAGGACCCAAATTTAATGAAAATAGGCAGCAATAATTTTTACTGAAAGTGGTTGAGGTGTTAGCGTTCCCAAAGTGCCAGAGAGTCTTCCGAACACTTCCGCAGGTGCTTCGGGGACGCTAACACCTCAACCACTTTTAGTAAAAATCATTGCTGCCTATTTTCATTAAATTTGAATACTTGGGGAAGGGTTAAGACCTTTCAATGAGAAATTGCGAATAACCTCTATCATTTTTAACGTTTTTTGTGCATTTTTTGGGGTTAATTACCCCTTAAACCTATGCATTTGTTACAAATTTTCATATTTTTGAAACTTGAACCTTTCTTGTCCTCTAGCGTGCAATTTAAAGACTAAAGTAATGGCTTTTTACCCCGAAAATCGAGTTCAAAGTCATTCATTTTGCTTTTTATGCACATTTTGGGGGTACCGTGTATCTTAAAAAGTTGACATGATAGACAAAAACCACAGTTACTTTTGGATTCAGGGGCTAAAAGTGATTCACAATTCAAGTCACAGTTCTAAGTCAACGAAATGGCTGTTCCCCAGTGTAATTTGTCACGTTACAGCCCATACCTTTTAATTTTCGAACATACTTTAATTTGTAAACTCACAAATCTCAAGCGTCACTCCAACCTGGACTGGTTTCGCCCTTGTTAGGACTCATCAGCACGGTATATGAAGGTAACGCAAGAGAGCGGAGGGCAAGTACTAGTCTAGCCGACTATAACTGAAAAAGTGGTGACCATTGATTAGTCCTCCACTCATCTGCTGGAATGACAATGGCATTCCTAGGACATATTTAATTAAAGAAAGGCAAGGTCAAAAAGGCAAGGTCACTTTTCAGTTATAGTTGGCTTGACCAGTACTTGCCCTCAGCTCTCTTGCGTTACCTTCTTATACCGTGGTGATGAGTCCTAAGACGAAACCGGTCCACGGTTGGAATGACGCTTGAGAGTTGTGAGTTTACACTTATTGTCCGTTTAACCAGCAATAATTGGTGAAATTCTCCTTTCATACTTTAATTTGTTCACTATGTTACTTTTTTTTAACAATTGATGTAAACGTTTTTCTCAAAATTTATGAAATTAAAAATGTACTTAAAAAAAGGTTTAAAATTATGAACGTAAAAGTATTATTTTATAAATCTTTTCGTCATGTATGAAGAGTGTAAAGTCTGATTTTAAATGGATCGACAATGCAATGTTATGTTATTTTATACTACAGTTACTAAACATTTTACAAAGCGTAAATCAATTTGATTATCCATGCCTCAAAACTTTAAAATATTAAAACTTTTAACTGGTAGGTAATACAGTTTACCATCAGTTTATGCTTGTAACACTTATATTAAAATTTGTATTTCAAGAATTTTTTCGAGTACCGCATATTAGTATTTCAAAATAGGCCCTATTAAAATTGATCTGTTGTAAATCTGCTAATGAATTTATTCAAAAATATGAAGTAGGCATGAAGAAAATCTTTCAGTAAATGGAAATTTGTGTAAATTAATGTAATTCAAAGGGAATTCTTACTTTAGTTGCAAAAAGTATACATACATTTGCACTTGCATTTACACTACTATTCCCATAACTTTAAAATTTACATGTTTATGCTTTGAGGATCACTTTTTTTATCAGAAAGAGAATGGATATTGGACAGTAAGTAACTTTATCCTACCAGATATGCAACATTCTTTTCCAAGACGCAATTCACACACAAACAGGAAATAGCATCTCAAACAGTCTCCATCCATTGTTTTTTCTTCAGCTGTCCAAGTCGGGAAGCCAGAGCGTCTATTTACGTCACGTGGACTTGCACAGCGCCGGGACGTACCGATGCGAAGTGTCTGCAGAGGCCCCCGAGTTCCAGACAGTAGAAGCGGAGAAGGAGATGAAAGTCTTAGGTAACGTCTTCTTCCTCCCTACTCCCAGTGCTATAAAAGGAATAAAAAGGGGATGCCATATATTTCAGGAATAAAAGTGTTATTTTGTGGTGATTTCCTTACTATGATCTAGCACTAGTGATACATAATTTTCTTTTTCATGTAATAAGAGTCAGAAGTATTTTCTAGATTGTTTCTTATTTATAGTCTAGTCTTATGAATATTTCTTATTCCTTTTTTAAATATGTTTAAAAAATATAATACGTGATACGAAGAAAGTTCAGGATAAATTCTCCTAAATCTAAGGAATTTTATGAAGTTCTGTGGGTTTTTTTATGGAAAAACGAAAACAGAGAAAGAGAGAGGAATATATGTGTTTGTGTGAATCACAGTAAGTCAGAAAAATGAAAGAAAGGGTTTTATTTATTTCAAAAGTACGGTTAGTTAATGTATTTTGTAATGTTTGGAAAGAAATCGACTTAAAGGGTAGATTGATGGTGAAAATTTTATTTTATGCACCTAAGTTAAATATTTCAATACAAAATATATTTATCTAAAATGACATTATAATGCTTAAGATTCTTAAATGTTAGATATTTAAGAGCTTGTATTTACAAGGAAGATATAAATATCTTGCAGAGAAACTACCAAAAAGTAGCTAGAGTTCACAATAATGCCAAGGACTTTTTGTGATTAAAAAAGCTTACTCGTTTGAAATGCCACGAAACATTTATTTCAATTTCTATTGGTAGATTTAGTAAATAAAGATTAACCATCATATTTACCACTAATCTGATCAATGGTTAACCGGAAGTCAAACCTTTGATATGCGGAAAAGTTTACTTCATTAACTGCTCCATCAGAAACTTGACTCTGGGTTAACTGAAGAAGTTAGCAGTGAATACAGCAGTAATAAGACCTATGCATTCGTTGCGTAATAATTTTCAATTTAAATATTTCGAACAGAATCTATTAGATTCATAATAATGCATTTCATTGCTATTTTCACACACTGCAATAAGTCAGTTCACTAAGCGCAATTCCAAGATGAAAACAACCAAACATTTACATCCACTCCAATCCCACTCAAACCCATCCAATTCTCCACTTAAATTACCAGCAACAGGTTATCAATAAACATCACCCCTTACATCCCCTCTCAAAATTCCACCCACAAAGAAAACTCCCACCAAATTGATTCAGGTACGAATTTACCTCCAGCAATCGTGATATTTATTTGTAGGTCTGGCAACAGCCGCCGGCGATTCCAAAGGGACGGCTTTTCAATAATTTTCCCACTCACGTCACGTCGCGCGCCCTGCATAATTTATGTCACGTCACTTGTCACATGGCGGCAAGTCTGGCTGAGCTCTAAATAACGAATGGGCTGTAGATGGATGTCGAATGGGAGCTGAGAATTTGTAGACTATTTCTCCTTTCTGCGCTCTTAAGTAAAAGTGGCTGTTCTTCTTTGTGGAGAGACTGGGACTTTTGGAGTAAATTCCCCGTTGTTCGAATCTCAATCCTGTTTTGTGGGCCGTTTTGGGATACTCGTCACGAATGTGATTTGTGCGATTTTTAGGGGTGTGGGTGTTTGTGAGGGGGAGTTAAAGGGATTGAACATTAAGTTTTTGATCTTTCTTTGAGACAAAGTAAAGGTTTTTATTGCGATGGGATATATATCTTTCCCTTTGGGGAATCAGATTTCTAGATGCGTGTTTAGATAAATATGCCAAAGGTGAAAGGGAAATCATTGAAAAGCAAATGTCAAACTCTGGGGTAATTTTTTCAAGAAATGCATTTAAATTAATCAAAAATGTTATTTAATAATAATAATTTCATTTAAAATCAACATTGTATTTCATAATTAATTTGAAAAAGAAGGATGGAAAATTCCCAACAAAATTTTTTTCACTTTCATCAACATAATTGACATATTTAAAGCATTAAATTTTGAAACCGTTATTGGAGAAAACTACATTTTTTAAAACATTGCCTTGATGATTATTTTGGTATTATTATATCTGTTGTCATATGCTACACTGTAAAAAAAAACTGTAGAAAAACAGAAATTTTCAATAACAGTGACTTTATGTTTACAGAGATATTCTGTCATGTAACATTCCCACCGCAATTCAATTTATTTTATGTAAAATAACAGCTTTTACCTAGTTTTTTAGCTTATCTGTACTTAAACAGAAACTTACTGCATCGAAAACCAATACAGCTATTGGCATCGTTATACTGAATCATCTTTGGTTCAGTGGTAGCGTGCGTGCTTAGCATGCGGTAGGTCGAGGGTTCTATCCCCGGATATCAATTAACTAAAATTAAAAAAACTCTACTAAAATAAGTGCATGCGCACAAGCAGAAAATTACTGAGAGGCAACAGAAAAATCTGTAGCCCACTTGACAGAAAGTTCCTTTTTACAGCATTTACCTGTAGGTTACAGCTTTTTTCTGTTTACAGGATTTTTCAACCTACAGATTTTTTCTGGCAACTTTTGCTGCCAGAAATTTTCTGTTTTTTTTGCAGGATTATTTTTTACAGTGTATAATGATGAAAAATTAAATTAAGGAGTTATATTTGTGTCCAAATTAAAAGTTAAATTTTTTAAATGTTTTAACTTAGTCACTTAGACTCCCCAACGGGTAAATTTATATACTATAACCTTCCACAAATATTTTTAAAGATTGATGCAAATTGATGAAGTATAATATATAAGTTACATCGATTTTAATCAATGCATTTTACCCCAGTCCACTTATCATACCTAGGTAGTCATTTTAAAAACAATTATATTATTAACTCACCACAAAACTCATTCAATAAGGAAGCATCTGATTTATACTTTCAAAACTACAAAGAGCCATAATTATATAAATCATAACAACATTAACTACTCCGCTTTAAAAGATCTCCCTCTTTTGAAAACCCCACTCTTCAAAAATGCAGGACCTCACAATAAAACACCACACAAAACATCCTCAATGCGAGTAGTGAGGTTTCAAAACCACTCTCCGCCATTCCTCCCTAAGTCTTCCCATTACAACCTTTGAAAACTCAATAACCGAAAAACCTCCTCCCTTCCAGTACTGCCAACAGAGGGCCCGAGGATCACTGGAGGACTCTCCAAGTACAGAGTGGGAGACATTGTGTTCGTCAACTGCACTTCATCCAGATCAAAACCAGCTGCTACTCTACACTGGTACATAAACGATGAAATAATAACCGGGAAAAAAGAGGTATCCCCTTTTTCATCATCATTATCATTATCTCTGTGTGTGTGTGCCTCTCTCTCTTGATTTTTAATACCGCCAGTGTTGGCTCTGTGAAGAGATGATGGTGGAGTTATAAAGGGTTTTGCTTTGAAGGTGGTTCTTTTTTTTTTGCCGATATTTTTAGAAA
Source organism: Tetragnatha versicolor (assembly GCA_024610705.1). NCBI lineage: Eukaryota > Metazoa > Arthropoda > Arachnida > Araneae > Tetragnathidae > Tetragnatha > Tetragnatha versicolor. Next base: position 26,830,160 of record JANDEH010000002.1, on the reverse strand, counting down.
GACGATGCGAGGAGGTAAAAGGCATTGTTTTTATGGGCTTCTAGTGTTTGGTTAAAATATTATTAAGAATGAGTGAGAGCCTTCAAAGCTGTTTAGTCTTGGAACTGAATAAATAATCCCTTTGGCTGTGTTGTTTATGTGTTGGTTAACGAGAATAATTATCTTAAATAAAGCGAGGCATACAGGAAGGTAAACTCAAAACTCTAAGGATATTAAATTGGGATTAAAGTAATAAAGGTTATAATAGCGAGGCAGTAATATTTCTCAAAACTGAAGGATGTAATTTAAATCTCATTAAACGGTAAAAGATCGTAGTGGTTTTAAAACTGTAAAGTACCATTTTATAGGATGTAAATGCATATTTAAGGATTTAAGTAGTGGTTTATAACTTTTGTATTTAAAAAAGTTGATCATCAAAATGTTTTTTTGTTCTTATATAGAAACTTATTAAAATGTGTACCGTATTTAAACCCATTAGGGACGGTTGGTAAGAAAAGTTGCCGAGGGACATTTAATTTTTTACTGATTCTAATAGAGGACATTAAAAGTTTAAATGCATGATAACAGCTTCTAAAGAATGTATTTATTCAGATAAAAATAGAAATTTATACCTTTCATGCCGTTTTGGTGGCAAAATCGCTGTTGTGAGCGTTTCACTACATTTTTGAGATAGCAGGGAGATCATTTGGAAAATGCCAAATTTATCCATTGTTTTGGTTATTTTTGTAACTTGTTTCTATTGCAGCATATTCTCAAGATCCCATTCTAAATAATATTACCACTTATAGTTGGAATGAGGGTATTTAAATTGCCAATAGCAAGGGTTTTCTTCTACTGGCAACTTTTCTTGCCAATCGTCCGATGTGTGGTCAAAACCTTTAAGAGTTACTCATGAGTAGCTTTTGCAAATTAATTATTTTTAATGCTTATTTGACTTCTTATCATAAATGTAGATCTTATTTATACTTTAGCATGATGAAATCCTTACCTTGGATCATAATTTTAGTAGGTCTCTTTATAGATTTTAGATTTTTACCGATTCCTAACACATTTATTGGTTCAATCTTATACTAAATCATTTCTGACATTTATTTTCCTTGAAAGGGTTTTCTGGAAACTTACAGTAGTTAAAAAATAAAATATCACTGTAGTTATTTAGCCCATTTTGAATGGGCCAATACCTAGTTTTGTTATGAGTAATCTTCAACATTTTCTGTGGGGAATATGCGAGATCTGGAGCCATAAAGATGGATATGGTAATTATGATGAATTTTTGATAGAGAATGGCTAACAAGAACATATAATTTCAACAAGAGAAAAAGCTTCGGAAGGCAAACTAATTAACCAAAGGTATAAAAAAACGAAAGTTGAGAATATAAAAAACTCTGGAAGGTAAAAAAAGTCACTATGTCCCAGACTGGGAGATATAAATAAAACTATTTTAAGATGAAAGTTAGCTTAAGTATTCAAATTAAAGGGTTCCGACCGTTCCCGACTTAAAAAATACTAGTTCGTCTATTCTTAAAGCCTGAAATTAGGTGAATATCAATATTTTGAACTGAAAAGGCTCTATTCAGGAGGGGAAAATACCCTTTCTTGGACCACCTATCCCCATACCTTTCTTGTATAGTCCCCATTCACTTTTACTTATGTATTATTTCTTTAAATTATGTATGAAAACATTTTTTATCAAAATCGTAAACATTCTAAATAGTTTTTTCGACTTTTCATTTGTTAGAGTTTGGACCCCACTAAGGACGGTCGGCATGAAAAGTTGTCAGTTAAAAAATCATAAATTTTTTGTTTGAAAAATCTGAAAATGGGCATTTCTTACTATATTCAGTACAAATGAACAAAATAGGAAAGAAAAAGTTAGTTATTTTCATTACTTTGCAGCGTTAGAAATTGGGAAAAAAATCCACTGGTCCTGCGGACCAGTGCTTTACCAATCTTACTGGTCCGCAACAAAAATTACTGGTCCGACAAATTAAAAAGGACCAATTTAAATATTAAAGAAACCATTGGACAGAATCCGAGTACCAAATAGTTTTGCTAAAAATTAATACATATTCAATTATAAGTTACCAGCTGTAAATATGAAATTTATATAAAGTAAGTACTAATAAAATAAATTTATGAGAAATAAGCAATAGTTCCAAAAATTCAATTACTTTAAAAATATCTTATTAATTAAATACCTTTCTTGATTAAATAATATTTCACTAACTGACATACAAATAAAACAATCTTCTTGATTAAATAACCTTTCTCTAATTTTCATAAAAATTGGATACAATTGCACTAATTGGCAAAAATAAGAACTATTCTTGAACAAATGATATTGCTAACAAATTAATACATAACTTAGAATTAGTTTTACATTGTTAGTTGACAAACTGGTTGTAATCTGGTTTATTTAATGAAATTAATTTTTTTGCCTTTTTTTTCTCCCGATTTCAAGCAAAGAGAAATTGCAGGCTAAAACTGGAGGGTGGGATATTTTTTCCCCACTGGTCCAGCGGACCAGTGATTTTCTGATTCCACTGGTCCGAGCCGTTTTTTGGTTGTCCCGGACCAGCAATCCAGTACAATTTCGAACGCTGTTTTAAAGTCGTCTCTAATAGGTTAACAAAATCAATAAATTTCTAAACATATTTTTGAGTATAAAAGAATAACAGTGTGCTTACTATTTCGTTACCAATTAATTTTAGGAAAATTTTGACTAGTTTTTTAAGACTAAAAATTGGGGTAAATAAAGTAATTTTCTCACTATCTAATGTGCCAAATATTCCAATACAAGCAAATCTTCTTGGAAATAGTTTATGTGCAAATACATGTAGAGGTTACCCATTAAAAAAGAAGCTCGTATAAAGAAAAATTTTTTTAGAAAAATAAATAAATTTACTTGATTTACATTTTTTATAGAAGGCACAAGTGTATTAAGAATTTTTTCTTGTTAAATTTTATGGGGTTATTTGATTTTTTTGTTCATATGAAAAGAAAATTCCTACATGAAAATAAAAACTGCGCTAGCATGCTTTAAAATTAAAATACCATACATCCTCTGTCCCAAATCTAATTAAAAGTCAAGATACCCGTAAAAATAATGCAACAGTTATAATCTCAAACTTCCGATGCATAAGTTAGTGGAAATTATTTATTATGAAGCTAACATAATAAAACAATATTTATTTGCGTAATTGAAAGTTCATTCCACAAAAGAAAGGCACGAAAACTAGGTTTCGATTTTATAAATTTCCTTCTTGCATTCATTTTCTTGCGGTGGCAAAGGATTAGCTTTTATTTAATAACGTAATGATTCATACAATGGGGAAAGGCGTCTATTTCTGCTTTCCCTGAGTACTATTAATGGGAAGGTTTATTTGTGCGATTGCCGTAAATAAGAATTTAGCGATCATGGAGTGGCTCGTAAAAGGCACACAAGGGGCTCTATCATAATTCGCCAAACGACTCAGATTTGGCGTGATTCCCTTAAGTCCTTGGCAAGCTTAATCTTTTGTGGGATTGGGATGTCATTAAATGAGGCTGCCATTACATGCCGTGGGACTAACTTCTATTGTGGGGTTAAGTGGGTAGTTTCGTTAGAAATGGGAATGATATTAGTTAATTTTTTCCATAGCCAGTTAACACTGCATGAAAATATATTTCTCACTTTCAATTATTTCTATTGCTTAGAATCATATGTATGAAAAAAACTATTAATATAAAAATGTTTAGTAGTTTTAAGACAACTACTTCAACAGGATAGGTAGATAAAATAATTTTGATGCTATTGTTTTAGATCAGGGGTCCCCAACCCTATGCCCGCGGGCACCTTGGCGCCCGTCGATCGATCTAGGTGCGCCCGCTGCTTCTGCCCAAGAATAAAATATTTTAGTTTTCCACTATCCCATAAAATTCTAGAAATGAAATCGCAACATACATTTCAGAATTTCTTCAAGTAAGGTGAGACTAGAAATTTTGGATATTCAGAATGACATCCTCAAAACTATTATCAGATGAGATGAGGAATTCTGAAATATAGTTGATAGAAATAAATTTCCATTCTTGAAAAGAGCAGCATATAAAATAAAGTAGTTCTTTAGTTCCACACACGAATAATTTTCGACAATGAATATAATAAAATAAAAAAATATAGATCACGACGTACAGATGAACACCTTGACGATAGCTTGCGGGCAAGAATTTCATCATAATCTCACAATTATGAAGCGCTGGCCAGTGAAATGCAATGTATTTTATATATTTTTGATAAATAATTTTTATACTTCGTATGTTTTGCAAGCAATTTAGTAGTAACTTATTTTACAAAAGAATATTAATACTAATTATACCTATTCATTATGTTAAATTAATTTTTAAAATTAAATTTTTTGTGCATTATATGTAGTGGGTATTATTAACTATGTCCACCAACTATAAATTTATCTTGAAAAAATAAATGGTGCCCGCCATTCGACCGATATTCTGGTATGTGCTCTTAGGTACAAAAAGGTTGGGGACCCCTGTTTTAGGTGAATTCATATTGTAAAGCATACAAATTTAAACATTTTTATTCAGCTATTAGTACATTTTTGTTTAGTTCACTCATTTATTTCTTACTTAGAGTTCCAAAGTTATTGGAACGATACGTATTAATCACATTTTATTAGTTCTTCTTGTTAACAAATGAAGCATAATTTTTAAGTTCTTAAAATCACAGAATGTTAAAAATTAAATGAATCTTTAAGTTGTATTGCTATATAATTATTATGAAGAACTTCCTTTAACCAGGTAAATGAAATTATAATTTTTCATAAACCTATTTTGGTATTAGTAGTTTAATATTATATTAAATATACTTATTTACACTTATTTTATGTATACGCAGTAAATCTATATTTACGAATAATCATTATATTAAAAAACATAATTTTAAACTTTTCCTCCAATAATTGAATTAATTTTCCCAACCATTCTTAAATTGAATAATACTGTACACTTCATGAATAAAACCGTGCCAGAGTATTTTTTATCCAAAACAAGACTCGCAATTTTTCATTGGAACACCAACATCTCAAAGCCGATCACTCATTACCTGAACAAACTACGGCCCACAAACTCCCCCAAAAAGCCGATTTCAATTACCCAAAATGAGAAATCATTCCAATACACGAATCGAAATCCTTGCCGTGTCCAAAGTCCTCCATCATCTCAATTCAACAACACATCAATCTTCCAGAGCACCAATTCCAATTTCCAAAACTCTCACCCCACATTAAAAAACAAGCTCCAAGAGGGGTTTATGCCCCGCCAAACCAACAACCTGTCCACCCGTATATTCTCGCCGAATCCTTGTCACCCCTTAATGAATTATGACACGCTTTTCTTCTTGGGAAGAGACTTAGGAACTAATATGAAATGGAGAACTAATGCGGCCTTAAGCCACCAGAGACTGTTCTTACCTTTGGGAGACTGCGGCGAAACGTCACCGGTGACTCGGTTGATCATCCATCAAGTTCGGGGCGGGCTGTCAGCTTTGGAGTTAACGCGGGACAAATGACAAATTAATTGATGTTGTTCGGACTCCTGCATAAATTTAATAACGGGTCCCCTGGCATAATAAGGAAAGCAGAGAGGCAAACAACCGAGTTAGTTCGTTGCTGCTTTGCAGTGGAGGTGAATAGTTAGAGTAATTAAATGTGAATGTCTCAGTTGATAGATTTAATTTACTTCGAGGGTGGGTTCAGGGGTTTCTGAAGAGTTGCTACTACGTTTAGTTGGATTCTTTTGAGTGAAATGTCAGGCTTGATAATTGAATGTGCATCTGAACTATCTAACTATGATTGCAATAAGGAAGTTGCATGTGCCAGATTTTCATGAACATTCAAGTGTTTCGTATGGTTTTTTGCATGGTAAAATGAAATATCTAATTAATTTTCAAAAAAATGTGGAAGTAATTAAATATTTTAATTTAAAAGTCGAGAAAACACATGCGACTGAAAACGCTTAAGTGAAAACCGTACGATGACGTCAACAATCATACCATTAATTCCGCTGCTTCCGCTGCACCGTAAAATGACGTCACATCCCTAACTCTTAGCGTTTTCACGCGCTTTGAAAAAGGGGATTTTGTTAATTTTTTTTTGCTGTCAAAAAATTTCTCGATCGGCCTCAAATTTTGGGTAGTTGCTTATTTTTGCATGACGGATCAATTAAAAAAATTTAAAAAAATCATGCAACTTCCTCATTTTCCAATAAAACTTTTTAACCTCAACCCACTTTTCAGGAGTATTCAAATTCAAAAGGACAATTTACGTTTACTCTTCTTATCGGAGAAGAATAAAGATGTTTTTCATGTCTACTAAATTTTAGCAGTGCATATATTTATCCTTATTTTTCCTTACAATCCTTTTGTAATAAATGTATAGATATAATTGTTTTATAGTAAGTAGGTTTATTTAAGTTTTTGTTTCACACAGAGTAGGGTTTATGGCAACATATTAAAAAGTATCTATATGTAGTAAAATACCAACGTTTTCACTACATATTTTATATCTTTACTTTAAAATACTTCTATGAAACTGCAAGTATAGGTTGGTAACTGAATCAAGGAAATTTTTTTCTGTTCGTAAATATTTTAGAATTATGATGTAGGTAACGTTAGTAACTCAACCTTTTATAATTTTAAATTTAATTAAAACTATAATTTCCATAAAGAAAATTTTTCTAATTTTTTTTTCACTTGGAAACATTATTCGAAAATTAAGTCAACAAGAAAACCTATATTTTTTTACACCCATTGTATATAGAAATAAAATAGAATAAACTGAAAATACATATTATGTAAAAATTTCCCAAGGAAATCAGCAAAACAAAAAAATGCCATCTCACATTAATTAATTTAATGGGAAATAATAAAGGTGATACATAAAAGTTAAAAATATTTTCAATGATTAATTTCATCAATGATTATTACCTTACCAAATATCCGTGCCCAATTAATTTGTTTTATTTTATAGACATCGTATCAGACAGTATCATCTACCATCCAACATGCCAACGGCTTAGAATCTTCCAGTTTGAGCTTGAGGTTCGTGGTCAGGGAGCACCACTTTCGCGGTGGTAATATGAAGCTAAAATGCACTGCTACTATTTCCAGAGTGTACACTATGAGCAACGAGGAGCTGGTCTTCAGGCAGCAAAAGTCTGGGCTGCACATAATGGAGAACATGAGTCAAGGTAAATAAGAAATTGCATTTTCTCTTGAGAAAGTTGGTTCTATTAGATTTATTTCCATTTTAATCTCGAAATTATGATACATTTAAAGGGACACAGACTATCCATTTCAAATAGTTCCATTTCCATTTTCAGATAGTTCCATAGTTCCATTTTAATAGTATACATTTCAAATTGTTGGACTTTAATGAAAGTTCAACAATTCATTTTCAGGAGTCTTATTAAAATATAAAATTTTATAATATGTGTGTTCATAATAAAAGTGCAAATGCTTTAGGAAATAGTCATTTTTTTGTTGAGGATGTGTATTAGTGCCTATAGTAGAATGGTAAAAGTAATGAGTATAAGTTGAGATTTTTGGAATATTTGTTTTTACATGCCGTGATTTTAACATAGTATATATTAGGGTGGGTCGAAAAAACACTTTTTTCGAAATTTGTTGGGCCTTAGGGGTGATTTTTGGCCAAATGTCTTCAATAATACGTAAAAAAATTTCAGATTGATGCGTCTATTCTTTCACTTGCCGCCGAACCCCCAAAGTTAAAAATTTTAGAAAAAACCTGACATTTTTAAAATTTTGCAGAACATTTTTTTTGGAAATATTCAAATTGTTAGCATGGATTTGAATCATAATGTAATCAATAGAGGGTATAAAACATTTTGATCGATACGACCATTTCTTCAGTACTCGGCTGGCCCCTCAAAAATGAAAGTTTGACAAAAAACACTCAATTTTTAAAGGTGGTCGGCGAATGCTGATTTCAGGAAAAAAGGAAGTAGTTTATCGTGTAAATAATTTTACCTCGACACAACTCACAGTCCATTTGTTTAGACTTACAAGATGGCCCGCCCCGCACACCCCCTTGCCTCGCCCATGGAAAGCATCCTCAAACCCGAAGTAGTTGTATTTACAAACAGTGATTTTGAGTGATATATCCTTTTTGAAGAGCTCTAAGGTCCCGGTTACTCTGAGCGCAGGATCAGGCTTATCAACAGGTGGATCTTATCGGGCAGTGGATATCTTACCTCACTCTTTAGTTCACTAATTGACCTCACCTAACCACACAAAAAGATCGGGAGATACGCCTGATCCTGCGCTCAGGGTAACCGTACCCTAAGAGTTTCCTTGTTTTGGGACATTTTTGTGCATGCGACAGTTCGCATTTCATGCAGTTTAAAATTATGGCATCTAAGCATGGGTTACGGTCCAACGTTAAAAACAGCACCATTTGATTACCAAAGGAATTGTGTGTTGCTAATCTACCTATTGTAGAAGATGTTTTAAGGAGTTTCCTTTGGGAAAGACAGCAAATGGACTTGGACAATAAAGCCCAGAATCTTCAAAAATATCAGAAAAATAATAACTCAAGTGTTGTAAGAAAAATAGAAAATTTTCATAGTTTTGCTAAGGAAACACTCTTTGACATAGCTTCATGTAAATGTGCCAATCCTTCCTACTGCAACTGTGGAAAACAAAAAAAGGTACCGATGCTGGAAGTTCCGTTTCTGCTAGATCAAAGAATAGAGAGTAAAATGACGGTTGGAAATTTAGATAAACGTGAAACCAATCGACGTTTTAAAAAGTTACAACGAGATGCTCAGCGAGATCTGTGTAAAAGGACAGAAGATGATTGTAGTCCTGAAAACGTAAGTCCAATGAAAGAGAGTGAGTCTTCAACTTCAGATGAAGACGATATTCTTCCTAAACGTGCAAAACAAATAGCTTAGCCAGTTCAACAAATGCGATTGCAGCTACCCACCTTCTCAACTGCAGTTTATAGAACTAAAACATCTAGTAGAAATGCTGCGCTTTTGGTTTCGCTCCTTATGGAGGATATCGGACAAGTGACAACATACAAGAGAGAAAATGTACCTCAAAGGTTCACAGAGAAAATAGGAAATTGTCAACTTCTCTACTTAACCAAAGAGATGCTAATATTAAAGATAAAGAAATTAAAGGCTTGCATTTTGATGGAAGGCAAGACAAAACACTAATTTTGGAGAAGAAAAACGATACGTTTAAAAGGGTTGTTAAAAAAGAAGAGCATATTGTAATAGTGGGGGAGTCGGGATCCCAATACTTTGGTAAAGGTACTCCTAAGTCAGGAAAGGGAGACTCCAAACAAAAAACCATTATTAAATTTTTTCAAGAGAAAGGAATAAATTGATGTAATCTACAAATTATGGGGTGCGACGGCACAGGAATTAATACAGGCAAGAAAAATGGAGTTATGAGTGGTTTTGAACCTGTTATTATTCATTAAAGAAACCTGTTCAAAGAGTAGTGTGTTTATTACACACAAATGAGAACTTTGTGACACTTATTCCAATGACTGGAAGGAAAACGTTCCGGACCGAAAACTTTTGCGGGACTGATTGGAATGTCACTGCAAAATTGTGAAAATATTACCGTCAAACGTTTTGATCCCCTTCCGGTACAATGGATCAAAGAACTAGACCTGGAGGAAGCAAGTGTTCTCAGCTCCGATCAGCAGTATCTTCTCGATATGTGCAAAGCTATATATTCAGGGGATTGCCCTCAATATTTAGCTGATAGAAACCTGGAAAACTACATCATGCAAGATGGTTGACCACATCCAACAAGACATTGAGATTATACGTATTGTAAACTCACAACTCTCAAGTGTCACCTCCAACCGTGGAACGGTTTCGTCCTTGTTAGGTCTCATCAGCACGGTGTAGGAAGGTAACGCAAGAGAGCGGAGGCAAGTACTAGTCTAGCAGACTATAACTGAAAAAGTGGTGACCATTGATTAGTCCTCCACTCATATGCTGGAATGACAATGGCATTCCTAGGACAGATTTAATTCCAGAAAGGCAAGGTACGTGAAAGGAGAATTTCACCAATCATTGCTGGTTAAGCGGACGAGTTAAGTTTTTGTCCGCTTAACCAGCAATAATTGGTGAAATTCTTCTTTCATTATACGTATTGTATATTAGGGTGGGTCAAAAATATTTTTTTCACATTTTCCCAGGGGCACAGCGACAAAAGGGTGCCAAATGGTCTCAAACTAACATGTGTAAAATATCATTCGATTATAATAACTCTTTTTGCCTCCGGATTGGCCTCAAAGTTTCGATTAATATAAGAATTTCATGTAAAAATGGATGAACTAAAATCAAGCTTTTACCTCGATTGCACAAATCCGTCATGAATATAAATGTGCACAATGGTATAAAAATCATCATTGAAGACTATAAAATAATCATAAATAAAACCAGAGTTGAAATACGTGAGTTGTAATGCAACATTTTTTGAAATATCTCAATGGTTAGAACTGGCAATCAAAAATTTCTTGCTGGAATCATAAAAATGTTTAAAACCTTTATTCCCGGTTGAGTATGATAATAAAAATAAATTTTAATAAAAATGGATATGTCAGAAGGTGGGTACCTTTTTTGGGTTATAGGTTTCAACCCTAAGGAAAAAAACTTGTATAATAGTTTAAAAGTTGGGGTTTTCCTTGAAATTTCATTGGCAAATTAGGAATAGTCCATTCCAAGTGTCCCCATATGATTCCCTAATGTCCAAAATTAATTAAACCACATTTTAAGAGTCAAATTTTGAAACATTATCTTAAGAACAGCGGTAGATCCCCGTTTTCAGCATTAAGCTCAGTATTATCCCCTAAGTTTTTAAATAAGCTACATTACTTTTCAAAACTAAATTGTAATTATCCTTAACAGTTAAATTTGCTATATTTTAACTTTTATATACGCATAAGGGAATGCTAAGAAGCTATTTTGAGTTAATCCTCAAAGAAGTATAATTTCATGGGCCTGGGTTTCTGTCTATTGTTCAAAAAATGAGGTAAATCATGACTGAGCGAATCATAACTGATATTGCCTATGAACGAACCATCTATTCGACAGTTGTTTCAACATATTTTTGCGATCATATTTGGATCCAAAGAAATAACTGTTCGCTGAATTTCGAAAGCATGGCATATTTATGAAAAATACAACTATTTCTATTTTTAAAAGTTATAAATACCGTTTTATACTGACCAAACTTGAGGGAGAATATATATGAATTACCAATATTAAAAATCTGTACCATTGACAATCCACTGTTTGTTGGCAAAAAAGAGATTCATATTCTATAATATGATAGCCCATTATATTGCCACTTTGGCAGTTGTTTTTGTATTAATAATGCATGAAGGTGACTAATGTGATTAAAATTGCTTTTAAATACCCTTATTTGTGAACTATAAAGAATTATCGATAAAAAAATTAAATTTAAAATTTTTTTAAAAAATTTGAAAAATTACATATTTTTGTTCTATTTGAGGCCAATCCGGAGGCAAAAAGAGTTATTAAAAGCGAATAGTATTTTACACATGTTAGTTTGAGACCATTTGGCACCCTTTTCTTGCTGTGCCCGATAGAATTTGTAAATTTTTTTTTCGCCATAGGAAAATTACCCACCCTATTGTATATTATGAAAGTCTACGCCTTTGTATGGGTTTCCATAAAGCTAAAATCTTCCTTTATTATCTAAGGATCACGAAATATTTGGAAACTCATGTCATCTTCTCGGTGTAAAGACGAAAAATAATTGACTCCTTTCATTTTGCTTGAAATCAGCATTCGCCGACAAACTTTAAAAATTGGAAGTTTTTCGTCAAATTTTATTTTTGAGGGGCCAGCCGGGTACTAAAGAAATGGTTTTATCGATCTCAAATTTTTATACGCTACATTGATTACATTATGATTCAAATCCCTGCTAACGATTTGAATATTTCCCAAAAAAAATTTTGCGAAATTTAAAAATTGTCAGGTTCTTTTATAAAATTTTGAACTTTGAGGGCTCGGCGGCAAGTGAAAGAATAGTCGTTTAGATCTGAATTTTTTTTACTTATTATTGAAGACATTTTGCCAAAAATCCCCCCTAAGGCCCTACGAATTTCGAAAAAAGTGTTTTTTCGACCCACCCTAGTATATACTCAAGAAATATGTTATATATTATCTTTAAAAACATTATTCTACACAAAAGGTTCTGTCCATCTATGCTGAAAAAAAACATTGGAAAATATCATTCATCTAAGTATAAAGAAACGTATACAATGCCTAAATTTAAAAGTACCCAACAATAGTTTCAAAAACGAAATACTAGTGATTGGATCTGCAAGGGAAGTCTGGATATAAACTTATTTCAAAAGAAATCGATAAAAGTTATAATATTTTTAAAAAATGTATCAACCTATAGTATCTGCCCAATGTTTCTACAAATTGCTGCCCTATCTACTCATCCAAAAAATATTTCTTCGAAAAATCCTCAAACGCAATCCTATGAAAGAGACGCAACAGCTATATAAACGAATCACTGAAAAAATTCAAATGTAATGCAAACGCATCTCCTGATCACGCACTTTCAAAGAACTTTCCTCGCCCACCCCCAAATAGACCATATCATCGCCTGAAAAACCTCCTCAACCACAAACCCGTCCGCACAAGGCGGCATCAAACACCCAAATCGAATCACATCCACCCATTCCCTTCCTCTCGGGAATTTCATTACCCAACCCCCCAGAACCTATCCCACCAAGCGGAAACCCAGTCCTCGACAACCCCGAAAGAAAAGGACCAACACCCCCAAGAACGTTCTTCATCAGGAGAAGAGAGAACGCTCCAGAAAACACACATAGCGTAGTACACTTACTGCACAGGCAAATAAAAAGCGTGACAACAAAAGAAAACCCGGGTAAGTGTGCCACGTAAAGGTGGTTAAATCGGGTCGTTGGAAATTCCTGGGGTCTGTTCATTGGCCAACGCTGATTAGGGTCATTAATGTAGTAAAGAAGGACTGGGCTTGGGGAACGAGGATTTTATTACCGAAATCCCATCAATCGCTGTGTCGTGAAACGGTAGTAAAGGGACTGGGGAGTAGATGTTGGTGCTGCCTAAGTTTCTCAAATGCTTGTGTTGGTGCTATGTTGCCCATTATCGCTTCGGAAAAGCCAAAATAGTATGGTGTAAGTATAGTTCTAGCTTTAACTATTGATCATTACTCGGAAGTAATAAATGATTCATGTTTTGAAAAATCAGGGATGTTAGAGTTCTATTTATAGTAAAATATTATTAAATTAAAGAAGTTACCTCAATATCATTGAGATATATAACTCCGTAATTAGGAGATATCCCCATCTAGAACTTATTTCCAACACTTTTTTGTGTAAAGTGCCGTATTTTTTTCTAGTGTAGTGCAAAGTAAAATTAGCCAAGTTTGGAAAACAAATGTGTTTTCTTTTTTTTTCAAGTTATTTTGAATGTGAGAAAACAAGGTCCAGCGTCAAACAGGTCAAGCGTCACCTCCAACCGTGGACTGGTTTCGCCCTTGTTAGGGCTCACCAACACGGTATAGGAAGGTAGCGCAAGAGAGCGGAGGGAGAGCTTTTAGTCTAGCCGACTATAACGGAAAAAGTGGTGACCATTGATTAGTCCTCCACTATCTGCCGGAATGAACTGCTAATGGAGGACTAATCAATGGTCACCACTTTTTCCGTTATAGTCGGCTAGACTAAAAGCTCTCCCTCCGCTCTCTTGCTTTACCTTCCTATGCCGTGCTGATGAGCCCTAACAAGGGCGAAACCAGTCCACGGTTGGAGGTGACGCTTGAGAGCTGGAGTTTTTTCACATATTCCTCTAACCAGAGGTAGTGGTAAAGTACTCCCTTTTTATTATTGAATGTTCATAAAAGAAAACGCACATGAAAAACTTTCACATTATACACAAAAACTTAAAATACTTCATATCATCAGCTTACAGTAGAAAGTCCCTTTTGGTAAATAAGTTGAAAGCGATCGAACGATCCAGAGACAAACGAGCAAATCTAGAAATCTCCCCAAGCTGAAAAATGACCAGTTGGTTCGCGAGATTCCATGGCTCCAAAAGAAAAAGATCGGGTATCGGCAAATTCGGCGTAACGTCATACAAAGAAGTTGAGCTAGAACCAACTTAGAGCATTTCTCCTGCAAGCCGACTATATTATAAAAATCAGGCAAATCATGTAAAAGGTGATTTTGAAGTCAACAAGTTCCCGGGGTAATAAAAACGCGCGCGATTATCTTAATATTATTAGGAGATATCCATAAATTACGTGAGGTCAAAAAGGGGGGAGGGGTTTGGAAAAATCTCACCAAATATCACCAAGGGGGAAGGGGGTCGATTAAAATCTCACGTCAACTTTTTAAGTTAGAAATTATAAATTTTTTTAAGTATGAGAAAGGAATACACACAGATAAGATACTGCAAATTATTTTTTAAAAGTTGTAGGTAAATCTCACTTTGGGGGGAGGGGGGGTCCAGCAAAATCACACAAAATCTCACCAAGGGGGGAGGGGGGTTCAGATTTTGGAAAACCGCCTCACGTAATTTATAGATGTCCCCTTACTTCCAACTTCAATTAAAAGTCTTTAATGTTTGCTTCCTAACTCTAAGGCTATAGTGTAGGAAAAACGTGTTGTACAGGCACTATTGTATTGCAAAAAAGCAAGTTTACTTATTTAATAAAAAATAATACTTTTCTTGAGAAGAAACTTTTTTTGAAAGAATATTATCAGGCTTTTAATTCTGACAGTATCATTTAATTTTAAAAAATAAACACAAACAATAAAATGTGTGCCGAATAATAGTGGTACATATTATTTGGCTCAGAAACTTAATAATGTCGATTTTCAATTGTTTTCAAATACTTAAAAAATTTCCTTTTAATATTATAAACCAAATAGTTTGTTAACTGAAATAATCAGTTTTGATCTTTTCACTTTCAGTGAGAAGCTCAGCATCACATTCCTCTCATAGTATCATTCTATATTTAGTTCTGCTATTCGTCGTGCTCAAAACTCAAACTGAAGCAATGGAGTTTTTCCCAAGGACTAAAACTTGTGATATTTTAGTAGCGTGACCTATGAATTTTGCAAAAAAAGCTAAAAAATCTGTGATATGACAATCTGGTTTTACAAAAGAGGAAGTCGAAGAAATTTGGTTCATGGTGTTCTCTTGATGTATTTATAAAATTTAATAAATGTATTTAGGTCTACGGTTGAATGCATACAAAAGAAAAATGAGGATGGTAGTATGAAGTAAATATGTAGCTTCATTGTTATTATTTAAAACGCCAGTAAATGCTTGAAAAATTTACAAAAAACAATAACCTTTATCTAAATACGAATGACATTTTAATGAATTATATTCAGTTAGTTAAATTGCTTGTTAATAATTATATGCATTTAATTTCATGCAAAATTTCAAAATTAATTATTGCAAAGTATACTGACATAAATGTGAGTTACAATATTAAATGTATACTTACCCTTTTAGACAATTTTTAAAATGTCAAAAATTGTTTTCCTCAAAAATAAATAAGTAATTAAGTTTATTTTCAAAATTTAAATTCAGATTTTTAGAAAAACATTAGCAAAACACTTTTGAACATTTTGAACAAACATTTGTATAAATTTTATATGAACCTGACCTAGTTACTACCCACCAATACATTCTTTATGTAATAAGGTGTAAATAAAGATTTTTTGTTCAAACAGATGTGTTATTTCTTTTTATGAAAAATTACTTGATGATACGTATATTTATAGTATGTTGAAGTTGACTTAATCAAGATGTCTTTAAGTATTCCAAACGAGGAATTTTAATTTATTTTCAAACAAAATAAGTAAGAAAGTGCTCTATTTTGTAAAATAAATATAATTTAAAAATTGATAAAGGAATTTATATATTTCATGAAAGAAGAAATAAATGTTTGTTTAACAAGTTTAGGAGGGAGTTTTTTACTGTTTATCTAACCTATGGAAAATTTGAGTATTTTTTGTGTTCTTTCATAAACGTACTCCATACAACAGTTTGTTTAAATGAAGTGTTTTTTTTATCTTTTTATTTTTTTACTATCCTGTTTTCCCGCTGGAAGCTACATATTCCATGTCAGCGAATTTAGAATAAAATCATTCCTGTACACTTTGCGGAGGGATCTTGGATATTCCAAGTGGCATTAGAAGCGACAACCACAGAATAAAATTCCTTAGCTATCCCATTACTTCCATGACCCCTTGTTGTTGTCGTGTCCAAAAGGAATTGAAGACTAAATGGAGCCAAAAGGTCGAGGGTCGCCAGGTCTGGAGCCTATAAAGGATATCTTGTGGTGGCTCGCTAAGCTGAAAAAGAGAAGCAATAATGGCCTGACAGTTAAAAATATGGTCTGGCGTGAATTGGGTAGTTATAATAATTGAACCAATAATAAGGTTGGTACTGTCCATGACCCCTTAATATGAGATAATGTATTTTATTTAAAAGCCACAAAGCAAATAATTCTGTAGGAGATGTTTTACGATGAATTAAGTACAGCTCAATGCAAATTTAAAGTCATATATTTTCTAATTAGAGTCTTTAAGTTAAACCTAAACGTCCTGATTGGCTTAAAAATATGAATGGAGGGGATTTAAAGGTTAAGTCGTTTCTATCACAAATAACTCAGTGTGATAAAATTTATAAATTTTCATTCAATTGTTTTCAGCGTTCATAGTAGAAACTAAATACACCCAGAAGGATTTACATTTATTCTTCCAGCATTTTCACAAATTTGATTTAAAGAAATCTAAGAATTGTTTCAATATAAAAGTTCCTAAGTATATTAAGCCAGATGTATAATTTTATGAGAATCATGTTTCTAAGCATTCCAAGAAAATAATATTAAATATCTAATTCCCAAATGACATTTTTTCGAACAAAATGCAATCGAAATTTAAAACAAATTGCATTGTTAAGAGCAAATCCTTAAGGTTAAATCGAATGCAAACTGGATAACTTGTTCTTCTTAAAAAGCTTTCGTCTTCCTTTTCTTATTTATAATTCTATCTTGGGCTTAGGGATAAGTTAAGAGATACTATAAATCGAAAAAATCATATCAATGTATGCCTTTTTTATTAATGGAATAAATTTAATTTTAAAACTTAATACCTAAGTATAAGAAGCAGAAAAGTTAAACTCACTCAAAACCAAAATCAGCTAAGCGACTAATAGTTCTCTTGGTCAAATACGAGTTCATTCAAATTTAAACTTAAACTTAAAGTGGAAAGTAAGTAGTAGAAGTAGTAATCTATTAAAACAATTAATTTTTATTTGTTGTATTAAAATAGTTTAAATAAAGGGAAGTGTTACAATTTACTCTCAAATATTCACAAACTATCGAAAATTTGTTTGATCTAATAAAATAAAAAAGTAGATAGTTATAATGGTTAAATTTTTATAAACTTTTTGTAATTGTGTTAAACCGGTGTTTCAGGAAAATTTTAAAATGCTAAAAGTCTTAGCAAAGTAAGTGTTTACTTAATTTAAAATAATTTGTTAAAAAGTTATAAATAATGGGTCTTCGTCTTCTTTATCATTATTTATTATACGATCTAATCGATGTTATCTAGGGAAACTAATTCTATTTTACTTTCGCATAGACATTAAAAAAATAGAGATATTTATGCATAAGATATAGAAAATATGAAACAAAAAAAAGGAACATGAGCCAAAACAATTCAGAAAAATTGCTTCAAAAAAAGTGAAGGGAATTAAAACAATACGTCTGCTGTTTTTTAAATCTGCATCTAAGAATCTATCTAAAAAATCTGCATTTTTAAGACCGATAATGTGTCTTTAGAATAGGTGCATAATTACTGTGAAAACAATGCACAGACTTGCATGCTGTAAGGCTTTAAAGCAGTGTTTCCCAACCTTTTTTGGTCTTCACCCCACCATTGAGGTTTCTCAATGAGGTTTTCATAACGTAGGCAACCATGCTCTCATTGAGATTTTGCTCTATCTCCTTTAGCTTTTAATATTTTTTTACTTTTTTATTTCACCTCTAGGGGAACAGTTCGTCATCTCAATGGATTCTCCAGGGTCACTTACCTAGAAGTAGACCTTACTTACGTGACCCTAGGATGCGTTGGTTCCAAATAAAAGCCGCGAAACGGAATTTCGAAACACCATGTATATTAGAACTGTTTAATTCCTTAGAGCTTAAACTTTCTAACCACACAAGTTTGAATAACAGCATTGCTAAGAGTTATAGATTTTTATTACTCAATATTACCATATTCCTCATGAGATCTTCTTTATGAGAAAGCAAACCCAGCAACTAAAAAACATTAAAAAAATAAGAGCTACCCTTGCAAGTTCTTTGTTCGGGAAGACCTGAAGCGAATTCTTCCATCTATGCAAACAATAAATTATTCTAAAAACTTTTTGAATAAATCAAGGGTCCAAATTGTTTACTTTGATGAGGTTATGACCTAAAAAATAGTGGAAAAATATTGATTGGGGATACGAAGAGAAGCGAAGAAATATTGACTATTATTAAATGGGAGCTCATTTTTATTCATATTTATCTATTTTCTCAGAGGTCTTTCGTAACAGGGGAAAGGCTTATCTACAATAGAATCCTTCTGTGTTAGCTCAAAAGGAAATACAGATTTTACATTCAACGATAGTTTCAAGTATCGAACTAGTTCGTTAAAAGAAAAGTTCCTTTCTATAGATAAGAGATAAAAGTTTTGCGTTTTGAAGAGTTCTAACGAAGATTCCCAGCAGTAAGGTCTTAAGAGAGTAAGAACGTGACTACAAACCGGTGTGTAGTTTTGTAGCATTGTGTTTTCGAGCCTTTTATGAGAACGGGTCGAGTTGAAAAGTGGTTATAAAATGGATTTTTAAGATTAGCTTTGAATATAGCTTTGTAGTTGGGTGGCTTATTACAAAAAAGCTGCAAAATGTGATACTTTCATGAAACTTTCAGGGATGTTAGATAATCATATAAGAACTAAAAAATCGATGGGAGCCCAAAATTTTAAGGCGTGGTTTGACCGTTATGACGTCATAACAAGATGGCGACCAAGGGCCTATATTCGGTTCTTTTAATGACAGAAAGACATTTTTGGGGTCAAATATTATGTTTTAAGGGTCAAAAAACATGATTCTGATGACAAAACGTGCATTTTTTTCTAAAAAGTAACTTAAACTCAATAAAAGTAAAAAATAGTAATACAGTCAATCGACAGTTGCTTCAAAAAATTTGTTTAGAAAAGGTATCTATTTCGACGGTTTTACTTATTTTTTGGGGTGCTAATTCCGAATATCTAGTTCATTTCCACGTGGAAGGTCGGCTTCATATCAAAAACCGCAAAAAAATGTGAAAAAATTGCCACATTTTTACTGCATCTTCGGGTTTTCGCTTATATTTTTAAAAATATTAGTTTTTAGAAAATTATTTGAATTACAAAGTTGGAGTAAACAAAATTTCCTACAAAATGCACCACTCAATTTTTATTTTCCGAACAATAGTGTTCATGTTATAACGCATTGAAAAACAAATAATTTTACACAGCATTATTCAAAAAGAGGATATTTGTTTCTCTGTTTTTCAGTGGGTTATAACGGCAAAACTATTCTTCGGAAAACAAAAATTGAAAAGTGCATTTTGTAGGATATTTTATTTACTCAAACTTTGTAATGTGAATATTTTTTGAGAAACTAATATTTTTTGAAATATAAGCGAAAATCGGAAGAAAGAGTAAAAATTTGTGATTTTTTCGCATATTTTTGCTTTTTTTGATATGAAGCCGACCTTCGATGTAAAAATGAACTAGATATTCAGAATTAGCACCCCAAAAAACATATAAAACCGTCGAAAAAAATAACTTTTCTACAAATTTTTTTTGACGCAACTGGCAATAGACTGTTTTATTATTTTGAGCTTTTATTGAATTTTAGTTACTTTTTAAAACAAATTGCACGTTTTGTCTTCAGAATAATGTTTTTTGACCCTTAAAACATAATATTTGACCTCAAAAATGTCTTTCTGTCATTAAAAGAACCGAATATAGGCCCTTGGTCACCATCTTGTTATGACGTCATAACGGTCAAACCACGCCCTAAAATTTTGGGCTCCCATCGATTTTTTAGTTCTTGTATGATTATCTAACATCCCTGAAAGTTTCATGAAAGTATCACATTTTGCAGCTTTCGGGCATTTTTATGTAATAAGCCACCCAACTATTGTAAATATTTAAAACGTTTCAATTTATCTACTTCAGGTTAACATATTGTTTTATTAATTGAAAATAAACGCCTTATTATACAAATATCAACGATGAAAGCAATAATGCCAATTAGATGATATTATTTTTGCTATAATGTATCATTTTCAATTATTCTAAGTTTATAAACTTTAAATAATAATTTTATAAAAATAAATATCCTCATAAAATTATTTTTAAAGACGTTATCCGATTGCTATCTTGAAAATTAGTTGTAAACATAATAGCAGAGAAAGAAAATAAACACTAAACAATTTTCTATCATTAAGAAGTAAATAAAGCAGTAATGTCTTATTGGGTAAAGTCAATATTGCCAGAGACAACAGTTGCCTCTGAATATTCAATCACGCAAGGTAAAGAAGAGTTCCAGATTAATTGAGCTTGATTGATGATCATACATTACAAAGAAGACGCCTACATGGATATGCGTGTTCAAGAGTTAATGTTTTGAAAAATTAGCATATCACAGAGTTGTTCCTAAGTGACATAAACTCAGGGGGCAAACAACAATGCAAATATTGCAAAGACCTTAGGTGTTAAGGTCTTAAAGCTAAATATTTGACTTAAAAATTAGTCTTGAGAGCAAATAAAAAATCAAGGTGTCGGAGTATTACTGGATAAATAAGCTATATTTTTTGGAGATCCTATGAGTGAGTGAGAGTGAGAGAGATACAAAAAAATACCTCTCTAAATTATATAGATCTCTTAACACATTCATAAATTGTTTCTGAAGAAAATATTTATCTGATGTTTTGAAGTTACTTCTCTCTCTTATCATACCTCTTTAATACAAGTTGTGTCAGTTCGTAAAATAAAAATAGAGGGTTACTGGTTATTTCAATAAATCATTTCAAAGAAGGCATCTGTGAGCATAAACAGTTTTTTAATTTTGTTTGCTTTTACAGTTTGCTAAAGAAATGTAATTTAGAGAAATAGTACTCTAAGTAATCTGCTTACAGCTATGTTGAGTAGAGTGTTTATCTAGGGGAGGGTGGGGACGATTGTAACAAAATATTTTATTTGATCTCAAACTAATCCATTTTTATGTTAGAGTTATGAAAATTGGTATGAAAATAGGTTGATAGATCCCAATTACAATTTTGTTATGAAAACTGTCCGTTAGACATGCATTGCAATTTTGTAAATAAAACATCAAAAATTGAAAAACGTTACAATCGACCCCACTTGAAGGGTCAATGTTAACACATATAAGGGTCAATTGTAACACAACACAAATTAATAAAAATAGATAGAAAATCCTACAAACTTATTAATAATTTATATTTTTTGTTAAATAATAATTAAATACATATACTAGAATGGAAATAATGAACTTTCCACTCAAATAATGAGTTTTAAATAGCAATGAATGTTGATGATAATAATAAATAATTATTCACAAGGTTAATTGGTATTCATAACTTAATTCCCCTGTAGTACAACGAACGTGGGACCATTTTTTGCACGAAAATGGTTCTTCTTAATGTCCTTGATCGAAACCCACTTTATATATATGGAGTTATAATCAACCCCACCCGGTTGATTATAAGTGATGACTTTAGGATTTTCATTTTATATTTTCTTCTAACAGAATCTGTATAATGTTACATGAAAAATATCGTGATTACGAGCAACACTTCTAATAGACTTTTTAGACACCGAAACCTCAACAGCTTATCCCTCCATTTTTTCAGTCTTATTAGCCCCCTTTCAGTTTTCCTTTTACGTGATCTCGGCATCCTAAAACCGGAAAAATTCATAAATATATGCCAATATTAAGGGTAAGTATGAATTATAAATCAATACACCGAAAAAAATTTTAAAACATGTTATTTTCTACCTTGGGGTCAGTTGTAACATGTTACAATCGTCCCCGGCTGAAGTGTTACAATCGACCCCACGTCGAGATTTTTAGTTTAACCCTCGTTTTCCACGAAACTAACAACAGTATCATCTTGAAACTAAGCAGAATAAAACTAGGATACATTTACATACAATACATAAAACCAGTGCTGCTGTGCTTCATACCTGCAGTGCAGGAGAAGGAAAGTCACATAAAAGTAGAAATTTACTTCGATGCTCGAAAAACACTCTTCTCAGTTACACAGCCACAACTCAAATGTCAGCCTTGGCAATCTCTGATGTTCTTTCATTCACCTGCCTTGTACGTACTGTCATCTCCTTTTCGCCCCGGCAGCCTCTCATTTTAAGGAAATCGGTGCGTTACAATTGCCCCGTGTTACAATCGTCCCCACCCTCCCCTACATCACAAAGCTTTCACCTTAATTTTTTTTATTTTGAAATGCACCCTAATATGAAGCACTGTTTTAGGAAGAACTATTTTAGCATAATAATCATTTGACATTATAATAATAAAGGGTATTTATTTTTTTAAATGGCAGTCTACTTAAATCATTAAGAAGCTTTGAATGTTATATTTGTAATTTTAATTCGTTTCAAAGCAAAATAATGAATATTTTGAAAATTTTATAACAAACTAAAAAGCAGTTTTATTTGTTTAACAATTTTGAAACTATTTTTATTAAATTTTACGACCAGCTATTTATGATGGATAAATAACGAAAGTAGAAAAAAGTAATTTTGAAATAAGAATATAAGTACAAGAACGTACCGTGATAGTTTTGAAATAAAGTTAATCATTCAAAACTTATCGAAACTGTAATAATTTTCTTATTACTATTTAGAGCAAGAAACATTTTCCCGTCCTTCTAAAAAACACAAACGAAAGTTAAAACACGTAAAGATACAGTATCGTTTTAAAAATTATTACATTTAATAAATTTTAAAAACCTTCTTTGAGTTAATTTAGAATAGAAACCTTTCTTAATTAACATGTCAAATTTCAGTACCAGAACGCAATTAACGATGCAGTCCCATGGAACTGGAAATTGGATATTTGCGTCATACGCCAGATGTACACACAAGCACGGGGTTGGAGTTTGATGAATTATTTAAAACACTGGAAACCCACGAAGATGCCTCTTCTAAGTGATCTATCTGCATCTTATTACACTTAAAAACCCTCCAACAACCTCTACTACCTAATTAAGGCACAGAAATAAAGGAATGGAATATTTTAAAACGAGAATCGGGCTTCCTTGTTCCAATCAGGGACGAAGAAAAATCGCACGGGATGCGAACGCACCACAACTTTAACTGAGCCCCCCTTGAATGAAATTTGCTTAATTAATTATATATTTACAGCATCCGTGTTTCAATTAATCAGAGTAGGAGGACCCTGGAAAACCATGCAAAGCTTTTATCCGAAAACTAATCTTATTTTCGTCTCTCCGTATTTTACCTTTAATTAATTGCTTCTCTGCAGAAGTGAATAAACAGCAGATCGCGTAGGGGAAGTAGGAGTGCCTTCGCCTTATCGTCCGTTGGAAAAGGTCGGGGAGGGGGGGAGGAATCAATAGGAATGATATAGTTGCCGATTGTTTCATTTCAGTGGCTTCCAGACTGGATTGCCGAAGAATAAAAAAGGGGGATATAAATGAACTCCAGAGCCGATGTCGATCTCGAGAAGTTGTAAAAGGAAGGGTGGATTCCTTAAGTGAATTGGATTAAGGGGGGCTTTTCTGAGTTGATAAGACAGCAGCTAGACTCTGCAAGAGGAAAACAATCTGCAGCGCAAAAATGCCTTGTGCTTCCGGGGTTAAGCCCTCAACTTATGAAATGCAAATAGCTGACTTGTAGAGCTATTGGGAGATTTTATTCAGGAATGAAGATTTGGGAGGGAGTCTGTCAGGGTATTGATCAGTGTGGTGATAATTAAGAAAAATAGGGCTATATGTACATGTTAAATTAGCCTGCAGTTGTATTGGCGATTGATGAAGGGAGATGTCATTTAATTAACTGAAATGAACTTTGTAGGGAATCATATGGATGCAGTGTTATTCTGAAGTTGATAACTGAAAAGGAATTCATTTAGTTTAGTAACTGTTTGGGGGTTTATGGAATTAACTTTATAACGTCTTTAAAACATCTGCGAAAAATTAAAAAAAATTACAGAATGCTTACCTATGTGTGAAATTTTAAATTGAAGAGTTAAGTATTAAAAGAAATTAGTAATAATTAAAAACTTATACTATTGGATTAGGTAGAATTTTTTTGAGATACGAGGCTAGACGACAAAATGATAATTAAGTAATATAACTTTTAACTATCGAGCTTAATTTATACTACCATAACGTATTTTAAACGTCTGTGAAAACTTAAAAGGTGTTTCAGAAAATTTACCTATGCAATATTTTTTATTGAAGATATATGTATTCAAAGAAATTAATACTTACTAAAACTTACATTAAATTAGGAAGCAAATTTTGAGATACGAGGATAGACAAGACAAAATAATTAAGAAATAACACTTCACAATCGAGTTTTACTTATTTTAAAAGTAAAAATTAAATGAATTAGGTTTCTTTCCAGCGGATCGCAAAGATAGGAGGAAATACACCTCCAAGATGAAACCAGTTTTTCCTCTCTCGCCTTAACAACAAAAACAGCTCTCTCTTACAACGCTGAAAGCCCATCTTTAAACACATAAAAAGCCAATGATTAAAACCTAGTAACACGCTTCTTTCGCTCGCCACTGAAAAAAGAAAAAAACTTGGTCGAAAACACGTCGGAGGAATAATGTATAAGCAAGGGAGTTGGGCAGAATAAGTTTAGGAAAGGGGCTACAGCTGCCGCACGAGGAATAAATCGGCAACCTTGCGCAAGGTCATTGATTTTCTTGCTGTCCTGATATGCCAACGACGTCTGTCGCCACTCATTCCAATTCACTGACCGCGGTACAGTGTTCCTTTTCCGACTGCCCTCTGCCCTGAGATGTGATTAAAAACTAGAGACACGGCTTTCGATTTCAGTTGGTCGTTGTTGTAAGTAAGTGGAGGGCCTGCTGAATCCCTGTTTTGGGGTTGGGCTGTTGTCTTTTTATGGTTGTTTAGGGGAAGGAGATGAATAAAGGATGTGCTTGGTTTTGTTGTTGTTGTTTCTGATGGGGAGAGAGGATTGGACTTGCTTTTGTTGTTGGGACGGTGTTTGGGTTTTTTAGGCGGGGTTACTTTTTTAAAGTAATGAATTTAGTGTCAAGGTCATTCTTGACCTTGTATCATCACTGATTGAGTTAAACATTTTAGTTATTGAGATTCTAGGTAATTAGGAAGTCCTTTTAATTTCCTTACTCGGAAATATCTGTTATGTAAGCAGCACGGGTGGCACGGGGACACGTGCCCCCCAGAAGGGAAACTTTATTGTATAAATTGACATCTAAAGATAATCTCTAAGAAAATCGTATTTTTGAAGCATTTAAGTGCTTTGATGTGTAGCGGGGCAAACAAGTATTATCTTTCAATATTTTTGAGACATCTCAGTTTCTGTCCGGAGATGTTTTATGAATCCCGAAGAAGTTTGAATCCCCAGAAGTCAAACTTGATCCGCCTCTGTTCTTTATGTGATTTCTAAAGCTTTTAGTACTTTTGCATAGCCAGTTGAGAAATTATTTTAGATGATGTTACGGAATTAACTATGTTTGTTTCATAAAATGTTTTGACTAAATAAAGTTTACTGGAAAGATGTTTTTAGTCTACTGAGTTTATAGATGTCAGAAGACTTTAATATTTTTTACTGTTAAATGGAATAAACATTATACACTTCACATTGTTACCCTTTCAATATATCTGGGCAAAGTGATAAACCAGGTATTAATATTAATGCCAGGATTTATCAAATTTTCCGTTACCTATCCATGGGTAGTTGTTCAAAAATCAGAAATACATCAGATGGAATGAATGCGTTCAAAACCAATTCAGTATGGCATCCCAAGGGAGAGTAGTACTATTTTTCAAATTTTAAAAAAGTCATTCTTTAGAGGCCATACTAAAAACCATATTTTTAAAGTTTTTGTACGAATCTCAAGACTAAGGACGTTTTGGACGCTATACAGTGTGTTTGTGAATTCATCATCAATATTTTAGGGGGAGGTAGAGGGGACTTAGACAAGCATATTTTGAATAGGAATGGGGGACCATTTGCTAAACCGTGATGTGGTAATATTTAGAAAATGATGATCGGGGAAGGAATTTTCAATGATCATACAGTTTTTAAACAAATAAGGGATCTTGCATGATGATCATTGAAAATTCCTTCCCCGATCATGATTTTTCTAAATACCATTACATTAAGGGAACTCCATTCTTTGGCTAAAAGATTAATATTGTATGTTTTAAAACTCACCCCACGGTTTAGCAAGTCATCCAATTTCTATCAAATTTATGATGTAAGTAGTACGGATACTGCTGTACCTCATGCAATAATTTTTTTCATTTTATTATGTTTTTTTTCGTTAAACGGGCCTTGGCAAAACGTCTTTTTGTAACGCTCTCGCACTACATTAGGTCCTAGCTCTTTAACGGTGTAACTGCGCCCCCCATTCCTATTCGAAATATGCTTGTCTAGGTCTCCTCTACCTACCCTACCCAGTTTGTACCACGAATTTAGGACCACCCTGTATATTTAAAATTTCCATGCTTGATGCCCTTTATTACATCCATGTGATTGAAATTTCGGATCTATGAATCATTTTGTTAAAGGGGAAATCAAATCTATACCCCAGATCATAATATTGAACTAATTAACTGATTTTGTAGGCTTTAGCAAAATCATTTTACTGTCCACAAAGTTACATCCAAACAACTATCTAATTGACTTCGAAGATGTCTATATTAACATTTGGAAATAGCTGACCATTATTTTTGAGTCTAGAGTTGAAACCGAAATCATTTATAAAAAAGGTATTTATACATCTACTAATCAAAAGAGAAAAATAAGAATTCTATAATAATTTTATGGGTTGGTATTAAATAAGGAAATGTTATTTCAACTAATTCTCCAACTTAAATTAGCAAATCTTTAGATAAGTTAAAGCTATGAAAATAGGCTTGAATTCACTGTTTATAGCTAAAACCTGTAAAATGCTAATATTTCAATAATTTTTTATGAAAAGTATAAAATTTTAAAAAAAATTCTTTTTCCCTGTAAAATATCCAAATAAGGTATACTATAAGGTCTGCTTTAGAAAAAAAATACTAAACATCTTCAACATAAAAATGTAGTAAGCTTCTATACTGTTTTTCTCGTTTATCCCCAAACAAGAAAAGTGGCGTTTGACATGTTTCAGAAATAAGCGATTCACTTAATATTTGACGAGCGTGAGTTTCTATTATGTAAAGTATATTTAACCGAACACGTTTCAAATTTTTGTATCATTTTTTATAAATCCTTATCAAATATATTAAATTTTTTTATAAAACCACCCAATTGAATATACCGCGTTATTTTTGTGAGAACACAGAGGATTTGTATATTGTGTTTTAAAACAAATGCACATTCTCTCCCTAGCAAAATGTGTCGAATTCAAAATTTCACGCGAAATGAGAAAGAGAATGGAGAGAAAAAAATTCAAAATTTTCAAATAATAAGTATGGAAAATTTTCGGATTTAAATCTAGAAAAAATCGGATTTTTCTAAGATAGTTAAAGATTATTGAAAAACTAACCAATAAGAATATCTAGTTATAACTTACTTACTCCCTTCCAATGATTTCCTAAAGAAATTCTATGTGCTCCCACAAATCCACGAAATCTCTTCGCGATCACCAAAAGGAAAATCTTCTCCCCTTGAGTCATTACTACCTCTTGGACCAGATCGCATGACGAAACAAGAAAAAAAAGAGCGGAGAAAAAATTGAGAGAGACCATAAATTTATTACTTTCATCCGGCCATGCATAATGTAAGAAGCATCAGAAATAATACTACTAAAAATGTATTTTCCGAAAGATGGGAAATGAAGAAAGAATTATTGATTTAGCAATCCTTCCAGCCGCCGATGTTGCAGTTGTTTACCAAAAAATGATGATCGCAAGCCTTTCTGTGGTTCAGGAGGAAAAATCGATAGATTCCCCCTTTATGCTACCTTCTGTGTGGCTGAAAAATATTTTCTCCATTCACTAATAATATTACAGTAATTTATAAACTCTGCAACGAGCGAGGGAGTTTCTAAAAAGAAATCTTCTGGGAGTTTCCTGGAGGATATATTGCAATATAAGGTTTTTTAAGAATATTGGAACTTGTTTGAAAGCAGTGGGTTGTATTAGAGGTAGAGACAATGCAGACTTTGTGATTATATTATGTCTCTGGAATATATAAGTAACATTTCTTTTAATAATATATTGGCAAATACCTATAAAAATGCGGTTGCATTAAGTTGCAAACCAACATTTATAAAGGAGATACATTTAGAGAAACCGAGAAAGGGTATCTAAAGAAATATTTCTTTGGATAATTTACTCATTATTTATGCATCAAGTGCGATATCTGTTCATTATTCATAATATGCATTGAGTGTGAAATATGTTTGTATATTAGGGTGGTCCTTATTTGTATGGTATAAATTTTTTTGGGAATTCCGTTGGTGACGCCCCCAAGTTTTGTGTCGCTATAGAAAATAATAATGCATGCAGAATTTAAGCTCATTAGGATAATAATAACACGTGCCGCAAAAGCCTTGAAGTTTCATAAAAATACTGATTTTTTTACAAAACATAAAAAAACCAAATAATAAACACTCCCATCTTGTTATTGATTTTTTATGAGAATCTAATATAGTTATAGTTATAATGTTCCAGATTTCATTCTTCTATCACCCATCTTTCGGTAGTAAAAATTTTTTAAAGTAAAAATAACTGTTGCAAAGTTGTTTTTTCTGCATTTTAAAACAGCTAATAACTCTTGAACTATACAACTTAAAAACCTGAAATTAGTGCCATTTTGTAATTTTATTATCTTGGTTTTGATGTGCTACATAACTCCCTTTCTTAAATTTTTTCCCAAAATAAGCATTTCTGCCAAATTTCAAGTTAAAAATAAAATTTTATCATGTAGAAAACAATAAAAATTTTCGAAATTTTCGCAAGTCCCTAATCATTCCATATAATTTAACAAAAATAGTGAATCAGTCATGGGGAATTCAAAAACTCCCTTGAGGTTGTTCATACGATTTATACCATGAAGTAAAATTCACTTAAATTTCAGAAAATACAACTATTAGTCGATTCGGTACAAAATCTTACAGAGCTAGTTTCCAACTTAAAAAAATTCCCTGTGCCTAATTTCGCCTGAATTTTCCTTAGAATTAAGTTTTTACGTAATTTATGATTTTATTTTATTCCTTTATCTTCAAACACTATAAATTTCGAGAAAAAATCTTGTGCAAATGTTTAAAATTCAATTGAAAAACAACGTTTATTTTACACAATTTAAAATTTTTTAAAAACTGTAGACA
This sequence comes from Tetragnatha versicolor, assembly GCA_024610705.1. Classification (NCBI taxonomy): domain Eukaryota; kingdom Metazoa; phylum Arthropoda; class Arachnida; order Araneae; family Tetragnathidae; genus Tetragnatha; species Tetragnatha versicolor. Next base: position 26,800,436 of record JANDEH010000002.1, on the reverse strand, counting down.
ATTGTTTCGGGGATCAATGAATCCCCTTCTTCAGTACAAAAAAACGAATATAAACATCAAATCCATAATTTAAACATAACATGAAGGCAAAAAGTTACAGTTTAAGTGTAAATACAATAGAGGGAAAACACAGTTTGAGTTAAAAATACAAAAGCATGGTTAAATTACAGAATCAATACAAAGGTTACCAGATGGGTGAGATATAAGGAATGGTATTTAAATCATTAACAAGGAAATTAGAAAATTTATTTATATAAAACGATTCAAAAAAATCAAGGTCACTAGGTATATTACAATTTTTAATAATGGTAGCAGATGAAAATTCAAAGTTATGATTGAGGTTCCAAACATGTTTAGCTATGGATGATTTGTCAAATTCTTGCTTTCTGACATATCATTCTACTTTAAAAGAAGGAAAAAAACCCACCTATCTAAACTTTTAACTCACGTAACTTTAATTTAGATCAGTCTATGTTACCATAAATTCAAATTTGTTAAAAGCATAAAAAAGACAATTTAGATACTAGTTATAATAAATGTAATAAATATCCATATCAGTGATCCTATTAAAATGAAATGCTTTCAAAATACTTTATACCGAATTTATGAATGATATAACTCTTAGCATCCTTTAAAGTTACATTCATTTAGATTTCAAATGCAGCATTCCAGCGACTGCAATTTAGGAAATGTCTCAAAAACGAAAAAAAGTGAAAGCCAAATAGGAAGAACACGAGTCCTTTTGAAATTACTTTCTTTATTACAACACAAAAATCTCCCCCAGCTATTCACCATAGATGAAAACTTTCCTTACCAATTTACCTGCAATACCTTCACTCGTGCTTTCAACCGTTTTTGCTCTCATTACTGCGGATGCACTCCATATGACCTAAGATATATCCTTAAACATGAAAAAGTAAGTCACAGACGCCAAAAAAATCCCATCTAGCTTTTAGGAAATTCGCATCCCAAAGCCCGATGTAAAGATTGCCTCGCCATATATTTTAAGCAGTAAATATGAAGTCGGTTTCCTGGCATTCTATTCCGGCAACCTCTCATGAGTTCCCATCTTCATCTTCCATCCCTCAAAAGATAGCCAAATCGTGATCGAAATCACGGTATTAGTAATACTACTATTTTTTTACTGTGTGATTTCTTCACCGTCGCGTTCTTCTTGGTTTTTGGAGGAGTAAAGAGATTTAGAGGATGGAGATTTTCCTTTCTGCAAAATCACGGTTTGGGTTCATTGGTGAAGGGAGGGGAAATTGCAGGCGGCGTTTTTGCTTCTTTCTCGTGCTTTACTCATGCTGCCAGACCAGATGAAGTCGGAATAGATTTTCTTCCTTCTGTTTGCCTTCGACTATAAAGAAAAATTGTTTCATTTAGTTTTCACCGGGGATGATTTGAATACATCGGACTGTAGACATGGTTCCCTTTTATGTGTTATGAAAAACACCCGGTACCAATTTGAGAATAAGTATATAGTTTTTCAATTTATAATTCAATTTTGAATTTCTAGAACCCTATTATCAGCTGTAACAAAATAATCCTTTCAATTATTTTATTTGAAAAACGAATTCAGACTGTTTCAGAAGTTTTTTTTTGTAAACGAACAACACAATTCAAACCTAACCGCAAAACAACTCAGTAAAGTAATATAATAGCTACTGTTACCATGTGAAATTATTTTAAATAGAATAGAAGATCGTTTAAGTTAGTTTTCATGCGTTTTATGTTAAATTCTATGCATCAACATCTAAAATGTAAGGTTTGAAAAAAAAAGAAAAGAAAAACTGAGGAACTAATGGAATCGCTTATTTCTGAAAAATGTCAAACGCCACTTTTCTTGTTTTGCGATAAACGAGAAAAACTGTATAAAAGCTCACTACATTTTTATGAAGGTGTTTAGTAATTGTTTTCTTAAAGTAGGCTTCATTGGAGTATTTTACAGACAAAAATATGTTTTCAATGTTTTTATTCTTTAAAAAAATATTGAAATATTTGCATTTGACAGGTTTCTGCAATGGACAGAGTATTCAGACCTATTTTCATAGCTTAACTATAACTTATTTAAAGATTGGATAGTAAAAGTGGGAATATTTGTCGAAAATATCATTTTTTATCAAATACTAACAATAAAATAGCATATAGAATTCTTATTTTTTTCTCTTTTGGATAGTAGATGTATAAATTATTTTTTTATAAATGACTAGCGCTGACGCGCTAGACCCGAGTTTCCCGGGTTTCAGTTTTTTTAATAAATATCATCTGGTGAGTTACACAGATGAGCTTCGCCAGTCCACATGTGGAAATAGTTAAACAAAGGATACATTCTTATGTTTATGCTACAACATATGATTTTAAATTACAACAATCGATTTCAATCTGCAACAATTGATATCCTGCCTACAACAATTAATGTTACATCTTCTCTTGTTATATTTACAACAATGTGGTTTTGCCTTGAAGTTAGGCAAGAAATATGGGTTTTTAAGCATAAAATTGACCAAAAAAGTTTTTGGAACGCTTCGATTTTAATTTATTTTTATTCAGAAACCTTCCCCGGAGTGAGTAGAGCAACGTGGTATAGTTTATAAGTGAATGTAGGTTCGAAAAGTTTAAAACTATAAATAAAATACAGACATACAGACAAACATTCATTTTTATACAGGGTGTCCCATAAATAATGGGTCACACTTCTAGGGGGATAGTAGACACCTAGACGAGTCAGAATCACATAGGATTTGGGGGTCCCAGACAAAATCCCAGGGAGTTAAAAATGGAGCGACAACCCCAAAAAATGATTGATAAATTCATTTTGTAGAAGAACTACTATTTGTAAAAATTTAATTATGGTCTCAAAAATTGTGGTTTAATATGATCTTTAAAATTATCTCAAAAATCTTTACTTTAAAATTTGTTTTATTAGGAAAAATTTAAAAAATAACAAAAAAATGTGAAGTTTCTGCCAAAACCTCATTTTGTATTTCGAAATCATTTCTTTTGATTTTATAATCTGAAAGATCATAGTTGTAAACCCTTAAGTTAAAAGTTTCACGTAAAAACCATCAATATTAAACTCTTGAGATCCTGTTAAAGTTCGTTCTTTGCGTGCGCAAAGTGGTTTCCTATAGCCGTTTCCAAAACGGCAGTTTGCGGACCCAAAAAACTGACGTAAACCATGCTTTAACAGGATCTCAAGCATTTAATATTGATGGTTTTTACGTGACACTTTGGACGTAAGGGTTTTCGACTATGATCTTTCAGATTATTCAATAAAAAAAGGATTTCGAAATGCAAAATAAAGTTTTGGCAGAGTTTTCACATTTTTTTTATGGTTTTTAAACTTTTTTTGTAATAAAAAAAAATTTTGAACTGAAAACTTTTAAGATAATTTTAAAGATCATATTAAACCACAATTTTTGAGACCATAATGAAATTTTTAACAATAGTAGTTCTTCTACAAAATGAATTTTTCAATAATTTTTTTTGGGGTGTCGCTCCATTTTTAACTCCCTGGGATTTGGTCTGGGACCCCCGAATCCTGTGTGATTCTGACTCGTCTAGGTGTCTACTATCCCCCTAGAAGTGTGACCCATTATTTATGGGACACCCTGTATAGATATGTTGGGTGGCCCTTACCTTCTACCAACATTTATATTAGCCGAGATCGTTATATAGAGTTAGATTGCGTTGTGATTTACTAAAAGTTACATTTAACATAAGATAACATACTAACAATACCCAGGACAATGGAATCTAGGAAATGATTTAAAAGGCTTGGATTTTACGATAAAACACATTTATTTACACTTAACACAAATACTACACAAATTTTAGACAGTAGGAATAAATATGTGGCATCTATACAAATTTTAGACAGTTATCATCTATCTTTAAGAATATTTAATTTAAAATTTAGTTATATATATTAAGCGGGCTTCAATACTAACTATAAACTTTTTCAAAATATGTATGCACTGAGAGAGAGCTGGTGAAATCGGGGTAACTGTATCCACTTACCCATTTTTATGCAGACTTTGATCATTCTAGTGGTTGGACGTAGAGCGGACCCTGAACTCTGGCACTATGGGAAAATTTTGGGAACTCCTTGAGGAATCTCTTGCAGCCGTATTTATGGGCTCCCTTCTTATGATTACTCCGCCCACCTAGAATTTCCTAGATAATAATATTGGTCCTGATCCGGAGTACGGACGTCCCTCAAAAATCTAGGGTTCCCAGTGGTTAGTCATTTGGAGTTTATGTCAAGAGATTTAGCCTTCTGGTTGCTGGTTGGTTCCCCCATCTTTTTAACATTCACTTTTTCCCGGGCCTTCTTCTTATCCCCTCAATAAATTATGGGAACCTCTATTCTTATTTCTGACAATTTAACGAAGGGTTTATGTCTGCACCTGGAATCTATAGTTATTGTTAAATATACCTTTGGGGCTATCCTTGGACCCCACACGTTGACCCGATTGAGGAATGTACACCTGGTTAGGCCGATAGACTTATAAGATATAAAATGGTGATGGGTAACTTTTGTACCCACTCAACATTCCTGCCACTTCTCCAAGAAAAAAAATTTGAAATATTTTTTTTTAAATGTGGATTCAACCTTAAATGAAATTAAACCTATGGGTCACAGCAGTATCTCTCTCAGATTAATGTGTCAACTTCTCTAAAATGAAGGTAGCATGCTATACCCTAACATTTAAACAACACAAGTTACAATAGAAACACAATACAAGACAACACAATACATTTACAGAAAATTGGTTAAAAGTAGTAGTAGAAAAAATTTGGTTTTCCTTAAAGAGAAACCAGTAATAACTCAAAAAAATTTAGGTTCTTTTTTGAATGGGATAATCATTAAATCTCGTTAGTCTATCAACATTATTACTACTACAACCAAATATTTGAATTTCTAGGTTATATAAAGCGTTTTACCTGAAACCTGAATAGCATAAAATAAGATAAAATAATAAACAGTTATTCATTAAGAGTATTAATTCACTTATATGTGAATCATTCTAAAAACTAAGGAAGTACTAAAAAGTTCACTGGATTCAATGTTTTCTTCCTTTTGCACAGTTCACTCGACTTCAATGATACTCAGGCAAGCTAAATCACTAATGTTCGCATGATAATTATAGCACAAAAAGTTTGAGAACTGGAACAGTTCGGAACTATTCGGAATACTCGATGTGGATGTTGAACAGTTTTATCAGTAGATGAATGCTCGTCGGAGCACCCCAAAACGTCCGTTATTGGATAACCGCGTGCACCACAACCACAGAGTCCTATATAGCACTAAGTTCGATGCCGAATCTAGTAGTATGACTTCCTTCAGCAGTTGGAAGTGGCATGACTCCTCGTGTGGATAGAGATGCAGGGACAGTCAATATGCCGGTTGGCATGAGGTACTAACGGTTGGCATTTTGAAGCGAAGGATGAGTCGTAAAACGCACCCGCGGTCGTACCGGCATGGTTCAGTCATAAATGCCGGTTGACATGAGGAACTAGCAATGGGTGGTTCGCGATGGAGAACCCTTCTATCATCCTGAGTGCACTCGAGGTTGCAGGTTGCTCCTGAACAGGCACCGCCAAGGGAGGATGCCAACGTTAGGATGAAGTAAGTGCTCTATAAAGCTTAAGCAGTCGCAATGTTCAGTCCAATGGAAGGGCATCTTCCCGACTGGGGATGGCCCAAGTGGATCCGGTGGAGTCGGCTACCGAAACTGTTGTCCAACAGTTACCCGTGGTTATTTCAGGTGATCACATAAGTTCATAGAAGTTTCTGGGTGTGACCCCGGGATTGCGACGTAGTTCCTTGTTCACTGTAATGGGCTTACATTGGTTATCAGCCCGATTACCTAAGTTCCAGTCTATAGGTTCAGCTGGTTATTCGAGATAAGATTGCAGAGGTTGAGTTCGACCTCATTTCTCGAAAATGTTCATGGTGTCTGACACAGCGTGTGTCATCAGAGAGCTGTGGGCTGTAAGCAAGGGTTAGTGGACAAACAGTGACCGAACAACACCATCTCTCTCAAATGTACATAAATTAAATTTAATTTTCTTACTAATATTAATTCATTCCATATTAATTTATTATTTATCTATATTAATTTATATACAAAATTTAAAAGCATCTGATCACTTTTGAGATCAATATTAGCAAATTTATCTTGTTTAATTAATTACTGTTGCTTAACTAATGTCAGCACATTTTTTTTTATTATACTTCTCGCCTACACTCACAACCTCATCTTATTATCTACCCTGACTGTTTCATGAGGCTTGCACATTTAATATAAAAACATAAATTAACACAATGCTATACTACGTACAATAATTTAAATTTGACCATATGTACACACTAACAGAAAATTCTTTAGCTGATTTGAATTTTCACCTTTCATTAATTTAACAACTAATTTTCATTAAGACATTACTTTAAAAGTCATTTACGAACTTTACTTTGTCCTTATGTCTTACTCTGTCAAATCTACAACACTAAGTATTTAGTCATTAACTTTGTGTGCTATATTTATATTTACATGGATGTTTTACTTATTATTTAGAGTATCCATCCCAACTGTTTATATTTTGTACAAATTCAATCTCAATCCTGTTCGGATAGTTCCTTTTTTTTCAATCATCAATTCATTTGTAATTTTTAGCGTACAATATGTTCATAAATGTGTTTCATCTTTCATTTATATCATTTTATTACCATTAATGACACATTATTCAACCTTTCCTTCAACCATTATGTTTTCTCTAATTCATTATCGTTGTATTCTTATCATTCGTTTAGATATATTCATTTAGTCCTTGGGATGTTTGTCCCGTTTTTATCAAAGTATCCTAAACATTCGCTATATACTTTCCAATACAAGCTTTTTCTCTGCCCGAATTTCGTGTCTCCGAGTGCCCAATTACCTCGCTCTTTTTACGATCACCTCCCCATTGTAGTACAGTGTGATTACCTTCCCCTCCTGTGTGAAACGTCTGTGTCGGGCTGGCGCGGTTGTGAATCGACTAATTCCCACGACAAATTCATAGCTCTGGGGTACTAGTAAGATAGCTTTTGCACTCATGGTGTTTAGCGGTGTCGTTTGATCCCTTGAAAGGCCCGTATGTTGTCCGTGAACTTTTCCTCTGCCGAAGGGATGTTACTAACATTGGTTTGCACTGTGACAGAGCACATTTGAAGCGGCAGTCGTTGGACAGCACCTCGGTAAAATTTTCGTATCGTTCCATGATTATTTAATTGTTTTCTAGCATTCCTTATTTCATGTCTCATAGGGCTCAAATTTACATTACTTTTTATTTTGCCTCTTTCTTTGTATGATTATTTAGCACTTGGGATTACCTCATGAGATTGTTGCATGTTTAAGAGTCTTGAAACCTTTTATATTCATGGCAATTTTTTTTTAGCAAATTTTAATGCGGTTTACACCGTGGAATTTTAGTTCTTTTCCTTTTCATTTAACGCGCTATGATTTTTATTTGTTTATTTGTGACCTGATGTTTATTTTCCAATATTTTAGTTGCATAGGAATTATTACTTAGAGAAGATAGGATATTGAATTGCTAATAGGAAGATATTATTATTGAAAATTTTTATTTACCTTCATTTCAAGAATCCTGTCGGTTAATCCGACGTCGTAAGTTATTTAGTTATTTTTTTTCCCACAATTTTCACTATATGTAGTTTATTAGAATAAATTATGTAAGCGGGTTCACCATTCATTAATTTCCGGTTGATCAGGCCGTATTTTAATGTCTAGTGAACCTCAGAGTATTTATTACATTAGTGTGAAATTTTTACATATTTGCATTGAATAAACAACACATAAACAACATATACACCCCATGGTACCCTGTGGTATATATGGGTTTACCTTAGTTGTTTTCCATTGATTATCACTAGTTTTATTACACTATTTTTCCACTATTTATTACACTATTTATTTAATAATTTTTCTCATTTATTTTTGTTTATTATTTTTTTTATATTTAGTTGGATGAGTTTCACGGTGTTTATAGTTATATATTTTTGTTGTGCTATTTTTTTTTCTTTTGTTTAACTTGAAGAACCTGACCCGCAGGTTTTCCGTGTATCTGTCTGTTAATACTTGTTCTCGTTTATTTATTATCTCTTTTTTTTTCACACGCATTAAATTTTCTTCAACCCAATTATTCTTAATACAATTCAGTACTCTTTGTAATAGATATACTTATGACTTTTTTTTGTCAGTTACATTATCAATCGAAAATTTACAGGTTTATATTTGATTTTATATATGAGTAATTTACATTTATGCAATGGCTCAAATTTTTTTTCTTTTTATTAGAATTTTGATGATTATTCATTTATTTTGTATTACAATTTAATATTTTTTTTCGTGATACTATCTATAATCTTTATGCCTATATTTTCTGTAATTTTTTCCTCATCAATTCATTTCCAAGATTATTTCTACTAAGTTATACACATTTTCCCGTTTCAAGTCCCATTTATTTTCCTCTCCGCGTTTTATTTCTACAATAAACCTATCTGTGCTGCTTTTACTGTACACAACAGTGTCGCTTGCTTTCCGAGGCCAATTGTATACATAATAGCGGATCGACCTATTGAGCAGGCCGCTCCAGGGGTTTCGACCTTGAGAGGGGTTGGGAATATTCTGGCGGTGACGCTTCCTTTGTTATTGGGGGGTTTGGCAACAGGTTTGGAGAGAAAATATTATATTCTGGGATTTGGATTATTAGTTAGAAAAAAAATCAATTGACAATTTTTGTAAATATCAATTATTTGTATCGTGATTTTATATTTCTTAATCACCTTTTAATTTATCCGCCATTTTATCCAAAAAGGTCAGTATTGAGGATTGTCCTTCTCGGACTTCTTCCTCCGGTGGGCGCGTGACTCGCTCCGCCCAGTTGAATAAACGAGTGCCCCAATCTTCTGCATGCACCTCCGCCACCGTATTGTCTCTCCGTGGTCGAAGGGAAAAATCGCGTTTTGGCAGATCTTCGTTAATCTGTTTCCGTTTTCTTTTGGGTTTTGTATCATTTGTTTGATTGGGGTCAGAATTACTTTTTCCATCATCCTCTTTATTTTTAGTTTCTACTTCCTGTGGTGTAATATTGTTTTGTGGAGTATTTGCCTGATTCTCTGTATTGGTATCGCGATTTTCTGTAACTATATTTTGATTTCCCGTATCAATTCGATCTCCATTATCACTTTGAATATTTTCAGACATTGTGGGTATGTTAGGGGAGTTTTGTTTTTCTAATCTGTTGGTACCCCGTCTATTATCAGACAGAATGGGGTAGGGAGTGTAATCCCCTTCATCAAAGACAGCATGGGGTAATTGTTTGGGTAATGTCTGTTCTATATTTTCTGGATTTTGTTCATTAATTATTAGATTGTCTTTTCTGGAGGTATAGGGTATAAGTCGTGAGGAATGAACCCTCATTAATTTAGCCCTTGGGTTATTTATCTCCTCAATAGAGTAATTTACTGGGGTATGTTTTTCTATTATGCGGAAAATACCTTTAAAATTCCTTTTCTTAGGTAAGTGACAGTTCCTGTCATAATGGGGTTGGTGTAGAAACACTAATTGCCCGATTTGAAATTCCCTTAATTTAGCATTTCTATTTTGATAGTTCTCTTGGTTTTCAGCTGATTTTAATAGATTTTCGCGAATTATTCTCTTAATTTTTTGCCAAATTTTGCATCCTTGCTTCTATGTACTCAGGGTAAGGGTTATTGAAATCTGACATTGGTTTATTATTATAGTTAATATCATCTGGTAGATCAATATCATATCCGTACAAAAGAAAACTGGGCTTTTCCCCTGTTGTAGAATGAATTGTGTTGTTATAACACATTTCAAAATTTGGGAGTTCCTTATCCCATTGTAGGGTCTCTCGCGCTAAAATTGATATTGTTTTACGCAAGGCTTTATGACTGGCCTCATTAGCGCCATTTGTTTGGGGGTGGTATGGTGTAGTGTATAATTTGTCTATACCTAATTTTTCGGCAGTTGTTTTAAAAAGCTGAGCTGTGAAGTTTGTCCCACAATCAGTTAGTAAATATTCCATTTTCCCAAACTGTGTTATGTAATTATATAGTTTTTCAGCTGTATTTATTGCTGTTTGATTTTCCATCGCATACAATTTCATATATCGCGTGAAATGGTCTATAACGACCATTATATATTGGTTATTCTGCGCGGTTCGCGGTAATTTTCCTACAAAATCTATCGACACGACCTGACCTGGTCGATCTGGGATTAAGTTTCTTTGAATTGGGACTTTTTGCAGTCTATTTGGTGATTTAAAACCTATACATTCTGTGCAGCTTTGCACGTAATTTTTCGAATCAGAGTACAGATTTTCCCAATAGTACTTTTCCTTAATTTTCTCATAAGTTTTAACATGACCAAAGTGAGCACTGTGAGCATTAGCTAAAATCACTGGTTTTAATTTATCAGGGATAACTATTTGTTCTACTTCGTTAGTTCCTATACTTCTTTTTATCAAACCCAAGTGCATGATTAGGTCATTATGAATAAAGTAGTTGTTTTCTGAAGGGGTTAGTTCTTCTGGTCGTGTTTCTATTTTATTTCTAAGTAATGCCAATTTTGGATCATTTTTTTGTTCTAGTATTATTTCTTGTAAATTTGGTACATGCCTAACTAAGTTTACGGTGTGGAAATCCCTCGAAAATATATCTGCCGCAAAGTTTTCGGCTCCGGGTATTCGTTCAAAAACGTAATCAAATTCAGCCAAAAACATAAGCCAGCGACTAACGCGATTTGCCGGGTTTGGTAGGTTCTTTATGGTTTGCAGGGATGAATTATCACACCGAATTATAAATTTTGTTCCATATAAGTAATGTGTATAGGACTTTACACTTTCAACAATAGCCAATAGCTCTTTATGCATTATGGAATATTTTAACTCAGTGGTATTTAATTTACGTGAAAAATAGGAAATAGGATGAATTATACCCTGCAAATCTTTTTGCCCTAACATCGCTGCAATAGCGTTATCTGACGCGTCGGTTGACAAAATGAACTGTTTATTATAATTTGGATGGGTTAAAATAGGTTTCTTGGCTAACCAATCTTTTAGAGTATTAAACGCGTTTTGTTCTTTTTCCGTCCACACAAATTTATTCTTTTTCTTTGTTAATTCTGTAAGTGGAGTGGTTATATCACTATAATTTGGCAAAAATCGTCTATAATAACCGCATAAACCTAAAAACCTTCTCGTTTTCCGTACCGTGGTTGGACGCGGAAAATCTTCTATTTTACGTAAATTTTCGTCCGTGGGAGTGATACCATTAGAATTCAATTTATGCCCTAAAAATTTTATTTCCCGTACACCAAATACACATTTTTGGGGATTTATAGTCAACCCAAATTTCCGTATTCTTAAAAACAATTGTTTTAATTTACCGAGCATTTCCTCAAAAGTATCACTTCCTAAACAAAAATCATCAATATAATTTGCGATATTTAGTTCTTTGATATCTGCCACAAGCTTATCGGTTAATGCTTGTAAGACTCCCGGGGAGAAGTTAAGTCCCTGTGGTAATCTTTTATAAGCAAAGTTTCCGAAAACTGTATTGAAAGTAGTTATGGCCCTGTCCTTAGGCTCAAGTGGGACTTGAAAAAACGAACTCTGCAAATCTAAAGATGCGAAAAATTTTGATCCTCGTAATTTCTCTAACAGGTGGTTCGCGATGGGCATTTGATATTTTGGAAACTTAATAGCTGCATTAGTTGCGCGGTAATCTTGGACAATACGATAAGTAGGTTTATTTGGACTGGAGGTGCCTTTCTTTACTAGAATTACAGGGTGTCCTATGTGCGAATCAGACTTTTCAATTATATCCGCTTTTAACAATTTTTCTAATTGAGTTTGCAATTCTTCTCTCAGCGCATGTGGCACTGGATAAGCCCGTTTACTTTCAATTTTAGAATAATCAACTGAAAAATTTGGTGAGATTTGGTCTGTTAACCCTATGGTCTCAAGATTATCACTAAATATGTCTGCAAACTCTTTTAACAGGTTTAATAATGAGTTTCTCTGAGATGGTTGTAAATGATTTAATTTAAAATTTTGGGGGTTGAACTCTCTTATTCTTTTTTTTCTTATATCCTCCATTGTCCTAAGACAATCTGGCTTAGAAATACTCGCGATTTTAGTATGTTTATTTAAAGATATCCTATCCGATGATTTATTTACTAAAGTTAAATGGGCTTCCTTATATTCATCTACGTCAACTCTCTCATTTTGGATTTTTATGTCAGGGTTATTTAGGACAGATGTGATACTGATTGTATCACCTTGCTTAACAGGACCTTCAATTAGTACAGATACGTTTTTTATTTGGTTAGGTTCCAGAATGCATTTACGAATTAATTTTGCGGAATTTCCCTGCATGTTATTTGTTGAGGGTACTGCATTTGCGTCTCTTATCTTTATAGTTAAGTTATTTGATTTTAGAATCTTTTCGTTAAAATCAATAATGAGTGAATGGGCTTGAATAAAATCAAAACCTATAACCAAAGAATAATTGGCATGGAAGTCCTGCTCAACTACATAAAATAAATGGGAGAAATTTTTATTGCCCAACACAATAGGTAATTTAAAAGCACCAATAATATTTAGCTCATGGCCTGTTATTGCATTTACTTTCAGAATTTTGTGTATTTGTTTAATTTTGGGGTCGTGTTTAATCTTATCAAAAGTTTTCTTTTGTATTATGGATACACTCGCTCCTGTGTCCAAAAGACCCGTTAAAGTTTCCCCATTTATTTTGATATTTATTACTGGTAGGAAAAAATCATTTTGTGTGTTTACTAGTTTTGTATTTACTATGTGTGCAGTGGGTTCGCAGCTTAGTGAGGGGTCGATTTGATTTTGCACATTATATTTTTGAGAAGTTTTTAAAATCGACCCCGACGGAAGTTTCCCTGATTTCTTATAGGAGTTTGTACATACTGAGAATTATTAGACCACCCCACTCTTTCTCTACTTACACTACGGTTTCTTTGCCCTCGGTTAAAATTATTGTTGGGGGAGAAAGCTCTACCTCTGTTATCCCGTCTCTCTCCATTCCCAATCCATCTATTAGTTTGGGGTCTAGTTTGAAAATTTCTATATTGAGCCCCACTTGATCCCTCATTATATACCCTTTGTGGGTTTTGTCTATTCGTCAAACTGTTATAAAAGCAGTTTCTAGTTATATGGTTAGTTTTGTGACATATTTCACATTTAGTTTTAAAAATTTGGGAGGAATTTTCTTGCGTATACTTTAATTTTAATCCCTCTACATCTTTAGCAATGCCTGCTATGAGCTCGTGGGTATTTTGAATATGTTGGTTGAACAATCCCTCGTTTGGGGCTACAGCATTTAGCATTTGGGGTTGCAGTATTTTACAGTTAGATTCTAAAATCTCTAAAAATTTTACGGCTTCAATGATGGTTTTGGGGTCTTTTAGTAGAATATGAGCTTTATACTCGTCTTTCACTCCCTCTATGAATTTTGATAGTTTAGTTTGTTCAAATAATTTAAGCACAGGGGCTGAAGTAACGTCTGTTTCGCCAAAAAAGTTTTCTGTGGCAATTTCCACCCGGTTGGCGTACTGCCTCACAGTTTCAGAGGGGTGCATTTTTATTTTTGAAAATTCACATTGTGATGTGGCTCTGCTTATTTTTGCCTCAAAAAAGTCAATGATTTTTCCTTTGAATTGTTTATAGTCCGTTTCGTTGGACAAGCTGGCTGAGTTTATCAAATGAGTTAAGGCCTCGCCTCGAAGACGCGACTTCGCAATGATTAGCCTTTCCTCATCCGAAAATTCTTCGGAATTCGCTAATTGTTCTATCGTGTTAAAAAAATATTTTGCTGTAACAGCAGATGCATTGTCAAAAGCGGGAATTAAAGTTTGGAATGCGGTTAATTTTGACAAACTGGGTGTTTCCATTTGGGAATTTGTCAAGGGGGTTTGGGTTTCAGGGGGTGCCATTTTCTTTATGTACTCAGCAAAATTTTTTTTTGTTTTATCTTCACTAATAAGTATCTAAAAGTCCCTTTCCTACTCTCTTTCCCGAGTTATCAGTTTAAAATATTTATACATACAATTTATAATGTTATTTTACCCTCATTTGCATTGGTTAAATAAATAGGTGAACAGTTGTGTCAATATAGTAAATTCATAATTTGTATCCAAGTCTTCCCAAATCATTCAATCTAGATTTCCATGATATCCATTCCCTCTTATAACTTATCAAAGATCAACCCACTTTAATTTAGTTAAAGGGAACGGCACCACTTTTGTTGGGTGGCCCTTACCTTCTACCAACATTTATATTAGCCGAGATCGTTATATAGAGTTAGATTGCGTTGTGATTTACTAAAAGTTACATTTAACATAAGATAACATACTAACAATACCCAGGACAATGGAATCTAGGAAATGATTTAAAAGGCTTGGATTTTACGATAAAACACATTTATTTACACTTAACACAAATACTACACAAATTTTAGACAGTAGGAATAAATATGTGGCATCTATACAAATTTTAGACAGTTATCATCTATCTTTAAGAATATTTAATTTAAAATTTAGTTATATATATTAAGCGGGCTTCAATACTAACTATAAACTTTTTCAAAATATGTATGCACTGAGAGAGAGCTGGTGAAATCGGGGTAACTGTATCCACTTACCCATTTTTATGCAGACTTTGATCATTCTAGTGGTTGGACGTAGAGCGGACCCTGAACTCTGGCACTATGGGAAAATTTTGGGAACTCCTTGAGGAATCTCTTGCAGCCGTATTTATGGGCTCCCTTCTTATGATTACTCCGCCCACCTAGAATTTCCTAGATAATAATATTGGTCCTGATCCGGAGTACGGACGTCCCTCAAAAATCTAGGGTTCCCAGTGGTTAGTCATTTGGAGTTTATGTCAAGAGATTTAGCCTTCTGGTTGCTGGTTGGTTCCCCCATCTTTTTAACATTCACTTTTTCCCGGGCCTTCTTCTTATCCCCTCAATAAATTATGGGAACCTCTATTCTTATTTCTGACAATTTAACGAAGGGTTTATGTCTGCACCTGGAATCTATAGTTATTGTTAAATATACCTTTGGGGCTATCCTTGGACCCCACACGTTGACCCGATTGAGGAATGTACACCTGGTTAGGCCGATAGACTTATAAGATATAAAATGGTGATGGGTAACTTTTGTACCCACTCAACAGATAGAAGACTAAACCCGGGCGTCGCCTGGGTTTCAGTTTTTTAATAAATATCATCTTGTGCGTTACAGATGGTCTTTGCCAGTCCAAATGTGGAAATAGTTAAATAAAGGAGCCATTTTTATGTTTATGCTACAACAATGGATTACAAACTACAAAAATCAATTTCAATCTACAACAATCAAGAATTAATGTTACATCTTCTCTTGTTATATTTACAACAATGTGGTTTTGCCCTGAAGTTAGACATGAACTATATGTTTTTAAGCATAAAATTGACCAAAAAAGTTGTTGGAACGCTTCGATTTTAATTAACCCATTACTGCCTGACGTCCCTTTTTAGGGACGTTTTTTAAAAATCCTCCTATTTCTACAAAAATTGTTTCTTTCAATTAAAATTTGCACGGATGTATCTCTGATCTTCATAGAACATAAAGAACACAAGAAGAAAGCAGAATTTTAAAAAATTCTCACTTATTTTAAAGTTGGAAGATAGAATTTTTCAGAAAAGTGCTTTTTTAAAAATTAAAAAAAAAGCTTAAAAATCCTAGTTGTTATTTTAAAAAAATTTCAATGCCGATATATATTACTGTTTATACATTTAATCAGTTGGGGTGTTTTTTTTATTTTTCCAAAATATTTCATCTTGACCTTATTTTGGACAATCGAAAAGCGTCCCTAAAAAGGGACGTCAGGCACGAATGCCCCCGTGGTTTTCCCCATAGTGAAATGCTAGTGTTTCCTTATTTTTTCATAAAAACGCGTTCGATTCTTATGAAATGAATTAAATAACTGATATTTATAAAATTAATTTAATTTTAGCTAATAAATTTATTATTTTTGTTTATTTTTTTTGAAAATACTGTTATTTCTGCTAAATTAATGGAATAAAAAGTCTTGAATTATAAGGAATTAATTAATTTGTATTAATTAAAAGGAATAAATTAATTATTTTACTATATTTATTACTTGTGCAAATATATTCCGGTTATATTTTAGTGAAAAGTTTAATAATTATTAGTTATAATGACCTTTTGTCATTAAAATTGCCAAAAAAGTCGCTTTTGTGATAAATTTTCGGCTTTTTTCTAATTAGATGCCGCTTATCATAGTGTTCTATACTGCAGATCAATATATATCATCTGGCTTGCTAATGCACATCCCACTAATGCTTGATTTTTTGGGAGAAATTCGTGTTCCGCACAATTAAATTAAATAAAATGAAAAAAGTATGGGCATTTGAAAGACTTAAACTTCACAAATTGAGATATTCTGGTGGATTTGAGGTGTGTTAAAGAAATTAATACTTAATATTAGGTAACATATAAACAAAGAATGCCTTTTTCAATTAAAAACCTTAATTAATTTGCAATTAACATAGATTTGGGAGGAAAAACGTGATTTAGAGCATAAAAAATGCTCAAATTACGTTAATTAGGGTTAATTTTACAGTTAATTGGATAAATAATTAATATTTTTTGTTAATATTCATGTTACAGTGTGGTTCCGATCACTTTTGCTGCACTTAAAAAGGTAGAAGATGTTTTTGAGGCTTTAAAAAAGTTTTCTACCATGCGTTTACTATAGGGAAAAACAACGGGGGCATTCGTGCCTGACGTCCCTTTTTAGGGACGTTTTTTAATTTTGGTGTAGAAATTAAAATTTTAACCTGGAATTTTTTTCACTATTTTTCCAGTTGTTTTGGGGCTATTTACTATGTTTTTACCAAATATTTAAGAAAAATAAAAAGTTGGGCATTAATGGGTTAATTTTTATTCAGAAACCTTTCCTGGAGCGAGTAGATCAATATGGTAAAGTTAAATAGTTAATGAAGGTGGGAAAACTTTAAAACTATAAAGAACATACATACAGACATACATACAAACATTTATTTTTATATATATAGATAGATTTGGATTTCAAATCTAGACTCAAAAAATAGTTGTCCGTCAATTCAAAATGTTAATACAGACATTTTCGAAGTCAATAAGATAGTTTAAGGGCCGTATTCAGAAACTTTAACACGAGATGAGAACGAGATGGAAACGTTGTAAAATCTCACGTAACGATCACGAAATGATAAATTGGAAATGGTCGTTCAAGAGCACCCGTCTCTTCAAAAGCGAGAAATTTAGCTGACTCTGATTGGCTGAAAAGAAAATCTCGTCTTGGTCTGCTTGGTGACGTAGGAGATTTTATCCAATGAGGGAAAGGATCGGAAACTCCCGTTAGTGTTTCGGGAAAATATCGTTTCAAATTCATCGTTTCCATAACGTTCTCGTTTCCATCTAGTTCTCATCTCGTTTCCATCTCGTGTTAAAGTTTCTGAATACGGCCCTAAATTGATGAAAACTTCCACGACCATAAATAAGATAGTTGTTTAGATGTAACTTTGTGGACAGTAAAACCACAGACAATAAGAGACAGACCGGTCAATGGGCGGCCTACGACACGAACGCCCTCAACCCACGGTACCTGCACTAAAACTGTGGTTACAGTTAAGCTTTTAGGTCTGGCAACCATGGAGACGTTTTGCGAAGACGTAATCCTTCGACCATATGATCACCAGGATCGCGATCCTTGGCGATCACATAAGCCCATTAAATGGTTTTTAAAATTAAAAAATATCTTTTTTTTTTCAACAATTTTTTAAAATTTGCTATTATAATAGAAAATTTAAATTAAATCATTAAGGTTTATTCGTCAACAAAATTTCGTGATCGCATATGATGAAAAACTCGATTGTAAAAATACAAGCTTAACTATAAAGCAATCAAGAATCACACAAGTAAATAATGAATCTAAATGATTTTATTAAATCTCATATTCAATAACAACAAATATTTGTTATAATCCCTTGGCCTTTTAAGAAAATCATGATGTGTAAATGAAGTTGCAATCCTCGTGAATCTAAACCAGGGGTTCCCAAACTTTTTTGGCCCGTGGACCCCCTGACGACATTTTTCGCACCCCATGGACCCCCTGTTATAGGGACCGTTCAAAAAGTAGCTAAAAAACCTTATGTTTATTATATATATTTCTAAATCACACATAAATATTGTAATTTTTTTCAAGTGCTGATAAAAAGTTGTTGTTTCAAGTTTTTCAAGTGCCATTGATATGGTTACACCACATTTTTAATGGAATTTTTAATATCATTACATTTTAAGGCACAAAAACTTTTAGCTTAAATAAAACTTTTGGTCGGAAACTTGTCAAAGTTATTGGCTTATGAAGGAATTATTCATTCACCAAATCATAAAATTTCATAAATTAAAATTTTAATATATGGCATGTTAACAAAGAGTATTTAATTAAGTTCAACTATGAAAAAAAATCAAACTATATATTATGGATAGTGAGTTTTAATTTATTAAATTGAAAAATTTTTTTTTCAATAAAGAAATGTGTTGCTTTTTATGCTTACATTAAAAATTAAATCATTTACATATGATTGAACAGCATTTATAAATTTTGAAAACGATTTCATGAGTTTTCCTAGCAGAAACAAGTTACACATGAGAAAATGACCACCAATGGCTGAGGCTAAATGTAACAGAAGTCAAATGATAGTGTTAGTTTGAATGTTTTAATTTTTTTGAATATAACATTTAATTTTTGAGAATTTATCAAAGAACCTTCCACTAGCAAACGGTTAATCATAAAATATAAAAAATAATTTCAAAGGATTTTAAAATGTAAAAACGTATTGCCTAAGCACCCTTTGTTCATGAAAACCCTCCTTATAAAATGTTATTGCTAGAAAAAAAGTAATAAAATCCAGATTTCAATTTTAACTCATTGAATAATTATTTCTAAAAATATAAGTAGGGAATAGGAGTTAGTGAGAGAAGATACTATAAAATGTATGTATAGGGAGGGAAAACTGCAGTATTGCAACTTATACTTTTAATGGATGAGATGAACCTGTTGCTTTGACATTAGGTTTCAACGACTGAGGTTTAACCTCAAATCACCCTGTTCGGGGGCTCTCCACCGCGATAAGAGAGAAAATATTCCATTGCCCCTGCTCGCGTTGCGAGGACTTGGTAATAACCAACTTTTCGTATTTCTAAAATTTGATTATAAAAAAGATCAAATTTTTAAACTTATTAAAAATTTTCATTTAAATGAATTTTTTCCCCGTGGACCCCCTAGAAGTCGCTGTGGACCCCCAATTTTCATTTTCTTGCCCGTGGACCCCCTGGAAGTTGCTGTGGACCCCTGGGGGTCCATATGGACCACTTTGGGAACCGCTGATCTAAACGAACACATCTTTTGCAAATACGAATCCCAGATCCCAGGCACATTTGAAATGAATTCTTGACAATAAAAATATATAATACTAGTATACATTTTCATCTGAATTAAATACATACGCCTATAATTAACGCGAATTATACTGAATTCTATCAGCTAGAGAAGAAACGAGATAAAAGTGCCTTAATGCAATAAGACACTGTTAAAATGATTTATAAATCTTGCAAACAATTTAAAAGAGTACGATTAAACGATTTACACAAACTTCATGTTTACTTTCGAAATCGAATATTGCAAGTTTCGTCAACAAAAAAATTTATAAGGATTTCGATTAAAAAATATTAAATTAATCGATTAATGCCGGTACCGCTTGTCGCAGGCGCCACTTGAGCTCTCTGGATAAGCCCCGCCTATTGACCGGTCTGTCTCTTATTGTCTGTGAGTAAAACGATTTTGATTTAAAAGCCTACAAAATCAGTTAATTAGTTCAATATTATGACCTGGGGTATAGAGATTTGATTTCCCTTTTAATAAAGTGATTCATAGATCCAAAATCTCAATCACATGGATGTAATAAAGGGCCACAAGCATGGAAATTTTAATTATATATTGCTACCAAAACGTTCTTAGTGTTGAGCGATTCGTACAAAAACTTTAAAAATATGGTTTTTACTAAGGCTTGATGGACCTAACCATTAAAGAATGACTTTTCCAATCGCATATAGTGCTTGTATGCGATTAAATAAAAACAAACAAGCTGCAGAGGAGACGGCATGATCAAAATTTCTCACTGTGTAAGTGCAGAAACCAGTCAAGCGACGTTGTTTGACTGGTTTTTGCACTAAAGTTGAAATTTAACATACTGGAAAACTATTTTAAAAATCACGTTACTTTTATTATTCTTATACTAAAATATGCGTTTACCTCTACAGAATCCCATGACACCAATAATTAATTTTTTGAAAAAAAGTGACGTTTGACATGTTTCAGAAATAAATGATTTTACGGTAACTAGAGAAGACACACATTCCAAAGGACCCAGAACACGTTTATGTATTTATTTCAGAGTCTACATCAGAGACATCCCTAATTTATTACTTAAAATATCACAATATACAATTAATTACAAATTGTAAATTTTCTAAATATCTTTTTTTATATTACCCATGTTTTGTTGTACAGTACAGAATACATTTAAACACACTTAAATTAGAAAATTTTTCCAAAACTATTCAAGATTCTTAATAATGCTTCCGCTTTCAATGCTTGCTTTTCATTCCTACTTTTAAAAAATAACATACATTTGTTTTGAGTAATATAATCAGAAACCAAGTTAATAAAACCTTTCCACGAATTACTAATCGCCAAAAAAGAGACTGAGCATGATTGATTTCTTTGAACCATATTCTTTTATTGATCAAGTATGAGACTGAAATTTGAAGAATTGTTTTCCAATAATCAATACGGTTTTTGAATAAAACTAAATTGAGTAAACGTGTTTAAGTAGAAATGTCCTTGC
This sequence comes from Tetragnatha versicolor, assembly GCA_024610705.1. Lineage (NCBI taxonomy): Eukaryota > Metazoa > Arthropoda > Arachnida > Araneae > Tetragnathidae > Tetragnatha > Tetragnatha versicolor. Next base: position 26,779,363 of record JANDEH010000002.1, on the reverse strand, counting down.
ATGTGCTTTGTAAGAAAGTATATCGATTAAAACTTCTAGGAAGAATTATATAGAAACTGATTTTCTTCTTTTAAAAGTACAAGAAAATTTTGCTTTAGTTTTTGTTTATAAACATTGTCAGATATTCTTACATAGTTCAAATGTAGTTGCGAAAAATTTCGTTTTGATGATTGCTATAAATGGTTCTTTTAAAGGTAAATTTTCCTTTACCTTTAAACTAATGATTTCGCGTTCGTTCGTGGAAATACAGGCATTCATGGAAACGAGAGGGCTGACTTGTTTGTTTAAAAAAAAGTAAATTTTATCACTTAAATATAAAATCTGTTTATAAATAGTTTGCATAAATATTTATATACATCACTTGAAACCAGGTAGTAGTGAAACTTATTTAATTTAATATTTATTGCTAAAAAAATTGGAAGAATGTTATATTCACATCGGAAAACATATTCGCACAGATGTGCGTTTTAAATAAGTTGATTATTAAAAAATAGGAATGCGTTTTAATAGCTGAAACATGATTAGAAATGCTTAATACAAATTTAATACATATTCAATCAATACATTAAATTAAAATAGCTCAATAAGATAAATAGTAAATCCTTAGAACTAAAATATATAATTAAATACTATTTTCGTTGAATTTTTAAAATAATCCTAACACAGCGTGTAATTTTAATTTTAATTTAGTGCCTTCGTGTATTCTGTGTTTTAAACACTTAGTTTTGACAAGTTCATAATTTTAGTTTTTAAACCCGAAATTTTCCTTCCTTTCATTTGTGTGTAACACTTTCATAGTATACCAAACAATACTTATTATTTTATCATTAAATGATCATGTGATTAATTCTCAAATTATTTCTTTAAAAGAAGACGTTTTTTAAATTAACTTCCAACATAGTTTAATTCAAAGAAAGGCAAACAAAAACAATGAAGACAAAGCCTCTGCTAGTATTTGACACCCTGCTCTAATCAATATACATACGAGACATTTATCCGAGGAGAAAATCCACGTATTTTCACACCAAAATTATAAATAAAACTCACTTATTAGATTAACCCCTCATTCTTTCCATCCGCAAATTCCTTTTCTTTCCTTAACGAGAAAACAAACAACAGCCCTACTCTGCATACTATGAATATTCATTAGCGCTTGTCCGGTAACTCAGAAAAAACGACAACAAAAAGAAACAAATAAACCAACAACAACAACAAGAGTTATTTATTCCATTTGCATCGCATGTCGGTTTTTTAAAGCTACGCAACAGATGCAGGGGCCGAGTAAATGAAGTTTGAAATACACCTGAACGTACCGCATTGACTTATGACGCCATCACCGAACTTAATTACTTTATTTTTCATTAAGGCAACAAAAAAAAGCGTCAGGAAGAACAGGAGGAAGACAAGGCGGCGTCTTTACTTCTCCATCACCTAGAGGAAGAAAAACAAAAACTCCCGCAAAAACTGAAGTTAACGTCTGTGTCAGCAGATTGTCATGGGGTTTAATTACGCTACGTCCCGCCCCCTTCTCTCTCTCTAAGCCACGCCCCCCGGTTTTATTATTTATTGGGTCGTCTGCGATCATTCCTCTCTATATGACGAGTTAATTACCTCATTTCACTTTCCTTCATTATTAAGAATGAGGAACGACCAGATAAAATTTACGAACTGCGCTAGAAGAGAAGTGTTCGCTTTTCAATACGATCCGGAAGGGGTATAGATACCGAGGGAAGTGATTTAGTGGAGGCTCGGGGACCATAAATTAAAAAGGGTAAGAAAGCGATTCATTTGCCATGGGTTCAAATTGTTTGCGCTGTAAATATTGCTTTTTGTTGCAGAGAATAATATACTTAGTAAGGAGTTCGTTGCACTGTTCATGTGTATCGTTTTCTTGCGGTGGGGCAATTGATTGTTTTTATACTTTTTGTAATGAGATTATAAATATTCTTATGCTTTAAATCTAATAAATGTCAAGTCAAATTTGTCTGTACCTATAATTGTTGGAACGCCGACGTACCTACTTGCCTAGTGGTTATTCTGAGAAGCCGTACGTCTGTGGTTCGAATCCCCTTTTGGCATGGATGTTAGTTTATGTTCTTGCGTATGTGATGAATGAATAGGTTGTGCGAGCGAAATGTGTTGCGAATGAATGCGTATGTGTGACATGGGCAAAAGTACTTCGGATTGAAGGGGCAAAAGTATAAAAAATTGTTGGAAATTGTCATATGAAAGATTCATTGTAACCAACTTCACTCGCACACAACTTCATTCACTTGTTGCACACACGCATTGCAACGAATACATACACTAGCGGAAATAAAAATCCCAACACCAAGAAGGAAAGGAGATATCAAAGTAAAATTTATTTCTATGATTGCACATAGTATTAATGTGAATTGATTAAAAAATCAGCCTTCCTGGATGTTAGGGGGCCGAGAAAATCGGTGAGGAGTGTTGTCTCCATAGGTGTCCATTACCGCCGTCACACGTCATGGTATTGAGTGACAGGGGATCTAAATGACTTTTGAGGGATTGGAGGACCATGTTGCCTCCTCAGGTAGTCCAAATTCATATGGTGCACCAGCGGACGTTGCATACCGGGCTAGGTGATTTCTCCTCATTGACCGGACTTGTTTTGTGGGTGTTGGTTCTAGAGAACGGGAAAGACGGGGTAAAAATGCAAACTAGGGGGTTAAGAAGAAAGCTTGGACATTGCACACAACATGTGGTTGTGCATGTTTCTCTTGAAATTTGTCCCCAGGACAAGTCTGAAGGTAAGGACGGTCTACCGGCTGCAAAATCTCAATGACGCAGCTCTAGTTGGAAAAAGTACTGGTGAATCATACTCAGGAGTTGCAGAAATGGAATCCAATGCATCCCCACTCCGTTACCCTGCATCACCACTCAGAGGAAAGATTAGAAAATCATCCGCTGAGTGCGCTCTCTCCATTGTGTCTTCAAACTCATACCCAACCGTCGTGGTACTCCAAACCGAATCAGGATTCTCTCATAAACACAATGTCATGAAATTGGGAACTTCATTTCCTTATTTCGTGCACTATTGGAAACAGAAATGCCCATTTTCAGCCCCTTGTTTATAGACAAAGATGTAAGAAGCTATGCGGACCGAACGGACGATCCGCAGTACTGCAAACGACATCCATTCCACTGCCGCTTGTCCTCAGTATGATCTACCGGTATTTTGGCCAACCAAAGCTGCTTCATTGAGGTTTTTAGCCGGTTGTTCGTCCTTACCTTCAGACCTGTCCTGGGGACAAATTTCAAGAGAAACATGCACAACCACATGTTGTGTGCAATGTCCAAGCTTTCTTCTTAACCCCCTATGTTGCATTTTTACCCTGGCCTATCCGTTCGTAGGAACCAACACCCACAAAACATGTCCGGAGAAAGTGGAGAAATCACCTAGCCCGGTATGCAACGTCCGCTGGTGCACCATATGAATTTGGACTACCTGAGGAGGCAACATGGTCCTCCAATCCCTCAAAAGTCATTTAGAGCCCCTGTCACTCAATACCATGACGTGTGACGGCGGTAATGGACACCTATGGAGACAACACTCCTCACCGATTTTCTCGACCCCCTAATATCCAGGAAGGCTGATTTTTTAAGCAATTCACATTGATACTATGTGCAATCATAGAAATAAATTTGACTTTGTTATCTCCTTTCCTTCTTGGTGTTGGGATTTTTATTTCCGCTAGTGTAGATATTTCACTGCATTTTTTTAAATGACGATTTGAACGAGGGCATTTTTACGATGAAACATTTGTTCTAATGTAATATTTGGTAGATGAATATGCGACTAAAGATAATATGGCCAAGTAGAAATATCAAGTTTTGAGAGAAAAATAATACGAAATATTTTAAGGTTGTAAGTTAAACCATTTAAAAACAAAAAATATAGAACAGTGTCTTTTTCAATCGAATTCATTCTTTTATGATATGAAAGGATATTTTTGAGTCAAAACAACATGGAAAAGTTTAAATGAAGTCTTTGAGTAATACCTTAAAAATTCTTATTTATTAGTCGTATTTTTATTAAATATGCTTGTTCCAAGAACTCGTTTTAAAGTAGGGTATTTTTCCAAGAATATACTTAACCTGCGTACTTCAAAAATATTATAACGAGATATTTAATATATCGAGAGGGAAAAGGCACTCGTTACACTTAGTTTTACGCAAGATAAAAATTTATTTCACTTAATTTTTTTTGCACATAAAAAAGAAGTCTGCTGTACATAAACAAGAAAACCAGACTAATACCCATTCTAACTATGGGATAAGACTATATAAATTTATTTTGTTTTTATTTTAAAAAATAAAACTCATTAATATGTAAACAGAAACTTTTAATGAAATATTCATGAAAACATTTATTTGTTAGTGTATAATGTTATGAAACGCCTGATTAAATAATTTATTCTATCAATATTAATTTCAGAAAAAAATATCCCCATGTAAAAAAAATTAAAAACTTCATATATTCCGGGAAAAAAACTAATTGGATTTTATTTTAAAATTATAGCTTATTTTGTAACATCATGGAAACGTTTTTACTTATTTTGTATGAAATATCATAATAATTACTCCTTTTCGTACTCCAAAGGATTACAAACGTTTTTATTATCTCAGATGTAATATAATTAATAATACTATATGTAATTTTACAATCCTGTTTATGCAAATTTAAACAAAGCAGAACTTTTTTTTGTCCAAATGTAAATGGAAATTTGGGGATATTCAGTGATACATTAATCACTCAATTCATTAGGGTTTTAGTAAACGGAAAGAATTTGTAATATATAACACTGTATATTCTATGTAAATATACCTAGTTTTCAAAACACAAATTAGAAAATTAAAAAACTTCAATTATATTTCTAGGATTTAAAATTTTAGTATGTGTTACTCGTCATTAAAAAGTAATAAAAGATAGATGGCTTTAAGCGTCTTCAAACCGCCATTACCAAAAATATCTGTCTAAAAAAAGTGTATAAATATCTATTTTAATTAAACTAATATAATCAAGTTGAGTTGTTTTATTAATTAGCGAAACAATATATTGACTTTTGCATTAAGATTCCCCCCCTTTAATCAGGTTTCACTGTTACATCACTGTAGTGCTAACCATTAAATAAACACAGCAAAAAAAATAGAAAGAGGTAATCTTCGATCCTCGGTCCAATTTTGTTTCAGTAAACCAATTAACGCGAAGTTAAACAATGAAATAATCGAGGAGCAGTCTTCATTTGACTCGACAGCGAAACGTAAATTTGCTTCACTGTCACTCTTCTAAATATACCGCCGCCCGCTCCACTGGTTTTAACTTTCTTCCCAGTCGTAAAATAACACTCGGTAATTAAGTGAGAGATCCGAGGGGGGAAAAGAAAAAGTTAGACTCTGAGGGGAAAAAAGGATGTATTCCGGAGGGGTTGGTACAAAAGGGAATCTCGCTCGGTACTCCAACCAGGCGATGATGGAAAATCGAATTAAAACCCATTGAGAGGGGGGGAGAGAATTAGAGGGGGAGGGATGTCTGGGTAAAAAGCCATTGCTGATGACAATGGAGTTGACAGTGGAGTGGATGTTGGGTTATACAATGGGCGGTTTAAAAAATAATAAAATGCGTGAATGAACTGATTTTTTTCTGCCGATTTGGAAGGTTTATTGTAAACGTAGGTTTGGGAAAACAATTAGAAATTTATTAGTTTTGATAATGGTTAAGGAATTAGGAGACCATTTAACAACTTGAATTTCAGATTTTTTTCGGTTATCCTTTTTGAAAATCCATGGGTAAACTGTTTGGCATGATGATTTACTCATTAAAAACTGGAAGGGATAACAAGTTTTCTTTCATATCAATGTGAAAGGTGAAATGAAGTAGAAATATAAATAATGTAAAATTGTAAAGCAGAGGAGAAAAGTTTCCTTTGAATAATTTTCATCGGCAAGGTAATAATTTAAGTCAATACATTTAATTTTATTTGGATATACCAGAAATAAATTTAATTATACTTAATGCAGCATCTATAAATAATTCAGTTATATAGAATATTTGTTGAAGGTTTCAAAAAGTAAATGAACAAGGCGTAATATAATTTACTAGTTATATTATTCGCAAAGTTACTTTCACAAGAAATTATTACTTATTCAAATAGGAAATTCTTAAGAAACATAAAAAAAGTGTTTCAAAAGGCTATGGATGGATATTATGATTACAACATATTCGTTATTCGTTTACAGTTCATAAAGCAAAATAAGCGATTTTTAACCAATTCCAAACATAGGATAATGAATTAATTTTATTTTCATCATTTTAGTGATTTTCCATTTATTAAATGGAACTCGTAATATGGGTTTTGATAATCATAAGTGTAAGTACTTTTTTGAAACCACTTTTTGTGTAAAGTGCCTTATTTTTTTACAGTGAATGAAAAATAAAAACAAGTTATTTCAGAGTAGTACCTTAATTTATTTTCAATATATTTATGGTTACACAAGGTCATCATATAAATAGAATAATGAATAAATAACCCTCAGGGAAGCATTATTAAATACCTCTGGAAAATATTTAAAATCTATTCCCTTCAAACAACCATCTCCCGTCGCGTAAATAACACCACTCTGTCCATTTCCGTCGCATTCATAACGACAACGGCGTACAGATTGTTAAGCCTCCCAGAGCAATGCATTTTTCATTGTTTTTGGATACCCGTTGTAGTTTTGAATCGGCATGCATCGACATCTGTTCTGGAGTGAGGCGAATAACTTATGCATTCTCCCCGGTTATTGTCTATGCGCATGCCATTAAAATATTGGGCCGTAAAGCGTTTTGATTCTGTATTTTATACATACGAAATGAGTTAGATGGAGTGCCTGGGCCGTTATGGATATTTCGCTACTTTCGTGGAGCTTTTTCCTTACCTTTTTCTCTCGCTTTTTAGCGCGGAAGAGCAAATGAAGACCCGGATATCTCGTCCTGAAAGGGAAATGAAAAAAGATGGAGGCGAGTTTTTTTTTCTCTGTCTATCTCGTCCATTGTTTTCAATTTGTTTTCCCTCTTCCCGCGTTGTTGCAGGCGGAGTGATGTGATTACGACGTAATACGCGTGCGTCGTCACATCGTGTGTGCGAGTGCTGCTGCTAGGGCTGGGAATCTCTGAGAGAACTTTCTTTCTGCTTCCGATGGATGGAAAAGGGATAAATAAATAATTTTTGGCGCTTTTGAAGGAAATGAAAACGCGAGGACACAGTTGTCGTTCCTATGCATATATTTTCTAAACGTTTAACTGGAATTTGCTTCTAAATTTAAATTACAGCAGCTTCGACTTTCCTCACGTGTCTTTTCTTCGAGTTTACTTTACATTCGATCTAGTTGGAAGATACTGTTTAACTCTAAAATTATGATCAGCATACAAACAACGCAGGAAAACCTTTTTTCCCTATTCTTATACGAGTCATATGCATGATGTTTCAGATATGTGTTTCATAACTTCTAGGAGGGGTAGGCCACAAATAGGTGACTCCTAACATGGCCATCTAGAGCTACTAGAAGGCCTGGACAGCTAAGAGGATGAGTCATTCTTTTTGTTGAAAGCTTTTGAATGATTGGTTGAGGAGCGAGGGAAAACACGAGAAGCGCGCGCTTATTGGAGGTTCGCAACCTTGAAGACGGAGAGAATGACTCATCGAGGCGAAGTATCCAAGCCTCCTTGGTCTAGATGACTATGCTCAGAATCACCAAGGAATGAGGGGTCGGAAATGCACCCCTAGTGACCTAGATGTTTTAATAATCCAGCATGGGAGGTTGTATAATAGGGTGGGCCGAAAAAACCTTTTATTTTTTTTCGAAGTTTTAATAGCGCGGAAAAGTTGCGAATTATATAGACAAAGAAAAGGAAAAAAAATTTCAAAATCGGTTAATATCTCCCGATCGCGCAAAGGCCCCAAAGTTTGAAAAAATATGAAAAAACTTGATTTTTGCGATTATTTAAAAAAAAATAAAAGATTAAACTATCAAATATTGTTCATGATTTTTTTATGTGAAACTAATATAGTTTTGACATAATCGTTCAGATTCCATTATTCTATCACTTTTTTTCGTTAGATATAATTTTTTTAATGTTCATACAAATTTTGTAAAGTTGTTTTTCCTGCATTTTTAAACACCTAATAACTGTAGAACTATACAACTTAAAAACTTGAAATCAGTCCCATTTTGTTCGTAAATTTTTTTTCTTTGATTTGGTGTGCATCATGATCATCATTTTCAAAAAGTTTTTTTTTAAATTTGAAAAAAGTGAAAAACAATTTAATAAAAATTGTTTTTTAATTTTTATTTTGAAAACATATTAATAGCCTTTTAACTCTTAAAATGAACATAACTACCCAATTTCAAGTTGAAAATAAAATTTAATCATGCATAAAAAAATAAAAATAACCGTAATTTAGTCAAATCCCTAAACATTCCCTAAAATTATACACCAAGAGCGATTCACTCATGGAAAATTTATCAAATCACTTGAGGGTGATGACTTAAAACATTTGTAAAAAATGTCACATAAATTTCAGAAAATAAGACAATTAACAGATTCGGTTCAAAATCTTACAGTGCTAGTTCCCAACTTTAAGTTAATTCAATTTGCATGAATTTTACCTGAATATTCCTTAGAAATGTGTTTATATCCAATTTTTTTATGTTCTAAAGTTTTTAATTTTCTTTGATTTGACTTGTTAAAAGTAAAAACAATTAGATATAAACATAATTCTTAGAAATTTTCAGGAGAAATGCATGCAAACTTAACTAAATATGAAAAAACTTAATTTTTGCGTTTATTTTTTTTAATTTGATAATAACAAGTCAAATCAAAGTAAATTAAAAACTTAAAAACATAAAAAAATTGGATATAAACACATTTCTAAGGAATATTCAAGTAAAATTCATGCAAATTGAATTAACTTAAGGTTGGGAGCTAGCACTGTAAGATTTTGAACCGAATCTGTTAATTGTCTTATGTTTATGTCTTATGTTGTTTTTTACATATTTTAAGTCATATGAACACCCTCAAGTGATTTGATAAATTTTCCATGAGTGAATCGCTCTTGGTGTATAATTTTAGGGAATGTTTAGGGATTTGACTAAATTACTGTTATTTTTATTTTTTTATGCATGATTAAATTTTATTTTCAACTTGAAATTATGTAGTTATGTTCATTTTAAGAGTTAAAAGGCTATTAATATTTTTTCAAAAAAAAATAAAAAAAAATTTTATTACATTTTTTTTCACTTTTTTCAAATTTAAAAAAAAACTTTTTGAAAATGATGATCATGATGCACACCAAATCAAAGACAAAAAATTTACGAACAAAATGGGACTGATTTCAAGTTTTTAAGTTGTATAGTTCTAGAGTTATTAGCTGTTTAAAAATGCTGGAAAAACAACTTATATCTAACGAAAAAAAAGTGATAGAAGAATGGAATCTGAACGATTATGTCTATAACTATATTATTTTCACATAAAAAAATCATGAACAATATTTGATAGTTTAATCTTTGATTTAAAAAAAAATAATCGCAAAAATCAAGTTTTTTCATATTTTTTTCAAACTTTGGGGTCTTTGCGCGATCGGAAGATATTAACCGATTTCGAAAAATTTTTTCCTTTTCTTTGTCTATATAATTCGCAACTTTTCCGCGCTATTAAAACTTCGAAAAAAAATAAAAGGTTTTTCGGCCCACCCTATTGTATAATGCACAGTGAAAATAGATGCTTAACTTTTTATGATTGGATTTAAACCAGTAAAATCGTTCTATTACGGCATTTATTACAAACCCGATTTAGGAGCTGAAATTTCATCTCTTTAATTGGTTTATGCAATATCTCGATAGTTTTAATTTTTCCTACCCCTCCTAGAAGATATGAAGCACTTATCCGAAACACCCTGAATATTTTTTTAAATCGGTCCGTCCATAGGTAAAATAGGTAGGTACGTCTCCATCTACCTCGATGTATCAAAAATATTCTGTATTTCAAAAAATCACTTTAATAATTACTTGAATACTTGCTTTTTTAATGTTGAATTTCTATTATTTTTTTATATTTTCACATAATCCTTTTAAATACCACAATTATAATTCCTTCCAAAATATGATTTTGAACTATGACTTTTGAAAAAAAAAACATGAAAGAAATGAACGTTCCATGATGTTCTTAAAATCCCACTTGTCCAAAGTTAAAATAAAAAATATCATTCATGGTCTTTATATCTTGCAAATGGATTAGACCTAAAAAGTAATGGTTAACAGGTGTATTCTATTTCTAATTTAATTGAAAAGGAGAGCAAAATGCCAGATTCAGACATCTTGGGTAGATTTATGCATATGCAAAAACAAATAAACTGCATGGAAATATATTTATAGCCATGTTTTGACGCTTAAAAATTCTTATTTCTTTTAAAATAATGCCAGGTTTAAAAGAATATGCCCCTTTAAAATCTCCCAGCATCCGCTCCAACTAATCCCAAGTATTTCAAATACCCCTTTAAAAATAGAACGCAAGAAACGAGGTTCAATTATTCATCCAGACTCAAACTGCCGGCGCTTCTCAGAAGATATATTTATGCTATCTTATAAAAATACTCATTACTTGCATTTCAGTTCATTGTCTTCTGTTGAAGCTAGTTTATTAAGGCAAGGAAATCTGTTTTCTAGTGACTTCGAGTGTTCTGGTCGAGATTAGGGGTTGAATTAAGACAGAGCCGTTTTAACGATATTTTCTAGGAAAGCTCTAAGCCTCCAAATCCTGTTCAGTTCGGCTTAATGCAAAGTAAAGCTGATCTTAAGCTGTGAAGGTGAAACCCATAACAGGGAGAAATTAATGTTCTAGGTTGGGGAAGTCTTTATTTTTGTAGAAAATGTTTTCGTTAAGGAGCATTTAAATCCATTTCTGTTGTTACGATAGGACGAGTTTTTGAATTGTTTTCTCTGAGATTAAAAATTTATTTTGACGAAATTCTGGTGAAGTGTTGTTTCTTTTGGTTTTCAAATTAAAATAATCGCACAATTTTTAGCTAGGAAGTTAATCATTTTGAAGATTATGATTATATTGATTGTCTTTATTAATAGCAAAAAAACAACTCAGAAAATATTGTGTTATAACGATAGAACGAATTTTGAAATTATTTATAAATCTGAGATTATAAATTAATTTTGGTGAAAGTCTAATAAATAATTGTCTCTTTTAGTTTTAAAATTAAAACAATCGCCCAATCTTTAGCTAAGACGTTAATAATTTTGAAGATTATGATGATTGATTGGCTTTATCAATACAAAAAAAACCCCAAAAAATATGTTTTTCATAGCATTCTTTCAAAAAATATAGAAACAGCTCATTTATGTGTTGGTGGTACTTATAAAAGGTAAAATTGGTAGGTACGTATTAAAAATGACTGTAAAAATAAAACTTGTTCAATTTTTAATTGTTTTCTTTTTCAGAAAATTGCTTTGATTGTCTTTAGTAGTTAAGACAAACTAGGGGGCTACCTCCCCCTGCTCTCCATCGCTCACCAACATCTGGGAACAGCTGACGCAGTCCCCCTAAGATTGCTTCGCAATATTGCTCGCTTCGCTTGCTAAGCGGTTACTAACTTCGTTTGTCAAGAAAGCAAATTGGAAGGTGGCCATTTATTCATTTCTGTTAATGAGAAAGTAATATACATACATGTGAGTGGTGAAGCACTAATGGAATCTCTTTTCTCCTTATCACGACCCATTGTGTGTGCCCTAAATATTTCGTTGATGCCATTCATTTACTGTAGCGTAAGACAGATTAATATAACTTAGAGTGGATTTCAATCCGTAATTTAAAAAAATAAGCGTTTTTATTCGTTAGAGTCATTAAGATTGAAACCTCGTTTAAGCTTGTCTGCTGCAGCAATATAACAAAACAGCAATATGTGTTGTTAAAACTTTACTAATCGCTTTTAAAAATTAACGCTCTATTTTCACGCCTAAAAAAGTTCAATAGCCTCTAATTTTACTATCAAAATACATTAAAATTGTAACATTTAATCCTTTTTATCATATTTGAACAGCAAGCATCATTAGCGAAAGAAATTCGAAAAATTCAAATCAAAACAATGACTCATTTTGTAAACAAATTGATTGTTGCCAACTGAGGAAAAGAAATAAAGCAAAATCTGGGAGTTACGTAGGAGAATTATAAATAATAAATACGTACTTAAATGTATTTATCTTCCTAGGGAAAGGATAAACACCCGAACAAAAAGAAAATTGGTGGCTAATGGGAGGAAAATAGGTGGCATCTCATATGATCTTATGAAACTTACTTTAAGTTCTGACTTTTAAAAAATGAATGTAATGCATTTCAATAGTAGGTATAATAGATAGCAATTGCGAGGTTTTTTATACATTTTATGGATCAAGAAAATGTATCAAGAAAAGTTAAGTAGGTAAAAAATCAAAACAACACGTAAATAATTTCTAAAAATTCCTTAATTAAAAGATCAGGCTGGTGCACGACTGATATCTTTCAATCGAATTCACTGATATCTCTGGCAAAAGCATTTGAAAGCAAATCACCCGAATGACCGACAATCCTTTAGTAATTTAAGGGAATTTAGAAATTAGATCGGGTAAGAGTTTAATGAACCTAATGCTAAATGGTCCAGTAAGTAAAGCTATCTTATTGCAGCAGAAGTTTTCTGCTGGCTATCGTAAGTAATATGACCACTAAGTAACGGCTTGAGGATACGAATGCAATTACAATTCTCCTAAGTGATTTTAATTTCCGAAAAATTTGAGAGTACTAAGTATTTAGAAGGATTATAAACTTTTATTTGTTAGTCTTGAAATCGATCGGAGTTATCTTTCGATTTTCAAAGAATTTGCAACTTTTAATGGTTAAGAGTGTGCTTATCTTTTGTTTCTTAAAAACTGTATGTTTGAGAGTTTTCTTCATAAAAATTAATTTAAATAATAATAATAAGCATCGAAACATATTTCTCACACTTCAGGTTTCCGGTTAACCTACACAATATTTGAACGCAATATTAGAGAAAAAAAAAAAATATATATATATATATATATATATATATTAAAATACAGTTTATGATAGAAAGAGTCTCAGCGGTACCGAATTTTTCCTTCTCGGAACTTTTTATAAGAAATAAATTGCAACCACTTGACCCAAATTAAACCACACCACATAAATAGTTTTATCAGTTTTTATTTCATAGTAGGGAAAATTGTTGTACCTTCGGAAAAAAATCACATTTAAATTTTTCTAAGACTGATAAAGAAATCATTACATAAACCGCATTCTTGTCAATTTCAGGAAGAAAAAATTCCTAAGTAGGATTTTGAGGATGTTCCCATTTGGGAACATCGGCGTTTGGGGTGAAGTTTTTAGGGGGATTTCCATAAGTCATATATTTCACAATTGATTCAAGTAAAATTACTGAAATAGGTTTCTACTGAACAAATTCAGTATTTCAGTATCAGTATCAAATATTTTTATGATATTGGTTTTTTTATCTTTATTACCCATGGTTGGATGATTGGGTAAAATGTATAAATAAGAAAAAAATTACATCTTTATTACATGTGCAACACTTTTCCGAACACACTCTCGCACCATGTGTAATATTTTGGTATAAAAAATACTAAAGAATGTTTTCATACGCTTTGAAGCTAAACAGTTACGTTTCTCTGTGAAAAATTAGTTTAAATTTCTGTTCTAAACGGATATCTAGCATAAATCTACGTATTGAATTCAAATCTAATTAGCTTTCAAAAGTAATAATGATTATTATCTCCATTGATTTATTAAAGCAGCGTTACTTATACAAGATTCCAATCTAAACCACATATATCGTTCATCCAACTTACGTTAGAAGCTTGTTTTTGGATGTGCAACGTTTTCATTATTTTCTTAATTCTCCATTTTATTCCTAACATTTTTAAGTAAAAAAGAGCACTTGCACAAAATATATACGCAAGTCCTCAGAAGTACTCCAAATATGCCTTTTTCATATCCCCTAATGACAAAAACTGAAAGTTAATCGGTTGGGGAGCTATAAAAATGTACAAGCGTAGGAATCTGCTACATAGATTTGGGGACTTATTCTTCCATAAATCAGGTGATCATATAAAAATCATAGAATTAAAAATTTAAAGCATCATTCTTAACCCGTAACCCGTTTAGATCCTTTGAGACAGAAAAAGGTTAAAAAAGTTAAAGAAAATAGGAAGTAACGTGAGTTTTTACATGTTATAAAAGCCCCTCAAAAATGCTGATGGTTTAAAAATGGAACATATACGTTGAACTTCTAATTATTCCCCAAAATTTGAATATGAAGCTATTCTGCCATGCCAAATGAAAAGATGGGTACTTAAGCTACCTAAGCACAGCATAATTATTAAAAAGTAAATTTATTTAAGATTATTATAAATTGAAACTTGTGCAACTTTTGGAAGAGCCAGAAATCTGTAATTTTGGTATAAATTCTACAATTAATTAATTAATTATTAACAGTATGTGAAAAACTTTTGCATGTAAAATAACTTTATATCTTTAAGTTCCATACTAGCAAGCAAGTATCAAATTCCTGCATGAAAAATTAAGTGGGGAAAAAATTCCCTAAAGTGAAATACAAATACAGTCAAACCCGGGACAAACCTTTCCATCCCATTTTTCCAGGTATTTTACTTAGACACCTGTAGTGATTGGGATGAGAATTTAGAAGATGTGGATGATGCAGACCAGGACGAAATCAAGAGGGCAGAGAAGAATGAAGATGAAAGAGACAAGATTGATTTAGAAGGCGACGCAAAATCAGAAGAAGCTGAAGGTGGCAACTTTGCAGCTGACATTGTGTGGAGGATTTGATTTACGAGTACACTGTAAAAAATAATCCTGCAAAAAAACAGAAAATTTCTGGCAGCAAAAGTTTCCAGAAAATTTCTGTAGGCCGAAAAATCATGTAAACAGAAAAAAGCTGTTACCTACAGGTAAATGCTGTAAAAAGAAACTTTCTGTCAAGTGAGCTACAGATCTTTCTGTTGCCTCTCAGTAATTTCCTGCTTGTGCGCATGCACTTATTTTAGTAGAGTTTTTTTTTAATTTTAATTAATTAATATCCGGGGATAGAACCCACGACCTACCGCATGCTAAGCACGCACGCTACCACTGGACCAACGAAGATTCAGTATAATGTTGCCAATAGCTGTATTCGTTTTCGATGCAGTAAGTTTCTGTTTAAGTACAGATAAGCTAAAAAACTAGATAAAAGCTGTTATTTTACATAAAATAAATAGAAGTGCGGTGGGAATGTTACATGGCAGAATATCTCTGTAAACATAAAGTCATTGTTATTGAAAATTTTTGTTTTTCTGCAGTTTTTTCTTACAGTGTATCTGGGAAAAGCTGCAGCAACTCCATTCCCTTTCAGTACCAAACCAAGGAGATTCCTGCCAAGCCATTCCTGATGGTCGAAGATAGCATGGCCGGAATTGAAAAACACAATGATCATGGATCTAAGTACCTGCTGAGTATTATAAATAAATGCATGCAAGGGACAGAGGTAAATCCGCTAAGAGGTGTAGACGCGAAAGCCTCGTATGAAGTTTTCATGCAGACATTCTCAAGAACAGGAATCGGATATCGTTAGGATGAGCTATCACGACCGCTTGACCAAATGGAAGTTCATTACTGCCCACCAACAAGAAAGTTTTATATTTGTCTTCATTGAAGACGCAATAAAAACTCTTGTGGGGGAAGGTATCATGCCAGTATGCGCTAGCATTTTTATCAAAAGCTACCATAACCAGAAGCGCAAGAAGCAAGCACGGAATTTATTTGTAAGAAGAAAGGAAGAATATAGGATTATTATGATATGATGATAATTGTTATAATGTTTACGTAAATGTTAGGCTTGTAAATATCTTTATCTTTTAATGCTGTAAATACTTTTAAATTGTTTTTTAACTTTGCGTACGTTTTCCTAATCAAGAAGAATCCCCGCCCCATCAGCACAAGGCTGACACACCATGATTATGGCTACTTCCTCCTCAAAATATACAAATTTACGACAAAGCAAATATACCTGATTCTAAATACGACTTAAATATTCTACCCATACAACAGAAAAATCTGGTTACTCCTTCTTAACCGAATCCTCCCAAAAAGAGTCTATACTCAACAAAACCCCTTCTCTCCTTTACATTCCCCTTCCCCAGAAAACGCCTAGATGATAAACGGTTTGCAAATAAAACATGACACAGGTTGGTGGAAAATGCCCTTAAGGTTACGACGAGATAGAAAGTATTTTTCTTGCCCTCCTCCTTTCACTACCTGCTCGTGAATGATTAAGTCCTGACCGTGACGTTTACCCTACCCCTCTTCACCCTTTTAGGGGGGTGAGGGTAGTAAAAATATTGCAAAAGGAAAATGGAACCCTCTTATCTGCCTGCTTTTGTGGGTTGTTTCCCAAGGGAGCCTGGGCCGCCATTTTGAACTCGAATGAGCACCGCGGCTCTCGTATTTAGATCACTTAGTATGCGATGAAAGGGGAAGAATAGGGTACTTTCTTGTGCTGTTTTTCATCCTCGTTTCTTTGGGGTGTAATGTAAAAAGCTTTTGACATTTTTATTGAAATTTGCTGCTACTCCCGATGCTGTTCTAAAGGCAGGGGTGATTATGAATTATTCCATCGCTGGGGGAGGGGGAGGGTATGAATGGAAAGGAAAGGAAGGGAAGGGAGACGATGTATTGTTCTTTAGTGTCCGGGAGAGAGCTGTGGCTTTAATTGTAGTGATGTTTCTTTATCGGGGTGTGAAATATGTATGAGGGAAAGGATCATATTCGTTTTGTTCGCGAAGATAGTTTGAATAATTTAGCATACAATTTACGATATCGAAGTTTTACTTTGAATGGAATAAATATATGAGAATGGTTTTTTGTTTATATTATTTATTATTTATGGAGGTTGTAATTGTACCAATCAGCTGTAGGACTTAGGATACGGATATTTAGAACGAATGATACATATTTACCAAATTTAATAAGTAGTGTTACTTGTTTGTGAAATTAAATATAAATGAAAACAAATTGAAAAGTTTGTTTATTGATGAATGTTTGTGGTAAACATCAACTGTAATTTTTTTTCTACTTTTATGGTTTTATTTAGGTGGACAGTTATACAAATTTATTTTTGTTCAGGAATCAGAAAGGGGGTTAAAAGCTTATTTAATTTTTTTTCGAATGTTTGAATGATAAGTGTACCGATCCTATGAAAGTTACTACTTTCCCAACTTCTTGGTATAATTTGTTGTTGTCTTATGCTGTCTTAAAATCCTTACAAGTTGTGATAAAATAAAAATTGACAATTTATATTGTTTAGGAAATCTTTATTCGTTATATTATACAGGCAAGATAATTCTATTGATTGAATTTGCCTGTTTTATTTCGGTCTAAAGGGGTTTTGATGAGTAGCAGTGAATTACGCAGTAGCGGTGGCGGTACTATTGTGCTATTTTTTTTTCTTACGCAAAATTTCCCCCTGCTTTAAAAACTAGCCATTTTAACCAGTGGTTCTCTTTTTAAATCCTTTTAAAATTGAAATTTTAATTACAATCTCCTTTAAAAAGGTGAATATAAAACAACGTTTGATACACAATGTAACGTGAGTAAAAGTGGCTGACAATTGTTTTCGAAAATCAATGGATCTCTTTCGTCAGTGCTCAAAATTCATTCTTTCATTTTGAAAAATATATCTATCTTCCCAATAGCAAACATAATCAGCTTGTGCATCACATCCTTGTTTTCTTCTGATATTTATATTTAAAGGAATGAATGAAGTTTTTAACCATTTAGATATCAAGGTGCATAGTTATGTAACTCAGTATATAAGAGGTATATATCAGTAAGTTATAAGTTTGTACCCAACTAGACACAATATTTTTTTAGAAAGAACCCTTTCCCCAAATTAAGCTCAGATTATTCTTTAAGAAAAAAGGCAGATAATATTTATAGCTTAGACGCATTGATTTTTAAAGTTTTTTTGTTAATAAATATTCAGAAAAAGCTACAATTTTCTTCAACCACTCTGCTCTTCCCAGAGAGGCTTGAAATAATTTCCAAGAAGACTCAAAGGAAAGAGGGAACTTTTTACTTTGGACTTCGAGACTTTTTCAAAGCAATAAATTATAAACTTTAAGGATAAGGGAAGGAGAAAAGTTCCGAAAATAGAAGAGGAAGAAACAAAGCAGGTGTCTTTTTTCGGCTTATTTCCAAAACATTTAGTTTCTGCGCTAGTTAGAGTACATAAAGATAGGATCAAGTGTAAAAGAAAAAATAAACTTTTTACTTCTTCGAAACAATTTGTTCTTCCAAACGGTTAAATATAGCGGTAGACCATTTCTGTAGTTTTCTCTGCTCTAGAGATTGACCAAAAACTGTTGGCTGAGAATTTTGGATGGATTGTTTGGATGTAAGGTCAAAATCAATAAAGTTCCAATTCAACTGCTTCAATCTGTGCTTTTATAAAGTAAGTTTTTATAAAACATGTTTTGAAAATTTAAAATGTTGGAATATTTTATCACTTTTTTTATCTTATGTCCCTTTAAGATTTAAATACATGCTCATCATTGAAATATTTGTAACTACAACTCATCTAATTGACCCTTCAAATAAACATTTGGTGTAACATTTTTATTCCCGAAATTAAAGAAAGACACTTATTTTTTTTGGTATGTAAAGCCAGGGCTCGATTTCTAAAAAAAGAGGTACCGGAACGGTAAAATTTTTGGTATCAAAACTGAGAAAGCGAATACTTTTTAATACCACAACTAAAGCATTTATCTTCAAATTTAAATTTATAAAATAAATTCAAATGTACTAGATTAGGAAGAGTTTTCTAACTTAATTATTAATTGTAAAGTATAAGACGATGAACTCTTTATACTACACCTTTTTTTACTGTGGGTTACACTTTTTTTTTCAACAGGGTTCCTCTAGTAGGATGTGAGATCTACCATCAATCATTAGTGAACCAATATCAATGAACCATTAGTGTTGTATATTTTGCCAATTTTAAGAATATAATGCGTAGTTTAAGTCCTTAAATGGTAGAATTTAAGATGTCGCAAATTTTCTTTTCAAATTTTCCCAGCGATCTGGCAAATCTGGTTTAAATGAAAAGAATCAACACCAGGAGTGGATTGTGGGTTGTTCAAATGGGGGTTCAGAATCATGCTTTAAAAGAATAATTAAGTAAAAACCTTACAATTAAATCACAAATATTGTTATTTGCAAAAAAGATAAAAATGCATTAAAAATATTTTTTTAAATTTGAAATATGCTTTTTTATATTTTTTGGTAGGATTCTTACTGTTAACTTAATCTGAAAACAAATCTGATAAGTTGAGTTCTAAGTACAAAAAGGGGGTCTGGGGGTTCTCCCCCCGAAAAATTTTGGAAATTTGAGAATAAAAACAGGGTTTTAATTCATTTTAGGACTTTTTTTCGTACACAGAAAGGTATCCGCAGGCCTGATGAATGGGACTCGCGGGCCATAGTTAGGAGACCCCTGAAATATAACATATTTTTTTTTCCGAAAAAGATGTTCCGAAATGGCGTTTCGGACCGTTCCACCTGAAATCGAGCCCTGTGTAAAGCTGTTTCAAAATAATTAACGATGGTAAAAATAAAGGGAATGGTTACAAACATAAATGTTTTTTCTTGAAGACACTAGAAAACATATTAGTGGGATTTCTAACTTCACGAAAATGGGTTTCGCGTGCTTTTTCGTGATTATGCTTAGTGAAAATAGCCATTTTGTTCCTTAGAATCTGTAGTTTACGAATCGCGATGGTGGACACTTCGGGTCTGCGCCAGGGGATGGTGAGAGGCGCAGAAGTGGAAAATCGACGAGTTTCAATTTTGTGTTGTTTGGAGTCAAAATGGTTCCTTTTACTTTTTTAATTTGCTCAAATGCTCCATAATACGAGAGAGGCGAGGGAGGACTAACGGGACATAGAGTTTGGAAAGGATCAGTTCACTCCAGTAGAAGGGGTGGAAGGATAAAGTGGAACGTAAAAATTTGTAAGCCTATTTTCTCTGAGGCGCAGGCTTATAGTCGTCCATTAACGTAATGAAAGGTGCCATTCTTTTCCTTATTTTCAGGCGAGAAAGAATTGCGATGATAGAAATCTGGCAACGCTCACTAGGGGTAGGGAGAGGGGCAGGAAAAAATTACGAAAATCAGCAATATCTCCTGAAAAATAATTTCTTTTCTGCACCAACTGCGGTTGAATGTTTTGTAAATTGACACCTAAAATGGGTAAAATGCATTAAACCGATTTTCGAACGATTCTTCTACTTAAAATAGGGCCTGAAAGGCGTAGAAAAAAATAAGGGGAAATTCTCAACTTTTAAGTCTTTTAAAAACTTATTTTTACTCGTGAAGAAGCAATAATTTCAGGCTAATTTTTCCCTTTATACACTATTAAGAATACGAAATACCATCGTAGATATCTGGGACCTGCGATTAAGGAGGGGGGCAGGGGCAGAAAAAATATTCCTGTTTTTATACTCTTCGTGAGAGTAAAATTCAATATTTTCTACTTTTAGTAGAGTCATAAGTGGTGCAAATAAAGAAGATAGATACCTGACATGTCTAACAGCCCGTTAGAAAAGAGTTCCTCCCATTGGAAGGTGAAATGGAAGGGTTAAGCGGAACATAAGGAATTATATGGGATGTTTTGAAAAAAATTGTGTCTATTTTAGTGAAATAATGTAGAAATCTATTTGAGCAGGTTCTATGTAATCTGTAGAACTGGAAATGCGACAATAAGTAACTTTCATTCTCGACCGAGGATAATAATTGGGCCAGAAAAAAAGTTAAAATTATACTTTACTGAGAAAAAGAGTAATTATCCTGTTTAAAAGGTTTTATGGACTGAAATTTTTGATTGGGGTCACTCAAGGTGGTCTATCCTGAGAAGCATAAACTCATCTTTGGGGATTGAATGGATGAAATGGAATACAAATTCGATTTTTTGACAAATGGCGTGAAATTTCTTGGAAGAGAGTGATAATAAACAAATCGATTCCTCTTTCCAACTCTCTCGAATGGGTTACCCGACAATGAAATTTGGGAATCAAGACAAGGGTCCGTGGTCGGCGCAGAAAAATTTTATACATTAAATTTTAGTTTGTATAATTGTGTCTAAATAAGATAAAATATCCCTAAAATAAGAAAATTCATAGCAGACATGAAGGAGACCCATGTTAAAACTGTTTCTTGGAGGGTAAGAGGATAAAATAGAATATTAGGGGGTATTACATTTTACTATTTTACTAAAAAGTGAGTATTTCTCGCAAAAATTGCATTAAAAGGATGCGATTTTCCAATATTACTCCATGGAATATGATGCGTATAAGATAAATCTGTAGTATTAGGAAGGGGAAGGTTAGTTGGGCAAAAAAACCCTGTAATTATTACAAATTTAAGACATTTAATTATTTCTCAAAAAATTAGAATATTATAAAGTTTTTTGTCTTAATTTTGTAATAATTACAGGTTTTTTTGCCCAACTAACCTTCCCCTGCCTAATACTACAGATTTATCTTATACGCATCATATTCCATGGAGTAAAATTGGAAAATCGAATCCTTTTAATGCAATTTTTGCGAGAAATACTCACTTTTTAGTAAAATAGTAAAATGTAATACCCCCTAATATTCTATTTTATCCTCTTACCCTCCAAGAAACAGTTTTAACATGGGTCTCCTTCATGTCTGCTATGAATTTTCTTATTTTAGGGATATTTTATCTTATTTAGACACAATTATACAAACTAAAATTTAATGTATAAAATTTTTCTGCGCCGACCACGGACCCTTGTCTTGATTCCCAAATTTCATTGTCGGGTAACCCATTCGAGAGAGTTGGAAAGAGGAATCGATTTGTTTATTATCACTCTCTTCCAAGAAATTTCACGCCATTTGTCAAAAAATCGAATTTGTATTCCATTTCATCCATTCAACCCCCAAAGATGAGTTTATGCTTCTCAGGATAGACCACCTTGAGTGACCCCAATCAAAAATTTCAGTCCATAAAACCTTTTAAACAGGATAATTACTCTTTTTCTCAGTAAAGTATAATTTTAACTTTTTTTCTGCCCCAATTATTATCCTCGGTCGAGAATGAAAGTTACTTATTGTCGCATTTCCAGTTCTACAGATTACATAGAACCTGCTCAAATAGATTTCTACATTATTTCACTAAAATAGACACAATTTTTTTCAAAACATCCCATATAATTCCTTATGTTCCGCTTAACCCTTCCATTTCACCTTCCAATGGGAGGAACTCTTTTCTAACGGGCTGTTAGACATGTCAGGTATCTATCTTCTTTATTTGCACCACTTATGACTCTACTAAAAGTAGAAAATTTTGAATTTTACTCTCACGAAGAGTATAAAAACAGGAATATTTTTTTCTGCCCCTGCCCCCCTCCTTAATCGCAGGTCCCAGATATCTACGATGGTATTTCGTATTCTTAAGTGTATAAAGGGAAAAATTAGCCTGAAATTATTGCTTCTTCACGAGTAAAAATAAGTTTTTAAAAGACTTAAAAGTTGAGAATTTCCCCTTATTTTTTTCTACACCTTTCAGGCCCTATTTTCAGTAGAAGAATCGTTCGAAAATCGGTTTAATGCATTTTACCCATTTTAGGTGTCAATTTACAAAATATTCAACCGCAGTTGGTGCAGAAAAGAAATTATTTTTCTGGAGATATTGCTGATTTTCGTTATTTTTTCCTGCCCCTCTCCCTACCCCTAGTGAGCGTTGCCAGATTTCTACTATCGCAATTCTTTCTCGCCTGAAAATAAGGAAAAGAATGGCACCTTTCATTACGTTAATGGACGACTATAAGCCTGCGCCTCAGAGAAAATAGGCTTACAAATTTTTACGTTCCACTTTATCCTTCCACCCCTTCTACTGGAGTGAACTGATCCTTTCCAAACTCTATGTCCCGTTAGTCCTCCCTCGCCTCTCTCGTATTATGGAGCATTTGAGCAAATTAAAAAAGTAAAAGGAACCATTTTGACTCCAAACAACACAAAATTGAAACTCGTCGATTTTCCACTTCTGCGCCTCTCACCATCCCCTGGCGCAGACCCGAAGTGTCCACCATCGCGATTCGTAAACTACAGATTCTAAGGAACAAAATGGCTATTTTCACTAAGCATAATCACGAAAAAGCACGCGAAATCAAGTTAGAAAACCCCCTATATTGCATTACAATTTTAAGGGAAATGTATTTGAATAAGTTAAAATTCAAGTGGTACAAGTTGTGTTATTTCTTATTCCCAGTTGGGCTAACTAAAAACTAGACTAACTCTATGAGTCCATAAACTTGAAAAAAATCTTGAAATAAAAGTGGCAGTCCAATTAAGAGGAAAAACATCGTCCAACTTAAAACGACCAGACCTCTCAAATACTCACTAGTAAAACGAGCTAGGTTTGCAGTGGTAAAAGATACAGTGCAGGCGCTGGGCTTGTGGCAGACTTTGTCAAACTTGTGGCCTGCGGGTCTCGGCAGTCAGAAGCTTCACACCTTTTTTCATTTTCATGACCCAATATATACAAGTTACAGGGCTTAATAACGTTTGTTTCATTGACAAACTTACAGTAATATAACCCCTTTATTTATAATAATAATAGTGATATAATAATAGTCTTTATTTACATTACAGGTTTAATACAAAATTTAAGAAAAAATTATATTTGTTACCAAGAAGAAAAACATCTTGTTTTGGTGACAGTAAAAAATGAGTATAATATAATTAAAATGAACAAAAATTAAATTATTAAAAAACATTATATTGGGTTGTCCCATAAGTTCTGTTACTTTTTACGAAGTTTTGTGTTTGAAATTTTTTTATGAGAAACTGGTAATAGGTAGAGATTTCAAACAAAGGGGATTTTGATCTATGTATATTTATGAACATAATGTGTGATTTTGGTAGTTATCGTAATATTATTTCTCTTCAAAATGGCGGTTTGAAAAAAAGACCACAAACGACGATTTTCGCGTGATTTTTTTTCTTTTGTTTAAAAAACTAGGAAAAACGCATAATTCATGGCTAAAAAAAGTTTTACAGTATATTTGAAGTGTTTCGATTAAGATATCATAGTTTCAAGATGATACGATAAGTTTAAGTTAAGAAATTTTGGCTTTAAAACTTCATATATCGGTAATTTCACGTGTTTTTTAAAGCAAGCCTATTGTTTTTCTAAGCAGCTGGTATGAATCAAATAAAAGGCAGATGTTTTTTAAACCATAATGCTTGTTTCGGTTTAAACATGGAAAGCTTCTTTTCATAATATAGTTGAATAGATTTATTTCTAAATTCCAATGAGTTGCTTTTATTGTAGTGTTTTCGTATGAAGCAAATAATTGCTTAGTTCGCATAGCGTGTATAAATTCAGCTAGTGTATAATTCTGATAAGCTAAAACGTTGCGCGCTTGAATTGGGCGTACTGCTTTCTGACAAAAGTGCAGAGATAATTTAATAAACTGCATTATTTGAATACTTGGGTCTATCTGTCAGCTTTTTTATTGATTTTGATGATTTTTTGTGAAAATTTCTTTGAAATTGACTAACATTACTGAGATAAGTTTTTTGCAATAGATGTTATGTTTGAGACCGAAATTTACTAAGTTAAACTTATGGAATTATCTTGAAACTATGACATCTTAATATAAACATTTCAAGTATACAGTAAAACTTTTTTTAGCCATGAATTATGCGTTCTTCCTAGTTTTTTAAACAAAAGAAAAAAATCACGCGAAAATCGTCGTTTGCAGTCTTTTTTTCAAACCGCCATTTTGAAAAGAAATAATATCACGAGAACTGTCAAAATCACACATTATGTCCATAAATATACATAGATCAAAATCCCTTTTGTTTGAAATCTCCACCTATCAAACCTAATAAATCAATAACATAAAACATACAAAGTAAAACAGGCACAGCAAGGCGTTATATGTATAATTACTATTGCTTCTCTATAATGAAAAAAATACATCTAAATTATCTATTTCACTTAAAAATTATGTAGTGATCGTTTAAAAGTGGTAACATATGAATGCTTTGAAGATTGTAAGGTTTGTGTTCTTAATATTCAATTAATATTCCAATTTAACAAGCAGTTATACACCACTTAAAATTACATTTACAAATCCCGCTTGAGCTTATATAATAAGCTCAAATACTGAAAAAACATAGGACAGTTTACACATAAAGTTATGGATAGAAATTGCCGCCATTCGCCATACATTGAGAGATGTTACACCACGAGGACTTCCTACCTAAAATCGGAGGGTGGTCACAAATCGAATGTAGTGTAGGTGTAACATCTCAATGTATGGAGAATTTCTATCCACTATTTTTTGCGTAAAATGCCGTATTTTTTTTACAATGATTATATACTAGATGGTAACCTGTCTTCTCAGTGAGGTCACTAATTGATGTAAGAACACGCCCCACTTTCTAGCTACCTTAAAATGGGGTTACTATGGTCCAAATGGAATGTTTTTTCAAATTAAAAGCAAATAAAATTAGTTAATCCAAACAAATTTAATAAATCAAGTGGCTTATAATATTTTTAACATGTTCAATTGTTCAACTTCAATGTAAACTGCTTTTAAAGTGGGATTTTAAATTTTAGTTATTTTAAATGAATTTTTGAAATTTTCGGACAAAGTTAACTTTGTGACAAAGTAACTTTGGCCCAGACCTCAAAAATCCCAAAGTTAAGGCGTTGAGTTACTTTTACCCAATGCTAAACTATTTAGATGTTTTGCAAAGTAACTTATCAATGATAACAATCTATTCCAAGTTCATTTCAAATTTAATTTATCAGAAAATAAAGCAATAAAACATGTTTTCTTACACAAAGCTGATTTTATTTTACAGTTAGCATAATACATTTTTAACGGAAAGACTATATAAACAGTTAAGGTGCCTGCCTACCTAAAAAACGCCGTTTTGGACCCAAAATTCAAAAACAATTTTATTATCTTATTTCAAAAAGCACATCTTTAGCTTTCCAAATCAGTTTAAATTTTGTCTTTATCTTTCCTAGAACTAAAGTTACAGAAATTTTACTTACAGCTAAATAGGCATTTTATTAAGGAATAAATAAAGAAATTCGCGTTTTTCTCAGAATCACATTTTTGCTATTTCCCTTCTCCGCAAAACTGCATAACTCAAAATATTATGAATGAATTTCTATAAAAATTGGGGAAAATACTTGATATAATATGATTTAGGAGCCCTACTATTTTTTTGGTTGTGGGTGTAATATTTTTTTATTTTATGAGTAGTATAACTTAAAACTTTACTGAATTTTGGTGTTTTTTTTTTCATTTTTCACGTTTGGTTCTGTAACTTTTTATGTTAAATAAATTTAGACATAAAAGTAGTAGGCCTCCTAAAATATAAGTTCACGAGGATAACAAAGTTTACAAAATAAAAATATCTTCATATAAATTTGAGTTATGTTGATTTGCGGAAAGACGTTTTTTTGTGATTTTCATGCATAAATTCTTCAATAATATGAAAATTTTAATCAATATTTAAATTTTTTTTATGTTATTCATAGTTTTTAGATGCATTTAATTGTATTAACCACAAATTAGGTCAAAATTTTAATTATTATAAAAAAAGCCTCTATAGGTAGGCAGGCACCTTAACAGAATTTTACTGATTAGTTAACTAGTTAACAGTAAATATGTAAATTCTAGGTATGTACATATTTTGATGAACTGGTTGTTGTTTAAATTGTGGAGAAAAATCCATTATTAAAACAAAAAATATATATTTCTTCGAAGACCATCGATTTTACAATAATGATGCCATCTTCAGAATATTATATTTAAGGTTTTCTATATTAACATAAATGCATTTCGTGTTTAGAATTAATTTCTCAACCATACTAAACCACTGCTTATTTGAATTCAATGAGCATTTCACTTATTTCACCATTGGGCCGAAGTAACCCCAACTCGTGGGCTAAAGTTACCCCAAATAGTGGGTCAAAGTTCCCCGATGTAATGAAACTTTAATAATTGTTAAGCAAAGCAGTGAAACAAAAAATACATTAAAAATTGTTAGAGGACTTCATAACTGACAGCAAAATATGATCTAGCTGTTTTGAATTATATGTTCTGCATTGCCTTTTCAAAGAAAAGTTGTAAGGTGAACAAAAATCAACATTTTGATACTATTCTAGTTGGAACATTCCTAGTGATAATATTTTAGGAATATCAAGACACATCATTGAGGATATCGTCTGACAACAGTTCCACCTGTTGAGTCTAGTATTATTTACGTGATAATTTAATTGCTTCATACACTTAGAAACACTTTTCGATGCTTGAGCCAAAGTTACCGCATTTTACAGTACCTAATTGGCGAAAAAGAGTGAGAAAGACTAGCCAATTAGGTAGCTAGAAAGTATGGAGTGATCTTACGTCAATCGGTGACATCACTGACAAGAAAGGTTGCCATATAGTTTAGTAACTCTTTTATAAACACTACACAATAAAACACATGAAGCAATCAGACTCAACTTATCAAAATAATCACAATTCCGGTACAGCCCTCAACAAACAATCTCAGAGGACCCCCCCCAATCAAGAACCCAGAAAATCATGCGCATTACCACACAAAACCCTCACATGAAACCACAGCTAGTATCATCATTCCAATCCATTAATCACACACCCAACTACGATTCCACTCATTTTTCCCCAACAACCGATCCTACAACGCAACCTCATACCAGAATCATCAACCGCATTTGCAATTCTAATACGCGACGGGTCGCATATGCACGATAGACCGCGAAATACAATAACTGTGCACGGCGCGCACTCCAATCTACGATTAAAGGTATTTCTGATGCGGTCTTATCCATCATCTTGGATCTCTTATAAATGGCGGGTATCGACCGAGTACATGAGTTATTACCTGGTAGGAAGCTCTCTAAAGGTGAAACTGAATGGGCATAGATTGAATGATCCGATAATCCGTGGAGCGCCGGTGGAATTTCCATCTCAGAAGCAGTTATAAATAACTGAGGTGATGGAGTTAAGGTTTTTTTTCGGATTTTAATTGGTTGGAAGAGTTATAGCAACGGAGGTGTAAGAAATGGGTTGTTCGGTTGGTTTTCAGATTATCGGAGGTTTGACGAAGCTTCCAGGCAAATACTACTTAAATTTTTATGAAATGAGTACAATAACACTGTAAAAATAATCTAAAAAAAATTGAGTGATAAAAGAGTCAATAGTGCAGTTTTCTCAAAGAATTCTGCAGTTATTTTGTAGCAATTGGACTTTCAACAGGACGGACTCTTAACTCTCTTTACTCTTGGTATCATTGGTTATTTTAGACCACGTTAAAAAATGAAGTTAACAAGCTCATCAATGGGGAGCATTAACTCTTATAAATTGTCTATTTTACCAAATTATTTGATCTTATGGGTTATATTACACTAAATAAAAACTAAATAACAACATAATCTAAATTAAAGGTAAAAGTTTAAGTATACAAAAGATGGCAGTTTTTCTAAAAACAATGTCTAAAGACGATAAAAAGGCAAAAAATATAAGCTCGGTCACTAATTAATTTACACGGTGAATAAATAACTTCGTTGCGTAATAAAAACGCTATTTTCTCCAGAAGTAGTTTTTTAGAACCTGATTAAATTACCTATTTCCATAAAAGTTAGTAATGGAAAAATTATTTATGTTTTTCTATGGAGCCTGGATAAATAACGAGTAAGTTTTTAATTTAAAAGTTATAGTATTTCTTGAAAACACTTTTTTGTTTATAAAATCGATTTCACGTTTTTATAAATTTGTAAGGAATGATGCATTCATCACTGATAAAATATTGAGATTCATATTTAAAAAAATAAAAAAAAATTATCAAATTGCACATATATTCTACGCTTTTCTGTTTGTACAGAACGCTCTTAAAAGCCAAAAATGAACAATCTTTCAAAGCACACAAATGCCATTTTTTCTCCTCACACAAACAGAACCTCAAACAAAATACATTCATCCATCAGAACATCCTCAATGCAAAACAGAATCCCATCCCTAACCCTTCGAAATCCCCAGCGAATAACCCAAAATCATTTGTTTCGAATTTCACTCCAATACCTTCCAACTGCATCAGGTAATGGTTTCGCCTTAAGCCCACCCCATCCCGAAAGAAAGAAAAAAAAGGGAAAACATTCAGTAACTCCTAAAATTACTTTCAACAGGCCAACAGCATCCATCTCAGCAAAAGGACCAAAGGAAACTGGAATTCAGCTTTCACCCCTTTCAGTATGAAACGAAATTTGATGGCACGTAGCTTCGGGAACGACTACAATCAAACCCGAAGACTATTTACCCAAAGATTTCCAATTCGCATCAACAACATGCATCTATTTTGAGAGAGGAAGAGTTCTCCCCTACACATTCCCTCCCTTCTTTATGCTTTGCATTGCTGCCTCCCATTTCCAATCGACGTGAGGGACCCTCTCTCCCCTACATGTCAATTGCTAACAAAGAAAGAGGGTCGTGGTTTCCTTCCAGAATGGAAAAAGAACGAAAAAAGAACTTTAAAGGTGAACTTACGTTCATGAGCTTTCAGGTTGGTCTCGAGTGAGTGTCTGAGCAAAAATCTTGGAACTTAATATTGGTTTCTTTCCCGGGTCCGATATTGTTCAGTTTATGCTCTCACTCAAAACAGACCTTGTGCTCGATAAAGGAGCGTAGTTTAGATTACATCAGCATGACTATGTGATCGGATAGCAGAGGGGGGGATGGGATATTTGCTTTAGACGCGAGAGACCCTGTGTTCCAGGGGATATTGATTTCTAGAGGGAATACATAAGATTTCAGTGAATATTTTGGGTCGCCTCATGTCAAATGGATTTCGTTTTATTTTGTGTTTTAGACCAGTTATTTACTCGTTTGCCGTGATGCAGACTTATGTGCATTTGCTTGTGAATTCTGTTACAGCCTTCGACTAAAATGCATGTCTAAAAAGGTACTTTCAGGATAGACAGCTATTCAAAATTTTTATGCGATACAATAAACACACTTGGATGTATTTTCAAATAAAATCACAGATGAAACTGGAAAACTTTTTTTGAACTTTTTGGTTAAACTGGAAAAGCACTTTTATAGTATAATAAACTGTAAATGTACCTATATATTAACATATAACTAACTATATTGACAAAAATAATCTTCCTTAATGTTGGTGTTTAAAGCTTCGCTATTAGTCAACACAACGTGCTCAAATGATTCTTTAAAAAAGATTTTTAATTAATTTTAAGAATTGGGTTGAAGGGAGTATAAAAATTATTATTATTTTTTAGAAAAAATCTTAAACCTATATAACTTAAAAGGCTAAGGTTTCGTGATTTCTTTTGTAAAAATTATTTATTGTCCCTCTGCTCTGAGATTTTCTAGGCAAAGGTGTTTTTTTAAAAGTAATGTAACTCGAAAATTCCAGACATTTTTTTACTTAATTAAGCAACTTAATACCTCCATTTTGTTTCATTTCGGTCATAAATTTAAAGTTAAAAAATTCTATATTTTTTTTGTCCAATGCATGGTATAGCATAATAAATCAAAGGTTGATACTTTCGTTAAAGAACGTTCATTCATTCAGTTGATATTTTTATTGAAAAGGATGTAGAGTATACAAAACGATTAATACATTTTCAGGTTAGGTATCACTTTTTTCTACAAATATTATATCAGGCAAAAATATAGTATAGGAATGGGTACAAGAATTTCGTTGCGATATAAACTGAATTACATGGATACATTACAGATGAGTATGGCGTATTGTGATGCAAATATATCTTTGAGTTTAAAGCAGGCGTTTTTGAATTGAAAATATTAATAATTCCATGGCATAAGGTCAGGTACGTATACTCATTAAGCATTAGTGTATTTTTAAGACCTTAAAAATCTTGAATAATTGTGGCCTTCTAAAGCAACACTGAGCAGCCAGGTATGTGTCAATCCCGCAAACACAACATGATACAAAAAAAAAACAGAGGTCTTCTCAAAATGAATTTCCCACCCCTCTTTCGCAAAGCTGTTAATACCGCATTATACCGGGGCCTCAAAAACCGGGTATCGAAAACCGATGAAAAATTGAACGATTTGCCACGAAATAATTTTCGAAGCGTACTTTTATAGCCCCATTTCCCGCCGCGGCTCCGTTCTGGTTTCAGCACCCAATAAACGTCGCAGACACCCTTCGCCATCAATAAACAAGGACCACTGAATTTTTCATGGCGGAAGGGCAGTTAAGGAAGGAAGGGCCTGGGACAGGATTACTTAGGTTTATGCGCGATATAAGAACCTTCATCGATCCTGATGGGGCCTGCTCAATGATTCAGATGTTTCGAGATATAGAAAACTTTATTTTGGCACCCCTGGTCGAGAGGGAAGGGAAAAGAGTGGACTTGTCTGTCAATCGTGGGGCAGTCGTTATGTCGGAATATTTATATCTCCTGGAGAAGTGATGGTGGTAAATAAGGGTTGTGTTTGTGGTCTTTGACTTTTTCATGAGGTTAACTATTCGCTTGGGACTTACCTGAAAAAGAAATGTAGGAAGAGTTAAGAGGGGTTATGTGAGTAATGTTTTTGGAAAGTCGGAAGACTGACTTTTTTATCAATCAATATTTTTTTTATATTTAAAAGTGACCGCTTGAATCTTGAGCGTATTTATCAGATTGTGTGTAATATTTTAAAGATCATTCAAAACAGTATTTTCATTCATATGGCATTTGCTTTCATAGCATTTTTATTTTGAAACTTAAATAAGTTTTATCTCTAAAAGAGTGTTTACAAAATGGTTAAATTAAAGGATTGATTGTTTTAATCATCATTTTAATAATTTTAAGTTTTTTAACTCAAAGTAATAAATAAGCATTTTTATTTTGAAACTTAAATAAGTTTTATCTCTAAAAGAGTGTTTACAAAATGGTTAAATTAAAGGATTGATTGTTTTAATCATCATTTTAATAATTTTAAGTTTTTTAACTTCAAGTAATTATTAACTTCAAGTAATAAATAATAAGAGAAAATAGTTTTACATTGTTTCAATTTATGACAGTATCAGTGTGAGATTTATTTATGTATGTACTGTTTGGATTACTAAATGTTTTTTAATTTAAAAGTGTCAATTATAAGCGTTGAATTTTTTCCTGATTTGAATTAATATTACACAGAAATATAGATAAAATATACCAAAACAATTTATTGGGGTTAGGATGAAGCCACCCCACGATTTGTTTTATCATCTTCTATCCTTAAAATATTTATTGAAGCCTTTAATAAATACCTCAATCGTTATATAACGTAAATATTGTATTATTGATAAAGTAAAACCGTCCTTCATATTAAAAAATAGTAAAACAGAAAACGGAAAAAGAAGAAAAATGAAATGGCCAGTTTTATCATGTGAACAAGTTCTACAAGATATTAAACATGGTCTTTAAAACCAACTCCTTTATATAAACTAGGTTACACAATGCCATAATAACTCTTCGAATTAAGAGACATTATTTTAACAATGCATCGAACTGCGATCCCTTTCGACAATACTTAGCATGCATCATGAGTTACCTGCTACCCCATCGTGTAAATATACAATGCTGTATGATACAGTTCTAATTTGCATATACATTCAGGTAATAAGATACCGGTTGAACGTAATGATTACGAGTCCGTAAATTCGTTCGTGAATTTACATAGAAATGAATATCGATCATAATTTGCATTTATACCGATATCTTTAATTGTATTATTTCAAATTTCGGTGTCAATATCTGAATGGTCATTAGGTCCATTTCTGTGTATGAATGGGTATACCTGTAGATGACCTTTAATTTATGTGCATTGAAGCAACAGAAAAGGTTTTGGTTTATATTTTGTAACATTTTTGTTTATTTGCTTTTTACGATTTATTATACCTAAAATCACAGTTTTTATCTTATTAAATATCATAGCATTCTAATACACTACTTTGAAGGTTTTTGTTTATTAAAATATTAATAATTTCCAACAAATATGGACATAATCAGCTAAATTTTGCGATAGCCGGTATAAAGTGTTCAAACACTAATTTTCTCTAAAAGGGTCTTTTCCAGTTTTAAGTTTCTTATAAAGAGTTTTCTCGATTAATAATTGCAAAAGAATGAAATGTAAATATGTTGTTGGTATTCATTCCCAATATTGTTAAAAAAATAGTCAAACAGCCGTATTCACTGGTAACTTGACCGGCGGTTAACCGGGAGTCAAACTTCTGATTGGTGGAAAACTAGTTTTTTTTCTTCATTGGCCAATCAGAGGCTTGACTGGCGTTTAACCACCGCGCCGGTCAGGTTACCGGTGAATACGGCTGAATGTAATAAATTAAACAGCAATACTTAAAAAAATATTTTTTGCTCCAAAATTTAACGGTTTTTATTTATTTTATCAGATTAAAAACATATCCCGGTATTATGTATTTAAAGTTTCAAGAAATAAAGTTTGTTTTATGTATCGTTTTATGTATCGTGGACCAGTGAAGTGATAAATCAGCATGATTGATGACACTATTACCTCAAATTTCAATCTGAAAATCCCATGTGGTTTATGAATTTTTGGTAAAAAAACAAGACTTATAAATCAACTTCGTTTTAATGATAATTTACGATCTAAAACTACATTACTTGAAAATGCTTGAAATAGTTTATTAAAAGGAATCGCATCAATAAAAATGTTCATTTTAGCTTTTTTTTTAACTAAAACTTCCCTTTTTAAGAGTGTCCACAGATACAACTGGGTCTGTCAGTAGAAAGAGCACGTTTTTGTACCTA
This sequence comes from Tetragnatha versicolor, assembly GCA_024610705.1. NCBI lineage: Eukaryota > Metazoa > Arthropoda > Arachnida > Araneae > Tetragnathidae > Tetragnatha > Tetragnatha versicolor. Next base: position 26,745,362 of record JANDEH010000002.1, on the reverse strand, counting down.
TGGACACAAAATTAATAAATGTCAAAATTAATTAATGCTAAAATTAATTAATGTTAAAATTAATTAAAATTTAATTTTGAAGATTTGATATGATAAAAAATATTACCCTATTTTCTAAGGTTAGGACTATAGGTTAGGCACTTTAAATGGTCCAAATGTGATTTTACCTGTCTTAAAAAAATCCAAACGTGATTTTTTCGAAGGTACAACACTCTCCCCCTATAATTGGATTTTAAGTATTTGAATAAATGCGTGAAGCAAATATGGTATATTGTTTATATTTTATATTTTGCATCAAGAAAAATTATTTCTTTGAATGTAAACTGACGAAACTATGCGAAATATATAAGATGCAATATTTACATTTAAAACACATACAAACAAACAACCAAATTAATCCATCAAAAATCTAAATTCATTACACGTAGAGAAAACATACAATAATGTCTTCATGGATTCAGAAAATAATATACAGAATATATAATGTAAATAAACCAAGAACAAGATGGTGTTTAAGATAAGAACAAAATACTTTGTTATGTTTGAGCAACTGAATAAATAACGAATGATGAAAAAGTCGAAAATGAAACATTAATATCACATGTTCTCTTGAATAAGCCCCAGATTCTTAACAAAGGATTTCAAAAAAAAAAATCTTCCTCAAAAGAAGCGAAAGTTGCAATCAATATATTTTACATTACCGAGGCGAGATGGTAAACTAAAGCGCACGTTCAAAAAGAAATATTATTATGAAGAAAATGTATTTGATTACACATATTTTTGTCTCCATCCTTTTTGATTCAATGCGGATTCATTCTTACAGATTGATCAGGAAGGAAACGGGAAGAAAATAAAGGATTACACTAGAAAACGATGGGCGAAATAAAAAAAAACCCTGAAGGAAATTTAAGGACGGGAGGGAAAAGCGATTTTCAAGTTTTCAATCTTCGTAGATGTTCAAACGCCTGAATGAAAAACGGCATTACTGAGGAGTTAAAAAATATCTCATTCAACTTGAATGACACTCTGTGTCAGTTAGCCTAGAAATTCTGAGAAGATTAAAAATATCGATTTCGGTGAAAAATGAAATATTGTGAGAAAAAAAAATAGTGGGAGTGTGCGTATCTTTTTTTTTTCCTCGTCTGGAAAGTATCTTTCACTCTTGACTACAAATTCGATGTTTGGAAAGGGAGAGTCGAGAGAGGTAGAGAGTATTTCCTCCCCTTTTTTCCTCCTCTTATTCACGTAATCGTTTTAAAGATTACGACCAATGCTAACATTGGCAAGCGGATAGAGAATGGAAGGATGATAATTTATTTAGTATTTACTCCATTTAAAGAACCCAATAATGTGTTTAGATTCTGGATATTCATTCGTAATCCAATAGCCGTGTATTTTCCTTACTGATAAAAACAAAATGAATGTTAGTGTCATACTTGAGTGAACTATTTTTACTTTATAGTTATTAATTGCTTATTCTCCCGATTCATGAACATAACTTTGCACTGTAAACTTTATCAAAAATTGTATGAAAAGGAAATTAAAATAGCTCTAAAATAAAATGTTTCATCTTCCGCTTGGTAAAAAAATAATTCTGAAAGCGATTTTTTTTGCAATCTTGCTAATATGCTATCACAACAAAAAACGTTTCAATTTATTTTAAGAATATTATTTAATAATGCACTCAATTACAATTAACAATTTTGCCCCTTTAACAATATGGAAGTTAAGTATTTGGTTGAAAATTTTATATTGAGAGAGAGAGAAACTCAGAGGTTACATTTATTAGTCTGAATATACTCGTACAACTCTAAATAAAAAAATTATAAACCTTAATAAAGTAATAACGTGTCTAAAATTTTATCATGAGAAAAATATCAAGCAGTATATCCAAAAAACAGCTTCAAACTAAAAGTAAGAAAATCCCATAGAACATCAAAATATACTTGAATAACATTAAACCTATGAGAGTTTTAGGCAAAAGTACCCAACATTTATTGAATAACATAAATCCATAGCAAGCTCTCAAACTCAATAAAACTGCATCGAGTGAAGCATTCACTATCAGGTCTGTTAAATATAAATTACGGTCGAAACTGAGTATCAAACCGTTCCCCCAGAACATATTTACCAGGCACATATCTGAATATATCGCCATCTCTTAAATTTTACTGACATCTTCGTGTGCTATTTTTGCATGCTGAGGATCGATGCCTCTTTTTGTAAAGACTATTAGGCTCAACATTATGATAATGGGGATCCAGATGAAAGCATATTTATTCCTTATTTTACATCTAAATTTCCTGAATGAATGTTTTTTTTCTTGTTTCAATTTCAGTTCCCTTTTGCTCTTTGGTCGGAGAATTGAAACAGAAAATGTATTAAATGGAATGATGGCTGTCACTACGTTTTTCTGGGCTAACCACATTCTTTATGTGGAAAATGTTAAACCTCTCCTGAGTTTAAAAATAAAAATTAAATTATAATAGGTATTATGTTTTAAATTTCATATTTGTCAGTCAAAAGATGTTTCTGCACGAAGATAAATTTCATGCACCTGGATATTTTCCAAAATAATAACAAGTTATAAAGTGGTATGGTATTTTTACTTTAAATTTTGAAATGATGGGGAAAATTGAAATTTTTAACACATAGTAAAAAAATATCAATATATAAAGTATTAAATCAGTTTATAAATTCAATTTATTACTCCTTTTGAAATTTAAAACAACATAAACTTCTATTCATAAATATCCGAAGTAATTTTTAAAATGTTATTTTAATACTAAAAAGCGTTTTTTTAAGTAAATATATTATGTATTTTCCCAAGAGGCAAACATTTTAGAGAACTTTTTATGTTATGAATAATAATCCAATATATTTTAAGTAAGTAAAAATCTTAAATTTTCATGGAGTTTTGCTTATTTTACTTAAAAATAAATGTTATATTTTGATACACAAGTAGTAATAAACTATTAATTACTCCCCACTCCATCAAAATCATACTTTTCATATTTCTTTTACATACGTTGTATGGTTTTTAATTCCTCAAAGTTTTAAATGTAACCAAAGAAGATGACATTTTTTTCACATTATGGCATGTTACTTTTTTATCTATCCTGACCCAAAATATATCAAAACAGGACTTAAAAAAACTCTCCCAAAACGAGACGCAAAAATATCCTTATTTCGAGTCTTTCATGCAATTTAACAACCAAAGTTAAAAAGGAGAAGGGAAAAAAGTAATAACGTGTGAGAGTGATTTTTACGATCTTGACTTACCGTGCACTTGTATTTATTCCAGGGAAAAGAAAGCAAAAATACATTAAATTATTTTTAACAGCACATTCAGAAGAAGAAAAAATCCCTCCAAGATTGTATTGAAAAGGAATAAAGTTAGTACAGAAGATGAGAAGGGGGGACATCAGATAAAAAAACACATAATGCAAGTTTCCAATGTCATGTTGATCTGCATTTGTTCCATTTCATTTAGAACGCCCGAGTGGGGTGAGTGAGGGTAGGAAGGGGGGGAGGGATTCTGGAAGTTTTTCCGCTTGAACTCCTGCTTATTGGCGCTTATTGAAGAAGAGGGGAGATTGGAATATTTATTTCCAGGCATTCGCTTTTTAGGCTCCCTCAGTCGAAAAGATTGCCACATAAATATGTAATGACGGTGGACCTTTTCAAAAATACAAGGGACGGGAAAAAGCGACTTCGGGGTTTTAATTTCAAGTTTTGATCTAGAGAGAGGTGTAAGAAGGGAAGGAAATATTTTTTTGAGAGAATTTGATGAAGGGAATGATAATTAGAAGAGTCGTTTTGTGTTTCGAAATGTTTTATTTGGAAGAAGAAATGACATTTATTATACTTCCTTTTTAGTTCCCTCTGTGAAGATTATGATGAAGAATTTTGTCATAATTTTTTTTCAAAATAGTGCAATAAATACTTAAAAGGGCGCACTATAAGTGCGATTAACACACATTATGTAAAAAAATTGTGTTGGTGGTTATAATTTTTACTATACCGCAAATTACACTGTTCAACAATGAAAAAATTTCCTTGATGAAAATAGTCATTTTTTATAGATTTTGGGTCACTGAATACAAAAATTGCCATTAAAATTCTCAATTGACTCAGGATTTTCGGGGAACAGCCCCTCCCTCTTTTTACGTTTTTCGACGACTTTATAACTTTAAACTCAAATTTAAGGGTCAAAAAGCATTGTTTATGTCTTCAAATTGCCCCCCAAGGAACAAGAAAGGTTCAAATTAATAAAATATGATAAAGTTATAACAACATAAAGGTTTAAGGGGTAATTACCCCCTAAAAACTAAAAAAAATCGATAAAATAGTAGGGTTTGTTATACATTATTTATTTTACTTATTTTTTACGTAATTCATCTTTGAAGGGTCCTAACCCTTCCCCAAGGACCCAAATTTAATGACAATATGCAGCAATAATTTTTACTAAAAGCGGTTGAGGTGTTAACGCCCCCAGAGAACCCTCGGAGGGGTTCAATGACACACTTAAGAGTTAAGGAGGCTTTACACCACGCGGTTTGCGATAGCGATTCTGCGACATGCAATTCGTGACAAAAATTGACCCTCTTCCCTTAATTGAACAGCGCCCTCTTTCGAGAAGTCGCTGAGTTACTGCGGTTGTCGCAATGGCAGAAAATCGCAAAATCGCTGTCGCAAACCGCGTGGTGTAAAGCCTCCTTTAAACTGCTGTGAAAAGTTACAGTGGCTAGAAGGGGATAGTGTGTCGTTCGAAGATGAAAACTGAAAAAAAAATTACTCCTCCGCTTGGTGTCGCTGCTGTTAGACGTGCATATAGGCGCCTGCGCATTGCGACTCTCATTCTCAGCGGCTATGTTATTGTTTACGCAGTGTAAACGTACTTTGGCCGGCTTGGTGCTGAAAGTCGCAATGCGCAGGCGCCTATATGCACGTCTAACAGCAGCGACACCAAGCGGAGGAGTGAAACGAGGAGAAAAATTTTAGCATTGCTGGTATTGGCGAACGACACACTATCCCCTTCTAGCCACTGTAGAAAAATAAAAGTCAAAATGCCACCGACTGAATTTCAGCTGATTCTTGTGTAAAATGACCTGCTGAAGTCAAATATGACACTCATTTTCCTCCATCACCCTAAGTTTTTAAGAGGATGACCCCTAATTATCACCCACAGCCGTGCATCTGTATTAACATCTTGAAACATAGAATCCTCACTCCCTAAAACCGGTCAGTTGTTAAAGAACTGAAGATTTTCTATTCAGGATAGACCCAAAATATAAGAAAAACGTCATTTGTAATCTTTTCAAAATCATCAATATTAATTCCTGAGCTCGCGAGCGCCTTCGCGATTCTGGGAGTCTTCCGAACTCTTCCTCGGGGGCTTCTGGGACGCTACCACCTCAACCGCTTTTAGTAAAAATTATTGCTGCATATTGTCATCAAATTTAGGTCCTTTGGGAAATGTTAGGACCCTTCAAAGATGAATTGCGTAAAAAATAAGCAAAATAAATAGGGTATAACAAACCCTACTATTTTTAACGATTTTTTTGCGTTTTTAGGGGGGTAATTGCCCCTTAAACCTATCATTTGTTATACATTTATCATATTTTATTAATTTGAACCTTTCTTGTTCCCTGGGGGCAATTTGAAGACTAAAGCAATGCTTTTTGACCCTGAAAATTGAGTTTAAAGTTATAAAGTCGTTGAAAAACGTAAAAAGGGAGAGGGGCTGTTCCCCGAAAATCCTGAGCCGATTGAGAATTTTAATGGTGGTTTTCGTATTCAGCGATCCAAAATCTATAAGAAATTACTATTTTCATCAAGGAAAAATTTTTGAAGGTCATATTTGTTGAACAGTGTTTTCTTTATATACTCATATTGAGAAAATACAGAAAAAAATATTCGTGTTCTGGTATTTTCATACCACAGTGTGACATGCATGTTTTAATATTAGACTACGATTCAACAACTAATGAAACCGAACTACTAACTATGATCTAACTTAGAATGCAACCACCATATTAGCCGATGCTCAACCACGATACAATCAAATCAAATCAAATCAAATCAAATTTATTGGACAAAATACAAAACATATATAAGACATGGAACACACAGACAAGGACTGTACAAAAAACACAAAGGGAAATATATACATATATTGACATTTTGTTTAAACATAGAAAAAACAAAAAAATTTATTATGTGGATCCCAAAGAGCCAAAGGCTCGCCCAGGGAACCTAAATTAAAAAAAAGATTTTATCATGTGGCAAGAGCTGCGCTTATTATTTAGAAATTTTGAACAAAGCTTCAATATCTGAGTGTCCTGAGACAAAAAGATGAATACCGGATTTAAATTTGTGAATATTGTGAATAGATAGGTTGTAACCATATTTTCTGTATGTTTACTCATAATCACAGGAAAATGATTGAAGAGTTTTATAATAAACAGATGCTTATATTGAGGTGTGGGGGTGAGAACTTGGTGATTTAAATGAATATTCTTTTTCTTTCATTGCATTCCTTTTTCCATCGCTCTGTCTCCCTTTACATTACTTTCATTGATATTCGTTCTGTATATTTTCATTCCCTCTCTATTTTTCTATTTCTTTAGTTTCCTTTCTTTCTCTGTTTTTCTTTTTTATATTTTTACCCAGGTTTTCTCTTTTCATTATTATTTGTCTGTATGTATGCTTTGTTTCTTCTTAATCTCCTGTTTTTGTATTTCTATCTATTCTCTCTCAATCTATTTGTTTCCTTTTCATTTTCCTCCTGTACATTTTCTTTAATTTTTGAGCGAAGAAAGGCAAGGAAAATGAGATGAAAAGAAACAAAAAAGAGGGAAAATAGAAACGAATTATTATAGAAAAAATTTAGAGAAATTGGGAAAAAATAGGATGGAAAGAAATCAAGTTATGAAAAAAAGTAGAGACGAGAAAAACAAAAGAAGTAAAAGAGGGAAAAATTATTTTGTTCCATCTTTCAAATTCTCATGCAAACACAATATCTAAGAATCAATTCCCATTCCAAGTAGCCCGTCGAACTCTTTAAAGACAGAATGGTAAACAGTATCACCTCAATTGCGAGTTATCATCCCGAAAATAAGAATACAATATGTTGCACCATAAAAATGAAAGGGGGGTTGTGAGAGGGATATTATATATTTTAACACCACATTATTTACCCCGTTTTCAATCCATCCCCCTCCTGACCGACGTCATCGCATCCGAAGATCCGAATCCGTCCAGCAGACAGCCACCTGAAGCGCGAAACCGATCGCGTAGCTTAAATTAATTACACATTCATTTAATGCACACCGAGTTACTCCCACGGCGTTGGCAACACCACCGGTATCGCTGCTTTCGAAATATGCATGCCCGGCTTTATGCAGATTTTATGTCCAGTCTTTTGGCTCTGGGAAGTTTGTCGTGTGGATGATACGGATGCCGAGTTTCCAGTTCATTAAATGGCCGATTGATCTCAATTTGCAATGGCTTCGCTTTTATATTTGTATCTTTCTTGGCAGTTCGTTGGATGGTTAAGTGCTCAAAAGGTCGTTGATTAGGATGTATTTGAACGACGGCGTGTTGAGAATGTGTAGTAATTGGAATTCGTGTTGCATCTTGATGAAACCCAACCAATCAGGATGTGTTGGTTATCGTGAATTTGGAAATCTCTTTGAGGGGATTTATTTTCTTATTCATGAGGAATGTAACCTTGATGTTCATCGAACGGTGACCAATTGATAAGCTTGAGATAATTTTATGCATGCAATACTCTGTAGTTATATGTTAATCTAACTTTGAGGTAAAGTTAATTAGCAACATTAATTATATTATAGTACTTTAGTATATTATAGATTATAGTACTATGATTAACTTGTTTTAATTATGATTAAGAATAAAATTAAAAGCTCAGAAATTATATTTCAGTTTATAAAAATTCAAGGAAAATTATTAATCCGATGCACCAAGTCCAAGTTCTTTCAACAATTTTGGAAATTTTATATTATTATTATTCATTCATGTTTGTCTTTTTCATAGTAATACACTGAAATGGGGAAGTGTTCTAATTTGAAAGTATTATTTACTTAATATATTTATAATTCTGCTACGACTTTAAACACTTTGGGTCTAAACTGCTTTTCTAAACAATAAACATTTATGCAATGCCTAACTTTAGTAATTTACAAATAGAACAAATGATCTTTTAAGAAGAAACAAGACTCAATAATTAAAATGAAAATTTACTATTTATTGTCATTTAATTTAAGTGCTTATAATTTAGTAATACCATAAATAAAGACAAAACTTTTGTGTAAAATTACTCGAATAGCTACAATTGACATCTAAATAAGATGTTAATTTTACTTAACGTTATTTCTTACATAAAAATCATATAATAAATGAAACAATAAAAATTATCAAATTATTTCAGAACCTCAACCATAAAACCTCAAATCGAAACTTTCAGGTTAAAAACCACCTAAAAAGACTTCTCCTGACCACCAAAATATTAAAAAATAAAACATTAAAACCACCGATGATTTAACGAGTCATTTCCCTGATTAAATTAAATAGACTTACACTTACGTCCAGATTACTTCACTCACTGTGAAACAAAATCCCAGAAAAAGCCCTCCTAATGGCTCTAAGAAAGTCCATAGAAGGGGTGATTGATTTAGGCGGAAGGCATTATCCATCATACACTTTGTACCTTTTCTAGTCATTATGATTTATTGCGATATGTTATGATCCTTCGCAAAAGATCCATCAGACAAATAGTCATTGCCCTGTCAGGATGTGGACTGTTTGTTCTTCAAGGAGCCCCACTGCGGATCACAAGAGGTTGATGCATGGCGGCAGCTACAAATTGATCTTAGGGACCGAAGAATAGATAACTGTCAGAGTCTTCCATGCCCAAACAAATTAATTAAATGGTTTAATGGATGCATTAGACTTGAAGGAGAGACGGCACTATTGGGTATCTTTTTTAGGTCTGGAAAATTGTTTTTGTTTTGAGATAATATAATTAATGAAATATACAATACTGGCAAAAAAATTGACTCAGACCCTATATCTCCGGAACGGCTTGTGATATAAAGACAAATAAGGTATCATTTTTCATGATTTGAAGTATTCTATATACAGAAAATTTTTCAAGTTCTTAGGGGGTCGTCTTCATATTAAACGAAGCACCAACTTTCGTTTTTCCTATGGAAACCATCAAAGATTATTCCAGATTCTGAAAGAGCACCCTCTAAAACCCTCCAAAACCAGTTTTCATGCCATTTGGTCCCCAAATGAAGCCAGGAGTGGGGGTTGAAGTTCGTCGAATTTACGTTGAAATCTCGTTTTTTACGTTGAATTCTCGATTTTGATCCTTTCAACCATCAACCCCGCGGGATCAAAATCGAGAATTCAACGTAAAAAACGAGATTTCAACGTAAATTCGACGAACTTCAACCCCCACTCCTGGCTTCATTTGGGGACCAAATGCCATGAAAACTGGTTTTGGGGGGTTTTAGAGGGTGCTCTTTCAGAATCTGGAATAATCTTTGATGGTTTCCATAGGAAAAACGAAAGTTGGTGCTTCGTTTAATATGAAGACGACCCCCTAAGAACTTGAAAAATTTTCTATATATAGAATACTTCAAATCATGAAAAATGATACCTTATTTGTCTTTATATCACAAGCCGTTCCGGAGATATAGGGTCTGAGTCGATTTTTTTTGCCAGTATTGTACACCCCTAACATACTGTGATCATTACGACGTGGTTAAGATTTGAGTCAAGTCAAGCACGAGGCGTCTAGCATTTTTCTAAGTTTAAAACCTTGCATGATAATAAAAAACTAAATGAGTGTAAAGAAAAATTTAATCTTCATTTCCCTTGAATATTTTTTCCAGAAATGTGTAATGTGGGTGGGCCTTATTAAATGTGTATGATTCATGAAATGACGAATTGAATTTATATATGGATAACAAATAAGATTTTTTCATGTATTTTGAACTTAAATAAAGATAACAATCTTAAATATTTTGTACAAAATCGGGGACAAAGTATACAACCGTTAAAAATAGATATTTAAGTATTCGCCGTTTTTTCATATATGGCCTCTACCCTGACATTATTTTCATTTTTATGGTCTAAAAAATAATAGACGAGATTAGTGATGACGTTTTTTGTTTTGTTTGGAAACGTTGATTCAATCCGTGATTGGTTACATACGGATCCGTACTGTCCGTACAGTTCACGGAACCAATCACAGACTGAATTTACGTTTCCAAACAAAACAAAAAACTTCACACTAATCTCGTCTATTACTAGTTTGCAGTTAAGTGATTTGGTTTGGTTTAGTTTAGATGTGGTTTTATGGTGCAAGAACCAAACTAGGCCACATAGTGCCATGCAGGTAAGGGAAACAATCATTTATAACTGAAAGAAAGGGTCATTAAATTTTGTAGATTCGTATTTTATTAAAACTCCAAGTATTAAAAATTAACGTGTTTGGTTAAAACTATAGCCACATTAATATTTTTAACAAGGAAATAAAATTTAAAGGAAGAACTTTCACTGATACATTTCCGTCATACACTCAATTACAGCTATTCAATGTTTAATGTCCCTTCACACCCAAATTCATCAATTAATTCTTACCTCCTTCATCAAAACATCAATTATAAAGAGCTTACACAAATTTGATTATCGAACTAAAAATAAAACTCCCCGCTCAAATCCTCCACAAACAGACTCACATCCAACCCCAAAACCCCACTTTCATTACATTACCCATCCTCCATAATTAAAAACCCACCCTAATAATCCCCTGGTCAAAGCCCAACAACCTGAAACTTTAATTCATCAAACCCTCTCCTTCCCAAACAAAAGAGTTTCGATAATCGTCTTTGATAGACCACATCGCTCGGACGGAAAGATAATCTCCAGCAGCGGTGACAGCGAAGGAAGATGTTCAGGCTATTACGCGGCATGGGGTGATTTCCTATGGGGAAGGGGAGCTAGGGTCCCCCAGGGACCCAGCCCCCATTCCCGGGGAATTTATTGGAACGTTTACGTCTTAAACGTCCCGAAGAAGTGCTTCTGGTGGCGACTTATTGCCCGATCCGGCTGAGGGAATGTCCCAGAAAAAGGATCGGAGGGGGTTAATGGCATTCATTGTTCTGCTTTGAGAATTAGGAGGGGGAATGATGAGTAGTGGGGAGAGGCGAATGATATAGTTAAGGGTAGTGAGTGGTTTGTTTAGGGTATTGAAGGGGATTTGAGTTTTGTTATATGTGATGTTAGTTTTTGTTACCACTTGGTGAGCGTTTTTTAGTAGCATGGGAAAATGAATTTTACTAACCACTGCTGACTGGACCATACAGGCTAGCCGAGAGGGGGAAATCATTTAAATTATAGATTGAACTAACATCTGGCAAGAACTTAATCTGTATACATTAGTACCTATGGCTCTTTATAGACCCGATATGTGGCTATCCTTGGATTTCTAAAATTAATAGATTGCACTGTAAGTATAGATTTATCACACTTTAAAATAATTTAACCCATTACTGCCTGACGTCCCTTTTTAGGGACGTTTTTTAAAAGTCCTCCTATTTCTACAAAAACTTTTCCTTTGAATCAAAATTTGCACTGGTGTATCTCTGATCTTCAAAGAAAATAAAGAACACAAGAAGAAAGCAGAATTTAAAAAAAAAATTCACTTTTTTAAAGTTGGAAGATAGAATTTTTCAGAAAAGTGCTTTTTTAAAATTTTAAGAGAAAAAGCTTAAAAATACTAGTTTTTATTTTTTAAAAATTTTAATGCTTATATATATTACTGTTTATACATTAAATCAGTTGGGGTGTTTTTTTATTTTTCCAAAATATTTTATCTTGACCTTATTTTGGACCCTCGAAAAGCGTCCCTAAAAAGGGACGTCAGGCACGAATGCCCCCGTGGTTTTCCCCATAGTGAAATACTAATGTTTCCTTATTTTTTTCACAAAAACACGTTCGATTCTTTTCAAATGAATTAAATAACTGATATTTATAAAATTACTTTAATTTTAGATAATGTATTTATTTTTTTTTGTTTATTTTTTTGGAAATACTGTTATTTCTGCTAAATCAATGAAATAAAAAGTCTTAAATTATAAGGAATTAATTAATTTGTATTAATTAAGAGGAATAAATTAATTATTTTACTATATTTATTACTTATGCAAATATTTCCGGTTATATTTTAATTAAAAGTTTAATAATTATTAGTTATAATGACTTTTTGTCATTAAAATTGCCAAAAAAGTCGCTTTTGTGATAAATTTTCGGCTTTTTTCTAATTACATGTTGCTAATCATTGTGTTCTATTCTGCATATCAATCTATATCATCTGGCTTGCTAATGCACATCCCGCTAATGCTTCATTTTTGGGGAGAAATTCGTGTTCCGCAAAATTAAATTAAATAAAATGAAAAAAGTAAGGGCATTTGAAAGACAAACTTCACAAATTGAGATATTCTGATGGATTTGAAGTATGTAAAAGTAATTATTACTTAATATTAGGTAATATATAAACAAAGAATGCCTTTTTCAATTAAAAATCTTAATTAATTTGCAATTAACATAGATTTGGGAGGAAAAAACGTGTTTTAGAGCATAAAAAATGCTCAAATTACGTTAATTAAGGTTAATTTTACAGTTAATTGGATAAATAATTAATATTTTTTGTTCATATTCATGTTACAGTATGGTTACGATCACTTTTGCTGCACTTAAGGTATCCGTACACCTTTGACAACTTTTTTTTTTAAATTTTGATAATAACCTAATTTTTTCTATAAAATATCATTAGTTACCCCAAAACTTAGTTATAAATCAAAAAATAAATTGAAAAAAAAATTTTTTTCTTCCATTTTAGAGTAAAAAATAGGGTCAAAAAGGTCAAAAAACAACCATCACGCATTTTGAAACTACACAAAAAGTTATTAATATTTTTTACTTTTGTAAATTGGATTTCAAAGAGTGATATGTATTCTGCGGTCTAGACTAAAAGTTTTGAAAAATATTAAGTTTTAAAGTTTTTAGAAGCTTTTGAAATTGAAATACCTTAAAACTCATAAAAAAATATAAACAATGATATTACATAAGCTGTTAATTTTTTTTCTACTCAACATATTACCATGATTGTAGTCTAGATCCAACACCTATATATCTAGAATATGTATACCAAATTTCATGCAAATCCAACAATAACTTCAGGAGATATTTAAAAATGCGATAAAGCAAAAACACAAGAAACCCATTTTGAGAAAACACGAAATTAAACTTTTAATTGTACCTAACTTACTATAGATATGTAATTTTTAAAATTCTATAACTTCGGTTCTAAATGTCCTAGACACAAAATTTAAAGTGGTTTTTGAAGCTAATAAATAGGGCCACTATTCTAAAGCAATTTTGAAAAATCGAGGTTTTCGTGCAAATTGACCTAAAAAAGGTGTACGGATACCTTAAAGAGGTAGAAGATGTTTTTGAGGCTTTAAAAAACTTTTCTACCTTGCGTTTACTATTGGGAAAAACAACGGGGGCATTCGTGCCTGACGTCCCTTTTAGGGACGTTTTTTTAATTTTGGTGTAGAAATTAAAATTTTAACCTGGAATTTTTTCCAGTTGTTTTGGGGCTATATACTAAGTTTTTACCAAATATTTAAGAAAAATAAAAAGTTGGGCATTAATGGGTTAAAAAAGGGGAATCTGATCAAAGGATTGTGATTACTATTGATCTATATTTTAGGAACCTATACTGTTTCATGACTTCGTATGTTAAAAATATTGCCCCGTAGTTTGGGATGTAAAAAGTTTCATTCAAAAAGACGGATGGAAATAATTTTAACAAAATATCTAGATCTTTGAGCAAGTCGCATTTAGCGATACCTTCAATTTTTAACATATTTGAATTGAAAGAAATTTTTGATAATACCATAAAGACAAATATATTCTCAACAAGACCAAGATGATGTATATTAAGAAATTGAAAATGACAATTCAAGACATAATTCTCCCCTAGTGAAAAGCAGGCAGTCGACCTAATATTTTTTCCTCACTTCGCATTGTCACCCAACTATTTTTCGGCCACCTTTTGTGGATTTTAAGCCGACTAACTCGACAACTGCATAAATAAGAAGAGAAAATGCTTTCAGTTGATAAAAATAAGCGAGGTACAAAAAATGCGTCGTTGGGTAAGATAAGCGGGCGGTGGCGAAGGCAATGAAAAAGAACAGGGGAAAAGGAGCCAAGGGAAAATACTACGGGAAGTACTAATCGGCTTTCTTGGTCAACTCGATGAGAAACTTTTATTTCCTGACACTGATACTTTTTCTTTTCTCTTCTCCTACTTCAAAAACTAGTTTTTGAAAAGAGCGATGGTGTTATAGAAAGGGAGTAGCGAGTAACTTAACGACACAACAGAAAAAATCCCTTTACAGGATTATAGTGTTACTATTTATCCCGGATTTTTTTCCTTTGGAGGGAAAAGGGGCTCTTGGAGGCAGAAATAAGAGTTTCTTGAGTGTTATCGGGACAAACGTACTTTCAACAGTGGAGTGACATACGCTTTTCAGCTTACAGGACAATTCCTTGTGCTGTAATGAGCTTTAGTGTTCCAGACTAGTTTAAACATCACCACCTGTAGCTAAAAAGAAGCTGAGAAGTTCTAATTTTTTAAAGTTCTTAACGCATATAATAGAAATATATATAGAAAAATACAGACGTGGTTATAGCATAGAGAAGGTTCACATGCTATCAAAATTTATATTTTTTAATAATTTTAAGTTCTTTGAAAAAAAAATTATTACTTATATAGAGTTTCAAAAGTTTTTTGTGTACTAACTCTAAACTTATATTTATATATTACAGTTTAAACAAACTATTTAGATTCGAATAAACATGTAATATGTAAATTGAAAACATGTAGTACTTTATAAAACCCATTAATGCCCAACTTTTTATTTTTCTTAAATATTTGGTAAAAACATAGTAAATATTATAGCCCCAAAACAACCTGAAAAATAGTGAAAAAAATCCAGGTTAAATTTTTAATTTCTACACCAAAATTAAAAAACGTCCCTAAAAAGGGACGTCAGGCACGGATGCCCCCGTTGTTTTTCCCTATAGTAAACGCATAGTAGAAAACTTTTTTAAAGCCTCATAAACATATTCTACCTTTTTAAGTGCAGCAAAAGTGATCGGACCCATACTGTAACATGAATATGAAAAAAAATATTAATTATTTATCCAATTAACTGTAAAATTAACACTTTTTAACGAAATTAGAGATTTTTAATGCTCTAAAACACGTTTTTTCCTTCCAAATCTATGTGAATTGCAAATTACTTAAGGTTTTTAATTGAAAAAGGCATTCTTTGTTTATATGTTACCTAATATTAAGTAATAATTACTTTTACACAAATCAAATCCATCAGAATATCTCAATTTGTGAAGTTTAAGTCTTTCAAATGCCCATACTTTTTTCATTTTATTTAATTTAATTGTGCGGAACACGAATTTCTCCCCAAAAATCAAATACTAGTAGGATGTGCATTAGCAAGCCAGATGATATAGATTGATCTGCAGTATAGAACACAATGATTAGCGACATCTAATTAGAAAAAAGCCGAAAATTTATCACAAAAGCGACTTTTTTGGCAATTTTAATGACAAAAAGTCATTATAACTAATAATTATTAAACTTTTAATTAAAATATAACAGGAATATATTTGCATAAGTAATAAATATAGTAAAATAATTAATTTATTCCTTTTAATAAATACAATTAAATTAATTCCTTATAATTTAAGACTTTTTATTTTTGGGTTGTCCCATAAGTTCTGTTACTTTTTACTAAGCTTCGTGTTTGATTATTTTTTATGAAAAACTGGTAATAGGTGGAGATTTCAAACAAAAGGGATTTTGATATATGTATATTTATGAACATAATGTGGGATTTTGGTAGTTCTCGTGATATTATTTCTTTTCAAAATGGTGGTTTGAAAAAAAGACTACAAACGACGATTTTCGCGTAATTTTTTTCTTTCTTAAAAAAATCTAGGAAGAACGCATAATTCAGGGCTAAAAAAAAGTTTTACTATATATTTGAAATGTTAAGTTAAAGATGTCATAGTTTCAAGATAATTCGATAAGTTTAACTTAGAAAATTTCGGTCCCAAACATAACATCTATTGCAAAAACTTACCTCAGTAATGTTAGTCATTTCAAAGAAGTTTTTATGAAAAGTAGCACCAAAATCAATAAAAAAGCTTAGGAAAGACCCAAGTATTCAAAATATGCAGTATATTAAATTATATCTGATCTTAAGTTCAGAAAATAGTGCGCACAATGCAAGCGCACAACGTTTTAGCCTATCCCAATTACACTCGCTGAACTTACGCTCAGCAAACAAAGCAATTTTCTTTGCTTCATGCGAAAACATTACAATAAAAACAACTCCTTGGCAATTAGAAATAAATCAATTGAATGATATTATGAAAAGATACTTTCAATGCATTAATGGCATCAATTCAATGCATTAACAAGCATTATGGTTCAAAAAACACCTGCCTTTAATTACTTCATACCAGCTGCTTAGAAAAACAATATGCGTGCTTTAAAAAACACGTGAAATTACCAATATATGAAGTTTTAAAGCCAAAATTTCCATCCTTAAACTTATCGAATCATCTTGAAACTATGACATCGTAATCTATACATTTCAAATATACAGTAAAACTTTTTTTAGCCATGAATTATGCGTTCTTCTTAGTTTTTAAGACAAAAGAAAAAAATTACGCGAAAATCGTCGCTTTTGGTCTTTTTTTCAAACCGCCATTTTGAAAAGAAATAATATCCCGAGAACTACCAAAATCCCACATTATGTTTATAAATATACATATATCAAAATCCCTTTTGTTTGAAATCTCCACCTATTACCAGTTTTTCATAAAAAATTTTCCAAAGACAAAACTTCGTAAAAAGTAACAGAACTTATGGGACAACCCAATACATTAATTTAGCAGAAATAACAGTATTTTCCAAATAAAATAAACAAAAATAATAAATTTATTAGCTAAAATTAAAGTGATATTATAAATATGTTATTTAATTCATTTCATAAGAATCGAACGCGTTTTTATGAAAAAATAAAGGAAACACTAGCATTTCACTATGGGGGAAAACCACGGGGGCATTCGTGCCTGACGTCCCTTTTTAGGGACGCTTTTCGAGGGTCCAAAGTAAGATCAAGATAAAATATTTTGGAAAAATAAAAAAACACCCCAACTGATTTAATGTATAAACAGTAATATATATCGGCATTGTAAATTTTTTTAAATAACAACTAGGATTTTTAAGCTTTTTCTTTTAAAATTTTTAAAAAAGCACTTTTCTGAAAAGTTCTATCTTCCAACTTTAAAAAAAAGTAAAAATTTTTTAAAATTCTGCTTTTTTAAATATACTATCCTACTCATGTTAAAATACTCTTTCACAGTTTTAACTTCTTTAACTTGTTAACATTAAATCATGTTTGTTAGGAATTCAGTCTTTCCTATGAAAAGCACTTTTAATAATATTCTCAATCACACATAAAATTTATCTTTTATTGCTTTTAATGAATTACGATGATTATATCAGTTTTGTTTTCCAATATCCGTTAAGTTCTAAAAACATTTAGTTATCTATATGATACGGTTTAGTGTCTCAATGCTATTCGTGAATCATGTGTAATTATTTTGTTTCATCATAAATGGAACGTAAAAAGGATTTTTCAGTTAAGTATAAAATCCATACTTAGGGCTTCTACAAAATTTTTATTTCCAGGTTAGTTTTAATAATTGTTTTAAACAGCACAATTTACAATTTGCCCGCAAATTATTACATGGATTTATTAGGTCAAATGAATAATGTGCCCTAATTTGCCTAGGTGCCATTACAAAAGTATTTTCCATTAAAATAAAATGTATTCAAACCTCATTGATACTAAATAGTTCACTCGTAACAAAATTATTTAAATAGCAGTACGCTTCCAAATACCCCCATAGTTTCTAATCTCCCCATCAATAAAATCCAATGAAGACATGCAAGAATAACACAACGGATAATGCAGAATACGTTTTAAACAAGAGGTACTCCAACGACAAAAAAAAAAGAGGCCACCGATATCCATAAGCCGTCGAATATATCCCACAGGAGAGATGTCTACACACTCCAACTGCAGAACTGATGCAGTAAGTGATCCCTTCATAGGAAATGTCGTCTCTGATGAGATTAGGCAACACTGCAGCTGCTGCTGTTGCTATATTTGACTTAGGGATGAACCGCCGCTTGCAAATAAAAGCGGGAATAGCTTCTTTTTTTTCTCTCGTGGAGGGGGATATATGGCGCTTAGATCGTGGTGCTCCCTCTCTCTTTATGTATGTATGTATCGGATATGATATATCGGCCGAGAAGGATATGATGGTGAGAGAAGATGAGTTGTAATAAATGAAAGAGATCCCATTTGTCTTTGTTGGTGGTTTAGGGGGAAATGTAATCAGTTGTGAGCGAAATTTTCCACTTTTTTAGAAAGGCATATATAACAAATGTTGTTTGAATGTTGTTTTGTAATACAGTATAGCCTCTATATCTCGAAATTGAAGGAACTGAAAAATATATATTCGAGATATCGAATTTTTTGAAAACATGATTATTTCAAATATAAAATTCCATAGTTCTTTATCTCAAAGGGAAAAAAGTTTTTTTTTCGAGATGAGGTATAAATGTTTTCGAGTCGTCAGAGTTATGGATAACGAGGGTATACTGTAACTATTTTGATTGTTTAATTCAAGGTGTAAAATAGTCTTTATAACGTCTAACCCTTTCCATCCTAAACCATCCAAGATTACCATAGGATCCTATGGGAAATTTGGGACGGTTAGGACTGAAATGGTTGATTTAATTTAAAGGTTTTTTTAATTAAAATGTTTATTTTTTAAAGGTTTCAAAGGGTAAATGGTAACTTTTTAAATTTACTATAGGTAACTATAAGCTTTTATAACATTTAAAACTTAAATTTGAATGGTTAGGACTTTTCTCATTACGTGCTAGGTAAAACATTTTTTTTTTCACTCTAGGGCCAAAACAATCTTGATATATTTTTAACGAATTCTTTTATTATTTTTCCGTGAAAAATCATGATTACAAATTTTGAGCTCTGTTTTCCATCATTATGCAAAAATATACTTTTAGCTTTCCAGCCTATATTTCAACTGTACATTCCCTTAATCGTGCTTAAAAATTGGAAATTTCATCTATTTCAGGTCAATGTTTCAGGTCAATATTTCATCTATTTCAAGTTCATAAACTGCTATTTGGCATCCTCAGAATATAAACTGCTATAGTTTGAAAATGGAGCTAAAAATGTGTGCGAACCTTTTAAAACCATTTATGAATAAAATATACTCATTGCCATAAAAAATAGCTCACCAAGAAGAAAAAGAGATATCAAAGCCAAAATTTATTTCCGTAATTAGGGGCCGTTCAAATATTACGTAAGCACCTAACGGGGGGAGGGGGTTTGCGCTTTGCTTATTTTTCCTGACAAGGGGGGAGGGGGGATATGAGTGATGCTTACGTAAGATACTACATTTTGGAAAATCTCTTGTTTCTTGATTAAATATAATTTCAAAACTCAACCAAAAATAAATTCAACAAAAAATTGAATTGGGAAATCTGACGTTAGCACTTTTTTCTGGGCATGGACTCCCCAAACATTTTGAAATTTTAACCCCAAAAAGTAGTGTTACGACTCATTTTTGAACCCTTAGGGTTACACCTAAAAAGGATAGCTCTGGTATAAGTCACCTAATTTTCAAGGAGAAAAAAAACCAGTACTTACTAAGAGGGATGTCAAAATTTCGGGGGGGTCCGGTAGCTTCTTACGTAATTATAGTGGGGGGGGTTGAGGTTTGCTTATTTTTGCTTAGAAGGGGGGAGGGGGGATTAAAAATGACCAAAAAAGTGCTTACGTAATATTTGAACGTCCCCTTACCCACAGTAAGAAGGTTTGTTGATAAAAAAATTTAGACTTTCTTGAAGTTGGGGGCCGAGAAAATGAGTAAAAAGTGTTGATTCCATAGGTTTCCATCATGGTGTATCGAAAACAAAAACTTTTCTTCGATTTTGATGAAGCGCTAGTGCGGAAATTTGTCTAAGGTGGCAGAGAGTACCTGTGATTTTTTCAGAGTTTTCGGATAATGTCTTGAAGTACCACATTGACCCTGAAGGTTCCCCATGTTAATCCTATGGAGCGCGCAAGCCAAAAAGGCCGAAAATTGGTTTTTCGCCCCTCATTTCTACCCTAATCACCCGACGAATGTCTTCCCTCGAGTAATGGACTCTATATGATGTATGCTACCCGATAGAACTTGAATTATAACCTGAATCTCTATATTACGTTTTTTTAATGCTCAAATTTCGTCGAAAATACCGTATTTCCTCGTTCAAATTAGATCCCACAATCAACATGTTTCAACCAAAAAATTCACAACGACATGTTGTATGCAATTTCCAAGCCTTCTTCTTACTCCCCTAGGTTGCATTTTTACCCAGTTCTTCTCGTTCTCTAGATCCAACACCCACAAAACAGTCCGGTCAATGAGAAGAGAGCATCTAGCCCGGTATACAACGTCCGCTGGTGCACCCGATAAAATTTGACTAAGTGGGGAAGCAGCATGGTCCTCCAATCACCAACAGCTCCTTTAGAGCCCCTTTCACTCAATATTATAGCGTGGGGCAGCGGTTATGGACACCTATGGAGTCAATATTTTTTACTGATTTTCTCGGCCCCCAACTTCAAGGAAGTAAGTCTGAATTTTTTATCAACTGACCTTCGTACCGTGGGTAATCACGGAAATAAATTTGGCTTCGATATCTCTTTTTCTTCTCGTTGCGCTATTTTTTACGGCAATGAGTGTATGTTGGAATTTCAAAATTTCAACCTGAATGTTGAACCTGAAGATATTGATCGAACTCAAGTTAAGTATTTTAAGGTTTTTTCGTAAATAGCACAACACTACAGGCACTTTCAATTTCTAAAATAAAATATTTCACACAAACCTACTGAGTATTTTAGATATTTCCAAGTTTTTAATTAACTTCCATTTGATAAGCATTACATTTAACACAATAGCGTATATTATTAATTTTGATTTATATTTTGGACTAGCTGGTATGCCCGGCCTTGCACGGGTGGAGATGGAGATTTTTCCCTTAAAATTTTAAATTCATTTTCTACCTTCCAGGTGCGGATCCAAGGGGTAGCACTCTGGACAGCGCCCCCCCTTCGGAACCCAAAAAAGTTGTCAAAATGAGTAAAACCCTACTTTTACCGGTCTACTTTCCAATTTTTTTTCTGGGGGAGGACCCCCATACCTCGCATTAGTACCACCAAGGGATCTTCAGTGATAATTTTTAGGAAATCCCCAATATTTTGACATTTTGGGCGAAAAAGTAAAGGTAATAGTGTTGAAAAGTGCCCCCCTTAGACTCAAAACGCTTCTAAAAATGAGTTTAAAACCTTACTTTTACACGTCAAATTTAAAAAAATTTCTGGGGGAGGACCCCCATACCCAATGGTACAAACGGGGATTTTGTGTGGAAAAGTGACCCCCCTCTTGGAGCCGTGCTGGATCCGCGCCTATATTTTAATGAGTGAAAGGTGTCGAATCAAGCATATTAAATTCTGAACGATTTCTGCATTTACCACATGACTCCCATAAAATACAATAAAATATTAGAAAAGTATTCTTCCAAAAATCATTAAAAATTCTCAATTTGAGCCCTTAATTAATCGTATTTTCATGATTTTGTTATATCTTTGGTATAAAATTTAATAAAACTTTCCTGCAATTTAAGAAAAAATACAATATTTCCACTTAAAAGGTTTTGAATATTACTCTAGTTTTTTGGTATGTTATAACCAACTTTATAAAAAGCAACAATATGATCTTCATTTGATTTTTCATCCTCGTTTCCATTGAGACTATTTTAACAACAATGCTATTCCATGAAATTTTTATTTAAAAATTAAACTATCAAATAAAAATATTAAAATTTAAAATTTTGTTGAAATATATTTTTAGATTACACTGGAGAACTGCCATTTCGTTGTCTTAGAATTGTGACTTGATTTTGAATCACTTTTGGCCCCTGAATCCAAAAGTAACTGTAGTTTTAGTCTGTCACGTCCACTTTTTTTGGCAAACAGCCCCGCCCCCTTTTTCAATTTTTCAATGACTTAATGACTTTGAATTCCATTTTCAGGATCAAAATTCATTACTTTAGTCTTTATATTACACCCGAGAGGATAAGAATGGTTAAAGTTTCTAAAATATGAAAATCTGTGGCCAATGGATGGGTTTAAGGGGTTATTACCCCCCTAAAAACGCAAAAAAATCGTTAAAAATGATAGAGTTTATTTTACGCTACTTTTTACACTTATTTTTTACGCAATTCCTTTTCAAAAGGTCCTAACCCATCACCAAGGACCCAAATTTAATGAAAATTGGCCGCAATGATTTTTACAAAAAGCGGTTGAGGCATTAGAGCCCCCGAAGCACCCGCGGAAGGGTTCGGAATACTCTCTTTCGCTTAGAGGACGCGAACACCTCAACCGCTTTTAGTAAAAATCATTGCTGCCTATTTTCATTAAATTTGGGTCCTTGGGGAAGGGTTGAGACCTTTTGAAGAGGAATTGCGTAAAAAAAAGAAGAAAACATGAAATGCAAAAAAGGAACGTTATAAACGATAGAGGTTATTTTAAGCTTTTCTTACTCTTATTTTTTATGCAATTCCTCTTTAAAAGGTCTTAACCTTTCCACAAGGACCCAAATTTAATGAAAATAGGCAGCAATGATTTTTACTAACAAGGGGAGGATCCCAACGTGTCATCACCGATTCGGTTCATTTTTGGTGTGTAAGTAGTGCATGACTAGGACATCAATTTGTGAAAATATTAAGAAGCAACTCTCAAAAATTTAGGAGAAAATCGCGATTAAAAATTTTAACACGTAGTTATATATCTGAGAAAATTCGTATCTTGCAAGCAGATCGTGGCAAAGAGGTAAGAGCTGCGACTCCCAATTCAAAGGTCCCGGGTTCTAGCCTCGGTGGGTACTATAATTTTTATTTCAATTTTCCACACAATTAAGAGCACAGATACGAAGTTAAGTAGTACATACATATTTATATTTATAATTATCAATTTTAAAACATTTTTTAAATATTTTTTTCTGGGAAAAAATAAAATATTTTGCTATTTATACAATTTTTATAACTGGATAATATGGAATCTTATTTATAAATATGCAATTATATTTATAACGAAGGTGTGGAACGAAAAGGGTAAACACCAAAAAAATCCACTTGTTCATATTTTTAAATAATTTTATTTACAATTAATTTATTTTATTTGCACACAAAAAATTCATTTGCCTTATTTTTCCCTTGGATTTCACAGCAATCAACAGAATTCAAGAAGCTAAATGTTTATTTTAACAATCAAATCAGACACATAACAAAACCTTTTAGCATAACAAAATTGCGTACTTTCTTTTGAATAGTTAGGGATAAATTAAGGTTAAACTTCATCTATAAAAATTAAAACCATTTTTTTAATATTTTCATTCCTTGTTTCCCCAAAAAATAATAATTAAATTGAATTTTTTATGATCGTATTGTAAATATTATATATTTACCAAAAAATTATTCATAAACAAGAAAAAAATTTTAAAATTAGTAATTAAATATTATTCTACTTTTATTTCGTATCTGTACTCTTAATTGTATGGAAAATTAAAATAAAAATTATGGCACCCACCGAGGACCAAACCCGGGACCTTTGGATTGGGAGTCGCAGCTCTTACCTCTTTGCCACGATCTGCTTGCACGATATGAATCTTTTCAGATATATAACTACATGTTAAAATTTTAAATCGCGATATTCTCCTAAACTTTTGAGAGTTGCTTCTTAATATTTTCACAAATTGATGTCCTAGTCATGCACTACTTGCACACCAAAAATGAACCGAATCGGTGATGACACGTTGGGATCCTCCCCTTGTAAGAGCGGATGAGGTGTTTTCGTCCCCGAAGCGAAAAAGAGTCTTCCGAACCCTTCCGCAGGTGCTTCGGGGGAGCTAATGCCTCAACCGCTTTTTTTTAAAATCATTGCTGCTTTTTTTCATTAAATTTGGGTCTTTGAGGATGGGTTAGAACCTTTTGAAAAGGAATTGCGTAAAAAATAAGTGTAAAAAATAGCGTAAAATAAACTTTATCATTTTTAACGATTTTTTTTTGCGTTTTTAGGGGGTAATATCCCCTTAAACCTATCCATTCGCTAAAAATTTTCATATTTTAGAAACTTTAACCATTCTTGTCCTCTCGGGTGTAATTTAAAGACTAAAGTAGTGATTTTTAACCTTGAAAATCTTATTCAAAGTCATTAAGTCATTGAAAAACGTAAAAAGGGGGCGGGGCTGTTTACCAAAAAAGTTGACTTGATAGGAGAAAACTAACAACAGTTTTCTAATCAGTGTGCCCATTGTACTCTAAAACAGCCAAAAAATCGAAGTCAACAGAAATTATGTTAAAAATTGTTCCCCGGTGTTATTAATATAATTTTTAAACCGCTTTAGATATAGCATTTCTTTTGAAAACTTTTGTTATTTTGCATTATGTTTTTTTTGTTACAATGGGGTGAACAGATCTCTTCTTGAGGAGAAATAAAGCTATTACAGCAAAATGACCATCAAAAGAACAAAAAAGGGGTCAAGTGGTCAATTAAAGTTTTCGAAACATAGCCTATGTTTTTTCTGGGATTCTTTTACGTAGGTATAGCAAGTTTGGTCCCGATCGGAAGAAAACTGGATTTGTATAGAAGACAAACAAACAAACAAACAAACCAACAAACACACATTGACTTTTATTATATTAGATTACTCGCTGGTATGCCCGGCCTTGCACGGGTGGAGATGGATATTTTTTTCTTTAAAATTTTTAATTTCTACCTTCCAGGCGTGGATCCAGGGGGTAGCTGGAACTCTGGACAGCCCATTAGTACTGTAGTTTCCATACACAACCAATACCAACTTGAGTAACAAAAGACTTTTATTAACAGGAACAAGATAATGGTGTGTGAAGCATAAAACAGAAGTAACAATTCGTAAGGTAGATATACACACGTATTAGTATCAAAGTTGAGGTGAACATTAACCTTCCTTAATCCACCACTAAAAACCTATATACAGAGTAAACAGAGAACTAACGGGATACAGACTTCGAGGTCAAGAGTTATATTGCTGGTCGCCACAGGTACTCCCCCTCGAGTCTGGAAGACGTCTAAGAACTTGACGCTTGATATGGAACTACGAATTTTACCCTGCGTCACGATCTGGTAACTCTCTCTGGGACTGTAGAACCATCTGTGTCTTTCAACTCATGCAACAAAATAAAGGCAGGTTTACATCTATCAATGTAGACATTTTTCTTATGACCATTGAAATTAATAGAAAAAAATTTTTCATTGCGAGAAAGCACTTCATACGGCCCTTGAAAAGGCTGCTGGAGAGGTCGCTTGACACCTTCTGTCCTTAGGAATACATGGGAAGTGGTAGACAGGTCTTTACTGACAAAAGTCGGACGGCTTGGACTCCGGTTGTTCAAAGGTACAGGGCGTAATGTCCGCATCTTTTTCTTCAGTGTCTGTAAGAAGTCTGCGCGAGGTGGAAATTCTTCTCGAAGGTGGCTGGTGAAAAACTCGCCAGGAAGGCGCAGGGAGCAACCGAAGACCATTTCGGCAGGGGTTGCTGCGATATCTTCCTTTAGGCTACTTCTAATGCCCAGCATTACACTCGGAAGTACTTCTGTCCACCGCTCAGTCGCATGACATTTAATAGCACTCTTTAGGCTCCTATGAAATCGTTCTACGGCACCGTTGCACTTTGGATTGTACGCCACCGTTCTTGTCTTCTGAATACCCAGGTATCCCATCAGGGATCTAAATAACTCTGACTCAAACTGGCGCCCTTGATCTGTAGTAATTATCTCAGGGATGCCGTACCTCGATATCCATCCCGAAAAGAATGTCTCAGCAACTGTGCTTGCCGTCTGGTCTGGCATGGGGAATGCTTCTGGCCATCTTGTGAAGCGGTCCAAACAAGTCAATACGTACCTCTGATCTCTTGAAGGGGGCAACGGCCCCACAATATCCACATGTACGTGGGAAAATCTCGCTCCTGGAGGTCCAAACTCGCCCAATGGAGATTTAGTATGCCGACCCACCTTTGACCGCTGGCAATGGAGGCACGACTTGCACCATAGCTTCACGTCAGCTGACATGCACCTCCAGACGAAGCGTTTTCGAATTATATCCAAGGTAGTTCTGGCCCCCGGATGGGATAAACCATGTAGAGTCTGAAAAATATTAAATCTGAGTTTTTTGGGAATATACGGTCTCATGTCACCGGCTGAAACATCACAATAAATTGTTTTGGACTTCGATAATTCAATCGGTTTCAGCTTCAGACCAGATTCAGAACCCAGCAAGGAATCAAGCTCCGCATCACCCTCCTGATCGCTAGCGATCAGGGGACGATCAGGGGACGCAAGAACCAGAAAACTTTACCGAGTCAACCACTGTAGTTTCCATACACAACCAATACCAACTTGAGTAACAAAAGACTTTTATTAACAGGAACAAGATAATGGTGTGTGAAGCATAAAACAGAAGTAACAATTCGTAAGGTAGATATACACACGTATTAGTATCAAAGTTGAGGTGAACATTAACCTTCCTTAATCCACCACTAAAAACCTATATACAGAGTAAACAGAGAACTAACGGGATACAGACTTCGAGGTCAAGAGTTCTATTGCTGGTCGCCACAGTACCATACTTCCCATTAGTACCACCAGGGGATCTTCAGTGATAATTTTTAGGAAATCCCCAATATTTTGACATTTTGGGTGAAAAAGTAAAGGTAATAGTGTTGAAAATGGCCCCCCTTAGACTCAAAACGTTTCTAAAAATGAGTGTAAACCCTACTTTTACATGTCAAATTTCAAATTTTTTCTGGGGGGACCCCCATACCCCCAATGGTACCAATGGGGATCTTGTCTGGAAAAGTGCCCCCCTCTTGGAGCCGTGCTGGATCCGCGCCTATATTTTGATGAATGAAAGGTGTCGAATCAAGCATTTTAAATTCTGAACGATTTCTGCATTTACCACATGATTCCCATAAAAAACAAAATATTAGAAAAATATTCATCCAAAAATCACTTAAAATGCTCAAATAGAGGTCTTAATTAATCGTATTTTCATGATTTTATTATATCTTTGGTATAAAATTTAATAAATAAAACATATTCCTGCAATTTAAGAAAAAATCCAATATTTCCACTTAAAAGGGTTTTGAATATTAACTCTAGTTTTTGGTCTGTTAACCAACTTTCTTAAAATCTACAATATGATCATCATTTGATTTTTCATCCTCGTTTCCATGGAGACTATTTTAACAACAGTGTTATTCCATGAAACTTTTTATTTAAACATTACTCTCAAATAAAAATATTTTGTACTATACTTATAGTACGGGAGCTGGCGTTAAAATGAAAAATTCATCTGCTCGTACACGATTTTAGTATGACAGGATAGTGTTAGTGGTGCTGATCATGGAATTGAGCGTCAGCTGGTCAGGTAGCGGTGGGTTGAGCGTGGGGAGGGGATCAAAGTTGCAAAAAAAGTGAAAAATAAATTAATCTGCTCGTATATGAAACTTGGTGGAGATGGTAGTTTCGACCTTCCTGATTACAAAAATGACCGTCAGCTGCCTGAATGGTGGTGGAATGACCGTCAGCTGGTCACGTGAACTTGCAAACAAAAAATTTATCTGACAATGCATGGAACTTTGTAGGATTGTCAATCTCTGCTACATGAAGTAATAACGAGTTACTATGTCTTCAACTTACACTAGCAACTCATGAATTAATATCTGTTGTACTAGTAACTAATTATTTCTGTAACAAAGATTGACTTCCTACCAAGTTTCTTGCTTCGTCAGATAAATACACGAGCAGATGAATTTATTTTTCTTTTTTTGTACCTTTGACCCCCTCTCAACGCTCAACCCACCGCTACCTGAGTAGCTGACGCTCGATTCCGTGATCAGCACCACTAACACTATCCTGTAAAATTAAAATCGTGTACGAGCAGATGAATTCTTGAAATTTAACGCCAGCTCCCGTACTATTACCAGTTTAAAAATTTTAAATTTTGTTGAAATATATTTTTAGATTATAGTTTTAATTTTTAATTAGACATACTAGTTTTTCTTTTAAAAACTTGCTATTTTGCATTATGTTTTTTTGTAACAATGGGGTGACCAGATCTCTTCTGTAGGAGAAATAAAGCTATTTCAGCAAAATGACCATAAAAAGGGTCAAAAGAGGGTCAAGGGGTCGTTCTAGAACTTTGAAACATAGCCTATGTTTTTCTGGGATTCTTTTACGTAGGTATGCCAAGTTTGGTCCCGATCGGAAGAAAACTGTGGATTTGTATAGAAGACAAACAAACACATATACACACATTGACTTTTATTATATTAGACTAGCTGATATGCCCGGCCTTGCACGGGTGGAGTTATAGCTATAGGATTTCTTTTTTAAATTTTCAATATATTTTATACCTTATTTTTCCCGGTGAAAGGTATTAAAATCCATCCAGTTGTCAAGCATTTTAATATTTGAACAATTTCTACATTTAACCTCATGATTCCCAATCCCATAAAAAAATTAGAAACAAATATCCCAAAATTACTTGAAATATGCCCATTTAGAACCCTTGATTAATCATACAGGATTTTAATTAACTTTTTCTGTGAAATTATTCAATAACTAAAGCGTATTCCATTTTGCAATTTCACATTTTCAATTGCTTTTGTTTTGTACATCAACTTTCTTGAAGCTACAATAAATGATCGTTTTTTTATTTACATTTTCGTTTCCATGGAGACTATTTTAACAACAATGCTATTCCATGAAACTTTATATTTTTAAAAGCTAGATAAACTTTCAAATAAAAATATTTGTAAACATACTTAATTTCATGTTTTAAAATTTTAAATTTCCTTTAATTATATTTTTAGATTATAAGTAGTTATAATTTTTAATTAGACTTATGTCTAGTTTTTCTTTTAAAAACTTGCTATTTTGCATTATATTTTTTTGTAACAATGGGGTGAACAGATCTCTTTTGTAGGAGAAATAAAGCTATTTCAGCAAAATGACCATAAAAAGGGTCACAAGAGGGTCAAGGGGTCATTCTAGAACAGGGGTTTCCAACTTCTAAGTACTCGCGGGCCGCAATCGAAAGCACAAGTCAAGTGGCGGGCCGCAAAGTAATCTGGCTCCTTTTTAAGGATGATAATTTTTTGGGGTGATAGTCTTCAATGTGAAACTTTTCCAGCAAAAGAGGGACGAATGTTGTTTACATATATGTATGGACTACTGTATTTTCCAAAATTCAAGAGAATTTTTTTACTCTCTTATACAACTCGTAGGAATACTGAATATATTTAATATTCTGAATATTATATACTTAAATGAAAAGGTCTTCCTCAAGAAAATGTTTGTAAATTTTCCTTAGAGGTTTGTTTTACCTAATTTTTTTGATACTCCATTTTGTCCCTCCTCATGATAAAAGCCTTCATACCCCCTTGCTACACTCAGGGAGAATTTCAGGTTTTACAAACCACCTCTCGAAACTTCAAACTTTCAATTCTTGCACCATAGAAAACGATCGAAGCTATCCATAATCAGAGAGGTATATGGGGGGTCGGGGGTTCTCCCCCGAAAAAAATTTTGAATTTTAGCGTGCTAAAAAGTGTTTTGAAGCTATTTTTTGTAGGGTTTTCAGAGAGCTTCGCGGGCCGCACAAAATGACCCGGCGGGCCGCATGCGGCCCGCGGGCCGCCAGTTGGAAACCCCTGTTCTAGAACTTTGAAACATAGCCTATGTTTTCTCTGGGATTCTTTTACGTAGGTATACCAAGCTTGGTCCCGATCGGAAGAAAACAGTGGATTTGTATAGAAGACAAACAAACACACAAACAAATAAACAAACAAACAAATACACACACATTGAATTTTATTATATTAGATGTATAAAGGAAACAAATATCCCTAACAATTTCTTATAAAATCCCCCCTCCAACGACTTTACAAACTTTACAGACTATAGCAGCGGTTCTTAAACTTTCTATCGATGCGGCCCCCCTTTGTGTAACAGCGAGACATCACGCCCCCCTCAAGATTATGAATAACCGGACCCGAACCCAAACTTTTGTTTCAGGGGAGGTTGACTCAACGTTATTTCAAAGGTACCTCCTTACTTATGAGTTGAGTTTTAGATTACTTAAAAGTAGTATTTAAAATTTGTTCTGGGGTACTCCCCGAGAAAACTTTTGAAAATTATCTCAGAAAGTAGTGTTTTAGCTCATTTTGAGACGCTTTTGGTTTCACCCGAAAAGATAAGCTCCTTGTAAACCACGGAATTTTCAAAGAAAAATATTATGTACTGAAGTCAAAATTTCGAAGGAGGCTTGGGGTCCTCCCCCAGAATTTTTTTTGAAATTTGCCACTTTAACCTACTGTTTTAACTCTTTGTGGAACACTGAAACTTGAGTTTCCACCAAGATTATACGCGGACCCTCGGGCGTCCGCGGACCACAGTTTAAGAACCGCTGGCCTTTCATTTTAATTTTGATTTATCTTTTGGATCATACAAAGGAAGCAAATATCCCTAACAAATATCCCTAACTTATAAAACCCCCCTCCTCCTCCTCCTACGACTTTACAAACTTAATTACAAAGCGGAGAAGGTGTTCCAGGTACTTCCCACTGTGTCCACACCTCCCCTCTAACCTGTCCTTTCCTAACCTCTTATTAGATTAATTCTCTAGAAAAGAAGAAAAAGGGAAAAAAAGTAAAGAAGGTCCACTCCTCTTCTCGGGTGGACAATTTTCCGTATAGGGAGGACGATAACCGCCTTTGTTCCGTAAGATTTCACTGGGGATCTAAATCCATTTCTAGGGATAAAAATGTTGGATGAGATTAAAGGAACTCGGGTCTCTTTGGAGCAGGCTTTTCATAGTAACTCTCCCAGTAATCTAGTATCGTGTAATCCCCAGACTCAAACTTTTTCTCTACTGAAAGCCTGGAGTGAAAAAGTAAAATAAAGGGAAATATTTTTCGTTCAGATTTCGCTTCAGTGAGGGAAAGGTGCACTTGGTTGGTATTTTTCCAAGGCCGGAATAATTTAATACAAAGTAGCGATTGATTTTTTTATAGGGGGAAGACGGGATTGGTGTCTTATAATTCCAGATTTTATCAGGATAATATTGGAAGATAGAAATTCTTATGGTCTGGCCTGAAATGATATTTAGTTCGTGAAGTATTTCAGATTGGGGAAAAGAAGTGAGGCTGCTTCAATTTTTTTAAGATGAGAACTAACGGTCAAAATGAAACATTTTTAAGAGGACTCTTCGAAAAAACAGAACAGTTTTATTTATTCAAATATCAGTAACTATTGAATAAATATGGGATGGAAATCGCGATGGAATCCAAAAACCAGATGGGTAAGACATCTGATCTCTGATCCCATTAATCCCTTCTGCTTTATTCCCGGATGCGTAATAAGAAACACTATACATTTAGACGAAAGTTTTGACCAGGTCACGGAGAAACCACCAAAATAACTATGTTTGGCCACGGCTAAACTGGATTTAACTGTGTTTATATACGGCTTGCGCAATTACGCGAAAAGGTAGGTTCCTGAAACTGGGATACGATGTTAGCGCCATCTGTCTGTCATTCATGGCATTTCTTTTGACGGAAAATAATTATTGGTTGTTGATTTCATATGATTCAAAAATATGCTTAAAAGGAGCCACAAACGAGCAACTTGGTCATCAACCGGGTTGATTATTTTTCCACGGATCGTGAACCTGGTTAACAAAAATGTAATCAATGAAGAAAACATTAAACATATTGTAAGAAATTAATATATTTTTATACTTTAAATGCAAAATTATACTTTTTTAATTATTCTCTGGTGCTAAAATTATATATTTTTTAATTTTTAATGCTTAGTTTTTTATTTTTCTACGCAAATTGACGACGAGGTTGGCAACCAAGTTGCTCGTCTGTGGGCCGCTTTACTATTTATTTATTTACTTTAAAGATAACTTTTTCATTCAATTGAGGAAGTAAAAATTCTTGAACTAAAAATATAACAGAATTATCTTAAAGTCATCAACATTTTGATGATGATGTCGTGTCCACGACAAATTGAAATCAAATATTGCCATGGGCGGAGATGACAGCCCTTGCAATTTATACTATTTTATTATTATATTTAATTTAGATAGCAATTTAAAAAATTAAATTGGTATAGTATGTAAAATATTAAATTTAGTTTAAATAATGGTTATAGTGGAACATTATTCTTAAATATTATTCTTATACAATTCTTCAGCCACTTTTCTCGAAGGATCAAGTCGCAGGGAAACTGATGGAAAGATACATAATCACCCCTTTCCACACGATATTTCTTCTTACGATTCGAGGTACAATAAGGTACACAACACTTCACCATTGTCACTATAAAGTTGAAAAATCTTGGCGAAACAGATCGTTATTTAGAAAACAACTCCAGACTAAAATTAATTTTAAGACTTATCAATTTTAAAATGCGATGCCAAAATTTTTAACAGTAATTTGGATATTAAACAGTAGTAATCAACAAAACTGCCTATCTCTGTCAATCATAGTTCCTCGTTACGCCATCCAACCCTTCCAGAATTTGAAAATATCGTTTTGGAACCTGTGATAGGATTTTTCTGTGTGCTAAGTATTATGAAGAGCCGAAGCAAACCAACCAACCAACCCTAACGAGCGATTACGAGCGGTTCCCCCTCAAGCGGTAAAAACGGGAAACTTCCAGCGCCGTCGGCCTTTCTGATCTTTTGGGTAGTGGATAAGCCGTATAACCCACGATCGCGATCAAGTTAAGCCGTGCCTAATGGATAAGGCGTCTGACTTCGAATTAGAAGATTGCAGGTTCGAGTCCTGTTGCGGACGAAAGAATCATCTTTATTTTAAATAAAATACGTTAGTCATATTTTATTATTTTATTCCCGGAAGAACAAAGTGTCGTCCACGTGGCCCAATGGATAAGGTGTCTGACTTCGAATCAGAAGATTGCAGGTTCGAGTCCTGTCGCGGACGAAAGATTTATATTTATTTTAAATAAAATACGTTAGTCATATCGTTACCACCACGCCAGAAACACGAATCTGCATTCGAAAATTGGCTCCAACCTAGAGATAGTTACCAGTCGCCAAGTGAGCAGTAATCAGTCCAAAGTGAGCAGCAATCGGCAACCCAATTGACATGGTTGGCGGCCAATTACATCTTGATGCCAACGCGCTTATGATAAGAGTTGCGCGTTTACGATATCAAAAAAAAATCGAAATCATAAAATACTGGTGGTTCAATCCAGAGATTGTCTCATTTACTCATCTTCAATTTGATTGGTGTAAAAAATCACGTCGGCTTTCCAAGAAGAGTTTAATATTTGGTTTGAAGGGTTTGGTTTCGAATCCTTTAGGGAATGATCGCGCTTCAAGTATATTTCTATGAATTTTCAACTTTGTATTTTGTTTGCATTAAGTGATGGATCGAAAATTTAAGAGTAAGGTGGTATTAACTTTAAAGACCACGACTTTGAATTGTTGGAATCGAGAAATTAACTCTATTCATGGACTAGTCGAAAATACATCAGAAACACCGGCAAGAAGAAAACACACCAAAAGGTAAAATTTTTTTGGCGGGAAAGCAGTGTAGCCAAACAGCGCCAACCCAACCAACTTCTAGGCTTTCGCCTGCATTTCAAAAAAGATTCGTGTTTCTGGCGTGGTGGTAGCGATATTTTATTATTTTATTCCCGGAAGAGCAAAGTGTCGTCCACGTGGCCCAATGGATAAGGCGTCTGACTTCGAATCAGAAGATTGCAGGTTCGAGCCCTGTCGTGGACGAAAGAATCATCTTTATCTTAAATAAAATACGTTAGTCATATTTTATTATTTTATTCCCTGAAGAGTAAAGTGTCGTCCACGTGGCCCAATGGATAAGGCGTCTGACTTCGAATCAGAAGATTGCAGGTTCGAGTCCTGTCGTGGACGAAAGAATCATCTTTATTTTAACCTTCCTACCCTCTTGAAAAAATAGTCACATATTCCCCTCGTGGGGTCTCTGAGGACCCCATGCGTAAAACATGCCTATGACTCTAATAAAGGTTAAAATTCTTTAAATGGAGAAGAATTGTCATTTTTTATTTCTAGAAAGATGCTTCAGAATAATTTATCCAATTTTTTTGGTATTTTTCTCATTTTTTTCGTCTTATTACGGCTTAATTGGGTTTCTTTTGATACACGTTTTTTATATCATCTGGACCTTCAAACAAGAATTAAATTACAGAAATGAACTACATTGAAGTTGTTTTACTTAAAATATTTATAATCACACTGTTTAAAGCATACTAGTTGATATACCCGGTCTTGCACGGGTAGAATTTAGTAGTTTATTTTAAACGATTTATGAAGCTGCATATATTCTCTATTCTGCATTATCAGCTACCTGTCACCCCAGATTAATTTATTTAGTATTATGAAACATGTAAAGTTTGGATTCTTCTTTTTAAAATTGAAATAATACAAAAAAAATGATCGGTTCAGATTTCTTAGTGATATCAGTATCTCGCTTGCTTATGTAAGTTTTAACATAAAATTGGTTTTTTTTCTTGATAATTCTTTGAAATCACATTCTGGACTTCCGTAAACACTCAAAAATATTTGAAAGCATTCTTATTTTTCAAAGAAGACTGATTATAAAAACCTATTTACAATCAACCATGAATTTATATTGTTTTTGTAAAGAATGTGTTCAACAGGAAGTAATGGCGACAGTTGTCTGAGTTTTTTTTTGCTGCAACTATTAGATACTCAAAAGATTTCTATAAATAGCATATTTTTCTTAGAATGTGAATAAAAAATTTAAGAAATAGCGAGTGATTCAATGTATTTAGCCGCAATCTTCTTTTTGTAAAAAAATGACAATTTCTACGAAAATATCTTTCTAATATTTCTCCAAACGTTCTAAACAAACATACAAACCTTTTTTTATCTATAATACAACAAAAAATAAAATACTAAACTTTATTTGATACTGTTTTACCGCCATTCATGGCTGGGGTCTCAGAAGACCCCAGAGGGGGAATATGTGACTATTTCTCCCAAGACACTTAAAAATGGAATAATAACTCCAAAATTTTTACCCATTGTAAAACTTTGCGTAATTAAGGAATAGTAGCATCGGAAATTGTCAAAACAAAAATGCATGGGAGATATCAAGCGTCAAAGTGCGTCTGGGGTCGAAAAAGACCCCAAAGGGGTAGGAAGGTTAAATAAAATACGTTAGTCATATTTTATTATTTTATTCCCGGAAGAGCAAAGTGTCGTCCACGTGGCCCAATGGATAAGGCGTCTGACTTCGAATCAGAAGATTGCAGGTTCGAGTCCTTTCGCGGACGAAAGATTTATATTTATTTTAAATAAAATACGTTAGTCATATTTT
Source organism: Tetragnatha versicolor (assembly GCA_024610705.1). Taxonomy (NCBI): domain Eukaryota; kingdom Metazoa; phylum Arthropoda; class Arachnida; order Araneae; family Tetragnathidae; genus Tetragnatha; species Tetragnatha versicolor. The sequence continues at coordinate 26,709,566 of JANDEH010000002.1, read as the reverse complement.
ATTATTTTATTCCCGAAAGAGCAAAGTGTCGTCCACGTGGCCCAATGGATAAGGCGTCTGACTTCGAATCAGAAGATTGCAGGTTCGAGCCCTGTCGTGGACGAAAGAATCATCTCTATTTTAAATAAAATACGTTAGTCATTATTTATTATTTTATTCCCGGAAGAGCAAAGTGTCGTCCACGTGGCCCAATGGATAAGGCGTCTGACTTCGAATCAGAAGATTGCAGGTTCGAGTCCTGTCGCGGACGAAAGATTTATATTTATTTTAAATAAAATACGTTAGTCATATTTTATTATTTTATTAACGGAAGAGCAAAGTGTCGTCCACGTGGCCCAATGGATAAGGCGTCTGACTTCGAATCAGAAGATTGCAGGTTCGAGTCCTGTCGCGGACGAAAGATTTATATTTATTTTAAATAAAATACGTTAGTCATATTTTATTATTTTATTCCCGGAAGAGCAAAGTGTCGTCCACGTGGCCCAATGGATAAGGCGTCTGACTTCGAATCAGAAGATTGCAGGTTCGAGTCCTGTCGTGGACGAAAGATTTATATTTATTTTAAATAAAATACGTTAGTCATATTTTATTATTTTATTCCCGGAAGAGCAAAGTGTCGTCCACGTGGCCCAATGGATAAGGCGTCTGACTTCGAATCAGAAGATTGCAGGTTCGAGTCCTGTCGTGGACGAAAGAATCATCTTTATTTTAAATAAAATACGTTTGTCATATTTTCTTACTTTATTCCTTAAAGTGCAAAGTGTCGTCCACGTGGCCCAATAGATAAGGCGTCTGACTTCGAATCAGAAGATTGCAGGTTCGAGTCCTGTCGTGGGCGAAAGAATCATCCTTATTTTAAATAAAATACATTTGTCATATTTTCTTATTTTATTCCCGAAAGTTCAAAGTGTCGTCCACGTGGCCAAATGGATAAGGAGTCTGACTTCGAATCAGAAGATTGCGGGTTCGAGTCCTTTCGCGGACGAAAGATTTATCTTTATTTTAAATAAAATACGTTAGTCATATTTTCTTATTTTATTCCCGAAAGAGCAAAGTGTCGTCCACGTGGCCCAATGGATAAGGCGTCTGACTTCGAATCAGAAGATTGCAGGTTCGATTCCTGTCCTGGACGAAAGAATCATCTCTATTTTAAATAAAATACGTTAGTCATATTTTATCATTTTATTCCCGGAAGAGCAAATTGCGTCCACGTGGCCCAATGGATAAATCGTCTGACTTTGAATCAGAAGATTGCAGGTTCGAGTCCTGTCGCGGTCGAAAGATTTATATTTATTTTAAATAAAATACGTTAGTCATATTTTATTATTTTATTCCCGGAAGAGCAAAGTGTCGTCCACGTGGCCCAATGGATAAGGCGTCTGACTTCGAATCAGAAGATTGCAGGTTCGAGCCCTGTCGTGGACGAAAGAATCATCTTTATCTTAAATAAAATACGTTAGTCATATTTTATTATTTTATTCCCTGAAGAGCAAAGTGTCGTCCACGTGGCCCAATGGATAAGGCGTCTGACTTCGAATCAGAAGATTGCAGGTTCGAGTCCTGTCGTGGACGAAAGAATCATCTTTATTTTAAATAAAATACGTTAGTCATATTTTATTATTTTATTCCCGGAAGAGCAAAGTGTCGTCCACGTGGCCCAATGGATAAGGCGTCTGACTTCGAATCAGAAGATTGCAGGTTCGAGTCCTTTCGCGGACGAAAGATTTATATTTATTTTAAATAAAATACGTTAGTCATATTTTATTATTTTATTCCCGAAAGAGCAAAGTGTCGTCCACGTGGCCCAATGGATAAGGCGTCTGACTTCGAATCAGAAGATTGCAGGTTCGAGCCCTGTCGTGGACGAAAGAATCATCTCTATTTTAAATAAAATACGTTAGTCATAATTTATTATTTTATTCCCGGAAGAGCAAAGTGTCGTCCACGTGGCCCAATGGATAAGGCGTCTGACTTCGAATCAGAAGATTGCAGGTTCGAGTCCTGTCTCGGACGAAAGATTTATCTTTATTTTAAATAAAATACGTTTGTCATATTTTCTTACTTTATTCCTTAAAGTGCAAAGTGTTGTCCACGTGGCCCAATGGATAAAGCGTCTTACTTCGAATCAGAAGATTGCAGGTTCGAGTCCTGTCGCGGACGAAAGATTTATATTTATTTTAAATAAAATACGTTAGTCATATTTTATTATTTTATTCCTGGAAGAGCAAAGTGTCGTCCACGTGGCCCAATGGATAAGGCGTCTGACTTCGAATCAGAAGATTGCAGGTTCGAGTCCTGTCGTGGACGAAAGATTTATATTTATTTTAAATAAAATACGTTAGTCATATTTTATTATTTTATTCCCGGAAGAGCAAAGTGTCGTCCACGTGGCCCAATGGATAAGGCGTCTGACTTCGAATCAGAAGATTGCAGGTTCGAGTCCTGTCGTGGACGAAAGAATCATCTTTATTTTAAATAAAATACGTTTGTCATATTTTCTTACTTTATTCCTTAAAGTGCAAAGTGTCGTCCACGTGGCCCAATAGATAAGGCGTCTGACTTCGAATCAGAAGATTGCAGGTTCGAGTCCTGTCGTGGGCGAAAGAATCATCCTTATTTTAAATAAAATACATTTGTCATATTTTCTTATTTTATTCCCGAAAGTTCAAAGTGTCGTCCACGTGGCCAAATGGATAAGGAGTCTGACTTCGAATCAGAAGATTGCGGGTTCGAGTCCTTTCGCGGACGAAAGATTTATCTTTATTTTAAATAAAATACGTTAGTCATATTTTCTTATTTTATTCCCGAAAGAGCAAAGTGTCGTCCACGTGGCCCAATGGATAAGGCGTCTGACTTCGAATCAGAAGATTGCAGGTTCGATTCCTGTCCTGGACGAAAGAATCATCTCTATTTTAAATAAAATACGTTAGTCATATTTTATCATTTTATTCCCGGAAGAGCAAATTGCGTCCACGTGGCCCAATGGATAAATCGTCTGACTTTGAATCAGAAGATTGCAGGTTCGAGTCCTGTCGCGGTCGAAAGATTTATATTTATTTTAAATAAAATACGTTAGTCATATTTTTTTATTTTATTCCCGAAAGTGGAAGGTATCGTCCACGTGGCCCAATGGATAAGGCGTCTGACTTCGAATTAGAAGATTGCAGGTTCGAGTCCTGTCGCGGACGAAAGATTTATATTTATTTTAAATAAAATTCGTTAGTCATATTTTATTATTTTATTCCCGGAAGAGCAAAGTGTCGTCCACGTGGCCCAATGGATAAGGCGTCTGACTTCGAATCAGAAGATTGCGGGTTCGAGCCCTGTCGTGGACGAAAGAATAATCTTTATCTTAAATAAAATACGTTAGTCATATTTTATTATTTTATTCCCTGAAGAGCGAAGTGTCGTCCACGTGGCCCAATGGATAAGGCGTCTGACTTCGAATCAGAAGATTGCAGGTTCGAGTCCTGTCGTGGACGAAAGAATCATCTCTATTTTAAATAAAATACGTTAGTCATAATTTATTATTTTATTCCCGGGAAAGCGAAGTGTCGTCCACGTGTCCCAATGGATAAGGCGTCTGACTTTGAATCAGAAGATTGCAGGTTCGAGTCCTGTCGCGGACGAAAGATTTATATTTATTTTAAATAAAATACGTTAGTCATATTTTCTTATTTTATTCCCGAAAGTTCAAAGTGTCGTCCACGTGGCCCAATGGATAAGGCGTCTGACTTCGAATCAGAAGATTGCAGGTTCGAGTCCTGTCGTGGACGAAAGAATCATCTTTATTTTACATAAAATACGTTAGTCATATTTTATTATTTTATTCCCGGAAGAACAAAGTGTCGTCCACGTGGCCCAATGGATAAGGCGTCTGACTTCGAATCAGAGGATTGCAGGTTCGAGTCCTGTCGCGGACGAAAGATTTATCTTTATTTTAAATAAAATACGTTAGTCATATTTTATTATTTTATTCCCGAAAGAGCAAAGTGTCGTCCACGTGGCCCAATGGATAATGCGTCTGACTTCGAATCAGAAGATTGCAGGTTCGAGCCCTGTCGTGGACGAAAGATTTATATTTATTTTAAATAAAATACGTTAGTCATATTTTATTATTTTATTCCCGAAAGAGCAAAGTGTCGTCCACGTGGCCCAATGGATAAGGCGTCTGACTTCGAATCAGAAGATTGCAGGTTCGAGCCCTGTCGCGGACGAAAGATTTATCTTTATTTTAAATAAAATACGTTTGTCATATTTTCTTACTTTATTCCTTAAAGCGCAAAGTGTCGTCCACGTGGCCCAATGGATAAAGCGTCTGACTTCGAATCAGAAGATTGCAGGTTCGAGTCCTGTCGTGGACGAAAGAATCATCTCTATTTTAAATAAAATACGTTAGTCATAATTTATTATTTTATTCCCGGAAGAGCGAAGTGTCGTCCACGTGGCCCAATGGATAAGGCGTCTGATTTGAATCAGAAGATTGCAGGTTCGAGTCCTGTCGCGGACGAAAGATTTATATTTATTTTAAATAAAATACGTTAGTCATATTTTATTATTTTATTCCCGAAAGAGCAAAGTGTCGTCCACGTGGCCCAATGGATAAGGCGTCTGACTTCGAATCAGAAGATTGCAGGTTTGAGCCCTGTCGTGGACGAAAGAATCATCTCTATTTTAAATAAAATACGTTAGTCATATTTTATTATTTTATTCCCGAAAGAGCAAAGTGTCGTCCACGTGGCCCAATGGATAATGCGTCTGACTTCGAATCAGAAGATTGCAGGTTCGAGCCCTGTCGTGGACGAAAGAATCATCTCTATTTTAAATAAAATACGTTAGTCATAATTTATTATTTTATTCCCGGAAGAGCAAAGTGTCGTCCACGTGGCCCAATGGATAAGGCGTCTGACTTCGAATCAGAAGATTGCAGGTTCGCGTCCTGTCGCGGACGAAAGATTTATCTTTATTTTAAATAAAATACGTTTGTCATATTTTATTATTTTATTCCCGAAAGAGCAAAGTGTCGTCCACGTGGCCCAATGGATAAGGCGTGTGACTTCGAATCAGAAGATTGCAGGTTCGAGCCCTGTCGTGGACGAAAGAATCATCTCCATTTTAAATAAAATACGTTAGTCATAATTTATTATTTTATTCCCGGAAGAGCAAAGTGTCGTCCACGTGGCCCAATGGATAAGGCGTCTGACTTCGAATCAGAAGATTGCAGGTTCGAGTCCTGTCGTGGACGAAAGAATCATCTTTATTTTAAATAAAATACGTTTGTCATATTTTCTTACTTTATTCCTTAAAGTGCAAAGTGTCGTCCACGTGGCCCAATAGATAAGGCGTCTGACTTCGAATCAGAAGATTGCAGGTTCGAGTCCTGTCGTGGGCGAAAGAATCATCCTTATTTTAAATAAAATACATTTGTCATATTTTCTTATTTTATTCCCGAAAATTCAAAGTGTCGTCCACGTGGCCCAATGGATAAGGCGTCTGACTTCGAATCAGAAGATTGCAGGTTCGAGTTCTGTCGTGGACGAAAGAATCATCTTTATTTTAAATAAAATACGTTAGTCATATTTTATTATTTTATTCCCGGAAGAGCAAAGTGTCGTCCACGTGGCCCAATGGATAAGGCGTCTGACTTCGAATCAGAAGATTGCAGGTTCGAGTCCTGTCGCTGACGAAAGATTTATCTTTATTTTAAATAAAATACGTTAGTCATATTTTATTATTTTATTCCCGAAAGAGCAAAGTGTCGTCCACGTGGCCCAATGGATAATGCGTCTGACTTCGAATCAGAAGATTGCAGGTTCGAGCCCTGTCGTGGACGAAAGAATCATCTCTATTTTAAATAAAATACGTTAGTCATAATTTATTATTTTATTCCCGGAAGAGCAAAGTGTCGTCCACGTGGCCCAATGGATAAGGCGTCTGACTTCGAATCAGAAGATTGCAGGTTCGAGTCCTGTCGCGGACGAAAGATTTATCTCTATTTTAAATAAAATACGTTAGTCATAATTTATTATTTTATTCCCGGAAGAGCAAAGTGTCGTCCACGTGGCCCAATGGATAAGGCGTCTGACTTCGAATCAGAAGATTGCAGGTTCGAGTCCTGTCGCGGACGAAAGATTTATATTTATTTTAAATAAAATACGTTAGTCATATTTTATTATTTTATTCCCGGAAGAGCAAAGTGTCGTCCAAGTGGCCCAATGGATAAGGCGTCTGACTTCGAATCAGAAGATTGCAGGTTCGAGTCCTGTCGTGGACGAAAGAATCATCTTTATTTTAAATAAAATACGTTTGTCATATTTTCTTATTTTATTCCCGAAAGAGCAAAGTGTCGTCCACGTGGGCCATTGGATAAGGCGTCTGACTTCGAATCAGAAGATTGCAGGTTCGATTCCTGTCGTGGACGAAAGAATCATCTCTATTTTAAATAAAATACGTTAGTCATATTTTATTATTTTATTCTCGGAAGAGCAAATTGCGTCCACGTGGCCCAATGGATAAATCGTCTGACTTCGAATCAGAAGATTGCAGGTTCGAGTCCTGTCGCGGTCGAAAGATTTATATTTATTTTAAATAAAATACGTTAGTCATATTTTTTTATTTTATTCCCGAAAGTGGAAGGTATCGTCCACGTGGCCCAATGGATAAGGCGTCTGACTTCGAATTAGAAGATTGCAGGTTCGAGTCCTGTTGCGGACGAAAGAATCATCTTTATTTTAAATAAAATACGTTAGTCATATTTTATTATTTTATTCCCGGAAGAACAAAGTGTCGTCCTCGTGGCCCAATGGATAAGGTGTCTGACTTCGAATCAGAAGATTGCAGGTTCGAGTCCTGTCGCGGACGAAGGATTTATATTAATTTTAAATAAAATACGTTAGTCATATTTTATTATTTTATTCCCGGAAGAGCAAAGTGTCGTCCACGTGGCCCAATGGATAAGGCGTCTGACTTCGAATCAGAAGATTGCAGGTTCGAGCCCTGTCGTGGACGAAAGAATCATCTTTATTTTAAATAAAATACGTTAGTCATATTTTATTATTTTATTCCCGGAAGAGCAAAGTGTCGTCCACGTGGCCCAATGGATAAGGCGTCTGACTTCGAATCAGAAGATTGCAGGTTCGAGTCCTGTCGTGGACGAAAGAATCATCTTTATTATTAATAAAACACGTTTGTCATATTTTCTTACTTTATTCCTTAAAGTGCAAAGTGTCGTCCACGTGGCCCAATAGATATGGCGTCTGACTTCGAATCAGAAGATTGCAGGTTCGAGTCCTGTCGTGGGCGAAAGAATCATCCTTATTTTAAATAAAATACGTTAGTCATATTTTCTTATTTTATTCCCGAAAGTTCAAAGTGTCGTCCACGTGGCCAAATGGATAAGGAGTCTGACTTCGAATCAGAAGATTGCAGGTTCGAGTCCTGTCGTGGTCGAAAGATTTATATTTATTTTAAATAAAATACGTTAGTCATATTTTTTTATTTTATTCCCGAAAGTGGAAGGTATCGTCCACGTGGCCCAATGGATAAGGCGTCTGACTTCGAATCAGAAGATTGCAGGTTCGAGTCCTGTCGTGGACGAAAGAATCATCTTTATTTTAAATAAAATACGTTTGTCATATTTTCTTATTTTATTCCCGGAAGAGCAAAGTGTCGTCAACGTGGCCCAATGGATAAGGCGTCTGACTTCGAATTAGAAGATTGCAGGTAGAGTCCTGTCGTGGACGAAAGAATCATCTTTATTTTAATTAAAATTTGTTTGTCATATTTTCTTATTTTATTCCCGGAAGAGCATAGTGTCGTCCGCGTGGCCCAATGGATAAGGCGTCTGACTTCGAATCAGAAGATTGCAGGTTCGAGTCCTGTCGCGGACGAATGATTTATCTTTATTTTAAATAAAATACGTTGGCCATATTTTCTTATTTTATTCCCGAAAGTGCAAAGTGTCGTCCACGTGGCCCAATGGATAAGGCGTCTGACTTCGAATCAGAAGATTGCAGGTTCGAGTCCTGTCGTGGACGAAAGAATCATCTTTATTTTATATAAAATACGTTTGTCATATTTTCTTATTTTATTCCCGGAAGAGCAAAGTGTCGTCCACGTGGCCCAATGGATAAGGCGTCTGACTTCGAATCAGAAGATTGCAGGTTCGAGTCCTGTCGCGGTCGAAAGATTTATATTTATTTTAAATAAAATACGTTAGTCATATTTTTTTATTTTATTCCCGAAAGTGGAAGGTATCGTCCACGTGGCCCAATGGATAAGGCGTCTGACTTCGAATTAGAAGATTGCAGGTTCGAGTCCTGTTGCGGACGAAAGAATCATCTTTATTTTAAATAAAATACGTTAGTCATATTTTATTATTTTATTCCCGGAAGAACAAAGTGTCGTCCTCGTGGCCCAATGGATAAGGTGTCTGACTTCGAATCAGAAGATTGCAGGTTCGAGTCCTGTCGCGGACGAAGGATTTATATTAATTTTAAATAAAATACGTTAGTCATATTTTATTATTTTATTCCCGGAAGAGCAAAGTGTCGTCCACGTGGCCCAATGGATAAGGCGTCTGACTTCGAATCAGAAGATTGCAGGTTCGAGCCCTGTCGTGGACGAAAGAATCATCTTTATTTTAAATAAAATACGTTAGTCATATTTTATTATTTTATTCCCGGAAGAGCAAAGTGTCGTCCACGTGGCCCAATGGATAAGGCGTCTGACTTCGAATCAGAAGATTGCAGGTTCGAGTCCTGTCGTGGACCAAAGAATCATCTTTATTATTAATAAAACACGTTTGTCATATTTTCTTACTTTATTCCTTAAAGTGCAAAGTGTCGTCCACGTGGCCCAATAGATATGGCGTCTGACTTCGAATCAGAAGATTGCAGGTTCGAGTCCTGTCGTGGGCGAAAGAATCATCCTTATTTTAAATAAAATACGTTAGTCATATTTTCTTATTTTATTCCCGAAAGTTCAAAGTGTCGTCCACGTGGCCAAATGGATAAGGAGTCTGACTTCGAATCAGAAGATTGCAGGTTCGAGTCCTGTCGTGGTCGAAAGATTTATATTTATTTTAAATAAAATACGTTAGTCATATTTTTTTATTTTATTCCCGAAAGTGGAAGGTATCGTCCACGTGGCCCAATGGATAAGGTGTCTGACTTCGAATCAGAAGATTGCAGGTTCGAGTCCTGTCGTGGACGAAAGAATCATCTTTATTTTAAATAAAATACGTTTGTCATATTTTCTTATTTTATTCCCGGAAGAGCAAAGTGTCGTCAACGTGGCCCAATGGATAAGGCGTCTGACTTCGAATTAGAAGATTGCAGGTAGAGTCCTGTCGTGGACGAAAGAATCATCTTTATTTTAATTAAAATTTGTTTGTCATATTTTCTTATTTTATTCCCGGAAGAGCATAGTGTCGTCCGCGTGGCCCAATGGATAAGGCGTCTGACTTCGAATCAGAAGATTGCAGGTTCGAGTCCTGTCGCGGACGAATGATTTATCTTTATTTTAAATAAAATACGTTGGCCATATTTTCTTATTTTATTCCCGAAAGTGCAAAGTGTCGTCCACGTGGCCCAATGGATAAGGCGTCTGACTTCGAATCAGAAGATTGCAGGTTCGAGTCCTGTCGTGGACGAAAGAATCATCTTTATTTTATATAAAATACGTTTGTCATATTTTCTTATTTTATTCCCGGAAGAGCAAAGTGTCGTCCACGTGGCCCAATGGATAAGGCGTCTGACTTCGAATCAGAAGATTGCAGGTTCGAGTCCTGTCGTGGACGAAAGAATCATCTTTATTTTAAATAAAATACGTTTGTCATATTTTCTTACTTTATTCCCGGAAGAGCAAAGTGTCGTCGACGTGGCCCAATAGATAAGGCGTCTGACTTCGAATCAGAAGATTGCAGGTTCGAGTCCTGTCGTGGGCGAAAGAATCATCCTTATTTTAAATAAAATACATTTGTCATATTTTCTTATTTTATTCCCGAAAATTCAAAGTGTCGTCCACGTGGCCCAATGGATAAGGCGTCTGACTTCGAATCAGAAGATTGCAGGTTCGAGTTCTGTCGTGGACGAAAGAATCATCTTTATTTTAAATAAAATACGTTAGTCATATTTTATTATTTTATTCCCGGAAGAGCAAAGTGTCGTCCACGTGGCCCAATGGATAAGGCGTCTGACTTCGAATCAGAAGATTGCAGGTTCGAGTCCTGTCGCTGACGAAAGATTTATCTTTATTTTAAATAAAATACGTTAGTCATATTTTATTATTTTATTCCCGAAAGAGCAAAGTGTCGTCCACGTGGCCCAATGGATAATGCGTCTGACTTCGAATCAGAAGATTGCAGGTTCGAGCCCTGTCGTGGACGAAAGAATCATCTCTATTTTAAATAAAATACGTTAGTCATAATTTATTATTTTATTCCCGGAAGAGCAAAGTGTCGTCCACGTGGCCCAATGGATAAGGCGTCTGACTTCGAATCAGAAGATTGCAGGTTCGAGTCCTGTCGCGGACGAAAGATTTATCTCTATTTTAAATAAAATACGTTAGTCATAATTTATTATTTTATTCCCGGAAGAGCAAAGTGTCGTCCACGTGGCCCAATGGATAAGGCGTCTGACTTCGAATCAGAAGATTGCAGGTTCGAGTCCTGTCGCGGACGAAAGATTTATATTTATTTTAAATAAAATACGTTAGTCATATTTTATTATTTTATTCCCGGAAGAGCAAAGTGTCGTCCACGTGGCCCAATGGATAAGGCGTCTGACTTCGAATCAGAAGATTGCAGGTTCGAGTCCTGTCGCGGACGAAAGATTTATATTTATTTTAAATAAAATACGTTAGTCATATTTTATTATTTTATTCCCGGAAGAGCAAAGTGTCGTCCAAGTGGCCCAATGGATAAGGCGTCTGACTTCGAATCAGAAGATTGCAGGTTCGAGTCCTGTCGTGGACGAAAGAATCATCTTTATTTTAAATAAAATACGTTTGTCATATTTTCTTATTTTATTCCCGAAAGAATAAAGTGTCGTCCACGTGGGCCATTGGATAAGGCGTCTGACTTCGAATCAGAAGATTGCAGGTTCGATTCCTGTCGTGGACGAAAGAATCATCTCTATTTTAAATAAAATACGTTAGTCATATTTTATTATTTTATTCTCGGAAGAGCAAATTGCGTCCACGTGGCCCAATGGATAAATCGTCTGACTTCGAATCAGAAGATTGCAGGTTCGAGTCCTGTCGCGGTCGAAAGATTTATATTTATTTTAAATAAAATACGTTAGTCATATTTTTTTTATTTTATTCCCGAAAGTGGAAGGTATCGTCCACGTGGCCCAATGGATAAGGCGTCTGACTTCGAATTAGAAGATTGCAGGTTCGAGTCCTGTTGCGGACGAAAGAATCATCTTTATTTTAAATAAAATACGTTAGTCATATTTTATTATTTTATTCCCGGAAGAACAAAGTGTCGTCCTCGTGGCCCAATGGATAAGGTGTCTGACTTCGAATCAGAAGATTGCAGGTTCGAGTCCTGTCGCGGACGAAGGATTTATATTAATTTTAAATAAAATACGTTAGTCATATTTTATTATTTTATTCCCGGAAGAGCAAAGTGTCGTCCACGTGGCCCAATGGATAAGGCGTCTGACTTCGAATCAGAAGATTGCAGGTTCGAGCCCTGTCGTGGACGAAAGAATCATCTTTATTTTAAATAAAATACGTTAGTCATATTTTATTATTTTATTCCCGGAAGAGCAAAGTGTCGTCCACGTGGCCCAATGGATAAGGCGTCTGACTTCGAATCAGAAGATTGCAGGTTCGAGCCCTGTCGTGGACGAAAGAATCATCTCCATTTTAAATAAAATACGTTAGTCATAATTTATTATTTTATTCCCGGAAGAGCAAAGTGTCGTCCACGTGGCCCAATGGATAAGGCGTCTGACTTCGAATCAGAAGATTGCAGGTTCGAGTCCTGTCGTGGACGAAAGAATCATCTTTATTTTAAATAAAATACGTTTGTCATATTTTCTTACTTTATTCCTTAAAGTGCAAAGTGTCGTCCACGTGGCCCAATAGATAAGGCGTCTGACTTCGAATCAGAAGATTGCAGGTTCGAGTCCTGTCGTGGGCGAAAGAATCATCCTTATTTTAAATAAAATACATTTGTCATATTTTCTTATTTTATTCCCGAAAATTCAAAGTGTCGTCCACGTGGCCCAATGGATAAGGCGTCTGACTTCGAATCAGAAGATTGCAGGTTCGAGTTCTGTCGTGGACGAAAGAATCATCTTTATTTTAAATAAAATACGTTAGTCATATTTTATTATTTTATTCCCGGAAGAGCAAAGTGTCGTCCACGTGGCCCAATGGATAAGGCGTCTGACTTCGAATCAGAAGATTGCAGGTTCGAGTCCTGTCGCTGACGAAAGATTTATCTTTATTTTAAATAAAATACGTTAGTCATATTTTATTATTTTATTCCCGAAAGAGCAAAGTGTCGTCCACGTGGCCCAATGGATAATGCGTCTGACTTCGAATCAGAAGATTGCAGGTTCGAGCCCTGTCGTGGACGAAAGAATCATCTCTATTTTAAATAAAATACGTTAGTCATAATTTATTATTTTATTCCCGGAAGAGCAAAGTGTCGTCCACGTGGCCCAATGGATAAGGCGTCTGACTTCGAATCAGAAGATTGCAGGTTCGAGTCCTGTCGCGGACGAAAGATTTATCTCTATTTTAAATAAAATACGTTAGTCATAATTTATTATTTTATTCCCGGAAGAGCAAAGTGTCGTCCACGTGGCCCAATGGATAAGGCGTCTGACTTCGAATCAGAAGATTGCAGGTTCGAGTCCTGTCGCGGACGAAAGATTTATATTTATTTTAAATAAAATACGTTAGTCATATTTTATTATTTTATTCCCGGAAGAGCAAAGTGTCGTCCACGTGGCCCAATGGATAAGGCGTCTGACTTCGAATCAGAAGATTGCAGGTTCGAGTCCTGTCGCGGACGAAAGATTTATATTTATTTTAAATAAAATACGTTAGTCATATTTTATTATTTTATTCCCGGAAGAGCAAAGTGTCGTCCAAGTGGCCCAATGGATAAGGCGTCTGACTTCGAATCAGAAGATTGCAGGTTCGAGTCCTGTCGTGGACGAAAGAATCATCTTTATTTTAAATAAAATACGTTTGTCATATTTTCTTATTTTATTCCCGAAAGAGCAAAGTGTCGTCCACGTGGGCCATTGGATAAGGCGTCTGACTTCGAATCAGAAGATTGCAGGTTCGATTCCTGTCGTGGACGAAAGAATCATCTCTATTTTAAATAAAATACGTTAGTCATATTTTATTATTTTATTCTCGGAAGAGCAAATTGCGTCCACGTGGCCCAATGGATAAATCGTCTGACTTCGAATCAGAAGATTGCAGGTTCGAGTCCTGTCGCGGTCGAAAGATTTATATTTATTTTAAATAAAATACGTTAGTCATATTTTTTTATTTTATTCCCGAAAGTGGAAGGTATCGTCCACGTGGCCCAATGGATAAGGCGTCTGACTTCGAATTAGAAGATTGCAGGTTCGAGTCCTGTTGCGGACGAAAGAATCATCTTTATTTTAAATAAAATACGTTAGTCATATTTTATTATTTTATTCCCGGAAGAGCAAAGTGTCGTCCACGTGGCCCAATGGATAAGGCGTCTGACTTCGAATCAGAAGATTGCAGGTTCGAGCCCTGTCGTGGACGAAAGAATCATCTTTATTTTAAATAAAATACGTTAGTCATATTTTATTATTTTATTCCCGGAAGAGCAAAGTGTCGTCCACGTGGCCCAATGGATAAGGCGTCTGACTTCGAATCAGAAGATTGCAGGTTCGAGTCCTGTCGTGGACGAAAGAATCATCTTTATTATTAATAAAACACGTTTGTCATATTTTCTTACTTTATTCCTTAAAGTGCAAAGTGTCGTCCACGTGGCCCAATAGATATGGCGTCTGACTTCGAATCAGAAGATTGCAGGTTCGAGTCCTGTCGTGGGCGAAAGAATCATCCTTATTTTAAATAAAATACGTTAGTCATATTTTCTTATTTTATTCCCGAAAGTTCAAAGTGTCGTCCACGTGGCCAAATGGATAAGGAGTCTGACTTCGAATCAGAAGATTGCAGGTTCGAGTCCTGTCGTGGTCGAAAGATTTATATTTATTTTAAATAAAATACGTTAGTCATATTTTTTTATTTTATTCCCGAAAGTGGAAGGTATCGTCCACGTGGCCCAATGGATAAGGCGTCTGACTTCGAATCAGAAGATTGCAGGTTCGAGTCCTGTCGTGGACGAAAGAATCATCTTTATTTTAAATAAAATACGTTTGTCATATTTTCTTATTTTATTCCCGGAAGAGCAAAGTGTCGTCAACGTGGCCCAATGGATAAGGCGTCTGACTTCGAATTAGAAGATTGCAGGTAGAGTCCTGTCGTGGACGAAAGAATCATCTTTATTTTAATTAAAATTTGTTTGTCATATTTTCTTATTTTATTCCCGGAAGAGCATAGTGTCGTCCGCGTGGCCCAATGGATAAGGCGTCTGACTTCGAATCAGAAGATTGCAGGTTCGAGTCCTGTCGCGGACGAATGATTTATCTTTATTTTAAATAAAATACGTTGGCCATATTTTCTTATTTTATTCCCGAAAGTGCAAAGTGTCGTCCACGTGGCCCAATGGATAAGGCGTCTGACTTCGAATCAGAAGATTGCAGGTTCGAGTCCTGTCGTGGACGAAAGAATCATCTTTATTTTATATAAAATACGTTTGTCATATTTTCTTATTTTATTCCCGGAAGTGCAAAGTGTCGTCCACGTGGCCCAATGGATAAGGCGTCTGACTTCGAATCAGAAGATTGCAGGTTCGAGTCCTGTCGTGGACGAAAGAATCATCTTTATTTTAAATAAAATACGTTTGTCATATTTTCTTACTTTATTCCCGGAAGAGCAAAGTGTCGTCCACGTGGCCCAATAGATAAGGCGTCTGACTTCGAATCAGAAGATTGCAGGTTCGAGTCCTGTCGTGGGCGAAAGAATCATCCTTATTTTAAATAAAATACATTTGTCATATTTTCTTATTTTATTCCCGAAAATTCAAAGTGTCGTCCACGTGGCCCAATGGATAAGGCGTCTGACTTCGAATCAGAAGATTGCAGGTTCGAGTTCTGTCGTGGACGAAAGAATCATCTTTATTTTAAATAAAATACGTTAGTCATATTTTATTATTTTATTCCCGGAAGAGCAAAGTGTCGTCCACGTGGCCCAATGGATAAGGCGTCTGACTTCGAATCAGAAGATTGCAGGTTCGAGTCCTGTCGCTGACGAAAGATTTATCTTTATTTTAAATAAAATACGTTAGTCATATTTTATTATTTTATTCCCGAAAGAGCAAAGTGTCGTCCACGTGGCCCAATGGATAATGCGTCTGACTTCGAATCAGAAGATTGCAGGTTCGAGCCCTGTCGTGGACGAAAGAATCATCTCTATTTTAAATAAAATACGTTAGTCATAATTTATTATTTTATTCCCGGAAGAGCAAAGTGTCGTCCACGTGGCCCAATGGATAAGGCGTCTGACTTCGAATCAGAAGATTGCAGGTTCGAGTCCTGTCGCGGACGAAAGATTTATCTCTATTTTAAATAAAATACGTTAGTCATAATTTATTATTTTATTCCCGGAAGAGCAAAGTGTCGTCCACGTGGCCCAATGGATAAGGCGTCTGACTTCGAATCAGAAGATTGCAGGTTCGAGTCCTGTCACGGACGAAAGATTTATATTTATTTTAAATAAAATACGTTAGTCATATTTTATTATTTTATTCCCGGAAGAGCAAAGTGTCGTCCACGTGGCCCAATGGATAAGGCGTCTGACTTCGAATCAGAAGATTGCAGGTTCGAGTCCTGTCGCGGACGAAAGATTTATATTTATTTTAAATAAAATACGTTAGTCATATTTTATTATTTTATTCCCGGAAGAGCAAAGTGTCGTCCAAGTGGCCCAATGGATAAGGCGTCTGACTTCGAATCAGAAGATTGCAGGTTCGAGTCCTGTCGTGGACGAAAGAATCATCTTTATTTTAAATAAAATACGTTTGTCATATTTTCTTATTTTATTCCCGAAAGAGCAAAGTGTCGTCCACGTGGGCCATTGGATAAGGCGTCTGACTTCGAATCAGAAGATTGCAGGTTCGATTCCTGTCGTGGACGAAAGAATCATCTCTATTTTAAATAAAATACGTTAGTCATATTTTATTATTTTATTCTCGGAAGAGCAAATTGCGTCCACGTGGCCCAATGGATAAATCGTCTGACTTCGAATCAGAAGATTGCAGGTTCGAGTCCTGTCGCGGTCGAAAGATTTATATTTATTTTAAATAAAATACGTTAGTCATATTTTTTTTATTTTATTCCCGAAAGTGGAAGGTATCGTCCACGTGGCCCAATGGATAAGGCGTCTGACTTCGAATTAGAAGATTGCAGGTTCGAGTCCTGTTGCGGACGAAAGAATCATCTTTATTTTAAATAAAATACGTTAGTCATATTTTATTATTTTATTCCCGGAAGAACAAAGTGTCGTCCTCGTGGCCCAATGGATAAGGTGTCTGACTTCGAATCAGAAGATTGCAGGTTCGAGTCCTGTCGCGGACGAAGGATTTATATTAATTTTAAATAAAATACGTTAGTCATATTTTATTATTTTATTCCCGGAAGAGCAAAGTGTCGTCCACGTGGCCCAATGGATAAGGCGTCTGACTTCGAATCAGAAGATTGCAGGTTCGAGCCCTGTCGTGGACGAAAGAATCATCTTTATTTTAAATAAAATACGTTAGTCATATTTTATTATTTTATTCCCGGAAGAGCAAAGTGTCGTCCACGTGGCCCAATGGATAAGGCGTCTGACTTCGAATCAGAAGATTGCAGGTTCGAGTCCTGTCGTGGACGAAAGAATCATCTTTATTTTAAATAAAATACGTTTGTCATATTTTCTTACTTTATTCCCGGAAGAGCAAAGTGTCGTCCACGTGGCCCAATAGATAAGGCGTCTGACTTCGAATCAGAAGATTGCAGGTTCGAGTCCTGTCGTGGGCGAAAGAATCATCCTTATTTTAAATAAAATACATTTGTCATATTTTCTTATTTTATTCCCGAAAATTCAAAGTGTCGTCCACGTGGCCCAATGGATAAGGCGTCTGACTTCGAATCAGAAGATTGCAGGTTCGAGTTCTGTCGTGGACGAAAGAATCATCTTTATTTTAAATAAAATACGTTAGTCATATTTTATTATTTTATTCCCGGAAGAGCAAAGTGTCGTCCACGTGGCCCAATGGATAAGGCGTCTGACTTCGAATCAGAAGATTGCAGGTTCGAGTCCTGTCGCTGACGAAAGATCTATCTTTATTTTAAATAAAATACGTTAGTCATATTTTATTATTTTATTCCCGAAAGAGCAAAGTGTCGTCCACGTGGCCCAATGGATAATGCGTCTGACTTCGAATCAGAAGATTGCAGGTTCGAGCCCTGTCGTGGACGAAAGAATCATCTCTATTTTAAATAAAATACGTTAGTCATAATTTATTATTTTATTCCCGGAAGAGCAAAGTGTCGTCCACGTGGCCCAATGGATAAGGCGTCTGACTTCGAATCAGAAGATTGCAGGTTCGAGTCCTGTCGCGGACGAAAGATTTATCTCTATTTTAAATAAAATACGTTAGTCATAATTTATTATTTTATTCCCGGAAGAGCAAAGTGTCGTCCACGTGGCCCAATGGATAAGGCGTCTGACTTCGAATCAGAAGATTGCAGGTTCGAGTCCTGTCGCGGACGAAAGATTTATATTTATTTTAAATAAAATACGTTAGTCATATTTTATTATTTTATTCCCGGAAGAGCAAAGTGTCGTCCACGTGGCCCAATGGATAAGGCGTCTGACTTCGAATCAGAAGATTGCAGGTTCGAGTCCTGTCGCGGACGAAAGATTTATATTTATTTTAAATAAAATACGTTAGTCATATTTTATTATTTTATTCCCGGAAGAGCAAAGTGTCGTCCAAGTGGCCCAATGGATAAGGCGTCTGACTTCGAATCAGAAGATTGCAGGTTCGAGTCCTGTCGTGGACGAAAGAATCATCTTTATTTTAAATAAAATACGTTTGTCATATTTTCTTATTTTATTCCCGAAAGAGCAAAGTGTCGTCCACGTGGGCCATTGGATAAGGCGTCTGACTTCGAATCAGAAGATTGCAGGTTCGAGTCCTGTCGTGGACGAAAGAATCATCTTTATTTTAAATAAAATACGTTAGTCATATTTTATTATTTTATTCTCGGAAGAGCAAATTGCGTCCACGTGGCCCAATGGATAAATCGTCTGACTTCGAATCAGAAGATTGCAGGTTCGAGTCCTGTCGCGGTCGAAAGATTTATATTTATTTTAAATAAAATACGTTAGTCATATTTTTTTATTTTATTCCCGAAAGTGGAAGGTATCGTCCACGTGGCCCAATGGATAAGGCGTCTGACTTCGAATTAGAAGATTGCAGGTTCGAGTCCTGTTGCGGACGAAAGAATCATCTTTATTTTAAATAAAATACGTTAGTCATATTTTATTATTTTATTCCCGGAAGAACAAAGTGTCGTCCTCGTGGCCCAATGGATAAGGTGTCTGACTTCGAATCAGAAGATTGCAGGTTCGAGTCCTGTCGCGGACGAAGGATTTATATTAATTTTAAATAAAATACGTTAGTCATATTTTATTATTTTATTCCCGAAAATTCAAAGTGTCGTCCACGTGGCCCAATGGATAAGGCGTCTGACTTCGAATCAGAAGATTGCAGGTTCGAGTTCTGTCGTGGACGAAAGAATCATCTTTATTTTAAATAAAATACGTTAGTCATATTTTATTATTTTATTCCCGGAAGAGCAAAGTGTCGTCCACGTGGCCCAATGGATAAGGCGTCTGACTTCGAATCAGAAGATTGCAGGTTCGAGTCCTGTCGCGGACGAAAGATTTATATTTATTTTAAATAAAATACGTTAGTCATATTTTATTATTTTATTCCCGGAAGAGCAAAGTGTCGTCCACGTGGCCCAATGGATAAGGCGTCTGACTTCGAATTAGAAGATTGCAGGTTCGAGTCCTGTTGCGGACGAAAGAATCATCTCTATTTTAAATAAAATACGTTAGTCATAATTTATTATTTTATTCCCGGAAGAGCAAAGTGTCGTCCACGTGGCCCAATGGATAAGGCGTCTGACTTCGAATCAGAAGATTGCAGGTTCGAGTCCTGTCGCGGACGAAAGATTTATATTTATTTTAAATAAAATACGTTAGTCATATTTTATTATTTTATTCCCGGAAGAGCAAAGTGTCGTCCACGTGGCCCAATGGATAAGGCGTCTGACTTCGAATCAGAAGATTGCAGGTTCGAGTCCTGTCGCGGACGAAAGATTTATATTTATTTTAAATAAAATACGTTAGTCATATTTTATTATTTTATTCCCGGAAGAGCAAAGTGTCGTCCAAGTGGCCCAATGGATAAGGCGTCTGACTTCGAATCAGAAGATTGCAGGTTCGAGTCCTGTCGTGGACGAAAGAATCATCTTTATTTTAAATAAAATACGTTTGTCATATTTTCTTATTTTATTCCCGAAAGAGCAAAGTGTCGTCCACGTGGGCCATTGGATAAGGCGTCTGACTTCGAATCAGAAGATTGCAGGTTCGAGTCCTGTCGTGGACGAAAGAATCATCTTTATTTTAAATAAAATACGTTTGTCATATTTTCTTACTTTATTCCCGGAAGAGCAAAGTGTCGTCCACGTGGCCCAATAGATAAGGCGTCTGACTTCGAATCAGAAGATTGCAGGTTCGAGTCCTGTCGTGGGCGAAAGAATCATCCTTATTTTAAATAAAATACATTTGTCATATTTTCTTATTTTATTCCCGAAAATTCAAAGTGTCGTCCACGTGGCCCAATGGATAAGGCGTCTGACTTCGAATCAGAAGATTGCAGGTTCGAGTTCTGTCGTGGACGAAAGAATCATCTTTATTTTAAATAAAATACGTTAGTCATATTTTATTATTTTATTCCCGGAAGAGCAAAGTGTCGTCCACGTGGCCCAATGGATAAGGCGTCTGACTTCGAATCAGAAGATTGCAGGTTCGAGTCCTGTCGCTGACGAAAGATTTATCTTTATTTTAAATAAAATACGTTAGTCATATTTTATTATTTTATTCCCGAAAGAGCAAAGTGTCGTCCACGTGGCCCAATGGATAATGCGTCTGACTTCGAATCAGAAGATTGCAGGTTCGAGCCCTGTCGTGGACGAAAGAATCATCTCTATTTTAAATAAAATACGTTAGTCATAATTTATTATTTTATTCCCGGAAGAGCAAAGTGTCGTCCACGTGGCCCAATGGATAAGGCGTCTGACTTCGAATCAGAAGATTGCAGGTTCGAGTCCTGTCGCGGACGAAAGATTTATCTCTATTTTAAATAAAATACGTTAGTCATAATTTATTATTTTATTCCCGGAAGAGCAAAGTGTCGTCCACGTGGCCCAATGGATAAGGCGTCTGACTTCGAATCAGAAGATTGCAGGTTCGAGTCCTGTCACGGACGAAAGATTTATATTTATTTTAAATAAAATACGTTAGTCATATTTTATTATTTTATTCCCGGAAGAGCAAAGTGTCGTCCACGTGGCCCAATGGATAAGGCGTCTGACTTCGAATCAGAAGATTGCAGGTTCGAGTCCTGTCGCGGACGAAAGATTTATATTTATTTTAAATAAAATACGTTAGTCATATTTTATTATTTTATTCCCGGAAGAGCAAAGTGTCGTCCAAGTGGCCCAATGGATAAGGCGTCTGACTTCGAATCAGAAGATTGCAGGTTCGAGTCCTGTCGTGGACGAAAGAATCATCTTTATTTTAAATAAAATACGTTTGTCATATTTTCTTATTTTATTCCCGAAAGAGCAAAGTGTCGTCCACGTGGGCCATTGGATAAGGCGTCTGACTTCGAATCAGAAGATTGCAGGTTCGATTCCTGTCGTGGACGAAAGAATCATCTCTATTTTAAATAAAATACGTTAGTCATATTTTATTATTTTATTCTCGGAAGAGCAAATTGCGTCCACGTGGCCCAATGGATAAATCGTCTGACTTCGAATCAGAAGATTGCAGGTTCGAGTCCTGTCGCGGTCGAAAGATTTATATTTATTTTAAATAAAATACGTTAGTCATATTTTTTTTATTTTATTCCCGAAAGTGGAAGGTATCGTCCACGTGGCCCAATGGATAAGGCGTCTGACTTCGAATTAGAAGATTGCAGGTTCGAGTCCTGTTGCGGACGAAAGAATCATCTTTATTTTAAATAAAATACGTTAGTCATATTTTATTATTTTATTCCCGGAAGAACAAAGTGTCGTCCTCGTGGCCCAATGGATAAGGTGTCTGACTTCGAATCAGAAGATTGCAGGTTCGAGTCCTGTCGCGGACGAAGGATTTATATTAATTTTAAATAAAATACGTTAGTCATATTTTATTATTTTATTCCCGGAAGAGCAAAGTGTCGTCCACGTGGCCCAATGGATAAGGCGTCTGACTTCGAATCAGAAGATTGCAGGTTCGAGCCCTGTCGTGGACGAAAGAATCATCTTTATTTTAAATAAAATACGTTAGTCATATTTTATTATTTTATTCCCGGAAGAGCAAAGTGTCGTCCACGTGGCCCAATGGATAAGGCGTCTGACTTCGAATCAGAAGATTGCAGGTTCGAGTCCTGTCGTGGACGAAAGAATCATCTTTATTTTAAATAAAATACGTTTGTCATATTTTCTTACTTTATTCCCGGAAGAGCAAAGTGTCGTCCACGTGGCCCAATAGATAAGGCGTCTGACTTCGAATCAGAAGATTGCAGGTTCGAGTCCTGTCGTGGGCGAAAGAATCATCCTTATTTTAAATAAAATACATTTGTCATATTTTCTTATTTTATTCCCGAAAATTCAAAGTGTCGTCCACGTGGCCCAATGGATAAGGCGTCTGACTTCGAATCAGAAGATTGCAGGTTCGAGTTCTGTCGTGGACGAAAGAATCATCTTTATTTTAAATAAAATACGTTAGTCATATTTTATTATTTTATTCCCGGAAGAGCAAAGTGTCGTCCACGTGGCCCAATGGATAAGGCGTCTGACTTCGAATCAGAAGATTGCAGGTTCGAGTCCTGTCGCTGACGAAAGATCTATCTTTATTTTAAATAAAATACGTTAGTCATATTTTATTATTTTATTCCCGAAAGAGCAAAGTGTCGTCCACGTGGCCCAATGGATAATGCGTCTGACTTCGAATCAGAAGATTGCAGGTTCGAGCCCTGTCGTGGACGAAAGAATCATCTCTATTTTAAATAAAATACGTTAGTCATAATTTATTATTTTATTCCCGGAAGAGCAAAGTGTCGTCCACGTGGCCCAATGGATAAGGCGTCTGACTTCGAATCAGAAGATTGCAGGTTCGAGTCCTGTCGCGGACGAAAGATTTATCTCTATTTTAAATAAAATACGTTAGTCATAATTTATTATTTTATTCCCGGAAGAGCAAAGTGTCGTCCACGTGGCCCAATGGATAAGGCGTCTGACTTCGAATCAGAAGATTGCAGGTTCGAGTCCTGTCGCGGACGAAAGATTTATATTTATTTTAAATAAAATACGTTAGTCATATTTTATTATTTTATTCCCGGAAGAGCAAAGTGTCGTCCACGTGGCCCAATGGATAAGGCGTCTGACTTCGAATCAGAAGATTGCAGGTTCGAGTCCTGTCGCGGACGAAAGATTTATATTTATTTTAAATAAAATACGTTAGTCATATTTTATTATTTTATTCCCGGAAGAGCAAAGTGTCGTCCAAGTGGCCCAATGGATAAGGCGTCTGACTTCGAATCAGAAGATTGCAGGTTCGAGTCCTGTCGTGGACGAAAGAATCATCTTTATTTTAAATAAAATACGTTTGTCATATTTTCTTATTTTATTCCCGAAAGAGCAAAGTGTCGTCCACGTGGGCCATTGGATAAGGCGTCTGACTTCGAATCAGAAGATTGCAGGTTCGATTCCTGTCGTGGACGAAAGAATCATCTCTATTTTAAATAAAATACGTTAGTCATATTTTATTATTTTATTCTCGGAAGAGCAAATTGCGTCCACGTGGCCCAATGGATAAATCGTCTGACTTCGAATCAGAAGATTGCAGGTTCGAGTCCTGTCGCGGTCGAAAGATTTATATTTATTTTAAATAAAATACGTTAGTCATATTTTTTTATTTTATTCCCGAAAGTGGAAGGTATCGTCCACGTGGCCCAATGGATAAGGCGTCTGACTTCGAATTAGAAGATTGCAGGTTCGAGTCCTGTTGCGGACGAAAGAATCATCTTTATTTTAAATAAAATACGTTAGTCATATTTTATTATTTTATTCCCGGAAGAACAAAGTGTCGTCCTCGTGGCCCAATGGATAAGGTGTCTGACTTCGAATCAGAAGATTGCAGGTTCGAGTCCTGTCGCGGACGAAGGATTTATATTAATTTTAAATAAAATACGTTAGTCATATTTTATTATTTTATTCCCGGAAGAGCAAAGTGTCGTCCACGTGGCCCAATGGATAAGGCGTCTGACTTCGAATCAGAAGATTGCAGGTTCGAGCACTGTCGTGGACGAAAGAATCATCTTTATTTTAAATAAAATACGTTAGTCATATTTTATTATTTTATTCCCGGAAGAGCAAAGTGTCGTCCACGTGGCCCAATGGATAAGGCGTCTGACTGCGAATCAGAAGATTGCAGGTTCGAGTCCTGTCGTGGACGAAAGAATCATCTTTATTATTAATAAAACACGTTTGTCATATTTTCTTACTTTATTCCTTAAAGTGCAAAGTGTCGTCCACGTGGCCCAATAGATATGGCGTCTGACTTCGAATCAGAAGATTGCAGGTTCGAGTCCTGTCGTGGGCGAAAGAATCATCCTTATTTTAAATAAAATACGTTAGTCATATTTTCTTATTTTATTCCCGAAAGTTCAAAGTGTCGTCCACGTGGCCAAATGGATAAGGAGTCTGACTTCGAATCAGAAGATTGCAGGTTCGAGTCCTGTCGCGGTCGAAAGATTTATATTTATTTTAAATAAAATACGTTAGTCATATTTTTTTATTTTATTCCCGAAAGTGGAAGGTATCGTCCACGTGGCCCAATGGATAAGGCGTCTGACTTCGAATCAGAAGATTGCAGCTTCGAGTCCTGTCGTGGACGAAAGAATCATCTTTATTTTAAATAAAATACGTTTGTCATATTTTCTTATTTTATTCCCGGAAGAGCAAAGTGTCGTCAACGTGGCCCAATGGATAAGGCGTCTGACTTCGAATTAGAAGATTGCAGGTTCGAGTCCTGTCGCGGACGAATGATTTATCTTTATTTTAAATAAAATACGTTGGCCATATTTTCTTATTTTATTCCCGAAAGTGCAAAGTGTCGTCCACGTGGCCCAATGGATAAGGCGTCTGACTTCGAATCAGAAGATTGCAGGTTCGAGTCCTGTCGTGGACGAAAGAATCATCTTTATTTTATATAAAATACGTTTGTCATATTTTCTTATTTTATTCCCGGAAGAGCAAAGTGTCGTCCACGTGGCCCAATGGATAAGGCGTCTGACTTCGAATCAGAAGATTGCAGGTTCGAGTCCTGTCGTGGACGAAAGAATCATCTTTATTTTAAATAAAATACGTTTGTCATATTTTCTTACTTTATTCCTTAAAGTGCAAAGTGTCGTCCACGTGGCCCAATAGATAAGGCGTCTGACTTCGAATCAGAAGATTGCAGGTTCGAGTCCTGTCGTGGGCGAAAGAATCATCCTTATTTTAAATAAAATACATTTGTCATATTTTCTTATTTTATTCCCGAAAGAGCAAAGTGTCGTCCACGTGGCCCAATGGATAAGGCGTCTGACTTCGAATCAGAAGATTGCAGGTTCGATTCCTGTCCTGGACGAAAGAATCATCTCTATTTTAAATAAAATACGTAAGTCATATTTTATTATTTTATTCCCGGAAGAGCAAATTGCGTCCACGTGGCCCAATGGATAAATCGTCTGACTTCGAATCAGAAGATTGCAGGTTCGAGTCCTGTCGCGGTCGAAAGATTTATATTTATTTTAAATAAAATACGTTAGTCATATTTTTTTTTTTATTCCCGAAAGTGGAAGGTATCGTCCACGTGGCCCAATGGATAAGGCGTCTGACTTCGAATTAGAAGATTGCAGGTTCGAGTCCTGTAGCGGACGAATGATTTATCTTTATTTTAAATAAAATACGTTGGCCATATTTTCTTATTTTATTCCCGGAAGAGCAAAGTGTCGTCAACGTGGCCCAATGGATAAGGCGTCTGACTTCGAATTAGAAGATTGCAGGTAGAGTCCTGTCGTGGACGAAAGAATCATCTTTATTTTAATTAAAATTTGTTTGTCATATTTTCTTTATTTATTCCCGGAAGAGCATAGTGTCGTCCGCGTGGCCCAATGGATAAGGCGTCTGACTTCGAATCAGAAGATTGCAGGTTCGAGTCCTGTCGCGGACGAATGATTTATCTTTATTTTAAATAAAATACGTTGGCCATATTTTCTTATTTTATTCCCGAAAGTGCAAAGTGTCGTCCACGTGGCCCAATGGATAAGGCGTCTGACTTCGAATCAGAAGATTGCAGGTTCGAGTCCTGTCGTGGTCGAAAGAATCATCTTTATTTTAAATAAAATACGTTTGTCATATTTTCTTATTTTATTCCCGGAAGAGCAAAGTGTCGTCCACGTGGCCCAATGGATAAGGCGTCTGACTTCGAATCAGAAGATTGCAGGTTCGAGTCCTGTCGTGGACGAAAGAATCATCTTTATTTTAAATAAAATACGTTTGTCATATTTTCTTACTTTATTCCTTAAAGTGCAAAGTGTCGTCCACGTGGCCCAATAGATAAGGCGTCTGACTTCGAATCAGAAGATTGCAGGTTCGAGTCCTGTCGTGAGCGAAAGAATCATCCTTATTTTAAATAAAATACGTTTGTCATATTTTCTTATTTTATTCCCGGAAGAGCAAAGTGTCGTCCACGTGGCCCAATGGATAAGGCGTCTGACTTCGAATCAGAAGATTGCAGGTTCGAGTCCTGTCGTGGACGAAAGAATCATCTTTATTTTAAATAAAATACGTTTGTCATATTTTCTTACTTTATTCCTTAAAGTGCAAAGTGTCGTCCACGTGGCCCAATAGATAAGGCGTCTGACTTCGAATCAGAAGATTGCAGGTTCGAGTCCTGTCGTGAGCGAAAGAATCATCCTTATTTTAAATAAAATACATTTGTCATATTTTCTTATTTTATTCCCGAAAGAGCAAAGTGTCGTCCACGTGGCCCAATGGATAAGGCGTCTGACTTCGAATCAGAAGATTGCAGGTTTGATTCCTGTCCTGGACGAAAGAATCATCTCTATTTTAAATAAAATACGTTAGTCATATTTTATTATTTTATTCCCGGAAGAGCAAATTGCGTCCACGTGGCCCAATGGATAAATCGTCTGACTTCGAATCAGAAGATTGCATATTCGAGTCCTGTCGCGGTCGAAAGATTTATATTTATTTTAAATAAAATACGTTAGTCATATTTTATTATTTTATTCCCGGAAGAGCAAAGTGTCGTCCACGTGGCCCAATGGATAAGGCGTCTGACTTCGAATCAGAAGATTGCGGGTTCGAGCCCTGTCGTGGACGAAAGAATCATCTTTATCTTAAATAAAATACGTTAGTCATATTTTATTATTTTATTCCCTGAAGAGCAAAGTGTCGTCCACGTGGCCCAATGGATAAGGCGTCTGACTTCGAATCAGAAGATTGCAGGTTAGACTCCTGTCGTGGACGAAAGAATCATCTTTATTTTAAATAAAATACGTTAGTCATATTTTATTATTTTATTCCCGGAAGAGCAAAGTGTCGTCCACGTGGCAGAATGGATAAGGCGTCTGACTTCGAATCAGAAGATTGCAGGTTCGAGTCCTGTCGAGGACGAAAGATTTATATTTATTTTAAATAAAATACGTTAGTCATATTTTATTATTTTATTCCCGGAAGAGCAAAGTGTCGTCCACGTGGCCCAATGGATAAGGCGTCTGACTTCGAATCAGAAGATTGCAGGTTCGAGTCCTGTCGTGGACGAAAGATTTATATTTATTTTAAATAAAATACGTTAGTCATATTTTATTATTTTATTCCCGGAAGAGCAAAGTGTCGTCCACGTGGCCCAATGGATAAGGCGTCTGACTTCGAATCAGAAGATTGCAGGTTCGAGTCCTGTCGTGGACGAAAGAATCATCTTTATTTTAAATAAAATACGTTTGTCATATTTTCTTACTTTATTCCTTAAAGTGCAAAGTGTCGTCCACGTGGCCCAATTGATAAGGCGTCTGACTTCGAATCAGAAGATTGCAGGTTCGAGTCCTGTCGTGGGCGAAAGAATCATCCTTATTTTAAATAAAATACATTTGTCATATTTTCTTATTTTATTCCCGAAAGTTCAAAGTATCGTCCACGTGGCCAAATGGATAAGGAGTCTGACTTCGAATCAGAAGATTGCGGGTTCGAGCCCTGTCGTGGACGAAAGAATCATCTTTATTTTAAATAAAATACGTTAGTCATATTTTATTATTTTATTCCCGGAAGAGCAAAGAGTCGTCCACGTGGCCCAATGGATAAGGCGTCTGACTTCGAATCAGAAGATTGCAGGTTCGATTCCTGTCGTGGACGAAAGAATCATCTCTATTTTAAATAAAATACGATAGTCATATTTTATTATTTTATTCCCGGAAGAGCAAATTGCGTCCACGTGGCCCAATGGATAAATCGTCTGACTTCGAATCAGAAGATTGCAGGTTCGAGACCTGTCGCGGTCGAAAGATTTATATTTATTTTAAATAAAATACGTTAGTCATATTTTTTTATTTTATTCCCGAAAGTGGAAGGTATCGTCCACGTGGCCCAATGGATAAGGCGTCTGACTTCGAATTAGAAGATTGCAGGTTCGAGTCCTGTTGCGGACGAAGGATTTATATTAATTTTAAATAAAATACGTTAGTCATATTTTATTATTTTATTCCCGGAAGAGCAAAGTGTCGTCCACGTGGCCCAATGGATAAGGCGTCTGACTTCGAATCAGAAGATTGCAGGTTCGAGTCCTGTCGTGGACGAAAGAATCATCTTTATTTTAAATAAAATACGTTTGTCATATTTTCTTATTTTATTCCCGGAAGAGCAAAGTGTCGTCCACGTGGCCCAATGGATAAGGCGTCTGACTTCGAATCAGAAGATTGCAGGTTCGAGTCCTGTCGTGGACGAAAGAATCATCTTTATTTTAAATAAAATACGTTTGTCATATTTTCTTACTTTATTCCTTAAAGTGCAAAGTGTCGTCCACGTGGCCCAATAGATAAGGCGTCTGACTTCGAATCAGAAGATTGCAGGTTCGAGTCCTGTCGTGGGCGAAAGAATCATCCTTATTTTAAATAAAATACATTTGTCATATTTTCTTATTTTATTCCCGAAAGAGCAAAGTGTCGTCCACGTGGCCCAATGGATAAGGCGTCTGACTTCGAATCAGAAGATTGCAGGTTCAATTCCTGTCCTGGACGAAAGAATCATCTCTATTTTAAATAAAATACGTTAGTCATATTTTATTATTTTATTCCCGGAAGAGCAAATTGCGTCCACGTGGCCCAATGGATAAATCGTCTGACTTCGAATCAGAAGATTGCAGGTTCGAGTCCTGTCGCGGTCGAAAGATTTATATTTATTTTAAATAAAATACGTTAGTCATATTTTATTATTTTATTCCCGGAAGAGCAAAGTGTCGTCCACGTGGCCCAATGGATAAGGCGTCTGACTTCGAATCAGAAGATTGCGGGTTCGAGCCCTGTCGTGGACGAAAGAATCATCTTTATCTTAAATAAAATACGTTAGTCATATTTTATTATTTTATTCCCTGAAGAGCAAAGTGTCGTCCACGTGGCCCAATGGATAAGGCGTCTGACTTCGAATCAGAAGATTGCAGGTTCGAGTCCTGTCGTGGACGAAAGAATCATCTTTATTTTAAATAAAATACGTTAGTCATATTTTATTATTTTATTCCCGGAAGAGCAAAGTGTCGTCCACGTGGCAGAATGGATAAGGCGTCTGACTTCGAATCAGAAGATTGCAGGTCCGAGTCCTGTCGAGGACGAAAGATTTATATTTATTTTAAATAAAATACGTTAGTCATATTTTATTATTTTATTCCCGAAAGAGCAAAGTGTCGTCCACGTGGCCCAATGGATAAGGCGTCTGACTTCGAATCAGAAGATTGCAGGTTCGAGTCCTGTCGTGGACGAAAGAATCATCTTTATTTTAAATAAAATACGTTAGTCATATTTTATTATTTTATTCCCGGAAGAGCAAAGTGTCGTCCACGTGGCAGAATGGATAAGGCGTCTGACTTCGAATCAGAAGATTGCAGGTCCGAGTCCTGTCGAGGACGAAAGATTTATATTTATTTTAAATAAAATACGTTAGTCATATTTTATTATTTTATTCCCGAAAGAGCAAAGTGTCGTCCACGTGGCCCAATGGATAAGGCGTCTGACTTCGAATCAGAAGATTGCAGGTTCGAGCCCTGTCGTGGACGAAAGAATCATCTCTATTTTAAATAAAATACGTTAGTCATAATTTATTATTTTATTCCCGGAAGAGCGAAGTGTCGTCCACGTGGCCCAATGGATAAGGCGTCTGACTTCGAATCAGAAGATTGCAGGTTCGAGTCCTGTCGTGGACGAAAGATTTATATTTATTTTAAATAAAATACGTTAGTCATATTTTATTATTTTATTCCCGGAAGAGCAAAGTGTCATCCACGTGGCCCAATGGATAAGGCGTCTGACTTCGAATCAGAAGATTGCAGGTTCGAGTCCTGTCGCGGACGAAAGAATCATCTCTATTTTAAATAAAATACGTTAGTCATAATTTATTATTTTATTCCCGGAAGAGCAAAGTGTCGTCCACGTGGCCCAATGGATAAGGCGTCTGACTTCGAATCAGAAGATTGCAGGTTCGAGTCCTGTCGTGGACGAAAGAATCATCTTTATTTTAAATAAAATACGTTTGTCATATTTTCTTATTTTATTCCCGAAAGAGCAAAGTGTCGTCCACGTGGGCCATTGGATAAGGCGTCTGACTTCGAATCAGAAGATTGCAGGTTCGATTCCTGTCGTGGACGAAAGAATCATCTCTATTTTAAATAAAATACGTTAGTCATATTTTATTATTTTATTCTTGGAAGAGCAAATTGCGTCCACGTGGCCCAATGGATAAATCGTCTGACTTCGAATCAGAAGATTGCAGGTTCGAGTCCTGTCGCGGTCGAAAGATTTATATTTATTTTAAATAAAATACGTTAGTCATATTTTTTTTATTTTATTCCCGAAAGTGGAAGGTATCGTCCACGTGGCCCAATGGATAAGG
Source organism: Tetragnatha versicolor (assembly GCA_024610705.1). Taxonomy (NCBI): domain Eukaryota; kingdom Metazoa; phylum Arthropoda; class Arachnida; order Araneae; family Tetragnathidae; genus Tetragnatha; species Tetragnatha versicolor. Next base: position 26,678,952 of record JANDEH010000002.1, on the reverse strand, counting down.
CGTCTGACTTCGAATTAGAAGATTGCAGGTTCGAGTCCTGTTGCGGACGAAAGAATCATCTTTATTTTAAATAAAATACGTTAGTCATATTTTATTATTTTATTCCCGGAAGAACAAAGTGTCGTCCTCGTGGCCCAATGGATAAGGTGTCTGACTTCGAATCAGAAGATTGCAGGTTCGAGTCCTGTCGCGGACGAAGGATTTATATTAATTTTAAATAAAATACGTTAGTCATATATTATTATTTTATTCCCGGAAGAGCAAAGTGTCGTCCACGTGGCCCAATGGATAAGGCGTCTGACTTCGAATCAGAAGATTGCAGGTTCGAGCCCTGTCGTGGACGAAAGAATCATCTTTATTTTAAATAAAATACGTTAGTCATATTTTATTATTTTATTCCCGGAAGAGCAAAGTGTCGTCCACGTGGCCCAATGGATAAGGCGTCTGACTTCGAATCAGAAGATTGCAGGTTCGAGTCCTGTCGTGGACGAAAGAATCATCTTTATTTTAAATAAAATACGTTTGTCATATTTTCTTACTTTATTCCCGGAAGAGTGTGGTGCCGAAGAAGAAGACGCCGAGTAGACGAAGTCAAGAAGAACACAATCTCTCTGGCGTCAGAACTCACACGTTATATAAGCTTGTTTGTATTGCTGCTTTACTCTCTTCTCTTCTGATATTGTTGGAGTCTAATAAATGAGTTTTATACTTTCCTATTGTTGAATTCTTTACCTCTCCATACTGGTGACCTGTTTTAGGCCAGTTTGTGCTGAATAACTAATCTGAAGCTCCTTCATTATTTGATCTTCTCAAGGATTGACTTCTTCCGTCGTCGACCAGATCACTTTGCTTTCAGGGTGGCTTCCTGCTGCCGATCGCATCCACTGTATTGACGGGTTGATCATCTGCAATTCCTGATCATATTCAACAATTTTGACGGATCAACTTTTTCAAAATGTCGGATGTAAAGAACCCTGATTCAAAGGATGACACAAAAGATGTTGAAACTCCTCCAGTTGAAACTGATCCTTCGGTTTCAGGCCAGACATCCTCAAATCCAGGTATAGAACTTTCTCACGTTTCCTACAAACCTCCAGTGTTTTGGGAGGACGATCCAGAACTATGGTTCCTTCAAGTCGAATCCCAATTTAAGATGGCTAGAATTTCCACAGATGCTACTAAATTTAATGCGATCGTTTCTGTTCTTAGTTCAAAAGTATTAAATTGTGTTAGGGATATAGTTAAAAACCCTCCCACTGTCAAGTCATATAGCACATTAAAGGATCGTATTCTCCAGTATTTTGCCCAATCAGAAACTGCCCAATTGAATCTATTGGTGAAAGATTTGCAGCTTGGAGATAAAAGACCCTCCCAATTGCTTTATGAAATGCAAAATTTGGCCACGGGTAAAGTGGATGAGAGTGTTCTAAAAAATCTCTGGATGCAACGCCTTCCTACAAATATTCAACAGATTGTATCTGTGTCTACAGCCGATCTCCATGAGGTAGCACGAATTGCTGACAAAATCCATGAGGTCTCTGGTTGTTCAATCGCAATTTCAGGTGTTGATTCTAACAATTCTGAATTGCAATCTCTTAAGTCAGAAATTGCTGGTCTCAAAAAGACCATTGATGATTTGGCAAGTTCCAGAAACCGATCTTCGTTCCGTGGTCCTAAAAAACACCGCCATCGATCACGATCTATTTCTCGCAATCCTAGTGAAAATTCAGAAAAACTCTGTTGGTATCACCAACGCTGGGGTAACAAAGCGCAAAAGTGCATTAAGCCCTGTAGCTATCCGGAAAACTAGACAGCACGTCTGTTTTGTCGGCGACAGATAAGTGCACCCCTAATAGCCGATTGTATATTTCGGACCTGTTAACTGGATCTAAATTTCTTATTGATAGTGGGGCCGCGTTAAGCTGCTACCCTAAGGCACTTGTTGGGAATCGCAAGCCTGAGGATCTTTCTCTTTTTGCTGCAAATGGATCCGCTATTGCCACTTATGGCACAATTAGGTTAGACTTAAATTTAGGTTTACGTAGAAGTTTCCCTTGGACATTTATAGTCGCAGATGTTTCAGACCCCATTTTAGGAGCTGATTTCCTGGAACATTTCGAATTATTAATAGATGTTAAAAACAGACAACTTCTTGATCGTGTAACATCTTTAAAGGTGAAAGGTATAAAGTGTCCTGGACAATCTTCAGGTTTGACACCACTTTCTGTAAACTGTCCTTTTCAGTCAATCTTGTCGAAATTCCCTGAACTATTTTCTGCTAACATGAATTCTAAACCAAAGCCCTCCTCTTACTCTCACTGTATTGAGACCAAAGGACCCCCTGTGCATGCTAAAGCTAGACGTCTATCCCCAGAAAAACTAACAGAACTCAAAAAACAGTTTAAGCTTCTAATTGAACAAGGGATCATACAACCTTCCAAAAGCCCTTGGGCCAGCCCAATACACTTTGTGAGGAAAAAGGATGGATCCTGGAGGATCTGTGGGGATTTCCGGCGTTTAAATGCCGCGACAATTCCTGACAGTTACCCCCTCCCGTATATTCATGATTTTGTTAGTGGGTTGCGGGGGAAGCGAGTTTTTTCCAAAATCGATCTGGTGAAAGCATATCACCAGATTCCGATAGAACCAAAGGATGTTCCCAAAAGTGCAGTTATTACACCCATAGGTCTTTTTGAGTATAACTACATGTCATTCGGACTACGAAACGCCGCCCAATCGTTTCAACGATTTATTGATGGCATTATACGTGACATCGACTGTTGTTATGCTTATATTGATGACTTGCTCGTTGCATCTGAAGATATTGAAACTCACCAAAAGGACCTGGCACGTGTTTTCAAGGCACTTAGTGAAAGCGGCATGGTAATCAATGTACAAAAATGTATTTTTGGTGCTACAGAACTGTCATTTTTAGGTTTTTTGGTTTCCAAAGTGTCGTCCACGTGGCCCAATAGATAAGGCGTCTGACTTCGAATCAGAAGATTGCAGGTTCGAGTCCTGTCGTGGGCGAAAGAATCATCCTTATTTTAAATAAAATACATTTGTCATATTTTCTTATTTTATTCCCGAAAATTCAAAGTGTCGTCCACGTGGCCCAATGGATAAGGCGTCTGACTTCGAATCAGAAGATTGCAGGTTCGAGTTCTGTCGTGGACGAAAGAATCATCTTTATTTTAAATAAAATACGTTAGTCATATTTTATTATTTTATTCCCGGAAGAGCAAAGTGTCGTCCACGTGGCCCAATGGATAAGGCGTCTGACTTCGAATCAGAAGATTGCAGGTTCGAGTCCTGTCGCTGTCGAAAGATTTATCTTTATTTTAAATAAAATACGTTAGTCATATTTTATTATTTTATTCCCGAAAGAGCAAAGTGTCGTCCACGTGGCCCAATGGATAATGCGTCTGACTTCGAATCAGAAGATTGCAGGTTCGAGCCCTGTCGTGGACGAAAGAATCATCTCTATTTTAAATAAAATACGTTAGTCATAATTTATTATTTTATTCCCGGAAGAGCAAAGTGTCGTCCACGTGGCCCAATGGATAAGGCGTCTGACTTCGAATCAGAAGATTGCAGGTTCGAGTCCTGTCGCGGACGAAAGATTTATCTCTATTTTAAATAAAATACGTTAGTCATAATTTATTATTTTATTCCCGGAAGAGCAAAGTGTCGTCCACGTGGCCCAATGGATAAGGCGTCTGACTTCGAATCAGAAGATTGCAGGTTCGAGTCCTGTCGCGGACGAAAGATTTATATTTATTTTAAATAAAATACGTTAGTCATATTTTATTATTTTATTAACGGAAGAGCAAAGTGTCGTCCACGTGGCCCAATGGATAAGGCGTCTGACTTCGAATCAGAAGATTGCAGGTTCGAGTCCTGTCGCGGACGAAAGATTTATATTTATTTTAAATAAAATACGTTAGTCATATTTTATTATTTTATTCCCGGAAGAGCAAAGTGTCGTCCAAGTGGCCCAATGGATAAGGCGTCTGACTTCGAATCAGAAGATTGCAGGTTCGAGTCCTGTCGTGGACGAAAGAATCATCTTTATTTTAAATAAAATACGTTTGTCATATTTTCTTATTTTATTCCCGAAAGAGCAAAGTGTCGTCCACGTGGGCCATTGGATAAGGCGTCTGACTTCGAATCAGAAGATTGCAGGTTCGATTCCTGTCGTGGACGAAAGAATCATCTCTATTTTAAATAAAATACGTTAGTCATATTTTATTATTTTATTCTCGGAAGAGCAAATTGCGTCCACGTGGCCCAATGGATAAATCGTCTGACTTCGAATCAGAAGATTGCAGGTTCGAGTCCTGTCGCGGTCGAAAGATTTATATTTATTTTAAATAAAATACGTTAGTCATATTTTTTTATTTTATTCCCGAAAGTGGAAGGTATCGTCCACGTGGCCCAATGGATAAGGCGTCTGACTTCGAATTAGAAGATTGCAGGTTCGAGTCCTGTTGCGGACGAAAGAATCATCTTTATTTTAAATAAAATACGTTAGTCATATTTTATTATTTTATTCCCGGAAGAACAAAGTGTCGTCCTCGTGGCCCAATGGATAAGGTGTCTGACTTCGAATCAGAAGATTGCAGGTTCGAGTCCTGTCGCGGACGAAGGATTTATATTAATTTTAAATAAAATACGTTAGTCATATTTTATTATTTTATTCCCGGAAGAGCAAAGTGTCGTCCACGTGGCCCAATGGATAAGGCGTCTGACTTCGAATCAGAAGATTGCAGGTTCGAGCCCTGTCGTGGACGAAAGAATCATCTTTATTTTAAATAAAATACGTTAGTCATATTTTATTATTTTATTCCCGGAAGAGCAAAGTGTCGTCCACGTGGCCCAATGGATAAGGCGTCTGACTGCGAATCAGAAGATTGCAGGTTCGAGTCCTGTCGTGGACGAAAGAATCATCTTTATTATTAATAAAACACGTTTGTCATATTTTCTTACTTTATTCCTTAAAGTGCAAAGTGTCGTCCACGTGGCCCAATAGATATGGCGTCTGACTTCGAATCAGAAGATTGCAGGTTCGAGTCCTGTCGTGGGCGAAAGAATCATCCTTATTTTAAATAAAATACGTTAGTCATATTTTCTTATTTTATTCCCGAAAGTTCAAAGTGTCGTCCACGTGGCCAAATGGATAAGGAGTCTGACTTCGAATCAGAAGATTGCAGGTTCGAGTCCTGTCGCGGTCGAAAGATTTATATTTATTTTAAATAAAATACGTTAGTCATATTTTTTTATTTTATTCCCGAAAGTGGAAGGTATCGTCCACGTGGCCCAATGGATAAGGCGTCTGACTTCGAATCAGAAGATTGCAGGTTCGAGTCCTGTCGTGGACGAAAGAATCATCTTTATTTTAAATAAAATACGTTTGTCATATTTTCTTATTTTATTCCCGGAAGAGCAAAGTGTCGTCAACGTGGCCCAATGGATAAGGCGTCTGACTTCGAATTAGAAGATTGCAGGTAGAGTCCTGTCGTGGACGAAAGAATCATCTTTATTTTAATTAAAATTTGTTTGTCATATTTTCTTATTTTATTCCCGGAAGAGCATAGTGTCGTCCGCGTGGCCCAATGGATAAGGCGTCTGACTTCGAATCAGAAGATTGCAGGTTCGAGTCCTGTCGCGGACGAATGATTTATCTTTATTTTAAATAAAATACGTTGGCCATATTTTCTTATTTTATTCCCGAAAGTGCAAAGTGTCGTCCACGTGGCCCAATGGATAAGGCGTCTGACTTCGAATCAGAAGATTGCAGGTTCGAGTCCTGTCGTGGACGAAAGAATCATCTTTATTTTATATAAAATACGTTTGTCATATTTTCTTATTTTATTCCCGGAAGAGCAAAGTGTCGTCCACGTGGCCCAATGGATAAGGCGTCTGACTTCGAATCAGAAGATTGCAGGTTCGAGTCCTGTCGTGGACGAAAGAATCATCTTTATTTTAAATAAAATACGTTTGTCATATTTTCTTACTTTATTCCTTAAAGTGCAAAGTGTCGTCCACGTGGCCCAATAGATAAGGCGTCTGACTTCGAATCAGAAGATTGCAGGTTCGAGTCCTGTCGTGGGCGAAAGAATCATCCTTATTTTAAATAAAATACATTTGTCATATTTTCTTATTTTATTCCCGAAAGAGCAAAGTGTCGTCCACGTGGCCCAATGGATAAGGCGTCTGACTTCGAATCAGAAGATTGCAGGTTCGATTCCTGTCCTGGACGAAAGAATCATCTCTATTTTAAATAAAATACGTAAGTCATATTTTATTATTTTATTCCCGGAAGAGCAAATTGCGTCCACGTGGCCCAATGGATAAATCGTCTGACTTCGAATCAGAAGATTGCAGGTTCGAGTCCTGTCGCGGTCGAAAGATTTATATTTATTTTAAATAAAATACGTTAGTCATATTTTTTTTTTATTCCCGAAAGTGGAAGGTATCGTCCACGTGGCCCAATGGATAAGGCGTCTGACTTCGAATTAGAAGATTGCAGGTTCGAGTCCTGTAGCGGACGAATGATTTATCTTTATTTTAAATAAAATACGTTGGCCATATTTTCTTATTTTATTCCCGGAAGAGCAAAGTGTCGTCAACGTGGCCCAATGGATAAGGCGTCTGACTTCGAATTAGAAGATTGCAGGTAGAGTCCTGTCGTGGACGAAAGAATCATCTTTATTTTAATTAAAATTTGTTTGTCATATTTTCTTTATTTATTCCCGGAAGAGCATAGTGTCGTCCGCGTGGCCCAATGGATAAGGCGTCTGACTTCGAATCAGAAGATTGCAGGTTCGAGTCCTGTCGCGGACGAATGATTTATCTTTATTTTAAATAAAATACGTTGGCCATATTTTCTTATTTTATTCCCGAAAGTGCAAAGTGTCGTCCACGTGGCCCAATGGATAAGGCTTCTGACTTCGAATCAGAAGATTGCAGGTTCGAGTCCTGTCGTGGTCGAAAGAATCATCTTTATTTTAAATAAAATACGTTTGTCATATTTTCTTATTTTATTCCCGGAAGAGCAAAGTGTCGTCCACGTGGCCCAATGGATAAGGCGTCTGACTTCGAATCAGAAGATTGCAGGTTCGAGTCCTGTCGTGGACGAAAGAATCATCTTTATTTTAAATAAAATACGTTTGTCATATTTTCTTACTTTATTCCTTAAAGTGCAAAGTGTCGTCCACGTGGCCCAATAGATAAGGCGTCTGACTTCGAATCAGAAGATTGCAGGTTCGAGTCCTGTCGTGAGCGAAAGAATCATCCTTATTTTAAATAAAATACATTTGTCATATTTTCTTATTTTATTCCCGAAAGAGCAAAGTGTCGTCCACGTGGCCCAATGGATAAGGCGTCTGACTTCGAATCAGAAGATTGCAGGTTTGATTCCTGTCCTGGACGAAAGAATCATCTCTATTTTAAATAAAATACGTTAGTCATATTTTATTATTTTATTCCCGGAAGAGCAAATTGCGTCCACGTGGCCCAATGGATAAATCGTCTGACTTCGAATCAGAAGATTGCATATTCGAGTCCTGTCGCGGTCGAAAGATTTATATTTATTTTAAATAAAATACGTTAGTCATATTTTATTATTTTATTCCCGGAAGAGCAAAGTGTCGTCCACGTGGCCCAATGGATAAGGCGTCTGACTTCGAATCAGAAGATTGCGGGTTCGAGCCCTGTCGTGGACGAAAGAATCATCTTTATCTTAAATAAAATACGTTAGTCATATTTTATTATTTTATTCCCTGAAGAGCAAAGTGTCGTCCACGTGGCCCAATGGATAAGGCGTCTGACTTCGAATCAGAAGATTGCAGGTTAGAGTCCTGTCGTGGACGAAAGAATCATCTTTATTTTAAATAAAATACGTTAGTCATATTTTATTATTTTATTCCCGGAAGAGCAAAGTGTCGTCCACGTGGCAGAATGGATAAGGCGTCTGACTTCGAATCAGAAGATTGCAGGTTCGAGTCCTGTCGAGGACGAAAGATTTATATTTATTTTAAATAAAATACGTTAGTCATATTTTATTATTTTATTCCCGGAAGAGCAAAGTGTCGTCCACGTGGCCCAATGGATAAGGCGTCTGACTTCGAATCAGAAGATTGCAGGTTCGAGTCCTGTCGTGGACGAAAGATTTATATTTATTTTAAATAAAATACGTTAGTCATATTTTATTATTTTATTCCCGGAAGAGCAAAGTGTCGTCCACGTGGCCCAATGGATAAGGCGTCTGACTTCGAATCAGAAGATTGCAGGTTCGAGTCCTGTCGTGGACGAAAGAATCATCTTTATTTTAAATAAAATACGTTTGTCATATTTTCTTACTTTATTCCTTAAAGTGCAAAGTGTCGTCCACGTGGCCCAATTGATAAGGCGTCTGACTTCGAATCAGAAGATTGCAGGTTCGAGTCCTGTCGTGGGCGAAAGAATCATCCTTATTTTAAATAAAATACATTTGTCATATTTTCTTATTTTATTCCCGAAAGTTCAAAGTATCGTCCACGTGGCCAAATGGATAAGGAGTCTGACTTCGAATCAGAAGATTGCGGGTTCGAGCCCTGTCGTGGACGAAAGAATCATCTTTATTTTAAATAAAATACGTTAGTCATATTTTATTATTTTATTCCCGGAAGAGCAAAGAGTCGTCCACGTGGCCCAATGGATAAGGCGTCTGACTTCGAATCAGAAGATTGCAGGTTCGATTCCTGTCGTGGACGAAAGAATCATCTCTATTTTAAATAAAATACGATAGTCATATTTTATTATTTTATTCCCGGAAGAGCAAATTGCGTCCACGTGGCCCAATGGATAAATCGTCTGACTTCGAATCAGAAGATTGCAGGTTCGAGACCTGTCGCGGTCGAAAGATTTATATTTATTTTAAATAAAATACGTTAGTCATATTTTTTTATTTTATTCCCGAAAGTGGAAGGTATCGTCCACGTGGCCCAATGGATAAGGCGTCTGACTTCGAATTAGAAGATTGCAGGTTCGAGTCCTGTTGCGGACGAAGGATTTATATTAATTTTAAATAAAATACGTTAGTCATATTTTATTATTTTATTCCCGGAAGAGCAAAGTGTCGTCCACGTGGCCCAATGGATAAGGCGTCTGACTTCGAATCAGAAGATTGCAGGTTCGAGTCCTGTCGTGGACGAAAGAATCATCTTTATTTTAAATAAAATACGTTTGTCATATTTTCTTATTTTATTCCCGGAAGAGCAAAGTGTCGTCCACGTGGCCCAATGGATAAGGCGTCTGACTTCGAATCAGAAGATTGCAGGTTCGAGTCCTGTCGTGGACGAAAGAATCATCTTTATTTTAAATAAAATACGTTTGTCATATTTTCTTACTTTATTCCTTAAAGTGCAAAGTGTCGTCCACGTGGCCCAATAGATAAGGCGTCTGACTTCGAATCAGAAGATTGCAGGTTCGAGTCCTGTCGTGGGCGAAAGAATCATCCTTATTTTAAATAAAATACATTTGTCATATTTTCTTATTTTATTCCCGAAAGAGCAAAGTGTCGTCCACGTGGCCCAATGGATAAGGCGTCTGACTTCGAATCAGAAGATTGCAGGTTCGATTCCTGTCCTGGACGAAAGAATCATCTCTATTTTAAATAAAATACGTTAGTCATATTTTATTATTTTATTCCCGGAAGAGCAAATTGCGTCCACGTGGCCCAATGGATAAATCGTCTGACTTCGAATCAGAAGATTGCAGGTTCGAGTCCTGTCGCGGTCGAAAGATTTATATTTATTTTAAATAAAATACGTTAGTCATATTTTATTATTTTATTCCCGGAAGAGCAAAGTGTCGTCCACGTGGCCCAATGGATAAGGCGTCTGACTTCGAATCAGAAGATTGCGGGTTCGAGCCCTGTCGTGGACGAAAGAATCATCTTTATCTTAAATAAAATACGTTAGTCATATTTTATTATTTTATTCCCTGAAGAGCAAAGTGTCGTCCACGTGGCCCAATGGATAAGGCGTCTGACTTCGAATCAGAAGATTGCAGGTTCGAGTCCTGTCGTGGACGAAAGAATCATCTTTATTTTAAATAAAATACGTTAGTCATATTTTATTATTTTATTCCCGGAAGAGCAAAGTGTCGTCCACGTGGCAGAATGGATAAGGCGTCTGACTTCGAATCAGAAGATTGCAGGTCCGAGTCCTGTCGAGGACGAAAGATTTATATTTATTTTAAATAAAATACGTTAGTCATATTTTATTATTTTATTCCCGAAAGAGCAAAGTGTCGTCCACGTGGCCCAATGGATAAGGCGTCTGACTTCGAATCAGAAGATTGCAGGTTCGAGTCCTGTCGTGGACGAAAGAATCATCTTTATTTTAAATAAAATACGTTAGTCATATTTTATTATTTTATTCCCGGAAGAGCAAAGTGTCGTCCACGTGGCAGAATGGATAAGGCGTCTGACTTCGAATCAGAAGATTGCAGGTCCGAGTCCTGTCGAGGACGAAAGATTTATATTTATTTTAAATAAAATACGTTAGTCATATTTTATTATTTTATTCCCGAAAGAGCAAAGTGTCGTCCACGTGGCCCAATGGATAAGGCGTCTGACTTCGAATCAGAAGATTGCAGGTTCGAGCCCTGTTGTGGACGAAAGAATCATCTCTATTTTAAATAAAATACGTTAGTCATAATTTATTATTTTATTCCCGGAAGAGCGAAGTGTCGTCCACGTGGCCCAATGGATAAGGCGTCTGACTTCGAATCAGAAGATTGCAGGTTCGAGTCCTGTCGTGGACGAAAGATTTATATTTATTTTAAATAAAATACGTTAGTCATATTTTATTATTTTATTCCCGGAAGAGCAAAGTGTCATCCACGTGGCCCAATGGATAAGGCGTCTGACTTCGAATCAGAAGATTGCAGGTTCGAGTCCTGTCGTGGACGAAAGATTTATATTTATTTTAAATAAAATACGTTAGTCATATTTTATTATTTTATTCCCGGAAGAGCAAAGTGTCGTCCACGTGGCCCAATGGATAAGGCGTCTGACTTCGAATCAGAAGATTGCAGGTTCGAGTCCTGTCGTGGACGAAAGAATCATCTTTATTTTAAATAAAATACGTTTGTCATATTTTCTTACTTTATTCCTTAAAGTGCAAAGTGTCGTCCACGTGGCCCAATAGATAAGGCGTCTGACTTCGAATCAGAAGATTGCAGGTTCGAGTCCTGTCGTGGGCGAAAGAATCATCCTTATTTTAAATAAAATACATTTGTCATATTTTCTTATTTTATTCCCGAAAGTTCAAAGTGTCGTCCACGTGGCCAAATGGATAAGGAGTCTGACTTCGAATCAGAAGATTGCGGGTTCGAGTCCTGTCGCGGACGAAAGATTTATCTTTATTTTAAATAAAATACGTTAGTCATATTTTCTTATTTTATTCCCGAAAGAGCAAAGTGTCGTCCACGTGGCCCAATGGATAAGGCGTCTGACTTCGAATCAGAAGATTGCAGGTTCGATTCCTGTCGTGGACGAAAGAATCATCTCTATTTTAAATAAAATACGTTAGTCATATTTTATTATTTTATTCCCGGAAGAGCAAATTGCGTCCACGTGGCCCAATGGATAAATCGTCTGACTTCGAATCAGAAGATTGCAGGTTCGAGCCCTGTCGTGGACGAAAGAATCATCTTTATTTTAAATAAAATACGTTATTCATATTTTATTATTTTATTCCCGGAAGAGCAAAGTGTCGTCCACGTGGCCCAATGGATAAGGCGTCTGACTTCGAATCAGAAGATTGCAGGTTCGATTCCTGTCGTGGACGAAAGAATCATCTCTATTTTAAATAAAATACGTTAGTCATATTTTATTATTTTATTCCCGGAAGAGCAAAGTGTCGTCCACGTGGCCCAATGGATAAGGCGTCTGACTTCGAATCAGAAGATTGCAGGTTCGAGTCCTGTTGCGGACGAAGGATTTATATTAATTTTAAATAAAATACGTTAGTCATATTTTATTATTTTATTCCCGGAAGAGCAAAGTGTCGTCCACGTGGCCCAATGGATAAGGCGTCTGACTTCGAATCAGAAGATTGCAGGTTCGAGTCCTGTCGTGGACGAAAGAATCATCTTTATTTTAAATAAAATACGTTTGTCATATTTTCTTATTTTATTCCCGGAAGAGCAAAGTGTCGTCCACGTGGCCCAATGGATAAGGCGTCTGACTTCGAATCAGAAGATTGCAGGTTCGAGTCCTGTCGTGGACGAAAGAATCATCTTTATTTTAAATAAAATACGTTAGTCATATTTTATTATTTTATTCCCGGAAGAGCAAAGTGTCGTCCACGTGGCAGAATGGATAAGGCGTCTGACTTCGAATCAGAAGATTGCAGGTCCGAGTCCTGTCGAGGACGAAAGATTTATATTTATTTTAAATAAAATACGTTAGTCATATTTTATTATTTTATTCCCGAAAGAGCAAAGTGTCGTCCACGTGGCCCAATGGATAAGGCGTCTGACTTCGAATCAGAAGATTGCAGGTTCGAGTCCTGTCGTGGACGAAAGAATCATCTTTATTTTAAATAAAATACGTTAGTCATATTTTATTATTTTATTCCCGGAAGAGCAAAGTGTCGTCCACGTGGCAGAATGGATAAGGCGTCTGACTTCGAATCAGAAGATTGCAGGTCCGAGTCCTGTCGAGGACGAAAGATTTATATTTATTTTAAATAAAATACGTTAGTCATATTTTATTATTTTATTCCCGAAAGAGCAAAGTGTCGTCCACGTGGCCCAATGGATAAGGCGTCTGACTTCGAATCAGAAGATTGCAGGTTCGAGCCCTGTCGTGGACGAAAGAATCATCTCTATTTTAAATAAAATACGTTAGTCATAATTTATTATTTTATTCCCGGAAGAGCGAAGTGTCGTCCACGTGGCCCAATGGATAACGCGTCTGACTTCGAATCAGAAGATTGCAGGTTCGAGTCCTGTCGTGGACGAAAGATTTATATTTATTTTAAATAAAATACGTTAGTCATATTTTATTATTTTATTCCCGGAAGAGCAAAGTGTCATCCACGTGGCCCAATGGATAAGGCGTCTGACTTCGAATCAGAAGATTGCAGGTTCGAGTCCTGTCGTGGACGAAAGATTTATATTTATTTTAAATAAAATACGTTAGTCATATTTTATTATTTTATTCCCGGAAGAGCAAAGTGTCGTCCACGTGGCCCAATGGATAAGGCGTCTGACTTCGAATCAGAAGATTGCAGGTTCGAGTCCTGTCGTGGACGAAAGAATCATCTTTATTTTAAATAAAATACGTTTGTCATATTTTCTTACTTTATTCCTTAAAGTGCAAAGTGTCGTCCACGTGGCCCAATAGATAAGGCGTCTGACTTCGAATCAGAAGATTGCAGGTTCGAGTCCTGTCGTGGGCGAAAGAATCATCCTCATTTTAAATAAAATACATTTGTCATATTTTCTTATTTTATTCCCGAAAGTTCAAAGTGTCGTCCACGTGGCCAAATGGATAAGGAGTCTGACTTCGAATCAGAAGATTGCGGGTTCGAGTCCTGTCGCGGACGAAAGATTTATCTTTATTTTAAATAAAATACGTTAGTCATATTTTCTTATTTTATTCCCGAAAGAGCAAAGTGTCGTCCACGTGGCCCAATGGATAAGGCGTCTGACTTCGAATCAGAAGATTGCAGGTTCGATTCCTGTCGTGGACGAAAGAATCATCTCTATTTTAAATAAAATACGTTAGTCATATTTTATTATTTTATTCCCGGAAGAGCAAATTGCGTCCACGTGGCCCAATGGATAAATCGTCTGACTTCGAATCAGAAGATTGCAGGTTCGAGCCCTGTCGTGGACGAAAGAATCATCTTTATTTTAAATAAAATACGTTAGTCATATTTTATTATTTTATTCCCGGAAGAGCAAAGTGTCGTCCACGTGGCCCAATGGATAAGGCGTCTGACTTCGAATCAGAAGATTGCAGGTTCGATTCCTGTCGTGGACGAAAGAATCATCTCTATTTTAAATAAAATACGTTAGTCATATTTTATTATTTTATTCCCGGAAGAGCAAATTGCGTCCACGAGGCCCAATGGATAAATCGTCTGACTTCGAATCAGAAGATTGCAGGTTCGAGTCCTGTCACGGTCGAAAGATTTATATTTATTTTAAATAAAATACGTTAGTCATATTTTTTTATTTTATTCCCGAAAGTGGAAGGTATCGTCCACGTGGCCCAATGGATAAGGCGTCTGACTTCGAATTAGAAGATTGCAGGTTCGAGTCCTGTTGCGGACGAAGGATTTATATTAATTTTAAATAAAATACGTTAGTCATATTTTATTATTTTATTCCCGGAAGATCAAAGTGTCGTCCACGTGGCCCAATGGATAAGGCGTCTGACTTCGAATCAGAAGATTGCAGGTTCGAGTCCTGTCGTGGACGAAAGAATCATCCTTATTTTAAATAAAATACATTTGTCATATTTTCTTATTTTATTCCCGAAAGAGCAAAGTGTCGTCCACGTGGCCCAATGGATAAGGCGTCTGACTTCGAATCAGAAGATTGCAGGTTCGATTCCTGTCCTGGACGAAAGAATCATCTCTATTTTAAATAAAATACGTTAGTCATATTTTATTATTTTATTCCCGGAAGAGCAAATTGCGTCCACGTGGCCCAATGGATAAATCGTCTGACTTCGAATCAGAAGATTGCAGGTTCGAGTCCTGTCGCGGTCGAAAGATTTATATTTATTTTAAATAAAATACGTTAGTCATATTTTATTATTTTATTCCCGGAAGAGCAAAGTGTCGTCCACGTGGCCCAATGGATAAGGCGTCTGACTTCGAATCAGAAGATTGCGGGTTCGAGCCCTGTCGTGGACGAAAGAATCATCTTTATCTTAAATAAAATACGTTAGTCATATTTTATTATTTTATTCCCTGAAGAGCAAAGTGTCGTCCACGTGGCCCAATGGATAAGGCGTCTGACTTCGAATCAGAAGATTGCAGGTTCGAGTCCTGTCGTGGACGAAAGAATCATCTTTATTTTAAATAAAATACGTTAGTCATATTTTATTATTTTATTCCCGGAAGAGCAAAGTGTCGTCCACGTGGCAGAATGGATAAGGCGTCTGACTTCGAATCAGAAGATTGCAGGTCCGAGTCCTGTCGAGGACGAAAGATTTATATTTATTTTAAATAAAATACGTTAGTCATATTTTATTATTTTATTCCCGAAAGAGCAAAGTGTCGTCCACGTGGCCCAATGGATAAGGCGTCTGACTTCGAATCAGAAGATTGCAGGTTCGAGCCCTGTCGTGGACGAAAGAATCATCTCTATTTTAAATAAAATACGTTAGTCATAATTTATTATTTTATTCCCGGAAGAGCGAAGTGTCGTCCACGTGGCCCAATGGATAAGGCGTCTGACTTCGAATCAGAAGATTGCAGGTTCGAGTCCTGTCGTGGACGAAAGATTTATATTTATTTTAAATAAAATACGTTAGTCATATTTTATTATTTTATTCCCGGAAGAGCAAAGTGTCATCCACGTGGCCCAATGGATAAGGCGTCTGACTTCGAATCAGAAGATTGCAGGTTCGAGTCCTGTCGTGGACGAAAGATTTATATTTATTTTAAATAAAATACGTTAGTCATATTTTATTATTTTATTCCCGGAAGAGCAAAGTGTCGTCCACGTGGCCCAATGGATAAGGCGTCTGACTTCGAATCAGAAGATTGCAGGTTCGAGTCCTGTCGTGGACGAAAGAATCATCTTTATTTTAAATAAAATACGTTTGTCATATTTTCTTACTTTATTCCTTAAAGTGCAAAGTGTCGTCCACGTGGCCCAATTGATAAGGCGTCTGACTTCGAATCAGAAGATTGCAGGTTCGAGTCCTGTCGTGGGCGAAAGAATCATCCTTATTTTAAATAAAATACATTTGTCATATTTTCTTATTTTATTCCCGAAAGTTCAAAGTGTCGTCCACGTGGCCAAATGGATAAGGAGTCTGACTTCGAATCAGAAGATTGCGGGTTCGAGTCCTGTCGCGGACGAAAGATTTATCTTTATTTTAAATAAAATACGTTAGTCATATTTTCTTATTTTATTCCCGAAAGAGCAAAGTGTCGTCCACGTGGCCCAATGGATAAGGCGTCTGACTTCGAATCAGAAGATTGCAGGTTCGATTCCTGTCGTGGACGAAAGAATCATCTCTATTTTAAATAAAATACGTTAGTCATATTTTATTATTTTATTCCCGGAAGAGCAAATTGCGTCCACGTGGCCCAATGGATAAATCGTCTGACTTCGAATCAGAAGATTGCAGGTTCGAGCCCTGTCGTGGACGAAAGAATCATCTTTATTTTAAATAAAATACGTTAGTCATATTTTATTATTTTATTCCCGGAAGAGCAAAGTGTCGTCCACGTGGCCCAATGGATAAGGCGTCTGACTTCGAATCAGAAGATTGCAGGTTCGATTCCTGTCGTGGACGAAAGAATCATCTCTATTTTAAATAAAATACGTTAGTCATATTTTATTATTTTATTCCCGGAAGAGCAAATTGCGTCCACGTGGCCCAATGGATAAATCGTCTGACTTCGAATCAGAAGATTGCAGGTTCGAGTCCTGTCACGGTCGAAAGATTTATATTTATTTTAAATAAAATACGTTAGTCATATTTTTTTATTTTATTCCCGAAAGTGGAAGGTATCGTCCACGTGGCGCAATGGATAAGGCGTCTGACTTCGAATTAGAAGATTGCAGGTTCGAGTCCTGTTGCCGACGAAAGAATCATCTTTATTTTAAATAAAATACGTTAGTCATATTTTATTATTTTATTCCCGGAAGAACAAAGTGTCGTCCTCGTGGCCCAATGGATAAGGAGTCTGACTTCGAATCAGAAGATTGCGGGTTCGAGTCCTGTCGCGGACGAAGGATTTATATTAATTTTAAATAAAATACGGTAGTCATATTTTATTATTTTATTCCCGGAAGAGCAAAGTGTCGTCCACGTGGCCCAATGGATAAGGCGTCTGACTTCGAATCAGAAGATTGCAGGTTCGAGCCCTGTCGTGGACGAAAGAATCATCTCTATTTTAAATAAAATACGTTAGTCATAATTTATTATTTTATTCCCGGAAGAGCGAAGTGTCGTCCACGTGGCCCAATGGATAACGCGTCTGACTTCGAATCAGAAGATTGCAGGTTCGAGTCCTGTCGTGGACGAAAGATTTATATTTATTTTAAATAAAATACGTTAGTCATATTTTATTATTTTATTCCCGGAAGAGCAAAGTGTCATCCACGTGGCCCAATGGATAAGGCGTCTGACTTCGAATCAGAAGATTGCAGGTTCGAGTCCTGTCGTGGACGAAAGATTTATATTTATTTTAAATAAAATACGTTAGTCATATTTTATTATTTTATTCCCGGAAGAGCAAAGTGTCGTCCACGTGGCCCAATGGATAAGGCGTCTGACTTCGAATCAGAAGATTGCAGGTTCGAGTCCTGTCGTGGACGAAAGAATCATCTTTATTTTAAATAAAATACGTTTGTCATATTTTCTTACTTTATTCCTTAAAGTGCAAAGTGTCGTCCACGTGGCCCAATAGATAAGGCGTCTGACTTCGAATCAGAAGATTGCAGGTTCGAGTCCTGTCGTGGGCGAAAGAATCATCCTCATTTTAAATAAAATACATTTGTCATATTTTCTTATTTTATTCCCGAAAGTTCAAAGTGTCGTCCACGTGGCCAAATGGATAAGGAGTCTGACTTCGAATCAGAAGATTGCGGGTTCGAGTCCTGTCGCGGACGAAAGATTTATCTTTATTTTAAATAAAATACGTTAGTCATATTTTCTTATTTTATTCCCGAAAGAGCAAAGTGTCGTCCACGTGGCCCAATGGATAAGGCGTCTGACTTCGAATCAGAAGATTGCAGGTTCGATTCCTGTCGTGGACGAAAGAATCATCTCTATTTTAAATAAAATACGTTAGTCATATTTTATTATTTTATTCCCGGAAGAGCAAATTGCGTCCACGTGGCCCAATGGATAAATCGTCTGACTTCGAATCAGAAGATTGCAGGTTCGAGCCCTGTCGTGGACGAAAGAATCATCTTTATTTTAAATAAAATACGTTAGTCATATTTTATTATTTTATTCCCGGAAGAGCAAAGTGTCGTCCACGTGGCCCAATGGATAAGGCGTCTGACTTCGAATCAGAAGATTGCAGGTTCGATTCCTGTCGTGGACGAAAGAATCATCTCTATTTTAAATAAAATACGTTAGTCATATTTTATTATTTTATTCCCGGAAGAGCAAATTGCGTCCACGAGGCCCAATGGATAAATCGTCTGACTTCGAATCAGAAGATTGCAGGTTCGAGTCCTGTCACGGTCGAAAGATTTATATTTATTTTAAATAAAATACGTTAGTCATATTTTTTTATTTTATTCCCGAAAGTGGAAGGTATCGTCCACGTGGCCCAATGGATAAGGCGTCTGACTTCGAATTAGAAGATTGCAGGTTCGAGTCCTGTTGCGGACGAAGGATTTATATTAATTTTAAATAAAATACGTTAGTCATATTTTATTATTTTATTCCCGGAAGATCAAAGTGTCGTCCACGTGGCCCAATGGATAAGGCGTCTGACTTCGAATCAGAAGATTGCAGGTTCGAGTCCTGTCGTGGACGAAAGAATCATCCTTATTTTAAATAAAATACGTTAGTCATATTTTATTATTTTATTCCCGGAAGAGCAAAGTGTCGTCCACGTGGCCCAATGGATAAGGCGTCTGACTTCGAATCAGAAGATTGCAGGTTCGATTCCTGTCGTGGACGAAAGAATCATCTCTATTTTAAATAAAATACGTTAGTCATATTTTATTATTTTATTCCCGGAAGAGCAAATTGCGTCCACGAGGCCCAATGGATAAATCGTCTGACTTCGAATCAGAAGATTGCAGGTTCGAGTCCTGTCACGGTCGAAAGATTTATATTTATTTTAAATAAAATACGTTAGTCATATTTTTTTATTTTATTCCCGAAAGTGGAAGGTATCGTCCACGTGGCCCAATGGATAAGGCGTCTGACTTCGAATTAGAAGATTGCAGGTTCGAGTCCTGTTGCGGACGAAGGATTTATATTAATTTTAAATAAAATACGTTAGTCATATTTTATTATTTTATTCCCGGAAGATCAAAGTGTCGTCCACGTGGCCCAATGGATAAATCGTCTGACTTCGAATCAGAAGATTGCAGGTTCGAGTCCTGTCGCGGTCGAAAGATTTATATTTATTTTAAATAAAATACGTTAGTCATATTTTATTATTTTATTCCCGGAAGAGCAAAGTGTCGTCCACGTGGCCCAATGGATAAGGCGTCTGACTTCGAATCAGAAGATTGCGGGTTCGAGCCCTGTCGTGGACGAAAGAATCATCTTTATCTTAAATAAAATACGTTAGTCATATTTTATTATTTTATTCCCTGAAGAGCAAAGTGTCGTCCACGTGGCCCAATGGATAAGGCGTCTGACTTCGAATCAGAAGATTGCAGGTTCGAGTCCTGTCGTGGACGAAAGAATCATCTTTATTTTAAATAAAATACGTTAGTCATATTTTATTATTTTATTCCCGGAAGAGCAAAGTGTCGTCCACGTGGCAGAATGGATAAGGCGTCTGACTTCGAATCAGAAGATTGCAGGTCCGAGTCCTGTCGAGGACGAAAGATTTATATTTATTTTAAATAAAATACGTTAGTCATATTTTATTATTTTATTCCCGAAAGAGCAAAGTGTCGTCCACGTGGCCCAATGGATAAGGCGTCTGACTTCGAATCAGAAGATTGCAGGTTCGAGCCCTGTCGTGGACGAAAGAATCATCTCTATTTTAAATAAAATACGTTAGTCATAATTTATTATTTTATTCCCGGAAGAGCGAAGTGTCGTCCACGTGGCCCAATGGATAAGGCGTCTGACTTCGAATCAGAAGATTGCAGGTTCGAGTCCTGTCGTGGGCGAAAGAATCATCCTTATTTTAAATAAAATACATTTGTCATATTTTCTTATTTTATTCCCGAAAGTTCAAAGTGTCGTCCACGTGGCCAAATGGATAAGGAGTCTGACTTCGAATCAGAAGATTGCGGGTTCGAGTCCTGTCGCGGACGAAAGATTTATCTTTATTTTAAATAAAATACGTTAGTCATATTTTCTTATTTTATTCCCGAAAGAGCAAAGTGTCGTCCACGTGGCCCAATGGATAAGGCGTCTGACTTCGAATCAGAAGATTGCAGGTTCGATTCCTGTCGTGGACGAAAGAATCATCTCTATTTTAAATAAAATACGTTAGTCATATTTTATTATTTTATTCCCGGAAGAGCAAATTGCGTCCACGTGGCCCAATGGATAAATCGTCTGACTTCGAATCAGAAGATTGCAGGTTCGAGCCCTGTCGTGGACGAAAGAATCATCTTTATTTTAAATAAAATACGTTAGTCATATTTTATTATTTTATTCCCGGAAGAGCAAAGTGTCGTCCACGTGGCCCAATGGATAAGGCGTCTGACTTCGAATCAGAAGATTGCAGGTTCGATTCCTGTCGTGGACGAAAGAATCATCTCTATTTTAAATAAAATACGTTAGTCATATTTTATTATTTTATTCCCG
The DNA here is from genome assembly GCA_024610705.1 of Tetragnatha versicolor. Taxonomy (NCBI): domain Eukaryota; kingdom Metazoa; phylum Arthropoda; class Arachnida; order Araneae; family Tetragnathidae; genus Tetragnatha; species Tetragnatha versicolor. Next base: position 26,658,242 of record JANDEH010000002.1, on the reverse strand, counting down.
GAAGAGCAAATTGCGTCCACGTGGCCCAATGGATAAATCGTCTGACTTCGAATCAGAAGATTGCAGGTTCGAGTCCTGTCACGGTCGAAAGATTTATATTTATTTTAAATAAAATACGTTAGTCATATTTTTTTATTTTATTCCCGAAAGTGGAAGGTATCGTCCACGTGGCGCAATGGATAAGGCGTCTGACTTCGAATTAGAAGATTGCAGGTTCGAGTCCTGTTGCCGACGAAAGAATCATCTTTATTTTAAATAAAATACGTTAGTCATATTTTATTATTTTATTCCCGGAAGAACCAAGTGTCGTCCTCGTGGCCCAATGGATAAGGAGTCTGACTTCGAATCAGAAGATTGCGGGTTCGAGTCCTGTCGCGGACGAAGGATTTATATTAATTTTAAATAAAATACGGTAGTCATATTTTATTATTTTATTCCCGGAAGAGCAAAGTGTCGTCCACGTGGCCCAATGGATAAGGCGTCTGACTTCGAATCAGAAGATTGCAGGTTCGAGCCCTGTCGTGGACGAAAGAATCATCTCTATTTTAAATAAAATACGTTAGTCATAATTTATTATTTTATTCCCGGAAGAGCGAAGTGTCGTCCACGTGGCCCAATGGATAACGCGTCTGACTTCGAATCAGAAGATTGCAGGTTCGAGTCCTGTCGTGGACGAAAGATTTATATTTATTTTAAATAAAATACGTTAGTCATATTTTATTATTTTATTCCCGGAAGAGCAAAGTGTCATCCACGTGGCCCAATGGATAAGGCGTCTGACTTCGAATCAGAAGATTGCAGGTTCGAGTCCTGTCGTGGACGAAAGATTTATATTTATTTTAAATAAAATACGTTAGTCATATTTTATTATTTTATTCCCGGAAGAGCAAAGTGTCGTCCACGTGGCCCAATGGATAAGGCGTCTGACTTCGAATCAGAAGATTGCAGGTTCGAGTCCTGTCGTGGACGAAAGAATCATCTTTATTTTAAATAAAATACGTTTGTCATATTTTCTTACTTTATTCCTTAAAGTGCAAAGTGTCGTCCACGTGGCCCAATAGATAAGGCGTCTGACTTCGAATCAGAAGATTGCAGGTTCGAGTCCTGTCGTGGGCGAAAGAATCATCCTCATTTTAAATAAAATACATTTGTCATATTTTCTTATTTTATTCCCGAAAGTTCAAAGTGTCGTCCACGTGGCCAAATGGATAAGGAGTCTGACTTCGAATCAGAAGATTGCGGGTTCGAGTCCTGTCGCGGACGAAAGATTTATCTTTATTTTAAATAAAATACGTTAGTCATATTTTCTTATTTTATTCCCGAAAGAGCAAAGTGTCGTCCACGTGGCCCAATGGATAAGGCGTCTGACTTCGAATCAGAAGATTGCAGGTTCGATTCCTGTCGTGGACGAAAGAATCATCTCTATTTTAAATAAAATACGTTAGTCATATTTTATTATTTTATTCCCGGAAGAGCAAATTGCGTCCACGTGGCCCAATGGATAAATCGTCTGACTTCGAATCAGAAGATTGCAGGTTCGAGCCCTGTCGTGGACGAAAGAATCATCTTTATTTTAAATAAAATACGTTAGTCATATTTTATTATTTTATTCCCGGAAGAGCAAAGTGTCGTCCACGTGGCCCAATGGATAAGGCGTCTGACTTCGAATCAGAAGATTGCAGGTTCGATTCCTGTCGTGGACGAAAGAATCATCTCTATTTTAAATAAAATACGTTAGTCATATTTTATTATTTTATTCCCGGAAGAGCAAATTGCGTCCACGAGGCCCAATGGATAAATCGTCTGACTTCGAATTAGAAGATTGCAGGTTCGAGTCCTGTTGCGGACGAAGGATTTATATTAATTTTAAATAAAATACGTTAGTCATATTTTCTTATTTTATTCCCGGAAGAGCAAAGTGTCGTCAACGTGGCCCAATGGATAATACGTCTGACTTCGAATTAGAAGATTGCAGGTAGAGTCCTGTCGTGGACGAAAGAATCATCTTTATTTTAATTAAAATTTGTTTGTCATATTTTCTTACTTTATTCCTTAAAGTGCAAAGTGTCGTCCACGTGGCCCAATTGATAAGGCGTCTGACTTCGAATCAGAAGATTGCAGGTTCGAGTCCTGTCGTGGGCGAAAGAATCATCCTTATTTTAAATAAAACACATTTGTCATATTTTCTTATTTTATTCCCGAAAGTTCAAAGTGTCGTCCACGTGGCCAAATGGATAAGGAGTCTGACTTCGAATCAGAAGATTGCGGGTTCGAGTCCTGTTGCGGACGAAAGATTTATCTTTATTTTAAATAAAATACGTTAGTCATATTTTCTTATTTTATTCCCGAAAGAGCAAAGTGTCGTCCACGTGGCCCAATGGATAAGGCGTCTGACTTCGAATCAGAAGATTGCAGGTTCGATTCCTGTCGTGGACGAAAGAATCATCTCTATTTTAAATAAAATACGTTAGTCATATTTTATTATTTTATTCCCGGAAGAGCAAATTGCGTCCACGTGGCCCAATGGATAAATCGTCTGACTTCGAATCAGAAGATTGCAGGTTCGAGCCCTGTCGTGGACGAAAGAATCATCTTTATTTTAAATAAAATACGTTAGTCATATTTTATTATTTTATTCCCGGAAGAGCAAAGTGTCGTCCACGTGGCCCAATGGATAAGGCGTCTGACTTCGAATCAGAAGATTGCAGGTTCGATTCCTGTCGTGGACGAAAGAATCATCTCTATTTTAAATAAAATACGTTAGTCATATTTTATTATTTTATTCCCGGAAGAGCAAATTGCGTCCACGTGGCCCAATGGATAAATCGTCTGACTTCGAATCAGAAGATTGCAGGTTCGAGTCCTGTCGCGGTCGAAAGATTTATATTTATTTTAAATAAAATACGTTAGTCATATTTTTTTATTTTATTCCCGAAAGTGGAAGGTATCGTCCACGTGGCGCAATGGATAAGGCGTCTGACTTCGATTTAGAAGATTGCAGGTTCGAGTCCTGTTGCGGACGAAAGAATCATCTTTATTTTAAATAAAATACGTTAGTCATATTTTATTATTTTATTCCCGGAAGAACAAAGTGTCGTCCTCGTGGCCCAATGGATAAGGTGTCTGACTTCGAATCAGAAGATTGCAGGTTCGAGTCCTGTCGCGGACGAAGGATTTATATTAATTTTAAATAAAATACGTTAGTCATATTTTATTATTTTATTCCCGGAAGAGCAAAGTGTCGTCCACGTGGCCCAATGGATAAGGCGTCTGACTTCGAATCAGAAGATTGCAGGTTCGAGCCCTGTCGTGGACGAAAGAATCATCTTTATTTTAAATAAAATACGTTAGTCATATTTTATTATTTTATTCCCGGAAGAGCAAAGTGTCGTCCACGTGGCCCAATGGATAAGGCGTCTGACTTCGAATCAGAAGATTGCAGGTTCGATTCCTGTCGTGGACGAAAGAATCATCTCTATTTTAAATAAAATACGTTAGTCATATTTTATTATTTTATTCCCGGAAGAGCAAATTGCGTCCACGTGGCCCAATGGATAAATCGTCTGACTTCGAATCAGAAGATTGCAGGTTCGAGTCCTGTCGCGGTCGAAAGATTTATATTTATTTTAAATAAAATACGTTAGTCATATTTTTTTATTTTATTCCCGAAAGTGGAAGGTATCGTCCACGTGGCGCAATGGATAAGGCGTCTGACTTCGAATTAGAAGATTGCAGGTTCGAGTCCTGTTGCGGACGAAAGAATCATCTTTATTTTAAATAAAATACGTTAGTCATATTTTATTATTTTATTCCCGGAAGAACCAAGTGTCGTCCTCGTGGCCCAATGGATAAGGTGTCTGACTTCGAATCAGAAGATTGCAGGTTCGAGTCCTGTCGCGGACGAAGGATTTATATTAATTTTAAATAAAATACGTTAGTCATATTTTATTATTTTATTCCCGGAAGAGCAAAGTGTCGTCCACGTGGCCCAATGGATAAGGCGTCTGACTTCGAATCAGAAGATTGCAGGTTCGAGCCCTGTCGTGGACGAAAGAATCATCTTTATTTTAAATAAAATACGTTAGTCATATTTTATTATTTTATTCCCGGAAGAGCAAAGTGTCGTCCACGTGGCCCAATGGATAAGGCGTCTGACTTCGAATCAGAAGATTGCAGGTTCGAGTCCTGTCGTGGACGAAAGAATAATCTTTATTATTAATAAAACACGTTTGTCATATTTTCTTACTTTATTCCCGGAAGAGCAAAGTGTCGTCAACGTGGCCCAATGGATAATACGTCTGACTTCGAATTAGAAGATTGCAGGTAGAGTCCTGTCGTGGACGAAAGAATCATCTTTATTTTAATTAAAATTTGTTTGTCATATTTTCTTATTTTATTCCCGGAAGAGCATAGTGTCGTCCGCGTGGCCCAATGGATAAGGCGTCTGACTTCGAATCAGAAGATTGCAGGTTCGAGTCCTGTCGCGGACGAATGATTTATCTTTATTTTAAATAAAATACGTTGGCCATATTTTCTTATTTTATTCCCGAAAGTGCAAAGTGTCGTCCACGTGGCCCAATGGATAAGGCGTCTGACTTCGAATCAGAAGATTGCAGGTTCGAGTCCTGTCGTGGACGAAAGAATCATCTTTATTTTAAATAAAATACGTTTGTCATATTTTCTTATTTTATTCCCGGAAGAGCAAAGTGTCGTCCACGTGGCCCAATGGATAAGGCGTCTGACTTCGAATCAGAAGATTGCAGGTTCGAGTCCTGTCGTGGACGAAAGAATCATCTTTATTTTAAATAAAATACGTTAGTCATATTTTATTATTTTATTCCCGGAAGAGCAAAGTGTCGTCCACGTGGCAAAATGGATAAGGCGTCTGACTTCGAATCAGAAGATTGCAGGTTCGAGTCCTGTCGTGGACGAAAGAATCATCTTTATTTTAAATAAAATACGTTTGTCATATTTTCTTACTTTATTCCTTAAAGTGCAAAGTGTCGTCCACGTGGCCCAATTGATAAGGCGTCTGACTTCGAATCAGAAGATTGCAGGTTCGAGTCCTGTCGTGGGCGAAAGAATCATCCTTATTTTAAATAAAATACATTTGTCATATTTTCTTATTTTATTCCCGAAAGTTCAAAGTGTCGTCCACGTGGCCAAATGGATAAGGAGTCTGACTTCGAATCAGAAGATTGCGGGTTCGAGTCCTGTCGCGGACGAAAGATTTATCTTTATTTTAAATAAAATACGTTAGTCATATTTTCTTATTTTATTCCCGAAAGAGCAAAGTGTCGTCCACGTGGCCCAATGGATAAGGCGTCTGACTTCGAATCAGAAGATTGCAGGTTCGATTCCTGTCGTGGACGAAAGAATCATCTCTATTTTAAATAAAATACGTTAGTCATATTTTATTATTTTATTCCCGGAAGAGCAAATTGCGTCCACGTGGCCCAATGGATAAATCGTCTGACTTCGAATCAGAAGATTGCAGGTTCGAGCCCTGTCGTGGACGAAAGAATCATCTTTATTTTAAATAAAATACGTTAGTCATATTTTATTATTTTATTCCCGGAAGAGCAAAGTGTCGTCCACGTGGCCCAATGGATAAGGCGTCTGACTTCGAATCAGAAGATTGCAGGTTCGATTCCTGTCGTGGACGAAAGAATCATCTCTATTTTAAATAAAATACGTTAGTCATATTTTATTATTTTATTCCCGGAAGAGCAAATTGCGTCCACGTGGCCCAATGGATAAATCGTCTGACTTCGAATCAGAAGATTGCAGGTTCGAGTCCTGTCACGGTCGAAAGATTTATATTTATTTTAAATAAAATACGTTAGTCATATTTTTTTATTTTATTCCCGAAAGTGGAAGGTATCGTCCACGTGGCGCAATGGATAAGGCGTCTGACTTCGAATTAGAAGATTGCAGGTTCGAGTCCTGTTGCGGACGAAAGAATCATCTTTATTTTAAATAAAATACGTTAGTCATATTTTATTATTTTATTCCCGGAAGAACAAAGTGTCGTCCTCGTGGCCCAATGGATAAGGAGTCTGACTTCGAATCAGAAGATTGCGGGTTCGAGTCCTGTCGCGGACGAAGGATTTATATTAATTTTAAATAAAATACGTTAGTCATATTTTATTATTTTATTCCCGGATGAGCAAAGTGTCGTCCACGTGGCCCAATGGATAAGGCGTCTGACTTCGAATCAGAAGATTGCAGGTTCGAGCCCTGTCGTGGACGAAAGAATCATCTTTATTTTAAATAAAACACGTTTGTCATATTTTCTTACTTTATTCCTTAAAGTGCAAAGTGTCGTCCACGTGGCCCAATAGATATGGCGTATGACTTCGAATCAGAAGATTGCAGGTTCGAGTCCTGTCGTGGGCGAAAGAATCATCCTTATTTTAAATAAAATACGTTAGTCATATTTTCTTATTTTATTCCCGAAAGTTCAAAGTGTCGTCCACGTGGCCAAATGGATAAGGAGTCTGACTTCGAATCAGAAGGTTGCGGGTTCGAGTCCTGTCGCGGACGAAAGATTTATCTTTATTTTAAATAAAATACGTTAGTCATATTTTCTTATTTTATTCCCGAAAGAGCAAAGTGTCGTCCACGTGGCCCAATGGATAAGGCGTCTGACTTCGAATCAGAAGATTGCAGGTTCGATTCCTGTCGTGGACGAAAGAATCATCTCTATTTTAAATAAAATACGTTAGTCATATTTTATTATTTTATTCCCGGAAGAGCAAATTGCGTCCACGTGGCCCAATGGATAAATCGTCTGACTTCGAATCAGAAGATTGCAGGTTCGAGTCCTGTCGCGGTCGAAAGATTTATATTTATTTTAAATAAAATACGTTAGTCATATTTTTTTATTTTATTCCCGAAAGTGGAAGGTATCGTCCACGTGGCCCAATGGATAAGGCGTCTGACTTCGAATCAGAAGATTGCAGGTTCGAGTCCTGTCGTGGACGAAAGAATCATCTTTATTTTAAATAAAATACATTTGTCATATTTTCTTATTTTATTCCCGGAAGAGCAAAGTGTCGTCAACGTGGCCCAATGGATAATACGTCTGACTTCGAATTAGAAGATTGCAGGTAGAGTCCTGTCGTGGACGAAAGAATCATCTTTATTTTAATTAAAATTTGTTTGTCATATTTTCTTACTTTATTCCTTAAAGTGCAAAGTGTCGTCCACGTGGCCCAATTGATAAGGCGTCTGACTTCGAATCAGAAGATTGCAGGTTCGAGTCCTGTCGTGGGCGAAAGAATCATCCTTATTTTAAATAAAACACATTTGTCATATTTTCTTATTTTATTCCCGAAAGTTCAAAGTGTCGTCCACGTGGCCAAATGGATAAGGAGTCTGACTTCGAATCAGAAGATTGCGGGTTCGAGTCCTGTTGCGGACGAAAGATTTATCTTTATTTTAAATAAAATACGTTAGTCATATTTTCTTATTTTATTCCCGAAAGAGCAAAGTGTCGTCCACGTGGCCCAATGGATAAGGCGTCTGACTTCGAATCAGAAGATTGCAGGTTCGATTCCTGTCGTGGACGAAAGAATCATCTCTATTTTAAATAAAATACGTTAGTCATATTTTATTATTTTATTCCCGGAAGAGCAAATTGCGTCCACGTGGCCCAATGGATAAATCGTCTGACTTCGAATCAGAAGATTGCAGGTTCGAGCCCTGTCGTGGACGAAAGAATCATCTTTATTTTAAATAAAATACGTTAGTCATATTTTATTATTTTATTCCCGGAAGAGCAAAGTGTCGTCCACGTGGCCCAATGGATAAGGCGTCTGACTTCGAATCAGAAGATTGCAGGTTCGATTCCTGTCGTGGACGAAAGAATCATCTCTATTTTAAATAAAATACGTTAGTCATATTTTATTATTTTATTCCCGGAAGAGCAAATTGCGTCCACGTGGCCCAATGGATAAATCGTCTGACTTCGAATCAGAAGATTGCAGGTTCGAGTCCTGTCGCGGTCGAAAGATTTATATTTATTTTAAATAAAATACGTTAGTCATATTTTTTTATTTTATTCCCGAAAGTGGAAGGTATCGTCCACGTGGCGCAATGGATAAGGCGTCTGACTTCGAATTAGAAGATTGCAGGTTCGAGTCCTGTTGCGGACGAAAGAATCATCTTTATTTTAAATAAAATACGTTAGTCATATTTTATTATTTTATTCCCGGAAGAACAAAGTGTCGTCCTCGTGGCCCAATGGATAAGGTGTCTGACTTCGAATCAGAAGATTGCAGGTTCGAGTCCTGTCGCGGACGAAGGATTTATATTAATTTTAAATAAAATACGTTAGTCATATTTTATTATTTTATTCCCGGAAGAGCAAAGTGTCGTCCACGTGGCCCAATGGATAAGGCGTCTGACTTCGAATCAGAAGATTGCAGGTTCGAGCCCTGTCGTGGACGAAAGAATCATCTTTATTTTAAATAAAATACGTTAGTCATATTTTATTATTTTATTCCCGGAAGAGCAAAGTGTCGTCCACGTGGCCCAATGGATAAGGCGTCTGACTTCGAATCAGAAGATTGCAGGTTCGATTCCTGTCGTGGACGAAAGAATCATCTCTATTTTAAATAAAATACGTTAGTCATATTTTATTATTTTATTCCCGGAAGAGCAAATTGCGTCCACGTGGCCCAATGGATAAATCGTCTGACTTCGAATCAGAAGATTGCAGGTTCGAGTCCTGTCGCGGTCGAAAGATTTATATTTATTTTAAATAAAATACGTTAGTCATATTTTTTTATTTTATTCCCGAAAGTGGAAGGTATCGTCCACGTGGCGCAATGGATAAGGCGTCTGACTTCGAATTAGAAGATTGCAGGTTCGAGTCCTGTTGCGGACGAAAGAATCATCTTTATTTTAAATAAAATACGTTAGTCATATTTTATTATTTTATTCCCGGAAGAACCAAGTGTCGTCCTCGTGGCCCAATGGATAAGGTGTCTGACTTCGAATCAGAAGATTGCAGGTTCGAGTCCTGTCGCGGACGAAGGATTTATATTAATTTTAAATAAAATACGTTAGTCATATTTTATTATTTTATTCCCGGAAGAGCAAAGTGTCGTCCACGTGGCCCAATGGATAAGGCGTCTGACTTCGAATCAGAAGATTGCAGGTTCGAGCCCTGTCGTGGACGAAAGAATCATCTTTATTTTAAATAAAATACGTTAGTCATATTTTATTATTTTATTCCCGGAAGAGCAAAGTGTCGTCCACGTGGCCCAATGGATAAGGCGTCTGACTTCGAATCAGAAGATTGCAGGTTCGAGTCCTGTCGTGGACGAAAGAATAATCTTTATTATTAATAAAACACGTTTGTCATATTTTCTTACTTTATTCCCGGAAGAGCAAAGTGTCGTCAACGTGGCCCAATGGATAATACGTCTGACTTCGAATTAGAAGATTGCAGGTAGAGTCCTGTCGTGGACGGAAGAATCATCTTTATTTTAATTAAAATTTGTTTGTCATATTTTCTTATTTTATTCCCGGAAGAGCATAGTGTCGTCCGCGTGGCCCAATGGATAAGGCGTCTGACTTCGAATCAGAAGATTGCAGGTTCGAGTCCTGTCGCGGACGAATGATTTATCTTTATTTTAAATAAAATACGTTGGCCATATTTTCTTATTTTATTCCCGAAAGTGCAAAGTGTCGTCCACGTGGCCCAATGGATAAGGCGTCTGACTTCGAATCAGAAGATTGCAGGTTCGAGTCCTGTCGTGGACGAAAGAATCATCTTTATTTTAAATAAAATACGTTTGTCATATTTTCTTATTTTATTCCCGGAAGAGCAAAGTGTCGTCCACGTGGCCCAATGGATAAGGCGTCTGACTTCGAATCAGAAGATTGCAGGTTCGAGTCCTGTCGTGGACGAAAGAATCATCTTTATTTTAAATAAAATACGTTTGTCATATTTTCTTACTTTATTCCTTAAAGTGCAAAGTGTCGTCCACGTGGCCCAATAGATAAGGCGTCTGACTTCGAATCAGAAGATTGCAGGTTCGAGTCCTGTCGTGGGCGAAAGAATCATCCTTATTTTAAATAAAATACATTTGTCATATTTTCTTATTTTATTCCCGAAAGAGCAAAGTGTCGTCCTCGTGGCCCAATGGATAAGGCGTCTGACTTCGAATCAGAAGATTGCAGGTTCGATTCCTGTCCTGGACGAAAGAATCATCTCTATTTTAAATAAAATACGTTAGTCATATTTTATTATTTTATTCCCGGAAGAGCAAATTGCGTCCACGTGGCCCAATGGATAAATCGTCTGACTTCGAATCAGTAGATTGCAGGTTCGAGTCCTGTCGCGGTCGAAAGATTTATATTTATTTTAAATAAAATACGTTAGTCATATTTTTTTATTTTATTCCCGAATGTGGAAGGTATCGTCCACGTGGCCCAATGGATAAGGCGTCTGACTTCAAATTAGAAGATTGCAGGTTCGAGTCCTGTCGCGGACGAAAGATTTATATTTATTTTAAATAAAATACGTTAGTCATATTATATTATTTTATTCCCGGAAGAGCAAAGTGTCGTCCACGTGGCCCAATGGATAAGGCGTCTGACTTCGAATCAGAAGATTGCAGGTTCGAGTCCTGTCGTGGACGAAAGAATCATCTTTATTTTAAATAAAATACGTTAGTCATATTTTATTATTTTATTCCCGGAAGAGCAAAGTGTCGTCCACGTGGCAGAATGGATAAGGCGTCTGACTTCGAATCAGAAGATTGCAGGTTCGAGTCCTGTCGAGGACGAAAGATTTATATTTATTTTAAATAAAATACGTTAGTCATATTTTATTATTTTATTCCCGAAAGAGCAAAGTGTCGTCCACGTGGCCCAATGGATAAGGCGTCTGACTTCGAATCAGAAGATTGCAGGTTCGAGCCCTGTCGTGGACGAAAGAATCATCTCTATTTCAAATAAAATACGTTAGTCATAATTTATTATTTTATTCCCGGAAGAGCGAAGTGTCGTCCACGTGGCCCAATGGATAAGGCGTCTGACTTCGAATCAGAAGATTGCAGGTTCGAGTCCTGTCGTGGACGAAAGATTTATATTTATTTTAAATAAAATACGTTAGTCATATTTTATTATTTTATTCCCGGAAGAGCAAAGTGTCGTCCACGTGGCCCAATGGATAAGGCGTCTGACTTCGAATCAGAAGATTGCAGGTTCGAGTCCTGTCGTGGACGAAAGATTTATATTTATTTTAAATAAAATACGTTAGTCATATTTTATTATTTTATTCCCGGAAGAGCAAAGTGTCGTCCACGTGGCCCAATGGATAAGGCGTCTGACTTCGAATCAGAAGATTGCAGGTTCGAGTCCTGTCGTGGACGAAAGAATCATCTTTATTTTAAATAAAATACGTTTGTCATATTTTTTTATTTTATTCCCGAAAGTGGAAGGTATCGTCCACGTGGCCCAATGGATAAGGCGTCTGACTTCGAATTAGAAGATTGCAGGTTCGAGTCCTGTCGCGGACGAAAGATTTATATTTATTTTAAATAAAATACGTTAGTCATATTTTATTATTTTATTCCTGGAAGAGCAAAGTGTCGTCCACGTGGCCCAATGGATAAGGCGTCTGACTTCGAATCAGAAGATTGCGGGTTCGAGCCCTGTCGTGGACGAAAGAATCATCTTATCTTAAATAAAATACGTTAGTAATATTTTATTATTTTATTCCCTGAAGAGCAAAGTGTCGTCCACGTGGCCCAATGGATAAAGCGTCTGACTTCGAATCAGAAGATTGCAGGTTCGAGTCCTGTCGTGGACGAAAGAATCATCTTTATTTTAAATAAAATACGTTAGTCATATTTTATTATTTTATTCCCGGAAGAGCAAAGTGTCATCCACGTGGCAGAATGGATAAGGCGTCTGACTTCGAATTAGAAGATTGCAGGTTCGAGCCCTGTCGTGGACGAAAGAATCATCTCTATTTTAAATAAAATACGTTAGTCATAATTTATTATTTTATTCCCGGAAGAGCGAAGTGTCGTCCACGTGGCCCAATGGATAAGGCGTCTGACTTTGAATCAGAAGATTGCAGGTTCGAGTCCTGTCGCGGACGAAAGATTTATATTTATTTTAAATAAAATACGTTAGTCATATTTTATTATTTTGTTCCCGAAAGAGCAAAGTGTCGTCCACGTGGCCAAATGGATAAGGAGTCTGACTTCGAATCAGAAGATTGCGGGTTCGAGTCCTGTCGCGGACGAAAGATTTATCTTTATTTTAAATAAAATACGTTAGTCATATTTTCTTATTTTATTCCCGAAAGAGCAAATTGCGTCCACGTGGCCCAATGGATAAGGCGTCTGACTTCGAATCACAAGATTGCAGGTTCGATTCCTGTCGTGGACGAAAGAATCATCTCTATTTTAAATAAAATACGTTAGTCATATTTTATTATTTTATTCCCGGAAGAGCAAATTGCGTCCACGTGGCCCAATGGATAAATTGTCTGACTTCGAATCAGAAGATTGCAGGTTCGAGTCCTGTCGCGGTCGAAAGATTTATATTTATTTTAAATAAAATACGTTAGTCATATTTTTTTATTTTATTCCCGAAAGTGGAAGGTATCGTCCACGTGGCCCAATGGATAAGGCGTCTGACTTCGAATCAGAAGATTGCAGGTTCGAGTCCTGTCGTGGACGAAAGAATCATCTTTATTTTAAATAAAATACATTTGTCATATTTTCTTATTTTATTCCCGGAAGAGCAAAGTGTCGTCAACGTGGCCCAATGGATAAGGCGTCTGACTTCGAATTAGAAGATTGCAGGTAGAGTCCTGTCGTGGACGAAAGAATCATCTTTATTTTAATTAAAATTTGTTTGTCATATTTTCTTATTTTATTCCCGGAAGAGCATAGTGTCGTCCGCGTGGCCCAATGGATAAGGCGTCTGACTTCGAATCAGAAGATTGCAGGTTCGAGTCCTGTCGCGGACGAATGATTTATCTTTATTTTAAATAAAATACGTTGGCCATATTTTCTTATTTTATTCCCGAAAGTGCAAAGTGTCGTCCACGTGGCCCAATGGATAAGGCGTCTGACTTCGAATCAGAAGATTGCAGGTTCGAGTCCTGTCGTGGACGAAAGAATCATCTTTATTTTAAATAAAATACGTTTGTCATATTTTCTTATTTTATTCCCGGAAGAGCAAAGTGTCGTCCACGTGGCCCAATGGATAAGGCGTCTGACTTCGAATCAGAAGATTGCAGGTTCGAGTCCTGCCGTGGACGAAAGAATCATCTTTATTTTAAATAAAATACGTTTGTCATATTTTCTTACTTTATTCCTTAAAGTGCAAAGTGTCGTCCACGTGGCCCAATAGATAAGGCGTCTGACTTCGAATCAGAAGATTGCAGATTCGAGTCCTGTCGTGGGCGAAAGAATCATCCTTATTTTAAATAAAATACATTTGTCATATTTTCTTATTTTATTCCCGAAAGAGCAAAGTGTCGTCCACGTGGCCCAATGGATAAGGCGTCTGACTTCGAATCAGAAGATTGCAGGTTCGATTCCTGTCCTGGACGAAAGAATCATCTCTCTTTTAAATAAAATACGTTAGTCATATTTTATTATTTTATTCCCGGAAGAGCAAATTGCGTCCACGTGGCCCAATGGATAAATCGTCTGACTTCGAATCAGAAGATTGCAGGTTCGAGTCCTGTCGCGGTCGAAAGATTTATATTTATTTTAAATAAAATACGTTAGTCATATTTTTTTATTTTATTCCCGAAAGTGGAAGGTATCGTCCACGTGGCCCAATGGATAAGGCGTCTGACTTCGAATTAGAAGATTGCAGGTTCGAGTCCTGTCGCGGACGAAAGATTTATATTTATTTTAAATAAAATACGTTAGTCATATTTTATTATTTTATTCCCGGAAGAGCAAAGTGTCGTCCACGTGGCCCAATGGATAAGGCGTCTGACTTCGAATCAGAAGATTGCGGGTTCGAGCCCTGTCGTGGACGAAAGAATCATCTTTATCTTAAATAAAATACGTTAGTCATATTTTATTATTTTATTCCCTGAAGAGCAAAGTGTCGTCCACGTGGCCCAATGGATAAGGCGTCTGACTTCGAATCAGAAGATTGCAGGTTCGAGTCCTGTCGTGGACGAAAGAATCATCTTTATTTTAAATAAAATACGTTAGTCATATTTTATTATTTTATTCCCGGAAGAGCAAAGTGTCGTCCACGTGGCAGAATGGATAAGGCGTCTGACTTCGAATCAGAAGATTGCAGGTTCGAGTCCTGTCGTGGACGAAAGAATCATCTTTATTTTAAATAAAATACATTTGTCATATTTTCTTATTTTATTCCCGGAAGAGCAAAGTGTCGTCAACGTGGCCCAATGGATAAGGCGTCTGACTTCGACTTAGAAGATTGCAGGTAGAGTCCTGTCGTGGACGAAAGAATCATCTTTATTTTAATTAAAATTTGTTTGTCATATTTTCTTATTTTATTCCCGGAAGAGCATAGTGTCGTCCGCGTGGCCCAATGGATAAGGCGTCTGACTTCGAATTAGAAGATTGCAGGTAGAGTCCTGTCGTGGACGAAAGAATCATCTTTATTTTAATTAAAATTTGTTTGTCATATTTTCTTATTTTATTCCCGGAAGAGCATAGTGTCGTCCGCGTGGCCCAATGGATAAGGCGTCTGACTTCGAATCAGAAGATTGCAGGTTCGAGTCCTGTCGCGGACGAATGATTTATCTTTATTTTAAATAAAATACGTTGGCCATATTTTCTTATTTTATTCCCGAAAGTGCAAAGTGTCGTCCACGTGGCCCAATGGATAAGGCGTCTGACTTCGAATCAGAAGATTGCAGGTTCGAGTCCTGTCGTGGACGAAAGAATCATCTTTATTTTAAATAAAATACGTTTGTCATATTTTCTTATTTTATTCCCGGAAGAGCAAAGTGTCGTCCACGTGGCCCAATGGATAAGGCGTCTGACTTCGAATCAGAAGATTGCAGGTTCGAGTCCTGTCGTGGACGAAAGAATCATCTTTATTTTAAATAAAATACGTTTGTCATATTTTCTTACTTTATTCCTTAAAGTGCAAAGTGTCGTCCACGTGGCCCAATAGATAAGGCGTCTGACTTCGAATCAGAAGATTGCAGATTCGAGTCCTGTCGTGGGCGAAAGAATCATCCTTATTTTAAATAAAATACATTTGTCATATTTTCTTATTTTATTCCCGAAAGAGCAAAGTGTCGTCCACGTGGCCCAATGGATAAGGCGTCTGACTTCGAATCAGAAGATTGCAGGTTCGGTTCCTGTCCTGGACGAAAGAATCATCTCTCTTTTAAATAAAATACGTTAGTCATATTTTATTATTTTATTCCCGGAAGAGCAAATTGCGTCCACGTGGCCCAATGGATAAATCGTCTGACTTCGAATCAGAAGATTGCAGGTTCGAGTCCTGTCGCGGTCGAAAGATTTATATTTATTTTAAATAAAATACGTTAGTCATATTTTTTTATTTTATTCCCGAAAGTGGAAGGTATCGTCCACGTGGCCCAATGGATAAGGCGTCTGACTTCGAATTAGAAGATTGCAGGTTCGAGTCCTGTCGCGGACGAAAGATTTATATTTATTTTAAATAAAATACGTTAGTCATATTTTATTATTTTATTCCCGGAAGAGCAAAGTGTCGTCCACGTGGCCCAATGGATAAGGCGTCTGACTTCGAATCAGAAGATTGCGGGTTCGAGCCCTGTCGTGGACGAAAGAATCATCTTTATCTTAAATAAAATACGTTAGTCATATTTTATTATTTTATTCCCTAAAGAGCAAAGTGTCGTCCACGTGGCCCAATGGATAAGGCGTCTGACTTCGAATCAGAAGATTGCAGGTTCGAGTCCTGTCGTGGACGAAAGAATCATCTTTATTTTAAATAAAATACGTTAGTCATATTTTATTATTTTATTCCCGGAAGAGCAAAGTGTCGTCCACGTGGCAGAATGGATAAGGCGTCTGACTTCGAATCAGAAGATTGCAGGTTCGAGTCCTGTCGTGGACGAAAGAATCATCTTTATTTTAAATAAAATACATTTGTCATATTTTCTTATTTTATTCCCGGAAGAGCAAAGTGTCGTCAACGTGGCCCAATGGATAAGGCGTCTGACTTCGAATTAGAAGATTGCAGGTAGAGTCCTGTCGTGGACGAAAGAATCATCTTTATTTTAATTAAAATTTGTTTGTCATATTTTCTTATTTTATTCCCGGAAGAGCATAGTGTCGTCCGCGTGGCCCAATGGATAAGGCGTCTGACTTCGAATCAGAAGATTGCAGGTTCGAGTCCTGTCGCGGACGAATGATTTATCTTTATTTTAAATAAAATACGTTGGCCATATTTTCTTATTTTATTCCCGAAAGTGCAAAGTGTCGTCCACTTGGCCCAATGGATAAGGCGTCTGACTTCGAATCAGAAGATTGCAGGTTCGAGTCCTGTCGTGGACGAAAGAATCATCTTTATTTTAAATAAAATACGTTTGTCATATTTTCTTATTTTATTCCCGGAAGAGCAAAGTGTCGTCCACGTGGCCCAATGGGTAAGGCGTCTGACTTCGAATCAGAAGATTGCAGGTTCGAGTCCTGTCGTGGACGAAAGAATCATCTTTATTTTAAATAAAATACGTTTGTCATATTTTCTTACTTTATTCCTTAAAGTGCAAAGTGTCGTCCACGTGGCCCAATAGATAAGGCGTCTGACTTCGAATCAGAAGATTGCAGATTCGAGTCCTGTCGTGGGCGAAAGAATCATCCTTATTTTAAATAAAATACATTTGTCATATTTTCTTATTTTATTCCCGAAAGAGCAAAGTGTCGTCCACGTGGCCCAATGGATAAGGCGTCTGACTTCGAATCAGAAGATTGCAGGTTCGATTCCTGTCCTGGACGAAAGAATCATCTCTCTTTTAAATAAAATACGTTAGTCATATTTTATTATTTTATTCCCGGAAGAGCAAATTGCGTCCACGTGGCCCAATGGATAAATCGTCTGACTTCGAATCAGAAGATTGCAGGTTCGAGTCCTGTCGCGGTCGAAAGATTTATATTTATTTTAAATAAAATACGTTAGTCATATTTTTTTATTTTATTCCCGAAAGTGGAAGGTATCGTCCACGTGGCCCAATGGATAAGGCGTCTGACTTCGAATTAGAAGATTGCAGGTTCGAGTCCTGTCGCGGACGAAAGATTTATATTTATTTTAAATAAAATACGTTAGTCATATTTTATTATTTTATTCCCGGAAGAGCAAAGTGTCGTCCACGTGGCCCAATGGATAAGGCGTCTGACTTCGAATCAGAAGATTGCAGGTTCGAGCCCTGTCGTGGACGAAAGAATCATCTCTATTTTAAATAAAATACGTTAGTCATAATTTATTATTTTATTCCCGGAAGAGCAAAGTGTCGTCCACGTGGCCCAATGGATAAGGCGTCTGACTTCGAATCAGAAGATTGCAGGTTCGAGTCCTGTCGTGGACGAAAGAATCATCTTTATTTTAAATAAAATACGTTTGTCATATTTTCTTACTTTATTCCTTAAAGTGCAAAGTGTCGTCCACGTGGCCCAATAGATAAGGCGTCTGACTTCGAATCAGAAGATTGCAGGTTCGAGTCCTGTCGTGGGCGAAAGAATCATCCTTATTTTAAATAAAATACATTTGTCATATTTTCTTATTTTATTCCCGAAAGTTCAAAGTGTCGTCCACGTGGCCCAATGGATAAGGCGTCTGACTTCGAATCAGAAGATTGCAGGTTCGAGTCCTGTCGTGGACGAAAGAATCATCTTTATTTTAAATAAAATACGTTAGTCATATTTTATTATTTTATTCCCGGAAGAGCAAAGTGTCGTCCACGTGGCCCAATGGATAAGGCGTCTGACTTCGAATCAGAAGATTGCAGGTTCGAGTCCTGTCGCGGACGAAAGGTTTATCTTTATTTTAAATAAAATACGTTAGTCATATTTTATTATTTTATTCCCGAAAGAGCAAAGTGTCGTCCACGTGGCCCAATGGATAAGGCGTCTGACTTCGAATCAGAAGATTGCAGGTTCGATTCCTGTCCTGGACGAAAGAATCATCTCTATTTTAAATAAAATACGTTAGTCATATTTTATTATTTTATTCCCGGAAGAGCAAATTGCGTCCACGTGGCCCAATGGATAAATCATCTGACTTTGAATCAGAAGATTGCAGGTTCGAGTCCTGTTGCGGTCGAAAGATTTATATTTATTTTAAATAAAATACGTTAGTCATATTTTTTTATTTTATTCCCGAAAGTGGAAGGTATCGTCCACGTGGCCCAATGGATAAGGCGTCTGACTCCGAATTAGAAGATTGCAGGTTTGAGTCCTGTCGTGGACGAAAGAATCATCTTTATTTTAAATAAAATACGTTTGTCATATTTTCTTACTTTATTCCTTAAAGTGCAAAGTGTCGTCCACGTGGCCCAATAGATAAGGCGTCTGACTTCGAATCAGAAGATTGCAGGTTCGAGTCCTGTCGTGGGCGAAAGAATCATCCTTATTTTAAATAAAATACATTTGTCATATTTTCTTATTTTATTCCCGAAAGAGCAAAGTGTCGTCCATGTGGCCCAATGGATAAGGCGTCTGACTTCGAATCAGAAGATTGCAGGTTCGATTCCTGTCCTGGACGAAAGAATCATCTCTATTTTAAATAAAATACGTTAGTCATATTTTATTATTTTATTCCCGGAAGAGCAAATTGCGTCCACGTGGCCCAATGGATAAATCGTCTGACTTCGAATCAGAAGATTGCAGGTTCGAGTCCTGTCGCGGTCGAAAGATTTATATTTATTTTAAATAAAATACGTTAGTCATATTATATTATTTTATTCCCGGAAGAGCAAAGTGTCGTCCACGTGGCCCAATGGATAAGGCGTCTGACTTCGAATCAGAAGATTGCGGGTTCGAGCCCTGTCGTGGACGAAAGAATCATCTTTATCTTAAATAAAATACGTTAGTCATATTTTATTATTTTATTCCCTGAAGAGCAAAGTGTCGTCCACGTGGCCCAATGGATAAGGCGTCTGACTTCGAATCAGAAGATTGCAGGTTCGAGTCCTGTCGTGGACGAAAGAATCATCTTTATTTTAAATAAAATACGTTAGTCATATTTTATTATTTTATTCCCGGAAGAGCAAAGTGTCGTCCACGTGGCAGAATGGATAAGGCGTCTGACTTCGAATCAGAAGATTGCAGGTTCGAGTCCTGTCGAGGACGAAAGATTTATATTTATTTTAAATAAAATACGTTAGTCATATTTTATTATTTTATTCCCGAAAGAGCAAAGTGTCGTCCACGTGGCCCAATGGATAAGGCGTCTGACTTCGAATCAGAAGATTGCAGGTTCGAGCCTTGTCGTGGACGAAAGAATCATCTCTATTTTAAATAAAATACGTTAGTCATAATTTATTATTTTATTCCCGGAAGAGCGAAGTGTCGTCCACGTGGCCCAATGGATAAGGCGTCTGACTTCGAATCAGAAGATTGCCGGTTCGAGTCCTGTCGTGGACGAAAGATTTATATTTATTTTAAATAAAATACGTTAGTCATATTTTATTATTTTATTCCCGGAAGAGCAAAGTGTCGTCCACGTGGCCCAATGGATAAGGCGTCTGACTTCGAATCAGAAGATTGCAGGTTCGAGTCCTGTCGTGGACGAAAGAATCATCTTTATTTTAAATAAAATACGTTTGTCATATTTTCTTACTTTATTCCTTAAAGTGCAAAGTGTCGTCCACGTGGCCCAATAGATAAGGCGTCTGACTTCGAATCAGAAGATTGCAGGTTCGAGTCCTGTCGTGGGCGAAAGAATCATCCTTATTTTAAATAAAATACATTTGTCATATTTTCTTATTTTATTCCCGAAAGTTCAAAGTGTCGTCCACGTGGCCAAATGGATAAGGAGTCTGACTTCGAATCAGAAGATTGCGGGTTCGAGTCCTGTCGCGGACGAAAGATTTATCTTTATTTTAAATAAAATACGTTAGTCATATTTTTTTATTTTATTCCCGAAAGTGGAAGGTATCGTCCACGTGGCCCAATGGATAAGGCGTCTGACTTCGAATTAGAAGATTGCAGGTTCGAGTCCTGTCGCGGACGAAAGATTTATATTTATTTTAAATAAAATACGTTAGTCATATTTTATTATTTTATTCCCGGAAGAGCAAAGTGTCGTCCACGTGGCCCAATGGATAAGGCGTCTGACTTCGAATCAGAAGATTGCAGGTTCGAGTCCTGTCGCGGACGAAAGATTTATATTTATTTTAAATAAAATACGTTAGTCATATTTTATTATTTTATTCCCGAAAGAGCAAAGTGTCGTCCACGTGGCCCAATGGATAAGGCGTCTGACTTCGAATTAGAAGATTGCAGGTTCGAGCCCTGTCGTGGACGAAAGAATCATCTCTATTTTAAATAAAATACGTTAGTCATAATTTATTATTTTATTCCCGGAAGTGCGAAGTGTCGTCCACGTGGCCCAATGGATAAGGCGTCTGACTTTGAATCAGAAGATTGCAGGTTCGAGTCCTGTCGCGGACGAAAGATTTATATTTATTTTAAATAAAATACGTTAGTCATATTTTATTATTTTGTTCCCGAAAGAGCAAAGTGTCGTCCACGTGGCCAAATGGATAAGGAGTCTGACTTCGAATCAGAAGATTGCGGGTTCGAGTCCTGTCGCGGACGAAAGATTTATCTTTATTTTAAATAAAATACGTTAGTCATATTTTCTTATTTTATTCCCGAAAGAGCAAATTGCGTCCACGTGGCAGAATGGATGAGGCGTCTGACTTCGAATCACAAGATTGCAGGTTCGATTCCTGTCGTGGACGAAAGAATCATCTCTATTTTAAATAAAATACGTTAGTCATATTTTATTATTTTATTCCCGGAAGAGCAAATTGCGTCCACGTGGCCCAATGGATAAATCGTCTGACTTCGAATCAGAAGATTGCAGGTTCGAGTCCTGTCGCGGTCGAAAGATTTATATTTATTTTAAATAAAATACGTTAGTCATATTTTTTTATTTTATTCCCGAAAGTGGAAGGTATCGTCCACGTGGCCCAATGGATAAGGCGTCTGACTTCGAATCAGAAGATTGCAGGTTCGAGTCCTGTCGTGGACGAAAGAATCATCTTTATTTTAAATAAAATACATTTGTCATATTTTCTTATTTTATTCCCGGAAGAGCAAAGTGTCGTCAACGTGGCCCAATGGATAAGGCGTCTGACTTCGAATTAGAAGATTGCAGGTAGAGTCCTGTCGTGGACGAAAGAATCATCTTTATTTTAATTAAAATTTGTTTGTCATATTTTCTTATTTTATTCCCGGAAGAGCATAGTGTCGTCCGCGTGGCCCAATGGATAAGGCGTCTGACTTCGAATCAGAAGATTGCAGGTTCGAGTCCTGTCGCGGACGAATGATTTATCTTTATTTTAAATAAAATACGTTGGCCATATTTTCTTATTTTATTCCCGGAAGTGCAAAGTGTCGTCCACGTGGCCCAATGGATAAGGCGTCTGACTTCGAATCAGAAGATTGCAGGTTCGAGTCCTGTCGTGGACGAAAGAATCATCTTTATTTTAAATAAAATACGTTTGTCATATTTTCTTATTTTATTCCCGGAAGAGCAAAGTGTCGTCCACGTGGCCCAATGGATAAGGCGTCTGACTTCGAATCAGAAGATTGCAGGTTCGAGTCCTGTCGTGGACGAAAGAATCATCTTTATTTTAAATAAAATACGTTTGTCATATTTTCTTACTTTATTCCTTAAAGTGCAAAGTGTCGTCCACGTGGCCCAATAGATAAGGCGTCTGACTTCGAATCAGAAGATTGCAGATTCGAGTCCTGTCGTGGGCGAAAGAATCATCCTTATTTTAAATAAAATACATTTGTCATATTTTCTTATTTTATTCCCGAAAGAGCAAAGTGTCGTCCACGTGGCCCAATGGATAAGGCGTCTGACTTCGAATCAGAAGATTGCAGGTTCGATTCCTGTCCTGGACGAAAGAATCATCTCTCTTTTAAATAAAATACGTTAGTCATATTTTATTATTTTATTCCCGGAAGAGCAAATTGCGTCCACGTGGCCCAATGGATAAATCGTCTGACTTCGAATCAGAAGATTGCAGGTTCGAGTCCTGTCGCGGTCGAAAGATTTATATTTATTTTAAATAAAATACGTTAGTCATATTTTTTTATTTTATTCCCGAAAGTGGAAGGTATCGTCCACGTGGCCCAATGGATAAGGCGTCTGACTTCGAATTAGAAGATTGCAGGTTCGAGTCCTGTCGCGGACGAAAGATTTATATTTATTTTAAATAAAATACGTTAGTCATATTTTATTATTTTATTCCCGGAAGAGCAAAGTGTCGTCCACGTGGCCCAATGGCTAAGGCGTCTGACTTCGAATCAGAAGATTGCGGGTTCGAGCCCTGTCGTGGACGGAAGAATCATCTTTATCTTAAATAAAATACGTGAGTCATATTTTATTATTTTATTCCCTGAAGAGCAAAGTGTCGTCCACGTGGCCCAATGGATAAGGCGTCTGACTTCGAATCAGAAGATTGCAGGTTCGAGTCCTGTCGTGGACGAAAGAATCATCTTTATTTTAAATAAAATACGTTAGTCATATTTTATTATTTTATTCCCGGAAGAGCAAAGTGTCGTCCACGTGGCAGAATGGATAAGGCGTCTGACTTCGAATCAGAAGATTGCAGGTTCGAGTCCTGTCGTGGACGAAAGAATCATCTTTATTTTAAATAAAATACATTTGTCATATTTTCTTATTTTATTCCCGGAAGAGCAAAGTGTTGTCAACGTGGCCCAATGGATAAGGCGTCTGACTTCGAATTAGAAGATTGCAGGTAGAGTCCTGTCGTGGACGAAAGAATCATCTTTATTTTAATTAAAATTTGTTTGTCATATTTTCTTATTTTATTCCCGGAAGAGCATAGTGTCGTCCGCGTGGCCCAATGGATAAGGCGTCTGACTTCGAATCAGAAGATTGCAGGTTCGAGTCCTGTCGCGGACGAATGATTTATCTTTATTTTAAATAAAATACGTTGGCCATATTTTCTTATTTTATTCCCGAAAGTGCAAAGTGTCGTCCACGTGGCCCAATGGATAAGGCGTCTGACTTCGAATCAGAAGATTGCAGGTTCGAGTCCTGTCGTGGACGAAAGAATCATCTTTATTTTAAATAAAATACGTTTGTCATATTTTCTTATTTTATTCCCGGAAGAGCAAAGTGTCGTCCACGTGGCCCAATGGATAAGGCGTCTGACTTCGAATCAGAAGATTGCAGGTTCGAGTCCTGTCGTGGACGAAAGAATCATCTTTATTTTAAATAAAATACGTTTGTCATATTTTCTTACTTTATTCCTTAAAGTGCAAAGTGTCGTCCACGTGGCCCAATAGATAAGGCGTCTGACTTCGAATCAGAAGATTGCAGGTTCGAGTCCTGTCCTGGACGAAAGAATCATCTCTCTTTTAAATAAAATACGTTAGTCATATTTTATTATTTTATTCCCGGAAGAGCAAATTGCGTCCACGTGGCCCAATGGATAAATCGTCTGACTTCGAATCAGAAGATTGCAGGTTCGAGTCCTGTCGCGGTCGAAAGATTTATATTTATTTTAAATAAAATACGTTAGTCATATTTTATTATTTTATTCCCGGAAGAGCAAAGTGTCGTCCACGTGGCCCAATGGATAAGGCGTCTGACTTCGAATCAGAAGATTGCAGGTTCGAGTCCTGTCGTGGACGAAAGAATCATCTTTATTTTAAATAAAATACGTTTGTCATATTTTCTTACTTTATTCCTTAAAGTGCAAAGTGTCGTCCACGTGGCCCAATAGATAAGGCGTCTGACTTCGAATCAGAAGATTGCAGGTTCGAGTCCTGTCGTGGGCGAAAGAATCATCCTTATTTTAAATAAAATACATTTGTCATATTTTCTTATTTTATTCCCGAAAGTTCAAAGTGTCGTCCACGTGGCCAAATGGATAAGGAGTCTGACTTCGAATCAGAAGATTGCGGGTTCGAGTCCTGTCGCGGACGAAAGATTTATCTTTATTTTAAATAAAATACGTTAGTCATATTTTTTTATTTTATTCCCGAAAGTGGAAGGTATCGTCCACGTGGCCCAATGGATAAGGCGTCTGACTTCGAATTAGAAGATTGCAGGTTCGAGTCCTGTCGCGGACGAAAGATTTATATTTATTTTAAATAAAATACGTTAGTCATATTTTATTATTTTATTCCCGGAAGAGCAAAGTGTCGTCCACGTGGCCCAATGGATAAGGCGTCTGACTTCGAATCAGAAGATTGCAGGTTCGAGTCCTGTCGCGGACGAAAGATTTATATTTATTTTAAATAAAATACGTTAGTCATATTTTATTATTTTATTCCCGAAAGAGCAAAGTGTCGTCCACGTGGCCCAATGGATAAGGCGTCTGACTTCGAATTAGAAGATTGCAGGTTCGAGCCCTGTCGTGGACGAAAGAATCATCTCTATTTTAAATAAAATACGTTAGTCATAATTTATTATTTTATTCCCGGAAGTGCGAAGTGTCGTCCACGTGGCCCAATGGATAAGGCGTCTGACTTTGAATCAGAAGATTGCAGGTTCGAGTCCTGTCGCGGACGAAAGATTTATATTTATTTTAAATAAAATACGTTAGTCATATTTTATTATTTTGTTCCCGAAAGAGCAAAGTGTCGTCCACGTGGCCAAATGGATAAGGAGTCTGACTTCGAATCAGAAGATTGCGGGTTCGAGTCCTGTCGCGGACGAAAGATTTATCTTTATTTTAAATAAAATACGTTAGTCATATTTTCTTATTTTATTCCCGAAAGAGCAAATTGCGTCCACGTGGCAGAATGGATGAGGCGTCTGACTTCGAATCACAAGATTGCAGGTTCGATTCCTGTCGTGGACGAAAGAATCATCTCTATTTTAAATAAAATACGTTAGTCATATTTTATTATTTTATTCCCGGAAGAGCAAATTGCGTCCACGTGGCCCAATGGATAAATCGTCTGACTTCGAATCAGAAGATTGCAGGTTCGAGTCCTGTCGCGGTCGAAAGATTTATATTTATTTTAAATAAAATACGTTAGTCATATTTTTTTATTTTATTCCCGAAAGTGGAAGGTATCGTCCACGTGGCCCAATGGATAAGGCGTCTGACTTCGAATCAGAAGATTGCAGGTTCGAGTCCTGTCGTGGACGAAAGAATCATCTTTATTTTAAATAAAATACATTTGTCATATTTTCTTATTTTATTCCCGGAAGAGCAAAGTGTCGTCAACGTGGCCCAATGGATAAGGCGTCTGACTTCGAATTAGAAGATTGCAGGTAGAGTCCTGTCGTGGACGAAAGAATCATCTTTATTTTAATTAAAATTTGTTTGTCATATTTTCTTATTTTATTCCCGGAAGAGCATAGTGTCGTCCGCGTGGCCCAATGGATAAGGCGTCTGACTTCGAATCAGAAGATTGCAGGTTCGAGTCCTGTCGCGGACGAATGATTTATCTTTATTTTAAATAAAATACGTTGGCCATATTTTCTTATTTTATTCCCGGAAGTGCAAAGTGTCGTCCACGTGGCCCAATGGATAAGGCGTCTGACTTCGAATCAGAAGATTGCAGGTTCGAGTCCTGTCGTGGACGAAAGAATCATCTTTATTTTAAATAAAATACGTTTGTCATATTTTCTTATTTTATTCCCGGAAGAGCAAAGTGTCGTCCACGTGGCCCAATGGATAAGGCGTCTGACTTCGAATCAGAAGATTGCAGGTTCGAGTCCTGTCGTGGACGAAAGAATCATCTTTATTTTAAATAAAATACGTTTGTCATATTTTCTTACTTTATTCCTTAAAGTGCAAAGTGTCGTCCACGTGGCCCAATAGATAAGGCGTCTGACTTCGAATCAGAAGATTGCAGATTCGAGTCCTGTCGTGGGCGAAAGAATCATCCTTATTTTAAATAAAATACATTTGTCATATTTTCTTATTTTATTCCCGAAAGTTCAAAGTGTCGTCCACGTGGCCAAATGGATAAGGAGTCTGACTTCGAATCAGAAGATTGCGGGTTCGAGTCCTGTCGCGGACGAAAGATTTATCTTTATTTTAAATAAAATACGTTAGTCATATTTTTTTATTTTATTCCCGAAAGTGGAAGGTATCGTCCACGTGGCCCAATGGATAAGGCGTCTGACTTCGAATTAGAAGATTGCAGGTTCGAGTCCTGTCGCGGACGAAAGATTTATATTTATTTTAAATAAAATACGTTAGTCATATTTTATTATTTTATTCCCGGAAGAGCAAAGTGTCGTCCACGTGGCCCAATGGATAAGGCGTCTGACTTCGAATCAGAAGATTGCAGGTTCGAGTCCTGTCGCGGACGAAAGATTTATATTTATTTTAAATAAAATACGTTAGTCATATTTTATTATTTTATTCCCGAAAGAGCAAAGTGTCGTCCACGTGGCCCAATGGATAAGGCGTCTGACTTCGAATTAGAAGATTGCAGGTTCGAGCCCTGTCGTGGACGAAAGAATCATCTCTATTTTAAATAAAATACGTTAGTCATAATTTATTATTTTATTCCCGGAAGTGCGAAGTGTCGTCCACGTGGCCCAATGGATAAGGCGTCTGACTTTGAATCAGAAGATTGCAGGTTCGAGTCCTGTCGCGGACGAAAGATTTATATTTATTTTAAATAAAATACGTTAGTCATATTTTATTATTTTGTTCCCGAAAGAGCAAAGTGTCGTCCACGTGGCCAAATGGATAAGGAGTCTGACTTCGAATCAGAAGATTGCGGGTTCGAGTCCTGTCGCGGACGAAAGATTTATCTTTATTTTAAATAAAATACGTTAGTCATATTTTCTTATTTTATTCCCGAAAGAGCAAATTGCGTCCACGTGGCAGAATGGATGAGGCGTCTGACTTCGAATCACAAGATTGCAGGTTCGATTCCTGTCGTGGACGAAAGAATCATCTCTATTTTAAATAAAATACGTTAGTCATATTTTATTATTTTATTCCCGGAAGAGCAAATGGCGTCCACGTGGCCCAATGGATAAATCGTCTGACTTCGAATCAGAAGATTGCAGGTTCGAGTCCTGTCGCGGTCGAAAGATTTATATTTATTTTAAATAAAATACGTTAGTCATATTTTTTTATTTTATTCCCGAAAGTGGAAGGTATCGTCCACGTGGCCCAATGGATAAGGCGTCTGACTTCGAATCAGAAGATTGCAGGTTCGAGTCCTGTCGTGGACGAAAGAATCATCTTTATTTTAAATAAAATACATTTGTCATATTTTCTTATTTTATTCCCGGAAGAGCAAAGTGTCGTCAACGTGGCCCAATGGATAAGGCGTCTGACTTCGAATTAGAAGATTGCAGGTAGAGTCCTGTCGTGGACGAAAGAATCATCTTTATTTTAATTAAAATTTGTTTGTCATATTTTCTTATTTTATTCCCGGAAGAGCATAGTGTCGTCCGCGTGGCCCAATGGATAAGGCGTCTGACTTCGAATCAGAAGATTGCAGGTTCGAGTCCTGTCGCGGACGAATGATTTATCTTTATTTTAAATAAAATACGTTGGCCATATTTTCTTATTTTATTCCCGGAAGTGCAAAGTGTCGTCCACGTGGCCCAATGGATAAGGCGTCTGACTTCGAATCAGAAGATTGCAGGTTCGAGTCCTGTCGTGGACGAAAGAATCATCTTTATTTTAAATAAAATACGTTTGTCATATTTTCTTATTTTATTCCCGGAAGAGCAAAGTGTCGTCCACGTGGCCCAATGGATAAGGCGTCTGACTTCGAATCAGAAGATTGCAGGTTCGAGTCCTGTCGTGGACGAAAGAATCATCTTTATTTTAAATAAAATACGTTTGTCATATTTTCTTACTTTATTCCTTAAAGTGCAAAGTGTCGTCCACGTGGCCCAATAGATAAGGCGTCTGACTTCGAATCAGAAGATTGCAGATTCGAGTCCTGTCGTGGGCGAAAGAATCATCCTTATTTTAAATAAAATACATTTGTCATATTTTCTTATTTTATTCCCGAAAGAGCAAAGTGTCGTCCACGTGGCCCAATGGATAAGGCGTCTGACTTCGAATCAGAAGATTGCAGGTTCGATTCCTGTCCTGGACGAAAGAATCATCTCTCTTTTAAATAAAATACGTTAGTCATATTTTATTATTTTATTCCCGGAAGAGCAAATTGCGTCCACGTGGCCCAATGGATAAATCGTCTGACTTCGAATCAGAAGATTGCAGGTTCGAGTCCTGTCGCGGTCGAAAGATTTATATTTATTTTAAATAAAATACGTTAGTCATATTTTTTTATTTTATTCCCGAAAGTGGAAGGTATCGTCCACGTGGCCCAATGGATAAGGCGTCTGACTTCGAATTAGAAGATTGCAGGTTCGAGTCCTGTCGCGGACGAAAGATTTATATTTATTTTAAATAAAATACGTTAGTCATATTTTATTATTTTATTCCCGGAAGAGCAAAGTGTCGTCCACGTGGCCCAATGGATAAGGCGTCTGACTTCGAATCAGAAGATTGCG
Organism: Tetragnatha versicolor; assembly: GCA_024610705.1. Classification (NCBI taxonomy): domain Eukaryota; kingdom Metazoa; phylum Arthropoda; class Arachnida; order Araneae; family Tetragnathidae; genus Tetragnatha; species Tetragnatha versicolor. Next base: position 26,629,553 of record JANDEH010000002.1, on the reverse strand, counting down.
GGTTCGAGCCCTGTCGTGGACGGAAGAATCATCTTTATCTTAAATAAAATACGTTAGTCATATTTTATTATTTTATTCCCTGAAGAGCAAAGTGTCGTCCACGTGGCCCAATGGATAAGGCGTCTGACTTCGAATTAGAAGATTGCAGGTAGAGTCCTGTCGTGGACGAAAGAATCATCTTTATTTTAATTAAAATTTGTTTGTCATATTTTCTTATTTTATTCCCGGAAGAGCATAGTGTCGTCCGCGTGGCCCAATGGATAAGGCGTCTGACTTCGAATCAGAAGATTGCAGGTTCGAGTCCTGTCGCGGACGAATGATTTATCTTTATTTTAAATAAAATACGTTGGCCATATTTTCTTATTTTATTCCCGAAAGTGCAAAGTGTCGTCCACGTGGCCCAATGGATAAGGCGTCTGACTTCGAATCAGAAGATTGCAGGTTCGAGTCCTGTCGTGGACGAAAGAATCATCTTTATTTTAAATAAAATACGTTTGTCATATTTTCTTATTTTATTCCCGGAAGAGCAAAGTGTCGTCCACGTGGCCCAATGGATAAGGCGTCTGACTTCGAATCAGAAGATTGCAGGTTCGAGTCCTGTCGTGGACGAAAGAATCATCTTTATTTTAAATAAAATACGTTTGTCATATTTTCTTACTTTATTCCTTAAAGTGCAAAGTGTCGTCCACGTGGCCCAATAGATAAGGCGTCTGACTTCGAATCAGAAGATTGCAGATTCGAGTCCTGTCGTGGGCGAAAGAATCATCCTTATTTTAAATAAAATACATTTGTCATATTTTCTTATTTTATTCCCGAAAGAGCAAAGTGTCGTCCACGTGGCCCAATGGATAAGGCGTCTGACTTCTAATCAGAAGATTGCAGGTTCGATTCCTGTCCTGGACGAAAGAATCATCTCTCTTTTAAATAAAATACGTTAGTCATATTTTATTATTTTATTCCCGGAAGAGCAAATTGCGTCCACGTGGCCCAATGGATAAATCGTCTGACTTCGAATCAGAAGATTGCAGGTTCGAGTCCTGTCGCGGTCGAAAGATTTATATTTATTTTAAATAAAATACGTTAGTCATATTTTTTTATTTTATTCCCGAAAGTGGAAGGTATCGTCCACGTGGCCCAATGGATAAGGCGTCTGACTTCGAATTAGAAGATTGCAGGTTCGAGTCCTGTCGCGGACGAAAGATTTATATTTATTTTAAATAAAATACGTTAGTCATATTTTATTATTTTATTCCCGGAAGAGCAAAGTGTCGTCCACGTGGCCCAATGGATAAGGCGTCTGACTTCGAATCAGAAGATTGCGGGTTCGAGCCCTGTCGTGGACGAAAGAATCATCTTTATCTTAAATAAAATACGTTAGTCATATTTTATTATTTTATTCCCTGAAGAGCAAAGTGTCGTCCACGTGGCCCAATGGATAAGGCGTCTGACTTCGAATCAGAAGATTGCAGGTTCGAGTCCTGTCGTGGACGAAAGAATCATCTTTATTTTAAATAAAATACGTTAGTCATATTTTATTATTTTATTCCCGGAAGAGCAAAGTGTCGTCCACGTGGCAGAATGGATAAGGCGTCTGACTTCGAATCAGAAGATTGCAGGTTCGAGTCCTGTCGTGGACGAAAGAATCATCTTTATTTTAAATAAAATACATTTGTCATATTTTCTTATTTTATTCCCGGAAGAGCAAAGTGTTGTCAACGTGGCCCAATGGATAAGGCGTCTGACTTCGAATTAGAAGATTGCAGGTAGAGTCCTGTCGTGGACGAAAGAATCATCTTTATTTTAATTAAAATTTGTTTGTCATATTTTCTTATTTTATTCCCGGAAGAGCATAGTGTCGTCCGCGTGGCCCAATGGATAAGGCGTCTGACTTCGAATCAGAAGATTGCAGGTTCGAGTCCTGTCGCGGACGAATGATTTATCTTTATTTTAAATAAAATACGTTGGCCATATTTTCTTATTTTATTCCCGAAAGTGCAAAGTGTCGTCCACGTGGCCCAATGGATAAGGCGTCTGACTTCGAATCAGAAGATTGCAGGTTCGAGTCCTGTCGTGGACGAAAGAATCATCTTTATTTTAAATAAAATACGTTTGTCATATTTTCTTATTTTATTCCCGGAAGAGCAAAGTGTCGTCCACGTGGCCCAATGGATAAGGCGTCTGACTTCGAATCAGAAGATTGCAGGTTCGAGTCCTGTCGTGGACGAAAGAATCATCTTTATTTTAAATAAAATACGTTTGTCATATTTTCTTACTTTATTCCTTAAAGTGCAAAGTGTCGTCCACGTGGCCCAATAGATAAGGCGTCTGACTTCGAATCAGAAGATTGCAGATTCGAGTCCTGTCGTGGGCGAAAGAATCATCCTTATTTTAAATAAAATACATTTGTCATATTTTCTTATTTTATTCCCGAAAGAGCAAAGTGTCGTCCACGTGGCCCAATGGATAAGGCGTCTGACTTCGAATCAGAAGATTGCAGGTTCGATCCTGTCGTGGACGAAAGAATCATCTTTATTTTAAATAAAATACGTTTGTCATATTTTCTTATTTTATTCCCGGAAGAGCAAAGTGTCGTCCACGTGGCCCAATGGATAAGGCGTCTGACTTCGAATCAGAAGATTGCAGGTTCGAGTCCTGTCGTGGACGAAAGAATCATCTTTATTTTAAATAAAATACGTTTGTCATATTTTCTTACTTTATTCCTTAAAGTGCAAAGTGTCGTCCACGTGGCCCAATAGATAAGGCGTCTGACTTCGAATCAGAAGATTGCAGATTCGAGTCCTGTCGTGGGCGAAAGAATCATCCTTATTTTAAATAAAATACATTTGTCATATTTTCTTATTTTATTCCCGAAAGAGCAAAGTGTCGTCCACGTGGCCCAATGGATAAGGCGTCTGACTTCGAATCAGAAGATTGCAGGTTCGATTCCTGTCCTGGACGAAAGAATCATCTCTCTTTTAAATAAAATACGTTAGTCATATTTTATTATTTTATTCCCGGAAGAGCAAATTGCGTCCACGTGGCCCAATGGATAAATCGTCTGACTTCGAATCAGAAGATTGCAGGTTCGAGTCCTGTCGCGGTCGAAAGATTTATATTTATTTTAAATAAAATACGTTAGTCATATTTTTTTATTTTATTCCCGAAAGTGGAAGGTATCGTCCACGTGGCCCAATGGATAAGGCGTCTGACTTCGAATTAGAAGATTGCAGGTTCGAGTCCTGTCGCGGACGAAAGATTTATATTTATTTTAAATAAAATACGTTAGTCATATTTTATTATTTTATTCCCGGAAGAGCAAAGTGTCGTCCACGTGGCCCAATGGATAAGGCGTCTGACTTCGAATCAGAAGATTGCGGGTTCGAGCCCTGTCGTGGACGGAAGAATCATCTTTATCTTAAATAAAATACGTTAGTCATATTTTATTATTTTATTCCCTGAAGAGCAAAGTGTCGTCCACGTGGCCCAATGGATAAGGCGTCTGACTTCGAATCAGAAGATTGCAGGTTCGAGTCCTGTCGTGGACGAAAGAATCATCTTTATTTTAAATAAAATACGTTAGTGATATTTTATTATTTTATTCCCGGAAGAGCAAAGTGTCGTCCACGTGGCAGAATGGATAAGGCGTCTGACTTCGAATCAGAAGATTGCAGGTTCGAGTCCTGTCGTGGACGAAAGAATCATCTTTATTTTAAATAAAATACATTTGTCATATTTTCTTATTTTATTCCCGGAAGAGCAAAGTGTTGTCAACGTGGCCCAATGGATAAGGCGTCTGACTTCGAATTAGAAGATTGCAGGTAGAGTCCTGTCGTGGACGAAAGAATCATCTTTATTTTAATTAAAATTTGTTTGTCATATTTTCTTATTTTATTCCCGGAAGAGCATAGTGTCGTCCGCGTGGCCCAATGGATAAGGCGTCTGACTTCGAATCAGAAGATTGCAGGTTCGAGTCCTGTCGCGGACGAATGATTTATCTTTATTTTAAATAAAATACGTTGGCCATATTTTCTTATTTTATTCCCGAAAGTGCAAAGTGTCGTCCACGTGGCCCAATGGATAAGGCGTCTGACTTCGAATCAGAAGATTGCAGGTTCGAGTCCTGTCGTGGACGAAAGAATCATCTTTATTTTAAATAAAATACGTTTGTCATATTTTCTTATTTTATTCCCGGAAGAGCAAAGTGTCGTCCACGTGGCCCAATGGATAAGGCGTCTGACTTCGAATCAGAAGATTGCAGGTTCGAGTCCTGTCGTGGACGAAAGAATCATCTTTATTTTAAATAAAATACGTTTGTCATATTTTCTTACTTTATTCCTTAAAGTGCAAAGTGTCGTCCACGTGGCCCAATAGATAAGGCGTCTGACTTCGAATCAGAAGATTGCAGATTCGAGTCCTGTCGTGGGCGAAAGAATCATCCTTATTTTAAATAAAATACATTTGTCATATTTTCTTATTTTATTCCCGAAAGAGCAAAGTGTCGTCCACGTGGCCCAATGGATAAGGCGTCTGACTTCTAATCAGAAGATTGCAGGTTCGATTCCTGTCCTGGACGAAAGAATCATCTCTCTTTTAAATAAAATACGTTAGTCATATTTTATTATTTTATTCCCGGAAGAGCAAATTGCGTCCACGTGGCCCAATGGATAAATCGTCTGACTTCGAATCAGAAGATTGCAGGTTCGAGTCCTGTCCTGGACGAAAGAATCATCTCTCTTTTAAATAAAATACGTTAGTCATATTTTATTATTTTATTCCCGGAAGAGCAAATTGCGTCCACGTGGCCCAATGGATAAATCGTCTGACTTCGAATCAGAAGATTGCAGGTTCGAGTCCTGTCGCGGTCGAAAGATTTATATTTATTTTAAATAAAATACGTTAGTCATATTTTTTTATTTTATTCCCGAAAGTGGAAGGTATCGTCCACGTGGCCCAATGGATAAGGCGTCTGACTTCGAATTAGAAGATTGCAGGTTCGAGTCCTGTCGCGGACGAAAGATTTATATTTATTTTAAATAAAATACGTTAGTCATATTTTATTATTTTATTCCCGGAAGAGCAAAGTGTCGTCCACGTGGCCCAATGGATAAGGCGTCTGACTTCGAATCAGAAGATTGCGGGTTCGAGCCCTGTCGTGGACGAAAGAATCATCTTTATCTTAAATAAAATACGTTAGTCATATTTTATTATTTTATTCCCTGAAGAGCAAAGTGTCGTCCACGTGGCCCAATGGATAAGGCGTCTGACTTCGAATCAGAAGATTGCAGGTTCGAGTCCTGTCGTGGACGAAAGAATCATCTTTATTTTAAATAAAATACGTTAGTCATATTTTATTATTTTATTCCCGGAAGAGCAAAGTGTCGTCCACGTGGCAGAATGGATAAGGCGTCTGACTTCGAATCAGAAGATTGCAGGTTCGAGTCCTGTCGTGGACGAAAGAATCATCTTTATTTTAAATAAAATACATTTGTCATATTTTCTTATTTTATTCCCGGAAGAGCAAAGTGTTGTCAACGTGGCCCAATGGATAAGGCGTCTGACTTCGAATTAGAAGATTGCAGGTAGAGTCCTGTCGTGGACGAAAGAATCATCTTTATTTTAATTAAAATTTGTTTGTCATATTTTCTTATTTTATTCCCGGAAGAGCATAGTGTCGTCCGCGTGGCCCAATGGATAAGGCGTCTGACTTCGAATCAGAAGATTGCAGGTTCGAGTCCTGTCGCGGACGAATGATTTATCTTTATTTTAAATAAAATACGTTGGCCATATTTTCTTATTTTATTCCCGAAAGTGCAAAGTGTCGTCCACGTGGCCCAATGGATAAGGCGTCTGACTTCGAATCAGAAGATTGCAGGTTCGAGTCCTGTCGTGGACGAAAGAATCATCTTTATTTTAAATAAAATACGTTTGTCATATTTTCTTATTTTATTCCCGGAAGAGCAAAGTGTCGTCCACGTGGCCCAATGGATAAGGCGTCTGACTTCGAATCAGAAGATTGCAGGTTCGAGTCCTGTCGTGGACGAAAGAATCATCTTTATTTTAAATAAAATACGTTTGTCATATTTTCTTACTTTATTCCTTAAAGTGCAAAGTGTCGTCCACGTGGCCCAATAGATAAGGCGTCTGACTTCGAATCAGAAGATTGCAGATTCGAGTCCTGTCGTGGGCGAAAGAATCATCCTTATTTTAAATAAAATACATTTGTCATATTTTCTTATTTTATTCCCGAAAGAGCAAAGTGTCGTCCACGTGGCCCAATGGATAAGGCGTCTGACTTCGAATCAGAAGATTGCAGGTTCGATCCTGTCCTGGACGAAAGAATCATCTCTCTTTTAAATAAAATACGTTAGTCATATTTTATTATTTTATTCCCGGAAGAGCAAATTGCGTCCACGTGGCCCAATGGATAAATCGTCTGACTTCGAATCAGAAGATTGCAGGTTCGAGTCCTGTCGCGGTCGAAAGATTTATATTTATTTTAAATAAAATACGTTAGTCATATTTTTTTATTTTATTCCCGAAAGTGGAAGGTATCGTCCACGTGGCCCAATGGATAAGGCGTCTGACTTCGAATTAGAAGATTGCAGGTTCGAGTCCTGTCGCGGACGAAAGATTTATATTTATTTTAAATAAAATACGTTAGTCATAGTTTATTATTTTATTCCCGGAAGAGCAAAGTGTCGTCCACGTGGCCCAATGGATAAGGCGTCTGACTTCGAATCAGAAGATTGCGGGTTCGAGCCCTGTCGTGGACGAAAGAATCATCTTTATCTTAAATAAAATACGTTAGTCATATTTTATTATTTTATTCCCGAAAGAGCAAAGTGTCGTCCACGTGGCCCAATGGATAAGGCGTCTGACTTCGAATCAGAAGATTGCAGGTTCGATTCCTGTCCTGGACGAAAGAATCATCTCTCTTTTAAATAAAATACGTTAGTCATATTTTATTATTTTATTCCCGGAAGAGCAAATTGCGTCCACGTGGCCCAATGGATAAATCGTCTGACTTCGAATCAGAAGATTGCAGGTTCGAGTCCTGTCGCGGTCGAAAGATTTATATTTATTTTAAATAAAATACGTTAGTCATATTTTTTTATTTTATTCCCGAAAGTGGAAGGTATCGTCCACGTGGCCCAATGGATAAGGCGTCTGACTTCGAATTAGAAGATTGCAGGTTCGAGTCCTGTCGCGGACGAAAGATTTATATTTATTTTAAATAAAATACGTTAGTCATATTTTATTATTTTATTCCCGGAAGAGCAAAGTGTCGTCCACGTGGCCCAATGGATAAGGCGTCTGACTTCGAATCAGAAGATTGCGGGTTCGAGCCCTGTCGTGGACGAAAGAATCATCTTTATCTTAAATAAAATACGTTAGTCATATTTTATTATTTTATTCCCTGAAGAGCAAAGTGTCGTCCACGTGGCCCAATGGATAAGGCGTCTGACTTCGAATCAGAAGATTGCAGGTTCGAGTCCTGTCGTGGACGAAAGAATCATCTTTATTTTAAATAAAATACGTTAGTCATATTTTATTATTTTATTCCCGGAAGAGCAAAGTGTCGTCCACGTGGCAGAATGGATAAGGCGTCTGACTTCGAATCAGAAGATTGCAGGTTCGAGTCCTGTCGTGGACGAAAGAATCATCTTTATTTTAAATAAAATACATTTGTCATATTTTCTTATTTTATTCCCGGAAGAGCAAAGTGTTGTCAACGTGGCCCAATGGATAAGGTGTCTGACTTCGAATTAGAAGATTGCAGGTAGAGTCCTGTCGTGGACGAAAGAATCATCTTTATTTTAATTAAAATTTGTTTGTCATATTTTCTTATTTTATTCCCGGAAGAGCATAGTGTCGTCCGCGTGGCCCAATGGATAAGGCGTCTGACTTCGAATCAGAAGATTGCAGGTTCGAGTCCTGTCGCGGACGAATGATTTATCTTTATTTTAAATAAAATACGTTGGCCATATTTTCTTATTTTATTCCCGAAAGTGCAAAGTGTCGTCCACGTGGCCCAATGGATAAGGCGTCTGACTTCGAATCAGAAGATTGCAGGTTCGAGTCCTGTCGTGGACGAAAGAATCATCTTTATTTTAAATAAAATACGTTTGTCATATTTTCTTATTTTATTCCCGGAAGAGCAAAGTGTCGTCCACGTGGCCCAATGGATAAGGCGTCTGACTTCGAATCAGAAGATTGCAGGTTCGAGTCCTGTCGTGGACGAAAGAATCATCTTTATTTTAAATAAAATACGTTTGTCATATTTTCTTACTTTATTCCTTAAAGTGCAAAGTGTCGTCCACGTGGCCCAATAGATAAGGCGTCTGACTTCGAATCAGAAGATTGCAGATTCGAGTCCTGTCGTGGGCGAAAGAATCATCCTTATTTTAAATAAAATACATTTGTCATATTTTCTTATTTTATTCCCGAAAGAGCAAAGTGTCGTCCACGTGGCCCAATGGATAAGGCGTCTGACTTCGAATCAGAAGATTGCAGGTTCGATTCCTGTCCTGGACGAAAGAATCATCTCTCTTTTAAATAAAATACGTTAGTCATATTTTATTATTTTATTCCCGGAAGAGCAAATTGCGTCCACGTGGCCCAATGGATAAATCGTCTGACTTCGAATCAGAAGATTGCAGGTTCGAGTCCTGTCGCGGTCGAAAGATTTATATTTATTTTAAATAAAATACGTTAGTCATATTTTTTTATTTTATTCCCGAAAGTGGAAGGTATCGTCCACGTGGCCCAATGGATAAGGCGTCTGACTTCGAATTAGAAGATTGCAGGTTCGAGTCCTGTCGCGGACGAAAGATTTATATTTATTTTAAATAAAATACGTTAGTCATATTTTATTATTTTATTCCCGGAAGAGCAAAGTGTCGTCCACGTGGCCCAATGGATAAGGCGTCTGACTTCGAATCAGAAGATTGCGGGTTCGAGCCCTGTCGTGGACGAAAGAATCATCTTTATCTTAAATAAAATACGTTAGTCATATTTTATTATTTTATTCCCTGAAGAGCAAAGTGTCGTCCACGTGGCCCAATGGATAAGGCGTCTGACTTCGAATCAGAAGATTGCAGGTTCGAGTCCTGTCGTGGACGAAAGAATCATCTTTATTTTAAATAAAATACGTTAGTCATATTTTATTATTTTATTCCCGGAAGAGCAAAGTGTCGTCCACGTGGCAGAATGGATAAGGCGTCTGACTTCGAATCAGAAGATTGCAGGTTCGAGTCCTGTCGTGGACGAAAGAATCATCTTTATTTTAAATAAAATACATTTGTCATATTTTCTTATTTTATTCCCGGAAGAGCAAAGTGTCGTCAACGTGGCCCAATGGATAAGGCGTCTGACTTCGAATTAGAAGATTGCAGGTAGAGTCCTGTCGTGGACGAAAGAATCATCTTTATTTTAATTAAAATTTGTTTGTCATATTTTCTTATTTTATTCCCGGAAGAGCATAGTGTCGTCCGCGTGGCCCAATGGATAAGGCGTCTGACTTCGAATCAGAAGATTGCAGGTTCGAGTCCTGTCGCGGACGAATGATTTATCTTTATTTTAAATAAAATACGTTGGCCATATTTTCTTATTTTATTCCCGAAAGTGCAAAGTGTCGTCCACTTGGCCCAATGGATAAGGCGTCTGACTTCGAATCAGAAGATTGCAGGTTCGAGTCCTGTCGTGGACGAAAGAATCATCTTTATTTTAAATAAAATACGTTTGTCATATTTTCTTATTTTATTCCCGGAAGAGCAAAGTGTCGTCCACGTGGCCCAATGGATAAGGCGTCTGACTTCGAATCAGAAGATTGCAGGTTCGAGTCCTGTCGTGGACGAAAGAATCATCTTTATTTTAAATAAAATACATTTGTCATATTTTCTTATTTTATTCCCGAAAGAGCAAAGTGTCGTCCACGTGGCCCAATGGATAAGGCGTCTGACTTCGAATCAGAAGATTGCAGGTTCGATCCTGTCCTGGACGAAAGAATCATCTCTCTTTTAAATAAAATACGTTAGTCATATTTTATTATTTTATTCCCGGAAGAGCAAATTGCGTCCACGTGGCCCAATGGATAAATCGTCTGACTTCGAATCAGAAGATTGCAGGTTCGAGTCCTGTCGCGGTCGAAAGATTTATATTTATTTTAAATAAAATACGTTAGTCATATTTTTTTATTTTATTCCCGAAAGTGGAAGGTATCGTCCACGTGGCCCAATGGATAAGGCGTCTGACTTCGAATTAGAAGATTGCAGGTTCGAGTCCTGTCGCGGACGAAAGATTTATATTTATTTTAAATAAAATACGTTAGTCATAGTTTATTATTTTATTCCCGGAAGAGCAAAGTGTCGTCCACGTGGCCCAATGGATAAGGCGTCTGACTTCGAATCAGAAGATTGCGGGTTCGAGCCCTGTCGTGGACGAAAGAATCATCTTTATCTTAAATAAAATACGTTAGTCATATTTTATTATTTTATTCCCGAAAGAGCAAAGTGTCGTCCACGTGGCCCAATGGATAAGGCGTCTGACTTCGAATCAGAAGATTGCAGGTTCGATTCCTGTCCTGGACGAAAGAATCATCTCTCTTTTAAATAAAATACGTTAGTCATATTTTATTATTTTATTCCCGGAAGAGCAAATTGCGTCCACGTGGCCCAATGGATAAATCGTCTGACTTCGAATCAGAAGATTGCAGGTTCGAGTCCTGTCGCGGTCGAAAGATTTATATTTATTTTAAATAAAATACGTTAGTCATATTTTTTTATTTTATTCCCGAAAGTGGAAGGTATCGTCCACGTGGCCCAATGGATAAGGCGTCTGACTTCGAATTAGAAGATTGCAGGTTCGAGTCCTGTCGCGGACGAAAGATTTATATTTATTTTAAATAAAATACGTTAGTCATATTTTATTATTTTATTCCCGGAAGAGCAAAGTGTCGTCCACGTGGCCCAATGGATAAGGCGTCTGACTTCGAATCAGAAGATTGCGGGTTCGAGCCCTGTCGTGGACGAAAGAATCATCTTTATCTTAAATAAAATACGTTAGTCATATTTTATTATTTTATTCCCTGAAGAGCAAAGTGTCGTCCACGTGGCCCAATGGATAAGGCGTCTGACTTCGAATCAGAAGATTGCAGGTTCGAGTCCTGTCGTGGACGAAAGAATCATCTTTATTTTAAATAAAATACGTTAGTCATATTTTATTATTTTATTCCCGGAAGAGCAAAGTGTCGTCCACGTGGCAGAATGGATAAGGCGTCTGACTTCGAATCAGAAGATTGCAGGTTCGAGTCCTGTCGTGGACGAAAGAATCATCTTTATTTTAAATAAAATACATTTGTCATATTTTCTTATTTTATTCCCGGAAGAGCAAAGTGTTGTCAACGTGGCCCAATGGATAAGGTGTCTGACTTCGAATTAGAAGATTGCAGGTAGAGTCCTGTCGTGGACGAAAGAATCATCTTTATTTTAATTAAAATTTGTTTGTCATATTTTCTTATTTTATTCCCGGAAGAGCATAGTGTCGTCCGCGTGGCCCAATGGATAAGGCGTCTGACTTCGAATCAGAAGATTGCAGGTTCGAGTCCTGTCGCGGACGAATGATTTATCTTTATTTTAAATAAAATACGTTGGCCATATTTTCTTATTTTATTCCCGAAAGTGCAAAGTGTCGTCCACGTGGCCCAATGGATAAGGCGTCTGACTTCGAATCAGAAGATTGCAGGTTCGAGTCCTGTCGTGGACGAAAGAATCATCTTTATTTTAAATAAAATACGTTTGTCATATTTTCTTATTTTATTCCCGGAAGAGCAAAGTGTCGTCCACGTGGCCCAATGGATAAGGCGTCTGACTTCGAATCAGAAGATTGCAGGTTCGAGTCCTGTCGTGGACGAAAGAATCATCTTTATTTTAAATAAAATACGTTTGTCATATTTTCTTACTTTATTCCTTAAAGTGCAAAGTGTCGTCCACGTGGCCCAATAGATAAGGCGTCTGACTTCGAATCAGAAGATTGCAGATTCGAGTCCTGTCGTGGGCGAAAGAATCATCCTTATTTTAAATAAAATACATTTGTCATATTTTCTTATTTTATTCCCGAAAGAGCAAAGTGTCGTCCACGTGGCCCAATGGATAAGGCGTCTGACTTCGAATCAGAAGATTGCAGGTTCGATTCCTGTCCTGGACGAAAGAATCATCTCTCTTTTAAATAAAATACGTTAGTCATATTTTATTATTTTATTCCCGGAAGAGCAAATTGCGTCCACGTGGCCCAATGGATAAATCGTCTGACTTCGAATCAGAAGATTGCAGGTTCGAGTCCTGTCGCGGTCGAAAGATTTATATTTATTTTAAATAAAATACGTTAGTCATATTTTTTTATTTTATTCCCGAAAGTGGAAGGTATCGTCCACGTGGCCCAATGGATAAGGCGTCTGACTTCGAATTAGAAGATTGCAGGTTCGAGTCCTGTCGCGGACGAAAGATTTATATTTATTTTAAATAAAATACGTTAGTCATATTTTATTATTTTATTCCCGGAAGAGCAAAGTGTCGTCCACGTGGCCCAATGGATAAGGCGTCTGACTTCGAATCAGAAGATTGCGGGTTCGAGCCCTGTCGTGGACGAAAGAATCATCTTTATCTTAAATAAAATACGTTAGTCATATTTTATTATTTTATTCCCTGAAGAGCAAAGTGTCGTCCACGTGGCCCAATGGATAAGGCGTCTGACTTCGAATCAGAAGATTGCAGGTTCGAGTCCTGTCGTGGACGAAAGAATCATCTTTATTTTAAATAAAATACGTTAGTCATATTTTATTATTTTATTCCCGGAAGAGCAAAGTGTCGTCCACGTGGCAGAATGGATAAGGCGTCTGACTTCGAATCAGAAGATTGCAGGTTCGAGTCCTGTCGTGGACGAAAGAATCATCTTTATTTTAAATAAAATACATTTGTCATATTTTCTTATTTTATTCCCGGAAGAGCAAAGTGTCGTCAACGTGGCCCAATGGATAAGGCGTCTGACTTCGAATTAGAAGATTGCAGGTAGAGTCCTGTCGTGGACGAAAGAATCATCTTTATTTTAATTAAAATTTGTTTGTCATATTTTCTTATTTTATTCCCGGAAGAGCATAGTGTCGTCCGCGTGGCCCAATGGATAAGGCGTCTGACTTCGAATCAGAAGATTGCAGGTTCGAGTCCTGTCGCGGACGAATGATTTATCTTTATTTTAAATAAAATACGTTGGCCATATTTTCTTATTTTATTCCCGAAAGTGCAAAGTGTCGTCCACTTGGCCCAATGGATAAGGCGTCTGACTTCGAATCAGAAGATTGCAGGTTCGAGTCCTGTCGTGGACGAAAGAATCATCTTTATTTTAAATAAAATACGTTTGTCATATTTTCTTATTTTATTCCCGGAAGAGCAAAGTGTCGTCCACGTGGCCCAATGGATAAGGCGTCTGACTTCGAATCAGAAGATTGCAGGTTCGAGTCCTGTCGTGGACGAAAGAATCATCTTTATTTTAAATAAAATACGTTTGTCATATTTTCTTACTTTATTCCTTAAAGTGCAAAGTGTCGTCCACGTGGCCCAATAGATAAGGCGTCTGACTTCGAATCAGAAGATTGCAGATTCGAGTCCTGTCGTGGGCGAAAGAATCATCCTTATTTTAAATAAAATACATTTGTCATATTTTCTTATTTTATTCCCGAAAGAGCAAAGTGTCGTCCACGTGGCCCAATGGATAAGGCGTCTGACTTCGAATCAGAAGATTGCAGGTTCGATTCCTGTCCTGGACGAAAGAATCATCTCTCTTTTAAATAAAATACGTTAGTCATATTTTATTATTTTATTCCCGGAAGAGCAAATTGCGTCCACGTGGCCCAATGGATAAATCGTCTGACTTCGAATCAGAAGATTGCAGGTTCGAGTCCTGTCGCGGTCGAAAGATTTATATTTATTTTAAATAAAATACGTTAGTCATATTTTTTTATTTTATTCCCGAAAGTGGAAGGTATCGTCCACGTGGCCCAATGGATAAGGCGTCTGACTTCGAATTAGAAGATTGCAGGTTCGAGTCCTGTCGCGGACGAAAGATTTATATTTATTTTAAATAAAATACGTTAGTCATATTTTATTATTTTATTCCCGGAAGAGCAAAGTGTCGTCCACGTGGCCCAATGGATAAGGCGTCTGACTTCGAATCAGAAGATTGCAGGTTCGAGTCCTGTCGTGGACGAAAGAATCATCTTTATTTTAAATAAAATACGTTAGTCATATTTTATTATTTTATTCCCGGAAGAGCAAAGTGTCGTCCACGTGGCAGAATGGATAAGGCGTCTGACTTCGAATCAGAAGATTGCAGGTTCGAGTCCTGTCGAGGACGAAAGATTTATATTTATTTTAAATAAAATACGTTAGTCATATTTTATTATTTTATTCCCGAAAGAGCAAAGTGTCGTCCACGTGGCCCAATGGATAAGGCGTCTGACTTCGAATCAGAAGATTGCAGGTTCGAGCCCTGTCGTGGACGAAAGAATCATCTCTATTTTAAATAAAATACGTTAGTCATAATTTATTATTTTATTCCCGGAAGAGCGAAGTGTCGTCCACGTGGCCCAATGGATAAGGCGTCTGACTTCGAATCAGAAGATTGCAGGTTCGAGTCCTGTCGTGGACGAAAGATTTATATTTATTTTAAATAAAATACGTTAGTCATATTTTATTATTTTATTCCCGGAAGAGCAAAGTGTCGTCCACGTGGCCCAATGGATAAGGCGTCTGACTTCGAATCAGAAGATTGCAGGTTCGAGTCCTGTCGTGGACGAAAGAATAATCTTTATTTTAAATAAAATACGTTTCTCATATTTTCTTACTTTATTCCTTAAAGTGCAAAGTGTCGTCCACGTGGCCCAATAGATAAGGCGTCTGACTTCGAATCAGAAGATTGCAGGTTCGAGTCCTGTCGTGGGCGAAAGAATCATCCTTATTTTAAATAAAATACATTTGTCATATTTCCTTATTTTATTCCCGAAAGTTCAAAGTGTCGTCCACGTGGCCAAATGGATAAGGAGTCTGACTTCGAATCAGAAGATTGCGGGTTCGAGTCCTGTCGCGGACGAAAGATTTATCTTTATTTTAAATAAAATACGTTAGTCATATTTTCTTATTTTATTCCCGAAAGAGCAAAGTGTCGTCCACGTGGCCCAATGGATAAGGCGTCTGACTTCGAATCAGAAGATTGCAGGTTCGATTCCTGTCCTGGACGAAAGAATCATCTCTATTTTAAATAAAATACGTTAGTCATATTTTATTATTTTATTCCCGGAAGAGCATTTTGCGTCCACGTGGCCCAATGGATAAGGCGTCTGACTTCGAATCAGAAGATTGCAGGTTCGAGTCCTGTCGTGGACGAAAGATTTATATTTATTTTAAATAAAATACGTTAGTCATATTTTATTATTTTATTCCCGGAAGAGCAAAGTGTCGTCCACGTGGCCCAATGGATAAGGCGTCTGACTTCGAATCAGAAGATTGCAGGTTCGAGTCCTGTCGTGGACGAAAGAATAATCTTTATTTTAAATAAAATACGTTTCTCATATTTTCTTACTTTATTCCTTAAAGTGCAAAGTGTCGTCCACGTGGCCCAATAGATAAGGCGTCTGACTTCGAATCAGAAGATTGCAGGTTCGAGTCCTGTCGTGGGCGAAAGAATCATCCTTATTTTAAATAAAATACATTTGTCATATTTCCTTATTTTATTCCCGAAAGTTCAAAGTGTCGTCCACGTGGCCAAATGGATAAGGAGTCTGACTTCGAATCAGAAGATTGCGGGTTCGAGTCCTGTCGCGGACGAAAGATTTATCTTTATTTTAAATAAAATACGTTAGTCATATTTTCTTATTTTATTCCCGAAAGAGCAAAGTGTCGTCCACGTGGCCCAATGGATAAGGCGTCTGACTTCGAATCAGAAGATTGCAGGTTCGATTCCTGTCCTGGACGAAAGAATCATCTCTATTTTAAATAAAATACGTTAGTCATATTTTATTATTTTATTCCCGGAAGAGCATTTTGCGTCCACGTGGCCCAATGGATAAATCATCTGACTTTGAATCAGAAGATTGCAGGTTCGAGTCCTGTTGCGGTCGAAAGATTTATATTTATTTTAAATAAAATACGTTAGTCATATTTTTTTATTTTATTCCCGAAAGTGGAAGGTATCGTCCACGTGGCCCAATGGATAAGGCGTCTGACTCCGAATTAGAAGATTGCAGGTTCGAGTCCTGTCGCGGACGAAAGATTTATATTTATTTTAAATAAAATACGTTAGTCATATTTTATTATTTTATTCCCGGAAGAGCAAAGTGTCGTCCACGTGGCCCAATGGATAAGGCGTCTGACTTCGAATCAGAAGATTGCGGGTTCGAGCCCTGTCGTGGACGAAAGAATCATCTTTGTCTTAAATAAAATACGTTAGTAATATTTTATTATTTTATTCCCTGAAGAGCAAATTGTCGTCCACGTGGCCCAATGGATAAGGCGTCTGACTTCGAATCAGAAAATTGCAGGTTCGAGTCCTGTCGCGGACGAAAGATTTATATTTATTTTAAATAAAATACGTTAGTCATATTTTATTATTTTATTCCCGGAAGAGCAAAGTGTCGTAAACGTGGCCCAATGGATAAGGCGTCTGACTTCGAATCAGAAGATTGCAGGTTCGAGTCCTGTCGCGGACGAAAGATTTATATTTATTTTAAATAAAATACGTTAGTCATATTTTATTATTTTATTCCCGAAAGAGCAAAGTGTCGTCCACGTGGCCCAATGGATAAGGCGTCTGACTTCGAATTAGAAGATTGCAGGTAGAGTCCTGTCGTGGACGAAAGAATCATCTTTATTTTAATTAAAATTTGTTTGTCATATTTTCTTATTTTATTCCCGGAAGAGCATAGTGTCGTCCGCGTGGCCCAATGGATAAGGCGTCTGACTTCGAATCAGAAGATTGCAGGTTCGAGTCCTGTCGCGGACGAATGATTTATCTTTATTTTAAATAAAATACGTTGGCCATATTTTCTTATTTTATTCCCGAAAGTGCAAAGTGTCGTCCACTTGGCCCAATGGATAAGGCGTCTGACTTCGAATCAGAAGATTGCAGGTTCGAGTCCTGTCGTGGACGAAAGAATCCTCTTTATTTTAAATAAAATACGTTTGTCATATTTTCTTATTTTATTCCCGGAAGAGCAAAGTGTCGTCCACGTGGCCCAATGGATAAGGCGTCTGACTTCGAATCAGAAGATTGCAGGTTCGAGTCCTGTCGTGGACGAAAGAATCATCTTTATTTTAAATAAAATACGTTTGTCATATTTTCTTATTTTATTCCTTAACCCACCAGCCGTCCTTCCCGGACCCTGTCGTCCACAAGTTCCTGTCTAAAATCGGCACTGCGACATGTGTCGTGTGTGCTTTCCCCTGCGCTGGGAGGAGAGGGTTGACAGTTGGATTCCGCCTCTTGATGTGTTTATCAGTTTCCCGGGGACCCAGGGGAAGAAACCTGAGTCAAAAGTCATTAGCAGTTGGCTTGCTACTCGTACAATACTTCGGAACTGGGGGAAATGTATTATGCCATGGGGTTTGAGAGTCCAATGCTATTATTTTTATCGGTTTGAAACATTTAAAGGATTTTAAAAACTTTGTAAAAATATAGTTACCAAGCTAAGGTGGTAATTTATCCTTGAAGTTAACAACAAAACAATAATCTTGTAGACGTTAAGTATAAATTAACTTTATAATTGGATGAAAGCATGCGTATTTCCCTTTCATTCAGTGAAGGTTTTTGATAATGTTATAATCTTTTATTGATTTATTATATAGAGAAAGCAGGTTTTAGAGGGAGGTAATAAAATAATTTTCATCTCGTATCTAGCAAATAAAAAGTAAGGGAAATTGATTTAGTGAATTCAGTTCATCAGGGATGTATTTCAAGTCCATTATTTTCCCAAATTTTTTAAACTATTTTTGTCAACTGAAACCTTTATAAAAGATTTCAGTCAGCGCTGATGATTCAGTTTTATTATACTCTTAGCTCCATTACTATTGATCTAATTATTCAAATTGAAACTGATTTAATAGGAATTTAAACCTGGTTTAATGAAAAGGATTTTTCTTTAAATCTTGACAAAACTAAGTCCATTTTTTACAGTTTAAGACAATGTGAGTTAAATTTTGATTAAAAATGTTAAACTTAATCTTGTAGAACTAAAAACTGTCATTGTCATATTTTTCAATCAGTTGGAAGTTACAAATATCTTGGATTTTATATTCAAACCTGAAATGGAAAACCCATATCTTTTATTTGGGGGAAAAATTAAGTTTTATTTTATTCAACCTCTACCACATCAAAAGTAAAATAGGTTTACACTTTTTAAAACTTTTTTATGGGTTTATTCCTTAATTTAATATGGGTGCCTATATTTGAGATATTGTATATAGACCCAATACTATAATTTCAATTCAAAATTAAGTATTCTTAATCAACAGTCTTCTCCTTATAATTTTAGTTCTCTTATCTTAATTTAAGGCCTCTTTGTCATAATGCTATTTTCCGTATTATACTTTACCGTTCACCAATAATTATGTTGATAAAACTCCAACTATTTTGTCAGCATATTAAAAACATTCATTTTAAGTTTATAATGATTGCTTTAAAAAAAGTAAGGAATGTTTCGATAACGGACATGTTTGAAAAATATCAAGTAGAAAATTAGTTATCGGGTTGAATAACACTATAACTGTAAAAACACCAATTATCGAACCAGTGGGTAAGACATCAAAGGTGGGTTTTGTAAACATGTTTGAGGGAGTAGCGGAAGTGAACAGGAAATATCCTCGTAATCATCACCAGGAAATCTACTTTTGCAGCCCCAACTGTGCTTATAGTACAAATAAATGCAACAACGAACTTTGAAGAGCTGAATTTTCCCAAAAGTGTAATAGTATTTGTTGATTGAGCACAGTAAACAGAATGTCCTCAGTGTCATAATGACTATTTTCAGGCAATGGGAGAGAACTCTTTTAGGGCGCAAATGTAAAAAAGGCCACTGATTTATAAAAATTTGTTTTAATCCTCATTTTTTGGTCATGTTCTTTATAGAAACAAATGAATTCTGACTCAAATAGGGTGATGTTTGAAAGTATTATTTTTTAAGTGTAAAATTCTAATTAATATATTGTCCATTTTAAGATTATTAATGTAGACTTAATTATACACAGTAATTGGTTACGTAGTGAAAAACTATATTTATCAATAAAACAAATAAAACCGAATTTTAAAAACACGTAAAGGGTAATTCCTGCATTTTTAAAATAAGTATTTTTATTTGATTGAGGTATTCAAAACAGAAATGTAAAATCTAAATATTGTTTAATTACAATGATTGTTTTATTTGAATTTCAAACTTTGACTTTTAAAAAGAGAGGTAAAATAGTATGTGACGTCATTCTATCCGATTAAAATGGTCATAAGATTGAAGGTAGATTTTAACATTACAATATCGAACTAAATTTTACATTCACCGAATTGGAATAAAGGGCGCACTTGGATGCCCACAATGTGTTCCTCTTGGGAGATAATGAAAGTACAGTAATTGACCATTGTGAACTAATCTGATCTAATTTAAAAATTATTTTAATGGCATTAAAGGCTAAGCTATAATCAAAAAATTTATGTTCTTATAACCAAAATAATCATACAATTTTTTTTATTTTTTAAAGCGCATCCATACTACAGAAATACCTAACGAAAATTCGCGTAACATTTATTACCTGATACGTTTATAATTTTCTTTATGGTAGATATTGGCTAATATTTATAATGTATTTCGATTTGTGTAATAATTTATAACCATATTCGATCACATGTATTTCATTTAAAACGATGCATATGAGATTTATCTAAATTTTTCTTTAGTAAAAAATCTTACTTGTTATCATTATGATACACAAATGCGATGAAACTCATAATCGTTTACCGATTGCTAACTTCTTACTATACTAATTTTAAAACCATAATCTCAGCTCACGAGGAAAGATATTTTTTTGCTGAGAAAGAATCTTCTAATTTAAAATTTAAATGAAGAAACCGTGTATAGAGGATTTTTCTACCCTTCTCTAAATGAAAAAAAAACTTTATATATAAATGCTGAATTAATTACAATCTTTATTATCTAATGTTTACATCCATACTATAGGCTAATTACTAAAAATATTCATTTACGTAACAAAAAATTAAACTAAATATTCCTTTATAACTTCCTGTCAATACAGAGAATTTTTTAAAAGTTCAGAATTATGTCAAGTATCCAGAATTATGTCCAGTATATTTTCATGAAATTAAAGAATACGAATGTATGGAGATGGAAATCGAAAGTAAACCACTCGTGGATCCATAGCTGCCGCCGGAAAGAGTGTAACCAAATGCCCGGATATGCTAATCGCTCGGAACGCAAACGATAAATCACAGCTATCGATAACTGACAACTTCACTGCCGAAGAAGGGGGGAGGCATTTTTTGCTGGCCGATCTTGGGGTAGATGAGGTTTTGAGGCAGGACGCCTAAAGGGTTAAAGTGCAAAGTGTCGTCCACGTGGCCCAATAGATAAGGCGTCTGACTTCGAATCAGAAGATTGCAGATTCGAGTCCTGTCGTGGGCGAAAGAATCATCCTTATTTTAAATAAAATACATTATTGTCATATTTTCTTATTTTATTCCCGAAAGAGCAAAGTGTCGTCCACGTGGCCCAATGGATAAGGCGTCTGACTTCGAATCAGAAGATTGCAGGTTCGATTCCTGTCCTGGACGAAAGAATCATCTCTCTTTTAAATAAAATACGTTAGTCATATTTTATTATTTTATTCCCGGAAGAGCAAATTGCGTCCACGTGGCCCAATGGATAAGGCGTCTGACTTCGAATTAGAAGATTGCAGGTTCGAGTCCTGTCGCGGACGAAAGATTTATATTTATTTTAAATAAAATACGTTAGTCATATTTTATTATTTTATTCCCGGAAGAGCAAAGTGTCGTCCACGTGGCCCAATGGATAAGGCGTCTGACTTCGAATCAGAAGATTGCGGGTTCGAGCCTTGTCGTGGACGAAAGAATCATCTTTATCTTAAATAAAATACGTTAGTCATATTTTATTATTTTATTCCCTGAAGAGCAAAGTGTCGTCCACGTGGCCCAATGGATAAGGCGTCTGACTTCGAATCAGAAGATTGCAGGTTCGAGTCCTGTCGTGGACGAAAGAATCATCTTTATTTTAAATAAAATACGTTAGTCATATTTTATTATTTTATTCCCGGAAGAGCAAAGTGTCGTCCACGTGGCAGAATGGATAAGGCGTCTGACTTCGAATCAGAAGATTGCAGGTTCGAGTCCTGTCGAGGACGAAAGATTTATATTTATTTTAAATAAAATACGTTAGTCATATTTTATTATTTTATTCCCGAAAGTGCAAAGTGTCGTCCACGTGGCCCAATGGATAAGGCGTCTGACTTCGAATCAGAAGATTGCAGGTTCGAGTCCTGTCGTGGACGAAAGAATCATCTTTATTTTAAATAAAATACGTTAGTCATATTTTATTATTTTATTCCCGGAAGAGCAAAGTGTCGTCCACGTGGCAGAATGGATAAGGCGTCTGACTTCGAATCAGAAGATTGCAGGTTCGAGTCCTGTCGTGGACGAAAGAATCATCTTTATTTTAAATAAAATACATTTGTCATATTTTCTTATTTTATTCCCGGAAGAGCAAAGTGTTGTCAACGTGGCCCAATGGATAAGGCGTCTGACTTCGAATTAGAAGATTGCAGGTAGAGTCCTGTCGTGGACGAAAGAATCATCTTTATTTTAATTAAAATTTGTTTGTCATATTTTCTTATTTTATTCCCGGAAGAGCATAGTGTCGTCCGCGTGGCCCAATGGATAAGGCGTCTGACTTCGAATCAGAAGATTGCAGGTTCGAGTCCTGTCGCGGACGAATGATTTATCTTTATTTTAAATAAAATACGTTGGCCATATTTTCTTATTTTATTCCCGAAAGTGCAAAGTGTCGTCCACGTGGCCCAATGGATAAGGCGTCTGACTTCGAATCAGAAGATTGCAGGTTCGAGTCCTGTCGTGGACGAAAGAATCATCTTTATTTTAAATAAAATACGTTTGTCATATTTTCTTATTTTATTCCCGGAAGAGCAAAGTGTCGTCCACGTGGCCCAATGGATAAGGCGTCTGACTTCGAATCAGAAGATTGCAGGTTCGAGTCCTGTCGTGGACGAAAGAATCATCTTTATTTTAAATAAAATACGTTTGTCATATTTTCTTACTTTATTCCTTAAAGTGCAAAGTGTCGTCCACGTGGCCCAATAGATAAGGCGTCTGACTTCGAATCAGAAGATTGCAGATTCGAGTCCTGTCGTGGGCGAAAGAATCATCCTTATTTTAAATAAAATACATTTGTCATATTTTCTTATTTTATTCCCGAAAGAGCAAAGTGTCGTCCACGTGGCCCAATGGATAAGGCGTCTGACTTCGAATCAGAAGATTGCAGGTTCGATTCCTGTCCTGGACGAAAGAATCATCTCTCTTTTAAATAAAATACGTTAGTCATATTTTATTATTTTATTCCCGGAAGAGCAAATTGCGTCCACGTGGCCCAATGGATAAATCGTCTGACTTCGAATCAGAAGATTGCAGGTTCGAGTCCTGTCGCGGTCGAAAGATTTATATTTATTTTAAATAAAATACGTTAGTCATATTTTTTTATTTTATTCCCGAAAGTGGAAGGTATCGTCCACGTGGCCCAATGGATAAGGCGTCTGACTTCGAATTAGAAGATTGCAGGTTCGAGTCCTGTCGCGGACGAAAGATTTATATTTATTTTAAATAAAATACGTTAGTCATATTTTATTATTTTATTCCCGGAAGAGCAAAGTGTCGTCCACGTGGCCCAATGGATAAGGCGTCTGACTTCGAATCAGAAGATTGCGGGTTCGAGCCCTGTCGTGGACGAAAGAATCATCTTTATCTTAAATAAAATACGTTAGTCATATTTTATTATTTTATTCCCTGAAGAGCAAAGTGTCGTCCACGTGGCCCAATGGATAAGGCGTCTGACTTCGAATCAGAAGATTGCAGGTTCGAGTCCTGTCGTGGACGAAAGAATCATCTTTATTTTAAATAAAATACGTTAGTCATATTTTATTATTTTATTCCCGGAAGAGCAAAGTGTCGTCCACGTGGCAGAATGGATAAGGCGTCTGACTTCGAATCAGAAGATTGCAGGTTCGAGTCCTGTCGAGGACGAAAGATTTATATTTATTTTAAATAAAATACGTTAGTCATATTTTATTATTTTATTCCCGGAAGAGCAAAGTGTCGTCCACGTGGCCCAATGGATAAGGCGTCTGACTTCGAATCAGAAGATTGCAGGTTCGAGTCCTGTCGTGGACGAAAGAATCATCTTTATTTTAAATAAAATACGTTAGTCATATTTTATTATTTTATTCCCGGAAGAGCAAAGTGTCGTCCACGTGGCAGAATGGATAAGGCGTCTGACTTCGAATCAGAAGATTGCAGGTTCGAGTCCTGTCGTGGACGAAAGAATCATCTTTATTTTAAATAAAATACATTTGTCATATTTTCTTATTTTATTCCCGGAAGAGCAAAGTGTCGTCAACGTGGCCCAATGGATAAGGCGTCTGACTTCGAATTAGAAGATTGCAGGTAGAGTCCTGTCGTGGACGAAAGAATCATCTTTATTTTAATTAAAATTTGTTTGTCATATTTTCTTATTTTATTCCCGGAAGAGCATAGTGTCGTCCGCGTGGCCCAATGGATAAGGCGTCTGACTTCGAATCAGAAGATTGCAGGTTCGAGTCCTGTCGCGGACGAATGATTTATCTTTATTTTAAATAAAATACGTTGGCCATATTTTCTTATTTTATTCCCGAAAGTGCAAAGTGTCGTCCACTTGGCCCAATGGATAAGGCGTCTGACTTCGAATCAGAAGATTGCAGGTTCGAGTCCTGTCGTGGACGAAAGAATCATCTTTATTTTAAATAAAATACGTTTGTCATATTTTCTTATTTTATTCCCGGAAGAGCAAAGTGTCGTCCACGTGGCCCAATGGATAAGGCGTCTGACTTCGAATCAGAAGATTGCAGGTTCGAGTCCTGTCGTGGACGAAAGAATCATCTTTATTTTAAATAAAATACGTTTGTCATATTTTCTTACTTTATTCCTTAAAGTGCAAAGTGTCGTCCACGTGGCCCAATAGATAAGGCGTCTGACTTCGAATCAGAAGATTGCAGATTCGAGTCCTGTCGTGGGCGAAAGAATCATCCTTATTTTAAATAAAATACATTTGTCATATTTTCTTATTTTATTCCCGAAAGAGCAAAGTGTCGTCCACGTGGCCCAATGGATAAGGCGTCTGACTTCGAATCAGAAGATTGCAGGTTCGATTCCTGTCCTGGACGAAAGAATCATCTCTCTTTTAAATAAAATACGTTAGTCATATTTTATTATTTTATTCCCGGAAGAGCAAATTGCGTCCACGTGGCCCAATGGATAAATCGTCTGACTTCGAATCAGAAGATTGCAGGTTCGAGTCCTGTCGCGGTCGAAAGATTTATATTTATTTTAAATAAAATACGTTAGTCATATTTTTTTATTTTATTCCCGAAAGTGGAAGGTATCGTCCACGTGGCCCAATGGATAAGGCGTCTGACTTCGAATTAGAAGATTGCAGGTTCGAGTCCTGTCGCGGACGAAAGATTTATATTTATTTTAAATAAAATACGTTAGTCATATTTTATTATTTTATTCCCGGAAGAGCAAAGTGTCGTCCACGTGGCCCAATGGATAAGGCGTCTGACTTCGAATCAGAAGATTGCAGGTTCGAGTCCTGTCGTGGACGAAAGAATCATCTTTATTTTAAATAAAATACGTTAGTCATATTTTATTATTTTATTCCCGGAAGAGCAAAGTGTCGTCCACGTGGCAGAATGGATAAGGCGTCTGACTTCGAATCAGAAGATTGCAGGTTCGAGTCCTGTCGAGGACGAAAGATTTATATTTATTTTAAATAAAATACGTTAGTCATATTTTATTATTTTATTCCCGAAAGAGCAAAGTGTCGTCCACGTGGCCCAATGGATAAGGCGTCTGACTTCGAATCAGAAGATTGCAGGTTCGAGCCCTGTCGTGGACGAAAGAATCATCTCTATTTTAAATAAAATACGTTAGTCATAATTTATTATTTTATTCCCGGAAGAGCGAAGTGTCGTCCACGTGGCCCAATGGATAAGGCGTCTGACTTCGAATCAGAAGATTGCAGGTTCGAGTCCTGTCGTGGACGAAAGATTTATATTTATTTTAAATAAAATACGTTAGTCATATTTTATTATTTTATTCCCGGAAGAGCAAAGTGTCGTCCACGTGGCCCAATGGATAAGGCGTCTGACTTCGAATCAGAAGATTGCAGGTTCGAGTCCTGTCGTGGACGAAAGAATAATCTTTATTTTAAATAAAATACGTTTCTCATATTTTCTTACTTTATTCCTTAAAGTGCAAAGTGTCGTCCACGTGGCCCAATAGATAAGGCGTCTGACTTCGAATCAGAAGATTGCAGGTTCGAGTCCTGTCGTGGGCGAAAGAATCATCCTTATTTTAAATAAAATACATTTGTCATATTTTCTTATTTTATTCCCGAAAGTTCAAAGTGTCGTCCACGTGGCCAAATGGATAAGGAGTCTGACTTCGAATCAGAAGATTGCGGGTTCGAGTCCTGTCGCGGACGAAAGATTTATCTTTATTTTAAATAAAATACGTTAGTCATATTTTCTTATTTTATTCCCGAAAGAGCAAAGTGTCGTCCACGTGGCCCAATGGATAAGGCGTCTGACTTCGAATCAGAAGATTGCAGGTTCGATTCCTGTCCTGGACGAAAGAATCATCTCTATTTTAAATAAAATACGTTAGTCATATTTTATTATTTTATTCCCGGAAGAGCATTTTGCGTCCACGTGGCCCAATGGATAAATCATCTGACTTTGAATCAGAAGATTGCAGGTTCGAGTCCTGTTGCGGTCGAAAGATTTATATTTATTTTAAATAAAATACGTTAGTCATATTTTTTTATTTTATTCCCGAAAGTGGAAGGTATCGTCCACGTGGCCCAATGGATAAGGCGTCTGACTCCGAATTAGAAGATTGCAGGTTCGAGTCCTGTCGCGGACGAAAGATTTATATTTATTTTAAATAAAATACGTTAGTCATATTTTATTATTTTATTCCCGGAAGAGCAAAGTGTCGTCCACGTGGCCCAATGGATAAGGCGTCTGACTTCGAATCAGAAGATTGCGGGTTCGAGCCCTGTCGTGGACGAAAGAATCATCTTTGTCTTAAATAAAATACGTTAGTAATATTTTATTATTTTATTCCCTGAAGAGCAAATTGTCGTCCACGTGGCCCAATGGATAAGGCGTCTGACTTCGAATTAGAAGATTGCAGGTAGAGTCCTGTCGTGGACGAAAGAATCATCTTTATTTTAATTAAAATTTGTTTGTCATATTTTCTTATTTTATTCCCGGAAGAGCATAGTGTCGTCCGCGTGGCCCAATGGATAAGGCGTCTGACTTCGAATCAGAAGATTGCAGGTTCGAGTCCTGTCGCGGACGAATGATTTATCTTTATTTTAAATAAAATACGTTGGCCATATTTTCTTATTTTATTCCCGAAAGTGCAAAGTGTCGTCCACTTGGCCCAATGGATAAGGCGTCTGACTTCGAATCAGAAGATTGCAGGTTCGAGTCCTGTCGTGGACGAAAGAATCATCTTTATTTTAAATAAAATACGTTTGTCATATTTTCTTATTTTATTCCCGGAAGAGCAAAGTGTCGTCCACGTGGCCCAATGGATAAGGCGTCTGACTTCGAATCAGAAGATTGCAGGTTCGAGTCCTGTCGTGGACGAAAGAATCATCTTTATTTTAAATAAAATACGTTTGTCATATTTTCTTATTTTATTCCTTAAAGTGCAAAGTGTCGTCCACGTGGCCCAATAGATAAGGCGTCTGACTTCGAATCAGAAGATTGCAGATTCGAGTCCTGTCGTGGGCGAAAGAATCATCCTTATTTTAAATAAAATACATTTGTCATATTTTCTTATTTTATTCCCGAAAGAGCAAAGTGTCGTCCACGTGGCCCAATGGATAAGGCGTCTGACTTCGAATCAGAAGATTGCAGGTTCGATTCCTGTCCTGGACGAAAGAATCATCTCTCTTTTAAATAAAATACGTTAGTCATATTTTATTATTTTATTCCCGGAAGAGCAAATTGCGTCCACGTGGCCCAATGGATAAATCGTCTGACTTCGAATCAGAAGATTGCAGGTTCGAGTCCTGTCGCGGTCGAAAGATTTATATTTATTTTAAATAAAATACGTTAGTCATATTTTTTTATTTTATTCCCGAAAGTGGAAGGTATCGTCCACGTGGCCCAATGGATAAGGCGTCTGACTTCGAATTAGAAGATTGCAGGTTCGAGTCCTGTCGCGGACGAAAGATTTATATTTATTTTAAATAAAATACGTTAGTCATATTTTATTATTTTATTCCCGGAAGAGCAAAGTGTCGTCCACGTGGCCCAATGGATAAGGCGTCTGACTTCGAATCAGAAGATTGCGGGTTCGAGCCCTGTCGTGGACGAAAGAATCATCTTTATCTTAAATAAAATACGTTAGTCATATTTTATTATTTTATTCCCTGAAGAGCAAAGTGTCGTCCACGTGGCCCAATGGATAAGGCGTCTGACTTCGAATCAGAAGATTGCAGGTTCGAGTCCTGTCGTGGACGAAAGAATCATCTTTATTTTAAATAAAATACGTTAGTCATATTTTATTATTTTATTCCCGGAAGAGCAAAGTGTCGTAAACGTGGCCCAATGGATAAGGCGTCTGACTTCGAATCAGAAGATTGCAGGTTCGAGTCCTGTCGCGGACGAAAGATTTATATTTATTTTAAATAAAATACGTTAGTCATATTTTATTATTTTATTCCCGAAAGAGCAAAGTGTCGTCCACGTGGCCCAATGGATAAGGCGTCTGACTTCGAATTAGAAGATTGCAGGTAGAGTCCTGTCGTGGACGAAAGAATCATCTTTATTTTAATTAAAATTTGTTTGTCATATTTTCTTATTTTATTCCCGGAAGAGCATAGTGTCGTCCGCGTGGCCCAATGGATAAGGCGTCTGACTTCGAATCAGAAGATTGCAGGTTCGAGTCCTGTCGCGGACGAATGATTTATCTTTATTTTAAATAAAATACGTTGGCCATATTTTCTTATTTTATTCCCGAAAGTGCAAAGTGTCGTCCACTTGGCCCAATGGATAAGGCGTCTGACTTCGAATCAGAAGATTGCAGGTTCGAGTCCTGTCGTGGACGAAAGAATCATCTTTATTTTAAATAAAATACGTTTGTCATATTTTCTTATTTTATTCCCGGAAGAGCAAAGTGTCGTCCACGTGGCCCAATGGATAAGGCGTCTGACTTCGAATCAGAAGATTGCAGGTTCGAGTCCTGTCGTGGACGAAAGAATCATCTTTATTTTAAATAAAATACGTTTGTCATATTTTCTTATTTTATTCCTTAAAGTGCAAAGTGTCGTCCACGTGGCCCAATAGATAAGGCGTCTGACTTCGAATCAGAAGATTGCAGATTCGAGTCCTGTCGTGGGCGAAAGAATCATCCTTATTTTAAATAAAATACATTATTGTCATATTTTCTTACTTTATTCCCGAAAGAGCAAAGTGTCGTCCACGTGGCCCAATGGATAAGGCGTCTGACTTCGAATCAGAAGATTGCAGGTTCGATTCCTGTCCTGGACGAAAGAATCATCTCTCTTTTAAATAAAATACGTTAGTCATATTTTATTATTTTATTCCCGGAAGAGCAAATTGCGTCCACGTGGCCCAATGGATAAATCGTCTGACTTCGAATCAGAAGATTGCAGGTTCGAGTCCTGTCGCGGTCGAAAGATTTATATTTATTTTAAATAAAATACGTTAGTCATATTTTTTTATTTTATTCCCGAAAGTGGAAGGTATCGTCCACGTGGCCCAATGGATAAGGCGTCTGACTTCGAATTAGAAGATTGCAGGTTCGAGTCCTGTCGCGGACGAAAGATTTATATTTATTTTAAATAAAATACGTTAGTCATATTTTATTATTTTATTCCCGGAAGAGCAAAGTGTCGTCCACGTGGCCCAATGGATAAGGCGTCTGACTTCGAATCAGAAGATTGCGGGTTCGAGCCCTGTCGTGGACGAAAGAATCATCTTTATCTTAAATAAAATACGTTAGTCATATTTTATTATTTTATTCCCTGAAGAGCAAAGTGTCGTCCACGTGGCCCAATGGATAAGGCGTCTGACTTCGAATCAGAAGATTGCAGGTTCGAGTCCTGTCGTGGACGAAAGAATCATCTTTATTTTAAATAAAATACGTTAGTCATATTTTATTATTTTATTCCCGGAAGAGCAAAGTGTCGTCCACGTGGCAGAATGGATAAGGCGTCTGACTTCGAATCAGAAGATTGCAGGTTCGAGTCCTGTCGAGGACGAAAGATTTATATTTATTTTAAATAAAATACGTTAGTCATATTTTATTATTTTATTCCCGAAAGTGCAAAGTGTCGTCCACGTGGCCCAATGGATAAGGCGTCTGACTTCGAATCAGAAGATTGCAGGTTCGAGTCCTGTCGTGGACGAAAGAATCATCTTTATTTTAAATAAAATACGTTAGTCATATTTTATTATTTTATTCCCGGAAGAGCAAAGTGTCGTCCACGTGGCAGAATGGATAAGGCTTCTGACTTCGAATCAGAAGATTGCAGGTTCGAGTCCTGTCGTGGACGAAAGAATCATCTTTATTTTAAATAAAATACATTTGTCATATTTTCTTATTTTATTCCCGGAAGAGCAAAGTGTTGTCAACGTGGCCCAATGGATAAGGCGTCTGACTTCGAATTAGAAGATTGCAGGTAGAGTCCTGTCGTGGACGAAAGAATCATCTTTATTTTAATTAAAATTTGTTTGTCATATTTTCTTATTTTATTCCCGGAAGAGCATAGTGTCGTCCGCGTGGCCCAATGGATAAGGCGTCTGACTTCGAATCAGAAGATTGCAGGTTCGAGTCCTGTCGCGGACGAATGATTTATCTTTATTTTAAATAAAATACGTTGGCCATATTTTCTTATTTTATTCCCGAAAGTGCAAAGTGTCGTCCACGTGGCCCAATGGATAAGGCGTCTGACTTCGAATCAGAAGATTGCAGGTTCGAGTCCTGTCGTGGACGAAAGAATCATCTTTATTTTAAATAAAATACGTTTGTCATATTTTCTTATTTTATTCCCGGAAGAGCAAAGTGTCGTCCACGTGGCCCAATGGATAAGGCGTCTGACTTCGAATCAGAAGATTGCAGGTTCGAGTCCTGTCGTGGACGAAAGAATCATCTTTATTTTAAATAAAATACGTTTGTCATATTTTCTTACTTTATTCCTTAAAGTGCAAAGTGTCGTCCACGTGGCCCAATAGATAAGGCGTCTGACTTCGAATCAGAAGATTGCAGATTCGAGTCCTGTCGTGGGCGAAAGAATCATCCTTATTTTAAATAAAATACATTTGTCATATTTTCTTATTTTATTCCCGAAAGAGCAAAGTGTCGTCCACGTGGCCCAATGGATAAGGCGTCTGACTTCGAATCAGAAGATTGCAGGTTCGATTCCTGTCCTGGACGAAAGAATCATCTCTCTTTTAAATAAAATACGTTAGTCATATTTTATTATTTTATTCCCGGAAGAGCAAATTGCGTCCACGTGGCCCAATGGATAAATCGTCTGACTTCGAATCAGAAGATTGCAGGTTCGAGTCCTGTCGCGGTCGAAAGATTTATATTTATTTTAAATAAAATACGTTAGTCATATTTTTTTATTTTATTCCCGAAAGTGGAAGGTATCGTCCACGTGGCCCAATGGATAAGGCGTCTGACTTCGAATTAGAAGATTGCAGGTTCGAGTCCTGTCGCGGACGAAAGATTTATATTTATTTTAAATAAAATACGTTAGTCATATTTTATTATTTTATTCCCGGAAGAGCAAAGTGTCGTCCACGTGGCCCAATGGATAAGGCGTCTGACTTCGAATCAGAAGATTGCGGGTTCGAGCCCTGTCGTGGACGAAAGAATCATCTTTATCTTAAATAAAATACGTTAGTCATATTTTATTATTTTATTCCCTGAAGAGCAAAGTGTCGTCCACGTGGCCCAATGGATAAGGCGTCTGACTTCGAATCAGAAGATTGCAGGTTCGAGTCCTGTCGTGGACGAAAGAATCATCTTTATTTTAAATAAAATACGTTAGTCATATTTTATTATTTTATTCCCGGAAGAGCAAAGTGTCGTCCACGTGGCAGAATGGATAAGGCGTCTGACTTCGAATCAGAAGATTGCAGGTTCGAGTCCTGTCGAGGACGAAAGATTTATATTTATTTTAAATAAAATACGTTAGTCATATTTTATTATTTTATTCCCGGAAGAGCAAAGTGTCGTCCACGTGGCCCAATGGATAAGGCGTCTGACTTCGAATCAGAAGATTGCAGGTTCGAGTCCTGTCGTGGACGAAAGAATCATCTTTATTTTAAATAAAATACGTTAGTCATATTTTATTATTTTATTCCCGGAAGAGCAAAGTGTCGTCCACGTGGCAGAATGGATAAGGCGTCTGACTTCGAATCAGAAGATTGCAGGTTCGAGTCCTGTCGTGGACGAAAGAATCATCTTTATTTTAAATAAAATACATTTGTCATATTTTCTTATTTTATTCCCGGAAGAGCAAAGTGTCGTCAACGTGGCCCAATGGATAAGGCGTCTGACTTCGAATTAGAAGATTGCAGGTAGAGTCCTGTCGTGGACGAAAGAATCATCTTTATTTTAATTAAAATTTGTTTGTCATATTTTCTTATTTTATTCCCGGAAGAGCATAGTGTCGTCCGCGTGGCCCAATGGATAAGGCGTCTGACTTCGAATCAGAAGATTGCAGGTTCGAGTCCTGTCGCGGACGAATGATTTATCTTTATTTTAAATAAAATACGTTGGCCATATTTTCTTATTTTATTCCCGAAAGTGCAAAGTGTCGTCCACTTGGCCCAATGGATAAGGCGTCTGACTTCGAATCAGAAGATTGCAGGTTCGAGTCCTGTCGTGGACGAAAGAATCATCTTTATTTTAAATAAAATACGTTTGTCATATTTTCTTATTTTATTCCCGGAAGAGCAAAGTGTCGTCCACGTGGCCCAATGGATAAGGCGTCTGACTTCGAATCAGAAGATTGCAGGTTCGAGTCCTGTCGTGGACGAAAGAATCATCTTTATTTTAAATAAAATACGTTTGTCATATTTTCTTACTTTATTCCTTAAAGTGCAAAGTGTCGTCCACGTGGCCCAATAGATAAGGCGTCTGACTTCGAATCAGAAGATTGCAGATTCGAGTCCTGTCGTGGGCGAAAGAATCATCCTTATTTTAAATAAAATACATTTGTCATATTTTCTTATTTTATTCCCGAAAGAGCAAAGTGTCGTCCACGTGGCCCAATGGATAAGGCGTCTGACTTCGAATCAGAAGATTGCAGGTTCGATTCCTGTCCTGGACGAAAGAATCATCTCTCTTTTAAATAAAATACGTTAGTCATATTTTATTATTTTATTCCCGGAAGAGCAAATTGCGTCCACGTGGCCCAATGGATAAATCGTCTGACTTCGAATCAGAAGATTGCAGGTTCGAGTCCTGTCGCGGTCGAAAGATTTATATTTATTTTAAATAAAATACGTTAGTCATATTTTTTTATTTTATTCCCGAAAGTGGAAGGTATCGTCCACGTGGCCCAATGGATAAGGCGTCTGACTTCGAATTAGAAGATTGCAGGTTCGAGTCCTGTCGCGGACGAAAGATTTATATTTATTTTAAATAAAATACGTTAGTCATATTTTATTATTTTATTCCCGGAAGAGCAAAGTGTCGTCCACGTGGCCCAATGGATAAGGCGTCTGACTTCGAATCAGAAGATTGCAGGTTCGAGTCCTGTCGTGGACGAAAGAATCATCTTTATTTTAAATAAAATACGTTAGTCATATTTTATTATTTTATTCCCGGAAGAGCAAAGTGTCGTCCACGTGGCAGAATGGATAAGGCGTCTGACTTCGAATCAGAAGATTGCAGGTTCGAGTCCTGTCGAGGACGAAAGATTTATATTTATTTTAAATAAAATACGTTAGTCATATTTTATTATTTTATTCCCGAAAGAGCAAAGTGTCGTCCACGTGGCCCAATGGATAAGGCGTCTGACTTCGAATCAGAAGATTGCAGGTTCGAGCCCTGTCGTGGACGAAAGAATCATCTCTATTTTAAATAAAATACGTTAGTCATAATTTATTATTTTATTCCCGGAAGAGCGAAGTGTCGTCCACGTGGCCCAATGGATAAGGCGTCTGACTTCGAATCAGAAGATTGCAGGTTCGAGTCCTGTCGTGGACGAAAGATTTATATTTATTTTAAATAAAATACGTTAGTCATATTTTATTATTTTATTCCCGGAAGAGCAAAGTGTCGTCCACGTGGCCCAATGGATAAGGCGTCTGACTTCGAATCAGAAGATTGCAGGTTCGAGTCCTGTCGTGGACGAAAGAATAATCTTTATTTTAAATAAAATACGTTTCTCATATTTTCTTACTTTATTCCTTAAAGTGCAAAGTGTCGTCCACGTGGCCCAATAGATAAGGCGTCTGACTTCGAATCAGAAGATTGCAGGTTCGAGTCCTGTCGTGGGCGAAAGAATCATCCTTATTTTAAATAAAATACATTTGTCATATTTTCTTATTTTATTCCCGAAAGTTCAAAGTGTCGTCCACGTGGCCAAATGGATAAGGAGTCTGACTTCGAATCAGAAGATTGCGGGTTCGAGTCCTGTCGCGGACGAAAGATTTATCTTTATTTTAAATAAAATACGTTAGTCATATTTTCTTATTTTATTCCCGAAAGAGCAAAGTGTCGTCCACGTGGCCCAATGGATAAGGCGTCTGACTTCGAATCAGAAGATTGCAGGTTCGATTCCTGTCCTGGACGAAAGAATCATCTCTATTTTAAATAAAATACGTTAGGCATATTTTATTATTTTATTCCCGGAAGAGCATTTTGCGTCCACGTGGCCCAATGGATAAATCATCTGACTTTGAATCATAAGATTGCAGGTTCGAGTCCTGTTGCGGTCGAAAGATTTATATTTTTTTTAAATAAAATACGTTAGTCATATTTTTTTATTTTATTCCCGAAAGTGGAAGGTATCGTCCACGTGGCCCAATGGATAAGGCGTCTGACTCCGAATTAGAAGATTGCAGGTTCGAGTCCTGTCGCGGACGAAAGATTTATATTTATTTTAAATAAAATACGTTAGTCATATTTTATTATTTTATTCCCGGAAGAGCAAAGTGTCGTCCACGTGGCCCAATGGATAAGGCGTCTGACTTCGAATCAGAAGATTGCGGGTTCGAGCCCTGTCGTGGACGAAAGAATCATCTTTGTCTTAAATAAAATACGTTAGTAATATTTTATTATTTTATTCCCTGAAGAGCAAATTGTCGTCCACGTGGCCCAATGGATAAGGCGTCTGACTTCGAATTAGAAGATTGCAGGTAGAGTCCTGTCGTGGACGAAAGAATCATCTTTATTTTAATTAAAATTTGTTTGTCATATTTTCTTATTTTATTCCCGGAAGAGCATAGTGTCGTCCGCGTGGCCCAATGGATAAGGCGTCTGACTTCGAATCAGAAGATTGCAGGTTCGAGTCCTGTCGCGGACGAATGATTTATCTTTATTTTAAATAAAATACGTTGGCCATATTTTCTTATTTTATTCCCGAAAGTGCAAAGTGTCGTCCACTTGGCCCAATGGATAAGGCGTCTGACTTCGAATCAGAAGATTGCAGGTTCGAGTCCTGTCGTGGACGAAAGAATCATCTTTATTTTAAATAAAATACGTTTGTCATATTTTCTTATTTTATTCCCGGAAGAGCAAAGTGTCGTCCACGTGGCCCAATGGATAAGGCGTCTGACTTCGAATCAGAAGATTGCAGGTTCGAGTCCTGTCGTGGACGAAAGAATCATCTTTATTTTAAATAAAATACGTTTGTCATATTTTCTTATTTTATTCCTTAAAGTGCAAAGTGTCGTCCACGTGGCCCAATAGATAAGGCGTCTGACTTCGAATCAGAAGATTGCAGATTCGAGTCCTGTCGTGGGCGAAAGAATCATCCTTATTTTAAATAAAATACATTTGTCATATTTTCTTATTTTATTCCCGAAAGAGCAAAGTGTCGTCCACGTGGCCCAATGGATAAGGCGTCTGACTTCGAATCAGAAGATTGCAGGTTCGATTCCTGTCCTGGACGAAAGAATCATCTCTCTTTTAAATAAAATACGTTAGTCATATTTTATTATTTTATTCCCGGAAGAGCAAATTGCGTCCACGTGGCCCAATGGATAAATCGTCTGACTTCGAATCAGAAGATTGCAGGTTCGAGTCCTGTCGCGGTCGAAAGATTTATATTTATTTTAAATAAAATACGTTAGTCATATTTTTTTATTTTATTCCCGAAAGTGGAAGGTATCGTCCACGTGGCCCAATGGATAAGGCGTCTGACTTCGAATTAGAAGATTGCAGGTTCGAGTCCTGTCGCGGACGAAAGATTTATATTTATTTTAAATAAAATACGTTAGTCATATTTTATTATTTTATTCCCGGAAGAGCAAAGTGTCGTCCACGTGGCCCAATGGATAAGGCGTCTGACTTCGAATCAGAAGATTGCGGGTTCGAGCCCTGTCGTGGACGAAAGAATCATCTTTATCTTAAATAAAATACGTTAGTCATATTTTATTATTTTATTCCCTGAAGAGCAAAGTGTCGTCCACGTGGCCCAATGGATAAGGCGTCTGACTTCGAATCAGAAGATTGCAGGTTCGAGTCCTGTCGTGGACGAAAGAATCATCTTTATTTTAAATAAAATACGTTAGTCATATTTTATTATTTTATTCCCGGAAGAGCAAAGTGTCGTCCACGTGGCAGAATGGATAAGGCGTCTGACTTCGAATCAGAAGATTGCAGGTTCGAGTCCTGTCGAGGACGAAAGATTTATATTTATTTTAAATAAAATACGTTAGTCATATTTTATTATTTTATTCCCGAAAGTGCAAAGTGTCGTCCACGTGGCCCAATGGATAAGGCGTCTGACTTCGAATCAGAAGATTGCAGGTTCGAGCCCTGTCGTGGACGAAAGAATCATCTCTATTTTAAATAAAATACGTTAGTCATAATTTATTATTTTATTCCCGGAAGAGCGAAGTGTCGTCCACGTGGCCCAATGGATAAGGCGTCTGACTTCGAATCAGAAGATTGCAGGTTCGAGTCCTGTCGTGGACGAAAGATTTATATTTATTTTAAATAAAATACGTTAGTCATATTTTATTATTTTATTCCCGGAAGAGCAAAGTGTCGTCCACGTGGCCCAATGGATAAGGCGTCTGACTTCGAATCAGAAGATTGCAGGTTCGAGTCCTGTCGTGGACGAAAGAATCATCTTTATTTTAAATAAAATACGTTTCTCATATTTTCTTACTTTATTCCTTAAAGTGCAAAGTGTCGTCCACGTGGCCCAATAGATAAGGCGTCTGACTTCGAATCAGAAGATTGCAGGTTCGAGTCCTGTCGTGGGCGAAAGAATCATCCTTATTTTAAATAAAATACATTTGTCATATTTTCTTATTTTATTCCCGAAAGTTCAAAGTGTCGTCCACGTGGCCAAATGGATAAGGAGTCTGACTTCGAATCAGAAGATTGCGGGTTCGAGTCCTGTCGCGGACGAAAGATTTATCTTTATTTTAAATAAAATACGTTAGTCATATTTTCTTATTTTATTCCCGAAAGAGCAAAGTGTCGTCCACGTGGCCCAATGGATAAGGCGTCTGACTTCGAATCAGAAGATTGCAGGTTCGATTCCTGTCCTGGACGAAAGAATCATCTCTATTTTAAATAAAATACGTTAGTCATATTTTATTATTTTATTCCCGGAAGAGCAAATTGCGTCCACGTGGCCCAATGGATAAATCATCTGACTTTGAATCAGAAGATTGCAGGTTCGAGTCCTGTTGCGGTCGAAAGATTTATATTAATTTTAAATAAAATACGTTAGTCATATTTTTTTATTTTATTCCCGAAAGTGGAAGGTATCGTCCACGTGGCCCAATGGATAAGGCGTCTGACTCCGAATTAGAAGATTGCAGGTTCGAGTCCTGTCGCGGACGAAAGATTTATATTTATTTTAAATAAAATACGTTAGTCATATTTTATTATTTTATTCCCGGAAGAGCAAAGTGTCGTCCACGTGGCCCAATGGATAAGGCGTCTGACTTCGAATCAGAAGATTGCGGGTTCGAGCCCTGTCGTGGACGAAAGAATCATCTTTGTCTTAAATAAAATACGTTAGTAATATTTTATTATTTTATTCCCTGAAGAGCAAATTGTCGTCCACGTGGCCCAATGGATAAGGCGTCTGACTTCGAATCAGATGATTGCAGGTTCGAGTCCTGTCGCGGACGAAAGATTTATATTTATTTTAAATAAAATACGTTAGTCATATTTTATTATTTTATTCCCGGAAGAGCAAAGTGTCGTCCACGTGGCCCAATGGATAAGGCGTCTGACTTCGAATCAGAAGATTGCAGGTTCGAGTCCTGTCGCGGACGAAAGATTTATATTTATTTTAAATAAAATACGTTAGTCATATTTTCTTACTTTATTCCTTAAAGTGCAAAGTGTCGTCCACGTGGCCCAATAGATAAGGCGTCTGACTTCGAATCAGAAGATTGCAGATTCGAGTCCTGTCGTGGGCGAAAGAATCATCCTTATTTTAAATAAAATACATTTGTCATATTTTCTTATTTTATTCCCGAAAGAGCAAAGTGTCGTCCACGTGGCCCAATGGATAAGGCGTCTGACTTCGAATCAGAAGATTGCAGGTTCGATTCCTGTCCTGGACGAAAGAATCATCTCTCTTTTAAATAAAATACGTTAGTCATATTTTATTATTTTATTCCCGGAAGAGCAAATTGCGTCCACGTGGCCCAATGGATAAATCGTCTGACTTCGAATCAGAAGATTGCAGGTTCGAGTCCTGTCGCGGTCGAAAGATTTATATTTATTTTAAATAAAATACGTTAGTCATATTTTTTTATTTTATTCCCGAAAGTGGAAGGTATCGTCCACGTGGCCCAATGGATAAGGCGTCTGACTTCGAATTAGAAGATTGCAGGTTCGAGTCCTGTCGCGGACGAAAGATTTATATTTATTTTAAATAAAATACGTTAGTCATATTTTATTATTTTATTCCCGGAAGAGCAAAGTGTCGTCCACGTGGCCCAATGGATAAGGCGTCTGACTTCGAATCAGAAGATTGCGGGTTCGAGCCCTGTCGTGGACGAAAGAATCATCTTTATCTTAAATAAAATACGTTAGTCATATTTTATTATTTTATTCCCTGAAGAGCAAAGTGTCGTCCACGTGGCCCAATGGATAAGGCGTCTGACTTCGAATCAGAAGAT
Source organism: Tetragnatha versicolor (assembly GCA_024610705.1). Taxonomy (NCBI): domain Eukaryota; kingdom Metazoa; phylum Arthropoda; class Arachnida; order Araneae; family Tetragnathidae; genus Tetragnatha; species Tetragnatha versicolor. The sequence continues at coordinate 26,590,785 of JANDEH010000002.1, read as the reverse complement.
TGCAGGTTCGAGTCCTGTCGTGGACGAAAGAATCATCTTTATTTTAAATAAAATACGTTAGTCATATTTTATTATTTTATTCCCGGAAGAGCAAAGTGTCGTCCACGTGGCAGAATGGATAAGGCGTCTGACTTCGAATCAGAAGATTGCAGGTTCGAGTCCTGTCGTGGACGAAAGAATCATCTTTATTTTAAATAAAATACATTTGTCATATTTTCTTATTTTATTCCCGGAAGAGCAAAGTGTCGTCAACGTGGCCCAATGGATAAGGCGTCTGACTTCGAATTAGAAGATTGCAGGTAGAGTCCTGTCGTGGACGAAAGAATCATCTTTATTTTAATTAAAATTTGTTTGTCATATTTTCTTATTTTATTCCCGGAAGAGCATAGTGTCGTCCGCGTGGCCCAATGGATAAGGCGTCTGACTTCGAATCAGAAGATTGCAGGTTCGAGTCCTGTCGCGGACGAATGATTTATCTTTATTTTAAATAAAATACGTTGGCCATATTTTCTTATTTTATTCCCGAAAGTGCAAAGTGTCGTCCACTTGGCCCAATGGATAAGGCGTCTGACTTCGAATCAGAAGATTGCAGGTTCGAGTCCTGTCGTGGACGAAAGAATCATCTTTATTTTAAATAAAATACGTTTGTCATATTTTCTTATTTTATTCCCGGAAGAGCAAAGTGTCGTCCACGTGGCCCAATGGATAAGGCGTCTGACTTCGAATCAGAAGATTGCAGGTTCGAGTCCTGTCGTGGACGAAAGAATCATCTTTATTTTAAATAAAATACGTTTGTCATATTTTCTTACTTTATTCCTTAAAGTGCAAAGTGTCGTCCACGTGGCCCAATAGATAAGGCGTCTGACTTCGAATCAGAAGATTGCAGATTCGAGTCCTGTCGTGGGCGAAAGAATCATCCTTATTTTAAATAAAATACATTTGTCATATTTTCTTATTTTATTCCCGAAAGAGCAAAGTGTCGTCCACGTGGCCCAATGGATAAGGCGTCTGACTTCGAATCAGAAGATTGCAGGTTCGATTCCTGTCCTGGACGAAAGAATCATCTCTCTTTTAAATAAAATACGTTAGTCATATTTTATTATTTTATTCCCGGAAGAGCAAATTGCGTCCACGTGGCCCAATGGATAAATCGTCTGACTTCGAATCAGAAGATTGCAGGTTCGAGTCCTGTCGCGGTCGAAAGATTTATATTTATTTTAAATAAAATACGTTAGTCATATTTTTTTATTTTATTCCCGAAAGTGGAAGGTATCGTCCACGTGGCCCAATGGATAAGGCGTCTGACTTCGAATTAGAAGATTGCAGGTTCGAGTCCTGTCGCGGACGAAAGATTTATATTTATTTTAAATAAAATACGTTAGTCATATTTTATTATTTTATTCCCGGAAGAGCAAAGTGTCGTCCACGTGGCCCAATGGATAAGGCGTCTGACTTCGAATCAGAAGATTGCGGGTTCGAGCCCTGTCGTGGACGAAAGAATCATCTTTATCTTAAATAAAATACGTTAGTCATATTTTATTATTTTATTCCCTGAAGAGCAAAGTGTCGTCCACGTGGCCCAATGGATAAGGCGTCTGACTTCGAATCAGAAGATTGCAGGTTCGAGTCCTGTCGTGGACGAAAGAATCATCTTTATTTTAAATAAAATACGTTACTCATATTTTATTATTTTATTCCCGGAAGAGCAAAGTGTCGTCCACGTGGCAGAATGGATAAGGCGTCTGACTTCGAATCAGAAGATTGCAGGTTCGAGTCCTGTCGTGGACGAAAGAATCATCTTTATTTTAAATAAAATACATTTGTCATATTTTCTTATTTTATTCCCGGAAGAGCAAAGTGTCGTCAACGTGGCCCAATGGATAAGGCGTCTGACTTCGAATTAGAAGATTGCAGGTAGAGTCCTGTCGTGGACGAAAGAATCATCTTTATTTTAATTAAAATTTGTTTGTCATATTTTCTTATTTTATTCCCGGAAGAGCATAGTGTCGTCCGCGTGGCCCAATGGATAAGGCGTCTGACTTCGAATCAGAAGATTGCAGGTTCGAGTCCTGTCGCGGACGAATGATTTATCTTTATTTTAAATAAAATACGTTGGCCATATTTTCTTATTTTATTCCCGAAAGTGCAAAGTGTCGTCCACTTGGCCCAATGGATAAGGCGTCTGACTTCGAATCAGAAGATTGCAGGTTCGAGTCCTGTCGTGGACGAAAGAATCATCTTTATTTTAAATAAAATACGTTTGTCATATTTTCTTATTTTATTCCCGGAAGAGCAAAGTGTCGTCCACGTGGCCCAATGGATAAGGCGTCTGACTTCGAATCAGAAGATTGCAGGTTCGAGTCCTGTCGTGGACGAAAGAATCATCTTTATTTTAAATAAAATACGTTTGTCATATTTTCTTACTTTATTCCTTAAAGTGCAAAGTGTCGTCCACGTGGCCCAATAGATAAGGCGTCTGACTTCGAATCAGAAGATTGCAGATTCGAGTCCTGTCGTGGGCGAAAGAATCATCCTTATTTTAAATAAAATACATTTGTCATATTTTCTTATTTTATTCCCGAAAGAGCAAAGTGTCGTCCACGTGGCCCAATGGATAAGGCGTCTGACTTCGAATCAGAAGATTGCAGGTTCGATTCCTGTCCTGGACGAAAGAATCATCTCTCTTTTAAATAAAATACGTTAGTCATATTTTATTATTTTATTCCCGGAAGAGCAAATTGCGTCCACGTGGCCCAATGGATAAATCGTCTGACTTCGAATCAGAAGATTGCAGGTTCGAGTCCTGTCGCGGTCGAAAGATTTATATTTATTTTAAATAAAATACGTTAGTCATATTTTTTTATTTTATTCCCGAAAGTGGAAGGTATCGTCCACGTGGCCCAATGGATAAGGCGTCTGACTTCGAATTAGAAGATTGCAGGTTCGAGTCCTGTCGCGGACGAAAGATTTATATTTATTTTAAATAAAATACGTTAGTCATATTTTATTATTTTATTCCCGGAAGAGCAAAGTGTCGTCCACGTGGCCCAATGGATAAGGCGTCTGACTTCGAATCAGAAGATTGCAGGTTCGAGTCCTGTCGTGGACGAAAGAATCATCTTTATTTTAAATAAAATACGTTAGTCATATTTTATTATTTTATTCCCGGAAGAGCAAAGTGTCGTCCACGTGGCAGAATGGATAAGGCGTCTGACTTCGAATCAGAAGATTGCAGGTTCGAGTCCTGTCGAGGACGAAAGATTTATATTTATTTTAAATAAAATACGTTAGTCATATTTTATTATTTTATTCCCGAAAGAGCAAAGTGTCGTCCACGTGGCCCAATGGATAAGGCGTCTGACTTCGAATCAGAAGATTGCAGGTTCGAGCCCTGTCGTGGACGAAAGAATCATCTCTATTTTAACCCATTAATGCCCAACTTTTTATTTTTCTTAAATATTTGGTAAAAACATAGTAAATAGCCCAAAAACAACTGGAAAAATAGTGAAAAAAATTCCAGGTTAAAATTTTAATTTCTACACCAAAATTAAAAAACGTCCCTAAAAAGGGACGTCAGGCACGAATGCCCCCGTTGTTTTTCCCTATAGTAAACGCATGGTAGAAAACTTTTTTAAAGCCTCAAAAACATCTTCTACCTTTTTAAGTGCAGCAAAAGTGATCGAAACCATACTGTAACATGAATATGAACAAAAAATATTAATTACTTATCCAATTAACTGTAAAATTAACCCTAATTAACGTAGTTTGAGCATTTTTTATGCTCTAAACATGTTTTTTCCTCCCAAATCTATGTTAATTGCAAATTAATTAAGGTTTTTAAATGAAAAAGGCATTCTTTGTTTATGTGTTACCTAATATTAAGTATTATTTACTTTTAAACACCCTTAATCCATCAGAATATCTCAATTTGTGAAGTTTAAGTCTTTCAAATGCCCATACTTTTTTCATTTTATTTAATTTAATTGTGCGGAACACGAATTTCTCCCCAAAAATCAAGCATTAGTGGGATGTGTATTATCAAGCCAGATGATATAGATTGATCTGCAGTATAGAACACAATGATTAGGGACATCTAATTAGAAAAAAAGCCGAAAAATTATCACAAAAGTGACTTTTGTGGCAATTTTAATGACAAAAAGTCCTTATAACTAATAATTATTAAACTTTTAATTAAAATATAACCGGAATATATTTGCATAAGTAATAAATATAGTAAAATAATTAATTTATTCCTTTTAATTAATATAAATTTATTAATTCCTTATAATTTAAGACTTTTTATTCCATTAATTTGGCAGAAATAACAGTATTTTCCCAAAAAAATAAACAAAAATAATAAATTTATTATCTAAAATTAAAGTAATTTTATAAATATCAGTTATTTAATTCATTTCATAAGAATCAAACGCGTTTTTATGAAAAAATAAAGGAAACACTAGCATTTCACTATGGGGAAAACCACGGGGGCATTCGTGCCTGACGTCCCTTTTTAGGGACGCTTTTCGAGGGTCCAAAATAAGGTCAAGATAAAATATTTTGGAAAAATAAAAAAACACCCCAACTGATTTAATGTATAAACAGTAATATATATCGGAATTGAAATTTTTTTTAAATAACAACTAGGATTTTTAAGCTTTTTCTTTTAAAATTTTTAAAAAAGCACTTTTCTGAAAAATTCTATCTTCCAACTTTAAAAAAAGTGAAAATTTTTTTAAATTCTGCTTTCTTCTTGTGTTCTTAATGTTCTATGAAGATCAGAGATACATCAGTGCAAATTTTGATTCAAAGGAACAATTTTTGTAGAAATAGGAGGATTTTAAAAAAACGTCCCTAAAAAGGGACGTCAGGCAGTAATGGGTTAAATAAAATACGTTAGTCATAATTTATTATTTTATTCCCGGAAGAGCGAAGTGTCGTCCACGTGGCCCAATGGATAAGGCGTCTGACTTCGAATCAGAAGATTGCAGGTTCGAGTCCTGTCGTGGACGAAAGATTTATATTTATTTTAAATAAAATACGTTAGTCATATTTTATTATTTTATTCCCGGAAGAGCAAAGTGTCGTCCACGTGGCCCAATGGATAAGGCGTCTGACTTCGAATCAGAAGATTGCAGGTTCGAGTCCTGTCGTGGACGAAAGAATAATCTTTATTTTAAATAAAATACGTTTCTCATATTTTCTTACTTTATTCCTTAAAGTGCAAAGTGTCGTCCACGTGGCCCAATAGATAAGGCGTCTGACTTCGAATCAGAAGATTGCAGGTTCGAGTCCTGTCGTGGGCGAAAGAATCATCCTTATTTTAAATAAAATACATTTGTCATATTTTCTTATTTTATTCCCGAAAGTTCAAAGTGTCGTCCACGTGGCCAAATGGATAAGGAGTCTGACTTCGAATCAGAAGATTGCGGGTTCGAGTCCTGTCGCGGACGAAAGATTTATCTTTATTTTAAATAAAATACGTTAGTCATATTTTCTTATTTTATTCCCGAAAGAGCAAAGTGTCGTCCACGTGGCCCAATGGATAAGGCGTCTGACTTCGAATCAGAAGATTGCAGGTTCGATTCCTGTCCTGGACGAAAGAATCATCTCTATTTTAAATAAAATACGTTAGTCATATTTTATTATTTTATTCCCGGAAGAGCATTTTGCGTCCACGTGGCCCAATGGATAAATCATCTGACTTTGAATCAGAAGATTGCAGGTTCGAGTCCTGTTGCGGTCGAAAGATTTATATTTATTTTAAATAAAATACGTTAGTCATATTTTTTTATTTTATTCCCGAAAGTGGAAGGTATCGTCCACGTGGCCCAATGGATAAGGCGTCTGACTCCGAATTAGAAGATTGCAGGTTCGAGTCCTGTCGCGGACGAAAGATTTATATTTATTTTAAATAAAATACGTTAGTCATATTTTATTATTTTATTCCCGGAAGAGCAAAGTGTCGTCCACGTGGCCCAATGGATAAGGCGTCTGACTTCGAATCAGAAGATTGCGGGTTCGAGCCCTGTCGTGGACGAAAGAATCATCTTTGTCTTAAATAAAATACGTTAGTAATATTTTATTATTTTATTCCCTGAAGAGCAAATTGTCGTCCACGTGGCCCAATGGATAAGGCGTCTGACTTCGAATTAGAAGATTGCAGGTAGAGTCCTGTCGTGGACGAAATAATCATCTTTATTTTAATTAAAATTTGTTTGTCATATTTTATTATTTTATTCCCGGAAGAGCAAATTGCGTCCACGTGGCCCAATGGATAAATCGTCTGACTTCGAATCAGAAGATTGCAGGTTCGAGTCCTGTCGCGGTCGAAAGATTTATATTTATTTTAAATAAAATACGTTAGTCATATTTTTTTATTTTATTCCCGAAAGTGGAAGGTATCGTCCACGTGGCCCAATGGATAAGGCGTCTGACTTCGAATTAGAAGATTGCAGGTTCGAGTCCTGTCGCGGACGAAAGATTTATATTTATTTTAAATAAAATACGTTAGTCATATTTTATTATTTTATTCCCGGAAGAGCAAAGTGTCGTCCACGTGGCCCAATGGATAAGGCGTCTGACTTCGAATCAGAAGATTGCGGGTTCGAGCCCTGTCGTGGACGAAAGAATCATCTTTATCTTAAATAAAATACGTTAGTCATATTTTATTATTTTATTCCCTGAAGAGCAAAGTGTCGTCCACGTGGCCCAATGGATAAGGCGTCTGACTTCGAATCAGAAGATTGCAGGTTCGAGTCCTGTCGTGGACGAAAGAATCATCTTTATTTTAAATAAAATACATTTGTCATATTTTCTTATTTTATTCCCGAAAGAGCAAAGTGTCGTCCACGTGGCCCAATGGATAAGGCGTCTGACTTCGAATCAGAAGATTGCAGGTTCGATTCCTGTCCTGGACGAAAGAATCATCTCTCTTTTAAATAAAATACGTTAGTCATATTTTATTATTTTATTCCCGGAAGAGCAAATTGCGTCCACGTGGCCCAATGGATAAATCGTCTGACTTCGAATCAGAAGATTGCAGGTTCGAGTCCTGTCGCGGTCGAAAGATTTATATTTATTTTAAATAAAATACGTTAGTCATATTTTTTTATTTTATTCCCGAAAGTGGAAGGTATCGTCCACGTGGCCCAATGGATAAGGCGTCTGACTTCGAATTAGAAGATTGCAGGTTCGAGTCCTGTCGCGGACGAAAGATTTATATTTATTTTAAATAAAATACGTTAGTCATATTTTATTATTTTATTCCCGGAAGAGCAAAGTGTCGTCCACGTGGCCCAATGGATAAGGCGTCTGACTTCGAATCAGAAGATTGCGGGTTCGAGCCCTGTCGTGGACGAAAGAATCATCTTTATCTTAAATAAAATACGTTAGTCATATTTTATTATTTTATTCCCTGAAGAGCAAAGTGTCGTCCACGTGGCCCAATGGATAAGGCGTCTGACTTCGAATCAGAAGATTGCAGGTTCGAGTCCTGTCGTGGACGAAAGAATCATCTTTATTTTAAATAAAATACGTTAGTCATATTTTATTATTTTATTCCCGGAAGAGCAAAGTGTCGTCCACGTGGCAGAATGGATAAGGCGTCTGACTTCGAATCAGAAGATTGCAGGTTCGAGTCCTGTCGTGGACGAAAGAATCATCTTTATTTTAAATAAAATACATTTGTCATATTTTCTTATTTTATTCCCGGAAGAGCAAAGTGTCGTCAACGTGGCCCAATGGATAAGGCGTCTGACTTCGAATTAGAAGATTGCAGGTAGAGTCCTGTCGTGGACGAAAGAATCATCTTTATTTTAATTAAAATTTGTTTGTCATATTTTCTTATTTTATTCCCGGAAGAGCATAGTGTCGTCCGCGTGGCCCAATGGATAAGGCGTCTGACTTCGAATCAGAAGATTGCAGGTTCGAGTCCTGTCGCGGACGAATGATTTATCTTTATTTTAAATAAAATACGTTGGCCATATTTTCTTATTTTATTCCCGAAAGTGCAAAGTGTCGTCCACTTGGCCCAATGGATAAGGCGTCTGACTTCGAATCAGAAGATTGCAGGTTCGAGTCCTGTCGTGGACGAAAGAATCATCTTTATTTTAAATAAAATACGTTTGTCATATTTTCTTATTTTATTCCCGGAAGAGCAAAGTGTCGTCCACGTGGCCCAATGGATAAGGCGTCTGACTTCGAATCAGAAGATTGCAGGTTCGAGTCCTGTCGTGGACGAAAGAATCATCTTTATTTTAAATAAAATACGTTTGTCATATTTTCTTATTTTATTCCTTAAAGTGCAAAGTGTCGTCCACGTGGCCCAATAGATAAGGCGTCTGACTTCGAATCAGAAGATTGCAGATTCGAGTCCTGTCGTGGGCGAAAGAATCATCCTTATTTTAAATAAAATACATTTGTCATATTTTCTTATTTTATTCCCGAAAGAGCAAAGTGTCGTCCACGTGGCCCAATGGATAAGGCGTCTGACTTCGAATCAGAAGATTGCAGGTTCGATTCCTGTCCTGGACGAAAGAATCATCTCTCTTTTAAATAAAATACGTTAGTCATATTTTATTATTTTATTCCCGGAAGAGCAAATTGCGTCCACGTGGCCCAATGGATAAATCGTCTGACTTCGAATCAGAAGATTGCAGGTTCGAGTCCTGTCGCGGTCGAAAGATTTATATTTATTTTAAATAAAATACGTTAGTCATATTTTTTTATTTTATTCCCGAAAGTGGAAGGTATCGTCCACGTGGCCCAATGGATAAGGCGTCTGACTTCGAATTAGAAGATTGCAGGTTCGAGTCCTGTCGCGGACGAAAGATTTATATTTATTTTAAATAAAATACGTTAGTCATATTTTATTATTTTATTCCCGGAAGAGCAAAGTGTCGTCCACGTGGCCCAATGGATAAGGCGTCTGACTTCGAATCAGAAGATTGCGGGTTCGAGCCCTGTCGTGGACGAAAGAATCATCTTTATCTTAAATAAAATACGTTAGTCATATTTTATTATTTTATTCCCTGAAGAGCAAAGTGTCGTCCACGTGGCCCAATGGATAAGGCGTCTGACTTCGAATCAGAAGATTGCAGGTTCGAGTCCTGTCGAGGACGAAAGATTTATATTTATTTTAAATAAAATACGTTAGTCATATTTTATTATTTTATTCCCGAAAGTGCAAAGTGTCGTCCACGTGGCCCAATGGATAAGGCGTCTGACTTCGAATCAGAAGATTGCAGGTTCGAGCCCTGTCGTGGACGAAAGAATCATCTCTATTTTAAATAAAATACGTTAGTCATAATTTATTATTTTATTCCCGGAAGAGCGAAGTGTCGTCCACGTGGCCCAATGGATAAGGCGTCTGACTTCGAATCAGAAGATTGCAGGTTCGAGTCCTGTCGTGGACGAAAGATTTATATTTATTTTAAATAAAATACGTTAGTCATATTTTATTATTTTATTCCCGGAAGAGCAAAGTGTCGTCCACGTGGCCCAATGGATAAGGCGTCTGACTTCGAATCAGAAGATTGCAGGTTCGAGTCCTGTCGTGGACGAAAGAATCATCTTTATTTTAAATAAAATACGTTTCTCATATTTTCTTACTTTATTCCTTAAAGTGCAAAGTGTCGTCCACGTGGCCCAATAGATAAGGCGTCTGACTTCGAATCAGAAGATTGCAGGTTCGAGTCCTGTCGTGGGCGAAAGAATCATCCTTATTTTAAATAAAATACATTTGTCATATTTTCTTATTTTATTCCCGAAAGTTCAAAGTGTCGTCCACGTGGCCAAATGGATAAGGAGTCTGACTTCGAATCAGAAGATTGCGGGTTCGAGTCCTGTCGCGGACGAAAGATTTATCTTTATTTTAAATAAAATACGTTAGTCATATTTTCTTATTTTATTCCCGAAAGAGCAAAGTGTCGTCCACGTGGCCCAATGGATAAGGCGTCTGACTTCGAATCAGAAGATTGCAGGTTCGATTCCTGTCCTGGACGAAAGAATCATCTCTATTTTAAATAAAATACGTTAGTCATATTTTATTATTTTATTCCCGGAAGAGCAAATTGCGTCCACGTGGCCCAATGGATAAATCATCTGACTTTGAATCAGAAGATTGCAGGTTCGAGTCCTGTTGCGGTCGAAAGATTTATATTAATTTTAAATAAAATACGTTAGTCATATTTTTTTATTTTATTCCCGAAAGTGGAAGGTATCGTCCACGTGGCCCAATGGATAAGGCGTCTGACTCCGAATTAGAAGATTGCAGGTTCGAGTCCTGTCGCGGACGAAAGATTTATATTTATTTTAAATAAAATACGTTAGTCATATTTTATTATTTTATTCCCGGAAGAGCAAAGTGTCGTCCACGTGGCCCAATGGATAAGGCGTCTGACTTCGAATCAGAAGATTGCGGGTTCGAGCCCTGTCGTGGACGAAAGAATCATCTTTGTCTTAAATAAAATACGTTAGTAATATTTTATTATTTTATTCCCTGAAGAGCAAATTGTCGTCCACGTGGCCCAATGGATAAGGCGTCTGACTTCGAATCAGAAGATTGCAGGTTCGAGTCCTGTCGCGGACGAAAGATTTATATTTATTTTAAATAAAATACGTTAGTCATATTTTATTATTTTATTCCCGGAAGAGCAAAGTGTCGTCCACGTGGCCCAATGGATAAGGCGTCTGACTTCGAATCAGAAGATTGCAGGTTCGAGTCCTGTCGCGGACGAAAGATTTATATTTATTTTAAATAAAATACGTTAGTCATATTTTCTTACTTTATTCCTTAAAGTGCAAAGTGTCGTCCACGTGGCCCAATAGATAAGGCGTCTGACTTCGAATCAGAAGATTGCAGATTCGAGTCCTGTCGTGGGCGAAAGAATCATCCTTATTTTAAATAAAATACATTTGTCATATTTTCTTATTTTATTCCCGAAAGAGCAAAGTGTCGTCCACGTGGCCCAATGGATAAGGCGTCTGACTTCGAATCAGAAGATTGCAGGTTCGATTCCTGTCCTGGACGAAAGAATCATCTCTCTTTTAAATAAAATACGTTAGTCATATTTTATTATTTTATTCCCGGAAGAGCAAATTGCGTCCACGTGGCCCAATGGATAAATCGTCTGACTTCGAATCAGAAGATTGCAGGTTCGAGTCCTGTCGCGGTCGAAAGATTTATATTTATTTTAAATAAAATACGTTAGTCATATTTTTTTATTTTATTCCCGAAAGTGGAAGGTATCGTCCACGTGGCCCAATGGATAAGGCGTCTGACTTCGAATTAGAAGATTGCAGGTTCGAGTCCTGTCGCGGACGAAAGATTTATATTTATTTTAAATAAAATACGTTAGTCATATTTTATTATTTTATTCCCGGAAGAGCAAAGTGTCGTCCACGTGGCCCAATGGATAAGGCGTCTGACTTCGAATCAGAAGATTGCGGGTTCGAGCCCTGTCGTGGACGAAAGAATCATCTTTATCTTAAATAAAATACGTTAGTCATATTTTATTATTTTATTCCCTGAAGAGCAAAGTGTCGTCCACGTGGCCCAATGGATAAGGCGTCTGACTTCGAATCAGAAGATTGCAGGTTCGAGTCCTGTCGTGGACGAAAGAATCATCTTTATTTTAAATAAAATACGTTAGTCATATTTTATTATTTTATTCCCGGAAGAGCAAAGTGTCGTCCACGTGGCAGAATGGATAAGGCGTCTGACTTCGAATCAGAAGATTGCAGGTTCGAGTCCTGTCGTGGACGAAAGAATCATCTTTATTTTAAATAAAATACATTTGTCATATTTTCTTATTTTATTCCCGGAAGAGCAAAGTGTCGTCAACGTGGCCCAATGGATAAGGCGTCTGACTTCGAATTAGAAGATTGCAGGTAGAGTCCTGTCGTGGACGAAAGAATCATCTTTATTTTAATTAAAATTTGTTTGTCATATTTTCTTATTTTATTCCCGGAAGAGCATAGTGTCGTCCGCGTGGCCCAATGGATAAGGCGTCTGACTTCGAATCAGAAGATTGCAGGTTCGAGTCCTGTCGCGGACGAATGATTTATCTTTATTTTAAATAAAATACGTTGGCCATATTTTCTTATTTTATTCCCGAAAGTGCAAAGTGTCGTCCACTTGGCCCAATGGATAAGGCGTCTGACTTCGAATCAGAAGATTGCAGGTTCGAGTCCTGTCGTGGACGAAAGAATCATCTTTATTTTAAATAAAATACGTTTGTCATATTTTCTTATTTTATTCCCGGAAGAGCAAAGTGTCGTCCACGTGGCCCAATGGATAAGGCGTCTGACTTCGAATCAGAAGATTGCAGGTTCGAGTCCTGTCGTGGACGAAAGAATCATCTTTATTTTAAATAAAATACGTTTGTCATATTTTCTTACTTTATTCCTTAAAGTGCAAAGTGTCGTCCACGTGGCCCAATAGATAAGGCGTCTGACTTCGAATCAGAAGATTGCAGATTCGAGTCCTGTCGTGGGCGAAAGAATCATCCTTATTTTAAATAAAATACATTTGTCATATTTTCTTATTTTATTCCCGAAAGAGCAAAGTGTCGTCCACGTGGCCCAATGGATAAGGCGTCTGACTTCGAATCAGAAGATTGCAGGTTCGATTCCTGTCCTGGACGAAAGAATCATCTCTCTTTTAAATAAAATACGTTAGTCATATTTTATTATTTTATTCCCGGAAGAGCAAATTGCGTCCACGTGGCCCAATGGATAAATCGTCTGACTTCGAATCAGAAGATTGCAGGTTCGAGTCCTGTCGCGGTCGAAAGATTTATATTTATTTTAAATAAAATACGTTAGTCATATTTTTTTATTTTATTCCCGAAAGTGGAAGGTATCGTCCACGTGGCCCAATGGATAAGGCGTCTGACTTCGAATTAGAAGATTGCAGGTTCGAGTCCTGTCGCGGACGAAAGATTTATATTTATTTTAAATAAAATACGTTAGTCATATTTTATTATTTTATTCCCGGAAGAGCAAAGTGTCGTCCACGTGGCCCAATGGATAAGGCGTCTGACTTCGAATCAGAAGATTGCGGGTTCGAGCCCTGTCGTGGACGAAAGAATCATCTTTATCTTAAATAAAATACGTTAGTCATATTTTATTATTTTATTCCCTGAAGAGCAAAGTGTCGTCCACGTGGCCCAATGGATAAGGCGTCTGACTTCGAATCAGAAGATTGCAGGTTCGAGTCCTGTCGTGGACGAAAGAATCATCTTTATTTTAAATAAAATACGTTACTCATATTTTATTATTTTATTCCCGGAAGAGCAAAGTGTCGTCCACGTGGCAGAATGGATAAGGCGTCTGACTTCGAATCAGAAGATTGCAGGTTCGAGTCCTGTCGTGGACGAAAGAATCATCTTTATTTTAAATAAAATACATTTGTCATATTTTCTTATTTTATTCCCGGAAGAGCAAAGTGTCGTCAACGTGGCCCAATGGATAAGGCGTCTGACTTCGAATTAGAAGATTGCAGGTAGAGTCCTGTCGTGGACGAAAGAATCATCTTTATTTTAATTAAAATTTGTTTGTCATATTTTCTTATTTTATTCCCGGAAGAGCATAGTGTCGTCCGCGTGGCCCAATGGATAAGGCGTCTGACTTCGAATCAGAAGATTGCAGGTTCGAGTCCTGTCGCGGACGAATGATTTATCTTTATTTTAAATAAAATACGTTGGCCATATTTTCTTATTTTATTCCCGAAAGTGCAAAGTGTCGTCCACTTGGCCCAATGGATAAGGCGTCTGACTTCGAATCAGAAGATTGCAGGTTCGAGTCCTGTCGTGGACGAAAGAATCATCTTTATTTTAAATAAAATACGTTTGTCATATTTTCTTATTTTATTCCCGGAAGAGCAAAGTGTCGTCCACGTGGCCCAATGGATAAGGCGTCTGACTTCGAATCAGAAGATTGCAGGTTCGAGTCCTGTCGTGGACGAAAGAATCATCTTTATTTTAAATAAAATACGTTTGTCATATTTTCTTACTTTATTCCTTAAAGTGCAAAGTGTCGTCCACGTGGCCCAATAGATAAGGCGTCTGACTTCGAATCAGAAGATTGCAGATTCGAGTCCTGTCGTGGGCGAAAGAATCATCCTTATTTTAAATAAAATACATTTGTCATATTTTCTTATTTTATTCCCGAAAGAGCAAAGTGTCGTCCACGTGGCCCAATGGATAAGGCGTCTGACTTCGAATCAGAAGATTGCAGGTTCGATTCCTGTCCTGGACGAAAGAATCATCTCTCTTTTAAATAAAATACGTTAGTCATATTTTATTATTTTATTCCCGGAAGAGCAAATTGCGTCCACGTGGCCCAATGGATAAATCGTCTGACTTCGAATCAGAAGATTGCAGGTTCGAGTCCTGTCGCGGTCGAAAGATTTATATTTATTTTAAATAAAATACGTTAGTCATATTTTTTTATTTTATTCCCGAAAGTGGAAGGTATCGTCCACGTGGCCCAATGGATAAGGCGTCTGACTTCGAATTAGAAGATTGCAGGTTCGAGTCCTGTCGCGGACGAAAGATTTATATTTATTTTAAATAAAATACGTTAGTCATATTTTATTATTTTATTCCCGGAAGAGCAAAGTGTCGTCCACGTGGCCCAATGGATAAGGCGTCTGACTTCGAATCAGAAGATTGCAGGTTCGAGTCCTGTCGTGGACGAAAGAATCATCTTTATTTTAAATAAAATACGTTAGTCATATTTTATTATTTTATTCCCGGAAGAGCAAAGTGTCGTCCACGTGGCAGAATGGATAAGGCGTCTGACTTCGAATCAGAAGATTGCAGGTTCGAGTCCTGTCGAGGACGAAAGATTTATATTTATTTTAAATAAAATACGTTAGTCATATTTTATTATTTTATTCCCGAAAGAGCAAAGTGTCGTCCACGTGGCCCAATGGATAAGGCGTCTGACTTCGAATCAGAAGATTGCAGGTTCGAGCCCTGTCGTGGACGAAAGAATCATCTCTATTTTAACCCATTAATGCCCAACTTTTTATTTTTCTTAAATATTTGGTAAAAACATAGTAAATAGCCCAAAAACAACTGGAAAAATAGTGAAAAAAATTCCAGGTTAAAATTTTAATTTCTACACCAAAATTAAAAAACGTCCCTAAAAAGGGACGTCAGGCACGAATGCCCCCGTTGTTTTTCCCTATAGTAAACGCATGGTAGAAAACTTTTTTAAAGCCTCAAAAACATCTTCTACCTTTTTAAGTGCAGCAAAAGTGATCGAAACCATACTGTAACATGAATATGAACAAAAAATATTAATTACTTATCCAATTAACTGTAAAATTAACCCTAATTAACGTAGTTTGAGCATTTTTTATGCTCTAAACATGTTTTTTCCTCCCAAATCTATGTTAATTGCAAATTAATTAAGGTTTTTAAATGAAAAAGGCATTCTTTGTTTATGTGTTACCTAATATTAAGTATTATTTACTTTTAAACACCCTTAATCCATCAGAATATCTCAATTTGTGAAGTTTAAGTCTTTCAAATGCCCATACTTTTTTCATTTTATTTAATTTAATTGTGCGGAACACGAATTTCTCCCCAAAAATCAAGCATTAGTGGGATGTGTATTATCAAGCCAGATGATATAGATTGATCTGCAGTATAGAACACAATGATTAGGGACATCTAATTAGAAAAAAAGCCGAAAAATTATCACAAAAGTGACTTTTGTGGCAATTTTAATGACAAAAAGTCCTTATAACTAATAATTATTAAACTTTTAATTAAAATATAACCGGAATATATTTGCATAAGTAATAAATATAGTAAAATAATTAATTTATTCCTTTTAATTAATATAAATTTATTAATTCCTTATAATTTAAGACTTTTTATTCCATTAATTTGGCAGAAATAACAGTATTTTCCCAAAAAAATAAACAAAAATAATAAATTTATTATCTAAAATTAAAGTAATTTTATAAATATCAGTTATTTAATTCATTTCATAAGAATCAAACGCGTTTTTATGAAAAAATAAAGGAAACACTAGCATTTCACTATGGGGAAAACCACGGGGGCATTCGTGCCTGACGTCCCTTTTTAGGGACGCTTTTCGAGGGTCCAAAATAAGGTCAAGATAAAATATTTTGGAAAAATAAAAAAACACCCCAACTGATTTAATGTATAAACAGTAATATATATCGGAATTGAAATTTTTTTTAAATAACAACTAGGATTTTTAAGCTTTTTCTTTTAAAATTTTTAAAAAAGCACTTTTCTGAAAAATTCTATCTTCCAACTTTAAAAAAAGTGAAAATTTTTTTAAATTCTGCTTTCTTCTTGTGTTCTTAATGTTCTATGAAGATCAGAGATACATCAGTGCAAATTTTGATTCAAAGGAACAATTTTTGTAGAAATAGGAGGATTTTAAAAAAACGTCCCTAAAAAGGGACGTCAGGCAGTAATGGGTTAAATAAAATACGTTAGTCATAATTTATTATTTTATTCCCGGAAGAGCGAAGTGTCGTCCACGTGGCCCAATGGATAAGGCGTCTGACTTCGAATCAGAAGATTGCAGGTTCGAGTCCTGTCGTGGACGAAAGATTTATATTTATTTTAAATAAAATACGTTAGTCATATTTTATTATTTTATTCCCGGAAGAGCAAAGTGTCGTCCACGTGGCCCAATGGATAAGGCGTCTGACTTCGAATCAGAAGATTGCAGGTTCGAGTCCTGTCGTGGACGAAAGAATAATCTTTATTTTAAATAAAATACGTTTCTCATATTTTCTTACTTTATTCCTTAAAGTGCAAAGTGTCGTCCACGTGGCCCAATAGATAAGGCGTCTGACTTCGAATCAGAAGATTGCAGGTTCGAGTCCTGTCGTGGGCGAAAGAATCATCCTTATTTTAAATAAAATACATTTGTCATATTTTCTTATTTTATTCCCGAAAGTTCAAAGTGTCGTCCACGTGGCCAAATGGATAAGGAGTCTGACTTCGAATCAGAAGATTGCGGGTTCGAGTCCTGTCGCGGACGAAAGATTTATCTTTATTTTAAATAAAATACGTTAGTCATATTTTCTTATTTTATTCCCGAAAGAGCAAAGTGTCGTCCACGTGGCCCAATGGATAAGGCGTCTGACTTCGAATCAGAAGATTGCAGGTTCGATTCCTGTCCTGGACGAAAGAATCATCTCTATTTTAAATAAAATACGTTAGTCATATTTTATTATTTTATTCCCGGAAGAGCATTTTGCGTCCACGTGGCCCAATGGATAAATCATCTGACTTTGAATCAGAAGATTGCAGGTTCGAGTCCTGTTGCGGTCGAAAGATTTATATTTATTTTAAATAAAATACGTTAGTCATATTTTTTTATTTTATTCCCGAAAGTGGAAGGTATCGTCCACGTGGCCCAATGGATAAGGCGTCTGACTCCGAATTAGAAGATTGCAGGTTCGAGTCCTGTCGCGGACGAAAGATTTATATTTATTTTAAATAAAATACGTTAGTCATATTTTATTATTTTATTCCCGGAAGAGCAAAGTGTCGTCCACGTGGCCCAATGGATAAGGCGTCTGACTTCGAATCAGAAGATTGCGGGTTCGAGCCCTGTCGTGGACGAAAGAATCATCTTTGTCTTAAATAAAATACGTTAGTAATATTTTATTATTTTATTCCCTGAAGAGCAAATTGTCGTCCACGTGGCCCAATGGATAAGGCGTCTGACTTCGAATTAGAAGATTGCAGGTAGAGTCCTGTCGTGGACGAAAGAATCATCTTTATTTTAATTAAAATTTGTTTGTCATATTTTATTATTTTATTCCCGGAAGAGCAAATTGCGTCCACGTGGCCCAATGGATAAATCGTCTGACTTCGAATCAGAAGATTGCAGGTTCGAGTCCTGTCGCGGTCGAAAGATTTATATTTATTTTAAATAAAATACGTTAGTCATATTTTTTTATTTTATTCCCGAAAGTGGAAGGTATCGTCCACGTGGCCCAATGGATAAGGCGTCTGACTTCGAATTAGAAGATTGCAGGTTCGAGTCCTGTCGCGGACGAAAGATTTATATTTATTTTAAATAAAATACGTTAGTCATATTTTATTATTTTATTCCCGGAAGAGCAAAGTGTCGTCCACGTGGCCCAATGGATAAGGCGTCTGACTTCGAATCAGAAGATTGCGGGTTCGAGCCCTGTCGTGGACGAAAGAATCATCTTTATCTTAAATAAAATACGTTAGTCATATTTTATTATTTTATTCCCTGAAGAGCAAAGTGTCGTCCACGTGGCCCAATGGATAAGGCGTCTGACTTCGAATCAGAAGATTGCAGGTTCGAGTCCTGTCGTGGACGAAAGAATCATCTTTATTTTAAATAAAATACGTTAGTCATATTTTATTATTTTATTCCCGGAAGAGCAAAGTGTCGTCCACGTGGCAGAATGGATAAGGCGTCTGACTTCGAATCAGAAGATTGCAGGTTCGAGTCCTGTCGTGGACGAAAGAATCATCTTTATTTTAAATAAAATACATTTGTCATATTTTCTTATTTTATTCCCGGAAGAGCAAAGTGTCGTCAACGTGGCCCAATGGATAAGGCGTCTGACTTCGAATTAGAAGATTGCAGGTAGAGTCCTGTCGTGGACGAAAGAATCATCTTTATTTTAATTAAAATTTGTTTGTCATATTTTCTTATTTTATTCCCGGAAGAGCATAGTGTCGTCCGCGTGGCCCAATGGATAAGGCGTCTGACTTCGAATCAGAAGATTGCAGGTTCGAGTCCTGTCGCGGACGAATGATTTATCTTTATTTTAAATAAAATACGTTGGCCATATTTTCTTATTTTATTCCCGAAAGTGCAAAGTGTCGTCCACTTGGCCCAATGGATAAGGCGTCTGACTTCGAATCAGAAGATTGCAGGTTCGAGTCCTGTCGTGGACGAAAGAATCATCTTTATTTTAAATAAAATACGTTTGTCATATTTTCTTATTTTATTCCCGGAAGAGCAAAGTGTCGTCCACGTGGCCCAATGGATAAGGCGTCTGACTTCGAATCAGAAGATTGCAGGTTCGAGTCCTGTCGTGGACGAAAGAATCATCTTTATTTTAAATAAAATACGTTTGTCATATTTTCTTACTTTATTCCTTAAAGTGCAAAGTGTCGTCCACGTGGCCCAATAGATAAGGCGTCTGACTTCGAATCAGAAGATTGCAGATTCGAGTCCTGTCGTGGGCGAAAGAATCATCCTTATTTTAAATAAAATACATTTGTCATATTTTCTTATTTTATTCCCGAAAGAGCAAAGTGTCGTCCACGTGGCCCAATGGATAAGGCGTCTGACTTCGAATCAGAAGATTGCAGGTTCGATTCCTGTCCTGGACGAAAGAATCATCTCTCTTTTAAATAAAATACGTTAGTCATATTTTATTATTTTATTCCCGGAAGAGCAAATTGCGTCCACGTGGCCCAATGGATAAATCGTCTGACTTCGAATCAGAAGATTGCAGGTTCGAGTCCTGTCGCGGTCGAAAGATTTATATTTATTTTAAATAAAATACGTTAGTCATATTTTTTTATTTTATTCCCGAAAGTGGAAGGTATCGTCCACGTGGCCCAATGGATAAGGCGTCTGACTTCGAATTAGAAGATTGCAGGTTCGAGTCCTGTCGCGGACGAAAGATTTATATTTATTTTAAATAAAATACGTTAGTCATATTTTATTATTTTATTCCCGGAAGAGCAAAGTGTCGTCCACGTGGCCCAATGGATAAGGCGTCTGACTTCGAATCAGAAGATTGCAGGTTCGAGTCCTGTCGTGGACGAAAGAATCATCTTTATTTTAAATAAAATACGTTAGTCATATTTTATTATTTTATTCCCGGAAGAGCAAAGTGTCGTCCACGTGGCAGAATGGATAAGGCGTCTGACTTCGAATCAGAAGATTGCAGGTTCGAGTCCTGTCGAGGACGAAAGATTTATATTTATTTTAAATAAAATACGTTAGTCATATTTTATTATTTTATTCCCGAAAGAGCAAAGTGTCGTCCACGTGGCCCAATGGATAAGGCGTCTGACTTCGAATCAGAAGATTGCAGGTTCGAGCCCTGTCGTGGACGAAAGAATCATCTCTATTTTAAATAAAATACGTTAGTCATAATTTATTATTTTATTCCCGGAAGAGCGAAGTGTCGTCCACGTGGCCCAATGGATAAGGCGTCTGACTTCGAATCAGAAGATTGCAGGTTCGAGTCCTGTCGTGGACGAAAGATTTATATTTATTTTAAATAAAATACGTTAGTCATATTTTATTATTTTATTCCCGGAAGAGCAAAGTGTCGTCCACGTGGCCCAATGGATAAGGCGTCTGACTTCGAATCAGAAGATTGCAGGTTCGAGTCCTGTCGTGGACGAAAGAATAATCTTTATTTTAAATAAAATACGTTTCTCATATTTTCTTACTTTATTCCTTAAAGTGCAAAGTGTCGTCCACGTGGCCCAATAGATAAGGCGTCTGACTTCGAATCAGAAGATTGCAGGTTCGAGTCCTGTCGTGGGCGAAAGAATCATCCTTATTTTAAATAAAATACATTTGTCATATTTTCTTATTTTATTCCCGAAAGTTCAAAGTGTCGTCCACGTGGCCAAATGGATAAGGAGTCTGACTTCGAATCAGAAGATTGCGGGTTCGAGTCCTGTCGCGGACGAAAGATTTATCTTTATTTTAAATAAAATACGTTAGTCATATTTTCTTATTTTATTCCCGAAAGAGCAAAGTGTCGTCCACGTGGCCCAATGGATAAGGCGTCTGACTTCGAATCAGAAGATTGCAGGTTCGATTCCTGTCCTGGACGAAAGAATCATCTCTATTTTAAATAAAATACGTTAGTCATATTTTATTATTTTATTCCCGGAAGAGCATTTTGCGTCCACGTGGCCCAATGGATAAATCATCTGACTTTGAATCAGAAGATTGCAGGTTCGAGTCCTGTTGCGGTCGAAAGATTTATATTTATTTTAAATAAAATACGTTAGTCATATTTTTTTATTTTATTCCCGAAAGTGGAAGGTATCGTCCACGTGGCCCAATGGATAAGGCGTCTGACTCCGAATTAGAAGATTGCAGGTTCGAGTCCTGTCGCGGACGAAAGATTTATATTTATTTTAAATAAAATACGTTAGTCATATTTTATTATTTTATTCCCGGAAGAGCAAAGTGTCGTCCACGTGGCCCAATGGATAAGGCGTCTGACTTCGAATCAGAAGATTGCGGGTTCGAGCCCTGTCGTGGACGAAAGAATCATCTTTGTCTTAAATAAAATACGTTAGTAATATTTTATTATTTTATTCCCTGAAGAGCAAATTGTCGTCCACGTGGCCCAATGGATAAGGCGTCTGACTTCGAATTAGAAGATTGCAGGTAGAGTCCTGTCGTGGACGAAAGAATCATCTTTATTTTAATTAAAATTTGTTTGTCATATTTTCTTATTTTATTCCCGGAAGAGCATAGTGTCGTCCGCGTGGCCCAATGGATAAGGCGTCTGACTTCGAATCAGAAGATTGCAGGTTCGAGTCCTGTCGCGGACGAATGATTTATCTTTATTTTAAATAAAATACGTTGGCCATATTTTCTTATTTTATTCCCGAAAGTGCAAAGTGTCGTCCACTTGGCCCAATGGATAAGGCGTCTGACTTCGAATCAGAAGATTGCAGGTTCGAGTCCTGTCGTGGACGAAAGAATCATCTTTATTTTAAATAAAATACGTTTGTCATATTTTCTTATTTTATTCCCGGAAGAGCAAAGTGTCGTCCACGTGGCCCAATGGATAAGGCGTCTGACTTCGAATCAGAAGATTGCAGGTTCGAGTCCTGTCGTGGACGAAAGAATCATCTTTATTTTAAATAAAATACGTTTGTCATATTTTCTTATTTTATTCCTTAAAGTGCAAAGTGTCGTCCACGTGGCCCAATAGATAAGGCGTCTGACTTCGAATCAGAAGATTGCAGATTCGAGTCCTGTCGTGGGCGAAAGAATCATCCTTATTTTAAATAAAATACATTTGTCATATTTTCTTATTTTATTCCCGAAAGAGCAAAGTGTCGTCCACGTGGCCCAATGGATAAGGCGTCTGACTTCGAATCAGAAGATTGCAGGTTCGATTCCTGTCCTGGACGAAAGAATCATCTCTCTTTTAAATAAAATACGTTAGTCATATTTTATTATTTTATTCCCGGAAGAGCAAATTGCGTCCACGTGGCCCAATGGATAAATCGTCTGACTTCGAATCAGAAGATTGCAGGTTCGAGTCCTGTCGCGGTCGAAAGATTTATATTTATTTTAAATAAAATACGTTAGTCATATTTTTTTATTTTATTCCCGAAAGTGGAAGGTATCGTCCACGTGGCCCAATGGATAAGGCGTCTGACTTCGAATTAGAAGATTGCAGGTTCGAGTCCTGTCGCGGACGAAGGATTTATATTTATTTTAAATAAAATACGTTAGTCATATTTTATTATTTTATTCCCGGAAGAGCAAAGTGTCGTCCACGTGGCCCAATGGATAAGGCGTCTGACTTCGAATCAGAAGATTGCGGGTTCGAGCCCTGTCGTGGACGAAAGAATCATCTTTATCTTAAATAAAATACGTTAGTCATATTTTATTATTTTATTCCCTGAAGAGCAAAGTGTCGTCCACGTGGCCCAATGGATAAGGCGTCTGACTTCGAATCAGAAGATTGCAGGTTCGAGTCCTGTCGTGGACGAAAGAATCATCTTTATTTTAAATAAAATACGTTAGTCATATTTTATTATTTTATTCCCGGAAGAGCAAAGTGTCGTCCACGTGGCAGAATGGATAAGGCGTCTGACTTCGAATCAGAAGATTGCAGGTTCGAGTCCTGTCGAGGACGAAAGATTTATATTTATTTTAAATAAAATACGTTAGTCATATTTTATTATTTTATTCCCGAAAGTGCAAAGTGTCGTCCACGTGGCCCAATGGATAAGGCGTCTGACTTCGAATCAGAAGATTGCAGGTTCGAGCCCTGTCGTGGACGAAAGAATCATCTCTATTTTAAATAAAATACGTTAGTCATAATTTATTATTTTATTCCCGGAAGAGCGAAGTGTCGTCCACGTGGCCCAATGGATAAGGCGTCTGACTTCGAATCAGAAGATTGCAGGTTCGAGTCCTGTCGTGGACGAAAGATTTATATTTATTTTAAATAAAATACGTTAGTCATATTTTATTATTTTATTCCCGGAAGAGCAAAGTGTCGTCCACGTGGCCCAATGGATAAGGCGTCTGACTTCGAATCAGAAGATTGCAGGTTCGAGTCCTGTCGTGGACGAAAGAATCATCTTTATTTTAAATAAAATACGTTTCTCATATTTTCTTACTTTATTCCTTAAAGTGCAAAGTGTCGTCCACGTGGCCCAATAGATAAGGCGTCTGACTTCGAATCAGAAGATTGCAGGTTCGAGTATTGTCGTGGGCGAAAGAATCATCCTTATTTTAAATAAAATACATTTGTCATATTTTCTTATTTTATTCCCGAAAGTTCAAAGTGTCGTCCACGTGGCCAAATGGATAAGGAGTCTGACTTCGAATCAGAAGATTGCGGGTTCGAGTCCTGTCGCGGACGAAAGATTTATCTTTATTTTAAATAAAATACGTTAGTCATATTTTCTTATTTTATTCCCGAAAGAGCAAAGTGTCGTCCACGTGGCCCAATGGATAAGGCGTCTGACTTCGAATCAGAAGATTGCAGGTTCGATTCCTGTCCTGGACGAAAGAATCATCTCTATTTTAAATAAAATACGTTAGTCATATTTTATTATTTTATTCCCGGAAGAGCAAATTGCGTCCACGTGGCCCAATGGATAAATCATCTGACTTTGAATCAGAAGATTGCAGGTTCGAGTCCTGTTGCGGTCGAAAGATTTATATTAATTTTAAATAAAATACGTTAGTCATATTTTTTTATTTTATTCCCGAAAGTGGAAGGTATCGTCCACGTGGCCCAATGGATAAGGCGTCTGACTCCGAATTAGAAGATTGCAGGTTCGAGTCCTGTCGCGGACGAAAGATTTATATTTATTTTAAATAAAATACGTTAGTCATATTTTATTATTTTATTCCCGGAAGAGCAAAGTGTCGTCCACGTGGCCCAATGGATAAGGCGTCTGACTTCGAATCAGAAGATTGCGGGTTCGAGCCCTGTCGTGGACGAAAGAATCATCTCTATTTTAAATAAAATACGTTAGTCATAATTTATTATTTTATTCCCGGAAGAGCGAAGTGTCGTCCACGTGGCCCAATGGATAAGGCGTCTGACTTCGAATCAGAAGATTGCAGGTTCGAGTCCTGTCGTGGACGAAAGATTTATATTTATTTTAAATAAAATACGTTAGTCATATTTTATTATTTTATTCCCGGAAGAGCAAAGTGTCGTCCACGTGGCCCAATGGATAAGGCGTCTGACTTCGAATCAGAAGATTGCAGGTTCGAGTCCTGTCGTGGACGAAAGATTTATATTTATTTTAAATAAAATACGTTAGTCATATTTTATTATTTTATTCCCGGAAGAGCAAAGTGTCGTCCACGTGGCCCAATGGATAAGGCGTCTGACTTCGAATCAGAAGATTGCAGGTTCGAGTCCTGTCGTGGACGAAAGAATCATCTTTATTTTAAATAAAATACGTTTGTCATATTCTCTTACTTTATTCCTTAAAGTGCAAAGTGTCGTCCACGTGGCCCAATAGATAAGGCGTCTGACTTCGAATCAGAAGATTGCAGGTTCGAGTCCTGTCGTGGGCGAAAGAATCATCCTTATTTTAAATAAAATACATTTGTCATATTTTCTTATTTTATTCCCGAAAGTTCAAAGTGTCGTCCACGTGGCCAAATGGATAAGGAGTCTGACTTCGAATCAGAAGATTGCGGGTTCGAGTCCTGTCGCGGACGAAAGATTTATCTTTATTTTAAATAAAATACGTTAGTCATATTTTTTTATTTTATTCCCGAAAGTGGAAGGTATCGTCCACGTGGCCCAATGGATAAGGCGTCTGACTTCGAATTAGAAGATTGCAGGTTCGAGTCCTGTCGCGGACGAAAGATTTATATTTATTTTAAATAAAATACGTTAGTCATATTTTATTATTTTATTCCCGGAAGAGCAAAGTGTCGTCCACGTGGCCCAATGGATAAGGCGTCTGACTTCGAATCAGAAGATTGCAGGTTCGAGTCCTGTCGTGGACGAAAGAATCATCTTTATTTTAAATAAAATACGTTAGTCATATTTTATTATTTTAATCCCGGAAGAGCAAAGTGTCATCCACGTGGCAGAATGGATAAGGCGTCTGACTTCGAATCAGAAGATTGCAGGTTCGAGTCCTGTCGCGGACGAAAGATTTATATTTATTTTAAATAAAATACGTTAGTCATATTTTATTATTTTATTCCCGAAAGAGCAAAGTGTCGTCCACGTGGCCCAATGGATAAGGCGTCTGACTTCGAATTAGAAGATTGCAGGTTCGAGCCCTGTCGTGGACGAAAGAATCATCTCTATTTTAAATAAAATACGTTAGTCATAATTTATTATTTTATTCCCGGAAGAGCGAAGTGTCGTCCACGTGGCCCAATGGATAAGGCGTCTGACTTTGAATCAGAAGATTGCAGGTTCGAGTCCTGTCGCGGACGAAAGATTTATATTTATTTTAAATAAAATACGTTAGTCATATTTTATTATTTTGTTCCCGAAAGAGCAAAGTGTCGTCCACGTGGCCAAATGGATAAGGAGTCTGACTTCGAATCAGAAGATTGCGGGTTCGAGTCCTGTCGCGGACGAAAGATTTATCTTTATTTTAAATAAAATACGTTAGTCATATTTTCTTATTTTATTCCCGAAAGAGCAAATTGCGTCCACGTGGCAGAATGGATGAGGCGTCTGACTTCGAATCACAAGATTGCAGGTTCGATTCCTGTCGTGGACGAAAGAATCATCTCTATTTTAAATAAAATACGTTAGTCATATTTTATTATTTTATTCCCGGAAGAGCAAATTGCGTCCACGTGGCCCAATGGATAAATCGTCTGACTTCGAATCAGAAGATTGCAGGTTCGAGTCCTGTCGCGGTCGAAAGATTTATATTTATTTTAAATAAAATACGTTAGTCATATTTTTTTATTTTATTCCCGAAAGTGGAAGGTATCGTCCACGTGGCCCAATGGATAAGGCGTCTGACTTCGAATCAGAAGATTGCAGGTTCGAGTCCTGTCGTGGACGAAAGAATCATCTTTATTTTAAATAAAATACATTTGTCATATTTTCTTATTTTATTCCCGGAAGAGCAAAGTGTCGTCAACGTGGCCCAATGGATAAGGCGTCTGACTTCGAATTAGAAGATTGCAGGTAGAGTCCTGTCGTGGACGAAAGAATCATCTTTATTTTAATTAAAATTTGTTTGTCATATTTTCTTATTTTATTCCCGGAAGAGCATAGTGTCGTCCGCGTGGCCCAATGGATAAGGCGTCTGACTTCGAATCAGAAGATTGCAGGTTCGAGTCCTGTCGCGGACGAATGATTTATCTTTATTTTAAATAAAATACGTTGGCCATATTTTCTTATTTTATTCCCGAAAGTGCAAAGTGTCGTCCACGTGGCCCAATGGATAAGGCGTCTGACTTCGAATCAGAAGATTGCAGGTTCGAGTCCTGTCGTGGACGAAAGAATCATCTTTATTTTAAATAAAATACGTTTGTCATATTTTCTTATTTTATTCCCGGAAGAGCAAAGTGTCGTCCACGTGGCCCAATGGATAAGGCGTCTGACTTCGAATCAGAAGATTGCAGGTTCGAGTCCTGTCGTGGACGAAAGAATCATCTTTATTTTAAATAAAATACGTTTGTCATATTTTCTTACTTTATTCCTTAAAGTGCAAAGTGTCGTCCACGTGGCCCAATAGATAAGGCGTCTGACTTCGAATCAGAAGATTGCAGATTCGAGTCCTGTCGTGGGCGAAAGAATCATCCTTATTTTAAATAAAATACATTTGTCATATTTTCTTATTTTATTCCCGAAAGAGCAAAGTGTCGTCCACGTGGCCCAATGGATAAGGCGTCTGACTTCGAATCAGAAGATTGCAGGTTCGATTCCTGTCCTGGACGAAAGAATCATCTTTCTTTTAAATAAAATACGTTAGTCATATTTTATTATTTTATTCCCGGAAGAGCAAATTGCGTCCACGTGGCCCAATGGATAAATCGTCTGACTTCGAATCAGAAGATTGCAGGTTCGAGTCCTGTCGCGGTCGAAAGATTTATATTTATTTTAAATAAAATACGTTAGTCATATTTTTTTATTTTATTCCCGAAAGTGGAAGGTATGGTCCACGTGGCCCAATGGATAAGGCGTCTGACTTCGAATTAGAAGATTGCAGGTTCGAGTCCTGTCGCGGACGAAAGATTTATATTTATTTTAAATAAAATACGTTAGTCATATTTTATTATTTTATTCCCGGAAGAGCAAAGTGTCGTCCACGTGGCCCAATGGATAAGGCGTCTGACTTCGAATCAGAAGATTGCGGGTTCGAGCCCTGTCGTGGACGAAAGAATCATCTTTATCTTAAATAAAATACGTTAGTCATATTTTATTATTTTATTCCCTGAAGAGCAAAGTGTCGTCCACGTGGCCCAATGGATAAGGCGTCTGACTTCGAATCAGAAGATTGCAGGTTCGAGTCCTGTCGTGGACGAAAGAATCATCTTTATTTTAAATAAAATACGTTAGTCATATTTTATTATTTTATTCCCGGAAGAGCAAAGTGTCGTCCACGTGGCAGAATGGATAAGGCGTCTGACTTCGAATCAGAAGATTGCAGGTTCGAGTCCTGTCGTGGACGAAAGAATCATCTTTATTTTAAATAAAATACATTTGTCATATTTTCTTATTTTATTCCCGGAAGAGCAAAGTGTCGTCAACGTGGCCCAATGGATAAGGCGTCTGACTTCGAATTAGAAGATTGCAGGTAGAGTCCTGTCGTGGACGAAAGAATCATCTTTATTTTAATTAAAATTTGTTTGTCATATTTTCTTATTTTATTCCCGGAAGAGCAAATTGCGTCCACGTGGCCCAATGGATAAATCGCCTGACTTCGAATCAGAAGATTGCAGGTTCGAGTCCTGTCGCGGACGAAAGATTTATATTTATTTTAAATAAAATACGTTAGTCATATTTTATTATTTTATTCCCGGAAGAGCAAAGTGTCGTCCACGTGGCCCAATGGATAAGGCGTCTGACTTCGAATCAGAAGATTGCGGGTTCGAGCCCTGTCGTGGACGAAAGAATCATCTTTATCTTAAATAAAATACGTTAGTCATATTTTATTATTTTATTCCCTGAAGAGCAAAGTGTCGTCCACGTGGCCCAATGGATAAGGCGTCTGACTTCGAATCAGAAGATTGCAGGTTCGAGTCCTGTCGTGGACGAAAGAATCATCTTTATTTTAAATAAAATACGTTAGTCATATTTTATTATTTTATTCCCGGAAGAGCAAAGTGTCGTCCACGTGGCAGAATGGATAAGGCGTCTGACTTCGAATCAGAAGATTGCAGGTTCGAGTCCTGTCGTGGACGAAAGAATCATCTTTATTTTAAATAAAATACATTTGTCATATTTTCTTATTTTATTCCCGGAAGAGCAAAGTGTCGTCAACGTGGCCCAATGGATAAGGCGTCTGACTTCGAATTAGAAGATTGCAGGTAGAGTCCTGTCGTGGACGAAAGAATCATCTTTATTTTAATTAAAATTTGTTTGTCATATTTTCTTATTTTATTCCCGGAAGAGCATAGTGTCGTCCGCGTGGCCCAATGGATAAGGCGTCTGACTTCGAATCAGAAGATTGCAGGTTCGAGTCCTGTCGCGGACGAATGATTTATCTTTATTTTAAATAAAATACGTTGGCCATATTTTCTTATTTTATTCCCGAAAGTGCAAAGTGTCGTCCACTTGGCCCAATGGATAAGGCGTCTGACTTCGAATCAGAAGATTGCAGGTTCGAGTCCTGTCGTGGACGAAAGAATCATCTTTATTTTAAATAAAATACGTTTGTCATATTTTCTTATTTTATTCCCGGAAGAGCAAAGTGTCGTCCACGTGGCCCAATGGATAAGGCGTCTGACTTCGAATCAGAAGATTGCAGGTTCGAGTCCTGTCGTGGACGAAAGAATCATCTTTATTTTAAATAAAATACGTTTGTCATATTTTCTTACTTTATTCCTTAAAGTGCAAAGTGTCGTCCACGTGGCCCAATAGATAAGGCGTCTGACTTCGAATCAGAAGATTGCAGATTCGAGTCCTGTCGTGGGCGAAAGAATCATCCTTATTTTAAATAAAATACATTTGTCATATTTTCTTATTTTATTCCCGAAAGAGCAAAGTGTCGTCCACGTGGCCCAATGGATAAGGCGTCTGACTTCGAATCAGAAGATTGCGGGTTCGAGCCCTGTCGTGGACGAAAGAATCATCTTTATCTTAAATAAAATACGTTAGTCATATTTTATTATTTTATTCCCTGAAGAGCAAAGTGTCGTCCACGTGGCCCAATGGATAAGGCGTCTGACTTCGAATCAGAAGATTGCAGGTTCGAGTCCTGTCGTGGACGAAAGAATCATCTTTATTTTAAATAAAATACGTTAGTCATATTTTATTATTTTATTCCCGGAAGAGCAAAGTGTCGTCCACGTGGCAGAATGGATAAGGCGTCTGACTTCGAATCAGAAGATTGCAGGTTCGAGTCCTGTCGAGGACGAAAGATTTATATTTATTTTAAATAAAATACGTTAGTCATATTTTATTATTTTATTCCCGAAAGTGCAAAGTGTCGTCCACGTGGCCCAATGGATAAGGCGTCTGACTTCGAATCAGAAGATTGCAGGTTCGAGCCCTGTCGTGGACGAAAGAATCATCTCTATTTTAAATAAAATACGTTAGTCATAATTTATTATTTTATTCCCGGAAGAGCGAAGTGTCGTCCACGTGGCCCAATGGATAAGGCGTCTGACTTCGAATCAGAAGATTGCAGGTTCGAGTCCTGTCGTGGACGAAAGATTTATATTTATTTTAAATAAAATACGTTAGTCATATTTTATTATTTTATTCCCGGAAGAGCAAAGTGTCGTCCACGTGGCCCAATGGATAAGGCGTCTGACTTCGAATCAGAAGATTGCAGGTTCGAGTCCTGTCGTGGACGAAAGAATCATCTTTATTTTAAATAAAATACGTTTCTCATATTTTCTTACTTTATTCCTTAAAGTGCAAAGTGTCGTCCACGTGGCCCAATAGATAAGGCGTCTGACTTCGAATCAGAAGATTGCAGGTTCGAGTATTGTCGTGGGCGAAAGAATCATCCTTATTTTAAATAAAATACATTTGTCATATTTTCTTATTTTATTCCCGAAAGTTCAAAGTGTCGTCCACGTGGCCAAATGGATAAGGAGTCTGACTTCGAATCAGAAGATTGCGGGTTCGAGTCCTGTCGCGGACGAAAGATTTATCTTTATTTTAAATAAAATACGTTAGTCATATTTTCTTATTTTATTCCCGAAAGAGCAAAGTGTCGTCCACGTGGCCCAATGGATAAGGCGTCTGACTTCGAATCAGAAGATTGCAGGTTCGATTCCTGTCCTGGACGAAAGAATCATCTCTATTTTAAATAAAATACGTTAGTCATATTTTATTATTTTATTCCCGGAAGAGCAAATTGCGTCCACGTGGCCCAATGGATAAATCATCTGACTTTGAATCAGAAGATTGCAGGTTCGAGTCCTGTTGCGGTCGAAAGATTTATATTAATTTTAAATAAAATACGTTAGTCATATTTTTTTATTTTATTCCCGAAAGTGGAAGGTATCGTCCACGTGGCCCAATGGATAAGGCGTCTGACTCCGAATTAGAAGATTGCAGGTTCGAGTCCTGTCGCGGACGAAAGATTTATATTTATTTTAAATAAAATACGTTAGTCATATTTTATTATTTTATTCCCGGAAGAGCAAAGTGTCGTCCACGTGGCCCAATGGATAAGGCGTCTGACTTCGAATCAGAAGATTGCGGGTTCGAGCCCTGTCGTGGACGAAAGAATCATCTTTGTCTTAAATAAAATACGTTAGTAATATTTTATTATTTTATTCCCTGAAGAGCAAATTGTCGTCCACGTGGCCCAATGGATAAGGCGTCTGACTTCGAATCAGAAGATTGCAGGTTCGAGTCCTGTCGCGGACGAAAGATTTATATTTATTTTAAATAAAATACGTTAGTCATATTTTATTATTTTATTCCCGGAAGAGCAAAGTGTCGTCCACGTGGCCCAATGGATAAGGCGTCTGACTTCGAATCAGAAGATTGCAGGTTCGAGTCCTGTCGCGGACGAAAGATTTATATTTATTTTAAATAAAATACGTTAGTCATATTTTATTATTTTATTCCCGAAAGAGCAAAGTGTCGTCCACGTGGCCCAATGGATAAGGCGTCTGACTTCGAATCAGAAGATTGCAGGTTCGAGCAGAGCCGTGCCGTGGTAAAACGGCGCCCGGGGCGAAGGTGGCTCATTGGCGCCCCCTTTATTTTTGAAACCACCCCTTTCATGTCCAATTTTATATGTGGGAAAATTTTAGGGCTATAACCAGACTTTTGTTTCGGGGGGGATTGACTCAACGTTTTTAACGTTAATGTACCCCTAACGAGTACCATTATTTATGCGTTAAACTTTTAATCACTTGAAGGAAGCTCTTGAATGTGTTGCACAAATTGTCGAAATTTTTTAATGTGAGCTTAAGTAAATCTGGGGGGTCTCCCCCAGAAAAATGTCTCGGAAAAAGTGTTTTTAGTTCATTTTGAGACCTTAAAAATCGCTGAATTTTAAGGGAAAATAATCATAGTCTTCTTTATTTCGACACACTTTGGGGAAACACCTAAAGGAGACCTCTTTATTTAGGCATCAGACTTTTTAATGAGAAAAACACTACCTAAAACCAACGCCAAATTTTGGGGATTGGGGGTTCTCTACCAGAATTTTTTTCCTTCTTTAAAAAATTTGATCCTCGAAATTAGTGTTTTAACTCAAGGAAACAATTGAAATTATAAAACAGTATGTAAAATTGCATAATATATAATTAAAAATCTGCAATAGTTCCCAAGAAATAAACAAATATTTTCTTTCATCTAGTTTCTAGTAAATGTTTTCTTTTTCATAAATTATCACTCGTATCAACTACTTCTAAGGGAAATAACATAAAACATTGATTCAAAACAAGTTTCATGCATCGAAGCATCTTTCAGGGTCTTATCTCGGTTAAGTTGTTCTTTTCGCATTGCAATAAGAACAAGGTAAGCAAACTTACCCGGAGAGTGCCCATCAAGACTCAGAAGACTTGCGAGCGAATCCAAGACTTAAAAAAAAGTCTAAAAATAATTGAATATAAAGACCAAAATTGTGAAAATCAAATGGAC
Organism: Tetragnatha versicolor; assembly: GCA_024610705.1. Classification (NCBI taxonomy): domain Eukaryota; kingdom Metazoa; phylum Arthropoda; class Arachnida; order Araneae; family Tetragnathidae; genus Tetragnatha; species Tetragnatha versicolor. Next base: position 26,558,276 of record JANDEH010000002.1, on the reverse strand, counting down.
AGGGATTAGCAGAGGAATCTGATTTTGAAGTGAAAAGAAACGCAATAACCGCAGAAATTTCCGATCCATCAGTAAGACCGTAAACTAAACGAAAATCCGAACATTTTACGGACAAACCTTAAATGCTGGCAAGTATGAATATCCAATTATTTTTATGAAATTTATTGATTAATATAATAAAATACGAAAAACAAATAGGAACTTACCAGAAAACGATGTTCCAATTTGTATTTTTGAACTTACATTACACTAATTTAGAAGGTCCTTCTCTGTTCAAGGCTAAACTCTTCTATACTGCCAATTGAGAAGCAAAACAGAGCTTATATGGAAGCGGTCTCGTGAACACATTCTATGAAAGGGGATGAAAACCAACCCCCGAATACACAGGATTGGTTTTTCGTAGAATGAACCAATAGCTGATGAAGAGCTCAAGAAGCGGTATCCTTTATCTTCGATTTATTTATGACCCCTTTGGGCAGGTGGAAATGGAACTAATTGAACGTTCTTTCCATCCCCACTCAAGATTTTCCTGGAATTCTTTGGTCAAGAAACCTGAAATGTTTGTTATCACAACAGCACCCCCTTTGAAGTAAGCCCCAGGTAGAACAAAACCTTCCTAGTCCGTCTGGTCCATAAATCTTTCACACGTCCTACCCCATTCTCTGTCAATCGTCACCCCTACTGGGTCTTAAAACAACATTGCAACCGAAGACTGGAAGTAGACACATCTGGCGTTTACCAAACAAAAAGCGTGCAGCGCTTCATCGCAACTGGAGACGCAAACAGGCGACCCCCATGGCGTCTCTCCCAAAAGGGGTGTGAGTGTCCGTGTTATATGGTTCTATTCACTTCCTGAGCCTCAAGTGGAAGGCAAAACGAAATCAGGAATACATTTTTAATAGTAACATTTCATACAAAAAAACATAGTTCTCAAACATGAATTTGGCGCCTTTTAGGGAATTTGGCGCCCGGGGCGGCCGCACCCTTCGCCCCCCCCTTGGCACGGCTCTGGGTTCGAGCCTTGTCGTGGACGAAAGAATCATCTCTATTTTAAATAAAATACGTTAGTCATAATTTATTATTTTATTCCCGGAAGAGCGAAGTGTCGTCCACGTGGCCCAATGGATAAGGCGTCTGACTTCGAATCAGAAGATTGCAGGTTCGAGTCCTGTCGTGGACGAAAGATTTATATTTATTTTAAATAAAATACGTTAGTCATATTTTATTATTTTATTCCCGGAAGAGCAAAGTGTCGTCCACGTGGCCCAATGGATAAGGCGTCTGACTTCGAATCAGAAGATTGCAGGTTCGAGTCCTGTCGTGGACGAAAGATTTATATTTATTTTAAATAAAATACGTTAGTCATATTTTATTATTTTATTCCCGGAAGAGCAAAGTGTCGTCCACGTGGCCCAATGGATAAGGCGTCTGACTTCGAATCAGAAGATTGCAGGTTCGAGTCCTGTCGTGGACGAAAGAATCATCTTTATTTTAAATAAAATACGTTTGTCATATTCTCTTACTTTATTCCTTAAAGTGCAAAGTGTCGTCCACGTGGCCCAATAGATAAGGCGTCTGACTTCGAATCAGAAGATTGCAGGTTCGAGTCCTGTCGTGGGCGAAAGAATCATCCTTATTTTAAATAAAATACATTTGTCATATTTTCTTATTTTATTCCCGAAAGTTCAAAGTGTCGTCCACGTGGCCAAATGGATAAGGAGTCTGACTTCGAATCAGAAGATTGCGGGTTCGAGTCCTGTCGCGGACGAAAGATTTATCTTTATTTTAAATAAAATACGTTAGTCATATTTTTTTATTTTATTCCCGAAAGTGGAAGGTATCGTCCACGTGGCCCAATGGATAAGGCGTCTGACTTCGAATTAGAAGATTGCAGGTTCGAGTCCTGTCGCGGACGAAAGATTTATATTTATTTTAAATAAAATACGTTAGTCATATTTTATTATTTTATTCCCGGAAGAGCAAAGTGTCGTCCACGTGGCCCAATGGATAAGGCGTCTGACTTCGAATCAGAAGATTGCAGGTTCGAGTCCTGTCGTGGACGAAAGAATCATCTTTATTTTAAATAAAATACGTTAGTCATATTTTATTATTTTAATCCCGGAAGAGCAAAGTGTCATCCACGTGGCAGAATGGATAAGGCGTCTGACTTCGAATCAGAAGATTGCAGGTTCGAGTCCTGTCGCGGACGAAAGATTTATATTTATTTTAAATAAAATACGTTAGTCATATTTTATTATTTTATTCCCGAAAGAGCAAAGTGTCGTCCACGTGGCCCAATGGATAAGGCGTCTGACTTCGAATTAGAAGATTGCAGGTTCGAGCCCTGTCGTGGACGAAAGAATCATCTCTATTTTAAATAAAATACGTTAGTCATAATTTATTATTTTATTCCCGGAAGAGCGAAGTGTCGTCCACGTGGCCCAATGGATAAGGCGTCTGACTTTGAATCAGAAGATTGCAGGTTCGAGTCCTGTCGCGGACGAAAGATTTATATTTATTTTAAATAAAATACGTTAGTCATATTTTATTATTTTGTTCCCGAAAGAGCAAAGTGTCGTCCACGTGGCCAAATGGATAAGGAGTCTGACTTCGAATCAGAAGATTGCGGGTTCGAGTCCTGTCGCGGACGAAAGATTTATCTTTATTTTAAATAAAATACGTTAGTCATATTTTCTTATTTTATTCCCGAAAGAGCAAATTGCGTCCACGTGGCAGAATGGATGAGGCGTCTGACTTCGAATCACAAGATTGCAGGTTCGATTCCTGTCGTGGACGAAAGAATCATCTCTATTTTAAATAAAATACGTTAGTCATATTTTATTATTTTATTCCCGGAAGAGCAAATTGCGTCCACGTGGCCCAATGGATAAATCGTCTGACTTCGAATCAGAAGATTGCAGGTTCGAGTCCTGTCGCGGTCGAAAGATTTATATTTATTTTAAATAAAATACGTTAGTCATATTTTTTTATTTTATTCCCGAAAGTGGAAGGTATCGTCCACGTGGCCCAATGGATAAGGCGTCTGACTTCGAATCAGAAGATTGCAGGTTCGAGTCCTGTCGTGGACGAAAGAATCATCTTTATTTTAAATAAAATACATTTGTCATATTTTCTTATTTTATTCCCGGAAGAGCAAAGTGTCGTCAACGTGGCCCAATGGATAAGGCGTCTGACTTCGAATTAGAAGATTGCAGGTAGAGTCCTGTCGTGGACGAAAGAATCATCTTTATTTTAATTAAAATTTGTTTGTCATATTTTCTTATTTTATTCCCGGAAGAGCATAGTGTCGTCCGCGTGGCCCAATGGATAAGGCGTCTGACTTCGAATCAGAAGATTGCAGGTTCGAGTCCTGTCGCGGACGAATGATTTATCTTTATTTTAAATAAAATACGTTGGCCATATTTTCTTATTTTATTCCCGAAAGTGCAAAGTGTCGTCCACGTGGCCCAATGGATAAGGCGTCTGACTTCGAATCAGAAGATTGCAGGTTCGAGTCCTGTCGTGGACGAAAGAATCATCTTTATTTTAAATAAAATACGTTTGTCATATTTTCTTATTTTATTCCCGGAAGAGCAAAGTGTCGTCCACGTGGCCCAATGGATAAGGCGTCTGACTTCGAATCAGAAGATTGCAGGTTCGAGTCCTGTCGTGGACGAAAGAATCATCTTTATTTTAAATAAAATACGTTTGTCATATTTTCTTACTTTATTCCTTAAAGTGCAAAGTGTCGTCCACGTGGCCCAATAGATAAGGCGTCTGACTTCGAATCAGAAGATTGCAGATTCGAGTCCTGTCGTGGGCGAAAGAATCATCCTTATTTTAAATAAAATACATTTGTCATATTTTCTTATTTTATTCCCGAAAGAGCAAAGTGTCGTCCACGTGGCCCAATGGATAAGGCGTCTGACTTCGAATCAGAAGATTGCAGGTTCGATTCCTGTCCTGGACGAAAGAATCATCTTTCTTTTAAATAAAATACGTTAGTCATATTTTATTATTTTATTCCCGGAAGAGCAAATTGCGTCCACGTGGCCCAATGGATAAATCGTCTGACTTCGAATCAGAAGATTGCAGGTTCGAGTCCTGTCGCGGTCGAAAGATTTATATTTATTTTAAATAAAATACGTTAGTCATATTTTTTTATTTTATTCCCGAAAGTGGAAGGTATGGTCCACGTGGCCCAATGGATAAGGCGTCTGACTTCGAATTAGAAGATTGCAGGTTCGAGTCCTGTCGCGGACGAAAGATTTATATTTATTTTAAATAAAATACGTTAGTCATATTTTATTATTTTATTCCCGGAAGAGCAAAGTGTCGTCCACGTGGCCCAATGGATAAGGCGTCTGACTTCGAATCAGAAGATTGCGGGTTCGAGCCCTGTCGTGGACGAAAGAATCATCTTTATCTTAAATAAAATACGTTAGTCATATTTTATTATTTTATTCCCTGAAGAGCAAAGTGTCGTCCACGTGGCCCAATGGATAAGGCGTCTGACTTCGAATCAGAAGATTGCAGGTTCGAGTCCTGTCGTGGACGAAAGAATCATCTTTATTTTAAATAAAATACGTTAGTCATATTTTATTATTTTATTCCCGGAAGAGCAAAGTGTCGTCCACGTGGCAGAATGGATAAGGCGTCTGACTTCGAATCAGAAGATTGCAGGTTCGAGTCCTGTCGTGGACGAAAGAATCATCTTTATTTTAAATAAAATACATTTGTCATATTTTCTTATTTTATTCCCGGAAGAGCAAAGTGTCGTCAACGTGGCCCAATGGATAAGGCGTCTGACTTCGAATTAGAAGATTGCAGGTAGAGTCCTGTCGTGGACGAAAGAATCATCTTTATTTTAATTAAAATTTGTTTGTCATATTTTCTTATTTTATTCCCGGAAGAGCAAATTGCGTCCACGTGGCCCAATGGATAAATCGCCTGACTTCGAATCAGAAGATTGCAGGTTCGAGTCCTGTCGCGGACGAAAGATTTATATTTATTTTAAATAAAATACGTTAGTCATATTTTATTATTTTATTCCCGGAAGAGCAAAGTGTCGTCCACGTGGCCCAATGGATAAGGCGTCTGACTTCGAATCAGAAGATTGCGGGTTCGAGCCCTGTCGTGGACGAAAGAATCATCTTTATCTTAAATAAAATACGTTAGTCATATTTTATTATTTTATTCCCTGAAGAGCAAAGTGTCGTCCACGTGGCCCAATGGATAAGGCGTCTGACTTCGAATCAGAAGATTGCAGGTTCGAGTCCTGTCGTGGACGAAAGAATCATCTTTATTTTAAATAAAATACGTTAGTCATATTTTATTATTTTATTCCCGGAAGAGCAAAGTGTCGTCCACGTGGCAGAATGGATAAGGCGTCTGACTTCGAATCAGAAGATTGCAGGTTCGAGTCCTGTCGTGGACGAAAGAATCATCTTTATTTTAAATAAAATACATTTGTCATATTTTCTTATTTTATTCCCGGAAGAGCAAAGTGTCGTCAACGTGGCCCAATGGATAAGGCGTCTGACTTCGAATTAGAAGATTGCAGGTAGAGTCCTGTCGTGGACGAAAGAATCATCTTTATTTTAATTAAAATTTGTTTGTCATATTTTCTTATTTTATTCCCGGAAGAGCATAGTGTCGTCCGCGTGGCCCAATGGATAAGGCGTCTGACTTCGAATCAGAAGATTGCAGGTTCGAGTCCTGTCGCGGACGAATGATTTATCTTTATTTTAAATAAAATACGTTGGCCATATTTTCTTATTTTATTCCCGAAAGTGCAAAGTGTCGTCCACTTGGCCCAATGGATAAGGCGTCTGACTTCGAATCAGAAGATTGCAGGTTCGAGTCCTGTCGTGGACGAAAGAATCATCTTTATTTTAAATAAAATACGTTTGTCATATTTTCTTATTTTATTCCCGGAAGAGCAAAGTGTCGTCCACGTGGCCCAATGGATAAGGCGTCTGACTTCGAATCAGAAGATTGCAGGTTCGAGTCCTGTCGTGGACGAAAGAATCATCTTTATTTTAAATAAAATACGTTTGTCATATTTTCTTACTTTATTCCTTAAAGTGCAAAGTGTCGTCCACGTGGCCCAATAGATAAGGCGTCTGACTTCGAATCAGAAGATTGCAGATTCGAGTCCTGTCGTGGGCGAAAGAATCATCCTTATTTTAAATAAAATACATTTGTCATATTTTCTTATTTTATTCCCGAAAGAGCAAAGTGTCGTCCACGTGGCCCAATGGATAAGGCGTCTGACTTCGAATCAGAAGATTGCAGGTTCGATTCCTGTCCTGGACGAAAGAATCATCTCTCTTTTAAATAAAATACGTTAGTCATATTTTATTATTTTATTCCCGGAAGAGCAAATTGCGTCCACGTGGCCCAATGGATAAATCGTCTGACTTCGAATCAGAAGATTGCAGGTTCGAGTCCTGTCGCGGTCGAAAGATTTATATTTATTTTAAATAAAATACGTTAGTCATATTTTTTTATTTTATTCCCGAAAGTGGAAGGTATCGTCCACGTGGCCCAATGGATAAGGCGTCTGACTTCGAATTAGAAGATTGCAGGTTCGAGTCCTGTCGCGGACGAAAGATTTATATTTATTTTAAATAAAATACGTTAGTCATATTTTATTATTTTATTCCCGGAAGAGCAAAATTTCGTCCACGTGGCCCAATGGATAAGGCGTCTGACTTCGAATCAGAAGATTGCGGGTTCGAGCCCTGTCGTGGACGAAAGAATCATCTTTATCTTAAATAAAATACGTTAGTTATATTTTATTATTTTATTCCCTGAAGAGCAAAGTGTCGTCCACGTGGCCCAATGGATAAGGCGTCTGACTTCGAATCAGAAGATTGCAGGTTCGAGTCCTGTCGTGGACGAAAGAATCATCTTTATTTTAAATAAAATACGTTAGTCATATTTTATTATTTTATTCCCGGAAGAGCAAAGTGTCGTCCACGTGGCAGAATGGATAAGGCGTCTGACTTCGAATCAGAAGATTGCAGGTTCGAGTCCTGTCGAGGACGAAAGATTTATATTTATTTTAAATAAAATACGTTAGTCATATTTTATTATTTTATTCCCGAAAGAGCAAAGTGTCGTCCACGTGGCCCAATGGATAAGGCGTCTGACTTCGAATCAGAAGATTGCAGGTTCGAGCCCTGTCGTGGACGAAAGAATCATCTCTATTTTAAATAAAATACGTTAGTCATAATTTATTATTTTATTCCCGGAAGAGCGAAGTGTCGTCCACGTGGCCCAATGGATAAGGCGTCTGACTTCGAATCAGAAGATTGCAGGTTCGAGTCCTGTCGTGGACGAAAGATTTATATTTATTTTAAATAAAATACGTTAGTCATATTTTATTATTTTATTCCCGGAAGAGCAAAGTGTCGTCCACGTGGCCCAATGGATAAGGCGTCTGACTTCGAATCAGAAGATTGCAGGTTCGAGTCCTGTCGTGGACGAAAGAATAATCTTTATTTTAAATAAAATACGTTTCTCATATTTTCTTACTTTATTCCTTAAAGTGCAAAGTGTCGTCCACGTGGCCCAATAGATAAGGCGTCTGACTTCGAATCAGAAGATTGCAGGTTCGAGTCCTGTCGTGGGCGAAAGAATCATCCTTATTTTAAATAAAATACATTTGTCATATTTTCTTATTTTATTCCCGAAAGTTCAAAGTGTCGTCCACGTGGCCAAATGGATAAGGAGTCTGACTTCGAATCAGAAGATTGCGGGTTCGAGTCCTGTCGCGGACGAAAGATTTATCTTTATTTTAACCCATTAATGCCCAACTTTTTATTTTTCTTAAATATTTGGTAAAAACATAGTAAATAGCCCAAAAACAACTGGAAAAATAGTGAAAAAAATTCCAGGTTAAAATTTTAATTTCTACACCAAAATTAAAAAACGTCCCTAAAAAGGGACGTCAGGCACGAATGCCCCCGTTGTTTTTCCTTATAGTAAACGCATGGTAGAAAACTTTTTAAAGCCTCAAAAACATCTTCTACCTTTTTAAGTGCAGCAAAAGTGATCGGAACCATACTGTAACATGAATATGAACAAAAAATATTAATTATTTATCCAATTAACTGTAAAATTAACCCTAATTAACGTAATTTGACCATTTTTTATGCTCTAAAACACGTTTTTTCCTCCCAAATCTATGTTAATTGCAAATTAATTAAGGTTTTTAACTGAAAAAGGCATTCTTTGTTTATGTTTTACCTAATATTAAGTATTAATTACTTTTAAACACCTCAAATCCATCAGAATATCTCAATTTGTGAAGTTTAAGTCTTTCAAATGCCCATAATTTTTTCATTTCATTTAATTTAATTGTGCGGAACACGAATTTCTCCCCAAAAATCAAGCATTAGTGGGATGTGCATTAGCAAGCCAGATGATATAGATTGATCTGCAGTATAGAACAGAATGATTAGCTACATCTAATTAGAAAAAAAGCCGAAAATTTATCACAAAAGCGACTTTTTTGGCAATTTTAATGACAAAAAGTCATTATAACTAATAATTATTAAACTTTTAATTAAAATATAACCGGAATATATTTGCATAAGTAATAAATATAGTAAAATAATTAATTTATTCCATTTAATTAATATAAATTAATTAATTCCTTTTTATTTAAGACTTTTTATTCCATGAATTTGGCAGAAATAACAGTATTTTCCAAAAAAATAAACAAAAATAATAAATTTATTAGCTATAATTAAAGTAATTATATAAATATCAGTTATTTAATTCATTTCATAAGAATCAAACGCGTTTTTATGAAAAAATAAAGGAAACACTAGCATTTCACTATGGAGAAAACCACGGGGGCATTCGTGCCTGACGTCCCTTTTTAGGGACGCTTTTCGAGGGTCCAAAATAAGGTCAAGATAAAATATTTTGGAAAAATAAAAAAACACCCCAACTGATTTAATGTATAAACAGTAATATATATCGGCATTGAAATTTTTTAAAAATAACAACTAGGATTTTTAAGCTTTTTCTTTTAAAATTTTTAAAAAAGGACTTTGCCGAAAAATTCTATCTTCCAACTTTAAAAAAAGTAAAAAAAATTTTTAATTCTGCTTTCTGCTTGTGTTTTTTATGTTCTATGAAGATCAGAGATACATCAGTGCAAATATTGATTCAAAGGAACAATTTGTATAGAAATAGGAGGATTTTTAAAAAACGTCCCTAAAAAGGGACGTCAGGCAGTAATGGGTTAAATAAAATACGTTAGTCATATTTTCTTATTTTATTCCCGAAAGAGCAAAGTGTCGTCCACGTGGCCCAATGGATAAGGCGTCTGACTTCGAATCAGAAGATTGCAGGTTCGATTCCTGTCCTGGACGAAAGAATCATCTCTATTTTAAATAAAATACGTTAGTCATATTTTATTATTTTATTCCCGGAAGAGCAAATTGCGTCCACGTGGCCCAATGGATAAATCATCTGACTTTGAATCAGAAGATTGCAGGTTCGAGTCCTGTTGCGGTCGAAAGATTTATATTTATTTTAAATAAAATACGTTAGTCATATTTTTTTATTTTATTCCCGAAAGTGGAAGGTATCGTCCACGTGGCCCAATGGATAAGGCGTCTGACTCCGAATTAGAAGATTGCAGGTTCGAGTCCTGTCGCGGACGAAAGATTTATATTTATTTTAAATAAAATACGTTAGTCATATTTTATTATTTTATTCCCGGAAGAGCAAAGTGTCGTCCACGTGGCCCCTATGGATAAGGCGTCTGACTTCGAATCAGAAGATTGCGGGTTCGAGCCCTGTCGTGGACGAAAGAATCATCTTTGTCTTAAATAAAATACGTTAGTAATATTTTATTATTTTATTCCCTGAAGAGCAAATTGTCGTCCACGTGGCCCAATGGATAAGGCGTCTGACTTCGAATCAGAAGATTGCAGGTTCGAGTCCTGTCGCGGACGAAAGATTTATATTTATTTTAAATAAAATACGTTAGTCATATTTTATTATTTTATTCCCGGAAGAGCAAAGTTTCGTCCACGTGGCCCAATGGATAAGGCGTCTGACTTCGAATCAGAAGATTGCAGGTTCGAGTCCTGTCGCGGACGAAAGATTTATATTTATTTTAAATAAAATACGTTAGTCATATTTTATTATTTTATTCCCGAAAGAGCAAAGTGTCGTCCACGTGGCCCAATGGATAAGGCGTCTGACTTCGAATTAGAAGATTGCAGGTAGAGTCCTGTCGTGGACGAAAGAATCATCTTTATTTTAATTAAAATTTGTTTGTCATATTTTCTTATTTTATTCCCGGAAGAGCATAGTGTCGTCCGCGTGGCCCAATGGATAAGGCGTCTGACTTCGAATCAGAAGATTGCAGGTTCGAGTCCTGTCGCGGACGAATGATTTATCTTTATTTTAAATAAAATACGTTGGCCATATTTTCTTATTTTATTCCCGAAAGTGCAAAGTGTCGTCCACTTGGCCCAATGGATAAGGCGTCTGACTTCGAATCAGAAGATTGCAGGTTCGAGTCCTGTCGTGGACGAAAGAATCATCTTTATTTTAAATAAAATACGTTTGTCATATTTTCTTATTTTATTCCCGGAAGAGCAAAGTGTCGTCCACGTGGCCCAATGGATAAGGCGTCTGACTTCGAATCAGAAGATTGCAGGTTCGAGTCCTGTCGTGGACGAAAGAATCATCTTTATTTTAAATAAAATACGTTTGTCATATTTTCTTATTTTATTCCTTAAAGTGCAAAGTGTCGTCCACGTGGCCCAATAGATAAGGCGTCTGACTTCGAATCAGAAGATTGCAGATTCGAGTCCTGTCGTGGGCGAAAGAATCATCCTTATTTTAAATAAAATACATTTGTCATATTTTCTTATTTTATTCCCGAAAGAGCAAAGTGTCGTCCACGTGGCCCAATGGATAAGGCGTCTGACTTCGAATCAGAAGATTGCAGGTTCGATTCCTGTCCTGGACGAAAGAATCATCTCTCTTTTAAATAAAATACGTTAGTCATATTTTATTATTTTATTCCCGGAAGAGCAAATTGCGTCCACGTGGCCCAATGGATAAATCGTCTGACTTCGAATCAGAAGATTGCAGGTTCGAGTCCTGTCGCGGTCGAAAGATTTATATTTATTTTAAATAAAATACGTTAGTCATATTTTTTTATTTTATTCCCGAAAGTGGAAGGTATCGTCCACGTGGCCCAATGGATAAGGCGTCTGACTTCGAATTAGAAGATTGCAGGTTCGAGTCCTGTCGCGGACGAAAGATTTATATTTATTTTAAATAAAATACGTTAGTCATATTTTATTATTTTATTCCCGGAAGAGCAAAGTGTCGTCCACGTATCCCAATGGATAAGGCGTCTGACTTCGAATCAGAAGATTGCGGGTTCGAGCCCTGTCGTGGACGAAAGAATCATCTTTATCTTAAATAAAATACGTTAGTCATATTTTATTATTTTATTCCCTGAAGAGCAAAGTGTCGTCCACGTGGCCCAATGGATAAGGCGTCTGACTTCGAATCAGAAGATTGCAGGTTCGAGTCCTGTCGTGGACGAAAGAATCATCTTTATTTTAAATAAAATACGTTAGTCATATTTTATTATTTTATTCCCGGAAGAGCAAAGTGTCGTCCACGTGGCAGAATGGATAAGGCGTCTGACTTCGAATCAGAAGATTGCAGGTTCGAGTCCTGTCGAGGACGAAAGATTTATATTTATTTTAAATAAAATACGTTAGTCATATTTTATTATTTTATTCCCGAAAGAGCAAAGTGTCGTCCACGTGGCCCAATGGATAAGGCGTCTGACTTCGAATCAGAAGATTGCAGGTTCGAGCCCTGTCGTGGACGAAAGAATCATCTCTATTTTAAATAAAATACGTTAGTCATAATTTATTATTTTATTCCCGGAAGAGCGAAGTGTCGTCCACGTGGCCCAATGGATAAGGCGTCTGACTTCGAATCAGAAGATTGCAGGTTCGAGTCCTGTCGTGGACGAAAGATTTATATTTATTTTAAATAAAATACGTTAGTCATATTTTATTATTTTATTCCCGGAAGAGCAAAGTGTCGTCCACGTGGCCCAATGGATAAGGCGTCTGACTTCGAATCAGAAGATTGCAGGTTCGAGTCCTGTCGTGGACGAAAGAATCATCTTTATTTTAAATAAAATACGTTTCTCATATTTTCTTACTTTATTCCTTAAAGTGCAAAGTGTCGTCCACGTGGCCCAATAGATAAGGCGTCTGACTTCGAATCAGAAGATTGCAGGTTCGAGTCCTGTCGTGGGCGAAAGAATCATCCTTATTTTAAATAAAATACATTTGTCATATTTTCTTATTTTATTCCCGAAAGTTCAAAGTGTCGTCCACGTGGCCAAATGGATAAGGAGTCTGACTTCGAATCAGAAGATTGCGGGTTCGAGTCCTGTCGCGGACGAAAGATTTATCTTTATTTTAAATAAAATACGTTAGTCATATTTTCTTATTTTATTCCCGAAAGAGCAAAGTGTCGTCCACGTGGCCCAATGGATAAGGCGTCTGACTTCGAATCAGAAGATTGCAGGTTCGATTCCTGTCCTGGACGAAAGAATCATCTCTATTTTAAATAAAATACGTTAGTCATATTTTATTATTTTATTCCCGGAAGAGCAAATTGCGTCCACGTGGCCCAATGGATAAATCATCTGACTTTGAATCAGAAGATTGCAGGTTCGAGTCCTGTTGCGGTCGAAAGATTTATATTTATTTTAAATAAAATACGTTAGTCATATTTTTTTATTTTATTCCCGAAAGTGGAAGGTATCGTCCACTTGGCCCAATGGATAAGGCGTCTGACTCCGAATTAGAAGATTGCAGGTTCGAGTCCTGTCGCGGACGAAAGATTTATATTTATTTTAAATAAAATACGTTAGTCATATTTTATTATTTTATTCCCGGAAGAGCAAAGTGTCGTCCACGTGGCCCAATGGATAAGGCGTCTGACTTCGAATCAGAAGATTGCGGGTTCGAGCCCTGTCGTGGACGAAAGAATCATCTTTGTCTTAAATAAAATACGTTAGTAATATTTTATTATTTTATTCCCTGAAGAGCAAATTGTCGTCCACGTGGCCCAATGGATAAGGCGTCTGACTTCGAATCAGAAGATTGCAGGTTCGAGTCCTGTCGCGGACGAAAGATTTATATTTATTTTAAATAAAATACGTTAGTCATATTTTATTATTTTATTCCCGGAAGAGCAAAGTGTCGTCCACGTGGCCCAATGGATAAGGCGTCTGACTTCGAATCAGAAGATTGCAGGTTCGAGTCCTGTCGCGGACGAAAGATTTATATTTATTTTAAATAAAATACGTTAGTCATATTTTATTATTTTATTCCCGAAAGAGCAAAGTGTCGTCCACGTGGCCCAATGGATAAGGCGTCTGACTTCGAATCAGAAGATTGCAGGTTCGAGTCCTGTCGTGGGCGAAAGAATCATCCTTATTTTAAATAAAATACATTTGTCATATTTTCTTATTTTATTCCCGAAAGAGCAAAGTGTCGTCCACGTGGCCCAATGGATAAGGCGTCTGACTTCGAATCAGAAGATTGCAGGTTCGATTCCTGTCCTGGACGAAAGAATCATCTCTCTTTTAAATAAAATACGTTAGTCATATTTTATTATTTTATTCCCGGAAGAGCAAATTGCGTCCACGTGGCCCAATGGATAAATCGTCTGACTTCGAATCAGAAGATTGCAGGTTCGAGTCCTGTCGCGGTCGAAAGATTTATATTTATTTTAAATAAAATACGTTAGTCATATTTTTTTATTTTATTCCCGAAAGTGGAAGGTATCGTCCACGTGGCCCAATGGATAAGGCGTCTGACTTCGAATTAGAAGATTGCAGGTTCGAGTCCTGTCGCGGACGAAAGATTTATATTTATTTTAAATAAAATACGTTAGTCATATTTTATTATTTTATTCCCGGAAGAGCAAAGTGTCGTCCACGTATCCCAATGGATAAGGCGTCTGACTTCGAATCAGAAGATTGCGGGTTCGAGCCCTGTCGTGGACGAAAGAATCATCTTTATCTTAAATAAAATACGTTAGTCATATTTTATTATTTTATTCCCTGAAGAGCAAAGTGTCGTCCACGTGGCCCAATGGATAAGGCGTCTGACTTCGAATCAGAAGATTGCAGGTTCGAGTCCTGTCGTGGACGAAAGAATCATCTTTATTTTAAATAAAATACGTTAGTCATATTTTATTATTTTATTCCCGGAAGAGCAAAGTGTCGTCCACGTGGCAGAATGGATAAGGCGTCTGACTTCGAATCAGAAGATTGCAGGTTCGAGTCCTGTCGAGGACGAAAGATTTATATTTATTTTAAATAAAATACGTTAGTCATATTTTATTATTTTATTCCCGAAAGAGCAAAGTGTCGTCCACGTGGCCCAATGGATAAGGCGTCTGACTTCGAATCAGAAGATTGCAGGTTCGAGCCCTGTCGTGGACGAAAGAATCATCTCTATTTTAAATAAAATACGTTAGTCATAATTTATTATTTTATTCCCGGAAGAGCGAAGTGTCGTCCACGTGGCCCAATGGATAAGGCGTCTGACTTCGAATCAGAAGATTGCAGGTTCGAGTCCTGTCGTGGACGAAAGATTTATATTTATTTTAAATAAAATACGTTAGTCATATTTTATTATTTTATTCCCGGAAGAGCAAAGTGTCGTCCACGTGGCCCAATGGATAAGGCGTCTGACTTCGAATCAGAAGATTGCAGGTTCGAGTCCTGTCGTGGACGAAAGAATCATCTTTATTTTAAATAAAATACGTTTCTCATATTTTCTTACTTTATTCCTTAAAGTGCAAAGTGTCGTCCACGTGGCCCAATAGATAAGGCGTCTGACTTCGAATCAGAAGATTGCAGGTTCGAGTCCTGTCGTGGGCGAAAGAATCATCCTTATTTTAAATAAAATACATTTGTCATATTTTCTTATTTTATTCCCGAAAGTTCAAAGTGTCGTCCACGTGGCCAAATGGATAAGGAGTCTGACTTCGAATCAGAAGATTGCGGGTTCGAGTCCTGTCGCGGACGAAAGATTTATCTTTATTTTAAATAAAATATGTTAGTCATATTTTCTTATTTTATTCCCGAAAGAGCAAAGTGTCGTCCACGTGGCCCAATGGATAAGGCGTCTGACTTCGAATCAGAAGATTGCAGGTTCGATTCCTGTCCTGGACGAAAGAATCATCTCTATTTTAAATAAAATACGTTAGTCATATTTTATTATTTTATTCCCGGAAGAGCAAATTGCGTCCACGTGGCCCAATGGATAAATCATCTGACTTTGAATCAGAAGATTGCAGGTTCGAGTCCTGTTGCGGTCGAAAGATTTATATTTATTTTAAATAAAATACGTTAGTCATATTTTTTTATTTTATTCCCGAAAGTGGAAGGCATCGTCCACGTGGCCCAATGGATAAGGCGTCTGACTCCGAATTAGAAGATTGCAGGTTCGAGTCCTGTCGCGGACGAAAGATTTATATTTATTTTAAATAAAATACGTTAGTCATATTTTATTATTTTATTCCCGGAAGAGCAAAGTGTCGTCCACGTGGCCCAATGGATAAGGCGTCTGACTTCGAATCAGAAGATTGCGGGTTCGAGCCCTGTCGTGGACGAAAGAATCATCTTTGTCTTAAAT
This sequence comes from Tetragnatha versicolor, assembly GCA_024610705.1. Classification (NCBI taxonomy): domain Eukaryota; kingdom Metazoa; phylum Arthropoda; class Arachnida; order Araneae; family Tetragnathidae; genus Tetragnatha; species Tetragnatha versicolor. Next base: position 26,542,545 of record JANDEH010000002.1, on the reverse strand, counting down.
AAAATACGTTAGTAATATTTTATTATTTTATTCCCTGAAGAGCAAATTGTCGTCCACGTGGCCCAATGGATAAGGCGTCTGACTTCGAATCAGAAGATTGCAGGTTCGAGTCCTGTCGCGGACGAAAGATTTATATTTATTTTAAATAAAATACGTTAGTCATATTTTATTATTTTATTCCCGGAAGAGCAAAGTGTCGTCCACGTATCCCAATGGATAAGGCGTCTGACTTCGAATCAGAAGATTGCGGGTTCGAGCCCTGTCGTGGACGAAAGAATCATCTTTATCTTAAATAAAATACGTTAGTCATATTTTATTATTTTATTCCCTGAAGAGCAAAGTGTCGTCCACGTGGCCCAATGGATAAGGCGTCTGACTTCGAATCAGAAGATTGCAGGTTCGAGTCCTGTCGTGGACGAAAGAATCATCTTTATTTTAAATAAAATACGTTAGTCATATTTTATTATTTTATTCCCGGAAGAGCAAAGTGTCGTCCACGTGGCAGAATGGATAAGGCGTCTGACTTCGAATCAGAAGATTGCAGGTTCGAGTCCTGTCGAGGACGAAAGATTTATATTTATTTTAAATAAAATACGTTAGTCATATTTTATTATTTTATTCCCGAAAGAGCAAAGTGTCGTCCACGTGGCCCAATGGATAAGGCGTCTGACTTCGAATCAGAAGATTGCAGGTTCGAGCCCTGTCGTGGACGAAAGAATCATCTCTATTTTAAATAAAATACGTTAGTCATAATTTATTATTTTATTCCCGGAAGAGCGAAGTGTCGTCCACGTGGCCCAATGGATAAGGCGTCTGACTTCGAATCAGAAGATTGCAGGTTCGAGTCCTGTCGTGGACGAAAGATTTATATTTATTTTAAATAAAATACGTTAGTCATATTTTATTATTTTATTCCCGGAAGAGCAAAGTGTCGTCCACGTGGCCCAATGGATAAGGCGTCTGACTTCGAATCAGAAGATTGCAGGTTCGAGTCCTGTCGTGGACGAAAGAATCATCTTTATTTTAAATAAAATACGTTTCTCATATTTTCTTACTTTATTCCTTAAAGTGCAAAGTGTCGTCCACGTGGCCCAATAGATAAGGCGTCTGACTTCGAATCAGAAGATTGCAGGTTCGAGTCCTGTCGTGGGCGAAAGAATCATCCTTATTTTAAATAAAATACATTTGTCATATTTTCTTATTTTATTCCCGAAAGTTCAAAGTGTCGTCCACGTGGCCAAATGGATAAGGAGTCTGACTTCGAATCAGAAGATTGCGGGTTCGAGTCCTGTCGCGGACGAAAGATTTATCTTTATTTTAAATAAAATACGTTAGTCATATTTTCTTATTTTATTCCCGAAAGAGCAAAGTGTCGTCCACGTGGCCCAATGGATAAGGCGTCTGACTTCGAATCAGAAGATTGCAGGTTCGATTCCTGTCCTGGACGAAAGAATCATCTCTATTTTAAATAAAATACGTTAGTCATATTTTATTATTTTATTCCCGGAAGAGCAAATTGCGTCCACGTGGCCCAATGGATAAATCATCTGACTTTGAATCAGAAGATTGCAGGTTCGAGTCCTGTTGCGGTCGAAAGATTTATATTTATTTTAAATAAAATACGTTAGTCATATTTTTTTATTTTATTCCCGAAAGTGGAAGGTATCGTCCACTTGGCCCAATGGATAAGGCGTCTGACTCCGAATTAGAAGATTGCAGGTTCGAGTCCTGTCGCGGACGAAAGATTTATATTTATTTTAAATAAAATACGTTAGTCATATTTTATTATTTTATTCCCGGAAGAGCAAAGTGTCGTCCACGTGGCCCAATGGATAAGGCGTCTGACTTCGAATCAGAAGATTGCGGGTTCGAGCCCTGTCGTGGACGAAAGAATCATCTTTGTCTTAAATAAAATACGTTAGTAATATTTTATTATTTTATTCCCTGAAGAGCAAATTGTCGTCCACGTGGCCCAATGGATAAGGCGTCTGACTTCGAATCAGAAGATTGCAGGTTCGAGTCCTGTCGCGGACGAAAGATTTATATTTATTTTAAATAAAATACGTTAGTCATATTTTATTATTTTATTCCCGGAAGAGCAAAGTGTCGTCCACGTGGCCCAATGGATAAGGCGTCTGACTTCGAATCAGAAGATTGCAGGTTCGAGTCCTGTCGCGGACGAAAGATTTATATTTATTTTAAATAAAATACGTTAGTCATATTTTATTATTTTATTCCCGAAAGAGCAAAGTGTCGTCCACGTGGCCCAATGGATAAGGCGTCTGACTTCGAATCAGAAGATTGCAGGTTCGAGTCCTGTCGTGGGCGAAAGAATCATCCTTATTTTAAATAAAATACATTTGTCATATTTTCTTATTTTATTCCCGAAAGAGCAAAGTGTCGTCCACGTGGCCCAATGGATAAGGCGTCTGACTTCGAATCAGAAGATTGCAGGTTCGATTCCTGTCCTGGACGAAAGAATCATCTCTCTTTTAAATAAAATACGTTAGTCATATTTTATTATTTTATTCCCGGAAGAGCAAATTGCGTCCACGTGGCCCAATGGATAAATCGTCTGACTTCGAATCAGAAGATTGCAGGTTCGAGTCCTGTCGCGGTCGAAAGATTTATATTTATTTTAAATAAAATACGTTAGTCATATTTTTTTATTTTATTCCCGAAAGTGGAAGGTATCGTCCACGTGGCCCAATGGATAAGGCGTCTGACTTCGAATTAGAAGATTGCAGGTTCGAGTCCTGTCGCGGACGAAAGATTTATATTTATTTTAAATAAAATACGTTAGTCATATTTTATTATTTTATTCCCGGAAGAGCAAAGTGTCGTCCACGTATCCCAATGGATAAGGCGTCTGACTTCGAATCAGAAGATTGCGGGTTCGAGCCCTGTCGTGGACGAAAGAATCATCTTTATCTTAAATAAAATACGTTAGTCATATTTTATTATTTTATTCCCTGAAGAGCAAAGTGTCGTCCACGTGGCCCAATGGATAAGGCGTCTGACTTCGAATCAGAAGATTGCAGGTTCGAGTCCTGTCGTGGACGAAAGAATCATCTTTATTTTAAATAAAATACGTTAGTCATATTTTATTATTTTATTCCCGGAAGAGCAAAGTGTCGTCCACGTGGCAGAATGGATAAGGCGTCTGACTTCGAATCAGAAGATTGCAGGTTCGAGTCCTGTCGAGGACGAAAGATTTATATTTATTTTAAATAAAATACGTTAGTCATATTTTATTATTTTATTCCCGAAAGAGCAAAGTGTCGTCCACGTGGCCCAATGGATAAGGCGTCTGACTTCGAATCAGAAGATTGCAGGTTCGAGCCCTGTCGTGGACGAAAGAATCATCTCTATTTTAAATAAAATACGTTAGTCATAATTTATTATTTTATTCCCGGAAGAGCGAAGTGTCGTCCACGTGGCCCAATGGATAAGGCGTCTGACTTCGAATCAGAAGATTGCAGGTTCGAGTCCTGTCGTGGACGAAAGATTTATATTTATTTTAAATAAAATACGTTAGTCATATTTTATTATTTTATTCCCGGAAGAGCAAAGTGTCGTCCACGTGGCCCAATGGATAAGGCGTCTGACTTCGAATCAGAAGATTGCAGGTTCGAGTCCTGTCGTGGACGAAAGAATCATCTTTATTTTAAATAAAATACGTTTCTCATATTTTCTTACTTTATTCCTTAAAGTGCAAAGTGTCGTCCACGTGGCCCAATAGATAAGGCGTCTGACTTCGAATCAGAAGATTGCACGTTCGAGTCCTGTCGTGGGCGAAAGAATCATCCTTATTTTAAATAAAATACATTTGTCATATTTTCTTATTTTATTCCCGAAAGTTCAAAGTGTCGTCCACGTGGCCAAATGGATAAGGAGTCTGACTTCGAATCAGAAGATTGCGGGTTCGAGTCCTGTCGCGGACGAAAGATTTATCTTTATTTTAAATAAAATACGTTAGTCATATTTTCTTATTTTATTCCCGAAAGAGCAAAGTGTCGTCCACGTGGCCCAATGGATAAGGCGTCTGACTTCGAATCAGAAGATTGCAGGTTCGATTCCTGTCCTGGACGAAAGAATCATCTCTATTTTAAATAAAATACGTTAGTCATATTTTATTATTTTATTCCCGGAAGAGCAAATTGCGTCCACGTGGCCCAATGGATAAATCATCTGACTTTGAATCAGAAGATTGCAGGTTCGAGTCCTGTTGCGGTCGAAAGATTTATATTTATTTTAAATAAAATACGTTAGTCATATTTTTTTATTTTATTCCCGAAAGTGGAAGGTATCGTCCACGTGGCCCAATGGATAAGGCGTCTGACTCCGAATTAGAAGATTGCAGGTTCGAGTCCTGTCGCGGACGAAAGATTTATATTTATTTTAAATAAAATACGTTAGTCATATTTTATTATTTTATTCCCGGAAGAGCAAAGTGTCGTCCACGTGGCCCAATGGATAAGGCGTCTGACTTCGAATCAGAAGATTGCGGGTTCGAGCCCTGTCGTGGACGAAAGAATCATCTTTGTCTTAAATAAAATACGTTAGTAATATTTTATTATTTTATTCCCTGAAGAGCAAATTGTCGTCCACGTGGCCCAATGGATAAGGCGTCTGACTTCGAATCAGAAGATTGCAGGTTCGAGTCCTGTCGCGGACGAAAGATTTATATTTATTTTAAATAAAATACGTTAGTCATATTTTATTATTTTATTCCCGAAAGAGCAAAGTGTCGTCCACGTGGCCCAATGGATAAGGCGTCTGACTTCGAATCAGAAGATTGCAGGTTCGAGCCCTGTCGTGGACGAAAGAGTCATCTCTATTTTAA